>CM037598.1:51062684-53919833 GCA_021018995.1 Chloranthus sessilifolius
ACCTTTCTCTCTAAATCATTGTAACCAGTGACCTCATACATTCTCCCTCTTGTTGTGTTCTCCTTTATCAATTTAGTTGAATACTCAATGTCCCTAGACAAGGTCTCCTGCTGCATTGAGTTCTCTCTAATAACCTCAAACAATTCCCATTCTTCCTCAGCTGTTTTATGAAGGTATGTACCTCCACAAGAGGCATCTACCATATTTCTTCTTTTTGAATCAATTCCTTGATAGAAACTTTGTACAAGTTACCATTTAGGAATTTGATGATGGGGGCATTGCCTTAATAGCTCTTTGAATCTGTCCCAAGCCTCATGGAAGCTTTCAGTTGAGAATTGATAAAATGATATGATGCTTTTTCTCAACTGACTTGTTCTATTCATGGGAAAGAACTTAGCTAGGAATTGACATTGCAGGTCATTCCAAGAGTTAATACTGTTGGTTGGGAGCATAGACAACCAGGCCTTGGCTTTGTACTTTAATGAAAAAAGAAATATCCTAAGCTTGGTGGCTTCAGGTCCCAAACGACCAATATTAAAAGTAGTACAAAAGGTAAGGAATTCATCAACATGTTTGTATGGGTCGTCTTTCCTCAACCCATTGAAAGAAGGTAACATTTGAATTATTGAAGATTTGATCTCATAATTTCCCTCCACAGCTGGAAATTGTATACAGAAAGGAGAATTATATGCACCAGGAGTAAAGTATTCTCTCAACAATCTAGGCTACTCACCCATTTCAGCTGTCTCAAATTCAGCAGGAGTAAGTGTAGTGTGTCTAGACTTAAGATTCTTCTCAACTTCAAGATTTAATGGTAGAATCTTAGGGTTGAGAGTTCTTCCAAGCATACACCACTCACAACACAATTATAGCACACAATATTTCAACACAGATTTCAGCAAAATAATTATAAAAACAAATAACTACTGTTGCAAATCTGAAAGTTTACAGATCTAAAAATGTAAGAGTTAGGAAATGCAAACTCAAGCACAGCTTGGTCCTCCAATTAGCACAATGTTCCTCTCAGAACTACAGATCCAAATCTGTAACACAAAATTAAACTACAAAAAATTTCAGTAGCAATTAGTCCAACATAAAACAGGCAATTACAAATCTAAATTTAAAATAAGAAAAACTTAGATCTACCAATTCTAAAAACACAGATCCCCAGCAGCAGCGCCAAAAACCTGGTGTATTGCCTACCTTGTAATTATTAAGAGATTAAAAACAACAAACTAGAGGACAAACCACAACAAAATGGAACTAAGGTAAGACAATGAGGAATGCAAGAACCAGGGCTATTGCAGGAAGCTTTGAAGGGGTAAGTAGGGGTATGCCCACAGGAAAATGTGCTTCAAAATATGGTAAATCTCTAGATCTATAACTGATCTGGCACTCTATCCTATCCTAATTTAAACTAAAGCAAGAAGGGAAAGAGAAGAGGTTTTAAAGGATTATCACTTTACTAAAACTACAGAAAATTAAAAGTAAAGGCAAATGACCCAGCGGTGAGTAAAACACAGATATAAAGAAATGGAGAAAAGGATTTGGGGAATTAAAATCAAAATGGGGAGAATAGCAGCTGGGGATTTGGGTCTTCACTTAAAATTGATTGGTTCAGAGGCAATGCAAGAGATTGATTTGCAACTATCCTTCATCAAGCTACAAGCACAGATGCAAGGTAGAGAAATCCAATCTAGATCAGAGAATGGGATTGATCTTAAGGCTATGGTCTGTCCACTTTAATGGCCACAGATCATCCTAGGGATTTCCTCCAATTCAAAGGTGTTAATCAGAATAATTATATCAGTGCAGATGTTATGGATGTAAGGCTACAAGCTCAGGCATCCATAGGGATATTAAATCTAGGGAAATCAAATGGCAATTAAGAGATCTATAGATTCAAATTAACTTAACAATCAACAATTCACTGATTCAATACAACTTACAGTACAATTGTTCTCAGATCTGCAATCTGTGCAACATCTAATCTTCTTACAAAGCTCTCAACCTCTCAACTTACAGCTAGACCTCACTCTAACTGCAATAAAGTGTTTAGCCAACTATGGTTGGACTAAAGAAAGAGTGTGGAAGAAGGAAGAGGGATGAAATTTTACAGGAAAAAGGGAATTCAAATTTGGGCTTTGACTCTCTCAAGTTATGGATGATTCTTCTATTAAGCTTCTCTTCCATTTATAGTCTTCCCCTCTATCCTTAGATCTGTTTGAGCCAATCATAGCTCAAGCGTATAATTCTATTATTTTGAACTGCTGATGTGGTTGATTTTGCTTTTAGAAACTCTTCACCAATTGGTTCAAACTAGACAAGTACATATGAGGTGGTTAGAGGGTTCCAATTCATGCCCATTTGCATTTCAAAAATACCCCCAAGGGTTATTAATGGGCCTTGAGATGTGTGCATAGAGCACTGAAGTGAGTAGCATTCTCAGCTTGAACTGAGAAGTTCCAAAATCATGCCTCGAGAGGTTTAGAGGACCCCTCTGTAGGTTTTGAGACTCATTTGGGCTCCATTTGACAGGTTGGATTTAGCCTTCGACAGGATCTTTTGACTACTCGACAGGATGTTGCAATGTCTAACTACTGCACTGGCTTTAGCCATCCTCTCGACTGAATGATTCAATCCTCGCAAAGTCTAATACAGCTCCAGGTAACTCTTCGACAAGACCTATCCTTCTATTTAATAGGTTCATGGCAACCTCGCAAGAGTCCATTCAGCTTTAGGAATGTCTTCGACAGGTTGCCTCTGACTATTTGATAGGTTCTGAGAAACCTCTCGACAGGTTTAATTCCAGCTTTCTACTCCTCACGAGGATTGATACTTTAGGTGACTCCTCAACAGGATGACTTGCACTTGTCGACAGGTTCTCTTCAGCAGTTTAAACCCTTCGATAGGTGCTATCAACCTCTCAAAATATCCATGTCTTCATATAAGACCCTCTCGATAGGTTGTAATGCAGCTTTCGATCCTCTCGACAGGATGAATTAACCTCTCGATAGCTTTAATTTCAGCTCCCAGACCACTCGACAGGTTGAACTAACCTCTCGACATGTTCTGCTCTTAGCTTCCACAGTTGGCACACAACTTGAGGTGTTATCCTTCATCAGTCCAGCATAAAGTAGCCCTTTGTAGGGTTCAATCTTCATCTAATGCAGTTGCTCTTGCTCCCATGTGTGCCCAGTTGGACACATGCCATTCCCATAGACTTTTGAGGCTCCGTGAACTGCTTGATGGCTGGCCTTTTGGGCTGCATGACCGCATGTGGAAGTATCAGGGGGTCTCTTCTTTGACATTTTTAGATGAATGCCTGCACTATGACTATAATTTATTGCTTAACATTTAAGTCCTTTACGAGCCTTAGCCCAATGGCGAGCCTACTTGCGCACCGTCTTAAGTTTCTTTACGTTTCCTTCATTTCAAGTACCTTAGCCGATCGGCTGGTCTACTTGTGCATTGTCATTTAATTTCTTTACATTTCCATCATTTTAAGTGCCTTAGCTATTTGGCAAGCCTACTTGCACCTTTAATTCCGCAATCATATTCCGCTAGTGAACGTCGGCCCGTAGAAGCGGCACAGGATCCTCACCCCCGGTCTTTGAACTTAAGAAAACTCCCTTAAAAGTGAAAAGTAAAATGAACCAACAAAGGGGACTCAAATTGATATTTGCGAGGTAGATTTTCAAGGGATCATTATTTAGGTACACATACAAACTCCCGGGTCATAGTACGGCGGCAGCCCATAGTGGTGATGATCTAAAAAAGTCTCTGCCCACCTAGTACCTGAGAAAAGTGCATGCACTTGAGGTATATCGGGTGGGTAACCTTCTCGTTACAAAGCTTAAAACTTGGGAAAAAAGAGAGCGTTAGCGATCCTAAGTTGACCTCGTATCCCTAGGTTCGCTAACGCCGCATCATCTCTCCATTTTCATGTAATATCTCCCTGAGCATATTGTCCTGTAAATCCACCCTCCTCTTAAGTTCAAATTGGAGGTTCACACGGGCACGCTAGTCGGGTTGGGCGGGAGCATGCTGTGAAGGGGGCATATTAGGCTGAGCCACATGTTCAGGCTCATGGTGTGGTTGTTGTTGTTGTCGTTCATGTTATTCTTGTGCACGTCGAGCAATTTCTTGGTCCTGCCAGTGTTGCATGCTTGAATTCAAACTTACACAACTGAGTCTCAAATCTTCCCATCTATAAACTTTACTATTGTTAGAGTACTTCGGTTCATTCAGCGAAATTTCATATTTCTCGTCTTCAACTTGATCCTCGTCTGCTCAATCAAATGGGTAATCAATTGAGCATATGGTAATTTCTTCAGAGGCTTCCTAACACCCTCCCTTGCATGATTTCAAGCATATACAGTCTCGTCCCTTACAACAGTAGGATTACTAAACCACTTCGCTTGATAATCCATAAATAAGGGCTACAGAAAGCTATCGCATCTCTCTTGTTCATGCCCCATCGGAAATAGGTTATTCCTGAAAATTATATCAAATAGTCACATGTGGCTCGGTAACTGGGCTCTTCTGGCTGATTGTCCAGTTCCTTGCTCACCATGGGTCATGTTGGCTATAATGTCGTGGAATGGTACTTGTCCACGAATGGGGGGTCGTATCCGTTCACTATTTACATACTCGTTAGAACATCCCATAGCATGGGAAATATTTAGTAGGTTGAATTGAAAAGTGTGGGGCCATCAATTTTCGTGCACAAGTGTGATTCATTTTCACTTATAGACAAATTTTGGTAAAATAATTTTACCAACCGAGGGCGGTAATACTCAATGAAAGGCTCAATGAGTGACTTCATCTCGGTCGCATCAAGGTATTGCAATGTCCATCAAGTTGTGTTTTGCTCATAAAGAGGTCATCATGAAACGACCATTCGGTTTCAAATATTTTAGCATTCCACCACTCGGATGGTTGCCATCGCACTGGCAGCGGAGGATCAACTTTTGACTTCTTCGAAGCCCTAACTTTAGACGTCAGGACTTTGGGAGCCTTGCCCTTAGGCCCCATATTCTAGAAATTTGAAATGCTCGAAATAAAATCTCAAAAATAAGTAAATCTTACCTTTTTCACAAAATAAATTCAAAAATAAAGCCCTGTAGAAGAAGATTGAGCATGAATCCGAGAAGCAAAAATGATTCCTCATGGCAAGGAGGAGAAAAACCCTAGCTCCTTTGCAACCGTGGGAATCGATACGATCCCAGTCGCGACGATGCGCTCTCTAATGATAAAAATAAATAAAGTCGCCACCCGGAGCTTCCGGTGTCCCGGGATACCTAATTCGTTTTTATGAGCACCTAAGTGCTAAAAATATGACTCTGAATCCGATCCACACCAAAGGCTCTTGGGTAGGGGTTTCGATTATCGATCGGGAAGGTGTTAGGCACCCAATCAACCTGCTTAACGTGGTCTCTACTAATGGCCAAAAATAAAATGATGTAAAAGACAAGGAAATTGTTCCCTCTTGCCCAAATGGGCCTCCAATCCTATTTATGCCCCTCCGTTCCTACAAAAAATTCTGCGGCGTAACGGCACAAATGAACGAGTAGGGAATGCCAAAAAGAGATAGGAGAAGAAAGGGGAGAGCCGGAGCCCTCGTGCCCTTGTAGCACCATAGGAGAGCCTTATGTTGGCTTGCTTTGATGAGCTTTTGAAGTCTTGTATGGTGGAAAGAAGGGTTCTAACCTCTAAGGCTTGCTAACTAAGAGGTAGAGAGGGAAGGTGAATGGGTAGCATATACCTAAACTAAGGGATCTAAGATGAAAAATATCACTCAAAGGAGGTTTTGGAATTCTGGAATTTGTATGGGAAGTGTGCACCAAAGGGAGAAAGATCTCACTTCAAGCTCTTTCTCTCTTAGGCTAAAATTCTCAACCCCTAAACCAAGGGGTGGGGGGCTCTATTTATAGGAAAGGAGTGGATTAGGAGGCTACTTAAATGCTAATTGAGGTTAGCAATTAGGTAATCTCAAATCTAAGGTTTCCTAGGGTTTTGAGAGCTTGGAAAGGTGTGAAGGTGGTTCTAATGGTGGATGAAGGGGTGAGGTTTAGGCCACTTGGAGGGTTGCAAATAGATAGGGAATGGGTGCAACAGAACTATCAAAACACACCCTAAAGGTTAAGGTGGTCAACAAGTCAAACCCCAAACACAAAATTTGAGGCAAAATCCCATAGTTACAATTCATTTGCCTAGCGCAACTAATAGTTGTGCCAGGTAAATTCACAGTAAAATAGTGAAGAACAGTGTCTGGAAGTTAGCTCGCGGGGTGGGGGCCACCTTTTAAACTTGGCGTAACTATTAGTTGCGCCAAGCTTAAAATCTGGGAGGATTGGCCTGGCGCAACTGGCGAAACTAATAGTTGCACCAGGCAAAATTTATACCTGGCGTAACTATTAGTTGCACCAGGCCATTTCTCGAGAGAAATAGCCTGGCGTGACTAATAGTCGCGCCAAATCCCAGGGAGGCCTACTTGAAATTACCTTCTTGCCCTCCAGGTTTGGATTGCCATATCTTCTGATATATACCTCTGATTAGGGCAATTCTTAGACCGTTGGAAAGCTGACGACCTCTACTCTTCAATGGTATAAGAGTTGGTCATTGTAGAGGCTCATAGCTAGTTCTAGTGCACCCTTCCTCCTTATTGCCTGGGAGGGTTAGGTTAGGGTTTGAAAAGGGTTCTAAGGGTCAGGGTTAGTTTCTAAAGGTTCGGGGTAGGTTCCTAGTGGATCTAGGGGGATTCTTAAGGGTTTAGGGTGATTCCTAAGGATTCCATTCATGCCATCAAATGCTCAGAAATGCGCCTCTCTCGAAATGAGTTTCGATCGGGCCTTGGGCCAAATTTGGGTGTCTATAGATGCCTCTCTTTGGTATCCGATCACTAATGATCGAATGCCAAAGAAAAGAGACATCCGAAGAGGCCCAAGGCATCACTAACAGGTCTACTGTATTCAGAATGAACTTCAAACATCAGGTGAGTAACACGGTGAGAAAATGAAAGCCCTGGAGTGCCAGACTAATCATTCGTTTCTCGAGATAATCGGTTCCCAAGCGCTTAGCGACATTACTGGGCATAATTGAGGTAGAATGAGTTGTGAAAGCCCAATAGCTGGGAAAAATGTTCGCCTCTCGAGTTGCGAAAGCCCGTTAGTCGAGAAAAATGTCCGCTTCTCTAGATGTTTTGAAGGTGATTGATGTTCGAGATTCATTCTGAATGCAATAGCTTCGTAAGTAAGAGGGTGATCGACCCATATCCAAAGATAGGCGCGAAGTAAACATACACAAGGCTCCATAGTTTGGGTCCAATCCTACAAGGCATTTGACGACCTCATTAGATTATTCGCGGGTGCTCCTGTAAAAAGTAGGGTTGGAGATCATTAAGCGAACCCATTGATCCCAAAGTTTATTTAGCATGATCGCCTGAGCGAAGTGAATAGATGTCACAACATTTTTTAGAAGTGCGTGTCATTTTTTAAAACGCGCCTCAGATCCACATGACCCAGAGCGTCCAACTTCAAATACCACTAAACAGATCAAACCAGTTACCGGGTGTTAACCCAAAAGGGACATCCAATCCTGGTTTCTACCAACAATGATCATAAGCATCAATTAACTATGCATAAACATGCACCCATTAGGGGCAATAAGCAACAACAAAGGCGATGGAAGCCCTGACTCAGACCCGCTCGGGTACAATTTATGAGGACAAACGACTATCATACGGATACCCAGACGCATGGTGTACACTTTATAGGGATACCGCTGCCCATACAGGTTTTAAGCCTGTAGAAAATAAAAGGAAAATGAACCCTTCTGAATGCATGGTTGCATATAGTTTGATTGACACATAATCTCATTCTCAACAGGTTGGTCTCAACCAACGATTGACCTTTTCTAATGGAGAATCTGAAGCTTAAGACACTTAAGTTCACATGAGTCCAAAATGAAGCGCTCGTCGCAAAGATTTAGCAGTGGAGTTGACCTGATCGAAACATTGATTGTTTGACTGAGATCGACACCGTTGCTCCTTCCTTAAAGTAGGATCCCAAGATCTGAGGTGAACCTCTAACTCATGACTTTAATATGGCACAATTGCGTTGCAAATAAAATATTGACATTTTATCACTTTATGCTTGTGCCTCTCTGTGGGGAAGCACAGATTTATTCTTTTTCTCTTTTTCTTTTTTTTTTCTAAGATTGCTGTTTTTCATATTTTTTTTTAAAACAAGCATTATCTGGACATCAAACCCCAGGAGGCGCACGCCTAGACAATGAATACCAAGAACTCATGCCTCCGCAATAGTTTATGACAAAACTGAAGCCAACGTACTCAACTTCACCTGACGTCCGTCGGTGGTGAGATGCTTTATCTGATTTGTCCATCGCTGAGAAGTTGCCCGTTTCGAGGCTTTGGACGGTGTGATGTTCCTACACATTCTCGAGAAAATGTTAGTCCTTTTTTTTTGTTTATATAAAGAAAATGCATCCTAAACGACGAAAGAAAAAGTAGATTTCTACCTACACTTTTTCATTTTCAAGATATTTTTTCGATTTTTGTTTTTAGAGATTTTTTCTTATTTTTCTTCATTTTTGAGATTGAAATATGATGCTGGAAATATGTACGTGAAAATGAGTAGAAATATATACACATTTTTTGGTGTTTGGATTTTTCTTGATTTTTTGTTTTTACGTTTTCTTCTTTTTTTGTTTTGATGCCTTGATAGTGAGACAGAGTAACGGGTCCAATTTTGAGCATAGTCGAACTCTTTCATGCTGTCGGTCCGGAGTGAGTTTTCAGATTTTACCAAGGCCGGAATGTTGATCCCTTTGGATTGAGTTAAACCTTTCTCCTTGCCCCGGGTCATACGTTTGACGGTGCGGGTTTCACAAAGGCAATTATGGTCGGGACCCGATTCGAACTAGCATGAGCGGCCCAGTCGGACAAGAGGGTATAGGAAGAGTAACAAAATGGTTCTATTGAGAACTGGAAAATACCATTTTTCACCCCTTAATCTGGGCCTTGATAGACCCTTGAGAGAACAAAATAAGTGTTTTAAGTGTTTGTTTTACAGCTAACAATAAAGGCAGGCTTAACCTTGAAAGTAGTTCAAAAGTGCCAAAAAGATGACATTCCATGTCAATCCAAAGGAAGAAAGAGAAGAAACAACCTCACTAGCTGTTGAAAGGTCTGAATTGAAGAGGCAAAGACCTGGTCTCAACCCAGAAAAGAAGTATGGAGCAATTCGAACAGAAAAATGCACTATAGAGTACTTTTCGCAAAGAACCGCTCAAAAGAACACGAAACTCGCGAAAAGAACAAAAACTCCAGGCTTAGCATTCGAAGAGCATCTGAACTCTTCGAAGAGATGATTGACCTTTTCGAAAAGAAGAAAACTCAATTCGAGCAGAACCAGAACATTGCGAAAGGAGCTTCAGGAGTTACAACACCTTGCGAAAAGTCCCCTAAGCTATGCGAAAAGGTATTCTGGAGATTCCCAGCTTTTGCAAGGGCAATTCAGTAATCTGTTTCACCCGTCCCAATGCATTTAAAAACCTAGGGACATTTCAGAGGATTCTAAGCATGAAGCGAAGGCATATTCCACCCCACGTGAGCACCTAGAGATGAAATAACTTGGCGGGAACTTCTAGAAACTCTAATAGACTTTCAAAATGCATAACAGAATTGATGCCTTTTTCACCTGATTGGCTAAACCAGATCGAGGAATTCTGATTAGCCAGAACAGATCTGGATCCTCGTGCTCGACTACCATTGGCCAATAAAGATCTGAGCACTTATGATTGGTTGATACACATCTGAGCTGGACTTAGGGAAAACTATAAATAGACGAACCATTTGCCCAATTTGGGCATCTAGATGTTGAGTTTCATTCCTATTCCCCCATTTCCATACCAGATAGTTTGTCTGAAATCCCTGTAATAGCTTCACTTTTACTTGCAATTGAGAGCTGTGAGACATTTCTGTAATTCAAAAGAGAGTTATATTCAAGACTACAAATCTGAGAGCTGTTTAAGCTGTGCTCTGTAATTGTAATGGTGGATTTGAAAAGGTTGCTGTAAACCGTACATTCTCAATTGGACTCATGTTACGAGTTCCCTCTGATCTCCTTATTGCATTAGACTCCTTTAGATTTACTGTTTTTCATGCAATTTCCCTTGATTCATTAATCCTGTGAGAATTAGTGTTGGTAACCTAATCTCTCACGGCATTTGTAGTGATGCTTCTTGTTCTAAACTAAGGCTTTGGATTAAAGACTATTGGATGGTTTGTGGCCATTAAAGTGGATAGACCATAGCCATAAGCTTAAACCTAATCCTTAAATTAGATTTATTTCTCTTACATCTGCGCTTGTAGCCAGATGAAGATTGGATCATCTCTTAGTTGAGCTGCAGTCATTCTCATTAGATTTCAAGGACCAAATCAAAGTTAGATATTACTTCTCCATTTTTGATAAGTTTACCTCAAACGTTCCCCCAACTCGGATCTGGATCATTTAGTTTAACTTTTACTTTTATCATTTAGTTAATGTGACAAATTCAACCTCCCATCTTATGTGCTTTCTAGATAGGATAAGAGGCCAGATCCGGTAGCTCAGATCTGGAGGTTTATCTTGCATTTTAGACAAATTCTCTGTGGACGATCTTTCACTCACTTACATTTAAAACTTACTACAATAGGCCCTGATCTTGCAGGCTAATTCACTTCTACCTGTGCTGATATTTCTTTACTTTTTTAATATTCTAGATTCAGTATAATTTAGTAGTTGCAAACCTGTTTTCAAAACACACGTAAATCAAGCACACTAAGAGGTAACAACAAGTTTTTGGCGCCGTTGCTGGGGAATTTGTTCTAAAATAGGTAGACCTAAGTTTTCACTTTAATTTTTATCAGTACTAAACTATTCTATTGTTTATACCTGTGCAGTTATTCATGTCCAATTTTTGAAGAAGGGAAACTACTTAAAAAGGAATTCTCAAGGTTTGTTGTGAATAATCAGATTTTTTGTTCTGAGTTGTATGTTTGGTAGGAGGACTCTCAGCCCTGAGATTGTCCCACTGAATTTAGAAGTTGAAAGGCTACTACAAATCAAACAAACAACACAGAATTCTGCTACTATGGGTGAAGAACCTCGACTTTTGAGGGATTACTTTGCACCTGGTGCTTATAATTCTCCCTTTTGCATTCAATTTCCTACTGTTGAAGGAAATTATGAGATCAAATCATCAACTATCCAAATGCTTCCTTCCTTCCATGGGTTGAGTAAGGAAGATCCATATAAACATGTGGATGAATTCTTGGCTCTTTGCACCACATTCAACATAGCTGGACTTGGTCCAGAAGCAACCAAGCTTAGGCTCTTTCCTTTTTCATTAAAGGATAAAGGTAGAGCATGATTATCTATGTTAGCACCAAATAGTATCACTTCTTGGAATGATTTGCAGTGTCAATTTTTAGCCAAATATTTCCCAATGTCTAAAACAAGTCAATTGAGACAAAGTATCATTTCTTTCTCACAAAACTCAACTGAAACTTTCCATGAAGCATGGGAACGATTTAAGGAACTTTTAAGGCAGTGTCCTCATCATCAAATTCCTAGATGGCAGCTGCTTCAAGGCTTCTATCAAGGAATTGATCAAAAAGGTAAAAATATGGTGGATGACTCTTGTGGAGGCACTTACTTGCAAAAAACAGTTGAGGAGGTTTGGGACTTATTTGAAGTAATTGGTGAAAACTCAACTCAACAGGAATCTCTGTCAAGAGATATTGAAAATCCTGCTAGGTTGAACAATCAGCAACCCACCAAAGGGAAGATTTATGAGGTGAATGAGTTGGAAAGAAAGATGGACAATTTAACCACAAAGTTTGATAGAATGATGGACTCACTTAAAAATCCAAATGTTGCAAGAGTAGAGGAGGCATGTCTGATATGCCAGTCCCCTACTCATTCAATTGGCACTCTGGTTCCCAGATTTAATGGTGGAACAAGCTCATGCTGCTCAATCATTTGGACAGATGTAGTCAAATGAATATCCATGGAGACGACACCCCAATTTGAGGTGGAACCAAGGGAATTATTAATCACAACAGCAGCAACAACCAAAGAACCAAATGCCTTTCAAAGCGCAGGCCTTATCGGAATTTTTATGCCAAACAAAATTTTCTGACCCATTCCACAACAACTGCGAATCGCCCCGATTCAAACCCTTCCAGGTCCCTTTCTTTTGAAGATCAAGTCCTGAATTCACTCCAGAATTTAGGATCTTTAACTCAGACTGTGAATTTTCACAGCCAGAGCATAAAGAAGATTGAAGAAACATTGGGACAGATTTCAAATACTTTGGCCAAAAGAGAGGAAGGAAAGTTACCCAGCCAACCTTTGAACAATCCCAAAGGACAGTTCATGGTTGAAGAAACTTCCAATTCACATGAAGAAGTAAAAACTGTTACCACTTTGAGAAGTGGAAGAATCATAAATAACAAAGTGGGTACTGAAGAAGAAAAAAATGAGGAAAATGATAAAGATATGCAGCAAGAGCAGCATAATGATAGTAGTGGGGGTGCTGATGGACCTCAGAAAAATAAAAAAAATGAAAAACAAAAAATCCAAAAAGTTTCTGTAAATGCTTCCAAATCTGTAGATGAAGGACTAGTTCCTCATTTACCATT
Source organism: Chloranthus sessilifolius (assembly GCA_021018995.1). Lineage (NCBI taxonomy): Eukaryota > Viridiplantae > Streptophyta > Magnoliopsida > Chloranthales > Chloranthaceae > Chloranthus > Chloranthus sessilifolius. The sequence continues at coordinate 51,075,394 of CM037598.1, forward strand.
TCCTCATGCAATGAAATTTGTATCCCCTTTTGATAAAGGGAACACAAAAATAGATGAAATGATGGAGACTTTCAAGCAAGTCAAGATAAATCTACCTTTGCTTGAGGCAATCAAACAAATTCCAGCATATGCAAAATTTTTGAAAGATGTTTGCACTCACAAAAGACAGTCTAGGATACAGTTGTCCAAGAAGGTCTTTGCTGTGGAAAGAATTAATCAGGTGTTATCCATTGCCACACCTCCTAAACTTCAAGATCCTGGAATCCCCACAATCCCTTGCATTATTGGGGAACATACCATTGAAAAGGCTTTATTAGATCTGGGTGCTAGTGTCAACCTACTTCCATATTCTGTATATGAGAAACTAGGTTTGGGAGAATTAAAACCCACTCATGTGGTGTTACAACTAGCAGACAGATCTGAAAGGAAGCCAGTTGGAATGATTGAAGATGTATTGGTAGGAGTAGATAAATTTTTCTATCCTGCTGATTTTCTAGTTTTGGACATGGAACCAACCAAAAGCAAAACTTCCATCCCTGTCATTTTGGGAAGACCATTCCTGGCTACAGCAAATGCTTGCATCCAATGCAGGTCTGGTATTATGGAAGCCTCTTTTGGAAACATGAAGGTAAAATTAAATGTTTATAATGCAGTCACACAGCCTTAATTCAGCTCTGAAGAATGTTTTCATGTTGATCTATTGGATGAACTGGTAGAAGGGACTTTATGCAGCTTTCTGCAGTGTGAAGATTTCACCACAAATGTTAAAGATGCTTGGGGAAATTCTGAAGAAGAAACAGTTTGTATCTCAAATTCTGAGGAAATAAATGTTGTGCAAGGAACTCATAATCAATCAGCAAGTTTCTCTTCTTGGAAACCTGCTACTCTCCCCCTTCCACAAACAGCTAAGGTACCTTGTTACCTTCTTTTCTCAGCCCACCTGATTTAGAACTAAAACAATTTAAAATTTTGAAATATGTGTTTTTAGGAAATCATAAATCATTGCCTGCAATTATTTCTTCCTCCCTCACAAAGGAGCAAGAGGAAGAGCTGTTGGTTGTTTTGAAAGAACATAGAAGGGCAATTGGCTGGACTATTGCTGATTTGGGAGGAATCAGTCCAGCTGTTTGCATGCACAAAATCCATTTGGAAGAAGATGCAAAGCCTTCTAGGGAAATGCAAAGGAGGTTGAACCCTCATATGCAAGAAGTGGTCATGAAAGAAGTTGTTAAGTTGTTGGATGCAGGGGTCATTTACCCCATTTCAGATTCAGCTTGGGTGGCACCTACACAGGTGGTACCTAAGAAATCTGGGATCACTGTTGTAACCTCAGATTCTGGTGAGCTTATGTCAACCAGACAAACAACTGGGTGGAGAGTCTGTATTGATTACAGAAAATTAAATGCAATGACCAGATAAGACCATTTCCCCCTCCCATTCATTGATCAGATTTTAGATAAGCTAGCAGGAAAAGCTTATTACTATTTTCTTGATGGTTACTCTGGTTACAACCAGATTCCTGTGTACCACAAGATCAGGAAAAGACCACATTCACTTGCCCTTTTGGCACTTTTGCCTATAGGAGAATGCCTTTTGATCTTTGTAATGCTCCTGCTACCTTTCAAAGATGCATGTATTCTATTTTCTCTGATATGATTGACCAATTTATGGAGATTTTTATGGATGACTTTTCAATCTACGGAGACAGTTTTTCCCAGTGTTTACATCATCTCAAATTGGTATTACAGAGATGTGAAGAAACCAATCTAGTTTTGAGGTGGGAAAAGAGCCATTTCATGGTCACCCAAGGCATTGTCCTTGGCCATGTTGTTTCCCACAAGGGCATTGAGGTGGATAGAGCAAAAATTGATCTAATTGCACATTTACCACCTCCCAAAACTGTTAAACAAATCAGAAGTTTTCTTGGACATGCTGGATTTTACAGAAGGTTCATTAAGGACTTCAGTAAAATAACCAAACCTCTTTGTCATTTGCTGTGCCCAGATGTCCCTTTTGTTTTCAATAATGAATGCATGAAGGCTTTTGAATTCTTGAAAAACTGTTTGATTGCAGCTCCAATATTGCAGTCTTCAGATTATTCATTACCTTTTGAACTGATGTGTGATGCATCAGATTATGCTTTGGGAGCTGTCCTTGGACAGAGAAAAGAAAAGCTGCCTCATGTCATAGCTTATGTCAGTGGATCAATGATTGATGCACAGCTCAATTACACAACAACTGAGAAGGAGCTGCTGGCAATTATTTTTGCTTTAGAGAAATTCAGGTCAAATGTCTTGGGTTCACAAATAGTGGTGTTCAATGACCACTCTGCTTTGAAATACCTTCTGTCTAAGAAGGACACCAAACCAAGATTAATCAGGTGGATTCTCCTATTACAGGAATTTGATTTACAGATCAAAGATTAAAAGGGGGTGGAGAATGTGGTGGCTGATCACCTGTCTAGAATTTTAACTGCTGAGATTGATAGGCTGCCTATCAATGAATCTTTCCCTGATGGGCAACTTTTTTCCATTAGTGTACACACTCCTTGGTTTGCAAACATAGTCAACTTTTTGGCTACTGGAAGAATTCCTCAACATTGGAATAAAATGGATAAAGATCTTTTCTTCGCAAAGGTTAAACATTTCATCTAGGAAGATTCTTATTTGTTTAAGAGTTGTGTAGGCCAAATAATAAGAAAATGTGTCCCTCACCAAGAATTTCATAGAATACTTTCTATGTGTCATGAACAGGCCTGTGGAGGTCATTTTAGTGGAAACAAAACTGCTGCAAAGGTTTTGCAGTGCGGATTTTATTGGCCTACACTTTTCAAAGATGCTCTGCAGCATTGTAAGTCTTGCCAAAACTGTCAGAAATTGGGTAGCATTTCCAAGAGAAACTCAATGCCTTTACAGCCTATTTTGGTAGTTGAGTTGTTTGATGTTTGGGGGATAGACTTCATGGGTCCCTTTCCTCCTTCCAATGGGTATAATTTCATTTTAGTAGCTGCGGATTATGTATCCAAATGGATTGAGGCCACAGCCACTAAAACAAACGATCACAAAGTGGTTCTTAAATTTCTTAAGGATCACATTTTTTCCAGGTTTGGTTTTCCCAGAGCCATTATCAGTGATGGGGGAAGCCATTTTTGTAATAAACATTTTGAAACTTTATTGAAAAAATACTCTGTGACTCATAGAGTAGCCACTCCATATCATCCATAAACCAGTGGACAAGTGGAGATTTCCAATAGAGAAATCAAACATATTTTGGAAAAGACTGTGAAGAAGGACAGAAAGGATTGGTCCTTTAAGCTGAATGATGCATTATGGGCATACCGGACAACCTATAAAACCCCAATTGGTATGTCCCCATTCAGGTTGGTCTATGGCAAAGCACGCAATTTATCAGTAGAGTTAGAATATAAATCTTTTTGGGCCATTAAAACATCGAACATGGATCTAACTACTGCTGGTAATCACAGGAAACTGCAACTTGCTGAGTTGGAGGAGCTGAGAATGGATGCATACGCAAGTTCAAGATTTTACAAAGAGAAAGTCAAAACTTTCCATGATAAAAATTTATTGAGAAAAGAGTTCACAGCTAGCTCTAAGGTATGGTTATTTAACTCAAAACTCAAGTTTTTCCCAGGAAAGTTGAGATCCAGATGGGAAGGGCCATACACTGTCATTTAGACAGCCCCTTCGGGAGCTGTTGACATCCTTGATCCAAGTAATGGAAGAATCCTGAAAGTAAATGGTCAGAGGCTCAAACCATGCATTGAAAATACCTAGGAGCCTGTGCTGCCCATCTGTCATCACGAACCTCCAAAAGTCTGATGGTAGATAACTATACATTATGTTTTTATTTCATAGTTTTTGCTTAGTTTCTTTGTTTCTATTTTTATTCATGATTTGTCTCTTTTCGCATGGTTTAAATATGCTCCAAGCTAATTCGCAAAGTAATAATTCTCTTTTCGCAAAGTTCAATTTACTTTTCGAAAAGACTCTGGAATTGTAACGACCTGCTCGAAAGCAAGGATTTGCTTTTCGAATAGTTGGTTCTGAAGCTATTGTCTTTTCGAAAATATATTTCTGAAGCTAGTTTCTTTTCGAAAAGATGTTTCTGAAGCTATTAACTTTTCGAATGGTACTGATGCCATTCGCTATTGTCAAAAGGTCTATTTTGGAACTTTTCGAAAACTTAAAAAGAACTTTGCGAAATTAACTCTGAGTATATTTAAACCCTTTCGAAATAGGGGTTTCATATTCGAAAGCTTTCCAAAGAGCGCTTGTTCCACGAAAACCCTATTTCGTTCTTTCCTTGCGCAAATTGAGAAGCTTGCTACATTTTTCTTCACCTTTGTTCGATCATTTGATTTTTCAGAGAAAGATTTTAGCTTCTAGTCTGGGAGATTTATGCAAGCAAACAACTCATTCAATCAAAAACCTTAGATCTTGATATTTCTCTGCACAGTCTCTCTGTTTATCATTTGGAAAAGTTAATTTTGTATCAGCATCTATTGTGGGCATTTTCATACATCCATTTAATGGGAAAAGCGGAGAAATCGTTGGCTGCCATGTTCCCAAAATCCTCTGCTAAGAAAGTTAGCAAACCTACCCCAAAAGGAAAGGCCAAAACTTCAGCCAAAAGAAAAATATCTATGGATAAAGAGGATAGGGTGGAGAAAGGAAAGAAAGTTCGACATGAGGAACCCATCCCTGCTGCTGCTAGTCCTGAGCCTAAGCTTCCTCCTCTGCCTATACATTTGGTACTGCCAAATCCATTCATTGAAGCTCAGAAGCTAATTCCTGAGCTGATTGTGGAAGAAACTTTTTTCGTCAACAAACCGGATTGCCTGTTATCTTTAAGATACATAAGGGAAGCCGCACTAAGAAATATCCTTACCCCTTTGCCAAAGAAAATTTACCCACGAATGGTGAAGTTATGGTACCAAAACCTAATCAAGGTCACTAAAAGAGATGCTGATGTCCCTACCCTGGTTATCTTTATTGATGATTGCGATCTTACGGTCACATTTGAAGACATAGGGAATGCTTTGGGGATACCCTTCCAATTTGATCCTGTTGGTCCATTGGTTGCTCCAGAAACAGCCTCCTTTAGAGAAATGGCTGCACATTTGACCCAAGGAATTGTGGGCACTGGACAGTCCATCATGAGGAGAGACCTAGCCCCCCAATTTCTATTGATGGACTCCATTTTGAGGGGAAGTTTTTATGTCACCGGGCACAGCCAAGAGAGGAGAACACCAATTTTGGAGGAGCTCTTTCATTTTTCTAAGGGGCAGTTTTTCAATGCCCCTATGTTAATTTTTGAAGCCATGGCTGATATTAGTGCCAAGTTGAAAAAGGAGCAAAAATTAGCTGGCCTCCCATTTGGTAGATTGATCACAGCCCTCCTCAGAGCCAAGTTTGACATTGATAATGAGGAACCATTTGAAGTCATTGCTCCTCACACTTTTGGGAAAAGGCATGGACTACAAGCCAAGCCATGCTGAGAAGGATGAGAGAGGAAGGTGAACCTGCACCTGCAGCTGTGAATGAACCTGCGAACTGCACCTCTGACTATTCTAACACCCTGCAGTTCCCCTAGAACCAGTTTTGCCAGCTCCTGTGGTGACCAGCTCTTTAGCTACACCACTTCTCGAAACAGCTCTGCCAGACCCTGTGGTGACCAGCTCTTTAGCTGCACCCATTTTTGAGGAAGTTGGCCTTTCACCCGCCTCCCCTCTACCAGCCCCAGCCACTTCACCTATCTCAGCTGTCCCATCTCCCATACCCTCCATTATTCCAATTATAGATTCCCCTCTACACTCCAACCATACTCACCCCACCAATTTTTCCCACCAATGCCCATGATTTAGCTCCAGGACTTTGTGCCCCATCTCCTGCACTCCTCGCTCCAAAGCCCCTCAAATTCCCCACCATTCATTCATCCCACACACAGAAGTAACCCACACACAACACAGGCCTTTCACTCTGAGGCTTATTCTTCCTTAATGGGATCTATTTTTGAAACCATGGGACTTGAACCTACCCCTATACCTGACCCTCATCATTTCACCCACTTACCTACTTCTCCCTTTACAGCCATTGCACCTCCACCCTCGACTTCTGTTGTACCAGTCCCTGCTATGCCCACCTCTCCCCAAGCTGCCTCTATTACCCAAATACTTGCCTACCTCCAATCCATCCAAGCCCAACTCCAAATCAACACAGACAACCAGTCTGTGACCAATGACTTGCTCCAAACCTTAGCCTCCACATCCCACACAACCACCATTACCCCTTTACCTACTGTTGATTCCCATGCTACCCAAACTGAACTAGAGGTAGTATTGGTTGATCTGCCCACCCCCACCACTACTGCCCATGCAACCCAAACTAAACCTGAAGTCCCTCTAGTTGCATCCCCTTCACCACTCCCCACTTTCTCTGAGCAAGCCACTCAGACCAACCCTGAAGTCCTCCTTCTGGACACTTCTTCTCCCCCTCCCACAGCTGGAACACCTTTGGTCCCCTACCATTCCATTCCCCTTCCCCGATTTGCCTCCCTCAGAAGAGCCATGGAAGAAAATCCTTATATCTGCAGAGATGTTCTAAAAGGGTTAGCTGATTTACAAGCCTATATTCGAACCCCTTATGAAAACCAGATTCGGAAGTTGGAGTTATTTATGAAATTTGAGAGAGAGAAAATGAAGGACTTGCTGGGTAAAACCTTTCAGATGGTTAGGAGTGAGCAGCACAAGGTGACCATGTTACAAGCACAGCTTGACCAAGAAAAATTGAAGACCACTCTACTTGGCAAGTACATTGGCCTCACTAAAAAGATAAAATCAGAGGAATACACTGAGCTGCAAAACACTATCCAGGAGAAAGCTCAATCAAGTTCGGACTCCAATACTGATTCTAGTTCTGATTCTGACAGTGACTCCAGTTTTGAGCCAATTGAACCAACTTATGACACAGATTTTGACCCCAGTTATTAAAGCACTTTGTACTTATCTGTGGTATAAGTTTGTAATATAAATTCTGGTTTTTTTTGTGAAATTAATGTGCATTTCTGTCTTTCCTCCTGTCATCATGATATTTTTTTCTTGCTTATATCTCTTCTCTGCTTTGGTTTGGGGGTATGGCAGGTATGCCAATAAAATAAGTAAGTTAATGCTTGGTGCAGCTTATGATCAGTAGAACTTTTGAAAATGAAGTAATTTCACACCTGTTGTTTTGAAAAAATGAGGAAGTTAAAACTTTTTAAAATTAATTTCTAGTGTAATTCTAACACTTTCATGAAATGAATGTCAGAAAATTTCCAAAAGAAAATTGATTTGCAGTAAACCTAAAAAGAGAGAAAACAGTGATGATATACCTCAGGAATTTGATAGAAAACCACACCCAGTGAGATTTGGACCTGAAATGTATTTTTTGGAGGTATGAATTGGAAATTTTTTCTGCTCTAGGGACTGTTTAAACCTGCTTGTTATCACTAGAAGTTACATATATCCAAGTTAAAATAGTTTGACAGCAATCATTATATTAAAGACATGATGTAGGGCCTTCTTTTGGACAGTTTGAACTTCAAAAAGCCCCACCTTTTAAAACTGCCCTTGATACACACCATTTGAGCTTTATAAATCAAAGATTTCTTTGAAACCTCATCAACCTCATTTAGCCTAACCCTCACTCTGAGAATTTAGAAGGTAAAGGAAAGAAAGCTGAAGAAAGGTGAGTTGGGTAATAGTTTGGTAAAAGAAAAAGAAAAATAATTGAAGGCAATGATGTATCAGCAGAAGAAATGTGGCATTCCAGTCAATATTGATTTGAGAAAAAAAAAAAAAGAAAAAAAAAAGAAAGGGAGAAGTCATTTCATTGGAAGTTTGAAAAAGAAAGAGAAAAAGATGGCCACTTTGGCTCTGAAAATTCAAAGAAGAAGATGAAATTGTGCTGAAATAAAGAAGGTGTCCATACCACTTCCTTACCTTGACTGACTTCTAAAATTTTGAACTCCATTCCAACCCTTTTATTCTTGATAAATTTCACCCATAAGCCACATTACAACCCAAGTTAAAGTCCTTACTGATCAAAGATGGATTGAGCTGTCACATGGAGATAAGGATTTGTGTAATCTATGGTGAAAAGAGCAGTGAATTCAGAACTAAAAAGCAATGCCTATGCTCCTGCTTATAGTCCTATTTGAGGGCTGTAACTGCTCTTGAGTTGTGTGAAATAGTACAACCCTCCTACCTGCATGTTGAGTGAAAACCCTGGTGAGAGTTGGGTTTGAAATCAACTTATTTGGGGTAACATCAAAAAAAAAAAAAAAAAAAAAAAACTGAATTCTCAAATAGAAGGCAAGCTTTTCATTAATTTTTCTTGTAAAAACTTTTTGACACCAACTGAGTGAATGGTAAAGGAATTACAGCAGAATTTTAGTTTTGAACTAATGTTTTCTTGAAAATCTTCTTACAACCTGACTGATGCAGGTGTGAATAATCTGATTGGATGAAAGTTTGCTTTAACAGAACTGCATTAATCTTAACTAATTTATTGGAGAAGTTTGTGGGTACCTTCACTGAAAACCCTCAGGAGACTTCACTCCTCCACTAGGGATCACCTAGGGGTTTAAAAGGCTTGTTGCATATGCTAAATGCAACTGTGCTCCCTACAAATATGGCTTTTCATTCTATTTTTAAATTTTGTCTTTGCTCAGGAACTAGCAAAGCTTAGGTTTGGGGGTGAGTTGAGAACTGGAAAATACCATTTTTCACCCCTTAATCTGGGCCTTGATAGACCCTTGAGAGAACTAAATAAGTGTTTTAAGTGTTTGTTTTACAGCTAATAATAAAGGCAGGCTTAACCTTGAAAGTAGTTCAAAAGTGCCAAAAAGATGACATTCCATGTCAATCCAAAGGAAGAAAGAGAAGAAACAACCTCACTAGCTGTTGAAAGGTCTGAATTGAAGAGGCAAAGACCTGGTCTCAACCCAGAAAAGAAGTATGGAGCAATTCAAACAGAAAAATGTACTACAGAGTACTTTTCGCAAAGAACCTGAACCGTTCGCAAAGAACCTGAAACTCTGCGAAAAGAACAAAAACTCCAGGCTTAGCATTCGAAGAGCATCTGAACTCTTCGAAGAGATGATTGACCTTTTCGAAAAGAAGAAAACATAATTCGAACAGAACCAAAACATTGCGAAAAGAGCTTCAGGAGTTACAACACCTTGCGAAAAGTCCCCTAAGCTATGCGAAAAGGTATTCTGGAGATTCCCAGCTTTTGCAAGGGCAATTCAGTAATCTGTTTCACGTGTCCCAATGCATTTAAAAACCTAGGGACATTCCAGAGGATTCTAAGCATGAAGCGAAGGCATATTCCACCCCACGTGAGCACCCAGAGATGAAATAACTTGGCGGGAACTTCTAGAAACTCTAACAGACTTTCAAAATGCATAACAGAATTGATGCCTTTTTCACCTGATTGGCAGATCCAGATCGAGGAATTCTGATTGGCCAGAACAGATCTGGATCCTCGTGCTCGACTACCATTGGTCAATACAAATCTGAGCACTTTTGATTGGTTGATACACATCTGAGCTGGACTTAGGGAAAACTATAAATAGACGAACCACTTGCCCAATTTGGGCATCCAGATTTTGAGTTTCATTCTTATTCCCCCATTTCCATACCAGATAGTTTGTCTGAAATCCCTGTAAGAGCTTCACTTTTACTTGCAATTGAGAGCTGTGAGACATTTCTGTAATTCAAAAGAGAGTTGTATTCAAGACTACAAATCTCAGAGCTGTTTAAGCTATGCTCTATAATTGTAATGGTGGATTTGAAAAGGTTGCTGTAAACCGTACATTCTCAATTGGACTCATGTTAAGGGTTCCCTCTGATCTCCTTATTGCATTAGACTCCTTTAGATTTACTGTTTTTCATGCAATTTCCCTTGATTCATTAATCCTGTGAGAATTAGTGTTGGTAACCTAATCTCTCACGACATTTGTAGTGATGCTTCTTGTTCTAAACTAAGGCTTTGGATTAAAGACTATTGGATGGTTTGTGGCCATTAAAGTGGACAGACATAGCCATAAGCTTAAACCTAATCCTTAAATTAGATTTATTTCTCTTACATCTGCGCTTGTAGCCAGATGAAGATTGGATCATCTCTCAGTTGAGCTGTAGTCATTCTCATTTGATTTCAAGGACCAAATCAAAGTTAGATATTACTTCTCCATTTTTTATAAGTTTACCTCAAACGTTCCCCCAACTCGGATCTGGATCATTTAGTTTAACTTTTACTTTTATCATTTAGTTAATGTGACAAATTCAACCTCCCATCTTATGTGCTTTCTAGATAGGATAAGAGGCTAGATCCGGTAGCTCAGATCTGGAGGTTTATCTTGCATTTTAGACAAATTCTCTGTGGACGATCTTTCACTCACTTACATTTAAAACTTGCTACAATTGGCCCTGATCTTGCAGGCTAATTCACTTCTACCTGTGCTGATATTTCTTTACTTTTTTAATATTCTAGATTCAGTATAATTTAGTAGTTGCAAACCTGTTTTCAAAACACACATAAATCAAGCACACTAAGAGGTAACAACAGGTTCCTCAAACATCAATCTTCTCGATCAGTCCAAACCTTTCTTTTTTAATTTTTTTCTTCTTTTTTTTTTATCTCCTATTTTTTACCCGTGGCGCCCTTTCGGGTTTTCACCACGTCCAAGGGTTTAGGTCCCTTACCCTAAGCACCCTTTCGGGTTTTCACCTAGTCCGCACAAGCCCACTATTTTTACTCGTAATGCCCTTTCGAGTTTTCACTACGTCCATCTCTATTTGAGCTTGTATTTTTATTTTATTTTTTATTCTTTTTATTATATCAAAAGCCACGACATAGAAGTCGATTCCATCATAATCGGCTGGACAAGGTTCTGGTGTCGTCTCACAACTTGGCTCATGTTGACTTTAACAGATATTATGACTGCTTGTGAACCTACAAAGAGGGCTTCCTTCAGGGTGTAGCTTGGCCATGGGTTAGGATTTGAAGATATGCTGGGCTAAAAGGGTTTCCTTAATACGGCTTCAATTTTCTCAACATACTTTTTTCCTTGAGGGTTTTGACTGTACATGCCCTGTGATTCTTCTATACATATTTTTTTTTGTTATTCTTTTTCCTCCATTTCAGGCAATCTATTTTTGAGGTTTTGCTTTTTCGATTTTTTTTGGATTTGATAGTAACTTTATACACATGCATCTTTTCTCTCTCTCTTTTTGTTTTGGTATATGCACATGTATATTTTTTTTGGGGGAATGGGTTTATTGAAAGAAAGGCCAAGGCTCAAATGGGATAGCAAAGGATATCATCATTTTTAGGAATGTTTTTGGGCGACTGTGCTTGAAATGATGGCCTCTTTTGGGTAGTTCTTAAACAGGCACATATCTGTTTTATCAATACTTACCTTATCGCGATAGACTAAGAGTAGAACCGTTGGACATATCCAGCGGTGATGGGCTCAGGAAGATGATCTCCGTCCATGGTGGCGAGGCGGATGGCACATCCCGGCAGCACTTCTCGGATCATGTAAGGTCCTTCCCAGTTTGGCTTGAATTTTCCTCTTGGATCAGCATGGAGGGATGGGAAGATCTTCTTCAGCATAGTGTCTCCTACCTTCAGATCTCTACCGCGGACATGTTTACTGTAAGCGTGTGCGATTTGCCCCTGGTAAACTTGGGTATGGCATAAGTCTAGGAGTCTCTTTTCGTCCAGTAAGTTCAGCTGATTAAAGCGTGATCTCTCTCTTTCTGCTTCGGGTAAGCCTGACTCTATGAGGATTCGAAGCGAGGGTACTTCAACCTCTATTGGGAGGACGGCCTCGGTTCCATACACAAGGGAGAATGGTGTTGCCCCTGTAGCGGTACAGATCGACGTTCGGTAGGCCCACAAAGCAAATGGCAGCATTTTGCTCCAATCTCGATAAGTGACGACCATTTTCTCAAGGATGCGGATGACTGTCTTGTTCACGGCTTCCACAGCTCCATTAGTTTGAGGCTGATAAGGGGATGAGTGATGGTGCTTGATCTTGTATTTCTCATAAAAGTCTCAGATGCGCTTACAGATCGACGTTCGGTAGGCCCACAAAGCAAATGGCAGCATTTTGCTCCAATCTCGATAAGTGACGACCATTTTCTCAAGGATGCGGATGACTGTCTTGTTCACGGCTTCCACGGCTCCATTAGTTTGAGGCCGATAAGGGGATGAGTGATGGTGCTTGATCTTGTATTTCTCGTAAAAGTCTCAGATGCGCTTATTCACAAAGTTTGTGTCGTTGTCCATGATGATATCTTTGGGTACTCCAAATTGGCACACAATATTGTTCTTGAGAAACTTCTCAAGGTGATTGGCCGTGATGTTGGCATATGATGCCGCTTCTACCCACTTTGTGAAGTATTCAATGGCACCGAGGATGAACCGATGTCCATTTGATGCTTTTGGATTAATCATTCCGACAACGTGAAGGCCCCAGGTAGCAAATGGCCAAGGAGTGGTCATGCAGTAAAGATCAATGGTAGGAGCATGTATCAGACTAGGGTGTTCTTGACATTTGTAGCATTTTTGAACATGTTTGCAGCAATTTGATTCCATGGTGGTCCAGGAGTATCCCTGCCGTAGGATTTTCTTACCGAGCATGTGACCGCTGACGTGGGCTTCACATACTCCCTCATGGATTTATTTCATAATATTGACCGCTTAACTTTCAGTGAGGCACCTAAGTAAGATGTTATTGTATGATCGCTTGTAGAGGCATTCCCCGCAAATGAAGTAACCTACCGCTAAACATTGAATGGTTCGTCAGTCTATCTTGGATGTACCCATTGGGAATGTTAGGGTCTCAAGGAAATTCTTGATTCTGAGAACCAAGGTGCCTCATCATTAGGCTTTGTAGGTTCCTCAAGCTTGAGGCAGACGGCCGGCTCATTCCTCTGCTCGATCACGATCGACTTCATTTCAACACCATAGGGGATTTCAATCATTGACGCCAAAGTTGCTAATGCGTCGGCAAAGCGATTCTTTATCCGGGGGACGTATAAGAAAGTCACATCTTGGAAGCAAGCTATCAGATCCTCGAGGTTTTCATGATAGGGGATCAATTTCTCATCTTTCATCTTCCAGTCACCATTCGTCTGGCATATGATTAACTGTGAATCGCCAAATACTCGAAGGTGAGTTACATTCAGATCGAGAGCCACTTGTAGACCAGCGGTGCAAGATTCGTACTCCGCCATGTTGTTAGTGCAAGGGAAGTTGAGCTTGATAGAGACCGGTACATGGGATCCCTTCAGTGAAATCAGGATGGTGCCATCTCCTTGGCCCTCGACATTTGCTGCCCCGTCAAAGTGCATTACTCATGATTCTTCTGCTTCTACTGTATCGTCTTCTGTCATGAACAGGATGTCCTCATCCGGGAACTCAGTTCTCAAAGGCTCATAATCAGGTAAAGGATTGTCCGTAAGATGATCAGCAAGTGCCTGCCCCTTGATCGACTTCTGAGTGACGTATGTGATGTCGAATTTAGAAAATAAAAGTTGTCATCATGCGGTTCATCTAGTGAGAGCTGGCTTTTCAAATAGGTATTTCAATGGGTCCATTCAGGCCAAGAACAGAATGGCCTGAGATAGTAAGTAATGGCGGAGCCTTTGAGTAGCCTATACAAGAGCTAGCCATGCTTTCCCCAAATGAGAGTAGCGCATCGCTTAATCAGTAAACTTCAGGTAGTAAATGGCCTGCTCTCTTCTTCCTGTTTCATCGTGCTGCCCCAGGACACATCCCTTCGAACCTTCAGTTGTGGGGAGATACATCAAGAGTGGTCTCCCTGGCTCAGGTGGTACCAAAAGAGGTGGATTAAGGAGATAGCTTTTGATTTTTTTTAACGTTGCCTGACAATCGTCGTTCCATTCAACAGGCGAATTCTTCCTTAATAACTTGAAGATTGGCGTACAGATTGGAGTTAGTTGGGCAATGAACCTACTGATATATTGTATTTTGCCCAGAAACCCTCTAACCTCTTTTTCGGTAGACAACAGTGGCATTTCAGTAATGGCTTTGACTTTGATTGGGTCGACCTCGATCCCCCTCCTATTGACGATGAATCCCAACAGTTTCTCGGGCATAGCACCAAACGCGCACTTTTATGGATTCAGACATAGTCTATATTTCCTCAGCCTTTCGAACATCTTCTGAAGGGTTACGAGATGGTCGCTTCGCTCTGGTGACTTGGCTATCATGTCATCGACATACACTTCAATCTCTCAGTGCATCATGTCATGAAATAGTGCAGTCATAGCTCTCTGGTACATTACACTGGCATTCTTTAGCTCGAATGGCATGACTCGATAGCAAAAGGTTCCCAAGGGGGTAATGAACGCTGTCGTCTCGCGATCAACCTCTGCCATTTTGATCTGATTGTATCCTGAGAATTCATCCATAAATGAAAGCATCCCGTGCTTGGCTGTGTTATCGACCAAGATGTCGATGTGTGGCAGTGGGAAATTGTCCTTTGGGCAGGCTCTATTCAAATTGTAGAAATCGATTCACATGCGAACCTTTCCATCCTTCTTTAGCACAGGTACGATATTGGCTAGCCATTGTGGGTATTTGGATACCATGAGAAACCCTGCATTGTACTGCTTGATGACCTCATCATTGACTTTCAGCATCCATTTGGGTCAGAGACGTCTCAGCTTCTACTTGATTGGCTTCATATCAGGGTAGAGGGGCAACTCATGCTCGATCAAATCAGTATCCAGACCAAGCATGTCCTCGTACGACCAGACAAAAACATCTTGGTATGACCGAAGGAAGTCGATCATGCTTTTCCTTTCCTCAGGAGACAGTGACGTTCTGATTTTGGTTTTCCTGGGAACCTCCTCAGTTTCTAGATTGACGTCTTCGGTCTCTTCGACAATGGCGGTAGGGACATACTCAAAGTCGACAAATTGGTCAAGGAGCCCATCGGGGAGCTCCCCGAAGGGGACATCTTCGTCCAGACTTGTGATCCCTACCTCTTCTTGTATTTCTACAGGGAAGGGGTTGATTTCGCGTGGGACGGGCATTTTGGTTAAGGCATCCTTTTATGGGGCATTTTCTGAAATTTCAAATGACAATCTTTTTAGGCTTTGGATTTTTTCAATGTTTT
Organism: Chloranthus sessilifolius; assembly: GCA_021018995.1. Classification (NCBI taxonomy): domain Eukaryota; kingdom Viridiplantae; phylum Streptophyta; class Magnoliopsida; order Chloranthales; family Chloranthaceae; genus Chloranthus; species Chloranthus sessilifolius. Next base: position 51,090,610 of record CM037598.1, read on the forward strand.
TGAGATTTTTTGTTTTTTGTATGTTTTTGATATTTTGTATTTTTTCCAGGTTTTTGAGATTTTCATTTTCTTCGGAGACCGACCCTTGGCAAGGCGGGTTTGTGTATATACAAGGTATTGCCTGCCAAGGGCTTATTTCACTTTTTATGGGTTGTTTTTTTTTAGGAAATGAGTGCCAAATGTTAAGCCACTCCCGCTTCTAGGGTTTGGGGTGAAGATGCCCAGTTGCGTACCTGAGGTGGCGCTTCTTTACCTACTGGGATGGAGGGTGCTGACTGATATGGCTCATTGGAGTCAGCCTCTATCATATTGATCCCCATTTCGTCTGAGATCATATCCTCAAACGATATCTCGATTTTGTGGTGATTCACCACAGTGGCGGTTTGTTCAGGTACCGACTGTCGTTCCTCGAAAAGGGATAATGCAGCCAAATCTATCTCCAAGCTGGGAAGGGAGATCTGGGGATTGGTGGGATGGACTGGGCTATGGGTTTGTGTGGGGTCAAATGGGTTGCCCCATTTCGATCAATCTTTATGACCCCTGCACTGACAAAAGAATCCCTGATGTGCGGCCTAGGGTGAGGTTTCTCTTCTATGTTGATTCGTCGAGCTCTTGCAGCCGCGACGACCCTGGCTTTCTCTTTGGCTTCTCAGACCTCTTCTTCTATGGGCTTGTATCCTAACCCGAATCGGACCTTCTGCCCCTTGGCAATAATTAGCTCTTTCCTTCCTTGTAATCTGGGTCCCAGACCCCTTCCTTTCTGATAGCCCAACTTTTGGAGCATAGCCACCGCTACTTCCATTCCACCGTTGGTTGCTGAAGTGATGTTTCTAGGGGGTTCTGGGCCTACAGCCGACACCTCATATTCAAAACTGTGCAGGTCGGTGTCTTCCTCAGTATGTGGCACATCCACTACCTTAGGATTTTTAATGTTGTGGGTGACCTTGTCTTTCTCATCGTGCCCTTCACCGATGATGATGATCATCTTCTGTCCTGATATGAATTTTAATTTTTGATGGAGGGTAGAAGGTATCGCCCCAACCTCATGCAACCATGGGGGCCCTATCAGTAGATTAAAAGAGGATTTGACATCCATCACTTGGAGTTGTATGGAAAAGGTCATGGGCCCGATTACGAACTCAAGGTCAACTTCTCCCATGATCTCTCGCCTTGTGTTATCAAAACCTCGAGCACTCGTCCTTGTTGGCCTCAACATGCAAGGGTCCACCCCAATTTTGGTGGCAGTTCTCAATGGGCACACGTTCAATGCAGATCCATTGTCAATTAAAACCAAGGGAATTATCATATTCCCAGATTCTACAGTGATGTTGAGAGGTTTAGAATGACTATTTCCCTCCTCTGGCAGGTCTGCATCCGAAAAAGATATGGCATTGGGAGCCATCACTTGACCAATTATCTGCCCAACTTCATCTGGGCTGACTTGAAGTGATACATGAGCATTTTTCAACGCCCCCATTAATGCAATATGGGCCGACATTCTTTTCAGCTAAGTCTCCAGTATATGTTCTCGACTCATCTTCTCAAACGGATTCGTAGTGCTCTCTTTCTTCCCCACAGGTTGGGCTTGTGCTGCTGCTGCTGTTGCTGTTGCTGCTGCTGCCACTGTCTCAAGCTGTTTAGAGATCTTCCCCGACTTGGTAACAAAGTCCACGGCTCCCTCTCTGCTGCTGCTGCCGGCATTAGCATTGGTATACTCATAGCTCAGCGAGACCTGATGTGGATCATAGGTTCGTCCTAAGAGCTGGAATGGTATGGCTGTCAGTGTCTGGAGTGCATGTACTGATGGCTCTGGTAGGGTAGGTAAGACATGGATTTCCTCCGTGATGGATGGGGGGGTAGCAAAATTTGGCCAGGTAGGGGTGGTGAGGTTTAATGGTGGTTGCACCGGGGGTGATAGAGTGAGTGCAGGCTATTGATAATTGATGGGTGCAGGCGGAGGGTTGGGGGTTTGATGGGCCATGAGGGAATTGGCAGGGGTGGTAGAGTTTGCATGTGATTGAGCTGACAATAATGGCGTGCGAGCAGGCCATTTGTAATTTATTGGTGGTGGGGGATCAGGGGTCTGTTGGTTTATTGGGTAATGGATGGGGCTGGTGGAATACGGTTGATACGCATTCATTTGTACGTAGTTAATGGGAGTGGATGATGGGAAATATGCCCTAAGATCTAGGGGTTCAACTGTTGGTGTAAGGGTGGGAAAATAATCTACCAGATTCAGGGGTTCAATCACCTCAACAGTTCCCTCTCCTAGATTTCTCTGCCTTGATGCCACAAACATTTCTGGATTACAAATGAAGTCTGACGGATCAAACTCCAATTCTTCTTCAAATTCCTCTACCATCCCTATGGTGGGTCTAGGACCTGCTATTCCGGTAGGGTGCGGTTGTAAAGGCACCTGATGGATATTCGCATGCTGGTTTGCTTGGGTAGGTGCAGGGGAAATGATCTTTCTAGCATCGATTAAGTCCTGGATCACATGCTTCAATGGGAAGCAGCGATCAGTCGGGTGACCCAGACCCTGATGAAAATTGCAATGAGTATTAGGGTCAAAATTATATGGAATTGGATTGGGAGCAGGTCGTGGATGGAGAACAGTTATTAAACCCTTTTCAATTAATAATGGCAGAAGTACACTCAGGGATTGCCCTAAGGGCGTAAAGACTCGATGATAACGAGCTCTCCTCTCCTGGGTCATTTGCATTCCCTGCCCATTCCCTGCTCTTTGTACTGGCCCTGTCCTGATGGGAGCTAGTTGCGCTACTTGGAATTGGAACGGGCTACATTGTTATTATTAGGCCGAGTGTTCGCAACATTTTACACCTCTGCCCCTGTCTTCCCGTTGTTCTTCTGCTCAGTAAACCTCCTAACCCCGCTAGGGCCCCCTACAGCATTCTTACTCACAACCGCCCTTTCCTGATGGCATCCTCACAGCGGTTGGCATTCCTCACCAAATCAGCAAAACTAGACTGTTGTTGATATACAAGAAAATCAGAAATCACTGGTAGAGTATTCTTTGAAATCATCTCTATCTGCTGATCGTCTGGTATTCTATTTCTGACTTGAGCTGCCAGTGCTCTCCAACGCCCCAAATAGTCGCCAAAGGTCTATTTTAAATGGGCCAAATCAGACTTGCGCGGTTCAATATCAGTATTATATACATACTGTTCCTCGAACAAATGCATCAAATCCTTCCATGTCTTCATCATGGATGGTTCAAGAGATGTGAACCACCTTAGGGACGGTCCGGTCAAACTTTTCTGAAAGACTTTTATTACCAGTCTCTCGTCCCTCCCATACGGGCACATATCCCCACAATAGGACTTGAGGTGTGCAATCGGGTTGCCTGTGCCATTGTACTTGTCGAATATTGGCATTTTAAATTTTGGGGGCAGGGGGACCTAGGTAAACAGACATAAATCCATGAACTCTGTGGCGTGGATTTCACCACCACCCATTTTTAACAATTGTTTTTGGATCTTGTCTAGTTTCTCCCTTAACTGTTCTGATTCTTTGGATATGGGGGCCATTTTTTCAACATCTAGCTGGGACTCACTCTGGGCTACCAGGGGATGGGTAATTATGGGAGGAGGGTTGAGGCTGGTCAAAGCCCCAGCATAGGCCCTGCTATTCCTAATCTCGTCCTCTTCATACTACTGGTCGGCATAATGTGCAGTGAGGGCGGGATTCTCCTATTGTTGTGGCATGGGTTGGATGGGGATGACATGAGTGGGGGTTGGGTGAGCCCATTGGGGGTGAGAAAAGGTTTGTTGGGTGATGGGAATTTGGTTTTGAGGTGGGGTCTGATAGGGCCATTGGGTATGGGGGAAGGCTTGGAGATGGCCTTGGGGTGTGGGGCCATGGGAGAATTGGGTTTGGGAGATGACATGGGTTTGATCCAGCTGTGAAGGTTGGGTTAAATGTTGGGAGTTTTATGGAAGGTGTGAGTGCGGGGTTCGGGTTTGGGCCATGAACCCTTGGTCATTTTGGGTCATGGGCCACTGATAGGTTTGGGCCATGGACCCTTGGTAGGTTTGGGGCATGGGCCCTTGATGGGTTTGGGCCATTGGGCGTTGAGGGGTCTAGGCCATGGGCCCTTGGTGGGTCTGTGCCATGGGGCCTTGATGGGTCTGGCCCAATGAGCCTTGATGGGTCTGGGTCATGGGCCCTTGATGGGTCTGCCCAGTGGGCCTTGATGGGTTTGGGCCATTGGCCCTTGGTGGGTCTGGGCCATTAGCCCTTGATGGGTCTGGGCCATGGGCCCTTGGTGGGTCCTGGTCATGGGCCCTTTGTGGGTCTGGGCGTTGGGCCCTTGGTGGGTCTGGTCCATTGGGCCTTGATAGGTTTGGGCCATGGGCCTTGGTGGGTCTGGGCCATTGGGCATTGATGGGTCTGGGCCATGGGCCCTGGGTAGGCTTGGGTGGTGGGGTATTGGGTCATGGGGTCTTGGGATATGTGGAAAAAGGGGGTTTGGGCCAATGGGCCTTGGGGTATGTGGGAGTTTGGAGAATGGGCCGTGAGGCCTTGGGCTAAGTGGGTAATGGGGGTTTGGGTGGTGTGGATTATGGGGGGTTGATGGGGGTCATGGGGGAGGGAGGCATTGAGATTGGCTAGGGTATGGGATGGATTCATGGGGTGTGGAGGAGAGGAGGTGTTTTGAGAAGCCTTCCACATGGAATAGGCTTGGAACATCTCCTCCATCATGGTCATGGAGGAAGGGTTGGATGGAGATGAGGGATTTAAGGGGTGATGGGGTATAGATGGGATGGAGGTGGTGGAAAAATTGGGCATGGCCCTGGTATAATTGGGCATGGCCACGGTAGGTGGGGGTATATGGGGTGGATGAGGGGATGTATTGGGTATGTTTTGGTATGATGAGGGGCATGATGAGGATGGATGAGGAAAATTGGGCATGGCCCTGGTTAAAATGGGCATGACTCGGATGGATGGAGGATTTTGCGGGGGGTTGGATAGGGTGGAAGTGGTGTATGTGAATGTGGGTGGATCGAATCTATAGGGGGATGATAAGAATTGGGGCATGGATGTGGGTTGGGAAAATGGGTTTGGCATGGGCAGGATTTGGGCAAAAGATGGAGAATGGGGTGTTGGGTTTTGGATATTTTGGGGTGTATCGGTTGGGAAAATGGGGGCACCAAATGGCCGGTAATAGTAAATGGGGGTTGGGTGAGGGGGATGGTGGAAAAGACTTCTCCCGAATGGGAGTGGGTTGGAGAATGAGGTGGGGATGAGTCGGGATCGGCGTAAGCTGGGTCCACTACCCACGACATTGTACGGGAGCGGGTCGGGTAAGGGTGCCTTGGATAAGGCCCAAAAATCCTCCTCCTTCTTCTCCTACGGGACGGGGGATGGCAAGATGATGCCGTTGTGCCGGCACCACAAACTATCTATTTCTTTTTGGGTTTTATTTATTATTAATTTTTTTAATTTTATGAAATTTTTTTGAAAAACAAAGGTTCCGAGGCCTTGGAATTCCCTTTTTGGGTGGCTCTCGTACCTTAATTCAAGACCCGCGGTGACAACTCCGATGCACTTCGAAAGAATCGAAGGAGAACCTTTGATCTATTGAAGGCACGATAATCTAGGCAAATGACCTGATCTCTCGGAATGAGCAAAAAAGAGGTTGCCCTCTTTTGATCGGCGTGGGCGTATTGGGTGTCAGAGATTGCCGGGGGCCAAACAAGGCACTATGCACACTGATTGGGGGACTCAGGAGGTGAAGAAGGCCACAGATTTGGGTTGGTGCTGTTAAACAGACCTGGCGCAACTAATACCTCTAGCTAGGTTGCAGGGCAGCTTTTTTACACTGGTGCAACTATTAGTTGCGCGAAGGTAAAAAAGTGGAGTTTAAAGCTGGCGCAACTATTAGTTGCGCCAGTTATAAATTCCAGCTTTTTATGCTGGCGCAGCAAATACATGCGCCAGCCAAAAACATATACTCCAGAATTTTTGACAGCAGCCACTGATGCCCGAAATGAGTCTTTTTTTTGGTTTTTGTGAAAGCTAGGCTTTCGGGAACTGAGCTATTTTTTGGTGATCGATTCTCTCCTCACCGCACCTAAAGGATTGAGTCCGGTATAACTCGCTAACGCGCTCCCCAAGGGTTTTAAGCTTCTAAATGGGAACCCACCCGATATACCTCTAGCGCAAGCGCTTTCTCAGATACTAGGTGGGCTGGGACTTTTCTGGATCATCACCACTAGGGGCTGCCGCCATAGTAAGACCCCGGTGTTTGTATGTGTGCCTAACCCAACCCCTTTGAAAAATTTAACCCGTAAAACAAATTAATTAAGCTCCCTAACTTGCTTCAATTTTAATTTTTTTCAAAGCTTTTTCTTTTTTTTGGGAGTTTTCTTTAGTTCAAAGACCGGGGGTGATTATGCCGTGCCGCCACTACGAGCCAGCATCCACTGTTAGGATATAAAAGTAAAAAAAAATGACAGGGCCAGTCAAGCGACTAGGCGGGAAATATAAAGTGCTGAAATTTAATGCCGAATTGTAAAGGGAAGTAAGAAAGGTGCCAGTCAAGTGACTAGGCGAAAATTGCTGAAATTTAAAGCGGAAACGTAGGGGTGAGTAACAAAGGTGCCAGTCAAGTGACTAGGCAAAAATTGCTGAAATTTTAAAGCCGAAATGTAAGTAAGCAAGAAAGGTGCAAGTCAAGTGACTAGGCAAAAATTGCTAAAATTTAAAGCCAAAACGTAGGGGTAAGTAAAAAAGTGCCAGTCAAGTGACTAGGTAAAAATTGCTGAAATTTAAAGCTGAAACGTAGGGGTAAGTAAAATGACGTAATCAGAGGGGTGAGTAAAAAAATAGCAAAAATAAACTAAAAATAAAATAGCAATAAAATGTTAGAAAAATATAAAAAAAAGACCTAGTTCAAGGGGAAGCTCTACTAGCTACTCCCCAGCAGAGTTGCCATCTGTGCAACCGTGGGAATCGATATGATTCATGTCGTGACGATGCGCTCTCTAATGATAAAAATAAATAGAGTCGCCACCCGGAGCTTTCGGTGTCTCGGGATACCTAATTCATTTTTATGAGCACCTAAGTGCTAAAAATATGACTCTGAATCCGGTCCACACTAAAGGCTCTTGGGTAGGGGCTTCGGTTATCGATCGAGAAGGTGTTAGACACCTGATCAACCTGCTTAGCGCGGTCTCTACTAATGGTCAAAAATAAAATGATGTAAAAGATAAGGAAATGGTTCCCTCTTGCCCAAATGGGCCTCCAATCCTATTTGTTCCCCTTCGTTCCTATCGAAAATTCTGCGGCGTAATGGCACAAATGAAAGAGTAGAGACTGCCAAAAAGAGATAGGAAAAGAAAGGGGAGAGCCGGAGCCCTCGGGCCCTTGTACCACCGTAAGAGAGCCTTGCGTTGGCTTGCTTTGATGAGCTTTTGAAGTCTTGTATGGTGGAAAGAGGGGTTCTAACCTCTAAGGCTTGCTAACTAAGAGGTAGAGAGGGAAGGTGAATGGGTAGCATATACCTAAACTAAGGGATCTAAGATGAAAAATATCACTCAAAGGAGGTTTTGGAATTCTGAAATTTGTACGGGAAGAGTGAACCAAAGGGAGAAAGATCTTCTCACTTCAAGCTCTTTCTCTCTTTGGACAAAATTCTCAACCCCTAAACAAAGGGGTGGGGGGCTCTATTTATAGGAAAGGAGTGGATTTGGAGGCTACTTTGATGCTAATTGAGGTTAGCAATTAGGTAATCTCAAATCTAAGGTTTCCTAGGATTTTGAGAGCTTGGAAAGGTGTGAAGGTGGTTCTAATGGTGGATGATGGGGTGAGGCTTTAGGCCACTTGGAGGGCTGCAAATAGGTAGAGAATGGGTGCAACAGAACTATCAAAACACACTCCAAAGGTTAAGGTGGTCAACAAGTCAAACCCCAAATACAAAATTTGAGGCAAAATCCCATAGTTACTGTTCATATGCCTGGCATAATTGTTAGTTGCGCCAGGCAAATGCACAGTAAAACATTAAAGAACAGTGTTTGGAAGTTAGCTCGCAGGGTGGGGGCCACCTTTTAAAATTGGAGCAACTATTAGTTTCGCCAGGCTTAAAATCTGGGAGGATTGGCCTGACGCAACTAATAATTGTGCCAGGAAAAATTTATACCTGGCACAATTATTACTTGCACCAGGCCATTTCTGGGGAGAAATAGCCTAGCACGACTAATAGTCACGCCAAATCACAGGGGGGCCTACTTGAAATTACCTTCCTGCCCTCCGGGTTCAGACTGCCATATCTTCTGATATATACCTCCAATTGGAGCAATTCTTGGACCGTTGGAAAGATGACGACCTCTACTCTTCAATGGTATAAGAGTTGCTCACTGTAGAGGGTCATAGATAGTTCTAGTGCACCCTTCCTCCTTATTGCCTGGGAGGGTTAGGTTAGGGTTTGAAAAGGGTTCTAAGGGTCGGGGTTCGTTTCTAAAGGTTCGGGGTAGGTTCCTGGGGGATCTAGGGGGATTCCTAAGGGTTCCATGCATGCCATCAAATTCTCAGAAATGCGCCTCTCTCGAAATGTGTTTCGATCGGGGCTTGGGCCAAATTTGGGTGTCTACAGCTCCCATTTTGAAATTTTCAGATGGAAGTGAGAAAATGGGCCTGAAACCCAATTTTATTTTGACAGTTGCGCACAGGAGAAGCAAAGTCGCACGTGCGAATTCTGATTTACAAAGGGCCGCTTGAAATTTTGCGCGTGCGATTTGTAAAACTCGCGCTAGTGACTTTCTCAGTTATTTTCTTGATTTTGGGCACCTGAAGGAATTGCGCGCACAATTTCAGATGTCGCAAGGGTGACTTCTCCAGGCTAGGTATATTCATTTGAAATAGTCTTTGGACTATTTCATCTCTTTGGTTCCCCTTTTCCTCCATCACTTACTTGAAGTTGTGTTCCTAATCTTTCACCCCTTACTTCACATCATATTTAATGAAAATTAAAATAAAATTCAAATCGTTAATTCTCGACGATCCATTTCCTCATTCAGGTTATCCACACACGACAAAATTTACATGATCCCTTACAATCAAGCATATAGAATGAGCAAAATTTTGGTTGGAAAGAAAATAAAAACTCCTTGTGATTCACCACAAGGGTTCCATAATTCACGTTTCCTTCAATTACTTGTTACAAAATAATGGAAACCCAAAATTTCAATGATTACAACCCACACAACTTCTAACAATGACTTTCTTCCAAAAACTTTCATGCTTTAATCAAAGAGTTGTGGATACGCGTCGCTTATGTCTGACTCGCATTCCAAAGTAGCCTCTTATGGCGAATGGTTTTGCCACCTCACAAGTACAAAGGGAATGCATTTTGTGTGTAGCACTTGCTCCTTCTTGTCAAGAATTTGCACCGGTTCTTCTCTAACTGTCATATTTGCTTGAATTTCAATCGGTTGCTAGTCTAAAATGTGAGTTGGATCTTTCACTTATCACCTTAACATCAATACATGAAACACGTTGGGCATGCTCGACAGTTGTGGCGGTAGAGCAACTTGAAACGCAACTTCACCAACTTGAGTCAAAATTTCATATGGTCCTATGTTATGTGGACTTAACTTTTCACATTTGTCAAAGCGCATTATACCTTTGGTAGGTGAAATCTTTACAAATACGTTGTCTCTATTTTGAAATTTGACACTTGTCCTTTTCAGATCGGCATAGCTTTTCTATCGGCTCTGTGCTACCTTCAACCTTTCACGGATTACACGTATCACTTCGGTAGTACTCTCTATGATCTTTGGAACCAATATAAATTTCGCCCGTATAGTGCTTCATAAGGTGCTATACCAATACTCGTCTAAAAACTATTATTGTATGCAAACTCGATCAAGGGTAGATGTTGTTCCCGTGATCCTTGAAAATCAAGCATACAAGCTCGAAGCATATCTTCTATAATTTGGTTCACTCTTTCAGTTTGTCCATCCGTTTATGGGTGAAACGCAAAACTAAAATCTAATCTTGAACCCATTACCTCTTGGAATCATTGCCAAAACTGTGATGTGAAACAATGCTCGCAGGGATACCATGTAATCGAATGATCTCCTTGACATAAATCTCTGCAAGCATACTCATTGTATACTTTGTGTTGTATGATAGAAAATGAGCTGACTTTGTTAGTCTATCGATGACTAACCAGATGGCATTGTGTCCCTTCACCGTTCTCAGCAATCCAAGGATAAAATCCATGGTTATTGCCTCCCATTTCCACTCGGGTATCGGGAATGGTTGTAACAACCTGGAGGGGTTTCAGTGATCCACTTTCACCTACTGACACACCAAACACTTGGATACGTACTAGGTCAAATCCTTCTTTAAACCACTCCAACAAAAGTTCTTCTTCAGATCTTGGTATATCTTGGTACCACCCGGATGAATGGGATGTTTTGATTTATGGGCTTCTTCCACAATAGTATGTCGAAGATCGACATTGGTTGGTATGCATAGACGCCCTCTGAATAGTAGCAATTCATCCTCCTTCATGGAGAATCTGGTTTAGTGCCATTGATTACACCTTGTAGCTCTTCATCTTTCAGCTAAACCTAATAGATGTTGTCGAAGATAGTCGATCTGATAGTGATATTTGCCACCAAGATTCCTGAATCTCTCACCTCGATCTTCATGTCGTACAGGGTTGTGTCTTCCAACAACTTCCATCTCTGAATTCCCGTGATGAGGCTGGACAATTGAGTCGATGGTTTCCGACTCAAGGCATCTGCTACCATGTTTGAATGGAGCAGTCATAATCTTTAAGAAACTCCATCCACCTTCTCTGCCTCATATTTAGGTCCTTTTAAGTGAATAGATACATGAGGCTCTTGTGGTCGATAAATTTCTCGAAGGTCTCCCCATAAAGGTAGTGTCTTTATATCTTGAGAGCAAAAATCATTAATGTTAGCTCGAGATAAGGTGTAGGATAGTTCTTCTTGTGGTCCTTGAGTTGTCTCGAACCATAAGCGATAACTCTTTCATTCTGGTTGAGCATAGAACCTAATCCACTGTGTGAACCATCACTGAACACTGTAAATCATCCACTGCCTGATTGAATAGCAAGCACTGATGCGGAGGTCATTTTCCTCTTCAGTTCCTGAAAGCTCCTCTCATGCGACTCGGTCCACTCAAACTTTACATTCTTCCCTGTAAGTTGTGTGAGCACCCGAAATATTGGAGAACCCTTCAACAAACCACCTTCAATATCTAGCCAAACTAAGAAAAATGTAGATTTTTGTTACAATCTTCGGTTGTTCCCACTTAATTATTGTTTCGGTCTTTGATGGATCTATCATGTCACCTGTTTTAAAGACAACATGTCTTAAGAAGCTCACTTGCTCTAGCTAGAACTCACGCTTGCTTAGCTTAGCATGGAGTTGATGTTCTCAGAGTGCCTGAAGAGCAATTTGAAGGTGCTGCTCCTGCTCTTCCTTTAACTTCGAGTAGATGAGGATGTCATCCATGAATACGACCATCCAATTATCAAGGTGTGGTTTGAACACCCTATTCATGAGATCTATGAACGATGTCAGAGCATTAGTCAAGCCGAAAGGCATTACCAAGAATTTATAATGCCCATATTTGGTTCAGAATGCCGTCTTCTGGATGCCTTCAACTTTAAATTTCAATTGGTGGTAACCGGATCTCAAATTGATCTTTGAAAAGAACCTTGCTCCTTGCAATTGATCAAAAAGATCATCGATCCTTGGAAGCGGATATCGATTCTCAATCGTTAACATATTCAACTGATAATAGTCGATGCACAGTCTCATCGACCCAACCTTCTTCTTAACAAATAGGACTGGTGCTCCCTAAGGAGAAATACTTGGTCTTATGAACTCATTGACCAAGAGTTTCTGTAACTGTTCTTTCAATTTCTTTAGTTCTGCCGGAGCCATGCGATATAGTGCCTTCGATATCGGTTCTGGGCCTGGAGATAAGTCAATCGGGAACTCAACTTCTCTGTCAGATGGTGATCCTAACAATTCCTCAAGAAATACATCCAAAAACTTGCATGCAACTGGAATTTTCGTAATGTTATTTTTCTCTTCCCGTTGCTCTTGTAAGAAGGTGAGGTATCCACTACACTATTCCTCAGAAGATGTTCAGCTCGAATAGCAGAGATGAACGGTGCGATCATGGACTTGACGCCGAGATATTGGAATGACATTCCTTTTGGAGGACGAAAGGTGACTACCTTTCGTAGGCAATCAACTCTTCCATGATAAGCGAATAGCTAATCCATGCCAAGGATCACATTGAATCCTTGCATGTCTACCAGAATGAGATCTGTCATTTTCTCGTGATCTTCAACTGGAATGACAACTGATCTGCAAATCGTATTTCTGTTCACTAAATTTCTCGTGGGAACTAACACCGCTAGAATAAAATCTAAAGGTTCAGGGATGACACTCAATTCGGTCACGAACTATGAAGTTACAAAAGAGTGCATAGATCCTGGATCTATTAAGAGTCGTGCCTTGTGCTGACATATATCACTAAGTTGGTATATAAGTAGGTTACCTAAGTGTCACGCATGCAATTTAGTTAAGGGTGTAAAAAGGTGTGCAGTGGCATTCCTGACACACAATCATTGGAAATGAATTATAAAAATTCATTAATGGAAATTAAAGTAAGACTGATACTTTAAAATGAATTATTCCTTGGATGACATCATTCGACGCATGAGCATCTTGCGACGTGACAACATACCCACGGCCTTGGATTGTAGGTTGAGAAGGCCTTTGTGCAGAAGTTGACATTGTCCCTTCTTTTCTTGCTTCAGGACAATCCATTATTAGGTGTCCCATCTTGCCACACCTGAAGCCAGCACCCATAGTCCACCTACATTCTTCCGTCTTGTGTGACTTTCCACACCAAGCACATGTTTCAACCGGAGTTGGCAATGTTATTCTTGAAGGTCGGTGTGCTACAGATGCCCCAGTCATAGTAGGGCCCGATGGACAAAAGGATCTAACAGGTGGAGGCCTAGGTGGCCTAGGGTACGCAATCTGATTAGGTTGTTGTGGTGTCGGTGTAAAGAGTTTTGGCCTCTTGTTTGCTGGTTCATATGTATTAGATCTCACTTGACTTGCCCTGTTTCTATTATGTTGATCCCTTCTCTTATACACGTCCTCCATATCTTGCTCAGTGATGAGAGCAAGATCCATGACTTCAGCATACATCTTAGGTTTACTCACTGTGATTCTCTCTCGGGCATTAGGCCTCACTCCACGTAAGAATTTCTTGGCCTTCATCGCTTCATTGGCTACGTAATAGGGAGCAAACCTAGGAAGTCTCATGAATTTGATTCCTTACTCATGTACAGACATCTTGTCTTATTTCAACTTTATCAACTGAACTTCCCATTTATCCTTCACCGCATCAGGGAAATACTGTTCGTTGAACTCTTCCACAAATTACGCCCAAGTCCATGGTGTAACTGGTATCCTTTGAGCCCGAGTTCTCTCAACAGACTTCCACCATGGATTGGCTTTGCCTTCTAACTAAAAGGAGGCCCAACTGACCTTTTCTTCTTCGGTACAAGGCATCCGCTGAAGAAGCTTTTCTATTTGGTTCAACCACTTTTTCGTCTCAAGAAGATCGGCTTGACCATAAAAGCCAATCTAAAAATCTTGACTACTGACGTCTTTCTGAAAGTAACATCGTCTGTTGAGCCACGGTATTGACCATAGACTCAAGTAATTGCCTATCATTTCCACTCTCACTTCCTCCTTCTGGGGGATTGTTGTTACCTAGAGGAGTTTTGTTTGCACCAGTGGCGATGTCTTCACCACCGGAAGCCCGAGTACGAACGGTTCGTGGCCGACCTCTTAGGGCCATCTAATCTGTTACGATGAAATAAAAGTTTCGATTAATATATGATCCCTACGTTCTGACAACGTTCTAAACCTCGTAGACTATGAGTCCCTACATATCAAACACCATAGCCTAAGTCTACGTCCCATCAGATGTCTAAACCCATTGCTCTGATACCAACTGTGACAGACCAATTTTTCTACCCTAAAATTTATGCTGTCAGATCATAGATCACAATCCAAAATATAGAATACTTGGTACATCCAGAAAGCCAATAATTACTTAATAAGTAATTTCATTATGGAAAAAGATATCTCCATTTCTAAACAAAATAGCTGAACAGAAGATAAATTAAACCACCGGTGATGGTCAACCATCACCTAAATAGTTAAATACAAGATGTATTTACAACATTTCATGAATCCAAAGTTCTATAAACAAAATGGCTGAATGTACCAAGCCTTAGTTTATCAAAGTCCAAGATACTCAAGGTCCTCTAAGGAAAGTACTCCTCTAGTAGGAGCTCTGTCTCTTCCTCAGGGACGTATTAAGCGTCACTCTTAGGTTTTGGATCCTTCATTGCATCTAAACCTATGACATATAGTCGAGGTGAGCTAACAGTCTAAGCACAGTAGAGGTCAATCAAACAATTCACATTTTTATTATATCAGGGGCTAAATCCAATAATAGAGTTAAAACAGAATCAAAATAGATTCTTCAGTGAATACAAAATTTTAGTGATACATTCTTTTCTATTTCCATATCAAAGCAGGGATGCAAAGGCAAGCTCAAATCGAATTTAAACGAATCATGATTTACATGCAAATTTCTTATCTAAGTACTTAACTTAAATCATAACATAAGTAATTCTTCCAAGCGTATATAGCATTGGAAGCCATAGTTTTACCGTTGGGAACCCCCCCCTAACCATAGTCGTTCAATGAACACTTATCGATTGTCCGTGGCAGACCAGAAATCCAGTGAAACCGTATTGGTTCAGAGACATACGGATATCCCGCCGTACCGATCAAAGAGCTGGGGGATTCATGTTGATGAACCCTAAATCAATGTGCGAATTTTAATACATATTTCAACATAGTGCAGTGTGATATTTTTAAGGCTAAACTCAGAGTTTCAAAGTTGGGATTTAGAATTCGGAAATCAAATAGTTCAGACATATGTTCAAGCAATTCAAATTCATATTCAAAGCATACAAATTTTTCTCAATGTTCAAATTCAGAATTCACATGTCGTGTTCAAACGTGAAAACAACCTAAATTTTTAAAGAGTTTGAATACAGTGCAAATTCATCTTATTCCATTCATCATATCATAAAACTTATGCAGTTCAAGTCAAAATGTGATTTGTTCTAAGTTTTCCGCTACCTCAGTTACGTGACACGCGAAGATGACGCAAAGATCCTAACGGATGGTTCCGATCCTCAACTCATACTCTATGGCATCAAAATACCATTTATCAAGCATCAATAAAGTATAAACGTCAAAGTTTCGGAAGAATTTTCAAGGAAAATTCAGAACAGCCAAAACTAGGGAAGTCGCGGACGGAATTTTTCAAGTCGCACGAGTGACTAAACACATTTTCAAAGGAATTTAATCACCAATTAAGACTACAATAAATCCACAAGAACTTACCTTCAAACTCGCGAGATTAACGCGGACGATGATCGATTATCGGGATTACGGCGCTTGCGCCACACAAAACCAAGTGTTTGAGACCCACCTTCTCATGGTCGTCAATGGAAATGTATACAAAAATCCAACCTTATGACTACACGCAGGGTGATCTCGAGACGGAATTCACTACAACAGAGGGTTTCTAACAAGCAGAAGAGGGTTTTCTGGGAACGGGGCTTTCTCTCGTGATCTTCAACTGGAATGACAACTGATCTGCAAATCGTATTTGTGTTCACTAAATTTCTCGTGGGAACTAACACCGCTAAAATAAAATCTAAAGGTTCAGGGATGACACTCAATTCAGTCACGAACTGTGAAGTTACAAAAGAGTGCATAGATCCTGGATCTATTAAGAGTCGTGCCTTGTGCTGACATATATCACTAAGTTGGTATATAAGTAGGTTTCTTAACTGTCACGCATGCAATTTAGTTAAGGGTGTAAAAAGGTGTGTAGTGGCATTCTTGACACACAATCATTGGAGATGAATTATAAAAATTCATTAATGGAAATTAAAGTAAGACTGATACTTTAAAATGAATTATTCCTTGGATGACATCATTCGACGCATGAGCATCTTGCGTCGTGACAACATACCCACGACCTTGGATTGTAGGTTGAGAAGGCCTTTGTGCAGAAGTTGACATTGTCCCTTCTTTTTTTGTTTCAGGACAATCCATTATTAGGTGTCCCATCTTGCCACACCTGAAGCCAGCACCCATAGTCCACCTACATTCTTCCGTCTTGTGTGACTTTCCACACCAAGCACATGTTTCAACCGGAGTTGGCAATGTTATTCTTGAAGGTCGTTGTGCTACAGATGCCCCAGTCATAGTAGGGCCTGATGGACAAAAGGATCTAACAGGTGGAGGCATAGGTGGCATAGGGAACACAATCTGATTAGGTTGTTGTGGTGTCGGTGTAAAGAGTTTTGGCCTCTTGTTTGCTGGTTCATATGTATTAGATCTCACTTGACTTGCCCTGTTTCTATTTTGTTGATCCCTTCTCTTATACATGTCCTCCACATCTTGCTCAGTGATGAGTGCAAGATCCATGACTTCAGCATATGTCTTAGGTTTACTCATTGTGATTCTCTCTCGGGCATTAGGCCTCAGGCGACGTAAGAATTTCTTGGCCTTCATCGCTTCATTGGCTACGTAATAGGGAGCAAACCTAGCAAGTCTCATGAATTTGATTCCTTACTCATGTACAAACATCTTGTCTTGTTTCAACTTTATGAACTGAACTTCCCATTTATCCTTCACCGCATCAGGGAAATACTGTTCGTTGAACTCTTCAACAAATTACGCCCAAGTCCATGGTCTAACTGGTATCCTTTGAGCCCGAGTTCTCTCAACAGACTTCCACCTTGGATTGGCTTTGCCTTCTAACTAAAAGGAGGCCCAACTGACCTTTTCTTCTTCGGTACAAGGCATCCGTTGAAGAAGCTTTTCTATTTGGTTCAACCACTTTTCCGTCTCAAGCAGATCGGCTTGACCCTAAAAGCCACTCTAAAAATTTTAACTACTGACGTCTTTCTGAAAGTAACATCGTCTGTTGAGCCACGGTATTGACCATAGACTCAAGTAACTGCCTATCATTGCCACTCTCACTTCCTCCTTCTGGAGGATTGGTGTTACCTAGAGGAGTTTTGTTTGCACCAGTGGCGATGTTTTCACCACCGGAGCACGAGTACGAACGGTTCGTGGCCGACCTCTTGGGGCCATCTACTCTGTTACGATGAAACAAAAGTTTCGATTAATAGATGACCCCTATGTTCTGACAATGTTCTAAACCTCGTAGACTATGAGTCCCTACATATCAAACACCATAGCCTAAGTCTACGTCCCATCAGATGTCTAAAGCCATTGCTCTGATACCAACTGTGACAGACCAATTTTTCTACCCTAAAATCTATGCCGTCAGATCATAGATCACGATCAGAAATATAGAATACTTGGTACATCCAGAAAGCCAATAATTACTTAATAAGTAATTTCATTTTGGGAAAAGAAATCTCCATTTCTAAACAAAATAGCTGAACAAAAGATAAAATAAACCATCACCTAAATAGTGATATACAAGATGTATTTACAACATTTCATGAATCCAAAGCTCTACAAACAAAATGGCTGAATGTACCAAACCTTAGTTTATCAAAGTCCAAGATACTCAAGGTCCTCTAAGGAAAGTACTCCTCTAGTAGGAGCTCTGTCTCTTCCTCAAGGACGTATTAAGGGTCACTCTTACGTTTTGGATCCTTCTTTGCGTCTAAACCTATGACATATAGTCGAGGTGAGCTAACAGTCTAAGCACAGTAGAGGTCAATCAAACAATTCACATTTTTATTATATCAGTGCATAAATCCAATAACAAAGTTAAGACAGAATCAAAACAGATTCTTCAGTGAATACAAAATTTTAGTGATACATTCTTATGCATTTTCATATCAAAGCAGGGATGCAAAGACAAGCTCAAATCGAATTTAGACGAATCATGATTTACATGCAAATTTCTTATCTAAGTACTTAACTTAAATCATAACATAAGTAATTCTTCCAAGCGTATATAGCATTGGAAGCCAAAGTTTTACCGTTGGGAACCCCCCCCAAACCATAGTCATTCAATGAACACTTATCGATTGTCCGTGGCAGACCAGAAATCAAGTGAAACCGTATTGGTTCAGAGACATACGGATATCTCGCCGTACCGATCCAAGAGCTGGGGGATTCATGTTGATGAACCCTAAATCAATGTGCGGATTTTAATACATATTTCAACATAGTGCAGTGTGATATTTTTAAGGCTAAACTCAGAGTTTCAGAGTTTGGATTTAGAATTCGGAAATCAAATAGTTCAAACATATGTTCAAGCAATTCAAATTCATATTCAAAGCATACAAATTTTTCTCAATGTTCTAATTCAGAATTCACGTGTCGTGTTCAAAAGCGAAAACAATCTAAATTTTTAAAGAGTTCGAATACAGTGCAAATTCATCTTATTCCATTCATCATATCATAAAACTTATGCAGTTCAAGTCAAAATGTGATTTGTTCTATGTTATCCCCTACCTCAGTTACGTGACACGCGAAGATGACGCAAAGATCCTAACGGATGGTTCCGATCCTCAACTCATACTCTATGGCATCAAAATACCATTTATCAAGGATCAATAAAGTATAAACGTCGAAGTTTTGGAAGAATTTTCAAGGAAAATTCAGAATAGCCAAAACTAGGGAAGTCGTGGACGCGATTTTTCAAGTCGCATGAGTGACTTCACACATTTTCAAAGGAATTTAATCACCAATTAAGACTACAATAAATCAACAAGATCTTACCTTCAAACTTGCGAGATTAACGTGCACGATGATCGAATATCGGGATTACGACGCTTGCGCCACACAAAACCAAGTGTTTGAGACCCACCTTCTCATGGTCGTCAATGGAAATGTATACCCAAATCCAACCTTATGACTACACGCAAGGTGATCTCGAGACGGAATTCCCTACAACAGAGGGTTTCTAACAAGCACAAGAGGGTTTCGTGGGAACGGGGCTTTCTCTCGTGATCTTCAACTGGAATGACAACTGATCTGCAAATAATATTTGTGTTCACTAAATTTCTCGTGGGAACTAACACCGCTAGAATCAAATCTAAAGGTTCAGGGATGACACTCAATTCGGTCACGAACTGTGAATTTACGAAAGAGTGCATAGATCCTGGATCTATTAAGAGTCGTGCCTTGTGCTGACATATATCACTAAGTTGGTATATAAGTAGGTTACTTAAGTGTCACGTATGCAATTTAGTTAAGGGTGTAAAAAGGTGTGCAGTGGCATTCCTGACACACAATCATTGGAAATGAATTATAAAAATTCATTAATGGAAATTAAAGTAAGACTGATACTTTAAAATGAATTATTCCTTGGATGACATCATCCGACGCATGAGCATCTTGCGACGTGACAACATACCCACGGCCTTGGATTGTAGGTTGAGAAGGCCTTTGTGCAGAAGTTGACATTGTCCCTTCTTTTCTTGCTTCGGGACAATCCATTATTAGGTGTCCCATCTTGCCACACCTGAAGCCAGCACCCATAGTCCACCTACATTCTTCCGTCTTGTGTGACTTTCCACACCAAGCACATGTTTCAACCGGAGTTGGCAATGTTATTCTTGAAGGTCGGTGTGCTACAGATGCCCCAGTCTGGCAAGAACTAGGGCCCGATGGACAAAAGGATCTAACAGGTGGAGGCCTAGGTGGCCTAGGGTACGCAATCTGATTAGGTTGTTGTGGTGTCGGTGTAAAGAGTTTTGGCCTCTTGTTTGCTGGTTCATATGTATTAGATCTCACTTGACTTGCCCTGTTTCTATTATGTTGATCCCTTCTCTTATACACGTCCTCCACATCTTGCTCCGTGATGAGAGCAAGATCCATGACTTCAGCATACATCTTAGGTTTACTCATTGTGATTCTCTCTCGGGCATTAGTCCTCAGGCCACGTAAGAATTTCTTGGCCTTCATCGCTTCATTGGCTACGTAATAGGGAGCAAACCTAGCAAGTTTCATGAATTTGATTCCTTACTCATGTACAGACATCTTGTCTTGTTTCAACTTTATCAACTGAACTTCCCATTTATCCTTCACCGCATCAGGCAAAACTGTTCGTTGAACTCTTCAACAAATTACGCCCAAGTCCATGGTGTAACTGGTATCCTTTGAGCCCGAGTTCTCTCAACAGACTTCCACCATGGATTGGCTTTGCCTTCTAACTAAAAGGAGGCCCAACTGACCTTTTCTTCTTCGGTACAAGGCATCCGCTGAAGAAGCTTTTCTATTTGGTTCAACCACTTTTCCGTCTCAAGTAGATCGGCTTGACCATAAAAGCCTCTCTAAAAATCTTGACTACTGACGTCTTTCTAAAAGTAACATCGTCTGTTGAGCCACGGTATTGACCATAGACTCAAGTAACTGCCTATCATTTCCACTCTCACTTCCTCCTTCTGGAGGATTGTTGTTACCTAGAGGAGTTTTGTTTGCACCAGTGGCGATGTCTTTACCACCAGAAGCCCGAGTACGAACGGTTCGTGGCCGACCTCTTGGGGCCATCTAATCTATTACGATGAAACAAAAGTTTCGATTAATAGATGATCCCTATGTTCTGACAACGTTCTAAACCTCGTAGACTATGAGTCCCTACATATCAAACACCATAGCCTAAGTCTACGTCCCATCAGATGTCTAAAGCCATTCCTCTGATACGAACTGTGACAGCCCAATTTTTCTACCCTAAAATCTATGCCGTCAGATCATAGATCACGATCCGAAATATAGAATACTTGGTACATCCAGAAAGCCAATAATTACTTAATAAGTAATTTCATTATGGAAAAAGAAATCTGCATTTCTAAACAAAATAGCTGAACAGAAGAAAAAATAAGTCACCGGTGATGGTCAACCATCACCTAAATAGTGATATACAAGATGTATTTACAACATTTCATGAATCTAAAGTTCTACAAACAAAATGGCTGAATGTACCAAGCCTTAGTTTATCAAAGTCCAAGATACTCAAGGTCCTCTAAGGAAAGTACTCCTCTAGTAGGAGCTCTGTCTCTTCCTCAGGGACGTATTAAGGGTCACTCTTAGGTTTTGGATCCTTCTTTGTGTCTATACCTATGACATATAGTCGAGGTGAGCTAACAGTCTAAGCACAGTAGAGGTCAATCAAACAATTCACATTTTTATTATATCAGTGCATAAATCCAATAACAGAGTTAAAACAGAATCAAAACAGATTCTTCAGTGAATACAAAATTTTAGTGATACATTCTTATGCATTTTCATATCAAAGCAGGGATGCAAAGACAAGCTCAAATCGAATTTAGACGAATCATGATTTACATGCAAATTTCTTATCTAAGTACTTAACTTAAATCATAACATAAGTAATTCTTCCAAGCGTATATAGCATTGGAAGCCAAAGTTTTACCGTTGGGAACCCCCCCCTAACCATAGTCGTTCAATGAACACTTATCGTTTGTCCGTGGCAAACCAGAAATCAAGTGAAACCGTATTGGTTTAGAGACATACGGATATCCTGCCGTTCCGATCCAAGAGCTGGGGGATTCATGTTGATGAACCCTAAATCAATGTGCGGATTTTAATACATATTTCAACATAGTGCAGTGTGATATTTTTAAGGCTAAACTCAGAGTTTCGGAGTTTGGATTTAGAATTCGGAAATCAAATAGTTCAGACATATGTTCAAGCAATTCAAATTCATATTCAAAGCATACAAATTTTTCTCAATGTTCAAATTCAGAATTCACGTGTCGTGTTCAAAAGCGAAAACAAACTAAATTTTTAAAGAGTTCGAATACAGTGCAAATTCATCTTATTCCATTCATCATATCATAAAACTTATGCAGTTCAAGTGAAAATGTGATTTGTTCTATGTTTTCCCCTACCTCAGTTACGTGACACGCGAAGATGACGCAAAGATCCTAACGGATGGTTCCGATCCTCAACTCATACTCTATGTCATCAAAATACCGTTTATCAAGGATCAATAAAGTATAAACGTCGAAGTTTCGGAAGAATTTTCAAGGAAAATTCAGAACAGCCAAAACTAGGGAAGTTGCGGACGTGATTTTTCAAGTCGCACGAGTGACTTCACACATTTTCAAACAAATTTAATCACCAATTAAGACTAGAATAAATCCACAAGAACTTACCTTCAAACTCGCGAGATTAACGCCCACGATGATCGATAATCGGGATTACGGCGCTTGCGCCACACAAAACCAAGTGTTTGAGACCCACCTTCTCATGGTCGTCAATGGAAATGTATACCAAAATCCAACCTTATGACTACACGCAAGGTGATCTCGAGACAGAATTCCCCACAACAGAGGGTTTCTAACAAGCACAAGAGGGTTTCTTGGGAACGGGGCTTTCTCTCGCGCTCACATATTTCAACCATGCGAACGACTGTCGTTTCTTGCATCGATCATCAAAACGGAGGAAAAATCTTCATGGAAGATTGATAACGAATCTGAGGTTTCGATGTCCAAGGGTTCACGTGAGGAGCAAAGCTTCTCCTCTCTTCTCTCACTAAAAAAAAAAGACTATTAGCAGCAGCCAAAAACTACCGTTATTAATAAAAAACTGCCGCTAATATTCTTTAATAATTTTTTGTTAATAGTGGCAGTTTTTTGCTCCAAAAAACTGTCGCTAATAATCTACCTTTTTGTAGTGTCTCAATCAATTTCCCTCTCTCTGTTTCAATCTCAGGCAAAAAAAAGCAAAGCAATGGCTTCTTGTGCAACTGTGGATTTTTAACGATCCCACCGCACAACGCACTCTCGTAATAAAAATTTAGAGTCGCCACCTAGAGCTTTTGGTGTCCCAGGAAACTCAAATCAAATTTAAAGAGCACTGAAGTACTAAAAATTGACTCTGAATCCGGACTACACCAAAGGCTCATTGGTAGGGGCTTCAGTTATCGAATGAGAAGGTGTTAGGCACCCAATCAACCTGCTTAATGTGGTCTCTACTTATGACCAAAATAAAAATAATATAAAATAAATGAAAAAGCCTTCCTCTTGCCCAAAAGGCCTTAAAATCCTATTTGTGCCCCTCCGTTCCTACAGATAATTTGGCTGCGTAACGACACAAATGAGAGGATGGAGGAAGAACCGAGAAGGTAGAGGAATAGAGGGGAGAGCCAGAGCTCTTAGGCCCTTATTGCACCGCAGTGGAACCTTGCGTAGGCTTGCTTCAGTGAGCTTCAATGGCTTGTATGGTGAGAAATGGGGTTCTAGCTCCTAGGGCTTGATAGCTACGAGGTAGAGAGAGAAGGCTTAGGGGTAGCACACACCTAACTTAGAGCTTTTAGGTGAATGGCTAAGGTCTAAAGAAGGTTTTAAAGTTTTGGAATTTGTATGAGAAAGGTGTACTAGAGGAGAGAGAGAGAAGGGATTCCTTAATCTCTTGATTTGCAAATTTTTTCAAGCCCTTGTAAAGGGAGGGGTGCCTCTCTATCTATAGGAAAAAGAGAGGTTAGGAGGGTGTTTAGAGGATAACTTGGATTAGCAATTAGGTAATCTAGCCATCTAAGGTTTCTTAAAAATTTTGGACCCTTGAAAAGTGTGAAGGTTAGCTCCAATGGTGGATAATAGGGCGAGGCTTTAAACTACTTAAGGGGTTGCAAATAGGTAGTAAATGGGTATAACAGAACTAGCAAAACACAACCCAAATATCAAGATGGTCAATAAGTCAAGCTCCAACCTCAATTTTTGAGGCAAAAACCCAAGGTTACTATTTATAAGCCTGACGCAACTAATAGGTGCGCCAGGCATATGTACAATAAAACAGTGCCACTAAGTAGCTTGGAAAGTTGGTTGCCCGTGGTGGGGCGCACCTTAAAGCTGGCGCAACCATTAGTTGTGCCAAGCCATTTTTAGGGAGAAATGGCTTGCACAAGTAATACTTGCACCAAATCCCTAAGGGAAATTCCACAAAATTACAAATTTGCCCCTACACTTTGGAACGTGATATCTTCCCGCATACAGCTCCGATTGGGGTGATCTTTGGCTCGTTGGAAAGTTGGAGACTTTTACTTTTCAATGGTATAAAATTCGATTATAGTAGAAGGTTATAGATAGTCTCGGAGCACCACTCTTCATCCATTGCCCGAGAAAGCTTTGTTTAGGTCCAGAATGGTTTCTAAGGGTCGGGATGGGTTTCTATGGTTTCGGGAAGGTTTCTAAGGGATCTAAGGTATTTCCTAAGGCTTTAGGATGACTCCTAACATTTTGAAAAGGTTCCTAAGGGTTCTATACATGCCATCAAAAGTTTGGAAGTGTGCCTCTCTCGAAATGTATTTCGATCGGGCCTTGGGCCAAATTTGGGTGTCTACAGATGCCCCTTTTTGGTATCCGATCACTAATGATCAAATGCCAAAGAAAAGAGACATCTGAAGAGGCCCAACACATTATTGATGGGTCCTCTGTATTCAGAACAAACTTCAAACATTAGATGAGTAACATGGTGAGAAAATGAAAGGCCTGTATGTCGAGAAAAATAGTCATTTCTCAAGGTAATTGGTCCCCAAGCGCTTAGAGATATTTCTGGGCATAACCGAGATGGAATGAGTTGTGAAAGCCCAATAGCTAAGAAATTACTTGCCTCTCAAGTTGTGGAAGCCCGTCAGTAGGGAAAAATGATCGCTTCCCGAGATGAGTTGAAGGAGTTTGATGTTCAAGATTCATTCTGAATAGAATAACTTTATAAGTAAGGGGGCGATCGACCCACATTCAAAGATAAGCGAAAAGCAAGTACGCAAGGTTCCACAGTTTGTGTCCAATCATATGAGGCATTGACTGCCTCATTTGACTACTCATGGGTGCCCCTGCATAAGGTAGGGTTCGAGGTCTTTGGATGGACCCAATGATCCAGAAGTTTATTTAGCACGACTACCCGAGCGGAGCAAAAAGATGTCGCAACACTTTTTAAGAGTACGTGCTATCTTTTGATAATGGCCCCCCGATCAACATGACCTAGAGCATCCAACTTCAAATAACACTGAATAGATCCAGCTAAAATTGGGTGCCCACCGAAGGAGACACCTAATCCTGGCCTTTGCCAACAATGATCTTACAAATCATTTAACTATGCATAAACATGCACCCATTAGGGGTGATCAGATACAAAGGTGATGGAAGTCTCGACCCAGATCCCATCCAGGTATAATTTACGAGAATAAACGACCATCCTACGGATGCCTAGACGCATGGCATACACTTTACAGGGATACCGTGCCAATATAGGTTTTATGCCTGCAGAAATAAGGGAAATGAACCCTTCTGCATGCATGTTTACACATAGTTGATTGATATGTAGTTTCATTTTCAACAAGTTGGTCTCAACTAATGATTGACCTTTTTCAATAGAGTTTCCTGGACCTTAAACCCCATAGGGTGCATGCCCAAACTGCACAGACCAAGAGTCCACACCTCCGAAAAGTTCGTGAAAAATTTGAAGCTTAGACACTCACGTTCATATGAATGAAAAGACAGAGCACTTAGCTCGAAGATTTAGCAATGGAATCAACCTGATCGAAACATTGATCGCTTGATCAGGATTAATATTGTTGCTCCTACTTTAAAGTAGAATCCAAAGATCCAAGGCGAACTATAGACTTAGAACATTAATTTGGCACAACTGCGTTGTCGATAAAATGTTAACATTTTACTGCATTGAAACACGCATGTGCATAGCTGTGCGTGGCGAAAGTACCACAAAAATATGGCTATCTTTTTTTCTTTTTCAAAATGATTTTCTTCTTCTCTGCTTTATTTTTTTTTAATAGATTAGACGTCGGTGGTGAGATGCTTCATCAAATGCGTCCATCGTTGAGAGGTTGTCTGCTTCGCGTCTTCGGACAATTTGATTTTCCTGCACATCTCGAGAAAATGTCAGTCCCTTTTTTGTTTATATAGGTAACAATATGAATCCTAATTAACAGAAGGAGAAACAAACATTTACCTATACATTTTCGATTTTCAAGATTTATATATTTTGGATTTTTATTTTCAGAGATTTTTTTGTTCTTCTTTCTTTTGAGATAGAAGTATGATGCTGTACATATGTACATGGACATAAAGAAAGTGGGGATATATGTATATGTATTTTTTTGGATTTTTTATTGATTGATTTTTTTTGTTCTTTTTCTTCATTTTTTGAAATGGAAGTATAATGATGTACATATGGAAAAGAGTAGAAATATATACAATTTTTTTGTACTTAGATTTTTCTTTATTTTTTGTTCTTTTTCTTTATTTTTTGAAATGAAAGTATGATGCTGTACATATGGAAAAGAGTAGAAATATATATTTTTTTTAAATTTGTATTTAGATTTTTCTTGATTTTTTGTTCTTTTTTCCCTTTTCTTCGTCTCTTTTTTCTTTGACGCCTTATCAGTGACACGAAGTAAATGGTCTCATTTTGAGCATAGTCGAACCCATTCATGTGACTGGACCTGAGTGACGTTCAATAATTTTACCAAGGTCGAAACATTAATCCCTTTGGATTGAGTCAAACCTTTCTCCTTACCTTGGGTCATACGTTTGGCAAAGCAGTTTCACAAAGACAATTTTGGTCGAGGCCCGATTTGAACTAACATGAGCGGCCTAGTCGGAAAATGGGTAATAGGGAGAGTAACCAAAAAGAGCTCCTCAAACATCAATCTTATCAATCATTTTGAACCTTTCCTTTTCAATTCTTTCTTTTTAATCCCTTTTTTACTCATAACACCGAAGGTGGGTTCGTCGTGCCCGTTTTGCCCTCTTTTTACCCATGGCGCCCTTTCGGGTTTTCACCATGTCCATGGGTTTTGCTCTCTTACTGCAAGCGCCCTTTCAGGTTTTCACATGGCCCCGCACAAGCTAGCTATTTTTACCCGTAGCGCCCTTTCAGGTTTTTACCATGTCCATCTTGCTTTGAGCTTGTATTTCTATTTTATTTTTTCATTTTATTTCTTTTTTTTTTTCAGAAGCCACGACATAGACAGTGATTCCATCATAGCCAGCTAGATGGGGTTCTGGTGTCGTCTCACCACTCGGTTTGTGTTGACTTGATGGATACTCTGACTGCTTGTGAACCTACAAAGAGGGCTTTCTTCAGGGTGTAGCTTGGCCATGGGTCAGGTTAGGATTTGAAGGTATGCTGGGCTGGGAAAGGTTTTCTTGATATGGTTTCAATTTTCTACAACATACTTTCCTCCTTGGGGGATTTTTACTGCACATGACCCATGATTTTTCTTTTCCTTTTTTCTTCATTTTATTTCAAGCAATCTATTTTTGACGTTTTGCTTTTCTGATATTTTTTTTATTTTGATAGTAATTCTATTTTCTCCTCTTCTTCTTTTTATATATGTACATACTTTTTCTCTTTTTCAGGGAAGGGGTTTATTGAAAGAAAAGCCAAGGCTCAAATGGGGTAGCAAAGGATATCATCATTTTTAGGAATGCTTTTTGGCTACTGTGCTTTGAATGATGGCCTCTTTTGGGTGATTCTTAAGCAGTCACGTATCTGTTTCACCAATACTTACCTTGCAGCGATAGACCGATGAGTAGAACTGTTGGACATATCTAGCATTGATGGGCTCAGGAAAGTGATCTCCATCCATGGTGGTGAGGCATATAGCGTATCTCGATAGTACTTCTTTGATGACGTACGGTCCCTCCCAATTCAGCTTAAATTTTCCTCTTGGATCGGCATGGAGGGATGGGAAGATCTTCTTCAGCACAATGTCTCCTACCTTCAAATCTTGATCGCGGACATGTTTATTGTAAGTGTGTGCGATTCACCCTTTGTAAACTTTAGTATGACACAAGGCGATGAGTCTTTTCTCGTCCAATAAGTTTAATTGGTCAAAGCGAGATCTCTATCTTTCTGCTTCTAGTAGACCAGATTCAAGAATGATTCAGAGCGAGGGCACTTCAACTTCCACAGGTACAATAGCCTCAATTTTATACACAAGGAAGAAGGGTGTTGCCCTTGTAGCGGTACGGATCGACATTTTGTAGGCCCATAAAGGAAATGGCAGCATTTCGTTCCAATCTCGATAAGTGTCGACCATTTTTTTGAGGATGCGAATGATCATTTTATTAGCAGCTTCCATGGCTCCACTAGTTTGAGGTTGATAAGGTGACGAGTAATGGTGTTTGATCATATATTGCTCGCAGAAGGCTCAGATGCGCTTGTTCGTAAACTTTGTGCCGTTATCCGTGATGATATCTTTGGGTACTCCAAATCGGCACATAATATTATTCTTGAGAAACTTCTCGATGTGACTGGCCGTGATGTTGGCATAGGACGCAACCTCTACCCACTTAGTAAAGTACTCAATGGCGACGATGATGAACCGACGTCTGTTTGGGGCCTTCGAATTAATCATACCATTGATGTCAAGGCCCTAGGTAGAAAATGGCCAAGGAGTGGTCATGCAGTGTAGATCGATGGCAGAAGCATGTATCAGACTAGAGTGTTCCTGACACTTGTAGCATTTTTGAACATGTTTGTAGTAATCTGATTCCATAGTGGTCTAAAAGTATCCCTGTAGCAGAATTTTCTTAGTGAACATGTGACCGCTGACTTGGGCACCGCACACTCCCTCGTGAATCTCCTTCATGATATTGATCGCTTCACTTTCAGTAAGGAACCTAAGCAAGATGTTATAGTAGGATCTCTTGTAAAGGCAATCACCGCAAATGACGTAGCCTACCGCTGGACATTGAATGGTCCATCGATCTACTTTGGACATATCATCAAGGAAAGCTAGAGTCTCGAAGAAATTCTTGACATTTGAGAACCAAGGTGACTCATCATCAGGCTTTGGGGGTTCCTCAATCTGCAGGCAGAAGGACAACTCATTTCTCTGCTCGATCATGACCAACTTTATCTCAACACCATAGGGGATCTCTATCATTGATGCCAAAGTTTCTACTGCGTCAGCGAAGCGATTCTTTTTCCGTGGGACATATGAGAATGTGACATCCTTAAAGCATGCTATCAGATCCTCGAGGTGCTCATGGTAGGGGATCAGTTTCTCATCTTTCATCATCCAATCTCCATTTTTCTAGCATATGATCAACTGTGAATCACCAAATACTCGGAGGTGAGTAACATTTAGATTGAGAGCTGCCTGTAGGCCAGCGACACAAGCTTCATGCTCGGCCATGTTATTTGTGCAAGGGAAGTTGAGTTTGATGGACACCAGTACATGGGATCCTTTCGGTGAAATTTGAATGGCACTAACTCCCTGACCCTCGGAATTTGCTACCTCGTCAAAGTGCATTACCAATTATTCTTTTGCTTCTTCTGTATCATCTTCTGTCATGAATAGGATGTCTTCATCAGGGAACTCGGTTCTCAAGGGTTCATAATCAGGTAGAGGATTAACAGTAAGATGATCGGCGAGTGCCTACCCCTTGAATGACTTCTGAGCAACATACATGATGTCAAACTCAGACAATAAAAGCTACCAATGTGCAGTTCATCCAATAAGAGCTGGCTTCTCAAACAAGTACTTCAACAGGTCCATTCGAGTCAGGAGTAGAATGGCTTGGGATAGGAAGTAATGGCAGAGCCTCTGAGTGGCCCATACAAGTTCTAGGCATGCTTTCTCTAGATGAGAATAGCATGTCTCGTAATCGATAAACTTCTTACTTAGATAGTAGATGGCCTGCTCTCTTCATCCCGTCTCGTCATGCTGCCCTATGACACATCCCATCGAAACTTCCATCGTGGAGAGATACATCAAGAATGGTCTCGCTGGCTCAAGTGGTACCAACACAGGTGAGTTAAGGAGGTAGCTTTTGATTTTGTAGAACGCCGCCTGACAATCGTCATTCCATTCATCGGGCGAGTTCTTTCAAAGTAGCTTGAAAATTGGCATGTAGATAGGCGTTAGCTGTGAAATGAATCGACTAATATACTATATCCTACCTAGGAATTCTCTAACTTCCTCTTAAGTAGACGGTGGCAGCATTTCTATGATGGCTTTCACCTTGATCGGGTCAACTTTGATACATCTCCTGTTGACGATGAATCCAAATAATTTTTTAGACATAGCACCAAATGCACACTTCTATGGATTCAGACATAACCTATTCTTTCTCAGCCTCTCAAACAGCTTCTGGAGGTTTACCAAGTGATCGCTTCACTCCGGTTACTTAGCTATCATGTCATCGACATACACCTAAATTTCTCGGTGCATCATGTTGTGAAACAATGTAGTCATAGCTCTCTAGTACGTTGCCCCGACAGTTTTTAGCCTGAATGGCATGATACGGTAGCAAAAGGTTCCCCATAGAGTAATAAATGTCATCTTCTCTCGATCTTCCTCTGTCATCTTTATCCTGTTGTACCCGAAGAATCCATCCATAAAAGAAAGCATCCCATTCTTAGCAGTATTATCAACCAAGATGTCGATGCACGATAATGGGAAATCATCCTTCGAGCTTGAATTGTTCAAATTGAAGAAATTGATACACAAGTGGACCTTTCCATCCTTCTTCGACACAAGCATAATATTGGCTAGCCACTGCGGATACTTGGATACCATGAAGAATCCCGTATCATACGGCTTAATGACCTTGTCCTGGATTTTCAACATCCACTTGGGTCAGAGACATCTCAGCTTCTACTTGGCTGGCCTCATATCAGGGTAGAGAGGCAACTCATGCTTTACCAAATTAGTGTCTAGACCAGGCATGTCCTTGTGCGACCAGGTAAAAATGTCTTAGTATGATCAAAGAAAATCGATCAAGATTTTTCTTTCTTCGGGAGATAGCGACGTTCCAATCTTGGTAATTCAGGGACTCTCCTCAGTCCCTAGATGAACGCCTTCAATTTCTTTGACAATGGTGATAGAGCCATGCTCAAAGTCGGCAAACTAGTTAAGGAGCTCATTGGGGAGCTCCTGTTAAGACCTGAAAAGTACCACTTTCCACCCCTTAACTTAACCTTTGATTAGACCCTTAGCCACCTAATAAACTCATCTTAAGTGTTTTATTCAGGAAATAATCAACAGTGAAATAAGGCCAAGAATCCTGTTATGGAGCCTGCTTTGGCACCAGATGTCCCTCAGTAAGAATGAACCTTGAAGCATCACGCAGATCAGCTCAGCTTCCCAAGGTTTTACAAGCAACCTCTCGCCCAGATGAATGACTGAGGAGCTTCAGAAACTCAACTCCGTGTAGCTCTCGCGAAGATCAAGAGTAGAACACAGCGTTCAGTGTCACGCAGTTCAAAGTAAACCTCTCTCAATCTCACGAAGGTCGCTTAAGACAACTGAGGAGAGAGAGCTTCAGAAGATGTCTCGCGCAGCTGTCGCACAGTCACTTAGGGGTACAATTCTCAGAAGAAGAATGCCTCACGCAATTCGCACGCCATTAAAGAAAGAAAGCATCCTGGCGAAGGCAAAACCAAGCTCGCGAAGACTGAGAGAGACAAAGAACCTTGTGCAGTTCAAAACTCAAAAGAATCTTGAGAGGCAACTCGCAAAGTCCAAGTAAAGAGAAGAGCTTGCGCAGTTCTCGCGCTGCTGCCCAGCGAAGACTAATCTACCACGCGATTGCTTGAATTGCAACCTCGCGACGCTTGAGACTGCATTTTCTATTCAACCTCGCGAACTCCAACCCAGTGAGAGCTCAACTCTCTATCGCGCGACTGCCTGAAGAGCAAACCAAGGCAACCTCGCGACGACTGAAGCTTCAGTGTCAAATCATCCTAGCGAAGAAGAATGAGCTACCACGGAGGAAGTCTGGGAAACTATAGCTACCTAGAGAGGCTCTGAACCTAAACTTCCATCTCTTCAGTAGAGGGCATTCTAGAAATCTCCAGTGATTAGGGCACGCACTCCCACGCTCAAATCTCTGTGCACACACCCCCTGGGCATCCAAGGATCAGTAGAAGGCCACGTGGCATCGTTAAAATTAGGGTTTCCTAAACCTAATGCGCCGCCACCCCACTGCTATATATATACCCAGGCCTAGCTTAGGTTTAGGTATCTGGTAACCTATCTCAGATCGCTTTTCTTTTCTCTTTCTTTTTAGCAGTAAGTAGTTTTTCTTTTTCTTTTTCTTTTCTTCTCTCCATAGTCCAACAATTGCTGGCTATGACTTTGTATATGTATTTGAGTTAGATTAATGGAAGTTTTGCAATAGGATTTATACTTTGTGGGATTGTTGTTTATATGTGAGATGCTCTGTGTAAGGCTGCTGCCTTGTGATCCCCCATTGCCTTGGTTGTGTTTCAAAGGAATGGAGGACTGATTTTAAGGGCCACTTAGATCCAAGTAACCTGTGTGTCTGGGCTATCATGGCCTTCCAGCCTTAGCCCCACCACAGGACCTACTAGATCTGAAATCCCCATGGGAGCTTGAGCTGGTAGCCTGGTGAACATGGTGGTAGCAGCGATAATCTTGTTTTGTTTTGGGATCCTTGAGGAGGATAACCTTTGGGATAGTCTGTGACCATTTAAGTGGACAGATTATAGCCTTAGGGTGATTCTAATCCACCGACCCAAGATGGATCCTTCTTCTTTTCACCTGAGCTTGTAGAAGCCTGGTGAGGGATTGTACAGAGGCAGACTCCCCCATATTTGTATAGATCTGCCATCAGATATCAGATCTGATCTGGTTATAGAGATTGTAGGCTGGTGACTGGACCATTGTAGCCTCTCTCAAGCAATGGACAATGGATCAAGGTTGTACCGCTAATCGGTTCTATGTGTCTGGGCTATCATGGTTTTCTAGCCTTAGCCCCACATATGGAACTTTAGAGGTTGAGGTTCCCTATGGATTCCTGAGCTGGTACCCTGGATGAAATAGTGCCTGCAATGATTTATTTGTTATGTTCTGACCCATCCCTGGATAGTGGCTCCCCTATGGGATAGTCTGTGACCATTCAAGTGGACAGGTTATAGCCCTAAGGGTGGAGTTATGGCAGTAGAGATGGGTTGGATCCTTTCTCCTCAGAGGTGATAATGTAGCCTCTAGATAGGATTTCTATAACATCAGATCTAAATCTGAGTTATAAAAACTCCTCTGACCTTGGCTCAATAACATATTTCTCACCTTTTTATAATTATTTTCCACACTCCATCCATCCTCTCAATCCTTTCTGTAATTTAGTTATTAGAATACTTAGAATAAGTGACCTTAAACTCCCCTCCTTTTAGGACTGCCAGATCTATAGACAGATCTGGAGGGACTACAATAGACGGCTCCCTTGGAGCCTTAGATCACCTTTCCCTGTGGGACAAACTCTTACTTATCTAAACTTGCTACAAAGGGCCCTGTATTTTGCAGGTCTAGGATTTTCGAGTTGTGCTGATTCATCCCCTGTTTTATTCTGTTTTTGATTTTTAAATAACTTTCAACACCAACCAATAAGCGAAGCACACTTGAGATTAACAACAAGTTTTTGGCGCCGTTGCCGGGGAAAGATGATCTAATAGTAGACCCTTAGTTTTTATATTCTTAGTATTCTTTATACATGTGAATAATTGATACTGCTGATATAATTATGAATCTTTCTTGCAGATCTGGATAGCAGCAGTGAAGGATAGTTGGAATGCAATTGGAGCATAGCTACCTCTGTTTGCAAACTCTCTGACTCTAAAGCTCTGTCTATCTTTCTTTTTAACAATTTTTCTAGCAGTATCTAGGATAGTTTAAATGTATTCTTTGGATAGTTGTAAAATAGTTAGATAAATTTGTTTATGTATAAGTATTCTTTTGCAATGTGCCTGCAAGAAGCTTTCCTTGCTGTGGGTGTGCTTGTATGCTAGGGAGGAGATCTCTCAGCCCTACTTTAGAGCCTCTAAACCCTGAGTTAGAAAGGGGAAGGAGACTTAGAAGAGACAGGCACACCACAGGAGAGCCCCTGTAAATGCAACAAAGAACTATGGGTGAAGAACACCCCAGAACCCTCAAGGAGTTGAATGCTCCGGATGACTACAACTCCCCTTATAGCATTCAATTCCCTGATGTTCAGGGGAATTTTGAGATAAAAACTTCAATCATCCAGATGCTGTCAGCTTTCCATGGGCTTAGCAAAGAAGACCCTTGCAAGCATATTGATCAGTTCTTGGCCTTGTGCACCACTTTTAATATCACTGGTTTG
The DNA here is from genome assembly GCA_021018995.1 of Chloranthus sessilifolius. Lineage (NCBI taxonomy): Eukaryota > Viridiplantae > Streptophyta > Magnoliopsida > Chloranthales > Chloranthaceae > Chloranthus > Chloranthus sessilifolius. Next base: position 51,124,868 of record CM037598.1, read on the forward strand.
GGACTTGAGGCTATAGGCTCAAGTCCCATCTTTCCCTTCTCTCTGAAGGATAGGGCCAGTACCTGGTTGGCCACTCTTTCCAACAATAGCATTGCTTCATGGAAAGACTTGCAGACCAGATTCCTAACCAAGTTCTTCCGTGAGACCAAAACTAGCCAGTTGAGGAAAGAGATTCTTGTGTTTTCTCAATCTCCAACTGAGGATTTTAACCAGTCCTGGGATAGGTTTAAAGAGATGCTCAAACAATGCCCCCATCACAAGATCCCTGAGTGGCAGCTTGTACAAAGCTTCTACAATGGGATTGATGAGAAAAACAGAGATATGGTCGATGCCTCTTGTGGTGGATCCTACATGCACAAGACTGCTGAGGAGGCATGGGAATTGTTTGAGGTGATTAGTGAGAATGCTTTTCAAAAGCCATCCCTGGCAAGAACTCATCAAGAATCTGAGTCAAAGGTGGGGCTTGCTGCTGGATCCAAAGGAAAAATTTATGATGTGTCTGGGAACGATGACCTACGACTGCAGATGGCAAACCTCTCTATGAAGTTTGATAAATTATTGACTGTGATGCAACCCAGAAGGGCTGCTAATGTGGCGAAGGCATGTCTGATATGCCAGTCCCCACAGCACACAGTGGAGGAATGTCCATCTGCAGGGCAATTTCCTGAATTAATGTTGGAACATGCTCTTCGCCTTATGGCCAAGAATAACTGTGGCTACAACAGGTAGCCATATGGATACCAGCACCAAAATGCTGGTTACCAATGGAGAGACCACCCAAATCTGAGGTGGAAGCAAGATAACTACATGCAGCCCCAGCAGATGTTGGCTTTACCACAAAGGCCACAGCAGCAGTTCAATCAAGGGCATGCCCCGAGGTCTACCTTCCAGCACCACCATCAGCCCCATCAGCAGCAAAATCAGTTGGTTCTACCCCCTTCTCAACCATGAAATACTTCTTTCGAGGACCAAGTCTTGGCTTCATTGCAAAACTTGGGTTCCTTGGCTCAGACTGTGAACTCTCATGGTCAGCGCATCAAGAAGATGGAGGAGCAGATGGGACAACTACCGAACACCCTAGCCAAAAGAGAAGAGGAAAGGTTGCCCAGTCAACCAGTGGTTAATCCTAAGGGCCAATTTTTGATTGGCCAAGGATCTTCAGAACCTAAAGGGGATCTTTCATTGAATTGATGATAAGAACTATGCATCGTTGTATAATATGTACTTTAAGTTTGTAGGAATAGTTTGCAATCTTGTTGGAATTTGAGTTTAGTGCTTTAATGCCTACTTTGATACCAACTTCCCCTGTGTGATAATTTTAAGTGATTGAATGATGATTTGAATGCTTTGTGTGACGTGTGACTTTCTTGCCTTGAGAGTATAAGAATTGTGAATGCTTTATAATGACTAGGGGTGTCCCTGGAAGAGAGTCTGTGAGAGAATCCACCCCTTTGGTAAGGGTCAAACAGCGGACTGGGGGGTGAGTGAATTCTGCCTCGATTAAGCCATCACGGGGTTCTGAATAATGAGTTTGGTCCCATCTCGCGCAGTTCATAAGGAACTACTTTGTTGTGCTGTCGCGAGTTTCAAAGAACTAGGTGGGCTGCATCACACAGTTTCAAGGAACATCTAATCTCGCGACCCATTCATTCCCAACCAGCGAGCGGACATTTCTAAAGTGCATCGAGCTTCGCAATATTTAAATCCCACCCCACGCTTCTTTTCCTTACTGCTTTCTCTTTTCTCTCTTACCAGCGAAACCCTAGCTCCCACTCATCTCCACCTCTCTCCTTTAACACCCTGTCCCCAGATCATTGTTCACTTCGAACTTCAGGATTCTTGTTCTTCAAGCTCCCATTAATAGTTGTCCCCTGTTTAGAGATCTGGAGATCCTTTGCGCGTTCCATTAAATAGAACCCTAACTTTTAGGGTTAGACTCAGCTCTTGGTATTTCCTTTCAAATTTGTAACTCCACACTCACCAAGGAAATTGGGAAGGCTCCTAAAAGCGCACCTGTGAAGAGAGCGAGGGACAAGGCCACTGTGGAGCCTACACCTAAGAAAGCCAAGTCCTCTACGGCTCTGCAAAAAGGGAAGGGGGTGGTATCGGAGCAGGCTGCACCAACATCGGATTATTCTACACCCTCTGAGCTCCTCCTTTCCATTCCCTTAGAGCCTGAAGCCATTTTTTATATCTCTTTCTTTGAATCTGAGCCATTGTCAGCACCGGCCATCGAGTTCTTGCGCAAGGCTGGTCTGTTCCCCTCGCTGCAAATGATTCCTGCCCTAGCCTACCCTAGGTTAGTGTAACTCTTCTACCAGCACCTTAGGCTCAGACCCGACACACAAGGGCAGTCAGGCCTCCTTGCATTAGTTGACAACTTTGAGATGCTGCTTAGCCTGGAGTTGATCGCTGAAGTCTTGGGCATCCCTGCCAGATTTGATCCCAATTGCGGTTATGGTGCCCCTGTGAGTGCCCCCATTGACACAATTGCCCATGCCATTACCAGAGGCTTGAAAGCCATAGGGGACTCCATCAGAAGAAGAGATTTAGAGCCCAAACGACTATTCATTGATCAAGTTTTGAGGAAGAACATCTATTGCTCCGGCCATCAGCAAGAAAGGAGGACACCAATTGCTGATGCTCAGTATTCCTTCTCCCTGGGCCATGGATTCAATGCTGCCTGGTTGATCTTCAAGGCCATGAAGGATACAATGGTGAATCTAGGGCTGCAAAAGAAGAGCCACACTCTCCCCTATGAAGGACTCATCACCAGACTACTTCTGAGGGGAGGATACAAGATACCAGTGGGGGAGTTATCTGCTGACCTCACTCCCACCACATTTGCTAAAAGACAATGGGGGATCAGCAGAAGCTTAATGGATCCCCAGAAGAAGAAGAAGAAGACTGGAGCTCAGGAGGTATCAGAGCAGAAAGAGGAAGCTGCTGTGGCAACGGCCACCCCTGCCCCCAAAAAGAAGGCAACAACCCTTGCCCCACAGAAGGTGGCGCAAGCTTCTGTCACCTCTGCTTCTACAACAATTCCTCCATCCACTACTCTAGCCTCTCCCCTCCCTTCTTCACCCATTCCATCTTTCACTTCTCCTCTCTCCTCTCCTTTCTCCATTCCCCCTCCAACCATTATCCGAACCTGGGTAGAAAGTGTTGAACCCCAAGAAACCACTCCACCTTCACCCACCCCACCCCAATCAACATCCCCAGTCTCTCCCATAGCCCCTGATCCTCACCCTGACAGCCCTCCCTTGATATCCTACCTTAAAAAGAAAACCTCTCACACTACCCCTGCCCTTCCCACAGCCACACCCCTTAGTGACCAACCCTTTGACCCACCTCTCCATGACCTGGACTTCAACCTAGCCACCACATCTGGGTATCAAGCCTTCATGACCAGTTTTCTTGATACCTTGCCCACCCACGACATCCCTCTCCCTGAGTCTCCTCTCCCTTCACCACATCATTCACCCGACCCCCCCCTTCCCCCCTACCACTTTCCATCATGCCCCCACTTCCCCTTTCCACCCTATTCCTTCTTACCCTCCTACCCCCCCTCATCCAACCTCAGATTCCCTTACTCCTTATCCTTTCCCTTATCCATGACCTCCAAACCCAACTATCCAACACCACAGAGACCCAAGCCAAAATGCAAACCAGACATAACCACCCTCCAATCCACCCTTCACGCATTGACCAACCCACCAATCCCAACACAACCCCTTCCACCTCTGCCTCCCTGTTCCCCAACCCCTACCCCCATTGACTCGCCTCCATCCTTCCCCCTCCGATACCATACCGACCACTCCTTTCCTCTCTCCCTATCCTTCCACCTCTAATACTACCTCCCCTCAATTCACCAACACTTCTACCCAGACAGACCCCATTCCATTCCCATCCACCTTTCCCACTCCACCCCCCCTATTTGCACCCCTATTTGCACCCCCCTCCCTTCAATTTCAACCCTTCATACCCTTCTTCCCTTCCTCTGAACCATCCACATCAGGTGCTCTTCCTTCATTTCATTTTCCACCCATACCTTCCATTTCCCCTCTTCTCCCACCCTCCTAAATTCATTGACCATTCCACCTAGACCACCTAAACCATTTCTACAACCCCCACTTCCCCCCCCCGGCTCCATCACCCTCTCTTCCTTCCACTTCATTTCTCCCAATCTTGCCCAGACACTCCTACTACACCCCTCCCTACTTCACCCTCCTCCATGCCATGAGGGACAATCCTTATATCAAGAGGAATGTTCTCTATGGCATGGCCCAACTCCGCCAAGCCATTGAATACCCCTTGCTGCAGAAGCTTAGTGATCTAAAGCTTGCTCACAACGAGCAGCTGTGTGATATTTCAAAAGGATGGGAGGCAATTCTGGAGACATCAAATGTGAACAAGGTTGCAGCAACTTACTACAAAGTAACTGCTGAGATGGAAAAGGCCAATGATGAGAGGGTGAAAAAGCATAATCGGCTATTAGAGAAGAAATTGAACAATGCTCAGGAGATCACTCGTCTCAGTAAGGAGCTTGCGGATACCAATCTTTTGTGGGCTAACAAGAAAATTGACATCTTGGAACAGCGAGTTGCTTTCCTGCTGTCCCAACCTATTCAAGCCACCCTCATCGCCACCGCTCCCCCTGAGGCCCCATCTTCTTCCACACATCCAGGCCCATCTTCTTCCACAATCCCTATACCAACCCCTACACAGTCTGTTCCCCCAACTCCCTCAGCCCCCGCTCCAGTAGCTCCTCCTGTTCCTCTTCCAATGCCTGCTGCCGTTCCTTCTGCAGTACCTACAAAACCTGTTGCTCCTGCTGCGACCCCTACCGTAGCTCCTCCTCCTACATCAGTGCCCCCCCTATTTCCTCTCCTGCTATCAAAAGGAAACACACCCCTTCCTAGAAAAAGCCCACTTCTAAGAGAGCCACTGCAGCTCAAAAAGGCAAACGGTCGGCCCCTCCATCCCCACCTCCAAAGGTCACCCGAGCTTCCACTCAGGACGATCCCCATGGGCACCTCCTCTCCAAAGAAGAACGCAGACAGGTTGCTGCTGCCATAGGATTGGACCCTACTGAGCTCTTTCCTTCTGATTCTAACTCCGAGGAGGAACCACCTACGGATCCCAGTGCCCAATCTACTATGGTTGCCCCTTCAGATGCCCCTGCCGCCCAATCCTTTCCTCAGAGACGGAAAGTTGCTGCTAAGAAGTCCACTCCCCCATCTCGCTCTTTGAAAATTGGCAAAGAACCATCTGCCCAGTCTGAGGAGGCACCACCACCGAGCAAGTCCGCGAAAAGAAAGAGCCCTGCCGTGCCTACAGCGAAATTACCAGTTCCATCTCCTGTGGCTCCCCCTCTCAGAAAAGGAAAGGTCCTCTCTGTCTCAAATGTCACTCGGCCAAATCTCCTGCTGTTGCCCCTCCAAGGCTTCCACCAGCCCAATCATCTCCTATTCCACCTCGGCCTCAGCCTGGGCAAGCCTTCAAAGGTACGGGCCCCAAAGGGAAATCTCCCACCAAACCCCCTGAGCCACCCACTATAAAATCTTCGGAGATCCCTCCTGAGCCAAAGAAGAGAAAAATGAGGGTCCGGGCTCCTACCATACCCAAAACTCCAGAGCAGAGGAAGGCCGAGAGGGAACGTAAGAAGAAAGAAGAAGAGGCTATCCTTCAAGAACATGCAAGGAAGATGGGCTGGGATAAATTTTAATCCAAATTCTGATTAGATTGCACCTAGGATTTCCTCTATTTCTTTTACATATGTTCTCTTGTATTTTGTACAGTTTCATATTTCATAGACTTTCCCACTGTCTGTCCTGTCTTGCTTTGTCTGTGTATTTTGTTTTCCTTTTCTGTTATGTTGCAATAAATCTGCTACACATTGACCTTGAACCAGTGAGGACACTGCTCCTCATAGGTTTGGGGGTATGGCAGGCAGACCCTGCCAATGGAACAGTTAACATAAGTGCAGCAGACTCATCTGAGCAATATGGAAATGGACCTCTGTTCACTTAAGAATCATGAAATTAAGAAGTTTAAAATTTATGCAAACATTGAACATCATAGACTTCTAATATTCCACATTTCCATAATAATTTCACCAAGGAAACACACTTGTATCTGCACTTAGTGAATCATTAGAGAGAGAAAAAGGTGAGGACATACTTAAAAGTTCAAAGGATGACCATAACCAGTGAGAATTGGGCCTACAAATTTTTTTTTTTAGGAGTAACTAAGGTATTTCTTCTAGTTCTAAGAACTGGCTGAGTCACTGTGCTCACTAGAAGTTAGGTAACTCAAAGTTGAAACAACTGACAGTACTCATGAGACCTAGGAAAGGATCAAGGCCTTCTCTTGGACAGTTTGAGCCTAAAAAGATCAATCCTAAAGCAACTGCCCTTGTCCATACCCCCTTTGAGCTTTAAATCCTAAATTTCTTCAAAATACACCTGAGTACTTCAACCTGAACCTATGAACCTGATTCAACCTACCCTCACTCTGAGAATTCAGAAGGTAAAGGAGAAAGAGTTGAAGATGGACTAGCTATGGTCAGCATTAGGTGAATGGAGAAGAAGCATCTATTCTGGCAGAATGGTAACTGAGGACATGGTGGCATTTCTGAGAAGTAAAAACAAAATAAAAAAGAAGAAAACTCCAGCAAAAAGAAACAAAAAAAAAAATAATAAAGAGGAATAAGAGAGAAGTCAAGAGGAACCTTCATTGGAAAATCAAAATCATGAAGAGAAACTGATCACTTCAAATCGGAAAATCTCAAAGAAGATGAAGGGAGCTGAATTCAAGAAGGTGAAGTCATGAACCACCTCCTGCACCCACTGAGTTCTCAATTTTTGAACCCCTTTTCAAACCTTCCATTCTTTTTAACCATACTCCATAAGCCACATTTCAACCCAGTTAAAAGCCCTTGTGATCCAAAGTTTGAGTGAGCTGTCATGTGAAGATAAGGAATTATCCAATCTATGGTGAGAAACTGACAATGATACCAGCACTTAAGAACTCTGCCTATGCTCATGCTTACAAACCCAGTTGGGGGATGTAACTGCTCTTGAGCCTGTGAGAAACTGAACCCCTCAACAATCCTTGATGAGAGTATGCCCTGTAAAGCTTTCTTTTGGGTCTGAACTTGAATGCATTATGTATGACCTTAACCTAATTTTCTGACATAAGGATAAGCTCAGTGCTGACATGCACTTGTGCAGTTTTCTGTGATCACAAATTATTTCGAAATGCTGTGCAAACATGTGAATTATGCTGTCTAAGTTCCTGTGCAACCAATAAATTAAACTTCTTTTATGCTGATTCATGAGTAGACTAAATCTGATTCCTTAACTTTTCATTGGAAGACAGTGCACTTTAGTTAACTATTTCATTGGAGAAGTTTGTGGGTGTCTTCACTGAAAACCCTCAGGAGACTTCACTCCTCCACTAGGGATCACCTAGGGGTTTAAAAGGCTTGGTACATATGCTAAATGTATCTGTGCTCCCTACGAAAGTGGCATTTAATTTTTAGAGTAGATTTAATGTAGCTTTGCTAAGGGACTAGCAAAGATTAGGTTTGGGGGTGTGTCAAGACCTGAAAAGTACCACTTTTCACCCCTTAACTTAACTTTTGATTAGACCCTTAGGCACCTAATAAACTCGTCTTAAGTGTTTTATTCAGGAAATAATCAGCAGTGAAATAAGGCCAAGAATCCTGTTATGGAGCCTGCTTTGGCACCAGATGCCCCTCAGCAAGAATGAACCTTGAAGCCTCGCGCAGATCAGCTGAGCTTCCCAAGGCTTTACAAGCAACCTCTCGCGCAGATGAATGACTGAGGAGCTTCAGAAACTCAACTCCACGCAGCTCTCGCGAAGCTCAAGAGTAGAACACAGCGCTCTGTGTGGTAGCAGCGATAATCTTGTTTTGTTTTGGGCTCCGTGAGGAGGATAACCAATGGGATAGTCTGTGACCATTTAAGTGGACAGATTATAGCCTTAGGGTGATTCTGATCCACCAATCCAAGATGGATCCTTCTTCTTTTCACCTGAGCTTGTAGAAGCCTGGTGAGGGATTGTACAGAGGCAGACTCCCCCATATTTGTATAGATCTGCCATCAGATGTCGGATCTGATCTGGTTATAGAGATTGTAGGCTGGTGACTGGACCATTGTAGCCTCTCTCAAGCAATGGACAGCTGGATCGAAGGTAGTACTCAATCGCTTGCTGGTTCTATGTGTCTGGGCTATCATGGTTTTCTAGCCTTAGCCCCACATATGGAACTTTAGAGGTTGAGGTTCCCTATGGATTCTCGATGTAGCTTTGGATGAAATAGTGCTCAATGATTTATTTGTTATGTTCTCACCCATCCTCGGATAGTGGCTCCCCTATAGGATAGTCTGTGACCATTCAAGTGGGACGGTTATAGCCCTAAGGGTGGAGTCATGGCGAGAGATGGGTTGGATCCTTTCTCCTCGTGAGGTGATAATGTAACCTCTGGGCGAGATTTCTATAACATCGATCTAAATCGAGTTACAAAACTCCTCGACCTTCGCCAAGATATATTTCTCACCTTTTTATAATTATTTTCCACACTCCATCCATCCTCTCAATCATTTCTGTAATTTAGTTATTAGAATACTTAGAATAAGTGACCTTAAACTCCCCTCCTTTTAGGACTGCCAGATCTGTAGACAGATCTGGAGGGACTACTAGAGACGGCTCCCTTGGAGCCTTAGATCACCTTTCCCTGTGGGACAAACTCTTACTTATCAAAACTTGCTACAAAGGACCCTGTGTCTTGTAGGTCTAGGATTTCCGAGTTGTGCTGATTCATCCCCTGTTTTATTCTATTTTTTATTTTTAAATAACTTTCAACACCAACCAATAAGCGAAGCACACTTGAGATTAACAACAGCTCCTCAAAGGGGACATCCTCGTCCAGACTCGTAACTCCTATCTTTTCTTGTATTTTTACAGGAAAGGGGTCGATTTTACATGGGACGGGTATTTCTATTAAGGCATCTTTTTATGAGATTTTATTTGGAATTTTAAATGACAATTTAATTTCTTCAGAGACGGATCTTGGCAGCGTGAGTCTGTCGATACAAGGTATTGCCTGCCAAGGGCTTCTCTCACTTTTTACAGGTTGTTTTTTTTGGAAAATGGGTGCCAAATTTTAGGCTACTCCCTGCCTCTAGAGTTTGGGGCACAGACGCCCAATTGTGTACCTAAGAGGCTGCTCTTTTACCATTTCGAATAAAGGGTGCTAACTAATATGTCTCATTGGAGTCAGCTTCCATCATATTGATCTCGAATTCGTCTGAGATTCTGTCCTCAAATGTTAGTACCATTTTGTGGTGATTTACCACAGGGGGGTATTGTTAAAGTACAAAATGTCATTCCTCAAAGAGGGATAACGTGGCCAGGTCTATTTCCAGGATGGGAAGGGTGATGTGGGGATTGGTGGGGTGAACCAGTGCTGTAGGCTTCTGTGGGGTTAATTGGGTTACGTCGTTCCGATCGATTTTCATGACCGCGACACTTACGAATGAATCCCTTATGTGAGGCCTGGGATGAAGCTTCTCTTCTAAGGGTATCCCTCTGACTCTTGCAGCTGTCATGGCTCGGGCGTTCTCCTTAGCCTCCTGAACCTTTTCTTTTGTGGGCTTGTAACCTAACCCGAATTGGACATTCTGACCCTTAGTTGTGATGGGCTCTCTTCTTCCTTATAACCGGGGTCCCAACCCCTTTCCTCTTTGATAGCCCCACTTTTAGAGCATGGCCACTGCCACTACCATTCCACCTCCGATTTTTAGAATGATGCCCTCGATGGGTTCCGACAGTAGCGTTGATACTTTGTACTCAAAACTGTGGAGGTTGACATCCTCAATTGTGTGCGGCACATCCAACACCTTGGGATTTTCAAAACTATTGGTGGCTTTTTCCTTCTCACTGTGCCCCTCACCAATGATAGTGATAATCTTATGTCCGGATGTAAACTTGAGCTGCTGATGCAGTGTCGACGATATCGCTCCAACTTCATGCAACCAGGGGCATCCTAACAACAGACTGAACAAAGGTTTGATGTCCATTACTTGAAATAATATAGAGAAGGTCATTTTCCCAATTAATAGCTCAAGGTAAACCTCTCCCATTATCTCTCTCCTCATATTGTCAAAATCACGAACACTGGTTCTCGTGGGTCCAACATGCATGGATCTACCCCAATCTTAGTGGCGATTCTCAGTGGGCATATATTTAGAGCAGACCCATTGTCAATCAACAATAGAGCGATTATCATATTTTTGAATTCCACAGTAATATTAAGGGATTTGGAGTGACTACTTCCCTCATCTGGCAAATCGGCATCCGAAAATGAAATGGCATTTAGAGCCATAACTTGACCAATTATTTGCCCAACATTGTCCAGGCTCACCTGAAGCGATATATGCACATTCTTTAATGCTCCCATTAAAGCTTGAAAATGGAGTGGGGACTCATTAATAGATCCCATATAGTGATGTGAGCTGACATCCTTCTCAATTGAGTCTCCAGTATATGTTCTCAACTCATTTTTTCAAAAGGATTAACTGCACTATCTTTGTTTCCCTCCGATTGGGCTTGTGCTGCTGCCGGTGCTTCTGGTTGCTTTGAAATCTTCCCAGATCTCATGAAAAAGTTCACTATCCCTTCTCTGCTACTGCCGACATTAGCATCTGTCTACTCATAACTCAGCGGGACCTGATGAGGATTGTAGGTTGGTTCCAAAATCTGAAATGGTGTAGCTACTGGTATCTGAAGCACTTGTACTGTTGGCTCCGGAGGGGTGGAAAAATTAGGCCAGGTTGGGGTGATGAGGTTTGTGGGTGGTTGCACTGGGGGTAATGGGGTAGGAGTGGGCCAATGATAGTTGACAGGCGATGGTGGGGGATGGGGGACTTGATTGGATATTGGGTAACTGATGGGGGTGGCAATATAAGGCTGATATGCATTTAGTTGCACATAATTGATGGGTGTGAGTGATGGAAAATAGTCCCTAAGATCTAGGGGTTCAATCTGTGGCATAGGATTGGGGAAATAATAAGATAAATTCAAGGGCTCAATCAACCCAATACTCCTTTCTTCATGATTTCATGGCAAATGTGCCACATAATTCTCCCGGTCACTAATGTAATCTGATGATTCGAATTCAAAATCTTCCTCACATTCCTCTATCATCTCGATAGTGGGTCTGGGACCTGCTCCTCCGGTAGGGTGTGGGGGTAAAGGCACCTAATATATATTCGCATGCTGGTTCACTTGGGAAGGTGTAGGTGGAATGATTTTCTCGGTATTAATCAAATCTTGTATCACATGCTTTAATGGGAAGCAGCGATCAGTCGAGTGACCTGGACCCTGATAAAAATTACAATGCGTGTTGGGGTCATAATTCTTCAGGATTGGATTAGGAGCAGGTCATGGTTGGAGGATAGTAACTAGTTCCTTTTTTATTAGTAAAGGTAAAAGTACATTCAATGATTTCCCTAAGGGCATAAAAGCTCGATCGTAGCAGGCTCTCCTCTACTCTGGAGTCATCTACATTCCTTATCCATTCCCTGTTCTCTGGATCTATTTAGTTCTGACTAGTGCTAGCTGGGCTGCTTGAAATTGGAATGTGGTTATATTATTATTGGGCCTATTGTTGACAATGTTCTGGACATCAGCCCCTGCTCTCTTCTCATTCCTCTGCTCTGAGAACCTTCTAACTCCACTAGCTCCACCAGGTACATTTTTACTCAGGCGACCTTCTCTGATAGTCTTCACAGTGATTTGTGTTCCTTACTAGATCAGCAAAGCAGGACTACTGCTGGTCAGCAGGTATCTTGTTTCTAACCTAAGCTGCCAGTGCTCTCCAACACCCCAAATAATCGCTAAAGGTCTCATTCGAGTTCTGCTTCAAACAATTCAAGTCTAGACTTACGCGGTTCAATGTTTATATTGTAGACATATTATTCTTGGAACAGGTGCGTGAAGTCCTTCCAGGTCTTTATCATAGATGGTTTTAAGGATGTGAACCATCTTAAGGTCAGACCAATCAAGCTCTTCTTAAAGACCTTTATCAATAGTCTTTCGTCCCCTCCATACGACACATGTCCCCACAATAAGACTTGAGGTGTACAATGGGATTGTCGGTGCCATTATATTTGTCAAAAGCTAACATTTTAAATTTTGGGGGCAAGGGGACCTAGACGAATAGACACAAATCCGAGAAGTCCGTGGCATGGATTTCAGCACCACCCATCTTCAATAACAGCTTCTGAATTTTGTCTAACTATTTTTTCACTGCTCTGACTCCTTGGACATGGGGCCACTTTCTCAGCAGTCGATTGGGACTCGCTCTGTACTACCAAGGGGTGGGTAATTGAAGGAGGGGGATTAATGCTTGTCAATGGCCTGACATAAGCACCACTATTCCTAATCTCATCCTCTTCATACTGTTGGTCTACATAAGGTGCAGTGAGGGCAGGATTCTCTTGTTGGTGCTGCATGGACTAGATGGGAATGGTCTGAACCGGGGTTGGGTGAGTCCATTGCATGTGAGGGAAGGATTGTTGGGTGATGGGATGAGTAGAAGTTAGATTTAGGGGTGGGGTCTGATGAGGCCATTTGGCATGAGGAAAGGTTTGGAACTGACTTTGGGATGTTGGGATATGGGTGAATTGGGGTTGATGTAAGGCATGGGATTGAGCTGGGTACGAGGGTTGTGGGTGAGTGAAATTTTGGAGGAATTGCGAAGGGTATGGCTGTGAGGCTCCAAGGTTAGGGCCTTGCTGGCTTGGGTTTGGGCCATGAAGCCTTGGGGGGGTTAGGATATAAAGGTCTGGCACATGGGTCCTTGGGGTGGTTGGACCATAAAGCCTTGGTCATGATAGTCTGGCCCAGTGGGCCGTGGTGGGTCTGGGCCATGGGCCATTGATGTTTTTGGGTCATGGGCCCTTGATGGATTTGGACCCAGGTCTGATGGATCTAGGCCATGGACCCTTGGCGGGTCTTGCCCATGGGACCTTGGTGGGTCTGGGCCATGTGCCCTTGATGGGTCTAGTCCATGGGCCCTTGATGGGTATGGATGATGGGGTTTGGGCCATTGCGCCTTCAGGTATGTGGGTGATCGGGGTTTGGATGGTATGGATGATGGTGGGTTGATAGGGGTCATGGGGGAATGAGGCATGAAGGCTTGATAGGGTATGGGATGGATCCATGGATGTGTGGTGTGGATGAGAGGGGATGTGTTGGGAGGCCTTCCACCTATTGTAGGCTTTGAACATCTCCTCCATCATGGCCATGGAAGGGAGATCAGATGGAGATGGGGTATTTAAGGGTTGGAGGGGCATGGATGGGGTGGATGAAGAGGGAAAATTAGGACTGGCCCTGGTAAAATCGGGCATGACCTGGGTAAGTGGGGGGATATGGGGTGGGTTAGAAAAATGAGATGGATCATTGGTAAATGAGGATGGATTGGGTGTCTGGGGAGGATGTATGGGGCATGGATGTGGATGATGAGAGAGGAAAGCTGGTCATGGCCCCGGTAAAAATGGGCATGACCTGGGTAGATGGAGGGAGGTATGGGAGATGGAGTGCGGCATAGATACATGTGGGTGGATTGGGTATGCGTCGGGCTGATGAAAAATATGGTATACTGGTGAAAGTGGAGGATGGGGCCGGGTTTTGAATGGGTGTGGATGGAAGGTGAGATGGGTTGGAAATTGCCATGGATGAGGGCATGGCTTGGGAAAATAATGGGAAATTGGGGGTTGGATTTTTGATATTTTGGGAAGTGTTGGAAGGAAAAATAGGGGCACCGAATGGGCCGGTGATTGTGAGAGTTGATTGGGTGAGGGGGATGGAAGTGAAAGCCTCTTCGGTATGGGAATGGGTTGGGGAATGCGATGGGGATGAGTTGGGATCAGCATAAACTGGATCCATAGCCCACGACATTGCTTAGTATTGGGTTGGGTACGGGTGCCTTGGGTAAGGCCCGTAAAGCTTCCTCCTTCCCCTACGGGATGAGGGAGGGTATGATGATGCCGTTGTGCCAACACCAACAAGACTCTATTTTTGGTCTTTTTAATTTCAATTTTTTTTGAATTTTTATAAGTGAAAAGAATTAAGGATTTTAGGGCCCTTTTGAATTCCCTTTTCGTGTGGCTCTCGTACCCTAAATTGGTCCCGCGACAAAGGCTTCAAAGCACTTCGGAAGAATCAAAGGAAAACCCCTTGATCTATTGAAGGCATGGAAATTAATGTAATAACCCGATCCCTCGAAACAAGTAAAAAAGAAGTCACCTTCTCTTGACCGGCGAGGGCGTATTGGGTGTCGAAGATTGTGGGGCCCAAACAGAGGCACTAAAGACACAAATCGGGGAGTCCAGGATGTGAAGCAGGCCATAGATTCGGGCTGTTGCTGTCTAAACCAAACCTGCTGCAACTATTAGGTGCGTCAGAGCAAAACTACCCAGAATAAAGCTGGCGCAACTAATACATCCACCAGTGTATTTCTCGGGATTTTAGCCTTGGCGCATGTATTAGTGTCGTCAGGCAAATAGAGGGCTCCAGATAGTTTGACAGCAGGACTTTCAGCCTAAAATGACTCTCCTAACTATTTTTTTTTTTAAGTTGGGCTTTCGGGGATTGACTGTTCTAATGAATCGGCTCTCTTTCTCACCAAACCTAAGGGTTAAAAGGTCAATTCGGGTTTGCTAACGCTCACTTTTTCGTCGGGTTTTAAGGTTGGTAACGAGGAGGTTACCCACCTGATATACCTCAAGTGCAAGCACTTTCTCAGGTACTAGGTGCACTAGGACTTTTCCGAATCATCAACACTAGGGGTTGCCTCCGTACTAAGACCCGGGAGTTTGTATGTGCGCCTAAATATCCTAACCCATAAAAATCTATCCAGCAAAAATCAATTTAAGTCCCCTGTGTTGGTTAAATTTTATTTTTAACTTTTAAGGGAATTTTCTTAAGTTAAAAGACCGGGGGAGATGATCTCGTCCCGCCTCTATAGGTCATCCTTCACTGGCGGAATATGATTGCAAAAATTAAAGCCGCAAGTAGGCCCGCCAAACAGCTAAGGCACTTAAAATGATGAAAATGTAAAGAAATTAAATGACAATGTACAAGTAGACCTGTCGATCGGCTAAGGTGTTTGAAATGATGGAAACGTAAAGAAATTTAAGACAGTACGCAAGTAGGCCCGCCAATCGGCTAAGCCTTGTAAATGACATAAAGGTAGGGGTAAGTAAAATGACGTAATCGGAGGGGTGAGTAAAAAAAATAGTAAAACAACAATAAATGGTTAGTAAATAAAAAATAAAGAGGCCAAATTAAAGAAGTAGCTCTACTAGCTACTCCCTAGCTGAGTCGCCATCTGTGCAACAGTGGATTTTTGAGGATCCCACCGCACGACATACTCTCGTAATAAAAATTTAGAGTCACCACCTGGAGCTTTTTGTGTCCTGAGAAACCCAAATCAAATTTAAAGATCACCGAAGTGCCAAAAATTGACTCTGAATTTGGACTACGCCAAAGGCTCTTCGGTAAAGGCTTCGATTATCGATTGGGAAGGTGTTAGGCACCCAATCAACCCAGTTAATCTGGTCTCTACTTAGGGCCCAAACAAAAATAATATAAAAGAAATGAAAAAGCCTTCCTCTTTCCCAAAGGGCCTGAAAATCCTATTTGTACCCCTCCGTTCCTACCGAAAATTTGGTGGCTTAACGGCACAAATGAGAGGATGGGGGAAGAACCGAGAAGGTAAAGGAATAGAGGGGAGAGCCGGAGCTCTCAGGCCCTTGTTGCACCATCGTGGAACCTTGGTAGGCTTGCTTCAATGAGCTTCAATGGCTTGTATGGTGAGGAATGGGGTTCTAGCCCCTAGGGCTTGAGAGTTAAGAGGAAGAGAGAGAAGGCTAGGGGGTAGCACACACCTAACCTAGAGCTTTTAGGTGAAAGGCTAAGGTCTAAAGAAGGTTTTCAAGTTCTGAAATTTGTTTGAGAAAGGTGCACTAGAGGGGAGAGAGAAGGGATTCCTTAATCTCTTGATTTTAAATTTTTTTCAAGCCTTTGTAAATGGAGGGGTGCCTCTCTATTTATAGGAAAAAGAGAGGTTAGGAGGGTGTTTAGAGGCTAACTTAGATTAGCAATTAGGTAATCTAGCCAGCTAAGGTTTTCTACGATTTTTTTAGCCTTGCAAAGTGTGAAGGTTAGCTCAAATGGTGGATGACAAGGTGAGGCTTTGAACCACTTAAGGGGTAGTAAATAGGTAGTGAATGGGTGTAACAGAACTAGCAAAACACACCCCAAAGATCAAGATAGTCAACAAAATAAACTCTAATCTTGATTTACGAGGCAAAATCAGGATTACTGTTCATAAGCATGGTGTAACTAATAGGTGCGCCAAGCATATGTACAGTAAAACAGTGCCGCACAGTGGCCTAGGAAGTTGGCTGCCCATGGTGGGGCCCACCTTAAAGCTGACACAACTATTAGTTGTGCCAAGCCATTTCTGGGTAGAAATGGCTTGACACAAGTAATACTTGCGCCAAATCCCTAAGGGGAATTCCACAAAATTACAAATTTACCCCTACATTTCAGAATGAGATATCTTCTCACATACAGCTATGATTGGGGTGATCTTTGGCTCGTTGGAAAGCTGGAGACCTCTACTTTTTAATGGTATGAGATTTGATCATAGTGGAAGATCACAACTAGTTTCGGTACACCACTCTTCCTACATTACTTTGGAAAGCTAGGTTTAGGTCAGGAATGATTTCTAAGGGTCGGGATGGCTTTCTAAGGATTCAGAAAGGTTCCTAAGGGATCTGGGGTGTTTCCTAAGGGTTTGGGATGACTCTTAAGGTTTTGAGAAGTTTCCTAAGGGTTCCATACATACCATCGAAAGCTCGAAAGTGCATCTCCCTAGAAATGTGTTTCTATTGGGCCTTGGGCCAAATTTGTGTGCCTACACTTCTCACGTAAGCCATTGAACTAAATATCATGGGTCTTGCTTCATTGTGAAGCACCCACTAACTTGTGTGTTTCAGTTTTTAATCACTAACTTGTGTCTTTCAGTTCTTATCTATATGGCTTTGGTTCACTTGCGAAACTATAACATCTAAATAAGATGTTGATTCTTTTTCAATGGAGGTTTTGGTCTGGTGTGGAACTAGCACATCAAACCCATGTACTAGTTATGTTCGGTGTTAATCTATTACACCGCAACTATGTATTAGCCCTTGTTCAAAAATTCAAATCTGCCCTAAAACAAATCCAACACATGTTATCCTAAAAATCCGAAACGGTACCGCGTGCCGTAACTGACATGTACACCTAGCGGAACGTAGATGATTCAGAAAATTAGGGGCGTTACAACTTCGCAATGAGTCTAATATTGATATAGGAAAAATAAGAATATTTTTAAAAGAGGCTGGGTTCCGGTGCGGAGCGTTAGCACAATGCACGGTGTGGTACAATATCTAACACCGTTGAAAAGAGTAAAATAATTCAGGTTGTTACAGTGAGCCTTGGCAATTTTGCGTAGGTAACAACACTTCGAATTTAGATACCAAATTCTACATGGGATTTGGCAAGTGTATCTGGTACACTTGAAAAAATTATCAGGATTCCATTCCTTCATTTCGATGCTCAAACATGGGAACGAATCCACTGTTACGACACATAAGTTTGAGATTCCTGTTTCACGGTTCGCCTAGCATTTGGGTGCTTGTATGCTAAGCGTGAGCGCACGGGTCAAACCCTATACAAATTAATAACATAATTGTGCACTATAAACATGAGAAGAATATGGAGGTTTTCAATTATTTTATAAAAATTTGCAATCAAAATAACCAAAATATGACAAAAATCATCAAAACCATCAAAAATCAAGAAAATTGAATCAAACTCCATAAAATTCATCAAAATATGAGATATTTACTATCCCGACTGATCATTTCATAATGTTGTAGGACTGGCACGCTTGAATCTGCCTGAGCCCAAACTATGTTAATGTAATGGCATCGAAAATAATGAAAACGATAAGATTTTACGATTTAGGGCATAAAATAGCTAAGAGGATAAGGTGGCCATTAATGGAGCTTCAAGATTTCTACAGGAAACTGTTCTTGGGAGATAAAGAGAAGGAAAGGGGCTTGGCTATTGGGCATCCAACTTGTGAGGAGAGAGAGAGAAGAGAGACAGAGCTTAATGGATGAGAGAGGGAGAGGTTGAGACAAGTGTATCCTCTCATGACACATGGTGTTTCCTCTAATGAAACATGGCACACATGTGCCCAAAGGTGGCCAGCAAGGTGTGGCTCATGTTGGGTGCCCCATATCCTTGACCATCTTTGACCAATCTTTGACCACATGATGTGGGTCCAATTTTGACTTTCTCTAGACATGTATGTAGGTAAAAGTTTGACGAATCAAATTGCCGAGATGTGTTGGTCATTGCAGTCAAATCGCAATCTAAATTTATCGAATTCATTGGGTCCTGGGTCAAAATTAGACCAGATCCACGATTAGAGATGGATCAATTAAGATTAACCAATTCAAGGGCCAAAATTAAATGTTAATTTAAAATTGATTAATTTATCTCTATAATTGCCCTCATGTTTTATAAAATTTACCATTATGCCCTTTTTTGGTTCCATGTTACACCTGTACACAAAAGTTAGTTGTAGGGCAAATTTTAATCTGACTGATTTTGGGTCCTACCCTTGCCATGGTGGAGCTGCTGAGGGTCCAACGTAGACTAATTATCTGACAACCCAAGTTTCCTTTCCTAAAAACCCGCGCCGTCAGATCGTGCATGATATGAGTTACAGTGATAGTATGGTATCGATACGTATAATTAACTTCATGATAGCTCAATCTTTCCTCACATCAACCATAGGAAGGATCGAGCCATCAGTTAGTGGTAAGCTTACATGACGCAAAATCAAAGTGCTCAATGCGGAAACATATAAGAGTTACATAGTAAGTAATATGGCAAAATAACCTAAAAAAAGGTCCATTCACACGTATATTGAGACTATCAATCCACCAGTGAAGGCCGACCTTCACCTAAAACAATGGATAACAAAATCACAAAAGGACAAATATTTAGCAAGTATTTTTACCGTATTCTTTACAAGGTTCCAAAATATTACGCCCTCCGACTAATCGACTGAGGGAAAATGTGTCTCAGGCAAATCTTCTTCCTTGTCAGGAGTGTAATCCAGGTCCTCATCTTGCTCTGGATCACACTCCAAGTCTATGCCTACAGCTATGGCGTATAGTCGAGGGGTGATCTTCATCCAAGCTCAATAGGGAATAAAATTGCTAAATCACTCATTTTACACATTCCAATTCATGAATCTTGATGCATATATATATAAAAAATTTTTTAAATAAAATCATGGCTTGGGCAATACTATCAAAGCATATATTTCCATGAATGCAAGTAATCATTTCAAAAATCATGCATATCAGATCGACAAATAGGTAACAAGAACTCAAAAAAAACATATTGGGCACAACAAGTTACCAAAATGCATAATTGGTGCTCATAAATGAGTTCAATGTCAAGCCCCTGAGCTACGTTAACAGGGTCGCTTGAACCAAGAATTCAAGCCCTTGAGTTACATTAACAATGTTGCTTGGACCAAGAATTCAAGCCCTTGAGCTATGTTAACGAGGTCACTTGAAACGAACTGTCAAACCCCTGAGCTAAGTTAACAGGGTCAATTACACTGAGACCATCCAGACCCTAAGCTACGTTAATAGGGTCACTTGATCAAAGACACGACGAGAGTACAAGGTACAAACGCGTAAACAAAGCAGATAGTAGTGATACCAATCGAAATATAAAAGTCCTAGGCTTGGGGAGCCAATGGAATCATGTAGCAAGATGTCATATATTAAAGCATGCAAAATGTGCAAATCACTTTTAATGACCTCTAAACATATCAAGATTTTTCATATATATATTATTGGAAAATTTAGACATTTACTATGTACATCGATAACAAGAATTCAAGGAAAAACAAGAAATTCGACATGAAATTATTCCCTACCTCAGAGTCAACAATACACGTGATTGAACACGAGTATGTCGTGTGAAACTACTGGCTGCCTTGCGTGTTAACCGCGATCAGTGCACGCCCATAGTCAAATGATGTGCCACGGCCGTTAGGCATTCAAGGTTTTTCCTAAGTCAAAGCCTTGAAGACAACTCTTGAGTCTAGGTAAAAAGGGCACACTGGCAACTCAACCTGCCCTGGCTAAGCTAAGAAGTCTCCCAACGGTCTCCCTTTTAAACCTTTAAAGTTCCATTAAAGTCGCCCGAGCGACTTTCACTCTCAAAAAACGGTCTAAGAAACTCGCCCAGGTGAGCTCATTAAGCTGCTTAAGCTCCATGCCTTAAAGGCAACTCGCCTGGCTAGTGTGAGTGTCACCCTTACTAACCCCTTCAGCATTATTAGTCACCCAGGCGAGTTATGCCCGAACTATTTTGCCTATAAAACTTGCCTGGGCTAGTTCTTAAGGCCTTATCCTCGTACGCCGAGCAGTCCACTCACCCGAGGTAGCTCAGACTTAGCCCGGGCGATTATGATCCCCCAGGCTTCATTTTCTCATCTTCTCCATTCCAAAAATTCCCAATTTTTCCCTTGAATCCTTTGCAAGTGGTCACAGTTCATACTTTGATCCGACAAACCACACCTATTGTCCTTTTGGATCATAGTTTTGCCTTCGTTTTTCCTTGCAGGCAACATTTTCGGCAATTGATTATCAGAGATTATCGTTTCTCCCTTGTTCGATCGTCGAACTCATTGCATGTCATTATGCCAACGGTGATTTCAGATTCTAACTACTGGTGTTTACGATTCACATGATCACGACACAGTACATCCCTTTTTACACGTAGTTTGTATGATCGACGCTGAAACGATTGGATGTTAAGAGTAGTGTGCCCCCGACTCTATAATCACCTTTCTCGCCAGATTCACCTCGCAATTTCGATTATAATCACCTCTATAACACAATGGTTAATGCTAGATCCAAAGGATGGGTTTTAGAGAAACTAAGGAGAGACTAGTTTCTATTCTCCCTTTCCCTCCCCCATGTTTTCAACGAAAATGCATAGCTATGCATGTGGGTGTGGATTTATAGGTGAGGGTCTTGTATCTGGTTGCACACTATACAAACAAGTTTGGTGTATGGCCATTGCTATTCACTAAAAAGTATCGCTTTTCACCTCTTAACCTAGCCTTTGTTGGACCTTGAAGCTGACTAAAAACTCTTGTTTAGCTTATTTTGTAGATTAGTAATAACTTGCGCAGCTTAACACAAAGTCCATACCTTTGGTACCAAGAAGAGAGAGAATTCAAGCCAAGGATGACAGCCGAGCCAGAGATTGATGGAACACCATGGTGGTGCACATCATGGTGACTATTTTGCATGTAATAATCAACCAAGAAAGTCTAATAGATGAGAGAAGCATAGGTGTGAGTGGAGAGAGCTGAAACAACAGCAGCTGCATAGCAGTAGAAGAGCAAACGAGTTATCTCGCACAGTTGAAATGCTGCCTCATGTGGCTAAGTCTGTAGCAGAAGTTTTCTCGCGAAGCTAAAATGTGCAGCACAAGAGAGCTCACGATGCAGTCGTGCACTAACCCTTCAGAATTCCATCTTGCGAAGTTCTCGCGAGGATCAAGGATTATATTTACTGCACGCATAATCTTGCGAGGCTAATATGCAAAAAGAACAACAAGAATTTTGTGAAGTCCTTGTGTGGTTAAGCAGGAGAGAGAGCTCCAGATTTGTCTTTGCACAGCTCTCATGAGCTTCAGAGCTACTCCCTCTACTTAGCGAGTTGTGGTGTTCATCTGACAAATAGCCGAGCAAGAGCAGAGATCTACTGCGTGAGTACCTCGCGAGAGAAAATTCTGGAGCTCACCTGTGCAAGTAAAGCCAAGCAGTGCAACTCATCCTCGAGACAGCACTGCAAGGCAGAGCAACTGTGAGACAAGCTTAAATCCTTCAGTGTGAGAAAGCAACATTTAAATCCAAATCTTACCTCACGAGGAGCCCCGCGAAGCTCGGGCTCTCCACTTCCTAGTCTTAACTCAGGGACCTTTTGGCGATTTCCCTCGATCCAGGGCACACATCCCAAGGCATCCAAGGGTTATAACAGTGCCACATATGCTAGGAAATTAGGGTTAGTCTTCTCTGAGCCAAGGCATTAGGGACTGAGTATATAAGCTATAGTTGTAACTTAGAATTGGGATCTCCCCTTCAACCTCTGTCTGTGGTGAGCTCAAGCAGATTAGGGTTAGAATTTTATCATTTCTTTTTCCCATTTTTCTTCTCTCCTAGCCCAGCACTTATTGGCTATACCCTCTGTAAGCAATTAGGTTTAGTTTTATTTAGTTTTTGTAATGGGTCTTGTAATCTTTGGGATTTTGTGAAGAGCTGTTGTGCACAAGGCTGTTGCCTTGAGAAATTGCATTGAAAGTATTTTTAATCAATGGAATTTGTACTTTAATGGTTCATTCAATCTATTATTTTTTTATTTGCCCATAGTTTTGTTCAAGCTAAGCATGCATTTAGGATTTGAGCTGATTTGAAATACCCATGGAAGCTTGAGCTTGTAGCCCTGGGACCATGGTGGCAGCAACATTTTACATGTTCCATCTCAGTCACCTATGGTGTGGATAACCTCTGTGAATAGTCTATGACCATTTAAGTGCACATGTTATAGCCTTAAGATTAGTCTACTCCTTTGGATCAAATTGGTTTTCTGACTTAGTCCATGTGGTTCGATCCTCTCTATTGGATAATCTGTGACCATTGAAGTGGACAGGTTATAGCCTTAAGAGATCAGGTCATACCATAAGGGTTGAGTCAGATACTTCTTCCTTTCAGATGTGCTTGTAGCCATCTAAGGGATTTGCTACAAAGATAGCCCTAAACCTGAGTTACATAATTGAATTAACTTTAGCTTAATTACCTACTTCCCATCATTTTTATCTTTATTTTAACACACACCATCACCACCTTCTTTATAACCCTTTCTTTAGGATAGGACTGCACTTTATTCTTCTTCTTTTAGTATTAATTTAGTGTACTTGTGACACCCAACTCCCTTTCTTCAGGATTATCATATCCGTAGCCAGAACTGGAGGCGTACTATTATAGCTCATTTTGAGTTCTAGATCAATTTCTCTATGGGAAAAACTCACTCTTACTTAAAACTTGTTACAGTAGCCCCGTATCTTGCAGGCTGTGTGTACTTTAGGTTGTTGTTTTCATAGCCATTTCATTCCACCTTTGTATTCTATTTTTTACTCATCATCATTTTAATAAACCTCAGCAAACACCTACGTACATAACCAACAACCATCCCATGGCTCTCCCTCAATGGGCCATAAGTGATTGGTTTTCTCTCACTAGGCCTTATATTTGGTGATTGGGTCTTAGTTGATTGGGTCTAAATGGGGCTGAAGTGATTGACCTCCCCTCAATGGGTCTTAGTGTACGGTCAACACATGGACATAGGTGTGCAAGCCCACCTAAGGGTGTAGTGTATCCTATGTGTTATCCATCACTAAATATGTTGACCCCCAATGGGAATGGTTAATTCGTCCTATTGGCAGTATATGGTACACGAAGCCCATGACCTCGGAACTACGCATCGACACAATGTACAAGGTTTCTGAAATGTCGGGGTATTAATTCCTCCCTTCCTTAAGAAAATTTTCTTCCTCAAAAATTGACGATGGCTATTTCTTGTTGGTAGTATCCTAATTGGTAATCTACACCATGTCGTTCTCAATGATAATATCTGAGGTGCAAAAATTAATGCAGGTTCATGTGGTTGTATTTAATAGTGGTTAAACCCTCTAAGGCATTGTAACGGTATACAAAATGTCAGCTAAACTAAAATTTTAAACCAGTAGTTGAACTACTTAAGCATTGCAAAGGTATACAAAATCTCTGCTAAAGTAAGAATTTAACCCAGTTGCTGAACTGTTTAAAGCATTACAAAGGTAACGAAATCTCTAGTAAAGTAAGAATTTAAACCAGTCGCTAAACTATCTAAAGCATTGCAAAGGTATACAAAATCTCTGCTAAGATAAATATTTCATGTGTGAACACTACTACCTATCCTCTTCGTTGTCAGTCAATCAAGGAAAAATCTCCGTTAATGAATACTCTGGCCGAAAGTACTATCGGAACTTTTCAAGGAAGGTAAGTGTAGTTTTGTTCAAAGAACTAAAGGAGTTCAATCCACATATTTTGTTGTACTCACATTGTATATAGAACTGTAGGAAATATCACTAGTTGTATTTTATGTAGCGGTTAAACAAAAAGGAGTTAGAATGATTACCCCCTTTTCTTTGGATAGTCAGTGACCCGACTACTCACTTGGTGGATCAGTGGGTGGTTCTTCACCGCATGAAGGTCCAGAGGTGAATGGTGCTGGTGCTGAACCTGAAGCCTCTCTCGTAAACCCTGGAGCGTAAGGTGCGCTGGTCGGGTACACCTATTCCATAAGGTGGGCAAGGATCTGATCTTGATAATCAAGTCATAGGTGTATCGACTGGTTATCCTGGCACAAGGCAGCGAGTTGGCTAAGTCTGTTGGTGTTGGATCTCCACCAGTCGGACAAATTCTGACAAAGTAAGAATGTCTTCACACTGAGCCGATGGCTGTTCCGGCAGATCAAGGGCTTGCTGAGCCAGAGGTGACTGCTATTGTTGTGCTTGGACACCCTGGGCTACTTGTTAGTGGTGTCTCACAATTAAACTTTTCTTCAAGCTCTTGTTGCTTCAGCTCCAATCATCTAGATTATATCGCTTGATGTTTTCCGCCAAGCACACATCATCCGAGGAGATCTCAAATTCGGTATAAAGGTGATCATATTTTTCTATCATCCGAGATATGAGGCGGACATAGGGTATGGTTTTTGACGGCCTCTTTTCGGTTGGAAGCATTTGTTTGTGGCCATTTTGGATCCCCTCATACACTACAGCAGGTGCATTAAACCAGTGGCTGCCGATGCAGCGTACAATGCTTGGTAAAATTTTCTCCTTACGATCGTGCCCCATCGGGTACATGTTAGCTCAGAATATCAAATCTAATATCCACATATCGGGAGGTAGGTGTGCCCTCCTAATTGACTTACCCGTTCTCTGATCACCCTCATTAAATTTGCCACAATATCGTGGAATGGTACCTCACCAATGGGTGGTGCTAGACCCCTGCCAGGAAGAAAATCAGTAGAGACAAGCATCGCCGTGGGTATGTGTCCAACATCGAACTCAAAATTGTGCCCATCAATTTTCGTGCAAAGCCTTTGTTCTTGGGCATGAACATGAAAATTTTGGAAGAATAATCTAACCAGTCAGGGATAATAGTGATCGTGAAATGGTCGAAGGAGGGTTTGTAGGTGGGCTTTCTCGATGTAATTTTTTGCCCACATAGTGGTGGGTTAGTCGTTAAAAAGGCCCCCCTTGATATACCATTCGAGCTCAAAGAAATTGGCTGCCCACCACTCCGAGGGTTGTTCTTTCGGGGGCAGTGGGGGTGGGTCATCCATAGGGCGTTTTGACACCGATGCCTTGGTCTTGGAGGTAGGCACTTTCGCGTGTGGGGGTCTTGAGGTAGATTACTTCTTTGAAGCCATGCAAAAAGTGGGTGTGTGCATAAAAAATCAAAAATTTGTACAGGAAGAAGTGACGGGAGTAACCCTTGTCGTATCCCGAAGGAGGAAAGAGGATCTTTGAGGAAGAAATGCACTAGCACGATGATTTCGGCAGCTGTAATGGCAATCTCCGTCGATGGGGAAGAGAAATCCGCCAGAGAAGACAAGGGGAAAGGAAAAATAAATAAAACCCCAAAAACCCACGCTAATTTGCACTGAAAATGAGCGAAAAAGTGTTTCGAAACCCTTAAATATTCAGAAGGGTCGCCCGGTGAGGCATAAAAGTGGCTCGGGCGAGTTTTATTAACTCAAGGCGCTTTAAAAGTCGCTCGGGGTAAATCTAAGGCAATATTTTGCCTCGAGAGGTTGTTGAGTATGTCGCCCAGGCAAAAAATTTGAGGCAATTGGGTGTTTTATTTTTTTTTTGCTTGTTTATTTCATTTCTCACGCTTTATCCTGAGCCCTTGTATTAACTTGCATTGACTCCTATCCATCCAAAATTTCTAACACTATATTTCATATACTTTCGGTTTGATTCAATATAACCCACAACATTTTCAACTGGTGCATGAAATTTGGTGCAACTATACAAGCAATACCCATCCACTATACAAGCAATACCACCTCACTATATGAGCAATACCACTTCACTTTGGGCTATATGTGGTTTTAAATTTGATGACCAACATTTGTACCCATTTTATGACAATTGGCAGTACCGTACTATTTCTAGTTTTAAAGACTCATACTTGTGCAATTACATATGCTAGTGAACGAAAAGATGCAACAGGTACTATTAATCTCTGAAAAGTACCACTTTTCACCCCTTAACCTGGCTTTT
The DNA here is from genome assembly GCA_021018995.1 of Chloranthus sessilifolius. Taxonomy (NCBI): domain Eukaryota; kingdom Viridiplantae; phylum Streptophyta; class Magnoliopsida; order Chloranthales; family Chloranthaceae; genus Chloranthus; species Chloranthus sessilifolius. The sequence continues at coordinate 51,151,451 of CM037598.1, forward strand.
GATTGACCTTTGAGCTGGTTAATAATGTGTTTTTAAGTGTGTTTGTGTAAATAATAGGAAAATATAGCTTAGTGATGCAATCCATCATTTTCAAGCCATGAAGAAAGAGTTTTGAGCTAAGTTGTGGAGCTGATGGATTGTTAAAAGATGCACCATTGTGGTTCACTCCATTGGGACAACTTTGGCATGCTTTGGGACCTTTGGAGGCCTGCTGGGAGAGAGAGGTTCAGCCCAGTGTTAATGGACTGTTGCAGTAGTGGAGTTAATTTCCAATCTGTATTGCTGCTACAATCAGTCATTCAAGCATTTTATGGATGCATCCTTCTCTCAACCAGCAACTGCAGCACTGAGCACATGTGTTTTATCTCAAGAGAAGCTGCATTTAATATATGGGAGTAGCATGGCCGAGAACCCTAACCTGTTGAGCTGTGGGTCAAGGCTCTAAAGTCCAACATGAAGACCTGCTGCAGCAGTGAAGCCATGTTAATCTGCACATTGGATGTGCTCCACTTGATGAGGTGCTTCTACCATCACTCACTCTTGCTACTGCATTGTGGAGGAACAAGGTGCTAATGCAGCAGTGATTCCAGCCTCATGTTGCTGCTACACTACATCATTTGAGAAGATTCAAGACTATAGTTGCCACATTCAAACCAGCAGCTGCTACTGCTGGACAATCCAGTGGAGCTGATGTCTATATCTCACACACCAAACAGCAGCTGCACTTGCTGATGTATCAAAGCATGCACCTCAAAGCTGTAGTAAGGCCATCTATTAGAGTTGCAGTCCCATCATCCCAAGCTATTGCATTAAATCAACTTGAGTAGTGCTGAAGCAAGCTGCTGAGCAGCAGCTATTGAAGTCCTCGTGTAGTTCCTTGAACCTGTTGAGCTAGGGACTTAAAGAACAACAACAAAGAAAACCTGGCGAGTAGCTTAAAGCTGCAATTTATCCTGTTGCGTGGTTCACTTGAACCTGGCGAGTGCACATTCGAACCTAGCGAGATGTTCAGCCATCCACGCGAGCCTTAAAGCTACACAAATTTTGAACCTAGCAAGATGTAAAAGTAGCTTGCAAAAGTGCCTAGAGATATCTACGCGAGACATGAATTCTGAGGCTCTATCCTCGCATAGTTCTCACGAGGTTCAAACATTCCATGCCTTATCTACTCGCGCAGATACAGATTAAGAGAACTAGCTGTCGTAGTTCTCACGCAAATTAACGACTCTGTAATTCATCTGCGCAAGCTGCGCTTTCACCTTACAAGATCCTCGCGAGCCCTTCATTTGAACCTAGCGAGTAGCTGAGAGCTGTAATTCCTCCTCGCGAGCTCTTTAAAAGTCTGCATTTTGAACCAAGTGAGATCCTTGCTAGGTGAAATTCTGAAACTCTATCCTCGCAAGGCATGGGTTCTAGTAGCTACATTCAAACTTTTAAGGATATTTTTGGGATTTCATAGCTTCTAAGGCACACAACCCAATGTGCTTAGCTTCCCACACATCCCAATGCAACTACTTGGCCACAAATGAGCCATGCAAGCCGATCCAAACCTCCTCATTTCTAATTGGCTACAACGCACAACAACAACATGGATTGTACATATATAGAACTACTTCTATTTTGTAAAATATCCAGAATAGTTCGATCACTTTAGTCTAGTTTAGAATTAGAGTTAGGGTTTAGTTTCCCTTTTCCATTTTCTTTTTCTTCTTGCCTTAGCATAACAACAATGCTGGGCTAATTTCTTTGTAGTAGCTATAGGTTTTATTGAAGTTTTACAATCGATTTTGTATAAGCATTGAGAGTAGTTTTGGGGATTTGCATAGACTGCTGCCTTGAGGGCAACCATTGTAAGTTCCTTTTATTCAATGAAATGCTGGTTTTTAAAGCTCCATTTACTCCGTGTTTTGCCTATGATTTTGACATTTATTTACATAGACTTTATGCTCCCATGGTTGCTTGAGCTTGTAGCCCCGCAACCATGGTGGCAACAGTAGTTTTACTGTTCTATCTTCAACCTCAGTGATCTGGATAACCTCTAGGATAGCCTATGACCATTCAAGTGGACAGGGTATTGCCCTAGGGATGGTCCAGCTCACAGGGCTGAGATAGATTCTTTTTCTCTGCACTTGAGGTTGTAGCCAAGTGAGAGATTGTTGCAGAGCCAAACTCTCCCCTGTTTTGCATCATCTTCATTAGTGTTTAGATCTGAGTTTTTATAGAGATTGCAGACTTGTGAGCTGGGTCATTGCAGGCCTTTTGTAGTAATGACCAGCTGAGTCTAAGTCCCCATTCAACCTAGGATTTCTTGTGGTTTCCACTCGAGTTTCCAGGACTCTTTGCTTTTATGGATGCATGAGCTTGTAGCATTGCAAACATAGGGTCTGCAATGGTGTTCATGTTTTAAACTAACCTTTTGATTAGATGAAGTCCCTGGGACAGTCTATGACCATTCAATTGGACAGATTATAATCCTATGATTAGTTCATACCTGTAGGTTAAGTTAGATTCTCTTACTTGCAGATGTGATTGTAGCCATCTGAAGGACTGTTGCAAATCTTGTTCTAACACTGAGTTGCAGTGCTGATTTAATCTTAGCTGCCTACTTCACACCTTTTTTACTTTATTTTCTCACACCATCACCATCCTTCTTCTTCCCTCTTCTTTAGCTTTAGTTTTATTCTTGTTTTTAGTTCTCGGTTAGCTTTGTGACACCTAAACCCCATCTCTTTACCTTGCTTTCTACTGTAGGTTTAGGGTTGCCAGGTCTGTAGCCAGATCTAGAGTTTACTATACAACTCTTGAGGTTCCAGATCATCACTCTCCATGGGACAAACTCTTACTTCTTAAAACTTGCTACAACAGGCCCTGGATCTTACAGGACTATGTGTTTTTAGATTTCTATCCTCATCCATTTTACTCTACCTTTTGATTTATTTTTACCATCATATTCTTACCTCACATTTCCAATAATAAAAGTAGCATCAATCTAAAATATTTCAACAAGTTTTTGGTGTCATTGCCGGGGAATCCTGATCTAATTAGTAGACCTGAGTTATTATTTTGTATGTTTATAAATTCATTTGTAGCAGTGCCTCTGTTTGAATAAAAAGTACTACTGAATTTGTTGTGGTTTTTGTAAATGTTGAACAACGGCAAAAAGTGGAGTTGGAAGCTACAAATGGAGCTTGGTTGCCTTAGTTTTCACCCCCTCTTCCATGCTTTTTGTTTCATTTTTTGTTAACTCCTTAAATTCAGCAGTAGAAATTTAGTAGTAATTTTTGTTTATAATTCTTTGAAGTGTGCTAATTTTCTTTACTTGCTTTCTATGTGTGTGTATGCTTGGCAGAAGATCTCTTAGACCTCTAATAGAACCTTTAAATCCTGAGGTAGAGAGGGTCCTTAGACTTAGGAACACCACAGAAGCCCCTGCTTTTAATATTGAGCCAGCTGTGATGGGTGAGCAGCAAAGAACACTGAAGGAATATAATGCACCAGGGGTGTATTCATCCTTCTTTTGCATTCAATTTCCTGCAGTAGAAGGCAATTATGGAATCAAATCATCAACCATCCAAATGCTGCCATCATTCCATGGGCTAAGTAAAGAAGAACCATATAAGCATTTAGATGAGTTTCTTGCTATATGCACCACATTTAATATTACTGGATTGAGAGAGGAAGCCACCAAACTGAGGCTTTTTCCTTTTTTCCTAAAGGATAAAGCTAGAACTTGGCTCTCCATGCTCCCAACAGGAAGCATACAATCCTGGAATTATCTCCAATGCCAATTTTTCGCTAAATTTTTCCCTATGTCTAAAAGCAGTTAGTTGAGGAAAAGCATACTTTCCTTTGCTCAATTCTCAACTGAAGACTTTCATGGAGCATGAGAAAGTTTTAAAGAGTTGTTGAAGTAATGTCCACACCATCAAATTCCTCAGTGACAGCTTGTCCAAAGCTTCTACCAAGGAACTGATCCCAAGAGTAGGGATATGGTGGACGCCTCATGTGGGGGTACTTACCTCCACAAGAAAGTTGATGAGGCTTGGGAACTTTTTGATGTCATTAGTGAGAATTCCATGTACCAAGAGTCTCTGTCCCGAAATGACATTGAGACTCCAGCTAAGACAGTAAAAGAATCCACCTCTAGAGGTAAGATGTATGAGGTCAATGTGCACAATGATTTGGAAAGGAAGGTGGACAGCCTGAGCCTAAAATTTGACAAATTGATGAATGTGCTGCAGCATAGAATGACAACAAAAGTGGAAGAGGCATGCCTGATATGCCAATCTCCCACACATTCACTTCAGGAATGTCCATCAGCCAGTCAATACCCTGAATTGTTTATGGAACATGCCAATGTTGCCCAATCATATGGGCAACAACCTGTTAAGACCTGAAAAGTACCACTTTTCACCCCTTAACTTAATCATTGATTAGACCCTTAGCCATCTAATAAGTTCTTCATAAGTGTTTTATGTAGGTAATAATCAGCAGTGAAATAATGCTAGGAATCCTGCTAAGGAGCCTGTTTTGGCACCAGAAGTCCCTCAGAAGGATGGACTCTGAATTCAAACCTTAAATGAGCCTCGCGCAGTCCAACTGAGCTTCCCAAGACTTTACAACAACTCCTCGCGCAGTTGACTGACTGAAGAGCTCCAGAAGCACAAACTCGTGCAGCTCTCGTGAAGCTCAAGAGTAGAACACATCACGTAGTCTCACGTAGTTCAAAGCAGACCTCTCTCAACCTCAAGCAGTTCACTTAGAACAGCTGAGAAGAGAGATCTTCAGAAGACTCCTCGCGCAGCTGTCGCACAATCACCGCGGGATGCAATTATCAGAAGAGAACTCCTCGCGCAGTTCTTGCGCCATTCAAGAAGAAAGCATCCTCGCAAAGGCAAGGCCATCCATGCGAAGATCAATTAAGACATGGAACCTCGCACAGTTCAGAACTCAGTAAAGCCTCGCGAAGTCCAGTGAAGAGAAGTGCTCGCGAAGTTCTCGCGCTATTCAAATCTATCCTCACAAAGATCAACCCAGCGATCGCACAGCTACCTCGCGACTGCTTGAACTCCAACCCCGCGACACTGAAGCTTTGATGTCTACTCAATCTCGTGACTGCCTGAAGAGCAAACCAAGCCAACCTCGCGAAGGTTGAAGTCTCAATATTAGATCATCCTAGCAAAGAGCAAAAGCTACCACGCGATAAGTCTGGGAGACAATGGCTACCTAGCAAAGCTCTGAACCTCAAACTTCCATCTCTTCAGCAGAGGACTTTCTGGGAATTTCTAGCAATTAGGGCACGCACTCCCATGCTTAAATCTCCATGCACGTGCCCCGAGGCATCCAAGGATCACCATTAGGCCACGTGACATCATTAAAATTAGGGTTTCCTAACCCTAATGTGTTGCCACACCACTACTATATAAACCCATACTTAGCTTAGGTTTAGGTGCCAGTTTTCAGAGAGAAAAATCCTGGAATAGCTGAGAACACCTCTCATTTCTTGGAGACTGGATCTGAGATAGTTTTTCTTTTCTTTGGTAGCTGTAAGTAGTTCTCTTTTTCTTTTTTTTTTCTTCTCTCCATAGTCCAGCACTTGCTGACCATGTCTTTGTATGCATTTTAAACTAGATTAATGGAAGTTCTGTAATAGGATCTGTACTTTGTGGGATTTGTGTTTGAATGTGAGATGCTCTGTGCAAGGCTGCTGCCTTGTGATCTGCCATTGCTTTAGTTGTGTTTCAAAGCAATGGAGGACTGATTCTAAGGGCCTTTCGGATCCAAGTGACCTGTGTGTCTAGGCTATCATGGTCCTATACAGCCTTAGCCCCACCACAGGACCCACTAGATCTGAAATTCCCATGGGAGCTTGAGCTGGTAGCCTGGTGACCATGGTGGTGGTAGCGATATTCTTGTTTTGTCTTAGGCTCCATGAGGAGGATAGCCTCTGGGATAGTCTGTGACCATTCAAGTGGACAGGTTATAGCCTTAGGATGATTCTAATCAACCGATCCAAGATGGATCCTTCTTTTTTACACTTGAGCTTGTAGAAGCCTGGTGGGGGATTGTACAGAGGCAGACTCCCCAATATTTGTATAGATTCACTATCAGATGTTAGATCTGATCTGGTTATAAAGATTGTAGGCTTGTGACTGGACCATTATAGCCTCACTCAAGCAATGGACAGCTAGATCGAAGGTTGTACTCAATCTCTTATTTGTTCTATGTGTCTGGGCTATCATGGTCCTATACAGCCTTAGCCCCACACATAGAGCTTTAGAGGTTAAGGTTCCCTATGGATTCTTAAGCTGGTAGCCTGGATGAAATAGTGCCTGCAATGATTAATTTGTTTTGACCCATCCCTAGATTGTGGTTCCCCTATGGGATAGTCTGTGACCATTTGAGTGGACAGCTTATAACCTTAAGGGATTGAATCATGGCAGAAGTGATGGGTTGAATCCTTTCTCCTCAGTGGTGATAATGTAGCCATTGGACAGGATTTCTATAACATCAGATCTGAATCTGAGTTACAAAAACTCCTCTGATCTGGGCTCAATAACATACTTCTCACCCTTTTATATTTATTTTCCACACTCCATCCATCCTCTCAACCCTTTCTGTAGTGTAGACATTAGGTTACCTTTGAATACCTAGAATAAGTGACCTTAAACTCCCCTCCTTTTTAGGACTGCCAGATCTGTAGTCAGATCTAGAGGGACTACTAGAGATGGCTCCTTTGGAGTTGTAGATCACCTTTCCCTGTGGGACAAACTCTTACTTATCAAAACTTGCTACAATGGACCCTGTATCTTGCAGGTCTAGGATTTCTTAGTTGCGCTGATTCCATCCCCTGTTTTACTCTTTCTTTGATTTTTAAATGACTCTTACCACCAACCAATAAAGCACACAAAACTCAGAAATCTGCCAACACAACCTGCTGGGTATCAGTGGAGAAACCACCCCAATTTGAGGTAGAGATAAGACACTTATAAGCAATCCCAGCACCAGCATCAAGCATTACCATACGACCACAGCAACAAAAATAGTATAACCAGGGCTTTGTAACTAGACAACCCTATCAGCAGTTAGCTTCACAGCCAAACCAATTAGCATTACCACCACCACAGTCTAGAGCCCCATCTTTTGGGGAATAGGTTTTGTCCTTATTGTAAAACCTTGGTTCCTTATCTCAAGCTGTGAACTCTCACAATCAAAGCATAAAGAAACTTGAAGACCAGCTTAGTCAAATCTCTAATGTTTTAACTAAAAGAGAGTAGGGCAGGCTACCTAGCCAGACCATGAACAATCCAAAGGGCCAATATATGATTGGAGAAGGCTCCTCAACTCATGAGGCTAACACAATCACTACCCTAAGGAGTGATAAGGTGGTGGATAACCAGGTGGGAAAGGAGAAAATGAAGGAGAATGAATGTGCAAAGGAAAGCTTGAACTCAACTCTTGCTGATGAGCGGTAGGAGTATAATAATGGGACTGATTTTGAGCCATTTCAGCCCCAACAAAACCAAAAAAATGAGAAAAATAAAAATTTTAAATTTTTATGATGAAAAGGATAGGCTTGCAGCTGAGGCACCAGTAGTTCCACAACTACCATTTTCCCATGCACTTACTAGCCCATCACCCTTTGATAAGGGAAATGCCTAGATAAAGGAAATGCTGGAGACCTTCAAGCAAGTTAAGATCAATTTACCTCTGCTTGATGCCATCAAACAGGTCCCAACCTATGCGAAGTTTCTCCAATACCTGTGTACACAAAAGAGAAAGGTAAGGATTCATTTGTCTAAGAAGGTCTTTACAGCATAAACAGTGAAATCTATGTTGTCTATAACCACACCAGTAAAACTGCAAGACCCAGGGGTACCTACTATCCCGTTTTTTATTGGAGACCACACCATAGGCAAGGCACTCACAGACTTGGGAGCCAGTGTCAACTTGCTACCATATTCAATATATGAACAGCTAGGTTTGGGGGAGCTTAAACCTACATATGTTGTGCTCTTGCTTGCTGATAGGTCTGAAAGGAGGCCTATGGGAGTTGTTGAAGATGTATTAGTGGGGGTGGATAAATTTTTCTACCCTATTGATTTTTTAGACATGGAACCTTCAAAGAGTAGCACCCCAATTCTTGCGATCTTGGGCAGGCCATTCTTGGCCACTGCCAATGCCTACATTCAATGTAGGTCTGGGGTGAAGGAAGTTATATTTGGGAACATGACAGTGAAATTGAATGTGTATATGCTGCCAAGCAACCTCAGCTGGACAATGAGGATTGCTTTACAGTGGATGTACTAGAGGACCTGGTAGAGGAGAATTTATCCAATCTGCTGGATTAGGATAAAAGTTGTGAGGAATGTGAGAATGTGTGGACTGAGGCACTTGAGGAGGAGGCCCCAAATTGCAGTACTGTTGAGACTTCTATGGGCCTTGTGTAACACTCCATTTGGAGACCCACATTGCTGCCCCTACCTCAACCCTCCAAGGCACCTTTGTTGCTTTCAATAGAAAGTCCACCTAATCTGAAGCTTAAATAGCTGCTAGAGACATTAAAATATGCCTTCCTATGACAAAATCAGAAATTTCCAGTCATCATCTCTTCCTCTCTCTCTCTATAGAGCAGGAAGAGGAGTTGCTTGAATCCTTTGGAAGCACAAAAGGGTAATAGGCTGGACAATTGCAGACTTAGAAGGAATTAACCCATCAGTGTGTATGCATAAGATCTATTTGGAAGAGAGTTCTAAGCTCTCAAGGGAAATGCAGAGGAATTTGAATCCTCATATGCAAGAGGTGCTCCTAAAGGAGATAGTGAAACTGTTAGATGTTGGGGTCATATACCCCATTTCAGACTCAGAATGGATATCACCTATTCAGGTGGTCCCCAAAAAGTCTGGTATAACAGTTATCACATTTGATTCTGGGGAGTTGATGCCAACCAGGGAGACCACTTGTTGGAGGGTATGTATTGATTATAGGAAGCTAAACTTTAAAACTAGAAAAAACCATTTCCCATTGCCCTTCATTGACCAGATTTTGGACAAACCGATAGGAAAAGCATTCTATTGCTTCTTTGATGGATACTCAGGTTATAACCAAATACCTGTGTATCCTCTAGACCAAGAGAAGACCACATTCATATGCCCATTTGGCACTTTTGCTTATAGAAGAATGCTATTTTGACTATATAATGTGCCTGCCACATTCTACGGGTGCATGTATGTAATCTTTTCAGACATGATTGACAAGTTTTTAGAGATCTTTATGGATGATTTTTCAATTTTTGGGGATAGTTTTAGTCACTGCTTAAATCACCTCAGCCTGGTGCTGCAAAGATGTGAAGAGACCAACCGGATCTTGAGCTGGGAGAAAAACCATTTCATGGTAACACAAGGCATTGTGTTATGCTATGTGGTCTCCCACAAAGGCATTGAGGTTGATAGGGCAAAGGTTAACTTAATCTCACACTTGTCCCACCAAATATAGTCAAACAGAATAGGTCTTTCTTAGGATCTGTAGGATTTTATAGGAGGTTCATCAAGGACTTCAGCAAAATTACTAAACCTTTGTGCCACTTGCTCTGCCAAGATGTGCAATTCGATTTTAATCCCAAGTGCCTTGAGGCATTTGAGATATTGAAGAAGTGCCTAACCTCTGCCCCTATAATCCAGGCCCCTAATTACTCTCTCCCTTTCGAATTAATGTGTGATGCATCAAACCTGGCAGTAGGTGTTATACTATGACGTAAAAAGGACAAGTTGTCATGTGTGATTTATTATGTCAGCAAAACACTGACAGAAGCTCAACTCAATTTTACCACAACTAAGAAGGAGCTTCTGGCAGTGGTGCTTATTGTGGACAAATTTAGACCTTATCTACTTGAGTATAAAATTATTGTATATACTGATCACTCTACCCTTAAGTACCTTTTAGCCAAGGTTGATTAGATTGATCCTCCTATTGGAGGAGTTTGATCTTGAAATCAAAGACAAGAAGGGAGTAGAAAATGTGGTGGTTGATCACCTGTCTAGGATTTTAGTTGAAGAGTGTGCTGCTACACTTGCTAGAGATATATTCTTTGATGAGCAATTGTCATCCAGTCTGTTGTGCCATGGTTTGCCAACGTAGTCAACTTCCTTGTTATAGGCAGGATTCCTTCCCATTGGTCAAAGATGGACAAAGAATTGTTCTTCTCATAAGTCAAATACTTTTTCTGGGAGGATCCATGCCTATACAAATATTGTGTAGACCAAATCATTAGGAATTATGTCCCTGACAGTGACATCCACAGTATTCTTAGCATGTTCCATGAAAATGCCTGTGGGGGTCACTTCAGTGAAAAAAAGATAGCAGCAAAGGTGCTGCAGTGTGGGTTTTATTAGCCTTCCTTGTTTAAGGATGTCTATGCACACTGCAAGGCCTAATTTAGATGTTAAAAGATGGGTGGCATTTGAAAGATAAATTCAATGTCACTGTAACCCATCCTTGTTGTGGGGCTGTTTGACATCTGGGGGATTGATTTCATGGGCCCCTTTCCTCCTTCAAATGGTTATAACTTCATCCTTGTGGCTGTGGACTATGTTTCCAAATGGGTGGAAGCAGCCGTCCCAAGGACAAATGCCCACAAAGTAATCCTCAAGTTTGTGAAGGAAAATATGTTCTCCAGATTTGGCACCATCATCAGTGATGGGGACAGCCACTTCTGTAATAGACACTGTGAGAGCATGCTCAAGAAGTATGTTGATACCCATAGGATTGCAACCCCATATCACCCACAGATTAGTGGGCAAGTGGAAATTTCTAATTGGGAAATTAAGCACATCTTGGAGAAGACAATTAGGACAGATAGGAAGGACTGGGCTGTGAAGCTTAATGATGCATTGTGGGCCTATAGGACTACCTATAAGACCCCAATTGGAATGTCTCCTTTTAGATTAGTCTATGGCAAAGCTTGTCATCTGCCAGTAGAGTTGGAACACAAGGCATTTTTGACCATTAGAACATTGAACATGGATTAAACATCTGCTGGTGCCAATAGGAAACTGTAGCTGTCTAAATTGGAGGAGCTGAGGTTAGATGCTTATGCCAACCCAAGGATCTACAAGGAGAGAGCTAAGGCATTCTTTGACAAGAGCTTATTAAGGAAAGACTTTGAGGATGGTGCCAAGGTATGGCTATTCAACTCCAAGCTGAAATTTTTTGTAAGAAAGTTAAGAACCCGATTGGATGGTCCCTTCACTGTGCTTCATGTATTCCCATCTAGGGATGTGGAAATTATGGACCCCACAAGTGGAAGGATTATGAAAGTAAATGGGAAAAGGATCAAGTTGTGTGTGGAAAACTCTATGGAGACCTCTGCCACCATCTACCTTAAAGAACCTCCCAATGATAAGTGATCCACAACCTTGTAAATTGTGTAACATAGCTATTTTGTTTTTGTGTATTTTGTGTGCTTTTCAAATTCTGTCATTTATAGTTTTGTATGTGTTAGTGTGCTGATTAGATTTTGAGTTTCTCGAGAATCTGGATGTAGGATTTGAGTCTTCATATGAATGGTTGGGTAAGCTGAATGAGTGGGTGAGCTATGCTAATTGTTTTTTTTTATGATCTACTGATATGAGATAATTTGATTTTATATTTCATGATCTGCTAATGTGATAAGCTTGAGTTGTTTCTGTGCACGTATCATAAGGTGTGCTATGGCTAGTTTGCAGTGCTGTAGAAGAACTTTGACAAAAAATTGTGTACTAATGCACATGACAGTGGGCCCAACAGCAGAAGTGTAAAATCAGTGCAGTAGTTAGCAGTTCCTGAAGAAATGGGAGGCTCGCTAAGCTCTGCTATTTAAAAATAAGCTGCGCGAGAACTTCGTGAGTAGACTGGCATGAAGTAGGGCCTAGCGAGAGCCTTGCGAGGCCCTCATTTTCACCAAAAAGGCCTGTCATGCAGTTCAAAGTGAACTGCACGAGTCTTATTCCTCTTTTGTGTAAGCTCATGAGGATCATTTGCATTGATTTACCCTCACGAGATCCTCGCGAAGCTCGGGATGCCACTGCTATAAAGACCTTGCTTGGCTCTTTCAACCAATCCTCTGCACAAACTCCCAACCCTAACTCATAGCCAAGCATTCCAACTCCCTTCTTCACTGCCCATTTTGCTCCAACCTGTGCACCCTACTTTGGTTACATTACCGATCTTCACTGACCGATCATTTTACACCGATCAAAGGCAAATTTGGTAAACTAAGCATCGATGATTTCAAAATCCTAGCAGCTTTGGGTAAGCTTCTTAATTTATTTTTTAGCTCAGTTGGTTTTGGTTTGTTGAGTTTGTGAAAGAATTAATTTATTGGGGAAAAAATTGCTGTGAAACCTTATTCAAACTATAGGCAACCTAGGGTTTGTAAACTGAAGGGGTAAAAATCTAAATTTTCTCAAATGGCCAACAAAACCCCATTCTTGGATAGCCTATAAACCCTATTGAGCCCTCCTAAAAAAGATCCTCCAGCTCCCACTAGAAAATTAGTGAGGATTACTGAATCCTCTACTTTGGAGGCCACTGATGTCCCGAAGCCCCTAGTGGAGAAAACGAAAATGAGGGTTGCACCAAAGAAGAGAGCTAGAACTGTCACCAAGAACCCTATAAAGTCTAAGAAATAGAAAAAGGGTGAGGAGGTGGTTTGAAAAACTGACCCCCTAACAACTCCCTGTGAGTTCATGGCTGCTATTAAATTAGAGCCTGAAACTGCCTTTGACAAGGCATATTTTGAGAAGGAACCCTTGATTGCTCCATCCATTGAATTCCTGACAAAGGTTTCCTTGGTGCCCCTATTAAAACATCTCAATGAATTAGTGTACCCTTGGTTAGTTTAATTATTCTATCAGAACATCAGGGTAAAGAAAAATGATGATGGACACCATGTGTTGTTGATACTCCTTGATGACTTTGAGATGCTAGTGGGCACATCTGAGATTGCCCTAGCCCTAAGCATACCAGCTGCCTACAACCGAGAGTGTAACTTGGGGGCACCTTTGACTGCTCCCATTATTGAGGTTGCTAAGAAAATTATAAGAGTAAAGAAGGCATTAGGAGACTCTATCAGGAGGAGAGATTTGGATCCAAGCTTGCTCTTTATGGATCATGTTCAGAGAAAGTGCATTTATGTGACTGGGCACCAACAGGAGAGAAGGGCACCCATTGCTGATGCCATCTACTCCTTCTCTCAGGGGCATTGTTTCAATGTAGCCCAATTGATTTTTAAGAGGATGATGGACATCCATCTAAAAGTGCAAAAGAAATAGAAGCCCCATCAACTATCATACAACAAGCTAATTACAGCCCTGCTGAAAAAGGGTGTATACCAATTGAATGTGGGAGAAGCAACTGAGACCTTGGCCCCAGTTGAGTTTGATAGAAGATTATGGACAATCAGCATGTCCCTAATGAATAAGACGAAGGATAAGGAGTTTGAGGCAGCACCAACCATTCAAGAAGTAGCTGCAGTTGCAGCAGTTACATCAGCAGCTTCCACCTCAGCCTCACCCTCCATTCCATCACCATTCACCACCACTCCACCTTCCATCACTATCCCTGTTTCCAGTTCAGCCCCACACACCATCCCACCACCCGTAGACATCATCCCACCTACCATCCCTGCCACCATGCCTACCATGCCATTCACAACACTTTCCACAATCCCCATCCCTATTCCAGTTACAGCTATTGCTCAACCAACCTTTCCTTTTAACCTACCCACCCCACCCATCCAAAGAAAGTACAAAAAGAGAGCCTCTAAACCAACCAAAGAACCCATTGAACCAACCATACCATTACCTTACCAGCACCTTTACCAAGCTCTGAACCTATTCCATCAACCCAGCCCATTCCAAACCTTGAGCCAACTCACATACCTAGCCCAATTCTAGACCCACCTTCCCCTTTCACAATGGATGACAGTGAGCCTATGGCCACTAACATTGAAGAAAACACCACCACTAAACCACCCACTACCTGGGAAACAAATGACCCATTTGATCCCATTACCTCCCCTACCCCTTCCATTCCTTTTTCCCCCACCCATGACCAGGACCAATTCACATATGAGGGATACTCAGCCATGATGGACTCTATTATAGGGGACATCAGGTATGAGTTCACACCTCTCCCTGATTCCCCACAGCCCACCTAGTCTAACGATGCCCTCACTTCCCCTTTCCAACCAATCTGAACAACCCCACCTACAATCCCAACCATTCTAGATCCTTTAGCCCAGATACTTTCCCTTCTTACATCATTACAAACCCAAATCCAAGCCAATACCCAAAACTAGACCACCATGCAAACCTACCTCCAATCCATTCAAACCACTCTTCAGACCTACACCCCACCTCCCTAGCCACCTACATCTATACTAATCCCTGTACCCACATCACGACCTTAACCCCAGGCCTCACCTCTTGTTGTAACAATTGCTGCTGCTACTCAAACAGACCCTGATTCTGAGGAGCAGATCCCTATCCCACCTACCTACACCTCCACCTCCACCATGATAGATTTAGAGGAGGTGACTCTCATTTTACTTACCTTTGCCTTTACGTCTACCCAAACAGATTTTGAGGAGGAGGTGCCACTTCTTCTCCCTACCTTTACATTTCCCTCTACCAACACTAACTTTGATGAAGACCAGCTACCTACTTCACCTACATTCACCTTAACCATTACCTTACCCTTCACCCAACTCGAGCCACTTGAGGAGGAGCTGCCACTTGGCCTTACCCTAAACCCACCATCATGTCCACCCATAAGCCCTGAGTTGGACATTATCCCTCACCTAATGGATGACCCTAACAACTGGGCTATAGTCCCTTTTGGTTTCATTCCCATTCCCTAGTTCTACACCCTCAACAAATCCATGACTGCTGACCCCTATGTCAGGAGAGATGTGGAGTTGCTGCTGGAATTTGTCACACCAATGGTGGAACAACCATATCAAGGTCAAATTGCCCAGATCAAGAAAGATAATGGCAAGGAGCTGATGAGGCACTGGCAGATGGTATTGAATTCCCTGGACCTGTACAAAGTTTACAATATTAAATCAATCCAGTTGGAAATATTGGTGACCACACTCTACTCCACATTCTTAGTCCTAAACCCTGATGTACCTAAGGGTATAACATTCAAGGAGCCCTCTAGCACTAAGCCCAAGAAATCAACTGCTAAAAGGACCAAGGTTGGGGCTGACCAAGCCACAACTATGAAGAAAGAGAGGGGTGGATATGAGGAAAAATATGAATGGACTCCACCCTTTGTGTTGAGTTCAGATTCAGAATAGTTTAGGTTGCAGTGCAGGCAGTTGTACTTATAGTCTGTAATCATTTCCTTTTCTAGGTAGACTTTTCTAGTTCAGTCCTGTGTTTATGTGAATTCTATATATTTTTCTTTCTATTTTTGTCTCTTACTATTGTATATAGTTCTCATTAATGAAATTTTCTTTTTGGGTGCCACTTTACATTTTCTTTCATTGTCTTTAATTTTTATTTTTATTTGCCATGTCTCTTTCCTTGCTGCCCCTAAAGTTTTCATTTTTGCAACAGTGACGACACTGTTCCTCTCAGGTTTGGGGGTATGGCAGGGTAGGCCAATGAAAGAGTTAACCTAAGTGTGGTAGTAATAATTAATTTTGAATCAAATAGAGTGAATCCACCTAAGTAATTTTGAAAATGAGGAAATTTAAAACTGATGCAGATTGTTTAACATTGAAATCCATTAGACAATTAAGTATTTTCATGAGGTGAGCATCAAGAGAAACCTTTCACAGCCAGTGCTTAGTGAACCAGTAATGAGAGAAAAAGGTGAGAACATACCCATGAGTTTAATTGAAGACCATACCCAGTGAGCTTTGAGCCAATAAATTTTTTTGCTAGGAGTGTCTTTGGCAAATTTTTCTACTCTAAGGACTGAATGAGTCAAGACATTTCCACTAGAAGTTAGACACCCCAAGTTGAAACTGTTTGACAGTAATCATGACACTAAGGAAAGGATCAAGGCTTTCATTTGGATAGTTTGAGCCTAAAAGACTAAACTAATGAAACTACCCTTTTGCATACACTCTTTGAGCCTTAAAATCCTATTTTTCTTTAATAAACACCAATGTAATTAAACCTGAACCTCTTGACCTGATTCAGCCCTACCCTCACTCTGAGAATTCAGAAGGTAAAGGAGAAGATGTTGAAGATAGGAGAGTAAGGTTTAACATTTAGTGAACGGAGAATAAGAGAGGAGCAATTTTGTAGATAGCAGTGTAGTAGTTGTAGATATGTGGCAACCACCAAAAAAATAATAATTATAATAATAATAAATACAATAAACAAAAGGAAAAGTGAAAAGAAAGAGAAGTCAAGTGAGGTATTTTCATTTGAAAATAAAAAAGAAGAGAAGAAGTTGGCCACTTCAAATCTGAAAAATATAAAAAAGGATGGAGCTCTGCTAAAATGAAGGTTGTGAAGTCATGATTCACTCCCTAACCTTGTTGATTTCTCAGTTTTGAATCCCTCTTTACCCCTTTTATTCTTTACAAACCTCACCCATAAGCCACATTTCAACCCATGAAAAGACCTTGTTGATCCAAAGTCAAATGAATTGTCATGTGAAGATAAGGGAATGTCTAATCTACAATGGGAATGCTTGAGTATGCCAGGAATTTGAAGCACTCCCTATGCTCATGCTTGCAGCCCTATTTGAGGACTGTAACTGCTCTTGAGCTTTTGTGAACCTGAACACCCTTAAATTCTTTTGTGAGAGACAACCCTAGTGAACATTGGGTTTAAAATGAAATTCATTTGGGCACTGTTTAAACCTAACTTTTGAATTACTGGTGACCTTAGTGCTGATTGCACACACTACACTCTTCATGTAACATATTGAAAATTGTGAACATACATGCGTGATTGATGTGTTGAACTGTTGGCATCCACTATTTAGAACTCTTCTAATTTTGAAGAGCAAGAGTGGAATGAGCCTTTATTTATTGAAATCTATTTCTGTCATTGGTTGCACTTGTTTTAACTATTTTTATTGAGAAGTTTGTGGGTGTTTTCATTGAAAACCTTTAGGAGACTTCACTCCTCCACTAGGCATCACCTAAGGGGTTAAAAGGCTTGATGCATAAGCTAAATTCACCCGTGATCCCTACGAATGTGGCATTTAAATTCTTTTTAGAGTACTTGTTTAATTTTCCCTTTGCTCGAGGATTAGCAAAGATTAGGTTTGGGGGTGTGTTATTCACTAAAAAATACTATTTCTCACCTCCTAACCTAGCCTTTACTACACCTTGGAGCCATTTAATAATCATCTTTTGAGTGTGTTTTATAGTTAATAATAAAATTGCAGCTTAGTACAACTGTCATGCTTTGGAGGCCAAAAGAGAGAATTGAAGCCATGGAGGGCAGCTGAGTTAAGAGCAGAGGATACACCATGGTGGTACACAATATAGTGAGCATTTGGAGTGCCTAAGTGGATCCTGGAAGTCCAACAGATGAAAGGACGTTAGACCCTAGCAAAGGACACTGTAGCAGCAGGTTGTGCACAACAGCTGGAAGAACAAATGGACCCTCACACAGTTCAATTTGGCCGAAAAATCCCCTTCACGCAATTCTCTTGAAGCTCAAGCTTGTAGCATTTAAAAGCTCACGCAGATCTCACTCGGTGCACTGTAGAAAAGCTTTAAAAAGCATCTCACGTAGACCTCGCGAGGATCAAAACTTAAGAAAGTTTGCGTTGCGCAGCTCTCACGCAGAGCTCGTGCACTTCACAGACGGAGCTGATCAGTCACATAATTTACCATTTTATCATGCTTAACTTAGTGATGCTAGGCCATAGTTTGCTACAAATGAGATACTGATATGCAGATATTAAAGATAAGCAATAAATTAGAGCCTAAGTGTTAATCCTTATCAAAATGAACTCAAAAAGTAATAAGAAAGACGATCGAGCAAAAAAAGATGCTTTTTGCCTAGTAAAAGCTTGAAAATCGTAATTTACGATTATTCAAAAGAGACCAAAGGAGAAAAGTGATAAAGTGTAATTCAAAGAAATCGTCAACCATGAGGAAGCTTTGAGAAATAGAAAATTGTGATTAACAATTTTTCAGAAAAGAAGCTTTCCTAATATTGCTACTGTTGATCACGTGAGAGTTTAACACCGCCATATCCAAAATTAGAAGAATCCTACAATTAGAAGTCTGGTGAACCACGAATCTGAGAAGATTGTTAAAGATCAAATATGAAAGACTCTATAGTTGTTCAATAAAGTACAATCTAGAAGCGCATCAACTAAAGAAACCAAGGAAAGATAAAATTAGGAATTGGAGTTATATTAGGAATCTTTTGTTTTTAGTAGTTTCTTTTATTAGAACTTGATCTTTGTAAACCGACCCCTTATAATCTCTAAATAAGAGGGCTTGGCATAGGAATAAGCATCGAAGAATTTTAGCATCATTGATGCCTGAGATTGGATTTTCTTTCGATCCATATAGTGTATACTAGTTAGAGTAGATTAGATATCAGAGGTTTTTCACGAGTAATTGACGACTGTAATTGAGTGCTGAAGATTAGTGTAGATATCTATAATTTCTCAGGAGCAATTGACGACTGCGGCTGAGGGGTGAGGGATATATTTTACTTTGCTTTCTAGTTTAGATTTATTTTCTTTGTAAACATCTCAAAGTTTTAATTTGAATTGACGACTCAGGTTAGAATTTGTAGATTAGTGTAACGGTTTTTACTTTTCTATCTTCAGTTTTCTAGAGTTTGATTGACGCCTAAATTTCTAGTTGATTGTTGACTAGATTAAATCTGTATTGATAGGATCTTAGACTTGATTGACGATCAATGCTAGGAGACCATAAATATGGTGTAACGGTACTGTTTATTTTCATAAATATCCGAAAGCTGAAGATTAAGATTGACAACCTTAATCTGAAGAAAGAGGATTAGGATTTATTTTTATGCACTTTAGTTTAATAACCAATTCTTTTATTCATATTTCTCCAGTAGATTAGATCTTAGAGATAAATAAAAGTTTTTACGATAGGGATTTAAATAAAAGATATAAACTAGAATTAATTAGATAATGAACTTCCTCGTGAGATCGATCCTATAGTAGCTCTATAATTTCCATTGTGCGCCTGCAATAGGTTAAGACTTGAATTTAATATAATTATAATATATGTAAAAAGACAAGATCAAATTTTTGGCACCACTGTCGGGGAAGCGAAATTTATCTAATTATTTCAAGTTTTTATCTAATATGTTTATCCTTTTAGAAACCAATATTTATCTTTCTCTTTATATAGTTCTTTATATTTTTATTTTTCTTTGATCTCTTCGTAATCTTTTTCAGGTTTATTCGGAGTAGCAAACAAGAATTTCAACACTTCTGCGGGCCCTAAAAATTAGGAACTCAGATTTGTTTCTCTTGCTTTCTAAAATAAAAAATTTCAAAAATTTAGAATAAAAATAGAAAAATTCTATTTTAAACAATATATGACTAAAATGATGGGGGAACATTATGCTTTAACACTTCTTACACCTCCCCCATGTATACAAATAACCCCTATGACAGGTATTGAGACTTTTAAAATTACGCCCAAAATATTTCTTACACTTCCAATATTCCGTGGGCTAAGGGATGAAAACCCTTATATACGTTTAAGGCAGTTCATAGAAGTGTGCAATCTTATCCAAATCTAGAATTTGTCAGAAGCATCTATTCGTCTAAGGCTGTTTTCATATTCTCTTAGAGATGAAGCAAGGAAGTGGATACACTCCTTGCCTCATAATTTGTTCACCAATTGGGAGGACTTGGAAAGAGGATTTCTCATGAAATACTTCTCAATATACAAATTGAATCAAATCCGGTATCTTATCACAACTTTTAAACAATCTCCAGATAAATCTCTACAAGAGGGTGGATGCACCTCAATGATTTTTAAGATGGGTGTCCTCATCATGTGATACCCTGTTTGCAGATGGTCTTCACTTTCTATGAAGGTCAGAATGACAAAAAATGGATGTTGCATGTGGGGGGATGTTCCACACCATGCTTGCTAAGGCTACTTGGGAATTTTTTGAGAACTTTAGCGAGGAATCAGTGCAATGCCAAGCACCGGGTGAGATTGAATCTGAGACTTTAAGGAGTATACCTCTTAGGCAGAGAGGTTTATACAAATTAAAGTCAATGATGAATTGCCTTCTAAAGTTAAAACTGTGGAAGATAAAAATTCAATCTCTGGTGGGTGTAAAATCACACCCAACATCTCAACAAGGAGAAGCCATTGGATCTGACTACAGCTTAAATAAGGAAATTCCTCAGCACTCTCCTAAAATTTGCCCACACAGACCCAAGACCACAATGACATTGAGGAAGCCTAGTAACAATTGGCGGAAAGTTTGCTGCAACATGACCATATTCAAATGCAGCTACTCAATAATCTCTTGGAATCCATTACACGGTTAGAAACTCAGGCTGAGCAATTAAGCATTATGGTTAACTCGAGAGAGTAACTATTCTTCCCCATGGCTAGTTGGCACCCCAGGAGGAAATACTTTTATAGGAGGAACATCAACTCCCCTTAATCGCCATTGAATTCGTCCTAAATTTGTCGAGCTACAGACTCACCCGTAACAAACACATGTAAAATATGTATATAAATACTTTTTAAATGACCCCTCTACGATTTATAAGATATTACTAATCGTAAAGACTCTTTTCTTTATTTTAATCACTTGAAACTCATGGATTTGCGATTCTCGTGAATCTAGAGTCCAATTGTATCAAGTATGATTTTCTCAGTTTTAGATTCCCGTGAATGTTATCTAGAATTGCAAACTACAATTCTGGGGAATAGGAGAACCTAGTGATCAGTCTCTTTAGGTGCATTAAAAATAAAACCAATTCAATTTTGTATAGGAAACAGACATGCTTTGCATTCAACCACTTTCCAACCACCCTAGCCTAAGAACCTAAACATAGACAATTACGTGAAGGGACGGTTCAAGATTTTTTTTCCTATATAATCCATACACATCCATTAACCAAAACCAATTCATAACCTTTCTTCTTCCTCCGTCTGTAACCTTAGAACCCCATGATGAAAGAACATAACCAGAGCGACTTTATCAAAAAACTCAATAAATTTTTTGAAAAATATAAAACTGAGCTCTTGGTTGTACAACAAAAAGTAGAAAAATTGAAGTGCTAGCGATTTATCTTTAATGTTGAATCATCCACCAAAACTATCCTTGACCCTAAACCTAACCCAAATCCAAAATCATATACCAGGAACCCACCTTCCCCACTTCCTAACCCTTATACCATACAACCCACCCAGAATATGACTTCCTATATAGTAAGTATGGGCTACAATTTCTAATGTCATTTCCTATCCCATCCTTGATCTCCTCACCACCCGTCTCCATTGCTCATAGTTCCCCCTTCCCAACTCTACTATCTCTCTGTAAAATTTTTGCAACGGAGCAATATAGGCTGAATGGGGGGGCTAAGATAAAGAAGGGCACTGCGGAGTGATTCGACAACTCTTCGAGTAGCAACCCTCAAAAGGTTGGAGCTCCTTTTGTTGTAGGGATGCGAGACTTCGATTAAGCATAGTTCGAAGCCGATGACCGATCTTTATCAAAGATTTATTCTTGGACATTGCTGCCAGTGTCTTAGTTTAGTGTGCGTCTAGATTTTTCCTAGGATTTTTTTCATGTAATTAGTTTTATTTCCATATTTCTGTAATTAGTTCATATATATGAAAAATAGTTTCTTTCCTTATTGGTTTTGACTAGTTTACTAACAAGTGCTACTAACATCTGACATTTTTTTTATTTCCATTAAAATCGAAAGTATTTTTCTCTCAAGTTTGGGGGAAGAACTTTTTATTTTTTTTGTAGATTATATACCTAGTTACTAACATAATCAGTATATAAACAAAATACGGTAAAAAAATTTATGTTTGTGCCCTATTTTACACAATGAGGACATTGTCCTATTTAAGTTTAGGGGGGATACAAACTTTTGTTGGTTTACTTTTTATTAGTTTAATTTTTTTTTGTTTAGCTATTGTTTAAAATTTATTATTTTACAAAAAAAAAATTTTAGTTAATCATTATATGAAAATTATGAAAAAAATATAAAAATCCAAATTTCCTAGCAAACCATCATAGTAGTAGTTCAAAAATCTAAATAAAAATAATTACAATTCAAAGTAAAGCATCTCTAGAACTCTGTATCTGAGAATATTCGAAATTATATGATTGATCTGAACTGCAAAATATTTTAGAGTATAGTTTCAAAATCATATAATCAGTGAGCTATAGAGCCTATTTCCTCTTTATTCTAAGAGAAAGAGAGACTGTTTTTATTCATGCTTAAATTTCCTTGAACTTCTTTACTATCTAAAATCTCATAAGGTTGAACTTAGAATCAATATATTCTATGATTATAATAATTTATTTGTTTAAAACTGCCTATTAAATATATCAAAGCAGTAAGACATTCATATTAGTAAATCGTGAAAATGACCGAAGGCCATTATATTTAATCAGAGCTAAAAAGCCAAAATCCTAGAATATTTTATTATTTGAACCCATATTAGAAGCCTAAAGACTAAATTTCTTTATACCAAAATTTTATAAACCCTTAACCATATGTACTGCCCAAAACTTTCTATCCTAAACTCCTAAAATTTTTGAGAGTTTATAATGTAAAAGAAGGGAAGAAAAGGGAGTGAAAAGAGTATGAATTAATAGATAAGGGATATGCTGAAATGGATACAACTGAAAAAGAAATACAAATGTATGAAAATATGGGAAAAGAAAAGAAAAAGAATGAAAAATCGTAAAAGACGATTTTGTGAAAAGAAAAACAAAAAGCTTCCAAACTGAAAAAGAAGAGAAAAATGGGATTTTTAAAAAGAAAAAGAACTGGAAAAAAGTTATCCAAAATAAGGATACTTACTGAATTTGAAAAATAGAAGAAGAAGAGAAGGAAGAGCTAAACTCTTAGAAATAATTTAGAATCCTCTTTATCTTTTTTCTTTGAAACCTTCTGAAAACCCAATACCCCATTTCAAGCCAAAGAAAAAACCTTTGTGCTTTATGATTTGTAAAAATATGAATTTCGTAGAGATAGATGAAATAGATACTTTGAATAAATAAAAAAATTATATGAAAAGAATTGATTATCCTTTACATAAGATTTATCTTTTTAGCTGATTGTCCTTTAAATTTATCACGAACATATCAAATTATGAGAACCCAAAATTTTGATTATTTTTGAGAGTATGCCAATAAGTGAGAGCTTGGATGAAATTTTATTCTAAAAACTGCAGTTTAAAAAAATCTATGATGAATAAACTTTTCACTGATATGCACACACTCCACGCTATACAAGAATTGAAATTATTGAGTTCTGATCAAGGGTAATTGCGATGATGGGAAGCTAAGGATAAAAGATTTGAAATATTTTGAAATATTAAACATATAATGACTAACTGAATAATTAGTAGTGTACAAAAATTAGTTTATATTTTAAATTTTTTGAATATTTTGAAAAATTGAAAAATATTTGAAGATTGTAGGTAACTTCACTGAAAATCTTCAGGAGACTACAACTCCTCCACTAGGGATCACCTAGGAGTTTAAAGGCTTGTTGCATCTACTAAATGCAATCGTGCTCCCTACGAAAGTGACATTTAAATTTTAAAGTTTTAAATAATTTATGTTTCCTTCTTTGCGAGGGACTAGCAAAACTTAAGTTTGGGGGTGTGATCAGTCACATAGTTTACCATTTTATCACCCTTAACTTAGTGATGTTAGGCCATAGATTGCTACTAATGAGATACTAATGTGCAGATATTAAAGATAAGCAATAAATTAGAGCCTAAGTGTTAATCCTTGTCAAAATGAACTCAAAAAGCAATCAGAAACACGATCGAGCAAAAAAGACGCTTTCCACCTACTGAAAGCCATAAATCATAATTTATGATTTTTCAAAAGAGACAAAAGGAGAAAAGCGATAAAGTGTAGTTCAGAGAAATCGTCAACCATGATGAAGCTTTAAGAAATAGAAAATCGTGATTAACGATTTTCCAGAAAAGAAGCTTTCCAACTATTTCTATTGCTGATCACATGAGAGTTTAACACTACCATACCCAAAATTAGAAGACTCCTATAATTAGAAGTCTGGTGAACCACAAATCTGAGAAGATTAATAAAGATCTAATCCGAAGGACTCTGTAGTTGCTCAATAAAGAACAATCTAGAAGCGCATCAACTAAAGAAACCAAGAAAAGATAAAATTAGAAATTAGGATTATATTAGGAATATTTTATTTTTAGTAGTTTCTTTTATTAGAACTAAATCTTTATAAACCGACCCCTTATGATATATAAATAAGAGGGCTCAGCGTAGGAATAAGCATCGAAGAATTTCAGTATCAATTGACACCTAAGGTTGGATTTTCTTTCGATTGAAGTAGTGTATACTAGTTAGAATAGATTAGATATCAGAGGTTTTTCAAGAACAATTGACGACTGCAATTGAGTGCTGAAGATTAGTGTTGATATCTGTAATTTCTCAGGAGCAATTGACGACTGCAGCTGAGGAGTGAAGGATATATTTTACTTTGCTTTCTAGTTTAGATTTATTTGCTTTGTAAACATCTCCAAGTTTTACTTTGAATTGATGACCCAGGTTAGAATTTACAGATTAGTGTAACGATTTTTACTTTTCCATCTTCAGTTTGCTAGAGTTTGATTGACGCCCAAATTTTTGGTTGATTGTTGATTAGATTAAATTTGTATTAATAGGATATTAGACTTGATTGATGACCAATGCTACGAGACTAGAAATATGATGTAATAGTACTATTTATTTTCATAAATATCTGAAAGCTGAAGATTAAGATTGACGAGCATAATTTGAAGGAGGATTAGGATTTTTTTTTATGCACTTTAGTTTCATAACCAATTCTTTTATTCATATTTCTCCAGTAGCTTAGATCTTAAAGATAAATAAATTTTGTTACGATAGGGATTTAGATAAAAGATATAAACTAGGAATTAATTAGATAATGAACTTCCTCGTGAGATCGATCCTATACTAGCTCTATAATTTCTATTGTGCGCTTGCAATAGGTTAGGACTTGAATTTAATATAATTATAATATACATAAAAAGATAAGATCAGGAGCCATCCATGCGAGAAGCGCATGTAATCCTGGCGATCATCTGCGCGAAGCTCAAAATCCATCCTCGCAAGCCGCAATTTTGCCTAGCGAGATCCTCACGACTTAAGCTACCTGGACACCCATCTGTGCGAGATGTGCTATCCATTACCCAATGAACCTAGCGTGCTCTCCTCTAGTAGTAACTCCAGCCATGCGAGAAACATGAGAGAGGCAAAGTAAGCCAATTCAACCTCACGAAGCACAGGCTCCCTACTCCTCAGTCCATACATAGGGACTTTTATGGGATTTCATAGTAATTAGGGCACACATCCCAAGATGCCAAACTATTTCCCGCATCTTGACGCATCCAAGAGCTACAAATGAGCCATGACAATAGTGGCAAATGGGGCATTTCCTCTTCTGTTCTCCTATTGGCCAGAGTAAGATATATTTTGGGGAAGTTGTATATAAGTTGTAATTTTTGTGTAGAAATCACCTTCCCTTTTACGTAATTTAGCTGGGAGCTTGAGAGTGCTTAGGTCATTTAGGGTTAGGGTTAGGTCATCCATTTTCTTCTCTTCTCCCTTAGCTCAACATTTATTGGCTATGATCTTTTGTAAGTAGCTAGTTTACTTCAGTTTGCAATGGGTTTTGTATAAACTTTGGGAGCTGATTTGGGCTTTCGCACTGGCTGTTGATGTAAGGTCTATTTTAATCAATGCAATGCCATTTTTATAGTTCAATTGAATTTGTATTTCTTTGTGTTTCTCACATAGAGTTTTGTAGGTTTGATGGACCCATGGCTGCTTGAGCTTGTAGCCCTGCAATCATGGTGGCAGCAGCAATTTTTTTATTCTATGTCATCATCTTCGAGGAAGATAACCTCTGGGATATTCTGTGACCATTGAAGTGGACAGACTATAGTTCTAAGGCTGGTCTAAATCACGGATTTGAGATGGATTCTTTATCTCTGCACTTGATCTTGCAGCCAACTAAGAGATAGTTGCAGAGCTAAACTCTCCTTTGTGTTGCGATGCCATCTTCAGTTTTTAGATCTGATATTCTGTAGAGATTTATACTTGTAAGCTGGGTCACTGCAGGCCTTTTGTAGCAATGACCTGTTGAGTCTAAGTCCCCATATAGCCTGGGATTTCTTATGGTTCTCACTTGAGTTTCTAGGACTGTTTGATCTTATGAACGCATGACCTTGTAGCCTTACATAGTGTCTGCAATGTTGTTCATGTTCCGATTTAATCCATTGATTGGATAAAGTCCCTGGGATATGTTATGGCCATTGTAGTGGACAACATATAACCCTAAGATCAGTTCTTACCTTTGGATTAAATTAGATTCTTCTACCTAGCAGATGTGCTTGTAGCTATATAAAGGATTGCTGGAGAGTCATTTCTAGATTTGAGTTGCATTATTGAGTTACTCTCAACGACATACTTCTCATCATTTTCTCTTTTTTTTTTTTACCACACCCTCTCACCCTTCTTTTATCCCTTTCATTAACTTATGTTCTTAGTTTTAGTTTAATTTAGTGACAACCCAAAATCTCCTTTCTTTAGGATTGTCATATCTGTAGCCAGATCTGGAGGCCTACTAAACAACCCTTGTAGTTCTAGATCAATTTTCCTTGTGAGACAACCCTTCCTTATCAAAACTTGCTACAACAGGCCCTGGATTTTGCAGGCTGCGCTTTGTGTTGTGAACCATCTTCATTCACATTTTATTTTGTATTGTGTTTTAACCATTCATTTTTACAATAAAATTCTGTCAGCACAAAGTTGAAAACAACAACTTTTTAGCAACGCTGCGGGGGATCGAACTCCGGTCACCCGCGTGACAGGCGGGAATACCTACTGATATTCACCAAAAAATACTATTTTTCACCTCCTAACCTAGCATTTACTACACCTTGGAGCCATTTAATAATCATCTTTTAATTGCGTTTTGAAGTTAATAATAAAATTGCAGCTTAGTGCATCTGTCATGCTTTTGAGGCCAAAAGAGAGAGAATTGAAGCCAAGGAGGGCAGTTGAGTTATGAGCAGAGGATACACCATGGTAGTACACACCATAGTGAGTATTTGGAGTGCCTAAGTGGACCCTGAAAGTCCAACAAATGAAAGAAAGTTGGACCCTAACAGAGGAGACTGCAGCAGCAGGTTGTGCACAACAGCAGGAAGCACAAATGGATCCTCATGCAGTTCTCGTGAAGCTCAAGCCTGTAGCATTTAAAAGCTCGTGTAGATCTCACTCGGAGCACTACAGAAAAGCTTCAGAAAAGCATCTCATGCAAACCTCGTGAGGATTAAAACTTCAAAAGATTAGCGTTGCGCAGATCTCACGCAGACCTTGCGCACTTAAAACCCCGAGCCAGACACACGAGAAGAGCAGTTCATCCAGGCGACCACCCACTTGAAGCTCAAAATCTATCCTCACAAGCCGTAATTCAGCCTAGCGAGATCCTCGCGACTTGAGCTACCTGGAGACCCATCTGCGCGAGTTGTGTTATCCACTCCCAGCAAACCTCGCGAGCTCTCCTCTAGCAATAACTCTAGCCATGTGAAAACCACGCATGAGAAAAAGCAAGCCAATTCAGCCTCGCAAAGCACGGGCTCCCTACTCCTCAATTCATATCTAGGGACTTTTATGGGATTTAATTGTAATTAGGACACACATCTCGAGATGCCAATCTATTTCCCACATCCCAGGACATCCAAGGGCCACAAATGGGCCATGACAGTAGTGGCAAATGAGGCATTTCCTCTTTTATTCTCCTATTGCCCAAAGTAAGATATTTTTGGGGACCTTGTATATAAGCTATAATTTATGTTTAGAAATGATCTTCCCTTTTACCTAATTTGGTTGGGAGCTCGAGAGTGCTTAGGCCATTTAGGGTTAGTATTAGGTCATCCTTTTTCTTTTCTTCTTCCTTAGCTTAGCATTTGCTGGCTAAGATCCGTTGTAAGTAGATAGTTTACTTTAGTTTGCAATGGGTTTTGTATAAACTTTGGGAGCTGATTTGGGCTTTTGCACTAGCTGTTGCCTTAAGGATAAACATTGTAAGGTCTATTTTAATCAATGCAATGCCATTTTTATAGTTCAATTGAATCTGTATTTCTTTGTGTTTCTCACATAGAGTTTTGTAGGTTTGATGAACCCATGGCTGCTTGAGCTTGTAGCCCTGCAACCATGGTGGCAGCAACAGTTTTCTTATTCTATCTCCTCATCTGTGCAGAAGATAACCTATGGGATAGCCTGTGACCATTTAAGTGGACATACATAGCCTTAAGGCTGGTCTAAGTCACAGATCTGAGATGGATTCTTTTTCTCTGCACTTGAGCTTGAAGCCAAATGAGAGATAGTTGCATAGCCAAACTCTCATTTATGTTGCAAGGCCATCTTCAATTTTTAGGTATGATATTCTATAGAGATTGCTGACTTGTGAGCTGGGTCACTGCAAGGACTTTTATAGCAATGACTAGTTGAGACTATGTCCCCATACAACTTGGGATTTCTTGTGATTCTCACTTGAGTTTTTAGGACTGTTTGATCCTATGGATGCATGAGCTTGTAGCATTGTAAACATAGTGTCTGCAATGGTGTTCATGTTCTGATTTGATCCATTGATTGGATGAAGTCCCTAGGATATGCTGTGACCACTATAGTGGACAACATATAACCCTAAAATCAGTCCTTACCTTTGGATTAAACTAGATTCTTCTTCCTAGTAGATGTGCTTGCAGCCATCTAAAGGATTGCTGCAGAGTCATTTCTAGTTCTGAGCTGCATACTTCTCATCATTTCATCTTTATTTTTTTGCCACGCCACCCTCACCCTTCTTTTATCCCTTTCTTTAACTATAGTTTATTTTTATGTTCTTAGTTGTAGTTCAATTTAGTGACAACCCAAAACTCCATTTCTTTCGGATTGCCAGATCTGTAGCTTGATCTGGAGGCCTACTAAACAACCCTTGTGGTTGTAGATCAATTTTTCCTATGGGACAACCCTTTCTTTTCAAAACATCCTACAACAGGCCCTGGATCTTGCCGACTGTGCTTTGTGCTGTGAACC
This sequence comes from Chloranthus sessilifolius, assembly GCA_021018995.1. NCBI lineage: Eukaryota > Viridiplantae > Streptophyta > Magnoliopsida > Chloranthales > Chloranthaceae > Chloranthus > Chloranthus sessilifolius. Next base: position 51,180,772 of record CM037598.1, read on the forward strand.
ATCTTCATTCACACTTTATTTTCTACTGTGTTTTAACCAGTCATTTTTATAATAAAGTTTTATCAGCACAGAGTTGTATTCAACAGGTACATCTGATGAAAATTTTAAAATTTGCATAATCAGTATTAGCAGTTCTTTTGTAGTGACCACTTCATCCAACAAGGTGGGGGTAGTGATTGTGAATTTTGGCTTCGCGCTCCCATGTCGCTTTGGCGGTGGAGTGGTGACGCCATTACACTAGGACAAGAGGAATGTGCTTTGCCCTCAACACTTGTTCTTTGCGATCCAATATCTTGATCAGCTCTTCGGACAGCGTTAAGTCTTTTTGGACTTCGATCGATGAGTAGACTAATAGATGTGTTGGATCATGTATGTACTTGCGCAACATCGACACGTGAAAGACATCATGTATGGTTGGCAATTGTGGAGGCAAGGCGAGTCGATAGGCGACTTCACTAACATGACCCAAGATTTGAAATGGTCCGATGTAGCGAGGACATAATTTTTTGCGCTTTCCGAAGCGCGTGATCCCTTTAGTTGGCGAGAATTTTAGGAATACGTGATCCCCCACCTGAAATAACTCGAGTATTAGTACCATACACATGAAGTGACCAATTCAAACACTCACAGATTTAGCCAACCTGAAAGTTGACATTGGTTCTCTTGAGGTCGGCATAACTTTTTTGCCAGCTTTAAGCAACCTTCAATCGGTGCTTTCAATTAGCTTCAGGCCGAACAACACACGGTCTCTAACTTCTTCCCAGTTAAGTGGAGATTTACATCAGTGATCGTAGAGTGCTTTGAACGGAGCCATACTGATACTTGCTTGAAAACTGGTGTTGTATGCAAATTCGATCATGGGTAAGTGTTTGTCCCATGATCCCTAAAAATCTAGTATACAAGCTCTCAACATATCTTCAATGACTTGATTCACTCTCTCTGTTTGGTCGTCAGTTTGGGGGTGGAATGCTAAAATAAATTCTAACCTAGAACCCATTCCCTCTTGAAATCTTTGCCAAAATTGAGATGTATAGACTGGATCCCGGTCTGACACAATACTGGAGGGGATGTCGTGTAATCTAATTATTTATCTCAGATATATTTTTGTAAGTTTATTAGCCATATATCTTATGCTGTAAGGTAGGAAGTGAGCTAGTTTGGTTAAACCGTAGACGATCACCCAAATTGCATTGTAACCCTTTTGGGTTCTTGGCAACCCAAGTATAAAGTCCATGGATATGTTCTCCCATTTCCACTCGGGAATCGATAGTGGCTGCAGTAGACCTGTCAGGTGTCGACGGTCGACTTTGACTTGCTGGCATACTAAACATTTTATAATGTACTCTACAATATCTCTCTTCATTCCTTTCCACCAAAAATTCATTCTAAGATCTTGGTACATTTTGGAGCTGCCCGGATGTATGATGTACATAGACTTATGGGCTTCTTCTAATACTTCACGCACCAGCTCATCATCAGTCGGAACACATACCTGTCCCCTGAATGTCAAGGATTCATCGTCCTTTATTGAGAAACTCGGGTGAACCCCGCTGAGCACTCCCTATTTGATCGCCATGAGTTCTACATCAGATGTTTGGAGTTCTTTGATCCTTTCAAAGAGTGTTGATTAAACCTTAATACTAGCTATCAGAGCTCCAGATTCGTTCATCTCAAATGTGGTGTCACATGATGCTAAATCTTTAAGTAGCCGCCATCTGTGCGTTCTTACGATCAGGTGTATGTTGGTATGTTTGCCTTCCCTCAAATGAGGGTCTAAAATCATAAAAAAAACTAGGCAGAACACCCTCACACAGACCTGCAAGTAATCAGGGTCTGTTGTAGGAAGTTTTACAAAGATGGTGAGTAAGGGAATGTCCACAAGGAGGTTGGTTTGAAAATATGATAAATCTCTATATCTGTATTAGATCTGGCACCCTAACTAGTGCTATGTTAGCTTAAAGACAAGGGAGAGGTTTAAAATGGATTGTCACTTAAGCTAAGCTAAAATTAAACATAGACTAACTTGGATCGAGTTTAGGATCTTAGATATTGTAGGAGAAAGAGGTAAAAAATAGAAAATGGAGAAGAGTAGCTTGGAGATTGGTTTTCACTGAAATCAGATTCAATTAATTATGCTACAGAGGTTCAGAGCACACAATTCCCTTAACTGGCAATAGGCACAGTTGCAAGGTATAAACTCCACTTCAAATCGTAGGATCTACCTAGTCTTAAGGCTATGATCTATCCACTTTAATGGTCACAGACCATCCTATAGACTTTATCGAATCCATGGATTTGCAGCAGACAAATCCAATTGGAGCCTGAGCTTGGGCTAATCTTAAGGTTATGATTTATCCACTTTAATGGTCACAGACCATCCTAGGGATCTCCTCCAAAGATAAAGCCTCAATTAGAGCAATTAAAACTACTATTGATGATGTAATTCCCAGGTCACAGACTCAAGGAATCACAAGAGTATCAGATCTAGGGAGATTGGGTGGTATCCAAGAGCCTACCAGTTAAGTGGGTGAGCTGATCTACAAACTCCTCTACACAAATCCGATCGATCACCAAATAGAACCAAAGGAGCTTTAAATCTAATTAAAGCATTAAAAACTACATTAACATTACAATCAAGGTCACTCTATAATGGAAATACTCTTAGATCTGTAGTCTGTGCAGCTAGGAAACTACAATAGCACTCTTAACCTTACCCAATTACAGATCTAACTTCTCTCCTCGCTACTGCAAGGGAATTAGCCAACCACGGTTGAGCTAAAGGAGGGAAAATAGAATTTCTCTGCAAGCTCTAATCTCCAAAATTTGGCTCAGATCTTGATCTCCTCCCAATTGTAATTGGGGGTCTCTATATATAGCTTTCTCCTATATTTTTCCTGCCAAAAATCCCTTCTAGAAGGTCCTCAGAGTTTGTTAGAGTTCTGTTAGAGCACGTGGGTCGGTTAGGGCTTCCTTGAGCATCTTCTAAAGTCGTCGTGCCGGTCACCAAGTGCCTCGAGTTGTGTGCAGCAGGTCACCAAATCACAACGTATGCACAGGTGAATTTCTGAGAAGTTCTACACACGATTTCGACAGGTTCAGGAAGATTTCGACAGGATCTAATAGAGCTTTTTGGTCTTTTCGCTAGGTCCTCAGATCTCTTCAATAGGTTTCGATAGGATGAGCCTTCTCTTAGAGTTCAGAGTATTCAAGAGGTTGGAGAGACACTTCGACAGGTTGGAGACCCATTTCGACAGTTTCCGCTTTACATGCCATCATTTCAATTGGGTTGCTCTCACTCCTATCGACAAGCTCAAGTACCCTTCTATAGGTTCTGTCTAGCGTCTTCATCTCGATAGGTTTTAAGAAACCATTCGTTAGGTTCCCTTGACGTCTCAGGCGGGTTTTTGATAGGATGGTTTCTTCTTTCCTTTCAGCTGCTCGATAGGTTCTGAGATCCTATCGAACTACTCAATCCACACGAATTCGCCCTTCTTTTTCCTTCAGATCCTGTCGAAACTTCTTCAACTGCATGAACTCTTCCTTTCTTTGCTTTCAGTTCCTATCGAAGTCTTCAGGTGACCAATTGATAGGATGATTTCAACTTGTTTTCACTTCCTTTGCCTTGCCCTGCTACAGCCACTCGCTCCAAAGGCCCAGTGATGTGCTACCCTCTAGTGTGCTATTGCTGGGTTTGTCCTGTGCTGAGAGATAGCTCATTTTTGGACATTCTTGAGTGATTTCCTGCATTAGTGTCCTCTTTTATTACTGTCTATAAAATGCACTTGACAGAAGCTTATTAGTGTGCTCACAGGGCTATCAATGGTCAGGTTAAAGGGTGAAAAGTGGCATTTTTCACCACTTAACACACCCCCAAACCTAAGCTTTGCTAGTCCCTGAGCAAAGGAGAATGATAAAAAAAATTAAATTGCCACTTTCGTAGGGAGCACGGATGCATTTAGCATATGCACCAGACCTTTTAAACCCCTAGGTGATCCCTAGTGGAGGAGTGAAGTCTCTTGAGGGATTTCAGTGAAGGTACCCACAAATTTTTCCAATAAGGTTAATTAATTGTAGTACATCCTGCTAAATAGAGTTTTAGTGAACTAGAATAAATTCTCATCATGTCTTTTCAGTTCTAGAGGGTTTTCAGCAAAAAAATTACAAACTTAAAACCTGAAGTTTTGCAGTAATTCCTTCATCATCAATTGGTTCATGTCAAGGCATTGTGTCTGAAGATTGATGCATGGCTCACCTTTCACTTGAGAATGCTGTTTTGATACTACCCCTCCTCAAATTGGATTTCAGACCCAAGTCTCACCAGGGCTGTTAACTCACAACAAAAATGAAGGGTGTAAAATTTCACACAGCTCAAGTGTAGTTACAGTCCTCAAATAGGGCTGTAAGCATGAGCATAGGCATTGCTCTAATTTCTGAAATTTCCTGACTCTTTTCACCATAGATTAGACAGATCCTTATCTCCACATGACAGCTCAATCCATTTCAGATCAGTAAGGTCTTTTCATTGGGTTGTAATGTGGCTTATGGATGAGGTTTATAAACGAATGAAAGGGTAAAAGGGATTCAAATTGAGAAATCACTAAAGCTAAGGAGGTGGTCTAGACAACATACCTTCTTCATTTCATCACCTTTTCACTTTCTTTTTGAATTTTTAGACTTGAAGTGATCAGCTTCTTATCTTCTTGTAGATTTTCAAATGAGGTGACTTCTCTTTCTCATCCTTTTCGCTCTATTTTTTATTTTTTTTTATAATTATTATTAATTTTTTAAAAACTGGAATCCCACAACACCACAAAATGTGTTTTCCTTTCTTTCAACCAGATTTAACACCTTGCTCCTCTAATCTCACTTCTCCTTCTTCTTCCTGATTTCTCAGATTAGGGGTGAACTGAAATGGGTCAAAAGGTTTTGGGTTTAACATTTCTGGTTTTCATCAAAGAAAGTTGGGACTTTTAAGGCTCAAGTGGTGTGCATCAAGGGCAGTTCAAAGGAGGGACATTTTAAGCTCAAACTGTCCAAGGGATGGCCTTACTTCACATCCTCAATGTCATGAATGTTGTCAAGTTGTTTCAATTTGGAATTGCCTAACTTCTAGTGATTAGAATTAGATCCCATCAGTTCTTAGAGCAGAAAAATCGACAAAACACTCTTCAAAGAAACTTTTTCAGGCCCAAATGTCACTAGGTATGACCTTCCATCAAATTTTTTTTTCACGGGTATCCACAATCTTCTCTTATTTCAGGTGTACTGCACATCAAAATAATTTTTCACAAATTGTTGACATTTTCCTCATGAAGTTTGTTGGACTATAGCTTGTTTCAGTTTCAAACAGTTCTTTTTAATTTCCTCTTTTTACAAAAAAGCCATTGAGAATTTACTCTAATTAAGTCCAAACACTTCTTTTTAGCCTAGCTGTACTAAAATTAACTAATTTATTGGCATACATGCCATCCCCCAAACCTAAACTAAATAGTGTCCTCACTGTTTACAGCAAGGGGGTAGGGAAAGAGGCAAGGGGGGAAAAGCGAGCTACAGAAAAACTACATGAAAATAAAATAGTATTAAAATGCCAAATATATACTTGAGACAAGTGAGGAAGAAACTAAAATAACAAGCTGTCATAGCTATTTACAAGTATCATCTGGCCAATCATAGAGGTCAACTAGGTTTTTCAGCTCATCCTTGGATAAGGGAGCTTTTCCTCTAGATTTAGCCTTCGGTTGCGGCCTCTTTGGTGCCTCCTCAAACTGGGCAGCGGGTTGTTTTCCTTTGGGATCAACAGCAGCAACACAATCGAAATCTTAATCGGACGGAAAAAGGGTAGTGGGGTCCAATCCGAGAGCTGCAGCAGTCTTCCTTCGTTCCTTCTTTGATAGTAAGGTGAAAAAGGTATCAGGTTTGGTTGGGGGCTGCGTGGGAGGTGTGGCTTTAGGCTGAGCAACAGGCCTCTTTCCATTATTGGCAGGGGCAACAGAGGGAGCAGATCTTTTTGCAGTAACTTTCTTCTTGGGGGGAGCCCTTTTAGATTTCAGAGGGGTAGGTTTAGTAGGGGGGAGTTCCTGGGCTGGAGGAGGGTGCACATCCACAGGGGGGATGGGAGGTAGTTGAGTTGTAGAAGGGGGACAGGAGGAGTGGAAGGAGGTGCAGGAGGAGGTGCGATGGCAAGAGGGGTAGGTTGAAATGCTTGAGAGGTAAGGGAAGCAACCTTTTTCTCGAATATGTCAATCTTTTTGGTAGCATAGAGCAGGTTGGCATCAGAGAGTTCTTTAGTGGCCTTGAGTATATCTTGAGCATTGGCTAATTTTTTCTTGAGAAGCTCGAAGTTCTTCTTCTCATATTTGGTAATGAGACTCTCAGCAGCTGCCAATTATTTTGCTGACTCATAACGAGTCAGGATTTCAGACCACCCTTGAGAGATATCGCGGAGATGAATTCGGTGTTCCAATTTGATGTTGGTAATACTCTCCTCATAAGGGGCCTCAATGGAAGCTCGGAGTGCAGCGATACCTCTCAGGACATCCCTGTGGATGTAAGGGTTGTCCCTCATGGCATACTGTAGGATGAGGTAAGGGGGTATGTGTATGGATTGTTTAAGGACAATGGGCAAGGACAAGGGTGTAGTGGATTAAGAGGAGGGGGTGGAAAGAACTAGAGCATCCCAGGGATCAGCTTGGGTAGAGGCATCCTGGAAAACAGGTGGGGGTGGTGAAGGGTAGAGGGGATTCAGCTACTGCAGAGGCCAGTAAATTTGGGGAGGAGGGAAAAGTAGCCTGTGGTGAGGAAAGTATTGGGAGAGCTGGTGCGGCCACTTCCTCAGGCTGGGCAACCGCAGGGTGTGGGGTAAGTATAGGTGAAGCAGGATGGGATATGTGAGGGGGTGGAGGAGCGGAATAGGATGGGATAAGGGTGGATTGAATTTATTGGAGACATGAGCTCATGAGGGTCTGGTTGTCAGTGTTGACAGTTAATTAGGACTGAATGGTATGTAGGAGGGATAGAATTTGAGTGAGGGTGTCAGGAATGGTAGGGATAGAAGGGGTCGGTGGTTGGACATGATGGAAGGGGGAAGAGGGTGCATGGTTAAAATGATGAGGAGTGGGGCGTGGGGAGTCATGAAGTGGAGTGTACACATGAGCAACATCCTCCAAAATGGAGGTCATGAGGGCCGTGAACCCAGTAGTGGTGAACAGGTCCATACATGAATCTGAGAGGGTTGGGGATTGGGGGAAATTAGAAATGGGTTGGGTAATGTGGGGAGAAGAAGTGGTAGGGGTAGGTTCGGAGAATGTGGGAGGTTCCAGTATTTCAGGTTGGAAAACTTGAGAGGTGGTTGAAGTGAAAACAGGTTCTGAGGTGGGTGGAGAGAGGTCTGTTTGAAGAGGGACTGATACAAACGGAAAAAGCAAAGTCGGTCGAGAGGTAGGTAATGGGACATGTATCGTAGGTGGAGGGGTCGATAAGGGTATCTCTGTTGCCACGGTAGTGGGTGCCTTCTCAGCCGCCTCCCTTCCAACTGGCTGACTCTTCTTAATCAAGGTGACGCTGGTTGACCATTCTCGCTTTCCATACAATTTAAAGGTCAGCTTCTCCATTGGTATGGGACTCTTCTCATCAAGGATTCACTAGAGCCCACGATTCCATTAGTAAGTTGTTTAGCCATTTTCTGAAATGTAGCCCCTATTGGTACTTCCTCAGCTCTGGTGGAGTCAAATTGATATGGGACTCCCAAAGCCATCCCAAAATCTCTGCAGTCGACAGTCAGCTGCCAGTCATCAATCAAGATTTCTAGTATATCCTCAGCCCCAGGTACCACTTTCTTTGTCAGGTTTTGGTACCACAATTTGACCAACCTGGGGTAGACATTTTCCTTTAAGGGTGAAAGCAGGGATAGTAGACCTTCTTTCTTCAAATATTCCAACGTCCCCAGGAACTCCCCAATGTTAGCAAAATATGCCAGATCAAAATCCGTCTAAGGAACAAGACTCAATTTTTCTACAAACTCATTGGGGGTAGTTAACCCTGCTGGCAACTCTACTAGAGGAGCGGCTCTCGCTAAGGTTTCTTCCACTATAGACTCCTAAATCACAATAGCTTTGGCTTTCTTAGCTTTAGGACCCTTTTTTGGTGACATCTCAGTGAGTTTCCTCTTGACAGGTGGTTTGTCAGTTGGCTTTGACCTCGCGAAGGATTTGGGGGTCGAAGCAGTTGCTCTCCGATGTATGTTTGCTAGAGTTTCCTCCAGCTCATCCATTTTACTCTCAGAGATTAGTCACTCACCAACTTGGAGTGGAGCTTGAAGGATAAGAATTAGAGGAACGACAGATTGATGGTGGGAAGGTAACTGACCTCGAAATCCCTAGGGTTTAATAGAAATCGCAATACACAACTTTAATTTTTCCAAAGTCAGGGGCAAAATGCTCCTCTGTGCAAGCTAAATGTACTAACAAAATGGCAGACTGAACAACTAAAGGTTTTGTGAGGAATTAGTGGAGAAAGAGGGAGGCGAAAGAGAGACGAAAAGAGCTAGGGTTTTGTAGAAGGTATGGAATGAGGCACAAATGACCTATCGACAGGTATATAAGGGGTGGAATACAATTCCGATAGGGCAAACTAGATGGTTTCGATAGGTTCATGCGTCCTGTCGAAAGCATAGCAGACACAACTTTAAAAGGGGATGATTTGATAGGATCCTAATAGGTGGAACTATCCTTTCGATCAGTTTAGACGGCAGCTGAGTCATCATTTTGGTAGGTTCCCAATTGGTATCTAGAACCTATCGAAATCTCCATTTTGCTCTTTTTAACCGATCGAAAGGTTAGTTTCACCTGTCGAGAAGTTCAGTGCCTATCAAAACCATTGAACATCCTCTCGAAATCACCATGTCACCTATCGAAAGGTGAACTTGACCTGTCGAAGACTTCTAAAAACCAAATAAGGTCGTATTTTTGGGCACTCGCAGTCTCAGTTCTCAGCAAGCTCTGTTGATGTGGTGCTCCATGATTTGATTCTCTTGTGAATAGCTCCCATTACCTTAGGACAACTGGGAATGACGGTCTAGTATTGAGCATGGCAATTTTGTTGTTTTCTTTTTATTATTGCAAGGAAATAAAAAGAATCAAGTATCAACTAAGTAAACACCTAAAAACAAAGTATGGTACATATGATACATACAGGCTTCAGGGGCTAATCTGGAGGGTCTAGAAGGTCCATAATCTCCTCAGGCTAATCAAACTTGGCACCTTTCATAAATTTTTTCCTCAGCCAGTGTCCAGTCCCTGGGTGCAGTTTTCCATTATTGAACCAAGCATTGTCCTACACCAGCCAATGTGGATTATCATGCTTCACATTCTTTTGGGCATTAATGGAAAAGCAAGCCTCTTTAGGAGAGGTTGATAGCCAGTGTTATACACATTCAGCTTAACCTTCATGTTTCCAAATGACACTTCCATGATCCCATACCTGCATTATATGTGAGCATTGGCAGTGGCCAAAAAGCGTCTGCCTAGAATCATAGGTATGGAAGAAGCACATTTGCTTGGTTCCATGTCCAATACTAAAAAGTCAGTAGGATAGAAGAATTTGTCAACTCCAATGAAAATATTGTCAATTATCCCCACAGGTTTCCATTCAGATCTGTCAGCCAGCTGGAGGACCACATGTGAGGGCTTTAATTTGCCTAGGCCCAGCTTCTCATATACTGAATATGAAAGAAAATTTACACTGACTCCCAGATCTAATAAGGCTTTGTCAATGATGTGATCCCCAATGATGCAGGGATTGTGGGGGTTTCAGGCTCTTGGAATTTGGTTGGGGTTGCAATCGACAAAATTTGTTTCACTTTCTCTGCTGAAAAGACTTTCTTGGATAGGTGTATCCTATTAAGTGGTGAAAAATGCCACTTTTCACCCTATAACCTGACCATTGATAGACCTGTGAGCACACTAACAAGCTCTTGTCAAGTGCATTTTGTAAATAGCAAAAAAAGAAGGTACTAATGCAGAAAATCACTCAAGAATGCCCAAAAAGGAACTATCTCTCAGCACAGGACAAACCTAGCAATAACACACCAGAGGGTAGCACATCACTGGACCCTGGGAGCATGTGGCTACAGAAGGGCAAGGTGAAGGAAGTGAAAACAGGCTGAGAACATCCTATCAATTGGTCACCTGAAGACGTCGATAGGAGCTGAAAGCAAAGAAAGGAAGAATTCGTGCAGTTGAAGAGGTCTTCAATAGGATCTGAAGACAGAAGAAGGATGAATTCATGTGGATTAAGTAGTTCAATAGGATCTCAGAACCTATCGAGCAGATGAAAGGAAAGAAGAACTCATCCTATCGAAAACCTTCCTGAAGTGTTAGAGGAACCTATCGAATGGTTTCTTGAACCTATCGAGATGAGAATTCTAGAAGAGAACCTATCGAAGGGTGATTGAACCTTTCGATAAAACTGAAAGCAAACCTATCGAAATGGTAGAATGAAGAGCGAAACCTATCAAAATGGTTTTTCAACCTGTTGAAGAGTTGCTCCAACCTATCGAATACTCCAAACCAAGGGCAGAGAAAGCTGAAACTCTAAGCGAAGATTAATTCTATCGGAACCTATCGAACGGATCTGAGAACCTAGCGAAAGGACCAAAATGCTCAATTCCAACCTGTCGAAAGCATCCTAAACATGTCGAAATCATGTGCAGAATTTCTCAGTAATTTAGCTGTGCACATGCTGTGATTCAGTGACCTGTTGCATGCAACTCGAGGCACTTGGTGAGTGACACGACGGTTTCAGAAGACACCCTAGAAAGCCCTAACTGACCCACGTGCTTTAACAGAACCCTAACAAACTCTGACGACCTTCTAGAAGGGATTTTTGGCAGGAAAATTAGAGGAGAAAGTTATATATAGAGACCCCCAATTGCCATTAGAGGGGGATCGAGATCTGAGCCAAATTCTGGAGATTAGCGCCTGTAAAGCAATTCCATTTCCCTCCTTTAGACCAACCATGGTTGGCTAAGTCCCTTGGAGTAGCGAGGAGCGAAGTTAGATCTGTAATTGGGTGAGGTTAAGAGTGCTATTGTTGGTTCCTAGCTGCACAGACTACAGATCTGAGAGTATTTCGATTATAAAGTGACCTTGTTTGCAATGATAATGCTATTTTTAATGCTTTAATTAGATTTAAATTTCCTTTGGTTCCATTTAGTGATCGATCGGATTTGTGTAGAGGAGTTGTAGATCAGCTCACCCACTTAACTGGTAGACCTCTTGGACCTCCTGTGATTCCTTGAGTCTGTGACCTGGGAATTGCAACATTTGTAGTGGTTTTAATTGTTGTAATTGAAGCTCGGGATTTGTAGGAGATCCCTAGGATGGTCTGTGACCATTAAAGTGGACACATCATAACCTTAAGAGAATCTAAGCTCAGGCTTCAATTGGATTCATCTGTTGCAATCCATGGATTCGATAAAGTCTATAGGATGGTCTGTGACCATTAAAATGGACAGATCATAGCCTTAAGACCAGGTGGATCCTGTGTTTTGGAGTGGAATTTATACCCTGCAGCTGTGCTTATAGCTAGCGAGGGAATTATGTGCACTGAACCTCTGTAGCATGATTAATTGAATCTGATTTCAGTGAAAATCAACCTCCATGCTACTCTTCTCTATTTTTTGCATTTTTTCTCTCTTCCCCTGCAAGATCTAAGCTCCTAAACTCGATCCAAGATAGCTTCTCTTTAATTAAAGCTTAGTTTAAGTGACAACCCATTCCAAACCTCTCCCCTGCCTTTTAACTTAATTAGTAATAGCTAGGGTGCCAGATCTGACACAGATATGGAGATTTGTCATGTTTCTAAACAACCTCCCTGTGGACATTCCCTTACTCACCATTCTTTTAAAGCTTGATACAACAGATCCTAAATACTTGCAGGTCTGTATGAGTGTGTCTGCCTAGTTTTATTGTTGGTTTTAGACCCTCATTTGAGGATAGGCAAACATGCCAACATATCCTGGATTGTCTTTTATGGGTGCATAGTTCTTTTAAAAACTTGGCATAGGCTGGGACTTGTTTAATGGCATCAAGTAAAGGCAAATTGATCTTTACTTGCTTGAAAGTCTCCATCATTTCCTCAATTTTTCCTTGCCCTTTATCAAAAGGGGAAGGCGCTTGTAGTGCCTTAGGAAATGGAAAATGTGGGATTGCTCCCTCACTTGCAGCCTTAGCCTCTTTCTTTTTTAGTTTTTTCTTTTCTTGAGGATCCTCATTATCCTCTTTATTCACAGCTGATTGTTCCTTCAAGTCCACCACTGGTGGTCTTTATTGTGTGCTAGTAGAAATCACTTCATTTTCTTCTTCCAAGTTCCTCACAGGCTCATAGCCCACTTGGTGGTCCACTAGCTTACCACTTCTGAAAGTTGTAACAGATTTGGCTTTCTCATAGGTGGAGGAAACTTCACCCACTACAAACTGCCTTCGTGGATTGTCCTGTTGTTGGCTAGGCAACTTTCCTCCCTCTCTCCTAGTCAGAGCATCAGACAGCTGACCAAGTTGATCCTCTATCTTTTTTATGCTCTGGTTGTGAGAATACACAGTTTGGGATAAGGTGTTCAAGCTCTGCAGTGAAGATAGAACTTGTTCCTCAAAGGATGGTGCTCTCACAGCTGCAGGGGGTGAAGATTGCTGCAAAGGAGGAGCTACAGGTTGGGCCATGGGTTACTGATACTGAGGCCTTGGGAAATAATTTTCTCGATAGGGCTGAGCACTTCTATAGGGCATGGGCTGCTGCTGCTGGCTGGGGTATGCATCTTGTCACCACCTTGGATTGGGGTGGTTCCTCTATTGATACCCCTTGACAGTTCTTGCTGAAAGAGCTATGACCACATGCTCTGATATAAAATGACTGGCTAGTGGGTAGATGGGCATTCTTCTAGGGGATGCGCAGGGGACTGGCATATGGCACATGCCTCCTCCACCCTAGCAACCACAGGTGACTGCATTGCTCTCATTAGCCTAACAAATTTCAGGGCTAGGCTGTCCACTTTCCTTTCCAACTCACTTGGCACACTCACTTCATATATCTTCCCTCTTGAGGTAGTCTCCTTCACCAATTTAGGAGGCTCTTGATCTCTTGCAAAGGTTTTCCTTTGCATAGAGTTCTCACTAATAATATCAAAGAGCTCCCATGCCTCCTAAGCAGTTTTATGGAGATAGGTGCCACCACAGGAAGCATCTATCAGGAGTTCCTTAAATCTCTCCCAGGATTGATGAAAGTCTTCAGTTGGATCTTGGGAAAAAGAGATGATATCCTTCCTCAATTGGCTGATTTTTGACATAGGGAAGAACTTTGCCAGGAATTGACATTGGAGATCACTCCAAAACTAAATGCTGTTGGGTGGAAGCAAGGACAACCAGGTCCTGGTTCTGTCCTTTAATGAAAAAGGAAAGAGTCTCATCTTGGTGGCCTCTTCCCCCAAACCTGTGATGTTAAATGTAGTGCATAGTCCCAAGAACTCATCAATGTGCTTGTAGGGGTCTTCTTCGGTCAGGCCATGAAATGGGGGCAACATTTGAATGATGGATGATTTTATCTCATAGTTTCCCTGAGCAGTTGGGAATTGAATGCAGAAGGGGGAATTGTAGACCCCTAGGGCATTAAACTCCTTAAGGGTTCTCGGCTACTATTGCTCACCCATTTCTATAGAATCAAATGCAACAGATGTGGGTGCAATTGGTCTGGATCTGAGAAGTCTTTCAACCTCTGGATTTAGTGGAATAATCTGAGGTTACAGAGTTCTCCTACCACACATACAACGCTCAGATTCTGAATGCAGAACCGATCCTCAACACAACAAGCAGAATCAACCAAATTTTCTAACTATAACAAAAATTATCAACAGATCTGAAAAATAACAGGGGAGTACAGGGATGCAAACTACAGAGAAGTCTACAGCACGATTCACCTCTTACTGGTAGCCTTAGATCTGATGAAATGCACACAAAATACTGAAAAACAACAAAACTTACAAATGTAGTTAGTAAAAATCAAATGAAAACTACAGATCTATGATTAAAACTTAGATCTACCAATTTCTAAACACACATACAACGCTCAGATTCTGAATGCAGAACCGATCCTCAACACAACAAGCAGAATCAACCAAATTTTCTAACTATAACAAAAATTATCAACAGATCTGAAAAATAATAGGGGAGTACAGGGATGCAAACTACAGAGAAGTCTACAGCACGATTCACCTCTTACTGGTAGCCTTAGATCTGATGAAATGCACACAAAATACTGAAAAACAACAAAACTTACAAATGTAGTTAGTAAAAATCAAATGAAAACTACAGATCTATGATTAAAACTTAGATCTACCAATTTCTAAACACACATACAACGCTCAGATTCTGAATGCAGAACCGATCCTCAACACAACAAGCAGAATCAACCAAATTTTCTAACTATAACAAAAATTATCAACAGATCTGAAAAATAATAGGGGAGTACAGGGATGCAAACTACAGAGAAGTCTACAGCACGATTCACCTCTTACTGGTAGCCTTAGATCTGATGAAATGCACACAAAATACTGAAAAACAACAAAACTTACAAATGTAGTTAGTAAAAATCAAATGAAAACTACAGATCTATGATTAAAACTTAGATCTACCAATTTCTAAACACACCTCTCCAGCAGCGGCGCCAAAAACTTGTTGGTGTGTTTGCCTTCCCTCAAATGAGGGTCTAAAATCATCAATAAAACTAGGCAGAACACCCTCACACAAACCTACAAATAATCAGGGTCTGTTGTAGCAAGTTTTACAAAGATGGTAAGGGAATGTCCATAGGGAGGTTGGTTTGAAAATATGATAAATCGCTAGATCTGTATTAGATCTGGCACCCTAACTAGTGCTATGTTAGCTAAAAGACAGGGGAGAGGTTTAAAATGGATTGTCACTTAAACTAAGCTAAAATTAAACATAGACTAACTTGGCTCAAGTTTAGGATCTTAGATCTTGCAGGGGAAAGAGGTAAAAACAGAAAATGGAGAAGAGTAGCTTGGAGATTGGTTTTCACTGAAATCAGATTCAATTAATTATGATACAGAGGTTCAGAGCACACAATTCCTTCAACTGGCCATAAGCCCAGCTGCAGGGTATAAACTCCACTTCAAATCGCAGGATCCACCTGGTCTTAAGGCTATGATCTGTCCACTTTAATGGTCAAAGACCATCCTATAGACTTTATCAAATCCATGGATTTGCAGCAGATGAATCCAATTGGAGCCTGAGCTTGGGCTAATCTTAAGGTTATGATCTGTCCACTTTAATGGTCACAAACCATCCTAGGGATCTCCTCCAAAGCTAAGGCCTCAATTAGAGCAATTAAAACCACTATAGATGCTGCAATTCCTAGGTCACAGACTCAAGGACTCAAAGGAGTATCAGATCCTGGGAGATCGGGTGATATCCAAGAGGCCTACCAGTTAAGTGGGGGAGCTGATATACAGACTCCTCGACACAAATCCGATCGATCATCAAATGGAACCAAAGGAACTTTAAATCTAATTAAAGCATTAAAAATAGTATTAACATTGCAATCAAGGTCACTCTATAATGAAAATACTCTCAGATCTGTAGTCTGTGCAGCTAGGAACCTACAATAGCACTCTTAACCTTACCCAATTACAGATCTAACTTCTCTCCTCACTACTCCAAGGGAATTAGCCAACCATGGTTGGGCTAAAGGAGGGAAAATAGAATTTCTCTACAAGCTCTAGTATCCAGAATTTGGCTCAGATCTCGATCTCCTCCCAATTGCAATTGGAGGTCTCTATATATCTCCTCTCTTTTTCCTGTAAAAAATCCCTTCTAGAAGGTCCTCAGAGTTTGTTAGAGTTATGTTAGAGCACGTGGGTCGGTTAGGGCTTCCTAGGGCATCTTCTGAAACCATCATGCCGGTCACCAAATCACAACGTATGCACAGCTGAATTTCTGAGAAGTTCTGCACACGATTTTGACGGGTTCAAGAAGCTTTCGATAGATTCAAATAGAGCTTTTTGGTCTTTTCGCTAGGTTCTCAGATCTCTTCGATAGATTTCGATAGGATGAGCCTTCTCTTACAGTTCCAGTATTCTCAGTCCTTGGTTGGAGTATTCGACAGGTTGGAGGGACTCTTCGACAGGTTGGAGACCCATTTTGACAAGTTTTGCTTTACTTGCCATCATTTCGATAGGGTTGCTCTCACTCCTATCGACAAGCTTAAGTACCCTTCGATAGGTTCTGTCCAATGTCTTCATCTCGATAGGTTTTAGGAAACCATTCGATAGGTTCCCTTGACGCCTCAGGCGGGTTTTCGATAGGATGGTTTCTTCTTTCCTTTCAGCTGCTCCATAGGTTCTGAGATCTTATCGAACTCCTCAATCCACACAAATTCACCCTTCTTTTGCCTTCAAATCCTGTCGAAAGTTCTTCAACTACACGAACTCTTCCTTTCTTTACTTTCAGCTCCTATCGAAGTCTTCAGGTGACCAATCGATGGGATATTTTCAACCTATTTTCACTTCCTTCACCTTGCCCTACTGTAGCCACATGCTGCAAGGGTCCAGTGATGTGCTACCCTCTGGCGTGCTGTTGCTGGGTTTGTCCTGTGCTGAGATATAGCTCCTTTTTGGGCATTCTTGAGTGGTTTTCTGCATTAGTGTCCTCTTTTATTGTTGTCTACAAAATACACTTGACAGAAGCTTATTAGTGTGCTCATGGGTCAATCAATGGTCAGGTTAAAGGATGAAAAGTGGCATTTTTCACCACTTAACAGTGTATCAGTTGAGCAGATGATTTCTGGCTTAAGGCATCAGCTACCACATTTGCCTTCCCTGGATGGTATTATATTGAGCAGTCATAATCTTTCGGTGACTCCATCCATCTCCTCTGCCTCAAATTTAGACCTCTTTGCATGAAGAGATACTTCATGCTTTTATGGTCGGTGAAGATTTGGAATGTTTCACCATATAGGTAGTGTCTCCATGTTTTCAAGGCAAGGACAACAGCTGCTAATTCTAGGTCATGGGTAGGATAATTTCTCTCATGGTCATTCAACTATCTTGATACATATGCTACTACCTTTTCATGCTAGTGCAATACATAGCCTAATCCTGTGTGAGACGCATCAGTAAATACCGTAAACCCCCCACTGCCATCCGATATGGTAAGCACGGATGCAGACGTTAATCTTTACTTGAGCTCTTGAAAGCTCTTCTCACATGCTTCAATCCACTAACATTTGATATTCATTCTAGTGACTTTTACGAGTGGTCCGGTGATCTTTGAGAATCCTTCCACAAACCTGTGATAGTAGCCAGCGAGTCTGAGAAAACTACGAATCTCGGTGACAGTCTTGGGCTCTTCCCAGTTTACTACAGCTTCAACCTTGGATGGGGCTACTGTTACACCTGATTCTGAGATGATGTGTCCTAAAAACCTCACCTGCTCCAACCAGAATTAACATTTACTTAGCTTTGCATATAACTAATGATCTCGAAGTGTCTTGAGTGTCAACCGTAGATTTTGCTCATGCTCCTTTCTCGACTTGGAATAGATGAGTATATCGTCTATAAAGACCACCACAAATTGATCTAGATAGGGCTTCAATACCCTATTCATAAGATCCATGAAGGATGCAGGTGCATTGGTCAGCCCAAATGGCATTACGAGGAACTTGTAATGGCCATATCTTGTTCAAAAAGCTATTTTGGGGACATCTTCAGCTCTCACCTTCATCTGATGGTAACCAGACCATAGGTCTATCATAGAGAAGAATTTTGCTCCTTCCAACTGCTCGAAGAGGTAATCTATCCTCTGGAGTGGATACCGGTTCTTTATGTTCAACTTGTTCAACTGTCGGTAGTCGCATCGAACCATCCTTCTTTCTGACAAACAATACAAGTGCTCCCCATGGAGACACACTCAAGCGAATGAATCCTTCATCGAGCAACTCCTGTAACTGCTCCTTTAAGTCTTTCAACTCGGCTGGTACCATTCGGTATGAAGCCTTCGACATAGGTTCCGTGCTTGGAGCTAAGTCGACTATAAATTCAACTTCTCTTTTTAGCGGTAAACTCGGTAATTCCTCAAGGAATACATAGGAAAATTTGCAGGCAATCGGAATGCTGGTAATGTCAATCTTTTTGTCATTTTGTCCTTGTATGAAGGCAAGGTATCCATGGCATCCCTTATGGATCAGTCGTTCGGCTCAAATTGTTGATATAAAGGGTACCACAGTTGGTCAAATGCTAAGAATGGCCTCTCTCTCTTGGGGTAGAGAGTGACTATTTTCTCTAAGCAATCTACCTTGGCTCACAATTTGGATAGCAAATACATACCGAGTATTGTGTCAAATCCTTGTGTCTCAAGCAGGATGAAGTTGGTTGTAGTTTGACGATGTGCCATGGTGACAACTACCGATCGACATACTATATCCGTACTCACTAAACTCCCCGTTGGTGTAGAGATAGCTAAGACAAAATCTATGGGTTCAGGTGTGTAGCTGATCTCCTTGGCAAAGGTTGGTGTGATAATGAGTGTGTAGACCCCGGGTCTATCAACACTAGAGCCTTGTAGCCACATATATCATTTTGTTTACTCAAGCAGATGACACCTAGATTATACATGTTAAAAATTAGTCGTGTGTGTGACAAGTTATAATACAAAATATAACAGTTTTAGTGATCTTTTGCACCCTTTGATCTAAAATGCGATGGAATAAATTTGATAACCCAGGTAAAGATCATACCTTGTATGACCTCATTGCCGGCTTGGGCATCATATGTGGAGACTGCATATGCCCGACCCTGCCTCGTGGGTCGCGTAGTTCTCTAATTTTGTGCTGTAGTGGTTTCAACACCCTTCATTTTGGGCACTCTCGGATGTGGTTCCCCATTTGGCCACACCAAAAATAGGCCCCGATAGATTTTCTGCTCTCCTCCGTTTTGTGTCATCTCCCATAATTTGCACATGAACTCTGAGGTGCGAAGATACTGTGTGAGAAGCTGTTGATTGAACTTTTGGTACTCTTGTTGCTGTAGGGTTGGGGGTAGTGAGGGGCCGTGGAGGTTTGGGAGGCAAGGGTGGCAAAGATGTCGAGTGAAGTGGCCGAGATGTTGTCGTGGTGGTAGGGTGAGGTGACGGAGGCATCAAATACCTTGGTCTTTTGTTGGCTTGCTCGGCGTTAAGTGCTTGCAACTGATTCTTTCTATTTCTGGTTTGCTCTTCCCTTCTTCGAAACATGTCATCAACATCCCTTTCTGTGATAAGAGCTAATCGTACAACCTGAGCATATGTGGTTGCTTCAAACAGGGAAATTCTCTCTCTAATTCTTGGCTTCAACCCATATTCGAATTTTTATGCCTTTGTAATATCCCCAAATTTTGAGCAAATACGTAAGTCAAAAGGGTCTGTGAATGATTATGGTGTGAGTGGTTCACAAGGGATCCCATGAAATTTTGTACACACATTGGTGTGTATGTGTCTCACACCTAATGAATAAGTGGATATGTGTAACAAACAACTTTTGTGTTTTTGTTTTACATGCAAGCATGGTGTGAGGGATAACCCACATGTGAAACCAACTTGTGGGTTTGCTAACTTGGTTGTTTTGAGAGGAAAGGGAGAAAGGTTTTAAGAGAAGAGAGAAGGATTGCTTGAATCTTTGTGTTAATATCCACTAGATCATAGTGAGTCTTGTGCAAACTTGTGTGTGAAGGATCGCCATACGATATTTTGGAGTTGTGGTGATCGAGGAGCTAGGAGAAATCAAAAAAGGGTTTTTGAAACCCATTTACTTGCAAGGAAGAAGACGATCTGATCTACGAGTGAGCCGTTGAGTTAAAGGTGAGAAATCAACATACTCATGGGTGAAATTTGATAATAAAGTGTTTTAATATAATGTGTAAGAAGTGTGAAAGAAATATAAGGAAGATCGAGTTGAGAAAAAAATTAGATCTGAAAGAACACTGGTTCACGTGCGCTCAAGTTCAAGAGCTCGCTCACCCGAGAAGCCTTCAGTAAAGCATAAGTGCCTGAGAGGCTCTGAGACTCGCTCACACGAGGTCTTAAATGAATAAAAGGCTTGCTCGTGCGAGGGCTTGCATGACTAGCTGCAGTGGGCGAAAATCCAGTCGGTCACCCTAGGTTCAGACCTCGCGTACTTGGGTTCAGGGATCACCCGCTCGTGCTCCAGAGCTCGCTCGCGTGAGAAACAGAGTCAAATTTGTTTGGAATCTTTTTCTGTGAATTCTTTGAAATTATGTATCTTAGGCTTTTTTATGGAATTCCTAAGGGGTATTTGGATATTTTTGAATGTAGGACTAAAGCATTGGGCTTATGTGTAAGTGCTCAAGAGAGGAATGTGTGGAATGAGATAAGTGTGACTTGAGGTAGGGAAAACTTATGATCATTTCAATTCATTGTGCTCGGTATAAGTTAAGTAATGTGATGTGATAAGCCATATGTGTTTTCTGAAAAATAAGCATGTGATATTAAATTATTTCAAACAAGTTTTGTGATGTGATTTCTAATGATAAGAAATTCCTTAATTCATACAAGTTTTGAATAGAATATATGTGATGTGAAAGAAGCAAATGCGAAATGTGAGAATTTCAAAAATGTGTAAGAATATTAGCTTTTCCAAAAATAGTATAATGTATCACAATACACGGTGTGAAACTATAAGTTAGAAAATGCACATTTATTTAAGGTTTAGTATAACTAATTCATTGCGCTCTGGTACAGCGGGATATTCGTTCATTATGCTCCGGTACGGCAGGACATCTGTTCAATTTTCTTACCGGCCAACGGTAATATTTATTTGGCATAAGCATCCCTCCAAACAAAGGGGCTTGGGCTTATGTGAAAATGGTTCGTTGAACGATGATGGAAGGATTCCTATCAGTATTATATGCATCTTCTAATGCTATAATTGCTTACAAAAGTATTTAAGTTAAAGCATTAAGTTATGACAAATGTTTTAAAACAAAGTATGTGATTCAAGCATGTGTGTGAGTAATTTTTGCATATGGAATTCAATTGAGATAAATGTCGAATGTGCCTATGAAAATCAGTTATGTGACATTATGCTTGAGATATGATATGAAAGCCTACTAATGTTTTCTCCCATTGAGATTCGATGTTAGCTCACCCTTCGACTATATGTCACAGGCGAGGATTTTGAGAAGGACCTGGATATTGAAAGTGATCCAAACTATGAACCTGAGGAGGAAATTGAGCCCTTACAGGAGGAGTTCTTTCCTATGTAGATTCGAGTGTGTGTTGAGCTGTCAGGACATATATTTTGTTTGACTTGGTACGTCCAACCATTTTTGAGTTTTGCTAAGTCATGTAATAATTCTTTTGGATATTATTTTATGAACCACAGGTTGGTGATAGATGTCTATCACCGATGGTTCATTTCTGTTCTTCCCTTCATGCATTTGGCATGAAACTTAGAACCGTTATTTTGATTAAGTTTATGTTAGAATGTAATTTGAAGCTTTGAATGAATCTATCTCCTTAATTGAGATATCCTTGTGAGATCTGTTTTGTGGATGTGCCAAGTGTACGTGTAAGCATGGGGTTGCCCTAACGGGTGATCTGACGGTCCGGGCTTTAGGGTGATGAAATCCGGATTGTCACAATTGATATCAAAGCTGAGCTTAGGCTCTAGATTTTGTGAGGATCAACTGTGTCATGTGTGACATAGTTGATATCACGGCTTTGTTTTGCGATTCTGATAGAGTTAGAGGTGAGTTGTAGTGTGTGTTGTGTAGTGTGTTTAGAAATTTCTGTTAATGAAACTTTTGTTTCATGTTAACAGAACAAGATGCCTCTTAGGGGTAGAGGACGACCCAGAGGTGGTCGTGCCCGAACCACAAGGAGTAGTGAGAGATTGGATACTGGTATGGAAGATGTTCTGCGAAATGAGGACATGGTTGCGGGTTTGAATAGGAATTCGGTTAGAGAGGAAGATCTTCCTGAACGTGGAGATCGAGGCAGAGAATGAATGGTAGTAGAGAGGATGGCACAAGCCATGGAGATTGTGGCTAATGCCATGACACAGTAAACAGAATTGATTGCGTCTAATAATGCTCATAATCTCCAACAAATACCACCTCAACCACCAGTACAACCCTTAGCATTTGTGGAATTTAGAAGAATGCGTCCTCCCAGTTTCTCAGGATAAGCTAAACTAGTTGAGGCAGAGAATTGGATCAAGGAAATGGAAAAGAACTTTAGTGTGCTTCCATGCACTGGGGATGAGAAAGTAAGATGGGCAGCATTTAAATTAGTAGGGGAAGCAGGCCCATGATGGACATCGGTATCAAGAACAAGGGAACAAGTTACACTGGGTATACCATTGACATGGGAAGAGTTCCTAGAAGAATTCAATAAGGAATATTTCCCTAAATAAGTAAGGGATCAGATGGAGGTCAAGTTTATAAACCTTGAGCAAGGAAAAATGTCCGTGCGAGAGTACGGAGTAGAGTTTACAAGATTGTCAAGGTTCGCATTGGAACAAGTGACCTCGGATAGGATGAAAGCAAAGAAATTTTAAAGGGGATTGAGGCCGAACATCTTAGACTAAGTTTCAATGTTTCAATTGGAAACATATGGGAAAGTGATAAGCAAGGCAGTAGTTGCAGAGGAAGATATAGATGAGATGTACACATGAAGGGATCAACAGAATAAGGGTAAAGCAAGTCAAGGGAAATTTGGAAATCCTAATTCGATGAATAAAAAGTCGAGGTACACAGCACCAGCTCCTACGCAATATACTCAAGGAAATTATAAGCCTATTTGTGCTTACGCCTACTATATCATTTCGTCCTTATAGCCCTAGTCATACCACCGGAGGGTCAGTTGCTCAAGGAATTTCGAGAGCAACGTCAACTGCTCCGTAGGACAAGTGTGCACATTTAGGCAAACCACATAAGACCACAGATTGTAGAAGAGGCACGGGGGCATGCTTCAAATGTGGGAAAATAGGGCACATGAGAAGGGATTACCCAGTGCTGAAGAGTGAGGGAAGAGTAACTACTACAGGACCGCAAAGGCCTACACGACAATCACGACCTATAGTGCAAGGCCGAGCGTATGCAATCCTAGCTAAGGATGCCAACACAAGCAATGGCATAATTCAAGATATAAAGAATTTAATTAAGGTCATTTAAGATTCATAATGAAATTTTAGATGACAAAGGTGCATACCTAGAAAAAGTAAAGTTTTTATTTTTATATGACATCTATGTTCTTTTATGTGTATTAAATTTGTAGTGTGTATATAACATAGGTAATGTGTAGAAAAAACGATTATCTTTGTTATGAAACTTGAGTTCTGATAGACCCAAGGTCTACACATTCATTTGTGACACCTAAATTTGCGGCAAAAGGTGAAGGTCGTTCCCGAACCTTTAGACTTCATTTTGGATGTGCTGCTCCCAATAGGGAAATTAGTTAAAACCGATAAGTCTGTCGATCAGTGATGGTAGCCATCAGGGGACATGAAGATCACGAGTTGATGGCCGACTTGATATTATTAGATATGCAAGAATTTGATGTAATCCTTGGCATGGATTGGTTATCCACCCATGATGCAAATGTAAATTATCGGAGAAAGATAGTTACATTTCACCCAGATAAGGGTAGATAATTAAACTTTCTCGGCATGCGGTCAACTTTTGTACCATTCATTTATGCAATACATGTCAAAGAAAATGATGAGAAATGGGTGTAGTGGATATCTAGCAATTTTACAAAGAGGAGGAGAAGAACATGATAACTAAAATTCCGGTAGCTTGTGAGTTTTAAGATATTTTTCCTGAAGAGTT
Source organism: Chloranthus sessilifolius (assembly GCA_021018995.1). NCBI lineage: Eukaryota > Viridiplantae > Streptophyta > Magnoliopsida > Chloranthales > Chloranthaceae > Chloranthus > Chloranthus sessilifolius. The sequence goes on from CM037598.1 coordinate 51,204,662, forward strand.
GTCGGGATTACCGCCTGATAGAGGTTGAGTTTGCCATAGACTTACCCTCAGGTATAGAACCAGTGTCTAAGGTGTCGTACAAAATGGCTCCAACTGAATTAAAAGAGTTGAAAGATCAACTATAAGAGCTATTAAATAAGGGTTTTATAAGACCAAGTGTGTCTCCTTGGGGAGCACCAGTCTCGTTCGTTAAGAAGAAGGACGGGTCGATGAGATTGTGCATCGATTATCGTTTCTTAAATAAATTAACTATTAAGAATCGATATCCTTTGCCAAGAATTGAGTATCTATTCAATCAGTTACAAGGGGTAAAATTCTTTTCTAAGATAGATTTGAGATCGGGTTATCATCAGCTGTAGGTGAAAGCTGAAGATGTTCAGAAGATGGGATTCAGAACCAGGTATGGATACTATGAATTCCTGGCAATGCCTTTCGGTTTAACCAATGCTCCAGCTTCATTTATGAATCACATGAATAGAGTAGTCAAGTCACATTTGGATACGTGTGCTGTAGTGTTCATGGATGATATTCTGATATACTCAAAGTCCCGAGAGGAACATGATCAACATCTGAGGATTGCTCTGTAGACATTCTGTGAACGCCAATTATATGCTAAACTTTGTAAGTGTGAGTTTTGGCTTGAAGAAGTGAGCTTTTTGGGACATGTGATCTCAGAAGCAGGTGTCACTGTGGATCCTACGAAGATCGAGGCAGTAGTGAATTGGGAACAACCATAGACTATGACAAAGATTCACAATTTCCTTGGTCTAGCTGAATACTACAGGAGGTTTGTGGAAGGGTTTTCAAAGATTTCAGGGCCACTCACGAAGCTTACACGAAAAGACGTTAAATTTGAGTGGACAGATGAATGTGAGAAGAGCTTCAAAGAACTCTAGAAGAGATTAACATCAACATCAATCTTAGCCATTCCATCTGGGAGTGGAGGATATGCTGTGTATAGCGATGCATCACACAACGGCTTAGGCTGTGTGCTTAACCAAAATAGGACGGTTATTGCCTATGGATATAGACAACTTAAGGATCATGAAAAGAACTATCTGATGCATGACCTTGAGTTAGTAGCTGTTATATTTGCACTGAAGATATGGAGACTTTATCGTTGTGGAGAAACCTTTGAGATATTCGCAAACCACAAGAGTCTCAAGTATTTGTTCATACAGAGAGACTTGAATATGAGACAGAGAAGGGGGATGGAATTTCTGAAATACTATGATTGTGTTATATAATACCATCTAGGCAAGGCAAAAGTTGTTACAGATGCTTTGAGCCGGAAGATTTCAGCTCAGTTATTGAGTCTTATTTTGGAACTCCACAGATGGAAGCTATTGGAGGACATATCATTGTATGATACGAGGATAGAGGAGAAAGCTACAGGGGCTTTCTTAGCAAATGTTATGATCAGACCAGTGATTTTTGACCTCATATACGAGCTTCAGATAAAAGATGATGAGCTGTTAAAAATTCGGTATGGTGTTGAAGATGGTGCTAGTTCAGATTTTTCTATCAGGAGTGATGGATCACTGTTATTCAGAGGGCATTTATGTTTGCCTATAGATGATGAGATGCGTCATACCATTTTAGAAGAGGCCCATAAGTCAAAATATGCAATCCATCTAGGTGGTACAAAGATGTATCAAGACTTGAAGAAAAGCTTTTGGTTGAGAGGCTTGAAGAAAGACGTAGCTGAATACGTCTCAAAATGCTTAGTTTGTCTGTAGGTTAAGGTGAATCACAAGCATCCATCTAGGTTATTGCAACCATTGCCGATGCCCGAGTGAAAGTGGGAATCTATCTCTATGAATTTTATCTTAGGATAACACAGACATTGAAGAACCATAATGTAATATGGGTGATCGTTGACAGATTAACCAAATTGGTTCATTTCCTGCCCTATAACACCATGTATACAGCAAGTAGACTGACATATATGTATATGAGAGAGATCATTCGGTTACATGTAATTCTAGTAAGCATCGTTTCCGATTGAGATCCTCTATATACTTCATAATTTTGACAGAATTTTTAGGAAGGCATGGGCACTAGACTTGATTTCACTTCAGCATTTCATCCATAGACTGATGGTCAGATTGAATTGTTAAATCAAATAATAGTAGATATTCTATGGGCTTGCATTTTGGATTTTCAGGGCTAGTGGGATCAACATTTACCATTGACAGAGTTCGCATACAACAATAGTTATCAGACAAGTATAGGTATGACACCATATGAAGCTTTGTATGGTAGACGGTATAGATCTCTAATTAATTGGGAAGAGACAGGAGAGAAATTTATATTTGAGCCGGAGATTCTTGAGAGTACCACTTAAGCGGTACGTGTAATTAGAGAGAGATTAACGGTCGCACAGAGTAGATAGAAAAGCTATGCTGACCTTAAGAGGCCAAACATGGAATTTCAGATAAAATTGAATATTTTGTTATGATGAATTTCGTTATTATATATATCTAAATCGCTATAAATTATCAATGTTAATACGGGGAATTTCTTTCAGATAGGAGACAATGTCTTCATCAAGATTTCGCCGACTAAGGGCGTTATGCGTTTTAGAATGTGTGGCAAGTTGAGTCCACGATACGTCAGACCTTTTGAGGTTTTAGGACATGTTGGATAAGTTGCTTACCGGGTTTCACTCCGACCACAACTCTAAAGCATGCATGATGTATTTCATGTCTCAATGCTGAGACGATTTGTAAAGGATCCAACTGACATATTGGATTACCAATCGATAGAAATACAAGAGGACTTGACGGTCAAGGAAGAACGAGTGCAGATTCTTGATCAGAAGGAGCAAGTATAATGCACAAAGAGGATTTCATTGGTACTTGTACAGTGGCGGAACCATGCTGGCATGTTTTAGATTGATGCTGCTTTTATTATTGGAAATGTGATGTAAGAATATTGTGGAAAAAATAAATCAAAGATGGGGTAAAATGGATGAAAATAGTAATCTAAAAACACACAGTCCTGCAAGATCCAAGGCTTGTTGTGGTAAGTTTTGAAAAAAAAGGGTTGTCTCACAAGAAAATTTGATCTAGAATCACAAGGATTGTATGGTAGACCTCCAGATCTGGCTACAGATTTGGCAATCCTAAAGAAAGGGAGTTTGGGGTGTCACTATCTACACTTCTTTAAAAATAGAAAATAAAACTAAAGAAAGGGAGAAAGAAGGATGATGATGTAGTGAGAAATTAAAGTAAAAATGATGAGAAATATACAGCTAAGGTTAGATCAGCAATGCAACTCGGTGTTAGAACAGGATCTGCAGCAGTCCTTTAGATGGCTACAAGCACATCTGCTAGGTAGAAGAATCTAACCTAACCCTGAGGTAAGGACTAATCATAGGGTTAAATCTGTCCACTATAATGTCACAGCATATCCAAGAGATTTCATCCAATCAATGGAATAAATCAGAACATGAAAACCATTACAAACACTATGTTTGCAAGGCTACAGGCTCATGCATTCATAGGGGCAAACAGTCTAGGAAGCTCAAGTGGAAACTACAAGAAATCTCAGGCTGAATAAGGACTTAGATTCAGCTGGTCATTCCTACAGAAAGGCTTGAAATATCCAGCTCACAAGTCAACAATCTCTATAAAACTCAGATCTAAACACTAAGGATGGTAATGTAAAATAGGGGAGAAGTTAGCTCTGCAACTGTGTCTCACTTGGCTACAAGCTCAAGTGCAAAGAAAAATAATGTATCTCAGTCCTGTGATCTAGACCAGCCCTAGGGATATACCCTGCCCACTTGAATGGCCACAGGCTATCTCAAAGGTTATCCAAATCACAGATGAAGGAGATAGAACATGAATATTACAGTTGTTACCATGGTTGCAAGGCTACAGGCTCAAGCAACCATGGGTGCATAAAACCCATATAGATTCATGTGAAGATCACAAAAAGAATAAAGATTAAATGAGCATTAAACTTGGCATTTCATTACTTAAAAGATAACTTATAATGATGGCCCTCAAGACACCAGCCTTTGCAAAGAATCCCAAAACTACTCACTCTATATTACAAAACCAATTACAATGCAGAAATAACCCTAGCTTCTACAAAGAACTTTTCCCAACATTATTGTTGTGCTAAGGCAGGAAGAAAAAGAAAAGAAGATGATCTAACCCTAACCCTAACTGACCTAAGCAAGCACCAAATTAGGGTAAAAAGTTAGATACATTTCTGCTAAATACTACAGCTTATATACAATTCTATTAAAAATATCTTGTGCCTTGGCCAATTAGAAAATAGAAGAGAAGTGCCCTAATTTTAGCTACTCTCGTGGCCTATTTGTGGCCTAGTGTTGCCTCGGGAAGTGAGAAATAGCTTGGCTCCTCGAGATGTGTGCCCTAACTACTATGGAATTCCAAGAATACCCCTGTGTATGGACTGAGAAGTAGGGAGCCCATGCCTTGTGAGTTGGCTTTACTTGATTTACTTCTCGCGTGGCTAGAGTTGTTGCTGAAGTAGAGGTCATGAAGTTCACATTGCTATGAATAGCATAGTTCGCACAAATGAGGCTCCAGGTAGCCCAGGTCGCGAGGATTTTGCTAGGCAGAATTCCAGCTCGCGATGATGGATTTTAAACTTTGCGTGGATGATTGCCAGGATGACATGTGCTTCTCGCGTGCCTGGTTCCATCTTTGAAGTGTGCGAGGTCTGCACGAGATCTAAGTGACGCAAATCTTCTAAAGTTTTGATCCTCGCAAGGACTATGCAAGGTGCTTGTCTGAAGCTTTTCTGTACTGCACTGAGCGAGATCTACGCGAGCTTTTTATTCGTTGCAAGATTCAGCTTTGTGAGAACTGCACGAGAGGATTTTTAGAGCAAATTCAACTGCACGATGGCTCCTCTGTGCATATTGTTGTTGTGTAGAGCCTATTGCAGAAGTCTCCTCTACTTGAGGCAAGCTTCCTTTTATCTGTTGGACTTCTAGGGCCCACTTAGGCAATCCAAATGATCACTATGGTGTGTACTACCATGGTGTACTTTCTGGTCTTCAAACAACTCCAAGATTTGGCTTTTAATCCTCTCTTCTTGGCCTCCAAAGTGTGGACTGTTGCACTAAGCTGTAGTTTTGTTCTTAACTACAAAACATGCTCAAAAGATAATTATTAGATGGCTCCAAGGTTTTGTAAAGGCTAGATTAGGAGGTGAAAAATGGCATTTTGTAGTGACTAACACACCCCCAAACCTAATCTTTTGTAGTTGTTAAGTGGTGAAAAATGCCACTTTTCACCCTTTAACCTAACCTTTGATAAACCTGTGAGCACACTAATAAACCTCTGTTGAGTTTATTTTGTAGATAGTAATAAAAGATGAAAACAATGCAGAAAACCAATCAAGAATGCCCACAAAGAAGCCATCTCTCAGCACAGTATAGACCCAGCAATAGCACACTAGAGAGCCGCACACCATTGGCCCCTTGAAGCGTGTGGCCACCGCAGAGCAAGGTGCAGGAAGCAAAAATAAGTCGAAAACATCCTATCGTGAGTTCATCTGAAGACTTCGATAGGAGCTGAGTGTTAAACTAGAGGAATTCGTGCAGTTAGTGAGGCTTCGATAGGCTCTGAAGGCAGAGAAAAGAAGGATTCGTGAGGATGGTGAAATTTGATAGGATCCAAGGACCTATCAAACAGCTGAAAGAAAGATAGAGTTCATCCTGTCGAAAGCTACTTGAGGAGAAAAGGGAACCTATCGAAAGGTTTCCTGAACCTATCGGAGGACCACCTAGACCTATCAAAATGGAGATGCTGGAACAACACCTATCAAAGGATACTTGAGCCTTTCGATAGGAGTGAGAGCCATCCTATCGAAGAGATGGCATGCAAAGCTAAAGCCTGTGAAAATGGTCATCCAACCTATCGAAGTGATCCTCCAGCTTGTCGAATGCTCCAGATAAAGCGCAGTGAATGCTGAAGCCTCAAGGATCAGCCTATCAGAACCAATTGAAGAGATTGGAGAACCTAGTAAAAGGACTAAAAAGCTCTACTTGAACCTGTTGGAAGCTTCCCCAACCTATCGAAATCGTGTGCAGAACTTCTTAGAAAATCAACTATGCACATGCTGTGACTTGATGACCGACTGGATACAACTCGAGGCACTTGGTGACCGACACGACAATTTTAGAAGATGCCCTAGGAAATCCTAACTGACCCCCGTGCTCTAATAGAACCCTAAAAAACTCTAAGGACTTTCGAGAAGGGAGTTTTGGCGGGAAAAATAAGAGGGAAAGCTATATATAGCGATCCCCAATTGAAATGAGGGGGATCGAGATCTAAACAAAAATTCTGGAGATTGGAGCTTGCAAAGAAATTCCATTTTCCCTCTTTTAGCTCAACAATGGTTGGCTAATTCCCTTGGAGTAACGGGGAGAGAAGTTAGATCTGTAATTGGGTAAGGTTAGATTTGAGAGCATTTTTATTGTAGAGTGAGTTTGATTGCAATGCAAATATTATTTTTAATGTTATAATTAGATCTAAAGTTCCTTTGGTTTTATTTGGTGCTCGATCGAATTTGTGTAGAGGAGTCTGTAGATCAGCTCACCCACTTAACTAGTAGACCTCTTAGATACCATCCGATCTCCTTGGATTTGATATCCCTGTAATTCCTTGAGTCTATGACATAGAAATTATAGCATTTGTGATGATTTTACTGCTCTGATTGATGCCTTTGCTTTGGAGGAAATCTCTAGGATGATCTATGACCATTGAAGTGAACAGATCATAGCCTTAAGACTAGTCCACTCTCAGGTTTCAATTAGATTCTTCTGCTATAAATCTTTAGATCGAATAAAGTCTATAGGATGGTCTGTGACCATTAAAGTGGACAGATCATAGCCTTATGACCAGTTAGATCCTTTGATTTGGAGTGGAGTCTTCTACCCTGCGACTGTGCTTGTAGCCAGTTGAGGGATTTGTGTGCTCTGAACCCCTATGGCATGATTAACCGAACCTGATTTCAGTCAGACCAATTTTCAGGCTACTCTTCTCCATTTTCTGCTTTTAACTCCTTTCCCCTGCAAGATCTAGATTTCTAAACTTGATCCCAGCTACTTTTCATTTTATTTTAGTATAGCTTAAGTGCCAACCCTTTTTAAACCTCTCCCCTATCTTTTAGCTAATTTAGCATTAGTTAGGGTGTCAAATCTCTTACAGATCTGAAGATCTACCACATTTTAAACCATCCTCCCTATGGATATTTCCCTACTCCCCAACTTTTTAAAACTTGCTACTACAGGCCCTGATTACTTGTAGGTCTATGTAAGTGTGATCTGCCTAAATTTATGAGTAAATTTTAGACCCTTTTTGAAGGGAATATAGACACACCAACAAGTTTTTGGCACCGCCTGTTGGGAGTGCTTGCCTTCCCTCAAAAGAGGGTCTAAAATTACGAATCAAACTAGGCATAGCACACTCACACAGACCAGCAAGTAATCAGGGTCCGTTGTGGCAAGTTTTAAAAAGATGGTAAGGGAATCTCCATAGAGAGGTTGGTTTAAAAATATGATAAATCTCCAGATCTGTGGGAGATCTGGCCCCTTAAATAATGCTAAGTTAGCTGAAAGACAAGGGAGAGGTTTAAAAAGGATTGTCACTTAAGCTAAGCTGAAATTAAACATAGAATAACTTAGATCAAATTTGAAAACTTAGATCTTGCAGGGGAAAGGAGTAAAAAGTAGAAAATGGAGAAGAAAAACTTGGAGATTGGTCTCAGTGAAATTAGGTTCGATTAATCATGCCACAGAGGTTCAGAGTACACAATTCCCTCAACTGGCTCTAAGCACAGCAGCAGGGTAGAAGGCTCCACTCCAAATCACAGGATCCACCTGGTCTTAAGGCTATGATGAGTCCACCTAAATGGTCACAGACCATCCTATAAACTTTATCTGATCCATGGATTTGTAGCAGACGAATCCAATTGGAGCCTAAGCTTGGACTAATCTTAAGGTTATGATCTGGCCACTTTAATGGTCACAGGCCATCCTAGGGATCTCCTCCAAAGCTAAAGCATCAATTAGAACAATTAAAACCACTACAGATGCTGCAATTCCAAGTCACAAAGTCAGGAAATTATAGGAGTATCAGATCCAGGGAGATCGGATGGTATCCAAGAGGTCTACCAGTTAAGTGGGTGAGCTGATCCACATACTACTCTCCACAAATCCGATCGATCACCAAATGAAACTAAAGGAACTTTAAATCTAATTAAAGCATTAAAAAAAGCATTTACATTGCAATCAAAATCACTCTACAATGGCATTGCTATCAGATCTGCAGTCTGTGCAACTAGGAACCCACAATAGCACTCTTAACTTTACCCAATTGCAGATCTAACCTCTCTCCTCGTTACTCCAAGGGGATTAGCCAACCATTGTTGGGCTAAAAGAGGGAAAATAGAATTTCTCTGCAAGCTCTAATCTCCAAAATTTGGGTCAGATCTTTATCTCCCCCTAATTGCAATTGGGGGTCTATATATATAGCTTTCTCCTTTGTTTTTCCTGCGAAAAATCCCTTCTAGAAGGTCCTCAGAGTTTGTAAGGGTTCAGTTAGAGCACGTGGGTCGGTTAGGGCTTCCTAGGGCATCTTTTGGAACTGTCGTGTCGGTCACCAAGTGCCTCGAGTTGCGTGCAGCAAGTCACCAAGTCACAGTGTGTGCATAGCTAAATTTTTGAGAAGTTCTACACACGATTTTGATAGCTTCAGGAGGCTTTCGGCAAGTTGGAATGGAGCTTTTTGGTCCTTTCGCTAGGTTCTCAGATCTCTTCGATAGGTTTTGTTCCAGCGTCTCCATCTCGATAGGTTCAGGAAACCATTTGATAGGTTTGTTTTTACACCTCATGCAGGTTTTGATAGGATGGTTTCTTCCTTTCTTTCAGCTATTCGATAGGTTCTTGGATCCTATCAAACCCCTCAATCCACACGAATCCATCTTTCTTCTACCTTCAGATCCCATCGAAGCCTTTTCAACTGCACGAATTCCTCCTTTCTTTGCTTTCAACTCCTATGGAAGTCTTCAGATGACCTCTCGATAGGATGTTTTCAACCTATTTTCACTTCCTTTGCCTTGCCCTGCTGAAGCCACGCGCTCCAAGGGTACAGCGATGTGCTTCCCTCTTGTGTGCTATTGATGGGTTTGTCCTATGTTGAGAGATGGCCCCTTTTTGGGCATTCTTGAGTGGTTTTCTACCTTAGTGCCATCTTTTATTCTTGTCTACAAAATGCACTCGACAGAGGCTTATTAGAGAGCTCAGTGGTCTATCAATGGTCAAGGAAAAGGATGAAAAGTGGCATTTTTCACCACTTAACACACCCCCAAACCTATACTTTGCTAGTCCCTGAGCAAAGGAGAATTAAAAGGAATTAAAAATGTCATCCCTGAGCATGGATGCATTTAGCATATGCACCAAGCCTTTTAAACCCCTAGGTGATCCCTAGTGGAGGAGTGAAGTCTCCTGAGGGTTTTCAGTGAAGGTACCCACAAACTTCTCCAATTTAATTTAGTTAAACACAGTGCATCCTGCTAAACAGAGTTTCAGTAAATAGAATAAATTCACACCATGCCTTTTCAATTCATTAGAGAAATTTTAACAGAAAAACAAATAAGTTTAAAACTTGAAAGTCTGCTGCAATCCTTCACCATCACTCAGCTCATGTCAAGGCATTGCTACTAAAACTTAATGCATGGCTCAGCTTTCACTTGAGAATTCTGTTTTGATACTACCCCCATCAAATTGGATTTCAGGCCCAAGTCTCACCAGGGTTGTTCACTCACAAAAAATAAAATAAAAAATGAAGGGTGTAGAATTTCACACAGCTCAAGAGCAGTTACAACCCTCAAATAGGACTGTAAGCATGAGCATAAGCATTGCTCTGGTTTCTGAAATTTTCTAACTCTTTTCTCCATAGATCAAACAAATCCTCATCTCCACATAACAGCTCAATCATTTTTTTTCAGATCAGTAAGGTCTTTTTATTAGGTTGTAATGTGGCTTAAGGATGAGGTTTGCAACAGAGTGAAAGGGTACCAGGGATTCAAATTGAGAAATCAATAAAGGTAAGGAGGTGGTCTGCAGCTCAACCTTCTTCACTTCAACACCTCTTCACTTTGTTTTTGAAATTTCAGACCTGAAGTAATCAGCTTCTTATCTTCTTGTAGATCTTCAAATGAAGTGACTTCTCTTTCTCATCCTTTTGCTCTGTTTTTTTTTTGTTTTTTTTAAAGCTTGGGGTGCCACAACTATGCATCACACTAGCCTTCACATATACTTTGTTCTTCTTTTAACCAAAGATAGAACCTTACACCTCAGACCTCACTTCTCCTCCTATTTTTTGAATTCCTCAGATTAAGGGTGAGCTGAAATAGGTGAAAGGGTTTTGGGTTCAAATTTTTTGGTCTTTATCAAGAAAACTGGGACTTTTAAGGCTCAAGTGGTGTGTATCAAGGGAAGTTCAAAGGTGGGTGAATTTTAGGCTCAAACTGTCCAAGGAATGGCCTTACTTCATGTCCTCAATGTCATGAATGTTGTCAAGTTGTTTCAACTTGGATTTGTCTAACTTATAGTGACCAGAATTAGGTCCAGTCAGTCCTCAGAGCAGAAAAATTGCCAAAACACTCTTCAATGAAATTAAAAGGTTTTCAGGCCCAAGTCTCACTAGGTATGGCCTTCCATCCAATTTTCTAGGGTGTATCCTTGCGATTTCCTCTTATTTCAGGTTTACTACACATCAAAGTTATTTTTCAAAAGTTGTTGACATTTACTTCAAGAGGCCTGTTGGACCATAGCTCATTTTAGTTTCAAACAGTTTTTTAATTTCCTCTTTTCCGAATAAATTCAAGTGACAATTTACTCTAATTAATTCCAAACACTCCTTTTTAGCCAAGTTGTACTGAGATTAACTAATTTATTGGCATACATGCTACACCCCCAAACCTAAACTAAACAGTGTCGTCACTGTTTTAAACTAAGAAATCAGGAGAGAGGCTTAGGGAGAAAAGATCGATACGATAAGAAAACCAAAAATACATGAAGACAAAATTGTATTAATATGCTAAATATATACATGAGACAAGTGAGAAAGAAACTAAAATGGCAAACTACCATAGCTATTTACAGGCATCATCTGGCCAACCATAGAGGTCAGCCAGGTTTTTCAGTTCATCCTTAGATAAAGGAGCTTTTCCTTTGGATTTAGCTTTCGGTTGCGGCTTCTTTGTTGCCTCCTTAGACTGGGCAGCAGGTTGTTTTCCTTTGAGATCAACAACAGCAACAAAATCTGAATCCAAATCAGAAGGAAAAAGGGCAGTGGGGTCCAATCCGCACAACTGGGGAGTCCTAGACCTGCAAGATACAGGATCCATTGTGGCAAGTTTTGATAAGTAAGAGTTTGTCCCACAGGGATAGATGATCTACAGCTCCAAGGGAGCCATCTCTAGCAGTCCCTCCAGATCTGACTACAAATCTGGTAGTCCTTAAGGGAAGGGAGTTTAAGGTCACTTAGTTTACAAATACTAAGGTAGCCTAATGTCTGAACTATAGAAAGGGTTGAGAGGATGGATGGAGTGTGGAAAATAAATATAAAAGGGTGAGAAGTATGTTATTGAGCCTAGATCAGAGGAGTTTTGTAACTCAGATTCAGATATGATGTTATAGAAATCCTGTCCAATGGCTATGTTATCACCACTGAGGAGAAAGGATCCAACCCATCTCTCTGCCATGATTCAATCCCTTAAGGTTATAACCTGTCCACTCAAATGGTCACAGACTATCCCATAGGAGAACCACAATCCAGAGATGGGCCAAAACAAGTAAATCATTGTAGGCACTATTTCATCTAGGCTACCAACTCAAGAATCCATAGAGAACCTCAACCTCTAAAGCTCTATGTGTGGGGCTAAGGCTGTATAGGACCATGATAGCCCAGACACATAGAACCAGTAAGAGATTGAGTACAACCTTCGATCTAGTTGTCCATTGCTTGAGTGAGGCTACAATGGTCCAATCACAAGCCTGCAATCTCTATAACCAGATCAGATCTGACATCTGATCGCGAATCTATACAAATATAGGAGAGTCTGCCTCTGTACAATCTCCCACCAGGCTAATACAAGCTCAGGTGCAAAGAAGAAGGATCCGTCTTGGATCGGTGGATTAGAATCACCCTAAGGCTATAACCTGTCCACTTGAATGCTCACAGACTATCCCAGAGGCTATCCTCCTCACGGAGCCCAAGACAAAATTAGAATATCGCTGCCACCACCATGGTCACAAGGCTACAAGCTCTAGCTCCCATGGGGATTTCAGATCTAGTGGGTCGTGTGGTGGCGCTAAGGCTGTATATGACCATGATAGCCCAGACACACAGGTCACTTGGATCTGAGTGGCCCTTAGAATCAGTCCTCCATTGCTTTGAATCACAGCCAAAGCAATGGCGGATCACGAGGCAGCAGCCTTGCACAGAGCAAATCACCTTCAAACATATATCCCATAAAGTACAAATCCTATTACAAAACTTCCATTAAACTAGTTTAAAATGCATACAAAGACATAGCCAGCAAGTGCTGGACTATGGAGAGAGGGAAAAAGAAAAAGAAAACTACTTACAACTATAAAAGAAAAGAAAAATGATCTCAGATCAAATCTTCATGAGATGAGACGTGTTCCAAGATTTCTAAGATTTTCCAGGATGTCTAAACCTAAGCTAAGTATGGGTTTATATAGCAATGGTGTGGTGGTGGATTAGGGTTAGGAAATCCTAATTTTAATGATGCCACGTGGCCTAATAGTGATCCTTGGATGCCTCGGGGCGCATGCAGGGAGATTTAAGCGTGGGAGTGTGTGCCCTAATCGCTGGAAATTCCCAGAAGGTCCTCTGCTGAAGAGATGGAAGTTGAAGTTCAAAGCTTCACTAGGTAGCTATTGTTTCCCAGACTTGTCGCATGGTAGCTCTTGCTCTTCACAAAGATGGTTTGGCATTGAAGCTTCAACCGTCGCGAGGTTGCCTTGGTTTGCTCTTCAGGCAGTCGTGCAGTAGAGAATTGTGCTCTCGCTAGATTGGGCTTCGCGAGGTTGAGTAGACATCAAAGCCTCAGATGTCGTGGGATTGGAGTTCACGTAGTCGCGAGGTAGTTGCGCATTCGCTGGGTTGATCTTCGCGAGGATGGATTTGAATAGTGCGAGCACTTCTCTTCAATGGACTTTGCGAGTTCCCTCGTGAGGTTCTAATGAGTTTTGAACTGTGCGAGGTTCATGTCTTAATTGATCTTCACAAGGATGGCTCTGTCTTCGCGAGGATGCTTTCTTCTTAAATAGCATGAGAACTGCGCGAGGAGTTCTCTTCTAATATTTGCATCCCGCGGCTACTGTGCGACAGCTGTGCAAAGCGTCTTTTGAAGCTCTCTCTCCTCAGCCATTCTGAGCGAACTGTGTGAGGCTAAGAGAGGTCTGCTTTGAACTGCACAAGACTGCGTGATGTGTTCTACTCTTGAGCTTCACGAGAGCTGCGCGAGTTTGTGCTTCTGAAGCTCTTCAGTCACTCAACTGCGTGAGAAGTTGTTTGTAAAGTCTTAGGAAGCTCAGTTGGACTGCGTGAGGCATATTTCTCCTAAATCCTCTAGAGCTTGGGTCAGCTGTGCGAGGCTCATTTCAGGTCTGGATTCAGAGTTCATCCTTCTGAAGGACTTCTGGGGCCAAAACAGGCTCTTTTGCAGGATTCCTGGCCTTATTTCACTGCTTATTATTACCTACATAAAACACTTAACAAGAACTTATTAGATGGCTAAGGGTCTAATCAAAGGTTAAGTTAAGTTGTGAAAAGTGGTACTTTTCAGGTCTTAACACACCCCCAAACCTAATCTTTGCTAGTCCCTTAGCAAAGCTACATTAAATCTACTATAAAAAATAAATGCCACTTTCGTAGGGAGCACGGATACATTTAGCATATGTACCAAGCCTTTTAAACCCGTAGGTCATCCCTAGTGGAGGAGTGAAGTCTCCTGAGGGTTTTTAGTGAAGATACCCACAAACTTCTCAATGAAACAGTTAACAAAAGTGCAATATCATCAAGGGAGCAGTCAAGGAGCAAACTTAGTTTACTCTTGAATTAGTAAACATAAAAGAAATTTAATCCATTGGTTGCACAATAATTTAAACAGCATAAACTTCTCATGAATGCACAACATTTCCAATCAGTTTACAACCACAGAAAACTGCACAAGTGTGTGCCATCACTGAGCTCATCCAGATTAAAAATTAGGTTATAGGTCATACATAATGCACTCAAGATCAGACCCAAAACTTTCCAGGGCATACTCGCATAAGGGTCTTGTTGAGGGGTTTATTTTCTCTCAAGCTTAAGAGCAGTTACATCCCCCAAATGGGTTTGTAAGCATGAGCATAAGCAGAGTTCTTAAGTGCTGACATCATTGACACATCCTTACCATAGATTGGATATCTCTTTATCTCCACATGACAACTCATTCAACTTTGGATCACAAGGGCTTTTAACTGGGCTGGAATGTGGCTTATGGAGTGGGGTTAAAAAGAATGAAAGGTTGAAAAGGGGTTCAAAATTGAGAAATTAATAGGTGGAAGAGGTGATTCATGACTTCACCTTCTTGATTTTAGCTCCTTTCTTCTTCTTTGAGATTTTCATATTTGAAGTGATCAGTTTCTCTTCTTGATTTTGATTTTCCAAAAGAAAGATCGTCTTGACTCCTCTCATACTCCTCTTCATTATTATTTTTGTTTCTTTTTTATGGAATTTTCTTCTTTTTATTTTTATTTTTTCTTTTCTGAAATGCCACCATGTTCTCAGTTACCATACTGCTAGAATTTTGAGATACTTCTTCTCCATTCACCTAATGTTGACCATAGCTAGTCCATCTTCAATTCTTTCTCCTTTACCTTCTGAATTCTCAGAGTGAGGGTAGACTGAATCAGGTTCATAGGTTCAGGTACAAGTACTCAGGTGTATTTTGAAGAAATTCAGGATTTAAAGCTCAAAGTGGGTATGGACAAGGGCAGTTGCTTTAGGGTTGGTCTTATTAGGCTCAAACTGTCCAAGAGAAGGCCTTGATCATTTCCTAAATCGCATGAGTGTTGTCAGTTGTTTCAACTTGGAGTTGCCTAACTTCTAGTGAGCACAGTGACTCAGCCAGTCTTTAGAACTAGAAGAAATTGCCTTAGTCACTCCTCAAAGGATGGAAATTTTTTTTATAGGCCCAATTCTCACTGGTTATGGTCTTCCTTTGAACTTTTAAGTATGTCCTCACCTTTTTCTCTCTCTAATGATTCACTAAGTACTGATACAAGTGAGTTTCCTTGGTGATATCATCATAGAAATGTGAAATATTAAATGTTTATAATGTCTAAGGTTTGTAGAAATTTTAAATTTCTTATTTGTCATGATTCTTAAGTGAACATAGATCCATTTTCATATTACTCAGATGACTCTGCTGCACTTAGGTTAACTATTCCATTGGCAGGGTCTGCCTGCCACACCCCAAAACCTATGAGGAGCAGTGTCTTCACTGGTTCAAAGGTGTCTGTGTAGCAGATTTATTAAGGGTAAAAAGAAAAGAAAATAACATGGAATAAAACGCACAACAGACAAAGCAAAATAGTAATGACAAAAGAGGAAAATCTATTAAAAATGTGAAATGTACAAATTAAAAGAAAACAGAAACAAAAGAGTGCAGAAACAGAAAAAAAATCCTAGGTACAATCTAATCAGAGTTTGGATCAAAACTTTTCCCAACCCATCTTCTTGGCATGCTCTTGAAGGTAAGCCTCTTCCTCTTTTTTCTTTTGTTCCCTCTCTTCCTTTCTTTAGGCCGCAGTTTTGGGTATGGTTGGTGCCCTGACCCTCATTTTTCTGGTCTTTGGTTGAGGGATCTCGAAAGATTTATCAGTGGTTGGTTCAGGGGATTTGATAGGACTTTTTCCTCTTGGACTCTTCCCTTTTGGGCCCTTCCCTGGCTGAGGCTGAGGGGGAATGAGAGGGGATTGGGCTTGTTCTGGCTCAGGAGGGACAACAAGGGATTTATCTTTTTCTTTCACCTGAGGCAAGAGAGGACTTTTCCCTTTGTCAAGAGTAGGGGGAGCCATAGAAGACTTTTCTTGTTCCTTTGCTGCAGGAATGGCTGGGCTCTTCCCCTTCACTGGCTGGCTCATTGGTGGTGCCTCCTCAGACTGGGTAGATGTTTCTTTTCCAATTTTTAGAGAGGCAGCAGTGTGAGAAGATCATTTAGCTGTAACTTTCCTTCTCTGAGGATAGGTTTGTTCAGCAGGGCTTGATGAAGGAGAAGCAATAGGAGTCTTGGCACTGGGATCCATAGGTGGTGCAGAATCAGAGTCTGAGTTAAAAGGAAAAAGCTCAGTGGGATCCAATCCAAGGGCAGCAGCAGCCTGCCTGCGTTCCTCTTTGGAAAGTAGGCAACCATGGGGATCATCCTGAGCAGAAGCTCTGGTGACCTTTGGAGGTGGGGATGGAGGGGCTGGCCTTTTTCCTTTTTGGGCTGCAGTGGCTCTTTTGGAGGTGGGAGGTTTCTTGGAAGGAGTCTGTTTTCTTTTGGGGGTAGGAGATTGAACAGGGGGAGGTACTGACCCAGGAGCAGGAGGTAGAGTAGGGACTTTAGCAGGAGTAGGAGCTTGAGTAGGAGCAGGAGGAGGTACCAGAGTTGGGGTTGTAGGAGGTGGGGGAACAGGTTTTGTAGGTGTAGGGGCAGGGGGTGTGGAAGAAGATGGGCCTGGTTGTGTGGAAGAAGATGGGGCCTCAGGGGGTGCATTGGCGAGAGGGGTGGCCTGAATTGGTTTGGATAGTAGGAAGGCAACCCTCTGTTCTAAAATCTCAATTTTCTTTGTAGCATACAGGAGATTGGTATACGAAAGCTCCTTACTGAGTTTGTTGATCTCCTGAGCATTGTTCAGTTTCCTTTCTAACAACCTGGCTCTCTTTTTTGCCATTTCGGCATTGGCTTTTTACAACTCCGTAGTCATTTTGTAGTAAGTTGTTGTAACCTTGTTCGCATTGAGTGTCTCCAAAATTGCCTCCCACCCTTTGGAAATATCTCTCAGCTACTCACTGTGAGCAAGCTTCAAGTCACTCAGCTTCTGCCGCCAAGGGGATTCAATGGATTGGCGAAGTTGTGCCATGCCCCTCAGGACACCCTCTTGATATAGGCATTGTCCCTCATGGCATGGAGGAGGGTGAAGTAGGGAGGGGTGTAATAGGAGTGTCTGGGTAAGATTGGTAGAAATAGAGTGGAAGAAGTAGAAGGTGATTGATCCTGGGGGGGTAAAGTGGGGGTAGAGGATGAAGTCTAGAGGAGGGTGGAAGTGGTGGGGCATGTGTTGAGCAGTCGATGAATTGAGGAGGGGGGAGGAAAAGGGGTTGAATGGAAGGCATGGGTGGAAAAGTAAAAGAAGGATGGTCAGTGGAGGTGGATGGTTGTGGGTAGGGGAAAAATGGAATGGTGAAGGGTCGAAATGGAAGTGGTGGGGTTACAAATACGTGGGGTTCAAAGGGAAAGGTGGATGGGAAAGGAATGGGGTTGTATGAGAGGTCTTCTTTTTAATGTAGGATATCAGGGGAGGGCTGTCAGGGTTTAGTTCAGATGAGGTTGGAGATACTGGGGCTGTGTATTGAGATAAGGTGGGTGAAGGGGAGTGTTGTCATGGGGTTCAACACTTTCCACCTAGGAACGAATCATAGGGGGAGGTGGAATGGAAAAGGGGGATAAGAGAGGGAAAGGGAGAGATGGAAGAGGCAAGGAAACTGATGGAGGGGCAAGTGTGGTGGATGGAAGTATTGCTGCAGAAGCAGAGGTGACAGAAGCTTGCACCACCTTCTTTGGAGTAGGGGCTTTGGCCCTCTTTTTGGGGGCAGGGGTGGCCTTTGCCAAAGCAGTTCCCTCTCCTTGCTCAAAAAAAACCTGAGCTTCAACCTTCTTCTTCTTCTTCTGGGGATCCATCAGACTCCTGCTGATCCCCCATTGTCTTTTGCAAAAGTGGTGGGAGTGAGGTCAGCAGATAACTCCCCCACTGGTATCTAGATAACTCCCCCACTGGTATCTTGTATCCTCCCCTCAGAAGTAATTTGGTGATGAGTCTTCCATAGGGGAGATTGTGGATCTTCTTTTGCATCCCAAGCTTCACCATCATATCTTTCATGGCCTCAAAAATCAACCATGCAGCATTAAATCCATGGCCCAGAGAGAAGGAATAGAGAGCATTAGCAATTAGTGTCCTCCTCTCTTGCTGATGGCCGGAGCAATAAATATTCTCCCTCAACACTTGATCAATGAACAGCAATTTGGGATCCAAATATCTTCTTCTGATGGAGTCCCCTGTGGCCTTCAAACCTCTGGTAAGGGCTTGTGCAATGGTATCAATGGGGGCACTCACAGGGGAACCATAACCACAGTTGGGATAAAAAATGGCAGGGATGCCCATGACTTCAGCAATCAACGCTGGGCTGAGTAGCATCTCAAAATTGTCAACTAACAGGAGGAGGCCTGGCTGGCCATGTGTGTCTGGTTTGACCCTAAGGTGCTGGTAAAATAGTTGCACTAACCTAGGGTAAGCTTGTGTAGAAATCATTTTCATCAAGGGGATCAAACCAGCCTTGCGCAAGAACTCAATGGTAGGTGCTGACAACGGCTCAGTTTCAAAGAAAGATATATAAAAAATGGCTTCAGGCTCTAAGGGAATGGAAATGAGGAGCTCAGAGGGTGTAGAGTAATCAGGTGTTTGTTTAGCCACCTCAGGAACCACCTCCTTCCCTTTTTGTTGTGTCGTAGAGGACTTGGCTTTCTTAGGGGCAGGCTCCACGGTGGCACAGTCCACAGCTCTCTTCACAGTGCACTTTTAGGAGCCATTAAGATTCTCCTTGGTGAGTGTGCAGGTTGAAATTTTGAAAGAAAAATTAGAGTGAGTCTTACCTAAAAGTTAGGGTTACATTCAATTTGATGCAGTGAGCGGCAGGAGCTCCTAGCAGTGAGCAAGCTGATGATGGAAGCTTTAAGAATAAAATCTAGAATTTTAAAGTGAGCGATGAGAAGGCAGGATCTTTGGAGGAGAGAGATTGAGAGGAGTGGGAGCTAGGGTTTGTTGGCGGAAAGGAAAAGAAAGCGATAGAAAAGCTGTGGGTGGGATTTTAAATATCGCGAGGCTTGGCGTGCTTTAAAAATATCCGCTCGCTGGATAGGCATGAATGGGTTGCGAGATTGGATGTTCATTTAAACTGCGCGAGGAAGCCCACACAACTATATCTGAAATTCACGACAGCAAAGCAAAGTAATTCTATATGAACTGCGCGAGAGGAAACCAAACCAAATTTTCACAGCCTCGCAATGGCTTAACAGAGTCAGAATTCACACACCCACTAGTCAACCTTTTGACCTTTGTTTTATTGGTGGATTCTCTCACAGGCTCTCTTCCAGGGACACCCATAAGCATTATAAAACATTCAAAAATTCCCATACTCTCAAAGCATTAAATTCACACATCATGAAAAGCATTCAAACAATACCATCATCATTTAATCACTTGAAATTATCAAACAAAGGGAACAGGAATAATAGTAGGCATAAAGCACTAAACTCAGACTCCAACAAGATCACTAAAAATTCCTATAAACAGTAAAGTATATAACATACAAAGTGCACTATTCTTAGCATCAATTCAATGAAAGATCCCCTTCAGGGTTTGAGGATCCTTCACCAATCAAAAATTGGCCCTTGGGATTAACCACTGGTTGACTGGGCAACCTTCCCTCTTCTCTTTTGGCTAAGGTA
Organism: Chloranthus sessilifolius; assembly: GCA_021018995.1. Lineage (NCBI taxonomy): Eukaryota > Viridiplantae > Streptophyta > Magnoliopsida > Chloranthales > Chloranthaceae > Chloranthus > Chloranthus sessilifolius. Next base: position 51,224,501 of record CM037598.1, read on the forward strand.
TTCACTAGTTGGCCAATCTGTTCTTCCATCTTCTTGATGCTCTGACCATGAGAATTCACAATCTGAGCCAAGGAACCCAGGTTTTACAGTGAGGTCAAGACCTGGTCCTTGAAAGAAGTATTTCTGGGTTGAGATGGGGGTAAGACCAATTGATTTTGTTGCTGATGGGGCTACTGATGGTGCTGGAAGTTAGACCTAGGGGCATTCCCTTAATTAAACTGCTGAGTGGCCTTTGAGGTACAGCCAACATCTGGTGGGGCTGCATATAATTGTCTTGCCTCCACCTCAGATTTGGGTGGTCTCTCCATTGGTAACCAGCATTTTGGTGCTAGTATCCGTATGGCTGTCTATTGTAGCCCCTAGATTATTGCTGGCCATAAGATTGAGCAACAGCAGCATGTTCCGAAACTAATTCAGGATATTGCCCTGCAGATGGACATTCCTCCACTGTGTGTTGTGGGGACTGGCATATCAGACATGCCTCCGCCACATGAGCAGCCCTTCTGGGTTGCATCACAGTCAGTAATTTGTCAAACTTCATAGAGAGGTTTGCCATCTGCAGCTCCAGGTCATTGTTCCCAGACACCTCACAAACTTTTCCTCTTGTCAATGCAGCAGGCCCCACTTTTGACTTAGACTCCTGACTAGTTCTTTCCAAGGATAGCTTTTGAAAAGCATTTTCACTAATCACCTCAAACAATTCCCATGCCTCATCAGCAGTTTTGTGCATGTAAGTGCCACCACAAGAGGCATCAACCATATCTCTACTTTTTTCATCAATCCTATTGTAGAAGCATTGAACAAGCTGCCAGTCTGGGATCTTGTGGTGGGGGCATTTTTTGAGCATTTTCTTAAACCTATCCTAGGCTTGATTAAAATCCTCAGTTGGGGTTTGGGCAAAAGCAAGAATTTCCTTCCTCAACTGGCTAGTTTTGGTCTCAGGGAAGAACTTGGTCAGGAACTTGGTCTGCAGGTCTTTCCATGAAGCAATGCTATTATTGGGAAGAGTGGTCAACCAGGTATTGGCCCTATCCTTCAGAGAGAAGGGAAAGAGTCTGAGCCTAGTAGCCTCAGGTCACAAACCAGTGATATTAAAAGTGATGCACAAGGCCAAGAACTGATCAATATACTTGTACGAGTCCTCCTTGCTAAGCCCATGGAAAGAGGGCTGCATCTGGATGATTGAAGGTTTTATTTCATAATTCCCCTCAACATCAGGGAATTGAATGCTAAAAGGGGAGTTATAGTCATCCGAAGCATTCAACTCCTTGAGAGTTCTGGGTTATTCTTCACCCATATTTGCTGTCATAGATTCACTTGTGGGCTCTCCTGTGGTGTGCATGTCTCTTCTAAGTCTCCTTCCCCTTTCTAACTCAGGGTTAAGAGGCTCTAAATTAGGGCTGAGAGATCTCCTCCCTAGCATACAAGCATACCAACAGCAAGGAGAACTTCTTGCAGGCACATTGTAAATGAATAACTTTACAATTAACAAATTTTATGTAACTAATTTACAACTATCCTAGATACTGGTAGAGAATTTTCAAGAAAGATAGACAGAGTTTTAAAAGTTAGAGAGTTTGCAAACAGAGGTAGCTAAGCTCCAATTGCAGTCCAACTGTCTTTCACTGCTGCTGTCTAGATTTGCAAAAAAAATTCACAAATACATTAGCAGTATCAATTATTCTTCACTACCAAAGAATAATAAAACTACAAAAACTTAGGGTCTACTAATAGATTAACTCTCCCCGGCAACGGCGCCAAAAAATTGTTGCTACCCCAACTGTGCTTTCTTTATTTGTTTGTGGTAAAAGAAATTTAAAGTCAAAATAAAATAGGGGATGAAATCAGCACAACTGGGGAGTCCTAGACCTGCAAGATACAGGGTCCATTGTGGCAAGTTTTGATAAGTAAGAGTTTGTCCCACAGGGAAAGATGATCTACAGCTCCAAGGGAGCCATCTCTAGTAGTCCCTCCAGATCTAACTACAGATCTGGCAGTCATTAAGGGAAGGGAGTTTAAGGTCACTTAGTTTACAGATCCTAAGGTAGCCTAATGTCTGAACTACAGAAAGGGTTGAGAGGATGGATGGAGTGTGGAAAATAAATATAAAAGGGTGAGAAGTATGTTATTGAGCCTAGATCAGAGGAGTTTTGTAACTCAGATTCAGATCTGATATTATAGAAACTCATCTCTCTGCCATAATTCAATCCCTTAAGGTTATAACCTGTCCACTCAAATGGTCACAGACTATCCCATAGGGGAACCACAATCCAGGAATGGGTCAAAACAAGTTAATCACTGTAGGCACTATTTCATCCAGGCTACCAGCTCAAGAATCCATAAGGAACCTCAACCTATAAAGCTCTATGTGTGGGGCTAAGGCTGTATAGGACCATGATACCCCAAACACATAGAACCAGCAAGAGATTGAGTACAACCTTCGATCTAGTTGTCCATTGCTTGAGTGAGGCTACAATGGTCTAGTCACAAACCTACAATCTCTATAACCAGATCAGATCTAACACCTGATAGGGGATCTATACAAATATAGGGGAGTCTGCCTCTGTGTACAATCTCCCTAAGGCTATAACCTGTCCACTTGAATGGTCACAGACTATCCCAGAGGCTATCCTCGTCACGGAGCCCAAGATAAAACAAGAATATCGCAGCCACCACCATGGTCACAAGGCTACCAGCTCAAGCTCCCATGGGGATTTCAGATCTAGTGGGTCCTGTGGTGGGGCTAAGGCTGTATATGACCATGATAGCCCAGACACACAGGTCACTTGGATTTGAGTGGCCCTTAGAATCAATCCTCCATTGCTTTGAATCACAGTGAAAGTAATGGCAGATCACGAGGCAACAGCCTTGCACAGAGCAGATCACATTCAAACACAAATCCCATAAAGTACAAATCCTATTACAAAACTTCCATTAAACTAGTTCAAAATGCATACAAAGACATAGCCAGCAAGTGCTAGACTTTGGAGAGAGGGAAAAAGAAAAAGAAAACTACTTACAACTATAAAAGAAAAGAAAAATGATCTCAGATCAAATCTCCAAGAGATGAGACGTGTTCCAAGATTTCTAAGATTTTCCAGGATGTCTAAACGTAAGCTAAGTATGGGTTTATATAGCAGTGGTGTGGCGGCACATTAGGGTTAGGAAACCCTAATTTTAACGATGCCACGTGGCCTAATAGTGATCCTTGGATGCCTCGGGGTATGTGCATGGAGATTTAAGCATGGGAGTGCGTGCCCTAATCGCTAGAAATTCCCAGAAGGTCATCTGCTGAAGATATGGAAGTTGAAGTTCAAAGCTTTGCAGGTAGCTATTATTTCCCAGACTTGTCATGTGGTAGCTCTTGCTCTTCGCGAGGATGGTTTGACATTGAAGCTTCAACTGTCATGAGGTTGCCTTGGTTTGCTCTTCAAGCAGTCACGCGGTAGAGAATTGGGCTCTCACTGGATTGGGCTTTACGAGGTTGAGTAGACATCAAAGCCTCAGATGTCGCGGGATTGGAGTTCCCGCAGTCGTCAGGTAGTTGCGCATTCACTGGGTTGATCTTCGCGAGGATGAATTTGAATAGCGCGAGAACTTCGCGAGCACTTCTCTTTAATGAACTTCACGAGTTTCCTCGTGAGGTTCTAATGAGTTCTGAACTGTGCTGCGTTCATGTCTTAATTGATCTTCGCAAGGATGGCTCTGTCTTTGAGATGATGCTTTCTTCTTGAATAGCGTGAGAACTGTGCGAGGGGTTCTCTTCTGATATTTGCATCCCGCGACTACTGTGCGACAGCTGCGCGAAGCATCTTTTGAAGCTCTCTCTCCTCAGCCATTCTGAGCGAACTACGCGAGACTGAGAGAGGCCTGCTTTGAACTGTGCGAGATTGCATGATGTGTACTACTCTTGAGCTTTGCGAGAGCTGCACGAGTTTATGCTTATGAAGCTCTTCAGTCACTCGACTATGCGAGAAGTTGTTTGTAAAGTCTTGGGAAGCTCAGTTAGACTATGCGAGGCATATTTCTCCTGAATCCTCTAAAGCTTGGGTCAGCTGTGCGAGGCTCATTTCAGGTCTGGATTCAGAGTTCATCCTTCTGAGGGACTTCTGGTGCCAAAACAGGCTCCTTAGCAGGATTCCTGGCCTTATTTCACTGTTGATTATTACGTACATAAAACACTTAATAAGAACTTATTAGATGGCTAAGGGTCTAATCAAAGGTTAAGTTAAGGGGTGAAAAGTGGTACTTTTCAGGTCCTAACAAAGGGTACTCAATGGATTGTCTAAGTTGGGCCATTCCCCTGAGAACATCCCGCTTGATGTAGGCATTGTCCCTCATGGCATGGAGGAGGGTGAAGTAAGGAGTGTAATAGGAATGTCTTGGTAGGATAGGTAGAAAGGGAGTGGAAGAAGTAGAAGGTGATTGCTCTTGTGGGGGTAAAGTGGCAGGGAGGACATTCACATGTGGGGGCTGGGCAAAAAGTTCTGGGTCTGTTTGAGTCGAGTTGGCAGAGAATGTAGGAGGAGGTAATATGAGAGGTGGAATGGAGGGCATGTGTGGAAGAGCAAATGAAGTGGGGTCACTAAAGGTGGGTGGTTCTGGGTAAGGGTTAAATGGAATGGTGAAGGGTCGGAATGGTAATGGTGGGTAAAAAGTGTTTGTGGGTGGATGGAAAATGTGGATAGGAAAGGAATGGGGTCTGTTTGGGTTGATTGCTTGGTAAATTGTGGTGGGGGTAAAATGAGTGCGGGAAGGATAGGTAGAGTGGGGAATGAGTGGTGGGGTATGGTGTCTTGGAGGGTGAGGGTGGTAGTTAGTCAATGGGGGGAAAATCTGGTCGAACTGTGGAGTCAGAGGTGGAAGGGGACTGGATTTGTGGTGTAGGAGGTGTTGGTGCAGAAATGGGTGGTTTTGTCAATGTTTGAAGGGTGGATTTTATGTTGGTGATGTCAGTCTGTATTTGGTCTTGGGTATGTGTTGTGGTTGATAGTTGGGTTTGAATGTCATGTATTAGGGAAAGGATATGGGTAAGTGTGTCTGAGTTTGGATGGGGTGGGGTATGAGAAGAAGAGGGAACAGGTTGGAAAGGTGAAGTAGGGGCATGATGGAAGGTTGTAGGAGGGGGAGATGGAGGGTCTGGTGAGTGATGTGGGGAAGGAAGTGGGGAATCTTGGAGAGGGATATCATGGGTTGGCATGGTGTCAAGCAATGTAGTAATGAAAGCCTGATATCCGGAAGTAGTGGCGAGGTTAAAGTCAAGGTCTGTGAGTGGAGGTGAAGTAGGGATGGCTGGGATGGTGGTTGAATCAATGTGTATGGTTTCTATGGGAATGATAGGGGTGGTTGGTGTAGGTAAGGATATGGCAGGGGTTGTGTGAGAGGTTTTCTTTTTAATATAGGATATCAGGGGAGGGCTGTCAGGGTTCAGTTCAATGTTTTCCTCCCAGGAATGAATCACAGGGAAATCTGGAGGGGGTACGGATAAGAGAGACAAAAGAGGGAAAGGGAGAGATGGAATAGATAAAGAAACTGATGGTGGGGCAGGTGTGGTGGATGGAGGTATTGCTGCAAAATCAGTAGTGACAGGAGCTTGCACCACCTGCTTGGGAGCAGGAGCTTTAGCCACCTTTTTGGGAGCAGGAGCTTTAGCAACAGCAGTCCCCTCTCCTTGCTCTATAGCAACCTGGGCCTCAACCTTCTTCTTCTTCTTTTGGAGATCCATTAGACTCCTGCTAATCCCCCATTGCCTTTTGCAAAAGTTGTAGGGGTGAGGTCAATGGTTAACTCCCCTACTGGTATCTTGTACCCTCCCCTCAAAAGTAATATGGTGATGAGCCTTGCATAGGGGAGAGTGTGGAGCTTCTTCTTCAGCCCTAGCTTCATCATTATATCCTTCATGGCCTCAAAAATCAACAAGGCAGTATGGAATCCGTGGCTCAGAGAAAAGGAATAAACAACACCAACAATTGGTGTCCTCCTCTCCTGTTGATGGCCGACACAATAAATGTTCTTTCATAGAACTTGATCAATGAACAGAAGTTTAGGGTCCAGGTCTCTTCTCCTGATGGAATCCCCGGTGGCCTTCAATCCTCTGGTAAGGGCCTGTGCAATGGTATCAATGGGGGCACACACAAGGGGGCCATATCCACAGTTGGGGTCAAAACTAGCAGGGATGCCCCTCACTTCAGCAATCAACTCAGGGCTGAGTAACATTTTAAAATTGTCAACACAAGGAGGCCTGGCTGCCCACGGTGGTCTGGTCTAGCCCTAATGTGCTGGTAAAAGAGTTGCACTAGTCTAAGGTAGGCTAGTGCAGGGATAGCTTGCAGCAGGGGGGTCAAACCAGCCTTGCGCATGAACTCAATGGCAGGGGCAGACAGAGGTTCCGTTTCAAAGAAAGATAGGTCAAAAATAGCTTCAAGTTCTAAGGGAATGAGAGTCAGGAGCTCAGAGGGTGTAGAGTAATCAGGTGTTAGCGCAGCCATTTCCTGAACCACATCTTTCCCTTTTTGAGGCGCCGTTGAGGACTTGGCCTTCTTGGGAGTGGGCTCCACGGGAGCCTTATCCCTTGCTCTTTTCACAGGTGCGCTCTTAGGGGCCATTGAACTTCTCCTCTGGGAATGTGTAGTTTGAAAAAATGAAAAGCAAAGGTTGAGAGCTGAGTCTTACCCTAAAATTTAGGGTTCTGTTCAATCTGATGCACGAAAGACCTCGAGAGCTCCTATCAGAGGGCAACTGGTGATGGAGGCAGTAGGAGCAAATCCTTAGAATTTAAAGGTGAATGATGGACTGTATAAAGGATGCTGGAGGAGAGAGATTAATGGGAATCTGAGCTAGGGTTTCTATTGCTGGAGAAGAAAAAGAAAACAGAAAGGAAAGCAGCGCGAGGTTGGATTATATATATCGCGAGGCTCAGCGCGCTTTGAAAATGTTCGCTCCCTAGATTGGAAGGAGTGGGTCACGAGATTGGACTTTCATTTGGATCGCGTGAGAGAGTTCACACAATTGTATTGAATCTCACGACAGCTTAGCAAGATAACATCTTATGAACTGCGCGAAAAGAAACCACGCCTATTTTTTAGAACCTCGCGAGAGCTAAAATAGTGACAAGGATCACACACCCATTAGTATGTCATTTTCCTTTGTTTTGTGGGTGGATTCTCGCACATTCTGTTTTCCAGGGACACCTTTAGCCATTCTAAATAGGACTCTCCATGCTTTCCCAACAATTAATCATGCAATTACTCAAAAAGCATTTAATCAAAATATCAAATTCAAACAGCATTCGAATTATCAAAACAGTACCACCATCCTATGTTCAATCACAATCAACAATTCAAAGGGAATAAAAACCAAAGCAGGCAGAAGATTTTTCAGGTCATATACACTCAGACTCCGACAAGATTACTAGAGATTCTTATAAAAAAAAAAAAAAAAATGAACCATACTAAAATACATAACATACACAATACACTGTTCTGTGAATCAATTTGATGAAAGTTCCCCCTGGCCCTCAAGGCTTGAGGATCCTTCACCAATCAAAAATTGGCCCTTGGGATTAACCACTGGCTGACTGGGCAACCTCCCCTCCTCTCTTTTAGCTAGGGCATTCACTAGTTGGCCAATCTGCTCTTCCATCTTCTTTATGCTCTGACCATGAGAATTCATAGTATGAGCCACGGACCCTAGGTTTTGCAGTGAGGTCAAGACCTGGTCCTCGAAAGAAGTATTTCTGGGTTGAGGTTGGGGTAAGACCAATTAATTTTGTTGCAAGTGGGGCTGTTGCTGGTGTTGGAAATTAGACCTAGGGGCATATCCCTGATTGAACTGCTGCTGTGGCCTTTGGGGTAAGGTCAACATTTACTGGGGCTGCATATAATTGTCTTGCCTTCCACCTCAGATTTGGGTGGTCTCTCCATTGGTAACCAGCATTTTGGTGCTGGTATCCATATGGCTGTCTGTTGTAGCCACCAGATTGTTGTTGGCCAAAAGATTGTGCAGCAGCAGCATGTTCCAATACCAATTCAGGATATTGCCCTACAGATGGGCATTCCTCTACTGTGTATTGTGGGGACTGGCATATCAGACATGCCTCCACCACTTGAGCAGCCCTTCTGGGATGCATCCCAGTCAGTAATTTGTCAAACTTCAAAGAGAGGTTTGCCATCTGCAGCTGCAGATCATTGTTCCCAGACACCTCATAAACTTTTCCTCTTATCAATGCAGCAGGCTCCACTTTTGACACAGACTCCTGACTAGTTCTTGGCAAGGATAGCTTTTGAAAAGCATTTTCACTGATTACTTTAAACAATTCCCATGCCTCATCAGCAGTCTTGTGCATGTAGGTTCTACCACAAGAGGCATCAACCATATCTCTATTTTTCTCATCAATCCCATTGTAGAAGCTTTGTACAAGCTGCCAGTCTGAGATCTTGTGGTGGGGGCATTGTTTGAGCATTTCCTTAAACCTATCCCAGGCTTGATTAAAATCCTGAATTAGGGATTGGGCAAAGGCAAGGATTTCCTTCCTCAACTAGCTAGTTTTGGTCTCAGGGAAGAACTTTGTCAGGAACTTGGTTTGTAGGTCTTTTCAAGATGTGATGCCATTGTTGGGAAGAGTGGCCAACCAGGTACTACCCCTATCCTTCAGAGAGAAGGGAAAGAGCCTGAGCCTAGTAGCCTCAGGTCCCAAACCAGCGATATTGAATGTGGTGCACAAGGCCAAAAATTGGTCAATATGCTTGTAAGGGTCCTCCTTGCTAAGCCAATGGAAAGAGGGCAGCATCTGGATGATAAAAGTTTTAATTTCATAATTCCCCTGAACATCAGCGAATTGAATGCTAAATGGAGAGTTATAGTCATTCGGAGCATTCAACTCCTTCAGAGTTTTGGGTTGTTCTTCACCCATTGCTACTATCTCAGATTCAATTGGGGGCTCAACTGTGTATGCTAGGTAGGACTAAGAGATCTCCTACCTAGCATACAAACACACCACCAGCAGGGACAACTCCTTGCAGTTACATTGCACTTGACTCAAAGAATTTATCTAACAAATTTACAGCTATTTAAGTAAACATAAATTTACAACTATCCTAAATAACTGCTATGGAATTTTCAAAGAAACTAGATTGAGGTTTAAAGGTTAGAGAATTGCAAACAGTGGTAGCTACTCTCTAAATGCCATCCACTGTCCTTCTCTGCTGCTGTCTAGATCTGGAAGAAAGATTCAAAATTACATCAATAGTATCAATTATTCATAGCTACAAAGAATACTAAAAATACAAAAACTAAGGGTCTACTAATAGATCATCTTATCCCCGACAGCGGCGCCAAAAACATGTTGCATTTCCAGATGTGCTTACTTTATTTGTTGGTGGTAAAAGCAATTTAAAATCAAAGTAAAATAGGGGATGGAATCAGCACAACTGAGAAATCCTAGACCTGCAAGATACAGGGTCCATTTGTAGAAAGTTTTGATAAGTAAGAGTTTGTCCCACAGGGAAAAGTGATCTACAGCTCCAATGGAGCCATCTCTAGTAGTCCCTCCAGATCTGACTACAGATCTGTCAGTCCTAAAAGGAGGGGAGTTTAGGGTCACTTATTCTAAGTATCCTAAGGTAGCCTAATGAATTAACTACAGAAAGGGTTGAGAAGATGGATGGAATGTGAGAAAATAAATAAAAAAGGGTGAGAAGTATGCTCTTGAGTTCAGATCTGCTGGAATTTATGACTCAGATCTAGGTCTGCTGTTATAGAAATCCTGTCCAATGGCTACATTAACACCAGAGAGGAGAAAGAATCAAACTCATCCCTGTGCCATGATCCAATCCCTTAAGGTTATAACCTGTCCACTTAAATGGTCACAGACTATCCCATAGGGGAACCACGATCCAGAGATGGGTCAAAACAAGTTTATCATTGTAGGCACTACTTCATCCAGGCTACAAGCTCAGGAATCCATAGGGAACCTCAACCTCTAAAGCTCTATGTGTGGGGCTAAGGCTGTAAAGGACCATGATAGCCCAGACACATAGAACCAGCAAGAGATTGAGTACCACCATAGATCTAGCTGTCCATTGCTTGAGTGGGACTACAATGGTCCAGTCACAAGCCTACAATCTCTATACCCAAATCAGATCAACCATCTGATGGCGGGTCTATACAAATATAGGGGAGTCTACCTTTGCACAATCTCCTACAAGGCTACAAGGTCAGGCTCGGAGAAGAAGGATCCAATTTGGATCGGCGGATGGGATTCACCCTAAGGCTATAACTTGTCCACTTGAATGGTCACAGACTATCCCAGAGGCTATCCTCCTCACGGAGCCCAAAACAAAACAAGAATATTACTGCCACCACCATGGTAAGAAGGCTACCAGCTCAGGCTTCCATGGGGATTTCAGATCTAGTGGGTCATGTGGTGGGGCTAAGGCTGTATCGGACCATGATAGCCCAGACACATAGGTCACTTGGATCTTAATGGGTCCTTAGAATCAATCCTCCATTGCTTTGAATCATAGCCAAAGTAATGGCGGATGACAAGGCAACAGCCTTGCACAGAACAACTCACAAACACACGAATCCCATAAAAGTACAACACCTAATCATAAATTCCATTAATATAATCTCAATAGATGTACATAGGCATGGCCAGCAAGTGCTGGGCCATGGAGAGAAGAAAAAGAAAAAGGAAAACTACTTACAACTAGAACAGAAAAGAAGAAGATCTCAGATCTCGTATCAGTGATACAGTCTGAGCTTTCGCTGGTGTCTAAGTCTAAGAACTCTAAAGAGTCTCAAAAGAAGCTCTCTAAACCTAAACCAGGCTTAGGTTTATATAGCAGTGGGTGTGGCAGCGCATTAGGGTTAGGAAACCCTAATTTTAGTGATGCCACATGGCCTATTAATGATCCTTAGTTGCCTCGAGGCACGTGCACAAAGATTTGAGCGTGGAAGTGCATGCTGTAATCGCTGGAAATCCCCAGAATGTCCTCTACAGAATGATGGAAGTTAGAGTTCAGAGCTTCGCCAGGTTGCAATTGATTCCCAGACTTGTCGTGTGGTAGCACTAACTTCGCGAGGATGAGTTTTCATTAAAACTTTAGACGTCGTAGGGTTGCAGCTTCTTGATGCTTTGAGCAGTCGCGAGGTAGATAGTTAAGCTCTCGCTAGATTAGGCTTTGCGTGGTTGGATTACTACTTGTGAATAGCGCGATAACTGCACGAGCATTCCATTTCACAATAGATCTTCGCAAGGCTTGCTTTGGTCTTCACAAGGCTGCTTTCTTCCTGAACAGTGCAAGAACTGCACGAGAAGTTCACTTCTTAATGGAACTTCGCGAGGATCCTCGCGATAGCTTTGAGGCTTTTCTGAACTTCGCGATAGGTTCTCTTGACATTTACATCCCGCGACTACTGCGCGATAGGTTCTCTTGAACTATGCGAGACTGCGTGACCTTTAACTTCTGAACTTCATGAGAGCTACGCGACTCAAGGCTTTTGAAACTCTTCTGTCACTCCACTGTGCGAGAAGTTGTTGTGAAGTCTTGGGACTTCACGAGGACTGTGCGAAGCATATTTTTCTGAATCCTCCGAAGCTTTGTCAGCTGCGCGAGGCTTACCTCAGGTTTGGCTTCATGGCTCATTCTTCTAGGGGACTTCTGGTGCCAATACAGGTTCCTTAACATGATTTATGACCTTATTGCACTGCTGTTTATTATCTACAGAAAGCACTTAACAAACCTTTATTAGATGGCTAAGGGTCTAATCAAAGGCTAAGTTAAGGGGTGAAAAGTAGTACTTTTTAGGTCTTAACAACCTTCCAGATCCTCTAGATTAGTCCCTGAAGTCCAGTATGTACCATATGTACTATATTTTACTGTTGTTCTAGGTGTTTACTTTATGTTTAAATTGAAGTTCTTTTTGCAATAAACATGCTATCGTAAATCATTTCAATCTGACCTGAGATAATGGGAGTTTGTCCATAGGGAAACAAACTGTCGAGCAGCACAGCAGGAAAGCCTGCTGAGTGCTGCAGCTAAGAGGGCCTGGAAATGCAGTTTATGTGGTTTTTAGGATCTTTCAATAGGTCAATTTAACTTTTTGTTCAGTCGCTATATAGTTTCGACAGGATAATTGAGGGCTTCGATCGGCCCTGAGCTCATCGACAGGTGAAACCAACTTCTCGATAGTCAACAGGGGCAAAATAATGATTTTGATAAGTTCTGGATACCTATCGGGAACTTATCGAAAAGATGAGTCCAGTCCCACTTAAACCTATGGGAAAGATGACTCCACCTATCGTGAACCCATCGAATCATCCACTCTGAAAGCCTTGACTGTTAAGCTTTCGATAGGACACATCAACCTATCAAAACCAACCTATTCATCCGATCAAAATCGTATTTCATCCTTTAAATACCTATCAATAGGTCATTTCCGCCCCATTTGGTACCATCTGCAAACCCTAGCTCTCTTCCTCATTTTTTACCTCCCCTTCTCTTTGCTACATCCCGTAGAAACCTTCACTGCCATTTTGAAGAGGAGCATTTTGCCTTGGATTTTAGAGAAATTAGAGCTGTAAATTGTGACATCTAAAAAAACCCTAGGATTCTCGGGTAAGTTGTCTTCTTGTTTTCCCTCTGGCACTTTTCTAGCAGTTAATTCAGTGTTTCCCTACATACCGTTCTAGTTCTAGAAGCAATAATGGCAGATTTTGAAGAAACCCTACCTGACCTATTTCAGAAACCAACTGCTTCCACCCCTAAATCCGTAAAGAAAGCAAAGCCTCTCACCAAAAAGAGGAAGCTCTCTAACGAGACACCCAAGAAGGCCCATAAAGCCAAGAAAGCCAAAACCGTTGAAATTCAGGAGCCTGTGGTAGAAATGCCCTTAGAGAGAGTTTCTCCTGCTACGGAAATACCCGTGCCCACCCTTTCTGCTGGGTTAACTACCCCCAATGAATTTGTGGGCACTTTGAGTCTTGTCCCTGAGATAGACTTTTACCTGGCATACTTTGCCAACATTGGGGAGTGCCAGGGGACATTGAACTATTTGAAGAAAGAAGGTTTGTTACCCCTGCTTTCGCCTTTGATGCAAACAGTTTATCCCAGGCTGGTGAAATTGTGGTATCAGAACCTGACCAAGAAGGTGGTGCCTGGGACTGAGGATGTACTTGAGATTTTGATTGATGATTGGCAGTTGATTATAGACTGCAAAGACATTGGGATGGCTTTGGGAGTCCCATATCAATTTGACACCACTAGAGCTGAGGGAGCACCTATTTGGGCTACCTTTAGGGAAATGGCGAAGCAGCTCACCAATGATATTGTGGGCTCTGGTGAATCTCTGATGAGAAGAGACCTCCCTCCTACCTTAAGACTCATGGACACCATTTTGAGGAAAAATGTCTATGTCACTAGGCATTTGCAAGAGTGGAGGGCCCCATTAGTGGATGCCCTATACTATTGTTCAAAGGGGCAATTTGTGAATGCACCCAAGTTGATTTTTGAAGCAATGGTGGGCATCAATGACAAGGTACTGAAAAGGCAAGCTTTTGCAAAGGAAGGTGGTCTGCCATTTAGTAGACTCATCACATGCCTGCTCAAGGCTGGGAAATATGCGATCAAGAAAAAAGAGCCAGTGGAGAAGGTGACCCATAAGGTATTTGGAAAGAGGGCATGGTCCACAAGCCTCACCTTGATTCAGAAAAATAAGCCCGCCGGAGTGGAGGAGGTCGTAAAGATATCCACTACCATGGCAACAGATCTCCCTGTCGAAATACCCTCATCCACCCTTTCACCTATCATACCTGTCCCATTACCCACCCCTCCAACCACGTTACTTTTTCCCTTTGTATCAGTCCCTTTTCCAATAGACCCCTTTCCAACCACCTCTGAACCAGTTTCACCTCTACCCACCACTCAGGTCCCCCTACCTGAAATCCTTGAACTTCCCCCATTCTCAGAGCCTACCCCTACCATGACATCTCCACCCACTGACCAACCCCTTTTGCATACACGGGGTGTGGACCAGTTCACCACTACTGGATTCACTGCCCTCATGACTTCCATTGGGGAGGATGTGGCTCATTAATACACCCCACTCCCTGACTCCCCACACCCTCCCCCGCCCCCCCAATTTTAACCATGCACCCACTTCTCCCTTCCATCCCATTCAAAAACCTATTCCTTCCCCACCTATACCTGTTCCCCCTCCTCCATCCCAAATTCTTCCTCCTGTCCAACCTTCCCCTCCTAAACCCAAGAGGACTTACACAAAGCGAAAGGTCACCGCAACCAAACCTTCCCCTATTTCTGCTCGCAAAACAGGGAAGCAGCCTGCTACCCAGTCTGAAGAGGCAGCCACCACAAAGCCTCAACTCCCTCCAGTCGCCCCCTCCACTTTGCTCTCCAAGGAAGAGAGAAGACAAGCTGTTGCGGCTCTGCCCTCTTCCCATCTGATTCTGATTCAGATGATTGGTCCACTCCTCTTGCTGCTTCTACTAAGAAGAATAAGAAATTTGCTACCCAGTCTGAGGAGGCACTCCAGCAGCCCACCAAAAAGTCTCAACAAAAACCCAAAACTCCTTTATCAAAGGCCGAGTTGAAAAATCTGCAAGATTTATATGATTGGCTTGATGATGCCTGAAAATAACTGTAATTTATTTTTTTTTCTTCTATTATGCCCTTTGTACATATTTTTGCTGCTTATATACAAATTTCTTCTTGGTAATGTATTTTCTCTTTCATTGTTTTCTTTTCTATTCTTCATAGGGTTTACCTTCTTCCATTACTCCCATGTTATACACAGTGAGGACACTATTTAGTTTAGGTTTGGGGGTGTGGCATGCATGCCAATAAATTAGTTAATTTCACTACAGCCAAGATTAAAAAGGAGCTTGTGGAAATAAAGTGAATTCTCATTAAATTTTTTGAAAAAAAAATAAAAAATAAATAAATAAACCATTTGGAACTGAAAGAAACTGCAATTTTAACATTGGTCATGAAGTAAATGTCAACAACTTTCGAAAAGAGAAAGTTGTGAGGATACCCCCCGGAATTTTGGATGGAAGGCCATACCCAATGAGATTTGGGCCGGAAATTTTTTTCTCTTTGAAGAGTGTCTTGGCAAGTTTTCTGCTCTGAGGACTGGTTGGACCTAATTCTGCTCACTAGAAGTTAGGCAAACCTGAATTAAAATTGCTTGACAGCATCCATGATATTGAGGAAATGAAGTAAGGTCATCCCTTGGACAGTTTGAGCTTGAAGATCCTACCCTTTTAACTGCCCTTGAAACACCCACTTTGAGCCATAAAGATCCCAGTTTCTTTGATGGAAATAAAAAAATTCAAACCCAAAAAAACCTTTGACCTAATGCAGCCTGACCCTCACTCTGAGAATTTAGACGATAAAGGTGAAGAAATGGAAGAAGGTAGAGTTGGTGTGATATTTGGTTCAGAAAGAGAGAGACTCATTTGGTGGTATTGTGGCATTCCAACCCATAAAAAAAATAAAAATAAAATAAAAAATAGAACAAAGGGTTGAGAAAGA
Source organism: Chloranthus sessilifolius (assembly GCA_021018995.1). Lineage (NCBI taxonomy): Eukaryota > Viridiplantae > Streptophyta > Magnoliopsida > Chloranthales > Chloranthaceae > Chloranthus > Chloranthus sessilifolius. Next base: position 51,240,055 of record CM037598.1, read on the forward strand.
GAAGACATTTCATTGAAAGATTGAAAAGAGGATTGATCACTTCAAATATGAAAATTCAAGAAGTAGATGAAAGTGTGTTGAAATGAAGAAGGTGTTGTCTAGACACTTTCTTACCTTTACTGATTTCTCAATTTGAACCCCTGTTATCCCTTTCACCAACCTCATCCCTAAGCCACATTACAACCCAATAAAATGACCTTACTGATCTGAAATGAATTGAGTTGTCATGTGGAGATAAGGATCTGTTTAATCTATGGTGTAAGGAGCTGGAGAAGTCAGAAATCAGAGCAATGCCTGTGCTCATGCTTGCAGTCCTATTTTAGGGCTGCAACTGTTCTTGAGCTGAGTGACATGATACACCCCTCTTCTTTGTATTGATGAGTGAACAACCCTGATGAGACTTGGGTCTGGAATCCAATCTCACAGGGGTAGGATCAAAATAAAAATCTTAAATGAATGGTGAGCTCTGCATCAAATTTTGGAGAGAAATGCCTTGACATGAACTGAGTGATGATGAAGAAATTGCAGCAAGCTTTCATGTTCCAACGAGATGTCTTTCTCTGATTGAACTTCCTCTAATAAATGTACACTGTGTGAATCTATTTTATCTAACTAAACTCTGCTTTAACAGGTTGCACTATGATTAACTAAATTTCATTGGCGAAGTTTGTGGGTACCTTCACTGAAAACCCTCAGGAGACTACACTCCTCCGCTAGGGATCACCTAGGAGTTTAAAAGGCTTGGTGCATATGCTAAATGCATTCGTGATCCCTACAAAAGTGGCATTTTAATTTTCTTTAAATTCTCCTTTGCTCAAGGACTAGCAAAGCTTAGGTTTGGGGCTGTGTTAAGTGGTGAAAAATGCCACTTTTCATCCTTTCACCTGACCTTTGATAAACCTGTGAGCACACTAATAAACCTCTATTGAGTTTATTTTGTAGATAGCAATAAAAGATGAAAACAATGCAGAAAACTACTCAAGAATGCCCACAAAGAAGCCATCTCTCAGCACAATACAGACCCAGCAATAGCACACTAGAGGGTCACACACCATTGGGCCCTTGGAGCGCATGGCCATAGCAGAGGAAGGCGCAGGAAGCGAAAACAGGCCGAAAACATCCTATCGAGAGGTCATCTGAAGACTTTGATAAGAGCTGAGAGTTAAACTGGAGGAATTCGCGCAGTTAGTGAGGCTTCGATAGGCTCTGAAGGCAGAGAAAAGAAGGATTTGTGAGGATGGTGAAATTCGATAGGATCCAAGGACCTATCGAACAGATGAAAGAAAGATAGAGTTCATCCTGTTGAAAGCTGCCTGAGGAGAAAAGGGAACCTATCAAAAGGTTTCTTGAACCTATCGGAGGACCACCTGGATTTATCGAAATGGAGATGCTGGAACAGCACCTACCAAAGGATACTTGAGCCTTTCGATAGGAGTGAGAGCCATCCTATCGAAGAGATGGCATGCAAAGCTAAAACCTATTGAAACGGTCATCCAACCTATCGAAATGATCCTTCAGCCTGTCGAATGCTCCAGATAAAGCTCAGTGAATGCTGAAGCCTCAAGGCTCATCCTATCAGAATCTATCGAAGAGATTGGAGAACCTAGAGAAAGGACTAAAAAGTTCTACTTGAACCTGTCGAAAGCTTCCCCAACCTATCGAAATCGTGTGCGAAACTTCACAGAAAATCAACTATCCACACGCTGTGACTTGGTGACTTGTTGCACGCAACTCGAGGCACTTGGTGATCGACATGATGATTCTAGAAGATGCCCTAGGAAACCCTAATCGACCCACGTGCTCTAGCAGAACCCTAACAAACTCTGAGGACCTTCGAGAAGGGAGTTTTGGTGATAAAAATAAGTGAGAAAGCTATATATAGAGATCACCAATTGAAATGAGGGGGATCGAGATTTGAACCTAAATTTTGGAGATTGGTGCTTGCAAAGAAATTCTATTTTCCCTCTTTTAGCTCAACAATGGTTGGCTAATTCCCTTGGAGTAGTGAGGAGAGAGGTTAGATCTGTAATTGGGTAAGGATGAGAGTGCTATTGTGGGTTTAATGCTGCACAGACTACAGATCTGAGAGCATTTTTATTATAGAGTGAGTTTGATTGCAATGTAAATATTGTTTTTAATCCTATAATTAGATCTAAAGTTCCTTTGGTTTCATTTGGTGCTCGATCAAATTTGTGTAGAGGAGTCTGTAGATCAGCTCACCCACTTAACAGGTAGACCTCTTGGATACCATCCAATCACCCTGGATCTGATATCTCTGTATTTCCCTAAGTCTGTGACTTGGAAATTATAGCATCTGTGGTGGTTTTAATGCTCTGATTGATGCCTTTGCTTTGGAGGAAATTCCTAGGATGATCTGTGACCATTGAAGTGGACAGATCCTAGCCTTAAGACTAGTCCACTCTTAGGTTTCAATTGGATTCTTCTACTATAAGTCTTTAGATCAGATAAAGTCAATAGGATGGTCTGTGACCATTAAAGTGGATAGATCATAGCCTTAAGACCAGTTAGATCCTTTGATTTGAAGTGAAGTCTTCTACCTTGCGGCTGTGCTTGTAACCAGTTGAGAGATTTGTGTGCTCTGAACTCCTGTGGCATGATTAACCTAACCTGATTTCAGTAAGACCAATTTCCAAGCTACTCTTCTCCATTTTCTACTTTTAACTCCTTTCCCCTGCAAGATCTGGATTTCTAAACTCGATCCCAGCTAGTTTTCATTTTATTTTAGTATATCTTAAGTGACAACCCTTTTTAAACCTCTCCCCTGTCTTCTAGCTAATTTAGCATTAGTTAGGGTTCCAGATCTCTTACAGATCTAAAAATCTACCACATTTTAAACCAACCTCCCCTACTCACCATCTTTTTAAAACTTGCTACAAAAGACCCTAATTACATCCAGGTCTGTGTAGGTGTGATCTGCCTAGATTTATGAGTGACTTTTAGACCCTTTTCAAAGGGAAGGCAGACACGCCAACACTAGTCCTCAAGCAAAGGGAAAATTAAAATAGTTATTCAAAATAGTAAATGCCATTTTCGTAGGGAGCACAAATGCATTTACCATATGCATCAAGCCTTTTAAAACCTTAAGTGATCCCTAGTGGAGGAGTGAAGTCTCCTGAGGGTTTTCAGTGAAGCTACTCACATACTTCACCATTTAAACAGTTAAGTAGAGTGTAGTCTATGACAAAACAAAATTCAATGAATAAAGCTTCATTCCACACCCATTCTTTAAAAATTAAAGGGAATTACAGTAGTAATGCAACTAATTAAAACTCAAAATCAATATGTCTTTGCATCACCCCCAATCAGTTTACATCAGGAATACAATGTGCACAAACCAGTACTAAGCTTGCCTTAAATTCAAAATTCAGGTTTAGAAGGCACCCCAATGAAGTTAAATTTCAGACCTAATGCTCACCAAGGCTATCTCTCAGCAATGAGGCTCCAAGGGTGTTCACATTCTATATAGCTCAAGATCAGTCACAGACCCCAAACATAGGCATTGCCTCTAAGTTCCTGACATCTCGAAGTATTTTCACCATAGATTAGACATATCCTCCTCTCCACATGACAGCTCACTTCACTTTAGATCAACAAGGTCTTTTTAATGGGTTATAATATGGCTTATGGTTGAGGTTTAAAAAGAATAAAAGGGGTATGAGGGATTCAAAAGTGGGAAATAAGCAAGGGGAGGAGGTGGTTCATGACTTCACCTTATTCATTTCAGCACAACTTCATCTTGAATTATGTTTTTCAGAGTCAGTGACCAACTTCTTCTCTTCTTTTTAATTTTCAGATGATGTACTTCTTTGACTTCTTTTTTCTTTTTTTCTCTTTTTAAAAAAAATATTTTTATGATTTTTATGATAAATTGCCACACATATACCACTAATATACTACTTGTCTGCACTTTACTTTTCTTCTCCTTCCACCAAATGTTGAACTCCTCTAGACTGTCTTCAACTTCTTCTTTACCTTCTGTAATCTCAGAGTGATGGTAAGGTTGAATCTGGTCATGGGGTTTAGGTTCAAGTACTCTGTGTTTATTCAAGAAGAATGGATTTAAGGCTCGAAGAGTGTATGCAAAGAGGCAGTTGAATGGGTAGGAATTTTAAGCTCAAACTATCCAAATGAAGGCGTTAGATCATCTCCTTAGTGTCATGAGTGCTATCAATCAGTTTCAATTTGGAGGTGCCTAACTTCTAGTGACCAAAGGTTGAGTAAATCATTCCTTAGAGCAAAAATATGTCAAAGACACTCTTCAAAAGAACTTTGTTAGGGTCAAGTTTCACTGGGTATGGTCCTCAAATTAACCCATGGGGTGTATTTCTCCTCTCTAGTTCACTAAGTACCAATTGAAAAAAAAAAATCCTGATGTTAGCTTCATGGTAGTTCTAATCTGTCAAAGATTTTCAGTTTTAAATGTCTGCAAAATTTTTAAATACCTTCTCTCTACATGATTAGGTAAGAATTGGCTTTATTCATCTCAATTGAACCATCACTGCTGCACTAAAATTAACTATTTTCCTTGCCTACCTACCCTGCCATACCCCCAAACCTAAGTTAAATAGTATCCTCATGTTTCAGAAATTATAATATGTAGGAACAGCAGTGGAATAACAAAAAAAACAACAACAATGTAGCGAAATAAACTAGAATGAACAACCTATAAGGAAGGAAAGAAAAAAAAAAAAGGAACACAATGCAAATAGCACACAAAAGACAATTTTCACTAACCAAAAGGAATATTACATCAGATTGTTAACAATTGAAGCAACATGCATAAAATATAAAACTCATTCGAAAATAGAAAAGACAAAGAACTTTATTTACAAAAAATTATGCAATAGCCTAATCAGAATCAGAGTTTGAACTTAATACAAAGGGTGGAGTCCATTCATATTTTTTTCTCATATTTGTCCTTCTCTTTCTTCATAGTGGTGGCTTGGTCAGCCCCAGTCTTGGTCCTTTTAGCAGCTGGCTTCTTGGGCTTAGTGCTAGAAGGCTCCTTGAATGATATTCCCTTCGGCACAGCACGGTCCAAGACTGAGAATGTTGAGTAGAGTGTGGTCACCAACTTTTCCAACTGAATTGATTTAATCTTACACACTTTGTACAGATCTAGGGACTTCAATACCATCTGCCAATGCCTCTTTAGCTCCTTGTCATTATCTTTCTTGATCTGGGAAATCTAACCTTCATATGGTTGCTTCACCAAGGGTATGATAGACTCCAGTAGCAGCTCAACATCTCTCCTGACATAGGGGTCAGCAACAATGGCTTTGGTGAGGGTGTAGAACTGAGGAATGGGAATGGAACTATAAGGGACTATGGCCCAGTTGTTAGGGTCATCCATTGGATGAGGGATAATATCCAGCTTAGAGCTTATGGGTGGAGGTGATGGTGGGTTGGAGGTAAGGTCAAGTTACAGCTCCTCCTCAAGTGGCTCTGGTTGAGTGGAGAGTGAGGTAATGGTTAAGGTGAATGTAGGTGAAGTGGGTAGCTACTCTTCATCAAAGTCTGTGCGGGTAGAAGGAGATGTAAAGGTAGGGAAAATAAGTGGCACCTCCTCCTCAAAATTAGTCTGTGTGGAGGTGGAGGTATAGGTCGGTGGGATAGGGACCGACTCCTCAGAATCAGGGTCTATTCTGGTGGTAGCAGGGGTTGTTATCACTAGAGTTGAGGGCTGGGGCGAAGGTGGTGGGGTATGGCTATAGATGTAGCGGGTTGTGGTTGGTTTAAAGTCTGAAGAGTGGTTTGAATGGATTGGAGGTAGGGTTTTGGGTATTGGCCAGGATTTGGGCCTGTAATGTTGTAAGAAGGGAAAGTATCTTGGCTAAGGGATCTGAAATGGTTGGGATTGTAGGTGTGGTTGTTGATATTGGTTGGAAAGGGGAAGTGGGGACATAGTTTAATTGGGTAGGCTATGGGGAGTCAGAGAGGGGTGAATACTCATATTTGATGTCATCCACAATGGAGTCCATCATTGCTGAGAACCCCTCAGATGTGAATGGGTGTTGATCATGGGTGGGGGAAAAAGGAATGGAATGGATAGGGGAGGTAATGGGATCAAATGGGTCAAGTGGTTTCCCAAGTGGTGGGTGGTTCAGTGGTGGTGGTTTGTTCAATGTCGGTGGCCATGAGCTCACTGTCATCCATTGCGAAGGGGGAAGGTGGGTCTGGAATTGGGCTAGGTATGTGAGTTGGCTCAAGGTTTTTTATGGGCTGGGTTAATGGAATAGGTTCAAAACCTGGTATAGGTGATGGTAAGGTAATGGGTGTTTTGGTTGGCTTATTGGTTTTCTTCTTGTATTTTCTTTAGATAGGTGGGGTGGGCAGGTTAAATGGGAAGGTGGGTTGAGTAGGAGCTGGCATGGGGATAGGGATGGATTGTGAAAGGTGTTATGAATGGAATGGTAGGCATGGGGGCAGTGATGGTAGGTGGGATGATGTCTATGGGTGGTGGGATGGTGTGTGGGGCTGAATTGGAAGTAGGGATAGCCACTCAAATGGCTACAGATTGTCTGCTAATGTGGTGGGTGGATCGGAGCTGGTAGTTGCTGATGTAGCAGGGAGGGTCTAAGCTTCCTTCTTCCTCTTCATCATGGACATGCTAATAGTCAACAATATCTTCCCAAACTCAATTGGGGGATGTTTTTTAGTTGGTTCCCAAATCTTCCAGTGGTATCCTTCTTGTTTTAGAAGGGCTGTGATCAGCCAGCAGTATAGAAACCCAGTGGGTTTCTGTTTCTTTTGCACTTTGGTGTGAATGTCCTGCATCTCCTAAAAATCAACTGGGCAACATTGAAGCAATGCCCCTGAGAGAAGGAATAGATGGCATTGGCAATTGGGTGCCTGCTCTCTGATGGTGCCCAGTCATATAGATGTTCTTTCTAAGAACATGATGCATAAACAACAGGTTGGGGTCATAGTCTCCCCTCTTCATTGTGTCCCCAAAATCCTTCTTTCCTTAGTCAGCTTGTCAGCAATTTCAGTGATGGAGGCACTCAGTGGAGCTCCCAGATTGCATGTTGGGTCAGAGGTAGCTGGAATGCCTTGAGCTAGGGAAATCTCATATGTGCCCACTAGCATCTCAAAGTCATCAATTAGGATTAACAGCCTAGGGTGCCCAGCATCAGACTTCTTTACCCTGATGTTTCAGTACCACAGTTGTACTAGTCTAGGGAACACCAACAACTTTATATATGTAAACAAAGGCTCCAAGGAGGCCTTGGTCAGAAATTCAATCGCTGGAGTAGCCAAGGGCTCCTTTTCAAAAAATGCCTTGTCAAAGGCAGTCTCAGGCACTAATTTAATGGTAGCCATGAATTCACTGGGAGTTGTTAGGGGGTCTATTTCTAGAGCATCCTCTTCACCCTTTTTCTATTTCTTTGATTTTTTAGTGCTTTTAGTGATAGCCCTAGCCCTCTTTTTGGGTTTCTCCACTTGGGGCATTGGGACATCAGTGGCCTCCATAGTCGAGGATGTAGCAATCCTCACGGATATTCTAGTGGGAGTTTGTTTGCCACATTGTAGAGGGTTCAACAGTAAATATAGTTTATCAAAAAATGGGGAGCTGGAGGCCATTTGTTCAAAACCTAGATTTGTACCCCTTCAGTTCACAAGCCCAAGGTTGCCTACAACTCTCAAGTGTCTTTTAATAAAATCTCCTTGCAAAAATCAAACTATTATCCAGGCACAACAAACCAATACACCTAGCTAGAGGAAATTGAGAATCTTACCCCAAACTGCTAGGGTTTCAAATTTATGAGTGCTCAGTGGACCAAATCTGACTTTGCTAGGTGCAAAATGTGCGGCTTGTGAAGCTGAGCAAAGTGCAAGAGTGAAGGATGGATGGTTGAGCAGTTCTGGTAGTGGGAGGAGAAGATGAGAGGTCTGGTCGGCAGTGTGTTAAAGAGCTCTGGCAGAAGATAGAAGTGAAAGAACTTAGCGAGGGGTTTTAAATAACAGAACCCGAGCTTCGCGAAGATATCGCGAGAATATATCAAGAGAAAATGATCCTCGCGAGCTCATACAGACTAGGAATGAACTTGTGCAATTCACTTTGATCTACGTGATAGGCCTTTTTGGTAAAAATGAGGGCCTCACGAGGCTCTCACTAGGCTCTACTTTAGGCCATTCTGCTCGCGAAGTTCTCGTGCAACTCATTTGTTACACAACAAAACTTGTCAAGGCCATTTCTTTCACAACACTTTCTCCACATCAATTTCAAAACATGCTTCCTTCATAATTCATGATGCATGCACACTTTTTCATGCTTTATGCACACAGATTATGCACAACACAGATCACTCATTCTCACAAGCAAGCTCATAATGAAGCATAGAAACAAAGTTGCACATTTCACCTAACACCCAATTCACACATGTAGATTACACGACCCTTAGTAAATGAAGGCTCATATACTTAGATACAGATTCCCTAGGCACTAAAATGCTCACATAAAATTCAACAACACAAAAGAAACATACAAAAAGGATAAATGACAGAATTTCAACATCAAACAAAACCAGTTAATTTACACGGTACACAAGGCTAGGGATTATTGATCATTGGGAGGTTCATGAAGGTACATGGTTGCAGAGGTCTCCATAGTAGTTTCCACACACAGCTTGAGTCCCTAATCATTCACTTTCATAATCCTCCCAGAGGTTGGATCCATAATCTCCGTAGCCCCAGATGGGAATGCATGGATGACATTAAAGGTCCATCCCATCTGGTTCTCAGCTTAACAGGAAAGAATTTAAGCTTGGAGTTGAAAAGCCATACCTTGGCACTATCAGGAAAATCTTTTTTGAGGAGGCTCTTCTCAAAGAATGCTTTGGCTTTCTGTTTGTAAATTCTTGAATTGGAATAAGCATCCAACCTTAGCTCCTCCAGCTCAGACAACTGTAATTTCCTATTTGAACCAGCAGTAGTTAGATCCAAGTTCAAGCTTTTAATCCCCAAAAAGGCCTTGTGTTCCAAATCTACTGGCAGGTGGCATGCTTTGCCATAGATTAATCTGAATGGGGACATTCCAATTGGGTCTTATAGGCTATCCTATAGGCCCACAATGCATCATTAAGCTTCACAGCCCAATCCTTCCTATCAGTCCTAACTGTCTTCTCTAGGATATGCTTAATTTCCCTATTGAAAATCTCCACTTGCCCACTAGTCTGTGGGTGGTAGGGGGTAGTAATCTTATGGGTAACAACATACTTCTTGAGAAAGCTCTCAAAGTGCCGATTACAGAAATGGCTGCCCCCATCACTGATGATGTCTTTAGGGGTGCCAAATTTGGAGAAAATATTTTCTTTGATAAATTTTAGGACAACCTTATGATCATTTGTCCTTGTAGCAGTTGCTTCCACCCATTTGGAAACATAATCCATAGTTGCAAGGATGAAACCCATTGAAGGAAAGGGGCCCATGAAATCTATCTCCCAAATGTCAAACAACTCCACAACAAGGATGGGTTGCAGTGGCATTGAATATCTCTTTCAAATGCCACCCATCCTTTGACATCTTAAACAGGCTTTACAGTTTGCATGGGCATCCTTAAAAAAGGAAGGCCAGTAAAACCCATAATGTAGCACCTTTGATGTTGTCTTTTTCTCACTAAAGTGACCCCCACAGGCATATTCATGGCATATAGTGAGAATACTGTGGATGTCACTATCAGGGGAACATCTCCTAATGACCTGGTCTACACAATATTTAAACAAGCATGGATCCTTCCAGAAAAAGTGTTTGACTTGTGAGAAGAATAAGTCCTTGTCCATCTTGGACCAGTGGGAAGGGATCCTACCTCCAACAAGGTAGTTGACTATGTTGGAAAACCAGGGAACAACAGATTAGATGGAAAATAATTGCTCATTAGGGAAAGACTCTCTTAATGGTGTACCAACACATTCTTCAACTACAATCCTAGACAAGTGATCAACCACCACATTTTCTACTCTTTTTTTGTCTTTGATTTCAAGATCAAACACCCACAGCAGCAGGATCTATATAATCAACCTTAGCTTTGCATCTTTCTTAACCAGCAGGTACTTGAGGGTAGAGTGGTCAGTGAAGATAATAATTTTAGACCCAAGGATCTAGGATATAAATTTGTCCACAACAAATACTACTGTCAGAAGTTCCTTCTTTGTTATTGTATAATTCAGCTGAGCTTCTGTTAGTGATTAGTTGGCATAATAAACCACAGTAGGCAGTTTATCTTTCCTCTGACCCAAAACAGCACCCACAGCTAGGTCTGATGCATAACAAATTAAATCAAAAGGCAAAGAATAATCAGGGGCTTGAATCACAGGAGTAGTGTGTTAGTGCGTGCTTTTTCTGGGTTCCTCTCGATTCTCGTTGAATAATTGGCTTCCAATTCTGTCCTGTTGGACTCTAGCTATGCGGTGTATGTGATAAGGTGGGGTTAAATAGTAATAGGAGGAATTTCCTAGGATGATTGCTAGCTGATTTGTGATCACCAGCTGCAGATATTTATCGACGCTGCAACACATCAATGATCACGCATTTAAGCGAGAGTGGATTACTTCTATACTGAATTGTCCGCCTGCGAACATCAGCTGTAGTGTCCTCTTTTAATTAGATAGTTTCAGCTTTCTTTTTAGTTTCCCTTGTTACTGTTATGGTCGATTTAGATTCCTTTTTTTGTTGTAGATTATGATTAGGTGAGCTTATTATGACAGGTCATTTTACTGTCCTGATGCTATCAGGAGTCCAATCATTTTTTAGTTTCTTTGTATTATTAGGAGTCCAATTATTATCAGAGTCCTGGCTCTACTAAGAGTCCAATCAATTCCAGTCTCCTACTGGTACTAAGAGTGCATGTGCATCAGTTTCAATAATAATGCAATTAAATAAAAGAGTCCAATTGTATTGCAATTCTATATGAAGCAGGTATATTAATCGTATTGCAATTATAACTAAAGCAATTTAAGTAGTCCTACTAGAATTCTAATTAAAGAAGACCCTAGATTTCGGTTTTTTTCTATGCATATCCTCTCTTTGTGTTTTGCAAATTTCAATTGTGTATCAACATTCATTGTGTGAGATTCAAACAAAGTTTTAAAATGGGAAAAGCTGAAAAATCGCTGGCTGCAAGGTTCCTTAAGTCTTCTATTAAGAAAATTAGCAAACCCTCCAAAAAAGAAAAGGCAAAACCTCAGCTAAAAGGAAACTGTCGATGGATAAAGCTGATATGATTGAGAAAGGGAAAAAGGTTAGACATGAGGAACCCATCCCAACAGCTACTGCTAGTCCTGAGCCTGAGCTTCCTCCTCTGCCTATGCATTTGGTACTGCCAAACCCATTCATTGAAGCTCAGAAGCTGATTCCAGAACTTAATGTTGATGAGAACTTTTTCTCAAACAAACCTGAATGTAAGCTATCCTTGAAATACATCAGGGATGCTTCACTGAGCAATATCCTAACCCCTCTTCCAGAGAAAATTTATCCACGAATGGTGAGATTATGGTACCAAAACATGGTAAAAGTGATGAAGAAGGATGCTGATGTCCCTACTCTTGTAATTTTCATTGATGATTGCGATTTAATAGTCACTTATGAAGACATTGGAAATGCCAGCTGGTCCATTAACTGCACCAGAAACAGCTTCTTTCAGAGAAATGGCTGCCCATCTAACCAAAGGCATAGTTGGAAGTGGGCAGTCCATCATGAGGAGAGACTTAGAACCCCACTGTTTGCTGATGGATTCCATTTTGAGAGGGTGTTTTTATGTCACTGGGCATAGCCAGGAAAGAAGAACACCAATTTTGGAGGCCCTCTTTCATATCTCTAAGGGGCAATTCTTCAATGCTCCTATGCTCATTTTTAAGCCATGGCTGACATCAGTGCCAAGATGAAAAAGGAACAGAAAATAGCTGGCATACCATTTGGAAGGCTGATCACAGCCATGTTAAGGGCCAAATTTGATATTGATGAGCAAGTGCCATTCGAGATTATCTCCCCTCATGCATTTGGGAAGAGGGCTTGGACTACAGGCCAAACCATGTTGAATAAAATGAGGGAAGCAGTTGAACCAGCCCCTGCAGCTGCCCATGAATTTGCTATACCAGACCCTGAGGTGACCAGCTCTTTTGCTGCACCTATTTCACTTGCAGCTGACGTTGAACAAGTTGTCCTCCTTGTGGTGACCAGCTCTTCAGCTGCACCCATTGTTGAAGAGCTCATGATCGTACCCACTTCACCTAGCACAGCTCCTATTCCTTCACCCATTCCAGCTGTCCCATCACTCATAACCACCATAAGCCCAATTGCAGCCTCTCCCTCTACACCAACCACTCCAGCCATACTCACAACACCAATTTCCCCTAACAATGTCTAAGAGATGGCCACAGATTTTGTTGAACATTCTCCTAGCACTCCCCTTCTCCAAAGTTTCTCAGGTTCACCTACTCATTCAACTCATACACCTGAAGTAACTCATACCCCTGAACCTGAGATATTCACTACAGAGGCCTATTCCTCAATGATGGGATCTATCTTTGAGAATATTGGGCTTGAATCTGTACCTATACCTGACCCTCCTCATTTCACCCATTTGGCTACTTCCCCCTTTACAGCCATTTCACCCATTGCCCCTCAACCATCTACATCACTTTGCATACCACACACACACCAGAATCAATTAGCCAAATCTTTACCTTTCTCCAATCCATCCAGGCCCAACTACAGATCAACACAGACAATCAGTCTGTGACAAATTCCCTTCTCCAAACCTTAGCCTCCACATCCCAAACAACCACCTTAGCCACTGTACCTACTGTTGCTGGCCATGCTACCCAAACAGACCCTGAGGTAGTTTTTGTAGATCCACCCATCCTCACCACTGCTGACAATGCTACCCAAACAGAACTTGAGGTAGTACTTTTTGATTCCCCTTCAACTTTCCTCAATTTCTCTGATCAAGCTACTCAAACTGACCTTGAGGTCATACTTTTGGACTCCTCTTCTCCCACCCCCACTGTTGGGATACCTTTGGTCCCCTACCACTCCATTCCCATTCCCAGATTTGCCACTCTCAAAAGGGCTATGGAAGAGAACCCTTATATCTTTCGCGATGTCCTCAAGGGGTTAGCTGAACTGCAAGCATACATTAGAACCCCTTATGAAGACCAGATTCGAAAATTGGACTTGTTCATGAAATTTGAGAGAGAGAAGATGCAGGACTTGCTGCGCCAAACTTTTCTGATGGTTAGGAGTGAGCAGCACAGGGTTACCATGTTGCAAGCACAACTTGAACAAGAAATATTGAGGGCTACTAGACTTGAAAAGTATATTGGCCTCACCAAAAAGATCAAATCTGAGGAATACACCGAGCTGCAAGGCATAATCTAGGAGAAGGCTAAATCGAGTTCAGACTCCAATACTGACTCAAGTTCTGACTCTAACAGTGATTCCAGTTCTGATCCAATTGAACCAACTTATGATACAAATTTTGACCCCAGTGATTAGAATACATTGTACATGTTTGTTTTGAGGGTCTGTAATATGTACTTCCTGTTTTCTGTTAACTTTTGTTAATTAGTAATTACTGTGCATTTCTTTTGTTTCTTCTCTGTCCTTATGCTTTCTGTTTGATTGTTTTCTTTTCTTTGCTTATGCACTTAAGACCAGTGAGGGCACTGCTCATCATAGGTTTGAGGGTGTAGCAGAATTACCAATAGTTTAGTTAAAATCGATGCGACTTATGATCATGAGAATTTTTGAAGATAAAGTAATTTCACACCTGTTGTTTTGAAAAATGAGGAAGTTAAAATTTTTTAAAACTGATTTTTAGTGTAATTCCAATACTTTCATGAAGTGAATGTCAGAAAAATTTCAAAATAAAATTGGTGTTTTAGTAAACCTAAAAAGAGAGAAAACAGTGATAATATACCTCAGGAATTTGATAGAAAACTACACCCAGTGAGACTTGGGCCTGAAATGTATTCTTTGGAGATATGAATTGGCAATTTTTTCTGCTCTAGGGACTATTTGAACCTTCTTACTATCACTAGAAGTTACACATATTCAAATTGAAATAACTTGACAGCTATCATGATATTAAAGACATGATGTAAGGCCTCCTTTTGGACAGTTTGAACTTCAAAAAGCCCCACCTTTTGAAACTACCTTTTATACACACCAGTTGAGTTGTATAAATCCAAGATTTCTTTGAAACCTCATCAACCAACCTAATCAACCTCATTTTGCCTAACCCTCACTCTGAGAATTCAGAAGGTAAAGGAAAGGAAGCTGAAGAAAGGAGAGTTGGGTAGTAGTTTGGTAAAAGAAGAAGAAAAATAATTGAAGGCAATGATGTATGAACAAAAGAAATGTGGCATTCCAGTCAATGTTGCTTTGAAAAAAAAAAAAAAAAAAGAAAGGGAAAAGTCATTTCATTTGAAATTTGAAAAAAAAAGAGAAAAAGATGGCCACTTTGGCTCTGAAAATTCAAAGAAGCAGATGAAATTGTGCTGAAATGAAGGCGTGTCTACCACCTCCTGACCTTGACTGACTTCTCAATTTGGAGCTCCATTCCACCTCTTTATTCTTGATAAATTTCACCCATAAGCCACATTACAACCCAATTCAAAGTCCTTACTGATCAATGATGAATTGAGCTATCACATGGAGATAAGGATTTGTGTAATCTATGGTGAAAGGAGCAGTAAATTCAGAACTGAAAAGCAATGCCTATGCTCCTGCTTACAGTCCTATTTGAGGATTGTAATTGCTCTTGAGCTGTGTGAAATAGTACAACCCTCCTATTTGCATGATGAGTGAAAACCCTGGTGAGAGTTGAGTTTGAAATCAAATTATTTGGGGTAACATCAAAACTGAATTTTCAAATAGAAGGCAAGCTTTTCATTAATTTTTCTTATAAAAACTTTTTGACACAAACTGAGTGAATGGTAAAATTACAGCAGAATTTTAGTTTTAAACTAATGTTTTCTTGAAGATCTTTTTACAACTTGACTGATGCAGGTGTGAATAACCTGACTGGATAAAAGTCTGCTTTAATAGAACTGCATTGATATTAACTAATTTATTGGAGAAGTTTGTGGGTACCTTCACTAAAAACACTCAGGAGACTTCACTCCTCCACTAGGGATCACCTAGGGGTTTAAAAGGCTTGTTGCATATGCTAAATGCAACTGTGTTCCCTACAAAAGTGGCTTTTCATTCTGTTTTTAATTTTGTCTTTGCTCAGGGACTAGCCAAGCTTAGGTTTGGGGGTGTGTTGAGAACTGGAAAATACCATTTTCCACCCCTTAACCAGGGTTTTGATAGACCTTTGAGAGAACTAAATAAGTATTTTAAGTGTTTCTTTCACAGCTAACAATAAAGGTAGGCTTAACCCTGAAAGCAGCCTAAAAGTGCCGAAAATATGATGATCCATATTGATCCGGAGGAAGAAGGAGAAGGGACAACCTCACTAGCTTTCAAAATGCCTAAACTAAAGAGGGCAATGGCCTGGTTTCAACCAGGAAAGAGGTGTGGAGCTATTCGAACAGAAGAATGCATTATAGATTGCTTTTTGAAAGGAATCTGAACTTTTTGAAAAGAACCTGAACTTTGCGAAAAGAACCAAAAGCTCCAGGCTTAGCTTTCAAAGAGCACTTGAACTCATCGAAAGGATTTCTGACCTATTTGAAAAGAAGGGAACTCCTTGCGAACAGAACCAAAACTGTGCGAAAAGAGCTTCAGAAGTCACAGTACCTTGCGAAAAGTTCTCCAAACTGTGCGAAATGGTATTCTGAAGATTCCTAGCATCTGTAAGGGTAATTCAGTCATCTCTGCATGCGCCCCAATGCATTTAAAAACCCAGGGACATTTCAAAAGATTTTCAGCACGAACCAAAGGCATATTCCACCCCATGTGAACAATCGAAGATGAAATCACTTGGCGGGAACTTCTAAAAGCTCTAACAGATTTTTGAATTACATAACAGAATTGATGTTTCTGTCATCTGATTGGTCGAACCAGATCAAGCAGTTCTGATTGGCCAAAATAGATCTGGATCTTTGTGCTCGACTCCTATTGGTTGATACAGATCTAACCAATTCTGATTGGTTGATACACATTTGAGCTAGACTTGGGGAAAACTATAAATAGATGAACCATTTGCCCAATTTGGGTATCCAGATTTTGAGTTTCATTTCTATTACCTCATTTCCATTTAAGATAGCTTGTCTGAAATTTCGGTAATAGTCTAGCTTTTATTTGTAATTGAGAGCTGTGAGATATCTTTGTACTCCACGTGAGAATGGTATTGAAGACTACAAATTCGAGAGCTGTTTAAGCTGTGCTCTGTAATTGTAATGGTGAATTTGGAAAGGTTGTTGTGAAACATACGTTCTCAATTGGATTCGTGTTAAGGGTACCCTGTGATCTCCTTATTTCATTAGATTCATTTTTGATCTCCTTATTTCCCTTAATTCATTATTCCTGTGAGAATTGGCGTTTGTAACCTAATTTCTCACAGCATTTGTAGTGGTGTTTTTTGTTCGGAATCACGGATTCGAATTAAAGACTATTGGATGATCTGTGTCCATTGAAGTGGACAGACCATAGCCATAAGTCCAACTCAATTCCAATCCTTGTGTTGGATTACTTTCTCTTGCATCTGTGCTGGTAGCCAAATGAAGATTGGATAATATCTCATTCGTTTTACATTTATTCTCATTCTGCAATCAAGTACTAAATTGAAGTTAGATATTATTTCTCCATTCTTATTAATTTGCATCAAATCTCCCCAACTCGGATCTAGATCATTTAGTCTTAATCTTTTACTTTTATCATTTAGTTAATGTGACAAATTCAACCTCCCATCTTATATGCTTTTTAGATTGGATCAGAGGTTAGATCTGGTAGCTCAGATCTGAAGGTTTATCTTACATTTTAAATCAATTCCCTGTGGATGATCTTTTACTCACTTACATTTAAAACTTGCTACAATTGGCCCTGATCTTGCAGGATAAGTATGTTCTCTCTATGCTGATATTTTCTTATTCTTTTTAGTTTTACAAATTCAGTACAATTCATCATTTGTAAGTCTGTTTTCAAAACACAAATAAACCATGCACACTTAGAATCAACAATAAGTTTTTGGCACCGTTGCCGGGGATTGGTAGACCTAAGTTTTATTTTTTATTACATCAGTGCCAGCTGTTCTATTGTTTAAATCTGTGCAGTTATTCCAATACATTTTGAGCGTGGAATCCACTTTCAAAGGCACACTGAAGGTTTGCTGTGCATAATTTGATTCTCTATTTCTGTGTTGTATGTTTGGTAGGAGGACTCTCAATCTTGTGATTGTCCCTCTGAATTTAGAAGTTGAAAAGCTACTAAGAACCATACAAACATCACAGAATTTTACTGAGACTGCTACTATGGATGAAGAACCTAGACTTTTAAGGGATTACTTTGCACCTGGTGCATATAATTCTCCATTTTGCATTCAATTTCCTACTGTTGAAGGAAATTATGAGATCAAATCATCAACTATTCAGATGGTTCCTTCCTTCCATGGTTTGAGTAAGGAAGATCCATATAAGCATGTGGATGAATTCTTGTCTCTTTGTGCCACATTCAACATAGCTAGATTGGGTTCAGAGGCAACCAAGCTTAGGCTCTTTCCTTCTTCATTAAAGGACAAAGCTAGAGCATGGCTGTCTATGTTGGCACCAAATGGTATCACTTCTTGGAATGATTTGCAATGTCAATTTTTAGCCAAATACTTCCCTATGTCTAAGACCAGCCAGTTGAGACAAAATATTATTTCCTTTTCACAACACTCAACTGAAACTTTCCATGAAGCATGAGAAAGGTTTAAAGAACTTTTAAGGCAATGTCCTCATCATCAAATTCCCCGATGGCAGCTTGTTCAAAGCTCCTATCAAGGAATTGATCAAAAGGGTAAGAATATGGTAGATGCTTCCCGTGGAGGCACCTACTTGCAAAAGACAGTTGAGGAGGTCTGGGACTTATTTGAAGTGATTGGTGAAAATTCAACTGAACAGGAATCTTTGTCAAGAGACATTGAGAATCCTGCTCGGTTGAATAATCAGCAAACCACCAAGGGAAAGATTTATGAGGTGAATGAGTTGGAAAGGAAAATGGATAATTTGACCCCTAAGTTTGATAGATTGATGGACTCACATAAAAATCCAATGGTTGCAAGAGTAGAGGAGGCATGTCTGATATGCCAGTCCCCTACTCATTCACTTGATCAATGTCCAGCTACACCACAGTTCCTAGATCTAGTGGTGGAGCAAGCTCATACTGCCCAATCGTTTGGACAGATGCAGTCAAATGAATATGCATGGAGAGGGCACCCCAATTTAAGGTGGAGCCAAGGCAATTATCAATCACAACAGCAGCAGCAACCAAAGAATCAAATACCTTTCAAAACTGCTCAGCCTTACCAGCAGAATTTTTATATCAAGCCAAATTTTCAGCAGCCCATTCCACAACAACCTGTGCAGCAATCTACTCCAGTTCAAACCCCTTCTAGATCCCCTTCTTTTGAAGACCAACTTCTAAATTCACTCCAGAATTTAGGGTCTTTAACTCAGACTGTAAACTTCCACAGTCAGAGCATAAAGAAGATTGAAGAAACATTTGGTCAACTTTCAAATACTTTGGCCAAAAGAGAAGAAGGCAGGGTACCCAGCCAACCTTTGAACAATCCCAAAGGACAGTTCATGGTTGGAGAGGTTTCTGTTTCACATGAAGAAGTAAAAGCTATCACTACTTTGAGAACTGGAAGAATTGTAAATAACAATGTGGGTACTGAAAAGGTAGAAGCAAAAATTGAGGAAACTGCTAAAGATATGCAGCAGGAGCAGCATGATGTTAGCATTGGGGGTGCTGATGTACGTCAGAAAAATAAAAAAAATCAAAAACAGGAAAATCAAAAAAATGAAAAATAGAAAAATAAAAAATATTCTGATGATGATTCTAAAGCTGTAAATGAAGGACTAGTTCCTCATTTACCATTTCCCCATGCCATGAAATCTGCATCCCCTTTTGATAAAAGGAATACAAAAATAGATGAAATGATGGAGACCTTCAAGCAAGTCAAGATAAATCTACCTTTGCTTGATGCAATCAAACAAGTCCCAGCATATGCAAAATTTTTGAAAGATATTTGCACTCACAAAAGACAATCTTGGATACAGTTATCCAAGAAGGTCTTTGCTGTGGAAAGAGTTAATCAAGTTTTGTCCATTACCACACCTCCTAAACTCCATGATCCTGGAATGCCCACAATCCCTTGCATCATTGGGGAACATACCATTGAAAAGTCTTTATTAGATTTGGGTGCTAGTGTCAACCTACTTCCATATTCTGTATATGAAAAACTAGGTTTGGGAGAATGAAAACCCACTCATGTGGTGTTACAACTAGCAGATAGATCTGAAAGAAAGCCAGTTGGGGTGATTGAGGATGTGTTGGTAGGGGTAGATACGTTTTTCTACCCTGCTGATTTTCTGGTATTGGATATGGAACCTACAAAAAGCAGAACTTCCATCCCTGTCATTTTGGGGAGACCATTCCTGGCTACAGCCAATGCTTGCATTCAATGCAGGTCTGGTATTATGGAAGTCTCTTTTGGAAATATGAAGGTAAAGTTAAATGTCTAAAATGCAGTTGCATAGCCTCAATTCAGTTCAGAGGAATGCTTTCTTGTTGATTTGTTGGATGAACTGGTAGAAGAGACTTTACCACAGTTTTTGCAGTATGAAGATTTAATCACAGATTTTAAAGATGCTTGGAGAAATGCTGTGGAAGAAACAGTTTGTGCCATAAAGTCTGAGGAAGTAAATGCTGTGCAAGGAACTCATGATCAATCAGCAAGGTTCTCTTCATGGAAACCTGCTATTCTTCCCCTTCCACAAACAGCTAAGGTACCTTTGTTACCTTCTTTTCTCAGCCCACCTGATGTAGAGCTGAAACAATTGCCAAAAAATTTGAAATATGTGTTTTTAGGAGACCATAAAACATTGCCTGTGATTATTTCTTCTTCCCTCACTGAGGAGCAGGAGGAAGATTTGTTGATTGTATTGAAACAGCATAAGAGGGCAATTGGCTGGACTATTGCTGATTTGGGAGGAATCATTCTAACTGTTTGCATGCATAAAATTCATTTGGAAGAAGATGCAAAGCCTTCTAGAGAAATGCAGAGGAGGCTAAATCCTCATATGAAAGAAGTGGTCATGAAAGAGGTTGTTAGGTTGTTAGATGCTGGGGTCATTTACCCCATTTCAGATTCAGCTTGGGTGGCACCTACACAGGTGGTACCTAAGAAATCTGGGATCACTGTTGTAACCTCAGATTCTGGTGAGCTTATTTCAACCAGACAAACCACTGGTTGGAGGGTCTGTATTGATTACAGAAAACTAAACACAATGGCCAGAAAAGACCATTTCCCTCTTCCATTCATTGATCAAATTTTAGATAAGCTAGCAGAAAAAGCTTATTATTGCTTTCTTGATGGTTACTCTGGTTACAACCAGATTCCTGTGTATCCACAAGACCAGGAAAAGACCACATTCACTTGCCCCTTTAGCACTTTTGCATATAGGAGAATGCTTTTTGGTCTTTGTAATGCTCCTGCTACCTTTCAAAGATGCATGTACTCCATTTTCTCTGATATGATTGACCAATTCATTGAGATTTTTATGGATGATTTTTCAATATATGGAGATAGTTTTGCCCAGTGTTTACATCATCTCAACTTGGTGTTACAGAGATGTGAAGAAACCAATCTAGTTTTGAGTTGGGAGAA
This sequence comes from Chloranthus sessilifolius, assembly GCA_021018995.1. Lineage (NCBI taxonomy): Eukaryota > Viridiplantae > Streptophyta > Magnoliopsida > Chloranthales > Chloranthaceae > Chloranthus > Chloranthus sessilifolius. Next base: position 51,260,894 of record CM037598.1, read on the forward strand.
GAGCCATTTCATGGTCACCCAAGGCATTGTCCTTGGCTATGTTGTCTCCCACATGAGCATTGAGGTGGACAGAGCAAAAATTGATTTATTTGCACATTTGCCACCTCTCAAAACTGTTAAACAAATCAGAAGTTTTCTGGGGCATGCTAGATTTTACAGGAGGTTCATTAAGGACTTCAGTAAAATATCCAAGCCTCTCTGTCATTTATTCTGCCAAGATGTCCCTTTTGTTTTCAACAATGAACGCTTGAAGGCATTTGAATTCTTAAAAAATTGTTTGATTTTAGCTCCAATATTACAGTCTCTAGACTATTCACTGCCTTTTGAGCTGATGTGTGATGCATCAGATTATGCTTTGGGAGCTGTTCTTGGGCAAAGAAAGGAGAAGCTGCCTCATGTCATAGCTTATGCCAGTAGATCAATGATTGATGCACAGCTCAATTACGCAACAACTGAGAAGGAGCTGTTGGCAATTGTTTTTGCTTTAGAGAAATTCAGGTCATATGTCTTGGGTTCAAAAATAGTGGTGTTCACTGACCACTCTGCCTTGAAATACCTTCTGTCTAAGAAGGACACAAAACCAATATTAATCAGGTGGATTCTCCTATTACAGGAGTTTGATTTGCAGATTAAAGATAAAAAGGGTGTGGAGAATGTGGTGGCGGACCACCTGTCTTGAATTCTAACTGCTGAGATTGATAGGCTGCCTATCAATGAATCTTTCCCTGATGAGCAACTTTTTGCTATCAATGTACACACCCCTTGGTTTGCAAATATAGTAAACTTTTTGGCTACTGGAAGGACCCCTCTACACTGGAATAAAATGGATAAAGATCTGTTCTTCTCAAAGGTTAAACATTTTATTTGGGAGGATCCTTATACGTTCAAGATTTGTGCAGACCAAATAATTAGAAGATGTGTCCCTGAAGAAGACTTTGATAGCATACTTTCCATGTGTCATGAACAGGCCTGTGGAGGTCATTTTAGTGGAAACAAAATTGCTGCAAAGGTTTTACAGTGTGGATTTTATTGGCCTACACTTTCAAAGATGCACTGCAGCACTGTAAGTCTTGTCAGAACTGCCAGAGATTGGGCAGCATTTCCAAGAGAAACTCAATGCCTTTACAGCCCATTTTGGTAGTTGAATTGTTTGATATTTTAGGGATAGATTTTATGGAACCTTTTCCTCCAAATGGTTGTAATTTCATCTTAGTAGCTGTGGATTATGTATCCAAATGGGTTGAAGCCACAGCCACTAAAACCAATGACCATAGAGTTGTCCTGAAATTTTTAAAGGACAACATCTTTTCCAGGTTTGGTTCCCCCTCAGCTATTATCAGTGATGGGGGAAGCCATTTTTGTAATAAGCATTTTGAAGCTTTATTGAAAAAGTACTCTGTGACTCATAGAGTAACTACTCCATATCATCCACAGACCAGTGGGCAAGTGGAAATTTCCAATAGAGAAATCAAACATATACTGGAAAAGACTGTGAAGAAGGACAGAAAGGATTGGTCCTTTAAGCTGAATGATGCATTATGGGCATATAGGACAGCCTATAAAACCCCAATTGGCATGTCCCCATTCAGATTGGTCTATGGCAAAGCATGCCATTTACCAGTGGAGTTAGAATACAAGGCCTTTTGGGCTATTAAAACCTTGAACATGGATCTTACTACTACTGGTAATCACAGGAAACCGCTTATTTGAGTTGGAGGAGCTGAGAATGGATGCATACACCAATGCAAGATCTTACAAAGAAAAAGTTAAGGTTTTTTATGACAAAAATCTGCTGAGAAAAGAGTTCATAGCTGGCTCCAAGGTATGGCTATTCAACTCAAAACTTAAGTCTTTTCCTAGAAAGCTGAGATCCAGATGGGAAGGGCCATATACTGTCATTCAAGCATCTCCTTCTATGGCTGTTGAAATTATGGACCCAAGTAATGGGAGAACCATGAAAGTAAATGGTCAGAGGCTCAAACCATGCATTGAAAATACCCTAGAGCCTGTGCTGACCATCTACCATCAAGAGCCTCCCCAAATCTGATGTTAAACAATTGTATCATATGTATTTTACTTGTGTTTGTTTTGTAGTTTTTGCATAGTTTATTTCTCTCTGTTTTTAGTCATGTTTACACTCAATTCGAGAAGTTATAATATGTGAAAAATTAATTCACAAAGAAAAAAAAATACATTTCAAAAAGTTTAATTTTCTGTTCGAAAAGAATCTGGACCTATAACTAACTGCTCGAAAAGAATGATTTCCTTTTTGAATAGTTGGTTCTGAAGCCATTTGCTTTTCAAATAGTTGGTTCTGAAGCCATTTGCTTTTCGAATGGTACTAATGCCATTCTCCTTTTTGAAAAGGACTGTTTTGAACTTTTCAAAAACTTCAAAGATGCTTTACGAAAATCGTTTTGAGCATATTTAAACCCTTTCGAAGCAAGGGTTTCATATTCGAAAGCCTTCCAAGAGTGTCCTGTTTCACAGAAAACCCATTTTCTTTCCATCCATGGGTGCTTTTAGAGTTCAGATCCAATTTTCTTCATATTTGTTCCACGGATTAAGCTTGAAGAGAGGGACTTTTTGCTTCTGATGCTAGTGGATTTAATCAAGTAATCAACGAGTTCAACCAAAACCCTAGATTTCGGTATTTTTCTGTGCATATCCTCTGTTTGTGTTTTGCAAATTTCAATTGTGTATCAACATTCATTGTGTGAGATTCAAACAAAGTTTTAAAATGGGGAAAGCTGAAAAATTGTTGGCTGCAATGTTCCCTTAGTCTTATGCTAAGAAAATTAGCAAACTCTCCAAAAAAGGAAAAGCCAAAACCTCAGCTAAAAGGAAACTGTTGATGGATAAAGCTGATATGATTGAGAAAGGGAAAAAGGTTAGACATGAGGAACCCATCCCAACAGCTGCTGCTAGTCCTGAGCCTGAGCTTCCTCCTCTACCTGTGCATTTGGTACTGCCAAACCCATTCATTGAAGCTTAGAAGCTGATTCCAGAACTTATTGTTGATGAGAACTTTTTCTCAAACAAACCTCAATATAAGCTATCCTTGAAATACATCAGGGATGCTTCACTGAGCAATATCCTAACCCCTCTTCCAGAGAAAATTTATCCACGAATGGTGAGATTATGGTACCAAAACATGGTAAAAGTGACGGAGAAGGATGCTGATGTCCCTACTCTTGTAATTTTCATTGATGATTGCAATTTAATAGTCACTTATGAAGACATTGGAAATGCCTTGGGGATACCATTTCAATATGATCCTGCTGGTCCATTAACTGCACCAGAAACAACTTCTTTAAGAGAAATGGCTGCCAATCTAACCAAAGGCATAGTTGGAAGTGGGCAGTCCATCATGAGGAGAGACTTAGAACCCCACTGTTTGCTGATGGATTCCATTTTGAGAGGGTGTTTTTATGTCACTGGGCACAACCAGGAAAGAAGAACACCAATTTTGGAGGCCCTCTTTCATTTCTCTAAGGGGCAATTCTTCAATGCCGCTTTGCTCATTTTTGAAGCCATGGCTGACATTAGTGCCAAGATGAAAAAGGAACAGAAAATAGCTGGCATACCATTTGGAAGGCTGATCACAGCCATATTAAGGGACAAATTTGACATTGATGAGCAAGAGCCATTCGTGATTATCTCCCCTCATGCATTTGTGAAGAGGGCTTGGACTACAAGCCAAACCATGTTGAATAAAATGAGGGAATAAGTTGAACCAGCCCCTGTAGCTGCCCATGAATTTGCTATACCAGACCCTGAGGTGACCAGCACTTTAGCTGCACCTATTTCACTTGCAGCTGACATTGAACAAGTTGTCCTCCCTGTGGTGACCAGCTCTTCAGCTGCACCCATTGTTGAAGAGCTCATGATCTTACCCACTTCACCTAGCACAGCTCCTATTCCTTCACCCATTCCAGCTCTCCCATCACTCATAACCACTATAAGCCCAATTGCAGCCGCTCCCTCTACACCAACCACTCCAGCCATACTCACACCACTAGTTTCTCCTAACAATGTCCAAGAGATGGCCACAGATTTTGTTGAACATTCTCGTAGCACTCCCCTTCTCCAAAGTTTCTCAGGTTCACCTACTCATTCAACTCATACACCTGAAGTAACTCATACCCCTGAACCTGAGATATTCACTACAGAGGCCTATTCCTCATTGATGGGATCTATCTTGGAGAATATTGGGCTTGAATCTGTACCTATACCTGACCCTCCTCATTTCACCCATTTGGCTACTTCCTCCTTTACAGCCATTTAACCCATTGCCCCTCAACCATCTACATCAATTTTACCAGTCCCTACTCTGCATACCACACACACACTTGAATCAATTAGCCAAATCTTTACCTTTCTCCAATCCATCCAGGCCCAACTACAAATCAATACAGACAATCAGTCTATGACAAATTCCCTTCTCCAAACCTTAGCCTCCACATCCCAAACAACCACTTTTGCCACTGTACCTGTTGTTGCTGACCATGCTACCCAAACAGACCCTGAGGTAGTTTTTGTAGATCCACCCATCCTCACCACTGCTGACAATGCTACCCAAACAGAACCTAAGGTAGTACTTTTTTATTCCCCTTCAACTTTCCTCAATTTCACTGATCAAGCTACTCAAACTAACCCTGAGGTCATACTTTTGGACTCCTCTTCTCCCACCCCCACTGTTGGGATACCTTTGGTCCCCTACCACTCCATTCCCATTCCCAGATTTCCCACTCTCAAAAGGGCTATGGAAGAGAACCCTTATATATTTCGCGATGTCCTCAAGGGGTTAGTTGATCTGCAAGCTTACATTAGAACCCCTTATGAAGACCAGATTCGAAAATTGGAGTTGTTCATGAAATTTGAGAGAGAAGATCTCGAGGACTTCTTTGGGCCAAACTTTTCAGATGGTTAGGAGTGAGCAGCACAAGGTTACCATGTTGCAAGCATAGCTTGAGCAAGAAAAATTGAGGGCTACTAGACATGAAAAGTATATTGGCCTCACCAAAAAGATCAAATATGAGGAATACACCGAGCTGTAAGGCACAATCCAGGAGAATGCTAAAGCGAGTTCAGACTCCAATACTGACTCAAGTTCTCACTCTAACAGTGATTCCAGTTCTGATCCCATTGAACCAACTTATGATACAGATTTTGACCCCAGTTATTAGAATACATTGTACATGTTTGTTTTGAGGGTCTGTAATATGTACTTCCTATTTTCTGTTAAGTTTTGTTAATTAGTAATTACTGTGCATTTCTTTTGTTTCTTCTCTGTCCTTATGCTTTCTGTTTGATTGTTTTCTTTTCTTTGCTTATGCACTTAAGACCAGTGAGGGCACTGCTCATCATAGGTTTGAGGGTGTAGCAGAATTACCAATAGTTTAGTTAAAATCAGTGCAGCTTATGATCACAGCAGAATTTTTGAAGATAAAGTAATTTCACACCTGTTGTTTTGAAAAATGAGGAAGTTAAAATTTTTTAAAACTGATTTTTAGTGTAATTCCAATACTTTCATGAAGTGAATGTCAGAAAAATTTCAAAATAAAATTGGTGTTTTAGTAAACCTAAAAAGAGAGAAAACAGTGATAATATACCTCAGGAATTTGATAGAAAACTACACCTAGTGAGACTTGGGCCTGAAATGTATTCTTTAGAGATATGAATTGGCAATTTTTTCTGCACTAGGGACTGTTTGAACCTGCTTACTATCACTAGAAGTTACACATATTCAAATTGAAATAACTTGACAGCTATCATGGTATTAAAGACATGACGTAAGGCCTCCTTTCGGACTGTTTGAACTTCAAAAAGCCGCACCTTTTGAAACTACCTTTGATACACACCAGTTGACCTGCATAAATCCAAGATTTCTTTGAAACCTCATCAACCAACCTAATCAACCTCATTTAGCCTAACCCTCACTCTGAGAATTCAGAAGGTAAAGGAAAGGAAGCTGAAGAAAGGAGAGTTGGATAACAGTTTGGTAAAAGAAGAAGAAAAATAATTGAAGGCAATGATATATCAACAAAAGAAATGTGGCATTCCCGTCAATGTTGCTTTGAAAAAAAAAAAAAAAAAAAAAAAGGAAAAGTCATTTCATTGGAAATTTGAAAAAGAAAGAGAAAAAGATGGCCACTTTGGCTCTGAAAATTCAAAGAAGCAGATGAAATTGTGCTGAAATGAAGAAGGTGTGTCTACCACCTCCTGACCTTGACTGACTTCTCAATTTGGAACTCCATTCCACCTCTTTATTCTTGATAAATTTCACCCATAAGCCACATTACAACCCAAGTCAAAGTCCTTACTGATCAATGATGGATTGAGCTATCACATGGAGATAAGGATTTGTGTAATCTATGGTGAAAAGAGCAGTAAATTCAGAACTAAAAAGCAATGCCTATGCTCCTGCTTACAGTCCTATTTGAGGATTGTAATTGCTCTTGAGCTGTGTGAAATAGTACAACCCTCCTATTGGCATGATGAGTGAAAACCCTGGTGAGAGTTGAGTTTGAAATCAAATTATTTGGGGTAACATCAAAACTGAATTTTCAAATAGAAGGCAAGCTTTTCATTAATTTTTCTTATAAAAACTTTTTGACACAAACTGAGTGAATGGTAAAAGGAATTACAGCAGAATTTTAGTTTTAAATTGATGTTTTCTTGAAGATCTTTTTACAACTTGACTGATGCAGGTGTGAATAACCTGACTGGATAAAAGTCTGCTTTAACAGAACTGCATTGATATTAACTAATTTATTGGAGAAGTTTGTGGGTACCTTCACTGAAAACCCTCAGGAGACTTCACTCCTCCACTAGGGATCACCTAGGGATTTAGAAGGCTTGTTGCATATGCTAAATGCAACTGTGTTCCCTACAAAAGTGGCTTTTCATTCTGTTTTTAATTTTGTCTTTGCTCAGGGACTAGCAAAACTTAGCTTTGGGGGTGTGTTGAGAACTGGAAAATACCATTTTCCACCCCTTAACCTGGGTCTTGATAGACCTTTGAGAGAACTAAATAAGTGTTTTAAGTGTTTGTTTTATAGCTAACAATAAAGGCAGGCTTAACCCTGGAAGCAGCGTAAAAGTGCCAAAAAGATTCTGATCCATATTGATCCGGAGGAAGAAGGAGAAGGGACAACCTCACTAGCTCTCAAAATGCCTAAACTAAAGAGGACAAAGGCCTGGTTTCAACCTGGAAAGAGGTGTGGAGCTATTCGAACAGAAGAATGCATTACAGATTGCTTTTCGAAAAGAATCTAAACTTTTCGAAAAGAATCTGAACGTTTCGAAAAGAACCTGAACTTTGCGAAAAGAACCAAAAGTTCCAGGCTTAGCTTTCGAAGAGCACCTGAACTCTTCGAAAGGATTTCTGACCTATTCAAAAAGAAGAGAACTCCTTGCGAACAACACTGGAACTGTGTGAAAAGAGCTTCAGAAGTCACAGTACCTTGCGAAATATTCTCCAAACTGTGCGAAATGGTATTCTGAAGATTCCCAGCATCTGTAAGGGTAATTCAGTAATCTCTGCATGCGCCCCAATGCATTTAAAAACCTAGGGACATTCTGAAAGATTCTGAGCACGAACCAAAGGCATATTCCACCCCATGTGAGCACCCGAAGATGAAAGCACTTGGCAGGAACTTCTAGAAGCTCTAAGAGATTTTTGAATTACATAACAGAATTGATGCTTCTGTCATCTGATTGGTTGAACTAGATCAAGCAGTTTTGATTGGCCAAAACAAATTTGGATCCTTGTGCTCAACTCCTATTGGTTGATACAGATCTAATCAATTCGGATTGGCTGATACACATCTGAGCTAGACTTGGAGAAAACTATAAATAGATGATCCATTTGCCCAATTTGGGTATCCAGATTTTGAGTTTCATTTCTATTGCCTAATTTCCATTTCAGATAGCTTGTCTGAAATTTCGGTAATAGCTTAGCTTTTATTTGTAATTGAGAGCTGTGAGATATCTCTGTACTTCACGTGAGAATTGTATTCAAGACTACAAATCCGAGAGCTATTTAAGTTGTGCTCTGTAATTGTAATGGTGAATTTGAAAAGGTTGCTGTGAACCATACGTTCTCAATTGGATTCATGTTAAGGATTCCCTATGATCTCCTTATTTCATTAGATTCCTTTAAATTTATTGTTTTTAAAGCAATTTCCCTTAATTCATTATTCCTGTGAGAATTGGCGTTTGTAACCTAATTTCACACAGCATTTGTAGTGGTGTTTTTTATTCTGAATCACGGATTCGAATTAAAGACTATTAGATGATCTGTGTCCATTAAAGTGGACAGACCATAGCCATAAGTCCAACTCAATTCCAATCCTTGAGTTGGATTACTTTCTCTTGCATCTTTGCTGGTTGCCAGATGAAGATTGGATAAAATCTCATTTGTTTTACATTTATTCTCATTCAGCAATCAAGTACTAAATTGAAGTTAGATATTATTTCTCCTTTCTTATTAATTTGCATCAAATCTCCCCAACTCGGATCTGGATCATTTAGTTTTAATCTTTTACTTTTATCATTTAGTTAATGTGACAAATTCAACCTCCCATCTTATATGCTTTGTATATAGGATCAGAGGTCAGATCTGGTAGAGGTTTATCTTACATTTTAAATCAATTCCCTCTGGACGATCGTTTACTCACTTACATTTAAAACTTGCTACAATTGGCCCTGATCTTGCAGGCTAATTATGTTCTCTCTGTGCTGATATTTTCTTATTCTTTTTAGTTTTACAAATTCAGTACAATTCATCATTTGTAAGTCTGTTTTCAAAACACAAATAAATCATGTACACTTAGAATCAACAACACCTACCTAGCCATCTCATCATCAATTTTTTATTTTTTTCTTAGCGCATTTTTTTCAGTTTGCTAGGGCTCATCAGCAGCCCCATTATTATACTCCTGCTGCACAACACCAGGGGATGAGTTCACTTTCTCTTCTACACTCTTTTCTTTCTCCATACTCTCCATGCCGACCTGGTTATCAACCACCCTTACAATCCTTAGGGTTCTGACTGCTTTAGCCTCCTCATGAGTTGAGAAGCCTTCACCAATCATGTAATGACCCTATGGATTGTTCATGGTCTGACTAGGTAGCCTGCCCTCCTCTCTTTTAGTCAAAGCATTGGAGATTTGACCAAGCTAGTCTTCAATTTTCTTTATGCTTTGACTATGAGATTTCACAGTTTAGGACAAAGAGCCCAGGTTTTACAGTGATGACAAAACCTTTTCTTCAAAAGATGGGGCTCTAGGCTGTTGTGAGGGTAAAGCCAATTGATATGGTTGTGGTGCTGACTATTAGAAAGGCTATACGTGCATAGCCCTGGTGATACTGTGGCTATGGTCTGTATTGCAATGCAGGCTAGTACTACTGAGGTTGTTGATAATTGTCTTACCTCCACCTCAAATTTGGGTGGTTTCTCTATTGATACCCTGCAGGCTACTACCCATATGATTGGGCAACATTTACGTGCTCCATGACCAATTCAGGGTATTGACCTACTGTTGGACAGTCATCAAGTGAGTGTGTGGGGACTGGCATATAAAGCATGCCTCCTCGACTTGTGCAGCCAGTTTAGGTTGCATCACACCCATTAACTTGTCCACTTTCAAGCTCTGACTGTCCACCTTCCTTTCCAAATCATTGGACACATTGACCTCATACATCCTTCCTCTAGAGGTGGATTCATTTACCATTTTAGCTAAAATCTCAATGTCATTTCGGGATAGAGACTCTTGCTGCATGAAATTCTCACTTTTAACATTCAAAAGTTCCCAAGCCTCATCAGCTATTTTGTGGAGGTAAGTGCCCCACATGAGGCATCCGCCATATCCCTACTCTTGGGATCAATTCCTTGGTAGAAGCTCTGGACAAGCTACCACTGAGGAATTTGATTGTGTGGACATTGCTTCAATAGTTCTTTAAATCTTTCCCATGCTCCATGGAAATCTTCAGTTCAGAACTAAGCAAAGGAAAGTATGCCCTTGCTCAACTAGCTGGTTTTAGACATAGGAAAAAATTTAGCCAAAAACTGGCATTAGAGATCATTCCAGGATTGTATGCTGCCTGCTGGGAGCATGGAGAGCCAAGTTTAGGCTTTTCCTTTAATGAAAAAGAAAAGAATCTCAGTTTGGTGGCTTCCTCTCCCAAGTCAGCAATATTAAATGTGGTGCGTAAAGCAAGGAACTCATCTATGTGCTTATATGGGTATTCTTTACTTAGCCCATGAAATGATGGCAGCATTTGGATGGTTGATAATTTGATTTCATAATTGCCTTCTACTGCCGAAAATTGAATGCAGAAGGGGAGTGAATACACCCCTGGAGCATTGTATTCCTTCAGTGTTCTTTGTTGCTCACCCATCATGGCTAGCTCAATATTAACAGCATGAGCTTGTGTGGTGTTCCTAAGTTGAAGGACCCTCTCTACCTCAGGATTTAAAGGTTCTATTGGAGGTCTAAGAGACCTTCTACCATGTATACACACATAAAAACAAGTAAGGAAAGACACTACAGCACACTAAAAAAATTATAAAAAAAAATTATTGCAAAAATCCCACTGCTGAATTTAAGGCATTAACATAAAAGAAATAAAAACCAAAGGAGAGGGGGGTGCAAACTAAGGCAAACAAACTCTAGCTGCAGCTTCCAACTCTTCTTTTTACTGTTGTTCCAGATCTACAAGAATCCAAAATAAATTCAGTAGCACTTTTGTTCAAACATAGATACTGTAACAACTGAATTTATAAACACAGATAACACAAACTCAGGTCTACTAATTAGATCAAAGATCCCCAGCAGCGGTGCCAAAAACTTGTTGGCATGCTTTAGATTGATGTTGCTTTTATTATTGGAAATGTGAGGTAAGAAAATGGTAGTAAAAATAAATCAAAGATGGGGTAAAATTGATGAAAACAGCAATCTAAAAACACACAGTCCTGCAAGATCCAGGGCCTATTGTAGCAAGTTTTGATAAGAAAGGGTTGTCCCACAGGAAAAGCTGATCTAGAACCACAATGGTTGTATAGTAGACCTCCAGATCTGGCAATCCTAAAGAAAGGGAGTTTTGGGTGTCACTATCTACACTACTTTCAAAATAGAAAATAAAACTAAAGAAAGAGGGAAAGAAGGATGGTGATGGAGAGAGAAAATAAAGTAAAAATGATGAGAAATAGATAGCTAAGGTTAAATCAGCAATGCAACTTGGTGTTAGAATAGGATTTGCAGTAGCCCTTCAAATGGCTACAAGCACATTTGCTAGGAAGAAGAATCTAACCTAACCCAGAGGTAAGGACTAATCATAGGGTTATATGTTGTCGACTATAATGGTCACAACATATCCCAAGGATTTCATCCAATCAATGGATTAAATTAGAACATGAACACCATTGTAGACACTATGCTTGCAAGGCTACAAGCTCATGCATTCATAGGGGCAAACAATCCTGGAAACTCAAGTAGAAATCACAAGAAATCCCAAGTTGAATGAGGACTTAGATTCAACTAGTCATTGCTACAGAAAGGCCTGAAATGACCCAACTCACAAGTTTGCAATCTCTATAAAACTTAGATCTAAACACTGAGGATGGCAATGTAAAATAGGGGGGAAGTTGGCTCTACAACTATCTCTCACTTGGCTATAAGCTCAAGTGCAGAGCAAAATAATCCATCTCAGTCCTGTGATCTAGACCAGCCCTAGGGCTATACCCTGCCAACTTGAATGGCCATACCCTATCCCAGAGGTTATCCTAATCACAAATGAAAGAGATAGAACATGAATATTACTGATGTCAACATGGTTTTAGGGCTACAAGCTCAAGCAACCTTGGGTGCATAAAACCCATATAGATTCATGTGAAGACCACAAAAGGAATAAAGATTAAATGAGCATTAAACTTGGCATTTCATTGCTTAAAAGAGAACTTACAATGATGGCCTTCAAGATAACAGCCTTTGCAAAGAATCCCAAATTAGCTCACTCTATATTACAAAACCAATTGCAATGCAAAAATAACCCTAGCTTTTACAAAGAACTTAGCCCAGCATTGCTGTTGTGCTAAAGCAAGAAGAAAAAGAAATGAAGATGACCTAACCCTAACCCTAATTGAACTAAGCAAGCACCAAATTAGGGTAAAAAGTTAGATATATTTATGCTAAACACTATAGCTTATATACAATTCTACCAAAAATATCTTGTGCCTTGGCCAATCAGTAAATAGAAGAGAAGTGCCATAATTTTAGATGTTGTCACGGCCCATTTGTGGCTGAGTGTTGCCTCAAGAAGTGGGAAACAACTTGGCACCACAGGATGTGTGCCCTAACTGCTATAGAATCCTAAGCATACCCCTATGTATGGACTGAGAAGTAGGGAGCTCGTGCCTCATGAGGTTGGCTTTACTTGATTTGCTTCTCGCGTAGCTCTCGCATGGCTAGAGTTGCTACTGGAGAAGAGCTCACAATGTTCACTTTGCTAGGAATAGCACAATTAGCACAGATGAGGCTCCAGGTAGCCCGGGTCACGAGGATGGATTTTGAGCTTCGCGCGGATGATCGCCAGGATGACATGAGCTTCTCGCATGGCTGGTTCCATCTTTGAAGTGCGCGAGGTCTGCTCGAGATCTGTGTGACGTAAATCTTCTGAAGTTTTGATCCTCTCAAGGACTGCATGAGGTACTTTTCTGAAGCTTTTCTACAATGCACTGAGCAAAATCTGTGTGAGCTTTTTCTTCCCTGCAGGCTTCAGCTTCACGAGAACTGCGTGAGAGGATTTTCAAAGCAAATTCAACTATGCGAGGGCTCCTCTGTGCTTATCTGCTGCTGTGCAGAGCCTGTTGCAGCAGTCTCCTCTGCTTGCGGCAGCTTCCTTTCATCTGTTGGACTTCTAGGGCCCACTTAGGCAATCCAACTAATCCCTATGGTGTGTACCACCCTGGTGTACTTTCTGGTCTTCAAATAGCTCCAAGATTTGGCTTTTAATCCTCTCTTCTTGACTTCCAAAGTGTGGACTGTTGCACTAAGCTATAGTTTTATTCTTAACTATGAAACATGCTCAAAAGATTATTATTAGATGGCTCCAAGGTGTAGTAAAGGCTAGGTTAGGAGGTGAAAAATGGCATTTTTTAGTGACTAACAAACCATTTGCCAGAGGAAGCTACATGGGAACGTGAGTTGGATGTGCATGATGCTTATCCGAATTTGTTTACATGAGTTTTATGTAGTGATATATAACTTTGAAAAAGTGTTATGACTTTGGTAATGAATTTTGATTTTTGTTGATTGAATGTGTGAGGATTTGGTAACCGGTAAAACCATCAGAGATTGGTAACAAATTAAAAGCTAAAAAATTTCTCAAATAAGGTAGAATTAAAGTGTAAAAGCAAAGGAAATGGAAAATAGCGAGAAAATACTGTAGGACTGATATACTCTGCTTCTCGCACACCTGAGCTCCAAGGCTTGCTCGCGCGAGGCACTCAGACAAGGGAATCAGGTAAGGAAGTACAACTTCCAGAGAGCATACTGAGTATCACTCGCGCGAAGCTTAAGTGAACTTAAGGCTCACTTGCGCGAGCCACTCAGAAATGAAAAAATAATAATAATAAGAATAAAGGGGAAATCGAGTTCCAGTGAAGGACTGACACTCTCGTGCCCGAGCTGTCTTAAGTCATGCGCGCAAGGAACATACTATAAAAGGGTTTTAACCCTTCTCGATGGCATTTCACATCAAATTTTTAGAGGAGATCTAGGGTTTACCTTTTCTACGAAGGAGCTTTCCCTAATGCGTGATTCCTCAGATTTCTTCGGGATTCAAATAGATTTTCTTGCACACAAGGTAATCTAGAATCACTTTGCAAGCTCCATTTTCGTTTATTTATATTTAAAAGCCCTAGAATGGCTTCTACGTCCCCAAATCTGAAACCAAGGAAGAAAATGGTGGTGAGACCACCATTCTCACACAAAAGGAGAGCTCCACCGCCAATTCCTATGACCTAATCCGCCCCATGGTGGGAAGATAAAACTATTGAGCTAGAGTGGTCGATTCACTGAGATGTTTTTGACGATCAATCGACCACCCTATGGACTACGGATTATCTTAAAGCAAATGATTTGAAACCACTTTTGACCCCTTTTCAAACATGTTATTACCCACGTATGGTGAAGTTGTTTCACCAAACTTTTAAAATGGACCAGACCGATACTAAATCAATTTGTGAGATTGACGAGAGAAAATTCATTTTTGACGACGTAGATATTTCCAAGGCTATGGGATGCCTGTTGGAATACGTGGATGACGGGGTTGCAAGATCCCCAATCCGAGGAACTATAGATTTTAAGGATATTGTGACTGTTATGACCTAAGGGGCGACCGACATGGGAAAGTCGGTGACAAGGGTCCAATTAACGGAACATATGTGGCCACCGGATATAATTTTTAGGAAAAATTTATTTCCCTTGGGCCATGAGCAAGAGCGACGGGACCCATTTCTTCGAGCCCTTTATGCAGTTCATCAGGGAAAGTGGTTTAGTGCGCCTACTCTAGTGAGAAAAGCGATTAAGCAAACTTGTGAATGAGATAGACCAGCTGCCATTCCTGCTCCTGTAAATTGATTACCCAACGCAAGATTAATTTCATAGATGTTTGAGCATCGTCATGGGATTGATGGATTTGAGATCCATCAAGATGAACCCATATTTACTGATAATGCCAAAACTTATCAAGCCAAGGACTTGACCCAAAGCCTTAAGAGTTTTCAAACAAGTGTAAGAAGAAAAAGAGAGAGAAATTGCACACCAAGTGTAACAACAGTCATAACAACAACCCCCTCAACCCAGAACAGTCCCAACTGCCCAAACCAGTGTACCGCCACCAACCCGGACTAGTGTGAGTAATAAAGATGAAATGCTTCACGAAATACTACAGCAAAATCGGGAGATAAGGCTGCATCAGGGTTTTCAGGAGGCCATTAGCATAGACTTGATACGCCATGCCTATCTGCATAATTCCAAGGAACGCCTGGCCACAATGCAAAATGCAATTTATGGTGCTTCCAGCTCTGGCACGACTGCCGGCACTGATGATATTGAGGATGATGATGACGATGGCCATGAGGTCGATGAAGGTGATAAGACCAAGGGTGAGTCAGGTTCAGGAGAAGAGGAGTCTGATCAGGGTGGAGACGATGAGAGTTGCTGTTGTTGGTAACCATGGAGAACACTTGCTAAGATTTGCATTTTTTGAAATATACTGGGAGGAATTAATTGTAAACTTTTGATGCGTAAGCTTTAAAAACTATGGTGACATGGCTGTCACGTGGAGACTTATTTAAATTTTTGTGGTGTGAATGGTTTTTTTTTATTATCATGTGAATAGTTTAACATTTCAATGTGAATGGTTACTTGGTTGTGAATGGATTACTTAGTATTTAAATTATTTAGTATTTCAGCATAATGTGTTTGATTATTACGTTTTGGAAGTCCCTTTGCAAAGTAATTGTGGATGGTTATGGTTTAAATTTTTACGGCATGTTAAGTTACAATGCTTGGAATTTTAGTTTTCTCATAATGAAAAATTCGATTTCTTATTGTGTGGTATTGTGGATACCGCAATTGATACATTTTGTGCAGGATACAGATTCTATGTCAATTTAATGACATATCTAGGTTGACACAAATTGTGGTCAATACACTGTAGTATATTTAGACTGCAGGTGTTATATGAGTTTCTTTGCCTACATGGAAAATAGATTGTACTTACCATATGTGTGAATGTGTATAGAGACACAGTGTGTGGCTGTGTCAAGTTGACAGATGTGCATAATAATTGTGTTCTAAATTATATATATGTTTTCTTTATATGCACACAAGTGCCACATACAGGTGTCCTGTATATTGTTTCCTTATAGGTTGTTGGTGCATGCTTCTGCCTAAAGTGGTCCGCTAGTTTTGCTATTGTGTGTACGTTTACAGTCTCATGTGTGTCGGTTTGTCGATGTGATTTATGTCAATTTTCGAGGATGAAAATTTTATAAGGTCGGGTGAATATAATATCCCCAAATTTTGGGCAAATTCGTAAGTCAAAAGGGTGTGTGAATGATTGTGGTGTGTGTGGTTCACAAGGGAACCCATGAAACTTTATACACACTTTGGTGTGTATGTGTCTCACACCAAATGAATAAGTGGATATGTGTAACAAACAACTTTTGTGATTGTGTTTTACATGTAAGCAAAGTGATTGCTTTGGTGTGAGGGATAACCCATGTGTGAAACCCATTTGTGGGCTTGCTAAATTGGTTGTTTTGAGAGGAAAGGAAGAAAGGTTTGAAGAGAAGAGAGAAGGATTGCTTGAATCTTTGTGTTAAGCTCCACTAGATCATAGTGAATCTTGTGCAAACTTGTGTGTGAAGGATCGCCATACGATTGGGTTGGAGTTGTGGTGATCGAGGAGTTAGGAGAAATCAAAAATGGGTTTTTGAAACCCATTTACTTGCAAGGAAGAAGACGATCCGATCTACGAGTGAACCATTGAGTTAAAGGTGAGAAATTGACACTCTCATGTGTTGATTTTGATAATAAAATGTTTTAATATAATGTATAAGAAGTGTGGAAGAAATACGAGGAAGATCGAGTTGAGAAAAAACTTAGATGTAAAAGAACAGTGGTTCTCGCACGATCTTTCCTCACATCAGCCATAGGAAGGATTCAGCCGTCGGCTACTAGTAAGCTTACATGACGCAAAATCAAAGTGCTCAATGCAAAAACATATCAGAGTTATATAGTAAGTAATATGGAAAAATAACCTAAAAAAAGGTCCATTCACACATATATCGAGACTATCAATCCACCGGTGAAGGCCGACCTTCACCTAAAATAGGGGATAGCAAAATCACAAAAGGAAAAATATTTAACAAGTATTTTTACCGTATTCTTTACATGGTCCAAAAATACTACCCCCTCCGACTAATTGACTAAGGGAAAATGTTTCTCAGGCAAATCTTCTTCCTCGTCAGGAGTGTAATCCGGGTCCTCCTCTTGCTCCGGGTCACACTCCAAGTCTATGCCTACAGTTGTGACATATAGTCGAGGGGTGAGCTTCATCCAAGCTCAATAGGGAATAAAATTGCTAAATCACTCATTTAACACATTCGAATTCATGAATCTTGATGCATATATAAAAAAAAAATGTTTAAATAAAATCATGGCTTGGGTAATACTGTCAAAGCATATATATTCATGAATGCAAGTAATGATGTTCAAAAATCATGTATATCTGATCGACAAATAGGTAACAAGAACTCAAAAAAAACATATAGAGCACAACAAGTTACCAGAATGCATAACAGGTGTTCATAAACGAGTTCAATGTCAAGCCCTGAGCTACGTTAACAGGGTTGCTTGACCCAAGAATTCAAGCTCGTGAGCTACTATTGGTTTATTTTGGTTTGTTGTGCTATTTATTATAAAAATATGAAGGAAATAATATGAGAAAAATAAAGAAAAGAAAACAAAATAAATAAAATGGAGTGAACACAACAAAAAATCGAACTCACAGGCCTGCAAGACTTAGGGCTGTTGTAAGATGTTTGGATAAGAAAGGGTTGTCCCACAGGTAATTCTGATCTAGAACCACAAGGGTTGTATAGTAAACTCCAGATCTGGCTACAGGTCTAGCAACTGTAAAGCTCAACTAGAAAGCATGGTAAAGAGAAGGTGTTTAGGTGTCACAAAGATAAAATAAAACTAAAAAGCACAAAAATAAAATTAGATCTAAAGAAAGGGGAAGAAGAGAATGTAGATGGAGTGATAAAATAAAATGAAAATGATGGAGAAGTAGACAGCTATAGGATAATCTTCACTGTAGCTCAGATCAAGGTGCTAGATCTGTAGCATTCCTTCACTTGGATACAAGCACAAGTGCAATGTAGAAGAATCCAACTAACCCCTGTGTTTTGGATAGCTCTTAAGGATATAATCTGTACACTTAAATGGTCACAAATTATCCTAGGAAAGTGATCCAATTACAGGTGCTAAAGTTAAAACATGCAAACTATTATAGACACTATGGTTGCAAGGCTACAAGCACTTGCAACCATAGGATCAAACAACACATATAGATCTAGTGAGAAACACTAGAAATCATAGATTGTTTAGGGCTTTAGAATCTGCTGGTCATTGCTACAAAGAGGCCTCCAATGACCAAGCTCTCAAATCTACAATGTCTATAAAATCTCATCTCTATTCACTGAAAATAGCTTTGCAAAATAGAGGAGTTAGATCTGCAGCTGTCTCTCACTTGGCTACATGCACAAGTGCTAAGAGGAAGAATCCATCTCAACCCTATGACCTAAGCCAGCCTTAGGGCTATACCCTGCCCACTTGAATGGCCACAAGCTATCCTAGAGGTTATCTTAATCACCAAGGTTAGAGGTAGAACAGTAAAATTGCTGCTGTCACTATGGTTGCATGGCTACAAGCTCAAGCAACCATAGGTGCAACAAACCAATAAAACTCTATGTGAAATACACCGGCAAAAAATAGATTTCATGAGCATTAATCACATGTCATTTCATTGCTTAAACAAGACTTACAATGTTTTCCCTCAAGGTTGCAACTCTTGCAAAAATCCTAAATAGCTCACTCTATGTTTCCAAAAAACTAAAAACTAAAAGCTGCTACAAAGAACTAAAAACTAAAAAAAAGCTGCTACGAAGAACATTGTAAAAACTAAAAACTAAAAAAAGTTGCTACAAAGAACACTGCAAAAACTAAAAACTAAAAAAAGCTGCTACAAAGAACTTAGCCCAGCATTGCTGCTATGCTAAGGCAAGAAGAAAAAGAAAAGGAAAAGGGAAACTAAATCCTAACCCTAACCCTAGAAAAAGACTAAAGTGATCAAACTATTCTGGATGCTTTTACAAGACACATTATAACTCAATCTATACAATCCAAACAACTCTCTATTGCTTTAGCCATTCAGAAATGAGATGCTTGGAGCTGCTATTGTGGCTCATGTGTGGCCAAGTAGTTGCATTGGGATGTGTACCCTAGAAGGTGTGAAATCTCAAAAATATCCTAGAAAGTTTGAATACAGCTGCTGGAACCGTGCCTCGCGAGGTTGATTCTTCATAACCTTCATCTCGCTAGGATCTCACAAGGATATCGCTAGGTTCAAAATGCAGGCTTTTAAGGAGCTCGCCAGGATCTATTACAGCTTTAAGTTGCTCCCTAGGTTCAAGTGAACCGCACGAGTGGATAAATGTAGCTCGCAAGGATGAATCTTTAGGTAATTCAACTCGCGAGGATCTCACTAGGATGAATCGTAGCTTCTCGCGTGGCTAAATCTATGTTTGAAGTGCACGAGATCTATGCGAGTAGAATGAATTAACAGCTTTAAGCTGGTCGCCAAGTTCAAGTGAACCACGCGAGATCTGCTCGAGCTCCCTCAAAGGCTTCATTCTCTATCATGTGCAGCTGCACTAGTACTTGGGTTGCTTCTGCTACTGCACTCCATTAAGTGTGGGCTGTTCTAGTGTCTCAAAGATAGCACCAGCCATCTGCTCGAAAGGTTCAAGTCTGCTGGTCAAGTTGTAGCAATGCACACCAATAATGTTGTTTTGGGCTTCTGTATTGCAGCTGCTTGACAACTTTTGTCCTGCAGCAATAGATTGTTGAGGGTTGCTACTGTCTTGTTCTTGAAGGTTGCAGAATAGTAGCACCTCTTCAGTCTTGCTTCTCCATGCAGCTGTTCTTTAGGATTGCAGCAACTGTTTGAGAGTTGGATGGATCCATAAAATGCTCGAATGGTTGCTTGCAGAAGTAATACAGATTGGAGATTAGCTCCACTACAGCAGCATTCCATTAACTTTGGGCTATACTTCTCTCTCTCAACAAGCCTCCAAAGGTCCCAATGCATGCGAAAATTGTCCCAATGATGTGAACCACCATGGTGCATCCTCTGTAAACCCATCAACTCCACAGTTTGGTTCAAAATCCTTTCTTCTTGGCTTGAGATGTTGGATTGCAGTAGTAAAGCTATATTTTTCTTGTTATTTACACAAGTGCACTTAAAAACCATTATTAACTAGCTCAAAGGTCCATCAAAGGCTAGGTTATAGGGTGAAAAGTGGTATTTTTCAGTGTTCAATAGCTACATTAACAAGGTCGCTTGGACCAAGAATTAAGGCCCTTAAGCTACGTTAACAAGGTCACTTGAAACGAAACGTCAAGCCCTTGAGCTAAGTTAACAAGGTCACTTGCACTGAGACCATAAAGCCCCTGAGCTACGTTAACAGGGTCACTTGATCAGAGACACGATGAGAGTACAAGGTACAAATGCATAAACAAAGCAAATAGTAGTGATACCAATCGGGATATAAAAGTCATATGCTTGTGGAGCCAATGGAATCATGTAGCAAGATGTCATATACTAAAGCATGCAAAACGTGCACAAATCACTTTTAAAAACCTCTAAACATATCAAGATTTTTCATATATATTTTCTTGGAAAATTTAGTCATTTACTATGTACATTGATAACAAGAATTCGAGGAAAAACAAGAAATCCAACATGAAATTATTCCCTACCTCGAAGTCGACAATACACACAATCGAACACGAGTATGTCATGTGAAACTACTGGCTGCGTCGCGTGTTAACCTGGACCAGTTCACGCCTAGAGTCAAATGACGTGCCACGACCGTTAGGCATGCAAGGTTTTTCCTAAGTCAAATCCTTGAAGACAACTCTTGAGTCCAGGCAAGAAGGGCACGCGGGCAACTCAACCCGCCCTAGCTAAGCTAAGAAGTCGCCCAACGGTCTCCCTTTTAAACCAGTAATGTGGCATTAATGTCACCCGGGAGACTTTCACCTGAGAAAAATGGTCTAAGAAACTCGCCCAAGCGAGCTCATTAAGCTGCTTAAGCCCCACGCCTTAAAGGCAACTCGCCCGACTAGTTTAAGTGTCGCCCTTACTAACCCCTTCAGCATTATTAGTCGCCCGGATGAGTTATGCCTAAACTATTTTGCCTATAAAACTCACTCGGGCAAGTTCTTAAGGCCTTATCTTCCTACGCCTAGCAGCCCACTCGCCCGAGCTAGCTCAGACTTAGCCCGGGTGATTATGATCCTCCAGGCTTCATTTTCTCATCTTCTCCACTCTAAAAATTCCCAATTTTTCCCTTGAATCCTTTGCATGTGGTCACGGTTCATACTTTGATCCGACAAACCACTCCTATTGGTCCTTTGGATCATAGTTTTGCCTTCGTTTTTCCTCACATGCAACGTTTCCGGCAATCGATTATTGGAGATTATCGTTTCTCCCATGTTCGATTATGCAAACGACGATTTTAGATTCTAACTACTAGTGTTTATGATTCACACGATCACGACATAGTACGTACCCTTTTACACGTAGTTTGTACGATCAGCGTTGAAATGATTTGATGTTAAGAGTAGTGTGTGCTCGGCTCTATAATCACCCTTCTTGCCAGATTCACCTCGTGATTTCGATTATAATCACCTCTACAACACAATGGCTAATGCTTGATTAAAAGACTGGGTTTCAAAGAAACTAAGGAGAGATCGATTTCTATTATCCCTTTCCCTCTCCCTTGCTTTCAATGAAAATGCATGGCTATGCGTGTGGGCTTGGATTTATAGGTGAGGGTCTTGTATCTGGTGTGCACATTGTACATTTAAGTTTGGTCTACGATCATCCCATGGCTCTCCCCTAATGGGCCATAAGTGATTGGTTTTCTCTCACTGGGCCTTATATTTGGTGATTGGGTCTTAGTGGATCGGGTCTAAATTGGTCTGAAGTGATTGGCCTCTGCTCAATGGGTCTTAGTGTATGGTAAGCACGAGGACATGGGTGTGCATCCCTGGTGTACTGCCTACTTTGCGATTATTATATGATTAAAACAACAGATTAACTGCACAAATTACAGCAATGTTAAATCATGGGAAGCAGCCAGTCCTGCAAGAATCAGGGTTGTTGTAGCAAGTTTTAAAAGGTAAGTAAGGGTATCTCCACAGGGAAATGTATTCTAAAGGATGGTAAATCTCCAGATCTATGGTAGTTCTAGCACTCTATCCTAGTTTAAACTAAACTAAAGCAGGAAAGAGGAGAGGTTTTATGGTTTTGTCACTTTAACTACAAATTACAGAAGATAATGCTATTGATCCAGACTTGATGATTCATAGAGATGAGAAAACAAAAGTAAAGTGAAACTCATAAGATGGAGAACAATAGCTAGAGGTTTTGGTTTTACTGAAAATCGAAGGAATCAAAGGCAGTGCATAGGATAGATTTGGTACAATCCTCCATCTGGCTACAAGCTCCCCATTTCTGGCAGATGCAAGGTATAAGAATCCAATCTCAACCAGAGAATTGAAGCAATCCTAAGGCTATGATCTGTCCACTTTAATGCTTACAGACTATCGCAGAGATTGTTCCACTTTAAGGATCCTTATTAGAACAGGAAAGCTATTGCAGATGCTGAAAATGCTAGGTTACTAGCTCCCCATTTCTGGCTGGCATCCACAGAAATATCTGACCCAGGGAAATCAAATACGAAAAAGTGAAATATAGATCAGAATCACCTTTAAAATCCATAATTACATTGCAACCATAAAACTTACAATCATATTGTGCCCAAATCTGTAGCTGTGTAACATACAATCCTTTACAAGCCTCTGAAACTCTCAATATACTGCTCTAGTCCTCACCCTAACTACTCAGAAGAATTTAGCCACTCATTATTGGCTAAAGAGAGAAGGGGAGAGGGAGGAAGAAGGAAGGAAAATTTGGGGGGAAAATGGATTTTACGCTAAGCTCTGGTTCTCTCAAATTCTGGATGTTTGTTATGTATTTTCTTCAAGCTTTTATACTCTCCTCCTCTGTCCTCATGTCCGTTTCAGTCAATCAGAGCGCAAGGGAATAATTCTGGGCTACTGATGTGGTCGATTTCTCTTCTAGAAGCTCTCTCCCATTGGCTCTCAACTGGCAAGTACATGTGAAGTAGTTAGGGTTTCCATGAGTGCCCAACTATGTGCCAAAAATACCCCTAGGGGTCGTTGAAATGCTTTGGAACTCGTGCACAAAACTCTTGAAGTGGCAGTTGCTGAGGAAAGATTAGGAGAAGTTGCAAATCGAGTGTCGAGAGGTTTAAGGATCCTCTCGACAGGATCTGAATTTGCTTTGTGTGCACATCGACAAGTTGAAGTGGCTGTCGACAGCGTCTGAGACTTCTCGACAGGATTGAAGTAGCTCTCGTTAGGTTTGGACACATCTCAACAGGTAAATGAAGATCCTATCAACAGCTTGGGAGGACATCTCGAGATGTTGATTTGAACTTGTCGATAGGATTGATGGCTCATCGATAGGATAGGAAGCTCATTTCACTTTTTTGTTCAATTCTTCATTCATCCTATTGATAGGTTCTAATCAACCTGTTGACTTGTTATACATTCTCTAGTGAAGTGCTTGACAAGTAAGCTCAATCCTCCTGAGAATGAGCTCTGAATCGTGTAAGTCATCGACAGGCTATCTTGCACTGCTCGACAGGTTCAGTTGAACCTCGTGATAAGTATCTTGGAACCACTTAACTTCATCTATACCTTGAAGTATCCTCTCAACAGGTTCTGCGTCAGTACTTCCAACCTCTCGATAGGTGCTGGATCCTCAAAAGATGTTCATCTTTTCAATTCAGTACCTCTCGATAGGTTTTCTGTTTGTACTTCCAACCTCTCGATAGGTGATGGAACCTCACAAGATGTTCATCTTTTCAACTCAGTACCTCTCGACAACTTCTTATACACATGTTCAACCTTTCGACTGCTTGGTTTTCAATCATCAGAACCTCTCGATAGCTGGACTTAATCTCTCGATAGGTTCTGTCTTATACTTCCGTAGATGACACATATCTTGGGTGTGCTATTCTTCATTTGTTCACACTCAGCATACTCTTGGCAGGTTCAATCTTTATTCCTTGTAGCTGGACTTGGTCTCAGGCCTTTCCAATTGGTTAGCACAGTGCCTATTTGGCTCTTTTAAATGAAAGTCTATATTAAGCTTGCAATTTATTACTTAACTATAAAATATACTCAAAACACATTATTGGTCAGCTCAAGAGTCCACCAATGGTCCGGTTCGGAGGTAAGAAATGGTATTTTTCACTGCTTAACTCACCCCCAAACCTAAGCTTTGCTAGTCCCTGAGCAAAGGAGAAAATAAAAACAACTAACCTATAAAATTAAATGCCACATTCGTAGGGAACATGGGTGCATTTCTCACATGCACCAAGCCTTTTAAACCCCTAGGGGATCCCTAGTGGAGGAGTAAAGTTTCCTAAAGGTTTACAGTGAAGTTACCCATAAACTTCTCCAATAGAATCAATTAATAATGGTGCAGCATGTTAAAACAAAATTCAAGCAATATAAAATTCATTCCAAACCTTGTCCATTCATTTTTAGAGGATTCCCAGTGAAAACATGACAGTTTAAAACTAAAATCCTTCTGTAATTCCTTCTCAATCAATCAGCTAATGTCAAGGTATTTTGTATGAAAATTAACACAATATTTACCCTGAAGTTGAGAATTTTGTTTTGATAATGCCCCCATCAATCCTAATTTCAGACCCAAAGCTTACCAGGGCTGTCTCTCTCCATAGAAGTAGAAGGGTGTATCAATTCACACAGCTCAAGAGAAGTTACAGCCCTCAAATAGGACTGCAAGCTTGAGCATAGGCATTGCTCCAATTTCTGAAATTTTCTAACTCTTTTCACCATAGATTAAACAGATTCTCATCTCCACATGACAACTCAATCAATTTTAGATTAGTAAGGACTTTTTATTAGGTTGTAAAGTGGCTTATGGGTGAAGTTTATAAAGAATAAAAGTGGTAGAATAGGATTCAAAATTGAGAACTCAGTAAGGTAAGGAGGCGACATCTACACCTTCTTCATTTTAGTACAATCTTCATCTTATTTGAATTTTCATATTTGAAGTGATCAATTTCCAATCTTCATTTCAAAATATCGAATGAAATGACTTCTCTCTTTTTACTTTTTTTGTTTTGCTTTTTCTTTTTTTTTCTTTTTATATGCTTTTTATACTTTTCCTCTATTTTTCTTTTATGGGCAGGAATGCCACAAATGTACTTCTGGTACACAACTGCCTTTCGATGGATTTTCTTCTCTTTTAACCAATTGTTGAACCAGCTCAACCTTCAACTTCTTCTCCTTTACCTTCTAAAATCTTAGAGTGAGGGTCTGGCTGAGTCAGGTCACTGAGGTTTAGGTTCCAGTACTCTAGTTTTTGTTAAAGAAAAAATTAGGAATTTTAAGGCTTAAGTGGTGTGTATCAGGGGCAGTTCAAAGGTGGGAAATTTTAGGCTCAAACTTTCCAAGGGATGGCGTTACTTAATGTCCGCAATGTCATGAGTGCTGTAAAGCTGTTTCAACTTGGATTTGCCTAACTTCTAGTGAGTAGAGGTCAATCCCATCAGTGCTTAGAGTAGAAAAAATTGCCAAGACACTCGTCAAAGAAAAAATTTTCTCAGGCCCAAATCTCATTAGATATGGTCTTTCATTAGACTTCTGGGGCATATTCTCACAATCTCCTCTCTTCTTAGGCTCACTAAGCATTGATTTTTGAAGAATTCCTGACATTTGCTTCATGAAAATGTTAGAACTATCACATGTTCCATTTTAAAAATAGTTTTAAATTTCCTCTATATAAAATATCAGGTGTAAAGTAATTTTTTATTTTTTTTTATTTCTGTTAAAACCTAACTTCACTACCATTAACTATCCATTGGCACACCATGCCACACCCCAAAATATATGAGGGGCAGTGTCCTCACTGCTTGGAAGACAAAGGGATATGCAGCAAGAGAGAAACATATACAGAAAAACAAGGAAAGCGAAATACACAAACAAAATGAGGAAAAGAAAGTAGAGAATAAAACAGAAAGGAAACAAGAAAATCATAGTAAAATAGTCTAAAGAGAAATCTATTGATAAGACAATAATAGGGACAATCTCAAGGAAAATGCTCTACAAGAGATTATGCCAAAAAGATCCTAACTGTACAACTCTAATCATCTGACTCCTCTGCAACCTCAGGTGGATCTTTGAGTCCTTTGCCCTTTTCTTCCCTCCTACCAGCAGCAGTGAATTGGGACCTTGTGGAGGAAGTTTTCTAGTCCTGAATGGGGTTTTCTTTAGGGGGGAGGCTTAGTCCTGGAAGAGGGCTTCTTAAATTTGATGTCAGGCTTGACTTTGCTCAGCTCCCTTGAAGGAGGAGTTGGTGCTGCAGGAGGTGCATCAGGGTTTAATTCTTTGGAAAGAGCCTCAGCTAACTCCCTGCCAGTCTTAGCAGTTAAGTCCATCTGCATGGCTGCAATAGTCAACCCTTACTCCTGGACTTTGTCCTGCATTACTGTCATGATCTGAATATTATGTCTTTGATACACCTAAAATATTTGTATGTGTTTAATATCGTATTCCCCGCATGCCTTGACTTTTCAAAACATTTTATCTAAAAATGCATGTTTTGGTTTTTCACGCTCTTATATTTGTGTTTGTCATTAATGAATACAAGTTATGTGGTAGCCTACTGGTTAAAAGCTTTAAGTTCTAAATAAGAGGTCTAGGGATCAAACCTTGCTATGTGTGCTCTAAACCTCTATTTTAGACTTTGAGATAAAAGCCTATACACTCTTCCTTGTTGTGTTGGCTTAACACCGAATAATCCCCAAAACGTGATAAATAAGTGTCCTATGGAGAACCCTAAATTATAAGCTCATTTAGAGTTCTTCTTAAGAATAGAGCCATCAGAGACCCTAGAGACCTTAGAGAAGAAATTCTAGATCTATCTTCCTAGAACCCTTCTTTTCGAAGTGCGGTGAGACGTTGGCGTATATTCTCAAGCAGCCTTCACCTTCTTCTAAAATCATCATCATTGTTGGGATCTGAATCTAATCGTGGTGGTACGATCGAACTAGGTATGGAGAAATCATGCTTTTCATTGAACTTAAAATAATAGTTTTAAAATAGATTTTTATGTAAATTAGTGAGTCTATTTCATGACTAATGAATGGATGATTAAATTAATGCATGCTATGATTGATGATCTTTAATGTTTATAATTTTAATTAAGAAGGAGACAGTTGAAATCCCACCATGTGATTTGATGCATTTTGATGAGTGCTCATAGAAGCATGTCAATCGATTGACAATTGGATGTCAATCGATTGAGGGTTAAATGATATTATTTTAGAAAAATATACAGAATTATGTCAATCGATTGACGATTGGATGTCAATCAATTGAGCTTGAATAAGAAACTGATGAACAATATTATTTCGAGAAAATACACAAATTGGAATCAATCGATTGATTCAGAGGAGTCAATCGATTGAGCCTGACAGACCCTAATAAAGGACACTCTTTCTAAAAAATGTATGGATTTGATTCAATCGATTGATTCTGAGAAATCGATCGATTGAGCTTAACTTGAAATCAATGGATGGTGTTTGCGTAGTTAAGTTCTATAATCAATTCTTCTCTTAACAGTGCGATTAAAAGGTCAATGTTTACGCACCATGATCGTATGATATGTACTGTAATATTTATGCACGATGATTGTGTACACTTTGATATTTATGTACCATGATTAAATGCACTTAAATGCCTATGTAGTATGATATCACTCTCATGTACTTTACATGTTCCATGATGATCTATATAATGCACAATCAAGACATATAAAACACGATAAAATGTCAAGCCATAATCAATGAGCATTAGACCCAACATCTTACACCCGATGGAGTCTAAGAAGGTATTAGGCCCAACATTTGGTGCTTGATGGAGCCTAACTAAACACGATTAAAAAGCATTAGACCCAATATCTTGTACATGACAGAGTCTAAGAAGGTATTAGACCCAACATCTTGTGTAAGATGGAGTCTAACTGAACAAGAGTATGATGAGCATGATTCAACCCAACGTCTTGAGCGGGACGGAGTTTGACATGCAATAAATAACATGATTCATTAGACCCAACGTCTTGAGCATGACGGAGTCTAACTAAACAATTGATAAGCATGATTAAGACCCAACGTCTTGAGCGAGACGGAGTCTAACGTGCATTAAATGACAAGCAAGATGAAATTAAAAGAAATGATACACTCATGTAATATTGATATATATGTTTATGTTCAATTTATTTCAGCTTAGTGAGATTATACATGCCACATGCACACATACATGAAATATATCGAAATGTTTATATGGCTATGATTGATATTTTTATGCTTCAATGGATTGCATGTCTGGTCCATACAAGTGTAAACTTACACCCCTTATTGATGTGGGTGACCAGATGAGACAGGTGTTGCCAATGACAATGTATGGGTCTAAGGCGATGAGACGGCACGTGGTGTTGAAGAAACTGGACTGAAGGGCGATGATAGCTTCATGGCCCAATTAGCTATTTTCCTTTCTAGTTATTAGTAATTTTAAATAAATGGGAGATTGATCAGTTAGTATTTTATCAAAACTGTTTAAGCTTTAATCATGTTAGACTTATTATTGGAATAAGAATATTATCATGGGTTTTATTTTGATTAACTAATGTTTTAAAGAAATTTTATCTTCCGCTGTTTACGGTGCTTTTATAGCCTTTTTATGTTTCTATGGTTCACGATACGAAGGTATGGTCTAAGATCTTACAATTAAGAGGTTGTGAGATCTCGGGTCGCTACAATTACTCTTAGCTGTGCCTGGAGGGCCTTTATCACATCCATTAAAATTACGCTTAGTTGTAGTCCACCACTATTTCCATATGATCAATTAAAATTACAAGACATGGCTCAAGCGAATCAGGCTTGGTTTATTTCCTGAGATTTTGATACCACAACTTAAGCAGCCTTGGGTAGGATTTTTCAATCAGTGGGCTTAATATGGGTGTTAGGCCTGCCTTCACCAAATAATTCAAAGTGCCTAATGGACTTTCCTTAGGCTTTATGGTTTGCCTAATGGACTTTCTAGTGTCTTTGGTGATAGGTTTAGAAGACACTTTGAAAAGATTAGCCAAGGTGTCCTCTTGACCAGCCACTACTCAATCAACATAGTATCAATTACCACTAATTTAATAGCAAATACCACAGAGACCTCCTAAATGCTTAAATTACCCAGACAAACTACGGATTACAATGCCAAGCTTGGAAATCACAAAGAGAAGCTGAAGAATTTACCAATAGAAGACTAGGGTTTCTTAGATCACGCTGTGCACGACGCCAAATCAACTTAGACTAGGTGCAAAATGTAGCCCTGAAGAAATTAAAGCAATTAGAGAAGTGGCAAAGTGTTTAGAGTAGCAACCAGTGAGGTAGAGAGAGAGAAAGAAAAATGGAAAAATTGCCAGAGCAAATTTAAAATGCAAAGAGAAGCTGTCGAATGGCCCAAATGGAGTTATCGTTAGGTTAAAAACAATGGGGAACGAGCTTCAACAGGATTGGGGCAAGTCATCGACAGGTTGATGCAGCCCGTTGAGAAGTGCAAAGTGACAGATCCTCGCGAGAGGTCACACGATCCTATTGACGAGTTCAAGAAGACATAAGCTAGCTTTTCGAGAGGTTCATTCCATCCTAGCAATAGGTTCAAGGTTGCAAAGAGGATCATTTCGAGAGGTTGACAGAACCTCTCGACTGGTACTTTTAATTCATCAAAACCTGTCGAAACCTTCATAGATCCTCTCGCTAATCAACTTTGTAGCTTTAAAACCTATCGAGAAATAATTTACACCTCTCGATAGCTTCTAGGTCTTGTCGAAATGTAAAATGGGAACTCTCAGAACCTATCGACATGTTCGTAGAACCTATCGACAGGTTGTATTTTAGTTGAATTAGGCTTGTATTAAGTTCCCAGTTCATTCCCTAACAGATTTGACACTCCAACTCTGGTCACTTCACAAGTTTGACTCATTTTCCTACCTGAGGTGCTAACCCACATGGAAAATTTATGTACAATGCCTAAGAGAACTGAAATAAGAACAAAAAAAAAATTAGAAAAAGTAAATACCCAAAGACATAAATTACTATACATGCTATACATTTATTGAAACTCAGCTATGTCATGGAGGTTCATGGTCAATACAGGCTCCTCCACATTTTCAAAAACATTCCCAACATCATCACAAAGATCATTACAGTGTAGCAGCTTAGGTAAAAGCTCTTTCACCAACTCATCAAAAACATCAATGAAAAAATAATCCTCATTATCCACGCGAGGCTGATTGGCTGCATTGTACACATTCAATTTAACCTTCATGTTGCCAAAATACACCTCAATTTCTCTTGATCTACACTGAATAGAAGCATTGGCAGTGGCCAAGAAGGGTCTGCCCAAAATCATAGGAATTGAGGTGGTGCACTTGCTTGGCTCCATATCAAGAACCCCAAAATCTGCTGGATAGAAAAATTTATCAACTCCAACTAACACATCCTCTATCATTCCCACAGGCTTCCTTTCAAATCTGTCTGCTAGTTGTAGCACCACATGTGTGGGCATATCCCAGGCCTAACTTCTCATAAACATAATATGGAAGTAGGTTTACACTAGCTCCCAGATCAAATAAGGCCTTCTCAATGGTATGATCCCCAATGATGCAGGAGATTATGGGAACTCCATGGTCTTGAAGCTTGGTGGGAGTTGTAATAGACAGTACTTGATTCACTTTCTCAGCACAAAAGACTTTCTTGGATAAGTGTATCCTAGACTGTCTTTTGTGGGTGAACAATTCTTTCAAAAACTTTCCATAGGCTGCTACTTGCTTGATGGCATCAAGTAAAGGCAACTTGATCTTTACTTATTTGAAAGTTTTCATCATTTCTTCAACTTTAGAATTCCCCTTGTCAAAAGGAGAAGTTTCTTTCATTGTATTAGGAAATGGCAAATGGGGAACTATCCTCCCATTTACAACCCTTGTCCATTCATTTTTAGCGGATTCCCAATGAAAACATGATAGTTTAAAACTAAAATCCTTCTGTAACTCCTCAATCAATCAGCTAATGTCAAGGTATTTTGTTTGAAAATTAAATTTAAATTTCCTCTATATAAAATATCAGGTGTAAAATAATTTTTTTTTTTTTTTATTTCTGTTAAAACCTTGTTGCACTACCATTAACTATCCATTGGTAAACAATGCCACACCCCAAAACATATGAGGAGCAGTGTCCTCACTGCTTGGAAGACAAAGGGATATGCAGCAAGAGAGAAACATATACAGAAAAACAAGGAAAGCGAAATACACAAACAAAATGAGGAAAAAAAAGCAGAGAATAAAACAGAAAGGCAGTAAGAAAATCATAGTATAATAGACTAAAGAGAAATCTATTGATAAGACAATAATATGGACAATGTCAAGGAAAATGCTCTACAAGAGATTATGCCAAAAAGATCCTAACTGTACAACTCTAATCATTTGACTCCTCTGCAACCTCAGGTGGATCTTTGAGTCCTTTGCCCTTTTCTTCCCTCCTACCAGCAGCAGTGAATTGGGACCTTGTGGAGGAAGTTTTTCTAGTCCTGAATAGGGTTTTCTTTAGGGGGGAGGCTTAGTCTTGGAAGGGGGCTCCTTAAATTTGATGCCAGGCTTGACTTTGCTCGACTCCTTTGAAGGAGGAGTTGGTGCTGCAGGAGGTGCATCAGGGTTTAATTCTTTGGAAAGAGCCTCAACAAAACTCCCTGTCAGTCTTTGCAGTTAAGTCCTTCTGCATGGCTGCAATAGTCAACCCTTACTCTTGGACTTTGTCCGGTATTACTATTAGCTGTGCCTGGAGGGCCTTTATCACATCCATTAAAATTACTCTTAGTTGTAGTCCACCACCATTTCCATATGATCAATTAAAATTACAAGACATGGCTCAAGCGAATCAGGCTTGGTTTATTTCCTGAGATTCTGATACCACAACTTAACCAACCTTGGGTAGGTTTTTTCATTCAGGGGGCTTAACATGGGTGTTAGGCCCGCCTTCACCAAATAATTCAAAGTACCTAATGGACTTTCCTTAGGCTTTATGGTTTTCCTAATGGACTTTCTAGTGTCTTTGGTGGTAGGTTTAGAAGACACATTGAAAAGATTAGCCAAGGTGTCCTCTTGACCAGCCACTACTCAATCAACACAGTATCAATTACCACTAATTTAATAGCAAATACCACAAAGACCTCTTAAATGCTCAAATTACCCAGACAAACTACGGATTGCAATGCCAAGCTTGGAAATCACAAAGAGAAGCTGAAGAATTTACCAATAGAAGACTAGGGTTTCTTAGATCACGTTGTGCACGATGCCAAATCAACTTAGACTAGGTGCAAAATGTAGCCCTGAAGAAATTAAAGCAATTAGAGAAGTGGCAAAGTGTTTAGAGTAGCAATCAGTGAGGTAGAGAGAGAGAAACAAAAAATGGAAAAATTGCCAGAGCAAATTTAAAATGCAAAGAGAAGCTGTCGAATGGCCCAAATGGAGTTATCATTAGGTTAAAAACAATGGGGAATGAGCTTCGACAGGATTGGGACAAGTCGTCGACAGGTTGATGCATCCTATCGAGATGTGCAAACTG
The DNA here is from genome assembly GCA_021018995.1 of Chloranthus sessilifolius. NCBI lineage: Eukaryota > Viridiplantae > Streptophyta > Magnoliopsida > Chloranthales > Chloranthaceae > Chloranthus > Chloranthus sessilifolius. The sequence goes on from CM037598.1 coordinate 51,293,559, forward strand.
ACAGATCCTCGCGAGAAGTCACACGATCCTATCGACGAGTTCAAGAAGACAGAAGCTAGCTTTTCGAGAGGTTCATTCCATCCTATCAACAGGTTCAAGGTTGCAAAGTGGGCCATGAACCTCCATGACATACTTGAATTAGGCTTGTATTATGTCATGGAGGTTCATGGTCAATACAAGCTCCTCCACATTTTCAAAAACATTCCCAACATCATCACAAAGACCATTACAGTGCAGCTGCTTTGGTAAAACCTCTTTCACCAATTCATCAAAAACATCAATGAAATAATAATCCTCATTATCCACGCGAGGCTGATTGGCTGCATTGTACACATTCATTTTGACCTTCATGTTGCCAAAATATACCTCAAGTTCTCCTGATCTACACTGAATACAAGCATTGGCAGTGGCTAAGAAGGGTCTGCCCAAAATCGCAGGAATTGAGGTGGTGCACTTGCTTGGCTCCATGTCAAGAACCATAAAATCTGCTGGATAGAATAATTTGTCAACTCCAACTAACACATCCTCTGTCATTCCCATAGTCTTCCTTTCAAATCTATCTGCTAGTTGTAGCACCACATGTGTGGGCATCAATTCTCCGAGGCCTAACTTCTCATAAACATAATATGGAAGTAGGTTTACACTAGCTCCCAGATTTAATAAGGCCTTCTTAATCGTATGATCCCCAATGATGCAGGAGATTGTGGGAACTCCAGGGTCTTGAAGCTTGGGTGGAGTTGCAATTGACAGTACCTGATTCAGTTTCTCAGCACAAAAGACTTTCTTGGATAAGTGTATCCTAGATTGTCTTTTATGGGTGTACAATTCTTTCAAAAACTTTGCATAGGCTGGAACTTGCTTGATGGCATCAAGTAAAGGCAACTTGATCTTTACTTATTTGAAAGTTTTCATCATTTCTTCAACTGTAGCATTCCCCTTGTCAAAAGGAGAAGCTGCTTTCATTGTATTAGGAAATGGCAAATGCGGAACTCTCCCCCCATTTACAACCTTACCAAGTTCATCAAAATTTTCTTTATTTTTGTTTTCAATTTTCTGTTGGGGCACATCACCCCCCTTATTTTTCAAATGCTGCTCCCACTGCATATTTTCATTGGTTGCTTCTTCCTTTCTTCACTTGACTCATCAGGCTCAATACCAACTTGGTTATCCACCAGCTTCCACTCATCAAGGTGGTGACAGATTTTACTTCTTCATGGGAAGAAGTCTCACCAACCATGTACTGCCCCTTTGGATTGTTCATGAGCTAACTAGGCAGTCTTCCATCTTCTCTCGTAGCCAAAGAATTAGATAGTTTACCAAGGTGGTCCTCTATCTTTTTGATGCTTTGACTGTGAGAGTTAACAGTTTGAGATAAAGGGCCCAAATTATGCAGTGAAGCCAAAACTTTCTCCTCAAATGTAAGGGACCTAGAGGGTGCTAGGAGTGGTGCACTTTGAAGCATAGGCTGGACCATTGGTTGAGCCAGAGGTTGTTGGTATTGGGGCCTTGGGAAATAATTCTGCTGGTACGGCTGGGCATTCCTATAGGGCATGGACTGTAGTGGCTGCTGCTGCTGGTTTTGAAAATGATCATATCTCCACCTCAAGTTGGAGTGGTTTCTCCATTGATAACCAGCAGTAGGCTGTTGTCCATAGGACTGAGGAGTATTCACATGTTCCATCACAAAATTTGGGAATTGGGCAGCTGAGGAACATGTCTCAAGGGTGTGAGTGGGGGACTGGCAGATGACACATGCCTCCTCCACTTTAGCAGGCATTGGAGACTGCATTGCTCCCATGAGCTTATCAAAAATTTGGGTCGGGCTGTCCACTTTCCTCTTCAAATCATTATATCCACTCACCTCATACATCTTCCCTCTGGTAGTATTTTTTCTCACCAATCTAGGTGTATCAACATCTCTTGCCCAGGTCTCCCTTTGCATGAAGTTTTCACTGATGGTATCAAATAACTCCCAAGCCTCATCTGCAATCTTGTGGAGGTATGTACCACCACAAGAAGCATCAACCATATCCCTGCTTTTAGGAACAATTCCAACAAATGAAAGGAAGCTTGCCCCAACCAGAGGAGACTGCTACAGCAGGCTCTGTACAACAGCAAATAAGCATAGAGGAACCCTCGTGTGGCTAAAAATGCCTGAGCAATCCGTTGGCGCAAATCTCTCGAAGTTCAAACCTGCAACACATAAAGAGCTTGCATATATCTCACTCAGTTCACTATAGTAAAAGCTTCAGAAAAACACCTCGCACAGTCCTCATGAGGGTCAGAACTTTCGAAAGTCGTGTCGCATAGATCTCGCACAAATCGCATGCACTTCATAAATGAAACCATCTATTAGTTTTTTGTCTCAGGTGCTATCTTGGTATTGGTGAGAAAACAATGGTGAAGAAATATAAATCAAAAAGTAAAGAAAAAAAAATTAGTTAAAACAATATATTTGAAATACACAGCCTACAAGATACAGGGTTATTGTAGCAAGTTTTGACTAAGTAAGAGTTTGTCCCATAGAGAAATTGATTTAGAACCCAAAATGGGTTATGTTAGTAGGCCTTCAGATCTTCCTACAGATCTTACAATCCTAGAGAAAGGGAGTTGGGTGTCATAACTACACTAAATTAATACTAAAAGAAGAGAAATAAAGTGTAGTCCTTTCCTAAAGAAAGGGTTATGAAGAAGGTGGTGATGGTGTGTATTAAAATAAAGATAAAATGATGGGAAGTAGGCAATTAAGCTAAGGATAATTCAGTTATGTAACTCAGATTTAGGGCTGTCTCTGTAGTAATCCTTCAGATGGCTACAAGTACATCTGTAAGGAGGAAGTATCTAACTTAACTCTTATGGTTTGACCTATTCTCCTAAGGCTATAACCTATCCACTTCAATGGTCACAAGCTATCCAATAAAGAGGATCAAACTACATGAATTAAATCAGAAAACCAATCTAATCCAATGGAATAGATTGATCTTAAGGCTATAACTTATCCATTTAAAAAATTATAGATTATCCAATAGATGTCCTCCACCCAATGCATCAAATCTGAACATTAACATCATTGCAGACACCATGTTTTCCAGGCTACAAGCTCAGGCATCCACGGGAGCAAATAGTTCTTAAAAAATAAGTGGAAACTACAATAGATTAAAAGCTATTTGGGGACTTAAATGCAGCTGGTCATTACTACAAAAAGCTTGCAGTGACTCAGCTCACAAGTCTGCAATCTCTATTGAGAAATCAGATCTAACATCTGATATTGGTCAAGGAAAACAAAGGGGAGCTTGTTCCTGCAACAACCTCTCACAAGGCTAGAAGCTCAAGTGCAGAGGAGAAGAATCCTTCTTAGGTCTATTGCTTGGAATCACCTTAGGGCTATAGTCTATCCACTCAAATGGTCACAAGCTATCCACAGAGGTTATCCAAAGAGGACTGAGATGGAATATGTAGATTGCTGCTACCACCATGGTCTCAGGGCTACAAGCTCAAGCTCCCATGAGTATTTCAAATCCTAAATGTATGGCATAGATTGAACAAAACTATAGGTAAATAGAAAAATAATAGACTAAATACACATTAAAAATAGATATTCATTGATTAAGCTAATACTTACAATAAGTTGTCCTGAAGGTGGCAGCCTTGTGCATAATAACTCATCAACTACTCCCAAAGTTCATTTGACCCATTACAAAAATGATAAAACTAAGTCTAATTGATTACAGAGAATTTAGCCAGCAAATGTTGGGCTAAGGAAGAAGAAAAAAATGGAAAAAGAGGTGATCACACCCTAACCCTAATCTTCTCGAGCTTATAGGTGACTGAGGTTGAAGGAGAGATGTTTTCTAAGTTAAATTTACTGCTTAAATATTTAGTCCTTGATGCCTTGCCTAAGAGAAGATTAAACCCTAATTTTAGGGTAGATATGGCTTTGTTATAACCCTTGGATTCCTTAGAATGGGTGGCTCGAGATTCAAGCTTCGAGATGTGTGCCCTAAACCTGGGGAAATCTCCAAAAGGTCCCTGGATATTAAATGAGAAGTGGAGAGCCCGAGCTTCACAGGGTTGACTTTGGTCCATTATTTTAGTCGCGCAGATAGCAGAGTGTTCGCGAGGTTAGAATTGGCTTGGAAGGTCTATCACTTGCATAGAAGGCCTTTAAGTGGTCGCGCAACTACTTTTACTTTTAATGCACTCACGAGGAAGAGTTTGATTGCTTTGGCTTTGCTCGCACAGTAGAGCTTCAAGTACTTCCTATCGTGAGGGTCTCACGAAGTAGATTTTACACAGCTTGCTCGATAGAGGGTTGAGCTTTTAAGCACGCGAGAGCTATGCGACGAAATTTCCGGAGCTCTCTCTCCTCTTAAGCCATGCGAGAACTTTATGAGTTTGCTTGTGTCCTCTGTGCAAATTGGCCTTGCGAGATTAGGCACATGGCTGATATGAGATTTATTCCTCGCGAGAGCTTCGGAAGCTGGATTTCTAAAGGCTTAGTGCATGAGAGCTTCGCGAGGACCTTGAGTGTTGGTTGTAGCTGAAGTGCACTACTACTATGTGAAAGAATGCTCTGGGACCATCCCTTCACTAGGTTGCACAAATTCTTCATGAGTTTCCCTGTGTTGCATGCAACGTCTATGCGAGGAGGCTTTGCTATTGATTTGAACAGCGCGAGGTTGCATTTCTACTGTGTGAGATGACATCTTTTCTCCTCTGCTGCTATGCAGCTGCTGCTATTGCAGTTCTCTCCAGTCACATCTATGCTTCTCTCATCTGCTAGAATTCCTTGGTCCATTATGAATGCAAAAAGTCACCATGGTGTGTACCACCATGGTGTTCCATCAGTTCTTGGTTCAGCAGTTCTCTCTAGCTTTAATTCTGTCTCTTTTGGGCACCAAAGGCATACACTTTGTATTAAGCTACACAATTATTACTAACTACGAAACAAGCTAAACAAAGAGTTATTAGTCAGCTTCAAGGTATAGCAAAGGCTAGGTTAAGAGGTGAAAAGTGGTACTTTTCAGTGAATAACACACCCCCAAAGCTAATCATTGCTAGTCCTCGAGCAAAGCAAAATTTAAGCAACTACTCTAGGAATGTAAATGCCACTTTCGTAGGGAGCACGAATATATTTAGCTTTTTCACCAAGCCTTTTAAACCCCTAGGTAATTCCTAGTAGAGGAGTGAAGTCTTCTGAGGGTTTTCGGTGAAGGTACCCACAAACTTCTTAATGAAAACAGTTAACAAAAGTGTAGCATTCATCAAATTAGCTTTCAATAATTAGAGCATCAGTCCACCTTTGATTATTTTCAAAATGTGAGGAATTTAAACAAATGAAATGCACAGACCATTGAGCATGAAAAACTCTTACATGTATGCACATCATTTCCAATCAGCTTACATAAAGAAAAATAGTAAGTATATGTCAGTACTGAGCTCATCATCAATTCAAAAATTAGGTTTAGGCAATGCCCAATACATGCAATGTCAAACCCAATGCTTACTAGGGTAGTCTCTCACAAATAAATTTGAGGGTTTTCATTTTCGCACAAGCTCAAGAGCAGTTATAAACTCCAAATGGATCTGCAAGCATGAGCATAGGCAAGGCTTCTACATTCTGGCATTGTTGACTATTTCTCACCATAGATTGGACAACTCCTCATCTCCACATAACAGCTCACTCTAATTAGGATCACAAGGTCTTATGATTGGGTTGTAATGTGGCTTATGGGTGTAGGTTACAAAGAATGAAAGGGTGAAAAGGATGCAAAATTGAGAAATCAATAGGTAAAGGAGGTGATTCATGACTTCACCTTCTTTTAATTTCAGCATATTTCATCTTCTTTGATATTTTTTATACTTGAAGTGGCCAGCTTCTCCTCTTTATTTTACTTTTTCCAATGAACTTCCCTCTTGCTTCCTCTCTATGCCTTTTCATTATATATTTTTTTTCTTTTGGATACATTTTTCTTTTCTTTTTGTTTTTATTTTTCTCCAATGCCACCCTCTTCCCAGCTGCTACACTGTTGTCCGCCTTTATGTGTTCTTCTCCATTCACCCAATGTTGATCCAAGCTTGTCCATCTTCAACTCCTTCTCCTTTACCTTATGAATTCTCAGAGTGGGGGTAGATTTGAATCAGGTCCACAGGTTTAGGTGCAAATACTCTTGTGTATTTTAAAGATAAATAGAAATTAAGGCTCAAAAGGTATATGCACAGGGGTTGTTTAAAGGGTTTAGTATCTTTGGGCTGCAATTGTCCAAGAGAAGGCCTTGATGCTTTCCTAAATGTCATGGGTACTGTCAGCTGTTCCAACTTAGAGACGCATAACTTCTAGTGAGGAAATAGACTCAGCCAGTCCTTAGAGCAAAAAGAATTTCCTAAGATACTCCTCAAAGAGAAAAAATTTTATAGGCCCAAATCTCACTAGGTATGGTCTTCCATTGAACTCATAGGCATGTCCTTACCTTTTTCTCTCTTTGATGGTTCACTAAGTGTTGACACAAATGAGTTTCCTTGATGTTCACCTCATGGTAATGTTAAAATTTAAAAGCTTTTAATGCCTACAAGTCTGCAGATTTTTAACATCCCTCATTTTCAAAGTTTTATATGTGACTCAGCTCTATTTCTATCTTACTTCATTGGTTCTGCTTCACTTATGTTAACTCATCATTGGCAAACCTTGCCACACCCCTGAACTTATGAGGAACAGTGTCATCACTGGCTCAAAGATAAAAGACATGCGCAATAGGGTATTTAGGTAAAAAGAAGACAACAAACAAGGTAATTAAAAGTAGCAAATCACACTCACACAAACAAGTAAAACAACAAAACAAACAAATAGCAGAAATAAAGTACCAACCAAACTGATAGAAAAGCTAACAAAAAGGATTTTCATTAATAAGCAGTAATAATGTACAATGTTACGAAAAATAACTACAAAAATAGCATAACTAACTATAGGTACAAAGTCTAATCATCTGAATTTGCTGCTACATCAGCCTTGTCTTAGACCCCTTTGTCTTTTGCTTTCTTGAGAGCAGCAGCAGTGAACTAGGATCTCTTTGAAGTTGTCCTCCTCTACTTGGTGTTGCTCCTCTTCTTAGGAGTTAGCTCTGGCTTTGAAGTAGGCTCCTTTATGTTGATGTTAGGCTTGATTTTTCTTGGCTCTTTCGGTTTTGGTTTTGGGGTAGTTGGCAGGGGAGGGGCAGCAGCAGTGAAGAGTTTGGTAGCTGCTTATGTTAAATCTCTGTCACCAATATCAGATAAGGTCTGCTGCAATGCTGCAGTAGTCCTAGCATATTCATTGGCCCTCTCCTCCACCCTTCTAAGTGTCTCTTGCAAATTCTTGATCACATCCTCAATCCCCTCAGCTCTATTTTTCTCTTCATTGTATTTGATCAATATCTCCCTCCATCCATATTTTATCCTTTTTCTCTCCATCTTATGAGTGAGCTCTAAAAATTTGATTTGATCAAGGAGGGGCTGCCTCATTGTGGTTCTGAGGTCTTCCTTCCCTCGAATTACATCTCTCTTGATGTATGTAGTTTCCTTCATTGCCCTTAGGAGGGTGGAGTATGGAGGCATGGGATTGAAAGAGGTAGGTAGTATGGTGTGCTCAACAGTGGAAGAAGGGTCAGCCAACAATTGGGGTTGTTTGGATGAAGATGAAGGGATGGATGAAGGTATGGGTAGGGTGGGACTAGAGGGTATAGGCTAGGGGACTTCAGATTCCGGTAAGGTGAGGTCGATTACATCAGGGTCAGTTTGGGAGGCTATGGAGGAGGTGGGGAATTGCTTTTCCACATTTGTGGTAGTATTAGATGCTGCTACTGTAGGTGGCAATGCAGGTTGGGGTTCAGGTTCAGGTTCAGGCTCAAGGTCGGTTTGGGTTGAGGCATTGGGAAATGTTATTGTAGGGGCTATTGGAACAGGTTCAATGTGTGTTGCTGCTATGGTTAAGGGTTAGGGAGATGGGGGTGGTGTAGGTATATTGACAGGTGGAGGGATAAATGATTGTTGGGAAGGTTGGGTTAAGGTGGATAAGGTTGATTGGATGGATTATAAACTGTTGTGAATGGAGGCCTGGTTTTGGAGGGTGGAGTTCATGGCTTGAAGGTTGACCTTAATGGATATTTGAGATTGGGTGTTGGCCAGCACTTGGGTTTGAAGGGAAAGGAGGAGGTTAAGGATTTGGGGTAGGGGATCAGTTATGATAGGGGCTGATGGTTGGGTGGTTGGAACTGGTTGAAATGCAGAAGTGGGTGCATGGTGGAAGTTAGTGGGTTGTGGTGAAGTAGGTGTGGGGGTAAAATGAGGAGGGTGAGGTAAATCTGGAAGAGGGGTGAGCTCATAATTGATTTCCCCTATGATAGAGGTCATCATAGTTGAGTACCCCTCTTCTAAAAAGGGGTCTTGGTCATGGGTAGGGAATAATTAATGGATTGGCCCAAAGGTTCAAGTGTATCAGGTTTAATTATGGTAGAGGGACCAGTGGGCTGAGGTGAGGCTAATGGGGAGCTGTGTGGGATGACAGGGATTGGGTCTGGAATGGCTGTTGTGTCAGGGATAGGTAGAGGTTGGTATATATATGTAGGTTTGGGCTTAGTGGGGGCCTTGGATGGTTTTCTCTTTCTATATGTGACCTTGACAGGTGGGCTGGGATGGGCTATGTATGTGGGTATAGGTATGAGTAAAGATAAAGGAAGGGTCCTAGTATGTATGGTGGATGTACGCGTAGTGATGGCTGAGATAATGGATAGGGTTGGTGTGGATTGGGTGGTGGTGGTTGTGGTAGTGGGTAAGATTAGCTCAGCTGTGGAGGGTTGTGGGATTTGTGTAATGGTAGTAGGTGCAGATGTTGGGATTGCTGAGGTTTCAATAGTGGGTGTTGTGGTAATGGGGGTGGCTATAGGTGAGGCTATGGTAGGGTTGGTTATCACAATGGCTGACATACTTGAGGTGGCTGCATGAGACATAGCAGTAGAGCTAGGAACAAAGGCAGTACCAGATACCTCCTGAATTATGGGGCCTGCTTGAGCTAACAGCTACTCCTCCTTCTTCTTCTTCTTTTCAATCAAGGTACCACTGATTCTCCACTGCTTCTTGCCACACTTGCTAGGGGCCAAATTGAGTGTTTCCTCGTTCATGTTGAAGTAGTAGCGTCCCAACTACAGCAGGGCTATAATGAGCCTACAGTAGGGCAAGGAATGGGGTTTCTGCTCCCTCTTTAGCTTTTCATATATATCCTTCATTCCTTCAAAGATAAGCTTTGCAGCATCTATGTAGAGGTTGTAATGGAAGGAGTAGAGGGCATCAGCAAGGGGGAACCACCCCTCCTGTTGGTGCCTAGAACAATATACATTCTTTCTTAACACCCTATCCATAAACCTCAGGCCTGGGTGCAGGTCTCTCTTCCTAATGGACAACCCTGAGGCTGTGATCCCTCCTATGAGCTCCTTAGCAATTTTTGGGATGGTGGCTGTCAAAGGGGGATCCAAGCCACACTCTTGGTTGTACTTGGCTGGTATCCCAAGTATCTCAGCAATGGCTGCTTGGTTAAACAACATCTCAAAGTTATCTTTTAATACCAGTGTTATAGGGTTCCCATCATCTCCAGTCTTCACCCTTATGTTCTGGTAAAATAGTTGCACTAGTCTAGGGAAGACCAGCTGCAGTGGGGGCCTGAGAAGGGGTAGCAGTGTAGCCTTGGTTAGGTATTCAATTGATGTAGTTGTATTTGGCTCATACTCAAAGAAGGCCTTGTCAAAGGCAGTCTCTACCTCAAGCTTAATTGCAACCACAAACTCAGAGGGGATTTTGAGTGACTCATCATCTTCCTCTTAGCAGGTGGGTGGTCTCTGGCCCTCTTTTTAGGTACAGATTTCTTCTTGGCAACTAGGGCATCAGAGGCAACAGCTTTGGCCTTCTTCACAGGGGCAGCCCTTTTCTTAGGTTGTTCCACTTGGGCCTTCACAGCTTATGTAGGTACTTCAGAGGTCTCCACAGTGGATGCCTTCGCAATCCTCACTGATTTCCTAGTGGCCACAGGGCTTCTAGCAGGTGAAGGGTTTAGCATGGCAGCGAAGGTATCAATAAATTTAGAACTTTTGGCCATGGCTACTCCAATTCTGAAAATTAGGGCTTTAAATTCAAAGTTGGGGTAGCTCACACTTCAATGGAGGTAATGTCCACTAAATCCTTTCCACTCAATCATAGAAATAGCCTACCAATTCAAACCACAGAGGAGAGTGAGAAAACTTACCAAACTAGAGCATGGGTTCCACTTCAAATGTTGCACAATGGATCAAATCTTTCCAAATCAGGTGCAAATGATCACGAGGTGTTGTGGAGCACAATGGTAGGAGAGAAGTGGCCGAGTTGGAGTGGTTTTAGCAATAGGGCAGAAAGAAGAGAGGAAGGAGCTCGGTAATGTGCAACTGGAACTAGGGCAAATAGGAGTGAATGAAGAGAATGAATAATTTCACAGGTTATAAGTGGATGAACCTGTGCCTCGCGCGATTCTCGCTAGGTACTCGCGAGGCAACATCTTCTCATGCACTAACAATACAATCACATGAGAAATACTTTTTAAGGTACAGAGGAGTCTCGCGAGGTCACTTCGCAGAGTTGAAGTTGGGTCAAAGCACGCGAGGCCATTTTTTACATCCCTTGTGCAGGTTAATTGTTATCCTCGCGAGGAACAAACATTCAGAGCATTAAGGCCTCGCGAGGTAGTGAGTATTGTAGGCTTTAGAATTTTTGCATGCAAGGCTCTCATGAAGTACAAAATGTATGATTTCCAATTGGTGCGCAGCTCAATGTCGCAGAGAAGAGATAGCCTCGCGAGGCTCATTTGTAGGTCTTCTTTTGATGTTTAGCTTGCAAGGCTCTCGCGAAGTAAGAATTCCTTATCTAAGTCCCACGAGAAACCCTACAAATAGCACGCAATTGTGGAATTAAGTCCATTAAGCCTCGTGAGAAAGCAAAAGTCACTCTTGCTCAGTGCTACACATTGGCTTGTACATTAGCACTGACATGCACCTAGCAATTGCGCATTAGCACCAACTCACTTCTAATTTAATCTATATCATCATGATAATTGTATACCCCTCACCAACCTATTCACAGTAACTTTCAGAATGCAAATGATTTTCAGTTATAGCAGATTCATGAACATTTACATGACAGCAGGTCAACCACACCATAGCAACAAAAGATGCACATCAACATCAGGTCCATGCACATTAAATTCAGATGACAAAATATGCACATCACATTAATAACACACAACTCAAAACAAAACAAAACCAAACATGCAAATCACCAACACAATAAAATCACCACATCATTAATTTTTAAACTAGGCAAAACATAAATTCAACAAATATGGTACACAGTGTACATAGCTACGGATCACTAATAAGTGGGAGGTTCATACAGGTGAATGGTCCGAGGAGGCTCCACTGACTTTTCTACATGAATTTTTAGCCTTTGACCATTCACTTTCATGATCTTCCCAGACATGGGATCCAAGATCTCCACAGCACTAGATGGGGAGGCATGGATGATAGTGTAAGGTCTATCTCATATGGATTTTAATTTTCCTGGAAAGAATTTTAATTTGGAGTTGAAAAGCCAAACCTTGGTTCCAGCATGGAAGTCCTTTCTCCTTAGATTCTTGTCAAAGAATGAATTTGATTTCTCCTTGTAAATTATGTCATTTGTATAGGCTTCCAGTTTCAGCTCATCAAGCTCTCGCAGTTGCAATTTCCTATGAGAGCCAATAGTAGTTAGATCAAAATTTAGTGTTTTAATATCCCAGTAGGCTCTGTGCTCTAACTCTGCTAGCAAGTGACAGGCTTTCCATAGACCAACCTAAAAGGGGACATCCCAATTGGGGTCTTATAGGCAGTCCTATAAGCCCACAATGCATCATTCAGTTTTTGTGCCCAATCCTTTCTATCTGTCCTCACAGTCTTCTCCAAGATGTGCTTCATCTCTCAATTAGAAATTTTAACTTGCCCACTGGTTTGTGGGTGGTAGGGAGTTGCAATCCTGTGTGTAACAGAGTACTTTTTGAGAAGATTCTCAAAAGGCCTGTTACAGAAGTGACTCCCCCCGTCACTAATAATAGCTCTAGGGGTGCCAAATATGGAGAAAATATTGTCCTTTAAAAGTTTGAGGACAACTGTGTGGTCATTTGTCTTTGTGGCAATGGCTTCCACCCATTTGGATGCATAGTCCACTGCCACAAGTATAAAATTGAAACCCATAGAAGGAGGAAAGGGGCCCATAAAATCAATCTCCTAGATGTCAAATAGTTCTACCACAAGGATGGGCAACAATGGCATTGAATCTTTCTTCGAAATGCCTCCCAACCTTTGACATCTTTCATAGGCTTTGGAATGAATGTGTGCATCTCTAAACAAAGAGGGCCAATAAAATCTACATTGCAATACCTTTGCACCTGTCTTTTTGCCACTAAAGTGACCTCCACATGCCTGCTCATGGCACATAGAAAGAATACTGTGGAAGTCACTTTCAGGCAAACATCTCCTAACAATCTGATCTGCACAATGTTTATAAAGGTAAGGGTCCTCCCACAGAAAATGTTTGACCTGAGAAAAAAATAGGTCTTTGTCCATCTTGGACCACTGAGGTGGGATCCTACCAACAGTAAGAAAATTCACAATATGTGTAAACCAGGGCACACTAGACTTCATAGCAAAATGCTGCTCATCAGGGAACAATTCATTGACAGGTGCTGCTGCACATTCTTCCAACACAATTCTAGAGAGGTGGTCAGCCACCACATTCTCAACTCCTTTCTTATCCTTGATCTCAAGATCAAACTCCTGCAACAGGATGATCCATTTGATTCGCCTTGGTTTGGCATCCTTCTTACCCAATAGGTATTTCAGGGCTGAGTGATTAGTAAAAACAAAAATTTTAGACCCAAGCAAGTAGGGTCTAAACTTGTCCATAGTAAATACAACAGCTAGCAGCTCTTTCTCAGTAGTGGTGTAATTGAGCTGAGCCTCTGCTAGTATTTTCCTTGCATAATAAATTACTGTAGGCAACCTATCTTTTCTCTATCCTAAGACAGAACCTATGGCCAAGTCTGATGCATCACACATCAGTTTAAAGGCGACTGAGTAATCTGGGGCCTGAATTACAGGAGCAGTGGTAAGGCACTTTTTTAAAACTCAAAGGCCTCAAGGCACTCAGCAGAAAATTTAAATGACACATCCTGACATAGTAGGTGGCACAATGGCTTTGCAATTCTACTGACGTCCTTAATGAACCTCCTATAAAATCCAACATGTCCAAAGAAGGATCTGATTTGTTTGACAGTCCTCGGTGGGGGATGGTGTGAAATCAGGTCTACTTTCACTTTGTCAAACTCTAATCCTTTGTGAGAGACCACATGGCCTAACACAATTCCTTGTGTTACCATGAAGTGGCTCTTTTCCCAGCTTAAGACCATATTGGTCTCTTCACATCTTTGTAAAATAAGGTCAAGGTGATTCAAGCATTGGCTAAAGTTGTCCCCATAAACTAAAAAATTATTCATGAAGATTTCCAGGAACTTGTCAATCATATCAGAGAAAATTGCATACATGCACCTCTGAAATGTGGCTGGGGCATTACACAGTCCAAAAGGCATCCTCCTGTAAGCAAAGGTGCTAAAGGGACATGTGAAAGTAGTTTTTTCTTGATCTTGAGGATACACAGGGATTTTGTTATACCTTGAGTATCCATCAAGAAAGCAGTAAAATGCCTTCCCAGCCATCTTATTTAGAATTTGATCAATGAAAGGGAGAGGAAGGTGGTCTTTCCTGGTCTTGGAGTTGAGTTTTCTGTAATCAATGCAAACTTTCCAGCCAATGGTCTCCCTTGCTAGCATCAACTCCCCATAATAAGAAGTAATAACTGTTATGGCTAACTTTTTGGGTACCACTTGGATAGGTGACACCCACTCTGAATCTGAAATGGGGTAAATTACCCCTGCATCAAACAGTTTTGCTATCTCTTTCAAGACCACCTCTTGCATGTGAGGATTAAGCTTCCTCTACATCTCCCTCTCTTCTAAGTGAATTTTGTGTGTGCAAACTGAGGAATCAATGCCCCCTAGATCAACAATTGTCCATCCCATTGCCTTTGTGTGCTTCTTGAGAACACTCAATAATTTCTCCTCCAGCTCACTAGTGAGAGAGGAAGAGATAATCAGTGGAAGCTTTTTGTTTTGCCCCAAGAAGGCATACTTTAATGTATCTAAGAGCTGCTTAAGCTCCAGGTCAAGGGGACTTTCTATGGAAGATAACAAAGGTGTTTTGGTTGTTTGAGGAAGGGGCAACAATATAGGTTTCCAGCTGGAATGCTGCACTAGGCCCATAGAAGAGTCTATTTTGCTGTTGTCTTCTGTCACAAGAACTTGGGCCTCCTTCTCAACCATACTCTAAATATTTTTCCAATTTTCAGTAACATTTTCCCAATCCAGCAGAATGGATAATTCTTCTTCCACAAGGCCATCTAGTGCATCTATTGCACAGTAATCCTCAATGTCCATCTGAGGCTGCCTAGCAGCATTGTACACATTTAATTGAGCTTTCATGTTCCCAAAGGTCACCTCCATCACCCTTAACCTACATTGAATGCAAGCATTGGCAGTGGCCAAGAATGGCTTGCCATGGATGACAAGAATTAGGATTTTACTTTTACAAGGCTCCATGTCCAAAACTAGGAAATCAGTAAGATAGTAGAACTTATCCACCCCCACCAAAACATCCTCCACCACACCCATAGGTCTCCACTCAGTCCTATCAGCCAGCTGGAGCACAACTGATGTGAATTTTAGCTCCCCCAAACTGAGTTCCTCAAACACAGAATATGGTAGCAGGTTCACACAGGCCCCTCAGTCCAAGAGGGCTCTACCAATGGTATGATTTCCAATTATGCAGGAGACAGTAGATACCCTTGGGTCCTATAATTTCTCAAGTGTGGCTATGGATAGAACTGATTCAACATGTTCAACAACAAAAACCTTTTTGACAGTTGCACCCATGATTTTCTTTTCTGTGTGCAGAGGTCCTTCAAGAATTTGGCATAGGCAGGGACCTATTTTATAACATCAAGCAGGAGCAAATTAAACTTAACCTGCTTGAAGGTCTCCATCATTTCCTCCATCTGAGCATTCCCCTTATCAAAAGGAGATAAGCTAGCAAGTGCATGAGGAAATAGCAACTGTGGGACTACTGGTGCCACAACTGCATGCCTAATAACATCATGGTCAAATTTTTATTTTTTTCTCTTTTCTTCATTTATTGTTTTCTGTTGGGGCTCAACATCAGCCCCTTTATTTTGCCCTTGTTGCTCCATAGCAGGGAATGAATTCATTAGTTTTTTAACACTCACATTTCTTTCATTTTCACTCTCCATGGCCTCCTCATTTGTCTTGTCCACTAAATTGTCAACCACCCTGCCACTCCTTAGATTAGTGATTGCATTAGCGTCCTCATGGGTGGAGGAGACTTCTCCAATCATATATTGCCCTTTGGGGTTGGCCAAGGGTTGACTAGATAACTTTCCCTCCTCTCTCTTATTCAAAGCATTACAAATTTGACCTAGCTGATCCTCTATTTTTTTAATGCTTTGCCCATGAGAGTTCACAGTTTTCACCAAGTTTCCCAAATTTTGCATTGATTTCAGCATTTGCTCTTCAAAGGAAGAGGATCTGTACTGCTGTGGGGGAAAGATCAACTGATTGGGCTATGGGGCAGGCAACTAAAAATTCTTCCTTGGTGCATATCCTTGGTTGAACTGATGCTGAGGTCTGTATGGGGCTGCCAACTGCTGCTGTTGGGGCTGTTGGTATGTGTCTTGTCTCCACCTTAGATTTGGGTGGTTTCTCCATGTGTACCTAGCAGGTTGTTGCCCATATGCTTGGGCAGCATTGGCATTCTCCATAAGTAAATCAAGGGATTGGTTGGCTGATGGACATTCTTACAGTGAATGTGTGAGAGATTGGCATAACAGACATGCCTCTTCCACTTGTGCAACCATCCTAGGTTGCATCACATTCATCAATTTATCAAATTTGAAACTCAGATTGTCCACCTTCCTTTCCAATTCACTCTGCACCTTAACCTCATACATTCCACCTCTAGGGGTGGATTGTTTCACTAACTTAGCTAGGGTTTGGTTGTCATTGCGAGATAATGTCTCCTGCCAACTGCTGCTGTTGGGGCTGTTGGTATGTGTCTTGTCTCCACCTTAGATTTGGGTGGTTTCTCCATGTGTACCTAACAGGTTGTTGCCCATATGCTTGGGCAGAATTGGCATGCTCCATAAGTAAATCAGGGGATTGGTTGGCTGATGGACATTCTTACAGTGAATGTGTGAGAGATTGGCATAACAGACATGCCTCTTCCACTTGTGCAGCCATCCTAGGTTGCATCACATTCATCAATTTATCAAATTTGAAACTCAGATTGTCCACCTTCCTTTCCAATTCACTCTGCACCTTAACCTCATACATTCCACCTCTAGGGGTGGATTGTTTCACTAACTTAGCTAGGGTTTGGTTGTCATTGCGAGATAATGTCTCCTGCTACATGAAATTCTCACAATAATGTGCAACAAGTCCCATGTCTCATCAGCTATCTTGTGGAGGTAACTACTTCCACATGAGGCATCCATCATGTCCCTACTCTTGGGATTAATTCCTTAGTAAAAACTTTGCACAAGTTGCCACCGTGGAATTTGGTGGTGGGGACATTGTTTTAACATTTCTTGAAACCTTTCCCCTGCCTCATAAACATTTTCAGTTGACCATTGAGTAAATTACAATATGTTTGTCCTCATCTGACTAGTTTTATTGATGGGAAAGAATTTAGCCAAAAATTGGCTTTGGAGGTCACTCCATGTCTAGATGCTATTGGCTGGGAGCTTTGAAAGCCAAGTGCTAGCTTTGTCCTTTAAGGAAAAAGGAGAAAGTTTAAGTTTAGTGGCTTCAGGTCTCAGGCCAGCAATGTTAAATATGGTGCAAAGTGCTAAGAATTGATCAATGTGCTTGTAAGGATCTTCCTTACTGAGCCATGAAAAGATGGCATCATATTAATGGTGGAGGACTTGATTTCATAATTTCCCTCAACTAAAGGGAATTGTATGCAAAAGGGAGATGTGTAATCCCTAGGTGCATTGTATTCTTTCAGAGTTCTTTGCCTCTCAGCCATGACAGCTGGCTCAGTTTTAATAGTAGGGGCTAGTGTGGTGTTTCTCAGTCTAGGACCCCTTTCAAGCTCAGGATTTGGAGGTTATAACTCAGGGTTAAGGGATCTTCTACCAAGCATACACACAGAACAACAAGTAAAGAAAATGCTCACAGCACACAAAATTTGCAAGCAAAATTTACAACTAAAGAGATTTAAAATTAAACTAATGATAGGAAATTCAACACAAATGGACTAAGATTTAGGGTAAAAAGAAGTGCAAACAGAGCTAGCTAAACTTTAGCTGCAGCTTTAGTTTTTCCCCTCTGCTGTTGTCCAATTCTACAAAAACACTATAAAAATCAGTAGTACATTTTATTCTATTTAAGGCACAACTACAAAGAACTTTCTAGACTAAAATATAATACAATTCAAGTCTACTAAAAAGATTAATATCCCCAACAGTGGCGCCAAAAACTTGTTTGTTTTTTGTCTCAAGTGCTATCCTATTATTGGTGAGAAAACAAGGGTGAAGAAAAATAAATCAAAAAGTGAAGAAATAAAAATTAGTTAAAACAAAAAATCTAAAATACACAGCCTACAAGATACAGGGCTATTATAGCAAGTTTTGATTAAGTAAGAATTTGTCTCACAGATAAATTGATCTAGAACCCAAAATGGGTTATGTTAGTAAGCCTCCAGATCTAGCTATAGATCTGACAATCCTAGAGAAAGGGAGTTGGGTGTCACAACTACATTAAATTAATTGTAAAAGAAGAGAAATAAAACACAGTCCTATCTTAAAGAAAGGGTTATGAAGAAGGTGGTGCTAGTGTGTGTTAAAATAAAGATAAAATGATGGGAAGTAGGCAATTAAGTTATGAAACTTAGATTTAGGGTTGTCTCTGCAGCAATCCCTTAGATGGCTACTAGCACATCTGCAAGGAGGAAGTATCTAACTTAACTCTTATGGTTTGACCTAGTCTCTTAAGGCTATAACCTGTCTAGTTCAATGGTCAGGCTATCCAATAGAGAGGATCAAATCACATGAATTAAATCAGAAAATTAATTTGATCCAATGGAATAGCCTTATCTTAAGGCTATAACCTATCCATTTAAATGGTCATAGATTATCCAATAGATGTCCTCTACCTAATGCATCAAATCCAAACATTAACATCATTACAGACACCATGTTTGATAGGCTACAAGTTCAAGAATCCATGGGAGCAAATAGTTCTTGAAAAACCAGTGGAAACCAAAGTAGTTCAAAAGCTATTTGGAAACTTAAATGCAGCCGGTCATTGCTACGAAAGGCGTGCAATGACTCAGCTCACAAGTCTGCAATCTCTACAAAGAAATCAGATCTAACATCTGATATTGGTCAAGGAAAACAAAGGGGAGCTTGTTCCTACAACAACCTCTCACAAGGCTATAAGCTCAAGTGTAGAGGAGAAGAATCCTTCTCAGATCTGTGGCTTGAAATCACCCTAGGGCCATAGTCTGTCCACTCAAATAGTCATAGGCTATCCAAAGAGGTTATCCACACCACGTAGGACAAAGATGGAACATGTAGATTGCTACTGCCAGCATGGCCCCAGGGCTACAAGCTCAAGCTCCCATGGGTATTTCAAATCAGTTCAAATCTTAAATGTATAGCATAGATTGAACAAAACCATGGGCAAATAGAAAAATAATAGACTGAATACACATTAAAAATATACATTCATTGATTAAGCCAATACTTACAATGAGATGTCCTCAAGGTAGCAGCCTTGTGCATAACAGCTCATCAACTACTCCAAATGTTCATAAGACCCATTACAAAACTAATAAAACTAATTCTAATTGATTACAGAGAACTTAGACAACAAATGTTGGGCTAAGGAAGAAGAAAAATATGGAAAAGGAGGTGATCAAACTCTAACCCTAATATTCTCAAGCTCACAGCTGACTGAGGTTAAAGGAGAGAAGTTTTCTAAGTTAAATTTATAGCTTAAATACTCAGTCCTTGATGCCTTAGCTAAGAGAAGATTAAACCCTAATTTTAGGGTAGATATGGCTTTGTTCTAACCCTTGGATTCCTTAGATGGGTGCCTCAAGATTCAAGCCTCGAGATGTGTGCCCTGAACCTAGGGAAATCTCTAAAAGGTCCGTAGATATGAAATGAGAAGTGGATCGCCCGAGCTTCACGGGGCCGGCTCTAGTCCATTATTTCAGTCGCGCAGATGGCAGAGTGTTCGCGAGGCCAGAATTGGCTTGAATGGTCTATCACTTGCATGGAAGGCCTTTAAGTGGTCACACAGCTACTTTGGCTTTTAATGCACTCACGAGGAAGAGTTTGATTGCTTTGGCTCTATTTACGCAGTAGAGCTTCAGGTATTTCCTATCATGAGGGTCTCATGAAGTAGACTTTACACAGCTTGCTTGATAGAGGGTTGAGCTTTTAAGCGCGCGGGAGCTGCACGATGAAATTTTTGGAGCTCTCTCTCCTCTTAAGCCATGCAAGAACTCAGCAAGTTTGCTTGTATCCTCTGTACAAATTGGCCTTGCGAGATTAGGCACACGACTAATATGAGATTTGTTCCTCACGAGAGCTTCGAAAGCTGGATTTCTAAAGGCTTAGTGCATGAGAGCTTCGCGAGGACCTTGAGTGTTGGTTGGAATTGAAGTGCACTACTGCAGTGTGAAAGAATGTTCTGGGACCATCCCTTCACTAAGTTGCACAAATTCTTCACGAGTTTCCTTATGTTGCATGTAACATCTACGCAAGGTGGCTTTGCTATTGATTTGAACAGTGCGAGGTTACATTTATGCAGCTACTACTATTGCACTTCTCTCTACTCAAATCTATGTTTCTCTAATCTGCTAGACTTCCTTTGTCCATTATGACATGCAAAAAGTCATCATAGTGTGTACCACCGTGGTGTTCCATTAGTCAATGGTTCAGCAGTCCTCTCTGGCTTAATTTTTTCTCTTTTGGGCACCAAAGGCATGTACTTTATATTAAGCTACACAATTATTACTAACTACAAAGAGTTATTAGTCAGCTTCAAGGTGTAGCAAAGGCTAGGTTAAGAGATCCACGCGAGAAGCTCAATTCATCTTGGCGAGGATCCGCGTGAACTGCAAAACCATCCTAGCGAGATCCACACGACCTGAACCACCTGGACCGTCATCTGCATGAACTACATTGATCAAAGCAAGAGAACCTCATGACCCTCCTTCTGTAGCAAATTCATCCTCGCGAGAGCCACACGAGAGGCAAAATAGGTAACTTCAACCTCACGAGGCATGGGCTTCAAACTTCTCAATCAGTACACAACGGTATTCTAGGGATTCCACAGTAATTAGGACACACATCCCGAGGTGCCAAACTATTTCCCACTTCTCGAGGCAGCACTTGGCCACAAATGGGCCACGATAGCATAAAAAATGATGGCATTTCTCTTCCATTTTCTGATTGGCCAAGCCACAAGATATTTTTGGTGGAGTTGTATATAAGTTGTAGTGTTTAGCAAAAAACTAGCTAACTTTTTACCTTAATTTGGTGCGTGCTTAGGTCATTTGAGGGTTAGGGTTAGGTCATCTTTTCCTTTTTCTCTTCTCTCCTTAGGCCAACATTTGCAATCTAAGACCTCTTGTAGTAGATAGGACGGATTTCTATGTTGCAATAAGTCTATGAAAGTCTGTAATGGTCTGGTAGTCTACATTGACTGCTGTTCAGAGGGCTGAATATTGTAAGTATTTTTCATATGCAATGAAAGCTATTTTTATTGAATCGTTCGATCTGTAATGCTCTTTGGTACTCCATTTAGATTTTATAGATTGAATGCTCCTATGGCTATATGAGCTTGTAGCCAGGCAACCATAGTAACTACAGTAGTTTTAATGTTCTAATTTCAACCCTTAGACTGGAGTATATCTTTTGGGGATGATCTGTGGCCATTCAGTGGATAGATAATAGCTTAAGACTAGTCCATATCCCAGGGTTGGATTGGATTCTTTTTCCTTGCATTTTAGCTTGTTGCCAAATGAAGGACTGATATATATCCATCCTTTACTAAGCTAAACCAGCTCCTGTTTGAGCCAAAAATATCAGTCCTTATTTTATTACTTCTCACCCCTTTTATATTTTATTTTCTAAATTCATTTTTCACCCTTCTCTAAACCCTCTTTCTTTAAGTATAGTTTATTTTTTGTTTCAAAAGTAGTGTTGATAGTGACACCCCAAAACTCTCTTCTTTTACCTTTGCTTTCTAGTTTAGGTTATTGATGCCAGAGCTATCGCCAGATCTGGAGGTCTACTATGCAACCCTTGTGGTTCTAGATCAGATTTCTCAGTAGGACAACCCTTTCTTATTAGAACTTGCTATAACAGGCCCTGGATCTTGCTGGACCTTGTTTGGTTTTGTGTTGTGTTCAATCCATTTTGTTTTATTTTATTTTTGCTCTTTTTTATTTCTCCCATTCTATTTCTCTCATATTTTTATAGTAACAAGAACACACCAAAGCTAAAACCCAATAAGTTTTTGGCGCCGCTGCTGGGGAACTTTGATCTAAATAGTAGATCTGAGTTTTTATTTGTTTGTATATAAAATTTATTTACTGCAGTTTTTATTTTTTAATAAAATTACTACTGAAGTATTTTGGATTATTGCAGATCTAGGACAACAGCAAAAAGGAGGAGTTGGAGGTTGCAGCTAGAGGTTGCTTGCCTTAGTTTGCACCCCCTCTACCATGCTTTATTCTTCCTTTCTGTTAATACCTTATTTTTAGCAGTAGTATTAGCAATAATTTTTGGTTAGCATTCTTTGTTTGTGCTATAAGTGCTTGTCTTTCCTTACTGTTTTGTGCGTGTATGCTAGGTAGAAGATCTCTTAACCAATACTTAGAACCTCTAAATCTTGAGATAGAGAGAACCCTTAGACTTAGGCAGACCTCACAAACCCCTGCTATTAATATTGTGCCAGCTGAGATGGGTGAGCAACCAAGACCACTGCGGGAATACAATGCACCAGCGGCATATTCATCCCCCTTCTACATTCAATTCCTTGCAGTGGAAGGAAACTATGAGATCAAATCCTCAACCATCCAAATGCTGCCCTCATTTCATGGTTTAAGCAAAGAAGACCCCTATAAGCACATAGATGAGTTTCTTGCCTTATGCACAACCTTTAATATTGTTGGTTTGGGAGAGGAAGCTACCACCAAATTGAAGCTTTTTCCTTTTTCCCTAAAGGATAAAGCTAGAACTTGGCTCTCCATGCTCATTGCAAATAGCATACAGTCTTAGGATAATCTCCAACGCCAATTTGTGGCTAAATTTTTTCCTATGTCTAAAACTAGCCAGTTGAGGAAGAGCATACTCTCCTTTGCTCAATTCTCAACTGAAGATTTCCATAAAGCATGGGAAAGGTTTAAAGAATTGTTGAAGCAATGTCCATACCACCAAATCCCTAATTGGCAGCTGGTCCAGAGCTTCTACCAATGGATTGATCCCAAGAGTAGGGATATGGTGGATGCTTCCAGTGGTGGGGCTTACCTCAGCAAGATAGCTGAAGAGGCTTGGGAACCTTTTGATGTTATCAGTGAAAATTCCATGCAGTAGGAGACTCTGTCCAAAAATGACACTAAGACTCTTGCTAAAATGGTAAAAGAAGTCACTTCTAGAAGAACGATGTATGAAGTCAATGTGCACAGTGACCTTGGAAGAAAGGTAGACAGCTTGACCATGAAATTTAATAAATTAATGGGTATGATGCATCCTAGACTAACTGCACAAGTGGAAGAGGCATGCCTGATATGCCAGTCACCCACACACTCAATTGAGAACTGTCCATTAGTAGGTCAATACCCTAAATTGGTCATGGAGCATGCTAATGCTGCCCAATCATATGAGTAGCAGCCTGCTGGGTACCCATGGAGAAACCACTCCAACTTGAGGTGGAGACAAGATAACTATCAGCAACAACAAGCTCTATAATACAGACCACAACAATAGTACAACCATGGTTATGCACCTAGACAACATTTCAAGCTGCCTGCCCTACAGCCAAACCAATTAGCTTTGCCCCCACCACAACCTAGGGCCCCCTTTTTTGAAGAACATGTTTTGCCATCACTGCAAAACATTGGTTCTCTATTATAAACTATGAACTCTCACAGTCAAAGCATAAAGAAAATAGAGGACCAACTTGGTCAAATTTCTAATGCCTTGATCAAAAGAGAGGAGGGCAAGCTTCCTAGCCAGATCATGAACAACCCAAAATGTCATTACTTGATTGGTAAAGGTTCCACAACCCATGAGGAAGCCAAAGTAGTCAATAACCTCAAGAGTAGCATGATAGTGGATAACTAGGTGGGCAGGGAGAAAAATGAGAGTGCAGAAAAAGAAGAGGACTCATCTCCTGCTGCTGAGCAGGAGGAGATGAAATAAATGAGGAAAAAATAAAAAAAAACAAAAAATAGATCATGAAATAGCTAGGCCATTAGCTGAGGTACCAGCAATACCCCAACTACCTTTTCCTCATGCTCTTACAGGCCTCTCTACTTTTGACGAGGGGAATGCTAGAATGGAGTAAATGTTGGAGACCTTCAAGCAATTTAGGATCAATTTACCTCTGCTTGTGCCATCAAATAGGTCTCAGCCTATGCAAAGTTCCTTAAAGACCTGTGTACACAACAGTGGAAGGCAAAGATCCATTTGTCTAAGAAGGTCTTTACAGCAGATACAATTAAATCTGTGTTGTCAATTATTACACCAGCAAATTTTTAAGACCCAGGGGTACCTACTAACCCTTGTATTATTGGAGACCAGGTCATAGGCAGAGCTCTCATAGACTTGAGAGCTAGACTGCTGTCATATTTAGTATATGAACAACAAGGTTGGGGGGAGCTGAAACCAACTCCTATTGTGCTCCAACTGGCTTACATGTCTGAGAGAAGACCTATGAGAATTGTTGAAGATATGTTGGTGAGGGTGGATAAGTTTTTCTACCCTGCTAATTTTTTAGTGTTGGACATGGAACCTTCTAAGAGCAGCACCCCAATACCTGCCATCTTGGTCAGGCCATTTCTGACTACTGCCAATGCCTGCATTCAATACACTTCTGGGGTAATGGAGGTTACATTTGAGAATATGAAGGTCAAATTAAATGTGTACAATGCTGCCAACCAACCTCAGCTGGACAATGAGGACTGCTTTGCAGTGGATGTACTAGAGGACTTGGTAGAAGAAAATTTATCCAATCTGCAGTATTGGAATAAATTTGTGAAGAATTTGAGAATGTGTGGACTAAGGTTCATGAGGAGGAGGCCCCTAATTGCATTACTGAAGAAAGCAACACATCAAAGTCTTCAGTGGGCCTAGTGTAACACTCCACATGGAGACCCAAGTTGTTGCCCCTACCTCAGCCCTCAAAGGCACCATTGTTGCCTTCAGTAGAAAGTCCACCTGATCTGAAGCTGAAGTAGCTACCAGACATATTAAAATCTACCTTCTTAGGACAAGATAAGAAACTGCCGGTCATCATCTCATCCTCTATCTCTATGGAGCAGGAAGAGGAGTTGCTTGAAGTCCTTAGGAAACTTAAGAAAGCAATTGACTGAACCATTGTAGATTTAGGGGGATAGATCCATCAGTGTGTATGCACAGGATTCATTTGGAAGAGGTTTCCAAGCCCTCAAGGAAAATACAGAGGAAACTGAATCCTCATATGTAAGAGGTGGTCCTAAAAGAGATTGTGAAGCTGTTGGATGCAGGGGTCATATACCCCATTTCTGAGTGGGTCTCACCTCTCCAGGTGGTCCCTAAAAAGTCAGGCATCACAGTTATTACCACTAAGTCTGGGGAGTCTGTACCAACCAGGGAGACTACTAGTAGGAGAGTGTGCATTGACTATCGAAAACTGAACTCCAAGATCCAAAAAGACCATTTCCCCTACCCTTCATTGACCAAATTTTGGAAAGAATGGCAGGAAGAGAATTCAACTGCTTTCTTGATGGATACTCTGGTTACAACCAGATACCTATACATCTTCAAGACCAGGAGAAGACCACATTCACATATTCATTTAGCACTTTTGCCTATAGAAGAATGTCTTTTAGACTATGTAATGCTTCAGCCACCTTCCAAAGATGCATGTATGTAATCTTTTGAGACATGATTGACAAGTTTTTAGAGATTTTCATGGATGATTTCTCTGTGTTTGGAGATAGGTTTAGTCAGTGTTTGAATCACTGTTGCGACTCCCAGTGTGCTTACTTTATTTGTTGGTGGTAAAAGCAATTTAAAATCAAAGTAAAACAGGGGATGGAATTAGCACAACTGAGAAATCCTAGACCTGTAAGATATAGGGTCCATTTGTAGCAAGTTTTGATAAGTAAGAGTTTGTCCCACAGGGAAAAGTGATCTATGGCTCCAAGGGAGCCATCTCTAGTAGTCCCTCCAGATCTGACTATAGATCTAGCAGTCCTAAAAGGAAGGGAGTTTAGGGTCACTTATTCTAAGTATCCTCAGGTAGCCTAATGAATTAACTATAAAAAGGGTTGAGAAGATGGATGGAGTGTGGGAAAATAAATATAAAAGGGTGAGAAGTATGCTATTGGGCCTAGATCAGAGGAGTTTTGTAACTCAGATTAATCCATAGGGAACCTCAACCTCAAAAGCTCTATGTGTGGGGCTAGGGCTGTATAGGACCATGTTAGCCCATACACATAGAACCAACAAGGGATTGAGTACAACCTTCGATCTAGCTGTCCATTCCTTGAGTGGGACTACAATGGTCCAGTCACAAGCCTACAATCTCCATAACCAGATCAGATCTAACATCTAATGGCAGGTCTATACAAATATAGGGGAGTCGGCCTCTGTAGAATCTCCCACAAGGCTACAAGCACATGTGCAGAGAAGAAGAATCCATCTTGGATCCTACGGATTGGATTCACCCTATGGCTATAGCCTATCCACTTGAATGGTCACAGACTATCCCAGAGGCTGTCCTCCTCATAGAGTCTAAAACAGAACAGTAATATTGCTACCACCACCATGGTCACAAGGCTACCAGCTCAGGCTCCCATGGGGATTTCCTATCTAGTGGGTCCTGAGGTGGGGCTAAGGCTGTATCGGACCATGATAGCCCAGACACACAGGTCGCTTGGATCTGAATGGATCCTTAGAATCAGTCCTCCATTGCTTTGAATCACATCCAAAGTAATGGCGGATCTCAAGGCAGCAGCCTTGCACAGAGCAACTCACAAACATACGAATCCCATAAAAGTACAACACCCAATCACAAATTTCATTAATCTAATCTCAATAAATGTACATAGGCATGGCCAGCAGGTGCTAGGCCATGGAGAGAAAGAAAAAGAAAAAGAAAAAGGAAAACTACTTACAACTACAGAAGAAAAGAAAAGAAAATGATCTCAGATCCCGTATCAGTGATAAGGTCTCCGCTATCAAGTCTGGACTCCTAAACCTAAACCAAGTTTGGGTTTATATAGCAGTGGTGTGGCGACACATTAGGGTTAGGAAACCCTAATTTTAGCGATACCACATGGCTTATTAATGATCCTTGGATGCCTCGGGGCACGTGCATGGAGATTCGAGCGTGGGAGTGCATGCCCTAATCATTGGAAATCCCTAAAATGTCCTCTAGAGAATTATGGAAGTTGGAGTTCAGAGCTTCGCCAGGTTGCAGTCGATTCCCAAACTTGTCGCGTGGTACCACTGACTTCGTGAGGATGAGTTAGCATTAAAACTTCAGACGTCGTGGGGTTGCAGCTTCTTAATGCTTTGAGCAGTCGTGATGTAGATAGTTAAGCTCTCACTGGATTGGGCTTCGCGCAGTTGGATTGCTACTTGTGAATAGCACAGGAACTGCGCGAGCATTCCATTTCATAATAGATCTTCACGAGGTTAACTCTGGCTTCGTGAGGCTGCTTTCTTCCTGAACAGTGCGAGAACTGTGTGAGAAGCTCACTTCTTAATGGAACTTCGCGAGGAACCTCGTGAGGGTTTGATAGTTTCTGGACTGTGCGAGAGGTTCTCTTGACATTTGCATCCCGCGGCTACTTCATGACAGCTGCGTGAGGCAGGATTCTGAAGCTCTTCTGTCACTCAACTGCGCGAGATGTTGTTGTTAAGTCTTGGAAATTTGTGAGGACTGCGCGAAGCATATTTTTCTGAATCCTCTGAAGCTTTGGGCAGCTGCGCGAGGCTCTTCTCAGGTCTGGATTCAGTTCTCATTCTTCTGAGGGACTTCTGGGGTCAAAACAGGCTCCTTAGCAGGATTTATGGCCTTATTGCACTGCTGTTTATTGCCTACAAAAATAGCTTAACAAACATTTATTAAAGGGCTAAGGGTCTAATCACAGGTTAGGTTAAGGGGTGAAAAGTGGTACTTTTCAGGTCTTAACACATCCCCAAACCTAATCTTTGCTAGTCCCTTAGCAAAGCTACATTAAATCAACTACAGAAATTAAATGCCACTTTCGTAGGGAGCACGGATACATTTAGCATATGTACCAAGCCTTTTAAACCCCTAGGTGATCCCTAGTGGAGGAGTGAAGTCTCCTAAGGGTTTTTAGTGAAGACACCCACAAACTTCTCAATGAGACAGTTAACAAAAGTGCATTATTATCAAGTGAGCAGTCAGAAATAGAGTTAGTTCACCCTTGAATCAGTAAGAGATATAAGAAATTCAAACACCTTGGCTGCACGAAAATTTAAACAGTATAAGCTTCTCATGAAAGCACAGCATTTCCAATCAGTGTACACCAGAGGCACTACACAGGTGTGTCAACATTGAGCTCATCACTGGATCAAAAATTAGGTTGTAGATCATACTTAACTCATTCAATATCAGACCCAAAACTCTCCAGGGCATACTCTCATAAAGAACTGTTGAGGGTTTCATTTTCTCTGAAGCTCAAGAGCAGTTACATCCCCCAAATGGGTCTGTAAGCATGAGCATAGGCATAGCTCTTAAGTGCTGGCATCATTGACAGATCCTCACCATAGATTGGACAACTTTTTATCTCCACATGCCAGCTCACTCAACTTTGGATCACAAGGGCATTAACTGGGCTATAATGTGGCTTATGGAGTGGGGTTAAAAAGAATGGAAGGTTGAAAAGGGGTTCAAAATTGAGAAATCAGTAGGTGAAGGAGGTGATTCATGACTTCACCTTCTTTAATTCAGCTCCTTTCATCTTCTTTGAGGTTTTCAGATTTGAAGTGATCAATTTCTATTCTTGATTTTGATTTTCCCAATGAAAATTCCCTCTTGACTCCTCTCTTACTCCTCTTCATTATTGTTTTTGTTTCTTTTTTATGCATTTTTCTTCTTTTTATTTTGTTTTTGCTTTTCTGAAATGCCACCATTTTCTCAGTTGCCATACTGCCAGAATTTGAGGTACTTCTTTATTCACCTAATGTTGACCATAGCTAGTCCATCTTCAACTCTTGGTCCTTTACCTTCTGAATTCTTAGAGTGAGGGTAAGGTTAAATCAGATACATAGGTTCCGGTGTAAGTACTCAGGTGTATTTTTGAAGAAATTTAGGCTCAAAGGGGGTATGGACAAGAGCAGTTGCTTAAGGTTTGTCTGTTTAGGCTCAAACTGTCCAAGAGAAGGCCTTGATCCTTTCTTAAGTCTCATGAGTGCTGTCAGTTGTTTCAATTTGGAGTTGCCTAACTTCTAGTGAGCACAGTGACTCAGCCAGTCCTTGGAGCTAGAAGAAATTGCCTTAGTTACTCCTCAAGGAAAATTTTTTTGTGTAGGCCCAAATCTCACTGGTTATGGTCTTCCTTTGAATTCTTAAGTATGTCCTTACCTTTTTCTCTCTCTAATGATTCACTAAGTGCTGATACAAGTGAGTTTCCTTGGTGATCTCATCATGGAAATGTGAAATTTTAAAAGTTTATACTGTCTAAAGTTCTTGCACAAGTTTAAATTCCTTATTTTTCATGATTCTTAGATGAATATGGTTCCATTTCCATATTACTCACAAGAATCTGCTACACTTAGGTTAACTATTCCATTGGCAGGATCTGCCTAACACACCCCCAAACCTAGGAGGAGCAGTGCCCTCACTGGTTCAAAGGTGGGTGTGCAGTAGATTTATTAATGGAAAAATAAAAGGAAATAACATGGAGCAAAACAGACACAAGACTTAGAAAAATAGTAATGATAAAAGAAGAAGATCTATTATAAGAGAGAAATGTACAAAATGAAAAACAACAGGAGAAAAAGAAAATGCAGAAACAGGAAAATCCTAGGTACAAGATAATCGGAGCCTGAATCAAACCCAGTCCCCACCCATCTTCTTGGCTTGCTTTCGAAGGAGAGCCTCTTCCTCTTTTTTCTTTCGTTCCCTCTCTTCCTTTCTTTGGGCTATAGTTTTGGGCATGGTTGGAGCTTTTGGTGCCCTCACCCTTATTTTGGGGGCCTTTGGTGCAGGAGGGATCACTAGGGATTTTTCTGTGGTTTGCTCAGATGATTTGATAGGACTTTTTCCTTTAGGACTCTTCCCTTTTGGGCCCTTCCCTTGCTGAGTCTGAGGGGGAATAAGAGGAGATTTTTCTTTTTCTGGCTCAGGAGGGACAATCGAGCTCTTGCCTTTATCTTGCTGGTTCAGTGGTGGTGCCTCCTCAGACTGGGCAGATTGTTCTTTTCCAATTTTTATAGAGGCAGCTGAGTGAGTAGTCCTCTTAGCTGTAACTTTGCTTCTCTGAGGATAAGTTTGCTCAGCAGGGTCTGATGAAGGAGGAGCAACATGACTTTTAGCACTTGGATCCACAGGTGGTGCAGAGTCAGACTCTGAATCAGAGGGAAAAAGAGCAGTGGGATCGGTCCAAGGCTGCACAGCACCTTCTGCGTTCATCTTTGGAAAGTAACCGACCATGGGGGTCATCCTGAGCAGAAGCTTTGGTGGCCTTTGGGGGTGGGGATGGAGGTGCAGGCTTTTTCCCTTTTGGGCAGCAGTGGCTCTTTTGGAGGGAGAAGGTTTCGTGGAAGCAGCCCTTTTCCTCTTGGGTGTAGGAGATTTAGCAGGGGGAGGCACTGGAGCAGGAGGTGGTGGAGGTAGTTGAGTAGGAGGTGGAGGAGGAGGAGATGTAGATGTAGGAGCACGGGGAATGGAAGAAGATGGCCCGAGGTGTGTGGAAGGTGGGGCCTCAGGGAGTGCTGTAGCAAGAGGGGTGGCCTGAATTGGTTGGCCTAACATAGATGCAATCCTTTTTTGCAAAATTTTAATCTGCTATTCAGCATAGAGGAGTTTGGCATCAGAAAGCCCCTCAGTGAGCCTGTGTATCTCCTGAGCATTGTTAAGTTTCTTTTCATACATCCGGTCTCTCTTTTGATCCAGTTCGGCATTGGCTTTCTCCATCTCCGCATTCAGTCTGTAGTAAGTTGCCGCAGCCTTTTTCTCATTGAGGGTCTCCAAAATTGTCTCCCACCCCTTTGAAATATCTCTCAACTGTTGTCTATGAGCCAGCTTCAAGTCACTGAATTTCTACAGCCAAGGAGATTCAATGGATTGTCGAAGTTGTGCCATTCCCCTGAGAACATCCCTCTTGAGGTAGGCATTGTCCCTCATGGCATGGAGGAAGGTGAAGTAATGAGGGGTGTAATAGGAATGTCTTGGTAAGATTG
This sequence comes from Chloranthus sessilifolius, assembly GCA_021018995.1. NCBI lineage: Eukaryota > Viridiplantae > Streptophyta > Magnoliopsida > Chloranthales > Chloranthaceae > Chloranthus > Chloranthus sessilifolius. The sequence goes on from CM037598.1 coordinate 51,324,435, forward strand.
GTAGAAAGGGAGTGGAAGAAGTAAAAGGTTATTGGTCCTGGAGGGGTGGAGTAATGGTGGTAGGGAGGACATTCACATGTGGGGGTTGGGCAAAAAGTTCTGGGTCTGTTTGAGTCGAGTTGTCAGAGAATCTAGGAGGAGGTAATATGAGAGGTGGAATGGAGGGCATGGGTGGAAAAGAAAATGAAGTGGATGTAGTGGAAGTGGGTGGAGCTAAGGAAGGGTAATAGGGGATAGTGAATGGGATGAAAGGAACTGGTGGGGCCAAAAGTGTGTGTGGGTGGATGGAAAATGTGGATGGGAAAGGAATGGGGTCTGTTTGGGTGGAAGTGTTGGTAAATTATGGTGGAGGTAATATGAGTGAGGCAAGGATAGGTAGAGTGGGGAAGGAGTGGTGGGGTATGGTGTCTTGGAGGGCGAGGGTTGTAGTTAAGTCAATGGGGGAAAGATCTGGTTGCACTGTGGAGTCAGAGGTGGAAGGGGACTGGATTTGTGGGGCAGGAGGTGTTTGTGCAGAGATGAGTGGTTTTTTCAATGTTTGAAGGGTGGATTTGATGTTGGTGATGTCAGTTTGCATTTGGTCTTGGGTATGTGTTGTGGTTGATAGTTGGGTCTGAATGTCATGTATTAGGGAAAGGATATGGATAAGTGTGTCTGAGTTTGGTTGGGGTGGAGTATGAGAAGAAGAGGGAACAGGTTGGAAAGGGGAAGTAGGGGCATGATGGAAGGTTGTAGGAGGAGGAGATGGAGGGTCTGGTGATTGATGTGGGGAATCTGGGAGAGGGATATCATGGGTTGGCATGGTGTCAAGCAATGTAGTCATGAAAGCCTGATATCCAGAAGTAGTGGCGAGGTTAAAGTCAAGGTCTGTGAGTGGAGGTGAAGTAGGGATGGTTTGGACTTTGTCTTGGTCAATATGTGGGGTTTCTGTGGCAATGATAGGGGTGGTTGGTTTAGGTAAGGATATGGCAGGGGTTGTGTGAGAGGTTTTCTTTTTAATATAGGATATCAGGGGAGGGCTGTCAGGGTTCAGTTCAGATGATGGGGGAATTGGGGGTGTGTACTGAGGTAATGTAGGTGAAGGTAAAGGGCTGTCATGGGGGTCAATGTCCTCAATAGTACTAATCACAGGGAAACATGAGGGTATGGATAAGGGAGACAAAGGAGGAAAAGGGAAAGATGGAATAGGCAAAGGAACTGATGGAGGGACAGGTGTGGTGGATGAAGGTATTGCTGTAGAATCAGTAGTGACAGGAGCTTGCACCACCTTATTGGGAGCAGGAGCTTTAGCCACCTTTTTGGGAGCAGGGGTGGCCTTTGCAACAACAGTCCCCTCTCCTTACTCAGAAGCAACCTGAGCCTCAGTCTTCTTCTTCTTCTTTTGTGGATCCATTAGACTCCTGCTGATCCCCCATTGCCTCTATGCAAAAGTTGTAGGAGTGAGGTCAATAGTTAACTCCCCCACTGGTATCTTGTACCCTCCCCTCAAGAGTAGTCTGGTGATGAGCCTTGCATAGGGGAGAGTGTGGAGCTTCTTTTTCAGCCCTAGCTTCATCATTATATCCTTCATGGCCTCAAAAATCAACCAGGCAGCATGGAATCCATGGCCCAAAGAGAAGGAATAGACAGCATCAGCAATTGGGGTCCTCCTCTCTTGCTGATGGCCGGCACAATAAATGTTCTTTCGCAGAACTTGATCAATGAACAGAAGTTTAGGGTCCAGGTCTCTTCTCCTGATGGAATCCCCTGTGGCCTTCACTCCTCTGGTAAGGGCCTGTGCAATGGTATTAATGGGGGCACTCACAGTGGGGCCATATCCACAGTTGGGGTCAAAGATAGTAGGGATTCCCATCACTTCAGCAATCAACTTAGGGCTGAGTAACATTTCAAAATTTTCAACTAACACAAGGAGGCCTGGCTGCCCACGTTGGTCTAGTCTAGCCCTAATGTGCTGGTAAAAGAGTTGCACTAGTCTAGGGTAGGCTAGTGCAGGGATAACTTGCAGCAGGGGGGTCAAACTAGCCTTGCGCATGAACTCAATGGCAGGGGCTGACAGAGGTTCCGTTTCAAAGAAAGATAGGTCAAAAACAGCTTCAGGCTCTAAGGGAATGGGAGTCAGGAGCTCAGAGGGTGTAGAGTAATCAGGTGTTAGTTCAGCCACTTCCTGAACCACTTGTTTCCCTTTTTGCGGTACCGTTGAGGACTTGGCCTTCTTGGGAGTGGGCTCCACGGGAGCCTTATCCCTTGCTCTTTTCACAGGTGCGCCCTTAGGGGCCATTGAACTTCTCCTCTATGAATGTGTAGTTTGAAAAATGAAAAGAAAAGGTTGAGAGCTGAGTCTTACCCTAAAACTTAGGGTTCTATTCAATCTGATGCATGAAATACCGCGAGAGCTCCTATCAGAGGGCAACTGGTGGAGGAGGCTTTAGGAATAAATCCCCAGAATTAGAAGGTGAATGATGGACTGTAAAATGGAAGCTAGAGGAGAGAGATTAATGGGAGTCTGAGCTAGGGTTTTGTTGGCTGAAGAAGAAAGAGAAAACAGAAAAGGAAAGTAGCGCGGGGGTGGATTATATATATCGCGAGGCTTGGCGCGCTTTGAAAATGTCTGCTCGCTAGATGGGAAGGAGTGGGTCACAAGATTGGACTTTCATTTGGATCGCGCGAGAGAGTCCACACAATTGTATTGAATCTTGTGACAGCTTAGCAGGATAACATCTTATGAATTGCGCGAGAAGAAACCACGCCTATTTTCCAGAACCTCATGACTATTCACACACCCATTAGTCTGTCATTTTCCTTTGTTTTGTGGGTGGATTCTCTCACATTCTCTTTTCTAGGGGCACCCTTAGTCATTCTAAACAAGACTCTCCATGCTTTCCCAACAAATAATCATACAATTACTCAAAAAGCATTTAATCAAAACCTCATATCAGAAAAAAAAAGCATTCTCATTATCAAAATAGTATAATCATCATTCATTCAGTCAAAATCATCAATTCAAAGGGGACAAGAAGCAAAGCAGGCAGAGGAATTTTCAGGTCATATACACTCAGACTTCGACAAGATCACAAGAAATTCCTATAAACAGAAAAAAAAATGAACCTTACTAAAATACATAACATACACAATGCACCGTTATGTGAATCAATTAAATGAAAGTTCCCCTTGCCCCTCAAGGTTTGAGGATCCTTCACCAATCAAAAATTCGCCCTTGGGATTAACCACTGCCTGACTGGGCAACCTCCCCTCCTCTCTTTTAGCTAAGGCATTTGCTAGTTGGCCAATCTGCTCTTCCATCTTCTTTATGCTCTGGCCATGAGAATTCACAGTCTGAGCCACAGACCCCAGGTTTTGCAGTGAGGTCAAGACCTGGTCCTTGAAAGAAGTATTCCTGGGTTGAGATGGGGGTAAGACCAATTGATTTTGTTACTGATGGGGCTGCTGCTGGTGTTGGAAATTAGACCTAGGGGCATATCCCTAATTGAATTACTGATGTGGCATTTGGGGCTGCATATAATTGTCTTGCCTCCACCTCAGATTTGGGTGCTCTCTCCATTGGTAACCAGCATTTTGGTGCTGGTATCCAAATGGCTGTCTGTTGTAGCCACCAGATTGTTGCTAGCCAAAAGATTACGCAACAGCAGCATGTTCCAATACCAATTCAGGATATTGCCCTGCAGATGGACATTCCTCTATTGTGTGCTGTGGGGACTGGCATATCAAACATGCCTCCACCACTTGAGCAGCCCTTCTAGGTTGCATCATAGTCAATAATTTGTCAAATATCTCCGAGAGGTTTTCCATCTGCAGCTGCAGGTCACTATTCCCAGACACCTCATAAACTTTTCCTCTTGACAATGCAGCAGGCCCCACGTTTGAAACAAACTCCTGACTAGTTCTTGCCTGGGATAGCTTTTGAAAAGCATTTTCATTGATTACTTCAAACAATTCCCATGCCTCATCAGCAGTCTTGTGCATGTAGGTTCCACCACAAGAGGCATCAACCATATCTCTTTTTTTCTCATCAATCCCATTGTAGAAGCTTTGTATAAGCTGCCAGTCTGGGATCTTGTGGTGGGGGCATTGTTTGACCATTTCCTTAAACCTATCCCAGGCTTGATTAAAATCCTCAGTTGGGGATTGGGCAAAAACAAGCATTTCCTTCCTCAACTGGCTAGTTTTGGTCTCAGGGAAGAACTTTGTCAGGAAGTTGGTCTGTAGGTCTTTCCACGAAGTGATGCCATTGTTGGGAAGAGTAGCCAACCAGGTACTAGCCCTATCCTTCAGAGAGAAGGGAAAGAGCCTGAGTCTAGTGGCCTCTGGTCCCAAACCAGCGATATTGAATGTGGTGCACAAGGCCAAGAACTGGTCAATGTGCTTGTAAGGGTCTTCCTTGCTAAGCCCATGGAAAGAAGGCAGCATCTGGATGATTGAAGTTTTAATTTCATAATTCCCCTAAACATCAGGGAATTGAATGCTAAATGGAGAGTTATAGTCATCCGGAGCGTTCAACTCCTTGAGAGTTCTGGGTTGTTCTTCACCCATGGCTACTGTGTCAGATTCAATTAGGGGCTCTACTGTGGTGTGTCTGTTCCTTCTAAGTCTTCTACCCCTTTCTAGCTCAGGGTTGAAAGGCTCTAAAGTAGGACTAAGAGATCTCCTACCTAGCATACAAACACACCATCGGCAGGGACAACTCCTTGCAGGCACATTGCACTTGACTCAAAGAATTTATCTAACAAATTTATAGCTATTTAAGAAAACATAAATTTACAACTATCCTAAATAACTGCTATGGAATTTTCAAAGAAACTAGACTGAGTTTTAAAGGTTAGAGAATTGCAAACAGAGGTAGCTAATCTTATAATGCAGTCCACTGTCCTTCTCTGTTGCTGTCAAGATCAGCAAGAAAGATTCAAAATTACATCAGCAGTATCAATTATTCACAGCTACAGAGAATACTAAAAATACAAAAACTAAGGGTCTACTAATGGATCACTCTTCCCGGGCAACGGCGCCAAAAACTTGTTGCGACTCCCAGTGTGCTTACTTTATTTGTTGGTGGTAAAAGCAATTTAAAATCAAAGTAAAACAGGGGATGGAATTAGCACAACTGAGAAATCCTAGACCTGCAAGATACAGGGTCCATTCGTAGTAAGTTTTGATAAGTAAGAGTTTGTCCCACAGGGAAAAGTGATCTACAGCTCCAAGGGAGCCATCTCTAGTAGTCCCTCCAGATCTGACTACAGATCTGGCAGTCCTAAAAGGAAGGGAGTTTAGGGTCACTTATTCTAAGTATCCTAAGGTAGCCTAATGAATTAACTACAGAAAGGATTGAGAAGATGGATGGAGTGTGGGAAAATAAATATAAAAGGGTGAGAAGTATGCTATTGGGCCTAGATCAGAGGAATTTTGTAACTCAGATTCAAATCTGATGTTATAGAAATCCTGTCCAATGGTTACATTATCACCACTGAGGAGAAAGAATCCAACCCATCTTTGTGCCAGGATCCAATCCCTTAAGTCTATAACCTGTCCACCCAAATGGTCACAGACTATCCCATAGGGGAACCACAGTCCAGAGATGGGTGAAAACAAGTTAATCATTATAGGCACTACTTCATCGATACAAGCTCAAGAATCCATAGGGAACCTCAAGCTCTAAAGCTCTATGTGTGGGGTTAGGGTTGTATAGGACCATGTTAGCCCAGACACATAGAACTAGCAAGGGATTATGTACAACCTTCGATCTAGCTGTCCATTGCTTGAGTGGGACTACAATGGTCTAGTAACAAGCCTACAATCTCCATAACCAGATTAGATCAAATATCTGATGGCAGGTCTATACAAATATAGGGGAGTTTGCCTCTGTACAATCTCCCACAAGGCTACAAGCACATGTGCAGAGAAGAAGAATCCATCTTGGATCCTACGGATTGGCTTCACCCTAAGGCTATAGCTTGTCCACTTGAATGGTCACAGACTATCCTAGAGGCTATCCTCCTCATAGAGTCCAAAACAGAACAGTAATATTGCTGCCACCACCATGGTCACAAGGCTACCAGCTCAAGCTCCCATGGGGATTTCATATCTAGTGGGTCCTGAGGTGGGGCTAAGGCTGTATCGGACCATGATAGCCCAGACACTCAGGTCACTTGGATCTGAATGGATCCTTAGAATCAGTCCTCCATTGCTTTGAATCACAGCCAAAGCAATGGCTGATCTCAAGGCAGCAGCCTTGCACAGAGCAACTCACAAACATATGAATCCCATAAAAGTACAACACCCAATCACAAATTCCATTAATCTAATCTCAATAAACATACATAGGCATGGCTAGCAAGTGCTGGGCCATGGAGAGAAAGAAAAAGAAAAAGGAAAACTACTTACAACTACAGAAGAAAAGAAAAGAAAATGATCTCACATCCCGTATCAGTGATAAGGTCTCCGCTATCAAGTCTGGACTCCTAAACCTAAACCATGTTTGGGTTTATATAGCAGTGGTGTGGCGACACATTAGGGCTAGGAAACCCTAATTTTAGCGATGCCACATGGCCTATTAATGGACCTTGGATGCCTTGGGGCACGTGCACAGAGATTCGAGTGTGGGAGTGCGTGCCCTAATCACTGGAAATCCCCAGAACGTCCTCTACAGAATGATGGAAGTTGGAGTTCAGAGCTTCGCCAGGTTGCAGTCAATTCCCAGACTTGTCGCATGGTAGCACTGACTTCGCGAGGATGAGTTAGCATTAAAACTTCAGACGTCGTGGGGTTGCAGCTTCTTGATTCTTTGAGCAGTCGCGAGGTAGATAGTTAAGCTCTCAGTGGATTGGGCTTCGCACAGTTGGATTGCTACTTGTGAATAGCACGGGAACTGTGCGAGCATTCCATTTCACAATAGATCTTCATGAGGCTAACTATGGCTTCGCGAGGCTGCTTTCTGCTTGAACAGTGTGAGAACTACGCGAGAAGTTCACTTCTTAATGGAACTTCACGAGGATCCTCGCGAGGCTTTGATAGTTTCTAGACTACGCGAGAGGATCTCTTAACATTTGCATCCCGTGGCTACTTCGCGACAGCTGCACGAGGCAGGATTCTGGAGCTCTTCTATCACTCAACTACGTGAGAAGTTGTTGTGAAGTCTTGGGAATTTGCGAGGACTGTGCGAAGCATATTTTTCTAAATCCTCTGAAGCTTTGGGAAGCTGCGCGAGGCTCTTCTCAGGTCTGGATTCAGTTCTCATTCTTCTGAGGGACTTCTGGGGTCAAAACAGGCTCCTTAGTAGTATTTATGGCCTTATTGCACTGCTGTTTATTACCTACAAAAATAGCTTAACAAACATTTATTAAAAGGCTAAGGGTCTAATCACAGGTTAGGTTATGGGGTGAAAAGTGGTATTTTTCAGATCTTAACAATCACCTCAGCCTGATTCTTCAAAGATGTGAAGTGACCAACCTGGTCTTGAGTTGGGAGAAAAGCCATTTTATTTTCGACGAAGGCATTATGCTTGGCCATGTGGTCTCTCCTAAAGGCATTGAGATTGATAGAGCAAATGTTGACTTAATCTCACACTTGCCCCCACCAAAAACAGTCAAACAAATCAGGTCTTTCTTAGGACATGCAGGATTTTACAGAAGGTTCATCAAAGACTTCAGCAAAATTTCCAAACCTCTGTGCCACTTGATGTGTCAGGATGTGCCATTCAATTTTGATGTTGAATGTCTTTATGCTTTTGAGGTGTTGATGAAATTCATAACCTCTGTCCCTGTGATCCAAGCCTCTGACTACTCCCTTCCTTTTGAATTAATGTGTGATGTATCAGACCTGGTTGTGAGTGCTATTTTGGGTCAAAGGAAAGATAAACTGCCTAGTGTGGTTTATTATGTTAGCAAATCACTAACAAAAGCTCAACTGAATTATACAACAACTGAGAAAGAGCTTCTAGCAGTGGTGTTTACTGTAGAGAAATTTAGATCCTATCTACTTGGGCCTAAAATTAGTCTTTGCTGATCATTCTGCCCTCAAGTACCTACTGGCTAATAAAGATGAGAAGCCAAGGTTGATTGGATGGATCCTGCTGCTGCAGGAGTTTGTTCTTGAAATCCAAGACAACAAAGGAGTAGAGAATGTGATGGCTGATCACTTGTCTAGGATTTTAGTTGAAGAGTTTGCTGCTACACCTATTGGATATTCATTCCCTGATTGGCAATTGTTTGCCATCCAGTCAGTTGTCCCCTAGTTTTCCAACATAGTCAACTACCTAGTAGTAGGTAGGATTCTCTCCCACTGGTCTAAGATGGACAAAGACTTGTTCTTCTTACAAGTCAAATATTTTTTCTGGGAGGATCTTTACCTGTTCAAGTACTATGTAGACCAGGTCACTAGGAAGTATGTCCCCGGCAGTGACATACACAGTATTCTTAGCATGTGCCATGAAAATGCCTATGGGGGTCACTTTAGTGGGAAAAAGACAACATCAAAGGTGTTGCAGTGTGGGTTTTATTGGCCTTCCTTGTTCAAGGATGCCCATGTACACTGCCAAGCCTATTTAAGATGTCAAAGGATGGGTAGCATTTCAAAGAGAAATTGAATGCCACTGCAACCCATCCTTGTTGTAGATCTGTTTGACATATGAGGAATTGATTTCATGGGTCCTTTCCCTCCTTCAATGAGATACAATTTTATCCTTGTGGTTGTGGATTATATTTCCAAATGGGTGGAAGCAACTGCCACAAGGACAAATGATCACAAGGTTGTCCTCAAATTTGTCAAGGAAAATATTTTCTCCAGATTTGGCACTCCTAGAGCCATCATCAGTCGTGGGGGCAGCCATTTTTGTAATAGACACTTTGAGAGCTTGCTCAAGAAGTATGTTATTACCCATAGGATTGCTACCCCATTTCACCCACAGACTAGTGGGCAACTAGAGATTTCCAATAGAGAAATTAAGTATATCCTGGAGAAGATAGTTAGGACTAATAGAAAAGATTGGGCTGTGAAGCTTAATGATGCATTGTGGGCCTATAGGCAGCCTATTAGGCCCCAATTAGAATATTGGAATGTCTCCATTTAGATTAGTCTATGGCAATGCATGTCATCTGCCAGTAGAGTTGAAACACAAGGCCATTTGGGCCATTAAAAGGTTGAACTTGGATCTAACTACTGCTGCTGAAAATAGGAAATTGTAGTTTTTCGAGCTGGAGGAACTAAGGCTGGATGCCTATACAAATTCAAGGATTTACAAAGACAAAGCCAAAGCATTCTTTGACAAGAGCCTCCTTAGAAAAGATTTTTCTGATGGAGCCAAGGTATGGCTTTTTAACTCCAAACTAAAGTTCTTCACAAGGAAGTTGAGAACCTGATGGGATGGCCCTTTTGTTGTAACTCATGCATCCCCATCTAGGGCTGTGGAAATCATGGACCCCACTTCAGGAAGGGTCATGAAGGTGAATAGGCAAAGGCTCAAGCTGTGTGTGGAAAACTCTATGGAAACCTCTGCAACCATGTACCTTCAAGAGCCTCCTAATGATGAGTGATTCCCAGCCCTGTATATTGTGTAACATAACTATTTTTGTTTGATGTTCAAATTCTGTTATTTACTGCTTTTGTATGTTTTTGTGTGCTTTTGAATTCTGTGGTAGTTGTTATTAGTGTTTAGAGAGTCTGGATCTAAGTTTGTGAGTCTTCATCTACTGTGGTTTGTGAAGTGGTAGTGCAACTTGGTTCCTATGCCTCATTATGGTATACTGATGTGAGTTGTGTGTGGATAATTTGTGTGCATAAGGCATGAAAATGCATGCATGAGTCATTAATCATTAAGTGACATGTGCCTAGGATGCTATGGAGAAAGAGAGCTATGCCAGAACAACATTGGGCTGGACAGTTCTAGAAAACCTTGCGAGCAGCATTGCCTGAAATTAGAGCCTAGCGAGAGCCTCGCGAGGCCCTATTTTCTCTAAAGTAGCCTATCGCGCAGTTCTTTTTGAACTATGCGAGCAATCACTTTTCATGTACTAAACTGCTTGCATGGTTTATTCCATGCCTTTTTGCGCTCGCGAGGCTCATTTCCTTTTGACTCATCTTTGCGAGAGCCTCACGATGCCCTAATTTTTCACCAAAACAGTTAGTCGCACAGATCAATGTGAACAACACAAAATTCTTTCCAGGCTGATTACTACTCACGGGGATCATTTTTGCTTATTTCATCTTTGTAAGATCCTCATGAAGCTTGGGTTAAGTGGTTTAAAACCCTTGCCAGACTCTGTCAAGCCATCCTCTGAAAAAATTAGCGAGAACAATCCCGTGCCAGGCACTCTAATTTTTTCCCCCACAACCAGTGTTGCTCCACCACCCATATTTTGATTCTTGCACTTTGCTCAGCATCACAAGCCACACATTTTGAACCTAGCAAAGTTCCAATTGGTCCACTGTAGAGCTTTTGTGGCGAAACCCTAGCAATTTTGGGGTAAGTTCCAACTCTATCAAGTTGTGTACTTCTTTAGCAGTTGTGCTTGGATCATAGTTTGGTTTTTGGGAGGAGATTTTGCTAAGAGACATTAGAGAGCTATAGGCAACTTGGGTTCGAGATTGAAGAGGTGAATATTTAGGGTTTTGGACAAATGGCCTCCAACTCCCCATTTTTTAATAACTTACATTCACTATTGAACTCTCCACAAATTGACAAACCCACTCCCACCAAAAAATCCATGAGAATTTCTACATCCTCTACTGTGGTGGCCACTAATGTCTTAGAACCCCAAGTGGAAAAATCCAAAGAGAGGGTTGCACCCAAAAAGAGGGCTAGGGCTGTCACCAAAAGCCCAAAAAAATCCAAGAAACAGAAAGAGGGTGAAGAGGATGCCCCAAAGACTGACCCCCTAACAACTCCTAGTGAATTCATGGCCTCCATAAAATTAGAGCCTGAGATTGCATTTGATAAGGCATTTTTTGAAAAGGAGCCCTTAGTTGCTTCAGCCATTGAATTTCTTACCAAGGCCTCCTTGGTTCCTTTGTTGATACATTTAAAGGAGTTGGTGTAACCCAGACTGGTACATTTGTGGTATCAAAACATCAGGGTGAAGAAATCTAATATTGGATAAACTAAGCTATTGGTCCTCCTTGATGATTTTGAAATGCTCTGAGATAGCCCAAGCTCTAGGCATTCCAACTGCCTATAACCCTGAGTGCAAATTGGGGGCACCACTGATAGCATCCATCACAGAGATTGCTGAGAAGCTGACAAAGGAAAAGAACGCTTTTGGGGACTCAATCAAGAGGGGGGACTTCGAACCCAGGCTACTGTTTAAGGATAATGTTCTTAGGAAGAACATTTATGTGGCTGGGCACCAACAAGAGAGAAGGCAACCCATTGCTGACGCCACCTATTCTTTATCTAAGGGGCATTGCTTCAATGCAGCCTAGTTGATTTTTGAGGGGATGCAAGACATTCATACTAAAGTGCAGAAGAAATAAAAGCCCACTGGACTTCCATACAGCAGGCTAATCACAACCTTGCTAAAATAAGGAGGATACCATTGGAAGATTGGAGACCCAACTGAGACACTTCCCTCAGTTGCGTTTGGAAGGAGGTTATGGACCATCAGTATGTCCCTGATGGGGAAGAAAAATAAAAACAAGGGACCTGAGGTAACAGCACGTACCATTCAAGAAGCAACGACTGCTACTGCCACTACTATAGCAGCAACATCAAAGGTTACCCCTGCTACCAGCTCAGCCCCACAAACAACTCCACCACCAGTCACCATCAACCCATCACCCATCTCTATCCAAGTGCCAGCTCCTAATCAACCCACTTTTCCTTTTAACCTACCCACCCAACCTATACAAAGAAAATACAAAAAGAAAGCCTCTAAACCAACCCCAGCAATCACTGAACCTACCCTACCAAGTATCATACCACACCTTGAACAAACTGTGCTTATACCAGTCCCCATTCCAGCCCTAGAAACCACTACCATACCAAAATCCACTTCCAATGAACCACCAACCATCTGTGAAACCACTGACCCATTTGATCCCATTACCTCCCCAACCCATTCCATTCCTTTTTCCCCCACCTAGGACCAAGACCCATTCACATCTAAGGGGTTCTCAGCAATGATGGACTCCATTGTGGTGGACATTAGACATGAGTATACACCCTCCCTGACAATCCACAGCCCACCCAATTTAACCATGCCCCAACATTCCCTTACCAATCAATCCTAACAACCCCACCTACAATCCCAACCATTCTAGATCTCTTATCCCAAATATTTCCCCTTCTTACATCACACCAAACCCAAATCCTTGCCAATACCCACAACCAGACCACAATGCAAACCAGCCGTCATTCAATCCAAACCACTCTTCAAACCTTAAATCCACCTCCCCAGCCACCGACATCTATACCCATACCTGAAACCACACCACAACCTTCACCCCAACCCCCAACTCTAGTGGTAATAGCTTCCACTCAGACAGACCTTGATATTGAAGAGTTGACCCTGTTTCCATTCCCCTCCACCTCTACCTCCACATAGACAGATTTTGAGGTCGAGGAGGTGCCTCTCATTTTACCTACCTTTGCCTCTACCTCTATCCAAATTAATTTTGAGGAGGAAGAGCTACCCATTTTACCGACATTTACCTCCACCTTCACCCAATCTAAGTCCCCTAAGGAGGAGTTGCCTCGGCTCCCATTCACCTATGAGGAGGAGTAGAAACCAATCCTTTCACCCCCATCATCACCACCCGTCTCCTTTGACCTAACCACCCCTTCTGTTTCACATCCTTCTGAGAAGGCCATTGTCCTTGCTTCATCCATACCCATTATCCCATTTTATACCCTCACCAAAGCCATGGTCGATAACCCTTATGTTGGGAGTGATATCAAATCAGTGATAGCATTAATCACAGACATGGTGAAGCAACCATATGAAGGGCATATTATCCAGATCAAAGAAGACAATGAGCGGGAGCTGAAGAGGCATCGGCAAATGGTGTTGAATTCCCTAGACCTATACAAAGTGTACAAGATTAAGTCAATCCAGTTGGAAAAGTTGGTGGCCAAACATTACTCCACATTCTCAGTCATCAACCCTGTTGTGCCCAAGGGTATATCTTTCAAGGAGTCCTCCAGCACTAAGCCTAAAAATAGGAAAAATAGGAATGGACTCCTCCTTTTGAATTAAGTTCAGACTCAGATTCTGATTAGGTTGTAGTGTTGTAAATAAATTCATTTTTGTATTTTCCTTTTTAACACAAGTTTTTATATTTTTAGTCTGTCATCCAATCTGTACATTGTCTCATGTAATATTGATGTTGTGAATTAAATTAGTCTTTTGTGTGTTAATAGTGTTGTGTGTCTTTCTTTGTCTGTGTTTACATTCATGTTGGTCATTCTAGTTTTTTTTTATATACTGGATTTCTTTTTCTATTTTAAACTCTGCTGCCCTTATACAAGTTTAATGAAACAGTGAGGACACTGTTTAACTTAAGTTTGGGGGCCCCGCAGGGTAGGTAGGCCAAGAAATTAGTTAATTTTAGTGTAGCAGTGATGGTTAAATTGAGATGAATAAAGCCAATTCTTACCTAATCATGTTGAGAGAAGAAATTTTAAAAAAATTTGCAGACATTTAAAACTAAAAATCTTTGAAAAAATAAATTAGTACTACCATGAAGCTAACATCAAGATAATTTTTTTCAATTGGTACTTAGTGAACTAGAGAGGAGAGAAAAAGGTGAAAATACACCCCATGAGTTGAATTGAAGACCATACCCAATGAGATTTGGGCCTAACAAAGTTCTTTTGAAGAGTGTCTTTGGCATTTTTTTTGCTCGAAGAAATTATTTACTCAACATTTTGTCACTAGAAGTCAGGCACCTCCAAATTGAAACTGATTGACAACACTCGTTAGACTAAGGAGATGATCTAAGGCCTTCATTTGGACAGTTTGAACCTAAAATTCCTACCCATTCAACTGCCCCTTTGCATACACTCTTCGACCCGTAAATCCATCTTTCTTTAACAAACACTAGAGTACGTGAACCTAAACCCCATGACCTGATTCAACCTTACCCTCACTCTGAGATTTCAAAAGGTAAAGGAGAAGAAGTTGAAGACAGTTGAGAGGAGTTTAACATTTGGTGGAAGGAGAAGAAAAGTAAAGTGCTGACAAGTAGTGTAACAATGGTATATGTGTGGCACTTCATAAAATATATATATATATATATATATATATATATAAAGAGAGAAAAAGAAAAGATAAGTCAAAGAAGTACCTCATCTAAAAATTAAAAAGAAGAGAAGAGGATGGCCACTTTGACTCTGAAAAACACAAGTGAAGATGAAGTTGTTCTGAAATGAAGAAGGTGAAGTCATGAGCCACCTCCTCCCCTTGCTGATTTCTCAATCTTGAATCCCTCATACCCCTTTTATCCTTTTTAAATCTCAACCATAAGCCACATTACAACCCATCAAAAAGACCTTGTTGATCCAAAGTGAAATGAGCTGTCATGTGGAGAGGAGGAGATGTCTAATCTATGGTGAAAATACTTGGGGATGTTAGGAACATTAGATGCAATGCCTATGCTCATGCTTGCAGACCCATTAGGGTCTGTGATTGATCTTGAGCTAATGAGAATGTGAACACCCTTGGATTTTCATTGTTGTGAGACAGCCCTGATAAGAATTGGACCTAAAATTTAATGTCATTGGTGATGTATCCACACCTGATTTTTGAATTTATAGTGAACTTAGTGCTGATTTTAGCTCACTGAATTCCTTATGTGAAGTGAATGGTAGTAATGAAAACACATGTTGATTTAGGTTTTGAATGTTTCCATTATAACTGTAATTTCCTCTGATTTTTAAAGAATAGGTGTGAAAGGATGCTTTATCTATTGAAAGTTGTTCTTGTCACTGGTTACACTATAATTAACTATTTATTGAGAAGTTTGTGGGTACCTTCACTGAAAACCTCAGGAGACTTCACTCCTCCACTAGGGATCACCTAGGGGTTTAAAAGGCTTGGTGTATAAGCTAAATTCATCCGTGCTCCCTATGAAAGTGGTAATTTAATTTTCTTAACGTGGTTGTTTGACTTCCCTTTACTCGAGGACTAGCAAAGATTAGGTTTGGGGGTGTGTTAATTACTAAAAAATATTATTTTTTACCTCCTAACCTAGCCTTTACTACACCTTGGAGCCATCTAATAATTTCCTTTTGAGCATGTTTTGTAGTTAAGAATGAAACTGCGGCTTAGTGCAACAGTCCACACTTTGGAGGCTAAGAAGAGAGGATTAAAAGCAAAATCTTAGAGCTGATTGAAAACTATAGAGTATACCATGGTGGGACACACCATGGTGATTATTTGGATTGCCTAGGTGGGCCCCAAAAGCCCAACAGATGAAAGGAAACTTACCCCAACTAAAGGAGACTACTGCAGCAGGCTCTGTATAGAAACGGACAAGCATAGAGGAACCCTCACACAATTAAAAATGCCTGAAAAATTCATTTGCCCAGATCCCGTGAAGTTCAAACCTGCACCACATAAAGAGCTCGCACATATCTCACTCAGTTCATTATTGGGAAATCCTCTGAAAAGCACCTCACACAGTCCTCATGAGGGTCAGAACATCAGGAAGTTGCGTCACACAGATATCACACAGATCTCGTGCACTTTAGAAATGAAACCATCCATGCGAGAAGCTCAATTCAACTTGGCGAGAATCCATGTGAACTGCAAAACCATCCTAGTGAGATCCTCGCGACCTGAACCACCTAGAGCCTCATCTATGCAAGATACATTATTCAAAGCAAGAGAACCTCGCAAGCCACCTTCTGCAGCAAATTCATCCCTGTGAGAGCCATGCGAGAAGCAAAATAGGCAACTTTAACCTTCTTAGGCACGGGCTCCCAACTTCTCAGTCAATACATAGGGGTATTCTTAGGATTCCACAATAGTTAGGGCACCCATCTCGAGGTGCCAAGCTATTTTCCACTTCCCGAGGCAACACTTGGCCACAAATGAGCCACGACAGTAGCTAAAATGAGGGCATTTATCTTCTATTTTCTGATTGGCTAAAGCACAAGATATTTTTGGTGGAGTTGCATATAAGTTGTAGTGTTTAGCAGAAAACTATCTAACTTTTTACCCTATTTTGGTGCATGCTTAGGTCATTTGAGGATTAGGGTTAGGTCATCTGAGGGTTAGGGTTAGGTCATCTTTTCCTTTTTCTCTTCTCTCCTTAGGTCATCTGGTTAAGTCCTCTTGTAGTAGATAGGACTGATTTCTATGTTGTAATAAGTCTGTGAAAGTCTGTAAAGGTCAGGAAGTCTAGATTGACTGTAGTTCAGAGGGCTGAACATTGTAAGTATTTTTCATATGCAATGAAAGTTATTTTTATTGAATCATTTGATCTATAATGCTCTTTGGTACTCCAATTATATTTTATAGATTGAATGCTCCTTTGGCAGAATGAGCCTGTAGCCAGGCAACCATAGCAGCTGCAGTAATTTTAATGTTCTAAGTTCAACCCTTAGACTGGAGTATATCTTTTGGGGATGATTTGTGGCCATTCAGTGGACAGATCATAGCTTTAGATTAGTCCATATCCCTGGGTTGGATTGGATTTTTCTTCCTTGCATTTGAGCTTGTTGCCAAATGAAGGACTGATGTAGATCCATCCTTTACTAAGCTAAACCAGCCCTTGTTTCAGCCAAAAATATCAGTCCCTATTTTATTACTTGACACCCCTTTTATATTTTATTTTCCAAATCTATTTTTCACCCTTCTCTAAACCCCCTTTCTTTACCTATAGTTTTATTTTCTATTTTAAAAGTAGTGTAGATAGTGACACCCCAAAACTCCCTTCTTTTACTTTTTCTTTCTAGTTTAGGTTAGTGATGTCTAACCTATAGCCAAATTTGGAGGTCTACTATACAACCCTTGTGGTTCTAGATCAGATATCCCTATGGGACAACCCTTTCTTATCAGAACTAGCTACAACAGGCCTTGGATCTTGTAGGACTGTGTTTGGTTTTGTGTTGTGTTCAATCCATTTTTTTTGTTTTGATTTTACTTTTCTTTATTTCTCTCGTACTATTTCCCTCATAATTTTATAATAACAAGAACACACCAAAGCTAGAACCCAATAATTCCTCGATCCACGTGGTCAAACCTACACGAGGGTTTCAAAGTCAGAAATTTGGGAAACATGTCGATCCAAAATCCACAGCTTCACGCATAGGTTCCAATCTTGCACACCCAACACTAGATCTAAAGCTCTTTCACTTCTTCTCTTTCTCCTCTCTCTCTAAAACCCAAAGCCCCTAAAATGTGCAAATCGGTTATTGCTTCTGAAGGAAGCCCTGACTTTTATTACAAATGGGTTAGTTTCCATATTAACGCATACACCCATTTGGGTGCTACGCCTTATCCACTTTACACTTGAAGTTCAATAGGTGCAAAGCATGCACATCATGCATCAGTGTACGTCTTTACATAAAAGGCCAAAATAAGGCTCAAAATTTATTTTTTTCCACACACATTAAATTTTTATAATTCATTTACTCAACAAGGTCAAAGCGGCATTAGGCACCGTGCCGAACACGCATACATAGTCGGGCACGTTCGGATTCAGATATTTCAGGATGTTGCATGCCATGTGTGTTCGATGCAAGCAGTTGCAGATATTTATTGTCCAGTATATTTATATTGTTGGCTTTTAAAGGTGACAGGAATAGCTCTCTCCTTAGAGGAGTGTCTCACTTGTGGCTAAATTCCAAGATGCGGGAATCACACTTTGGGAGCTACTTCTTCCCACCACTAATAGAAAATGAACAAAAAAAATGTAGAAATCTTTGTTTAGTAGCATGGCTTATAATATCACTGCTCGTACTATGCTTGGGACCCAATGGTTCGTGTTTGGGCATGGGTGAGTGTAGACACCCAAATTTGGCCCAAGGCCCGATCGAAACATACTTCGAGAGAGGCACACCCGAAACCTTATAAACTTTCCTAAACCCTTAAGAATTACCCTTGGCCTCTCCGGACCACCCATCCCTCCCGAGCAATGGTTAGAGAGATATGTACCAGGGCTGGCAAGGGCCTCTACTGAGATTAAATCTTATACCATTGAAACATAGAGGTTCCCAACTTTCCAAGAAGTCAAGAATCACCTCAATCCGAGTTGTACATCAAAAGGTATGACGATCCAATGTTTCGGGCCTCAAAACTACATTTTAAATGAACCCCTCGACAGGTTCCGAGCCCCTCGAGAGCTTCTCGAGGGGATGGGAATGCTTGGTGCGTATAATACATGCATCAGGCATTCCTGGAGAAATATTACCTGGCATGTATATTACACACACTGTTAGGGATTTCTAGTGTGCTGATTATTGTATAATGATAAAAAGAAAATAAAAACAAAGTAAAATAAAAGGATGGATTCAGTACAACTAAAATTATCCTAGACCTGCAAGATACAGGGTCCAATGTAGCAAGTTTTGATAAGTAAGAATTTGTCCCACAGGGAGTAGTGATCTAAACCTAGAAGGTGTATAGTAGACCTCCAGATCTGGCTACAGATATGGTAATTCTAAGAAAGAGAGCTTTTCGGGTATCACTAGATCTAATTAATCTATAAAACAGAAATATAAAACTAGGTCTAAAAGATGGAAGAAGATGGATAGTGAAATAAATAGAAAATGACAGGAAATAGAGAGCCAGGGCCTGGTTTTCTTTTGCAAAACAAATCAAGGCATGTGAATTTGCAACAATCCTTCACTTGGCTACAAGCTAAAGTGCAAGGTGGAAGAATCCACTCTAAACTAAAGGCTTGAATTGATCTTAAGGCTATGATCTGTCCACTTTAATGGTCACAGACCATCCGAGGGATTTCCTCCAAATCAAAGGTTTAAGTAGAAAAATCCAATTTTAGCCAGAGAATTAGATTGCTCTTAAGGCTATGTGTTGAGAACTGAAAAATACCATTTTTCACCCCTTAACTTGAGTCTTGATAGACCTTTGAGAGAACTAAATAAGTGTTTTAAGTGCTTGTGTTGCAGCTAACAATAAAGATAGGCTTAACCATAAAAGCAGCGTAAAAGTGCCAAAAAGATGACAACCCATGTCAATCCAAAGGAAGAAAGAGAAGAAACAACCTCACTAGCTGTTGGAAGGTCTGAATTGAAGAGGCAAAGACCTGGTCTCAACCCAGAGAAGAAGTATGGAGCAATTCGAACAGAAAAATGCACTACAGAGTACTTTTCGCAAAGAACCTGAACTGTTCGCAAAGAACCTGAAACTCTGCAAAAAGAACAAAAACTCCAGGCTTAAGCTTTCGAAGAGCATCTGAACTCTTCGAAGAGATGATTTACCTTTTCGAAAAGAAGAAAACTCAATTCGAACAGAACCAGAACCATGCGGAAAGAGCTTCAGGAGTTACAACACCTTGCGAAAACCCCCTAAACTTTGCGAAAAGGTATTCTGGAGGTTCTCAGCATTTGCAAGGGCAATTCAGTATTTTGTTTCACGCGTCCCAATACATTTAAAAACCTAGGGACATTCCAGAGGATTCTAACCATGAAGCGAAGGCATATTCCACCCCACGTGAGCACCCAAAGATGAAATAACTTGGCGGGAACTTCTAGAAACTCTAACAGATTTTCAAAATGCATAACAGAATTGATGCCTTTTTCACCTGATTGGCTGAACCAAATCGAGGAATTCTGATTGGCCAGAACAAATCTGGATCCTCGTGCTCAAACACCATTGGTCAATACAGATCTGAGCACCTTTGATTGGTTGATACACATCTGAGCTGGACTTGGGGAAAACTATAAATAGACGAACCATTTGCCCAATTGGGGCATCCAGATTTTGAGTTTCATTCCTATTCCCCCATTTCCAAATCAAATAGTTTGTCTAAAATCCCTGTAATAGCTTCACTTTGACTTGCAATTGGGAGATGTGAGACATTTCTGTAATTCAAAAGAGAGTTCTATTCAAGACTACAAATCTGAGAGCTGTTTAAGCTTTGCTCTGTAATTGTAATGGTGGATTTGAAAAGGTTGTTGTAAACCGTATATTCTCAATTGGACTCATGTGAAGGGTTGTTGTAAACCGATCTTTCACTCACTTACATTTAAAACTTGCTACAATTGGCCCTAATCTTGCAGGCTAATTCACTTCTACCTGTGCTAATATTTCTTTATTTTTTTCAGTATAATTTAGCAGTTGCAAACCTGTTTTCAAAACACACATAAATCAAGCACACTAAGAAGCAACAACACTATGATCTATCGACTTTAATGGCCACAGACCATCCAATAGAGTCCCTCCATTCTAAGACCTCCATCAGAACATGATAACCACTACAAATGCAGTGAATGCTAGGCCACAGGCACAAGTATCCACAGGAGTATCAGATCTAGGAAGATCAAATGGTATTCAAAAGATCTACCGGTTAAGTGGGTGGGCTGGTCCCATCTACACAAATCCGATCGAGAATCAAGTGAAACAAGATGATCTATAGATCTAACTAAGTAATAAAATCAACAATTCATTAAATCAAAATTACTTACAATGATATTGTTCTCAGATCTATAGTCTGTGCATCAATCCACAAGACCTTCATGCCAAATTACAATAAAAAACCAGATCTGAACTGCTATGTAGTTCTAATCCAACATGCTAGATTAGAGAGAGAAGGGGGAAGAGAAAAGAGAAAAATAAAACTAAAAACTAAACCTAAATGAGCTAAGGAAAACCACAGCTATTCCATGGATTCCTTGCTGACAAATTACAGCAGCAAGGAGTTCTACTTATACATTTGCAATGATCCGTGTACTTTGGATTGCAGCCAATCAGAGGAGAGGATTTGATGCTTAATCCCTATTTAAGAGTTTCAACCAATCAAAGAAGAGATAGGGATCTGATTTTGTTTATGGCCAGCTGAAGTAGTTATATTCCCACCAAGAATTAGTTCACACCCATGTGCAGAATTTCCTGTGCATTGAAGTTCCAAATCTTCCCTTGCCACTTAAAGAATACCTCGCTGCACACCTCAAGTGATTGCACCCAACTGCTAAGAATGTCCCAGAGAAATTATTCTATTTAGCTGCCCCAAAATACCCCTACTGCTACTAAAATATCCCTCAGCTGGAAATATGCTCGATGCCATGGTTTCATAGCAGTTTTGATGATTGGGATTTGATGAACCTTAAGCTAGATCAGCTCGAAGGGCTATGGGCTGATGGAGATTTAATCCTGCATCTTTATTGCAGCTCTAGAGAAGACGAAGTGCAGAGCTCATCAAGATTTGAAGGCGCTGAGGCTGCTGCTCGAGAGGTGCAAGCTAGGATCTCGAGAGGATTGAAAGGTGCGGACTGCAGATATGCTCTACAGGTAGTTGGGGAGTGCATTCTCGACAGGATGAATGGGAGGTTGGTCAATATGTTTAGGCATTTAAATGGTCGATAGGTGTCATGGGTGGATGGACTTACTGTCGAGAGGTTGCTTTGGGTGCTGGTCATGAGGTCCAAGGGCTATAAGTCGACAGGATCAGATGTTGTAATTCAAAGTTGTCGACAGGTTTGTGAGTCTTTGAAATAGATGGTCGACAGGATTGTTGGGCCGTGTATATTTAAATGATCGAGAGGTTTAGGATGGCAGCTTGCTGTTCTCTACAGATTCAAAGGTAAGGCTATCGACAGGTTCTATGGTGCATGCTGTACCTTGCAGTAATCTGTAGCTGCTTGGTGCTTCCATATCAACTAGACATAGCGCCATTTCCTTTATCTTTTACCCTCAGCTGCAAATGATTCACAAACTCTCCTTATTGGCGCTTTTTAACCAAAAATTGCACTAAGGGCACAATTACCTCCTTGCTATAAAACAACATTAAAAGCAAGTATTAAACACTCTAGGTCCTAGCAAAAGCTTGGTTTAACGGTGTAGAAAGGGGCAAAAATCAGTGATTAACACACGCCAGGCCATTCATTCCCCATAAATGGCTTGACGTATATATTATACACGTCAAACATGGATGGGCCCCCAGCGAGCTCTGGACTTCCTAGGCACTATATATATGCCTGGCATGGATAATACATGCGCCAGACTTCGCTACAGTAAATCTTAGATTTTACCCGAATTTCAGTTTTGGGGTTTGACTTGTTGAACATCCCAATGTTTAGGGTGGGTTTCATTAGGACTGTTGCACCTTCATTTACCCTATTTGCAACCCTCTAGTCATTTGAAACCTCACCCTATCATCTACCATTGAAACCCATTGCCCACTTTTCCAAGCCCTTAAGATCCTAGGAAACCTTAGATTAGAAGATTACCTAATTGCTAACACTAATTAGCTCTTAAGTACCCTCCTAACCTCCCTTTTTCCTATAAATAGTGAGGCACCCTTCCCTTTACAAAGGCTTGAAAAAATTCCAAAAGCGAGAAAAGACTAAGAGAGACCTTTTCCCCCTTTTGTGCACCAATCCCATACAAATTCCAGAACATCAAAGCTCCCTAAAAACCCCATCTTCCATCAAAACCGACTTAGTTTAGGTGAGAGCTACCCCTTAGCCCTCTTCTCCTATCTCTTAGCCATCAAACTTTAGAGGTTAGAATCCATCACTCCATCTACTCAAGCTATCGGAAGCTCCCCAAGTACACCTACGTGAAGGTCCACAGTTGTGCAACAAGGGCACGAGAGCTCCGGCTCTCCCCTCTACTCCTCTACCTTCTTAGCTTTTCCCTCATCCTTGAACTTGTGCTGTTACGCCGCCGAAATCTCGATAATTGTAGAGGGGCACAAATAGGACCAAAGTGCCTTCGAGCAAGAGGAAGTCCTTTTTTTTATTTTATTTTTCCTTTTATTTTGGTCATAAGTAGAGACTACATTTGAGCGGATTGATCGGGTGCCTAACACCTTCCCGTTCGATAACCGAAGCCCCTACCTAAGAGCCTTTGTCGTGAATCAATAAATCAGAGTCATATGTGGCACTTCGGTGCATTTAATATTGATTTTTGGCTTCCCGGGACACCAAAAGCTCCGGGTGGTGACTCTAATTTTTTATTAAACAAGCGCATTGTCGCGATGGACTAGCGAGAGCCCACGGTTGCACAGATGGTGACTTTGCTGGGGACTAGCTAGTAGAGCTTCCCCTTAAAATTTGGCTTTTTTTTGTTATTTTTACCAACCTTTAGTTTTTTTTCTTATTCTTACTCACCCCTACGATTCCGTAAATTTTCTTACCCCTACGATTCGGTCTAGTTTTACTCACCCCTACTTTTCCGTCGTTTACGTGCCTTAGCCGATTGCCGGGCCTACTTGAGCATTATTTTTACGATTCATTTATTTTTTCGTCATTTATATGCTTTAGCTGATTGGCAGGCTTACTTGCACATTTACACGCCTTAGCCATTTTACGGGCCTACGTGAGCTTTTACTTTCTGCAATCATATCTCATCAGTGGACGCCGGTCCGTAGAGGCTGCACGGGACCATCTCCCCCCATTTTTGAACATTAAGCAAACTCCCTTAAAAATTAAAGTTAAAATTGAACTAAGAGGGGGACTTAATTGAATTTTTTTTTGGCGATAGATTTTAAAGGCTTGGGAATTTTAGACAAAGATACAAACACCTGGTTCTTAGTAAGGCAGCAACCCCTAGTGGTGATGATCCGAAAAAGTACCACCTCATTCAGTATCTGAGAAGGCGCTTGCGCCGGAGGCTTGTAGGGTGGGTGACCGATCTGGTTACGAAGCTTAAAACCCTTGGGGGAATGCGGTAGTTGCCCTGAATCAACCTTGTATCCCTAGGTTCGGTGAGGAAGGACCTGTTACAATAAGAAAATCTATCCCCAGAAGCATTGCTTCAAGAAAACCAGAAAAAGAGTTCAATTTCGGGCTTACTATTTGCTGTCAAAATATAAATCTCATTTTGCCTGGCACAAGTAAAATACATGCCAAGCCATTTTTCCCTAGAACTACTCTGGCTTGTATAATACACATGCCAAGCCAAAATCTCTAGATTTTACCCTCTTATTGACTTGCTTCGAAGAATCGGGTTGTTTGCGTGGTTTCCCTTGCCTTCATATAGATCGAAGGGTTTCCCTTTTGATTCTTCCAAAGCACATAAGGAGCCCACAACGGGAGTTATTTAGGTTACGAATACCACCTAAAACGGCAACTCCAAGGCCCCAGAACTCATACAAAAGGTTCATCTGTTTCATCCAAAAAAATTAAACCAAAAATAATCAAAAATCAAAATCCAGAAAAAAATCCAGAAAAAAATAAAAATCCAACCCGAGGCATCCGCACCCAACCCGTCACAAAGCCATGTCGTGGGTGGTAGATCTGGCATACACCAATCCCGATTCATCCCTGCCACGCTCCCCAACCCATTCTCATTCGAAGGAAATGTTCACCTCCATTCCACTCACCCAACCGGACCCTTAGGTGCACCCCTTTTTCCATCCACCACCGCTCGAAAGCCCCAAAATCCGACCACCCATTCCCCCTCATTTTCCCAAACCATCTCCACCTCCATGTCCATTCCAAACCCATCTCATGTTCCATCCACATCCACCCAAAACCCAACCCTGTTTCCCACCTTTACCACCATGCCCCATTTTTCATCCTCCAAACATATATCTAATTCTTCCACATTTACCCTTACCACACCTAATTTCTCCGACCCACCACACATCCCCTCATCTACCCAGGTCATGCCCAATTTTACTAGGGCTATGCCCAATTTTTCCAACACATCCACCTCATTCACACCCCACATTCCATTGGATGCACCATCTACATCCAGCCGCTCACCCAATCCAATGGCCATAATGGAGAAGATGGCCAGGGCCTACACCACCTGGATGGCTTCTTAAAGCAACTTCCCTTATCCACCCCTCACAAACTCATCTCATACTCTCCTTAATCTCCACGCCCCTTTTCTCCAAAACTCTCTTCAACCTCCCATTATCCATACCCCCATTATCCAAAACTCTCACCAACCATGGGGTCATTGGAGCAGGCCTCAGGCCCCAATGGGCCAGACCCATCAAGTCCCATTGGGGCCTGAGGTATGGATAATGGGGCCAGACCCACCAAGGCCCAATTGGGTAGACCCACAAAGGCTCAATGGCCAGACCCACCAAGCCCCAATGGGCCAGATCAACCAAGGCCCAGTGGGCCAGACCCGCCAAGGTCCCATGGTTCAAACCCATCCAAGCTCCTTACCCTATACCCAAGCCCAGCAAGGCCCAAACCTTAGAACCTCATTCCCATACCCTCCACAACTCCCTCAAAATCATATTCACTCATCATACCCAACACAATACAGGAACTTATCTCACACCGTTCATCAACCCCAACTCACCCATCCTCCTACATCTCAAACTCATCCCCTTGATTTCCCCGACGCACAATGGCCTCATCAAACCCTAATCCAAAACCCAACCTCCACTCACCCATCATTCCACCAAATTTTCCCCATGTACAGTGGTCCCATCCAGCACCCCTTCAGACTACTGTTAGGCACTGATTTATACCGCTTTTTATCCCTTAAAGCTGGCTTTTACAAGGATTTAGAGTAATTAATAATTGATTTTTCATTTATTTTTTAGTTAAGCAATAATATGCAGCCATCCATGAAATATGTGTCAAGAGGAGGAATTAGAACTATTAAAAGTTGTTGTTGGAGTAAACAACAGAAAGAGCTGTGAAGGCAATACTTTCATCGGCTACATTTCATATTTGAGCAACCAAGTGCTTCAATTCACATCAGCAGTTGAATACAATCATGTGGATCACCACCTACAGTAGCTGCACAGTAGAACACTTGGTGTGCACGATAGCTATCCATTTAGCAGCACACCTTCAAGCTACATGCTAGGGCAACAATGCAAATGTGCAACAACCATTAACTAAGCCTCTCAAATTGCTGCTATTAATGTAATGTACACTCTTGAGCAGTTGCAAATAATGGAGAATGAAGCCATCGAATAATTGCAGCAGCTATGTATGAGAATAGATGCATACTTGAGCTCTGGAGCAGTTGCATCCATCCTTGCAGTCAATATCTGCAACAACTGAATGGTAAAACAATACAGCAGTAACATATGGGAGCTGTATGCACACAAACTTGTTGCACATTAAAGAAGAATAGTAGTTCAAATCCCTCACAAACTGTCGAGCAGATGCTAAAACCCAGTAGAACTATTCGAGCAGTTTGCAGCCACCATATTGAACCACTCAAGTGGTTTGCTGAAGCCCCAAGTGAAGGATTCGAGCAGTTCACAACTACACTACAGTACCTATCAAACTCTTCCCTTCCAACCTCTCGAGCAGTACAGCAAGCTGGAACATGTAAACCTCTTGAGTGCAATTGCCTACCAACGTCTCAAATAGTTCAAATGTTGAACATGTCGAGCTGAGGCATTAAACCAACCTGTCGAGCCCTCTATTAAGCAACCTATCGAATAGATGCTTCAACCTCTTGAATTCAAATCTACACCTTTAGCCAACCTATTGAGATGTTCGGTATACATCACGAATATATGGCTGAAGTTGTTATTGTGAATTGAACCTATCGAGTTCTATTGAGCTCCAACCTACCACCTCTCGAATAGATGCCCTAAGTAGCTGTCGTCCTATCGAGTACACTTCTGCAGCCTTTAGATCCTCTAGAGGCTCGGGATCCACCAAGATTTGTCAATCCCCAGCCACAATCCACTCAGAAATATCACAACACTCATTTCAGATCTGCAACAGCCTGGACTCCATCAAGCCTCAACTATTTTCAGCATTCATCAACATATGTGAGGGCTATTTTGGTAATAGCTATAGCTAGAGCTATCTTGGGATTCCATCAGCCATTTCCATTAGACGGCAGGGGCATTTTTGAGAACTCGAAAGCACAAAAGAACTCTGCCCATGTGCAAACTATTTTTCAAACTAAATGAAGAAATTCTTGGCGAGAAGCAAACCATTTGAGTTGTGTATAAAAGAATTGAGCTCTCTTCTTTCTATTTGGATAGAGCACTAATAACATGGATTAAAAGTCTTTGCAATTGAATTCCTCTCTCTGATTGGTCAAAAATAAATCACATGGATCAATGCATATGTATAAATATCCATTTGTTTTCTATAATTCTTCAGCAAGGAAACTAGGATATTCTCTGAGTTCTCCTTGACTCATTTAGGTCTAATTTTAGGTTTTATTTTTCCTTTTCTCTTCCCCCTTCTCTCTCTAATCCAGCATGCTGGATTAGATCTAGTTAGCAACTCAAATCTTATTTTTAATTGTAAATTCGGTATGGAGATGTGTGGATTGATGCGTAGACACTAGATCTGAGAACAATCTATTGTAAGTTGTTTTAAATCAATAAATTGTTGGTTTTAAAGTTTAATTAAATCTATAAGTCTTTTGGTTCCATTAGATTCTCAATCGAATTTATGTATTTAGGGAATGCCCAATCATTTAACCATTAAATCTTTTGATTGCCATCTGATTTTCCTAGGTTTAAAATTCTTGTGGATGCCTGAGCTTGTAGCCTTGCATCCACCACATCTGTAGTGATTTTACTGTTCTAATTAAAGCCTTTGGATTGAAGGAAATCCCTAGGATGATCTGTGACCATTGAAGTGGACAGATCGTAGCCTTAAGATAAAATTCAAACCTCTTGGTCTAAATTGAATTCTTCTACCTTGCACTTGTGCTTGTAGCCAAGTGAAGGACAACTACAAATCCACAAATCTTGATCTATTTTGCAATAAGAACCAATCCCTAGCTGTCTATTTCTCCCCATTTTATATTTTATTTTACCATTCACCTCTATCATCTTATAGATCTAGTTTTGTATTTCTGTTTTGTAGTTTAGATCTAGTGACACCCGAAAAACTCTCTTCCTTTCCCTATTTTCTTAGACAAGGTTAGAATTGACAGATCTGTAGCAGATCTGGAGGTCTACTATACAACCTATTAGGTTTTAGATCACTACTCCCTGTGGGAAAAACTCCTACTTTTAAAACTTTCTACAAAAGGACCCTGTATCTTGCAAGTCTGAATATTTTAGATGTGCTATTTTCATCTCTTTCATCTTCTATTTTACTTTGATTCTATTTTTTCTTCACCAGTTATAATCAGCACTCCCAAAATATTTCAACAAGTTTTTGGCGCCGCTGCTGGGGAGTTTTGATCTAGTTAGTAGATTTGAGTTTTTTTTTTTGTAGATCTAATTTTCTTTAGCTTGTTTTTACTGCTTTGTTTTAGATCTTTATATTGCATTCCAATCGTTTGAATAAATGACTGCTACAGTGTAGGTATATTAAAACTATTTTACTACTGCAGTATTTTTGAGTTTTCTTTCTTTTTCTGAGTTTTTATCTTCATTGCCTTCTAGCTATTTGAATAAATTACTGCTACAGTATTTATATTTTTGTAAATCTGGAGCAGTAGCCAAAGGAGGAGCAAATGGATTGCAGCTGGAGCAGATTTTCCTGAGTTTGCATTTCCTTCTCCTTTATTGCCATTTTTCATTTTCTAATTCTTTAAATTTAGCAGTTTTGCTGTGTTTCTAGTTGTTTTTATTTTTAGTTTGCTGTAATTTTATTCATTTATTTTTGTGTTTGCTGAAATCTGCTCTGCTATATGTGTATGCTTGGTAGAAGATCCCTCAACTCCGAGATTATTCCTTTAGATCTTGAAGCTGAGAGGCTTCTTAGACCAAGGCATCCCCCAGACACACCTGTTGTTAATCGTGAGCCATTTGCAATGGGTGAGAAACAAAGGACCTTAAAGGAATACTATGCACCAGGGGCATATTCTTCCCCTGTTTACATTCAATTCCCTGCTGTTCAAGGCAACTATGAAATCAAATGCTACCATCTTTTCATGGGCTTAGTAAGAAAGACCCATATAAACATGTAGATGGGTTTCTTGCCTTATGCACTACATTCAATATTGCTGGTTTGGGAGAGGAAGCAACTAAATTGAGGCTATTTCCTTTTCCATTAAAGGATAAAGCTAGATCTTGGCTCTTTTTGCTCCCAACCAATAGCATACAATCTTGGACTGATTTGTAAACCCAATTTTTGGCTAAATTTATCCCCATACACAAGACAAGTCAGCTGAGGAAGAGCATCATTTCTTTTGCTCAGTCCCAAACTGAAAATTTTCATGAGGCATGGGAGAGAATTAAAGAGTTGTTAAGGCACTGCCCACACCATCAGATGCCTAGATGGCAACTTGTTCAAAGTTTCTATCAGGGAATTGATTCTAAATCTAGATCTATGGTGGATGCATCATGTGGTGGCACTTACCGTAACAAGACTGATGAGGAAGCCTAGGAGTTGTTTGATGTAATTATTGAAAATTCAAGTCAGCAAGAGGCTCTATCAAAACCTGATATTGAGCTAGCTGTTGGAGTTACAAGAGACCCCACTTCTAAAGGAAATTTGTTTGAATTAAATGTACGTAATGACCTGGAGAGGAAAATAAATAGTTTGGCACATCAATTTGATAAATTGGTGAGTGTGTTGCAGCCCTCACTAGCTGCACAAGTGTAGGAGGCATGTTTGATATGCTAGTCCCCCACACACTCCATTCAGGACCGTCCCTCTGCTGGTCTTTATCCTGCTTTTGTCATGGAGCATGCTAATGCAGTTCAGTCTTATGGGTAGTAACTGAAGCAACTTACTCGGTATCCATGAAGAAACCACCCCAATCTGAGTTGGAACGAAGATAATCATTCTCAACCACAGTAGCAGGCAATGCCTATAGACCAGCCCAGCAGTACCAATAAATTTTTTTCCAAAATCATCAGTCCCAACAGCCAATGGCCCAGCAAAATCATATGTCTGCACAAGCACCCCAATCTAGTACTCCCTCCTTTGAGGAGCAAATTTTGTCCTCATTACAGAGCCTCAGCTCCTTAGCACAGACTGTGCATTCGCATAGCCAAAGCATGAAAAAGATTGAGGACTAGCTTGGTCATCTCTCCAATGCTCTGACTAAAAGGGAAGACCGTAGACTCCCCAGCCAGCCAATAAATAATCATAAGGGACTGCACATGAAGGGTGAATCTTCTTCCAAAGAAGATGGCAGATAGCAAGGTTGTTTTTGAACCAAAAAGAGGTGCAGAAGGACAGGGCAACAAGGTTCCATACTGTAGTTTCAGATTTATGCATGCTGTTGTTTTTGTGCAAAACAATAAAAACAAATAAAAAATAAAATAAAATATAAACACAAAAAAAAGAAAAAAATTTCAAACTTGTTTTTAGCAATATTGTTTGTATTCTTCAGCAATAGTATTCAAATAAGGGCTGTTGTTGAGCCTCGGCTGATAAAACACAAATGAAAAAAAAAAAAAGAGAAATTAAAAAAAAAACATAATTTTTTTTTTTTAAATCCAAATGGGTTGTTCTCTTTTGCTGTCATTTATGTACCCACATCTAGAACTACTGTGATCATGAATCTTAATTTTTGGGAAGAATCATAAGTAGAGGCTCATATTCTATTTTTAAATTTCTATCGAGCCTTCGAATTCATTCACTTTTGAAAACTTTCCACCTGTTAATTGATCTCAGCTGTATACAGTCCATATGAATCTTGCTTTTCAATGTGTGCTATTCATGCTGATCATTTTTTTTAACATTCACATAGATTCATAGGTATCAACATCAACTGGTTCATCTTTTTCACCACATATTTCCCTTGTTTAATAATCATACTCAATCTCAGACTCATTTCCCAAACCAGTGTAGGAAGTTGTGTCTTAAGATTTTTTTTTGTTTTAGGAGTTTTGTTTGGTGTTGTTTTTAGTATAATTGTTGTTTTTAGTTTAAATGCTATTTGTTTGCTAATTTTTTCTATTTTCTTTCTTAGGATATATGTGAGTACTATTTTTTTTATTGTTTGCCTTCATTTTTGTATGTTTGTATTCAGTTTTTGACTTTGTTTTGCTATTTTTGAATCAGAATTTCTGTTTTT
Source organism: Chloranthus sessilifolius (assembly GCA_021018995.1). NCBI lineage: Eukaryota > Viridiplantae > Streptophyta > Magnoliopsida > Chloranthales > Chloranthaceae > Chloranthus > Chloranthus sessilifolius. Next base: position 51,355,439 of record CM037598.1, read on the forward strand.
GCATAAATTTTCTTCCATTTGTAAAGCGTTCTTTCTATTTTTCTGTCAATATATTCAGTTTGTGCTTTTATTTTTTTAATTTTTTTATTTTTCTTTACTGCATATAGTTCATTCTTTATTAATTGCAAACCTTGCTTCTCCTAGCTACACATTGTGCAAACATTGAGGACAATGTTCATCTTAGGTTTAGGGGTTTGGCAGGGTATGCCAATGGAATAGTTAATGCTAGTGCAGCAGTGTTGGATAAATTTTTTCAAAATAAAGTGAATTCTCATCTGATTTTTGTAAAGAGAGGAAATTAAAAACTTTTTAAAACTGAAATTTGTTGTACCTCTAACACTTTCATGAAGTAAATATAAAGAATTTTTCACAAATTGGTGCTCCGTGAACAGAAAAAGAGAGAAAATTTTGAGGATATACCCCAGGAATTTGATGAAAGACCATACCCAGTGAGATTTCGGCCTGTAAAAATTTCTTTTGAAGAGTGTTTTGGTAATTTTTTCTGCTCTAGGGATTGTTTGAACCTACCTTTTCTTACTAAAAGTTATGCAACTCCAAGTTGAAACAACTTGACAGAACTCATGACATGAAAGACATGATGTAAGGCCATCCTTTGGACAGTTTGAGCTAAAAAGATCCCTACCCTTTGAACTGCCCTTGCTACACACATTTGAGCCTGAAAAATTCAAGTTTTCTTTGGCAAAAACTAAAGAATTTGAACCCAAAACCTCAGTGACCTGATACAGCCTGACCCTCATCCTAAGATTTCAAAAGATAAAGATGAAGGAGTTGAAGACGGTAGAGCTGGTTTGACATTTGGTGGAAGGAGAAGAAAGCACATTTGAAGCGCATCCTCCTAGAGATTGGCGTTCCTTACCAAATCGGCAAAGCTAGATTATTGTTGGTATACCAAGAAGTTTGAGTTAACCGGGAAGGTGTTTCTCGAGATTATTTCAATCTGCTCATCATTGGGTATTCTATTCCTGACCTGAGATTCCAGTTCCCTCCATCGCCCAAGATAATCACTAAATGCTTCATCAGGCTTCTGCTTTAATTAGGCTAGATCTGATTTTCTGGGCTCAATAACTATGTTGTAGACATATTACTCTTGGAATAAGTGGGTCAGATCCTTCCAAGTAGAGAGCACATACTGGAAACATAGTTGAAGAGAATGCCAGCCCACATCACCATTTGGGACCTTTTAATGACATCTCTGCCCTATTTCCAAGATTTAATGGGAGAATTAAAAGATGCACATGTGTCTATCCAACTAATCCCAAATGAAGTGGGACAAATAATCGGGCAGTTGTTGGCTCCCAATGCCATATCTTTTTCAGATACTGATTTGCCAGATGAGGGAAATAATCACTCCAAACCCCTCAACATTACTGTAGAAGCCGAGAACCTGGTGATTCCATTAGTATTAATTAACAATTGTTCAGCCTTGAATATATGCCCTCTGAGAACCGCTACCAAGATAGGGGTGGATCCTTTTGTGTTCAGGCCAACAAGAACAAGTGTCAGAGGATTTGATAGCATGAGAAGAGAGATAATTAGAGAAGTTGACCTTGAGCTCATCATCGGGCCAATGACCTTTTCTATTCCCTTCCAAGTTATGGACATCAAGTCTACATTTAATCTGCTATTAGAGTGCCCCTGGTTACATGAGGTCAGGGAAATACATTCAACCCTACACTAAAAGCTTAAATTTGTGTTAGAACAGAAGATTGTCACCATTCTAGGTGAGGGGCAGGAGGAAAGAGAAAAAGCTACCCACAATATTGAGAATCCCAAGGTGTTGGATGTGTTGCATACGATCGAAGATACAAACCATCATAGCTTTGAATATGATGCATTGAAGGTAATCCCTCAGCCCTTCGAGAGGATCACTCTGAAGACCGGTGGTGAAATGGTCGCGGCCATAGCCATGCTCGGGCTATAAAAAAGGAAAGGGGTTGCAAGGTAAGAGAGAGATAGTCAAGGCCAAGGGTGGGCACCAAGTCAGATTTGGGTTAGGCTACAAGCTCACTGAACAAGAAGGCCGAGAGGCTAAGTAAAAGGCCTGAACAATAGCCATTGCTAGAGCTAAGGGAATAAACTAAGAAGAGGAACCCCACCCTAGACCTCACATCCGAAATACCTTTGTAAGTGTAGGGATTGTGAAGGTTGATCAGAATGGGGCAACACAATTAACCCCCCACAAACTGGTAGCCCCTGTCCACCCCACCAATCCCCAAATTATTCCCCCCAACTTAGAAATAGACCTAGCCACTCTATCCCTTTTTGGGGAAGAGCCTTTCGTACCCACACAGTCTGCCCCTGTGGTAAATCACCACAGGACCTTGCTGACATTTAAGGACAGAATCCCAGACGAACCGAAAATCAATATGATGGAGGCTGACTCCGAAGAATCATATCAATCGACCCTTGCCGTCCGAACAGGTAAAGGAGCAACACCGCAAGTACGAAATTAGGCGTCTATACCCGAAACTCTGGAAGCATTGGGTGGCCTAAAAATCAACACCCACTTCCTAAAAAAAAATAACCTGTAAAAAGTGACGTGAGCCCTTGGCAGACAATACCATGTGTATATAGGGTCCCCCATTGCCAAAGGCCCACTTTCGAATAAAAAGAAAAATCTAAAAAAATAAAAAAAATACAAAATCTAAAAATATTATCTTTCAAAATTCCCGATAAAATCAAGAAAAATGATGCCTTAATTAAAAATCTTGTCTTTTGTGGAGTCGACCTCTTTCCTGTAGAAATACAGGAAGAGGTAGGAATCGCAAGTCTGGACGAGGAAATCCCTACCCCTATTGTTGAAGAAACAGAGGATGTTAACCTGGGTACAAAAGAGGTTCCTAGAATCACCAAGATCAGAACACCGCTATCTCCTGAGGAAAGAAAAGGCATGATTTATTTCCTTCAGTCATACCAAGACGTCTTTGCATGGTCAAACGAGGATATGCCTGATTTGGATACAGATTTGGTTGAGCATGAGCTGCCGCTATATCCATATGTTAAGCCGATCAAGCAAAAGTTGAGATGCCTCAGGCCAGATTGATGATAAAAGTGAAGGATGAGGTCATCAAGCAGTACGATGAAGGGTTTCTTATGGTCTCCAAGTACCCTTAATGGCTAGCCAATATCGTCCCTGTACCACAGAAAGATGGAAAGGTTCTCATGTGCATTGATTTCAAAAACCTAAACAAGGCAAGCCCAATGGATGACTTCCCGTTGTCGCACATCGGCATCTTGGTTGATAACACTGCTAGGCATGGGATGGTCTCATTTATGGACGGATTCTCCGGATACAATCAGATCAAGATGGCAGAAGAAGACCGAAAGATGACAACTTTCATCACTCCATGGGGAACTTTCTGCTATCGAGTAATGCCTTTTGGACCGAAAAATGTTGGGGTAACATATTAGAGAGCGATGACAGCACTCTTCCATGACATGATGCATTGAGAAATTGATTTATACATTGACGACATGATCGCCAAATCACCGGAAAGAGGTGACCATCTGGTGAACCTCTAAAAGTTGTTCGAAAGATTGAGGAAATATAGGCTCCATCTGAACCATCAAAAGTTTGCATTCGGTGCCATGTTAGGAAAACTACTGGGCTTTATTATCTTCAGAAGAGGCATCGAGGTTGACCCAATCAAGGTAAAAGCCATCGTCGAAATGCCACCACCATCTACCGAGAAAGAATATAGTACATCAGTCGATTCATTACACAACTAACTCCTATTTGCCCGTCGATCTTCAAGTTTCTAAGGAAAGATTCGCCTGTTGAATGGAATGAGGACTGTCAAGCAGCATTTGATAAAATTAATGGTTACCTCCTCAACCCGCCAGTGTTGGTGCCACATGAATTCGGGAGACCACTCTTAATGTATCTCTCCATGACAGAAGTGTCGATGGGATGTGTCCTAGGGTTGCACGATGAAACAGGAAGAAGAGAAAAGGCCATTTATTACTTAAGAAAGAAATTCACTGATTATGAGACACGCTATTCTCATTTAGAGAAAGCATGCCTGGCTCTCATATGGGCTACCCAGAGGCTCTACCACTGCCTGCTATCTCAAGTTGTTCTACTCGTAGCACGAATGGATCCATTGAAGTACCTATTCGAAAAGCCGGCTCTCACTGGCCGAACTGCAGGCTGACAACTTCTCCTATCTAAATTCAACATCACATATGTCGCTCAGAAGTCAATCAAGGGGCAGGCGCTTGCTGATCATCTTACTGAGAATCCTTTACCTAACTACGAGCCTTTGAGAACTGAATTCCCAGATGAGGACATGTTGTTCATGATAGAAGATGATACGGCGGAGACAGGGGAATCCTGGGTACTACACTTCTGCGGGGCAGTAAATGCCGAAGGTCAAGGAGTCGGCGCTATTCTAATTTCACCAAAGGGATCTAGCAACAATAAGAAAAAACAAGATCAATATCTCTCAACTACTGTCTACCTCTCCCTTTTAGGATTCACGGCATTCCTACCTTTGGGTGGCTTACTGCCGTAGTTGGGGCGAGTCACAGTTTCGATTCCATTCGAATAGTAGGGGATTAGAATGCACGAGATTTGTTTATGGCGTAATTCGAATCCAGATAGCTCGTGGGATTGACTGGTATTCGCTTCGTTTGCTCTGCTCTTCTTCTTTGGACTCTCATGTACCAGTCTCCATCAAACTCAATATCCCCTGCACCAACAACATGGGCGATTATGAATCCTGCACAACTGGCCTAAAGGCTGCTCTGGACCTGAACATAACTCGTCTCAGGGTATTTGACGACTCGCAGCTGATCATATGCCAGACAAACGAAGATTAAAAGACAAAGGATGAGAAGTTGATCACATACCATTAGCACCTTTAAGATCTAATAGCATGTTTCGACAATATTACTTTATCTTATCTCGCGAGTAAGAAATCTCTTTGTCGTTGCGCTAGCAACGTTGGCATCAATGGTCAAAACTCCATATGGTGTCGTGATGAAGCCGATCATGATTGAGCAATGGAATGAGCTGGCCTTCAGCCTCCATATTGAGGGACCCATAAAGTTAGATAATGAGCCTCCATGGTGCTCAGATATTAAGAATTTCCTCTAAACTCGAGCTTTCTCTGAGGGCATTTCCAAGACGGGCAGGCGGACTATCCAATATTCAGCAGATAATTATGTCATTTGTGGCAAGTGCCTCTACAAGCGATCATATAACAATATCCTGCTTTGATGTCTAACTGAGGGTGAGGTAGCTAACAATATTAAAGAGATCCATGAGGCAGTATGCGGGGCCCACGTCAATGGGTACAAGCTTGCCATAAAGATCCTATGACAAGGATATGTCTAGACTACCATGGAAGTTGACTATTACAGGCACATTCAGAAGTGCTACAAATGCCAAAAACACTCCAATTTGATACATGCTCCTGCCATTGATCTATACAGTATGACCACTCCTTGGCCATTCACCACTTGGGGCCTCGACGTTGACGAAATCGTTAATTCGAAAGCTTCAAAGAAGCATCAGTTTGTCCTTGTTGCCATTGAATACTTCACCCAATGGGTAGAGGAGGCATCCTATACAAATATCACAGCCAACCATGTCGAGAAGTTCATCAAGAATAATATCGTTTGTCGGTTCGGTGTACCCAAAGACATCATCACGGATAATGGCACCAACTTTGCAAAGAAGCATATCAGAGCCTTCTATGAGCAATATAAAATCAAACATCATTGCTCATCACCATATCAGCCGCAAACCAATGGTCATAGAAGTTCTAAGAAAATAGTCATCCGCATCCTCGAGAAGATGGTTGTAACTTATCGAGATTAGAGCTAAATGCTACCCTTCACATTATGGGCCTATCGAACGTCAATCCGTTCCGCTTCAGGGGAAGCACCATTCTCCCTTGTGTATTGAACTAAGGCCATGTTACCAGTTGAAGTTGAAGTACAGTCCCTCCACATTCTCATCAAATCGAGTCTACCAGATGTCGAAAAGGAGAGGTCCCGTTTTGAGTAGCTGAACCTGCTTGACAAGAAAAGGCTCTTGTCCTTGTGTCATACCCAAGTTTACCAAGGGCAAATCACACGTGCTTACAACAAATGTGTTTGTGGTAGAGATTTGAAAGTAGGTGTTGGCGTGTTTTCCTTCCCTCAAATGAGGGTCTAAAATCATCAATAAACCTAGGTAGATAGACTCATACAGACCTGCAAGTATTCAGGATCTGTTGTAGCAAGCTTTAAAAGAATGGTGAGTAAGGGAATGCCCACAGGGAAGTTGGTTAGAAATATGATAAATCTCCAGATCTGTATCAGATCTGGCACCCTAACTAGTACTAATTTAGTTAAAAGACAGGGGAGAGGTTTGAAATGGATTGTCACTTAAACTAAGCTAAAATTAATCATAAACTAAATTGGATCAAGTTTAGGAGCTTAGATCTTGCAGGGGAAGAGAGTAAAAAGCAGAAAATGGAGAAGAGTAGTTTGGAGGTTGGTTTTCACTGAAATCAGATTCGATTAATTATGCTACAGAGGTTTAGAGCACACAATTCCCTCAACTGGCTATAAGCGCAGCTGCAGGGTATAAATTCGACTCCAAATCATAGGATCCACTTGGTTTTAAGGCTATGATCTGTCCACTTTAATGGTCACAAACCATCCTATAGACTTTATCAAATCCATGGATTGCAGCAGATGAATCCAATTAGTGCCTGAGCTTAGATTCATCTTAAGGTTATGATCTATCCACTTTAATGGTCACAGACCATCCTAGGGATCTCCTTCAAAGCCAGAGCATCAATTAGAATAATTAAAACCACTACAGATGCTGCAATTCGTAGGTCACAGACTCAAGGAATCACAGGAGCATCAGATCTAGGGAGATCAGATGGTATCCAAGAGGTCTACCAGTTAAGTGGGTGAGCAGATATACAGACTCCTCTACACAGATCCGATCGATCACCAAATGGAACCAAAGGAAATTTAAATCTAATTAAAGCATTTAAAATAACATTATCATTGCAAACAAGGTCACTCTACAATGGAAATACTCTCAGATCTGTAGTCTGTGCAGCTAGGAGCCTACAATAGCACTCCTAATCTTACCCAATTTTAGATCTAACTTTGCTCCTCGCTACTCCAAGGGACTTAGCCAACCATGCTTGGGCTAAAGGAGGGAAATGGAATTTCTCTGCAAGCTCTAATATCCAGAATTTGTCTCAGATCTCGATCCCCCCTCCAATTGCAATTGGGGGTCTCTATATATAGCTTTCTCCTCTATTTTTCCCACCAAAAATCCCTTCTAGAAGGTCGTCAGAGTTTGTTAGAGTTTTGTCAAAGCACGTGGGTCGGTTAGGGCTTTCTAGGGAATCACCTAGTGCCTCGGATTGTGTACAACAAGTCACTGACTCTCAACGTGTGCACAGCTGAATTTCTGAGAAGTTCTGCACACGATTTCGACAGGTTTAGGAAGCTTTTAACAGGTGGGAATCGAGCATTTTGGTCCCTTCGCTAGGTTCTCAGATCCGTTCGATAGGTTCTGATAGGATGAATCTTCGCTTAGAATTCCAGCCTTCTCAGTCCTTGGTTTGGAGTATTCGACAGGTTGGAGAAACTCTTCGATAGGTTGGAAAACCATTTCGACAGGTTCGGCTCTGCATTCCACCATTTTGATAGGTTTGCTTTCTGTCTTATCGAAAGGCTCAATCACCCTTTGATAGGCTCTATTTCAGCATTCTCATCTCGATAGGTTCCTTTCACACTTCAGGCAGATTTTCGATAGGATGAGTTTTTCTTTCCTTTCAGCTGCTCAATAGGTTCTGAGATCCTATCAAACTCCTTAATCTACATGAATTCATCCTTCCTATGCCTTCAGATCCTATCGAAGACCTCTTCAACTTCACGAATTCTTCCTTTCTTTACTTTCAGCTCCTATCGAAGTCTTCAGGTGACCAATCGATAGGACGTTCTCAGCCTGTTTTCACTTCCTTCGCCTTGCCCTATTGTAGCCACACTTTCCAAGGGACCAGTGATGAGCTACCCTCTGGTGTGCTATTACTGGGTTTGTCCTGTGCTGAGAGATAGCTCCTTTTTGGGCATTCTTAAGTGCTTTTCTGCATTAGTATCTTCTTTCGTTGCTGTCTACAAAATGCACTTGACAAAAGCTTATTAGCATGCTCACAGGTCTATCAATGGTCAAGTTATAGGGTGAAAAGTGGCATTTTTCACCAATAACAGTAGGAGATACTGTACTCAAGAAAATCTTTCCGTTTCTCCGTGCCGATCGAAGAGGAAATATCAAGCCCAACTAGGAGGGACCTTACGTCATCAGAGAAGTACTCCCTGGATACGTGCTCCACCACACCACCATAGACGGAGATGACTTTCCTGAGCCCATTAATGCTCGATTCGTCCGACGATTCTATTCCTAGGTCTCCAACATCAAGGTAAGTATTGGTAAGATGGCTACGTGACTGCTTAAAGATACTTTAAAAAGGAGGCCATCATTTCAACGCCAAGTAGCCAAAAAGTACCTTGAATGATTATTCCCTTTGCTACACCCGTTGAGCCATTGGCCTTTCTTTCATAAACTCCTCCCCAGAAAAGAGGAAGGAAAACATGTATATACCAATAAAAAAAAGGAGAAAAAAAAAGAGTTACCATCAAATCCAAAAAAATCAGAAAAGCAAAATCCCAAAAAGAGGATGTCTGAAGCAAAAGGAAAAAAAAAAAAGAAAAGAAAAAGTGGGGCACGTACAGTCAAAATTCCCCAAGGAAGAAGTGTATTATGGCAACTAGAACCCTATCGAGGAACCCTTCTTAACCTAAGAATACCTTCAACATTTCAAACCTATCCCATGGCCAAGATACATCCTGAGAAAAAGCCCTCTTTAAGGTTCACAAGCAGTCACAGTATCCATTGAGTTAACACAAGCCAAGTTATGACACGACAAAAGAATTCCATCTAGCCGGCTATGAGAGAATCAACGTCTATGTCGTGGCCTTTGATAAAATAAAAGAAAATGACAATGAAAATATACAAGATCAAAGAAAAATGAATGTAGTGAAAACCTGAAAAGGTGCTATGGGTAAAAAAATCGAGCTTGTGTGGACAAGGTGAAAACCTAAAAAGGCAACTAGGGTAAAAATGCATACCCATGGATGTGAAAATGTGAAAGGGTGCTACGGGTAAAAAAGAGTGAAACGACGGGCATGACGAAACCCGTCTTGGGCACTGTGAGGAAAAAAAAAGAGGAAAGAAGGGGAGAAAGTCATCAGTTACTACCCCGATTATAACCCTGATCCTCCTGGGCTGCTAATGTTTATCCAAATCAAGTCTGGGCCAAACATATCATCACTGTTGCACCATCAAACGCATGACCCAAGGCAAGGATAAATGGTTGATTCGATCCAAGGGGATAGGCATTTTAAACCTCACCCAGGTTCAACCTTTGACGATTTCAACTATGGTCAAATTTAGACCTGTTACTTCCCCTCACGCTTAAGGCATCAAAGAAATAATCTTTAAAATAAATAATAAATTTTCCTTTCCCATTTTCAAGTCGGCATTGTGCGTCCCCCACCCAAGATGATTAGTTTGATAACCGGAGGGACCACATTTGCAAAAGAACATAAATTTTCCTTTCCCATTTTCAGGCCGACACTGTGCGCCCCCCACTCCAGGATTATTGGTTTGATGACCGGAGGGACTACATTTGCAAAAGGTAATAAATTTTCCTTCCCATTTTCAGGCAGGCACTATACACCCCGCACTCTAGGATGATTGGTTTGATGACCAGAAAGACTACATTTGTAAAAGATAATAAATTTTCCTTTCCCGATTTTAGGCTAGCACTGTGTGCATCACATCTCCAAAGGAATGACCGGCACAGTACCCCAGTTTCCCCCTTTACAAAAATAGAAAAAAGATAGAATTTATGCAAGATAATAGATTTCCCTTTTCCATTTACATATCTGCACTGTGCTCACACCACATCTCAAAAAATAACCTGTGTGATGTTTTCTGTACCCTTCTTTTTTACAAAAAGCAAAAATAATAAAAACAAAAAGGAAATATATATAACCAAAAAATATCTGGCAGGGGTTCTTATGCCCCTTCATGTGGTGATCTAATCTATGCAAAAAGTATGTGCAGGATCAGGTCAATGATGCAGCTCGTGCCTCAAAGCATTAATCTCAGGGCGTAAGGCATCCTCCCGAACATCCCGATCTGTCTTCCAACGGTCGTGCAGGCTCTTATACTGCTTCCGAAAAGCATTGGTAGAACCCAGAGCATGACTCAAGGCTCCTTCCAAAGGAAGGACCTCACACTCAGCTACATCTGCTCTGACATCTGCCGCCTTGGCTCTAACTTTTCATTTCTCTTAATGATCATGCAAAACTCATTACTCGTCCACCACCAGCTCGATATGGGATCGAAGCATCGACTCCTTCTTCGGCCAAGGTCCTCCTACGTCACTACACTTGGGCTAATCCAAGTGACAAGCAGAAGGCCTCTCAAATAGTATGCGTCAACTGTCTTAGAGGCCAAAACCAAATTCCCCTGCTCTAAGTCGCACATATGTGTCGACTGATGCATTTCCCAGAGAGTAGCTATGTTGAGAACTGGAAAATACCATTTTTCACCCCTTAATCTAAGTCTTGATAGACCTTTGAGAGAACTAAATAAGTGTTTTAAGTGCCTATGTTGCAGCTAACAATAAAGACAGGCTTAACCATAAAAGCAGCTTAAAAGTGCCAAAAAGATGACAATCCATGTCAGTCCAAAGAAAGGAAGTGAAGAAACAACCTCATCAGCTGTTGAAAGGTCTAAAGTAAAGAGGCAAAGACCTGTAAGCGAAGCAGGGAACAATTCAAACAGAGAAATGCGCTACAGAGTTCTTTTCAAAAGAACTCAGACTTTTCAGAAGAACCTTGAACTCGCGAAAAGGACTAAAACTCAGCGTAGCTTTCGAAGAGCATCTGAACTCCTCGAAGAGAAGATTGAACTTTGCGAAAAGGAGAAAACACAATTCGAAGAGAGATTGAACATTGCGAAAAGAGCTTCAGAAGTCACAGCACTTTGCGAAAAGGCCCCTAAGCTCTGCGAAAAGGTATTCTGGAGATTCACAGCTTTAACAAGGGCAATTCAGTAATCTGTTGCACGCATCCCAATGCATTTTAAAACCTAGGGACAATCCAGAGGGTTCTAAGCATAAAGCGAAGGAATATTCCACCCCACGTGAGCACCTAGAGAGGGAATAACTTGGCGGGAACTTCTAGAAACTCTAACAAACTTTCAAAATGCATAACAGAATTGATGCCTTTTTCACCTGATTGGTAAACGATGAGGAATTACGATTGGCCAAAATAGATCTGGATCCTTGTGCTCGACTCCTATTGGTTGATACAGATCTATCCAATTCTGATTGGTTGATACACATCTGAGCTGGCTTAGGGAAAACTATAAATAGACGAACCATTTGCCCAATTTGGGTATCCAGATTTCAAGTTTCATTTCTAATCCCCCATTTCCCAGCCAGACAGCTTGTCTGTAATCCTTGTAATAGCTTACTTTATACTTGCATTTGAGAGCTATGAGATACTGCTGTAACTCAAAGGAGAGTTTGCATCCAAGACTGCAAATTTGAGAGCTGTTTAAGTTGTGCTCTGTAATTGTAACGGTGGATTTGAAAAGGTTGATGTAAACTATGCATTCTCCATTGGACTCATGTCAAGGGTTCCCTCTGATCTCCTCAGTACATTAGACTCCTTTAGATTCATTGTTTTGCATGCAATTTCCCTTGATTCATTAATCCTGTAAGAATTAGTGTTGGTAACCTAGTCTCTTACAGCATTTGTAGTGATGTTTCCTGTTCTGAATTGAGGATTTGGTTAAAGACTATTGGATGGTTTGTGGCCATTAAAGTGGACAGACCATAGCCATAAGTGTAAGCCTAATCCTTGAATTAGATTTATCTCTCTTACATCTGTGCTTGTAGCCAGATGAAGATTGGATCACCTCTGCTGAGCTACAGTTATTCTCATTAGATTTCAAGGACCAAATCAAAGTTAGATATTATTTCTCCAATTTTTGTATAAGTTTACCACAAACGTTTCCCCAACTCGGATCTGGATCATTTAGTTTAATTTTTACTTTTATTATTTAGTTAATGTGACAAATTCAACCTCCCATCTTATGTGCTTTGTAGATAGGATTAGAGGCCAGATTTGGTAGCTCAGATCTGGAGGTTTATCTTAAATTTTAAATCAATTCCCTGTGGACGATGTTTTACTCACTTACATTTAAAACTTGCTACAACTGGCCCTGATCTTGCAGGCTAATTATGTTCTAACTGTGCTGATATTTTCTTATTCTTTAAATCGGTTTTCAAAACGCAAATAAATCATGCACACTTAGAACAACAACAAGTTTTTGGCGCCGTTGCCAGGGAATAGATTTTAAAATTGGTAGACCTAAGTTTTTCAATTTTGTGATTTGATTTTCATTTAAATTTTTGCTTTAAACCTGCACTTTGCATTCCAAGTGCTTGATTAAATGTCTACTGCAGTTTTGTATAGAAAACCTGTTTTACTGTAGCAGAATTTTTTTTATTCTTCTGAGTTTTTATTCTTTGCCTTCTAGTTATTTGAATAAATGCTGCTTCCACTCTTTTGTCTTTTTGTCAAATTTGGGCAGTAGCCTGAGTTTTCTTTTTATTTTTGTCAATATACTTAAATAAGGTACTGCTGCAGTTTTTTGGATTTTTGCAGATCTGGAGCAGCCGTCCAACAAGGAGCATCTGGACTAAAGCTGGAGCAGATCTGCTTGAGTTTGCATCCCCTTCTCCTTTGCATTCATTTTCTCTTTTTAAATTCTTGAAAACCAGCAGCTTACAGGTTTAATGTTTATTTTGATTATAATTTCTAATTTGCATCTTTTTAGGCATCTTTTTTTTCTTTACAAAACCAAATACAAAATAAAAGAAAATGAAAACACAAATAGAAAATCTCTGAGTTGTTTCTCATTATTTTCAGCAGTAGTAAATAAGGGCTCTTGTTGAGCCCGGGCTGATCCAAAACAAGTAAAAAAGAAAAATAGAAAATTAAAAAAAAAAAATATATATATATATATATATAGATATCTTCCGGATGGGCTGTTCGCATCCACTTTTCCCATCTGGACCTGCTGAGATCATTTTTTATTTTTTAGGAATCATGTAGGATAATGAGTAGTGAATCATAGGCTGTTTTGAATATTCAATGGACCCACTGATTTTATTTTCCTTTGAGATTTCTTCATCATAAATGGGTCTCAGCTGTGTGTGAACCCTATTTTTAATATGTGCTCCCATGCTTCATTGTTTTTTTTATTCATACACATCATCAACAAAGGGGTCTTATGAATCTTGCTTTTCACTGTATTCCTGCTAATGATTTTTATAATCACTTAAATTCATAAGTATCTCTGGCTTTTAGGTTTTTTTTTTTCTTTTCTTTGGGCTTAGGATGTATCATTTGGCATTAGATTTTCTGTTTTAGGAATTTTAGTTTCAAATTCTGTTTTTAGATCGCTGATTTTTTTTCTTTCTTAGGTTAATGTGTCCTCGTTTTACTGATTTTCGTCATTTTTCTGTGAGTATAGTTAGTTTCTAACTTTGTTTTCCTATTTTGCATTCACAAATTCTGTTTTTGTATCAACACTTTTCTTTTTCTTTTTTAACTTTGTATTCAGTCCCTTACCTTGCTTTTACTGTTTCTCTGTTATTAGCATTAGTTTCCTTCCATTTGCTTTGCAGTTCTTTTATTTTTCTGATCATATATTCAGTTTTTAGATTTTATTTTGTAGCAGTTCTAGCTTAGTTTTGTTATTTTTCTGTTTTATCAGTAATTTCCTATATTTATATAACATTTTTTTTCCCTTTTCCTGCTCATATATTCAGTGTTATTTTCTTTATTTTCTGCTGCACATAGCTGCAAATTTTTTTCTGCTTAGTTTTCCTTTCTTCTTTTATCCTGCTGCCCCTCGTTTCTCAGTGTCTAGAACATTGAGGACAATGTTCATCTTAGGTTTGGGGGTATGGCAGGTATGCCAATAAAATAAGTTAATGCTTGGTGCAGCTTATGATCAGCAGAATTTTTGAAAATGAAGTAATCTCACACCTGTTTTTTTGAAAAATGAGGAAGTTAAAACTTTTTAAAATTAATTTCAAGTGTAATTCTAATACTTTCATGAAGTGAATGTCAGAAAATTTCCAAAAGAAAATTGATGTTTTAGTAAACCTAAAAAGAGAGAAACCAGTGATGATATACCTCAGGAATTTGATAGAAAACCACACCCAGTGAGATTTGGACCTGAAATGTATTCTTTGGAGGTATAAATTGGCAGTTTTTTCTGCTCTAGGGACTGTTTGAACCTGCTTGTTATCACTAGAAGTTACACATATCCAAGTTAAAATATCTTGACAGCAATCATGATATTAAAGACATGATGTAAGGCCTCCTTTTGGACAGTTTGAACTTCAAAAAGCCCAACCTTTTAAAACTGCCCTTGATACACACCATTTGAGCTTTATAAATCAAAGATTTCTTTGAAACCTCATCAACCTCATTTAGCCTAACCCTCACTCTGAGAATTCAGAAGGTAAAGGAAAGAAAGCTGAAGAAAGGTGAGTTGGGTAACAGTTTGGTAAAAGAAAAAGAAAAATAATTGAAGGCAATGATGTATCAGCAGAAGAAATGTGGCATTCCAGTCAATGTTGATTTGAAAAAAAAAAAAAAGAGAAGTCATTTCATTGGAAGTTTGAAAAAGAAAGAGAAAAAGATGGCCACTTTGGCTCTGAAAATTCAAAGAAGAAGATGAAATTGTGCTGAAATAAAGAAGGTGCCCATACCACCTCCTTACCTTGACTGACTTCTAAAATTTTGAATTCCATTCCAACCCTTTTATTCTTGATAAATTTCACCCATAAGCCACATTACAACCCAAGTTAAAGTCCTTACTGATCAAAGATGGATTGAGCTGTCATATGGAGATAAGGATTTGTGTAATCTATGGTGAAAAGAGCAGTGAATTCAGAACTAAAAAGCAATGCCTATGCTCCTGCTTACAGTCCTATTTGAGGGCTGTAACTGCTCTTGAGCTATGTGAAATACTGCAACCCTCATATTTGCATGGTGAGTGAAAACCCTGGTGAGAGTTGAGTTTGAAATCAGATTATTTGGGGTAACATCAAAACTGAATTCTCAAAAAGAAGGCAAGCTTTTCATTAATTTTTCTTGTAAAAACTTTTTGACACCAACTGAGTGAATGGTAAAGGAATTACAGCAGAATTTTAGTTTTGAACTGATGTTTTCTTGAAAATCTCTTTGTTGATCACGGTGTGAATAATCTGATTGGATGAAAGTTTGCTTTAATAGAACGCATTGATCTTAAGCGATTTATTGGAGAAGTTTGTGGGTACCTTCACTGAAAACCCTCAGGAGACTTCACTCCTCCACTAGGGATCACCTAGGGGTTTAAAAGGCTTGTTGCATATGCTAAATGCAACTGTGCTCCCTACAAAATGGCTTTTCATTCTATTTTTAAATATTGTCTTTGCTCAGGGACTAGTAAAGCTTAGGTTTGGGGGTGTGTTGAGAACTGGAAAATACCATTTTTCACCCCTTAATCTAAGTCTTGATAGACCTTTGAGAGAACTAAATAAGTGTTTTAAGTGCCTATGTTGCAGCTAACAATAAAGACAGGCTTAACCATAAAAGCAGCTTAAAAGTGCCAAAAAGATGACAATCCATGTCAGTCCAAAGAAAGGAAGTGAAGAAACAACCTCATCAGCTATTAAAAGGTCTAAAGTAAAGAGGCAAAGACCTGTAAGCGGAGTAGGGAACAATTCGAACAGAGAAATGCAGAGAATGCGCTACCAGAAAGAACCTCGACTTTCAGAAAGAACCTTGAACTCTAAAAGGACTAAAACTCCAGCGTAGCTCAAGAGCATCTAAACTCCTCAAGAGAAGATTGAACTTTATGAAAAGGAGAAAACACAATCAAGAGAGATTGAACATTGCGAAAAGAGCTTGAAGTCACAAGACTATGAAAAGGCCCCTAAGCTCTGCGAAAAGGTATTCTGGAGATTCACAGCTTTAACAAGGGCAATTCAGTAATCTGTTGCACGCATCCCAATGTGTTTTAAAACCTAGGGACATTCCAGAGGGTTCTAAGCATAAAGCGAAGGAATATTCCACCCCACGTGAGCACCTAGAGAGGGAATAACTTGGCGGGAACTTCTAGAAACTCTAACAAACATTCAAAATGCATAACAGAATTGATGCCTTTTTCACCTGATTGGCTAAAACAGATCGAGGAATTCTGATTGGCCAAAATAGATCTGGATCCTTGTGCTCGACTCCTATTGGTTGATACAAATCTATCCAATTCTGATTGGTTGATACACATCTGAGCTGGCTTAGGGAAAACTATAAATAGACGAACCATTTGCCCAATTTGGGTATCCAGATTTCGAGTTTCATTTCTAATCTCCCATTTCCCAGCCAAACAGCTTGTCTGTAATCCTTGTAATAGCCTACTTTGTACTTGCATTTGAGAGCTGTGAGATACTGCTGTAACTCAAAGGAGAGTTTGCATCCAAGACTGCAAATTTGAGAGTTGTTTAAGCTGTGCTCTGTAATTGTAATGGTGGATTTTAAAAGGTTGTTGTAAACTATGCATTCTCCATTGGACTCATGTCAAGGGTTCCCTCTGATCTCCTCAGTACATTAGACTCCTTTAGATTCATTGTTTTGCATGCTATTTCCCTTGATTCATTAATCCTGTAAGAATTAGTGTTGGTAACCTAGTCTCTTACAGCATTTGTAGTGATGTTTCCTGTTCTGAATTGAGGATTTGGTTAAAGACTATTGGATGGTTTGTGGCCATTAAAGTGGATAGACCATAGCCATAAGTGTAAGCCTAATCCTTGAATTAGATTTATCTCTCTTACATCGGTTCTTGTAGCCAGATGAAGATTGGATCACCTCTGCTGAGCTACAGTTATTCTCATTAGATTTCAAGGACCAAATCAAAGTTAGATATTATTTCTCTAATTTTTGTGTAAGTTTACCACAAACGTTTCCCCAACTCGGATCTGGATCATTTAGTTTAATTTTTACTTTTTATTATTTAGTTAATGTGACAAATTCAACCTCCCATCTTATGTGCTTTGTAGATAGGATCAGAGGCCAGATCTGGTAGCTCAGATCTGGAGGTTTATCTTAAATTTTAAATCAATTCCCTGTGGATGATCTTTTACTCACTTACATTTAAAACTTGCTACAATTGGCCCTGATCTTGCAGGCTAATTATGTTCTAACTGTGCTGATATTTTCTTATTCTTTAAATCGGTTTTCAAAATGCAAATAAATCATGCACACTTAGAACAACAACAAGCTATCCTATCCAAGTCTCCAAGGGATCCTCGAGAGAAAATCAAGCCGCATGAGGGTGGTGTTGCCGCGCAGGGCACCTGTAGAGAGCAACCAAACTGGCGCAATATTCGAAATGGGAAATTGTAAATGCCAGGGCACCTGCAGAGAGCAACCAAACTGGCACAATATTCAAAATGGGAAATAGTAAATGCTACCGGTCAAACCAAGGAGAGTGATGCCCTCGTAATCTCTAGAGTGAACCACTGGGAATGTCTTGTCTAACTAGGGAAGCCTCCACACCAACTTAGCTTCAGCTTGCCCAAGCTTCAACACTTGTATATCCCCCCGCGGAAGCATGTGGCATCTACCCAAAAAGCAGCAGGCCACCTCACCACGAACAACATAGAAGAGAGGCACAAGTCCCAAGATAGCATGATGTTCCCCAAGCCAAATTTAGAGCAAGACGGGACATCCTTGGAGGCCCTTCACCTTACCTAGAGTAAAGGCAAAAAGGTAGCGATAAAGCTCTACCAGCACCATATGCATCACAGAGCGGCCTCCCTCTAATTCTGCCGAGATGTCGCAGAGTGCAAGCGAGAAACTCTCCCCCCCAATGTAGAAAACAATCTCAGAGATAAGGCAAAGGGCAAAGGCCTTCACATTATGAGAGTTTTTGACAGGTAATTTTTGCAGGCATTCCTCTCCGAAAAGTTCTCTCAGGAATTTCATCGAACACCTAGTGGGCACACCAATGAGACTTTTCTCATAATCAGTTTTTTTCAAGCCTAAAGTCATGTGAACAGCTTTAGCATAACCTGGCTTCAGCAGCACTCTGGAAAGGTCTCTATGTAGCTTTAGACTCGATAGATTAGAGAGCTCCTCTAGAGTAGGAGTTAACTCACGGTTCCCCAAATGGAAGACATGGGTGTTAACTTCCCAAGATGAAGCCGCTACAGAAATGAAATCCCAAAGCGGAGGAACTTCAAGGAATGATGAGAGACGGGCCAGTCCAAGCTGATCAAAACCCACAAGCTCGCTCTCATTCAAGCTCTCAAGCCACTTCTTTAGAAAACTGGGCCCCATGCCCAAGGAGGGAAGTATAGTGGTCACAGGCCCCCCATGAGAGGTGGGGTGGGAAAGCCGGTCCATTGTAATACAAAAATGTTCCCAGGATACAATTCAATGTAGGACGACGGACCCACCCTTGGGCAAGCAAAAGGAATAGTGGCAACAAAAAATACCAAGTCTAAATTAAAAGAGGGAGAAATAAGTGCATTCTCGAGCTTAAAAGGCTCCACATTCCCCAGAAGGCACTTGGCGTGTATATTATACACACCAAGCCATTTATCTCCAGAATTTTCCTGGCATGTGTATTACACACGCCAGACCACTGCTGCCACCCAAAGAGAAAAAGAGAGGGTAGAGAAGGTCCTTTTTGCTGGCCCCCTAGCCAGCCCACCTGCATTTCCTACGATTTATTTTTAAAGAGCATCACAGACCACATGATGAGATACCAGGAGTTAACATCTAACCATCATATAACTTTCTTCTTTCAGGAATAGTCTGCACAAAGGTTAAAGTCTTGGCCGGAATTAACGAAGGGATGGCTTGAGAAAAAAATAGAGCCCATCCTGCAAATGATCCAATAAGAAAAAGGGGGATAGAACATGCAATCAAAAAGAGGGCACTAACATTCATCCTGAAAAACTTAAAATCATCCAAAACATAGTGTCATATCATCCATTACATGTTTCCAAAACCAAAAAATCTATGTCCCAAGAGTTTAAAAATGTCTAATCAAATCAAAGCAAGCCTAATCCTTAATAGCACTCTTAGATTTCCTGCGATGGCACGAGGTACTGTGGTATGTCCGTACAACCCCACCCGAGACCACGCCTGCGATAGCCTTCTGAGCAACGATCACGACTTCTTCTCACAAGCGCGCTGCAAACATCATACCAGGAGATCAGTTTTAAGTAAAAGTAAGACCAGCAAACCGAAAAGTCCAAGCCGATCAATAAAGGACTTACCATTTCCACATCCCGAAGACCGACGATATTGCGATAATACTCGGCCTGATTCACGGCTGAACCCATAGTTCTGCATAAAAGAGATATCAGCTACAGGGGCCATAAGCACAAAATCAAGCATTTCTCTAAGAAGGAAGTGTACGGGAAAGAAAACTCACCCTTGGCACCGGTTCAGGTTGGGGACCTAGACCGCTTCGGTTGATAGGCGGGCTCGCTCGGCTACATCAGCGCATAAACTCGAAAGAAAGGCATCATCAAGGCGTCTGAAGGTCCCGTGAACCTCAACAATTGAACTACTAGAAGCACCCGTGCCAGAGGGGTCTGAAGGACCAGCACCCGTACCCTCAACAGGACCTGCCTAAGCCTCGTCATCGTCATTAGAATAATCTCCCATGCCAACTATGAAAAGAAGCAAGCTTTCAGTCAATAGAGACAAAATTGCATCAAAACCATTGGAAACTTGCTTAGAGAGAAAGGAGAACTACCTGAGATCATGGACTGCCGAAGGCTAAAAAATTGGCACCGGGTATGAAATGTGGAAGGAGGGGCCCGATAGGGTAGACTCATACCACATCGGGTATCCCCTAGACACAAGAAGATCATCAATAGGGACCCCATGATGGAGGAATCCGGCAGAGAGCTCCTCAATAGTACCCTCAGGAGACATAGCATCAGTAGGAGGAACCCGCAACATGACGAAATGGTTTTTGTACTGATGTACCACTCTCTCCCGCAGGTAATATGCCCTAGCCTAGGCCCCATAACAAAAAATGATGCGGCGGTCCACGAAAAGGCGGGACGGACCCACGGGGGCTCGATCCCAAAAGGGAGAACCGATGTACGGGTCAAGATGATCTGCAATGGCAAAGAGAATCCTATCAGTCAATAGACGCCATCAAACCCCAAAAAAGGGGGAGAGAAGAGGGAAGTATCCATACCTGCTCTGGGATCCGCAAATCAAATTGGGACCTTAGGCCTAGCTCTAAATGCTTCATTCTGATATCCCTGAGATGATTCTTGTGCCAGTTGCTCATAAGCGGATATGTGTAAACATTGGAGAAGAGGAGAGGGCGACCAGGTTGGAAGTGTAGGTACCCCAAAATCTGAAAAGAGTAATAAACATAAAAGATGTGTCAGAGGCAGGATGAATGGCTGGCTAATAAACCAAGGGAAGTGAGTCAGGGGTTACCTCAATCACAGGCCAGAAACTGACAACAGAACCTAGGTCCCCAACTGAGGCTCGAGCCAGGTCAGACATCAGCATGACATATCAGGCCCTGCCCCAGTCGTATCGGCGCACATTGTCCCAATTTACCATGATACTAAGCAAGGACATTGAAACCCGGCCTCCGCTGGCATTGGCAAAAAGTGTCTTGCCCAGGAGGAAGAGGAGTGAGATGCGAGCCAACATCAAGGCACGCTCAGGCTCAATGGGGATATCCGCATCCGGCTGGTCCAAATCCACCAATTCATTCCCACTATACAAATCGGCCAGCCAAGATAACTTAACATCAGTGCCATGCATATTCTGGGAAGAGGGGTAATCCTCGATCAATTTAACCACCTTGTCCCAACTTGGTACGCGAAGGCCGGTCACCGGTGTGCCCCCAATCCTAATCCCCGTAATCTTCGACCAATCAATCGGGGTAATGGTCATCTCGGCTATCGACATGTGGAAAGTCATGGTCTTAGGCCGAAAGCATTCACGTAGGGCCTTTAGATAGGCCAAATTGCCCCTCTTGGCAGGGCCTGAAAGGAAATCCCTGAAACTGGCCTGGGCGAGGAGAAACTTCACAACCAGAGGAAGGTAGAGGTTAAGACACTGGAGGTCAAACCAACCCCCACGGAACATAATCGATGGCAACTCCTGCATCAAAATACAGTGGTATCAGATCCTGAAGATAAAGAAAGCTCGCACAAAGAAAAGACTAACCAGCAAATAAAACTTGTTTTATTACCTTGTCGGCACAAAAGACGAGAAGAGCGCTGCACTGCAAAAAATTGCTCCCCCGGGGACCATAGACCACCTCGGGCCCCTCCTCTTGCCCTTAATGCTCCTCACTCAACATTCTGTGGGAGGCACAAGAGACAATATCAAGATATGTCAGCAGTAGGAAACTAATTGCTACGAGCCAAAAGAAGGAAGTATCCCCTCCTTTCATTTTCCATCAATCATATTCACTATCAATTTTAAATAAATACATCAAAAGAGATGGGGGAGAGGCCTAAGGCCCCCCACATTTCAAAAAATAAGAAGAGAAAAAGTTTCAAAAAAAAGAAGAGAAAAAGTTTAAAAAAAAAAAGAAGAGAAAAGTTTCAAAAAAGAAGAGAAAAAGTTTTAAAACAAAAAGAAGAAAGAGTTTCCAAAAAAAAAAAAAAAATATATATATATATATATATATACAAACATAAACAAAAAAAAAAGAGAAAAAGTTATAAAAAAAAGAAGAAAAAGAGTTTCCAAAAAAAATAAAATTATATATATATATATATATACATACATACATAAACAAAAAAAAAAAAAGAGAAAAAGTTTAAAAAAAAAAACAAGAGAAAAAGTTTAAAAAAAAAAAAGAAGAAAACGAGTACCCAAAAAAAAAAAAAAAAAAAAAAAAAAAAAAATATATATATATATATATATACATAAACAAAAAAAGAGGAGAACATGTTTAAAAAAAAACAAGAGAAAAGAAAAATTTTCCAAAAAAAAAATCAGGCGTAACACAGAAAATCATTTAGATTCAAAGAAAAAAAGAGGGCCCTAATCATATTAGCAAAATGGCTCACAAAAATCCAATGAAAATGGGAAATAGGGCATCATTCAAAATCATCGCGCCCACTTCACATGGAATGAAAATGGCTCACAAAAATCCAATGAAAATGGGAAATAGGGCATCATTCAAAATCATCGCGCCCACTTCACATGGAATGAAATCAAACGGGTCATAAATAATCACACTTGCAAAAAAAATAATTCATTTATCATCTAAAAATGCAAGAATCCTAAACCATATTTGCAAATAACTCAAGAGGAATCAAAGGAAATGAGGTTAAACATTGGTTACCTTCAAGAAATTAGGTTCTTAATCCGGCATAGAACGTATATTTGAACGGCGAGAGCAAACGCCGGCAATGAAGCGAGGTTCAAATCCATTCAAAATAACCCTAGGAGGAGGTTCCATTTTGATTTAGAGAAGGGGGGGGAAGAGATTTTGAAAAATGCCCTTTGGGCTGGTGCTCAACTAATTTAAAATCCCCCCAGTTCTGGCTTGGCGTGTATAATATATGCGTCAGGCTTGTTTTTGCCAGATTTGGCCTGGCGTGTATATTATACACGCTAGGCTAATCCAGGCCCAATTTGGCCTGGTGCATATATTATACACGCCAAGACTGATCCTCCTTAGACCCGAAAAGTTGTACACACCCCCGAGAAGCACGACAACTTCCATTTGATCTGCTCGGGAGGCTATGCTAAAATAAATGATTCGGGATCGACGAGCATGCTCAAAACATCTCGAACAAACATACAAAAAAATCCACATAAAATAATAAAAAATGCAAATAAAATAACAGAAAAATCCACATAAAACATAAAAAAAATATCAATAATAATACATAAAATAACAAAAAATATATATGTGACTTTCAAAAAAGCGGCACGTACTCCCAAAAAGTGTTGCAACATCAATTCGCTCAGCTCGGGTAGTCGTGCTAAATTAACTTCGGGATCATTGGGTTCACCCAAAGACCTCGAACACCCTACTTCACGCAGGGGCACCAATGGCCGGTCAAATGGGGCAATCAATGCCTCGCATGATTGGACACAAGCTGTGGATCTTCGCGTATTTGCTTCGCGCCTATCATTAAGTATGGGTTGATCACCCTCTCACTCACGTAGCTGTTATATTCAAAATGAAACTCGAACATCAAACATCTTTAATCATCTCGAGAAGCGGACATTTTTCCTAGCATATTTGGCTTTCGCAACTCGCTCCACCTCGGTCATGGCTAGTGATGTCGCTAAGCGCTTGGAGACCGATAGCCTTGAGGAATGGATGTTTTTTTCGACATACAGGGGTTTCATTTACTCAACATGTTACCCACCTGATGTTTGAGGTTTGTTCTAAATACAGCGAACCTGTCAGTGCTACCTTGGGCCTCTTTGGATATCTCTTGTCCTTGGCATTCGATCATTAGTGATCTGACACCAAAGAGGGGCATCTGTAGACAACCAAATTTAGCCCAAGGCTTGATCGAAACATACTTCGAGAGTGGCACACCCCCTAGCTTCTGATAGCATCTCCCATGCCCTTAGGAAACTTTCCATACCCTTCGGAATCTTCCTGAAACCTTAGAAACTTGCCTAAACCCTTAGGAATTACCTCCGGCCTCTTCGAACCCATAGTTAACCCTCCCAGGTAATGGTTAGAGAGAGATGTACCAAGGATGGTAGGGGCCTCTAATGAGACTAAATTTTATACCATTGAAAAGTAGAGGTTCCTAGCTTTCCAACAAGCCTAGAATCACCTCAGTTCGAGTTGTACGTCAAAAGTTATGATGATCCAACGTTTCAGGCCTCAAAACTACATTTTAAGTGAACCCCTCGACAGATTTCGAGCCCCTCGAGAGATTCTCGAGGGGTTGGGCATGCTTGGCACGTATAATACACATGCCAAGCCATTCCTGGAGAAATATTGCCTAGCATGTATATTATACACGCCAGGCCATTCATTCCCCTGAAATGGCTTGGCGTGTATAATTTACACGCCAAACATGGATGGGCCCCCCAGCGGGCTCTGAACTTCTCAGGCACTACACATATGCCAGGCTTAGCTACAATAAATCTTAGATTTTGCCAAAATTTCACTTTTGTGGTTTTCTTTGTTGACCATCCTAATGTTTAGGGTGGGTTTCATTAGGACTATTGAAACCCTCATTTACCCTATTTACAACCCTCTAGTCATTTGATACCTCACCCTATCATCTACTATTGAAACCCATTGCACACTTTCCCAAGCCCTTAAGATCCTAGGAAACCTTAGATTAGAAGATTACCTAATTGCTAACCCTAATTAGCTCTTAAGTACCCTCCTAACCTCTCTTTTTCCTATAAATAGAGAGGCACCCCTCCCTTTACAAAGGCTTGAAAAAATTCCAAAAGAGAGAAAAGATTAAGAGAGACCTTTTCTACCCTTTGGTGCACCAATCCAGAACTTCAAAGCTCCCTAAAAACCCCATCTTCCATTAAAAACCTCTTAGTTTAGGTGAGAGCTACCCCTTAGCCCTCTTCTCCTATCTCTTAGCCATCAAACCTTAGAGGTTAGAAGCCTCCATTCCATCTACTCAAGCTATCGAAAGCTCCCCAAGTGCACCTATGCGAAGGTCCACAGCTCTGTAAGAAGGGCCCGAGAGCTTCGGCTCTCCCCTCTGCTCCGTTACCTTCTTAGCTTTTCCCTTGTCCTTGAACTTGTGCCATTATGCCGCCGAAATCTCGGTAATTGCGTTGGAGCAAAAATAGGACCAAAGTGCCTTCGGGCAAGAGGAACTGCTCTTTTTCATTTTTTTTTCCTTTTATTTTGGCCAGAAGTAGAGACCGCGTTTGAGCGGGCTGATTGGGTGCCTAACACCATCCCAATCGATAACCGAAGCCCCTACCCAAGAGCCTTTGGCGTGAATCGATAAATCAGACTCACATTTGGCACTTCAGTGCATTTAATATTGATTTTCGGTTTCTCGGGACACCAAAAGCTCTCGATGGCGACTCTAGTTTTTTATTAAATGAGCGCATCGGTGCGACGGACTCGTGAGAGCCCACGGTTGCACAATGAGGCATATTGTTGATGAGTTGGTATTAGTTACCGGGACCTAAGTGCCAGCCTTGGTCAAAAGTACAATTTTGAGAGCCAACTGCGAAGAACTCTCTGGTTACAGTTAGAGTTATGTTTGTCTGATAAAAGCCTGAAACAGACACATAGTAGAAGTTTGGGCTATCAATGGGTCGAGTCAGCATAATAGTAACCAATCGGGGTGAACCATTCCCTACCCAACTAGGGTTACCCATAGAGCAGCCATCAAAATGAGCATGAGCCAGCTAGTGATGTGCAAGCAGTGAAAACTTTAAATATTTTGTTTTTAAAAAAAAAATGTAAAACTACCGATAACGACACCATTTTCAGCTATAGTTGGACGCCCGCCACATAGAGGATTATTGGCGGCTACGTTGAAATTTTCGGCAGTTTTAGGCCACCGGGAAAGCCTTGATATGTTGTAGTGGCTTTATATTTCCTGTAAGTGAAACAAATTTTTATTTTTCAGATTGGTGAAGATTGAAGAGTATTTCTACTTGGATTTATTCAGGTTCAATCATCTAATTATTTTATAGCATTTTGATATGAGGCAAGGTACTCTATACATATGTGAAGAGTCACTCGCATGCTACCAGCCCATCTGAAATGGGTGACTAGAGAAATGTAACTGTAGTGTACGTTGCTGCATATTTTTCAATATGCCTATTCCACATTCAACATCTTTTGAGTTGGAGTAGAGTAATCAATTTCTTGCTCTATTCAATTGATCTCGTATCATTCCATTGGGCATCCTAATTAGGGCTCTCAACAAGTGGAGCCAGGATGGGAGCTCTCTCGCCTCGGCTAAAAAGAAACTCACAAGTACCTAAAACTCTACTCGCAAGCTGAGCCACCTATGCATTAAGAGCTTGTTTGTAAATGAGCTGACCACCAACTTGGCTAGTTTGTAGCTTTGCTCGTTGTCATGCCTTGACTACTTATATAGTATTTATTTTTAATTCTTTAATATCTATATATAATTTAAAGTACTAAAATGTCCTAAAAATTAATCGTTACAAACTTTTAATGGTTTTGGAGTGTTTCAGTTTTTTTTTTAGAAGAATCCTTAAAGTTTTATTTATTTAGATATATAGATAAATTAAAATGTAATTAAAAAAAATAATAAGATATAAATTCCAATAACAATAAATAATATAATATATTACTATGCTCGATCTCTATAGAAATAAATTCCAATAAATAATGTGCTATTTAGGGTCTGAATATGAAAGAGTCCCTCCGGTCTCAAGCTGACCCCGGATGAGCTCTAACTTAACTCGTTGAGAGCCCTATTACTGATGTTTCAGAAGTTTAAGAATTCTTGGTTAATATGTTATAAATTTTGACGGGAACATATGATCCAGATTCCATTATTGATTAATCTGTTAAGAACCGACATATTGTTTTCCCAAATGGAATTTCATTACAGATGGAGAGTGGTGCAGCTAAACACTTCATTTCTTCATTAGGTAACCCTACTTAGTTTGAACCGTCGATGGATCTGTTAGCTGTAAAAGTGGTTTAAGAGGATTCAAACCCTGCTCTCTTGACATGGTTCATGATCATAATTTCCTGGCGGTTTTAAATTGCCGCCATAAAAATTGTCTAACTCTGGTGCCTAGAAAGATTGACCTTTTCCTGGTGGTTACAACTACCGGGAAAGCAAACTTATTGCCGACGGTATAAAACCGCTGGGAACACCGCCAGGTATTTGTGGCCCATTTTAAAAGTAATGGCCATTAAATCAAATTCAAAAAATGACTCCGTCAAATATGTTTAGCCCCATCTCGATTGGTTGCCCATAAATTTTGAGAGAAATCTGAGTACGGCACATAAACCGATGATTAGATCATGTTTCTACGGTCATAGCATAACCGTTGATTGAATCGATTCTAAGGATTTTCTTAGAGGAACTTAAAAACAAAGGATTATGAGTTTTATAAGAATATGTTAGGAATCTAAGTAACTTAAGAATGCATATGGGAAAAATTAGGAATCTAACTCTACTAAGAATCTGTTAGGAATCTGAGTGTCCATGAATCTGAGCTTTTTGGGGAAAAGCTAGGAAACTCCTGAACGAGGCCTAAAAGAATTCCGTACTCGGAATTCAAATAGTAATCAAATTATACTAAATGACAATTCAAGATAAGATATTTCAAGTACAAGATAATCTATCTACCATTAAGTAAAACAATATTTTAAGTTCGGAGTCTTAGTATCCCATTTCAATTTATCAAGTCCAAGTTCCTACTACATTCTTATTTCATGCATAATGTATCTACAATTAAGTTATACAATACCATTGTTGCCGATACCTATTACATATATTATGATCTAGGTGTTGATTGCAAATCAGGCACAAGAAGGCTAAAGGAAATAATCAAGAATTTAGAAAGATTTCATGTCAAGTGTTCTGAAAGACTGGATCAAAATCGTATCAATATGTTTTCAAAGGAATCGACGAATCTTCTTTTGTTACATGTGTGTATGCATCCACACATCCAACAAAATTAGAGCATCGCAAATGAATGTGCATGTATCTGATACGAACAAATCAATAAATGGTATCTCAATATAGTTTCAATCAAAATAAGGAGTAAATCGAAGATCAAGGTGCAAATGTAAGGAAAATATAAGCTGACTGAGAATGAAAAGAATTTGTTTCAATAAGAGCAACAAAAATCGATGAATCATAGACTTTTCATAATCTATGAGACTACGGTTGAATCTTAACAAGATCAAAGAAAAATAAGAAATCTATCGTACTATGGTCAATCTGATTATATTCTTACACTTTTAATAGGAAATCCTTATTTTTGGATTGTTCCGTCACACTTTTCCTTCTTAGTATAATTCATGCCATCAAGATGTCAGAAATTTTCTTGTTCTTATTCTTATTGATCTTCCAATTCTAACCCTTTTTAATAATCTTGGTCACTTAATTGCTACTCTATTCTCCTAACTATGCTCTATGGCTCAAAAATTTAATCTGTCTAATCTTGCCCTTAATACTATAAATCTTAAACTCAAAGCTTAGTCATATTCTTTCTGTAATAAGTCTCATATCTCTCTTCTTGTCATCAAATCCTTCAAGATTCAAGGGTATCCTCAAAGAAAATCAAAATCTAAACTCGATCCTCAAACAACCGGCATCCCAAAAGTTATCATCAAGACTCTAATCCTCAAGATTCCAATCGTCCAGGTTCTAATCATCAAGATTTTTCCCTAAGAATATTTAACAATGCTCTCAGGCCTTGGCTCATACACCAGGTCAGCTTTCATGTCCCAGTGTACAGATTCACAAGCCAGGTGCACGTGGCAGGTAACCGTCAAATAAATTCTGAGTTTGTCTAAGTTATGAATAATTACGGAATAATTTTTTTATTTTTCTCTAATAATCCAAAATCGAAGTCTTACATAAACTCAATCTCATATCTATCTATTACATCATTATCATGTCTTATTAACACAAGACAACTAAAATAGAGACTTCTATTAATTTTGTACCCTACTTCTTTATCTTTCTCCAAGAGGGTCCGACTAATCTTCGTAGTACCAGCTCTTCAAATCCCCGAGTTCATCTGCTAAGGTTTATCAAGAAGTACCTGGAATGTTTTGGTCATGAAACAACCATAAGCTATAACGCCAAGTAAATTTACTCGAATTTCAATGAATTTAAGAGTTCTATGCAATATTTCTTGAAACATTCTCATGATTAACAAAATCAAAAGACAAGATTAGAAAATACAAACTAACAGGCATGATTCAATCTTATACTGCCAGTTTAACAAAATCAAAACTAAATACAAGTGCATAATTCAATTAGGTATAACAAATTACAGAATCCAAATAAGAAACAATATAAAAGTTCAGGCATTGCTAATATCATTCATTAGTTTATTATTTAACTTTACTTATTCAATCTCTAAAGATTCTTACTTGATTGGCGATCAAGATTCGGATTATTAGATCGTATTCAAATATCAGATTCTCGGTCTCCTATGTGTCTTGTTAATGTCTTTTATATTTTTGGTGCGATACCAACACTAACTAAGGTTTCAATGTTCAGATTCAAGAGCTAGTGCGGCACAAGCAAAGGTAGGTTACTCTTCACCCAGTTCTATCAATTACGACAAGGATCATATGACCCAATTGATCTATCTCTTGCCTGTTTATCTATCGTCATTTCAAAATCCCTTTCGAAAATTTGGATGCTTGATCAGTCATATAATTTACCATTTTATCACCCTTAACTTAATGATGCTAGGACTTAGTTTGCTACTAACAAGTTACCGATGTGTAGATATTAAGGAAAAATAGTAAAAGAGATCCAAAGTGTTAATATCGTCAAAATGAACTCAAAAGGCAGTAAGATAGATGATTGAGTGAAAAAGATGATTTACCGCCTACTAAAAGCCATAAAATCGTAATTTACAATTGTGCAAAAGAGACAAAAAAAGAAAAGTGGTATATTATAATCCAGAGAATCGTTCAAATAGGAAACTATAAAAGATAGAAATCGTGATTTACGATTTTCCAAGAAAGAGAAGAAAAAGATAGAAAAGCATGATTTGCGATTATCCAGAAAAGAAGTTTTCCTACTATTATTGTTGTTGTTAATCACGTGAGAGAAGATTATCACCGCCAAGAATAGAATTAGAAGATATATGAAATTAAAAGTTCTATGAATCACGGATCTGAGAAGATTGATAAAGATAAGCTCTTAGGAAATCTCGGTTGCTGAAATAAAGGAGAACAATCCAGAAGTACACCAATCATTGAAAGCAAGGAAGAATAAAATTAGAAATTAGAGTTATATTAGGAATCTTTTTATTAGTTTCTTTTCTTAGAATTAGTACTCTGTAAACTGACTCCTTATGATCTATAAATAAGAGAGCCCAGTGTAGGAATAAGCATTGAAGAATTTTAACATCAATTCACAATTGAGGTTGGAATTTCTTCCGATCAGTAGTGTAAAATAGTTAGAGTAGATTAGATATCAAAGGTTTCTCAAGAGCTATTGACGACTGCTATTAGGTGCTTAAGATTTATGTAGATATCCTAGTTTCTCAGAACAATTAACAACTACGGCTGAGGGGTGAAAAATATATTTAT
Organism: Chloranthus sessilifolius; assembly: GCA_021018995.1. Classification (NCBI taxonomy): domain Eukaryota; kingdom Viridiplantae; phylum Streptophyta; class Magnoliopsida; order Chloranthales; family Chloranthaceae; genus Chloranthus; species Chloranthus sessilifolius. Next base: position 51,385,863 of record CM037598.1, read on the forward strand.
TTGCTTTCTAGTTTAGATTTTATTTGCTTTATTTACATGCTTTATAAACATCTTCAAGTTTTAATTTGAATTGACAACTCAGGTTGGAATTTGCAGATTAGTATAACAAGTTTTACTTTTCCATCTTTAATTTTCTAGAGTTTAATTGACACCCAGATTTTAGAAAATTGTTGATTAGATTAAATCTATGTTAAGGAATTTTAGTTTTTTATTGACTACAATCGGATATTTTTATAAATATCCGAAGGCTGAATATTGGGATTGACGACCTCAATCTGAAGGAGGATTAGGATTTATTTTCTTTACTTTAGATTAAGCAACCATTCTTTTGTTCATATTTCTCAAGTAGTTTAGAACCTTGAAAGATAAATATAACTTTAAAATAGAAGTATATATATATATATATATCAATAAGATAAAACTTCTTCGTGGGAACGATCCTATACTAGCTTTACAATTCCCATTGTGCGCTTGCAATAGGTTAAGACTTAATTAGACATATGTAGTAAGTCGATCAAGTTTTTGGCGCGGTTGTCGGGGAAGTCTTTACCTTTTTTTTTATATATATATATTTCCATTTTAAAAAATAAATATTTATCTTTCTCTTATATATATTTCTTTATATTTTTAACTTTATTTGATCACTTCTTAACCTTTCGTAGGTTTAATCGGAGCAACGAATCAGAACTTCAACACTCCTGCTGGCCATAGAGACTAGAGGCTCAAATTTGTTTCTCCTTGCCTTCTAAATATATATATATATATATATATAATATAAATAAATTTATCATGCAAGGCCACGCCAATTTATCTTGGCCAATTTATCAACCAACCTATGCCCCGATATAATTCCTAGTTACCCATTACTATCCATCCATGGAGGAAACCGAACAAGTTCTTGCTTCGCATTGGGGTAATTACGACAGTACCTATAACCCATTATGACTTCGCAAGGGCAAACCAGCAAGACTTCTCGTATGCATATCCACAAGACCCTCAGGATTTTCAACAATCCTATGTCGAAAACCATTTTGACCAACAGTCCATTAGAAATGATGATGCTACTATTGTTCAAATCCTTCAAGACCTATAGCAATAGTCACATTGACTATCCAAGAAACTATCTCAATTGACCCAAATTTCCCAAGACCTACAGTCCTGCTCTCAATCCATTGTAAATTTAGGGACGAAAGTTGAACAAATAGCCATGCAATGGGAGATAATGGGAGACAACCAAAGGTGTTTCCCAACAAGGACCAATTTAAGAGGACAGTCAAGTAAGGGATTTACACCAAATCCCACACCTCACATTCAAGTTGTTCAAACTCTACGAAGTGGGAAAACTATGGACAATAAGGTAGAGATGCCTTCACCAATAGTCGCCCCTGAAACCCATACCAAAGAGAAGCAAACCCTAGAAGAAGCCCCCTTGCCAGAAAAAAAAAAGTAGAAAAAGAAATTCAAAAAAATAGTAATGAGGAGAGTACACCAAACTCTGTGGTTGAAGTATCATATGTACCAAAGTTACCATTTCCAAATGCCTTTGGTGCCCCATCTCCCTTTAATAAAAATCCAAAAAAATTAGAAGAAATTATAGAAATTTTCAAGGAACTAATGATTAGTTTGCCTCTCTTAGAAATTATAGAAATCTTCAAGGAGATCTGTAAGAAGAAAAGAAAACAATAAAAAAATATCTCGCAAAAAGTTTCCTTAATAGATAAAGTAAGCTCAGTCTTGCAAGCCAGAACCTCGCCTAAACTTAAGGATCCTGGAGTGGCTACAATTCTATGTATTATAGGCCATCATGCTATAAATAAAGCACTTCTTTATCTAGGAGCCAGCGTAAATCTGCTACCATACTCCGTCTATGAAAAGTTTTGATTGGGAGATATGAGTCCTACTTCGGCAACTCTTCAGTTAGCCGATAGGTCAGAAAGAATGCCAGTAGGAGTCATTGAAGATGTTTTGGTTGGGTTCAAAAAATTTGTCTTCCCTGTCGACTTCTTAGTGCTAGACATGGAGCCCAGTTCGAAATCTCAAACACATATTCCTGTTATACTCAATAGACCATTCTTGGCCACGGCCAATGCATGCATTAACTGCAAAATTGGAGTAATGGAAGTTTCTTTTGGAGATATGCGAATCCCATTAAATGTTTTCTTTGCAACTAACCAAATGGCCTCAATCGACGATGAAAAATGTTTTAGCGTAGATGAAATTGAAGAATTGGTAGAAGAAGCATTACCTCTAGTATTATCTAAAGATGTGCTTCAAACCGCATTATGGTATACAAACCCGGAAGAATCAAACTACCAATTAAGGGAGGTAACTTTTGTGCTGGACACTTCTGTCTGCGAACTCCAGTCAAAAACATGGAAGCCATGGATAGAACCTTTGCCCACTACCTCCAATGAACCACTACAACCTTCCATCGAAAAAGCACCATCCCTAGACCTAAAACTACATCCCAACACCCTTAAGTACACTTTTCTTGGGCCTAATGCAGCTCTCCCAGTAATCATTGCATCTGCTCTTAACGGGCAACATGAGAGCAAGTTGCTAGCCATACTTATAAAATATAAATGTGCGATTGGGTGGACAGTCACCGACCTTAAAGGGCTTGATCTGTCAATTTGTATGCATCGAATTCATCTAGAGGACAATGTCAAAACTGCACGTGAAAGTCAACGACAGTTGAATCCAAATATGAGGGAAGTAGTCCAAAAGGAAATAGTGAAACTATTAGACGTAGGTATTGTTTAACCAATTTCTGACAGTGAGTGGGTGAGTCCCATCAGGTAATCCCAAAGAAATCTGGGATTATCGTGAAAGAAAATGCATCTGGTGAGCTAGTGCCATTACGTGAAATCATAGGATGACGTGTATGTATTGACTACCAGAAGCTTAACTCCATGACACGCAAGGATCATTTACCCCTACCCTTCATTGACCAAATTTTGGAAAAACTTGCGGGTCAGGAATATTTCTATTTTCTAGATGGTTACTCAGGGTATAACAAGGTTCCGATCTATCTGAAAGACCAAGAAAAGACCACTTTCACCTGTCCTTTTGGGACATTTGCTTATCGTCACATGCCCTTTGGGCTATGCAATGCACCCGCAACCTTCCATAGATGCATGATGGCCATCTTTTCTGATATGATAGATAGATTTCTAGAAGTATTCATGGATGATTTTTTGGTAATTGGCTAAACTTTTGATTCCTGTCTTGATCACCTTACCCTCATTCTAGAAAGATGTGAGGAGATGAACTTGGTACTAAGTTGGGAGAAGAGCCAATTTATGGTTCAAGAAGACATAATCTTAGGGCACATTGTCTCCAAAACATGAATAGAAGTTGGCAGGGCAAAAATTGACGTAATAAAAAATTTGCCACCATCAACTTCAGTACAGCAGATTCGATATTTCCTAGGTCATACCGGCTTCTATCGTAACTTTATTAAGGATATCTCAAAAATCGCGAGACCTCTTTGCCATTTATTAGCAAACGATGTTCCTTTTAACTTCGACGATACCTGCCTTAACACATTTAATAAGCTTCATGCCCTTCTCTCATCAGCACCAATCATTCAATCACCTGACTACTCCTTTGAAGTAATTTGTATGCTTCTGATTACGCAATAGATGTCATCCTAGGACAACGAAAAAACAAGATCCCTCATGTAATTTATTATGCTAGCCATACCATGATCGAAGCTCAGGTTAACTACACTAATACTAAGAAGGAGCTTCTTGTTGTCGTATTTGCATTGGATAAATTTTGACAGCACCTATTGGGATCGAAGATCGTCATTTTATCTAATCATTCTGCACTAAAATATTTATTGCCTAAAAAGGATGCCAAGCCGAGACTAATCCGATGGATCCTACTTTTGCAGGAATTCAATTTCGAAATCAAGGACAAGAAGGGCATTGAAAATATGATAGTTGATCACTTGTTTAGAATCGAACTACCTGGAGCCAGCAGTAGAGAGTCTTTGCATGATACCTTCCCAGATGAGCAACTTTTTACCATCTAAACAATAGTGCCATGGTACGCAAACATCGTAAATTATTTGGCAACAAGTAAGATTCCCCCGACCTGGTCCAATCTAGACAGGTACATTTTCTTTTCTAATATAAAATATTATATTGGGAAGGATCTTGACCTATTTAAAATATGCCCGGACTAAAGAATTTAAAAATGTGTGCCCGATAATGACACTCATAATATTCTACAATTTGGCCACACATATGCTTGAGGGGGCCACTTCGGAGGGAGGAAAATAGCTGCTAAAGTATTGCAATCTGGATTCTATTGGCCATCATTATTTCAGGATGCACATAATTTTTGCCAGGCCTATGATCTTGCTAGAAGTTAGGAGCTATGTCCCGAAGGAACATGATGCCCCTCCAACCGATTTTGATCGCAGAACCTTTTGACGTCTGGGGCATAGACTTCATGGGCTCAGTTCCACCTTCGTTCGGATTCATGTATATACTTGTAGCCATTAACTACGTATCAAAATGGGTAGAAGCAATAGCTACAAGAGAAAATGACCATAAGGTGGTAGCCTCTTTTATTAGGGAAAACATATTTTCACAGTTTGGAACCCCACACGCCATTATAAGTGATGGCAGAATCCATTTTTCCAACAGGTATTTTGAGAGCTTGCCCAAGAAACATGGTATCATCAATAAAATAGCAACCCCTTACCACTGGCAAACAAGTGGGCAAGTTGAGATTTCCAACCGAGAAATAAAGAAAATATTGGAAAGAACTGTCCGACCTGACAGAAAAGAGTGGTCCCTGGGACTAAATGATGCCTTATGGGCTTACAGAACGGCCTATAAAACACCTATTGGCATGTCCCCTTTTCGACTAGAAACGGTAGGCCTGCCATTTACCTGTGGAATTAGAGCATAGAGCCCTGTGGGCTATCAAAGCATTAAATTTCGAACTAGACGCATCCAGAGAACAAAGGAAGCTTGAACTTAATGAACCAGAAGAAATTCGCAATGATGCCTATCAAAATGCTCGAATTTATAAGGCCAAAACTAAAGCATTTCATGATAAACACATTTTTAGGGAATGTTTTGAGCTAGACCAACAAGTTTGGTTATACAATTCATGGTTAAAACTATTCCTAGGGAAACTACGAAGTCGTTGGGACGGACCTTACGATGTGGTCAAAACATTCCCTCACGGGGCCGTCATTATTCAGGATGCCAAAGTTAATCGTGCATTCAAGGTTAATGGGCAGAAACTTAAACCTATGGTATCATTACAAGAGAAAGGGACAATGACCACTATGTCACTAAAAGACTCAGAGTATGTCTGATATGCTTTTGGGCACTGTCGTGCTACCGACTCACCCGTACCGATTTTATGTAAATTACTTCCCTAATTTTAGTCGTACAATATTAGGAGATTATATATTTCAACATATGTTCGGAGGGTACGAGATATCATAGTGATTGTGATATTTCGGCCATACATTTTTCATATGAAAGCATGATACTCACGATTGCTAGGAATATGATTTATTCGTGCTTTATACGTTGATATCAGACGGGCATGACTTCCAATATCAATGGCCTCACCTCGTTTCATGCTAAGCATACACGTCTTCCAATATTAATAAAATTACCAGCCAGTTTGCATTCTTCAACTCTAGCCATAGCTCTCATTTATAACAGCCTTACATTTTCCCTATTTTGGATTGCTTATAAATAAGCATTCTCACCATCCATTATCATTGCATTGCTTTAGCTTCCATCTTCACTACCAATATCCTTGCAATGGTGAATCCACCAGACTGGTCTGAAATATTAGTGGCCTTTCTCTGCCTCATCCGACGCCACGAGGTGGAACTCGTCATAATCCTAGATGAAAGGAGGCAAATAATAAATTAAATCATCGCTCTCTTCTCCTCCCTCCCTATTCAGAATCATATAGCGGAACCACCATCTTCCCCTCGTACACCTCATTCCCCACTGCCACCTCATATAGCGGAACCTTTCATCTTCTTAAACTGTCCTTTTCCCTTTTCTATGAGATGCACCTACCACCGGACGGTAATTTTGTTAATATGGGTGACAATAGAAGCCGAGGACCGATCTCCATTGAAGACCCCTTTTCGGACGTTGCTGCCAGTATGTTAGTTTAGTGTGTGTCTAGATTTTTCTTAGATTTATACTCTTTTATGTAATTAGTTCTTAGGATAAATTTCAGATTTTACTTACCTTTCTGATCATTGTAAATATTCCGATATATATATATATAATTCTCTTTTTACTAACTCTATAATCTTTTTACTAACAGTGTGTGTTACTAACATTACTAACATTTTTTTTCTTTTACTAGCATTTTTGTTATTGATACTTTGAGAATAAGCCACGGGTATTTTCTCTCAAGTTTGGGGATGAGTATGTATCTTGTAATAGATTTTTTCTGATAAATAATCAGTATATCAATAAATTTTGTTTTTTGTTCCCTATTTTTGTGCCAATGAGGGCATTGCCCGATTTAAGTTTTGGAGGATAGACAATTTCTGTGTTTAGTAATTTTTTTGAAAATTATTTTTATTATTTTGATCAATACATAGGAATTATGATAGAAAAAAATTGCAAATCCTGAAAACTTATGACTCCTTATCATAGAAGTTTAATAATAAGAATTTAGAATAGTTATTATTCATGTTTAGCTCATTGAAACACTATATTAGAATGAATGTTTGAAATAATAGATTGATCTAAACTGCAAAATTTTATACTACAGTTTCAAAATTATAAACCAGTGAGATTTTGAGCCATATTTCTTTCTTTTATTCTGAGAGAGACTGTTTCTATTCAAAATCGTAAAAATTTCTTCAAACTTCTATACTGATATCAAATCTCATATTGTTAAATTTAGAATCAAATTAATCTATGAATATGATGAACTAATTTTTTGTCTAGGATTATCTATTAAAAATATCAAAGCAATAAGACATCTATACTACTAAATCATGAAAATGATTTAAGGCCATATTTTGTTTAAACCAGAGCAAAAAAGAACATTTTATCTTTTGAACCCATATTAGAAGCTTAAAACTGAATTTCTTTGTACCAAAATTTTATAAACCTTTAACCATATGTACTACCCAATGCTTTCTGCCTTTAACCCTTATAATTTTTGAGAATTTAGAATGTAAAGAAGGGAAGAAGAGGGAGTGAAAGGAGTAAGAATAAAATAGAGATGAGATGTTAGAAAAGATATACAAAAGAAGAAAAAAAAAATATGGGAAAGGAGTGAAAAAAAAAACAAGAATGATTTTGTAGCAAAAAGCTATGAAAAGAAGAGAAATCGTGAAAGACGATTTTATAGCTGGGGAACAGGGATATATGTATATAAAAAAACAAAAAAAAAAGTATATGGGAAGAAGTTATCCAATAATGGATACTTACTGAAAACAAAAATAGGAAAGAAGAACATAGGAAAAAGAAGAGCTAAATTCTCAGAAAAACTTTGAATCTTTTTCTACCTTTCTTTGATACCTTCTGTAACGTCCCCGAATTTTAACTTTGAACAGTGACCTTGGGACGCATGCCCCACTAGTCGTTGGTTTGGCCAAGTGATAGTGAACACAATAACTATGGTTAAAGTAATCTTGATGTGAGTGAATATGTGTGTGTGGTGTTAGATGTGTTTAGGGATCACATACACCTATCTTGGGTGTATGTGCTTTACTCCAAAGCTAAAGGAGAGTTAAAGGAGGCAATTAGCTAAAGAGAAGTTATTTCTCTTTTAGTTTAGTTGGTAGAGAGTTAAGAAGAGAGAGAGTAAGAGGTGGAGTAAATGCAAAAGGAGTTGTGTGGATTGAGAATTAAAGAAGGGTTGAGCAATTACTCCGGATCTGACGCGTAGAAGTTCATTGGAGTCGGAGCTAGGAGCCCTAGATTTGAACCAAGCCATAGAATCAATCAAAAGATTCATTTAAGGTATGAATTCTTTTTGAATTTCAATGAGTATAAGGTTATGGTTAGATTGTGAAAATGATGAGTTAAAAAAGTAGAAAAATAATGGAAAAATAGTAAGGAAGAAAGCTGGAAAAAATGCCCGCAAAGGGATGCATTTCTGACCAAATCGATTGATCGATTTGGAAAATTGATCAATCGATTTTGGCTTGGAAGTTAGCTGGCCAAGGATGCCCGAAATTGATTGATCGATTTGAAATCGATTAATCGATTTGTAAATTGATTAATCGTCTGAGCACTCTTAGTGGCTGGAAAGTTGGACCTTGGAAAAATCGATTGATCGATTTGAGAAATCGATCAATCGATTTTGGAATTTTGATTAATTGATTTGGGATCGATTAATCGATTTTGGGATTTCGATTGATCAATTTTGGAGATCGATCAATCAATTTGGATAGTTTCTGTTGGCTTTTATTTATTCACCTTGAGGTTCAAGAAGGGCCTTGTATTTTTTTTGTTGCATCGTTCTTAATACTTTGCTTATGTTATGGTGTATCATAGGTTGTACAAGTGAGTGCAAGCATGGGGAATCGCGTTGGACTTTGATGCTTGGAGATTTAAACACGTGAGGTAGGGAACACCTTGAACATGTATATAGTGATATAGAAATGAGTAATTGTGCATCTAAAATGCGAATACTAGGTGTGTGTGTGTGTGAACACAAGGTAAAGTAAAATAAGCATGTGACGTCTCCAGGGGATGTGAATGCGATAAAGGCATCTGTGTGATGCATTGAGTTGAATATCCCAGGGATGTATGTGAAAATGTAAAGCAAAGTGAATGAGATTGATAAGGCCTAATCTACTATAATTAGTACAATCACACGGTGAATGAGTATGTGTAGTGCACTATGATATTTAAGGTTTGGAGAATACCCCATCGACGTGGCGAGATACCCACGACTGACTCGACAGGATATCCATGACTGGTACGGTGGCCAATCCGTACACCAGTACGACATCCCAGGTATATAGTTATGTTGAGAATAGACCCCGTAGCCTATGAGAAAGGGACCTGGGTGTAGTATTGAATGAATGAAAAAGGATATGAATATGGTTTGATTAGACAACGGTGGAGGGTATTCCATCGAGCACCCGACTCTATAGTAAGTTGGAGAATATTTAAGTTATGATTTAAGTCATTAGGCCGAATCATTATCTTATATGAGCAGAATGAGAATAAATGAAACATGTAAAGTAATAGTAACCTACAGTGCTTCTTTTCAGTCATTTAAATTACTTTTGTAGTAAATTCATTGATACATCATGCTATTAAATATCATAGAATATATGTGAGAGATTAACTTATATGTTCATTAAGTCGTTTCCCTATTGAGCAAGGATGTAGCTCACCCTTTAGACTATATGTCACAGGTCTCGTGCTTACGGCTGCTACTGCTTCTGGAGGCGTAGATTCGGAGGATTCGGATTATGTACCCGGTGAGGATTTGAGGCCCCCTCCAAAGGACTTCTTCTAGAGACCCCTACGTACTTTGATTCTTTTTTAGAGTGTGATTGTACGACTTGGCATGTAAAGCCCTTTTTGAGAAAATTTAATTATACATTGATATATTCTTTCTGCGAACCATCTGGGGTGACCTCGTTTTATCACCAATCGTTCGGGCCGGTTCTTCTGCTCATGGACTGGCATGGGATTAGAACTATCTTTTGATCTTTTACTATAATATATCATTAATGCATGGAGATTTAGTTCGATTTAGTTCTCATGTTTTATTTTGCTTCGTTGTTGCTTTGTTATACCAATGTTCCGTGAAAGATTATGGGATATGACCTTGAGGGTCGTGCTGATGGCACGAGTTTTAAGCTGCCGAAATTTGGGCTGTCACAGTTGGTATTAGAGCCGTTTCTTTTAGAAATTATGACAATTCTTGTTTTGTCAGAGCATAGGGACTTATGCTAATGAAACTTTAGTTTCATGTGCAAACCGTTATGTCTTCTAGGGGAAGAGGCCGACCCAAGGGCGGTCATGATAGAAATTTACATAGTAGAGATGATTACATCTTGACTACAAGTAGAGTGCCAATAGGAAGCAGAGGGGCTTCAGGAAGTGGTGGCCAAGATGGCTAAGATTAGGAAGAGGGCCGAGAAAGAGATCGTCAGGATTGAGAGTAGAGAGAACAAGAGAGAACAAGAGAAAGAAATGAGGAGAGAGAAGAGTGTCAGCGGATGATGCACACTATCAAAACCATGGCAATCGCCATGGCTCAGGAAGCAACATCCTTGGCAGCTCACAACACCCCTAAGCAGCATCAGCCACCTACACCTCCAGTAGGTCCTACGCAGCCAGTGCCCTCAGCATTTATGATGTTTAACAGGATGTGTCCTCCTAACTTTTTAGGGCAAGCTGAGCCAATAGCTGCGGAGAATTAGTTGAGTGAGATGGAAAAGGTTTTTAGCGTGCTCACATGCATGGAGGATGAGAGTGTCAGATGGGGAGCTTACATGCTTAATGGGGAGGTGGGCCCTTGGTGGAAGTCCATTTCTAGAACTAGGGCTGAAGAGACCTCAGGACTGCCCTGGACATGGGACGAGTTTGTGGAAGAATTAAACAAATAATACTTCTTTGAAGTTGTATGAAATCAGATGGAAGTAAAATTTCTTTAACTCATACAGGGAAGGATGTCAGTAAGGGAATACAGAGTGGAGTTTATGAGGCTTGCTCGTTTTACTCTCAATTATGTGATAACCGACTTGATGAAAGCAAAGAGAATTCAATGCGGCTTGAGGCCAGACATTAGAGGAGGAGTAGCGGCATTTGAGTTGAAGACCTATGGAGAGGTCATCAGCAAAGCTTTGGTCATCGAGGAAGACAATAATGATAAATATGAAAGGAGAGATCAGTAAGGGAGAGGGAGAATAGATCAAAATACGATTGGGAACTACAAGTCGGTGAAAAAAAACCGAGATTTGTAGCGCCTATTCAAAGGCAATCATTCTAAACAAGGTATGTGAGACCGGTACAACAGACAAACTATCAGAGATTACCAGTGCTTGTGTTGGGGAGGCCGATCAGATATGAGAGCCCTGCTATCACCACAGGAGCAGCAGTTACACAGGGTTTCTCATGAGCAGCGTTGACTACAATGGAGACTTATGCCAAGTGTGGCAAGTCCCATAAAATGGCAGATTGCAGGAGAGGTACTCGGGGTTACTATAAATGTGGAAAGGTAGGCCACATCATCCGAGATTGCCCTGAGATGGCTAAGGAGAGGATGGCTTCTGTTTCAATGCCTACGTAGTTACGACTCAGGAAGCATGCAATACCACCGACGTGATCCAAGGTGAGATTTCTTTCAAAATAAAGAATTTCAATTCTTAAAAGTTTTAGATAGAGAAGGTGCATTCATGTAAGAAGTAGAATAGATTGATTTTCTTCCATAAATTTTGATATATATAGGGTGTTATGTATATGTAAATGTATGATATAGATACCTTACAATTATATTGAAGGGGAAGTGATGTATCTTGTAAGGCTAGCGTGCTGGTAGACCTGGGGTTTACCCACTCATTTACTACTCCCCGTTTCGCAAAGAAGATGAAGGTCAACTCAGAGACGTTGGATTTTGTCTTAGCAGTATCAGTTCCGACAGGGAAATCGGTCGATATGGAAAGGGTTTGTAAATCAGTGATAGTGGCCATCAAGGATGGAGATGACTTTGAACTATCGGTGAATTTAATTTTGGTAGACATGTAAGGATTCGATGTGATCCTTGGCATGGATTGTTTGTCATAGCACTGCACGATGGTAGATTGTAAGAACAAGGTTATCGTATTCTGACCTAATACGAGGGGATCGTTTCAATTTCGAGGAGAGAGATCGACGTTTATGCCACTTATCTCTATAGCCAGGGTCAAGCGTTTAATCAGAAAGGGGTGCAGTGGTAACTTGGCATTCTTAAAGGAAGATAAGGAAGGGAAGAACATCACCTCAGAGATAGCAGTTGTACGAGAATTTGAAGATATATTTCTGGAGGAATTACCAGGATTACCTCTAGATAGAGAGGTGGAGTTTGCTATTGATTTGGCACCTAGAACGAAGCTTGTTTCTAAAGCACCATATAGGATGGCTCCTGCTGAGTTGAAGGAATTAAAGGTGCAGTTGCAAGAACTGATGGATAAGGGGTTTATGAGGCCGAGCATGTCTCCATGGGGAGAACCGGTCTTGTTTGCGAAGAAGGATGGATCAATGCGATTGTGCATTGACTATCACCAGTTAAACAAACTAACCATCCAGAATCGATATCCATTACCTAGAATTGATGACTTATTCGATCAACTACAAGGAGCAAGGTATTTTTCCAAGATCGATCTCAGATCTGGATACCATCAGCTGAGAGTCAAGGCAGAAGACATCCAGAAGACAGCATAAAGGACACGGTATGGACACTATGAGTTCTTAGTGATGCCGTTTTGTTTGACAAATGCACCGGCGACATTCATGGATTTGATGAATCGAGTGTTTAAACCACACCTAGACTCTTGCGTCGTAGTATTTGTTGATGACATCCTGATATATTCTAAATATAAGATGGAGCATGAAGAACACTTGAGAGTTGCTCTATAAACTTTACGTGAATACCAACTATATGCCAAACTCAATAAGTTTGAGTTTTGGTTGGAAGAAGTTAGCTTTTTAGGATATGTTGGCTCAAGGGAATGTCTCACACTAGACCCGATGAAGATTGAAGCAGTGGTAAACTGGGAACAACCAAAGATGGTAAGCGACGTCCATAGTTTCCTTGGTCTAGCTAGCTACTATTGACGTTTTGTAGAGGGATTTTCTAAAATATCAGGACCTCTTACGAGACTTACAAGGAAGGATGCATGGTTTGAGTGGAGTGAAGTGTGCGAAAAGATTTTTCAAGAACTTAAGACAAGACTCACTTTAGCTCTAGTGTTAGCAATTCCGTCAGGAAGTAGAGGTTTCACGGTATACAGTGATGCTTCATATAATGGTTCGGGCTGCGTGCTCACCAACACAAGAAGGTGATAGCTTACGGGTCAAGACAGTTGAAAGAGCATGAGAAAAACTATCTGACACATGACCTGGAACTAGCAGCGGTCATATTTACGTTGAAGATTTGGAGACACTATCTGTACGATGAGACCTTTGAAATTTTCACCGACCATAAAAGCCTTAGATACCTGTTTACACAGAAAGAGTTGAATATGAGGTAGTGCAGATGGATGGAGTTTCTCATGGATTATGATTGCTCCATACAGTATCATCCGGGCAAGGCTAATGTGGTAGCCGATGCCTTTAGTCGGAAGGGTTCAGCTCAGTTGGCTAATCTGATCATGGGGATCCACAGATGGAAACTGTTTGAAGATCTGTCATTATATGATGTAAATATTGAGGTACAAGCTACAGGAGCCTTTTTGGCTAACATATCAGTGAGACTTATGATCTTTGAACATATCCACAAGCTACAGATGAGAGACCTAGAGTTAACCAGGATTCATCAAGATATGATTGAAGGCATCAAACCAGAGTTTTTAGTGAAAGAAGATGGTTCCTTAGTGTTCAAGGGCCGTCTTTGTATTCCAGATGCTACCGATCTACGGCAAACTATCCTTGATGAAGCACACAAGTTGACGTATGCTATCCACCCCGGTAGCACTAAAATGTATCAAGACTTGAGGAAGAATTACTGGTGAAGAGGTTTGAAGCAAGACGTGGCCAAGTACGTGTCAGGGTGTATGACGTGTCAGTAGGTGAAAGTCAATCATAGACATCCTGCTGGGTTATTACAGCCTCTACCCATACCAGAGTGGAAATGGGAGTCAATCTCCATGGACTTCATTGTTGGACTACCGCCTACAGCAAAGAGATACAACGCCATTTGGGTAGTCATAGACCGACTAACCAAATCAGCACACTTCTTGCCTTATAACACGAGGAAGACTCACGGAGTTCTATATGAAGGAGATCGTACGTCTGCATGGGATTCCTAGTAGCATTGTCTCTGCTTGTGACCCGTTATACACTTCAAAGTTTTGAAAGAAGTTTCAGGAAGGCATGAGTATGCGATTAGACTTCAGTTCAGCGTTCCAATCGCAGACCGATAGGCGAACGAAATGGGTAAACCAAGTGATAAAAGACATGTTCAGAGCATGTATGCTTGAACTATAGGGATCATGGGATCAACACCTACCGTTGATCAAATTTGTATACAATAATAGCTTCCAAACGAGTATTAGGATGGCACCATACGAAGCTCTTTATAGAAGGCGATGTAGGTCGCCTATCAATTGGGAACAAACCATTGAAAATATTATTTTAGGACCGGAGTTGCTAGAAGAGAATGCGATCATTGTCCATATGATCAGAGAAAGACTTAAGTCGGCTCAGAGCAGGCAGAAAAGCTATGTCGATATCAAGAGAACGAGTGTAGACTACACCATTGGTGGGCATGTGTTTGTGAAAGTATCGCTTATGAAAGGCATTATGAGATTTGGAAAGAGAGGCAAGTTGAGTCCCCTTTACCTTGGACCCTTTAAGGTTTTGGGTCTTGTAGGCGAGGTGGCATATCGCGTGGGATTACCACCACAATTCGATCGGGTACACAACATTTTCCACATGTCTATGCTTAGGAAATATGTGAATGACCCTTCCCATATCTTGAGAGGTCAACCAATGGAAATGCATAAAGATATGAGCAGGATAGAGGAACCGGCGGAGATATTGGATCGTAGAGATATTGGATCGTAAGGACTAAGTGTTACGCACGAAAGTGATTCCTTTAGTGCTTGGTCGATGGAAGAATCATCTGACCGAAGAAGCTATGTTGGAACGAGAGGCGGATGTGAGAGAGCAATACCCTGATTTGTTTCCCGAGAGTTGAGAACTGGATTGTATCTTTGCATGTATGTTTTTGAATTTGAATAGTTAATGTAATCAAAAGTTGAGCGTTTGTGCCAACTTATTTAAGGAACAAATGAACACATATGTGTAGCGCTAGAGCTAGATTAGAGATCACATACACCTGTCTTGGGTGTATGTGCTTAACGCCATAGAAATAATGATCAGTGTATGCACCATTGTGCGATCAAAATGTGTGGCTTAATGATGATTGTATCATAGAAATAACGATCAATGTATGCTCCACAAGGTCAAAATCACATTGACAAGGAAATAGGAGAAAGAAAAGGGAAATGATAAGCATAAATTTTTTTAAGTTTGCTGTCAAAATTGATTAATCAATTTCCAAATTGATTAATCAATTTTGGAAATCGATCAATCGATTTCGTTCAATTGAACGACTGGCACACATCAGTGAGATGACAAACCTTGAGAATTAATAACCATGAATTTCGATTAATCGAGTCCAATTCGATTAATTGATATTGAAAATCGATTAATCGATTTTTTAAATCGATCAATCAATTTTGCAAGACTGATATTAAGTTGTAAAAATCGATCAATCAATTTTTGAAATCGATCAATCGATTTTTGCCTATATATGACAGTTTTGAGATTTTTCTTCTCATTCGAATTTCAGTTTGTTTTTTTTCTTTTGGGTGCCATTTCTTCTTCCTCATTTAGCCCCCATACCAACTAGGAGTTGAAGCTTTTATGGATCGATTTTGGATCAAAACCCTAGCTATTCGGATCGAACGCGCACGGTAAACCCTAGTTCTTCATTTTGCCTTTAAATTTGAGTTATCACAGCCCTAGATTTTTGGATTTTCTTGGTGAAACACATAATGCCACCCAAAACTAGGTTAGCTTCTAAGAAAGCTACCTCCAAACTACTAGTTCGGCGTAAGAATGCTACACCACCGCCTCCTACACCTTCACCATCATCATCACCATCTGGATCAGATGCTTCTTACTCGACGGACGCATCTTCACGCGAAGCGTCGCCACCACCCCCACCACCCAAAAATTTTCTCCAACCAAATGAATGGTGGGCAGCAAAAGAATTTGAAAATGAGTATATTATCGACCCGACATTGTTTATTGATACTGATGTCAAGGGTGAAACCCAATGGGCCCGACAATACCTTCATAAAGCGGGTCTCGATAACCTGTTGAAACCTTTGCACGAGTATTTTTATCCTCGACTCGTGAGGTTATTTTATCATAACCTACAGGCGGGTCGAGTGGACGACACCGTCACGAGTGATATTGATGGTCGTCACTACCGATTCACCCGACGCCATGTCCATGAATCTTTAGAGTGTTCTCTCAACCACGTACCTGAGACCACCCTTTTCCCACCATTCAACAAGGAAGTTGCTTTTGAAGAAATTATGAGTGAACTAACGAGGGGAGACAAGAGATTCGGCCAATCTATACGGATGGTAGACTTACCTCCTTACATGTGGAAGCTTGATTAAATAATCAAGTGTAATCTTTACCCTATGCACCATGGCACCGAGCGTATAGAGTTGGTCCAACAGGCCTTATACACGGCATACCACGGCCGTTGGTTCGACGCTACGAAACTAGTCATAGAGGGTATGGTTTATATCAAAGGCAAGATGATGAAGGGGCCTTTGAGACCCAGGAGCGTATGCCTTACGCTCGATTTATCTCAAGCATGTTAGAACGCTACTCTGCCACCGCAGAGTATGTCATTTCTCCTGCTGAGCAGAAGGCCACTGACCACGTGAAGCATTACTCCATCGCCTCGTGGGGTCGTAGTTATCGGATGTTAGCAAAGACTTTACCAATTGAGGGGCCAGCACTTGTCCAAGCTGGCGATGTACCACCACCACCACTGTAGGACCCATCAGCAAAGGGGGAGCAGCCTGTTGTGCCTCCACAAGACCGCGCCAAGGGAGAGAAGCCTCGTGACCAGTACCACCCGAGGAGCATCCATTAGTGTCACCTACTGGTCCTTCGCAGTCCACACCTACAGCTCTGATCCATTCACACCAGAGGGGGGCATCTCAAGCTCCCATGACAAGTACCATTGATGACATTCTCGCCCTCATGGCGGAGAACAATCGTCAGATGCTGGAGCACCAACAACATATGGAGGCGACCATCACTCGCATGGACCATAGACTAGACTTCCATGAGGCATTGCTCTACCAGATGATGCAGTACATGTATCCGACTGATTACCGGCGGTGAGGACATGGACTCCAGATGAGTCAGCTTCGAGTACGCGCGCTCCTAACAGAGAGGACCAGCCAGGGGATGGGACTACCTGATTGTTAACATGAGGCATTTCTTTTTTATATTGTAATTTCCTTTAGGAAATTGTATTTATTTTGGAAAATAACTATGTATGAAACAATCTGGCATGGATGCCATTACTTTTTATGTTTATAATTATTTTGGTGAAAGAAATTGCTGTATAGAATGCACATCAAATTTCCATTTGGTAAATTTTGTGATTTGTGCTTATTTACTGCAATAGCTGCAAAATGTCATGGATAGTCATAATGGATGTGCTATGCTTGTTAATGAATGAACTGCAACTATCTGTGGGTGTGGGTATTCCACAAGAAAGCCTTTGGGTATATTTTCGAGGATGAAAATTCCCAAGGTGGGGAGAATGTAACAACCTTAAATTTTAACTTTGAACAGTGACCTCGGGATGCATGCCCGACTAGTCGTAGGTTTGACCAAGTGATAGTCAACACGATGACTATGGTTAAAGTAATCTTGATGTGAGTGAACATATTGTGCGTGGTGTTATATGTGTTTAGGGAACACATACACCTATCCTGGGTATATGTTCTTTATACCAAAGCTAAAGGAGAGTTAAAGGAGGCAATTAACTAAAGAGAAGTTGTTTCTCATTTAGTTTTGTTGGTAGAGAGTTAAGAAGAGAGAGAGAGAGAGAAAGAGGTGGAGAAAATGCAAAAGGAGTTGTGTGGATTGAGAATTGAAGAAGGGTTGAGCAATTACTCGGGATCCAACGCGTAGAAGTTCATTGGAGTCGGAGCTAGGAGCCCTAGATTTGAACCAAGCCATAAAATCAATCAAAAGATTGATTTAAGGTATGAATTCTTTTAGAATTTCAATGAGTATAAGGTTATGGTTAATTTTTTAAGATGATGAGTTAAAGAAGTAGAAAAAGAATGGAAAAATAGTAAGGAAGAAAGCTGGAAGTAATGCCCCCAAAGGGTTGCATTTCTAACCAAATCGATTGATCGATTTAGAAAATTGATCAATAGATTTTGGCCTGGAAGTTACCTCGGCAAGGATGCCCGAAATCGGTTGATCGATTTGAAATCGATCAATCGATTTGTGAATTTTGATTAACCGATTTGAAATCGATTAATCTTCTGAGCACTCCCAGTGGCTGGAAAATCAGAGCTTGGGAAAATCGATTGATCAATTGGAGAAATCGATCAATCGATTTTGGAATTTTGATTAATCAATTTGGGATCGATTAATCAATTTTGGGGTTTCGATTGATCGATTTTGGAGATTGATCAATCGATTTGGACAGTTTCTATTAGTTTTTATTTTTGACCTTCAGGTTCTGTTGTGAATTTTCTGTGTGCTGATTTATGGTGTAAAAATCAGGAGAAAACAGAGATGGATTCAACACATCTAAAAATATCCTAGACCTGCAAGATACAGGGTCCTTTGTAGTAAGTTTTAAAAGTAAGGGAAAGTCCATAGAGAGGTGGTTTGGAATTGAGTAAATCTCCAGATCTGTAAGAGATCTGGAACCCTAGCTATCTCTACTTCAGTTGAAAGATAGGGCAGAGGTTTGGATAGGGTTGTCACTTAAACTAAACTACAGTTAAAATGTAAATTGTTTTAGATCGAATCTGGAGCATCAGATCTCGCAGATGGATGGTTTAAAAACTCAGAAAATGGAGAAGAACAGCTTGGAGATTGTCTTCACTGCAATCAGGTTGAGCTAAGCATATTACAGGGGTTCAAAAGCACACAAGTCCCTCGGCTGGCCACAGGCACTGTCAGCAATCACAGCTGCAGGGGTATAAATTCCACTTCAAATCACAGGTTCCACCTAGCCTTCAGGCTATGATCTATCCACTTTAATGGTCACAGACCATCCTATAGGCTTTATCGAATCCATGGATTGCAGCAGATGAATCCAATTGAGGCCTAAGCTCATATTTACCTTAAGGTTATGATCTATCCACTTTAATTATCACAGACCATCCTATGGACCTCCTACAAAGCCAGAGCATCAATTAGAACAATTAGAACCACTATAGATGCTGCAATTTCTAGGTCAAAGACGCAAGAAATTACAGGGATATCAGATCTAGGGAATTCAGATGATATCCAAGAGGTCTACCAGTTAAGTGGGTGAGCTGATCAAGTAACTCCTCTACACAAATCCGATCGAGCACCAAAAGGAATCAAAAGAGCTTTAGATCTAATTAAAATATTGAAAACAACATTTACATTACAAACAAGGTCACTATTACAATGGAATGCTCTCAGATCTGTAGTCTGTGCAGCAATTAACCCCAGCAACACTCTTAACCTTTCCCAATTACAGATCTAACTCACTCCTTGCTGCTCCTAGGGAATTAGCTAACCATGGTTGGGCTAAAGGAGGGAAATGGAATCTCACTGCACGCTCTGATCTCTAGGAAATTGTCCAGAAATTCGATCCTCTCCAATGGCAATTGAGGATCTCAATATATAGCTTTCTCCTCTATTTGTCCTACCAAAAATCCCTTCTAGAATATTGTCAAAGCTTGTTAGAGTTTTGTTAAAGCACATGGGCCGGTTAGGGCTTCCTAGGGCATCTTCTAAAACATCGCGTCGATCACCAAAGTGCCTTGGTTTGTGTGTAATAGGTCACCAAGTCTCAGCGTGTGCATAGCATAGTTTTTGAGAAGTTCAGCACACGATTTTGACAGGTTGGAGAAGCTTCCGACAGATTAAAAGTAAGCATGTAGTTCCTTTCAATAGGTTCCCTGGTCTCTTCGATAGGTACCAATAGGATGAGTTTTCTCTTTGAAGCTTCAGGGTCCTCAGCCCAATATCTGGAGTATTCGATAGGTTGGCTGAATAGTTTGATAGGTCCAGGGGTCCTTTTCGACAGGTGCAACTCTGTGTGTCGTCATCCCGATAAGTTGGCTCTCATTCCTATTGAAAGGCTTAAGCATCCTTCTATAGGTTCAATTTCAGCATCTTCATTTCAAAAGGTTCAAGGAGCCTTCAACAGGTTGGAATCGAGCATTTTAGTCCTTTCGCTATGTTCTCAGATTCGTTCAATAGGTTCCTTTGACACTTCAGGCAAGTTTTCGATAGGATAGTTTTTCTTTCCTTTCTTTGCTCGATAGGTTCTGAAATCCTATCGAACTCCTCAATCCATATGAATTCATCCTTCCTCTGCCTTCGAATCCTATCGAACCCTTCTCCAATTGCAAGAATTTGTTCCTTTTAATCCTCAGCTCCTATCGAAGTCTTCAAACATCCTCTCGATAGGATGTTTTGGACCTATCTTCACTTCTTTCTCCTTGTTTTGTTGCTGGGTCTGCATGGTGCTGAGAGATGACTTCTTTGTGGGCATTCTTAAGTGGTTTGTTGCATTATTACCAGCTTTCCCTACTATCTACAAAATGCACTCAACCGAGGCTTATTAGTGTGCTCGCTGGTCCATGAAAGGTCAGGTTAAAGGGTGCAAAGTGGCATTTTTCACCACTTAACACACCCCCAAACCTAAACTTTGCTAGTCCCTGAGCAAAGGAGATTTCAAACAAAAATAAAATGCCACTTTCGTAGGGAGCACGGATGCATTTAGCACATGCACCAAGCCTTTTAAACCCCTAGGTGATCCCTAGTGGAGGAGTGAAGTCTTCTGAGGGTTTTCAGTGAAGGTACCCACAAACTTCTCCAATACACTTAGTTAATAATAGTGCAACCTGTTAAAGCAGAGATTAAGCACATCAAATAAATTCACATCATGCCCCTTCATTAAAGAAAATTCAACAGAAAAAACACCCATTTGGAAATATGAATGTTTGCTAAAATCTCTCCATCATCACTCAGTTTGTGTCCAGGCATTTCTTCTGAAATTTTATGCATAACTCACCATCAATTTGAGGATCCTGCTTAGATACTTCCCCCGTCAACTGGATTTCAGACCCAAGTCTCACCAGGGCTTTTCACTCATTAGTACAGAGAAGAGGGGTAAATCCTATCACTCAGCACAAGAGTAGTGACAGCCCTCAAATAGGACTGCAAGCAAGAGCATAGGCATTGCTTGAATTTCTGACTTTTCTAGCTCTTTACACCATAGGTAAGCAAATTCTCATCTTGTTAAGAACCAGAAAATACCATTCTCCACCCTTTAACATAGGCCTTGATAGACCCTTGAGAGAACTAAATAAGTGTTTTAAGTGCTTGTGTTACAGCTAACAATAAAGACAGGCTTAACCATGAAAGTAGCCCAAAAGTGCCAAAAAGATGATAATCCATGTCGATCCAAAGGAAGAAAGAGAAGGGACAACCTCACCAGCTGTCAAAATGCCTGAACTGAAGAGGCAAAGACCTGGTCTTAACCCAGAAAACAAATGTGGAGCAATTCGAACAGAAAAATGCACTACAGAGTGCTTTTCGAAAAGAACCTGAACTCTGCAAAAAGAACTAAAAGCTCCAGGCTTAGTTTTCGAAAAGAACCTGAACTCTTCAAAAGGATGATTAACCTATTCGAAATGAAGAGAACTCCTTGTGAACAGAACCTAAACTTTGCGAAAAGAGCTTCAGGAGTCACAGTACCTTGCGAAAAGTTCCCTAAACTATGCGAAATGGTATTCTGGAGATTCCTAGTTTTTGCAAGGGTAATTCAGTAATCTTTTTCACACGTCCCAATGCATTTAAAAACCTAGGGACATTTCAGAAGATTCTAAGCACGAAGCGAAGGCATATTCCACCCCATGTTATCACCCGAAGATGAAATCACTTGGCAGGAACTTCTAGAAGCTCTAATAGATTTTCAAATTACATAACAGAAATGATGCTTATGTCGCCTGATTGGCTGAACCAGATCGAGCAATTCTGATTGGCCAGAACAGATTTGGATCCTTGTGCTTGACTACCATTGGTTGTTACAGATCTGAGCACTTCTGATTGGTCGATAAACATCTGAGCTAGACCTGGGGAAAACTATAAATAGATGAACCATTTGTCCAATTTGGGCATCCAGATTTTGAGTTTCATTTCTATTGGCCCATTTCCAATTCAGATAATTTGTCTGAAACTCCTGTAATAGCCTAGATTTTATTTGTAATTAAGAGCTGTGAGATACTTCTATAATTCAAAAGAGAATTGTATTCAAGACTACAAATCCGAGAGCTGTTTAAGCTGTGCTCTGTAATTATAATGGTGAATTTGAAAAGGTTGCTGTGAACTGTACATTCTCAATTGGATTCGTGTTGAGGGTTCCCTGTGATCTCCTTATTGCACTAGACTCCTTTAAATTTACTATTTTTTAAGCAATTTCCCTTAATTCATTATCCCTGTGAGAATTTGTGTTTGTAACCTAATCTCTCACAGCATTTATAGTGGTGTTTCTCGTTCTGAATTAAGGATTCAGATTAAAGACTATTGGATGGTCTGTGGCCATTGAAGTGGACAGACCATAACCATAAGTTTAACTCTAACCCTTGAGTTAGATTACTTTCTCTTGCATCTGTGCTTGTAGCCAGATGAAGATTGGATCACTTCTCATTTGATCTGTAGTCATTCTCATTGTGTTTCAAGGACTAAATCAAAGTTAGATATCATTTCTCCATTTTTATAAGTTTACATCAAAATTCCCCTAACTCAGATCTGGATCATTTAGTTTAACTTTTACTTTTACCATTTAGTTAATGTGACAAATTCAACCTCCCATCTTATATGCTTTGTAGATAGGATAAGAGGCCAGATCCGGTAGCTCAGATCTGGAGGTTTATCTTGCATTTTAAACAAATTCTCTGTGGACGATCTTTTACTCACTTACATTTGAAACTTGCTACAATTGGCCCTGTTCTTGCAGGCTAATTCACTTCTCTCTGTGCTGATATTTCTTTACTCTTTTTAATGTTCCAGATTCAGTATAACTTAGCAGTGGAAAATCTGTTTTCAAAACACAAATAAATCATGCACACTTAGAATCAACAACAGTTATCCTAACTAAAGGACGAAGAAAATGGCGCCCAAATGAGAAAAAAAATAGCTTGAATTTTGAATGGGACAAAAATCCCAAAACTGTTATATATAGGCTAAAAATCGATTAATCAGTTTTTATAACTTAAACCCAGCTGCATGAAATAGATTGATCAATTTTCAAAATCGATTAATCAAATTTAACTCGATTAATTGAAATTTACTGCTATTTACTTTCCAAACTTCTCAGCTCACTGGCGCATGCTAGTCGTTCAATCGAATGATTTCGATTAATCAAAATCCAAAATCGATTAATCGATTTTGACAGAATTTTCAAAAAAAATTTGCATTTTATTTTCCTTCACTTGCTTTTTGTTTCTTTATCAGTTTGTCTTTGGCTTTGTGGAGTACATATTGGTCATCCTTTTTTCATGATGCAATGACCATTAAGCCATACATTTTTAAGTTCACAATCAGTCCATTTAGAACCCACATTCGTTCTTTTCATTCCTTGAATAAGTTGGCATATACGCGCAACTTATGATTACAAAGACGTGCCAAACTTACAAGCATACATGCGAAGATACGATTAGGCTCTCAACTCTCGGTAAACAAATCCGGATACTGCTCTCTTACATCCGTCTGACGTTCCCACGTAGCTTCTTCGGCCGGATGATTCTTCCATTGAACAAGCACTAAAGGAATCACTTTGGTGCGTAACACTTGCTCCTTTCTATCTAATATCTTAGTCGCTTCCTTGATCATGGTCATATCTTCGTGCATTTCTAATGGCTGATCTCCCAAGATATGGGAAGGGTCATTCACATACTTTCTGAGCATAGAGACATGGAAGATGTTGTGTACCTAATGAAACAATGGTGGTAATCCAACGCGATATGCGACCTCGCCTACACGACCCAAAACCTCAAAGGGTCGAAGGTAACGGGGACTCAACTTGCCTCTCTTTCCAAATCTCATAACACCTTTCATAGGTGATACCTTCACAAACACATGCTCGCCAACGATGTAGTCCACACTCATTTTCTTAATATTGGCATAGCTCTCCTGTCTGCTCTGTGCCGACTTAAGTCTTTCTCGGATCATACGTATAATGATAGCGTTATCTTCTAGTAACTCCAGCCCCAAATTAAACTTTTCACCGGTCTCTTCCCAATTGATAGGCGATCTACATTGCCTCCCATATAGAGCTTCATACAGTGCAATCCCAATGCTCGTTTGGAAGCTATTGTTGTATGCAAATTTGATCAACGATAGGTGTTGATCCCATGATCCTTGTAATTCAAGCATACACTCTTTGAGCATGTCTTCTATCACGTGGTTTACCTGCCTTGTTTGCCCATCAGTCTATGGATGGAATGCTGAACTAAAGTCCAATCGCGTACCCATGCCTTCGTGAAACTTCTTCCAAAACTTTGAAGTATATAATGGGTCACGATCAGAGACAATGCTACTAGGAATCCCGTGAAAATCTACTATCTCCTCCATATACAACTCTGCGAGTCTTCCTGCTATATATATCATGTTGTAAGGCAAGAAGTGTGCTGACTTGGTTAATTGATCCACAACTACCCAAATGGCATTGTATCTCTTCGCTGTATGCGATAACCCAATAATAAAATCCATGGAGATCGATTCCCATTTCTACTCTGGTCTGGGTAGAGGCTGTAATAATCCAGCAGGATGTCTGTGGTCCACTTTCACCTGCTGACATGTCAAACATCGTGGCACGTACTTAGGTACATCTTATTTCAGACCTCTCCACCAGTAACTCTTCTTCAAGTCTTCATACATTTTAGTGCTACCAGGGTGGATAACATATTTCGACTTGTGAGACTCATCAAGGATAGTTTACCGTCAATCGACATCAACTAGAATATAAAGGCGTCCCTTGAATATTAAGGAACCATCCTCTTTCACTGAGAACTCTGGCTTGATGCCTTCAATTACATCTTGGTGAATCTTGGTTAACTCCAGATCTTTCATCTATAGCTCGTGAATATGCTCAAAGATCATCAGTCTCATTGTGATGTTGGCCAAGAAATCTCTTGTAGCTTGCACCTCAATATTTGCATCATACAGTGAAAGATCTTCAAACAATTTCCATCTGTGCATTCCCATG
Organism: Chloranthus sessilifolius; assembly: GCA_021018995.1. Classification (NCBI taxonomy): domain Eukaryota; kingdom Viridiplantae; phylum Streptophyta; class Magnoliopsida; order Chloranthales; family Chloranthaceae; genus Chloranthus; species Chloranthus sessilifolius. The sequence continues at coordinate 51,411,090 of CM037598.1, forward strand.
ATCAGATTAGCCAATTGAGCAGAACCCTTCTGGCTCAAGGCATCGGCTACTACCTTAGCCTTGCCTGGATGGTATTGTATGGAGCAATTATAGTCTTTGAGAAACTCCATTCATCTACGCTGCCTCATATTTAACTCTTTCTATGTAAATAGGTACCTGAGGCTCTTATGGTCGGTGAAGATCTTAAATGTCTCATCGTATAAATAATGTCTCCAAATCTTCAACGCAAATATGACTGCTGCTAGTTTTAGGTCATGTGTCGGATAGTTCTTCTCATGATCTTTCAGCTGTCTCGACCCATAAGCAATCACCTTCTTGTGTTGGTTGAGCACACAACCCAAACCATTATGTGAAGCATCACTATATACCGCGAACCCTCCACTACCTGAAAGAATTGCTAGCACTAGAGCCGAAGTGAGTATCTTCTTGAGTTCTTGAAAACTCTTTTCACACGCTTCACTCAGCTCGAATCTCGCATCCTTCCTCGTGAGTCTCTTAAGTGGTCCCGATATTTTAGAAAATCCCTCTACAAAATGTCGGCAGTAACCAGCTAGACCAAGGAAACTACAGACATCTGTCACCATCTTTGGTTGTTCCTATTTTACCACTGCTTCGATCTTAGTCGGATCAACTGTGACACCATCCTTTAAGATTACATGTCCCAAAAAGCTTACTTTCTCAAACCAAAACTCGCACTTACTAAGTTTGGCATATAGTTGGTGTTCACGTAGAGTTTGTAGAGCAACTCTCAAGTGTTCTTCATGCTCCCTCTTTGATTTGGAATATATTAGGATGTCGTCAATAAATACTACGACGCAAGAGACCTCGTGTGGTTTAAACACCCGATTCATCAAATTCATAAACGACGTCGGTGCATTTGTCAACCCAAACGGCATCACTAAGAATTCATAGTGTCCTGAATGTTGTCTTCTGGATGTCCTCTGCCTTTACTCTCAGCTGACAGTATCCAGATCTCAGATCGATCTTGAAAAAGTACTTCGCTCCTTGCAGCTGATCAAATAATTTATCAATCCTAGGCAATGGATATCGATTCTTGATGGTTTGTTTGTTTAACTAGTGATAGTCAATGCACAGTCGCATTGACCCATCTTTCTTCTTTACAAACAAGACCGGTGCTCCCCATGGAGACACACTAGGTCTTACAAACCCCTTATCCATAAGCTCATGCAATTGCTCTTTCAACTCCTTCAACTTAGCAGGAGCCATTCTATATGATGCTTTGGAAACAGGCTTCGTTCCAGGTGCTAAGTCGATAGCGAACTCCACCTCTCGATCAGGAGGTAATCCTGGTAATTCCTTCGAAAATACATCTTTCAATTCACACATAATGGTGATCTCTGAAATGACATTCTTCCCTTTCTTATCTTCCTTCAAGAATGCCAAGTAACCACTGTTCCCCTTTCTGATCAAGCGCTCTGCCCTGACTGCAGAGATAAGTGCCATAAACGTCGATCTCATTCTTCAAAATTGAAATGATCTCCTTGTATTAGGTCTGAAGATGACGACTTTATTCTTGTAATCTATCGTTGCACAATGCTGTGATAACCAGTTCATGCCAAGTATCACATCGAATCCTTTCATGCCCAATAGAACTAAATTTGCCGGTAGTTCAAAGACATCTCCATCTCTGATGGTCACTATCACTGATTTACAAACCCTTTTCATATTGATCAATTCTTCAATCAGGATAGATACCGCTAAAACAAAGTCCAACGTCTCCGGGGTGACCTTCATTTTCTTTGCAAAGCGAGGAGTAGTAAATGAGTGGGTAGACCCTGGGTCTATCAACACTCTAGCCTCACATCACTTCCCCTTCCATATAATTGTAAGGTACCTATATCATACATATATATATTCATAGCAGACCATACACATTAAAATTTTATGGATAAGAATTAGTCTACTCCACTTCTTACATGAATGCACCTTCTCTATCTAAAAACTTTAAGAAATTGAATTTCTTTATTTAAAAGAAAATCTCACCTTAGATCACGTCGTTGGTATTATGTGATTCTTGAGCAGTAATAGCATAGTCTCTTCCTTTTACGATCGCCTTCCTTACTTGTATCGGTCGTGGCATGGAAGCAGAAGCCGTTCTTTCCTTAGCCATCTCAGGGCAATCTCGGATAATGTGGCCCATCTTTTCACATTGTAATAACCCCGAGTACCCCTTCTACACTTTGCTATTTTATGAGACTTGCCACACTTGGCAAAAGTCTCCACTGTAGAAGATGCTGCCCGCGAGAAACCCTGGGTTACTATTACTCCAGTAGTGGTAGTAGGGTTCTCATATGTGATTGGCCTCCCTGACGCAAGCGCAAGTAATCTCTGATAGTTTGTTTGTTGTGTCGGTCTAATATAACCGGTTTGGAATGGTTGCCTCTAAATGGGTGCTACGAATCTCAGCTTTTTGTTCACCGGCTCGTAGTTTCTAACTTTACTTTAGTCCATTCTTCCTCTCCCTTACTGATCTCTTCTTCTGTATCTATCTTCGTCGTCCTCTTCTATTACCAATGCCTTACTCATGTCCTCTCCATAGGTCTTTAGCTCAAATGCCGCTACCTTTCCCCTGATGTCCATCCTCAAGCCGCGTTGTAGTCTCTTTGCTTTCATCAAATCCGTGACTATAAAGTCAGGAGCAAAGCGAGCAAACCTCATGAATTTTATGCCATACTCTCTCACTGACATCCTTCCCTGCTCGAGCTTTAAAAATTTAACTTCCATCTGATTGCGTACTACTTCAGGTAAGTACTGCTTGTTAAATTCTTCTAAAAACTCCTCTAATGTCTAGGGCAATGCTGGGGTTTCCTGAGCCCTAGTCCTAGAGATGGACTTCCACCATGGGCCAGCCTCCCCATCTAACATGTACAATGCCCAATGGACACTCATCTTCTGTGCATGTAAGCATGCTAAATACTTTCTCCATTTCACTCAGCCAATTTTTTGCATCTATTGGCTCCGCTTGCCCTAAAAAGCTCGGAGGACGCATCCTCCTAAACTCTGTGAATGCAGAGGGAAATACCTGTGTAGGACCTACTGGAGGTGTAGGTGGTTGTGTTGGTCATTGGCATTGTGAGCTGCCAAGGGCACTGCTTGTTGAGCCATGACATTTGCCATGGTTTCCATAGTGTGCATCATCCGTTGACGCTCTTCTTTCTCTTCATTTCTTTCTCTAACTCTTTCCTATTCTCTCTGATCCTCATCTTGATGATTTCTTTCTTGACTCTCTTCTTGGACTTGGTTCTTTTGACCACTACTTCCTGAAGCCCCTCTATTTCCCATCGGTACTCTATTCGAAGCCGAGATGAAGCCGTCTTTGATCTGTAAGTTTCTCTATTGGACGCCCCTGGGTCGTCCTCTTCCTCTAGAAGACATTATGGTCTGCACATGAAATCAAAGTTTCATTAGCAGAAGGTCCTATGCTCTGACAAAACCAAGACTTATACGAAATTCTAAAAGAAATAGATCTGATACTAACAGTGATAGCCCAGATTTTGGCATCCCAAAACTCGTGCCATCAGCATGACCCTCGAGGTCGTGCCCCATAAGCTTGCAAGGAATATTGGTATACCCAAGCAACAATAAAGAAAAATAAAATCATAAGAACTGATAACGAACTAAATCTCCAATTCTATAAAGTAAAGTCAAAATACATAGCCCAAAAGATGGTTCTGATCTCATGCCACTGCATGAGCAAAATAACCCACCCGAACCATCAGTGACGATATAACAGTCACCCTGGATGGTTCGCCAAAAGAATATCTTAGTACATATTACATTTCTCAACAAAAATAGGGCTTGGCATACCAAGCCTTACATTACTCTCTCAAAACTCAATCAAAGTACGCAGGGGCCCTCTAGAAGTGGTCCTCAGGATGGGGCTCTGTATCCTCCCTAGGCACGTAATCCAAATCCCCCGGATCTATGCGTCCTGAAGTAGTAGCAACCGCAAGCACCAGACCTGCAGCGTATAATCTAAAGGGTGAGCTATATCATAGCTCAATAGGGAAACAGCTGAATGAACATATATAAGTTAATCTCTCACATATATTCCATGACATTTAAAAGCATGATTTATCAATAAAATAGCTAGAAAATAATTTAAATGACTAAAAAGTTGAATTGAATGTAACTGTTAGTTTACATGTGCTTGCTTGTTCTCCACTTACTCACAAAAGACAATGATTGGCCTAAAAACTTAAATCATAACTTAAATAATCCTCGATTTACTATAGCCTCGAGCCCTGATGGAATACCCTCCATTGTCGTCTAATCAGACCATTTTTATTTCTTTATTTATTTATTTAATACTACCCAGGTCCCTTCCTCATAGGCGACGGGGTACAAATCTCACATACATCCCTGGGATGTCCAACTGGTGTACGGATTGGCCGCCGTACCGATCACAGATATTCTGCCGAGTCAGTCGCGGGTATCCCACCGTGTCGGTGGGGTATTCACCAAACCTTAAATCAAAAGTGCACTACATATAGTTATTCACCGTGTGATTGTGCTAATTATATTATCTTGGGCCTGATCAATTGTCATTTACTTTACTTCATACTTTTCCATACATCTCTGGGATGTGACTAGCTCAATGCATCACACAGATGCCAATATAACATTGATATCCCCTGGGGACGTCACATACTCATATTATAATTAATTTCCGTACTTAGTGTTCACACACACACGCTTAAGATTCATACTTTCAAGGCATAATTACTCATTTCTATATCACTACATACATGCTCTTGCACTTAAAGTACATGTTCAAGGCGTTCCCTACCTCATGCATATTAATTCTCAAGCGTGAAGGTCCATTGTAGTTCCCATACTCGCACTCACTTGCATAACCTAAGTTACATCATATCATAAGCAAAGCATCAAGAACGATGCATAAAAGGAGGTGCAAGGCCCTCCTAGAACCCCACAGTCTAAAATAAAAGTCAACAGAACCTATCTAAATCGATTAATCGATCTCCAAAATTGATTAATTGAATTTCCAAAATCGATTAATCGATCCCAAATCAATTAATCAAAAATCCAAAATCGATTGATCGACTTGTAAATCGATCAATCGGTTTTCCCAGGCTCCTCATTTTCCAGCCACTAGGAGTGCACAAACGATTAATCGATTAATCAAAATCTAAAAATCGATTGATCGATTTTAAATCGATCAATCAGTTTCAGGCATTGGTGCCCAGGCTTACTTCTAAGACCAAATCGATTGATTGATTTTCAAAATCGATTAATCAATTTTGTCAAAAACCCAGCCCTTTTCGAGCATTTCCTCCAGCTTTCATCTCTCTCTATTTTTCTTTCTTTTCCACATCTTTAATTTAACATTTAGCCAATTAATCACAAAACTAATGCACAACAACATATGCATTAAAATCTAATAAGACTCACCTCAAATCAATCTCTTGATTGATTCAATGGCTTGGGTCAATGGCTAAGGCTCTCATCTCCGACTCCAACGAATTCACCCACGCTTTATCATCGTAATTTAAGAGTCTCATGCTCGATCAATTCACAATTCCACAAGGCTCCCAAACAGTTACTCTCTCTTACTCTCTAAACTCTCTCTCGTCATAACTCTTCCACACCAACCCTAAAGAGCAATTACTTCTCTTTAGCTCTTTAGCTATTTAACTTAGTCCATATTTTTTATGCAAAACACATACACAAATAACAGGTGTATGTGGCCTTCACAATTAAATCTAAAACCACACTCACAAGCACAATCACATCAAACTTAATTTAATCTAAGTCATTACGTTGACATCCACTTGGTGAAGCTTATAACCAGTCAGGCACGCATCCCGAGGACACTGTTCAAAGCCTAAATTTCAGGGATGTTATATATTTAGAAACCCTTATACTATATTTAAGTAAATGTGCCCAACACCCTATCTTAACTCAAAGAAAAGAAAAGAATTGAGGAAAACTGTTGGTGCGCATAAATTTTTGGAGGCCCTATATTTCCTTTCCAAATCTTATCTCTCACATTAATCTTAATTTTCTCATGAGAAATTAAGATAAATATAGAAATAACAAGGGAAGTTTGATAAAATCGAAATAAACTCAAATTCTCTCCAAATCTCCTTTCATTCATAACCAAGTCATTATTGGAGTTTACCTTGTGTGGCTATCCCAACCGAAACTATCCCTAAAAATATTGCATACAAAATATTTTCAATCTACAAAGCTAATAACGGAAGTAGAAATGGAATTATGTTAAAAACATGAACAAAATCATATAAAAAAGCAGAACGATCCACACATCTGACCAAAGCATCCCTTAGTGGGAATAGGGTAAAAACCCCTGAACCTCAACTCTTTGTCACTGATGTGTGACCGAAGCATCATATCAAAGCATCCCTTAGTGGGGAACAGAACACATCACATCAAGGAATCCCTTAGCGGATAACAAAAACATATCAGGTCATAAACATGTGACCAAAGCATCCCTTTATGGGAACAGGGTAAAAACCCGGAGCCTCAACTCCTCTATGTCACCGATGTGTGACCAAGGCATCATATCAAAACATCCCTTAGTGGAGAACACATCACATCAAGGCATCCCTTAGTGGAGAACAAAAACATATCAGATCATAAACATGTGACCAAAGCATCCCTTTGTGGGAATAGGGTAAAAACCCCGAAGCCTCAACTCCTCTTTGCCACCATTATTTCAGAGTCATACAAATCACGTATTAGATTTAGACTTTAAGTTCAAAACAGATTCAGAGTTCAAAGTTCAAGACATATTTAGAGTTCAGATTTCAAGATTGATTCGGAGTTTAGAGTTCAAGATGGATTCGGAGTTCAATCTCTGGAGTTCAGTGTTCAAAGTTCAGAATTAAATATTCAAAGTTCAATAATTTTAAAGTTCAGAGTTATATCAAAGAAAATTTCAAATATTCAGATGCAAGACAGATTTTTAAAAGTTAATGTTCTACAACATAAGATTCAGTGTAAAATTATCATCAAAGTCTATGATTTAAGTCCAAAAATAAAACCTTACAATGAACTTCCCCTACCTTAGTTCTGAAGTCGCACGAAAGAGAGCAATGCAAACGTTTCTATGTATGACCTCTGGTTCTCAATCTGCATCACATATACGATGACGCATTAAGGGTTGATCTTAATTACTAATAACTCTGATGTATTTAAGTGTTTTCTCAAAACCAAGGCAGAAATGGGCAAGTTCGTGCAAACTTAGAACTTGACCCAACATCCTGCTTAATTTTGACCTTTAAAACATTTAATTCATGAGATTATTATTTTATAAAATTTATAGAGCCCATTGACCTCTTTCAAACGCTGTGAGAATCGCATCAATCAGAGTTTAAAACAGAAAGTTACGGCCAAAATATCGAGGCTATTTCGGCACCTCGGTCAAAGTCAGGCGCGAATTCCAAAGTTGCGCGAGAGATTTCCAAAGTCGCGCGAGCGACTTTTTCCATAATTTTTTAGCCTATTTACTAAAGGCATTTTGCACGTGTGAATTCCAACTTCGAAAAGCATTTCACCCATGTGAATTCCAACTCCTGCATGCAAATTTATGCAATTCTGAGCAATTTCCCCCTTTCTAAAACCCATTTTCTTCCCCAAATTCCACAAAAATCCTGAAAATCATGCACACACATCTCAAATCATCCACAACTCAAGCTAAACTTAATCTATACTATTTAATCATGAATCATACCTTCTTAGTTCACGGATATGGGGTTTGCGATGATCGATACCAAAAGGGTTTCGGTGACAAGCGCGTGGATTCTTGCATGCCTTATATCAAAATGATGTTCAATCGAAGCTCCACACTACCAGGTAATGATCTTCGTCTTCTTAAATTGCGCACTTACATCATTGGTGCTTAGCATTGAAAGGAACTCGACGTGTTTCATCCGATGGTATGATTTCTCCTATTGCTATGATCTTGCATTCTTTGATGTGAATAATGGTTTTATCTTCATTGTATGCTTGTTTATTCAAGTGGAGTGGAAGAATTTGAGAGATCATTGGTTTGGATCTCACCACAAGGGGAAATGGGAAGAGGGTGTGGGGGTCTCTTCCTCTCACGACTCTTTCTCTCTAAACCCACGAAGGCAAATGAATGGGTTTTCTCACACACCTCTCTTATAAGTCATTGGGTTTCATTTGGTGTGAAGTCGACACATTGGAAGTCGGTGAACGGGCTTCTCATGAAGGGTAAAAAACACAAGGCTTAGCCTCACTTATAAACCCAATCTTCTACTGTTGGTGCCTTCATGGATCTCAAGTAACTAATTACCCAATTGATCACACACACTTTTCACACAATACTTTCTTTTAAATTAATTAAATTTAAAAGTTTCAAGGCAGTATTGCATGGCTTTCCGAACACGTACACGCAGTCGAGCGTAGCAATGTTAAGAAATCAATTATGTACATTTATGCACATAAACCCATATTTGAGTTTGGGTGTCACGTGGCATGTTTGTTTATTGGGCTCGACTCTACTCTCTGTTCGAGTTGAAATTCGGGTTGAGGCCCATGTTTAAGCATTGGTCTCGAGTTCGTGTGGAACATGCAAAAACACGCATACTTTCTACATTTGGTATGAGTTGGGATTTAATGTATTTGACACATAACTCCAATTATAACTAGTGGGGTTTCGAGACCACATTACATAGGTCAAATGTTTGACTTGGGTCCAATCAGTCAAAGGGTCGCATTCTCGTCAAAGGTCCATGATTCAACATTTTTGAAAATTTTGTGTTATTACATTTTTCCCACCTTAAAGAATTTTCCTCCTTGAAAATTTACTACGTAAACTTTTGGAGTGTATAACATAGTAGAAGTGTGGTGCAAAGGTCAAACATATTGACGGCATGTGAATGCGTCAACGATTCTAAAATTTGGGATGCTACATTCTCCCCTCCTCAAAGGAATTTTCATCCTTGAAAATTCACCACTTGACATTTGGGTTGGAAGACATCGGCTCAAGTATCAAGTCTCATCATTAGAATGCATAGACGATGCTTAGTCTAAATCACATCCTTATTGTGCAACCGTGGACCATGCGGGTCCGTCGCGATGATGCACACTAGTTTAAAAAAAATGATGAAGTCGCCACCTAGAGCTTTTGGTGACCCGAGATACCTCAAAATCAATATACAAGCATCGAAGTGCGAAAATATGACTCCGATTTAATAGTCTTTTCCAGAGGATCATTGGTAAGGGCTTCGGTTATCGATCGGGAAGGTGTTACGCACCCTATAAACCCTCTCGCAAGCGGTCTCTACTTCTTGTTAAATGATAAAAAAATTTAAAATGAACAGCACTCTGCCTTGCTCGAAGGCACTACAATCTTATTTGAGCCCCCTGCAATCACTGAAATTTAAGCAGCTTAATGACTCAAATTCTAGGATGGAAGGAGAGCAAAGAAGGTAGAGGAATAGAGGGGAGAGCTAGAGCTCTCGGGCCCCTGTAGCACCGCTGTGGACCTCCACATTGGTATGCTTCACGTGAGCTTCTGATAGTGAATGGGTTGAGTATTGGGTTAGAACCTCCAAGGCTTGGGAGCTAGAAGGTAAGAGAAGAAGGCTAAGGCCTAGTCCTAGCCAAATCTAAGGGTTTGATGATGCAAAATGGGATTAAAAGGAGTGAAATCAGTTATGGAATTTTGGGAGTTTAATGCTCAAAAGGGAAGATGGAACTCTCTAGGATTTTTCTCTCTCTTGGAATTTTTTTGAAGCCCTTAGGAGGGGGTGGCTCTCTATTTATAGAAAAGATGAGGATAGTGAAGGGTTAAAGGGCTAATTGGGTTAGTAATTAGGTAATCCAAGATCTAAGGTTTTCTAGGATTTTGGGAGTTTAGATTGGTGGGAAATGGGTTTGATGGTAGATTGTGCAACCATGGATTTTTATCAAATCTATCACGACGATGAGCTCGTGATAAAACTAGAGTCGCCACCCGAAACTTTTGGTGTCTATTAATCTCTGAAAAGTACCACTTTTCACCCCTTAATCTGGCCCTTGATGAACCTCTAAGAATGCTGATAATGATTTTTAATTGTGTTTTTGTAGATAGCAGGAAAATAAGAGCTTAATGCTACAATCCATCCATTTAAAGCCAAGAAGAATGAATTCAAAGCTAAATCTTAGAGCTGATTGAAGAACAGTGAGTGTACCATGGTGGTCTACACCATTGGGACCATTTGGCTTGCCTAAAGGGGCTCTAGAAGTTGTTAAGACCTGAAAAGTACCACTTTTCACCCCTTAACTTAACCTTTGATTAGACCCTTAGCCACCTAATAAGTACTTGTTAAGTGTTTTGTGTAGGTAATAATCAGCAGTGAAATAAGGCCAAGAATCCTGTTAAGGAGCCTGCTTTGGCACCAGATATCCCTCAGAAGAATGAACTCTGAATCCGGACCTGAAATGAGCCTCGCATAGCTGACCCAAGCTTTGGAGGATTTAGGAGAAATCTGCCTCGCGCAGTTCAACTGAGCTTCCCAAGGCTTTACAGCAACCTCTCGGGCAAATGAATGACTGAAGAGCTTCAGAAACTCAAACTCGCACAGCTCTCGTGAAGCTCAAGAGTAGAACACATCACACAGTGTCACGCAGTTCAAAGCAAACCTCTCTCAATCTCACGCAATTCTCTCAGAACGGTTGAGGAGAGAGAGCTTCAGAAGATTCCTCGCGCAGCTGTCGCGCAGTCGCCGCGAGATGTAATTATCAGAAGAAGAATGCCTCGCATAGTTCCCACGCCATTCAAGAAAGAAAACATCCTGGCAAAGGCAAAGCCAATCTCACGAAGATTAAGTGAGACATAGAGCCTCGCGCAGTTCAGAACTTAGTAGAGCCTCACGAGGTAACTCGCAAAGTCCAAGTAAAGAGAAGTGCTAGCGAAGTTCTGACACTGCTGCCCAGTGAAGACTGATCGACCGCGCGACAGCTTGAATTTCAACCCCGCGACACTTGAAGACTGTGTTTTCTATTCAACCTCGTGAAGCCCAATCCAGCGAGAGCGCAACTCTCTACCGTGCGATTGCCTGAAGAGCAAACTAAGGTAACCTCGCGACGGCTGAAGCTTCAGTGTCAAATCATCCTAGCGAAGTGCAAAGAGCTACCACGTGATAAGTCTGGGAAACTACAGCTACCTAGCGAAGCTCTGACCCTAAACTTCCATCTCTTCAGCAAAGGACCTTCTAGGTATTTCCAGCGATTAGGGCACGCACTCCCATGCTCAAATCTCTGTGCACGTGCCCCGAGGCATCTAAGGATCATTATAAGCCACGTGGCATCATTAAAATTAGGGTTTCCTAACCCTAATGCGCCGGCACCCCATTGCTATATAAACCCATACCTGAGCTTAGGTTAAGGCATCTAGGAACCCATCTCAGATCGTTTTATCTTTTCTCTTTCTTATTAGCAGTAAGTTGTTTTCTTTTTTCTTTCCTTCTCTCCATAGTCTAGCACTTGCTGGCTATGCCTTTGTATGTGTTTTTGAATTAGATCAATGGAAGTTCTGTAATAGGATCTGTACTTTGTGGGATTGGTGTTTATGTGTGAGATGCTCTGTGCAAGGCTGCTGCCTTGTGATCCGCCATTGCTTTGGCTGTGTTTCAAGGTAATGGAGGACTAATTCTAAGGGCCATTCAGATCCAAGTGACTTGTGTGTCTGGGCTATCATGGTCCTACAGCCTTAGCCCCACCACAGGACCCACTAGATCTGAAATCCCCATGGGAGCTTGAGCTGGTAGCCTTGTGAGCATGGTGGTACCAGCAATAATCTTGTTTTGTTTTGGGCTCCGTGAGGAGGATAACCTCTGGGATAGTCTGTGACCATTTAAGTGGACAGATTATAGCCTTAGGGTGATTCTGATCAACCGATCCAAGATGGATCCTTCTTCTTTACACTTGAGCTTGTAGAAGCCTGGTGAGGGATTGTACAGAGGAAGACTCCCCCATATTTGTATAGATCCGCCATCAGATGTTGGATCTGATCTGGTTATAGAGATTGTAGGCTGGTGACTGGACCATTGTACCCTCGCTCAAGCAATGGATAGCTAGATCGAAGGTTGTACTCAATCTCTTGCTAGTTCTATGTGTCTAGGCTATCATGGTCCTACAGCCTTAGCCCCACATATAGAACTTTAGAGGTTAAGGTTCCCTATGGATTCTTGAGCTGGTAGCCTGGATGAAATAGTGCCTGCAATGATTTCCTTGTTATGTTTTGACCCATCCTTGGATAGTGGCTCCCCTATGGGATAATTTGTGACCATTCAAGTGGACAGGTTATAGCCTTAAGGGTGGAATCATGGAAGAGTGATGGGTTGGATCCTCTCAACGTACTTCTCACCCTTTTTATACTCATTTTCCACACTCCATCCATCCTCTCAACACTTTTTGTAGTTTAGATATTAGAATACTTAGAATAAGTGACCTTAAACTCCCCTCCTTCTAGAATTTGCCGGATCATGAGCGGATGGAGGGACTACTAGAGATGGCTCCCTTGGAGCTTTAGATCACCTTTCCCTGTGGGATAAACTCTTACTTATCAAAACTTGCTACAAAGGACCCTGTATCTTGCAGGCCTAGGACTTCTGAGTTGTGCTTGATTCACCCCCTGTTTTACTCTGTCTTTGATTTTCAAATAACTTTCACCACCAACCAATAATGAAAGCACACTGGAAGTGATCAACAAGTTATTGGCGCCGTTGCCGGGGAGAGATGATCTATTAGTAGACCCTTAGTTTTTGTATTCTTAGTATTCTTTGCACATGTGAATAATTGATATTGCTGACATAATTTTGAACCTTTCTTGCAGATCTAGACAGCAACAGTGAAGGATAGTTGGACTGCAATTGGAGCTTAGCTACCTCTGTTTGCAAACTCTCTAACTTTTAAATCTCTGTCTATCTTTCTTAAACAATTTTTTTTAGTAGTATCTAGTATACTTTAAATGTATTCTTTGAATAGCTGTAAACTAGTTAGATAAATTTATTAGTGTACAATTATTCTTTTGCAATGTGCCTATAAGAAGCTTTCCTTGCTGTTGGTGTGCTTGTATGCTAGGGAGGAGATCCCTCAGCCCTGCTTTAGAGCCTCTTAACCCTGAGTTAGAAAGGGGATGGAGACTTAGAAGAGACAGGTACACCACAGGAGAGCCCCCAAGTGATTCTGTGACAACAATTATGGGTGAAGAACAACCCAGAACCTCAAGCAGTTGAATGCTCCGGATGACTATAACTCCCCTTTTAGCATTCAATTCCCTGATGTTCAGGGGAACTATGAGATAAAAACTTCAATCATCCAGATGCTGCCAGCTTTCCATGGGCTCAGTAAAGAAGACCCTTACAAGCATATTGACCAGTTCTTGGCCTTGTGCACAACTTTTAATATCACTGGTTTGGGACCTGAGGCTACTAGGCTCAGACTCTTTCCCTTCTCTCTGAAAGATAGGGCCGATACAGGTCGACCACTCTTCCCAACAATAGCATTGCTTCATGGAAAGACCTGCAGACCAGATTCCTAACCAAGTTCTTCCCTGAGACCAAAACTAGCCAGTTGAGGAAAGGGATTCTTGCGTTTGCTCAATCCCCAATTGAGGATTTTAACCAGTCCTGGGATAGGTTTAAAGAGATGCTCAAACAATGCCCCCACCACAAGATCCCTGAGTGGCAGCTTGTACAAATCTTCTACAATGGGATTGATGAGAAAAATAGAGATATGGTCGATGCCTCTTGTGGTGGATCCTACATGGACAAGACTGCTGAGGAGGCATGGGAATTGTTTGAGGTGATTAGTGAGAATGCTTTTCAAAAGCCATCCCTGGCAAGAACTAGTCAGGAATCTGAGTCAAAGGTGGGGCCTGTTGTTGGATCTAATGAAAAAATTTATGAGGTGTCTGGGAACAATGACCTGCAGCTGCAGATGGCAAACCTCTCTATGAAGTTTGATAAATTATTGACTGTGATGCAACCCAGAAGGGCTGCTCATGTGGCGGAGGCATGTCTGATATGCCAGTCCTCACAGCACACAATGGAGGAATGTCCATCTGTAGGACAATTTCCTGAATTGATGTTAGAACATGCTGCTGCTGCTCAATCTTATGGCCAGCAATAATCTGGGGGCTACAATAGGCAGCCATATGGATACCAGCACCAAATTACTGGTTCCCAATGGAGAGACCACCCAAATCTGAGGTGGAAGCAAGACAACTACATGCAGCCCCAGCAGATGTTGGCCTTACCACAAAGGCCACAACAGCAGTTTAATTAAGGGAATGCCCCTAGGTCTACCTTTCAGCACCATCAGCAGCCCCATCAGCAGCAAAATCAGTTGGTCTTACCCCCTTCTCAACCTAGAAATACTTCTTTCGAGGACCAGGTCTTGACATCACTGCAAAACCTGGGTTCCTTGACTCAGACTGTGAACTCTCATGGTCAGAGCATCAAGAAGATGGAAGAACAGATTAGACAACTAGCGAACACCTTAGCCAAAAGAGAAGAAGGAAGGTTGCCCAGTCAACCAGTGGTTAATCCCAAGGGCCAATTTTTGATTGGTGAAGGATCCTCAGACCCTGAAGGGGAGCTTTCATTGAATTGATGATAAGAACTATGCATCGTTGTATGATATGTATTCTACAGTTGATAGGAATAGTTAGCAATCTTGTTGGAATCTGAGTTTAGTGCTTTAATGCCTACTCTTATACCAGCTCTCCTTGTTTGATAATTTCAAGTGATTAAATGATGATGTAGTGTTTGAATGCTTTTCATGATGTATGAATTTAATGCCTGGAAAATGTGAGAATTTATGAATGCTTTATAATGCTTATGGGTGTCCCTGAAAGAGAGTCTGTGAGAGAATCCACCCATAAAGTCAGGGTCAAAAAGTTGACTAGTGGGTGAGTGAATTCTACCTCGGTTAAGCAATCGCGGGGTTCTGAATAATGGGTTTGGTCCCATCTCGCGCAGTTCATAAAGAACTACTTTGTTTTGCTGTCGCAAGTTTCAGATATAACTGGGTGGGCTGCCTCGCGCAGTTTAAAGGAACATCTAATCTGGCGACCCATTCATTCCCAGCCAGCGAGCGAACATTTTTAAAGCGCGCCGAGCCTCGCGATATTTAAATCCCACCCAGCCGCTTTTCTCATCGCTTTCTTTCCTCTCCTACCAGCGAAACCCTAGCTCCCACTCCTCTCAACCTCTCTCCTTCAGCATCCTGTCTACAGATCATTGTTCACTTTGAAATTCTAGATTTTTGTTCTTAAAGCTTCCATCAATAGTTGCCCCTTGCTAAGAGCTCTTGAGATCCACCGTGCATCTAATTAAATAGAACCCTAACTTTTAGGGTTAGACTCAGCTCCTGATATTTCCTTTCAAAATTTCAACTGCACACTCACCAAGGAGAGTTGTGATGGTTCCTAAAAGCGCACCTGTGAAGAGAGCCAGAGACAAGGCCACTGTGGAGCCTACCCCTAAGAAAGCCAAGTCCTCTACGGCTCAGCACAAAGGGAAGGAGGGGGTTCCTGAGATGGCTGCACCAACACCGGATTATTCTACACCCTCTGAGCTCCTCATTTCCATTCCCTTAGAGCCTAAAGCCATTTTCGATATCTCCTTCTTTGAATCAGAGCCGTTGTCAGCATCTACCATCGAGTTCTTGCGCAAGGCTAGTTTGTTCCCCTTGATGCAAATGATTCCTGCACTATCCTACCCTAGGTTAGTGCAACTCTTTTACCAGCACCTTAGGGTCAGACCAGACACACAGGGGCAGTCAGGCCTCCTTGCATTAGTTGACAATTTTGAGATGCTGCTTAGCTCAGAGTTAATTGTTGAAGTCATGGGCATCCCTGCCAGTTTTGATCTCAACTGCGGTTATGGTGCCCTTGTGAGTGCCCCCATCGACACAATTGCCCAGGCCATTACCAGAGGCTTGAAAGCCACAGGGGACTCCATCAGAAGAAGAGATTTGGAGCCCAAACTGCTGCTCATCAATCAAGTGTTGAGGAAGAATATCTATTGCTCCGGCCATCAGCAAGAAAGGAGGATACCAATTGCTGATGCTCTCTATTCCTTCTCTCTGGGCCATGGATTTAATGCTGCATGGTTGATCTTCGAGGCTATGAAGGATACAATGGTGAAGCTGGGGCTGCAAAAGAAAATCCACTCTCCCCTATGGAAGACTCATCACCAGACTACTTCTAAGGGGAAGGTACAAGATACCAGTGGGGGAGTTATCTGCTGACCTCACTCCCACCACTTTTGCCAAAAGACAATGGGGGATCAGTAGAAGTCTAATGGATCCCCAGAAGAAGAAGAAGAAGGCTGAAGCTTAGAATGTTTTCGAGCAGGGAGAGGGAGCTGCTGTGGCAAAGGCTACCACTGCCCCCAAAAAGAAGGCTAAAACCCCTGCCCCAAAGAAGGTGGCGCGAGCTTCTGTCACCTCTGCTTCTGCAGCAATCCCTCCATCCACCACTCTTGCCTCTCCACTACCTTCTTCACGCATTCCATCTCTCCCTTTCCCTCTTTTATCTCCTTTTTCCATTCCACCTCCCACTATTATCCGTACCTGGGAAGAAACTGTTGAACCCCAGGACAACACTCCACCTTCACCCACCATTCCTCAATCCATAGCCCCAGTCTCTCCCATAGCATCTGATCCACACCCTGACAGCCCTCCCTTGATAACCTACCTTAAAAAGAAAACCTCTCACACTACCCCTGCCTCATCTTTACCCACTTCCACCTCCCCTGTCCTTCCCACAGACACACCCCTTATTGACCAACCCTTAGTCCCACCTCTCCATGACCTGGACTTTAACCTAGCCACCACTTCAGGGTATCAAGCCTTCATGACCACCTTCCTTGATACCTTGCCCACCCAGGACATCCCTCTCCCTGAGTCTCCTCTCCCTTCACCACATCATTCGCCAGACCCTTCACCCTCCCCCCTACCACTTTCCATCATGCCCCCACTTCCCCTTTCCAACCCGTTCCTTCTTATCCTCCTACTCCACCTCAACCAACCTCAGATACCCTTACTCATATCCTTTCCCTCATCCATGACCTCCAATCCCAACTATCCAACACCACACAAACCCAAGCCCAAATACAAACTGACATAACCACCGTACAATCCACCCTTCACACATTGACAAACCCACCAATCCCAACACAACCTCCTGCCACCCCATTGACCCAACCCCCTTCCACCTCTGACTCCCCAGTTCCATGAGACCCCACCCCATTGACTTACCTCCATCCTTCCTCCTCCATGATACCATACCCACCACTCCTTTCCTCTCTCCCTATCCTTCCACCTCTAATACTACCTCCCCTCAATTTACCAACACTTCTACCCAAACCCACCACATTCCATTCCCATCCACCTTTCCCATTCCACCCCCCTATTTGCACCCACCCCTTCCATTTCAACCCTTCACCATCCCTCTTCCCTTACCCTGAACCAACCACATCCGCTGCCCTTCCTTCATTTCATTTTCCACCCATACCTTTCATTCCCCCTCTTCTCCCACCCCCTCCACAATTCACTGACCATTCAACCTAGACCACCCCAACCATTTCTACAACCCCCACTTTTCTCCCCCAGGATCCATCACCATCTCTTCCTTCCACTCCATTTCTACCAATCTTGCCCAGACACTCCTACTACACCCCTCCCTACTTCACCCTCCTCCATGCCATGAGGGACAATCCCTATATCAAGAGGGATGTTCTCAATGGCATGGCCCAACTCCGCCAAGCCATCGAACACCCCTTGCTGCAGAAACTTAGTAACTTGAAGCTTGCCCACCACGAGCAGCTGTGAGATCTTTCCAAAGGGTGGGAGGCAATTTTGGAGACATCAAATGCGAACAAGGTTGCAGCAACATATTATCGAATGGCTACTGAGATGGAAAAGGCCAATGCAGAGAGGGTGAAAAAGCACAACAGGCTATTAGAGAAAAAATTGAACAATGCTCAGGAGATCACCCGACTCAGTAAGGAGATTACAGATACTAATCTCCTGTGGGCTAACAAGAAAATTGAAATCTTGGAACAGAGAGTTGCTTTCCTACTGTCCCAACCTATACAGGCCACCCCCATCGCCACCGCTCCCCCTGAGGCCCCATCTTCTTCCACACAACTAGGCCCATCTTCTTCCACTGCCCCTACCCCAACACCTACACAATTTTTTCCCCCAACTCCCACAGCCCCCACTCCGATAGCTCCTCCTGTTCCTCCTCAAATGCCTACTGCAGTTCATTCTGCAGTACCTACACAGCATGTTGCTCTTGTTGTAATCCCTACTGCAGCTTCTGCTCCTCCCTGATTGCCCCCCCTATTCCCTCTCCTGCTATCAAAAGAAAATGCACCCCTTCCAAGAAAAAGCCCACTTCAAAAAGAGCCACTGCAGCCCAAAAAGGCAAAATCCCCACCTCCAAAGGTCACCAGAGCTTCTGCTCAGGATGATCCCCATGGGCGCCTACTTTCCAAAGAAGAACGCAGACAGACTGCTGCTGCCCTTGGATTGGACCCTACTGAGCTCTTTCCTTCTGACTCCGACTCTGATGCTGCACCACCCACGGATCCCAGTGCCCAACCTACTATTGCTGCTCCTTCATCTGGCCCTGGTGCACAATCTTATCCTCAACGAAGGAAAGTTGTTGCAAAGAGGACTACTCCCCCAAGTCGCTCTTTGAAAATTGGAAAAGACACATCTGCCCAGTCTGAGGAGGCACCACCACTTAGCCAGCCCTTGAAAGGGGAGAGCCCTGCCATTCCTACAGTGAAATTACCAGATCCATCTCCTGTGGCCCCCCCTAAACCAAAAAAAGGGACAGGTCCTCTCCTGTCTCAGGTGCAAGCCCAAGCTAAATCCTGCCCTCTCCGAGCCAAAGACAAGCCCAATCATCTCTTATTCCCTCTCGCCAAAGAAGGGCAAGCCTCCAAAGGTAAGGGCCCCAAAGGAAAATCTCCCACCAAACCCCCTGAGCTAACCACTGCTAAATCTTCGGAGATCCCTCCTGAACCCAAGAAGAGAAAAATGAGGGTCCGAGCTCCAACCATACCCAAAACTCCGGAGCAAAGAAAGGCAGAGAGGGAACGAAAGAGGAAAGAAGAAGAGGCTCTCCTGCAAGAGCATGCAAGGAAGATGGGATGGGATAAATTTTAAGACAGATTCTAACTAGATTGTACCTAGGAATTTCTCTATTTCTTTTACAACTGTTCTCTTGTATTTTGTACATTTCTAATTTTTCATAGACTTTTCCCCTATCTTTACTATCTTGCTTTGCCTGTGTGTGTTTTGTTCCCTGTTCTTTCCTTTTCTTTTAGCATCATTAGTTCTGCTGAACATTCACTTTGAACCAGTGAGGACACTGCTCCTCATAGGTTTGGGAGCACAGTGCACTCGCCAATGGAATAGCAAACATAAGTGCAGCAGACTCATCTAAGCAATATGGAAATGGACCTCTGTTCACTTAAGAATCATGAAATTAAGAAGTTTAAAATTTATGCAAACCATGGACATTATAAACTTCTAATATTCCACATTTCCATGATAATATCACCAAGGAAACCTACTTGTATCAGCACTTAGTGAATCATTAGAGAGAGGAAAAGGTGAGGACATACTTGAAAGTTCAAAGGATGACCATGACACGTGAGAATTGGGCCTACAAAATTTTTCTGTTCTTTGAGGAGTAACTAAGGCATTTCTTTTTGTTCTAAGGACTGGCTGAGTCACTGTGCTCACTAGAAGTTAGGTAACTCCAAGTTGAAATAACTGACAGTACTCATGAGACCTAGGAAAGGATCAAGGCCTTCTCTTGGACAGTTTGAGCCTAAAAAGACCAATCCTAAAGTAACTGCCCTTGTCCATACCCCCTTTGAGCTTTAAATCTTAAAATTCTTCAAAATACACCTGAGTACTTGAACCTGAACCTATGAACCTGATTCAACCTACCCTCACTCTGAGAATTCAGAAGGTAAAGGAGAAAGAGTTTAAGATGGACTAGCTATGGTCAACATTAGGTGAATGGAGAAGAAGGATCTAAAAAAATCTGGCAGTATGGTAACTGAGAACATGGTGGCATTTATGAAAAGCAAAAACAAAATAAAAAGAAGGAAACTCCAGTAAAAAGAAACAAAAATAATGATGAAGAGGAATAAGAGAGAAGTCAAGAGGAACTTTCATTGGAAAATCAAAATCAAGAAGAGAAACTGATCACTTCAATTCGGAAAATCTCAAAGAAGATGAAGGGAGCTGAATTATGGAAGGTGAAGTCATGAACCACCTCTGTGACCTACTGATTTCTCAAATTGGAACCCCTCTTCAACCTTCCATTCTTTTTAACTCTACTCCATAAGCCACATTACAGCTCAGTTAAAAGCCCTTGTGATCCAAAGTTGAGTGAGCTGTCATGTGAAGATAAGGAATTATCCAATCTATGGTGAGGAACTGACAATGATGTCAGCACTTAAGAACTCTGCCTATGCTCATGCTTACAAACCCAGTTGGGGGATGTAACTACTCTTGAGCCTGTGAGAAACTGAACCCCTCAACAAACCTTTATGAGAGTATACCCTGCAAAGCTTTCTTTTGGGTCTGAACTTGAATGCATTATGTATGACCTTAACCTAATTTTTTTTTACATAAGGATAAGCTCAGTGCTGACACACACTTGTGCAATTTTCTGTGATTGCAAACTATTTGGGAAATGCTGTGCAATCATGAGAGTTTATGCTATTTAAGTTACTGTGCAACCAATGAATTAAATTTCTTTTAAGTGTACTGATTCAAGAGTAGACTAAATCTGATTCCTTAATTGCTCATTGGATGACATTGCACTTTTGTTAACTAATTCATTTGAGAAGTTTGTGGGTGTCTTAACTGAAAACCCTCAGGAGACTTCACTCCTCCACTAGGGATCACCTAGGGGTTTAAAAGGCTTGGTACATATGCTAAATGTATCCGTGCTCCCTACGAAAGTGGCATTTACTTTGTAGAGTAGATTTAATGTAGCTTTGCTAAGGGACTAGCAAAGATTAGGTTTGGGGGTGTGTTAAGGCCTAAAAAGTACCACTTTTCACCCCTTACCTTAACCTTTGATTAGACCCTTAGCCACCTAATAAGTTCTTGTTAAGTGTTTTGTGTAGGTAATAATCAGCAGTGAAATAAGGCCAAGAATCCTGTTAAGGAGCCTGCTTTGGCACCAGATATCCCTCAGAAGAATGAACTCTGAATCCGGACCTGAAATGAGCCTCGTGCAGTTGACCCAAGCTTTGGAGGATTCAGGAGAAATATGCCTCGCACAGTTCAACTGAGCTTCCCAAGGCTTTACAGCAACCTCTCGCGCAGATGAATGACTGAAGAGCTTCAGAAACTCAAACTCGCGCAGCTCTCGCGAAGCTCAAGAGTAGAACACATCGCACAGTGTCACACAGTTCAAAGCAGACCTCTCTCAATCTTGAGTAGTTCTCTCAGAACGGCTGAGGAGAGAGAGCTTCAGAACATTCCTCGCGCAGCTGTCGCACAGTCGCCGCGGGATGCAATTATCCGAAGAAGAATGCCTCGCACAGTTCTCGTGCCATTCAAGAAAGAAAACATCCTGGCAAAGGCAAAGCCAATCTAGCGAAGATCAAGTGAGACATAGAGCCTCGCACAGTTCAGAACTCAGTAGAGCCTCGCGAGGTAACTCGCAAAGTCCAAGTAAAGAGAAGTGCTCGCGAAGTTCTCGCACTGCTGCCCAGCGAAGACCGATCGACCGCTCGACAGCTTGAATTTCAACCCCGCGACACTTGAAGACTATGTTTTCTATTCAACCTCGCGAAGCCCAATCCAGCGAGAGCGCAACTCTCTACCGCGCGACTGCCTGAAGAGCAAACCAAGGCAACCTTGCGACGGCTGAAGCTTCAGTGTCAAACCATCCTAGTGAAGAGCAAAGAGCTACCATGTGACAAGTCTGGGAAACTACAGCTACCTAGCGAAGCTCTGACCCTAAACTTCCATCTCTTTAGCAGAGGACCTTCTAGGTATTTCCAGCGATTAGGGCATGCACTCCCATGCTCAAATCTTCATGCACGTGCCCCGAGGCATCTAAGGATCATTATCAGGCCACGTGGCATTGTTAAAATTAGGGTTTCCTAACCCTAATGCGCCACCACCCCACTGCTATATAAACCCATACCTGAGCTTAGGTTTAGGTATCTGGGAACCCATCTCAGATCATTTTATCTTTTCTCTTTCTTTTTAGCACTAAGTAGTTTTCTTTTTTCTTTCCTTCTCTCCATAGTCCAGCACTTGCTGGCTATGCCTTTGTATGTGTTTTTGAATTAGATCAATGGACGTTCTGTAATAGGATCTGTACTTTGTGGGATTGGTGTTTATGTGTGAGATGCTCTGTGCAAGGCTGCTGCCTTGTGATCTACCATTGCTTTGGCTGTGTTTCAAGGCAATGGAGGACTGATTCTATGGGCCATTCAGATCCATGTCACCTGTGTGTCTGGGCTATCATGGTCCTGCAACCTTAGCCCCACCACAGGACCCACTAGATCTGAAATCCCCATGGGAGCTTGAGCTGGTAGCCTTGTGAGCATGGTGGTAGCAGTGATAATCTTGTTTTATTTTGGGCTCCGTGAGGAGGATAACCTCTGGGATAGTCTGTGACCATTTAAGTGGACAGATTATAGCCTTAGGGTGATTCTGATCCACCGATCCAAGATGGATCTTTCTTCTTTACAGTTGAGCTTGTAGAAGCCTGGTGAGAGATTGTACAGAGGCAGACTCCCCCATATTTGTATAGATCTGCCATCAGATGTTGGATCTGATCTGGTTATAGAGATTATAGGCTGATGACTGGACCATTGTAGCCTCGCTCAAGCAATGGACAGCTAGATCGAAGGTTCTACTCAATCTCTTGCTGGTTCTGTGTCTGGGCTATCATGGTCCTACAGCCTTAGCCCCACATATAGGACTTTAGAGGTTGAGGTTCCCTATGGATTCTTGAGCTGGTAGCCTAGATGAAATAGTGCCTGTAATGATTTACTTGTTATGTTTTGACCCATCCCTGGATAGTGGCTCCCCTGTGGGATAATTTGTGACCATTCAAGTGGACAGGTTATAGCCTTAAGGGTGGAATCATGGCAGAGTGATGGGTTGGATCCTTTCTCCTCAAAGGTGATAATGTAGCCTATGGACAGGATTTCTATAACATCATATCTAAATCTAACTTACAAAACTTCTCTGACCTTGGCTCAATAACGTACTTCTCACCCTTTTTATACTCATTTTCCACACTCCATCCATCTTCTCAACACTTTCTTTAGTTTAGATATTAGAATACTTTGAATAAGTGACCTTAAACACCCCTCCTTCTAGGACTGCCAGATCTGTAGACAGATCTGGAGGGACTACTAGAGGTGGCTCCCTTGGAGCTTTAGATCACCTTTCCCTGTGGGACAAACTCTTACTTATCAAAACTTGCTACAGAGGACCCTGTATCTTGCAGGCCTAGGACTTCTGAGTTGTGCTGGATTCACCCCCTATTTTACTCTGTCTTTGATTTTTAAATGACTTTCACCACCAACCAATAATGAAAGCACATCGGAAGTGATCAACAGAAGTCCAATAGAGGGAAGGAGGATGGACCCAAGCAGAGAAGACTGTCGCAATAGACTATGCACCGCAGTAGGGAACCAGAAATGAACCTTCATGCAGTTCTCGCGAGGTTAATATAACTCAGAAAGTGCCTTGCATGGTTCTCGTGAGGATACGGCCTGTAACATTTACACAGCTCATGCAAATCTTGCGCAACTCAATGAAGGAAAGGCTCCATAAAGTAAGCTCCTGCAGTTTTCACGAGGTTTAAAAACTCCATGTATTATCTACTTACGCATTTCTCATGTAGATATAGATTATGAAAACCAGCTCATGCAGTTCTCATGCACTTCAAAGACTCTGTAATTCGTCTGCGCGAGCTGTAATTCAGCCTAGCGAGATCCTTGCAAGACTTAAAGACTACATCCAATTGAGCTTAGTGAGCAGCTTAAGAGCTGCACACATTTCATCCTCACGAGCTATAAAAGGCCACATTTGAACCTTGCGAGATCTGAGCGAGATGCGACATGTGGAGAATCATCCTCACGAGGCACGGGTTCTAGAAGCCACACTTCAGCATCCAAGGACTTTTTGGAAATTTCACACCTCCTAGGGCACACACCCCAAGGTGCTGAGCTGTTTCCCACTTTCGAAGGCATCCAAGGGCTGTAAATAGGCCACGAAGCCAACTCCAAAGCTCTCAGTTCTGATTGGCTACTGCACACAATAGCAACATGGATTGTACACATATAGAACTATTTATGTTTTGTAAGAACATCCAGAATAGCTGGATCAAATTATATTTTTAGAATTAGGGTTAGGGCTTAGTTTCATGTTTCCTTTTTCTTTTTCTTCCTTCCCTAGCACAACACCATTGCTGAGTTAAAGCTTAGTGTAGAAGCTAGTTTATTTCAGTTTTGTAATAGGTTTTGTATAAGAAGAGAGTGAGCAATTTTGGGTTTTTTCTAGGGCTGCTGCCTTGAGGGCACTCATTGTAAGTCCTTTCTAATCAATGAAATGCCATGTTTTTAATGCTCATTAAATCTATATTTTCTTGTATTTTTCATATAGATTTTGAGAGATTTGATGCTCCCATGGTTGCTTGAGCTTGTAGCCCTACAACCATGTGAAAGCAGCAGTATTACTATTCTATTCACAGCCTTTGTGATTAAGATAACCTCTGGGATAGCCTGTGACCATTCTAGTGGGTAGGGTATAACCCTAGGGCAGGTCTAAATCACAAGGCTGAGATGGATTCTTTTTCTCTGCACTTGAGCTTGTAGCCAAGTGAGAGACAGTTGCAGAACCAACTTCTCCTCTATTTTACATTACCATTTTCAGTATTTAGATATGAGATTCTGGCATAGATTGCAAACTTGTAAGATGGGTCATTGCAGGTCCTTTTGTAGGAATGACCAACTGAATCTAAGTCCCCATTCAGCCTGGACTTTCTTGTAGTTTCCACTTGAGTTTCCAGGACTGTTTACTCCTATGAATGCATGAGCCTGTAGCCTTACAAACATAGTGTCTGCAATAGTTCTCATGTTCTAAGTTTAGCACCTATGATTGGATCACCTCCCTAGGATAATCTGTGACCATTTAAGTGGACAGATTATAGCCTTAAGAGCAGTCCAAACCATAGGGGTTAGTTGGATTCTTCTACCTTGCAAATGTGTTTGTAGCCATCTGAAGGACTACTGTGGATCCTGTTCTAACACTGATTTACATTGCTGATTTAAACCTAGCTGTCAATTTCTCATAATTTTTACTTTATTTTTGCACTCCATCATCATTCTTCTATCCCTTTCTTTAGCTATAGTTTTATTCTTATTTTTAGGTTTAGGTTAGCTTTGTGAAACCTAAGCACCTTCTCTTTACCTTTCTTTCTAGTGGAGGTTTAGAGTTGTCAGGTCTGTATCCAAATCTGGAGTTTACGGTACAACCCTTGGGGTTTCAAATCATCACTCTCTGTGGGACAAACTCTTACTTTCAAAGCATGCTACAACCGGCCCTAGATCTTGCAGGACTGTGTGTATACTTCAGATTGTTATTTTCAATCTCCTTCATCTCCCTCTGTTTGGTTTAGATTTATTTTCACCACCACTGTATCTTCTAATAAAATTAGCAGCAAGTATCTAAAAATTACCCAACAGTGTCTCGGGATACCCAAATCAATTTTATAAGCACCGAAGTGCAAAAATATAACTCAAATTCTGGTTTACGCCAAAGGCTCTAGGGTTGGGGCTTCAGTTATTAATCGGGAAGGTGTTAGCCACCCAATCAACCTGCTCGTAAGCGGTCTCTACTATGGTCGGGTCTATGTGTGGCTGGTTTATATAATATATATATAAAAGGAAATAAAATGAGTTGCACTTTCCCTTGCCCGAAGGCACACCGATCCTATTGAGCCCTTCCCGCTTGCCGAAATTTGGGCAGCGTAACGGCTCAATTCTAGGATAGGGGAAAAGCAAAAGAAGGAAGAGGAATAGAGGGGAGAGCCAAAACTCTCGGGCCCTTGTAACACCGTATGAACCTTCGCGTGGCTGCGTTTGATGAGCCTCCGATAGCTTTTATGGTCGCGGGAAGGGTTCTAATCTGTAAGGCTTGGTGGCTAAGAGGTAAGAGAAGAAGGCTAGGGGGCAGACCTAGTTAAATCTAAAGGATTTATGATGGAACATGGATGGTAAAGGATGAATCTCAGTTCTAGAATTTTGTGAAAAGGGAGAGCACTCTAATCTTTTCTCTCCTTTAGAATTTTTTTCAAGCAATTTGTAAGGGGAGTGCCTCTCTATTTATAGAAAGGGGGGTGCCTCTCCATTTTATGCATGCATACAGCATGGGCTGATGCCCCCTAGGTCAGTAATGGTCCAGCCTATTGCTCCCTTATGCTTCTTTAAAGCACACAATAATTCTTCCTCTTACTAATAAGTGAGAGAGGATGAAATGATCACTGGCAACTTCTTATTTGCCCCCAAAAAATCATACTTCACTGTCTTAGGCAGTTGTTTCAACTCCACAACTGGTGGACATATGAGAGAAAAAATAGAGGTGCCTTTGATGGTGGTGGAAGAGGCAACACAATAGGTTTCCATGGTGGATACCTTGTTGCTGCCCCACATCAGAATTTAAGGCTTTCACCTCTTGAACCATAAGTGTGGGGGCCTTGTCTTCCACAATCTCACTCCACACATTCTCAAAAACATCACACAAATTATCACCACGCAGCAGCTTGGGCAATGTCTCTTCCACAAGCTCATCAAAAATATCAATTAAAAAGCAATCTTCAGTATCCAAGTGAGGCTGATTGGCTGCATCATACACATTCAATTTCACTTTCATGTTGCCAAAAGACATCTCCATTACTCCTGATCTACACTGAATACAAGCATTGGCAGTGGCCAAGAAGGGTCTGCCCAAAATCACAGGAATAGAGGTGGTGCATTTGCTTGGCTGCACGTGAAGCAGAAAAAAATCTGCGGGGTAGAAAAACTTGTCAACCCCAAATAACACATCCTCTATCATTCCTACAGGCCACTTTCAAATTTGTCAGCTAGTTGTAGCACCATATGTGTGGGCTTCAATTCTCTCAAGCCTAACTTCTCATAAACTAAATATGGAACTAGGTTTACTGTAGCTCCCAGATCCAATAAAGCCTTCTCAATGGAATGATCCCCAAGGATGCAAGGGGTTTTTGGAACGCCAGGGTCTTGAAGCTTGGTTGGGGTTTCAATGGCTAGCACTTGGTTCCATTTTTCAACACAAAAAATCTTTTTGGATAGATGTATCCTAGATTGTCTTTTGTGGGTGTACAAATCTTTTAAAAATTTTGCATAGGCTGGAACTTGCTTGATAGCATCAAGTAAAGGCAAGTTGATCTTTACTTGTTTGAATGTTTCCATCATCTCCTCCACTTTAGCATTCCCCTTATCAAAAGGAGGTGCTTTCAATGCATTGGGAAATGGCAAATGAGGGACTGATCTCCCATTTGCTGCCTTAGCAAGCTCATCAGATTTTTCTTTATTTTTATATTCAGTTTTCTGTTGGGTACATCAACACTCCCCATATTTTTTATATGTTGCTCTTGCTGCATATCATCATGGGTTGGTCCTTCAGTTCTTGCACTTTTCTCATCAGGCTTAACACCAACTTGGTTATCAACCAACCTTCCACTCTTCAAGGTGGTGACAAATTTTACTTCATGGGAAGAAGTCTCACCCACCATGTACTGCCCCTTTGGATTGTTCATGGGCTGACTAGGCAGTCTTCCCTCCTCTCTCTTAGTCAAAGTATTAGATAGCTTACCAAGGTGGTCCTCTATCTTCTTAATACTTTAGCTATAGGAGTTGACAGTTTGTGATAAAGAACCCAAATTCGGCAGTGAAGCAAGAACTTGCTCTCCAAATGTGAGGGATCTAGAGGATGCTGGGGCTGGTGTACTTTGATGCACAGGTTGAGCCATTGGCTGAGCCATAGGCTGCTGGTATTGGGGCCTTGGAAAGTAATTTTATTGGTATGGTTGGGCATTCCTATAAGGCATGGCTGGGCATTCCTATAAGGCATGGATTGTTGTTGTGGCTGCTGCTGCTACTGATTTTGGAAGGTATCTTGTCTCCACCTCATGTTCGGGTAGTTTCTCCAATGATAACCAACAATAGGTTGTTGTCCATATGACTGAGCACCATTCACATGTTCCATCATAAGGTCTGGAAATTGGACAGCTGAGGGACATTCCCCAAGGGAGTGATGGGGGACTGGCATATCACACATGCCCCCTCCACTTTGGCAGCCATTGGAGGTTACATTGCTTCCATGAGCTTATCAAACTTTTAAGTCAAGATGTCTACTTTCCTTTCCAAATCATTGTATCCACTCACCTCATACATTTTTCCTCTTGTAGTATTTTCTCTAACCAATCTAGGGGTCTCAAAATCTCTTGACTAGGTCTCCCTTTGTATGGTGTTTTCACTAATGATATTGAATAACACCTAAGCCTCATTAGCTGTCTTGTGGAGGTATGTACCACCACATGAGGCATCAACCATATCCCTGCTCCTGGGATCAATTCCTTGATAGAAACTTTGAACAAGTTGCCATTTAGAAATTTGGTGATGGGGACATTACTTCAAGAGTTCCTTAAACCTCTCCCATATTTGGTGAAAGTCTTCAGTTGGGGCTTGGGCAAAAGAGATTATACTCTTCCTCAAGTGACTTGTTTTGGACATGGGGAAAAACTTGGCCAAAAATTGACATTGAAGGTCATTTTAGGACTGAATACTATTGGTTGGGAGCATCGACAGCCAAGTCCTGGCTCTATCCTTTAGTGAAAAAGGAAAGAGTCTCAACTTGATTGCTTCCTCCCCAAAACCAGCAATGTGGAAAGTAGTGCACAGTCCTAGAAATTCATCAATGTGCTTGTAGGGGTCTTCTTTGTTTAGGCCATGTTATGAGGGTAGCATCTGGATGATGGAAGATTTAATCTCATAATTCCCTTAGACAACAGGGAATTGAATGCAGAAGGGGAATTATACACCCCTAGTGCATTGAATTCTTTCAATGTCCTAGGTTGCTCACCCATTACAGAACTACTACAATCAACTACAGGTGTGTGTATGGGATGCTTAGGTCTAAGAAGTCTCTCAACTTCACAATCTAAAGGAGCAATCTCAGGATTAAGAGATCTCCTACCAAGCATACACATAGTAGAAATACAATACAACACAAACAAAATATAACCAAGATTCAGTAAAATAAATTCAAAAACACACAACTACTACTACAGATATAAAAAATTATAGATCTAGAAATATAAATAGAGTTAGGAAATGCAAACTTAAGAAAAGCTTGCTCGTCCAATTAGCACAAAGCTCCTCTCAAGACAGCAAATCCAGATCTGTAATCACAAAGTTAAACTAGAACAAAAACTATAGCAGCAATTAGTCAAACACAAAATAGGCAAATAAAAATCTAAACCTAAAATGAGAAAAAAAACTTAGATCTACCAATTTAAAACATAGATCCCCAGCAGCGGCGCCAAAAACTTGTTGTACTGCTCACCTTGTAATTATTAAATGGTTAAAACAGTAGATTAACTGCACAAATTATAATAATGAGGGATCAAGGTGAGTAGCCAGTCCTACAAGAACCAGGGCTGTTGCAGTAAGTCTTAATAGGCAAGTAAGGGTTTGTCCACAGGGAAATGTGATTTAAACTATGGTAAATCTTGAGATCTATAACAGATCCAACACTCTATTCTAATTTAAACTAAATCAAAATAAGAAAGAGGAGAGGTTTCTAGAATTTGTCACTTTACTAAAAATTATAAAAAATCAAATGCAAGTGATCCAGATTTGATTAAACACAGAGTTAAAGGAATATGGAGAAAATATTAAAATCAAGAGGTGGAGAATAGCAGCTAGGGATTTTGGTCTTGATTAAAAATTATTTGGTTTAAAAGCAGTGCAGGGAAATGGTTTCCAGCAATCCTTCACCTGGCTAGAAGCTCAGGTACAAGGTATAAGAATCTATTCTCAACCTGAGAATTAAAGGAATCCTAAGGCTATAATCTATCTACTCGGATAGTCACAGATCATCCCAGAGATTGTTCAAATTCAGGGATCTTACTTGGAACATCTAAACCATTGCAGATGTTGTCGATGCAAGGCTACAAGCTCAAGCATCCACAGGGATATTAGATCTAGGGAAATCAAATGGTAGTCAAAAGATCTATGGATCTAAATTAACTTTTCATTCAACAATGATTGAACCAATACAACTTACAATCGATTGTTCTTAGATCTGTAATTTGTGTAACACCTAATCCCCCTACAAAGCTTTGATCCTTTGAATTTACAGCTCTTAACCTCACCCTAGCTACTCAAGAGAATTACCCAACCATAATTGGCTAAGAAGAGAATGGGGGAAGAAGGAAGAGAGAGGGAAATTTTTAGAGGGAAATCGAGTTTGGCTCTAGTTCTCCCAATTTTTGGGTGCTCGCTCTCTAATTTCTGTAAGCTTTTATACTCTTCTCGTCTCCTCTCAAATATGTTTTTGCCAATCAGAGCTTTAGAGAATAATTCTATTATTCTGAGCTACTGATGTAGTTGATTTCTCTTCTAGAAGCTCTTTTCTCATTGGTCCAAAAACTGGTAAATACATGTGAGGTAGTTAGGGTTCCCATTTGTGCCCAGTTGCATACCAAAAATACCCTCAGGGGTCACTGACATGCTTTGAAATGTGTGCACAAAGCGTTGGCGTGTGGCAGCTGCTGTGAAAGGAACTGAGAAGTTTCTAATTCGAATGTCGAAAGGTTCTAAGTCTGCTTGGTGTTCTCATCAACATGTTGTAATGGCTGTCGATAGGTTTGATTGACTAGTCGACAGGATTGAAGACTTCTCAATAAGTTCATGAGTCTTCCCAGCATTCACTTCGATAGGATGGAGTAGCTCTCGATAGGTTTGGAGCTTTATTGACAGGTTCGTGTGAACTGGTCGACAGGATTGGAGTACATCTTTACCTTCTGTCAAGTTCTTCATTCATCCTCTCGACAGGTTATAGTAAACCTGTCGACTTTCTATACGGTCTTTAGTTGAGTGCTTGACAGGTTGGCTCAATACTCGAGAGAATGAGCATAGATTCAGGTAAGTTGTCGATAGGTTGCCTTGCCCTATTCGATAGGTTCAGTTGAACCTTGAGATAAGTATCTGGAACCCCTCGACTTCTTCTGTACCTCCAAGTATCCTCTCGATAGGATCCACAATTGTACCTCTAGCCTCTCGATAGGTACTGGAACCTCGCGAGATCTTCATATTTCTAACTCCGTTCCTCTTGACAGGTTGACTTTTATTTCCAGAACCTCTCGACAAGTACTGAGAAGCTCTCGACAGGATCATCTGTTGTGCCTCCAACCTCTCAATAGCTTTATTCTAAGCACCCAAACCTGTCGACAAGTTAGCTTATCCTCTCGACAGGTTGTGTCCTTTGTTTCCACAGCTGGCATACAATCCCATGTTGTTGTTCTTCAATTGTTCAACACTCAACAGCCTCTTGGTGGGTTTAATCTTCATCCCTTGCAATTGCTCTTTGTTCCAAGCATACCCAGTTGCGCTCAAGACATTCTCATGAACTTCTAAGGGTCTGTGGTTTGCTTGGCTAGCTTTGGACTGTCTGAGCATATGTTGAAAATGTATGAGCAGCTTCTTTGGCCATTTTAGGTGGATGTCTACACTAAGACTGCAATTTATTGCTTATCTACGAAATACACTCAAAACACATTATTAGTCTGCTCAGAGGTCCATCAAAGGTCAAGTTAGGAGGTGAAAAATGATATTTTTTACCTCTTAACAATGGGCTAACTAGGCAATCTTCCCTCCTCTCTCCTAGTCAAAGTATAGGATAGTTGACAAAGGTGATCCTCTATCCTTTTAATACTTTGACTATGGGAGTTAACAGTTTGTGACAAAGAACCCAAATTCTGCAATAAAGCCAGAACTTGCTCTTCAAATGTGAGGGATCTAGAGGGTGCTGGGGCTGGTGCACTTTGATGCACAGGTTGTGCTATTGGCTGGGCCATAGGCTGCTAGTATTGGGGCCTTGGGAAGTTATTTTGCTGGTAAGGTTTAACACTTCTAAAGGGTATGAACTACTGTTGTGGCTGCTGTTGCTGCTAGTTTTGGAAAGTATCTTACCTCCACCTCAAATTGGGGTGGTTTCTCCAATCATAATCAATAGTAAGTTGTTGTCCAAAGGACTGAGCACCATTCACATGTTCCATAATAAGGTCTGGATATTGGGCAACAGAAGGACATTCCTCAAGGGAGTGAGTAGGGGACTGGCATATCATACATGCCTCCTCTACTTTGGCAGCCATTGGTGATTGCATTGCTCCCATGAGCTTATCAAATTTTTGGGACAGGCTATCTACTTTCCTTTCCAAATCATTGTAACCACTAATCTCATACATTCTCCATAAGCACAGCTGTTCACTTTCCAACTTGACAGGTTCTGAAGGTGTACTCGACAAGTTTGCTTACCAGCTGTGTTCACACCTCGATAGATCCAATATGTCTTCCAGCAGTCCCATGTCTTGCTTCAGCTCTTGTCAGGTTGGATTGCTGCTGATTGAGTTCCATTCTGCTGCAGCTCCTTGATCTTGAGATCTGTTATGAAATAAAGTTGAATGGTGTTGGCTTTGAGATGCAACTAATGTATACTTGTAGTTGTGATGTCGATCATGTGTAGCTGCTGAGAATGTTGGACCCCAAGGTTATTTAGTGTGCTGCTACTCAAAGGTATCCACGTGGCTGTACTCATCTAATGTGCAACTGCTTCTAGAGACCTCCAATGTGTTGGTTGCTTGATAGGCTTTAACATACTATTTCTCCCTCACATAGCTTGAAAGTATGCTGCTCTAATGTGCACTCATTCAATGTGCACTCTGCTGAAATGTGTAGCTAATGCTCTAAATCTACTCCTTCGCCAAAAATGTATAACTTTGCATCCCTTCGAGTCCTCTTTATTGCTACTTGCTCGAATGATTTGAACCACATAGCTGCAAATGTAGATGGGAGCACTGGGTTGATTCTAATCTCCTCTTCTTAGCACCTTTTCATTGATTGGTTGTATATTCATTGCTAAACTGCAAAACAAACTAAAACAATTATTAAGCACCTCAAGGTCTTACAAAAGTCAGGCTTAAAGGTGTATAAAATGGTATAAATCAGTGATTAATAGAGATCATTCCAGGATGTAATGTTGTTTGGTGGGAGCATGTTAAGCCAATTCCTAGCTTTGTCCTTTAATGAAAAAGTAAAAAGCCTCATTTTGGTGGCTTCATCTCCTAACCCAGCAACGGTAAATGTGGTGCATAAGGCAAGGAACTCATCTATGTGCTTATATGGGTCCTCTTTATTTAACCCATGTAATGATGGTAGTATCTAGATGGTATGGGCTTTGATTTCATAATTTCCTTCAGCTACCGGGAATTGAATGCAAAAGGGGGATGAATATACCCCTACTGCATAGTATTACCTCAGTGGTCTTGGTTGGTCACCCATTTCAACAGGGATGTGTGTTGGTTGTCTAGCTCTAAGGATCCCCTCAACTTCAAGATTTAAAGGTAAAATCTCAGGGTTAAGAGTCCTTCTACCAAACATACAACACACAACAGGAACAAATTACAGCTAATGACAAAATAAACACACTAACTACTACAGCTAAATTAAAAAATTACAAAACTAAAATTGTAATCAAAGGAACAAGAAATGCAAACTTAGGTAGAGTCAGATCCAGCTGCAAGCAATTTGCTACTCTCATGGCTATAGCTCCAAATCTGAGAAAAAAAATCAAAAGGCTACAAAAACAACATCAGCGTTAATTCAAATACAAATTTTGTCTACTAACAAAAAGAAAAGCTCAGATCTACTACTTAGATCTCAAAACCCTGACAGCGGTGCCAAAAACTTGTTGGATTATAACTGCTGTATACAAAAAGAGCATAAAATAGTACCAAACAACGACATGTATACACAGTCCTGCATGATCAGGGCTTGTTGTAGCAAGCTTTAAATGAGTAAGAGTTTGTCCCATAGAGACTTGTGATCTAAGAGGTAGTAGATCTCCAGATCTGACAATCGTAATCCTATTCTAAGTTAAAACTAAGGAAAACAGGAAAAAGAAAGATAGTTTTGTGGTTGTCACAAAACTAAAAACAAAAATGGACTAGTATAGATTAAAAAACTAAATCAGAGATAAAGGGAGATAGAATTGAGGAAGAGAACATATGTTTTGGTAAAATAAAATTCAAATGTGGAGAATAAACAACTGGGAGATAGTTTTCACTGTAAAACTGATTTGCAAAGTAGAGTAGAAGATGGATCTGCAGCAATCTTTCATTTGGCTGCAAGAACAAAAGAGAGGAAGAAGGATCCAAATCTACCCTGAGACATGGACTAGTCCTAGGGCTATAGTCTGTCCAGTCAAATGGTCACAGGCTATCCCATGGATATAATCTAGTCATGAGGGAAATAGATGAAATAGTAAAACCACTGTAAATGCTATGGATGCAAGGTTACAAGTGCATGCATCCATAGGAGCATAGAATCTATAGAAATCTAATAAAAACTCACTAGATCTATAGATTAAATGATCATTAAAATCAGTAATTCATTGATCTAAGATCAACTTACAACAAATTTCTCTCAGATCTGCAGTCTCTGCAAATTCTACACCTCATAAAATTCTCACAAATCATATTACAGATCAACTAAACCTAGCTGCTACAAAGATTTAGCCAGTCATGGCTTGGCTAAGGAGAGATGAAGAAGAAAAGAACAAGAAGAATAGGAAGGAAACATTCAAAAGAATTCCTAAATCTCTGGATGTCTAAATCTGTTGCATTTCCTCCTGTTTATAGAATTCCTAAGTAAAACTTGATCTGCTTTGGCCAATCCGAGAAGAGGTGAATCAAATCAATTATAAGACCTACTGAGGTGGCTGCATTCCCCCCAAGTAATGCTCCAAAGTTCATTAGAACAGCTGTGCACACGTGGGGCAAGTAGGTCAGTTTCCTCTGTACTGATGAATTTCAAAAAAATGCCCTCCAAAGCTGACAGACAGTGCTAGAATTGTGCCTTGAGTGGTTTGAGCTTCAGAATTTCACTCTCGAGTGGTTCTCGAGAGGATGAAAGCTTCAGAATGAATCTCGACAGGTTCAATGGCCTTTAGAAATACAACTCGAGTAGTGCAGACAACAACTCCACAGGATAGCTCATAGGTGCAGGGAACCACTCAACAGGTTTTAATCCTTCAGTACTTCAGCTCGAGTGGTTGAATTGAACTGCTCGAGGTCCATAAATCAGAACATTAAACTGCTCGAGAGGTTCACTTCTTTAAGCACAAACCCCTCGACAGGATGGTAGCTCCAGGTTATCAAACTCCAACTCGACAGGATGGTTTTCAACCCTCTAAACTACTCGACAAGTTAATTTCTTCATTCATGAACCACTGGACAAGTTCAGGCAACCACTCGACAACATTACTACAGCTTCAACAATCGCTCGAGTTTGTATTAGATCTGCTCAACGGGTTGCTTTAACTGCTCAAGGTCCATTTTCTGAGCCCTTGCTACTGTTGGCAATCTGCTACAACACTGTCATGCCTGGGTCTTCTCATCAGTCAACTGTTGACTCAAATTTCTCTCCTTTTGGCTTTTGCTACATGGATTTCTGCACTTCTCTATAGATTATTACTAACTACAAAACAACACTCAAAAAGTAATTATTAAACAACTCTAAGGTCTATCAAAGTCCAGGTTAGGAGGTAAAAAATGGTATTTTTCAGAGATTAACAGATAACCAAACGTACCAGTCAAATTACATATCTTATGTTTAAATTTCAGATTTCTAAATTAGAAAGTTCAAATTACAGATTAACCACTGTACCGATTCGATTCCACCCTAGCAGCCCACAGTGTGCTTATAATCCGCCCTTAGCGGTCCACGGTGTACTTACAATCAGCCCATAGCGGTCTACGGTATATTTATAATCCGCCCGTAACGGTCCACTTAAATTTTCCTCTTGACTTATGGTTCGATTCACGATTCAAGGATTAATGGTTTCATTTCTATTCATTTATCGTTCGAAGGATTTACATATAAGTCAGGATTCAAAACTTGCAAAAACTCACATACTATGTAAAAAATATGAAATTCCTTACATGATTTACGAAGGTTACATATAATGTTCAAAACGAAAATCATTACCTGATTCGATATTTCAATAAATTCCCAAAACAACCAAGATGTCAAAATTTTGATAATTCAAAGCTTTCGAGTATTTCAAACATTCAAAATATTCAATCAAATGTTGAATTTCAAAGATCTAATGTTTAAATTGCAAAGAGTTCAAATACTAATTTATGTTCAAATCAAAACTTATCACATTTCAATCGATCATATCCAGCAGCTATAAAATTAAATAAAAAATACCATTGTGAAATAAATTTACCCCACCTTAACCTCGAAGCCAAAACGAAGATTTCCTCTTTCAATGCAACCTTCCCATCACGCTCCCTTAATCACAACCTAGAGAACAACAACAATTCATACTTTACATCAAATATAACGAAAAATGGGAAGTCCTGATGCCTCCCCGAGTTCCCATACTAAAAATAAAAAAATCTCAGAATCTGACCAAATCGATCGGTCAAATCCAAAATCAATCGATCGGTTTCCAAAATTGATCAATCAAAATCCAATTTGATTGGTCAGTTTCTTCAGAAAATCCACACATCTCTGTTGTCACAATCCATTCGATCGGCCCCAAATCGATCGATCATTTTCCAAATCGATCGATCGAATTCCATTTCGATTGATTGGTTTCTTCAGGAACCTAATTCTCTCTATTTTACAATCCGATCGATCAGTGCACCAACCAGTCGATCGGGCTCCAAAATTGATCAATTGAATTCCATTTCAATCGATCGATTTAACAAATCAATCGATCAAATTTCATTTTGACCGATCTGTTTCTCCTAAAACCTTTCACATTTTGTTCTATCAAAATTGATCGATCGAATACTTATTTCGATCGATCGATTTTCATAGATTTTCCAGAAAGACGGGCTTCTTCTTTCTTCACTCCATTTTCTTCAAAATCCATTTTCAAGCATCCTAATCACCCATAAATCATAACCAATTTAAATTGACTTTTACCCATTAATCTCGCGAGAGCAACGCTTACGGTGATTGATATCGAAGAATCGGCATCAACTCTCCACGTTCGCCCGATTTCTTGAAACCCTCTTTTATTTTCGATCGCAATGGAGCCGAAGGTTAACTCCATATGATGCACAACATAACTAAAGGTTTCTTATTCAAAGAGGGTCGATCTTGAGAGAGACTAATGGGGGTTAAGGTTTCTAACAAAAGAAAGGGGTTCGGGAGAGAGATGGAGTTCTCTCTGTCCTTGATCGCAATTGTGCCACAATCGATGCACTCTTACGATGACTCGACGAAGAAGATGAAGAAGTTGAGAGGGAGATCAACAACTCTCCAGTTCTCCTCTTTTCCTTTTCTCTTCTCTTTTGCTTCACTCTTCTCTTTCTCTCTTTCAATTGCAACTGAATGAAAAACCCACAGGTGGGGGTTTTGCTTATAAGACGGGGGTGGTTTTGGTGTGAAGCTTGTACACCCACAATGGCGTATTAGTTTAGTTTGGTGTTAAGCACATACACCTAACAAGGTGTTTACTATTATCCAACTAAACTTTTAGTTCGGTGTGGGGCCTGCACACCCAAACTACTTATCAGTCAGACTCGGTGTGTAAGCTTTGGTCAAAAAATTTCAGACGAAGTCCAAACGGACCCAAGATGATTTTATTTGGAAAATCTAAAACGGTGACGCATTTCTCAATGG
The DNA here is from genome assembly GCA_021018995.1 of Chloranthus sessilifolius. Classification (NCBI taxonomy): domain Eukaryota; kingdom Viridiplantae; phylum Streptophyta; class Magnoliopsida; order Chloranthales; family Chloranthaceae; genus Chloranthus; species Chloranthus sessilifolius. The sequence continues at coordinate 51,449,126 of CM037598.1, forward strand.
ACACGCACCTAATCAGGATCTACGGTTTAAGATTTTTTCAGGATGTTACATTCTTCCGACCTTAATGAATTTTCATTCTCGAAAATTCTCGCACTTAATTCAAAGAAGTACAGATTCTTCATAGTCCAGAACATGAGTAGTCACCTTCTCCTAAAGATTCAATAATTTACCATCAATAAGGATCAGGGTCATTACATGCTCCCCTCCTTAAGGAATTTTCATCCACGAAAAGTCATTAGGCGGCAATCGAATCGGATGATCACGAACCAATTATCAAGGTGACACCGATTTGAAAACAGATTCTTATACAACAGAAAGCATGACAATTGTTAGTGGTAGTGATACTATGACAAGAGAACACATAAGACATACTGAGATCAAAATTCTCTATAGGGAAAGAACACAATCCATTAATTGAAGACCTACATCATGCAGTTAAAATTTATCCCAAACCTACTCCGCCAATAAGTCATGGGGGCCTAGTCAATCAACCAACCATGCATTTACATTAAAATTCACAACAGGAAAATACCTACAACGAAGCTGAGGTAATGTAACTATTCAAGAATGACACACATTCCTAGCTATCAGAATACCATTAGAATATATCGATGCTTAGTTGAAGGAATAGATTCTCAATTATACATAGTTAGGTACATTAGGTACCAATCATAATCCGTATTATTCTTTGTAGCAGAGTACACATTACAATACATGTACCTACAAGAATTCAGAATATCCACAACTAAACATGAATTACCTATTACACAGAACATACATTTTGCCCAAATGAAAATTCCACTTAGCATCAATTCAGAATTGCTATTATCCACCAAAACAGGACACAAGCAGCTACACACAATTCCAGAAAGATCCACAACTAAATCCAAACATCCACAACTAAACATATGATTATATCTAAAACTAAGCAGTATGTCCACAACCATTAGTAATTTTTAATAACCTTTTAAACATAAAACCAAATGCTGGTAGCCATCTAATGGTCACGGTCGAAGCACGAATAACCATCCAAATATAACAACCTAAACCATCTAGTGTAAGGTTCTATCATTTGAAACTCAACCTTAAATTGTAGGTCGCGAGGGCTCATGAGAGCTTGTCAATGTCGTATGTCCTTTCTTTGTCGCACGACAATCCTTTATCAAATGTCCTTGCCGGCCACACTTGAAGCATGTGCCCTTGACCCACCTGCACTCTTCCGTCTTATGCTTCCCGCATCTTGAGCACGACTCAATTAGGGCGGCTGAAGCGGTGTGTGGAGTCAGTTGCACCCTTGACTGAAGCGTCGTTGAAGGATGAAAAGACCTTACAAACATAGACATGGGTGGTCGCGAGTGGATAGTCTGAGCAGGTTGACTGGTTGCTGGCATCAAGAGCCTTGATAACTCGGTTGCCTGCTCATGGGCATATGACTGTATTTGACTTCCTCTGCCTCCACTCTGTTAATCTCTTCTTTTATACATATCCTAAATATCTTTTTCGGCAACCAGACCGTTATCCATCACAGCTTCATATGTATCTAATTCTACCATAGAAATTCTATCGCGTATGTTCGGCCTTAAGCCGCGTTCAAACTTATTGGTTTTCATCAGATCTGTGGCCACATATTCTGGGACAAACCTTGACAACCTTGTAAACTCGGTCTCATACTCTCGAACGGACATTCCCCCTTATTCCAAATTCATAAATTTTACCGCCATCTGACTTCTCACTTACATCAGAAAGTATTCCTTGTCGAATACTTCGACAAATTCTTCCCAAGTCCATTACCCACCAGGGTTATCCTGTTCTCTGACCCTTGATACTAGTTTCCACCAAGGGTCGGCTTTACCTTCTAACTGAAAAGAAGCCCAACTTACTTTTTCCTCCTCGGTACATGACAATCATTGAAGAATCTTCTCCATCTAGTTAAGCCATTTCTCTACTTCAAGCGGATCAGTCTGACCATAAAAACTAGGGGGTCTCATCCTCCTAAACTCTACAAATGTTGAAGGTTGAGGTGGGGGCTAATAATTGTTAGCATTATTTGCAGTCATCAACTCTGTCTATTGTGCCAATGCATTGGCCAGTTTCCATTGCTTGAGCCATCCTTTCCCTTTCATCTCCTCCCCCCAACGGTGTGCTTGTACTCGTGGTGACTCTCTCACCACTAGATGTTCCCACGCCACTTGGGGCACCTCTGTTGTGTCTTGGCCTACCGCGTGGGGCCATAACGATCTGACACAATGAAATAAAAGTTTCAATTAATAGATGGTCCCAATGTTCTAACGTAACTCTAATACTCATTGCCTATGTTTAGACAGATTTTAATGCCATATTCCTACACTTAGAGCTATGGCTCACAGTTTCCCATAAGCCCTAAAGCCTAAGCTCTAATACCAACTGTGACAACTTGATTTTCCTAACACACTTTTTTTTTTCTTTCGCATGGATCTTCTGGAAAACTGGACCGTCAGATCGTAGATCACAATCTGATACAGAATACTTGGTACATCAACACACTTATAAAAATCAAAGCAGATAATACATATGGCATAATTAAAATCTCCAGTTCTAATATCCAATTTGAACAGTAAACTAAAACAAGCCACCAGTGATGGTCAACCATCACCTAATAGTGGTGTAGAATATATGTATAATATCACGAATGTACGAAGCCCAAACTTACTAAAATCCATGATGTAGTAAATCTACGATCCTGAAATCTTACAAATCCTCAGGTCCTCAATCCTCAAGTCCGGTGTCCTGATAAGTGTTATACCTATGTCTATGACGTATAGTCGGGGTGAGCTAACAACTAAGCTTAGTAGAGAAAACCGATACCAATATACATCTCATCAGTCATGCATAGATTCAAAGACAAAGATCAAAACATTTTCATGTTAAAACTGATGACATTTTCAAACTCAAAATAGAAACTAAATTCAAAGGCATTTTTTCCTATCAAAATCGAAACTGATGTCAAAGGCATTTTCTTATCAAAACCAAAACTGATTTCAAAGGCATTTTCTTATCAAAATCAGAATTGATTTCAAAGGCAAACTAATTTCAAAGGCATTTTCTTATCAAAGAAAACTTCGTCCCAAAATAGGGTGTCTTGTTCATGTCAAAATTCATGTCAAAACCATGTCAAAGCGAAAAGCACTTTTCTGGATCTAATTCACATATACTTACATGTCTTATCTTCATTTTACTAAGTTCGCTTCACATTCACTTCCTTGTATTATCTTGCTTTACTGAGTTCGATTCACATTCTCTTACATGTATAACTTATTCAATTCATGGATATCTCGCCGTTCCGATTCGAATCACGGATATCCCGTCGTGTCGTTCTTACACATTCTTACATAGCTTACATAGTGAGTTCAAAGTTTCGGATTCAGTGTTTAGATTTCAAAGCACGATACAAATAATGAATTACAATTAAACTGTCGTACCAGTTCAAATTACGGATATCCCGCCGCACTGGTTCAAATTATAGTTATCCCGCCGTACCGCTTCAAATTATGGATATCCCACCGTACTAGTTCAAATTATGGATAACCCACTGTACCGGTAAAATTACGGTTCTTATGTTCAAATTTTAGATTTCTAAATTAGAAGAAGGTTTAAATTACGGATAAACCATCGTACCGATTCGATTCCGCCCTAGCAGCCCATAGTGTACTTATAATCCGCCCTTAGTGGTCCACAGTGTGCTTACAATCCGCCCATAGTGGTTCCCAGTATATTTATAATCCACCCATAGCAGTCCACTTAAATTTTCCTCTTGACTTATGGTTTGATTCACGACTCAAAGATTAATGGTTTCAATTCTAATCATTTATTGTTCGAAGGATTTACATATAAGTAAGGATTCAAAACTTGTAAAAAGTCACATACTATGTCCAAAATATGAAATTCCTTACATGATTTACGAAGGCTACATACAATGTTCAAAACCAAAATCATTACTTGATTTGATATTTCAATAAATTTCCAAAACAACCAATATATCAAAGATTCAATAATTCAAAGCTTTCGAGTATTTCAAACATTCAAAATATTCAATCAAATGTTGAATTTCAAAGTTCTAAAGTTTCAATTGCAAAGAGTTCAAATACTAATTTATGTTCAAATCAAAACTTATCACATTTCAATTGATCATATCCAGCATCTATGAAATTAAATAAAAAATGCAATTGTGTATGAAATTTCTCCACCTTAAACTCGAAGCCAAAACGAAGATTTCCTCTTTCAAGGCAACCTTCTCATCACGCTCCCTTGGTCACAACCTAGAACACAACAAATTTTCATCCTTTACATCAAATATAATGAAAAACAGGAAGTCCTAAAGCATCCTCGAGTTCCCATACTCAAAATAGAAAAGTCTCAGAATCTGACCAAATCGATCGCTCGAATCCCAAACCGATCGATCGGTTTCCAAAATCGATCAATCGAAATCTAGTTCGGTCGGTCGGTTTCTCCAGAAAATCCACACATCTCTGTTATCACAATCTGATCGATCGATCGGTTTCCAATTCGATCAATCAAATTCCATTTCGATCGATTGGTTTCTTTAGGAACCTAATTCTCTCTCTATTTTACAATCTGATCGATTAGTGCACAAATAGGTCGATCGAACTCCAAAATCGATCGCTCGAATTCCATTCTGATCGATTGGTTTCACAAATCGATCGATCTGTTTCTCCCAAAACCTTTCACATATTTGTTCTGTCAAAATCGATCGATCGAATACTTATTTCGATCGATCGGTTTTCACAGATTTTCCAGAAACACAGGCTTCTTCTTCCTTGACTCATTTTTCCTCAAAATTCATTTTCACGCATCCTAATCACCCATAAATCATACCCAAACTAATTATAACCAATTTAAATCGAATCTTATTCTTTAATCTCATGAGAGCAACACCTACGGTGATTGATATCGAAGAATCGACATCAAGTCTCCACGCTCGCCTGATTTCTTGAAACACTTTTTTATTTTTGATCTCAATGGAGCCGAAGGTTAACTCCACATGATGCACTACATAACTAAAGGTTTTCTCGTTCAAAGAGGGTGGATCTGGAGAGAGATTAATGGGGGTTAGGGTTTCTAACAAAAGAAAGAGTTTTAGGAGAGAGATGGAGTTCTCTCGGCCCTTGATCGCAACCGCGCCACAATCGACGCACTCTTGCGATGACTCGATGAAGAAGATGAAGAAATTGAGAGGGAGATAAACAAATCTCCAGCTCTCCTCTTGTTCTTCTCTCTTCTCTTTCTCTTCTCTCTTCTTTTTCTCTCTTTCAATTGCAACTAAATGAAAAGCCCATAGGTGGGGGTTTTGCTTATAAGACGGGGGTGGTTTCGGTGTGAAGCTCGTACAACCACAATGGCATATTAGTTTGGTTCGGTGTCAAGTACATACACCTAACAAGGTGTTTACTATTATCCAACTAAACTTTTGGTTCGATGTGGGGCCTACACACACAAACCACTTATCAATCAGACTTGGTGTTGAGCCAATACACCACCACGATGTATAAGTTTTGGTCTAAAAATTTCAGACAAAGTCCAAACAGACCCAAGATGATTTTATCTAGAAAATCCAAAATGGTTATGCATTTCTCAGCGAACACGCACCTAATCCGGACCTACGATTTCAGATTAATTCAGGATGTTACATTCTTCCCACCTTAATGAATTTTCGTCCTCAAAAATTGACGCAGTTTATTCAAAGAAGCACAGATACTTCATAGTCCAAAACACGAATAGCCACCTTCTCCTCAAGAGTCAATAATTTGCCATCAATAAAGATCGGGGTCATTACATGCTCCCCTCCTTAAGGAATTTTCGTGCTCGAAATTTTATTAGGCAACAATCGAATCGAATGATCGAGAACCAATTATCAAGGTGAAACTAATTTAAAAACAAATTCTTATACAATAGAAAGCATGACGACTGTTAGTGGTAGTGATACTAAGACAAGAGAACACATAAGACATACTAAGATCGAAATTCTCTATAGGGAAAGAACACAATCCATTAATTGAAGACCTACATCATGCAGTTAAAATTTATCCCAAACCTGCTCCGCCAATAAGTCAGAGGGGTCTAGTCAATCAACAAACCATGCATTTCCATAAAAAACCAGAACAGGTAAATACCTACGACGAAGTTGAGGTCATGTAACTATTCAAGCATGACACACACATTCCTATCTATCAAAATGCCATCAGAATATATCGATGCTTAGTTGAAGGAATAGATTCTCAATTATACATAATTAGGTACATTGGGTACCAATCATAATCCGTATTACTCTTTGTAGCAGAGTACACATTACAATACATGTACCTGCAGGAATTCAGAATATCCACAACTAAACATGAATTACCCATTACACAGAACATACATTCTGCCCAAATGAAAGTCCCACTTAGCATCAATTCAGAACTGCGATTGTCCATCAAAACAGGACACAAACACCTACACATAATTTCAAAAATATCCACAACTAAACAGATGATTATATCATAACCTAAACCAAATGTTGGTCGCCATAGCATGAATAACCATCCAAATATCATAACCTAAACCGTCTCTTGTAAGGTTCTAGCATTTGAAACTCTACCTTAAATTGTAGGTCGGGAGGGCTCATGAGAGCTTGTCAATGTTGTCTGTCCATTCTTTGCCGCAAGACAATCCTTTATCAAATATCCTTGTCGGCCACACTTGAAGCATGTGCCCTTGACCCACCTGCACTCTTCCGTCTTATGTTTCTTTCCACATCTTGAGCATGACTCAATTGAGGCGGCTGAAACAGTGTGTAAAGTCGGTTGGACCCTTGACTGGAGCGTCGTTGTAGGGTCGGAGGACAAAAAGTCTTCGCAGGCATAGAAATGGGTGGTCGCGAGTGGATAGTCTGAGCAAGCTAATTGGTTGTTGGCATCAAGAGCCTCGGTAACTTGGTTGCCTGCTCGTGGGAATATGATTGCATTTGACTTCCTTTGCCTGCACCCTGTTGATCCCTTATTTTTTACATATCCTCAGTATCTTTTTCGGCAACTAGGGCCTTATCCATCACACCATATGTCTCTTATTCTAACACAAAAATTCTATCGTGTACGTTCGGCCTTAAGTCACGTTCAAACTTATTGGCATTCATCAGATTTGTGGCTACATATTCTGGGGCAAATCTTGACAACCTTGTAAACTCCGTCTCATACTCTCGAACGGACATTCCCCCTTGTTCCAAATTCATAAATTTTACCGCCATCCGACTTCTCACTTGCTTCGAAAAGTATTCCTTGTTGAATACTTCGACGAATTCTTCCCATGTCCATAACCCACTAGGGTTATCCCGTTCTCTGATCCTTGATACTGATTTTCACCAAGGGTCGGCTTTACCTTCTAACTGAAAAGAAGCCCAACTTACTTTTTCCTCCTCGGTACACGACAATCATTGAAATATCTTCTCCATCTAGTTAAGCCATTTCTCCACTTCAAGCAGATTAGTATGACCATAAGAACTAGGGGTCTCATCCTCCTGAACTCTACAAATGCCGAAGGTTGAGGTGGGGGCTGATACTTGTTGGCATTATTTGTAATCATCAACTCTGTCTGTTGTGCCATCACATTGGCCACAATTTCCATTGCTTCTGCCATCCTTTCCCTTTCATCTCCTCCCCCCAATGGTGTATTCGTACCCTTGGTGACTCTCTCACCACTAGATGTTCCCACGCCACTTGGGGCGCCTCTATTGTGTCTTGGCCTATTGCGTGGGGCCATAACGATCTGACACAATGAAACAAAAGTTTCAATTAATAGATGGTCCCGATGTTCGGACAGAACTCTAAAATTCATTGCCTATGTTTAGATAGAACTTAATGCCATATTCCTACACTTACAGCTATGGCTCACTGTCTCCCATAAGACCTGAATCCAAAGCTCTAATATCAACTGGGACAGCCCCATTTTCCCGACACACCTTTTTTTTTCTTCAGCACGGATCTTCGAGAAAATCGGACCATCAGATCATAGATCACAATCTGATATAGAATACTTGGTACATCCATGCACATGCGAAAATCAAAGCAGATAATACATATGGTATAATTAAAATCTCCAATTCTAATATGAAAAATTGACCCACTTTATTCAAAGAAGTACAGATACTTCGTAGTCTAGAACACGAGTAGTCACCTTCTCCTCAAGAGTCAATAATTTGCCATCAATAAAGATCGGGGTTATTACAGTTTAAGAAACCATTCTTTATTCATATTTCTCAAGTAGTTTAGGAACTTAAAAGAAAAGTATATATTTTCAGAAAATTAATATATTTGCAAGTACATATAACCTATCTTCATGGAAATGATCCTATGCTAGTACTATAATTTTCATTGTGCGCTTGCAATACATTAAGACTTAATTATATATATGCCAACATAAGCTGCTAACAGGTTTTTGGCACCGCTTCCGGGGATAGTGTTTTATGTTGTATTTACATTAATTTAAGAAAATAAGTATTTATCTTTCTCTTTTGATATTTCTTTATATTTTTAATTTTCTTTGATCACTTCTTAAATCTTTTGCAGGTTTATTCGGAGTGACGAATCAGAGTTTTAATTTGCCCTTATCAGAGAAGCTCGAGGCCCATATTTGTTTCTCTCCCTGCTTTCTAGAATAAAAATTAAATAAAATTAAAAACACAAAAACATAGTTTTTATTTTTGTATGCATCACACCCGATCTTGAAGCCTAGATTTCTTCGAGTGTGATCCAGAAATTGAAAGGACTCTCTTGATTAATTTAGCAACACACCGAATTTCCACAAGAGAATCCTTAATTATGGTTGATGATCGTTCAATTCAAGCACATTTCAGCCCCGTTGCTTGGGCTGCACTCTCCTATATAGTTATACCAGAGGTTGCAGCCAGGCAGAAATACGAAATCAAGCTTAATACACTTCAAACTGTACCCTCTTTTCATTGGCATGATAGAGAAGATCTCTATCAACACTTAAGGGATTTTATAAAACTCTGCACAATGTTACCATTGTCAGCAGCTAATGAGGAATTAGTTAAGTTACGACTATTTCCTTTCTCTCCCAAGGATAAAGCGAAAGCATGGCTAACTTCACTACCTGGCAGGAGTATAACCACTTGGGAAGAATTGCAATCCTAATTCATAAACGAGTACTTCCCAATTGGTAGAACTAACCAAATTGGGCAAACAATTCAAGATTTCAGGCAGCAGCCTGGAGAATTGTTTTATGAGAGCTGACAACGAATGAAGGACTTACTGAGGAAGTGTCCTCACCATGATGTCTTGAATTGGTCGATAGCATAGAGTCTATCAAGGGTTGACTGAGACTAACCAGTCTACAGTTGACGCCGTAAGTGGAGGAGCCTTTCTGGCTCAAAATGGTCAGTAGTCTTGGAAATTATTTGAGAAACTGGCTGATAACTCATCACAAAAATAAGCTCTGCTTAGATCTGATCCCGATATCACTCGTTACACCCTGCTCGTGAGGGGTGGACTTTACGATATTAGCAAAGATAAATTAAAGAAAGAGGACAATATGAGTTCAAAGGTTTTGGTTCTTGAACAACAAATCTTGATACTATTGGCTGCCAAATTAAGCACTCTGAATAGATATTTGGCAAACTATTCTAATTGTCAGACTCAGACATATAATGAAAACTTAGTTGCACTACCATACCAGGAAGCAGTGAAAAATGAGCAAGTAATGGCTTTTTTGAGGGGAGATTAAGGAAACCCATATAATCCAGCATAGAGGAACCACCCTGAATTTAACTATGGTTCCAAAGGAGGAGCACAACTAGCACCATCGGTTGCGCAACCTCAATTTCTCCAGATTTAAAATTTCCACCAATGACCTCCATTGCCTGCTGCACAGCCTAATTTGGACCACAGAGCAATGCACCTAATGCCACAGTTTAAATCCTTTGGGATTTGCAGCAACAGTTGCTTCAGCACTCAACAGATTTACATGAGCTTGCTCAATTCTCTCAAGTGCTCAACTCACATACTCAGTCCATTACAAAGCTGGAAAGCCAGATAGGCCAGCTAGCTTCCTAAGTGGCGAAAAGAGAGTGGCTAATTACCAATGCAGCAAGTCAACAATCCTAGAGAACAAGTGCTCTTGGGGAAGACATCGGCTCCCCAAAATCAAATATAGAAACTTTATGGATCGTCGAGCTACCAATTCATCCGTAGCACCCATTGTAAAATATGTAGATTTATTTCTTTTTCTTTTTCATTTAGGTATTACACTATGACACAAATCGTTGAAAAATGATGAATCTTAATGTAAACCCTATTGTATAGTATAGCGAACAATCATATGGATTTATGATTGATCGTCGTTATAGTCATGTCTATCAGTGAAAGCGTAGTGATTACGATTCAATTGATATGAGGGTTCGTACTACTATTACTGAAAGCTAGAATCAACCGATGATTCTAGGTCAAAACCTGAATGATGATCGGTTCAGCAAGTCGCCACTGAAATAGGGCCTACATATTCGTAAAAATGATATGTTGGCCCCATTTTTGAACTCTCCAGTTTTCCTCTCCTACCTTCCCTCTCTTTTTCAAAAAGTTCTTAATCTTAACCGTTCTCTTACTCAAGTCAATCATTTTGCTTTTCTCTACACCCCTTGCCTCCTTTGTTATATTTCGAAAACCCTGCGTGCATTCCATTTCACATTTATAAATTAGAGTTTCAATTATCGAGAGGTAAGGTGGCAATTTTAACGATCGAATGGAAGGTTTTCTAAAAGAAATTTTTATTCAAATATGAAAATCAGCAAGCATGGGAAGAAGAGAAGAAGGCGTATGAAGAAAAAATCGCAGCTTTGATTGAACATTTTGGAGGATTAATGGTAATTTAAGATGATATAGAAACCGCAAGGGAAAAAGCTCTTAAAGATTACCAGCAAAAACTCCATCAACAACTGAGTGAGAAGAATCATCTATTGGCTGTAGCTGATGAAAAAACTCGAAAACTACAAGAAGATAACAATTCCCTTTGTTTAATCAATGTTGAACAGAAGCTGATCATTAAGTCTCTCACAAAGAACTGTTGGGTCGTAGTAACAAAAGACCAAATTAAGTAGAAAAGCTGAGAATAGAGATGTAACTAAAATCTGTCATGATTAAAAAGTTGACTGCGGATCTGAAAAATAAAGAGAAGGAGCAACATAGCCTGGAAGGAAGCTCCTATAGCTTAGTTGATGAGAAGAAAAGCACGGATAGGGATGAGCCTGCAACACATGGAGAACCACTTTCAGATGAAGAACAAGATAATTACTCTACAGATGTGGTGTCTGACTCGGAAGAAGACCCTACTACTATTCTTGTACCATACCCTTCATCAGCAAGTGAGTGAAAAATACAGAAAATCACAAGCTTCACAGATATGATCTTTACGGTAAATAAATTAGTACTCTAGTTTTTTATTAGGTTTATACTTTTATGTAATTAGTTTTTATCTTTTTTAATAGTAGTTTAGATTTTTCTACATTCTCATTGTAAATATTCCGATAATATATGAAATTTTCTTTTGACTAACTTTCTCACTAATTGTGTAATTGTTCCTAACTTTTCTTTTTCAATTTTTGTTATTGATACTTCGAGAATAAGTCGCGGATATTTTTCTCTCAAGTTTGGGGGAGAATATATAACTGGTAACAGATTTTTTTCCCAGTTCACATTCGGTATTATTAGTAATTCAAAGGTAAAAATTTTTTCAGTGACCCCTATTTTTGTGCCAATGAGGGCATTGTCCAAATTAAGTTTGGGGGGATACACAACTTCTGTGTATAATAGTAGTTTATTAGAATATAATAGTTAGTTTTATATTGATAATTCTCTTTCTTTCTCTATTTTTTTTAAATACTTTTTTTAAGTTAATCATTATATGTGAATTATGATACAAAAAATTGCGATCCATCATAATAGAAGTTCAATAATTAGAATATAGAACTATACAATTCATATTTTGCTCGTTGAACACTTTATTAGATTGAATGTTTGAAACAATAGATTGATCTAAACTGCAATATTTTAGACTATAGTTTCAAAATTATAAACTAGTGAGCATTAGAGATTGCTTCTATTCAAGTCAAAAGCTTCTCTGAACTTCTTTACTAGTTTTATCTCATACTGTCGAATTTATAATCAAAATATTTTATGACTATGATAACCTAATTTTTTGTCTAGAACTATCTGTTTGAAATATCAAAACAATAAGGCATCTATGCTAGTAAATCGTAACGATGAATAAAGGCCACCTTTTGTTAATTAGAGCCAAAAGGCCAAAATCCCATAAAATAACTTATCCTTTGAACCCATATTAGAAGCCTAAACCTAATTTCTTTGTACCAAAATTTTGAAAACCCTTAACCATATATACTGCGCAAAGCTTTTAACCTTTAACCCTTAAAATTAATGCGAGTTTAGTATACAAAAAAAGGGAAGAAGAGAGAATGAAAGGAGTAAAAAGTAAAAACATATAAGGGGAATGCTAAAAGAGAGTACAACTGAATAAATTAATATGAAGAATATAGGAAAGGAGTGAAAAATTGTAAAAAGACGATTTAGAAAAAAAAAAATTGTAAAATACGATTTTACAAAATAATTAAAGAAATGGGATTTACAGAACAAAATAAAAGAAAAATAGTAAATGGGAAGAAGTTATACAATCCTTGGATACTTACTAAAGTAGAAAAGAAGAAGTCTGAAAAGATGGGAGAAAGAAGAGCTAAATTCCCAGAAAATTTTTGAATCCTTGTACCTTTCTTTGACACCTTCTGAAACCGAAAGTCCCATTACAAGTCGAAGGAAAGACCTTTATGATTTACGATTTGCAAAAGCATAAGCCTAGTAGAGATATGAATACTAGATACTATGGATTGCATAGGGAATCATATGAATAGAATTGATTATCTTTTCAATAAAATTAAATTTTTTGGAATTATCCTTTGACTGAATTCTTCTAAATACATGGAGAGAACCCAAAAGTTTCGATATTTTGTTGAGAGTATGTCAATAGTGAGTTTTTGAATGAAAATATTTTCTAAATCTATAGTTTAGAAAAATTTATGAAGCATAAACTATTCACATATGCATACTCTCCCTGCTTACTATGAATTAGAATTGTTGGAGTCAAGGATAACTGTGACAGCCCAGATTTTCTTACCCCAAAATTTTTGCCGTCAAATCGTAGAACACAGTCTGATTTACAAAGTCATCTTTGATATAATAAAGTTTGCATGCTTTTGTGACAGCTCAATCTTCCCTACTTAGATCATTAGAAGAATCGAGCCATCAAGTATTGCGTAAGCTCACATAAGAGCAAAAGCAAAGCCGATAAAGGCAAAACACATGGCATAGTAAACAAAAGATTTCCCATCCTTCTATCATAGACAAAAGAATTAAGCTATAAGGACCACCGATGATGGCCTTCCGTAACCTAAACAGTGGCTTACAGATTTTACACAAAACTGTATAGAGTTTTAGTCCAAAAATATACCGATCACCAAAACACAATAGCCAAAAGTCTAGATGAGCCACTCAAGGATATAATTGGTCAAGTGTTAGTTTCGTGTCTTCTTCCAGATTAGAAACGGGATCTTCCTCCAGCAAAGGATCCCCCCTTGTATCAACTCCTGCACCGGTGACGTATAGTCGTGGGATGAGCTACAGTCCATGCTCAATAGGGAATAACAAAGCTAGATCGCTTATTTTAATCACGCTTATTCATGAATCTTGATGCATAGATATAAGTAGTTTAAAGAAAATACAAACGTGAACTATAATATCAAAGCATATCTTTTCATGAACGTAAATAGTCATGTTTCAAATAATGCATATCAGATCAAGAAAAGCATAACAAGAACTTGGACACATGTCAATCAAAGTAAGTCACGAGAACGCATAACAAGAATTCTCAAGCAAGTTCAATGTCAAGCCCCTAAGCTACGTTAATAGGGTCACTTGAAATAAGAAGGGTCCATACGAGAAAGATATCTGAAACAGGTCAATCCCCTGAGCTATGTTAACAGGGACTTGAGCCAATAAATCAAGCCCTTGAGCTACGTTAACAAGGTCACTTGAACCGAAACGTCAAGCCCCTGAGCAAAGTTAACAGTGTCACTTGCACTGAGACCATCAAGCCCCTGAGCTACGTCAATAGGGTCACTTGATCAGAGACATGATGGAGATAGCAAGAGCGAGCATGTCCACAAAAAAATAGCAATGATACCATTCAACAATAGAAGTTGGAAGCTTGTGGAGTCACATAAAATCACACAACAAGATGTTGTGCACTATAGCATGCAAATCATATACAAAAATCTAATTTAAAAGCTTCAAAGCATGTCAAGATTGTATGTATATCAAATTTAGAAAATATCAAGCATATATTACTTGAATCAATGACAAAAATTAAAGAAAACAAGCAATCGAGCAAGAGTTCTTCCCTACCTCGGTTGTAAAATCACGCAAAGTCATGCAACACGGTACCAAATCCTCGCGGACGTTTTCTAAACATTAACCTACATTACAAAGTATTTTTACATTTGCATGTTAATGACTACATAACACCCATGTCGAAGTTCCAAAAGTTTTCTCAAGTGGCAAGTTCGCGTTAATTTCGAGTCATGTAAGACTTGTCCCTACTTTCTACCTAATTTTGACCTTTAAAAATTTTTATTCACAATTTTGTTAATGCATGAAAGTTGTGGGGCTTGTTGTCCTCTTTCTAACACCGCAAGAATCACAGAAATCAGAGTTCGGGGTTAAACGTTATGGCTAAAATACTCAGCTAGTGTCAAAATTTTGCTCATAGTCACCCCAGCGAGTTTCAGAAGTCGCCTTGGCTGGTTCTTCAGATTTAAGATGTCGCCCGGGCTGAAACCCTTCAGAATTCACTAGGCACCAGGGTCGCCCGGGCGATGTTTACCCAAAAATTAAGCCTAGAAAACTCACCCAGGTGAGTTCTCCATCCTTCGAAGTTTTTACGCTCTGTAGGTAACTTGCCTCGGCGAGTTCAAGGTAGCCCGAGCGAGTTCTACAAGCACAGAACTCGGTCCATCGTCTTCCCCAAATCGAAATCTCCCAAACCCATTGCATGCAACTTCAAATCGTCCAAAATCAAGGTTATGCCTATTTTATTCTATTAGAGCAGTTATCTCGCCATCGATTTACACACGTGCAACATTCTCAGCAATCGGTTATTGGAATTTTATCAATTTTTACGTTCTCACGTGTCCGGTCATTGAGCTCTTTGCATGCGATCTAGATCTTTAAGATCTGGGATTTTGATTCCTAGAACTAAATGTTCACACAAACGCATTATGATACGTACCTCGTCACATGTGGAGTCTACGATGGCTGGTATCGTGAGATTGCGGCATCTACACTCTCGTTACCTCACATTGATCGTAACGATGTCATAAATGGGACTCACTTTCTGAAATCGCGCATGTGGAGACTACGAGGGCCGGTGTCGCAAGATATTAGCATCAAGAAGAGTCATTCGTTCAATGCTTGATCTCCACCTTTCCTTGATCCTAACGGTATCGATGATCGAAATTTCGAGGTGTAGAACAGATCACAGATTTCCTCGGGTGGAGAGGAGTTTGGGGCGGAGCTAAAACAGTTGGGTTTCTTACAAGAGGAAGGAAATGAGCAGAGGAGCGGGGCTTCTCTCTTAGCTGAGCTCGCAAGACACAATTTAAAAATGAAATTTCAGCTGTGGGAGTTTTCTTATATTAGATGGGATGATTCGGTGTGGAGATGGCATATTGAAAACCGGTGAATAGGCTTCCATCCAAGGGTCCAAAACAGCATTTTAAAAGTACTCCACAAGTTTTGATCCTTGGCCCTCTTATTTGGGTCATTTCCAATGTACGGCCAACACATTCAAGGTTGTGTAGGGGCCATCTCATGGCTCCCTACTCATGGGTCTTCTTGATTTGTTTTCCAATGGCTCATAGGTGGGTTGGGTCCAAATATACAAGATGGTTTCTATCTTAAGGGTGGTTGCTTAAACGGGCCCATCCCCTCTAGAGTTATGTGTAGCCATTAGATGATGATTTTGTGTTGAGATGCTATATAGAATTAGGCGTTGGCTCTTTAAGGTCCAAGATCAGATCTTTGTAAAATCCTAGTTAACCCAGAACCAATACAAGGTGGGTTCAATCATGTGCTGGGTTCCCTAATGGATCGTGATCGCTTGGGTAATCAGCTAAAGGGTCTGTCTCAGTGTACTGATCCCTAAGACAAAATTTAAAATTGAAGCACACCATGGGTGTTCACGAGGGTCAGGTTAATTCCTACGTGGCTCATAGTCAGTGTGGTGAGCCGGTCTAACTAAGATAAAAATAAGCAAAAGGGGTCACTGAGGCCAGATGACTTAGGTGTGTTTTGATGCCTAGGCCTCATGGTTTCCCTCCAAGGCATCGACCAGTGGGATAACTAAATGTCCATCCTAACTATAACATTCTAAAACTTATGGCGTAAGCCCTATTAGGCTCGTGCACCAGGTCAGTGTATTAGTGTTAGGCTATCTATGTTGTATGTCTATACGAATAAACCAACATCAGTTTGGGTATTTGTGATTGAATTTGGCCCAATCTTGGGGTTTGAGTTGTGTGCAACTTACACACTCCACATGAGGGTTCAAGTTTTAAAGATTAGTTCGCGTCGGAATTAGTTCCAGATTTGCGTTTGGGTGTACTCACCCAATCGAGATAAGTGGGTCAATGGTCCCTTCACAGGCATGAAAAGTTTGACCAAAGTCAGACAGGCCAAAGCAAATTGCATCATTATCGAAAGTCAATGATTCAACGCTAGCAAAAATTTGGGGTATTAAATCCTTCCCACCTTAAAGAATTTTCATCCTCGAAAATTGGCATGCCTTATTCAAAGATGTATGGACACTTGGTAGTTCAGATCAAGTGTAGTGACCTTCCCCTCAAGAGGCCGCGACTCAATATCCTCGAACTAGTAGGATCATTACAATCTCCCCTTCTTTAAGGAATTTTTGTCCTCAAAAATTCATGACGTGACTCTCAACTTGTCCATTATAGTGGATGTTTGTCATCAAAGTTAAATACATTGACAATACTTGCAGATTTCATTGGTTCGTCTTGCGAATCGTTCATCAAGTTCATTTGATATTGAAAGTCAGTAACCATTGCAATGTCTAGCAGTGTAAAAATCACATTCACCGCTAAAAGAACATATCCACAACTAAGTTTCCCCAATGTGTAATATAAAGCATGCATGAATTATCGGTGTAAAAATCACATTCACCGCTAATAGAGCATATCCACAACTAAGTTGCCCCAATGTGTAATATAAAGCATGCATGAATTATTTTCAATCATCCACCATTAAACTATTCAAGGCTTAATGTACGCAATCGAGGTGCCGGGGCATCAATCAAATGTCCAAAACAAGGTCCAGGGACCGATAATACACAGATGAAATAGTATGTAGTGTTAAAAACTTTTGCAAGTCATGTCAGACCGGGCGCGTCATTGCTCACACCAATGCACGTCAGGCGTTCTGTTTCCAATAGGCATTTGTAAGTTCTTTGATTGGGTATACTCATTATTTGGCTTCCCAGGAGAATGGTTAATTTGGGCTGGTAATTGAGGTAAATTTTGTGAAGTGTGCTCAATTGAATTCTATGCAGTGGCATATGCGCTTGATTCATCTAGAGTCATTTTTTTATTTTGCATCTACACAAGTGATCCCGCACAGTGGCGTATGCGCTTGATTGTGAGTTCAGAGGGCTTCGGGATTTAAAGGTCAAGGCTAACTGTAGTTGGTTGTGGTATTTAAAGAAAGGTGAGTCGGGTCTATGTATTTTGTTCATTTTGTTCTTTTTTTTTTGCTTTGCACATAATAGAAGAAAGATTTTTGAAATAAAAGATTTTAGAATGAGTAAAGAGTTTTGAAATTTTGGGAATTTTAACTTAAGATCAATTCAATAGTAAAACAGCAAGAAACATGGCTTCCAAGATATCGCTAAGCAGATCCACCGGTACGGGATTTGTGGGCCGGACCGTTCACGTGGTTGTCAAGACGACACTTGGCATGCCGAATACTTCATCTAACCATCTCAACAAATACTGATGATTGTCTCTTATGGGAGAACTACAGTAATTCACGAGTTGAGAGAGACGGGTTTTGAAAACATTTTAACTTAATCATAGATAATTATAATTTAGAAGAAATATCGAGTAATTAAAAAAGGGGTAGTACTTATGTGGGGGTGATACTTACCTGAATTTTAGCGGTGGTACTTTGGTAGTATTGTAGCGTCGCAACGGGACTTGGTGGCTGTCATTGTAATGCAATGTTCCAGGTGCAATGTCATGGTAGGGTACCATTTTTTTTCATTTCGCTTGTTGCTTAAGTGGTGGTTGGCTGTTGTCAACGTGATGTCGCGATGGGGCCTTGGTGATCGTAGTGGTATCATGATGGGATTTGGGAGGTATTGCTGGGATGTTCGTGCTGTAGGTTGGTAGTAGTGAAATGAGATGAGATGTGGGAGTAGTCCCACATCTTCCTGCCTTTCTGTTGCATTGGCATCTGGTAGGTTTATGGCGAGCACTTCGGGAGGACTCTCATTGCTTCGGTGATGGGACATGCTCGTGCTTCTCCCTTTTCTTCTTTTAGTGTGACCGGTGTTGTGAATGAATGTTTTTTTGGGTAGTGGTGTCCGCGATGGAAAGTGAGCTAAGCATTATGCTGGGTAGGGTGTTCAGGCGACAAGTGTGTCTAGTTTCTTTTTTTGGCTGATCTTCGGTTCTGGTGAGATTATGTTATAGTTGCGTTGTGATTGACTTAGTTTTTTTTGTTGTTGGCGTATTTGTGTTCTCGGGAGATTTATTTTTGGCTTTTCACGATGGGCCATGAGGGCATGGCTACAATTTTGCAATGGGACGATAGCAAGTGATGGTCCCTTTTCAATCAGAATGGCTCATGAGGCTATGCGATGGGGCAAAGGGGACTCTCGCTTGAGAAGGGGTAAATTTCTGGCAAAATCAAGAATTAAGAGCCCGATACAGCCATTTGATCTAATTGCACGCTCGATTCTAGGCGTGTGATTCAGGGTCTAAAGGAAGTGTTTACGCGTGGGTGGCATTTTGATATTACGTGGCTACTGTGATGTTTAAACTGATTGTGCGACATAGCAGGGGCGCAGGATTGGAGAGTCACTAGGTCAGTATGCGGGTAACCTTTCGTATTGAGCGTCAACTATTTGTCATTCAATTAGATTACGCGGTCTGTAGAGAGCGCGGGATCGGAAGGTCGCGTCATCTACGCGGGCGACAGTCGTCTTGCGTGCCTGGTTAGGAGCGCGGGTTTTAGATTGAGAGTGATGTTCCTAGCGCGTGATCAGATTAAGCACATGTTTTTAAGTGCACGATTAAGGTCGTACTCTATATAAGCAAAGGATTCTTCATTTGCTTTTCATTCTAGAGTTTAGTCTCAAATCTTGACTTTTCTGAGTGTTCTAGAATCCTGAGATTCGTGTTTCAATGATATTGAGTGATCTAACTGTCAGATTGGGATGGGATTTCTTCCTATATTCGTTATTTCACATGATCTTCATGCTAGTGTGATGTCGGGGGACAGTATTATTCTGAGAATGGACGGTGTTGGGAATGAGAGCATCGGTCTTCACACCGTTCCTTTCAAGGGAGCAATGAAGGCAGCGTTGATGGGGCAGCGATGGAGGAAGTGGAGATGACTGGGAGGGGAGGTGTTGTAAATGGAGGGATGCACTCCCTAACCCATTTTTCGTCTCTTGTGCCGGTGGCTCGTTTGAGTTCTCCAACTCTGGTGGCAACATTTCTGAAGCCTCCGATTGGACGTTCTGCTCCTCATTTTGGCTCATTGTCATTTTGGTTTTCGTTTTGAGTTGTATGTTAGATTTTAGGTTTTCATTTTGGGTTGTAATTCGGGAGGTATACCTCCAATGAAACTTCTAAACTTTAAATTATAAATAAAGGGGCATTTTTTTATTGTGTATATTTTCACTGTCCCGTTGGTTGGCTTAAATTCTTATTGATTAATTAACTAGACTTATTTGCTTTATCATAGTTTTAAGATCTGAGTTAGCTTATAGTTTTAAAGTTTTTTATGAGAATGACCCAAGGTTTATTCATTTGTCCTATTAGGTCCCACTTAGCAGGTCCACTTGTTGGGGCATTGTTTTTTTAACAAGTTATATTTTGTCCTGCTTGAGTTTTTTTTGGTTTGTTTGAGGTTTTGGTCTTATTGAATGTAGTTTGTCTTGTTTGAGGTGTCTTATTCTGTTCAAGGTGTACTCTGAGATGATACTTGTTAGAATGTGTAAGTATTTCATGGGTTCAAGATGGTGGTTGGCTGTTTCAATCCTATTGGTCTATCTAAATTTGGGGAGTTTGTGCTTTTAGAGGGGCAAGTGTTGTATAATTATTGGTTCATCTGGGTTGTCATGAATTGTTGTCTTTTTAAAGGGGGATGTTTATGGTTTTGGATTCAATCAACTTGGTAGGGGGTTCAAATGTGTGGCACTTGTCCATTGGTGATTAAAAAAACATAGTTTATAAATGTGTGAATTTAGTGCTTTGGGTTTATTGTTTATTTTGGGCTTTCATTTTAAGCTTATAGGTTAAAATGTTTTTTGGGGGATATCATGTGTTTATAAGTTTGAGCATTTTTTATTTAATGTCTTTTATTCCTTTCTATTTCATATCCCGGGTATTGGATCCGATGGACTATACTCGTTAAGTGGATGATGAGAATGGACAAGATTGGGAATTCGGGATGATGCTAGGGTTGGTGCTATCAATCCAACTCGAAGTGTCACCCGATCGGGGGAAGAGATGGAAGAGCAAAAGGTGGTAGAGAGGAAACCCAAGGATAAGGCAAGGTCAGAGTTCTCGTGACCGATGCCTATTTTTCCTTGGTAGGCTCTACGTATTTAGTGTTAGCTGCTCCTCATTTTTTAATGTGTCCAAGGGGAGCTTCCAACAATGGATCCCACAGATCCTAGGTGGCTTTCTGTGAGCCACTCTTCCTTTCCCATCAGTTGAGGAAGGGGAAGAGGATATCACGGTTAGAATTCGCTCAGGGTGCTTTCCTTCTCTGAACTTCTCTGAGATTTCTAGTTTTCCAAATAAATCCAGATTCGGGCATTGCCTGAATGTGCTAATTTCAGCATTCTTATTTTCACTGTATATTCAGAGGGTATGCCCTCGGTGTGTGTTGTAATTGTTTTATTGATCTATAAAGTTGTTGTGTTCTCTATATCTTTTGTCTTATTTTGGTTCGACTTTCTTGGTATCGTGTTTGACTCATGTGATGCTTATTTATTTGGGTTTAGTTTACTTTCAATTTATTAAATTCAGGGAGCACCAGGGGTAGTTTCCCTTTTTTTTTTAGCTTTAGCCTAGGGGATATAGAGGCGATGGGGGGCATTTTTTTTGTTGTGTATATTTTTTGTTAGAATGTATGGGAGATGGGGGCTACCTTTTCTTTTTGGTGTAATTGATGAATGTGCAGGAGATGGCATTTTTGTCGTTCGGTCAAAGTTTTGGGGCGCTCACTTTTCCTTTCGGGGTGCGTGTTTCTTTAAGTTACAAGTGTTTTGGTGGTTTCACCAAGGGTGTAATTCTGGTCAACAGTAAATGTCAGGAATGTCCCAATTTCAGGTTTTGGCTTGCTGTCTTGGATGTGAAAATTTTATTTCTAGGCATATTATGCGGTTATCCCCGGGCATTTAATCTAATTATGCGCCAAAATTTGAGCGCGCATTTCGGAAGGGTGAAGATTTATTATGCGCTAGTTCATAGGTGTTTAATTTATTTAAGCATTTGAACCTATGCGTAGGATGAACATGACCGCTGGCATTCCCGCGTTAAGGTGTGGGCATTTGAGGTGATTACGCGCTCTTAGTAAAACGCGTGATCTACCGGTCGGATAGATGTGAGCGGGCGACAAACCTTTTGGGCGCTCATCAGTGGGCTTTTGATCCGAATTTAGCATTTTGTGAGTGGTGCATGATCCAATTGAGCGCTTTATTTCAAGCGCGCAATTTGGGCGACTTATATAAATTGTTCAGAACTTCTCATTTTTGTCGCGCGATCTATTTTAGTCTTTGATTTTCTTGTTTCCTAGTTTCAGTGTGCTCATTTTTCATGTTTTCGTGATATCCTGTGATCCGATCATCCGTTTCAGGTGTCATTTCTTTCATTTTTTTTAGTTTTTTGAGCTCTTTGTATTAGATGGAGGGTGAGGGTTTTGGTGGGCCGGAGCTCACTATTTCTGAGTTAGAAGGGATATTAATGTGCGATGGAGGTGAGAGTTCGGGGGCACAGGCTAGAGCCGTTGCCATAGAGGCGGATATCAGGGAGATGGTCACGGAGGGAGTCCCCGAGGGTTACTAGATGGTGGTTAGGGAGGAGGTACCCGAGGCTCAGCCAGGGGTAGCCGAGGAGGAGGGCGATAGAGTTGAGGGTGAGCAGGGTGAGGAGCAGCCATGCGATGAGCCTCAGGATCGTAGGCACTATCCACTAGAGGATTTCTTTGCCAGAGGCCGAGTAGGTCCCTGCAAGCAAGAGTTCTTCCATTTTCCTAGGCAATTAGGCTATGACATAGGCGCGCTAGGATCCATAAACCCTTATAATTTACGTCAAACCTGCATTGATTATGGGTCGTGTTTACTTGTGTATTATGACGGCGTGTTCTATTTAGTTGTTCTTATTATGTTTTGTGTGTTCGTTGAAAGTTATTATTATGTGGTTTGGGCATATTTCATTTGCTTTGAGCTCTAAATTTGTTTATCTTTCGTCATAGGTATGTGTTAGTCTTACTGTCATTGTTTGTGTTTCATTCACTAGGAGTCCCCCGCAGCTGGCTATCAGCACGGCATGGACCGAGTCTCATATTTAATACCGTGCTTTGCCGGAGTTTCAGTGCGAGTGGTTAGTGTCGTTCGGATTTGGGACAATTTTATAGTTGGAGCCTTTCCAGGTCGATCGAGGTTTGATCACGGTGATTATAGAGAGGTGGAGCGAGAGGCATCAAGCGCTTCTCTTTTCAGTCGGTATGATATTGCAGACCCCTGAGGACTGAGTCCGCATTACTGGTCTTCGTTTTGAGGGTTAGCTGATCATGGGGCGGATGGCAGGGAGTTATGTAGAGGTATGTTAGGAGATCCTTGGTGTGCGTTATAGGTTGAGTGGATCGGGGCTAGATGTTGTTTAGGTCACTTGGTTTTTCGATACATTCATGAGTGGGTTCACCCATTCGAGGGGTCATTTGGAGGCAGC
The DNA here is from genome assembly GCA_021018995.1 of Chloranthus sessilifolius. Classification (NCBI taxonomy): domain Eukaryota; kingdom Viridiplantae; phylum Streptophyta; class Magnoliopsida; order Chloranthales; family Chloranthaceae; genus Chloranthus; species Chloranthus sessilifolius. The sequence goes on from CM037598.1 coordinate 51,472,494, forward strand.
AGCACTTTACGAGGCACGTTGTGCGAGAGTGATGGGTCGGGAGCCCATGACAGAGCCGAGATTGGCCGCGGATAGGGTACTCCGAGAATTCTTGATGCACTTCTTGGGCGTAATGCTTTTCTCTTCTTTGAGTCGGGGATGCATCACAGGGTTATTTTTGATGATTCTACGGGATTTAGACAGAGTCCCGACCTATGCGTGGGGAGCGGCTACATTGGCACATCTCTACGAGTAGTTTTAACGTCGGGGTCTAGGGATAGCGTCGATCGGAGGTTTCCTCCTATTTCTCCAGGTGAGTTTTAGTTAAATTGGTATCATGGTGACTTTTTTTTCTTTTTTAACCTTTGGTCATAGTGACGATCTTAATGTTTGTTGCATGTGGTCATTGTTGTTATGTTATCATTTTCAGTTTTGGGCATACGATCATTTCACTTTTCTGCGCCTGGGGGTCCAGTCGAAGATTTCTTTCATGTTCTCGTGGATGCATGTTGGAGGGAGGCATTGAGGGGTTGTCACTGGTCGGCTGACCTTCAGATTGCACAAGGCCTGTTCGAGGATATGCAAGCAGGGTAGGTATGTATATGACGTTAAGTTTTCATTTAGACTTCATATTTTTTTTTTTGGTGGCCCTTAGGCTTCGCTCATGGATTGATTTGTTCCTTTCGATAGGTGATCTGGAGACCCTATGATGGTGTAGAGGATGTGGGTGAGGCGGTGATTGAGTCTGGTCGATCCTTCTTCAATGTGGACATATGGGTCCATTGTTTTGAGCGAGTGGAGAGGATCTACACCTCTTGGGTGGTACGATAGCTAGGACTCGATCAGGGAGTCCCTCCGGTGACTAGCCATAGGGTGGCTAAGAGGATGACTGGCCCTCTAAGCCAAAATTTTAGAAAGCAGATGGCACTCCAGATAGCTGATTTCAGAGTCGGGGGGACCAGAGTTATGGGGGCGCGTGATGAGGCTGATGTGCGAGAGTATAGGAGGTGGTTTGGCGCGTTGGGTGGTGGGCGTCTGTTGGTGTTCTGAGTGTGCATGATTTATATGTGTTTTGAAAACTGGTTTGCAAATGCTAAGTTATACTGAATCTGGGAAAAAATAAAGAAATATCAGCACAGAGAGAAGTGAATTAGCCTGCAAGATTAGGGCCAATTGTAGCAAGTTTTAAATGTAAGTGAGTAAAAGATCGTCCACAGAGAATTTGTTTAAAATGCAAGATAAACCTCCATATCTGAGCTACCAGATCTGACCTCTTATCCTATCTACAAAGCACATAAGATGGGAGGTTGAATTTGTCACATTAACTAAATGATAAAAGTAAAAGTTAAACTAAATGATCAAAGTAAAAGTTAAACTAAATGATCCAGATCTGAGTTGGGGGACTTTTGATGTAAATTTATAAAAATGGAGAAATAATATCTAACTTTGATTTGGTCCTTGAAACACAATGAGAATGACTGCAGGTCAAATGAGAAATGATCCAATCTTCATCTGGCTACAAGCACAGATGTAAGAGAAATAAATCTAACTCAAGGATTAAATTTAGGCTTATGGTTATGGTCTGTCCACTTCAATGGCCACAGACCATCCAATAGTCTTTAATCTAAACCCTTAATTCAGAACAAGAAATATCGCTACAAATGTTGTGAGAGATTAGGTTACAAACACTAATTCCCACAGGGTTAATGAATCAAGGGAACTTGCATGAAAAATAATAAATCTAAAGGAGTCTAGTGCAATAAGGAGATCAGAGGGAACCCTTAACACGAATCCAATTGAGAACGTACGGTTTACAGCAACCTTTTCAAATTCACATTTACAATTACAAAGCACAGCTTAAACAGCTCTCAGATTTGTAGTCTTGAATACAATCCTCTTTTAAATTACAGAGATATCTCACAGCTCTCAATTGCAAGTAAAAGTTATGCTATTACAAGGTTTCAGACAGGCGAGTTGATCTGGAAATGGGGGAATAGGAATGAAACTCAAAATCTGGATGCCCCAAATTGGGCAAATGGTTCATCTATTTATAGTTTTCCCCAGGTCTAGCTCAGATGCGTATCGACCATTCAAAAGTGCTCAGATCTGTATCAACCAATGGTAGTCGAGCACAAGGATCCAGATTTGTTCTGGCCAATCAGAATTGCTCGATCTGGTTCAGCCAATCAAGCGACATAAGCATCAATTCTGTTATGTAATTTGAAAAATCTGTTAGAGCTTCTAGAAGTTCCCGCTAAGTGATTTCTTCTTCAGGTGCTCACATGGGGTGGAATATGCCTTCGCTTAGTGCTTAGAATCTTCTAGAATGTCCCTAGGTTTTTAAATGCATTGGGACGCATGAAAAAGATTACTGAATTACCCTCGTAGAAGCTAGGAATCTCCATAATACCATTTCGCATAGTTTAGGGAACTTTTCAGAATCTTGTGACTCTGAGCTCTTTTCTCAAAGTTCGTGTTACATTGAAGGAGTTCTCTTCTTTTCGAATAGGTCAATCATCCATTCAAAGAGTTTAGGTGCTCTTCGGAAACTAAGCCTGGAGCTTTTACTTCTTTTCGCAGAGTTCAAGTTCTTTTCGAAATGTTCAGATTCTTTTCGAAAAGCACTCTGTAGTGCATTTTTCTGTTCGAATTGCTCCACATTTCTTTTCTGGGTTGAGACCAGGTCTTTGCCTCTTCAGTTCAGGCATTTTGACAGCTAGTGAGGTTGTCCCTTCTATTTCTTCCTTTGGATCGACATGGATTAGCATCTTTTTGGCAATTTTAGGCTGCTTTCATGGTTAAGCCTGTCTTTATTGTTAGCTGTAACACAAGCACTTAAAACACTTATTTAGTTCTCTCAAGGGTCTATCAAGGCCCAGGTTAAAGGGTGGAAAATGGTGTTTTCTAGTTCTCAACACACCCCCAAAACCTAAGCTTTGCTAGTCCCTGAGCAAAGTCAAAATTAAAAACAGAATAAAAGGCTACTTTTGTAGGGAACACAGTGGCATTTAGCTTATACAACAAGCCTTTTAAACCCTTAGGTGATCCCTAGTGGAGGAGTGAAGTCTCCTGAGGATTTTCAGTGAAGGTACCCACAAACTTCTCCAATAAATCAGTTAATATTAATGCAGTTCTGTTAAAGCAGACTTTCATCCAATCAGATTATTCACACCTGCATCAGTCAAGTTATAAGATGATTTTAACGAAAACATCAGTTCAAAACTGAAATTCTGCTGTAACTCTTTTACCATTCACTTGATTTGTGTCAAAAAGTTTCTAAAAGAAAAATTAGTGAAAAGCTTGCCTTCTATTTGAGAATTCAGTTTTGATGTTACCCCAGAGTTGATTTCAAACCCAACTCTCTCCAGGATTTTCACTCAACATGCAAATAAGAGGGTTGTACCATTTCACACGGCTCAAGGCGATTCTGACCCTCAAATAGGACTGTAAGCATGAGCATAGGCATTGCTCTTTAGTTCTGAATTCACTGCTTTTTTTACCATAGATTATACAGATCCTTATCTCCATGTGACAGCTCAATCCATCATTGATCAGCAAGGACTTTTCTTGGGTTGTAATGTGGCTTATGGGTGAAATTTATCAAGAATAAAGGGGTGGAATGGAGTTCAAAATTGAGAAGTCAGTCAAGGTAAGGAGGTGATAGACACACCTTCTTCAATTCAGCACAATTTCATCTTCTTCTTTGAATTTTCAGAGCCAAAGTGGCCATCTTTTTCTCTTTCTTTTTCAAACTTCCAATGAAATGCCTCCTCCTTCTTTTTATTTTTTTATTTTTTTATTTTTTTTTATCAAGGTAACATTGACTGGAATGCCACATTTCTTCTGCTGATACATTATTGCCTTCAATTATGATTCTTCTTCTTTTATCAAACTGTTACTCAATTCTCCTTTCTTCAGCTTCCTTCCCTTTATCTTCTGACTTCTCAGAGTGAGGATTAGGCTAAATGAGGTTGATGAGGTTTCAAAGAAATCTTAGATTTATAAAGCTCAAATGGTGTGTATCAAGGGCAGTTTCAAAAGGTGGGGCTTTTTAAGGTTCAACTGTCCAAAAGGAGGCCTTACATCATGTCTTTAATATCATGATTGCTGTCAAGTTATTTCAATTTGAAAATGTGTAACTTCTAGTGAAAAGAAGCAGGTTCAAACAGTCCCAAGAGCAGAAAAAATTGCCAATTCATACCTCCAAAGAATACATTTCTGCAGGCCCAAATCTCACTGGGTGTGGTTTTCTATCAAATTCCTGAAGTATATCATCACTGTTTTCTCTCTTTTTAGGTTCACTACAACAACAAAAATTTTTTTTTTTTGGAAATTTTCTTACATTCACTTCATGAAAGTATTAGAATTACACTAGAAATCAAATTTAAAATCAATTTTAAAAGCAAAATTTTAACTTCCTCATTTTCAAAACAACAGGTGTGAAATTCCTTCATTTTCAAAAAATAAAATTCTGCTGATCATAAGCTGCATTGATGTTAACTCAATTATTGACATTTCTGCCACACCCCCAAACCTATGGTGAGTAGGGTCCGCACTGGTCCAAAGCAAAGAAAAGAAACAATCAAGCAGAAATCATAATGACAAGAAGAAAGAACAGAAAAGCACAGTTATTACACAAGAAAAACCAGAATTTTATATTACAAACTCATAACACAGATAAGTACAATGTGATCTAATAACTGGGGTCAAAATCTGTATCATAAATTGGTTCAATGGGATCAGAACTGGAGTCACTGTCAGAGTCAGAACTAGAATCAGTATTGGAGTCTGAACTCGATTTAGCCTTCTCCTGGATTGTGTTTTGCAGCTCAGTGTATTCCTCTGATCTGATCTTTTTGGTGAGGCCAATGTACTTTCCAAGTCTAGTAATCCTCAGTTTTTCCTATTCAAGCTGTGCTTGCAACATGGTCACCTTGTGTTGCTCACTCTTAACCATCTGAAAAGTTTGACCCAGTAGGTCCTTCATTTTCTCTCTCTCAAATTTCATGAATAACTCCAATTTCCGAATCTGGTTTTCATAAGGGGTTCTAATGTAAGCTTGCAAATCAGCTAACCCCTTGAGGACATCTCGACAGATATATGGATTCTCTTCCATAGCCCTTTTGAGAGCGGTAAATCTAGGAATGGGAATGGAATGGTAGGGGACCAAAGGTATCCCAGCTATGGGAATGGGAGAAGAGGGGTCCAGAAGAATGACCTCAGGGTCGGTCTGATTGGCTTGATCCGAGAAAGTGAGGAGAGGTGAAGGGGGCTCAACAAGAGCTACCTCAGGTTTAGTTTGGGTAGCATGTGCAGTAGTGGTGAGGGTGGGTGGATCAACCAATATTACCTCAGGTTCTGTTTGGGTAGCATGGTCATCAACAGCAGGTACAGTGGCTAAAGTAGTTGTGTGGGATGTGGAGACTAAGGTTTGGAGAAGGTCATTGGTCACAGACTGATTATCTGTGTTGATCTGTAGTTGGGCTTGGATGGATTGGAGAAAGGTAAATATTTGGCTAATAGATTCAGGTGTGGGTGTAGTATGCATAGTAGGGGTAGGTAAAACTGAAGTGGAAGGTGGAGGTGCAATGGGTGAAATGGCTGTAAAGGGAGAAGTAGCCAAGTGAGTGAAATGAGGAGGGTCAGGTATAGGGACAGATTCAAGCCCAATGTTTTCAAAAATAGACCCCATCAATGATGAATAAGCTTCTGTAGTGAAAATCTCAGGTTCAGGGGTATGGGTTACTTCAGGTGTGTGGGCTGAAGGAGCAGGTGAACTTGAGAGGCTTTGGAGAAGAGGAGTGCTAGGAGATTGTTCAATAAAATTTGTGGCCAGGTCTTGGGCATTGGTGGGAGAAATTGGTGGTGTGAGTATGGCTGGAGTGGTTGGTGTAGAGGGGGAGTCTGCAATTGGGATAATGGTGGGTATGGGAGATGGGACTGCTGGAATAGGTGAAGTGGCAGGAGCTGGACTAGGTGAGGAGGGTAAAATGATAACTTCTTCAAGAATGGGTGCAGCTGAAGAGCTGGTCACCACAGGAAGGACAACTTCTTCAAGAATGGGTGCAACTGAAGAGCTGGTCACCACAGGAAGGACAACTTCTTCACGAATGGGTGTAGCTGAAGAGCTGGTCACCACAGGATCTGCCAAAACAGGTTCCAAGGTAGCTGCAGGGGTAGGTTCATGTATGGCAGGTCCACTAGCAGCTGCAGATGCAGCTCGAATAATTGCAGTCAGCTCACCTTCCTCTCTCATTCTTTTCAGCATTGCTTGGCTTGTAGTCCAAGCCTTTTTTCCAAAAGTATGAGGAGCTATGACTTCAAATGGCTCCTTGTCATCAATGTCAAACTTAGCTCTTAGTAGGGTCAGATCACCTACCAAATGGGATTCCACTAATTTATGCTCCTTTTCAACTTGGCACTAATATCACCCATGGCTTCAAAATTAACAGAGGGACATTGAAAATTGCCCTTAGAAAAATGAAAGAGAGCCTCTAAAATTGGTGTCCTCCTTTCTTGGTCGTGCTGACATAAAACTTCCCTCAAAATGGAATCCATCAAGAAAATTGAGGTGCTAGGTCTCTCCTCATTATGGATCCGTCTCCAACGATCCCTTGGGTTAAATGTGCAGCCATTTTCTCAAAGAGGTCGTCAGCTGCAATGGACCAAATAGGATCATATTGAAAAGGTATCCCAAAGCATTCCCAATGTCTTCATATGTGACGCTTAAATCACAATCATCAATGAAAATAACAAGAGTAGGGACATCAGGATCCTTCTCTGTCACTTTTACCAAGTTTTGGTACCATAATTTCACCATTCGCGGATAAATTTTCTCTGGTAGAGGGGTAAGGATATTGCTCAGTGAGGCATCCCTAATGTATTTTAAAGATAGCTGACAGTCCGGTTTGTTGACGAAAAAAGTTTCATCCACGATAAGCTCAGGAATCAGCTTCTGAGCTTCAATGAATGGATTTGGCAGTACCAAATGCATAGGCAGAGGAGGAAGCTCAGGCTCGTGGACTAGCAAATACGATGGGTTCCTCATGTCTAACGTTCTTCCCTTTCTCAATCCTATCAACTCTATCCATTGATAGTTTTCTTTTGGCTGAAGCTTTGGTTTTTCCTTTTGGGGTTGGTTTGCTAATTTTCTTAGCAGAAGATTTTGGGAACATGGCAGCCAGTGATTTTTCAGCTTTCCCCATTCTAAAGTTGTGTATAAAAATGCCCACAACAAATGCTGACACCAAATCAAACTTTGCAAACGATAAACAGAGGAAATGCACAGAAAAATACCAAAATCTAGGGTTTTGGTTGAAGTTGTTGCTGGCTCGGTGAAATCCACTAGAACCAGAAGCAAAAATACCTCTCTACGAGCTTAAATGAACGATCAAATGTGAAGAAAAGTGTGGCGGAATTCTAAAATGACGCAAGGAAAGAAAGAAATGGGGTTTCGTGAAATACAGACGCTCGTAAAGCTTTTGAATATGAAACCCTTACTTCGAAAGGGTTTAAATATGCTCAAAGTTATTTTCGCAAAGTAATTTTTAAGTTTTCGAAAAGTTCAAAATAGTCCTTTTTACAACAGAGAATGGCATCAGTACCATTCGAAAAGCTAATAGCTTCAGAAACAACTTTTTGATAAGCAAATGGCAGAACAACTATTCAAAAGCAAATCATTGCTTTGAAAGCGTCATAAATCCAGATCCTTTTCGAAAAGCAAATTGAACTTTGCGAAAAGATAATTTTTACTTTGCAAATTAATTTTTCACATATTTAAACTTCTCGAAAAGAGAACAAACATGACGAAAAATAGAGAAATAGAAAACTATGCAAAAACTACAGAACAAAAACATATTGTGCAGTTGTATACCATCAGATTTGGGGAGGTTCTTGATGATACATGGTCAGCACAGGCTCCTGGGTATTTTGAATGCATGGTTTGAGCCTCTGACCATTTACTTTCAAGATTCTTCCATCACTTGGGTCTAAAATTTCAACAGCCCCAGAAGGAGCTGCATGAATGACAGTATATGGCCCTTCCCATCTGGATCTCAGCTTTCCAGGAAAGAACTTAAGCTTTGAGTTAAATAGCCATACCTTAGAGCCAGCTATGAACTCTTTTCTCCACAAATTTTTATCATGGAAGGCTTTGACTTTCTCTTTGTAAGATCTTGAATTGGTGTATGCATCCATTCTCAGCTCCTCCAACTCAGCAAGTTGCAGTTTCCTGTGATTACTAGCAGTAGTCAGATCCATGTTCAATGTTTTAATGGCCCACAGGGCTTTATATTCTAACTCCACTGGTAAATGGCATGCTTTGCCATAGACCAATCTGAATGGGGACATGCCAATTTGGGTTTTATAGGCTGTCCTACATGTCCACAATGCATCATTCAACTTAAAGGACCAATCCTTTCTGTCCTTCTTCACAGTCTTTTCCAGTATATGTTTGATTTCTCTATTGGAAATCTCCACTTGTCCACTGGTTTGTGGATGATATGGAGTAGCTATTCTATGAGTCACAGAGTATTTTTTCAACAAAGCTTCAAAATGTTTATTACAAAAATGGCTTCCCCCATCACTGATAATAGCTCTGGGAAAACCAAACCTGGAAAAAATGTTATCCTTTAAAAATTTCAGAACTACTCTATGATCATTGGTTTTAGTGGCTGTGGCTTCAACCCATTTGGATACATAATCCACAGCTACTAAAATGAAATTACACCCATTGGAAGGAGGAAAGGGACCCATGAAGTCTATCCCCCAATTATCAAACAATTCAACTACCAAAATGGGCTGTAAAGGCATTGAGTTTCTCTTGGAAATCTTGCCCAATTCTCGCGATTCGGCAAGACTTACGTCTTTGCGAGCATCTTTGAAAAGTGTAGGCCAATAAAATCCACACTGCAAAACCTTTACAGCAGTTTTGTTTCCACTAAAATGACTTCCACAGGCCTGTTCATGACACATAGAAAGTATGCTATGAAATTCTTCTTTAGGGACACATCTTATTATTTGGTCTGCACAAATCATAAACAGATAAGGATCTTCCCATATAAAATGTTTAACCTTTGAGAAGAAATGATCTTTATCCATTTTATTCCAATGTTGAGGAATTCTTTCAGTAGCCAAAAAGTTGACTATGTTTGCAAACCAAGGGGTGTGTATACTAATAGCAACAAGTTGCTCATCAGGGAAAGATTCATTGATAGGCAACCTATCAATCTCAGAAGTTAAAATTCTAGACAGGTGACCAGCCACCACATTCTCCACACCCTTTTTATCTTTGATCCAGAATCAAATTTCGTAATAGGAGGATCCACCGATTAATCTTGGTTTGGTGTCCTTCTAGATGTAAGGTATTTCAAGCAGAGTGGTCATGAACACCACTATTTGTGAACCCAAGACATATGACCTCAATTTCTAAAGTAAAAAACAATTGCCGCTCCTTCTCAGTTGTTGTGTAATTGAGTGCATCAATCAATGATCTACTGGCATAAGCTATTACCTGAGGCACCTTATACTTTCTCTTGTCCAAGAACAGCTCCCAAAGCATAATCTGATGCATCACACATCACCTCAAAAGGCAGTGAATAAACTGGAGACTGTAATATTGGACCTGAAATCAAACAGTTTTTTAAGAATTCAAATGCCTTCATGCATTGTTGAAAACAAAAGGGACATCTCGGCACAACAAATGACAAAGAGGTTTGCTTATTTTACTGAAGTCCTTAATGAACCTTCAGAAATCCAAAGATGTCCCAAAAACTTCGACTGTTTAACAGTTTTGGGAGATGATAAATGTGCAATTAAATCAATTTTTGCTCTGTCTACCTCAATGCCCTTGTGGGAGACAACATGGCCAAGGACAATGCCCTGGGTGACCATGAAATGGCTCTTCTCCCAGCTCAAAACTAGATTGGTTTCTTCACATCTCTGTAACACCAATTTGAGATGATGTAAACACTGGGCAAAACTGTCTCCATAGATTGAAAAATCATCCATAAAAATCTCCATAAATTGGTCAATCATATCAGAGAAAATGGAGTACATGCATCTTTGAAAGGTAGCAGGAGCATTATAAAGATCAAAAGGCATTCTCCTATAGGCAAAAGGGCAAGTGAATGTGGTCTTTTCCTGATCTTGTGGGTACACAGGAATCTGGTTGTAACCAGAGTAACCATCAAGAAAACAGTAATAAGCTTTTCCTGCTAGCTTATCTAAAATTTGATCAATGAATGGGAGAGGGAAATGGTCTTTTCTGGTCATTGAATTTAATTTTCTGTAATCAATACAGACCCTCCAACCAGTTGTTTGTCTGGTTGACATAAGCTCACCAGAATCTGAGGTTACAACAGTGATCCCAGATTTCTTAGGTACCACCTGTGTAGGTGCCACCCAAGCTAAATCTGAAATGGGGTAAATGACCCCTGCATCCAACAACTTAACAACCTCTTTCATGACCACTTCTTACATATGAGGGTTCAACCTCCTTTGCATTTCCCTAGAAGGCTTTGCATCTTCTTCCAAATAGATTTTATGCATGCAAACAACTGGACTGATTCCTCCTAAATCAGCAATAGTCCAGCCAATTGCCCTTTTATGTTGTTTCAAAACAATCAACAGCTCTTCCTCCTGCTCCTTTGTGAGGGAGGAAGAAATAATCGCAGGCAATGATTTATGGTCTCCTAAAAACACATATTTCAAATTTTCTGGCAACTGCTTCAGTTCTACATCAGGTGGGCTGAGAAAAGAAGGTAGCAAAGGTACCTTAGCTGTTTGTGGAAGGGGAAGAATAGCAGGTTTCCAAGAAGAGAAACTTGCTGATTGATTATGAGTTCCTTGCACAGAATTTATTTCCTCAGACTTTGAGGTACAAAATGTTTCTTCCTTGGAATTTCCCCAAGCATCTTTAGAATTTGTGGTTAAATCTTCACAGTGCAAAAACTGTTGTAAAGTCCCTTCCACCAGTTCATCCAATAGATCAACATGAAAACATTCCTCAGAGCTGAATTGAGGCTGTGTGACTGCATTATAAACATTTAATTTCACCTTCATATTTCCAAAAGAGACTTCCATAATACCAAACCTGCATTGAATGCAAGCATTTGCTGTAGCCAGGAATGGTCTTCCCAAAATGACAGGGATGGAAGTTTTGCTTTTTGTAGGTTCCATGTCCAAAACTAGAAAATCAGCAGGATAGAAAAATTTATCTACTCCTACCAATACATCCTCAATCATCCCAACTGGCTTTCTTTCAGATCTGTCTGCTAGTTGTAACACCACATGAGTGGGTTTTAATTCTCCCAAACCTAGTTTCTCATATACAGAATATGGAAGCAGGTTGACACTAGCACCCAAATCTAATAAAGCCTTTTCAATGGTATGTTCCCCAATAAATCAAGTGATTGTGGGGATTCCAGGATCTTGAAGTTTAGGAGGTGTGGTAATAGACAACACCTGATTAACTCTTTCCACAACAAAGACCTTCTTGGATAACTGTATCCTCGACTGTCTTTTGTGAGTGCAAATATCTTTCAAAAATTTTGCATATGCTGGAATTTGTTTGATTGGATCAAGCAAAGGTAGATTTATCTTGACTTGCTTGAAAGCCTCCATCATTTCATCTATTTTTGTGTTCCCTTTATCAAAAGGGGATACAGATTTCATGGCATGAGGAAATGGTAAATGAGGAACTAGTCCTTCATCTACAGCTTTAGAAGCATTATCAGAATCTTTTTGATTTTTTTGTTCTTCATTTTTTTGATTTTTCTGTTTTTCATTTTTTTTATTTTTCTGAGGTACATCAGCACCCCCATTGCTAACATTATGCTGCTCCTGCTGCATATCTTTATCATTTTCCTCACTTTTTTCTTCTTCAGTACCCACTTTGTTATTTTATAATTCTTCCACTTCTCAAAGTTGTGACAGTTTTTACTTCTTCGTGTGAAATAGAAGCCTCTCCAACCACGAACTGTCCTTTGGGATTGTTCAAAGGTTGGATGGGTAACTTTCCTTCCTCTCTTTTGGCCAATGTGTTTGAAAGTTGACCTAATGTTTCTTCAATCTTCTTTATGCTCTGACTGTGAAAGTTTACAGTCTGAGTTGAAGACCCTAAATTCTGGAGTGAATTTAGAACTTGATCTTCAAAAGAAGGGGATCAGGAAGGGGCTTGAACTGGAGCAGATTGCGGTACAGGTTGTTGTGGAATGGGCTGCTGAAAATTTGGCTTGGCATAAAAATTCTGCTGATAAGGCTGAGCAGTTTTGAAAGGCATTTGGTTCTTTGGTTGCTGCTGCTGTTGTGATTGATAATTCCCCTGGCTCCACCTCAAATTGGGGTGCCCTCTCCATGGATATTCATTTGACTGCATCTGTCCAAATGATTGGGCAGCATGAGCTTGTTCCACCACTAGATCTGGGAACTGTGGTGCAGCGGGACATTGGTCAAGTGAATGAGTAGGGGACTGGCATATCAGACATGCCTCCTCTACTCTTGCAACCATTGGATTTTTAAGTGAGTCCATCAATCTATCAAACTTTGTGGTTAAATTATCCATCTTTCTTTCCAACTCATTCACCTCATAAATCTTTCCTTTGGTGGTTTGCTGATTGTTCAACCTAGCAGGATTCTCAATATCTCTTGACAAAGATTCCTGTTGAGTTGAGTTTTCACCAATTACTTCAAATAAGTCCCAAACCTCCTCAACTATTTTTTGCAAGTAAGTGCCTCCACAGGAAGCATCTACCATATTCTTGCCTTTTTGATCAATTCCTTGATAGAAGCTTTGAACAAGCTGCCATCGGGGAATTTGATGATGAGGACATTGCCTTAAAAGTTCCTTAAACCTTTCCCATGCTTCATGGAAAGTTTCAGTTGAGTTTTGTGAGAAGGAAATAATACTTTGTCTCAATTGGCTTGTTTTAGACATAGGGAAGTATTTGGCTAAAAATTGACACTGCAAATCATTCCAAGAAGTGATACTATTTGGTGCTAACATAGACAACCATGCTCTAGTTTTGTCCTTTAATGAAAAAGGAAAGAGTCTATGCTTGGTTGCCTCTGGACCAAGTCCAGCTATGTTGAATGTGGTGCAAAGAGACAAGAATTCATCCACATGTTTGTATAGATCTTCCTTACTCAACCCATGGAAGGAAGGAAGCATTTGGATAGTTGATGATTTGATCTCATAATTTCCTTCAACAGTAGGAAATTGAATGCAAAAGGGAGAATTATAAGCACCGGGTGCAAAGTAATCCCTCAAAAGTCGAGGTTCTTGAAGTAATTTTCAGTGGCCGCTTTGTCTGGTTCGTAATAGCCTTTCAACTTCTAAATTTAGAGGGACAATCTCAGGGCTGAGAGTCCTCCTACCAAACATACAACACAGAATAGAGAATCAGATTATGCATAGCAAACCTTCAAAATTCCTTTTAAAGTAGATTCCCCTCTTCAAATGGATATGAATAACTGCACAGATATAAACAATAGAATAGTTTAGCACTGATGTAAAAAATAAAAATGAAAACTTAGGTCTACCTATTTTAAAACAAATTCCCCGGCAACGGCGCCAAAAACTTGTTGGTGTTCTGAGTGTGCATGATTTAGTTGTGTTTTGAAAACAGGTTTGCAAATGCTAAGTTATACTGAATCTGAGAAAAAATAAAGAAATATCAGCACAGAGAGAAGTGAATTAGCCTGCAAGATCAGGGCCAATTGTAGCAAGTTTTAAATGTAAGTGAGTAAAAGATCGTCCACAGAGAATTTGTTTAAAATGCAAGATAAACCTCGAGATCTGAGCTATCAGATCTGGCCTCTTATCCTATCTACAGAGCACATAAGATGGGAGGTTGAATTTGTCACATTAACTAAATGATAAAAGTAAAAGTTAAACTAACTGATTAAAGTAAAAGTTAAACTAAATGATCCAGATCTGAGTTGGGGGAATTTTGATGTAAATTTATAAAAATGGAGAAATAATATCTAACTTTGATTTGGTCCTTGAAACACAATGAGAATGACTGCAGGTCAAATGAGGGATGATCCAATCTTCATCTGGCTACAAGCACAAATGCAAGAGAAATAAATCTAACTCAAGGATTAAATTTAGGCTTATGGTTATGGTCTGTCCACTTCAATGGCCACAGACCATCCAATAGTCTTTAATCTAAACCCTTAATTCAAAACAAGAAATATCACTACAAATGCTATGAGCGATTAGGTTACAAACACTAATTCCCACAGGGTTAATGAATCAAGGGAAATTGCATGAAAAATAGTAAATCTAAAGGAGTCTAGTGCAATAAGGAGATCAGAGGGAACCCTTAACACGAATCCAATTGAGAACGTATGGTTTACAGCAACCTTTTCAAATTCACGTTTACAATTACAAAGCACAGCTTAAACAGCTCTCTGATTTGTAGTCTTGAATACAATCCTCTTTTGAATTACAGAGATATCTCACAGCTCTCAATTGCAAGTAAAAGTTATGATATTACAAGGTTTCAGACAAGCGAGCTGATCTTGAAATGGGGGAATAGGAATGAAACTCAAAATCTGGATGCCCCAAATTGGGCAAATGGTTCATCTATTTGTAGTTTTCCCCAGGTCTAGCTCAGATGCGTATCGACCAATCAGAAGTGCTCAGATCCGTATCAACCAATGGTAGTCGAGCACAAGGATCCATATCGCGCCAAGAATTGCTCGATCCGTTCACCAATAATCAGCGACATAAGCATCAATTCTGTTATGCAATTTGAAAAATCTGTTAGAGCTTCTAGAAGTTCCCGCCAAGCGATTTCATCTTCGGGTGCTCACATGGGGTGGAATATGCCTTCGCTTCATGCTTAGAATCTTCTGGAATATCCCTAGGTTTTTAAATGCATTGGGATGCGTGAAAAAGATTATTGAATTACCCTTGCAGAAGCTAGGAATATCCAGAATACCATTTCGCATAGTTTAGGGAACTTTTCGCAAAAGTCTTGTGACTCTGACTCTTTTTCAAGAGTTAGGTTTACATTAAGTGAGGAGTTCTCTTCTTTTGAATAGGTCAATCATCCTTCGAAGAGTTTAGGTGCTCTTGGAAACTAAGCACTGGAGCTTTTAGTTCTTTTCATGAGTTCGAGTTCTTTTTAAAATGTTGATTCTTTTTGAAAAGCACTTTCTGTAGTCTGATTTCTATTGAATTGCTCACATTTCTTTTACGGGTTGAGACCAAGTCTTTGCCTCTTGA
This sequence comes from Chloranthus sessilifolius, assembly GCA_021018995.1. NCBI lineage: Eukaryota > Viridiplantae > Streptophyta > Magnoliopsida > Chloranthales > Chloranthaceae > Chloranthus > Chloranthus sessilifolius. Next base: position 51,487,705 of record CM037598.1, read on the forward strand.
TTCGGGCATTTTGTGACTAGTGAGGTTGTCCCTTCTCTTTCTTCCTTTGGATCGACATGGATTATCATCTTTTTGGCAATTTTAGGCTGCTTTCATGGTTAAGCCTGTCTTTATTGTTAGCTGTAACACAAGCACTTAAAACACTTATTTAGTTCTCTCAAGGGTCTATCAAGGCCCAGGTTAAAGGGTGGAAAATGGTGTTTTCTAGTTCTCAACAGCGTCTCTTCACGTGTCCTTTTCATGGTAGTGGTTCTTTCGCTATCGATGGGCCGGAGTTGACGTTAGCATTGAGGGAGAGGTTGGTCGCATTGGAGGAGGGCTGCCTCACGGCGAGTGTGTGGGGAGGACGCCCTCCATAGGGTGATTGTGCAGATGGGGCATGCTCCTCATCCTGATGAAAAAATGTTGCATTCTTTGATTGAGTCAGTTGCCAGGGCCAGGGTGACGGAGGATGAGTTAGGAGTTCAACTAACAGCGGCTTGTCAGCTCCTGGTGAGTTAATTTACTGGTTATAATTTGTCGATGTGTTATATTGGTTTATTCTAGTGATGTTTTTAATACAGTGGTATTATTTTCATTGTGGCTAGTCTGAGAGAGAGTTTGAGGTTGCTCGCCAGGAGGCTATGATTGAGCTTTTACGCAGCCAGCAGCAGGCGGGTCGCGCGGTGGAGGCTAGTTTATGTTCGAAGATCGAGCGATTGGTAAGTATCTTGGATTGGATTTATTAACTGTTGACAGTTCGAGGATCCTTGCTAATGTTGGCGTATTGGTGGCATTTCTAGATAGCAAAGCTTTCCGCTGCAGGGGCTTCGGCTTGGGCATTTGACCCTTCTTCAGTGGCTTCCTCCAGTCGGGAGGATCCAGCGATAGCTCGTCTGTGGTATGAGTTGGAGGATTGGGTAAGTTCCATCACACTTCAGTTTACTTGTGTTACTGTACAGGTTTGTTAGGCGTTATTATTATGTTGGCTTGATGGTTTAGTAACGTGTGATGATATTTCAGCGTTGAGTTGCAGAGGACTTGCAGATGAGGGAGGTGACTGTCGCCTCTCTATGTGTCGAGAGTCAGGCGTGGTTTAGTGTAATTTAGTTTGAATTGTTTATTTCTATTTACTCTAACGCATTTGTATTGCCTTGTTGTTTGTTGTTTTTTTTTGTTCAGGCAGTTCCGGACTCCGCTCCCGAGGGTCGTCCTCAAGGGTCCGTTCCTATCCCTACCCAGGTATATTTTAGTCATTGGGTTCGTAGTTTATTTGTTATCGTAATATTATCTGATGCATTTGCTTATTCTCGTTACAACCACCTACGTTTGCCGTCCCTCGGGTGCCATCTACCGATCCTGTGACCGCAGAGAGAGAGTCGAGCGACTTCTGAGAGAGAGGTTAGATCTGGTATATATATATATATATATATATTTCATTTCGGAGTTTTGTTATCGTTCATATATGCGTATGTTTACTTCTTTTGATTCGGTAGAGTTATACAGGTTTGTCAGCTCGAGGAGGCATGACTAGAGGTAGCGCGAGCGCGCGCCACTGCGGAGGCGAGACGGGTCCTCGGAGAGGTGGAGAGTAGTGCGGATCTGGTGGTCGCGATGATGGTCACGGAATAGACTCATACAGAGGTGCTAGCAGCAGCGTGTCGAACAACACGGGCAGAGATGCAAGTGTCCCTGGATCGGTTACAATATCGCCTGACGAGGGGCGAGCGGGGGTCGCGCAGGTCGGCCAGTCATCGTGAGGGGTCAGAGTTGAGGGCCAAGAGTTCTTCATTCTCAGTCGTGCAGCTGTTAAGTGGTGAAAAATGCCACTTTTCACCCTTTAACCTGACCATTGATAGACCTGTGAGCACACTAATAAGCTTCTGTCAAGTGCATTTTGTAGACAGCAATAAAAGAGGACACTATTGCGAAAAACCACTCAAGAATGCCCAAAAAGGGGCTATCCCTATGCACAGGACAAACCCAGCAATATCACACCAGAGGGTAGCACATCACTGGACCCTTGGAGCGCGTGGCTATAGCAGGGCAAGGCGAAGGAAGTGAAAATAGGCTGAAAACATCCTATCGAGTGGTCACCTGAAGACTTCGATAGGAGCTGAAAGCAAAGAAACGAAGAATTCGTGTAGTTGAAGAGGTTTTCGATAGGATCTGAAGGCAGAAGAAGGATGGATTCGTGTAGATTGAGGAGTTCGATAGGATCTAAGAACCTAGCGAGCAACTGAAAGGAAGGAAGAAACCATCCTATCGGATTTGTGTAGAGGAGTTTGTAGATCGGCTCGCCCACTTAACTGGTAGGCCTCTTAGATACCACCCGATCTCCTTGGATCTGATACTCCTGTGATTCCTTCAGTCTGTGACCTGGAAATTGTGACATCTGTAGTGATTTTAATTATTCTAATTGATGCTTTAGCTTTGGAGGAGATCCCTAGGATGGTCTGTGACCATTAAAGTGGACAGAGCATAACCTTAAGATTAGTCCAATCTCAGGCTCCAATTGGATTCGTCTGCTGTAAATCCATGGATTCGATAAAGTCTATAGGATGGTCCGTGACCATTAAAGTGGACAAATCATAGTCTTAAGACCAGGTGGATCCTGTGATTTGAAGTGGAGCTTTCTGCCCTATAGCTGTGCTTATAGCCAGTTGAGGGAAATGTGTACTCTGAACCTCTGTAGCATGATTAATTAAATCTGATTTCAGTGAAGACCAATCTCCAAGCTACTCTTCTCCATTTTCTATTTTCTTTACTCTTTTCCCCTACAAGATCTAAGTTCCCAAACTCGATCCAAGCTAGTCTATATTTAATTTTATCTTAGTTTAAGTGACAATCCATTTTAAACCTCTCCCCTGTCTTTTAGCTAACTTAGGAATAGTTAGGGTGCCAGATCTCGTACAGATTTGGAGATTTATCATATTTTAAAACCAACCTCCCTGTGGACATTCCCTTATTCACCATTCTTGTAAAACTTGCTACAACAGACCCTGATTACTTGCAGGTCTGTGTGAGTGTATTCTGCTTAGTTTATTGATGATTTTAGACCCTCATTTGAGGGAGGGCAAACACTCCAACAACAGGTCAGCTGTCATTCGGGAGAGTCATGCGAGGCTTCAGCCTCATTCTCAGTCGAGGCGGTCGGTTAGTCAGGCTAGTGAGGGGGGTTCGGTGGTGGGTCCTCGCCGTTTAGAGGTTCCGAGCACTCTCGATGCCGGGATTGTGTTTTCAGACGATCAGTCTACGGACCTCCGGGCTGACGAGAGTGGTGCTCGTCCTCCTCAGTGGCAGCGTAGGGATTAGGGGTGTGTGTGTGTGTGTTTGTTGATATTCGTTGTATGTGCGGTGTATATAGGGGAGTGTCCCAGTGACAAATGTGAAGAAAAAAGAAGGACAATTTTTTGGTATATGTCTATATATATAGAGAGATATTTAGTTCAGATGTACCTGATTTGCTTCTCCTCCTTTGATTACCTTTTGCTGTTTTCTTTTTGCTTTCGGTGCCGTCAGCCGTCACTGGGACTTGGATGCTTTCTGAGCTGGCCTGGTGCTGGTTTGAAGGTCGCTTTGTGTCTGCACATGTAAAGGTAATGCTATCAGTAGTTTTGCCCACCCCCTTGCCAGTTGTCAAGGGGGTGAATATCTCAGACCGGGGTCTGGTGATAGAAAGGTGGATATAAGTTTTTCACTTTTTTTTTTACTTTCTTTCCTTTTCTTTTCTTTCTTTTTTTCCTTCTTCTTTTTGAAATAATAAATAGTGTAACAGGGAAAGCAAATGACAATAAAAATAATGATAAATAAAAATAAAAATAAAATAAAATAAAATAAATGCCTCAACGTAGAAGCGTGGTTCATCTTGTGGTACGGTATTTTGATAGTGCTCTCTGAGCGGTATCTTCATCATTCTTCATCTTTTGGTGGTTGGATCGGCGCTTTCAGTATAGTTTACCTTCTTTTTCCATAAAAAAATACCCCAACGTGTGGGTGCAATGGAGCTTCCCTAGGCCTTAGATAAACATTTTGGGTCTATAAATAGTCATGGGTATTAGGTGAATTAGTCTTGCAGAAAAGTTCATCGATACTGTCTCCGAACCGGGGGGAGGTCCTTCGATTAATGGCATATGGGGGTCTATCTTAGGGTATTGATCATCCTATTCTGTGGTTATTCGGGAAAAGCATGGTAAGTATAATGGGTGATTGCATCAATCGTTATTTAATGGTTTTCAGTTTCATTCCTAGGAATATCTTGTGAAGTCTCAGATTCATTGTTCAAAATAAAACTAGAAAGGGGAGAGGTAAGGCTAAGTGATATGGGGAATAGTTCGTAACTAATACCTTTTCAAAAGGGGTAAGTAACAATCTTTTCCTCTAAGGGGTATGGAATGCCATGATCGAGGTCTTCGTCATGTTTCGGTACCATCAAAATCTCACATTCTATGGCAAGAAGGGGTTTATCCTCCTCCTGCCACCTTACGACGACATCTAGTAGTATGAGAATATCAGGGATGCCCTCACAGCTTGCTTATACACTTCTCGTAAAATTACCAGAGATGTCCTCACGGCCTATTTATGCTTCCTTGAGTTCATTCACTTGTTCATTCATCGTAATGCTCTCACTCGATATATATATATATTTTTATGTGTATATTTCTTTTAAAAGCATCCTGCTAGTGCAAGAATAATGAGTTTTGATTGAACCTAGCATCTTCATTTTTTTGCTTTGACGTCTCCTCCAATGGCGGGGATAGGGAATGTGAATCGGGTATTTCTTACACTTTTGAAAAAAGTTTTAGGTAGGTCACTAGTCCTGCAATCAAATCATTCGAGTATAAATAGTGGGCGACAAGTCGTAGATTTTTAAGGATATTCTGAGGATTGAAGATATACGACCAATGGATGGGTCATGATGACTACAAGGATGATAAGTGTAAGTATTTTAATCACAAGATGTGATGATTATAAGACTAAGGATGGTATTTTCTAAGGTACATGGCATTCCACGGGCTAGGGAGATCTTCCCTGTCTTGGTTCGCCAATCTGTATGCGTTTTCAAGGTATGCAGCTGTTATAATGTAAGGGCCTCCCCAGTTTGGTTTCAATTTTCCTGTTGGATGGGCGTGTTTGGAAGACATAATTTTCTTTAAGACTAGCTAGCCAATGTTAAAGGTTCATTCAATGACTTTCTTATCATAGGCCCTGGTCATTCTCCTCTGATATACCTGAGCGTGATCAGCTGCCCTTAGGCATGTTTCATGGAGTCGCTCTAACTAAGTAAGTAAAGCAATTCTCCTCTCGTCTAAGGATAGCTCATCATCGAGTTGGATGCATAAAGATGGCACTTGTATCTCATATGGTAGGACTACCTATATCCCATAGGTGAGGAGGTAGGGGATTTGGCCAACGGCCGTACGAATAGAGGTCCTAGAGGCCCAGAGTGCTTCCAGTAATCATTCGGGCTAGTCGACTCCATTGAATGGCACGGGAATTACGAGCGCAGTTCGTCCCTTGGTGAATCTCACGGGAATCCTCATGAAGAAGAAAGGTGCATGGGCTTCTAGATTGCCCGAGTAGTTCCCTACAGGTCTGTATCCCGCGGCCATTGCGCGACAGCTGCGCACAGGAATGCCTAGAGCTCACTCTCCTCAGTGAATTACGCGAAGATTAAAGGTGCCTTTCTTGAGCTGTGCGAGATTGCGTGAGACTTCACGAGAGCTTATGACTGAGCCACGTGAGAACTGTGCGAAGTATGCTCTTTACTCCATGCTGTCATCAATCTGTGCGAGAACGGCGCGACCAATTGGTGTGCTGCCTTCAGAAGCCAGCAACAACTACGCGAAGCATTCTTTCTAGCTCAATTGAGCCCTGCGACATCTGCGCGAGGCTCACATCTTGACTTGTCTCTGCTTTGCTGTGCCTAAGCTGCAGTCAGTTCTGTCTGGGTCTAACTTTCTTTCTCTTGAGGCCTTATTAAATGACTATGGGTCTAACAGAGATTCAGTTAAGGGGGTGTATTAAATGACTAGGGCCTTATTTACAGCTGCTGCCTATTACCTACAAAATGGGCGTAGCACACACTTATTAAAAATACTATGGGTCTAATAGAGATTCAGTTAAGGGGTGAAAAGTGGTAATTTTCAGGTCTTAACACACCCCTAAACCAAATCTTTGCTAGTCCCTTAGTAAAGCTTTAACTAATTAAATGCCACTTTCGTAGGGATCACGGGTACATTTAGCATATGTACCAAGCCTTTTAAACCCCTAGGTGATCCCTAGTGGAGGAGTGAAGTCTCCTGAGGGTTTTTCAGTGAAGATACCCACAAACTTCACCATTAGAACAGTTAAGTATAGTGCAGTTAATGACAACACAGATTTCAATGTATAAAGCTTCATTCCACACCCATTCTTTAACATTTAGAGGGAACTGCAGCAGTAATGCAGGCCATTCAAAACTCAAAATTTAGCAAGTGTTTGCATCACCACCATTCATTTTACATTAGAAATTCAATGTGTAAAAATCAGTACCCAGCTTGCCTTGAATTCAAAATTTAGGTTGGATACAACCCCAATGAGGTTAAAATTCAGACCCAATTCTCACCAGGGCTATCTCTCAATATTGACAATCTGAGGGTGTTCACATTCGAAATAGCTCAAGAGCAGTTACAGACCCCAAATGGGTCTGCAAGCATGAGCATAGGCAAAGCTTCTAATTTCTGACATCCTCATGGCTTTTCACCATAGATTGGACAACTCCTCATCTCCACATGAAAACTCATTTTACGTTGGATATATACAAGGTCTTTTTGAATGGGTTGTAATGTGGCTTATGGGTGAGGGATGAAAAGAATCAAGGGGTAAAAAGGGAATCAAAATTAAGAAATCAGCAAGGTAAGGAGTGATTCATGACTTCACAACCTTCATTTCAGCAAAAATTCATCTTTCTTGATATATTCCAAAATCAAAGTGGCCAGCTTCTCCTCTTCTTTTCAATTTTCAGATGATGTTCTTCTCTAGACTTCTCTTTCTTTTTCTCTTTTTATTTTTATTCAATCTTTTTATGATTTTTATGATGAACTGCCACACAAATACCATTGATACACTATTATTCATAAGTTACTTTTCTTCACCTTTCACAGAATGTTGGACCATTCTCACTATCTTTAACTCCTTCTCCTTTACTTTCTGAAATCTCAGAGTGAGGGTGAGGTTGAATCAGGTCATGAGGTTAAGGTGCGAGTGCTCTGGTGTTTGTCAAAGAAAAGTAGGATTTTTTTAAGGCTCAACTAGTGTATGCAAAAGGGCTGATTTTCAAAGGTTGGATTTTCAGGCTCAAACTATCTAAATGAAGGCCTTGGATCATTTCCTTAGTATCATGAGTGCTATCAATCAGTTTTGATTTGGAGGTGCCTAACTTCTAGTGAAAAAGTCATGATTCAATCAGTCCTCAGTGTATAAATAATGCCAAAAACACTCTTCAAAAGAAAATGAGAGGCCCAAATCTCACTAGGTATGGTCCTCAAATTAACCCATGGGGTGTATTTTCACATGTTTCTCTCCTCTTAGGTTTACTGAGTGCTAACTGAAAAATTTTCTGAAGTTAGCTTCATGGGGGTGTCAAGATTTTAACATTTTCAGTTTCGAAAAGTGTGCAGAAATATTTTAATTTTTTCACAAATTTCCTCATTGTATCAAGTTAGGTGGAAATTGACTTTATTCATCCCAGTTACACCACCATTGTTGCACTAAAGTTAACTACTCTATTGGCAGACCTACCCTGCCACACCCCCAAACCATGAGGAGCAGTGTCCTCACTGATGTAAAGGTGAGTAAGTGCAGGGCAATAGTCAGGAACAAAAAAAAAAAGAAAAAAAAAAAGAAAAAGTAAACACACAGATAATGCACACAATTCAATATACAAAAATAAAAAATTCTATTAATTGGGAAGACAGGAACAACTGTTATTACAATGAGAAGAAAAGAAGTGAAAGGAAGAAAAAGCCTAAGTACAATCTATGTTAAGAAGATGAAGAATCAGAATCCGAATCTGTAAACCAATCCCAACCCATCTTTTGATCATGTTTCCTAAGGGCAGTTTTGTCCTCTTTTTTCCGTGCTTGCTTCTTAGTTGGACTCTTTTTCTTCTTAGCTTTGCTATCAGTTAGAGTCTTTTTCTTAGGTTGCCTTGGTTTCTTAGGTTGGGCTGGTGGTTTCTTCATGGTTGGAGCCTTTGGTGCCCTCACCCACATCTTTCTGGTTTTGGGTTTAGGAGGGATCATAGGTGATTTTCCTTTATCTGGCTCAGTGGTGGCTGCAGGGGACTTCCCTTTTTCGTTGGGCTCAGGCTGGCCAGGGGGTTTTGCCTCCGCAGACTGGGCAGCTGGCTCTTTACCAATTTTAATAGAGGCTACTGTGTAAGCAGTCCTCTTAGCAGTGACTTTTCTCTGTTTAGGATAAGTTTGCTCAGTTGGAGGTGCAACAGGGGTTTGGGTAGGTGGGGGCTGCTCTGTAGGAGGTGATGAAGGAGGGGTAGCCAGGGCCTTCCCTTTATCTGGTTGGGCAATTGGTTGTGCCTCCTCAAACTGGGCAGCTAGGGTTGGGGTAACTTTAGGCTTAGGTTCTGCCATGTGGATAGAGAGTGGGGTGGGCTGCTGAGCTGCAGTTCTGGCAGCAGCCAATGCAGCTTCCAATGAGGTTATCTTGATTTTGGCTTTGAGGAGGTCAGTTTCATGGATTTCCTTTTGGAGTCTGAAGATCTCCTGGGCATTGTTAAGCCTCTTTTTGAAAAGTCTTGCTTTCATCTTCTCTGTAGCAGTGTCGGCTTTCTCCAGCTCCAAATTTAGCTGATGATAAGCAGCCATGGATTTGGCCTTCTCATAGGCCTTCAAGATGTTAGTCCACCCCAGGGAGATACCCAGTAATTGCTTTTTGTGGGCTTCCTCCATTTCAGCAATCTGCTGCAGTAGGGGGGTCTCAATGGACTGTCTAAGTTGGGCCATGTCCCTAAGGACATCCCTCTTAAGGTAGGGATTGTCCCTCATGACATGGAGGATGGTGAGGTAGAGAGGGATGTAAAAAGAGTGTTTGAGTGCGATGGAAAGAGAGGAAGTGGAAGGAGCAAAATGTGATTAGTCCTGGGTGGGGGAAGTGGGATTAACAGTGGGTAAGTCTAGTTGTTGGGGGAGGGTAATAGGTTCTGGGTCTGTTTGGGTCTGTTTGTCAGTGAATGTTGGAGGGGGTAGGATAAGAGGTGGGATCGAAGGCATGAGGGGGAAAAAAAATGAGGTAGGCTCATTAGGAGTAGGGGGTGATGGGGGAGGGAAAAAGAGAATGGTGAAAGATATGAAAGAGAATGGTGGGATTATGGGGACACAGTTGGGTGGGGAAAGGACCAGGGGGGTTGGAGTGGTTTGTTGAGGGATGGGTGGGTTTTTCAAAGTGTGAAGTGTGGATTTAATAGATGTGAGTTCTGTCTGCATCTGGTTCTGGGTGTGTGTAGTGGTTGATAGTTGGGATTGGATGTCTTGGATGAGGGAGAGAATGAGTGTCAGTGTGTCTGCGCTGGGGGATTGAGTTTGTGTAGAAGATGGAACAGGTTGAAATGGTGAGGATGGTGCATGAAGGAAAGTGAAAGGAGGGAGAGATTGGGGTTCTGGTGAGTGATGTGGTGATGTAATTGGGGAGTCTAGGAGGGGGGTGTAGTGGTTGGGCATGATGTCAAGGAAACTAGCCATAAAGGCTTGGAATCCTGTGGTTGTGTTGAGGTTTAAGTCAATGTCTGTGAATGGGGATGTAGTAGGGATGGCAGGGGTGGTGTCTTCTTTAATGTGAGGTGTGTCAGTGGGGATAAAAGGGATTGTGGGTGGTGTCTGGGAGATGGTGGGGGTTGTCTCAGTGGTTTTCCTTTTTTTATAGGAAATGAGTGGAGGGCTGTCAGGTTTATGTGAAGATGATGGGGGTATTAGGGATGTGTATTGAGGGAGGGTAGGTGATGGTGAGGGGCTGACATGGGGAGTGGTCTCTTCCGAGGTACCAATCACAGGAGAAGGAGGTGCAGAGATGGATAATGAAGACAGAGGAGGGTGAGAGAGAGAGATGGAATAGGGGTAGGGGATGCTGGAGTAAAAGGCGGGGGGGCTGTGGTAGCTGCTGCAGCAGTGGTAGTCACAGGCTCTGGAATCCCCTTTGTAGTAACAGGGGCAGGCCTTGTAACAGCTGCTTCTTTAGATTGCTTGGGAGGGGCCTAAGCCTCAGCTTTCTTCTTCTTCTATACTTCTATCAGGCTTCTGCTGATTCCCCATTGCCTCTTGGCAAAAGTAGTAGGGGCAAGGGTGGTAGTCCCCTCTGTTTTTACTATCTTGTACCCCCCCTTTATTAACAGCTTGGTGATGACTCTGGCATAGGGGAGTGTATGTGGCTTCTTGTTTTGCCCCAATTTCTCCACCAGGTCCTTCATTGCCTAAAAGATTAACCAGGCTGCATGGAAGCCATGGCCCAGAGAAAACGAATAGACAACATCAACAATAGGAGCTCTCCTCTCCTGCTGATGGCCTGAGTAATAGATGTTCTTTCTCAAGACCTGGTCAATGAAAAGGAGTCCAGGCTCTAACTCTCTTCTTCTGATAGAATCCCCTAAGGCCTTTAATCCTCTAGTCAAAGCCCTTGCAATTGTATCAATTGAGGCACTCAGGGGGGGGCCATATCCACAGCTATGGTCAAATGCGGCTGGGATGCCCAATACCTCTACAATCACCTTAGGGCTAACTAACATTTCGAGGTCATCAATCAACACCAGTAGACCTGCTTGTCCATCTTTATCCTTGGTGACCCTGATGTGCTTGTAAAAGAGTTGCACTAGCCTAGGGTAGGCTAGTGCTGGAATTCCTCTCATCAAGGGTGTTAGGTCAGCCTTGCTCATAAACTACACGGCAGGGGCAGAGAGAGGCTCCTTCTCGAAGAAGGGCAAATCGAAAGTTGTCTCAGGCTCCAAGGGGATTGAAGCCATGAGCTCGGAGGGTGTAGAAAACTCAGGGGTTGGCTCCTCCACCTCCCCAACCACTTCCTTCCCTTTTTTCTGTGCCTTTGAAGATTTGACCTTCTTAGCCCCTTCTCTTTGGTGCACTCTTAGGGGCCATTCCAACTCTACTTTTGAATATGAGAAATTGGGACTGAGATTTGAGTGCTTACCCTAAAATTATAGGGTTTGGTTTGATCTGACGCATAGTGCACCATGAGATCTTTGAGTAGAGGGCAATTGATGGGAATGACGTTAGGAACAAATCTATAGATTCCTGGTGTGAATGATGGGTTGTAGGATGGACGCTGGAGGAGAGAGGGAGAAGAGTGCCAGAAGCTAGGGTTTCGCTGGATGAAGAAGGAAGAGAGAGTACTGGAAAGGGAGACAAGCGCGGGGTTTAAATACTTGTCGCTAAGCTTGGCGCACTTTGGAAATATTTGGTCGCGGGATTGGAAATGAAACCTAGCGAACGTGCCATTCAACTTGGATTGCGTGACAATCTCCTAGGTTTACCTTGGAGCGCGCAACAACATGTGAAGAATTCCATGTGAATTGCGCAAGAGGCTCCTAGGCCTCCTTTCGGATTGGGCAAAAAGCTTTAAGATTCATGTTGAATCTTGCGACAGCCTTTGAATCTCGCGATAGCTAATGAAGTATTCTTTTTGAATTGCGTGAGAGTCTCTCAGGCTTCCTACTGAACCTCACGACAACTAGTGAAATGCTCTATTTGGATCGCGCGAGAGGTTCCCAGGTGTACTTGAATCTCGTGATAGCTATTGAAGTATTCTATGTGAACTGCGTGAGAGTCTCCCAGTCCTCCTTTTCAACTTAGTGATAGCAAAGTACTATACAGAGAGCATGTGCTCTTTGTTCTGCCATTTCCATTGTGCTGTGGCTGGATCCTAGGCGTGACTCTCCACCATAGGTACCCCCAGACACATTAAGATCAAACATTAAAGCATAGACAGCAAAAATCATCATCCAACATTGTACATTCAGGCAAAAACTATCAATCCAATAGCAGTAATCATCAAACCAAGCATAAAGAATTCAAACCAGACCGGTCCAGATTCAGGTGGGCCACTAAAATTTCCTAGAGAATTTGAACACAAGAAAGCAAGACAAATCTAACAAAACCAAAGTACATATGATACAATATTGACACACCTGTGGATCAGTTTAATGAAGGATCCCCTTGAAATTGAATGGTGTCCATGGGTTCAGCAGGTTTTTCGAAACAAGGCTTAAGCCTCTGACCATTCACCTTCAAGGTTTTCCCAGGCTTGGGATCCTTGATTTCCACAGCACCAAATGGGGAAACACTCATGACAATGTAGGGACCTTCCCATCTGGATTTCAGTTTGTCAGGAAAAAATTTAAGTTTGGAGTTAAACAACCAAACCTTGTCACCAGCTATGAAGCTCTTTCTCAACAGACCCTTGTCAAAGAAAGCCTTGGACCTTTCCTTGTAGATCCAGGCATTGGCATATGCATCCATCCTTAGCTCATCCAATTTTGATAGCTGCAGCAACCTGTGATGACCAACAGAAGTTAGGTCTAGATTTAAATGTTTAATGGCCCAATAGGCCCTGTGTTCTAACTCTATTGGGAGATGACAAGCCTTGCCATAAACCAGTCTAAATGGGGACATACCAATGGGAGTCTTATAGGCAGTCCTATAAGCCCACAATGCATCATTTAGCTTGCCAGCCCAATCTTTCCTGTCAGTCCTCACAGTCTTCTCAATGATGTGCTTGATCTCCCTATTAGAAATTTCAACTTGCCCACTAGTTTGTCGGTGGTAGGGAGTAGCAATCCTATGGGTAACAGAATATTTTTTGAGCAAGCTCTCGAAATTTCTGTTGCAGAAATGGCTACCCCCATCACTGATAATGGCTCTAGGGGTGCCTAATCTTGAGAAGATAATCTGTTTTATAAACTTGAGGACAACCTGATTAGCATTAGTTCTTGTGGCAATGGCTTCTACCCATTTTGAAATATAATCCCTACCACTAAGATGAAATGATAACCATTTGAAGGAGGAAAGGGGCCCATGAAGTCAATACCCCAGACATCAAACAGTTTCACAACAAGGATGGGCTGCAAAGGCATTGAGTTTCTTTTGGACAGCCCTCCTAATTTTTGACATCTTTCATAGGTCCTGTTGTGTGTATTGGCATCTCTGAATAAAGAAGTCCAATAGAACCCACACTGTAAGATTTTGTCAGCTGTTTTTCTTCCACTAAAGTGGCCTCCACAGGCATTTTCATGGCACATGGCCAAAATACTGGGGACATCACTTTCTGGAACACATTTTCAGATGATTTGGTCAGCACAATACTTGTATAAGCAAGGTTCCTCCCAGAAAAAGAATTTGACCTGTGAGAAAAATAGGTCTTTGTTAATTTTAGTCCAATGGGCAGGAATCTTGCCTATAACTAGATAATTGACAATGTGTGCATACCAAGGAACCAAGGATTGGATGGCAAACAATTGCTCATCCGGGAAGACATCATTTGTAGGATCATCAATACATTTCTCTAACACAATTCTGGACAAGTGGTCAGCCACCATATTTTCTACACCCTTTTTGTCCTTGATATCAATGTCAAACTCCTGCAACAGGAGTATCCATCTAATAAGCCTGGGCTTAGCATCCTTCTTGGACAATAGGTACTTCAATGCTGACTAGTCAGTGAAGATTACAGTTTTAGACCCAAGCAAGTAAGGTCTAAATTTGTCCACAATAAAAATCACTGCCAGAAGCTCTTTCTCAGTTGTGGTGTAATTCAGCTGAGCTTCAGCAAGTGATTTACTGAGATAGGTAATGACCATAGGTAGCTTATCTTTCCTTTGGCCCAAAACAGCACCTATTGCCAAGTTGGATGCATCACACATCAAATCAAAGGACAGTGCATAGTCAGGTGTTTGGAGTACAGGGGCAAAGGTGAGGCAAATCTTCAAAGTTTCAAAAGCCTCAAGACATTCAACAGAAAAGTCAAAGGGCACATCCTGGCAGAGCAAGTGGCACAATGGTTTAGAAATTTTGCTGAAGTCTTTAATGAACCTCCTGTAGAATTCAGCATGTCCAAGGAAAGATCTTATTTGTTTGACTATTCTTGGAGGAGGCAAATTTGTAAAGAGGTCAACTCTGGCCTTATCTACCTCAATCCCATCTTTAGATACTACATGGCCCAACATAATACCTTGTGTTACCATGAAGTGACTCTTTTCCCAACTTAAGACCAGATTGGTCTCTACACATCTTTGCAAGACCAAGTGGAGGTGTTACAGACATTGGCCAAAACTGTCCCCATATACAGAAAAATCATCCATAAAAATTTCCAAGAATTTGTCAATCATATCAGAGAATATGGCATACATACACCTCTGAAAGGTGGCTGGGGCATTACACACCCCAAAAGGCATTCTTCGGTAAGCAAAGGTGTGAAAAGGACAAGTAAATATAGTTTTCTCTTGATCAAGAGGGTGCACAGGGATCTGGTTGTACCCTGAGTACCCATCAAGAAAACAGTAAAAAGTTTTTCCAGCTAACTTATCCAGAATTTGATCAATGAATGGGAGAGGGAAGTGTTCTTTTCTAGTCTTAGAGTTGAGCTTTCGATAATCTATGCAAACTCTCTAGCCAGTGGTCTCCCTGGCTGGTCTCAACTCTCCAGACTCAGTTGTGATAACTGTTATGCCAGATTTCTTGGGCACCACTTGGATAGGTGTCACCCATTCAAAATCAGAAATGGGGTAAATTATCCCAGCATCTAACAATTTGATGATTTATTTGAGGACCACTTCCTACATGTGAGGATTCAATTTCCTCTGCATTCCCTGGAGGGTGTTGAGCCCTCCTCTAAATGGATCCTGTGCATATAGATTGATGCATCTATCCCTCCTAGATCTGAAATGGTCTAGCTAATTACCTTTTTGTGCGTCCTCAAGACTGTTAGTAATTCTTCCTCTTGCTCATTGTTAAGAGAGGAGGAGATAATTATAGGAAGTTTCTCATCTTTCTCAAGGAAAGCATATTTCAATATTTCTGAAAGCTTCTTGAGATCTAGATCAGGAGCTTGTTGGGTGGATGGCAGGATTGGTGTTTGTTGGTTTGAGGAAGGCGCAACAATGTAGGTTTCCAAATGGAATGCTGCACTAAGCCCACAGAAGACTTTAATGTGGTCATGTCTTCTGGCATTATAGCTGGGCTTCCTTCCTCTACCATGTCCCAAACTTCAGTTAAACTTGTGACAATGTTGTGCCACTCTAGCAGAGTGGGCAGTTCTTCTTCAACAACTTCTTCTAGTACATCCACAGCAAAGCTTTCCTCATTGTCTAGCTGAGGGTACTTTGCACTGTTGTACACATTAAGTTCAACCTTCATATGTCTAAAAGTTACCTCCATAATCCCAGACCTGCATTGAATGCATGCATTGGCAATGGCCAAGAATGGCCTGCCCAAAATAACAGGTATAGGGGATGTAATCTTATTTCAGGCCATGTCCAAAACAAGGAAGTCTGCGAGGTAAAAGAACTTGTCCACCCCCACTAAGACATCCTCAACCACTCTTAGAGGTCTCCTCTCAGACCTATCAGCCATTAACAATACCATGGGGGTGGGTTTTAGCTCCCCTGCATCGAAATGTTGATACACACCGTATGGCGGCCCTAGAAGGGCCCTTCCAATTGTGTGGTCTCCAATTATGCAGGGAATAGTGGGTATCCCTGGGTCTTGTAACTTCTCTGGCATTGTCATGTTTAATACATAATTAACTGTATCAGTTGCAAAGACCTTTTTGGACAAATGGCCTCTATCTTTTCTTTTTTGGGTACAAAGGTCTTTCAGAAATTTGGCATAGGCTGAGACCTGTTGAATTGCCTCAAGTAGGGGCAAATTGATTTTTACCTGCTTAAAGGTCTCCATCATTTCCTCTACCCAAAGCCTGAGGAAATGGCAACTAAGGTACTGCTGGTTCATCAGCTGCAAGCCTATGACTAAACTTTTGTTTTTTTATTTTTTCATCTTTTATTTCCTGCTGAGGCTCAACTATAGCCACTTTATTTTTCCTTTGTTGCAGGATAGCAGGCACCTCCTAGCTCTATGCTCTATCAAAGTCTCTTTCACTTTCATTCGAAAGTTCCTTGGGAAAGACCTCTCCTTGTTCCTTTCCCACCTGGTTGTCTACCAGCCTGCCAGAGCTCAGAGTTGTGATGGCATTAGCTCCCTCAAAACTTGAGGAGCCTTCTCCAATTGAATATTGGCCCTTAGGGCTGGCTGGCTTGGCAACCTGCCCTCTTCTCTTTTGGCCAAGGCTAATATATTTGGCCTGACTATTCTTCTATTTTCTTTATGCTTTGACTGTGAGAAGTCACAGTCTGAGTCAAGACTCCAAGGCTTTGCAATGAGGTCAAAACCTGGTCCTCGAAAGAAGCATTTCGGTGCTGAGGTGGGGGAACTACCAACTAATTTTACTGCTAGGGCTACTGCTGATGCTAGAAATTTGACCTTAGGGCATATCCCTGGTTAAATTGCTGCTGTGGCCTTTGAGGTAAGGCCAACATCTACTGTGGCTGCATATAATTGTCTTGTCTCCACCTCAAATTTGGGTGGTCTCTCCACTGGTAACCAGCATTTTGGTGCTGGTATCCAAATGGCTGTTTGTTGTAGCCAACAGATTATTGCTGGCCAAATGATTGGACAACAGCAGCTTGTTCCATCACATATTCAGGATATTGCCCTGCAGATGGACACTCTTCCACTGTGTGTTGTGGAGATTGGCATATCAGACATGCCTCCATCACCTGTGCAGCCAATCTGGGTTGTACCACAGATAATAGTTTATCAAACTTATCAAAAACATTGGCCATCTGTATTTTCAGATCATTATTTCCACTTACTTCTTACATCTTTCCTTTGGAAGTTTCAGCAAGTCCCAGTTTAGGAGAAGGCTCTTGAATAGTTTTAGACAGGATATCTTTTGGAAAGCATTTTCACTGATGACCTCGAACAAGTCCCATACCTCATCAGTTGTTTTATGCATGTAAGTTCCACCACAAGAGGCATCTACCATGCCTCTACTTTTCTCATCAATCCCATTATAGCAGCTTTGGACAAGCTGCCAGTCAGGGATTTTTTGGTGGGGACATTGTTTGAGCATCTCCTTAAATCTTTCCCATGCTTGATTAAAATTCTCAGTTGGGGATTGGGCAAAAGCAAGTATTGCTTTCCTCAACTGGCTGGTTTTTGTCTTTGGAAAGAATTTGGTCAGAAATCTTGTCTAGAGGTCTTTTAAAGAAGTGATACTGTTATTTGGGAGAGTAGCAACCAAGTGTTGGCCCTGTCCTTTAGGGAGAAAGGAAAGAGCCTTAATCTGGTGGCTTCTGATTCCAAACTAGTAATGGAGAATGTTGTGCACAAGGCCAAGAATTGATCAATGTGCTTGTAAGGGTCTTCCTTGCTGAGCCCATAGAAAGAGGGAAGCATTTGGATGATTGAGGTTTTAATCTCATAGTTTCCCTGAACATCTGGGAATTGAATGCTAAATGGGAAATTATAATCTTCAGGAGCAGCCAATTCCTTCAATGTTCTGGGTTGCTCTTCACCTGTGACTGCTATCTCAGTTTTAATAGGGGGTTCGACTGTGGTGTGTCTGAGCCGTCTTGGTCTTCTGCCCTTTTTTATCTTAGGGTTAGGAGGCTCTATATGGGACTGAGAGATCTCCTTCCTAACATGCACACACACCAACAGTAGAGAAGACTACTTGCAGACACATTGCAATTAAAAAAAATTACAACTATCCTAATCAACTGCTACGGAATTTTCAAAGGAGAAATAGACTAAGTTTTTGAGGGTTAGAGAAGTGCAAACAGAGATAGCTAGACTCCCAATGCAGTTCTACTTTCCTTCTTTGCTACTGTCAAGATCTGTAAGAAAATTCCAAATGTAAATCAGCAGTATCAATTATTCACAAGTACAGCTACCAAAGAATAAAGAATACAAAAATCTAGGGTCTACTAATAGATCAAGCTTCCCTGGCAACGGCGCCAAAAACTTGTTTGGTTCTTTTGAGTACTTACCGCTAACTTTATTGGGAATGGTGATAAGAATGGGATTAGTGAAAATCATAGGTGGATTACAAAGCAGCAAGCCAAAAAATACACAGACCTACAAGATACAGGGCCTGCTATAGCAAGTTTTAATAAGTAAGAGTTTGTCCCACAGGGAAAGTTTATCTAAAGCTCTAAGGGAGCTATCTTTAGTAGGCCCTCCAGATCTGGCTACAGATCTAGCAATCCTAAATGGAAGGGGATTTAAGGTCACTATTGTCTAAATCCTAAGGTAACCTAATGCCTAAACTATAGAAATCATTGAGAAGAATGATGGAGTATGAAAAAATAAATATAAAAGGGTGAGAAGTAAGCTATTAGGTATAGATCTGATGGGTCTTATAACTCAGACTCAGATCTGCTGCTATGGAAATCCTGTCCAATGGCTACATTATCACCAAAGAGGAGAAAGGATCCAACTCACCCCTGTGCCATGATCCAATCCCTTGTGGCTATAACCTGTCCACTTGAATGGTCGCAGACTATCCAGTAGGGGAACCACCTACAGAGATGGGTCAGAACAAGTTTATCATTGGAGGCACTATTTCATCCAGGCTTCCAGCTCAAGAATCCATAGGAATCTCAACTTCTAAAGTTCTGTGTGTGGGGCTAGGCCTGCAATGTGTACTAGCTTAGACACACAGGACCAGCAAGAGTTTGAGTACTAGCTTTAAGTATAGCTGTTCACTACTTTAGGGAGACTGCAGTGATCCAGTCACAAGCCTATAATCTCTATAGCCAGACCAGATCTGCCATCTGATATTGGGTCTATACAAATACAGGGGAGTCTGTCTCTACACAATCTCTCATAAGGCTACAAGCACAAGTGCAGAGAAGAAGAAACTGTCTTAGATCTGTGGATTGGCCTCACCCTAGGGCTATAATCTGTCCACTTGAATGGTCACAGACTACCCACAGAGGCTATCCTCCTCACAGAGGTCTAAGACAGAACAAGAAGATTGTTGTCACAACAATGTTCACAAGGCTACCAGCTGAAACTCTCATGGGGATTCAGATTTAGTGGATCCTGTGGTGGGGCATAAGCCTGCAATGTGCCTAACCAGGACACACAAGTCACTTGGATCTAAATAGAACCTTAAAAACAATCCTCCATTGCTTACACACAAGGTGGTACAATACCTTTCGAAAAGGTCCCCAAACTGTCTGAAATCGTATTTTGAAGATTCCCAGCATCTGTAAGGGCAATTTAGTAATCTCTGCAAGCACCCCAATGCATTTAAAAACTTAGGGGCATTCTGGAAGATTCTGAGCATGAATTAGAGGCATATTCCACTCCATGTGAACACCCAAAGATGAAATTACTTGGCAAGAACTTTTAGAAGCTCAAACAGATTTTTGAATTAGATAACATAATTGATGCCTCTATCTCCTGATTAGCTGAACCATATAAAGCAGTTATGATTGGCCAGAATAGATCTGGACCCTTGTGCTCAACTCCTATTAGTTGATATAGATCTAACCAATTCTGATTGGTTGATGCACATCTCAGCTGGACGTGGGGAAAACTATAAATAGATGAACTATTTGCCAATTTGG
This sequence comes from Chloranthus sessilifolius, assembly GCA_021018995.1. NCBI lineage: Eukaryota > Viridiplantae > Streptophyta > Magnoliopsida > Chloranthales > Chloranthaceae > Chloranthus > Chloranthus sessilifolius. The sequence goes on from CM037598.1 coordinate 51,507,377, forward strand.
ATATCTAGAATTTGAGTTTTATTCCTGCTGCCCCATTTTCTATTTCAGATCAAGATAGCTTGTCTGAAACCTCTGTAATAGCCTAGCTTTTGTTTGTAATTTAGAACTGTGAGATACTTTTGTAATTCAAGTGAGAATTGTATTCAAGAGTACAAATCCGAGAGCTGTTGTAAGCTGTGTTCTGTAATTGTAATGGGGGATTTGAAAAGGTTGCTTTCATCAGTACATTCTCAATCGAATTCATGTTGAGGGTTCATTGTGATCTCCTCATTCATTAGATTCCTTTAGATTTGTTGTTTTATGTAATTTCCCTTAATTCACTATCCCTGTGAGAATCTGTGTTTGTAACCTAGTTCTTACAACATTTGTAGTGGTGCCTATGTTCTGAATCAAGACTTTGGATTGAAGAAGAAAACTATTGGATGATCTGTGTCCATGACAGTGGACAGATCATAGCCATAAGTTCAACTCAATTCTAATCCTTGAATTGGATTATTTTCTCTTACATCTGAGCTGGTAGCCAGATGAAGATTTGATATTTTCTCAACTGTGTTACACTATTTCTCATTTTGCAATCAATTACTAAGCTTAAGCTAGCTGTTATTTCTCCATTCTTATTAACTTTGCATCCAATTCCCCCAACTCGGATCTGGATCACTTAGTTTAAATTTTACTTTTAGATAATTTAGTTAATGTGACAAATTCAACCTCCCATCTTACTTGCTTTATAGATAGGATCAGAGGCGTGATCTGGTAGCTCAGATCTGGAGGTTTACCATACATTTTAAATCAATTCCCTGTGGACGATCTTTTACTCACTTACATTTAAAACTTGCTACAATTGGCCCTAATCTTGCAGGCTAATTGATTTCACTTTGTGCTGATATTTCTTTCTTTTTTTTATTTTTTTCTAATCAAATATAATCCATCATTTGAAAAATCTATTTTCAAAATACAAATAAATCATGCACACTTAGGACAACAAGTTTTTGGCGCAGTTGCCGGGGAATAGTTTTTAAAATTGGTAAACCTAAGTTTTTTTTTACATCAGTGCTAACTGTTCTGTTGTTTAAATCTATGCAGTTATTCCTATACATTTGAGCTTGGAATCTACTCATAAGGAGTATTGAAGGTTTGCTTTGCAAAAATTTTCTCTCTGTTTCTGTGTATGTTTGGTAGGTGGACTCTCAATCCTGAGATTGTCCCTCTGAATTTAGAAGTTGAAAGGCTATTAAGAACTAAACAAACATCACAGAATTTTACTGAGACTGCCAATATGGGTGAGCAACCTAGACTTTTGAGGGATTAGTTTGCACCTGGTGCATATAATTCCCCATTTTGCATTCAATTTTCTACTGTTGAAGGAAATTACGAAATCAAATCATCAACTATCTAGATGCTTCCTTCCTTCCATGGTTTGAGTAAGGAGGATCCATACAAGCATGTGGATGAATTCTTGTCTCTTTGTACCACATTCAACATAGCTGGACTGGGTCCAGAGGCAACCAAGCTTAGGCTCTTTCCTTTTTCATTAAAGGACAAAGCTAGAGCATGGCTGTCCATGTTGCCACCAAATAGTATTACTTCTTGGAATGATTTGCAGTGTTAATTTTTAGCCAAATACTTCCCTATGTCTAAGACCAGCCAGTTGAGACAAAACATTATTACTTTCTCGCAACACTCAATTGAAACTTTCCATGAAGCATGGGAAAGGTTTAAGGAAATTTTAAGGCAATGCCCTCATCATCAAGTTCCCCAATGGCAGCATGTTCAAATCTTCTATCAGGGAATTGATCAAAAGGGTAAGAATATGGTAGATGCTTCCTGTGGAGGCACCTATTTGCAAAAAATAGTTGAAGAGGTCTGGGACCTATTTGAAGTTATTGGTGAAAATTCAACCCAACAAGAATCTCTGTCAAGAGACATTGAGAATCCTGCTCGGTCGAATAAAGACCAGACTACCAAGGGGAAGATTTATGAGGTGAATGAGTTGGAAAGGAAGATGTATAATTTAACCACCAAGTTTGATAGATTGATGGACGCATTTCAAAGTCCAATGGCTGCTAGAGTAGAGGTGGCATGTCTGATATGCCAGTCCCCTACTCATTCCCATGATCAATGTCCAGCTGCACCACAGTTCCCAGATCTAGTGGTGGAGCAAGCTCATGCTGCGCAATCCATTGGACAGTTGCAATCTAACGAATATGCATGGAGAGGGCACTCTAATTTAAGGTGGAGCCAGGACAATTATCAATCACAACAGCAGCAGCAACCAAAGCACCAAGTACCTTTCAAAACTGTTCAGCCATACCAGCATAATTTCTATACTAAGCCTAATTTTCAGCAGCCCATTCCACAATAGATGGCACAACCTGTACATCAATCTGTCCCAGCTCAGCCTCCTTCTAGATCCCCTTCTTTTGAAGACCAAGTTCTAACTTCACTCCAGAATTTAGGGTCTTTAACTCAGGTTATAAACTTTCACAGTCATAGTATAAAGAAGATTGAAGATACATTGGGTAAACTTTTAAATACTTTGGCCAGAAGAGAGGAAGGCAGGTTACCCAGTCAACCATTGAACAATCCCAAAGGACAATTCATGGTTGGAGATGCCTTTGTTTCACATGAAGAAGTAAAAGCTATCACTACTTTGAGAAGTGGAAGAGTTGTAAATAACAATGTGGATACAGAAAAAGAAGAAGAAAAAAATGAGGAAACTGCTAGGAACATGCAGCAGGAGCAGCATGATGTTAGCATTGGGGTGCTGATGTACGTCAAAAAAATCATAAAAATGAAAAACAAAAAAATCAAAAAATTTCTGGTGATGATGCTAAGGCTGTAAATGAAGAACTAGTTTCTCATTTACCATTTTCCCATGCCATAAAATTTGCATCCCCTTTTGATAAAGGGAATACAAAAATAGACGAAATGATGGAGACTTTCAAGCAAGTCAAGATAAATCTTCTTTTGCTTGATGCAATCAAGCAAGTCCCAGCTTATGCAAAGTTTTTGAAGGACATTTGCACATACAAAAGATAATCTAGGATCCAATTATCCAAGAAGGTCTTTGTTGTGGAAAAAGATAAACAAGTTTTATCCATTGCCACACCTCCTAAACTCTAAGATCCAAGAATCCCCACAATCCCTTACATTATTGGGGAACATACCATTGAAAAGGCTTTATTAGATTTGGGTGCTAGTGTCAACCTGCTTCCATATTCTGTATATGAGAAACTAGGTTTGGGAGAGTTAAAACCCACTCATGTGGTGTTACAACTAGCAGACAGATATGAAAGAAAGCCAGTTGGGGTGATTGAGGATGTGTTGGTAGGGGTAGATAAGTTTTTCTACCCTGCTGATTTTCTAGTATTGGATATGGAACCTACAAAAAGCAGAATTTCCATCCCTGTCATTTTGGGGAGACCATTCCTGGCTACAGCCAATGCTTGTATTCAATACAGGTCTGGTATTATGGAAGTGTCTTTCAAAAATATGATGGTGAAGTTAAATGTTTACAATGCAGTTACCAGCGTCAGTTCAGTTCTGAGGAGTGCTTTCTTGTTGATTTGTTGGATGAACTGGTAGAAGAAACTCTACCAAAGTTCTTGCAGTGTTAGGATTTAACCACAGATTTTGAAGATGTTTGGAGAAATGTTGTGGAAGAGACAGCTTGTGCCTCAAAGACTGAAGAGGTCAATGCTGTACAAGAAACATATGTCCGAACAACAAGGTTTTCTTCATGGAAACCTGCTATTTTTCCCTTCCACAAACAGGTAAGGTACCTTTGTTACCTTCTCTTCTCAGCCCACCTGATGTAGAGCTGAAACAGTTGCCAGAAAATTTGAAATGTGTTTTTTGGAGACCATAAAACATTGCCTGTGATTATGTCTTCCTCCCTCACTGAGGAGCAGGAGGAAGAGTTATTGATTGTATTAAAACAGCATAAGAGTGCAATTGGCTGGACTATTATTGATTTGGGAGGAATCAGTCCAGCTGTTTGCATGCATAAAATTCACTTGGAAGAAAGTGCAGAGCCTTCTAGAGAAATGCAGAGGAGGCTGAATTCTCATATGCAAGAAGTGGTCATGAAAGAGGTTGTTAAGTTGTTGGATGCAGGGGTCATTTACCCCATCTCAGATTTAGCATGGGTGGCACCTACACAGGTGGTACCTAAGAAATCTGGGATTACTATTGTAACCTCAGATTCTAGTGAGCTCATTTCAACCAGACAAACAATTGGTTGGAGGGTCTGTATTGATTACCGAAAGCTCAACACAATGCCTAGAAAAGACCATTTTCCTCTTCCATTCATTTATCATATTTTAGATAAGTTAGCAGGAAAAGATTATTATTATTTTCTTGATGGTTACTCTGGTTACAACCAGATTCCTGTGTATCCACAAGATCAGGAAAAGACCACATTCACTTGCCCCTGCTACCTTTCAAAGATGTATGTACTCCATTTTCTCTGATATGATTGATCAATTTATGGATGACTTTTCAATATATGGAGACAGTTTTGCCCAATGTTTACATCATCTCAGCCTGGTGTTACAGAGATGTGAGGAAACCAATTTATTTTTGAGCTGGGAGAAGAGCCATTTCATGGTCACCCAAGGCATTGTCCTTGGCCATGTTGTCTCCCATAAGGGCATTGAGGTGGGCAGAGCAAAAATAGATTTAATTGCACATTTGCTTCCTCCCAAAACTATTAAGCAAATTAGAAGTTTCTTGGGTCATGCTGGATTTTATAGGAGATTGATTAAGGACTTTAGTAAAATATCCAAGCCTCTTTGCCCATTATTGTGCCAAGATGTCCCTTTTGTTTTTAATGATGAATGCCTTAGGGCATTTGAATTCTTAAAAAATTGTTTGATTTCAGCTCCAATACTACAGTCTCCAGACTACTCCTTGCCCTTTGAGCTGATGTGTGATGCATCAGATTATGCTTTGGGAGCTGTTCTTGGGCAGAGAAAGGATAAGCTGTCTCCTGTCATAGCTTATGCCAATAGATCAATGATTGATCCACAACTTAATTACACAACAACTGAGAAAGAGCAGCTGGCAGTTGTTCTTACTTTGGAGAAATTCAGGTCATATGTTTTGGGTTCACAAATTGTGGTGTTCACTGACCACTCAGCCCTGAAATATCTTCTGTCTAAGAAGGATACCAAACCAAGATTAATCAAGTGGATCCTCCTATTGCAGGAGTTTGATTTACAAATTAAAGACAAAAAGGGTGTGGAAAATGTGGTGGCCGATCACCTGTCTAGAATTCTAACTGCTGAGATTGATAGGTTGCTTATCAATGACTCTTTTCCTGATGAGCAACTTTTTGCTATCAGTGTGCATACCCCTTGGTTTGCAAATATAGTCAACTTTTTCGCTACTGGAAGGACCCCCCAACACTGTAATAAAATGGATAAAGATCTCTCCTTTTCAAGGTTAAACATTTTATTTGGGAGGATCCTTACCTGTTCAAGATTTGTGCAGACCAAATCATTAGAAGATGTGTCCATGAAGAAGACTTCCACAGCATACTTTCAATGTGTCATGAGCAGGCCTGTGGAGGTCATTTTAGTGGAAACAAAAGTGCTACAAAGGTTTTGCAGTGTGGATTTTATTGGCCCACACTCTTCAAAGATGCACTGCAGCACTGTATGTCTTGTCAGAACTGCCAGAGATTGGGCAATATTTCTAAGAAAAATTCAATGCCTTTACAGCCCATTTTGGTAGTTGAATTGTTTGATATTTGGGGAATAGATTTTATGGGACCTTTTCCTCCTTCAAATGGTTTTAATTTCATTTTAGTAGCTGTGGATTATGTATCCAAATTGGTTGAAGCCACAACCACTAAAACCAATGACCACAGAGTTGTCCTTAAATTCTTAAAGGATAACATCTTTTCCACATTTGGTTCCCCCAAAACCACTATCAGTGATGGGGGAAGCCATTTTTGTAACAAGCATTTTGAAGCTCTATTGAAAAAGTACTCTGTGACTCACTGAGTAGCTACTCCATATCATCCACAGACCAGTGGACAAGTGGAGATTTCCAACAGAGAAGTCAAACATATACCAGAAAAGACTGTAAGGAAGGACAGAAAGGATTGGTCCTTTAAGCTGAATGATGCATTGTAGGCATATAGGACAACCTATAAACCCCCAATTGGCATGTCCCCATTCAGATTGGTCTATGGTAAAGCATGCCATTTACCAGTGGAGTTAGAATATAAGGCCTTTTTGGCCATTAAAACTTTAAACATGGATCTTACTATTGTTGGTAATCACAGGAAACTGCAGCTCTCTGAGTTGGAAGAGCTGAGGATGGATGCATACACCAATGCAAGATCTTACAAAGAAAAAGTTAAGGCTTTCTATGACAAAAATCTGTTGAGAAAAGAGTTCACAGCTGGCTCTAAGGTATGGTTATTCAACTCAAAACTCAAGTTTTTTCCTGGAAAGCTGAGATCCAGATGGGAGGGGCCATATACTGTCATTCAAGCATCTCCACCTGGAGCTGTTTAAATTATGGACCCAAGTGATGGGAGAACCTTGAAAGTAAATGGTCAGAGGCTCAAACCATGCATTGAAAATATCCTGGAGCCTGTGATGACCATCTATCATCAAGAGCCTCCACAAACCTAATGTCACAACACTGTATCATATGTATTTTAACTGTGTCTGTTCTGTGTTTATTTGCATAGTTTTGTGTCTCTCTGTTTTAGTCACGTTTTAGTTAATTGTTTGAGATAATAAATTCCAATGATTTTAATGTAGAGATTTTGTAAAAAAAAATAAAATAATAAATAAATAAATAAATCAGTTTTGTACTTCAGAATATTTATTCAAAAGTAAATTCATACTATTCGAAAAGTTTTTCACTCAATTCGAAAAGTTTTATAGTCAATGTGAAAAATCAATTCGTAAAGAAAAATTCATTTCGAAAAGTATAATCTCCTTTTCGAAAAGGATCTGAACCTGTAACCATAACTACTCGAAAAGAATGATAAACTTTATGAATAGATGCAGATCTTTTCGAATAGATGTTTCTGAAGCCATTTGCTTTTCGAATAGATGTTTCTGAAGCCATTTGCTTTGCGTAAAGTATTGATGCCATTCTCCTTTTTGAAAAGGACTTTTTTGAACTTTTCGAAGACCTCAATAATGCTTTGTGAAATCGATTTAAACATATTTAAAACCATTCGAATCGAGGGTTTCATATTCGAAAGCATTTTCAGCTGGTCCTGTTTCGCAGAAAACCCATCTTTTTCCATCTCTGTGTTCTTTTGGAGATCAGATCCAATTTCCTTCATTTCTTTTCCGTTGATTAAGATTGAAGAGAAGAATCTTTTGCCTCTAATTCTGGTGGATTTGATCAAGTGGTCAGAGATTTCGAGTAAACCCTAGGTTTTGGTATTTTTCTCTCCATATCCTCTGTTTGTGCTTTACAAATTTGATTTCTGTGTAAGCATACATTGTCTGGGATTCAAGAGAGTTGTCTGTTCATTGTTGTTAGAAGGAAGAATTATTTGAAGAAGTTTTTAGAAATTGTTAAAATGGGGAAAGCTGAAAAATCATTGGCTAAGATGTTTCCTAGGTCTTCTGCTAAGAAAGTTAGCAAACCCTCCACCAAAGGAAAAGCTAAAACCTCAGCCAAGAGGAAATTGTCGATGGATAAGGCTGATAAGATTGAGAAAGGAAAGAAGGTTAGAATTGAGGAACCTATCCCGGAAGCTAACCCTATTCCTGAGACTGAGCTTCCTCCTCTTCCTAAGCATTTGGTACTTCCAAACCCTTTCATTGATGCTCAGAAGCTGATTCCAAAGCTTAATGAGGATGAGAATTTTTTCTTGAACAAACCAGATTGTAAGCTATCTCTGAACTACATCAGGGATGCTTCATTGAGTAATATCCTGACCCCTCTTCCAGAGAAGATTTATACTGGAATGGGGCGATTATGGTACCAAAACATGGTGAAAGTGACTGAGAAGGATGTTGATGCACCAACACTGGTAATTTTTATTGATGATTGTCATTTAACCATCACTTATGAAGACATTGGAAATGCCCTAGGGATACCATTTCAATATGATCCTGCTGGCCCTTTGGCTGCACCAGAGACAACCTCTTTTAGAGATATGCCTGCCCATCTAACCCAAGTCATAGTTGGAACTGGGCAGTCCATCATGAGGAGAGACTCAGCACCCCAATTTTTGCTGATGGATTCCATTTTGAGAGGGTGTTTGTATGTCACTGGACACAGTCAGGAAAGGACACTCATTTTGGAGGCCCTCTTTCACTTTTCTAAAGGGCAATTCTTTAATGCCCCTATGCTGATTTTTGAAGTCATGGCTGACATCAGTGCCAAGATGAAGAAGGAACAGAAAATAGCTGGAATACCATTTGGAAGGTTGATCACAGCCTTACTAAGGGCTAAATTTGACATTGATGAGCAAGAGTCTTTTGAGATTGTAACACCTCATGCCTTTGGGAAGAGGGCTTGGACTACAAGCCAAACCATGTTGAATAGAATGAGGGAAGAAGCTGAGCCAGCCTAGGAGGCTGCTATACCTGAACTTGAGGTGACCAGCTCTTTAGCTGCACCCCTTGCACCTGCAGCTGCCATTGAACCTACTACCATTATTGCGGAGACCACCATCTTGCCTACCTCACCTATCATAGCACCTATCCCATCACCTATCCCAACAGTTTCGTCACTCACCACCACAATCCCAATTGCAGATTCTCCCCCAACACCAACCATTCCAACCATACTTACACCACCAATTTCACCTAACAATTTCCCACATATATCCACAGATTTTGTTATAAACTCACCTAGCACTCCTCTCCTCCAAAGCTTTTCAGGTTCACCAGCCCATTCAGCACATACACCTAAAATCACCCATACTCCGGAACCTGAGATATTAACTACTGAGGCCTATTCATCCTTGATGGGATCTATCTTGGAGAATATTGGGCATGAATCTGGCCCCATACCTGATCCCCCCCAATTCACTCATTTGGCTACTTCCCCCTTTACAGTCATCCCACCTATTACTCTTCCACCACCTACACCAATCATACCAGTCACCACTCTGCCTACCACACCCACACCTGACCCAATTAGCCAAATCTTCACCTTTCTCCAAGCTATCCAAGCCCAGCTGCGGACCAACACAGACAACCAGTCTGTGACAAATTCCATTCTCCAAACCTTGGCCTCCACATCCCATCCAATTACCTCAGCCACAGTACCCTCCACTTCTGATCATGCTACCTAAACTGAACCTGAGGTAGTACTTTTAGATTCACCTCCACCCATCCTCACTGTCGCTGACCAAGCTACCCAAACTAAACCTGGGGTAGTGTTTTTAGATTCATCTTCTCCCACCCCCACTGCTGGGATACATTTGGTCCCCTACCATTCCATTCCTATTCCACGTTTTGCCACTCTTAAAAGGGCTATGGAAGAGAACCCTTACATGTATCGCGATGTCCTTAAGGGGATTGCAGATCTTCAAGCTTACATTCAGACTCCTTATGAAGACCAGATTCGGAAGCTGGAGCTGTTTATGCAATTTGAGAGAGATAAGATGCAGGACCTACTGAGCCAAACATATCAGATGGTTAGGGGTGAGAAGCACAAAGTTGCCATGTTACAAGAGAAGCTTGAACAAGAAAAATTGAGGGCTGATAGACTTGAAAAATATATTGGCCACACCAAAAAGATCAAGTATGAGGAGTACACCGAACTTCAAGCCACAATCCAAGAGAAAGCTAACTCAAGTTCAGACTTCAATACTGACTCCAGTTATGACCCCATTAAACCAACTTATGATACAGATTTTGACCCTAGTTATTAGACTATCTTGTACATTTTTTATTTTTTTGCTGTTTGTGTAGTGTTTAATTAATGTTTACTGTTTACTTCTGTTGATTTGTCCATTACTGTGCATTTTTTTGTCTTTCCTCTCTGTCATTGTGCTTATTGTTATTTTTTCTTCCTTTTCTTTTTGCTTATCCACTTCTGGACCAGTGAGGATACTACTCCTCATAGGTTTGGGGGTGTGACAGAGATGCCAATAATTTAGTTAACATCAATGCAGCTTATGATCAGCAGAATTTTTGAAAATGAAGTAATTTCACACCTATTTTTGTAAAATGAGGAAGTTAAAATTTTTTCAAATTGATTTCTAGTGTAATTTTAATACTGTCATGAAGTGAATGTCAGAAAATTTCCAAAAGAAAATTGATGTTTTAGTAAACCTTAAAAGAGAGAAGACAGTAATGATATACCTCAGGAATTTAATAGAAAACCACACCCAGTGAGATTTGGGCTTGAAATGTATTCATTGGAGGTATGAATTGGCAATTTTTTCTGCTCTAGGGGCTGTTTGAACCTGCTTGTTATCACTAGAAGTTACACATATCCAAATTAAAATAGCTTGACAACAATCATGATATGAAAGACATGATGTAAGGCCTCCATTTGGACAGTTTGAACTTCAAAATGCCCCACCTTTTGAAACTGCCCTTGATACACACCATTTGAGCTTTATAAATCCAAGATTTCTTTGAAACCTCATCCACCTCATTTAGCCTAACCCTCACTTTGAGAATTCAGAAGGTCAAGGAAAGAAAGCTGATGAAAGGTGAGTTGGGTAACAGTTTGGTAAAAGAAAAAGAAAAATAATTGAAGGCAATGATGTATCAGCGGAAGAAATGTGGCATTCCAGTCAATGTAGCTTTGAAAAAAAAAAAAAAAAAAAAAACAAGCAAAAGTCATTTCATTGAATGGTTGAAAAAGAGAGAAAAAGATGGCCACTTTGGCTCTAAAAATTCAAAGAAGAAGATGAAATTGTGCTGAATTGAAGAAGGTGTATCTATCACCTCCTTACCTTTACTGACTTCTCAAGTTTGAACTCTATTCCACCCCTTTATTCTTGATAAATTTCACCCATAAGCCACATTACAACCCAAGTTAAAGTCCTTACTGATCAAAGATGGATTAAGCTGTCACATGGAGATAAGGATTTGTGTAATCTATGGTGAAAAGAACAGTAAATTCATAATTGAAAAGCAATGCCTGCGCTCCTGCTTAAAGTCCTATTTGAGGGCTGCAACTGCTCTTGAGCTGTGTGAAATAGTACAACCCTCCTACTTGCATGTTGAGTGACAACCCTAGTGAGAGTTGGGTTTGAAATCAACTTATTTGAGGTAACATCATAGCAGGATTCTCAAAGAGACGGCAAGCTTGACACAAGCTGAGTGAATGGTAAAAAGAATTACAGCAGAATTTTAGTTTTGAACTGATGTTTTCTTGAGAATCCTCTTACAGCTTGACTGATGCAGGTGTGAATAAGCTGATTGGATGAAAGCCTGTTTTTATAGAACTGCATTGATATTAACTGATTTATTAGAGAAATTTGTGGGTTCCTTCACTGAAAACCCTCAGCAGACATCACTCCTCCACTAGGGATCACCTAGGGGTTTAAAAGGCTTGTTGCATATGCTAAATGCAACTACGTTCCCTAAAAAAGTGGCTTTTCATTCTGTTTTTAATTTTATCTTTGCTCAGGGACTAGCAAAGCTTAGGTTTGGGGGTGTGTTGGGAACTGGAAAATACCATTTTCCACCCCTTAATCTGGGCCTTGATAGACCCTTGAGAGAACTAAATAAGTGTTTTAGGTGTTTGTTTTACAGCTAACAACAAAGGCAGGCTTAACTCTGAAAGTAGCTTAAAAGTACCAAAAAGATGATGACCCATCTTGATCTGGAGGAAGGAGAAGGGACAACCTCACTGGCCATTCGGAAAGAAGAATGCACTACAGAAATCTATTCGAAAGGATTCCTGATCTATTCGAAAAGAACTAAAGCTCCAGGCTTGGTTTTCGAAGAGCACCTGATCTATTCGAAAGGAACGAAACTCGCTGATGATCTATTCGAAAAGTAGAAAACTCCTTGCGAACAACACCAGATCTGTGTGAATAGTGATCCAGAAGTCATATTTCCCTTCGAAAAGGTCCTCAATCTGTGTGAATAAAGCTCCAGAAGCTACAGTACCTTTCGAAAAGGTCTCCAAACTATGCAAAATCGTATTCTGAAGATTCCCTGCATCTGTAAGGGCAATTCAATAATCTTTGCACGCACCCCAATGCATTTAAAAACCCAAGGGCTTTCTGAAAGATTCTGAGCACGAATCAGAGGCATATTTCACTCCATGTGAACAACCAAAGATGAAATTACTTGGCAGGAACTTCTAGAAGCTCAAATAGATTTTTGAATTACATAACAGAATTGATGCCTCAATCTCCTGACATTATTGAACAAGATCAAGCGCCTGATTGGCGAGCATCCTGGATCCATGTGCTCGACTCCTATTAATTGATATAGGTAACCAATTCTGATTGGTTGATGCACATCTGAGCTGGACTTGGAGAAAACTATAAATAGAGGAACTATTTGCCCAATTTGGGTATCCAGAAATTGAGTTTCATTCCTACTGTGCCATTTTCCATTTTAGATCAAGATTGCTTGTCCGAAACCTCTGTAATAGCCTAGCTTTTGTCTGTAATTCAGAACTGTGGGATACTTGTGTAATTCAACTGAGAATTGTATTCAAGACTACAAATCCGAGAGCTGTTGTAAGCTGTGTTCTGTAATTGTAATGGCGGATTTGAAAAGGTTGCTTTCATCAGTACGTTCTCAATCGGATTCATGTTGAGGGTTCATTGTGATCTCCTCATTCATTAGATTCCTTTAGATTTGTTGTTTTAAGTAATTTCCCTTAATTCACTATCCCTGTGAGAATCTGTGTTTGTAACCTGGTTCTTACAGTATTTGTAGTGGTGCCTATGTTCTGAATCAAGACATTGGATTGAAGAAGAAAACTATTGGATGATCTGTGTGCATGACAGTGGACAGATCATAGCCATAAGTTCAACTCAATTCCAATCCTTGAATTGGATTATTTTCTCTTACATCTGAGATGGTAGCCAGATGAAGATTTAATATTTTCTCAACTGTGTTACACTTTTTCTCATTCTGCAATCAATTACTAAGCTTAAGCTAGCTGTTATTTCTCCATTCTTATTAACTTTGCATCCAATTCCCCTAACTCGAATCTGGATCACTTAGTTTAAATTTTACTTTTAGATAATTTATTTAATCCGACAAATTCAACCTCCCATCTTACTTGCTTTATAGACAGGATCAGAGGCCTGATCTGGTAGCTCAGATATGGAGGTTTACCATACATTTTAAATCAATTCCCTGTGGACGATATTTTACTCACTTACATTTAAAACTTGCTACAATTGGCCCTGATCTTACAGGCTAATTGATTTCTCTCTGTGCTGATATTTCTTTCTTTTTTTTTTAGTTTTCTAATCAAAGTATCATCCATCATTTGAAAACTCTATTTTCAAAATACAAATAAATCATGCACACTTAGGACAACAACAAGTCAATCATGCACACTTGGACTATAAGCCAAACCTTGTTGAATAGAATGAGGGAAGAGGCTGAGCCAGCCCAGGAGGCTGTTATACCTGAACCTGAGGTGACCAGCTCTTTAGCTGCACCAATTGCACCTGCAGCTGCCATTGAACCTACTACCATTGTTGAGGAGACCACCATCTTGCCCACCTCACCTATCATAGCACCTATCCCATCACCTATCCCAACAGTTTCGTCACTCACCACCACAATCCCAATTGCAGATTCTCCCCCAACACCAACCATTCCAACCATACTTACACCACCAATTTCACCTAACAATTTCCCACATATATCCGTAGATTTTGTTATAAACTCACCTAGCACTCCTCTCCTCCAAAGCTTCTCAAGTTCACCATTCATTCAAATTTCATACACCAAATCACCCATACTCAAACTCGAGATATTCACCATTCATCCTTGATGGGATCTATCTTGGAGAAGATTGGGCATGAATCGGCCCCATACCGATCCCCCAATTCACTCATTTGGCTACTTCCCTTTACAATCATCCCACCTATTACTCTTCCACCCCTACACCAATCATACCGTCACCACTCGCCTACCACACCCACACCGACCCAATTAGCCAAATCTTCACCTTTCTCCAAGCTATCCAAGCCCAAACCAACATGGACAAATTCTCCAAACCTTGGCCTCCACATCCCATCCAATTACCTCAGCCACAGACCTCCACTTCGATCATGCTACCTAAACCGAACTCGAGGTAGTACTTTTAGATTCACCTCCACCCATCCTCACATTGACCAAGCTACCCAAACTAAACACAGGGTAGTGTTTTAGATTCATCTTCTCCCACCCCCACCCTGGGATACATTTGGTCCCCTACCATTCCATTCCTATTCCACGCTTTTGCCACTCTTAAAGGGCTATGGAAGAGAACCCTTACATGTATCGCGATGTCCTTAAGGGGATTGCAGATCTTCAAGCTTACATTCAGACTCCTTATGAAGACCAGATTCGGAAGCTGGAGCTGTTTATGCAATTTGAGAGAGATAAGATGCAGGACCTACTGAGCCAAACATATCAGATGGTTAGGGGTGAGAAGCACAAAGTTGCCATGTTACAAGAGAAGCTTGAACAAGAAAAATTGAGGGCTGATAGACTTGAAAAATATATTGGCCACACCAAAAAGATCAAGTATGAGGAGTACACCGAACTTCAAGCCACAATCCAAGAGAAAGCTAACTCAAGTTCAGACTTCAATACTGACTCCAGTTATGACCCCATTAAACCAACTTATGATACAGATTTTGACCCTAGTTATTAGACTATCTTGTACATTTTTTATTTTTTTGCTGTTTGTGTAGTGTTTAATTAATGTTTACTGTTTACTTCTGTTGATTTGTCCATTACTGTGCATTTTTTTGTCTTTCCTCTCTGTCATTGTGCTTATTGTTATTTTTTCTTCCTTTTCTTTTTGCTTATCCACTTCTGGACCAGTGAGGATACTACTCCTCATAGGTTTGGGGGTGTGACAGAGATGCCAATAATTTAGTTAACATCAATGCAGCTTATGATCAGCAGAATTTTTGAAAATGAAGTAATTTCACACCTATTTTTGTAAAATGAGGAAGTTAAAATTTTTTCAAATTGATTTCTAGTGTAATTTTAATACTGTCATGAAGTGAATGTCAGAAAATTTCCAAAAGAAAATTGATGTTTTAGTAAACCTTAAAAGAGAGAAGACAGTAATGATATACCTCAGGAATTTAATAGAAAACCACACCCAGTGAGATTTGGGCTTGAAATGTATTCATTGGAGGTATGAATTGGCAATTTTTCTGCTCTAGGGGCTGTTTGAACCTGCTTGTTATCACTAGAAGTTACACATATCCAAATTAAAATAGCTTGACAACAATCATGATATGAAAGACATGATGTAAGGCCTCCATTTGGACAGTTTGAACTTCAAAATGCCCCACCTTTTGAAACTGCCCTTGATACACACCATTTGAGCTTTATAAATCCAAGATTTCTTTGAAACCTCATCCACCTCATTTAGCCTAACCCTCACTTTGAGAATTCAGAAGGTCAAGGAAAGAAAGCTGATGAAAGGTGAGTTGGGTAACAGTTTGGTAAAAGAAAAAGAAAAATAATTGAAGGCAATGATGTATCAGCGGAAGAAATGTGGCATTCCAGTCAATGTAGCTTTGAAAAAAAAAAAAAAAAAAAATACAAGCAAAAGTCATTTCATTGAATGGTTGAAAAAGAGAGAAAAAGATGGCCACTTTGGCTCTAAAAATTCAAAGAAGAAGATGAAATTGTGCTGAATTGAAGAAGGTGTATCTATCACCTCCTTACCTTTACTGACTTCTCAAGTTTGAACTCTATTCCACCCCTTTATTCTTGATAAATTTCACCCATAAGCCACATTACAACCCAAGTTAAAGTCCTTACTGATCAAAGATGGATTAAGCTGTCACATGGAGATAAGGATTTGTGTAATCTATGGTGAAAAGAACAGTAAATTCATAATTGAAAAGCAATGCCTGCGCTCCTGCTTAAAGTCCTATTTGAGGGCTGCAACTGCTCTTGAGCTGTGTGAAATAGTACAACCCTCCTACTTGCATGTTGAGTGACAACCCTAGCGAGAGTTGGGTTTGAAATCAACTTATTTGAGGTAACATCATAGCAGGATTCTCAAAGAGACGGCAAGCTTGACACAAGCTGAGTGAATGGTAAAAAGAATTACAGCAGAATTTTAGTTTTGAACTGATGTTTTCTTGAGAATCCTCTTACTGACTTTGACTGATGCAGGTGTGAATAAGCTGATTGGATGAAAGCCTGTTTTTATAGAACTGCATTGATATTAACTGATTTATTAGAGAAATTTGTGGGTTCCTTCACTGAAAACCCTCAGCAGACATCCTCCTCCACTAGGGATCACCTAGGGGTTTAAAAGGCTTGTTGCATATGCTAAATGCAACTACGTTCCCTAAAAAAGTGGCTTTTCATTCTGTTTTTAATTTTATCTTTGCTCAGGGACTAGCAAAGCTTAGGTTTGGGGGTGTGTTGGGAACTGGAAAATACCATTTTCCACCCCTTAATCTGGGCCTTGATAGACCCTTGAGAGAACTAAATAAGTGTTTTAGGTGTTTGTTTTACAGCTAACAACAAAGGCAGGCTTAACTCTGAAAGTAGCTTAAAAGTACCAAAAAGATGATGACCCATCTTGATCTGGAGGAAGGAGAAGGGACAACCTCACTGGCCATTCGGAAAGAAGAATGCACTACAGAAATCTATTCGAAAGGATTCCTGATCTATTCGAAAAGAACTAAAGCTCCAGGCTTGGTTTTCGAAGAGCACCTGATCTATTCGAAAGGAACGAAACTCGCTGATGATCTATTCGAAAAGTAGAAAACTCCTTGCGAACAACACCAGATCTGTGTGAATAGTGATCCAGAAGTCATATTTCCCTTCGAAAAGGTCCTCAATCTGTCTGAATAAAGCTCCAGAAGCTACAGTACCTTTCGAAAAGGTCTCCAAACTATGCAAAATCGTATTCTGAAGATTCCCCGCATCTGTAAGGGCAATTTAATAATCTTTGCACGCACCCCAATGCATTTAAAAACCCAAGGGCTTTCTGAAAGATTCTGAGCACGAATCAGAGGCATATTTCACTCCATGTGAACAACCAAAGATGAAATTACTTGGCAGGAACTTCTAGAAGCTCAAATAGATTTTTGAATTACATAACAGAATTGATGCCTCAATCTCCTGATTGGCTGAACAAGATCAAGCAGTTCTGATTGGCCAGAACAGATCTGGATCCATGTGCTCGACTCCTATTAATTGATATAGGTAACCAATTCTGATTGGTTGATGCACATCTGAGCTGGACTTGGAGAAAACTATAAATAGAGGAACTATTTGCCCAATTTGGGTATCCAGAAATTGAGTTTCATTCCTACTGTGCCATTTTCCATTTTAGATCAAGATTGCTTGTCCGAAACCTCTGTAATAGCCTAGCTTTTGTCTGTAATTGAGAACTGTGGGATACTTGTGTAATTCAACTGAGAATTGTATTCAAGACTACAAATCCGAGAGCTGTTGTAAGCTGTGTTCTGTAATTGTAATGGCGGATTTGAAAAGGTTGCTTTCATCAGTACGTTCTCAATCGGATTCATGTTGAGGGTTCATTGTGATCTCCTCATTCATTAGATTCCTTTAGATTTGTTGTTTTAAGTAATTTCCCTTAATTCACTATCCCTGTGAGAATCTGTGTTTGTAACCTGGTTCTTACAGTATTTGTAGTGGTGCCTATGTTCTGAATCAAGACATTGGATTGAAGAAGAAAACTATTGGATGATCTGTGTGCATGACAGTGGACAGATCATAGCCATAAGTTCAACTCAATTCCAATCCTTGAATTGGATTATTTTCTCTTACATCTGAGATGGTAGCCAGATGAAGATTTAATATTTTCTCAACTGTGTTACACTTTTTCTCATTCTGCAATCAATTACTAAGCTTAAGCTAGCTGTTATTTCTCCATTCTTATTAACTTTGCATCCAATTCCCCTAACTCGAATCTGGATCACTTAGTTTAAATTTTACTTTTAGATAATTTATTTAATCCGACAAATTCAACCTCCCATCTTACTTGCTTTATAGACAGGATCAGAGGCCTGATCTGGTAGCTCAGATATGGAGGTTTACCATACATTTTAAATCAATTCCCTGTGGACGATATTTTACTCACTTACATTTAAAACTTGCTACAATTGGCCCTGATCTTACAGGCTAATTGATTTCTCTCTGTGCTGATATTTCTTTCTTTTTTTTTTAGTTTTCTAATCAAAGTATCATCCATCATTTGAAAACTCTATTTTCAAAATACAAATAAATCATGCACACTTAGGACAACAACAAGTCAATCATGCACACTTGGACTATAAGCCAAACCTTGTTGAATAGAATGAGGGAAGAGGCTGAGCCAGCCCAGGAGGCTGTTATACCTGAACCTGAGGTGACCAGCTCTTTAGCTGCACCAATTGCACCTGCAGCTGCCATTGAACCTACTACCATTGTTGAGGAGACCACCATCTTGCCCACCTCACCTATCATAGCACCTATCCCATCACCTATCCCAACAGTTTCGTCACTCACCACCACAATCCCAATTGCAGATTCTCCCCCAACACCAACCATTCCAACCATACTTACACCACCAATTTCACCTAACAATTTCCCACATATATCCGTAGATTTTGTTATAAACTCACCTAGCACTCCTCTCCTCCAAAGCTTCTCAGGTTCACCAGCCCATTCAGCTCATACACCTGAAATCACCCATACTACTGAACCTGAGATATTCACCACTGAGGCCTATTCATCCTTGATGGGATCTATCTTGGAGAAGATTGGGCATGAATCTGGCCCCATACCTGATCCCCCCCAATTCACTCATTTGGCTACTTCCCCCTTTACAATCATCCCACCTATTACTCTTCCACCCCCTACACCAATCATACCAGTCACCACTCTGCCTACCACACCCACACCTGACCCAATTAGCCAAATCTTCACCTTTCTCCAAGCTATCCAAGCCCAGCTGCGGACCAACACAGACAACCAGTCTGTGACAAATTCCATTCTCCAAACCTTGGCCTCCACATCCCATCCAATTACCTCAGCCACAGTACCCTCCACTTCTGATCATGCTACCTAAACTGAACCTGAGGTAGTACTTTTAGATTCACCTCCACCCATCCTCACTGTCGCTGACCAAGCTACCCAAACTAAACCTGGGGTAGTGTTTTTAGATTCATCTTCTCCCACCCCCACTGCTGGGATACATTTGGTCCCCTACCATTCCATTCCTATTCCACGTTTTGCCACTCTTAAAAGGGCTATGGAAGAGAACCCTTACATGTATCGCGATGTCCTTAAGGGGATTGCAGATCTTCAAGCTTACATTCAGACTCCTTATGAAGACCAGATTCGGAAGCTGGAGCTGTTTATGCAATTTGAGAGAGATAAGATGCAGGACCTACTGAGCCAAACATATCAGATGGTTAGGGGTGAGAAGCACAAAGTTGCCATGTTACAAGAGAAGCTTGAACAAGAAAAATTGAGGGCTGATAGACTTGAAAAATATATTGGCCACACCAAAAAGATCAAGTATGAGGAGTACACCGAACTTCAAGCCACAATCCAAGAGAAAGCTAACTCAAGTTCAGACTTCAATACTGACTCCAGTTATGACCCCATTAAACCAACTTATGATACAGATTTTGACCCTAGTTATTAGACTATCTTGTACATTTTTTATTTTTTTGCTGTTTGTGTAGTGTTTAATTAATGTTTACTGTTTACTTCTGTTGATTTGTCCATTACTGTGCATTTTTTTGTCTTTCCTCTCTGTCATTGTGCTTATTGTTATTTTTTCTTCCTTTTCTTTTTGCTTATCCACTTCTGGACCAGTGAGGATACTACTCCTCATAGGTTTGGGGGTGTGACAGAGATGCCAATAATTTAGTTAACATCAATGCAGCTTATGATCAGCAGAATTTTTGAAAATGAAGTAATTTCACACCTATTTTTGTAAAATGAGGAAGTTAAAATTTTTTCAAATTGATTTCTAGTGTAATTTTAATACTGTCATGAAGTGAATGTCAGAAAATTTCCAAAAGAAAATTGATGTTTTAGTAAACCTTAAAAGAGAGAAGACAGTAATGATATACCTCAGGAATTTAATAGAAAACCACACCCAGTGAGATTTGGGCTTGAAATGTATTCATTGGAGGTATGAATTGGCAATTTTTTCTGCTCTAGGGGCTGTTTGAACCTGCTTGTTATCACTAGAAGTTACACATATCCAAATTAAAATAGCTTGACAACAATCATGATATGAAAGACATGATGTAAGGCCTCCATTTGGACAGTTTGAACTTCAAAATGCCCCACCTTTTGAAACTGCCCTTGATACACACCATTTGAGCTTTATAAATCCAAGATTTCTTTGAAACCTCATCCACCTCATTTAGCCTAACCTCACTTTGAGAATTCGAAGGTCAAGGAAAGAAAGTCGATGAAAGGTGAGTTGGGTAACAGTTTGGTAAAAGAAAAAGAAAAATAATTGAAGGCAATGATGTATCAGCGGAAGAAATGTGGCATTCCAGTCAATGTAGCTTTGAAAAAAAAAAAAAAAAAAAAAACAGGCAAAAGTCATTTCATTGAATGGTTGAAAAAGAGAGAAAAAGATGGCCACTTTGGCTCTAAAAATTCAAAGAAGAAGATGAAATTGTGCTGAATTGAAGAAGGTGTATCTATCACCTCCTTACCTTTACTGACTTCTCAAGTTTGAACTCTATTCCACCCCTTTATTCTTGATAAATTTCACCCATAAGCCACATTACAACCCAAGTTAAAGTCCTTACTGATCAAAGATGGATTAAGCTGTCACATGGAGATAAGGATTTGTGTAATCTATGGTGAAAAGAACAGTAAATTCATAATTGAAAAGCAATGCCTGCGCTCCTGCTTAAAGTCCTATTTGAGGGTTGCAACTGCTCTTGAGCTGTGTGAAATAGTACAACCCTCCTACTTGCATGTTGAGTGACAACCCTAGTGAGAGTTGGGTTTGAAATCAACTTATTTGAGGTAACATCATAGCAGGATTCTCAAAGAGACGGCAAGCTTGACACAAGCTGAGTGAATGGTAAAAAGAATTACAGCAGAATTTTAGTTTTGAACTGATGTTTTCTTGAGAATCCTCTTACAGCTTGACTGATGCAGGTGTGAATAAGCTGATTGGATGAAAGCCTGTTTTTATAGAACTGCATTGATATTAACTGATTTATTAGAGAAATTTGTGGGTTCCTTCACTGAAAACCCTCAGCAGACATCACTCCTCCACTAGGGATCACCTAGGGGTTTAAAAGGCTTGTTGCATATGCTAAATGCAACTACGTTCCCTAAAAAAGTGGCTTTTCATTCTGTTTTTAATTTTATCTTTGCTCAGGGACTAGCAAAGCTTAGGTTTGGGGGTGTGTTGGGAACTGGAAAATACCATTTTCCACCCCTTAATCTGGGCCTTGATAGACCCTTGAGAGAACTAAATAAGTGTTTTAGGTGTTTGTTTCTGTAACAACAAAGGCAGGCTTAACTCTGAAAGTAGCTTAAAAGTACCAAAAAGATGATGACCCATCTTGATCTGGAGGAAGGAGAAGGGACAACCTCACTGGCCATTCGGAAAGAAGAATGCACTACAGAAATCAATTCGAAAGGATTCCTGATCTATTCGAAAAGAACTAAAGCTCCAGG
Source organism: Chloranthus sessilifolius (assembly GCA_021018995.1). Taxonomy (NCBI): domain Eukaryota; kingdom Viridiplantae; phylum Streptophyta; class Magnoliopsida; order Chloranthales; family Chloranthaceae; genus Chloranthus; species Chloranthus sessilifolius. The sequence continues at coordinate 51,529,171 of CM037598.1, forward strand.
CTTGGTTTTCGAAGAGCACCTGATCTATTCGAAAGGAACGAAACTTGCTGATGATCTATTCGAAAAGTAGAAAACTCCTTGCGAACAACACTAGATCTGTGTGAATAGTGATCCAGAAGTCATATTTCCCTTCGAAAAGGTCCTCAATCTGTCTGAATAAAGCTCCAGAAGCTACAGTACCTTTCGAAAAGGTCTCCAAACTATGCAAAATCGTATTCTGAAGATTCCCCGCATCTGTAAGGGCAATTCAATAATATTTGCATGCACCCCAATGCATTTAAAAACCCAAGGGCTTTCTGAAAGATTCTGAGCACGAATCAGAGGCATATTTCACTCCATGTGAACAACCAAAGATGAAATTACTTGGCAGGAACTTCTAGAAGCTCAAATAGATTTTTGAATTACATAACAGAATTGATGCCTCAATCTCCTGATTGGCTGAACAAGATCAAGCAGTTCTGATTGGCCAGAACAGATCTGGATCCATGTGCTCGACTCCTATTAATTGATATAGGTAACCAATTCTGATTGGTTGATGCACATCTGAGCTGGACTTGGAGAAAACTATAAATAGAGGAACTATTTGCCCAATTTGGGTATCCAGAAATTGAGTTTCATTCCTACTGTGCCATTTTCCATTTTAGATCAAGATTGCTTGTCCGAAACCTCTGTAATAGCCTAGCTTTTGTCTGTAATTGAGAACTGTGGGATACTTGTGTAATTCAACTGAGAATTGTATTCAAGACTACAAATCCGAGAGCTGTTGTAAGCTGTGTTCTGTAATTGTAATGGTGGATTTGAAAAGGTTGCTTTCATCAGTACGTTCTCAATCGGATTCATGTTGAGGGTTCATTGTGATCTCCTCATTCATTAGATTCCTTTAGATTTGTTGTTTTAAGTAATTTCCCTTAATTCACTATCCCTGTGAGAATCTGTGTTTGTAACCTGGTTCTTACAGTATTTGTAGTGGTGCCTACGTTCTGAATCAAGACATTGGATTGAAGAAGAAAACTATTGGATGATCTGTGTGCATGACAGTGGACAGATCATAGCCATAAGTTCAACTCAATTCCAATCCTTGAATTGGATTATTTTCTCTTACATCTGAGATGGTAGCCAGATGAAGATTTAATATTTTCTCAACTGTGTTACACTTTTTCTCATTCTGCAATCAATTACTAAGCTTAAGCTAGCTGTTATTTCTCCATTCTTATTAACTTTGCATCCAATTCCCCTAACTCGAATCTGGATCACTTAGTTTAAATTTTACTTTTAGATAATTTATTTAATCCGACAAATTCAACCTCCCATCTTACTTGCTTTATAGACAGGATCAGAGGCCTGATCTGGTAGCTCAGATATGGAGGTTTACCATACATTTTAAATCAATTCCCTGTGGACGATATTTTACTCACTTACATTTAAAACTTGCTACAATTGGCCCTGATCTTACAGGCTAATTGATTTCTCTCTGTGCTGATATTTCTTTCTTTTTTTTTTAGTTTTCTAATCAAAGTATCATCCATCATTTGAAAACTCTATTTTCAAAATACAAATAAATCATGCACACTTAGGACAACAACAAGTCAATCATGCACACTTGGACTATAAGCCAAACCTTGTTGAATAGAATGAGGGAAGAGGCTGAGCCAGCCCAGGAGGCTGTTATACCTGAACCTGAGGTGACCAGCTCTTTAGCTGCACCAATTGCACCTGCAGCTGCCATTGAACCTACTACCATTGTTGAGGAGACCACCATCTTGCCCACCTCACCTATCATAGCACCTATCCCATCACCTATCCCAACAGTTTCGTCACTCACCACCACAATCCCAATTGCAGATTCTCCCCCAACACCAACCATTCCAACCATACTTACACCACCAATTTCACCTAACAATTTCCCACATATATCCGTAGATTTTGTTATAAACTCACCTAGCACTCCTCTCCTCCAAAGCTTCTCAGGTTCACCAGCCCATTCAGCTCATACACCTGAAATCACCCATACTACTGAACCTGAGATATTCACCACTGAGGCCTATTCATCCTTGATGGGATCTATCTTGGAGAAGATTGGGCATGAATCTGGCCCCATACCTGATCCCCCCCAATTCACTCATTTGGCTACTTCCCCCTTTACAGTCATCCCACCTATTACTCTTCCACCACCTACACCAATCATACCAGTCACCACTCTGCCTACCACACCCACACCTGACCCAATTAGCCAAATCTTCACCTTTCTCCAAGCGATCCAAGCCCAACTGCAGACCAACACAGACAACCAGTCTGTGACAAATTCCATTATCCAAACCTTGGCCTCCACATCCCATCTAATTATCTCAGCCACAGTACCCTCCACTTCTGACCATGCTACCCAAACTGAACCTGAGGTAGTACTTTTGGATTCACCTCCACCCATCCTCACTATCGCTGACCAAGCTACCCAAACTCAACCTGAGGTAGTGTTTTTAGATTCATCTTCTCCCACCCCCACTGCTGGGATACATTTGGTCCCCTACCATTCCATTCCTATTCCATGTTTTGCCACTCTTAAAAGGGCTATGGAAGAGAACCCTTACATCTATCGTGGTGTCCTTAAGGGGATTACAGATCTTCAAGCATACATTCAGACTCCTTATGAAGGCCAGATTCGGAAGCTGAAGCTGTTTATGCAATTTGAGAGAGATAAGATGCAGGCCCTGCTGAGCCAAGCATATCAGATGGTTAGGGGTGAGAAGCACAAAGTTGCCATGTTACAAGAGAAGCTTGAACAAGAAAAATTGAGGGCTGATAGACTTGAAAAATATATTGGCCACACCAAAAAGATCAAGTCTGAGGAGTACACCGAACTTCCAGCCACAATCCAAGAGAAAGCTAACTCAAGTTCAGACTCCAATACTGAATCCAGTTCTGACCCCATTGAACCAACTTATGAAACAGATTTTGTCCCTAGTTATTAGACTATCTTGTACATTTTTTATATTTTTGTTGTTTGTGTAGTGTTTAATTAATGTTTACTGTTTACTTCTGTTGATTTGTCCATTACTGTGCATTTTTTTGTCTTTCCTCTCTGTCATTGTGCTTATTGTTATTTTTTCTTCCTTTTCTTTTTGCTTATCCACTTCTGGACCAGTGAGGACACTACTCTTCATAGGTTTGGGAGTGTGACAGAGATGCCAATAATTTAGTTAACATCAATGCAGCCTATGATCAGCAGAATTTTTGAAAATGAAGTAATTTCACACCTATTTTTGTAAAATGAGGAAGTTAAAATTTTTTCAAATTGATTTCTAGTGTAATTTTAATACTGTCATGAAGTGAATGTCAGAAAATTTCCAAAAGAAAATTGATGTTTTAGTAAACCTAAAAAGAGAGAAGACAGTAATGATATACCTCAGGAATTTGATAGAAAACCACACCCAGTGAGATTTGGGCTTGAAATGTATTCATTGGAGGTATGAATTGGCAATTTTTTTTGCTCTCGGGACTGTTTGAACCTGCTTGTTATCACTAGAAGTTACACATATCCAAATTAAAATAGCTTGACAGCAATCATGATATTAAAGACATGATGTAAGGCCTCCATTTGGACAGTTTGAACTTCAAAATGCCCCACCTTTTGAAACTGCCCTTGATACACACCATTTGAGCTTTATAAATCCAAGATTTCTTTGAGACCTCATCCACCTCATTTAGCCTAACCCTCACTCTGAGAATTCAGAAGGTCAAGGAAAGAAAGCTGATGAAAGGTGAGTTGGGTAACAGTTTGGTAAAAGAAAAAGGAAAATAATTGAAGGCAATGATGTATCAACAGAAGAAATGTGGCATTCCAGTCAATGTCGCTTTGAAAAAAAAAAAAAAAAAAAACAAGCAGAAGTCATTTCATTGAATGGTTGAAAAAGAAAGAGAAAAAGATGGCCATTTTGGCTCTAAAAATTCAAAGAAGAAGATGAAAATGTGCTGAATTGAAGAAGGTGTATCTATCACCTACTTACCTTGACTGAGTTCTCAATTTTGAACTCTATTCCACCCCTTTATTCTTGATAAATTTCACCCATAAGCCACATTACAACCCAAGTTAAAGTCCTTACTGATCAAAGATGGATTAAGCTGTCACATGGAGATAAGGATTTGTGTAATCTATGGTGAAAAGAACAGTAAATTCAGAACTGAAAAGCAATGCCTAAGCTCCTGCTTAAAGTCCTATTTGAGGGCTATAACTGCTCTTGAGCTGTGTGAAATAGTACAACCCTCCTACTTGCATGTTGAGTGACAACCCTGGTGAGAGTTGGGGTTGAAATCAACTTATTTGGGGTAACATCATAGCAGGATTTTCAAAGAGACGGCAAGCTTGACACAAGCTGAGTGAATGGTAAAAAGAATTATAGCAGAATTTTAGTTTTGAACTAATGTTTTCTTAAGAATCCTCTTACAGCTTACTGATGCAGGTGTGAATAAGCTGATTGGATGAAAATCTGTTTTTATAGAACTGCATTGATATTAACTGATTTATTGGAGAAATTTGTGGGTACCTTCACTGAAAACCCTCAGGAGACATCACTCCTCCACTAGGGATCACCTAGGGGTTTAAAAGGCTTGTTGCATATGCTAAATGCAACTACGTTCCCTAAAAAAGTGGCTTTTCATTCTGTTTTTAATTTTGTCTTTGCTCAGGGACTAGCAAAGCTTAGGTTTGGGGGTGTGTTGAGAACTGGAAAATACCATTTTCCACCCCTTAATCTGGGCCTTGATAGACCCTAGAGAGAACTAAATAAGTGTTTTAGGTGCTTGTTTTACAGCTAACAACAAAGGCAGGCTTAACTCAAAAAGTAGCTTAAAAGTACCAAAAAGATGATGACCCAGCTTGATTTGGAGGAAGAAGGAGAAGGGACAACCTCACTGGCCATTCGGAAAGAAGAATGCACTACAGAAATCTATTCGAAAGGATTCCTTATCTATTCGAAAAGAACTAAAGCTACAGGTTTGGTTTTCGAAGAGCACCTGATCTATTCGAAAGGAACCAAACTCGCTGATGATCTATTCGAAAAGAAGAAAACTCCTCGCGAACAGCACCAGATCTGTGTGAATAGAGCTCCAGAAGTCATATTTCCCTTCGAAAAGTTCCTCAATCTGTGCGAATAAAGCTCCAGAAGCTACAGTACCTTTCGAAAAGGTCCCCAAACTACGCAAAATAGTATTATGAAGATTCCCTGCATCTGCAAGGGCAATTCAGTAATCTCTACAAGCGCCCCAATGCATTTAAAAACCTAGGCGCTCTCTGAAAAATTCTGAGCACGAATCAGAGGCATATTCCACTCCATGTGAGCACCCAAAGATGAAATTACTTGGTGGGAACTTCTAGAAGCTCAAACAGATTTTTGAATTACATAACAGAATTGATGCCTCTATCTCCTGATTGGCTGAACCAGATCAAGCAGTTCTGATTGGCCAGAACAGATCTGGATCCTTGTGCTCGACTCCTATTAATTGATATAGATCTAACCAATTCTGATTGGTTGATGCACATTTGAGCTGGACTTGGAGAAAACTATAAATAGAGGAACTATTTGCCCAATTTGGGTATGACAGTGGACAGATCATAGCCATAAGTTTAATTCAATTCTAATCCTTGAATTGGATTATTTTCTCTTACATCTGAGATGGTAGCCAGATGAAGATTTAATATTTTTTAAACTGTGTTACACTTTTTCTCATTCTGCAATCAATTACTAAGCTTAAGCTAGCTGTTATTTCTCCATTCTTATTAACTTTGCATCCAATTCCCCTAACTCGGATCTGGATCACTTCGTTTAAATTATACTTTTAGATAATTTATTTAGTGCGACAAATTCAACCTCCCATCTTACTTGCTTTATAGACAGGATCAGAGGCCTGATCTGGTAGCTCAGATATGGAGGTTTACCATACATTTTAAATCAATTCCCTATGGACGATCTTTTACTCACTTACATTTAAAACTTGCTACAATTGGCCCTGATCTTACAGGCTAATTGATTTCTCTCTGTGCTGATATTTCTTTCTTTTTTTTTTAGTTTTCTAATCAAAGTATCATCCATCCTTTGAAAACTCTATTTTCAAAATACAAATAAATCATGCACACTTAGGAAAACAACAAGTCAATCATGCACACTTGGACTATAAGCCAAACCTTGTTGAATAGAATGAGGGAAGAGGCTGAGCCAGCCCAGGAGGCTGCTATACCTGAACCTGAGGAGACCAGATCTTTAGCTGCACCCATTGCACCTGCAACTGCCATTGAACCTACTACCATTGTTGAGGAGACCACCATCTTGCCCACCTCACCTATCATAGCACCTATCCCATCACCTATCCTAGCAATTTCATCACTCACCACCACAATCCCAATTGCAGATTCTCCCCCAACACTAACCATTCCAACCATACTTACACCACCAATTTCACCTAACAATTTCCCACATATATCCGCAGATTTTGTTATAAACTCACCTAGCACTCCTCTCCTCCAAAGCTTCTCAGGTTCACCAGCCCATTTAGCTCATACACCTAAAATCACCCATACTACTGAACCTGAGATATTCACCACTGAGGCCTATTCATCCTTTATGGGATCTATCTTGGAGAATATTGGGCATGAATCTGGCCCCATACCTGATCCCCCCCAATTCACTCATTTGGCTACTTCCCCCTTTACAGTCATCCCACCTATTACTCTTCCACCACCTACACCAATCATACCAGTCACCACTCTGCCTACCACAACCACACTTGACCCAATTAGCCTAATCTTCACCTTTCTCCAAGCGATCCAAGCCCAGCTGCGGACCAACACTGACAACCAGTCTGTGACAAATTCCATTCTCCAAACCTTGGCCTCCACATCCCATCCAATTACGTCAGCCACAGTACCCTCCACTTCTGATCATGCTACCCAAACTGAACCTGAGGTAGTACTTTTAGATTCACCTCCACCCATCCACACTGTCGCTGACCAAGCTACCCAAACTGAACCTGGGGTAGTGTTTTTAGATTCATCTTCTCCCACCCCCATTGCTGGGATACATTTGGTCCCCTACCATTCCATTCCTATTCCACGTTTTGCCACTCTTAAAAGGGCTATGGAAGAGAACCTTTACATCTATCGCGATGTCCTTGTCCTTAAGGGGATTGCAGATCTTCAAGCTTACATTCAGACTCCTTATGAAGACCAAATTCGAAAGCTGGAGCTGTTTATGCAATTTGTGAGAGATAAGATGCAGGACCTGCTGAGCTAAAACATATCAGATGGTTAGGGGTGAGAAGCACAAAGTTGCCATGTTACAAGAGAAGCGTGAACAAGAAAAGCTGAGGGCTGATAGACTTGAAATATATATTGGCCTCACCAAAAAGATCATGTCTGAGGAGTACACCGAACTTCAAGCCACAATCTAAGAGCAAGCTAACTCAAGTTCAGACTCCAATAATGACTCCAGTTCTGACCCCATTGAACCAACTTATGATACAGATTTTGACCCTAGTTATTAGACTATCTTGTACATTTTTTGTTTTTTTTATTGTTTGTGTAATGTCTAATTAATGTTTACTATTTATTTTTGTTGATTTGTCCATTACTGTGCATTTTTTTTTCTTTCCTCTCTATCATTGTGCTTATTTTATTTTTTTCTTCCTTTTCTTTTTGCTTATCCACTTCTGGACCAGTGAGGACACTGCTCTTCATAGGTTTGGGGCTGTGATAGAGATGCCAATAATTTAGTTAACATCAATGCAACCTATGATCAGCGGAATTTTTGAAAATGAAGTAATTTCACACCTATTTTTGAAAAATGAGGAAGTTAAAACTTTTCTAAATTGATTTCTTGTGTAATTCTAATACTGTCATGAAGTGAATGTCAGAAATTTTCCAAAAGAAAATTGATGTTTTAGTAAACCTAAAAAGAGAGAAGACAGTAATGATATACCACAGGAATTTGATAGAAAACCACACCAAGTGAGATGTTGGCCTGAAATGTATTCATTGGAGGTATGAATTGGTAATTTTTTCTACTCTAGGGACTGTTTGAACTTGCTTGTTACCACTAGAAGTTACACATTTCCAAATTAAAATAGGTTGACAGCAATCATGATATTAAAGACATGATGTAAGGCCTCCTTTTGGATAGTTTGAACTTCAAAAAGCCCCACCTTTTGAAACTGCCCTTGATACACACCATTTGAGCTATATAAATTTAAGATTTCTTTGAAACCTCATCCACCTCATTTAGCATAACCCTCACTCTGAGAATTCAGAAGGTAAAGGAAAAGAAGGATGAAGAAAGGTGTGTTGGGTAACAGTTTGGTAAAAGAAAAAGAAAAATAATTGAAGGCAATGATGTATCAGCAGAAGAAATGTGGCATTCCAGTCAATGTTGCTTTGAAAAAAAAAAATAAGCAGAACTCATTTCATTGGATGTTTGAAAAAGATGGCCAGTTTGGCTCTGAAAATTCAAAGAAGAAGATGAAATTGTGTTGAATTGAAGAAGGTGTATCTATCACCTCCTTACCTTGACTGAGTTCTCAATTTTGAACTCTATTCCACCCCTTTATTCTTGATTAATTTCACCCATAAGACGCATTGCAACCCAAGTTAAAGTCCTTACTGATCAAAGATGGATTGAGCTATCACATGGAGATAAAGATTTGTGTAATTTATGGTGAAAAGAACAGTAAATTTATAACTGAAAAGCAATGCCTATGCTCCTGCTTACAGTCCTATTTGAGGGCTGTAACAGCTCTTGAGCTGTGTGAAATAGTACAACCCTCCTACTTGCATGTTGAGTGAGAACCCTGGTGAGAGTTGGGTTTGAAATCAACTTATTTGGGGTAACATCATAGCAAGATTCTCAAAGAGAAGGCATGCTTTTCATTAATTTTTCTTTTAAAAACTTTTTGACACAAATTGAGTGAATGGTAAAAGGAATTATAGCAGAATTTTAGTTTTGAACTGATGTTTTCTTGAGAATCATCTTACAGCTTGACTGATGCAGGTGTGAATAAGCTGATTGGATGAAAGTCTTTTTTAACAGAACTGCATTGATATTAACTAATTTATTGGAGAAGTTTGTGGGTACCTTCACTGAAAACCCTCAGGAGACTTCACTCCTCCACTAGGGACCACCTAGGGGTTTAAAAGGCTTGTTGCATATGCTAAATGCAACTATGTTCCCTAAAAAAGTGGCTTTTCATTCTATTTTAAATTCTCTCTTTGCTCAGGGACTAGAAAAGCTTAGGTTTGGGGGTGTGTTGAGAGCTGGAAAATACCATTTTCTACCCCTTAATCTGGGCCTTGATAGACCCTTAAGAGAACTAAATAAGTGTTTTAGGTGTTTGTTTTACAGCTAACAACAAAGGCAGGCTTAACTCTAAAACTAGCTTAAAAGTACCAAAAAGATGATGACCCATCTTGATCTGGAGGAAGAAGGAGAAGGGACAACCTCACTGGCCATTCGGAAAGAAGAATGCACTACAGAAATCTATTCGAAAGGATTCCTAATCTATTCGAAAAGAACTAAAGCTCCAGGCTTGGTTTTCGAAGAACACCTAATCTATTCGAAAGGAACCAAACTCGCTGATGATCTATTCGAAAAGAAGAAAACTCCTTGTGAGCAGCACTAGATCTGTGCGAATAGAGCTCCAGAAGTCATATTTCCCTTCGAAAAGTCCTCAATCTGTGCCAATAAAGCTCTAGAAGTTATAGTACCTTTCGAAAAGGTCCCCAAACTGTGCGAAATCATATTATGAAGATTCCCAGCGTCTGCAAGGGCAATTCAGTAATATCTGCACATGCCCCAATGCATTTAAAAACCCAGGGGCATTATGGAAGAATTTGAGCATGAATCAGAGGCATATTCCACTCCATGTGAACAACCAAAGATGAAATTACTTGGCAGGAACTTCTAGAAGCTCAAACAGATTTTTAAATTACATAACAGAATTGATGCCTCTGTCTCCTGATTGGCTGAACCAGATCAAGCAGTTCTGATTGGCCAGAACATATCTGGATCCTTGTGCTCAACTCCAATTAGTTGATATAGATCTAACCAATTCTGATTGGTTGATGGACATCTGAGCTGGACTTGGGGAAAACTATAAATAGACGAACTATTTACCCAATTTGGGTATCAAGAATTTGAGTTTCATTCCTGCTGCTCCATTTTCCATTTCAGATCAAGATAGCTTGTCTAAAACCTCTGAATAGACTACAAATCTGAGAGCTATTGTAAGCTGTGTTCTGTAATTGTAATGGTGGATTTGAAAAGGTTACTTTCATCAGTACGTTCTCAATCAGATTCATGTTGATGGTTCATTGTGATCTCCTCATTCATTAGATTCTTTTGGATTTGTTATTTTAAGTAATTTCCCTTAATTCACTATCCCTGTGAGAATCTGTGTTTGTAACCTAGTTCTTACAGCACTTGTAGTGGTGCCTATGTTCTGAATCAAGACTTTGGATTGAAGAAGAAAACTATTAGATGATCTGTGTCCATGATAGTGGACAGATCATAGCCATAAGTTCAACTCAATTCTAATCCTTGAATTGGATTATTTTCTCTTACATCGGAGCTAGTAGCCAAATGAAGATTTGATATTTTCTCAACTGTGTTACTCTTTTTCTCATTCTGCAATCAATTACTAAGCTTAAGCTAGCTGTTATTTCTCCATTCTTATTAACTTTGCATCCAATTCCCCCAACTCGGATCTGGATCACTTAGTTTAAATTTTACTTTTAGATAATTTAGTTAGTGTGACAAATTCAACCTCCCGTCTTACTTGCTTTATAGATAGGATCAGAGGCCTGATCTAGTAGCTCAGATCTGGAGGTTTACCATACATTTTAAATCAATTCCCAGTGGATGATCTTTTCCTCACTTATATTTTAAACTTGCTACAATTGGCCCTGATCTTGCAGGCTAATTGATTTCTCTCTGTGCTGATATTTCTTTCTTTTTTTTTTAGTTTTCTAATCAAAGTATAATCCATCCTTTGAAAAATTTGTTTTCAAAATACAAATAAATCATGCACACTTAGGACAACAACAAGTTTTTGACAAACCCTAATTTATCAATGCTATCGTGGCCCATTTCTGTTCCTTGGATGCCTCGGGACTTATGCACGGAGATTAGAGCATTGGAGTGCATGCCCTAGTTGTTAGAAGTTCCCAGATTGCCCCTACAAAAGTGGGGAGAAGTTAAGATCCCGAGCCTTGCTAGGTAGAAATGAGTTCCAGGTCTTGTCACGTGGTAGAATTGGCGTCACGGGATTGGATTGAATTGAAGCTCTTGCAGTCGCAGGATTGGTAATTTGGTCGTCGCGGGGATGCTCTGGTCGTCGCGGGATTGCTCTTTCAATTTGTATGGCACGAGAATTGCGCGCGCAGTTCGTTCCTTGGTGAATCCCGCGGGGATCCTCATGAAGAAGCAAGGTGCATGGGCTTCTCAAGGTCTCAGATCTCGCCACTACGATGATACCGTGCACAGGAATGCCTGGAGCACTCTCTCCTCAGTGAATCGTGCAAAGATTAAAGGCACCTTTCTTGAGCTGTGCAAGACTACGCGAGACTTCGCGAGAGCTTATGACTGAGCCACGCAAGAACTGTGCGAAGTATGCTTTTTACCCCCTACTGTCATCAATCTGTGGGAGAACGGCGTGACGAGTTGGTGTGCTGCCTTCAGAAGCCCGTGACAACTGCACGAAGCATTCTTTCTGGTTCAATTGAGCCCTGTGACATCTATGCGAGCCTCACTTCTTTACTTGTCTCTGCTTTGCTGTGCCTAAGCTGTAGCCAGTTCTATCTGGGTCTAACTTTCTTTCTCCTGAGGCACTTATGGGGTAAAAAGGTAGGCTTCTTGGCATGGTTAGGGCCTTATTTGCAGCAACTGCTTATTACCTACAAAATGGGCTTAGCACACATTTATTAAATGACTAAGGGTCTAACAGAGATTAAGTTAAGGGGTGAAAAGTGCTACAATTAAGGTCTTAACACAAGCACACTAATAAGCCTCTGTTGAGTGCATTTTGTAGATAGCAGGGAAATCTGGTAATAATGCAGCAAACCACTTCAGAATGCCCACAAAGAAGTCATCTCTCAGCACCATGCAGACCCTGCAATAGAACAAGGAGAAAGAAGTGAAGATAGGTCCAAAACATCCTATCGAGAGGAGGCCAGAAGACTTTGATAGGAGCTGAGGATTAAAAGGAAAGAATTCGTGTAGTTGGAGAAGAATTCGATAGGATCCGAAGCCAGAAGAAAGATGAAGTCGCAGGGATTGAGGAGTTTGATAGGATTTCTGAACCTATCGAGCAAAGAATGGAAAGAAGAAACCATCCTTTCGAAAACTCGCCTGAAGTGTCAAAGGAACCTATCGAACGGATCTGAGAACCTAGCAAAAGGACTAAAATGCTCGATTCCAACCTATCGAAGGCTCTCTGATCCTATCGAAATGAAGATATTGAAATTGAACCTATCGAAGGATGCTTAAGCCCTTCGATAGGAATGGGAGCCAACCTATCGGGATGATGGCACACAGAGCTGAACCTATCGAAAGGAACTGCAAGCTTACTTTGAACTTGTCGGAAGCTTCTCCAACCTGTCGAAATCGTGTGCTGAACTTCTCAGAAACTATGCTATGCACACACTGAGACTTGGTGACCTATCGCATGCAAACCGAGGCACTTTGGTGACCGGCATGACGTTCTAGAAGATGCCCTAGAAAGCCCTAACCGACCCATGTGCTTTAACAAAACTCTAACAAACTCTGACAACCTTCTAGAAGGGATTTTTGGCGGGAAAAATAGAGGAGAAAGCTATATTTGAGACCCCCAATTACCATTGGGGGGGATCAAAATTTTGAGCAATTTTCCAGAGGTCAGAGCTTGCAGCGAGATTCCATTTCCCTCCTTTAGCCCAACTATGGTTGGCTAAATCCCTAAGAGCAGTAAGGAGTGAGTTAGATCTGTAATTGGGTAAGGTTAAGAGTGTTACTGGGGTTAATTGCTACACAGACTATAGATCTGAGAGCATTCCATTGTAAGAGTGACCTTGTTTGCAATGTACATGTTGTTTTCAATGTTTTAATTAGATCTAAAGCTCTTTTGATGCCTTTTGGTGCTCGATCGGATTTGTGTAGAGGAGTTGCTTGATCAGCTCACCCACTTAACCGGTAAACTTCTTGGATGTCATCTGAATTCCCTAGATCTGATATCCCTATAATTTCCTGTGTCTGTGACCTGGAAATTACAGCATCTGCAGTAGTTTTAATTGTTCTAATTAAGGCTCCGGGCTTTGTAGGAGATCTCTAGGATGGTCTGTGACCATTAAAGTGGACAGATCATAACCTTAAGGTGAATCTGAGCTCAGGCCATAATTGGATTTATCTGCTGCAATCCATGGATTCGATAAAGCCTATAGGATGGTTTGTGACCATTAAAGTGGACAGATCATAGCCTTAAGGCCAGGTGGATCCTATGATTTGAAGTAGAATTTATACCCCACAACAGTGCTTGCGGACAATGCCTATGGCCAGCTGAGGGACTTGAGTGCTTTTCAACCCCTGTAATATGCTTAGCTTAACCTGATTGCAGTGAAGACAATCTCCAAGCTATTCTTCTCCATTTTTTGAGTTTTTAAACCATTCCATCTGCAATATCTGAGGCTCTAGATTCGATCCAAAACAATCTACATTTTATTTGTAGTTTAGTTTAAGTGACAACTCATTTCAAAACTCTCCCCTGTCTTTTAATTAAACAAGAGATAACGAGGGTGTCAGATCTCTCACAGATCTTGAGATTTATCCTGTTTCTAACCAGCCTCCCTGTGGACGTTCCCTTACTCACCATTCTTTTAAAGCTTGCTACAAAGGACCCTGTATCTTGCAAGTCTAGGATATCTCAGATGTGCTGAATCCATCTCTATTTTCTCCTGATTTTTACATCATAAATCAGCACACTAGAAATCCACAACACTCCCTCCTCATCAGCTCTTGTTGTTGCTCTGGGTGAAAACTAGGAAGGGCAGGTGAGCAGATTTCTACAACAGCTGCTTCATCAAGAATTCGCATCTTTTGGATGTGGCATGTGTTTAGTACAGATTCATGGGCAGTCGAATGTTTGTCGCGTAATCGATATCCATCTCTTGAAGAGGTGCATCGGCGTATATACGGACGATGGAGTCCTCATACGGAAATTTAATGCATTGATGGTATGTGGATGCGACAGCCTTCATTGATTCTAACCATTTTTTGCCTAAAATGAGATTATATATAGTAGCGGAGTCAGTAACCTGGAACGTAACATCCTTTGTCACGGGTCCAAGGCGAACCTGAAGTTTAATAGTTCCTTTTACGAAACGACGTGAGCCGTCGTAGGTTATGAGCGACAAGGCTAAGGGCCTGACATCTTGTTTTGCATATTAAAGTATTTTCAATGTGGTGAGAGGGCAAATATTGAGTCCCACACCCGTATCAACTAGTGCATGGGGCATAGAAAACCCTCTGATTATGACTGTAAGATATATGGGGGCAGTGCTCCCTCGAAGTGACTCCTTAGGCATGTCTGCGTCCGTGAATGTGGGGGCGATAGGTTGTGCCATTACAGAGGTAATTTGATGAAGCTCATCCAGGGTTGTGTCTTCATCCACTTGAGTGTCCTCGAGTGTCCTTATTAACAGTCGGTGATGATCAGGCGACGTCTTGATGAGTTCTAGTATAGATATCTGGGCTGGGATCTTTTGGAGATGTCGTAACAGATCATACTCTTGCCCTAGCTCGAGTGCTATCTCTTTGCCCGACCAATGGGCCCTAGGTGCAGGTGGCTGAGGTGGTTGTGGTATGAGAATTGGTGGTGGGATGACGTACGGTAGGGGTGGCAAGTCAGCTTCCCTTTCTCTCGTGTTCCCTTCGGTTAGTTGTGCATGTGTGAAATCTTTATTCCGAGGGAAAGGGGGTGGTGGATAGTTTGTTCCTGACTTGAGAATAGGGTAGACTGGTTGTTGGTCCAACCTAGCATGACTCGACATCGGTGCATTTGTGAAGCGAGTTAGGGGTCGGAGTGCGTGTCCGTATGGCACTACTCCAAGGTGGGAGGTATTGCGTGTGATCCTCTTCCTCTAAGAAAGTGGAGACCAACATCTCGCATGAATTTAGGTGTTCTTTTCATTCACTTTGCTCTTCATCTGACGGATACTCAATTCTGGCCTCACTCTCTTGGTTGGGAGTCATGTGGGTGACACTGTCTACCCGTGCGACAGTCGGAACGGTGGTTTGAAGAGCATAGTCTCCATACTCAGATCCAGAGTCAGGTGAAGGGGGTGGTAACACTGGTGATTCAAGATTTGGCGGGGTCGATGGCTCTAGTGGGGAATGATGAAGGAATGGCCTCCTAGCCCTGAAGGAATGGACTCGTATTTGAGTAAACTTTGGGTATGGAGGCGGGCTTGGTGGTGCAATCCATGTGATCAAAGTAGGGGGATGTAAGGAGGGAGGAGTTCCCATAAGGGTAGTAACAGTGTCGGAGGGTAGGATACGAGTGATTAATGTTGAAGGCCAAAAATGGGATTGACTAGGGAGATCTACAGTAGTGACCTAGGTCGGGGTCCCTTGGTTGTGGTTGGGCATGGGGTTATTTATGATCCCTAAATTCTATTGGGGTTGATTGTTATTAGGGTTAGGACTCCTAAGCGCTTCCCATCTAATTTGATTCTGGTCGTTCATGTCATAGATTACGTCCCTGAGAACCCAACAGTCCTCTAGGTGGTGTCCCACGTACCAATGTAAAGAACAGTATTTACCATAATCTAGATATGCAGGCCACCGCCTAGGCTTTTCTTATGGGAATCGTTAGAGATTCTAGGCGCTAAGGAAGCAGAAAATGTTGGAAATAGTATCGGGTAAAGGGGGATAGTGTTCCCGCTTTGGCTGGTAGGGTCCCCTAGCTGGGTTAAAGTTCTGAGGTGGAGGTATGCGCTTATAATTCGGCGCATGGGCCGGTCGATTCTGTGCTGCTTTTTAGTCCTAATAAGGTTAGGGTACTAGTTTTTATTTTGATATTGGCCTCGGTTCTGGTTTTGGCCCTGGTTCTAGTTTGTGTACCTCTATTGATTAGCGCCCTAATTTTGACTAGCGTATTGTTGTTGGGCTTGGTTCTGATTGAAGTTGCATGGTGGGAAGTTCCTGTTATTTGAATTTTACCCTTGATTGACAACCGTATTAATTTGTTCAGTTCCTGAGGCTTTCTTATGATTTTTTGGTTTCGACTCATTGGAGGAACCCACCTTTGACGTGACTATGAAAAATGCAACATCTATGCCCTTTATGTCTGACATTAGTCGAGATGCCCAAGAGTGAAGTGCAGTGAAGTCGGGGCATTTGCTAATGACTAAGGCGCTCCTTAGTGGTTCCTTAGTATTGTCAATGATGATGTCAATTGAATCTTTATCTTTCATTGAAGTACCAATTCTAGCGTCAAGCTTTCGCCATCTAGCAACGAAGTCGGTGAATTCTTTATCTGGTCCTTGCTTGGCAGCCATCAGGTCGTTGAGGCTAACGGTCTCTTGAATCAAGTTTTTGTATTGGTCTAGGAATCGACCAACTAGATCATCAATAGTCTCTATCTTATAAAGTGGGAGCTCCGCGAACCAGTCTAGAGCTTCTCCTTCTAATGAACACTGAAAGTAGTGAATGAGAAGTCTGTGATTATCATGTATAGGTCGACAATCATTACAAAAGAGGGCCAAGTGATGGTTCAAATTTCTGGTGCCATCGTATTTAGTAAATTTTTACAGTTTAAATCCTATGAGTAGGTCAAATTCAAGGTCTCGACAGAATTTATCGAATCCGAACGAGCGACCTGGGCATTCCCTCTTAGCCATGTATTCATCGAGCATTTTTGAAAGGTTTTCGATCTTTATAGTGTTGTCTTTGGGAGTGATGCGTGAGATACCCTTGTCTGGCAAACTGTCATTAAAGAACATGTGAGTGTGTTGCCTCAATGGCATAGCGCGGGCTGACACCGTGCTTGGGGTAGAAGGTGGTCTCTCTTGTCGCTCCTACTCTCTCGAATTTTGTTGTCCCCTAATGGTTTCATATGCAACAGCCAATCCTCAAAGTAACTCTATGGAATCATCGCCTCCTCTTTGTATTCTTTGGATGATAAGTTTTACGATTTGTTGAGTGGTGAGATTTTATCTAGAGCTATTATTTTTGTCGTTATGGCTATTACCGACGTGTGGTGTAGAAAAAGGGTTTTCTTGTTCACCAGCCATATTGGCTTCAGGTTGTCGTGCGCTAAAAGTATAACATGGTTCTTCCTTGTATGCAGGGTTGTTATGAAGTCCCCACAACGGAGGGTCACCTAAACTTACTCTACGTATGCCAGACATTTCGAGTCTTTGGCGAAGACTCATATAAAAAGAATCTAAACGACACGACAGGAAATAAAATAGGGAAGTGAAATGAAACTAACTATCTAAAGAAAAAGAAGGAGCTTATAAAGGTGTCCCATAGCGATGGCCAGTCAGTTGGTGTGCCCTTTATCTGAGTTCCTCTCGGTTCCTATTAAATAAGTGGCTTCCAATTCTGTCCTGTTGGACTCTAGCGAAGCGATGTATGTGATAAGGTGGGGATAAATAACAATAGGAGGAATTTCCTAGGATAATTCCTAGTTGATTTGCGATCGCCAGCTACAGATATTTATCGACGCTATAACACGTCAATGATCACACGTTTAAGTGGGTGTGGGTTACTTCTATATTGAATCAGTCTGCCTGCAAACGTCAGCAGCAATGTGCTCTTTTAGTTAGATAGTTTCAGCTTTCTTTCTAGTTTCTCTTATTGCAGTTATGGTTGATTTAGATTATCTTGCTTTTTTTTTGTTAATCATGATTAGGTGAGCTTATTATGATGGGTTATTTTAGTGTCCTGATGCTATCAGGAGTCCAATCATTTTTAGTTTGTTGGTATCATTAAGAGTCCAATTAATATTAAAGTACTGGTACTACTAGGAGTCCAATTAGTTCCAGTCTCCTACTGGTACTAGGAATGCATGTATATCAGTTCTAATAATTTATTAATTAAATAAAAGAGTCCAATTATCTCGCAATTCTAGAGAGAGCAGGTATGCTAATTTTATTGCAATTCTAGATAAGTAGATGTATCAATTATATGGCAATCACAACTAAAGCACACAAGGTCATCTTACTAGCATTCTAATTTGAAGAAAACAAAGACTAATCCTTTTTTTGGATTTTTTATTGAAGTAATAAATCAATTTACTAAAATAAAAAATGATCGAGGCAACAAAATTAACTCTTTTTTTTAGAATCATAATCTATGGATCAATTATGGTAAAACTCTAACTAATAATAAACGAATTAACTTTTCTAAATTCTGGTTGAGATAATAAATTAACTGAACTAGAGGACTAAATTGAAGCAAAGCAAATAGTGATATGAAGGCCTATTTGATGCAATTATCCAATTATATTGAAATAGAAAAAACTACCTATAATTAACTAGTTAACCCCAAACAATCTAAAAAAAAGGGGGGGTTAGGCTAGCTATGCTAAGGAGGATTGGCCTCGCTCCCGAGTACCCTCTGTAAGCTCCTGTGGGCAAATCGGATGACTGAGATAAAAGATAGGTCGATAGTTAAATAATAAACGTGGGATTTTTGGAATTGAATTCGAAATTATAATAAGAAATTAGATTGAGAAACTAAAGTTATGAACTGAAATTTATATTTTTAAATTTTTGACGGTATGAAAATATAGAATTAAATTATAGATTAAAATTTTAGGACTTAATCGGGTCCGAAATCAGAAAAATCAGGCTGTATGATTAAGGATTGGTTCTAAACTCTGAGAGTCAGAACCATAAATTAATGATAGGACTGTAGATTAAGATTTTAGATTAGAATCAAAGTATAAGGTCGGTATATCGGACTACTAGATTAAGGACCGGTTCTAGAAACAGAGAACTAGAACTGGATATAGAGAATTTTGGTCCGAAGAGGGTGCTATGGTCTAAAAATTAGAAATAGAATAGATTAATTAAACTGAGGGGAAATCCTAAGTCTAAAGCAAAATTAAATTCTTACCTAAGGTTGGGGCTATGGAGAGGAATCATCGAAGATTCGAGGGTTTGAATCTCGACATCATGACTAATTTTCTCTATGGGCTTGTCCTCGGAGTTCTCTGGTTTCGAAGTCCCAAAAAAGTTCTATTCTCTCTCTCAAAATTGCCAGCCTCTTCTCTCTCTTCGAGAAAAAAGCTTTTATTGGTTTTCATTCCATTATGCACCTATTTCTAGACGTTTAATTGAATTGCACACGAGTTTTCTGGCGCTTAATCGCTTTGAGTCGGTCACCGACTCAGTGAGCGGCCGGCTGAATTATTCAGCGGGTTTCTTAGTCCTAATGAAATAAGGACTAATTACGCGCGTGATGGGACGTGCGTAATCCAATTAAGCGTGTTACCTGAAGCGCTTAATCGAGGAAACGTAGGAGTCAAGGGTAGGAGACTAGGTCGGGCGTAGGCCAATTGCGCACTAGTAGTGTAACACTCAATCCGATCGCGCGTCTGTTACCAGGCGCGTAATTGAGTCTCGAAATAGTCTGTGAAAGGAAGTTTGGTCTGAAAGGGGACTGATTGCACACTTGTGGTTCTGCGCGTGCTCGAATTATGCACGGGTTTCTAGGCACTTAATTCAGGGTTGTCCAGGTATGGTCTCAAGAATGGAATGCAAGACTATTGTTTCAGTCTATATTCCGACTATATACTATTGCTTAGTATATAGCCTCCCTATGTTGGGATCTGAGCCATAAAGCTATTGTTTCAGCCTATGTTTAGCCATGTATAGTTGCATGGTCCCATGTCGAGGGTTAAAAAGGTCAAGGGTTGACCAAACGAATTCATGTACTCCGAGAGGGCAAAATGAGGGTGTCTACACTTGCAAGTTCGCACAGATGAGAAATGCAACTCGCGCAGTTAACACTGATCTTTTTGAGTGGCTATTTTGATTCACAGTCAGGACCTCGCAAGGCTCGCGTGAAGATTAGTCAAGAGAGAAATGAGTTGTGCAAAGTTCAGTGCACGAAAAGTTACTATTCACATAGTTCATAAGGATCTGCGCGATAGGCCAATTTCGAAAAATTAGGACCTCCAAGATCTTCGCAAGGCCCTAATTTCAAGCACTGCTGCTTGCCAAGTTTCTTTTGCACTGCCAAGTTCAATGCATTTCTATCATAGCCCTCTTTCTCCACATCAATTTAGACACATTCCCCTTCATGATTCATGACACACAAATGATCCAAGTACATCATAGCAGTCGATCAGTAGTTATAACATCAATTTATCCCAAAGTACATGCTACTAATGGCACACAACAGATTTATCATCATGCATAGAAACTAATATGCACAGCTCACCCAACACATGCAGTATATGCACAAACCTCAGTAAAAGTAGACTCATAAAGCTAGATTCAGCCTCTCTAGACACTCAAGCATGCACAACACTCAAAACGCAGCTAATGACCAAATTAAACAACACAGAAGACAGTTATTTTACAAACTGTACATGGTTGTGGATCACTCATGAGTAGGAGGTTCTTGAAGATACATGGTTGCAGAGGACTCCATAGAATTTTCTACACATAATTTGAGTCTCTAACCATTCACCTTCATGAGCCTCCCAAATGTGGGGTCCATTATCTCCACAGCCCCAGATGGGAATGAATGAAGAACAGTAAAAGGACCATCCCATCTGGTTCTTAACTTTCCTAAGAAAAATTTTAACCTGGAGTTAAACAACCATACCTTAGCACCATCCTCAAAGTCCTTTCTCAAAAGGCTCTTGTCAAAGAATGCCTTAGCTTTCTCCTTATAGATCCTTGAGTTGGCATAAGCATCTAATCTCAGCTCCTCCAGCTCAGACAGTGGTAGCTTCCTGTGTACACTAGCAGTTGTTAGATCCATGTTTAAATTCTTAATGGCCCAAAAGGCCTTGTGCTCTAACTCTACTGGCAGATGACAAGCTTTGCCATAGACTATGTAAAATGGGGATAATCTAATTGGGGTCTTATAGGCAGTCCTATAGGCCCACAATCCATTAGTCAGTTTCATAGCCCAATCCTTCTTGCTAGTCCTCACTACCTTGTCCAGGATGTGCTTGATTTCCCTGTTGGAAATCTCCACTTGACCACTAGTCTGTGAGTAATATGGAGTAGCAATCCTATGGGTAACAGCATACTTCTTGAGGAAGTTCTCAAAGTTTCTGTTACAAAAGTGGCTACCCCCATCACTAATGATGGCTTTAGGGGTGCTAAATCTGGAGAAAATATTTTCCTTTATAAATATTAGGACGACTTTGTGATCATTGGGTCTTATGACAGCTGCTTCCACCCATTTGGAAACATAATCCACAACCACAAGGATGAATTTATAACCATTGGAAGGAGAAAAAGGTCCCATAAAGTTTATTCCTCAAGTCAAATAGCTCCACAACAAGGATGGGCTGTAATGGCATTGAATTTTTCTTGGAAATACCACCCATCCTTTGACACCTGACACAGGTCTGACAGTGTATATGTGCATCTTGAACAAGGAAGGCCAATAAAATCCACACTGTAACACTTTAGCTGTTGTCTTTTTCCCACTGAAGTGACTCACAGGCATTCTCAAGGCACATGCTACGAATACTAGGGAAATCACAATCAAGGCCACATTTCCTGATGATCTGGTCTGCACAATAATTGTATAGGCAAGGATCCTCCCAGAAAAAGTACTTGAGTTGTGAGAAGAATAAGTCTTTGTCCATCTTGGACCAATGAAAAGGGATCATGCCTGCAACAAGATACTTAACTATGTTGGCAAATCATGGGACAATAGCCTAGATGGCAAATAGTTGCTCATCAGGAAAAACATCTCTAACAGGTGTAGCAGCACATTCATCAAATAAAATCCTAGACATGTGATCAACCACCACATTTTCTACTCCCTTCCTCTCTTTGATTTCAAGATCAAACTCCTGCAGCAGGAGGATCCATCTAATCAACCTAGGTTTGAAATCTTTCTTGGCTAAAAGGTACTTGAGGGCAGAGTGGTCTGTAAATACAATAATTTTAAACCTAAATAGGTAAGGTCTAAATTTGTCGACAGCAAAGACCACTGCCAGAAGCTCTTTCTCAGTTCTGGTGTAATTAAGTTGAGCTTCTACCAATGTCTTGCTGACATAATATACCACACATGGCAGCTTATCCTTTCTCTGTCCTAGGACAACGCCTACAGCCATGTCTGATGCATCACACATTAGCTCAAATGGGAGGGAGTAGTTTGGGGCTTAGATCACAGGGGCAGAGGTTAAGCATTTTTCTAAGACCTCAAATGCTTCAAGGCACTCACCATCAAAATTAAATTGCACATCTTCACAAAGCAAGGGGCACAAAGGTTTAGCAATTTTGCTGAAATCCTTGATGAACCTCCTATAGAATCCTGCATGACCCAAGAAAGATCTGATATGTTTGATAGTTTTTGGTGGGGGCAAGTGTGACATTAAGTAAACTTTGGCTCTATCAACCTCAATGCCTCTATCGGACATCACATGGCCCACCGCGATGCCTTGTGTTACCATGAAATGGCTCGTTTCCCAGCTCAAGACCAGATTAGTCTCCTCACATCTTTGAAGAACCAGGCTAAGGTGATGCAACCACTGACTAAAAATGTCCCCAAACACAGAAAAATCATCTATAAAGATTTCTAAAAACTTATCAATCATGTCCGAGAAAATAGCATACATGCACCTTTAGAATGTGGCTAGGGCATTGCACAGTCCAAATAGCATTCTTCTATAAGCAAAAGTGCCGAATGGACAGGTAAATGTAATCTTTTCCTTGTCCTGAGGATACACAGATATCTAATTATAACCTGAATAGCCATCAAGAAAGTAGTAGTATGCTTTTCCAGCCAATTTATCCAAAATTTGGTCTATGAAGGACAAGGGGAAATGGTCTTTTCTAGTTTTAGAGTTAAGCTTCCTATAATCAATGCAAACTCCCTGGTTGGCATCAACTCTCCAAAATCAGATGTGACAACAGTTATACCAGACTTTTGGGGGACCACCTGGATAGGTGATACTCATTTTGAATCTGAAATGGCGTATACGACCCCAGCATCTAACAGTTTTACCACCTCCTTTAAGACCACCTCTTGCATATGAGGATTCAGTTTCCTCTGCATTTCCCTTGAGAGTTTGGAATCCTCTTCTAGATGTATCTTATGCATGCAAACTAATGGATCAATCACCCCTAAATCTACTGTTATCCAGCCTATTACTTTTTTATGTCTCCTGAGTACCCATAATAATTCCTCTTCCTGCCCACTAGTAAGAGAAGAAGAGATGATAACAAGAAGTTTGTTGTCCTACCCCAAAAAGGCATATTTTAATGTGTCAAGAAGATGTTTAAGCTTCAGATCAAGTGGACTCTTAATAGAAAGCAACAAAGGTGCCTTGGAGGTTTGAGGTAGGGGTAGCAATATGGGTTTCCAGATGGAATGCTGCACTAGGCCCATTGAACACTCTATTGTGTTGTTGTCTTCATTACTACAATTTTGGGCCTCCTCTTGAACCACAGTCCACACACTTTCAAAATCATCAAAAACTTTATCCCAATCCAGCAAATTGGATAAATTTTCCTCAACTAGGTCCTCTAGTACATCCACTACAAAGAAGTCCTCATTGTCCACCTGAGGTTGCTTTGTAGTATTGTACACATTTAATTTTGAAGTCATGTTTCTAAATGTAACCTCCATAACCCTAGACCTGTATTGAATGCAGGCATTGGCAGTGGCCAAAAATGGTCTGCCCAAAATCATATAAATTGGGCTGCTACTCTTTGAAAGTTCTATATCCAAGATCAGAAAATCAGCTAGATAAAAGAACTTATACACCCCCACAAGCACATCCTCAACCACACCCATAGGCCTCCTCTCATACCTGTCAACCAGCTAGAGCATAATAGGAGTTGGTTTTAGTTCCCCCAAACCTAATTGCTCATATACTGAATATGGCAGCAAGTTTACACTGGCCCCCAAGTCCAAGAGTGCCTTGCCTATGGTGTGATCTCCAATAACACATGGGGTAGTAGGTATCCCTGGGTCTTACAATTTTTTCCGTGTGACAATAGACAACACAGATTGCACATTTTCAACTAGAAAGACCTTCTTGGACAGATGGACCCTTGCTTTCCTCTTTTGTGGGCACAGGTCTTTAAGAAACTTGGCATAGGCAGGGACTTGTTTTATTGCATCAATTAGAGATAAATTGATCTTAACTTGTTTGAAAGTCTCCATCATTTCCTCCAAGTTGGCATTCCACTTATCAAAAGGGAAAGGACCTTTAAGTGCATGAGGAAATGGCAATTATGGTACCGTTGGTACCTCAGCTTCATGCCTAGCCACATCATCAGAAATTTTTTATTTTTTTCGTTGCTCATTTTTTTTTTATCTTGGGGCTCAACTACAGTCCCCTTATTTTGTTCCTACTGGTCTCCAGCAGGGGGTGAGTCATTCCTCTTCGTTTCATTAACATTTTTCTCTTCTACATTCTCATTTATCTCCTTTTTCTCCCTACCCACCTGGTTATCAACCACCCTGCCACTTTTAAGGGTAGTGATTGCCTTAGCCTCCTCATGAGTTGAGGAGCCCTCACCAATCATATATTAACCCTTTGGATTATTCATGGTTTGGCTTGGTAGCCTACCCTCTTCTCCCTGGGCCAAATCATTATAGATTTTACCAAGCTGGTCTTTAATTTTATTTTTCCTTTAACTGTGAGAGTTCACAGTTTGAGATAAGGAACCAAGGTTTTTCAATGAAGATAAAACTTGTTCTCCAAAAGATGAGGCTCTAGGCTATGGTGGGGGCAAGGCCAATTGGTTATGTAGTGGGGCTAACTGCTGGAAGGCTTGTCTAGGTGTATGGCCCTGGTTATATTATTGTTGTGGCCTATATGGTAATGCCAACTGCTATTACTGAGGTTACTGATATGTGTCTTGTCTCCACCTCAAATTGGGGTGGTTTCTCCATAGATACCTAGCAAGTTACTGTCCAAATGATTGGGCAGCAAGGACATGTTCCATGACCAATTCAAGGTATTGGCTAGCTGATGGACATTCCTCAAGTGAATGTGTGGGAGACTGGCATATCAGACATGCTTCTTCCACTTATGCAGTCAGTCTAGGCTGCATCACATTCACTAATTTATCAAATTTCAAGCTCAAGCTGTCCACCTTCCTTTTCAAATCATTGGGCACACTGACTTTATACATCCTTCCTCTTGAAGTGACTTCTTTCCCCATTGTAGCATGAATCTCAATGTTATTTCGGGACGGAGACTCTTCCTGTATGAAATTCTCACTCATAACATCAAAAAGTTCCCACGCCTCATCAGCTGTCTTGAGGAGGTAAGTGCCCCCACATGAGACATCCACCATATCCCTACTCTTGGAATCAATTTCTTGGTAGAAGCTCTGAACAAGCTGCCACTCAGGAATTTGGTGGTGGGTACATTGCTTTAATAGCTCTTTAAACCTTTCCCATACTTGATGGAAATCCTCAGTTGGGGATTGAACAAAGGAAATTATGCTCTTCCTCAACTGGATGGTTTTAGACATAGGAAAAAATTTAGTCAAAAATTAGCATTGGAGATCATTCCATGATTGTATGATGTTAGCTAGGAGCATGGAGAGCCAAGTTCTGGCTTTGTCCTTTAGTGAAAAAGAAAGGAGCCTCAGTTTGGTGGCTTCTTCTCCCAAGCCAGCAATATTCAATATGATGCATAAGGCAAGGAACTAACCGATATGCTTATATGGGTCCTCTTTACTTAGCCCATGAATGAAGGCAGCATTTAGATGATTGATGATTTGATCTCATAATTTCCTTAAACAATAAAGAATTGAATGCATAAAGGGGATGTATATACCCCTAGTGCATTGAATTCCTTCAAGGTTCTTTGTTGTTCACCCATTTCAGCTGACTCAGTATTATTAGTAGGGGTTTGTGTGGTAAGCCTGGGTCTTAGGGCCCTCTCTATCTCAGGATTTGGAGGTTCTAACTCAAAAAGGGACCTCCTACCTAGCATGCACACACAAAAATAACTAATATAGACCCTTACAACACACTTAAAGAATAAGAACAACAAGAAAAAAAATTACAGCTAACTATACTACTGAAAGCAAATTTCAATAGAAATAGAACTGAAATAGGGGGATGAAAGAAATGCAAACTAAGGCCAGCAAGGCTCCAGCTGCAGCTCTAGCTTTTACCTTTTTCTGCTGTTCCAGATCTGCAAGATCCAATAAAAAAAAATTAGTAGAACTTTTATTCAAAAATAGGCACTGCTACAAAGAATTTGTAAGCACAAAATTTAAAACTCAGATCTACTAACTAGATCAAATAATCCCCGGCAGTGGCGCCAAAAACTTGTTGGTCAATTTTAGATGATGTTGATTATTGTAAGAAATGTATGGTCGAAATATGGGGGCAAAAATAAATCAAAAGATGGAGATGAAATGAATGAAAATAATAATCTAAAATATACTCAGTCTTGCAAGATCCAGGGCCTGTTGTAGCAAGTTTTAATAAGAAAGAGTTTGTCCCACAAGGATAATTGATCTAAGACCACAAGGGTTGTCTTAGTAGATCTCCAGATCTGAGTACAGATCTGGCAATCCTAAAGAAAGGGAGTTTTGGGTTGTCACTGAACTACACTAAAACTAAAACATAACAGTAAACTATAGTTAAAGAAAGGGATAAAAGAAGGGTGATGGTGGTTTGTTGAAATAAAGATAAAATGATGAGAAGTAAGCAGCTGAGAGTAACTCAGTAATGCAACTCAGATCTAGAAATGACTCTGCAGTAGTCCTTCAGATGGCCACAAAAAAGCACATCTGCTAGGTAGAAAAATCTCACCTCACCCAATGGAATGGATTAATCTTAAGGAAATAGCCTGTCCACTTCAATGGTCACAGACTATCCTAGGGATTTCCTCCATTCAATGGATCAAATCACAATATGAAAACCATTACAGACACTATGTTTGTAAGGCCACAAGCTCATGCATCCATAGGAGCAATCGGCCCTTAAAAATCTAGTGGAAATGATAGACAATCAGAGGCTGAATGGGGACTTAGACTCAGCTGGTCATTGCTATAAAAGGCCGGTAATGATCCAGCTCAGAAGTCTACAATCTCTACAGAATATCATATCTAAGAACTGATGATGGCATTGCAACATAAGGGAGAGTTTGGTCCTGCAACTATCTCTCACTTGGCTCCAAGCTCAAGTGCAGAGAAGAAGAATCAATCTCAGATCTGTGATTGAGACCAGCCTTAGGGCTATAGTCAGTCCACTTAAATGGTCACAGGCTATCCCAGAGTTTATCTTCCTCATAGATGATGAGATAAAAAAAGAAAACTATTACTGTCACCATGGTTGCAGGGCTACATAAGCTCAAGCAGCCATTGGTGCATTAAACCTATAACACTCTATGTGAGAAACACAGGGAAATACAGATTCAACTAACTATAAACATGGCATTGCATTGATTTAAAATAAAACTTAAAATATTTTCCCTCAAGACAACAGCCAGTGCAAAAGCCCAAATCAGCTCCCGAAGTTTATGCAAAATGCATTGCACACTGAAGTAAACTATCTACTTAAAAAAGATCTTAGCTAGCAAATGCTGAGCTAAGGAAGAAGAAAAGGAAAGGATGACCAAACCCTAAACCTTAATGAACTAAGCACTCTCGAGCTCCCAGCCAAATTAGGTTAAGGGGATGATGTTATTTCACACAAAAATCAAAGCTTAAATACACATTGCCTAAAAACTATCTTGCTCTAGCTAATAAGAGGAGAGGAGGGGAAATTCCCCATTTGCCACTGCTGTCATGGCTCCTTTGTATCCCTTTGATGCCTCGGGGTGTGGGAAATAGATTAGAGCCTCAAGGTGTGTGCCCTAGAAGTGGGAAAATCCCCAAAGTGTCCCTATGTATGGACTGAGAAGGCAGGAGCTCGAGCTTCGCGAGGATGAGTGTTGCATTTTGGCCTCTCGTGAGCCTATCGCGGGGATGTACTTGCAGTTAAATGATCCTCATGAGGTCCCTTTTATATTGAGTAGCACAGCTCCTGTAAATGGTCCTCTAGGTGGCTCTAGTCGTGAGGATCTCACTGGGCTGAATTGCATCTCGGAAGGCTCTCACGAGGATAAGCTTTGAGCTGCGTGAGGTTGATCGCCAGGATAGAATGCACTTCACGCATGGCTAACTTTGTCTTTGAAGCATGCAGGGTCTGTACAAGAACTTCAAGAGATGAATTTCTGAAGCTCTGCTACAGTAACATGAGCAAGATCTGCGCGAGCTCTTTTAATGCTGCAGGCTTGAGCTTAGCGAGAATTTCGTGAGGAGCTTTTTTGTGCTCCTTTCCAAAGTGAGATGTGCGAGGACTGCATGAGCTCTTTATGTGGTATAGGCTAGAGCTTCGCGAGATACTCGTGAGGAGACTTTTCAGGCAGTTTGAACTGCGCGAGGGCCCTTCTTTGCTTCTCTGCTGCTGTGCACATCCTACTGCAGCAGTCTCCTCTGCAAGGGTCCATCTTCCTCTCATCTGTCTAACATATAGGTCCCACTTAAGCAACTAAAATGGTCATTATAGTGTGTACCACCATGGTGTATCCTCTGCTCTTCCATCTGCTATAGCCCTTGGCTTTAAATCTCTCTCTCCTTAGCCTCAAAAGCATGACAGTTACACTAAGCTATAATTTTGTTATTAACTACAAAACACACTTAAAATAAAATTATTAGATGGCTCCAAGGTGTAGTAAAGGCTAGGTTAAGAGGTGAAAAATGGTATTGTTTAATGTTTAACAGCTGCAACTGTCTGAGCTGGAAGAACTGAGGTTGGATGCCTATTCAAATTCTAGAATTTACCAGGAGAAAGCTAAGGCCTTCTTTGACAAGAACCTTCTTAGGAAGGACTTTGTTGATGGAGCCAAGGTATGGCTTTTCAATTCTAAGCTGAAGTTTTTTTCCAGGCAAGTTAAGATCCAAATGGGATGGGCCATTTATTGTCATTCATGCATTCCCATCTGGTGCTGTTGAGATCATGGACCCTACTTCTGGCAGGGTCATGAAAGTCGATGGTTAAAGGCTCAAACTTTGTGTTGAGAATATTATGGAGCCTTCTAAAACCATTCACTTTCAAGAACCTCCTACTAGAGTATGATCTCCAGCCCTGTATCATGTGAATCATAGTTGTTGTGTGTGTTTTAAATTTCTATAAATACTGTCTTGTTTTTGTGGTCTATTTTCCTGAATCTTGATGTATGTTGTTGCGTGCTAGTTTGTGCAATGTTATATTGTATTGTTGAGTGTGGATGTGTGTGTTTAGCATTAGGAATCTTTGATCTTTTATGTATGACAGTGTACCTGTTAGCATAAGGGCGAACTGAGCTATTTTTAGCCTTCTCGAGAGGATCAAGAGCCTTCAAACATCCTCTCAAGGCAGCTTTCTCGTGAGGATCTTGCCCTGTAAAGCACTCTCTCGAGACACTTCATTTGGAGTAAATGCTAGCCTCGACAGGCTAATGTGTATAAATGGCATCTGATCGAGATCCCCTCGAGCTGCTTTATGCTAAAGACCCAGCCTCTCAAAGCTAGTATAGAAGCCTCTCATGCAGATCATACTCTCAGCATACAGCCATGACAGGCTCACGTGCATAACTACCATCTACTCGAGATCCTCTCGAGCTGTTTGTTCTGAGCACCTAGCCTCTCGAAGCTTGGGTACTTCACTTATAAAGCTGTTGTGCCAACCATTTCTCTCATTCCAGCTATTTGCCCTAACACTCGAACACACTCACCCGATCAAACTTCCTTCTTTCTTCTTAACTGCACCATCTGCTCTACCATTTACCCATTGCCTTGGCCATTTCTTTGAGCTACTCAAGTCACTCCTTGCTCACCAAGAGGGTGCAAATTTGAGTCACTGTGCATGATCCTCACCAATACCCTAGTTTTGGGTAAGTTTTCAAATTTTCTTCTCAGCCCTCTTCATTTCTCTGAACATTTTTTCCTAGATTGAGTCATTTTTGTTGGGGGCTAGTTGCTTTTTCATCCCCATTTAGTGGATTAAGTGTCTCTAGAGTTTTTAGGGTGACTAGAGTTTGCATTTATTTCATAGAAATTAGGGTTTAATGGCTGAAAGTTAAGATTTTTAAGAAACCTTACAAGACTTGCTGAGCCCTGCTCAAACTCAACCCCCACTCCAACTAGAAAATCTCAGAGGATAGCCTCATCCTCAGCCACTGAAGCTCATGTGGAAAATCCTAAGAGAAAAGTTGTTTCAAGTGACTCAGCAACCGCAAAGAAAAAAGCCAGAGCTGCCACCCATGATCCTAAAATTGTCAAATCCAAGAAGCAGAAAAATGGTAATGGAGCAGCCCCTGAGGTTGACCCATTCAGTATCGTAAAAGAATTTGTGGCTATCTTCAATCAGGTACTAGATATAGCCTTTCATAAGATATTCTTCACTAAGGAAGACCTGGCTAAGGAAGCCATAGATTTTTTTACCAAAGCCTCCTTAGATTCATTGTTAAAGCCTCTAGAAGAACTGGTTTACCCTAGATTGCTGAGGCAATGGTACCAGAAACTCAGAATGAAGAAGTTTGGAGGAGGACCAAAGTGGGAGGATCCAGTGATGGTAATTATCATTGATGACTTTCAGACTGTCGTGGACACAACTGACATAGCACAGGCATTTGGCATCCCAACATCATATGGCTCATCCTGTAACTTGGGTGCTCCAATCAGTACTTCCATAAAAGAGATTGCCCAGCAGTTAACTGAAGGAAAGAAAGCCAGTGGTGATTCAGTGATGAGAAGTGATTTCAGCCCAAACTTGCTTTTTATGGACACCATTTTGAGAAAAAACATCTTTTTGGCTGGTCATCAGCAGGAAAGGAGGCACCCAATAGTTGATGCATTATTCTCCTTCTCCAAGGGGCATTTCTTTAATACTTCCAACCTGATATTTGATGGGATGGAGGAAATTCATGGTAAAGTGTAGACCAAGAAAAAATTACAAGGCCCACCCTACAACAGGTTGATCACTGCCTTGCTCAAGAAGACATGGTATGTTTTGAAATTAAAGGAGCCCTCTAATGAGCTGTTAATAACTGATTTATGCCACTTTCTACCTCTTAACCTAGCCTTTAATAGACCTTTAAGCTATTTAATAATTACTTTTTTAAGTGAATTTTTATATCTAGCAATAGACTGCAGCTTAGTGTAGCAATCCAATTAATGAGAGCCAAGAAGAATGAATTTAGAGGTAAGCTATGGAGATGATGGAATTATAGAGAATGCACCATGGTGGTCCCCACCATGTGGGCCATTTAGCATACCTTGGGGCCCTAGAAGTCCTACAGAGAGAGAGATAAGTGGGACCCAAACTTAGAGGAGTGTTGCTACAACAGATAATACAAACTGCAGAAAATTAGAAATTCAATGTCGAGTAGCTCTGTGCTTTCACGAGTAACTTGTCAAGCAGCCCAATCAAACAACCAGCTTCAACACTTCAACATCTAGATCAGCAAAGCAGCACTATGGCTCTCAAGCACCTCTGTGCCTTTGCAAACACCCACTCGAGTTGTCTCAAGTGGAACACAACTTCAGCAACCCAAACTTGAGTACCTGTCGAGTGGTTCTATGCCTGCAGCATATCAGCATCTCGAGTAGCTCGAGCACATACAACTTCAGCAATCTCTTCTCAAGTAGATCTCGAGTAGATGCACCTTAAGCAAATCAATCTTGAGAGGATCTTGAGTATATTATAGTTGCTGCCTTTATCCACTCGAGCAGCTAAATAAAAGCCTCACATTAAACCACACGAGTTGTTCTTGCTGAAGCAAACCAAGCTGTCGAGCAGTCTTGAAACCAACCCGTCGAGCTATAGTTTAAAGCTTCAAGTCCAACCACATGAGTTGCTGCCAGAAGCCAACCTCACAAGTTGCTGCCAGATGCCAACCTCATGAGCTGCTGCCTGAAGCACTACAGCCTATCGAGTTGTAGCCTGAAGCAAACCTCACGAGCTGCTGCTTGAAGCTCTTGAACCACTCAAGTTTTAGCTTGAAGCCATCCACACTAGCTGCATACCTGAAGCAAATCAACCACTCGCGAACCTCTCAAGATTTACATTGTGAAGCTGCAAACTCTCGAGGCTCGGGTTTCATCTTCTATATTCGAACTTCAGGGATATTTTTAGAATTCAACAGTATTTGGGGCACACATCCCAATGTGCTGAGTTGTTTCCCACATCCCGAGGCAACACTAGGCTGAGAATAAGCCCCAATTGCAGCTCTTAAAGTTTTGATTTCTGATTAGCCAAAGCAAAAAGGAGCTTTATGGATTGTATATATAGCTATAATTTATTTTGTAAAAACTAGAAAGGAATATTCTTAGCATGTGCTCATTTTCGGATTAGGGCTAGGGTTTAGTTTCCTTTCTTTTTTATTTTCTTTTTCCTTCCTTAGCTCAGCAGCAATATTGGGTTAAACCTCTTTGTAGGAGTTAGGTTTAAATCAAACATGTAACTAGGTTTGTAAGAACATTGTGAGCAATTTTGTAATCTTGCAGAGACTGCTGCCTTTAGGGCAAGCCATTGTAAGTTCATTTCATACAATGCAAAGCCATTTTTAATGCTTCTTTCAATCTATATTTATCTTATATTTTTTATTTAGATTTTTATGGGTTGTTTGCACCTATGGATGCATGACCTTGTAGCCTTACAAACATAGTGGCTGCAGTGATATTCCCGTTCTATCTCTAACCTCTATATCTCGGCTAATCACTAGGATACCCTGTGACCATTTAAATGAACAAGGTATAGCCCTAAGACTAGTCTAGATCACTGGGTTGAGCTGGATTATTTTTTCTTGCACTTGTGCTTGTAGCCAAGTGAGTGACTGCTATAGATCCAACATCTCCTCTGTTTCACAATGCTATTTTTAGTGAATAGATCTGGGGTCTTGTAGAGATTGCAGACTTCAGAGCTAGGTCATTGCAAGCCTCTTTATAGTAATTACCAGCTAATTTTAAATCCCCATTCAATCTATGATTTCTTGTGGTCTTCACTAGATTTTCATGGATTGTTTGCTCCTATGGATGCATGAGCTTGTAGCCTCACAAATATAGTGTCTGCAATGGTTTTCTCATTTCAACTTTAACCCCTTGATTGGATGAAATCCCTTGGATATTTTGTGACCATTGATGTGGATAGAATATTGCACTAAGATTAGTTCATGTCTCTGGGTTAGGCTAGATTCTTCTACCTTGCACTTGTGCTTATAGCCAAGTGAAGGACAACTGCAGATGTAGCTCTTGATCTATTTTGCAGTGAAGATTAGCCCATAGCTGGTACTTCTCCAAAGTTTTTAGTTATTTTTCCAAACTACCTTCATTCTTCTTCACCCCCTTTCTTTACATTTAGTATTTATTTCTGCCTTTAGTTTCGTTCGTGACACCCCAAAAACACCCTCTTTGTACCTTGCTTTCTTGTTGAGGTGTAGATTTGCCAAATCTGTAGCAGATCTAGAGATTTACTATTCCACCATTGTATTTAGATCATCAGTCCCTGTGGGACAAATTCTTACTTATCAAAACTAGCTATAACAACCCAGGATCTTGCAGGACTGTGGTTGTTTTGTGTTTGTGTCCAATCCATTTTAGGCTCCTTTTTATCTATTTTTGCCTTCTTTATTTCCACTATATTTTTACCACACATTTACAATAAAAAGAACTACAGCACTTCCAATTTAAACCCAACAAGTTTTTGGCGTCGCTGTCGGGGAGTGTAAACCTCTAAAAAGTACCACTTTTCACCCCTTAACCTAGCCTTTGATGGACCTTTGAGCTGGTTAATAATGATTTTTAGCTATGTTTATGTAGATGACAGGAATTTATAGCTTAGTGCAACAATCCAATATTTTGGTGCCAAGAAGAAAGAATTTAGAGCTAAGATGTTGGGCTGATGGGTTTACATTGAATGCACCAAGGTGTTTCACACTATTGGGGCAATTTTGCTTGCATTGGTGTCCTAGAAGACCCATTGAGAGAGAGAGAAGTGGAGCCTAAGCACAGTGGAGTGCTGCTGCTATGAATTATACAAACTGCAAAATCTGAAATCCATTGTTGAGCAGCTCTGTGCCTTCAAATAGCAATCTCTCGAGTAGCTCACACTCTCTTGCAGCAAGTCCACACTCAAGTACATCATGTGTGCAACAAACCAGCACTCTAGTAGCTATGTAGCACCCTCAAAAGTACACTCGAGCAGTCCATAGAGCTGTTGCAATGAACCTGTCGAGCTGATGCCCAAAATCCCCATCCTGTCGAGCTCATTACTGCAGCATATCAAGCCGTCGAGTAGCTGAAACTAGCCTGACGAGTTGCTAGCTGAAGCATTGCATTGGCTGAAGTGCTGCACTGGCTAGTGTAATTCAACCTGGCGATCTACTAAATGAACCTGACGAGAACCTGTCGAGCTGCTGAATGAACCTGGCAAGAACCTAGCAAGCTACTGATTGAACTTGGCAAGAACCTGTTGAGCTACTGAATGAACCTAGTGAGATGAGAGCTCTGAAGCTCTATCCTCGCGAGGCACGACTTTCAGCTACTGTTTTCAAACTCCAAGGATATTTTGGGGATTTCACAACTTCTAGGGCATGTATCCCAATGTTCCACACATCCCAAATCATCCAAGGGCCACAAATGGGCCACGAAATCAACTCCAAACATGCTCATTTCTGATTGGCTATTGCATATAGCTGTTGTAAGGATTGTATATATAAAGAGCTATAGTTTTCTTGAAAAGGGAGCCTGGAATAGCCTGAGCTCATTTAGGGTTTTCTAGGGTTTCGAGCCAGTCTTGTTTCTCTTTTAATTTCCATTTTTCTTCTTACCTTAGCATAGTTGTAATGCTGGGCTAAATTCTTTGTAGCAGCGATGTACTTTTCAGTTTTGTAATCGGTTTTGCAATAACATAAGGAGCTGTTTTGGGATTTTCAATAGGCTGTTGCCTTGAGGGCAAGCATTGTAAGTTCTATTTTCCTCAATGAAATGCCATTTTTATAGTTTAATTAAATCTCTATTTCTCTATGTTTTTCACATTAAATTTTATTGGTTTGATGCTCCCATGATTGCTTGAGCTTGTAGCCCTACAACCATGGTGGTAGCTATAGTTTTTTTGATCCATCTTCAACCTCAATGATTAGGATTACCTCTGGGATAGCCTGTGGCCATTCAAGTGGGCAGGGTTGAGCTGGATTATTTTTCTCTGCATTTGTGCTTGCTGCCAAATGAGAGACAGCTACAAACCCAACATCTCCTCTGTTTTGCAATCCCATCATTAGTGAATAGACATGAGATTTTGTATAGATTGCAGACTTGAGAGCTTGGTCATTATAGGCCTTTTTGTAGCAATGACCATCTGATTCGAAGCCCCCAATCAGCCTGGGATTTCTTGTGATTTCTACCTCATTTTCCAGGACTGTTTGCTCCAATGGTTGCCTGAGCTTGTAGCCTTGCAATCGTAGTGTCTGCAATGGGTTTCTTGCTATGATTTAATCCATTGATTGGATGAAATCTTTGGGATATTTTGTGACCATTTAAGTAGACAAAATATAAATCTAAGATCAGTCCAGACCTCTTGGTTTGGTTAGATTTTTCTACCTAGAAGATGTGCTTGTTGCCATCTAAAGGATTGCTGCAGGTTCATTTCTAACACTAATTTGCAGTGCTGATTTATCCATAGCTGTCTATTTCTCCCTATTTTTCCTTTATTTCCTCACACCATCATCATCCTTCTTCTACCCCTTTCTTTAGCTGTAGTTTTACTCTTATTTTTAGTTTTAGGTTAGCTTTGTGACACCTAAACACCTTCTCTTTACCTTGCTTTCTAGTGTACGTTTAGAATTGCCAGGTCTGTAGCAGATCTGGAGTTTACTATACAACCCTTGTAGTTTTAGATCATCACCCTCCATGGGACAAACTCTTACTTATCAAAACTTGCTACAATAGCCCTGGATCTTGTTGGACTGTGTGTTTCAGATTGCTGTTTTGTTCCAATTCATTCCCCATCTCTGATACCATAACTTGACTAGTCTTGGGTAGACCTTTTCTTGTAATGGGGTCAACAGAGGTATCAAGGATGCCTTTTTCCAAGTAGGCCAAAGTCTCCTTGCACTCCTCTACCTTAGAAAAATAAGGTAAGTCAAAGACTGTCTGAACAATCAAACTTAAGGCATCCACAAACTCATTGGGAGTTGGCATCTCAATCTTAGGCTCAAGGTTAGGTCTGAGCAGTTCCTCAGGCACCTCCTCAACAACTTTTGCTTTCTTTGCTTTCTAGGCCTTCTGTGGCTTCTTGGGTTTGTCCACAACTAATTTCCTCTTAGCAGGTGGGTTGGCCTTAGGCTAGGTGGCTAACCTACTAGATTTCTTAGTAGATTTTGGGGTGGATTGGGAAGGGGAATGGAGCAAATCAGTCGAGGACTCCTCAAAATTCGGCCATTGATACTCAAACTCCTCACAACACTTCACAAACACCACAACTATCTTTCTTTCTCAATTCAATTAACCATGCACACTGAAAACCCCCAAAAATATTGAACTATAATGCGGCAAAATCACAAGATTGAGGTTGAAGAAGAATTTAAAAACCCTAGGGTTTCGCAGAACTTGCAGTACACAGAACCAAATTCGCAAAGACCAGGTGCAAAATGTCGATCTGACAAAGCTGATGTAACTGGCACAATGACAAATTAACTGGAACTGGAACCAGTGAGATGGAGAAGGAAGAAGAAAATGGAAACTCGGGCAGAGGAAGAACCATACTTTTAGCAGAAGGTGTCGAATGGATGAAATGACCTGTCGATAGGTTTAAAACAAGTAGAGTGCTATTTTGACAGGATTGGAAACACGATTTTGACAGGATGACACAACCTATCGAACAGATAA
This sequence comes from Chloranthus sessilifolius, assembly GCA_021018995.1. Taxonomy (NCBI): domain Eukaryota; kingdom Viridiplantae; phylum Streptophyta; class Magnoliopsida; order Chloranthales; family Chloranthaceae; genus Chloranthus; species Chloranthus sessilifolius. Next base: position 51,566,267 of record CM037598.1, read on the forward strand.
AACCCATTGGAAATGTTAGACTCTCAGGCCAAAGGCTTCGAGAGGTTGGTCAAACCTCTCGACGGGTAACAAGGTTCTCAAATATAAATTTGAGAGGTTCATGCATCCTCTCGACAGGTACACAGGCTTCAAAATTTACAAATCGAGAGGTTCATCAAACCACTCGACATGTTACAAATTTTTAGAAATTAAGGCTCTGAGAGGTCTCTCAACCTCTCAACAGGAACTCAGACCCTGTTGAAATTACAGCAAACACCTTCAGTACCTATGGAAATCATCTCACTTCCTTTTGACAGGTACACAGAACCTGTCAAATTTCACATGAACACCTTCAGTACCTATCAAAATGCACCTCTAACCTCTCGACAGGTTGTTCTGTAATCCAAAATTACTTCCCATAAGTTCACTGTCTCCATTCAACACAAATTCATTAATCCTCCTCTGTTTCCATTTATTTTCTCATGCCTCAGAGACCTTTCTGACCTTACCACAACTAAGTTTTTATTCTAAATGCAAAACTAAGTAAAAATTACAGATCTAATCAGACAAAAAATAAATAAAAGCAGCAATCCCATGACAACTATGGTACACAATGCACAATATTGACAATCATTCACACTTTGGAGGTTCTTGTAGGTGAATGGTCACCTCAGGCTCTGCTACATTTTCAACACAGATTTTGAGCCTTTGACCATTGACTTTCATGATCCTACCATCTTTAGGATCCATGATTTCAACAACTCCAGATGGAGAAATATGCATCACAATGTAGGGCCCTTCCCATCTATATTTCAACTTGCCTGGGAAAATTTTTAATTTTGAATTAAACAGCCATACCTTGTTGCCTGCAGCAAACTCCTTTCTCAGCAAATGCTTATCATAAAAGGCTTTGGCCTTTTCTTTGTAGATCCTTGCATTGGAGTAGGCTTCCAATCTCAGCTCTTCAAGTTCTGACAGCTACAACCGCCTGTGCATACCAGCAACAGTTAGATCAAAATTCAAAATCTTGATAGCCCAGTAAGCTCTATGTTCTAATTACACTGGTAAATGGCATGCCTTGCCATACACCAACCTAAAGGGGGACTGTTGTCTTGCCTGCCTCACAATTATTAAGGGGTTAAAACAGTCAACTCCAGTAAAGAAAATGGTCTCAAGGCAAGCAGGTAGTCCTATAAGAATCAGGGCTATTGTAATAAGTTTTGATAGGTAAGTAAGGGTATGTCCATAGGGAAATGTGTCCTAAAGGATGATAAATTTCTAGATCTATGGTAGAACTGACACTCTATCCTAATTTAAACTAAACTAAAGCAGGAAAGAGGAGTGGTGTTATGGTTTTGTCACTTTTACTACAGACTACAAAAGTTAAATGCAAGTGATCCAGATCTAATGAAACATAGAGATAAGGGGAGATATAGAAGAGATGAAAAATCAAAAGGGTGGAGAACAGTAGCTAAGGGTCTTGATCTCTCACTGAAAATCAAAGGAATCAAAGGTAATGCAGAGAACTAATTTGCAACAATCCTCTTTTCTGGCTCCAAGCTACCCAGGTTCCCCCGAATCCACCAATGGATCAAAGAAATCCTGAGGTTAGGATCTGCCCTTCTGTTGGATACAATCCTAAGTTTATGATCTACCCTTCAATTGGATACAGTTCATCCCCAAGATTACTCTAATCTATTGATCTACCCAGGTTCTCCTGGCAGATGTGAGGTATAAGAATGCAATCTCCACTAATCGATCAAGGCAATCCTGAGGTTAGGATCTACCCTCCTACTGGATACAGTCCATCCCCGAGATTACTCCAATCTATTGATCTTGATTGGAACAGGAAAACCATTACAGATATTGCAGATGCCTGGCTACCAGCTCCCCATTTCTGGCTGGCATCCGTAAGAATATTTGACCCAGGGAAATCAAATACGACAAAGTGAAATGTAGATTAGAATTACCTTTGAAATCCACAATTATATTGCAAACTTATAATACTATTATGCCCAGATCTGCAATCTATGTAATATACAATCTCTTACAAGCCTTTGAATCTCTCAACTTATAGCTCATGACCTCACCCTAACTACTGAAAAGAGTTTAGCCACTCATGATTGGCTAAAGAGAGATGGGAGGAGGAAGAAGGAGGGAAAATTTTGAGGGAAAAAATGGATCTCGTCCTAAGCTCTGGTTCTCTCAAACTCTGGATCGTTGTTCTATATTTTCTTCAAGCTTTTATACTCTCCTCCTCTGTCCTCAGATTCATTTTAGCCAATCAGAGCCTAAGAGAATAATTATGTTATTCTAGGCTGCTCTTATGGTTGATTTCTCTTCTAGAAGCTCTTCCCTCATTGGGTTTCATCTGGCAAATACACGTGAGGCCGATAAGGTTTCTAATCATGCGCAGTTGAATGCCAAAAATACCCTTAGGGGTCATTGATGTGCTTTGGAATGTGTCCACAAACTTCTGCAATTGGCAGTTAATGAAGGAGGAACACTGAGAAGTTGCCAAAGCGAGTGTCGACAGGTTCAGGGAACCTCTCAATAGGTTTTGGATCTGGTTTATGTTCACGTCGATAGGTTGCATTGGCTTTCGACAACTTCTATATGCATCTCGACAGGATTGAAGTAGCTACTCGACAGGTTTGGCAGCATCTTGATAGGACTTGGAGTAGCTCTCGATAGGTTTGGAGATTCCTCGACAGGTTTAGCTTGCACTAATCGATAGGATTGGAAACCATTCTTCTCCTTCTGTGCAATTCTGCATTCATCCTGTCGATAGGTTATACTAAACCTGTCGACTTGTTATACAATCTCCAGTGAAGTGCTCAAGAGGTTGGCTCAATCCTCGCGAGAATGAGCGTTGCTTCAGGTAAGTTGTCGACAGGTTATCTTGCACTGCTCGACAGGTTCAGTTGAGCCTCACGATAAGTATCTGAAACCTCTCGACTTCATCTGTACCTTGAACTATCCTCTCGACAGGATCCACATCTGTACTTCCAACCTCAGTAGGTGCTGGAACCTCTCGAGATCTTCATCTTTTCAACTCAGTACCTCTCGACAGCTTCTTATACACATGTTCAACCTCTCAACTGCTTCATTCCTTGCTCTCAGAACCTCTCGACAACTTTGCTTTGTGCTTCCACAGCAGGCACAAATCTTGGGTGTGTTGTTCTTCCTTTGTTCAACACTTAGCAACCCCTTAGTAGGTTCAATCTTTATTCCTTATAACTAGACTTGGTCTCAGCCATTTCCTGCTGGATAGCACAGTGCTTCTTGGGCCCTTTTAAGTGAATACTGCAGTAAGTTGCAATTTAATACTTATCTACAAAACACACTTAAAACACCTTATTAGTCAGCTCATGGGTCCACCAAAGGTCAGGTTAGGAGGTGAAAAATGATATTTTTCACTGCTTAACACACCCCCAAACCTAAGCTTTGCTAGTTCCTGAGCAAAGGAGAAAATAAAAATAATTATTAAAAATAAAAATGCCACTTTTGTAGGGAACACAAATACATTTAGCATATGCATCAAGCCTTTTAAACCCCTAGGTGATCCCTAGTTGAGGAGTGATGTCTCCTGAGGGTTTATAGTGAAGTTACCCACAAACTCCTCTAATAAAATCAGTTATTATCAGTGCAGCATCTTAAAACAAAATTCAAGCCATATAAAATTCATTACACACCTTGTCCATTCAGTTTTAGAGGATTCTCAGCAAAAACATGACAGATTAAAACTAAAATCCTGCTGTAATTTCTTCATAATCAATCAGCTCATGTCAAGGTATTTTGTATGAAAATTAATGCAAAGCATACCCTCAAATTGAAAATCCTATTCTGATAATGCCCCCATCAATCCTAATTTCAGACCCAAAGCTTACCAGGGCTATCACTCTTAAGAAAAGTAGAAGGGTGATCAATTCACATAGCTCAAGAGCAGTTACAGCCCTCAAATAGGGCTGCAAGCATAAGCATAGGCAGTGTTCCAATTTCTGAATTCTTTAACTCTTTTCACCATAGATTAAACAAATTCTCATCTCCACATGACAGCTCAATCAATTTTAGATCAGTAAGGACTTTTTATTGGGTTTTAATGTGGCTTATGGGTGAAGTTTTCAAAGAATAAAAGGGTAGAATAAGATTCAAAATTGAGAAATCAACAAGGTAAGGAGGTGATTTGCAAATTCACAACCTTCATTTCAGCATAGTTCCATCTACTTCTTGAATTTTCATATTTTAAGTGGCTAGTTTCTAATCTTCTCTTCAATTTTTCAATGAAATGATTTCTCATTCTCACTCTTTTGTTTTGCTTTTCTGTTTTTCTTTTCTTTTTTTATAGGATTTTTGTATTTTTCTACATTTTTCTTTTTATGGGTTGGCATGCCACAATTACACATCACACTTACCTTCACATGTATTTTCTTTTTCTTTTATAAAATTGTCAAGCCCTTCTCCTCTAACCTCACTTCTCCTCCTATTTCCTGATTTCTCAGATTGAGGGTGAACTGAAACAGGTTAAGAGGTTTCGGGTTCAAATTTTCTAGTTTTTTTCAAAGAAAAATTAGGAGTTTCAAGGCTCAAATGGTGTGTATCAAGGGCAGTTTAAAGGTGGGAAATTTTAAGCTCAAACTGTCCAAGGGATTGCCTTACTTCATGTCCTCAATGTCATGAATGCTGTCAAGCTCGTTCGACTTGGATTTGCCTAACTTCTACTGAGCAAAGGTAGATTCAATCAGTCCTTAGAGCAGAAGAAATTGCGAAACACTCTTCAAAAAAAAAAATTTTGAGGCCCAAATCTCACTAGGTATGGTCTTTCATTGAACTTCTGGGGTATATCCTCACAATTTCCTCTCTTCTTAAGTTCACTAAGCACTCATTTTATCAAACTTTCCTGATATTTGCTTCATGAGAATGTTAGAACTACAACATGTTTTAGTTTTAAAAAGTTTTAATTTCCTCTTTTTCAAAAAAAATCAGGTGGGATATCATTTCATTTTCTCAATTCTATTAAAGCCTTGCTGCACTACCATTATCTATCCATTGGCAAACCTTGCCACACCCCCAAACCTATGAGGAGCAGTGTCCTCACTGCTTGGAAGATAGCGAAATGTGCAGCAAGAGCAAAAACAGAAGTATGCAAAGTAGAGAAAACATTAAACAAAAATGTGAACAATTGCAACACACCAACAACCAACCAAACAGCTATAAGAATAAAAAGTAAACTATACAAAACATCACAAAGAGAGATTTCATTTAAGCATAGAAAGTTGTACAATGGAACAATGACAAAAAAGGGGTGTCAAAAGGAAAAATTTGAACTAAATACAGGAACGAGTATAAACCTAAGAAAAATCTAGATACATATTAACAAAATATCCCGTCAAAAACAAAATTGTTTGCCCTCCTAGATCCGGGATATCCTCAATCTGCTGCTTCTGGAAGAGGAACTGCAAGCCAGGGGGGAGAACAGGGATTTAAGGGGAAGGCTGCTGAGCAGGTGGTGGATGGAGTGGAGAGGATGGGGGAGGAGATGCAGGTGGGTCTATCTTCTATTTCTTCTTCTTTCTCTTATTCTTTTTCTTTTCCTGCATGGCCAAAATCCTTTGCACTTCCTCATACTCGTCCCCCAAGAATTGTAATGGGGTCAGACTCTTTGGTGGTGGCGGGTCTTCCCAAACTGGGTAGAATTTCATTGGCAGCTCAATGGGCTTGTCATCCGCCATAGTTGGGGGTAGGGATGGACAAATGAGGTCAAAAGTGAGTGAATGCGATGGAGGTGAACGAGCTTGATATTTAAAATGTGTGGGTAGTGGAATATGAATCGTTATAATAAATTTTCTCATCCTTTCAAGCTTAACTGCTAAAATGATATCTTGGTTTCGATAAGTATGGAACGTCGTGCGATTTAATATTGGGAATGATACCATGAATTGCTTGTTGGTCTATTTTTAGCAATTAGAGTTAAGGCAAGGAGATCTGAGCTATTAAGGCTCAGACAAATGATTGGGAGTAAGGAGGAAAAACGAACTCCGACATGATTGGGGACAAGACATCTACGGGTTGAGACAACATGTCGAGGAGTTAAAAACTACTGAACCGCTCGAGAGGTCCATGAAATCCTATCGACGGGTTGAAGATTTTAAATGAATACATTTTGAGAGGTTCACAGAACCTCTCAACAAGTTCTTTTGGGCTCATCAGTCAGTCCTCTCGATAGGTTCTTTCTTTCAGAAAATCACTTCCGAAGGTTCATAGAACCTCTCGATAGGTACTCTGAACTTGTCGAGAAATCAACCAAAGCCTGCAGAACCTATCGAAATCTGTTTGGATCCTATCGACAACCAATTTTACACCTTCAACACTTGTAGAGAATTAATTCACACTGCTTGACAGCCTCTAGATCCTGTCAAAAAGCAAATTGGGCACTCTCAGAACCTGTGGAGATGTTCATAGAACCTGTCGACAGGCTATTTTTTTCAATTTAAATAGACTTGCACTCAGTCCCCAATTCCTTTCTCAACAGCTTTGACACTCCAACTCAGTCTTTTATTTTACACTTTTGACAAATTATCCTACATGAGGCATGTTGATGGCATTTCGAGACTCTTGCTGCATGTTTTATTAAGAACAGTGGAGAGAATAAATCAAGAGTGGGGAATTTGAGATGGGTTAACACAGCAAGTTTAAAATACACGCAGTCCTGCAAGATACATGGTCTATTGTAGAAATTTTTTATAAGTAAGAGTTTGTCCCATAGAGAAATTCATCAAGAACCCAAATTAGGCTATAATAGTAGGCCTCCAGATCTGGCTATAGATCTGACAATCCTAAAGGAAGGGAGTTGGGTGTCATGACTATACTAAATTAATAATAAAGAAGGGAAGTAAAGTGTAGCCCTATCTTAAAAAAATGGTTAAAAGGAAGATGGTGATGGAGTGTGTCAAAATAAAATATAAAAATTGGTGAGAAGTAAGCAGGTTGAGCTAGAGTTAATGATGCAATAATGTAACTCAGATTTAGTCTATCTCTGTAGTGGTCCTCGCTAAGACGCTATTAATAGCCTCAACAAGGTATAAGCTCCCAGTTTAACCCATGCCATTTGGGGTGCTCTTAGGGCTATACTCTGTCCACTATAATGGTCACAGGGTATCCGATAGAGTCTGTCAAATCCCATTAGTTAAACAAGAAATTCGCTAGTCTAATCCAGAAGAGTGGACTGATCATTTCCCCCAGCTATTGGACCAGCTCTAGCCATGAATACTATTACAGCACTATGCAATGCCAGTGCTACAAGCTCCCCAGACCTGCGCACAGATCTGGCTGACATCCATAGGTATTCCAACCCATAAGATCCTAAGTGCTTTTCTAAGGCTAAATGCTCACTAGTGCCCACAAAAGGACCATGCAATAGGTTGAATAAGGCTTTAGATTCAGCTACTCATTACTACAAATGGCCTGCAATGACTCAGCCTCAAGCTGCAATTACTACAAAGAGACCAGATCTAACATTTAATGTTGGCTAGGTAAAATAGAGGCGAGCCAAATCCTGTACAAACCTCCTCACAAGGCTCTAGAATCTCATGTGCAGAGGAGAAGAATCCTTCTCAAATATATGAATGGACACAACCTTAGGGCTATACTCTCTCCACTTGAATGGTCACAGGGTATCTCATTGGTCTGTCCATCCCACAGAGGCCTAAGAAAGAACATGAAAACTGTTGTAACCACCATGGTCCGCAGGCCTTCGAGTTCCCTGGATCTCACTACAGATCCAGCATTGCTTTCAATGTGTTTATCATACCAAGGGAAATCAGATGGTAAATAATAGATCTACTAGAAACTGAATGGACTAGTCTCAAATACATTGATCCTATAGACATCTAAAGAAACCATAAGATCTGTAGACTTGATTAAGCATTAAAATAGCTATTCATTGATAACAACAAAACTTATAATGAACTGTCTCCTGGCTGTATCTTGTACACAATTGCTCATCCACGATCCCAATGTATACAAAATCTATTACAAGGCTAAAACAAAACTAAACCTAGCTGCTTATAGGGGAATTAGCCAGCAAGTGCTGAGCTAAGAGAGAAGAAAAATAGGAAAAAGAGGAGATCAAATCCTAAACCTAGCCTACTAGATCTCTCAGTCGACAGAGGATGAAGGAAAGTTGAAAATAATAAACTCTAAGTACAACTTATATACTCTATCAAAACGGGCTTGGCTCTAAAGAGATTAACCCTAATTTTTCTAGCAGACGTGGCACTATTACAACCCTTGAATGCCTGGAGATATGCACATCAAAATCTATACCTCGAGAAGTGTGCCCTAGCCTGAGGAAATTCCTAAAAAGTCCTTCAGTTAAAACTAAGAAGTGGAGAGCCCATGCTTCGCGGGGCTGGTGTCTGCTTTTAACTCATTTGCATAGCTGCTTTGCCTTCACGGAGTTGCCTTTGGCTGGTGGGAAGTGCTTGCTCACGCAGTGAATCTTTAGTTCATCACGCAGTTCCTTTGCGCTATAATGTTGTCACGGAGATTATCTGGAGTGCCTGGACTTCTCGCGCAGTTGAGCTTCAGAAGCTCTTTCTCGCTGAGTACTCGCACAGTTATGCTCCTGCACTTGCGTAGTTAATGGTAAGGCTTCAGAGTGCGCGAGATCTGCGTGAAGAGAATTTTGGGCGTCTCTCCCATCAAGGGCTATGCAAGAACTACGTGAGGTGACATTCTGTTCAGTGTACATATGGATTCACTGGGTTCTTCGCGCGGTTGCTTTGAGGCTTGATCTCCACGAGAGCTTTTCGAGGGCAAATTCTAAGAGTTTTAACCTGCAAGATCTTCGCGAGGTCATTTCAACTGTCCTCCTGACTATGTGGTGCATGTACGCGAGGGCCTCTTCCACTGCATCTTTAGCTTCGCGAGGAAGCTCCTCAACTCTGCGAGGTCTATCTTTTGCTGCTCTGGTGCATTACACTTGCTACTGTCTCAATCTCCTCCTTTCTTAGCTAACTTCATTCATCTGCTAGACTTTGGTGAATGATGACCAATAATAATGAGTGATATTGGTGAGCACTACTAAGGTGTTCCATCAAGCTTTGTCTCAGCTGTCATCTTTGAGTGCATTCTCTCTCTCTTTTGGGCTAAAAAGTAAGAAGTTTGTATTAAGCTGCACATTTTATTGATAACTACAAAACACACTTAATAAATGGTATTAGTCTGCTTCAAGGTCTAGCAAAGGCTAAGTTAAGAGGTGAAAAGTTGTACTTTTCAGTGAATAATAAGGCTCTAACCAAACATAGAAAAATTAATGTAAAATGCCAAACATAAATGAATCAAAGAAAGAAATAGTAGTAAAAATAACCAAAATCAGTAACTAGTATACATAGTGTACATTGTTGAAACTCATCTATGCTATGGAGGTTCATGATAGTGGGTGATCATCTCAAGCTCCACCACATTTTCAATAGCAAGTTTGAGCCTTTGACCATTTACTTTCATGGTCCTTCCATCTATTGGGTCCTTGATTTCAGCAGCTCCAGATGGAGATACATACTCAACTATGTAAGGCCCCTCCCATTTGGATCTCCATTTTCCTGAAAAAAAATTCAACTTACAGTTGAACAACCATACCTTGTTGCCAGCTGTGAACTCCTTCCTCAGCAAATGCTTGTCATAGAAAGCTTTGGTCTTCTCCTTGTAGATCCTAGCATTTGAATATGCCTCCAATCTCAGTTCTTCCAGCTCTGACAGCTTGAGTTTCCTGTGTATGCCAGTAGAAGTTAAGTCAGTATTCAATGCTTTAACAGCCAAATATGCCCTATGCTCAAGCTCTACTGGTAAATGGCATGCCTTGCCATATACCAGCCTGAAGGGGGACATCTCTATGGGGGTCTTATAGGCAGTCCTACATGCCCACAGAGCATCAAGTAATTTCAAGAACTAGTCCTTCCTATCCACCCTCGCTGTTTTCTCTAAAATGTGTTTGATTTCTCTATTAGAAATCTCTACCTGCCCACTGGTTTGTGGGTGATATGGGGTGGAAACTCTATGTGTCACAGAGTTCTTTCTAAGTAGATTCTCAAACTGTCTATTACAAAAGTGGCTCCCCCCATTACTGATGATGGCTCTGGGGGTGCCAAACCTGGAGAAAATGTTGTCCTTCAAGAAGTTGAGGATAACCTTGTGATCATTAGTTCTTGTAGCTATGGCCTCAACCCATTTGGACACATAGTTCACAGCCACAAGAATATAATTGTATCCATAGGAAGGTGGGAAAGGGCCCATGGAATCAATCCCCCATATGTCAAAAAGCTCAATCACAAGTATGGGATGTAAAGGCATGGAGTTTCTTTTTGAGATAGTTCCCATCTTTTGGCATCTTTCACAAGTTTTACAATGAAGTCAGGCATCCTTGAAGAGAGTGGGCCAATGAATTCCACATTGGAGCACCTTGACAACAGTCTTGTTCCCACTGAAGTGGCCTCCACAAGCCTGTTCATGGCACATAGTTAGTATATTGTGGAATTCCTCATCAGGGACACATCTCCTCACCACCCGGTCTGCACAATGTTTGAATAGGTATGGATCCTCTCACATATAATGTCTTATCTATGAAAAGAACAGATCCTTGTCCATTTTGTTCCAATGTGGGAGGATTTTACCTACTACCAAGTAGTTCATAATATTTGCAAACCAAGGTGTAGAGGTGCTGATAACAAACAGTAGTTCATCTAGAAATGAATCATTAACAGGCAACCTATCAAATTCCTCTACTAGGATCCTAGACAAGTGGTCTGCAACCACATTTTCAACCCCTTTCTTGTCTTTAATCTCAAGATCAAACTCCTGTAATAGGAGGATCCATTTTATTAGTCTGGGTTTTGCATCCTTTTTTGATAAAAGGTATTTTAGGGCTAAGTGGTTTGTAAAGACCACTATCTTAGATCCAAGCACATAAGACCTAAACATATCTAGAGCAAAGACAATTGCCAATAGTTCCTTCTCAGTTATAGTATAATTTAACTAAGCATCAATCATGATTTCGCTAGCGTATGCAATCACACAAGGGGCCTTATCCTTCCTTTGTCCTAAGACTGCACCAATTGCAAAGTTTGATGCATCACACATCAGCTCAAAGGGTATGGAAAAATCAGGTGCTTGGAGGGTAGGTGCAGAGGTTAGGCACTTTTTCAATAGCTCAAAGGCTTTAAGGAATTCATCATTGAAATCAAAGGGAACCACTTGACACAACAGGTGGCAGAGAGGTTTCGAGATCTTGCTGAAATCTTTGATGAATCTTCTGTACAAGCCAGCATGCCCCAAGAACGATATGACTGTTTCACAGTTGTTGGTTGGGATAAATGTGCAATCAAATCTATTTTAGCCTTGTCTACCTCAATGCCTCTGTGGGAAACCACATGACCAAGGACAATGCGCTGAGTGACCATGAAATGGCTCTTTTCCCAACTCAATACCAAGTTGGTTTCCTCACATATCTGCAACATAAGGCTAAGATGATGTAGACATTGGCTAAAACTATCCCCAAAAATAGAGAAATCATCCATAAAAATCTCAAGAAACTGCTCAATTATGTCAGAAAATACAGCATACATGCACCTTTGGAAAGTTGCAGGTGCATTACACAATCCAAATGGTATCCTTTTATAGGCAAAGGTGCGAAATAGGCTTGTGAAAGTTATCTTTTCTTAGTCTTATGGATAACCAGGGATTTGGTTATACCCCAAATATCCATCAAAAAAATAATAAAAAGACTTTCCTGCTAACTTATTATAGATTTGGCCAATGAAGGGCAAAGGGAGATGGTCTTTCCTGGTTTTCAGATTTAGCTTCCGATAGTCTATACACACCCTCCAACCTGTGGTTTCCCTGGTTGGGACAAGCTCACCAGAATCATTTTCTATCACAGTAATTCTAGATTTCTTGGGTAGCACCTGGGTAGGTGCCACCCATTCAGAATCTGAAATTGGGGGGATGACTCCAGCATCTAGCAATATGACCACTTATTTCATCACCACTTCTTGCATGTGGGGATTCAATTTTCTCAGCATTCCTCTAGAGGATTTGGAACCCTCTTCCAGGTGAATTTTATGCATGCACACAGTAGGGTTAATGCCCCCAAGGTCAACAATGGTCCAGCCAATTGCTCTTTCATGCTTCTTTAAAAAACACAACAATTCTTCCTCTTGCTCATCAGTGAGAGAGGAAGAAATAATAACTGTCAATTTCTGATTTGCCTCCAAAAAAGCATACTTCAAGGTCTTAGGTAGCTCTTTCAACTCCACCTCTAGTAGGCATACAAGTGAAGGCAACAAAGGCGCCTTTGATTATGGTGGGAGAGGCATCTCAGCAGATTTCCAAGGAAGATACCTTGTTGCTGGCCACACATCAGAAGTTAAGGCTTTCCAAGGAAGATACCATGGTGCGGAGGCCTTCTCTTCCATAATCTCACTCCATACATTCTCAAAAATATCATCAAGATCATCACAAAAATCATTACAATGCAGCAGCTTGGGAAGCTCATCCAAAACATCAATTGAAAAATAATCCTCATCATTCAAGTGAGGCTGATTTACTGCATTGTAAATATTCAATTTCACCTTCATATTACCAAAAGATACCTCCATTACTCTTGATCTACACTGAATACAAGCATTGGTAGTGTCCAAGAAAGGTCTGCCCAAAATCACAGGAATGGAGGTGGTGCACTTGCTTGCCTCCATGTCAAGCACCAAAAAATCTATTGGATAGAAAAATTTGTCAACTCCAACTAACACATCCTCTATCATTACCACAGGCTTTCTTTCTGATCTATCTACAAGTTGTAGCACCACATGGGTGAGCTTCAATTCTCCCAAGCCTAACTTCTCATATATAGAATATGGAAGTAGGTTTACACTAGCTCCCAGATCTAATAAGGCCTTCTCAATAGTATGATCCCCAATGATGCAGGGGATTGTGGGAATTTCAGGGTCTTGAAGTTTGATTGGAGTTGCAATAGACAACACTTAGTTCACTTTCTCAGCAACAAATACCTTCTTGGATAAGTGTATCGTAGACTATCTTTTGTGGGTGCACAATTCTTTTCAGAAATTTTTCATAGGCTGAAACTTGCTTGATGGTATCAAGTAAAGGCAAGTTGATCTTTACTTGTTTGAAAGTTTTCATCATCTCCTATACCTTAGCATTCCCCTTGTCAAAAGGAGAAGCTACTTTCAATGCATTAGGAAATGGAAAATGAGGAACTTCCCTCCCATTTACAGCCTTAGCAAGTTCATCAGATTTTTATTTTTTTTTATTTTCAATTTTTTCAATTTTCTATTGGGGCACATCACCCCCCTTATTTTTTATATGCTGCTCTTGCTACATATTTTTATTGGTTATTTCTTCATTTTCTGCACATGACTCATCAGGCTCATTAACAACTTGGTTATCCACCAGCCTCCCACTCCTCAAGGTGGTGACTGATTTTACTTCTTTATGAGAAGAAGTCTCACCAACCATGTACTGGCCCTTTGGATTGTTCATGGGTTTACTGGGCAATCTCCCCTCCTCTCTCCTAGCCAAAGAATTAGATAGCTGACCAAGGTGGTCCTCTATCTTCTTGATGCTTTGACTATGGGAGTTAACAGTTTGAAATGAAGGGCCTAAATTCTACAATGAAGCCAGAACTTGCTCTTAAAATGTGAGGGACCTAGAGAGTGTTGGGGCTGGTGCACTTTGATGCATAGGCCGAATCATTGGCTGGGCCATAGGTTGTTGGTATTGGGGCCTTGAGAAATAATTCTTCTGGTATAGCCAGGCATTCCCATAGGGCATGGACTGTAGTGGCTGCTGCTGCTGCTGGTTTTGAAGATTATCTTTTCTCCACATCAAGTTGGGGTGGTTTCTCCAATGATAGCCAACAATAGGCTATTATCCATAGGACCTAGTAGCATTCATGTGTTCCATCACAAAATTTAGAAATTGGGCAGCTGAGGGACATTCCTCAAGGGAGTGAGTGGGGGACTGGCATATGATACATGCCTCCTCCACTTTAGCAGCCATTAGAGACTGCATTGCTCCATGAGCTTATCAAACTTTTGGGTTAGACTGTCCATTTTCCTCTCCAAATCATTATATCCACTCACCTCATATATTTTCCCTCTTGTAGTATTTTTTCTCACCAATCTAGGGGTCTCAAAATTTCTTACCCAGGTTTCCCTTTACATGGAGTTTTCACTGATGATATCAAATAACTCTCAAGCCTCATCTGTTGTCTTGTTGTGGTATGTACCAGCACAAGAGGCATCAATTATATCCTTGCTTTTGAGATCAATTCCTTGATAGAAATTTTGGACAAGTTACCATTCAGGAATTTGGTGATGAGGACATTGCTTCAGGAGTTCTTTAAATCTCTCCCAGGCTTGGTGAAAATGTTCAGTTGGGGCTTGAGCAAATGAGATAATACTCTTCCTCAACTGACTTGTTTTGGACATGGGGAAAATTTGGCCAAAAACTGACATTGAAGATCATTTCAGGACTGAATACTGTTGGGTGGGAGCATTGACAACCAAGTTCTGGCTCTATCCTTTAATAAAAAAGGAAAGAGTCTTAACCTGGTTGCTTCCTTCCCCAAACCAACAATATTGATGGTAGTACATAGTCCCAAAAATTTATCAATATGCTTATATGGGTCGTCTTTGCTTAGGCCATGGTATGAGGGTAACATTTGCATGATAGAAGACTTGATCTCATAGTTCCCTTGAATAGCAAGGAATTGAATGCAAAAGGGAGAATTATACACCCCTGGTGCATTGAATTCTTTCAGTGTTCTAGGTTGTTCACCCATTGTAGGATTATCAGCCACAGAAGTGTGTACAGGATGCTAAGGTCTGAGAAGTCTTTCAACTTCAAGATTCACAGGAGCAATCTCTAGATTAAGAGATCTACTCCAAAGCATACAGACCACAGAAATCAAGTACAACACCAAAAACACAGTATAAAGATCAGCAAAATAATCACAAGACAAACAACTACAAAACTGCAGATCTAAGAATGTAAACAGAGTTAAGAGATGGAAACTTAAGCAATGCTTGTTCTTCCAAGTGATACAGTTCATCGTTGAGATTATTCTAATCTATTGATCTTGATTGGAACAAGAAAACCATTACAGATGTTGCAAATGCCTGGCTACCAACTCCCCATTTCTGGCTAGCATCTACAGGAATATCTAACCTAGGGAAATCAAATATAAGAAAGTGAAATGTAGATCAGAATCACCTTTAAAATCCATAATTATATTGCAAACTTACAATACTATTATTCCCAGATCTACAATTTGTGCAATATATAATCTCTTACAAGCCTTTGAATCTCTCAACTTATAACTCAAGACCTCACCCTAATTACTGAAAAGAGTTTAGTCACTCATGATTGGCTAAAGAGAGAATGGGAGGAGGAAGGAGGGAAAATTTGGAGGGAAAAAATGAATCTCACCAAGCTCTAATTGTCTCAAACTCTGGATCATTGTTCTATATTTTCTTCAAGCTTTTATACTCTCCTCCTCTGTCCTTAGATCTTTTTCAGCCAATCAGAGCCCAAGAGAATAATTCTTTTATTTTAGGCTGCTGCTGTGGCTGATTTCTCTTCTAGAAGCTCTTCTCTCATTGGCTCTCATCTGGAAAAATGCGCGTGAGGCCTTTAGGGTTTTCAATCGTGCGTAGTTGAATGCCAAAAATACCCCCAGGGGTCACTGGCGTGCTTTGAGATGTGTGCACAAACTTCTGCAATTGACAATTGCTGAAGGAGGAACACTAAGAAGTTACCAAAATGAGTGTCGACAGGTTCAGGGAACCTCTCGACGGGTTCTAGATCTACTTTATGATCACATCGACAAGTTGCCTTGGCTTTCGATAGCTTCTATATGCTTCTCGATAGGATTGAAGTAGCTAGTCGACAAGTTTGGTAGCATGTCGGCAAGACTGGGAGTAGCTCTCGATAGGTTTGGAGATTGCCTGAGAGGTTTAGCTTGCACTAGTCGATAGGATTGGAAACCATTCTTCTCCTTCTATGTAGTTCTGCACTCATCCTGTCGATAGGTTATACTCAACCTATCGACTTGTTTTACATTCTCTAGTGAAGTGCTCGACAGGTTGGTTCAATCCTCACGAGAATGAGCATTGCTTCAGGTAAGTTGTCGAAAGGTTTTCTTACACTGCTTGACAGATTCAGTTGAACCTCGTGATAAGTATCTGGTACCTCTCGACTTCATTTATACCTTGAAGTATCTTCTCGACAGGATCCACGTCTGTACTTCCAACCTCTCGGTAGGTTCTGAAACCTCTCGAGATCTTCATCTTTTCAACTCAATACCTCTCAACAGCTTCTTATACACATGTTCAACCTCTCGACTGCTTCATTCCTTACCCTCAGAACCTCGATAGATCTGCTCTGTGCTTCCACAGCTGGCACACATCATGGGTGTGATGTTCTTCCATTATTCAACACTTAGCAACCCCTTAGTAGGCTCAATCTTTATTCCTTACAGCTGGACTTGGTCTCAGGCATTTCCTGTGGGTAGCATAGTACTGCTTTGGCTCTTTCAAGTGAATATATACACTAAGCTGCAATTTATTGCTTATCTGCAAAACACACTTAAAGCACCTTATTAGTTAGCTCAAGGGTCCACCAAAGGTCAGGTTAGGAGGTGAAATATGGTATTTTTCACTACTTAACAAGGACATCCCTATTGGGGTATTATAGGCTGTCCTATAAGCCCAAAGAGAGTCAGTCAACTTTAGAGACCAATCCTTCCTATCTCCTCTCACAGTTTTCTCTAGAATGTGTTTGATCTCCACTAGCCTGTGGGTGGCATGGTGTGGCAACTCTGTGTGTCACAGAGTACTTTCTAAGCAGGTTTTCAAACTGTCTATTGCAGAAATGACTTTTCCCATCAGTAATTATAGCTCTAGGGGTACCAAATCAAGAGAAAATGTTATCTTTCAAGAAATTGATGACAACTCTGTAATCATTGGTTCTTGTGGCTATGGCTTCAACCCACTTGGACACATAGTCCATAGCCATAAGAATAAAATTATACCCATAAGAAGGAGGGAAGAGACCCATGAAGTCAATCTCCCAAATGTCAAATAATTCATCTACAAGAATGGGCTGTAAAGGCATGGAATTTCTTTTGGAAATACTTCTCATTTGCTGGCATCTTTCACAAGCTCTGCAATTCTAAAATACTTCTTTGAATAAAGGAGGCTAGTAGAATCCACTTTGAAGTACTTTTACAAAAGTCTTGTTTCCACTGAAATGGCTTCCACAAGCCTGTTCATGACACATTGTTAGTATGCTGTGAAATTCATTCTCATGTACACACCTTCTCACAACTTGGTTTGCACAGTTCTTGAAGAGGTATGGATCCTGCCACATGTAATATCTGATCTAAGAGAAGAACAGATTCTTATCCCTTTTGTTCTAATATAGGGGAATCCTACCCACTGCCAAATAATTAACTATGTTTGCAAACCATGGTGCCCTCATGCTGACAACAAACAACTGTTCATCTAAAAATGAGTCATTGATAGGCAGTCCATCAAACTCAGCAGCTAGGATCTTGGATAGGTTATTTGTAACTACATTTTCAACCCCTTTTTTGTCTTTAATATCAAGATCAAACTCCTATAATAGGAGGATCCATCTGATTAATCTTGGCTTTACATCCCTTTTAGACAAAAGGTACTTAAGGGCTGAATGGTCTGTGAATACCACAATTCTAGATCCTAATACATAAGACCTAAATTTTTTCAAAGTGTAGACAATGGCTAATAATTCCTTCTTAGTTGTGGTGTAGTTTCACTGAGTATCAATCATTGTCTTCCTTACATAAGCAATCACAAAAGGTAACTTATCCTTTCTTTGCCCTAAAACTGCACCAATAGCAAAATCTGATGCATCACACATCAGCTCAAAGGGCAAAGAATAATCAGGGGCTGGAAGGATAGGTGCAGAGGTTAAAAACCTTTTCAAAAACTCAAAAGCAGTGAGACATTCATCATTGAATACAAAAAGAACCTCTTACCACAACAGGTGACAAAGAGGTTTTGAGATTTTATTGAAATCTTTGATGAACCTTCTATAAAAATCAGCATACCCCAAAAAGGATTTGACCTGTTTAACAGTCTTGGGTGGGGGAAAATGTGCAATCAAGGTAATTTCAGCCTGGTCTACCTCTATGCCTCTGTGGAAAACAACATGGCCAAAGACAATGTCTTGGTTGACCATAAAATGACTCTTTTCCCAAGTTAAGACCAAGTTGGTCTCTTCACATCTCTGTAGCACTAGGCTGAGATGATGTAGGCAATGGCTAAAACAATCTCCAAAGATAGAAAAATCATTCATGAATATCACTAAAAACTGGTCAATCATATCCGAGAAGATGGCATACATACACCTTTGGAAGGTTACAGGGGCATTGCACAATCAAAATGACATCCTCCTATAAGAAAAGGTGCCAAATGGACATGTGAAAGTTGTTTTTTCTTGGTCTTATGGATACACAGGAACCAAGTTATACCCAGAGTATCTATCAAGAAAGCAATAAAAAGGTTTTCCTGCCAAGTTGTCCAAAATCTGGTCTATGAAGGGCAAAGGAAAATAGTATTTTCTTATTTTTGAATTGAGCTTTCTATAATCAATGCACACCCTCCAACCAGTGGTCTCCCTTGTTGGAATTAGCTCACCAGAATCTGATGTAACCACAGTGATTCTAGATTTCTAGGTACCACTTGAGTAGGTGCCACCCATTCAGAATCTAAAATGGGATAGATGACTCCTGCGTCTATCATTTTAACCACTTCCTTCATCACTACTTCTTGCATATGAGGGTTTAGTTTCCTCTGTATCTCCCTAGAGGGTTTGGAACCCTCTTCCAAGTGGATCTTATGCATACAAACAACAGGAGTGATACCTCCAAGATCAGCAATAGTCCAACCTATTGCTCTCTTATGCCTTTTCAACACACACAGCAGCTCTTCTTCCTGCTCATCAAAGAGGGAAGAAGAAATTATCATAGGCAACTTCTGATTTGCTCCAAAAAAATACATACTTCAAAGACTTGGGGAGTTGTTTCAGTTCTACATTAGGTGGACTTATGAGTGAAGGCAACAAAGGTGCCTTCAAAGGTGGGGGAAGAGGCAACACAGCTGATTTTCAAGGAGGATACTTTGCTGCTATCCCCACTTAAGAATTTAAGGTTTTCACCTCGTGAATCTCAAGTGTGTGGGGTTTCTCTTCCACAATTTTACTCTAAACTTTTTCAAAAACATCAAACATGTCATGACAATGCAGCATCTTGGGTAAAGTTTCTTCCACAAGCTCATCCAGCACATCAATCATAAAGCAGTCCTCACTATCTAAGTGAGGCTGACTTACTGTATTGTAGACATTTAATTTCACTTTTATATTACCAAAGGACACCTTCATTACACCTGATCTATATTATATACAAGCATTGGCAGTGGCCAAGAATGACCTACCCAAAATGGCAGGAGTGGAGGTGGTGTACTTGCTTGGTTCCATGTCAAGAACTAGAAAATCTGCAGGATAAAAGAACTTGTCAATCCTAACTAACACATCTTCTATCATTCCCACGGGTTTCATTTTAGATCTATCAACCAGCTGTAATACTATATATGTGGGCTTCAATTCTCCAAAACCTAACTTCTCATATACTGAATATAGAAGTAGGTTCACACTGGCCCCCAGATCTAGCAAGGATTTTTCAATTGTGTGATCCCAAATGATGCAAGGGATTGTGGGAACTCCAGGGTCTTAGAGTTTTGTTGCAGTTGAAATGGACAACACTTGGTTCACTTTCTTAGCACAAAAGACCTTCTTGGATAGGTGTATCCCAGATTATTTTTTGCGTGTGCACAAATCTTTCAAAAAATTTGCATAGGCTGGCACTTGCTTAATTGTATTAAGTAAACGCAAGTTGATCTTTATTTGTTAAAATGTTTCCATCATTTTCTCAACTTTAGCATTCCCTTATAAAAAGGAGAAGGTGCTTCAAGTGCATTGGGATTGCTGCCTTAGCAATCTCATCAGTTTTTTTCTTATTTTTATTTTCATTTTTCTGTTGGGGTTCATCAACACCCCCCTATTTCTCATATGATACTCCTGTTGTATATCATGATAGGTTGTTCTTTTTTTTCCTACATTCCTCTCAAGCTCAACACCAACCTTGTTGTCAACCAGCCTCTCACTTCTCAAAGTGGTGACAGATTTAACTTCTTCACTTCACCCACCATATACTATCCTTTTAGATTATTCAAAGGCTGACTAGGCAGTCTTTCTCCTTCTCTCCTAGTCAAAGTATTGGATAGCTGACCAAGGTGGTCCTCTATCTTCTTAATACTTTGGCTATGGGAGGTAATAGTTTGAGACAAAGAGCTCAGATTCTGCAATGAAACCAGAGCCTGCTCCTCAAATGTGGTTGTTCTAGAGGTGTTGGGGCTGGTGCATTTTTATGCACAGGTTGTGCCATTGGATGGGCCATAGGCTATTGATATTAGGGCCTTGGAAGGAAATTCTGCGGGTAAGGCTAAGCAGTTCTATAGGGCATTGGCTGTTGTTGCTGGTTTTGGAAAATATCTTGTCTCCACCTCAAGTTAGGGTGGTTTCTCCAAGGATAACAAGAAGCTAGCTGCTGTCCAAAGGACTGAGCAGCATTATCATGCTCTGTAATCAGATCTGAAAATTATGCAGTAGAGGGACATTCTTCAAGGGAGTGAGTGGGAGACTGGAATATCAGACATGCCTCTTTCACTTTGGCAGCCATTGGAGACTGCATTGCTCCCATGAGCTTATCAAACTTTTGAGTCAAGCTATCTACCTTTCTCTCCATATCATTGTAACAAGTGACCTCATACATTTTCCCTATTGTTGTGTTCTCTTTCATCAATTTAGCTAGAGACTCAATGTCCCTAGACAAGGTCTCCTGCTACATTGAATTCTCTCTAATAACCTCAAATAATTCTCATGCTTCATCAGTAGTTTTATTAAGATATGTACCCCCACAAGAGGCATCCACCGTATTTCTACTTTTTGAATCAAGTCCTTGAAAGAAACTTTGTACAAGTTTCCATTGAGGAATTTGATGATGGGGGCATTGCCTTAATAGCTCTTTGAATCTTTCCCAAGTCTCATGGAAGCTTTTCGTTGAGAATTGAGAAAATTATATGATGCTTTTTCTCAACTGACTTGTTCTTGTCATGGGAAAGAACTTAGCTAGGAATTGACATTGCAGGTCATTCTAAGATTTAATACTGTTGGTTGGGAGCATAGACAACCAGGCCCTAGCTTTATCCTTTAATGAAAAAGGAAATAGCCTAAGCTTGGTGGCTTCTAGCCCCAAACCAGCAATATTAAAAGTAGTATACAAAGCCAGAAATTCATTAACATGTTTGTATGGGTCTTCTTTACTCAAACCATGGAAACAAGGTAACATTTTAATTATTGAAGACTTGATCTCATAAATTCCCTCCATGGCAGGAAATTGTAAACAGAAAGGAGAATTATATGCACCAGGTGTAAAATATTCCCTCAACAATCTAGGCTGCTCACCCATGTCAGCAGTCTCAGATTCGGCAGAAGTATGTGTTGCTTGTCTAGACCTAAGAATCCTCTCAACTTCAAGATTTAAGGGTAAAATCTCAGGGTTGAGAGTTCTTCTTCCAAACATACACCACACATAAACATAAAGTACACACAAAATCAGAACACAAATTTCAACAAACAAACAAACACACAAACTAATACTACAGATATAAAAATGTAAAAGAGGAAAGAAATGCGAACTCAAGCATAGCTTGTTCTTCTCTTTTAGGAAAATTGCTCTTCTCAGTCATAGCTCAAGATCAGCAAAAATTCATAAAACTACAAAAACTAACAAAAGCAATTAGTCAAACACTAAACAGACAATTACCAATCTAAAATCTAAAATAAGAAAAACTTAGATCTACCAATTCTAAAAACATAGATCCTTGATAGCGGTGCTAAAAATTTGTTGCATTGCCTACCTTGTAATTATTAAGAGGTTAAAAACAGTAAACTAGAGGAAAAATCATAGTAAAATGGAACCAAGGTAAGGCAACCAGGCCTGTAAGAACCAGGGTTGTTGCGGCAAGCTTTAAAGAGGTACGTAGGGGTATGTCCATAGGGAAATATATTTTAAAATATAATAAATCTCTAGATCTAGAACAGATCTGACACGCTATGCTATCCTAATTTAAAATAAAGCAAGAAAGGAAAGAGGAGAGGTTTTAGGGGTTGTCACTTTTAACTAAACTACAAAAAATCAACTCTAATTGCTAATGATCAGGAGCTGAGTAGAAAACATATTTGAAAGAATAGAGAAAAGGTTTTGGGGAATTAACATCAAAGGTGGAGAATAGCTGCTTGGGATTTTAGTCTCACTGAAAATTAATTAGTTAAACAATAATGCAGAAGATTGATTTGTAACAATCCTTCATCTGGCTACAAGTATAGATGCAAGGTAGAAAAATCCAATCTAAATCATAGGATTGAATTAATCTTAAGGATTTGATCTGTCCACTTCAATGGTCACAGATAACCCTAGGGATTTCCTCCAATCCAAAGGCCTCAATTAGAATAGAAAAATCATTGCAAATGTCGTGGATGTAAGGCAACAAGCTCAGGCATATACAAGGATATTAAATCTAGGAAAATTAGATGACAATCAAGAGATCTAAAGGTTAAATGAATGGGCAAGTCCCAAATACATAAATCCAATTGAGAATCTAATGGAATTATAAGATCTATAGATTTAATTGAACTTTAAAATCAACAATTTATTGAATCTAATTAACTTACAATAAATTATTCTCAGATTTGCAGTTTGTGCATTATCTAATCCTCATACAAGCTCTCAACCTCTCAATTTACAGATCTACCTCACCTAGCTGCTACAAGTATTTAGCCAACCATGGTTGGGCTAAAGAGAGAATGGGAATGAAGGAAGAAGGACGGCATTTTGGATGGAATTCTGGATTTCTTGATCTCTTTCGAGATGGTTCTTCTGTAAAGCTTCTCTTCCCTTTATACTCTTCCCATTTGTCTCAGATTTGTTTCAGCCAATCAGAGCTCAAGGGAGAATTCTATTAATCTGAGCTACTGATGTGGCTGATTTTCCTTCTATAATCTCCCCTTATTTGGTTCAATTTGGACAAGTAAATGTGGGGGAGTTAGAGGACTTATCTTTTGTGTGCAATTGTATTCCAAAAATGCCTTTAAATTAGCTAAACAACCTTAGGACACATGTAGCACAGCACTGAGTTAATGTGCATTCTTAGCTGGAACTGAGAAATTCCAAATCCATGCTTCGAGAGGTTCAGAGAACCTCTCGATAGGTTCTGGGTCTGGTTTACACTCCATTCAACAGGTTAAATATGGCCTTCGACAGGTTCTGTTGAATTGCTTGACAAGATGAATCAATGCCTAACTGTTGTGCTATCTTTAGCCATCCTCTCGACAAGATGATGCAACCTCACGAGATCCATTACAGCTCTAGGTATGTCTTTGACAAGAACTCTCCCTCTGTTCGACAAGTTGGAAGTACTTCTTGACAGGTTGATGGCAACTTCACGAGAATCAATGTTGCTTCAGGTATCTGTTAAGTGGTGAAAAATGCCACTTTTGACCCTTTAACCTAACCATTGATACACCTGTGAGCACACTAATAAGCTTCTGTCAAGTGCATTTTGTAGACAACAATAAAAGAGGACACTAATGCAGAAAGCCACTCAAGAATGCCCAAAAATGAGCTATCACTCAACACAGGGCAAGCCCAGCAACAACACACCAGAGGGTAGCACATCATTAGACCATTGGAGCGCATGGATGTAGTAGGGCAAGGTGAAGGAAGTGAAAATAGGTTGAAAACATCCTATCGATTGGTCACCTGAAGACTTCGATAGGAGCTGAAAGTAAAGAAAGGAAGAGTTCGTGCAGTTGAAGAAGTTTCGATAGGATCTGAAGGCAAAAGAAGGGTGAATTCGTGTGGATTGAGGAGTTCGATAGGATATCAGAACCTATCGAGCAACTGAAAGGAAAGAAGAAACCATCCTATCGAAAACCCGCCTGAGGCATCAAGGGAACCTATCGAATGGTTTCTTAAAACCTATCGAGATGAGGATGGTAGACAGAACCTATCGAAGGGTATTTGAGCTTGTCGATAGGAGTGAGAGCAACCCTATCGAAATGATGGCATGTAAAGCGAAACCTGTCGAAATGGGTCTCCAACCTGTCGAAGAGTCCCTCCAACCTGTCGAATACTATAAACCAAGGACTGAGAATACTGGAACTCTAAGAGAAGGCTCATCCTATCTGACCGTATCAAAGAGATCTGAGAACCTAGTGAAAGGACTAAAAAGCTCTATTTGAACCTGTTCAAAGCTTCTTGAACTTGTCGAAATCGTGTGCAAAACTTCTCAGAAATTCAGCTGTGCATACGTTGTGATTTGGTGACCTGCTGCATGCAACCCGAGGCACTTGGTGACAGGCACGACGGTTCTGGAAGATGCCCTAGGAAGCCCTAACTGACCCACGTGCTCTAACAAACTCTGAGGACCTTCTAGAAGGGATTTTTGGCTGGAAAAATAGAGGAGAAAGCTATATATAGAGACCCCCAATTGTAATCGGAGGGAGATGGAGATCTAAGCCAAATTTTGGAGATTAGAGCTTGCAGAGAAATTTTATTTTCCCTCCTTTAGCCCAACCATGGTTGGCTAATTCCCTTGGAGTAGCGAGGAGAGAAGTTAGATCTATAATTGGGTAAGGTTAAGAGTGCTATTATAAGTTCCTAGCTGCAGAGACTACAGATCTGAGAGTATTTCCATTGTAGAGTAACCTTGATTGCAATGTTAATGCTGTTTTTAATGCTTTAATTAGATTTAAAGTTCCTTTGGTTCCATTTAGTGATCGATCAGATTTGTGTAGAGGAGTCTGTAGATCAGCTCACCCACTTAACTGGTAGGCCTCTTGGATTCCACCCGACCTCCTTGGATCTGATACTCCTGTGATTCCTTGAGTCTATGACCTAGTAATTGCAACATCTGTAGTATTTTAATTGCTCTAATTGAGGCCTTAGCTTTGGAGGAGATCCCTAGGATGGTCTGTGACCATTAAAGTGGACAGATCATAACCTTAAGATTAGCCCAAGCTCTGTTGAGGTATTTTAAGTGCTTGCTACTAACTTTATTGGAGATGGTGATAAGAATTGGGTTAGTGAAAATCAAAGATGGATTGAAGAGCAGCAAGCCTAAAAATACACAGTCCTGCAAGATACAGGGCCTGTTGGAGCAAGTTTCGATAAGTAAGAGTTTGTCCCACAGGGAAAGTTGATCTAAAGCTCCAAGGGAGCTATCTTTAGTAGGCCCTCAGGATCTGGCTACCTATCTGGCAATCCTAAATGGAAGGGGATTTATGGTCACTATAGTATAAATCCTCAGGTAACTTAATGACTAAACTACAGAAAGGATTGAGAAGAGTGATGGAGTGTGAGAAAAGAAATATAAAAGGGTGAGAAGTATGCTATTAGGTACAGATCTGATGGGTCTTATAACTCAGACTCAGATCTGCTGCTATAGAAATCTTGTCCAATGACTACATTATAACCAAAGAGGAGAAAGGATCCAACTCACTCCTGTGCCATGATCCAATCCCTTATGGCTATAACCTGTCCACTTGAATGGTCACATACTATCCAATAGGGGAACCACAATCCAGAGATGGGTCAGAACAAGTTTATCATTGTAGGCACTACTTCATCCAGGCGACAAGCTCAAGAATCCATAGGAATCTCAACGTCTAAAGCTCTGTGTGTGGGGCTAGGCCTACAACGTGCACGAGCCTGGACACACAGAACCAGCAAGAGTTTGAGTAGTAGCTTTTAAGCTTAGTTGTTCACTACTTTAGAAAGACAGCAGTGATCCAGTCACAAGCCTACAATCTCTACAGCCAGATTAGATCTGCCATCTGATGGTGGGTCTATACAAATACAGGGGAGTCTGTTGTTGCGAAATCTCAATGTGCTTGCTTTATGTGTTAGTGGTAAAAATAATTTAAAATCAAAGAAAGAGTAAAACAGGGGATGGAATCAGAATAACTGAGAAATCCTAGACCTGCAAGATACATGGTTCATATGTAGCATGTTTTGATAAGTAGTTTGTCCCACAGGGAGAGGTGATATACAGCTCCAAAGGAGCCATCTCTAATAATCCCTCCAGATCTAACTACAGATTTGGCAGTCCTAAAAGGAGGGGAGTTTAAGGTCATTTATTCTAAGTATTCTAAGATAGTCTAATGAGTTAACTATAGAAAGGGTTGAGAAGATGGATGAATTGTGGAAAATAAATATAAAAGGGTGAGAAGTAGGTTATTGAGTCTACATCAGAGGAGTTTTTGTAACTCAGATTCAGATCTGATGTTATGGAAATCCTATCCAATGGCTACATTACCACCAAAGAGGAGGAAGAATTCAACTCATCCCTGTGCCATGATCCAATCCGTTAAGATTATAACCTGTCCAATTAAATGGTCACAGACTATCCCATAGGGGAACCACAGTCCAGAGATGGGTCAAAATAAATTAATCATTGTAGGCACTACTTCATCCAGGCTATAAAAGCTCAAGAATCCATAGGGAACCTCAACCTCTAAAGCTCTATGTGTGGGGCTAAGGCTGTATAGGACCATGATAGCCTAGACACAGAACCAGCAAGAGGTTGAGTACCACCTTCGATCTAGCTGTTCATTGCTTGAGTGGGGCTACAATGGTTCAGTCACAAGCCTACAATCTCCATAGCCAGATCAGATCTAACATCTGATGGCGAGTCTATATAAATATATGGGGAGTCTGCCTCTGCACAATCTCCTACCAGGCTTAATAGCTCAGGTTCGGGGAAGAAGGATCCATCTTGGATCGGCGGGTTGGATTCACCCTAAGGCTATAACCTGTCAACTTAAATGGTCACAGACTATCCCAGAGGCTATCCTCCTCACGGAACCTAAGACAAAACAAGTTAATTGCTGCTACCATCATGGTCACAAGGCTACCAGCTCAGGCTTCCATGGGGATTTCAGATCTAGTGGGTCCTGTGGTGGGGCTAAGGCTGTAAAGGACCATGATAGCCCAGACACACAGGTCACTTGGATCTGAATGGGTCCTTAGAATCAGTCCTCTATTGCTTTGAAACACAACCAATGCAATGGCGGATCACAAGGCAGCAGCCTTGCACAGAACAGCTCACAAATACACAAATCCCATAAGAGTACAATCCTATTACACAAACTCCATTAATCTAATCTCAATAGACATACAAAGACATGGCCAGCAAGTGCTGGGCCATGGAGAGAAGAAAAAGAAAAAAAAAAAGAAAACTACTTACAGCTATAGAGAAACAGAAAAGAAAATGATCTCCGATCAAAAAGTCTCAAGGATTCCTAAAAGAAAGATCCCCCCTAAACCTAACCAGGCTTAGGTTTATATAGCAGTGGCCGTGGCGGCGCATTAGGGTTAGGAAACCCTAATTTTAGCGATGCCACGTGGCACATTAATGATCCTTGGATGCCTCGGGGTGCGTGCACAGAGATTTGAGTGTGGAAGTGCGTGCCCTAATCTTTAGAAATCCCCAAAAAGTCCTCTGCAGAATGTTGGAAGTTGGAGTTCAGAGCTTCGTCAGGTTGCAGTCGATTCCCAGACTTGTCGTGTGGTAGCTCCAGTCTTCGCGTGGTTGAGTTTAACATTAAAGCTTCAGACGTTGCGAGGTTGCAGCTTCTTGATGCTTTGAGCACTCGTGAGGTAGACAGTTAAGCTCTCGCTGGGTTGGGCTTCGCGCAGTTGGATTGATAATTTGTGAAATAGTGCGGGAACTGCGTGAGCTTTCCTCTTCACTTTGCGAGGCTAATTCTGGCTTTCGCGAGACTGCTTTCTTTCTGAACAGCGTGAGAATCGCGCGATAGGTTCTCTTGATATTTACATCCCGCGATGACTGTGTGACAGCTGCACGAGGCAGATGGCTCTCTCTCCTCATCATTTTGAATTACGCAGGAGCTGCGAGACCTTTAACTTCTAAACTTCACGAGAGCTGCGCGACTCAAGGCTTCTGAAGTTCTTCTATCACTCTACTGTGCGAGAACTTGTTTGTGAAGTCTTGGGACTTCGCGAGGACTGCGCGAAGTGTATTTTTCTGAATCCTCTAGAGCTTTGTCAGCTGCGCGAGGCTCTTCTAAGGTTTGGATTCATGGTTCATTCTTCTGAGAGACTTCTGGTGCCAAAACAGGCTCCTTAGCAGGATTCATGGCCTTATTGCCCTGCTATTTATTACTGATAGGAAACACTTAACAAGCATTTATTAGATGGCTAAGGGTCTAATCAATGGCTAAGTTAAGGGGTGAAAAGTGGTACTTTTCAGGTCTTAACACACCCCCAAACCTATTCTTTGCTAGTCCCTTAGCAAAGCTACACTAAATCAACTATAGAATTTAAATGCCACTTTTGTAGGGAGCACGGATACATTTAGCATATGTACCAAGCCTTTTAAACCCCTAGGTGATCCCTAGTGGAGGAGTGAAGTCTCCTGAGGGTTTTCAGTGAAGACACCCATAAACTTCTCAATGAAGCAGTTAACAAAAGTGTAATTTATCAGATGAGCAGTCAAGCAACAGAGTTAGTTCACCTTTTAACCATTAAAAATATAAGAAATTCAAACATATTGGCTGCACAGAAATTTAAACATTATAAGCTTCTCATGAAAGCACAACATTTCCAATTAGTTTACACTAAAGAACAATTCACCTATGTGTCAGCACTGAGCTTATCCCTGGATCAAAAATTAGGTTATAGGTCATGCTTAATGCATTCAATATCAGACCCAAAACTCTTTAGGACATACTCTCATAAAGAATTGTTGAGGATTTCATTCTATCTCAAGCTTAAGAGCAGTTAAATCCCCCAAATGAGTTTGTAAGCGTGAGCATAGGCATAGCTCTGAAGTTCTGACATCATTGACAGATCCTCACCATAGATTGAACAACTCTCTGTCTCCACATGACAGCTCACTCAACTTTAGATCACAAGGGCTTTAACGGGGCTGTGATGTGGCTTATGGAGTGGGGTTAATTCAGATACATAGGTTCACCTTCTTTAATTGAGAAATCAGTAGGTGAAGGAGGTGATTCATGACTTCACCTTCTTTAATTCAGCTCCTTTCATCTTCTTTGAGGTCTTCAGATTTGAAGTGATCAGTTTCTCTTCTTGATTTCAATTTTTCCAATGAAAGTTCTATCTTGACTCCTCTCTTACTCCTCTTCATTATTGCTTTTGTTTCTTTTTTATTCATTTTTCTTCTTTTTATTTTATTTTTGCTTTTCTGAAGTACCACCATTTTCTCAGTTACCATACTGCCAGACTTTAAGGTACTTCTTCTTTCTTCACCTAATGTTGACCATAGCTAGTCCATCTTCAACTCTTGTTCCTTTACCTTCTGAATTCTCAGAGTGAGGGTAAGGTTAAATCAGATACATAGGTTCAGGTGCAAGTACTCAGGTGTATTTTTGAAAAAATTTAGGATTTAAGGCTCAAAGGGGGTATGGACAAGGGCAGTTGCTTAAGGTTGGTCTATTTAGGCTCAAACTGTCCAAGAGAAGGCCGTGATCCTTTCCTAAGTCTCATGAGTGTTGTCAGTTGTTTCAACTTGGAGTTGCCTAACTTCTAGTGAGCACAGTGACTCAGCCAGTTCTTAGAGCTTGAAAGAAATTACCTTAGTCACTCCTCAAAGAAAAATTTTATATGGGCGCAAATCTCACTGGTTATGATTTTCCTTTGAATTCTTAAGTATGTCCTTACCTTTTTCTCTCTCTAATGATTCACTAAGTGCTGATATAAGTGAGTGTCCTTGGTGATCTCATCATGGAGATGTGAAATTTTAAAAGTTTATACTGTCTGAAGTCTGGAAAAGTTTTAAATTTTATTATTTTTCTGATTCTCCAGTGAACATGGTTCCGTTTCTATATTACTCACATGATTATGCTGCACTTAGGTTAACTATTCCATTGGCAGGATCTGCCTGCCACGCCCCCAAACCTATGAGGAGCAGTGTCCTCACTGGTTCAAAGGTGGCTGTGCAGCAGATTTATGAATGGCAAGAGAAAAGGAAAACAGACCCAAGATAAAGACACACAGCAATGACAAAAGAAGAAAATCTATTATAAGAGAGAAATGTACAAAATGAGAAAATGCAGAAGCAGAAAAAATCCTAAGTACAAGCTAATCAGAGCCTAGATCAAAACCGGTCCCAACCCATCTTCTTGGCATGCTCTTGAAGGAGATTTCTCTTTCTTCTTTTGTGCCCGCTCTTCCTTCCGTTGGGCATCAGTTTTGGGCAAGGTTGGTGCCTTGACCCTCATTTTTTTGGTCTTTGGTTAAGGGGGGATCACTGAAGATTTGTCTTTGGTTTTCTTAGGTGATTTGATAGGACCTTTTCCTTTAGGACTCTTCCCTTTGGGGCCCTTCCCTTTGGAGGTTGGCTCATGCTGAGTCTGAGGGGGAATAAAAGGAGATTTTGCTGTGTCTGGCTCAGGAGGGACAAGTAGGCTCTTGCCTTTATATTTCAGTGGTGGTACCTCCTCAGACTGGGTAGATTGTGCTTTTCCAATTTTGATAGAGGTGGCTATGTGAGTAGTCCTCTTAGCTATAGCTTTCCTTCTCTGAGGATAAGTTTGCTCAGCAGGGTCAGATGAAGGAGGAGTAATAGGAATTTTAGAACTTGGAGGCACAGGTGGGGCAGAGTCAGAATTGGAGTCAAAGGGAAAGAGAATAGTGGGGTCCAATCCAAGGGCTGCAGCAGCCTGTCTGTGTTCTTCTTTAGAAAGCAACCGACCATGGGGGTCATCTTGAGCAGAAGCTCTGGTGGCTTGTGGTGGTGGGGATGGAGGAGCAGGCTTTTCCCTTTTTGGGTAGTAGTGGCTCTTTTGGAGGGAGTGGGTTTCTTGGAAGGAGTCCTCTTTCTCTTGGGTGTGGAGATTTGGGGGAGGCAGCATGGAGGTGAGGTGGTGGAGGTTCTTGAGTAGGGGGTGGAGGAGGTGGAGGAGGTGGAGATGTAGATGTAGGAGCCGTGGGAATGGAAGAAGATGGTTCGGGGTGTGTGGAAGGTGGAGCCTCAGGGGGTGCTGTAGAAGGTGGAGCCTCAGGAGATTCACCTTCTTTAATTGGTTGGCCTAACAGAGATGCAATCCTCTTTTGCAAAATTTCAATCTGCTTGTCAGCATAGAGGAGTTTGGCATCAGAAAGCCCCTTAGTGAGCCGGTGGATCTCCTCAGCATTGTGGAGTTTCTTTTCATACATCCGGTCTCGCTTTTTCTCCATTTCGGCATTGGCTTTTTCCATCTCCGTAGTCATTCTGTAGTAAGTTGTCGCAGCCTTGTGTTCATTGAGGGTCTCCAAAATTGAGTCCCACCCCTTTGAAACATCTCGCAGCTTATGCATGTGAGCAAGCTTTAGGTCACTCAACTTCTGCAGCAAGGGGTACTCAATGGCTTGTCGAAGTTGGGCCATGCCTCTGAGAACATCCCTCTTGATGTAGGCATTGTCCCTCATGGCATGGAGGAGGGTGAAGTAAGGAGGGGTGTAGTAGGAGTGTCGTGGTAAGATTAGTAGAAATGGGGTGGAAGAAGTAGAAGGTGATTGGTCCTGGGGCGGTAAAGTGGAGACTGCAGTGAGGAAGTCTAGTGGAGGGCGAGGGGTAGAAGGTTCTGGGTCAGTTTGTGTTGATTGATCAATGAATTGAGGAGGGGGTAGGATAAGAGGTGGGATGGACGGCATTGGTGGAAAAGTAAATGAAGGGGGGTCACTGAAGGTGGGTGGTTCTGGGTAAGGGTAAAATGGAATGGTGAAGGGTCTGAATGGTAAGGGTGAACAATGTGAGGGGGTTAATGGGAAAGGTGGATGGGAAGGGAATGGGGTCTGTTTGGGTTGATTGATTTGTAAATTGTGGTGGGGGTAAAATGAGTGGGGGAAGGATAGGTAGAGTGGGGAAGGAGTGGTGGGGTATGGTGTCAATGGGGGGAAAATTCGGGTGCACTATGGAGTCAGAGGTGGAAGGGGACTGGATTTGTGGTGTAGGAGGTTGTTGTGCAGAGATGGGTTGGTGTGTCAATGTTTGAAGGGTGGATTTGATGTTGGTAATGTCATTTTTCATTTGGTCTTGGTTATGGGTTGTGGTTGATAGTAGGGAAAGGATATGGGTAAGTGTGTCTGAGGTTGGTTGGGGTGAAGTATGAGAAGCAGAGGGGACAGGTTGGAAAGGGAAAGTAGGGACATGGTGGAAGGTTGTAGGAGGAGGAGATGAAGGTTCTGGTGAGTGATGTGGGGAAGGAAGTGGGGAGTCTGGGAGAGGGATATCATGTGTTGGCAGGGTGTCAAGCAAGGTAGTCATGAAGGCTTGATATCCTGAAGTAGTGGCGAGGTTAAAGTCAAGATCTGTGAGTGGAAATGTAGTTGGGTGGGGTTGGACTAAGGGTTGGTCAATAGGTGGTGTGTCTGTGGGAATGATAGGGGTGGTTGAGGTAGGTAAAGATATGGCAGGGGTTGTGTGAGAGGTTTTCTTTTTAAGGTAGGTTATCAAAAGAGGGCTGTCAGGGTTTAGTTCAGATGGTGAGGGGGTTGGGGGTGTGTACTGAGGCAATGTGGGAGAAGGTAGGGGGATGTCATGGGTGTCAACACTTTCCTCCCAGGAACGAATCACAGGGAATTCTGGAGTGGGCATGGAAAAGGCAGATAAAAGAGGGAAAGGGAGTGATGGAAGAGGCAAAGAAACGGATGGAGGGGTAGGTGTGGTGGATGGAGGTAATGCGGCAGAAGCTGAAGTGACCAGAGCTCACACCACCCTCTTGGGAGCAAGATCTTTAGTCAGCTTTTGGGGGCAAGGGTGGTCTTTGCAGCAGCAGTCCCCTCTCCTTTCTCAGAAGCAGTCTGAGCTTTCTTCTTCTTACTGGGATCCATTAGACTCCTGCTGATCCCCCATTGTCGCTTTGCGAAAGTGGTAGGGGGGAGGTCAACAGTTAACTCCCCCACAGGTATCTTGTACCCTCCCCTCAAGAGTAATTTGGTGTTGAGCATTGCATAGGGGAGAGTGTGGAGCTTCTTCTTGTGCCCTATCTTCACCATAATATCCTTCATGGCCTCAAATATCAACCCGGCAGCATGGAATCCGTGGCCCCGAGAGAAGGAATAGAGAGCATCAGCAATTGGGGTCCTCCTCTCCTGTTGATGGCCGACACAATAGATGTTCTTTCAGAGAACTTGATCAATGAAAAGGAGTTTGGGGTCTAGATCTCTTCTCCTGATGGAGTCCCCTGTGGCCTTCAACCCTCTGGTAAGAGCTTGTGTAATGGTATCAATTGGGGCACACAGAGGGGGGCCATATCCGTAGTTGGGGTTAAAAACAGCGGGGATATCCGTTACTTCAGCAATAAACTCAGGGTTGAGTAACATGTCAAAATTGTCAACCAACACTAGGAGGCCTGGCTGTCCACAATGGTCTGGTCTTGCCCTAATGTGCTGGTAAAAGAGTTGTACTAGTCTAGGGTAGGCTAGTGCAGGGGTAGCTTGCAGTAGTGGGGTCAAACCAGCTTTACGGATAAACTCAATGGTAGGGGCTGACAGAGGCTCTGTTTCAAAGAAAGAAAGGTCAAAAATGACTTCAGGCTCCAAGGGAATGGGAGTCAGGAGCTCAGAGGGTGTAGAATAATCAGGTTGTAGCGCAGCCACATTCGGAATCGCTTACTTCCCTTTTTGTGGCGCCTCAGAGGACTTGGCTTTCTTGGGAGTGGGCTCAATGGGAGCCTTATCCCTAGCTCTTTTCATAGGTGCACTCTTAGGTGCCATGGAACTTCTCCTCTATGAGTGTGTAGTTGGCAAAATGAAAAGTAAAGGTTGAGAGCTGAGGCTCACCCTAAAAGTTAGGGTTTTGTTCAATCTGATGCGTAAAAGACCATGAGAGCTCTTAGCAGGGGGCAACTGGTGGAAGAGGCCTTAGGAACAAATCCCCCTAAGGAGAAGGTCAATGATGGATTGTAAACTGGATGCGGGAGGAGAGAGGTTAATGGGAGTTCCTTATGATCTGCGCGAGAGGGAGCCAAGCCACATCTTCAGAATCGCGCGACGGCTTAAATAGAGTTAAAAACAAAAAATAAAAAAAATGCACACACCCACAAGTCAGCCTTTAACTTTAGCTTTGTGGGTGAATTCTCTCACAGGCTCTCGTCCAGGGGCACCCTTATTCATTCACAACAGGACTCTATATGCTTTCCTAATAATTAATCATGCAATTGCTCTCAAAAAGCATCAAATCATAACCTCACATCCAAAACATTCTCATTATCACACAATCTAATCATCATTCATTCTTTCACAAGCATAAATTCAAAGGGGGCCAGAAGCAAAGCAGGCAGACGAATTGTTCAGGTCATATACACTCAAACTCTGACAAGATCACTAAAAATTCCTAAAAACAGTAAAAACCAACCATACTAAAATACATAACATACACCATGCACAGATTTGTGAATCAATTTAATGAAAGATCCCCCTACCCCTCAGGGTTTGAGGATCCTTCACCAATCAAAAATTGGCCCTTGGGATTTACCATTGGTTGGCTGGGCAACCTCCCCTCCTCTCTTTTAGCTAAGGCATTCGTTAGCTAGCCAATCTGCTCTTCCATCTTCTTTATGCTCTGACCATGAGAATTCAGTCTGAGCAACGGACCCTAAGTTTTGCAGTGAGGTCGAGACCTGGTCCTCGAAAGAAGTATTTTTGGGTTGAGATGGGGGTAAAACCAATTGATTTTGTTGCTGGTGGGGCTGCTGCTGGTGTTGGAAATTGGACCTAGGGGCATATCCCTGATTGAACTGCTGCTGTGGCCTTTGGGGTAAGGCCAACATCTGCTGGGGCTGCATGTAATTGTCTTGCCTCCACCTCAGATTTGGGTGGTCTCTCCATTGGTAACCAGCATTTTGGTGCTGGTATCCATATGGCTGTCTATTGTAGCCCCCAGATTGTTGTTGGCCATAAGATTGAGCAGCAGCAGCATGTTCCAAAACCAATTCAGGATATTGCCCTGCAGATGGACATTCCTCCACTTTGTGCTGTGGGGACTGGCATATCAGACATGCCTCCACCACTTGACCAACCCTTCTGGGTTGCATCACAGTTAGTAATTTGTCAAACTTCATAGAGAGGTTTGCCATCTGCAGCTGCAAGTCATTGTTCCCAGACACCTCATAAACTTTTCCTCTTGATGTAGCAGCAGGCCCCACTTTTGACTCAGACTCCTGACTTGTTCTTGCCAGGGATGGCTTTCGAAAAGCATTTTCACTAATCACCTCAAACAATTTCCATGCCTCATCAGCAATCTTATGCATGTACGATCCACCACAAGAGGCATCGACCATATCTCTATTTTTCTCATCAATCCCATTGTGGAAGCTTTGTACAAGCTGCCAGTCCGGGATCTTGTGGTGGGGGCATTATATGAGCATTTCCTTAAACCTATCCCAGGCTTGATTAAAATCCTCAGTTGGGGATTGGGCAAAAGCAAGAATCTCCTTCCTCAACTGGCTAGTTTTGGTCTCAGGGAAGAACTTTGTCAGGAACTTGGTCTGTAGGTCTTTCCATATAGTGATGCCATTGTTTGGAATAGTGGCCAGCCAGGTACTAGCCCTATCCTTCAGAGAGAAGGGAAAGAGCCTTAGCCTAGTAGCCTCAGGTCCCAAACCAGCAATATTAAATGTGGTGCACAAGGCCAAAAATTGGTCAATATGCCTGTAAGGATCCTCCTTGCTGAGCCCATGGAAAGAGGGCAGCATCTGGATGATTGAAGTTTTAATCTCATAATTCCCTTGAACATCAGGAAATTGAATGCTAAATGGAGAGTTATAGTCATCCGGAGCATTCAATTCCTTGAGAGTTCTGGGTTGTTCTTCACCCATGAGTACTGTCTCAGATTCAATTGAGGGCTCAACTGTGGTGTGCCTGTTTCTTCTAAGTCTTCTACCCCTTTCTAGCTCAGGGTTGAAAGGCTCTAGAGTGGGACTAAGAGATCTTCTACCTAGCATACAAACACACGACCAACAGGGACAACTCCTTGCAGGCACATAGCACTGGACTCAAAGAGTTTATCTAACAAATTTACAGCTATCTAAGAAAATATAAATTTAAAACTATCCTAAATACTGCTATGGAAATTGTAAGAGAAATAGACAGAGTTTTAAAGGTTAGAGAATTTGCAAACAGAGGTAGCTAAGCTCCAAATGCAGTCCACTATCCTTCTCTACTGCTGCCTAGATCTGCAAGAAAGATTCAAAATTACATCAGCAGTATCAATTATTCACAACTACAAAGAATACTAAAAATACAAAAACTAAGGGTCTACTAATAGATCATCTGTCCCCGGCAACGGTGCCAAAAACTTGTTGCCAAATCTTAGTGTGCTTGCTTTATGTGTTAGTGGTAAAAACAATTTAAAATCAAAGAACGAGTAAAACAGGGGATGGAATTAGCACAACTGAGAAATCCTAGACCTGCAAGATACAGGGTCCATATGTAGCAAGTTTTGATAAGTAAGAGTTTGTCCCACAGGGAGAGGTGATCTACAGCTCCAAAGGAGCCATCTCTAGTAGTCCCTCCAGACCTGACTACAGATCTGGCAGTCCTAAAAGGAGGGGAGTTTAAGGTCACTTACTCTAAGTATTCTAAGATAGTCTAATGAGTTAACTACAGAATGGGTAGAGAAGATGGATGGATTGTGGAAAATAAATATAAAAGGGTGAGAAGTAGGTTATTGAGTCTAGATCAGAGGAGTTTTTGTAACTCAGATTCAGATCTGATGTTATGGAAATCCTGTCCAATGGCTACATTATCACCAAAGAGGAGGAAGAATTCAACTCATCCCTGTGCCATGATCCAATCCCTTAAGGTTATAACCTGTCTACTTAAATGGTCACAGACTATCCCATAGGGGAACCACAGTCCAGAGATGGGTCAAAACATATTATTCATTGTAGGCACTACTTCATCCAGGCTACAAAAGCTCAGGAATCCATAGGGAACCTCAACCTCTAAAGCCTTATGTGTGGGGCTAAGGCTGTATAGGACCATGATAGCCCAGACACATAGGACCAGTAAGAGGTTGAGTACCACCTTCGATCCAGTTGTCCATTGCTTGAGTGGGGCTGCAATGGTCAAGTCACAAGCTTACAATCTCCATAACCAGATCAGATCTAACATCTGATGGCGGGTCTATACAAATATATGGGGAGTTTGCCTCTGCACAATCTCCTACCAGGCTTAACAGCTCAGGCTCGGGGAAGAAGGACCCATCTTGGATCGATGGGTTGGATTCACCCTAAGGCTATAACCTGTCAACTTAAATGGTCACAGACTATCCCAGAGGCTATCCTCCTCATGGTGCCCAAGTCAAAACAAGTTAATTGGTGCTACCACCATGGTCACAAGGCTACCAGCTCAGGTTTCCATGGGGATTTCAGATCTAGTGGGTCCTGTGGTGGGGCTAAGGCTGTAAAGGACCATGATAGCCCAGACACATAGGTCACTTGGATCTGAATGGGTCCTTAGAATCAGTCCTCCATTGCTTTGAAACACAGCCAAAGCAATGGCAGATCACAAGGCAGCAGCCTTACACAGAATAGCTCACAAATACACAAATCCCATAAGTGTACAAATCCTATTACACAAACTCCATTAATCTAATCTCAATAGACATACAAAGGCATGGCCAGCAAGTGCTGAGCCATGGATAGAAGAAAAAGAAAAAAAAGAAAACTACTTACAGCTATAGAGAAACAGAAAAGAAAACGATCTCTGATCAAAAAGTCTCAAGGATTCCCTAAAGAAAGATCCCCCCTAAACCTAACCAGGCTTAGGTTTATATAGCAGTGGCTGTGGCGGTGCATTAGGGTTAGGAAACCCTAATTTTAGCGATGCCACATGGCACATTAATGATCCTTGGATGCCTCGAGGCACGTGCACAGAGATTTGAGCATGCAAGTGTGTGCCCTAATCTTTGGAAATCCCCAGAAAGTCCTTTACAGAATGTTGGAAGTTGGAGTTTAGAGCTTCACCAGGTTACAGTCGATTCCCAGACTTGTCGCGTGGTAGCTCTAGTCTTCGCGTGGTTGAGTTTAACATTAAAGCTTCAGACGTCGCAAGGTTGCAGCTTCTTGATGCTTTGAGCAGTCGCGAGGTAGACAGTTAAACCTCACTGGGTTGGGCATCAGGCAGTTGGATTGATAATTTGTGAAATAGCGCAGGAACTGCACGAGCTTTCCTCTTCACTTCGTGAGGCTAATTCTGGCTTTTGCGAGACTGCTTTCTTTCTGAACAGTGCGAGAACTGTGCGACAGGTTCTCTTAATATTTGCATCCTGTGGCGACTGCGCGACAGCTGCGCGAGGTAAGATTCTGACGCTCTCTCTCCTCAGCTATTTTGAGAGAACTGCGCGAGGGTGGGAGGGGTCATTTTGAACAGCGCGGGAGCTACGTGACATTTAACTTCTAAACTTCGCGAGAGCTGTGCCACTCAAGGCTTCGGAAGTTCTTCTGTCACTCTACTACGTGAGAACTTGTTTGTGAAGTCTTGGGACTTCGCGAGGACTGCGCAAAGTGTATTTTTCTGAATCCTCTGGAGCTTTGTCAGCTGCGCGAGGCTCTTCTATGGTCTGGATTCATGGTTCATTCTTCTGAGAGACTTCTGGTGCCAAAAGAGGCTCCTTAGCAGGATTCATGTCCCTATTGCCCTGCTGTTTATTTCCTATAGGAAACACTTAACAAGCATTTATTAGATGGCTAAGGGTCTAATCAAAGGCTAAGTTAAGGGGTGAAAAGTGGTACTTTTCAGGTCTTAACATCTGTCTCTGCACAATCTCCCACAAGGCTACAAGC
The DNA here is from genome assembly GCA_021018995.1 of Chloranthus sessilifolius. Lineage (NCBI taxonomy): Eukaryota > Viridiplantae > Streptophyta > Magnoliopsida > Chloranthales > Chloranthaceae > Chloranthus > Chloranthus sessilifolius. The sequence continues at coordinate 51,605,297 of CM037598.1, forward strand.
ACAAGTGCAGAGAAGAAGAATCTTTCTTAGATCTATGGATTGGCCTCACCCTAGGGCTATAATCTGTCCACTTGAATGGTCACAGACTATCCACAGAGGCTATCCTCTTCACAGAGGTCTAAGTCAGAACAAGAACATTGTTGCCGCCACCATGTTCACAAGGCTACCAGCTCAAGCTCCCATGGGGATTCAGATTTAGTGGGTCCTGTGGTGGGGCTAGGCCTGTAATGTGCCTAACCAGGACACAAAGATCACTTGGACTTAAGTAAATCCTTAAAGACAATCCTCCATTGCTTACAATACAACTTAGCAATGGAGGATCTCAAGGCAACAGCCTTGCATAGAATAACTCACAAAACACCAATCCCATACATGCAATAGATCCTATTACAAAACTCCATTAAAACTATACCAAATAATAATACAAAGGCATAGCCAGCAAGTGCTGGACTATGCAGAGAAGGAAAAAGGAAAAAGAAAACTCCTAAACCCTAACCTTAGCCTACTATAATTCTACAGTCAGTTTCAAGGAGTACAGAAGTCAAGTCCCTTAAACCTATGCTAGGCTTAGGCTTATATAGCAGTCAGCTCTTTCTGAATTAGGGTTAGGAAAACCCTAATTTATTAATGCTATCATGGCCCAATTCTATTCCTTAGATGCCTTGAGGCGTGTGCACGAAGATTGGAGCATTAGAGTGCATGCCCTAATTACTTGAAGTTCCCAGATTGCCCTTACAGAAGTGGGGAGAAGTTTAGAACCCGATCCTCGCTGGGTAGAAAAGATTTCTAGATCTTGCCGCATGGTAGAATTGGCGTCGCGGGGTTGAATTGACTTAAAGCTCATGTAGTCGCGGGATTGATACTTTGGTCACCGCGGGATACTTCTGGCTGTCACGAGATTGCTCTTTCCTTATGAATGGCGCGAGAATTACGTGCGTGATTCGTCTCTTGGTGAATCTCGCAGGGATCCTCACGAAGAAGCAGTGTTCATAGGCCTATGAATTGCGCAAGCATTTCCTTGAAGGTTTGTATCCCGCAGCCATTGCACGACAGCCGCGCGCTGGAGTTCCTGGAGCTCTCTCTCTTCAGTGAATCGCGCGATGATTGAAGACTCCTTTCTTGAGTTGCGTGAGACTGCGCCAGTGCTGCGTGAGCGCTAATGATTGAAACTCATGAGAACCTTGCAAAGTCTGCTTTTCAATTCTTTCTGTCATCAAATCGTGCAAACGGCGAAGAAAGGCACACGACCGGTTAGTGTCTTTGTCTTGAAGGCGACAATGAAGGAATTCTCTCTAGTTCAATTGAACCCTGTGACATCTACGCGAGGCATTCTTCTTGGTTTGTTTCTGCTTTACTGTGCCTATGCTGCAGCCAATTCTTTTTCTGGGTTCAACCTTCATTCTTCTGAGGGGCTTCTGGGGTAACAGTAGGCTTCTTGGCATGGTTAGGGGTTTATTTGTAGCTGCTGCTTATTACCTACAGAATAGACTTAAAACATATTTATTAAATGATTAAGGGTCTAACAGAGATTAAGTTAAGGGGTGAAAAGTGGTACTTTTCAAGTCTTAACATCAGGCTCCAATTGGATTCGTCTGTTGTAAATCCATGGATTCGATAAAGTCTATAGGATGGTCTGTGACCATTAAAGTGGACAGATCATAGCCTTAAGACCAGGTGGATCCTGTGATTTCAACTGGATTTTATACCCTGCAGCTGTGCTTATGGCCAGTTGAGGGAATTGTGTGCTCTGAACCTTTGTTGCATAATTAATTGAATCTAATATCAGTGATAACCAATCTCCAAGCTACTCTTCTCCAGTTTCTATTTTTTACCTCTTTCCTCGGCAAGATCTAAGATCCTAAACTCGATCTAAGTTAGTCTATGTTTAATTTTAGCTTAGCTTAAGTGAAAATCCATTTTAGACCTCTCCCCTATCTTTTAGCTAACATAGCACTAGTTAGGGTGCCAGATCTAATACAGATATGGAGATTTATCATATTTTCAAACCAACCTCCCTGTGGGCATTCCCTTACTCACAATCTTTGTAAAACTTGCTACAACAGACCCTGATTACTTGCAGGTCTGTGTGAGGGTGTTCTACCTATTTTTATTGATGATTTTAGACCCTCATTTGAGGGAAGGCAAACACACCAACAAGTTTTTGGCACCGCTGCCCGGGAGGTGTGTTTAGAAATTGTTAGATCTAAGTTTTGATCATAGATCTATAGTTTTTGTTTGATTTTTACTAACTGCATTTGTAAGTTGTGTTATTTTTCAGTATTTTGTGTGCATTTCATCAGATCTAAAGCTACCAGTGAAAGGAGAATCATGCTGGAGACTGCTCTGTAGTTTGTATCCCTCTACTCCCCTATTATTTTTCAGATTTGTTGATAATTTTTGTTAGAGTAGTTAGAAAATTTGGTTGATTCTGCTTGTTGTGTTGAGGATCGGTTCTGCATTCAAAATCTGAGTGTTATATGTTTCGTAGGAGAACTCTGCAACCTCAGATTATTTCACTAAATCCAGAGGTTGAAAGACTTCTCAGATCCAGACCAACTACACCCACATCTGTTGCATTTGATTTCGTAGAAATGGGTGAGCAACAGCAGTCGAGAACCCTTAAGGAGTTTAATGCACCAGGGGTCTACAATTCCCTCTTCTACATTCAATTCCCAGCTGCTCAGGGAAACTATGAGATAAAATCATCCATCATTCAAATGCTATCCTCATTTCATGGCCTGACCAAAGAAGACCCCTACAAGCACATTGATGAGTTCTTAGGACTATGCACTACATTTAACATCACAGGTTTGGAGGAAGAGGCCACCAGGATGGGACTCTTTCCTTTTTCATTAAAGGGCAGAGCCAGGACCTGGTTGTCCTTCCTTCCACCCAACAACATTCAGTTTTGGAGTGATCTCCAATGTCAATTTCTAGCAATGTTCTTTCCTATGTCAAAAACTAGCCAGTTGAGGAAGGGTATCATCTCTTTTGCCCAAGATCCAACTGAAGACTTTCATCAATCCTGAGAGAGATTTAAGGATCTCCTGAAGAAATGCCCCCACCATCAAATCCCTGAATGGCAATTGGTTCAAAGCTTTTATCAGGGAATTGATACTAAAGCAGAGATATGATAGATGCTTCCTGTGGTGGCACCTATCTCCATAAAACTGTTGAGGAGGCATGGGAGCTCTTTGATATTGTTAGTGAGAACTCTATACAAAGGAAAACCTCAGTAAGAGATCAAGAGCCTCCTAAATTGGTGAAGGAGACTACCTCAAGAGGAAAGATATATGAAGTGAGTGTGCCAAGTGAGTTGGAAACGAAAGTGGACAGCCTAGCCTTAAAATTTGATAGGCTTATGGGAGCAATGCAGTCACATGTGGCTGCTAGGGTGGAGGAGGCATGTGCCATATGCCAGTCCCCTGTGCATCCCCTGAAAGAATGCCCATCTGCTGACAAGTTTCTTGATTTTATAACAGAGCTTGTGGCTGTAGCTCAGTCATATGGGTAGCAGCCAGCTGCGGGGTATTAATGGAGGAACCACCCCAATCTAAGGTGGCGACAAGATGCATACCCTAGCCAGCAGCAGTAGCCCCAGCAGCCCATGCCCTATAGAAGTGCTCAGCCCTATCGAGAAAATTATGTCACAAGGCCTCAGTATCAGCAACCCATGGCCTAACTTGTAGCTCCTCCTGTGCAGCAAGCTGCACCCCTTGCAGCTGTGAGAGCACCATCCTTTAAGGAACAAGTTCTATCTTCACTACAGAGCTTGAACACCTTCTCCCAAACTGTGAATTCTTACAACCAGAGCATCAAAAAGATAGAGGACCAACTTGGCTAGCTGTCTGATACTCTGACTAGGAGAGAGGGAGGAAGGTTGCCTAGCCAACCACAGGACAATCCACGAAGGCAGTTTGTAGTGGGTGAAGTTTCCTCCACCTATGAGGAAGCCAAATCTGTTACAACTTTGCGAAGTGGTAAGCTAGTGGACAACCAAGTGGGCTGTGAGCCTGTGAGGAACTTGGAAGAAGAAAATGAAGTGATTTCTACTAGCACACAACAAAGACCGCTAGTGGTGGACTTGAAGGAACAATCAGCTGTGAATAAAAAGGATAATGAGGATCCTCAAGAAAAGAAAAAACTCAAAAAGAAAGAGGCCCCATTGGCTAAGGCTGGAAGTGAGGGAGCAATCCCACATTTGCCATTTCCTAAGCCACTACAAGCACCTTTCCCTTTTGATAAAGGGCAAGGAAAAATTGAGGAAATGATGGAGACTTTCAAGCAAGTAAAGATCAATTTGCCTTTACTTGATGCCATTAAACAAGTCCCAGCCTATGCCAAGTTTTTAAAAGACCTGTGCACCCATAAAAGACAGTCTAGGATACACCTATCCAAGAAGGTCTTTTATGCAAAAAAAGTTAAGCAAGTCCTGTCGATTGCAACTCTCCCCAAACTTCAAGACCCTGGCCTCCCCACTATCCACTGCGTCACTGGGGTTCATACCATTGACAAAACCTTATTAGATCTGGGAGCCAATGTAAATTTGCTTTCATATTCAGTATATGAGAAGCTGGGCTTAGGCAAATTAATGCCCACACAAGTGTTCCTCCAGCTGGCTGACAGATCTGAAAGGAAACCTGTGGGGATAATCGAGGATGTTTTTGTTGGAGTTAACAAATTCTTCTATCCTGCTGACTTTTTAGTGCTAGATATGGAACCAGGTAGGAGTGCCACTTCCATACCTGTGATTCTAGGTTGACCCTTTTTGGCCACAGCTAAGGCTTGTATTCAATATAGGTCTGGAGTCATAGAAGTGTCATTTGGAAATATGAAGGTTAAATTGAATGTGTTCAACGCAGCAAATCAACCTCATTTTGATGAGGACTATTTTTCTCTTGATGTGGTAGATGAGGTTGTCTAGGAAAATGTGAATATGCTGCTACATGGTAAGGAATGGTTTAATGAGCTAGCCGAAGTATGGAAGGAAACAGAGGAAGAGAAGGATCCCACCTCTGAGATTGAGCATGTGAAACTTTTCTCTTCTGAAGCTCCACCAGCATAGCACCATCCATGGAGGCCTACTTTGTTTCCTCTACCAGCCCCCTCTAAGGCACCCCTATTCCCCTCCCTCATCAGTCCCCCAGAGGTGGAGTTAAAGTAACTCCCCAAATCTTTGAAATATGCCTTTTTAGGAGATAACACCAAATTGCTTGTGATAATCTCTTCTTCCCTCACTCCCGAGCAGGAAAAAGAACTACTTTGTGTCCTAAAAAGACGTAAGAAGGCAATAGGATGGACCATTGCAGACCTTGGGGGAATCAATCCTGCTGTGTGCATGCATAAAATTCATCTCGAAGAAGGTTCTAAACCTTCCAGAGAGATGCAGAGAAAGCTTAACCCACACATGCAGGAGGTTGTGATGAAGGAGATAGTCAAACTCCTAGATGCTGGGATAATTTATCCCATGTTAGATTCACAATGGGTAGCACCTACCCAGGTAGTACCCAAGAAATCTGGCATTATAGTTGTTGAAGCAGATTCAGGTTAGCTGATCCCAACCAGACATACCACTGGTTGGAGGGTATGCATAGATTACCGAAAACTCAATGAAAAAACCAGCAAGGATCACTTCTCACTGCCCTTCATTGACCAAATTTTGGACAAGCTGGCAGGCAAGGCCTATTACTATTTTTTTGATGGATATTCAGGGTACAATCAGATCCCTGTATACCCCCAGGACCAAGAAAAAACTACATTCATGTTGGTTGACTTCTAGTGTGCTGATTTATTATGAAATGATAAGAGGAAAAAGTAAAAAATCAAAGAGAGATAGACGGTGGATTCAGAACAACTAAAATAGCCTAGACCTGCAAGATACAGGGTCCTTTGTAGCAAGTTTTGATAAGTAAGAGTTTGTCCCATAGGGAAAATGGTCTAAAGCTCCAAGGGAGCCATCTTTAGTAGGCCCTCCAGATCTGACAACAGATCTGGCAATCCTAAATAGAAGGGGATTTAAGGTCACTATTGTTTAAATCCTATGGTAACCTAATGCCTAAACTATAGAAATGGTTGAGAAGAATGATGAAGTGTAAGAAAATAAATATAAAGGGTGAGAAGTAGGCTATTAGGTACAGATCTGATGGGTTTTATAACTCAGACTCAGATCTGCTGCTATAGAAGTCCTGCGCAATGGCTACATTCTCACCAAAGAGGAGAAAGGATCCAACTCACCCCTGTGCCATGATCAAATCCCTTATAGCTATAATCTGTCCACTCAAATGGTCACAACTATCCAATAGGGGAACCACAATCCATAGATGGGTCAGAACATGTTTATCATTATAGGCACTACTTCATCCAGGCTACTAGCTCAAGAATCCATAGGAACCTCAACCTCTAAAGTTCTGTGTGTGGGCCATAGGCTTGCAATGTGCACTAGCCTGGACACACAAGACCAGCAAGAGTTTGAGTATTAGCTTTAGGTATAGTTGTTCACTGCTTTAGAGAGACAGCAGTGATCCAGTCACAAGCCTATAATCTCTACAGCCAGATCAGATCTACCATCTGATGGTGGGTTTATACACATATAAGAGAGTCTGTCTCTGTACAATCTCTCAAAAGGCTACAAGCACAAGTGCAGAGAAGAAGAATCTGTCTTAGATCTATGGATTGGCCTCACCCTAGGGCTATAACCTGTCCACTTAAATGGTCACAGACTATCCACAGAGGCTATCCTCCTCACAGAGGTCTGAGACAGAATAAGTAGATTGCTGCCACCACCATGATCACAAGGCTACCAGCTCAGGCTCCCATGGGGATTCAGATTTAGTGGATCCTGTGGTGGGGCATAGGCCTGCATATTTTCCTAGCTTGAACACACAGGTCACTTGGATCTAAATAAATCCTTAAAAACAATCCTCCATTGCTTACAGTACAACTTAGCAATGGAGGATCTCAAGGTAGCAGCCTTGTACAGAACAACCCTCAAACATCAATCCCATACATGTATAACATCCTACTATAAAACTTCATTAAAACTGTTCCAAATAGACATACAAAGGTATAGCCAGCAAGCACTGGACTATGGAAAGAAGAAAAAGGAAAAAGATGCTACCTAAACCCTAACCTTAACCTACTGGAACTCTACAGCTGATTCAAGAAGATCGCCTCTCCTCCACTTAAACCTAAGCTAGGCTTAGGCTTATATAGCAATCGGCTTTGGGAGCATTAGGATTAGGAAAACCCTAATTTTAATGATGTAAACATGGCCCATTTCTGTTCCTTAGATGTCTCGAGGTGTGTGCACGGAGATTAGAGCATTGGAGTATGTGCCCTAGTTGCTGGAAGTTCCCAGACTGCCCCTGCAAAAGTGTGGGGAAGTCAAGATCCCGAGCCTCACTAGGTAGCAAGAATTTCCAGGTCTTGTCACGTGAGTCATCGCGGGATTGAATTGACTTGAAGCACTTGCAGTCACGGGATAAATAATTTGGTCATCGCGGGATTACTCTGATGGTCGCGGGATTGCGCTTTCCATTGAATGGCATGGGAATTGCGCGCGCCGTTGGTTCCTTAGTGAATCTCACAGGGATCCCCGCGAAGAAGCAATATGCATAGGCCTCTGGATTGCGCAAGCAGTTCCCTGAAGATCTGCATCCCGCGGCCACTACGCAAGAGCTATGCGCGGAAGTGCCTGGAGCCCTCTCTCCTCAGCTGATCGCGCAATGATTAAATGCTCCTCTCTTGAGCTGCGTGAGACTGCGCGAGTGCTTACAACTGAGCCTCGTGAGAACTGTGCGAAGTCTGCTTCTTGAGCCCTTCTGTCATTAATCTACGCGAGCAGTTGGTGTGCTGCATTAAGAGACCCGCGACAACTGCGCAAAGCATTTTTTCTGAATCAATTGAACCCTACGACATTTTCACGAGGCTCACTTCTTAATTTGTTATTGTTGTTCCTTGCCTATGCTGCAGCTAAGTTCTCTGTCTGGGTCCAACTTCCTTTCTTCTGAGGAACTTCTGGGGCGAAAGTTGGCTTCTTAGCAGGGTTAGGGCCTTATCTACAACTACTAGTTATTACCTACAAAATGGGCTTAACACACATTTATTAAATGACTAAGGGTCTAACAAAGATTAAGTTAAGGGGTGAAAAGTGATATTTTACAGGTCTTAACACACCCCCAAACCTATTCTTTGCTAGTCCCTTAGCAAAGCTTTAAATAATTAAATGCCACTTTCGTAGGGATCACAGGTACATTTAGCATATGTACCAAGCCTTTTAAACCCCTAGGTGATCCCTAGTGGAGGAGTGAAGTCTCTTGAGGGTTTTCAGTGAAGATACCCACAAACTTCACAATAAAAATAGTTAAAAGTATTGCAATCAATGGCAAAAAAAATTTCAATGAATAAAGCATCAATCCACATCTCTTTAGAATTCAGAGGAAATTGCAGCAGTAATGTAGGCCATTTAAAACTCAAAATTTTCAGTATGTGTTTGCATTTCCACCAATCATTTTACATTAGAAATTCAATGTGCACATATTAGTACCAAGCTTGCCTTAAATTTGAAAATCAGATTGGATACAACCCCAATGAAGTTACAAGTCAGACCCAATTCTCACCAGGGCTATCTCTCAACAATGAATATCAAGCGGTGTTCACATTTAAAGTAGCTCAAGAGCAGTTATAGACCCCAAATGGGCCTGCAAGCATGAGCATAGGTAAAGCTTCTAATTTCTGACATCCTCATGACTCTTCACCGTAGATTAGGCACTGCCTCATCTCCACCTGGCAGCTAATTTCACTTTGGATTTTCAAGGTCTTTTGAATGGGTTGTAATGTGGCTTATCGGTGAGGGATATAAAGAATGAAGGGGTAAAAAGGAAATCAAAATTGAGAAATCAGTAAGGTAAGGAGTGACTCTTGACTTCACTACCTTCATTTCAGCACAACTTCATCTTACTTGATATATTTCATAATCAAAGTGGCCAGTTTCTCCTCTTCTTTTCAATTTTCAGATGATGTTCTTTTCCAAACATATCTTCCTTTTTCTCTTTTTATTATTTTTCTTCTTTTTATTTTTATGATTTCTATGATGAACTGCCACACAAATACCACCAACACACTGTTGTTCATAGGTTACTTTTCTTCTTCTACCAAATGTTGGACCACTCTCACTACCTTCAACTCCTCCTTTACCTTCTGATTTCTCAGAGTGAGGGTAAGGTTGAATCAGGTCATGAGGTTAAGGTGCAAGTACTCTAGTGCTTGTTAAGAAAAAATAGGACCTTTTGAGGCTCAAAGAGTGTATGCAAAAGGGATGTTTTAAAAGGTTGGATTTTCAGGCTCAAACTATCCAAATGAGGGCCTTGAATCGTTTCCTTAGTGTCATGAGTGTTGTCAACCAGTTTTGATTTGGAGGTGCCTAACTTCTAGTAAAAAGTGCTGAGTCAATTAAACCTTAGAGCAGAAAAAATACCAAAACACTCTTCAACAGAAATTGATGGGCCCAAATCTCACTAGATATAGTCTTCTTTTCAACTCATGGAGTGTATGTTTACCTTTTTCTCTCCTCTTAGGTTTACTAGGTACATTTTAAAATTTCTAATGTTAGCTTCATGGTGGTGCCAAGATTTTAAAATTTTCAGTTTCGAAATGTCTGCAAATTTTTTTTAATTTTTCACAAATTTCCTCATTGCAGCAAGTTAGGTGGAAATGGACTTTATTCATCCCAATTACACCACCACTACTGCACTAAAGTTAACTATTCTATTGGCAGACCTACCCTGCCACACCCCCAAACTATGAGGAGCAGTGTCCTCACTAGTTCAAAGGGCAGAAAGTGCAGGGTAATAGTCATGAAGAAAAAAAAAGTAAACACACAAAAAATATACACAAAGCAATATACAAAAAGAAATTCTATTATCTTAGATAGAAATGTACAACTGTAATTACAATGACAACAAAAGTAGTGGAAAGAAAAGAAAAGCCTAACTACAATCTACTTTAAGAGGAGGAGGAGTTGGAATCTGAGTCTGTGAACTAGTCCCAGCCCATCTGTTGTGCATGTTTCCTAAGTTTAGCTTTGTTTTCAGAACTGAGCTTGGACTTGGATCCGTCTGTGGGAGCTTTGGTCTTTATCTTCTTTACTTTTCTCTTAGTTGGACTCTTTTTCTTTGGCTGCCTTAGTTTCTTTGGTTGGGCTGGTGGTTTCTTCATGGTTGGAGCTTTTGGTACCCTCTCCCTCATTTTTCTGGTCTTGGGTTCAGGAGGGATCATAGGAGATTTTCCTTTATCTTGCTCAGGGGGAGCAACAGGAGACTTCCCTTTTTCTGGCTGGCCATGTGGTTGTGCCTCCTCAGCTTGGGCAGCTGGCGCTTTGCCAATTTTGATAGAGGCTGCTGTGGAAGCAGTCCTCTTAGTAGCGACTTTCCTCTATTTAGGATAAGTTTGCTCAGTAAGAGGTGATGAAGGAGGGGCAACAAGGGTTTGGGTAGCTTGAGGCTCAGGTTCTGGCATGAGTACAGAGAGTGGGGTGGGCTGCTGAGTTGCACTTCTGGCAGCAGCCAATGCAGCTTCCAAAGAGGCTATCTGGATTTGGGATTTCAGGAGGTCATTTTCGTGGATTTCCTATTGGAGTCAGAAGATTTTCTGAGCATTGTTGAGTCTCTTTTCGAACATTCTGGCTTTCATCTTCTCCACATTAGTATTTGCTTTCTCCAGCTTCAGATTCATTTGGTGATATGCAGCCATAGCTTTGTCCTTCTCGTAGACCTCCAAAATGCTAGTCCACCCAAGTGAAATACCCAGTAATTATTTTTTGTGGGCTTCCTCTAGTTCAGTAATCTGTTGCAGCAGAGGGGACTCTAGGGATTGCAGTAGTTGGGCCATGACCCTTAGGACATCCCTCCTAAGGTAGGGATTGTCTCTCATGGCATGGAGGATGGCGAGGTAGGGAGGGATGTAAAAGGAGTGTTTGGGTGCGATAGGAAGAGAAGAAGTGGAAGGAGCAAAATGTGATTGATCCCGAGTGGGTGAAGTGGTGTTTGCATTGGGTAAGGACAAAAAGTTTTGGGTCAATTTGGGTGGATTTGTCAGTGAATGTAGGTGGGGATAGTATAAGAGGTGGGATGGAAGGCAAGGGGGGAGAATGAAGATGAGGTAGGCTCAGTAGGAGTAGGTGGTGCTGGGGAAGGGAAAAAGGGAATGGTGAAAGGTATGAAAGGGAATGGTTGGGTTGGAGAGTCGGGTCTGGAAGGGGAAGGGATTAGTGGGGTTTGATTGGATTGTTGAGGGATGGGTTGGTTTGTCAATGTCTGAAATGTGGATTTGATGGTTGTGATTTCTGTTTGCATCTGGTCCTGTGTGTGTTGTTGTGGACAGTTGTGATTGGATGTCTTGGATGAGGGAGATGATAAGTGTTAGTGTGTCTGGGTTGGGTGGTGGAGGTTGTGCAGAAGATGGAACATGTTGAAATGGGGAGGAAGGGGCATGATGGAAAGTGGAAGGCGGAGGAGATTGGGGTTCTGGTCAGTGATGTGGTGATGTATTTGGGGAATCCGGGAGGGGGGTGTAGTGGGTGGGCATGGTATCAAGGAAACTAGCCATAAAGGCTTGGAATCCAGTGGTTGTGTTAAGGTTGAGGTCTATTTCTATGAGTGGGGATGTAGTAGGCATGGCTGGAGTGGTGTCTTGGTCAATGTGAGGTGTGTCAGTGGGGATAAAAGGGATAGTCGGTGGGGGTAGGGACATGGTGGGGGTTGTGTGAGTGGTTTTCTTTTTCTTGTATGAGATCAGTGGAGGGCTGTCAGGGGTATGTGAAGATGATGGGGGTATTGGGGCTGTGTATTGAGGTAGGGTAGGGGAAGGTGAGGGGCTGACATGGGGGGTGGTGTCCTCCCAGGTACCAATCACAGGAAAAAGGGGTGTTGGCATGGACAATGAAGACAGAGGAGGGTGAGAGAGAGATGGGATAGGGGAAGGGAAATGGGATGTAGTAGGGATAAGGGATCCTGCAGTGAAAGGTGGGGTGGATGTGGGGGCTACTGCAGCAGTGGTGGTGACAGGATCTTGAGCCACCTCTATGGTAGTAGGGGTGGGCCTTGTAACAACTTCCTCATCTATTTTCTTGAGAGGGGCCTGAGCCTTAGCTTTCTTCTTCTTCTGTGTTTCCATCAGGCTCCTGCTGATTCCCCATTGCCTCTTGGCAAAACTTGTAGGGGTGAGGGTGGTAGTCTCCTCTCATTTTGGTATCTTGTACCCCCCCCTCAAAAGCAGTTTGGTGATGACTCTGGCATAGGGAAGTGTGTGTGGTTTCTTTTTCTGCCCTAGCTTCTCCACCAGATCTTTCATTGCTTCAAAAATTTACCAGCCTGCATGGAAGCCAAGGTCCAAAGAGAAAGAGTAAACAACATCAGCAATAGGAGTCCTCCTCTCCTGCTGATGGCCTGAGCAGTAGATGTTCTTTCTCAGGACCTGGTCAATGAAAAGGAGTCTAGGCTCCAACTCTCTTCTTCTGATGGAATCCCCTGAGGCCTTTAATCCTCTAGTAAGAGCCCTTGCAATGGTATCAATTGAGGCACTAAGAGGAGGGCCATATCCACAGCTAGTGTCAAATGCAACTGGGATGCCCAATACTTCCGCAATCATCTTGGGGTTAACTAATATCTCAAAATCATCAATCAACACGAGGAAGCCTGATTGTCCATCTTTGTCCTTGGTGACCCTGATGTGCTTATAAAAGAGTTGCACTAGCCTAGGGTAGGCTAGTGCTGGAATTCCTTTCATCAAGGGTGTCAGACCAGCCTTGTGTTAAGGTATTTTAAGTGCTTGCTACTGGCTTTATTGGAAATGGTGATAAGAATTGAGTTAGTGAAAATCAGAGGTGGATTGAAGAGCAGCAAGCCTAAAAATACACAGTTTTGTAAGATATAGGGCTTGTTGTAGCAAGTTTTGATAAGTAAGAGTTTGTCCCACAGGAAAAGTTGATCTAAAGCTCCAAGGGAGCTATCTTTAGTAGACCCTCCAGATCTGGCTACAAATCTGACAATCCCAAATGGAAGGGGATTTATGGTCACTATAGTCTAAATCCTAAGGTAACTTAATGCCTAAAGTTCAGAAAGGGTTGAGAAGAGTGATGGAATGTGAGAAAATAAATATAAAAGGGTGAGAAGTATGCTATTAGGTATAGATCTGATGGGTCTTGTAACTCAGACTCAGATCTGCTGCTATAGAAATCATGTCCAATGGCTACATTATCACCAAAGAGGAGAGAGGATCCAACTCACCCCTGTGCCATGATCCAATCCCTTATGGCTATAACCTGTCCACTTAAATGGTCACAGACTATCCAATAGGAGAACCACAATCCAGAGATGGGTCAGAACAAGTTTATCATTGCAGGCACTACTTCATCCAGGCTACAAGCTCAAGATTCTATAGGAACCTCAACCTCTAAAGTTCTATGTGTGGGGCTAGGCCTATAACGTGGACTAGCCTGGACACACAGAACCAGCAAGAGTTTGAGTACTAGCTTTCAAGCTTGGTTGTTCACTGCTTTAGAAAGACAGCAACGATCCAGTCACAAGCCTACAATCTCTACAGCTAGATCAGATCTGCCATCTGATGGTGGGTTTATACAAATACAGGGGAGTCTGTCTCTGCACAATCTCTCACAAGGCTGCAAGCACAAGTGCAGAGAAGAAGAATCTATCTTAGATCTATGAATTGGCCTCACCCTAGGGCTATAATCTGTCCCCTTGAATGGTCACAGACTATCCACAGAGGTTATCCTCCTCACAGAGGTCTAAGACAAAATAAGAATATTACTGCCGCCACAATGTTCACAAGGCTACCAGCTCAAGATCCCATGGGTATTCAGATTTAGTGGGTCCTGTAGTGGGGCTAGGCCTGTAATGTGCCTAACTTGGACACACAGGTCACTTGGATCTAAGTAAAACCTTAAAGACAATCCACCATTACTTACAATACATCTTAGCAATGGAGGATCTCAAGACAGCAGCCTTGCACAGAACAACTCACAAATCACCAATCCCATACATGCAATAGATTCTATTACAAAACTCCATTAAAACTATATCAAATAATCATACAAAGGCATAGCCAGCAAGTGCTGGACTATGGAGAGAAGGAAAAAGGAAAGAGAAAACTCCTAAACCCTAACCTTAACCTACTGTAATTCTACAATCGATTTCAAGGAGTACCAAAGTCAAGTTAAAAAGTCTCTAAACCTAAGCTAGGCTTAGGCTTAATAGCAGTCGGCTCTCTGTGAATTAGGGTTAGGAAAACCCTAATTTCATCAATGTAATTGTGGCCCATTCTTGTCCTTTGGATCCTCAGGGCGTGTGCACAGAGATTAGAGCATTAGAGTGCGTGCCCTAATTACTGTAAGTTCCTAGATCTGCAGAAGTGGAGAGAAGTTAAGAACTCGAGCCTCGCAAGGTAGAAGGGATTTTTAGGTCTTATCGCGTGATAGAATTAGCATCGTGGGGTCACTTTGGCTTGAAGCTCGTGCAGTCGCGATGTTGGTACATTGGCCATCTCGGGGATGCTCTGATCATCGCGGGATTGGTCTTTCCATTTGAATGGCGTAGGAATTGCGCGTGTAGTTCATTCCTGGATGAATCCCACGGCGATCCTCACGAAGAAAACAATGTACATGGGCTACTGGATCACGTGAGCAGTTCCTTGAAATTATGTGTCCCGCAGCCACTGCGCGACAGTCGCGCGTTGGAATGCCTGGAGCTCTCTATTCAGTGAATCGCGCAAAGGTTGAGGACTCATCTCTTGAGCTACGCGAGATTGCGTGAGTGCTTCGCGAGCACTTGAGACTGAACCTCATGAGAACCGCGTGAAGTATGCTTTTTACTCCCTGCTAACATCCATCTGCGCGCGAACGGTGTGAGGACTGCGCAACCAGTTGGTGTGCTCCCTTCAGAAGCCCGCGATAACTGCGTGAAGCATTCTTCCTGGTTCAGTTGAACCCTGCGACATCTGCGCAAGGCATTCTTCTTGATATTTTTCTGCTTTGCTGTGCCACTGCTGCAGCCAACTCTCGATCTGGGTTCAACCTTCTTTCTTCTGAGGAACTTCCTAGGCAACAATAGGCTTCATGGCATGGTTAGGGGCTTATTTGCAGCTACTGCTTATTACCTACAGGATAGACTTAAAACACATTTATTAAATGATTAAGGGTCTAACATAGATTAAGTTAAGGGGTGAATAGTGGTACTTTTTAGGTCTTAACACACCCCCAAACCTAATCTTTGCTAGTCCCTTAGCAAAGCTGTAATTAATTAAATGCCACTTTCGTAGGGATCACGAGTACATTTAGCATATGTACCAAGCCTCTTAAACCCCTAGGTGATCCCTAGTGGAGGAGTGAAGTCTCCTGAGGGTTTTCAGTGAAGACACCCACAAACTTCACCATTAGAACAGTTATGTATAGTGCAGTTAATGACAACACAGATTTAAATGTAAAAAGCTTCATTCCACACCCATTCACTTAGAGGAAACTGCAGCAGTGTTGTAGGCCATTTAAAACTTAAAAGTTAACATGTGTTTGCATCACCACCATTCATTTTATATTAGAAATTCAATGTGTATAATTCAGTACCCAGCTTGCCTTAAATTCACAATTTAGGTTGGATACAACCCCAATGAAGTCAAAATTTAGACCCAATTCTTACTAGGGCTATCTCTCAACATTAACAATCTGAGGGAGTTCACATTCACAACAGCTCAAGAGTAGTTACAGACCCCAAATGGGCCTGCAAGCATGAGCATAGGCAAAGCTTCTAATTTCTGATATCCTCATGAATTTTCACCATAGATTGGACAACTCCTCATCTCCACATGAGAACTCATTTTACTTTGGATCCACAAGGTCTTTCTGAATGGGTTGTAATGTGGCTTATGGGTGAGGGATGTAAAGAATCAAGGGCTAAAAAGGGAATCAACATTAAGAAATCAGCAAGGTAAGGAGTGATTCATGACTTTACAACCTTCTTTTCAGCAAAACTTCATCTTACTTGATGTATTCCAGAATCAAAGTTGCTAGCTTCTCCTCTTCTTTTCAATTTTCAGATGATGTTCTTCTCTAGACTTCTCTTTCTTTTTCTCTTTTTAGTTTTATTCATTCTATTTATGATTTTTTTTTATGATGAACTACCACACAACTGCCATTGATACACTGTTGTTCACAAGTTGCTTTTCTTCACCTTCCACAGAATGTTGGACCATTCTCACTATCTTTAACTCCTCCTTTACCTTCTGAATTCTCAGAGTGAGGGTGAGGTTGAATCAGGTCATGAGGTTAAGGTGCAAGTATTCTAGTGTCTATCAAAGAAAAGTATGATTTTTAAGGCTCAATTAGTGTATGCAAAAGGGCAGATTTTAAAAGGTTGGATTTTCAGGCTCAAACTATCCAAATGAAGGCCTTGGATCATTTCCTTAGTATCATGAGTGCTGTCAACTAGTTTTGATTTGGAGGTGCACAACTTCTAGTGAAAAAGTCTTGATTCAATCAGTCCTCGGAGCAGAAATAATGCCAAAAACACTCTTCAAAAGAAAGGAGGAAAGGGGCCCATGAAATCAATACCCCAGACATTAAACAGTTCCACAACAAGGATAGGCTGCAAAGGCATTGAGTTTCTTTTGGACAGCCCTCCTAATTTTTTACATCTTTCACAGGTCCTGCAGTGTGTATTGGCATCTCTGAATAAAGAAGGCTAATAGAACCCACACTGGAAGACTCTGTTAGCTATTTTTCTTCCACTAAAGTGGCCTCCACAGGCAATTTCATGGCATATGGCCAGAATACTGGGGACATCACTCTCGGGAATACATTTTCGGATGATTTGGTCTGCACAATACTTGTATAAGCAAGGTTCTTCCTAGAAAAAGAATTTGACCTGTGAGAAAAATAGGTCTTTGTCCATTTTTGTCCAATGGGAAGGAATCTTGCCTACAACTAGATAATTGACAATATGTGCATACCAGGGAATCAAGGATTGGATGGGAAAAAATTGCTCATCCGGGTAGACATCATTTGTAGCAAAGTCATCAACACCTTTCTCCAACATAATTCTGGACAAGTGGTCAGCCATCACATTTTCTACACCCTTTTTGTCTTTGATATCAAAGTCAAACTCCTATAACAGGAGTATCCATCTAATCAACCTGGGCTTTGCATCCTTCTTGGACAATAGGTACTTCAATGCTGAGTGGTTAGTGAAGATTACAGTTTTAGACCCAAGTAGGTAAGGTCTAAATTTGTCCACAATAAAAACCACTACCAGAAGCTCTTTCTCAGTTGTAGTATAATTCAGTCGAGCTTCAGCAAGTGATTTGCTGAGATAGGCAATGACCACATGCAACTTATCTTTTCTCTGGCCCAAAACAACACCTATTGTCAAGTCGGATGCATCACACATCAACTCAAAGGGGAGTGTATAGTCAGGTGTTTGGAGTACAGGGGCATAGGTGAGGCAAATTTTCAAAGTTTCAAAAGCCTTAAGACATTCAGCAGAATAGTCAAAGGGCACATCATGGCAGAGCAGGTAGCACAATGGTTTAGCAATTTTGCTGAAGTCTTTGATGAACCTCTTGTAGACTCCAGCATGTCTAAGGAAAAATCTGATTTGTTTGACTATTCTTGGAGGGGGAAAATTTACAATGAGGTCAACTTTGGCCTTGTCTACCTCAATTCCATCTTTAGAGACTACATGGCCCAACACAATACCTTGTCTTACCATGAAGTAGCTCTTTTCCCAACTTAGGACCAAATTGGTCTCCTCACATCTTTGCAAGACCAGATCGAGGTGTTGCAGACATTGGCCAAAACTGTCCCCATACACAGAAAAATCATCCATAAAAATTTCTAAGAATTTTTCAATCATATCAGAAAATATGGCATACATACACCTCCGAAAGGTGGCTGGGGCATTACACAGCCCAAAAGGCATCCTTCTGTAAGCAAAGGTGCCAAAAGGACAAGTAAATGTAGTTTTCTCTTGATACAAGAGGGTGCATAGGGATTCGCTTGTACCCTGAGTACCCATTAAGAAAATAGTAAAAAGCTTTCCCAGCCAACTTATCTAAAATTTGATCAATAAAGGGGAGAGGGAAGTGGTCTTTTCTGGTCTTAGAGTTGAGCTTTCGATAATCGATGCAAACTCTCCAGCCAGTGGTCTCCCTGGCTGGTGTCAGCCCTCCAGACTCAGTTGTTATCACTGTTATGCCAGACTTCGTGGGCACCACTTGGATAGGTGCCACCCATTCAGAATCAGAAATGGGATAAATTACCCCAGCATCCAGCAATTTGGTGATTTCTTTTAGGACCACCTCCTGCATGTGAGGATTTAGTTTCCTCTGCATTTCCCTGGAGGGTGTTGAGCCCTCCTCTAGATGGATCCTATGCATACAGAATGATGTATCAATCCCTCCTAGATCAGCAATGGTCCAGCCAATTGCCTTCGTGTGCTTCCGCAAAATTGTTAGTAATTCCTCCTCTTGCTCTTTCGTAAGAGAAGAGGAGATAATTACAGGAAGTTTTTTATCTTTCTCGAGGAAAGCACATTTCAATATTTCTAGAAGCTTCTTGAGCTCCAGATAAGGGGCATGTTGGATGGATGGAAGGATTGGTGCGTTGTTGATTTGAGGAAGGGGCAGCAATGTAGGTCTCCACGAGCAGCTCGTAGTAATCCAGGCATTGATTGATCTGGCGATTGCTCTCTTAGATGAGAGCAGCAAATGTTTCATTGCTTATCAGAGCTGCTTGATGGACAGGCGGCATTGGTATGTCAGAAGGTTGGTGAATTGGAGGGATAACCTCAAGCTGATTGAGGACAGGAGCCTCAGGAGCAGGTTGGTCAGCTAGTGGTGTGTCCTGAGCAGGTGCACCTTATGGTTGAGGAGGGACAAGAGGCGCTTTAGGGGCTGGTTGTAGATGCGGTTTCAGCCGGTTATAAGTTTTCCTCCAATGCTTAAAGGTGTAGAGCACCACATTTTACAAGGAATTAGGCTCCCTGGAGGAGATCTTGTGCACGAAGGTCGCGGCGTACTCATCAAAGATAGCCGAGACCAAACTGGCATACGATATATACTCAACGGGTTTTTTCGCCCCTGCCAATAGCTTCTTCCTCCCATGCTTGACTCCCTCAAAAACCACTGCGGCGGCATCAAACCATTTACCCTGAAAACTGGCGAATAGGGCTTCCATCAACACCCCTAATCTCTCAGTCTTGTGGCGGATCGGGTAGAGATTGCACTTGAAGATTGTGTCGAGCATCCACATATAGCTCGGCAAATGGGCTCGCCTAATGGCTCGACCCGGTGCCACTAGTCCCCTAGTCATCCTCTCGGCGACAAAAGTATGGGTCAAATTTGGGGGATTTGGGGGTAACAAGTTAATCCCCTCGCCATACCCGTCAAAACATTCCAACGCTCTACAAGCGATTGCGTGGGTAAAAACATACGTCTTCCCATCGACTTTGGTGCAAATGGTATTAGGGTCAGGGCCATCAAACATCTTTTGGTAAAACAAATGCATGAGGCACGGGTAATAGTACTCATGAAGGGGTTTTAGAACATTATCCAATCCCGCCTTGCTTAAATAGTCAAGTGCCCAAGCGTCAATGTCGGGCACATTGGGTGTTTCGAATAAGGCTAGATCGATGGTGTACTCATGGGCAAAACCCTTGCTGGCCCACCATTCGCTTGGTTGGTCGCGCTGGGGACTTTGCGGAGCAATGGGTTGCTCGACAGGTGGTTACGGTGGTGGAATAGATGGCTGTGACGGAGGTTTTGGTGGTTACGAAGAAACCAAAGTGATCTTGGGTCGCTTCGATGTAGGGGTTTTGGAAGTGGCAACCTTCTTCTTAGGTGCCATAGTCTATGAATGCCAAAACTAGCGTTTTAACCAAATAAGAAATTTTACAACCCAAGGCAAGAAATCCAGAATCGAAGTTTAAAGGTTTACCGCTTTGAGGCGATTTTGATTCGATTCCTCGAAGGATCTAGCATAATTGATCGTTCATTTGATCCTCCAATGTAAAAACCCTTGAAAACCCTAACGGAAACCCCAAAATTTTGAAAAAAATGAACTTCAAAATGCGGTTTATATATATACGTGAAATTCGATCGGTCAAAATCTAATTTATACAGAATTCACTTCGATTTCAATCGGTCAAAATTAGCGTTAGGGAAACTGGGCTCCACATTTCGATCGAACAAATTTTAATTTGATTGGTCAAAACATCAAAATTCGATCGAACAAATATTTTTCGATCGATCGAGCTTATCAAGCCTACAGAAATTTATGATCAAACGAATTTTTTTTTTCGTCCGGTCAAAAAGAAATTCAATCAATCAAAATTAAATTCGATCAAACGAATTCAATAAACTTTAAAATACAGGAAAAAAAAATTTGACTTTCTGCCAAGGTATTTTGATCGGTCGATTTACACCTCAATCGATCGAAATCATATTCGATCGAACGAAAATGAACTTCGATCGATCGAATTAGCAGAACAATAGAATTTTTTTATGTTTTTGAATTTTCGTTCTCGTTCTCATTCTTCAACATCCAATTCATCCCTGTCATTGATCATTCAAAGTATTTACATATAATTTGATCACAAAGGACTATTACAAAAAATTTCTCCTTCTCATGATTACTCAAACAATGATGAATGTTGGGTGCGAATCTCGGCTTCGCGTTCCCACATTGCTTCCTCTCTAGAGTGATTTTCCATTGGACTAACACCAAAGGAATCCATTTTGTGTGCAACACTTGCTCAGTTCGGTCTAAAATTTGCATTGGTCCTTCAATGACTGTCAGATCCCTATAGACTTCCACCGGTGGTGCATCGAGGATATGAGTTGGGTCTCGCACGTATTTCTCCAACATTGAAACATGAAATATGTCGTGCACTCTATCAAGTTGTAGGGGTAATGCGACCCTATATGCAACTTCACCCACTCTCCCTAATACCTCGAATGGTCCAATAAAGCGCGAACTCAACTTTCTGCGCTTTCCAAAGCGCATCACACCCTTCATTGGGGATATCTTTACAAACATGTGATCTCCCACTTGAAAGTCCATGCTTGAGCACTTAATATCCGCGTAGCTCTTCTGGCGACTCTGTGTTGTCCTGATTCATTCTAATATAATACGGACGATCTCAGCATTTTTCCCTGATGACTTTCGGTCCCAACACAATTTTGCCACCTGTTTCCTCCCAATTGATCGGAGACCTGCATCTCCGTCCATATAGAGCCTCATATGGAGCCATTCTAATGCTCTACTGAAAGCTATTATTATACGCGAATTCTATCATCAGAAGGTGTTGATCCCATGATCCTTGAAAATCAATCATGCATGCTCGCAACATATCTTCAATAATCTGATTGACTCTCTCTGTCTGACCATCAGTCTATGGATGAAATGTAGAACTAAAGTCCAATCTCGTGTCCTTACCCTCTTGGAATCTTTGCCAAAATAATGATGTGTATAATGGATCACGATCAGACACAATGTTCGTAGCAATACCGTGGTGTCACACAATTTCTTTCATATATAACTCCGCCAACTTGCTTGCAGTGTATGTCGTATTGTAGGGTAGGAAATGAGCTGACTTCGTCAATCGATCCACTACCACCCATATTGCATTGTGGCGTCTCATCGTCCTTGGTAATCCCACAATGATGTCTATAGAAATGGATTCCCACTTCCACTCCACTATTGGTAGAGGTTGTAATAGACCTGCTGGGTGTCTATGATCCACCTTTACTTGTTGACACACCAGAAACTTTGACACATATTCCACGATATCTTTCCACAATCCTCTCCACCAATAACACTTTCGTAAATCCTGGTACATCTTAGTACCTCTCAGATGAATGGCATACTTGGACTTATGAGCTTGGTCCAATATGGTCTGCCTTAGCTCGACATCCACAGGTATGCATAAGCGGCCATGGAATATTAATGATCCATCTTTTTTTACAGAAAAATCCCCCCTTTCATCTGCAGTCACCTTTTGACGTATCCTCACAAGCTCTGGGTCTTTCATTTGGAGTTCATAAATGCGATCAAAAATAGTTGGTCTAATCATGAGATTTGCCAATAGTACCCTAGTATCCTTGACTTCAATGTACTTATCATACAACAAAATGTCTTCCAATTATTTCCATCGTCGAAGTCCTGCAAAGAGACTAGCCAATTGAGCTGTATTCTTCCTACTCAACGCATCAACCATGACGTTAGCTTTACCTAGGTGATATTATATAGTGCAGTCATAGTCCTTGAGAAACTCAATCCACCGTCGTTGCCTCATATTCAATTCTTTCAGCGTAAATAAATACTTGAGGCTTTTATCGTCCATGAAGATCTCAAAGGTCTGACCATACAGGTAATGCCTCCAAATCATAAGTGTAATAACACTGCGGCTAATTCTTCTCATGCTCTTTCAACTGTCTTGACCCATAGGCTATGACCTTACTGCTTTGATTCAATACACAGCCCAAACCACCATATGACGCATCACTGTAAACAACAAATCCCCCACTGCCTGACGAAATAGCCAAAATTGGAGCAGAGGTAAGCCGTTGCTTGAGTTCTTGGAAGCTCTCTTCACATTCCTTGGTTCACTCAAATTTTACGTCCTTCCTTGTAAGTCGGGTGAGTGGTCCTGAAATCTTGGAGAAACCTTCCACAAAGCATCGGTAATACCCAACTAGATCGAGGAAACTATGAATCTTTGTCATGGTCTTCGGTTGTTCCCAATCTAACATTGCGTCAATCTTTGTCGGATCAACAGTCACGCCTACTTCTGATACTACGTGATCGAGAAAACTCACTTGTTCTAGCCAGAATTCACATTTGCTGAGTTTGGCATACAGCTAGTGTTAACGAAGGGTCTGTAAGGCAATGCACAAATGATGTTTGTGTTCTTCTCTGGTCTTTGAATAAATAAGAATGTCATCCACAAACACCACTATGCATGTATCAAGGTGTTGTTTAAAGACCCGATTCATGAGGTACATAAACGAGGCTGGTGCATTCGTCAAGCCGAAAGGCATCACTAAGAATTCGTAATGCCCATATCTAGTCCTGAATGCTATCTTCTCAAATCTTTGGCCTTCACCTTTAGTTAATGATACCCGAATCTCAAGTCGATCTTTGTAAAGAACTTTGCCCCTTGCAATTGGTTGAATAGATCGTCGATCCTAGGCAAAGGGTACCTGTTCTTGATCGTGAGCTTGTTCATTTGATGGTAGTCAATGCAAAGTCTCATCGACCCGTCTATCCTCTTAACGAACAAGACCGGTGCTCCCCAAGGGGACACACTTGGCCTTATAAAGCCCTTATCTAACAGTTCCTATAATTGCTCCTTCAACTCCTTCAGTTCAGCTGAAGCCATTCGGTATGGAGCTTTGGAAACTAGTTCAGTGCCTGGAGCTAAGTCAATAGCAAATTCGATCTCCCGATCAAGTGGTAAGCCTGATAACTCATCGGGAAATACGTCCTCAAACTCACAGGCAATTGGGATATAGAAAATAACATTCTTTGCTTCCTTTTTCTCTTACAGAAATGCTAGATATCCCTCCCATCCATTCTTCATCATCGCTTAGCTCGTATTGCGGTGATGATCGGCGCTACCTTCCCTTTCTCTCCAATGAACCGGAAAGATTTCTGTCTGGGTGGACGAAAAGTGACTACTTTCCGTAGACAATCTACTCTGGCATAATATGCACATAGCCAATTCCTGCCAAGTAGTATATCAAGTCCTTACATGTTTAGCAAGATAAGATCTACGATAGTCTCTTGATCCTCCACTTGCATGATGACTGATCGGCAACACGTGTCTGTAGTCACTATACTTCCTATAGGAATAGAATATCCAAAATAAAATTCAACTCCTCGAGAACAATCTTTAATTTTCTTGTGAATTCTGAAGTTATATACGAGTGGGTAGACCCTGGGTCTATCAGAACTCGTGCAACACAACGATCGCTGTCATTTTCTTGGTAAAGCTATAGTGTACTTATATATCATTTAATATATACACTACGTTCAGATATGTATGTCATGACCTCATAAAAATGCACCTAGAAGTTTTCCTATCAATGCACATTCTTCATCTAGAAGACAAATAAATAAGTTTAAACATAGCAAGAAGGTTATACCTTGGATTACATCGTTGCTTGTCCGGGGGTCTTCTGCTGTCACGGCAAAGGCACGACCATGAACAACAGGTCTCCTGGATTGTGTAGGTCTCGATGCGATAGCGTTGAGACGGTACCCTCCTTTCTCATCTCGAGGCAGTCTCGTATCATATGGCCTACTTTCCCACATTTAAAACATTCGCCCGTGTCCCATCTACAGTCTGAAGTTTTATGCGGTTTGCCGCAACAGGCACATTTTAGTTGTGGACTCTTAGATGTCGCTCTAGAAAGTCTTTGTGTGACAGATGCCCCAGACATTTGAGCCTGAGTAGGGCCCTCTCTGCAAAATTGTTTCGTAGTAGTGAAAGTATTTGACCTTGGATAATTTGCATAGGTTGGAACTGGAGCAGGTGATGACAACCATGGGTTTTTATTCCCCGAGTCATAGTCACTCACCCCCCCGGACTTGGCTTGTTCTTCCACTCACGTCTTTTATTGATGTCCCTTTCTGCAACGATGGCCTTCCCCATCACATCGGCATATGCTTCCAATTCAAATATGGATACTCTCTCCTGTATATTCGGTCTCAAGCCGTCTTGGAATCTGTTGGCCTTCATTTCTTCAGTAGCTACCAATTCTGGTGCAAATCTTGATAACCTCACAAACTCATTGTCATACTCCCATACGGTCATGCTCCCCTGTATAAGATTCGTAAAGTCCTTTAACTGATTTTGGACTTGCTTAGGAAAGTACTCCTTGTTAAATGCCATTACAAAGTCTGACCTTGTTAAATGCCATTACCCTCAACTTCCCTTTTCCTCAACACTGACTTCCACCAAGTGTCGGCATCGCCTTCTAGTTGGAAAGAAGCCCAACGAACTTTCTCATGCTCAGGGCTTTGCAGTCTGTCCATCAATTTCTCCATCTATTTCAACCACTTCTATGTTTCAAGTGGGTCAGTCTGTCCGTGGAACACAGGATGTCTTAATCTCCTGGAATCCACAAATGAGGATGGCAACAAAGCAGGAGGTGGTGGTGGTGGTGGTTGCTACTGATGGCTGACATTGGTTGCAGCTAACAGTACCGTCTGCTCAGTCAGAAGTGTAGTCTGATGGGTTTACTAAGCCATAGTAGCGGCTATAGCCTCCATAGCCCTGGCCATCCTATCAAAAGACTCATCTCTGTGACCTCTCTCCACCTCAGGAGGTGGTCTCTACTCTCCTCCAAAACCCGAAGGAATATCCTCCATATGCCTTTCACCTCTTTGGCGACTTCCCCTAGGTCTACCTCTTCCTCGCTGATCCATTGGAATCTGTTACAATGAAACAAAAGTCTCATTAACAGACAGTCCCTAGTATCCAATAAAATATCAATCTCAAAATAGTTTAAGACTTGTCAGACGCCTCTAAAACCATGCTTGACAACCGAAGCTTTGATCGGTGGAGTCGGCACCAAGGCCGAGCCCCCGAACGAAGCACGTAACGTACAATTGCACAGCGGAAAACAAAGCAGAACCATATCTAATGAATCATCATAGCAAAAAAAAGAGAACTAGTATAATTCATCGAAAGCTCAAAATGACGGTTCTAATTTCATATGATTCCTTATGGAAAAAGAACCAACAAGAACCACCGGTAAGGACCATACCTTACCGAAACATGGTTCACCAAAAAGAAGTACAATCATTTGCAAAATTTACAACCTTTATAACCAAAGTTAAACCAACACATCCTGAATCCTAGGGCCAGACCTACTCTGGCCTAGTACAAAGAAAGCAGCTCTTAGAGTGAATCTCCTCCAAGTCCTCCCCCGAAGCTAGCTCAGAAACCTCCCTCTCAGAATTCTTGATATCAACGTCTTCACCTGAACCTGTGACATATAGTCGAGGAATGAGCTTCATCCAAGCTCAGTAAGGAAAAACTCATAGCATGCTTATTGTAACGGCAACATAGATCTTATAGCATAATGAAATAGAGTAATCGGGACCTATGCACAGTATATGGCCATGGCATGAAACATAGGTACAAAGCTTGTTCAAAATTTCAAAAGAGATAGGTCCACATCTTCTTCCAACACAAGAAAAGAAAAACTTTCAGTGGTATGCTTAAATAATAGAATGAGGAGCTATAGGCTCAAGCCCCCGATGGAATACCCACCATCGTCGCTCATATGAACCATTTTCACATATATCCAAGGTCCCATAAAGTTGGACGCTTGGCCGAACATATTTACCGTCATGCTGTAGGAGTCACAAAACACAAAGCACAAAGGTGTACGGGTTAGCCATCGTATCGGTCGGGTATTCACATAAAACCTTAAATTGAAGTGCGTACATATAGCTCATCGCCGTGTAAAGTGATAATTATAAATTAGATCAAAGGTCGGAAAGAAGTGTGAAGATACTTGCACAACACATTAGATTGAATCTCGAAAGATTCTACAACTCATGCATGAATTGAAAATGTACGAATGCACATGTCCTTCCAAATTGAATTCGTAACCACACATAATCAATTCAAAGAAACATCACATCATAACACACATATGTTAACATAACAATGCACATGGTGTCAAGTGTTCCTTACCTCGAGATCTTAACCAGCACTAGCTCACACCGTCGTTTGGGTTAGGCCCCCCTCATCATACAATACTAAGTCACCTAAAATATAAAATCTAATATTCACTCATTAGAATAGTGCAATACATGTTAGGATAACTCCCCTCAAAATCTCGTAGTCAAAACTTACCAAAATTCCGAATTTGGGAATTTCGATCGATCGAATCCCAATTTCGATCAATCGAAATCACGTTTCGATCGATCGAACTAAATTCGATCGGTCGAGCTCTCACAGAAGCCAAAAATCAAACATTGTTTGATCGTACAAATCCCCTTTCGGTCGATTGAAAACTTATAATTCAATTGACCAAAAATATTTCAATCGGTCAAATCTTCCAAAAGCAATTTAGCTATCACACAGTTTGATTGAATGAAATTCTACTTTGATTGGTCGAAAACTCTAATTTGATCGATCGAATATATTTTGATTGATCGAGTTCTCATAGAGGTTTTTCCATGTTCCTGTTTATATACGTTTTGATCGATCGAGTGTGAGATTCGATCGATCAAACCCATTTCGTTCAATCGAATTTGACTTCGATCGAATGAACTTCCTCATACTTCAAAGTTTTCATATTTTAAGTCCATTTCGATCAATCGAACTCAATTTCGATCGATCGAAATGAACAGATTTCACCCGTTTAAGGGTCCCTCTCTACATCAAGTTAAACTCGATTTGTTATGCTCCCGTGATCTAAATTTATGTAAAAATAGTTAACAACATAATTTCATGATCTCGACCAAATTTTCATACCCTCGATTTCCTCCGAATCTCTAATCCTAGCCTCTAGATCTTACTCGGGTTCACCAAAAGAACAGTGGCTCATTCGTCGCTCTAATTACCTAACCAGAAGCTTCGAGAACGGATTGTTCTCGCAAGCAATCAATGTTTAAATCTCGAATCTCTCCCTCTTTCCTCTTAACTCCCTACGATCAGTAATTACTAAGGTGGTGAATGCAAAAACCTAAATGAGGCATTTAATTCCTCTTATACTTGAGTCCTAGGCTTAGGCATAAAACAGCTACACTAACGTTGGGTGTACGAGAGTGAACCAACCCTCAACCTAGCCTACAAATGTCAAATCGCATCCAATGGATTTGATCTATAGACATTACATCGACTATCGATACCGTCTCTGATGTGTGGACCATCGGGCACATGTACAGAGGCATGCAGATCAAGGTTTTGAAATGTTTGGGATGCTACAAATCTCCTCTTCTTGGCACTTATTCCTAGATTTCTGCACTGTGAATGCAATTTATTCCTAGCTGCAAATCAACACTTACAACACCTTATTAGTCAGCTCAAAGGTTCACCAAAGGTTAGGTTAGGAGGTGAAAATTGTTATTTTCACTGAATAACACACCCCTAAACCTAATCTTTGCAAGTTCCTGAGCAAAGGAGAAATTAAAAACAATTATCAAGAGAAATAAATGCCACTTTTGTAGGGAGCACTGATGCATTTTCCATATGCATCAAGCCTTTTAAACACTAGGTGATCCCTAATGGAGGAGTGAAGTCTCCTGAGGGTTTCCAGTGAAGGTACCCACAAACTTCCTTATGAACATAGTTAAATTAAGTGCAACAGTGACAAGTTAGATTTCAACAAACTCAGCTTCATTCTACACCTTGCTTTTTCAAATTCAGAAGTTTTAAAGTAGCACATGTAAATAATTTAATACCTAGATCTTTATGTATATTCATTACAACCAATCTGAAATCATCAAGAGAATGGTTTGTGTAAGACACTATATAGTTTACCATTAATTTGTGAATAAGGTTCAAATAGTGCCCCAAAAAGTTCAATCTCAGACCCAATGCTCACCAGGGTTTCTCTTCACAAATGAATTCAAAGGGTGTTTTAGTTCACACAAGCTCTAGAGCACTTACAGACCCCAAATGGGTCAGCAAGCATGAGCATAGACAGTGCTACTAAGGTGTGAAATCCTCTGGTTCTTTTCACCATAGATTACATAGCTCCTCATCTCCACCTGACAGCTCAATCAACTTTAGATCAATAATGTCTTTTTATTGGGTTGTAATGTGGCTTATGGTTTGAGGTTTAAAAGAATAAAGGGGAATAAAAGGGTTCAAAATTGAGAAATCTGCAAGGTGAGGAGGTGGTTATGACATCACCTTCTTTATTTCAACAT
Organism: Chloranthus sessilifolius; assembly: GCA_021018995.1. Classification (NCBI taxonomy): domain Eukaryota; kingdom Viridiplantae; phylum Streptophyta; class Magnoliopsida; order Chloranthales; family Chloranthaceae; genus Chloranthus; species Chloranthus sessilifolius. The sequence goes on from CM037598.1 coordinate 51,634,254, forward strand.
TGCTTCATCTTCTTTGAATTTTCAGAGCTAAAGTGACTAGCTTCTCTTTCTTTCAAATTTTCCAACGAAGTATTTCTTTGACTTCTCCTATTTTTGTTTTGTTTTTCTATTTTTCTCTTTCTATATGCTTTCTTTGTATTTTTCTCAAAATTTTTTTTTTTTTATGGGCTGGAATGCCACAACTCTACAACTGACACACAATTGTTTTCAAATGTATTCTTTTTTCCATTCACCAAAATGTAAACCCAACTCTTCTTTCTTCAACATCTTCTCCTTTACCTTTTGAAATCTCAGAGTGAGGGCCAGGCTGAATTAAGCTAATGAGGTTTAGGCTGAAGTATTCTAGTTTTTTGTCAAAGGAAATAGGATTATTAAGGCCCAAATGGTGTGTTTCAAGGGCAGTTAGAGGGTAGAGATTTTTAGGCTGAAACTGTCCAAATGAAGGCCTTGGATCATGTCTTTAGTATCATGAGTACTATCAAGTTGTTTCAACTTGGAGTGCACAACTTCTAGTGAAAAAAAAAGGGTAGGTTCAATCAGTACTTGGAATAGAAAAATTGCCAAAACACTCTTCAAAGAATTTTTTTTTTACAGGCCCAAATAGCACTGGGTATGGTCTTCCTTTTCACTCATAGGGCATGTTCTTACCTTTTTTTTTTTGCTAGTTCACTATATATTGATTATGACAACCATTTATTGATGACCTCCTTCATGGAAGTGTTGAATTTTAAAATATCCTAGCATTAATCAGTCTACTATCCTTTTTCAATTCTCCTTTGTTCAAATTTTATTAGGTGAAACTTTGCTTTAATAGTTTTGATCCTACTGATCACTACTGGACTAAACTTAACTATTTAAAATATCTACCCTGCCATACCCCCAAACCTATGAGAAACAGTGACCTCACTCGTTCAAAAGATACCTGTGGAGAGGCAGCAGGTTAGTAAAACAAGAACCAATACAACGAACAAGTAATAATGGAAGAAATAAAGGCTATGTATAGAGGCATAGAAACAACTAAGTTTATTAACTAGAAAAAGAAATGTACAATATTTTATACAAGCAAAAGATTTAAATTAGACAATATATTACAAACAAACCTAAAACTGAACATCTAATTACAAAATGACTGAACCAACTCCTAGAGCTAATCTTCACCTGAATCTAAGCTTGATAAAGTCATTGGTTCCCATCCATATTTTTCAACAATTTTAGCATAATCCTTCTTCAAATTCTCCTTCTTCAGATTCTCAGCTTTGGCAGCACTAGCCTTTTCCTTTTTGGCAGTTGGCTTCTGAGGCTTGGTGCTGCCCTGGGACATGGTGGGCTCATTGATGGACACCCCAGCTGATGAGGGTGTCTTCTTTCCTAAGATGGTTGATTGAAAGGTGTTTGCACGTTTGGCTAACATCTCAACCTTCTGTTTCTCCTCTTCCTATAAATTGAGAGTATGCATGCGCAATTGTTCCCACTACAGCTTCCCCACTCAATGATCCAGCTTCAACTGCTCAATTTCAGCTACCAATGGCTGCTTTACCAAAGTTTGAAGCTCAGTCATACCTCTTATGAAATCTCTATGGGTATAAGGGTTGGCAGCCATAGCACTCTTCAGGGTGGAAAATGGGGGCTCAGAGTTTGAGGATGTCAGGACCATGGGTGAGGATGAAGGGATAGAAGGTGAAAGTGAAAGTATGGGTGCCATCTCCTCCTTTATGGGGTTAGTCCGGGTATGGGAAGAGGTTAGGGTGAATTCTATTTGGGTTGAAATGGCTGTGGAGGTTAATGGAATGGTTGGTGGGAGCTCCTCCTCTAAAGGTGTAGTCTGAGTGGAGGCAGAGGCTGGGGTGGGAGGGATAATGGATACCTCCACCTCAAAATCGATCTAGGAAGAGGATGAGGGAGAAGTAGGGGGAAATTAAGTAGACTTAAAGTCTATCTGAGAAGTAGCAATGGTAGTGGCTGCTAAAGGTGAGGTATGAGGAGGAAAATGTGATGGTGATGCAGGACTGAGTGGTGTAGGGGAATGAGGGTGAGTGGTTCAGGTAGACGGGATTAAAGTGGACTGGATAGAAAGGAGGCAGGTAGCCATGTTAGAATGGTTTGCAATGTTAGTTTGAAGCTGAGAATTGATAGAATGGAGGAGGGAAAGGATTTGAGCAAATGAGTTGGGTAGGGATTGGGTAATAGGCTGGGTAGGGGAAATAGGAAGAAATGGTGAGGTAGGAGCATGTTGGGAATGGTCAGGTTGTGGAGAATCAAGAAGGGGGTTGTACTCATGCCCCATATCCTTCATAATGGAGTCACTTAGGGAAGAGTACCCCTCAGTAGTAAAGTGCTCCAATTCTTGGGTATGGATAGGGGTAAGAGAGGTGGCTAGATCAATGGGGATAAGAAGCTCAACCTCAGTGGTTATAGAGGTGAATGGGGAGGGGGTTCAGGGATTAGAGGTTCTGAGCCTAGAATGGAAGGGCTAGGGAAACTGATAGTAAGTTTAGGCCGGTGGTGTTTCCTCTGGTAGGTGGTCTTGATGGTACATGGGTCAATGGTAGGAGAAGCTGGCATAGGTATGGTTGTGGTGACAGTGGAAGGAGTGGATGTGGCACTGAGAGGCATGGGTATAGGTATGGAAGGTATGGAAGGTGGGGGCATGGATGAGGCGAATGTGGCTGGCACCAGTCCCACAGTGAATGTAGACATTGCTGCTACACTTGCCAACTTAGCCCCTGTGGGGAGTTTTTATCTAAGTATAGTAATCCGAGTTTTAGTTTTTATTCTTTATAGTTGTAGTGTTTGAATAAATGTAATCTGTAATTTGTGTTTGATTTTTTCACTTTTTCTTTATTTTCTGTTTTAGCTCTATTTGTGTCTTTTTAGTGTTTGAAGAAATTACAGTTGTGTTTTGATTTGTGGTTAAAATATATATATATATATATATATATATATATATATATATTTAGAAAAAATTAAAAATATAAAATTTTTTATGTATGTCAGCAGCTGAGTACCAGCAGTACATCATTTGCCATTTCATCAAATTTTTAATGGGCCTTCTCCTTTTTAAAAGGAGAAGGCTATGATGGAGGAAACGAGGACTGTTTTCACAGTTGTAGTCATTGGTGAGATGGTGTATGAGACCTTGCTCAAACTGCTGGACCTGGGCTAAGGTGCAAAATTTTTGAAGTATGGACCAAGGAGGCCCCCACTTATATGCTAAAAAAAAAATAAAAAATTTAATCATCTTGGGCTTCTCAGTAGGGCTAGTACAATAGTCCACTTGGACACCTGCCCTGCTGCCCCTCCCTCAGCTTTTTATTGACTGTCCACCTGATGTGGAGTTGGAGTTGCTCCCTATATCTCTCAAGCAACTAAAATTTCTAAGCTTGAGAACTGAGGCTTGATGCCGATGCACTTGCAAAGGTATGGTTTTTTCACTTCTGAATTATAGTTCTTTCCAACTAAACTAAGGTCCAGATGGGTGACCAATTCACTGTCATTCATGCATCCCCATCACGACTGTTGTGGTCATGGGCCTTAATTGTGGGAAGATTCATGACGGTTACTGAGCAGAGGCTCATATTCTGTCTTGCAAATATTGTGGAGCCTCTGAAATCATTCACTTTCAAGACTTTCCACCTGATATTGGATCTCACCTTGTGTAACCTACATATCATAGCTGTTTGTATAGTCCAATTGTTGTTTTATAGTTGATGTTTTTAATTAGATATAGTTGCTATTTTTAGTTTTCTATTCTAGGAGTGTTCGTATATTTTCAATTTTTAGCATACCTACTATTTTTAGTTTAGTTACTATTTTTAGTTTAGTTGCTATTTTTAGTAGGTGTAAATGCAGTTTTATGTAGTTCTCTATTTTAGGTGTTTGTGTAGCTGTTGTGTCTTCTTAATGTCAGTTAGTATATAGTCCCTTTTTCTCTTTCCTAGTTTAATTTCTTTTTTCTTTTAGTTAATGTTTCCCTTTAATTTTCTGCTGTATTTTAGTGTGTTTTTCTGTTATAAACCCTGCTGTCCCTATACATGTATGTTGAAACAGTGAGGACACTGTTTATCTTAGGTTTGGGGGTATGGCAGGGTAGGTCAGCCAGTAGAATAGTTAACTCTAGTCCAGCAGTCTGAGGAAAATTGAGATGAATAAAGTCAATTCCCACCTAACTTGTTAGAATGAGGAAATTTGTGGAAAATTAAAAAAATTTGTAGACATTTTGTGCTAAAATTTTAAAATTTTAGCACCACCATGAAGCTAACATCAGAAATTTTTTTCAGTTAGTACATAGTGAACCTAAGAGGAGAGAAAAAGGTGAAGATACACTCCATGGATTAAATTGAAGACCATACCCAGTGAGATTTGGGCCTATCAAATTTCTTTTGAAGAGTGTTTTTGGCAAATTTTTCTGCTCTAAGGACTGATTAATTTAATCCCTTTTCACTAGAAGTTAGGCATTCCCAAGTTGAAACTGATGGACATCACTCATGACACTAAGGACATGATCTAAGGCCTTAATTTGGACAGTTTGAGCTTAAATTTCCAACCTATTAAATTGCCCTTGTGTATACACTCTTTGAGCTTTTAAAATCCAATTTTTCTTTGACAATACACCATAATAATGGAACCTGAACCTCATTCACATGATTCAGCCTTACCTCACTTTAAGAATTCAGAAGGTGGAGGAGAAGGTGTTGAAGATAGTTGAGAGGAGTTTAGCATTTGGTGGAAGTAGATGAGAAGAAAGTTATAAACAGTAGTGTAGCAGTGGTTATGTGTGGTAATTCATCATAAATTAAAATTAAAAAAATAAAAAAATAAAAAAAGAGACAAAAAAAGAGAAGTCACTTCGTTTGAAAATTAAAAAGATAAGAAGCTAATTTGAAAAATATCAAGCAAGATGAAGTTGAGCTGAAATGAAGGTTGTGAAGTCATGACTCACCTCCTTACCTTGTTGATTTCTCAATTTTGAATCCATTCTACCCCTTTTATTCTTTATAAACCTAACCCATAAGCCACATTACAACCCATCAAAAAGGCCTTGTTGATCCAAGTGAAATGAACTGTCATGTGGAGATAAGGAGTTGGCTAATCTATTGTGAAATTGCTTGAGGATGTCAAGAATTAGATTCAAGGCTTATGCTCATACTTGCAGGCCCATTTGGGGTCTGTGAATGATCTTCAGCTATTGAGAATGTGAACAACTTTGAATTTTCATTGTGAGAGATAGCCCTAGTGAGGATTGGGTCTGAAATTTAATTTCCTTGGGGTTGTATCACACCTAATTTTTAAATCAAAGGTAAGTTTTGAACTGATTTATGCACATTGAATGCCAGATGTAAACTAATTGGTGGTGGTGCACATACATGTTCATTTTGAGTTTTAAATGACTGCATTACTGTTGTAATTTCCTCTGCTTTGTAATGAATAGGTGTTGAATGAAACTTTATTTCTCGAAATTTGTTTTGTCATTGACTACACTCTATTTAACTGTTTTAATGGTGAAGTTTGTGTGTACCTTCACTGAAAACCCTCAAGAGACTTCACTCCTCCACTAGGGATCACCTAGGGGTTTAAAAGGCCTGGTGCAAATGCTAAATGTATCTGTGCTCCCTACAAAAGTGGCATTTTCTATTTTTAATAAGCGTTTTAATTTTTCCTTTGCTCATGGACTAGCAAAGATTAGGTTTGTGGGTGTGTTAATTTCTGAAAAATACCACTTTCCATCCTTTTACCTGACCTTTTGATGGACCTTTGAGCCAGTTAATAATGACTTTTAAGTGTGTTGCCGTAGATAGTAGGAGAATATAACCTAGTGCTATAATCCATCATTGTCAAGCTACGAAGAAAGAATTTTTAGTCTGGATTTTGGAGCTGATGGAGTTACAGTGAATGCACCATGGTGGTTCACACCATTGGGACAACTTGGCATGCATTGGTGTCCTAGAAAGCATATTGACGGTGAGAAGTGGAGCCAAACTCTTGGGCTGCTGTTGCAGCGAATTAAAGAGGACTGAAGCTAGCTAATGAAACCCAAGTGGTTCATTAAAGAACTCGAGCAACTACTCAGCTGCAACCATTGAACATCTCGAGTAGTTCCCTATAGCTTACACATGACTAATCGAGCTGCACCTAGACCCTCTCGAGTACTTAAACAACCCATAGGTGTTGCAGCCTACATCCTAAGGAGCTCGAGCAGTTTAGCAGATCACAAGATGTGTTGCTGCTGCATTTTGAACCTCACGAGGTGTGTAGGTTGATAAAGTGAACTCCACGAGGTGTTATCATGCTGAAAACCAATTCTAAGAATTGTAAATGTATGCTGAAATGAACCTGTCGAATGGTTCATGTGGCCGTTTTGCAACTCCACGAAGTGTACATGCTGAAAGCCAACTTCACGTGAGGTTTTGAGGCTGAAATTGAACCTGTCGAGAACTTGTCGAATGGTTCCTTGAACCTGTCGAGTTCTTCTAAAGCTCAAAGATGATCCTATCAAGTAGTATAGATGGTTGAAGCAACCTGTTGAGCAACCTGTCGAATAGTTGAATGAACTTGTCGAGCTCCTGTTTCAACCTATCGAGCAGTACATGAACTTGTCGAGCTGTGCATTGCTAAAGCTCTAAACCTGTTGAGTAGTCCATTCAACCTATCGAGATTGAAGTGCTGAAGCTCCAACTGCATGAGGCACGGGTTCCAGCCATCTATTGCACACTTCAGGGGTATTTTGGGGATTCCAATGCTCCTAGGGCACACATCCCAATGTCCCACATATCTCCCACATATCTCAGCGAATCCAAGGGCTGAAAATAGGCCATGAAGCCAGCTCCAAATGCCTCATTTCTGATTGGCTATTGCACATAACTGTTCTATGGATTCCTTATAAGTAGCTCATTTCCTGTTTTGTAAAACCATCCAGGGTTAGCCTAAGATCACGTAGGATTAGGTTTAGGGTTTTCTTTTCTTTTATTTTCTTCTTTCTCTTTCTTAGCTAAACAATAATGCTAGCTAATTCTATGTAGAAGCTAAGATTATATAGATCTGTAATCGGGTTCTATATAAATAGAGTGAGCAGTTTGGAGATTTTGTAGAGACTCCTGCCATATGAAATTCTCACTTATTTTATCAAAAAGATCCCAAGCCTCATCAACAGTCTTGTGGAGATAAGTAGCCCCACATGAGGCATCCACTATATCTCTGCTTTTGCGATCAATTCCTTGGTAGATGCTTTGGACAAGCTGCCACTCAGGCATTTGGTGGTGGGGACATCATTGCAACAGTTCCTTAAACCTCTCCCATGCCTGATGGAAATCCTCAGTTGAGGATTGACCAAATGAAATGATGCTCAATTGACTGGTTCTAGACATGGGAAACATTTTAGCCAAAAATTGGCATTGGAGATCATTCCAAGATTGGATACTTTTGGTTGAGAGGATGGATAGCCAAGTTCTGGCTTTGTCCTTTAGTGTAAAAGGAAAAAGCCTCAATTCGGTGGCTTCTTCTCCTAAGCCAGCAATATTGAAAGTAGTGCAAAGAGTAAGGAATTCATCAATATGTTTGTAAGGATCCTCTTTACTCAGTCCATGAAATGAGGGCAACATTTGAATGATGGAGGATTTGATTTCATAATTACCCTGAATAGCAGGGAATTGAATACAGAAGGGGGAGGTATATGCCCCTGGTGCATTAAATTCCTTCAAGATCCTTTGTTTACGCTCCATCACAAATGGCTCACAATTAACAACTGGTGTGTGTGGGGGGTGCTTAGGTTTAAGAAGCCTTACAACTTCAAGGTCTAAAGGGACAAGCTCTGGGTTAAGGGATCTTCTACCAAGCATATAATACACACACTACAAAAATAGCAACAATAATTTGTAGCAGACAAACACCATAGACAAAATGCTACTGAAATAAAGAAATGATAAAATGACAAAACTGATACTATGAGAAAAGGAAAAGGAAATGCAAACTCAAGAAAAATGTGTTCCAGCTGCAATCTATGAACTGCTCTCCTGACTACAGCTTCAGACCTAAAATAAAATTCAACAAACTACAAAACTAGAGCAGCATTAATTCAAACTCTATGACTATAAAAATTCTAACTAAAATGCAGATTTACCAGACTTAGATCTACAAATCCCCAGCAGTGGCGGCAAAAACTTGTTGTTGACTTTGTGATGTCAGAATTTTATTGAAAAAATGGGTGATTAAACAGAAAATAGAGGGAGAATGTATCAAATCACAAAGCACAGTCTTGCAATAATCCAGGGTCTGTTGCAGTACGTTCTAAAGGGAAGTAAGGGTTGTCCATAGGGAAAAGTGATCTAAATGTTGGTAAATCCCAAGATCTATTACAGATCTGGCTCTTCCTATCTATCCCAAAAGCCATTAAAAATAGGAAAGGAGTTTTGGTTCACTTTTTACTAAAAGTAGCATAAAATCATATCTAATTATAAACAAATTTATAAAATGAACCAGAGATTAGCAATAGAAAAATTCGAATGAGAGATAAATAGCTCTGAAAAAAAAAATCATATGTGGGGAATTAACAGCCTGGGATTAGTCTCACTAATAAATTGATTGGTTAAACAACAGTGTAGAGGATGGATCTATAGCCATCTTCATTTGGCTACAAGCTCAAATGCAAGGTAGATTAATTCAACTCAAACCAAAGGTTTGAATTGATCTTAAGGTTATGATCTGTCCACTTCAATGGTCACAAATCATCCTAGGTAGTTCATTCAATCCAAAGGTCCAAATTGAAACAAGAAACCCACTGTAGATGTTGTGGATGCAAGGCTACAAGCTCAGGCATCCACAGGGGCATACAATCTATGGAAATTTGATGGAAATCAACAGATCTACAGATTAAATGAACTTTCCAACCAATAATTCATTGATTTAATAAGCTTACAACAAATTGCTCTCATATCTATAGTCTCTGCATTATTCAATCCTCACAGAAAGCTATCTCACCACAATTTACAGATCCGACATCACCGTAGCTGTTAGAAGAATTTAGCCAACCATGATTAGGCTAAAGAGAGAATAGAAAAGAGAGAAGACGACTAGAATTTTGGAGGGAAACTAATTTAAATTTTTGCTCAAACTCTGGATGCCCTCATCACAACTCAAGGGCTTCTACTTATACATTTGCCTTGATCTGTGTGCCTTTATTCTCGACCAATCAGAGAAATAAATTCAACTTATTCTAATCCATGTGAATGGTATTTTGGCCAATCAGAGAGGAAGGGGATCCGTTCTGTTAGACCCACGTTGATTTGGCTGAGTTTCCTCCAAGAATTTTTTTTCTAATCATTTTTAGAATTGGTTGAACCCACATTAATTGGTTGGATAAATTTCATTTTACATTTGGGGTTTCCCAATTTCCCGCCAATACTGATAGATTGCTGTTCGACATGCACTTCAAGTGATTGCAGGATCATGTGTTCTCGGATAAAAGTGCGGAGCTTCAGAGATCAAGCTTCGATAGGTACAGAGTACCTATCGACAAGTGCTTGCTTAAGATGTTCACTTTCTGACAGGTTCCAAGTACCTATCGATAGGTGCCTGATAGGTGTGTTTCATCTTTCATTTGGCTTTAGGTATCCTTTCTATAGGTACCCATGTACTAGTCGACAGGTACTCTTCAGACTGCATTACACCATTCCACAGGTGTTTGCACTGCTCGACTCCTTCAGTTCAGCTTCAACATTACTCGATAGGAGCTGTCTTTAGCTTTCTCACATTCAATAGGTGCTTCTTTGACATCCACACCACTCGACAGGTTGGACCTCAGGTTCAGCACTGCTTGATTTGTTCATAGTTGAAAGTCCTCTTCTTTTTAACAATCTAGGGCTGAAGGGGCTAAGGCTTGGGCCACTTTGTTCTGCCATTTACTGCAACAGTAGCAGTTGTCTATCAGGCCATGGGGCTCACTTGTCTCAATTCTATTGGATGATTCTAACATCCTCTTCTTGGCACTTATTTATGGATTTCTGCACTGTGAATGCAATTTATTCCTAGCTGCAAATCAACACTTACAACATGTTATTAGTCAGCTCAAAGGTCCACCAAAGGTTAGGGTAGGAGGTGAAAAATGGTATTTTTCATTGATTAATAGTCTGTCTTGGATGTATCCTCAGGGAAAGTACAAGTCTCAAGAAAATTCTTGATATCTGAGAACCATGGTGGCTCATCATTAGGCTTTAGGGGTTCCTCAATCTGTACACAGAAGGCCGGCTCATTCCTCTATTCAATTATGATTGGCTTCATCTCGACACCATAGGGGATCTCTATCATTGATGCCAATGTTGTTAACACGTCGGCGAAGTGATTCCTTATCCATGGGACATAGGAGACCGTGACATCTTCGAAGCATGCTATCAGTTCCTCGAGGTGCTCATGTTTAAGGATTAGTTTCTCATCCTTTGTCTTCCAATCTCCATTTCTCTGGCATATGATTAGCTGTGAATCACCAAATACCCTGAGGTGAGTGACCTTCAGGTCCCGTGCTGCCTGCAGTCTTGTTGCATAGGCTTCATATTCAGCCATGTTATTTGCGCATGGGAAGTTGAGCTTGATAGAAACTGGTATGTGCGGCCCTTTTGACGAAATCATAATAGCGCTAACTCCCTGGCCATCGGCATTTACTGCTCCATCAAAATGCATTACCCTGGATTCCTCTGATTCTTCTGTATCATCCTCCGTCATGAATAGGATGTCCTCGTCAGGGAACTCAATTCTCAAAGGCTCATAGTCTAGCAATGGATTATCGGCAAGATGATCCACGAGTGCTTGCCCTTTGATTGACTTCTGGGTGACATAGGTGATGTCAAATTCTAATAAGAGAAGCTGCCAGCATGCAGTTCACCCAGTAAGAGCCAGCTTTTCAAACAGGTACTTCAACAGATCCATACATGCTAAAAGTAGAACGGCCTAAGATAGCAAGTAGCAACGAAGCCTCTGTGTAGCCCATACGAGAGCCAGACATGCTTTCTCCAGATGAGAATAGCGCATCTCATAGTCAGTAATTTCTTACTCAGATAGTAGATGGCTCATTCCCTTTTTCCTGTCTCATCATGCTGCCCTAGGACACATCCCATCAAGACTTCTGTCGTGGAGAGATACATTAAGAGTGGTCTCCCCGGCTCGGGTGATACTAAAACTGGTGAGTTGAGGAGGTAGCCCTTGATCTGATCAAAAGTGGCCTGACCGTCATCGTTCCACTCAACGGGAGAGTCTTTTTTCAGCAGTTTGAAGATTGTTGTGCAGATTGGAGTGAGTTGTGCAATGAATTGACTAATATACTGTATCCTGCCCAAGAATCCTCTGATCACCTTCTCAGTAGATGGTGGTGGAATTTACGTGATAGCTTTCACTTTGAATGGGTCGACCTTGATACCTATTCTGTTAACAATGAAGCCCAATAGTTTCCCCGACATAGCACCGAATGCGCATTTTTGAGGATTTAGTCGCAACCTATATTTTCTTAGCCTCTCTGTTAACTAGTGAAAAATACCATTTTTTACCGCATAACCTAACCTTTGATGGACTTTTAAGTGGACTAATAATGTGTTTTGAGTATAGTTTTGTAGTTACCAATAAATTATAATATAGTGCAGACATTTATCTAAAAGTGTCAAGAAGAGACCTGCTGGAGAGTTGCATCAACTCATGCAGTCCAAAAAGCCAGCCATCAAGTAAGTTCACAGAGCCTCAGAATTCTAGGGCAATGACATGTGTCCAACTGTGTACACATGGGAGCAAAAGCAGCTTCAATTGATGAAGAATGAACCCCTCAAAGTCTACTGAGTGTTGGATAGATGAAAGCCAACCCCTCAAGTGATGTACAAGCTGTGGAAGCAAAGAATCAAGCATATCGAGAGGTTATTTCAACCTATCGAGAGGTTAGGGTGCTGAAATAGAAGCTGTCGAGAGGTTATTTCAACCTATCGAGAGGATCGACTAATGGGAAATGAAGTTGTGGAGAGGTTTATAGAACCTATCGAATGGGTTAAACTAAGGACGAAGATCCTATCAACTAGTGCAAATGAACCTGTCGAGAGGTCACTTGAAGCAGCCATCCTCACAAAGTGGAGAAGGCCAAAACTATACTTGTCGATAGAGCCAACCTTGCGAGAGGATACCTGAAGCTACACTGAATCTCGCGAGGTTGCATGAACCTGTCGAGAGGATTACTGGAGCTAAAGGACTTGTCGAGCAGTTCATCTGAACCTGTCAAAAGTTTATTTCAACCTGTCGAATGGAGGAAAGAAACATACTCAGAACCTGTCGAGAGGTTCTCTGAACCTCTCGAGGCACAAATTTGGAACTTCTCAGTTGTAACTGAGAAAGCACATCACTTCAGTGCTCTGTTGCACATGTGCCGAGGCATGTGAACAACCTTTGTGGGTATTTTTGGAAGTCTAAGGACACGAATGAGAAACTCTCTAACTCCCCTACATGTACTTGTCCAATTCCAACCAATTTGTGGGGGATTCTAGAAGTGTAGTCAGCCACATCAGTAACCCAAAATAATAGAATTATTCCCTTGAGTTCTGATTAGCTGAAACAGAGGGAAAGAGTATAAATAGAGGAGAAGCCTAACAGAAGAGCTATCCATAAATTGAGAGAACTCCAAAACACAACTACAATCCCTCTTTTCCCGCTAATTCGAATCTTCTTCCCTCTTCACCATTCTCTCTTTAGCCCAACTATGGTTGTCTAAATTCTTGTAGCAGCTAGGGTGAGGTCGATCTGTAAAATTGAGAGGCTTGAGAGCTTTTTATGAGGAGTGGATGATGCAGAGACTGCAAATCTGAGGATAATTTATTGTAAGATATATTTGAATCAATGAATTGTTAGTTTTGATGTTTATTTGAATCTATAAATTTTTTGGTCCCACTAGATTCTCAATCGGATTTATGTATTTGGGAATGCCCATTTATTTAACCTTTAGATTTTTTGATTGCCATCTGATTTTCCTAGGTTTAATATTCCTGTGGATGCCTGAGCTTGTAGCCTTACATCTACAACATTTGTAGTGATTTTGTTATTCTAATTAAAACCTTTGGATTGAAGGAAATCCCTAGGACGATCTATGACCATTGAAGTGGACAGATCATGGCCTTAAGATTAATTCAACCCTCTGATTTAGATTGGATTTTTCTACCTTACATTTGTGCTTATAGTCAGATGAAGGATAGCTGCAGATCAATCCCCTACATTACTGTTTAACCAATCAATTTACAGTGAGACCAAATCCCAACCTGCTATTCTCCACATTTGATTTTAATTCCCCAAAACCTTCTCTCTATTTCTTCAAATCTGTTTCTACTCATCTCTGGATCATCTGCATTTAGATTTAATTTTTTGTAGTTTAGTTAAAAGTGACAACCCCAAAAACCTCTCCTCTGTCCTTTCTTGCATTGTTTTAAATTAGAATAGGTTAGAGTGCCAAATCTGCTCCTGATCTGGAGATTTACTACATTCTTCAACACATTTCCCTGTGGACATACCCCTACTTACCTCTTTAAAACTTGCTATAATAGCCCTAAATTCTTGCAGGCCTGTGCCTTACCTTGGTGTCCAAATTCTATTTACTGTGATCTTTCTTTTAGTTTACTATTTTTAATATCTTAATAATTACAAGGTAAAGCAATACAACAAGTTTTTGGCAATGCTGCTGAGGATCTGTGTTTTTAGAAATGGTAGATCTAAGTTTTTCTTATTTTAGATTTTAGATTTCTAATTGTCTATTTAGTGTTTAACTAATTGCTTTTATAGTTTTTTATAGTTTTCAGAATTTTTACAAATTTAAAGTTGTGGCTGAGAGGATAAATTTCGCTAAAAGGAGCAAGCTCCGCTTGAGTTTGCATTTTCTCACTCTTTTACATTTTTAGATCTTTGAATTTTAGATCTGCAGAAATAGGTTTTTGTGTTTATTTTTGTTTGTTGAAATATGTGCTGTAATTTTGTGTGTTGTACATTGAGTTTGTGTGTGGTATATGTTTGGAAGAAGAACCCTCAACCCTGAGATTTTACCATTAAATCTTAAAGTTGAGAGGATTATTAGGGCTAGACATGCTACACATACACCTGCTGAATCTGAGACTGCTGAAATGGGTGAGCAGCCTAGATTGTTGAGAGAATATTTTGCACCTGGTACATATAATTCTCCTTTCTATATATAATTTTCTGCTATGGAGGGAAATTATGAGATCAAGCCTTCAACAATTCAGATGTTACCTTCTTTCCATGGGTTGAGTAAGAGGACCCATACAAACATGTTGATAAATTTTTTACTTTGTGTACTACTTTTCATATTACTAGTTTGGGGAGGAAGCCACCAAGCTTAGGCACTTTCCTTTTTCATTAAAGGACAAAGCCAGAGCCTAGCTATTTATGCTCCTAACCAATAGTATTACCTCTTGAAATGACCTGTAAAGTCAATTCCTGGCAAAGTTCTTTCCCATGTCTAGAACAAGTCAGTTGAGAAAAAATATCATATCATTTTCTTAATTCTCAACTGAAAGCTTCCATGAGGCTTGGGAAAGATTTAAAGAGCTATTAAGGCAATGCCCCCATCACCAAATTCCTCAATGATAACTTGTATAAAGTTTCTATAAAGGAATTGATCCAAAAAGTATAAATATGATGGATGCCTCTTGTGGAGGTACTTACCTTCATAAAACAGCTGAGGAAGTCTGGGAGTTGTTTGAGGTTATTGGAGAGAATTCAATACAGTAGGAGACCTTGTCTAGGGACATTGAGTCTCCAGCTAAATTGATGAAAGAGAACACAATAAGAGGGAGAATGTATGAGGTGATTGGTTACAATGATTTGGAGAGGAAGGTAGATAGTTTGACTCAAAAGTTTGATAAGTTGATGGGAGCAATGCAGTCTCCAATGGCTGCCAAAGTGGAAGAGGCATGTCTGATATGCCAGTCTCCCACTCACTCCCTTGAAGAATGTCCCTCTGCTGCACAATTTCTAGATTTGGTTATGGAGCATGTTAATGCTGCTCAATCCTTTAGACAACAGCCAGCTGCTGGTTATCCTTGGAGAAACCTCCCAACCCCAGGTGGAGATAGGACAATTTCTAAAACCAGCAGCAACAGCCAATGCCCTATAGAACTGCTTAGCCTTACCAGCAGAATTTCTTCCTAAGGCCCCAATATCAACAGCCTATGGCCCAGCGAATGGCACAACCTGTGCATCAAAATGCACCAGCCCCAACACCCTCTAGAACACCCTCATTTGAGGAGCAGGTTCTAGCTTCACTATAGAATCTGAGCTCTTTGTTTCAAATTGTTAACTCCCATAGCTATAGTATGAGGAAGATAGAGGACTACCTTGGTCAGCTATCTAATACTTTGACTAGGAGAGAAGAGGGAAGACTGCCTAGTCAGCCTTTGGACAATCCGAAAGGGCAGTATATAGTGGGTGAGGCCTCTTCACCACATGAAGAAGTTAAATCCATCACTACTTAGAGAAGTGGGAGGCTAGTTGATAACAAGGTTGGTGTTGAGCCTGATAGGAGTGCAGAAAAAGAGAGAACAACCCATCATGATATGCAGTAAGAGCAACATATGAGAAATAAGAAGGGTGTTGATGAACCCCAACAAAAAAATGAAAACAAAAATAAGGAAAGAACTGATGAGATTGCTAAGGCAACAAATGAGATATTAGTCCCTCGTTTGCCTTTTTCCAATGCACTTCAAGCACCTTCTCCTTTTGAAAAGGGGAATACTAAAGTTGAGGAAATGATAGAAACTTTTAAACAAGTAAAGATCAACTTGCCTTTATTTAATACAATCAAGCAAGGTTTAGCTTATGCAAAGTTTTTGAAAGACTTGTGCACCCACAAAAGATAGTCAAGGATACATTTATCCAAGAAGGTCTTTTCTGCTGAGAAAGTAAACCAAGTATTGTCCATTGTAACCCTAATAAAACTCTAAGATCCTGAAGTTCCCACATTATCCCTTGCATCATTGGGGATCACACCATTGAAAAAGCCTTGTTAAATCTAGGGGCCAGTGTGAATCTACTTCCATATTTAATATATGAGAAATTAGGTTTGGGAGAATTGAAGCCCACACATGTGGTATTACAGCTGACTGACAGATCTGAAAGGAGGTCAGTGGGAATTATAGAAGATGTGTTATTTGGGGTTGACAAATTCTTTTATCCAACAAATTTTCTGGTTCTTGACATGGAACCAAGCAAGTGCACTACCTCTATTCTTGTAATTTTGGGCAGGCCATTCTTGGCAACTGCCAACGCTTGTATATAATATAGATCAGATGTAATAGAGGTATCTTTTGGTAATATGAAAGTAAAATTGAATGTCTATAATGCAGCAAATCAGCTGCACTTGGATAGTGAGGACATCTTTATGATTGATGTGTTGGATGAGCTTGTTGAAGAAACTTTACCCAAGCTACTGCATTGTGATGACATGTTTGATGTTTTTAAAAATGTTTGGAATGAAATAACAGAAGAAAGGGCCTCCACACTTGAGATTCAAGAGGTGAAAACCTTAAATTCTGAAGTGGGGCCAGCAACAAAGTATCCTCCTTGAAAACCAATTGTGTTGCCTCTTCCACCACCTTCTAAGGCACCTTTGCTGCCTTCACTCATAAGTTCACCTGATGTGGAACTGAAAAAGCTTCCCAAGTCTTTGAAATATGCATTTTTGGGAGCAATTTAGAAGTTGCCTGTAATAATTTATTCCTCCCTCACAGAGGAGCAGGAAGAAGAGTTGTTGTGTGTGTTGAAAAGGCATAAGAGAATAATAGGATGGACTATTGCTGATCTTAGAGGAATCAATCCTGCTATTTTTATGCATAAGATCCACCAGGAAGAGGGTTATAAATTCTCTAGAGAGATGCAGAGAAAGTTAAACCACCACATTCAAGAAGTAGTGATGGAGGTGGTTAAATTGTTAGATGCGGGAGTCATCTATCCAATTTCAGATTTTGAATGGGTGGCACCTATTAAGACCTGAAAAGTACCACTTTTCACCCCTTAACTTAAGCTCTGTTGGACCCTTAGTCATTTAATAAAAGTGTTTTAAGCCTGTTCTACAGATAATAAATAGCAGCTGTCAATAAACCCCTAACCATGCCAAGAAGCTCACTGTTGACCCAGAGGCCCCTCAGAAATGTGAAGATAGAACCCAGACAGAGAGTTGGCTGCAACATAGGCACAACAAATCAGAAACAGACCAAGAAGAATGCCTCGCGCAGATGTCGCAGGGTTCAATTGAGCCAGAGATAATGCCTTCGCACAGTTGTCGCGGTCTTCTGGAGGAAGCCCAACAACTGGTCGCGCAGTTTGCGCGCCATTCTCGTGCGGTTTGGTGCCAGAAAGAATTGAAAAGCATGCTTCGCGAGGTCTTCACGAGGCTCAGT
Organism: Chloranthus sessilifolius; assembly: GCA_021018995.1. Lineage (NCBI taxonomy): Eukaryota > Viridiplantae > Streptophyta > Magnoliopsida > Chloranthales > Chloranthaceae > Chloranthus > Chloranthus sessilifolius. Next base: position 51,651,665 of record CM037598.1, read on the forward strand.
CTAAAGCATTCGCGCAGTCTCGTGCAACTCAGAAGAAGAACCGTTAAGCTTCACGTGACTCACACAAAAGAGAGAGCTTCAGGTATTCCTGCGCTCACCTGTCACGTAGTGGCGGTGAGATACAGACCTTCAGAGAAATGCTCGCACGACCCAGGAACTCATGAACATTGCTTCCTCGCGAGGATCTCTCACGAGATTCACCAAGGGACGAACCGCGGGAGCAATCCCTGCGCCATTCAAAGCTAAAAGAGCAATCTCAAGATAGCCATTTGTATTCCGCGATGACTAAACTGCCAATCCCGCGACTGCATGAATTTCAAGTCAGTTCAACCCCGCGATGCCAATTCTACCACACGGAAAGATCTGAAATCATTTCTACCCAGCGAGGATCGAATTCTAAACTTCTCCCCACTTCTGCAAGGGCAATCTAGGAATTTCTAGCAATTAGGGCACGCACTCCAATGCTTCAATCTCCCCGCACACGCCTCGAGGCATCCAAGGGACAAGAATGAGCTGCAATTATATTGAGAAATTAGGGTTTTCCTAACCCTAATTAGAGGGGAAGCCAACTGCTATATAAGCCTAAGCCTAGCTTAGGTTTGAGGAGACTCTCTTTGGAACTTAACTTCTGTGCTTCTTCTTAAAACTGACTGTAGAATTACAGTAGGTTAAGGTTAGGGTTTAGGAGTTTTCTTATTTTTCCTTTTTCTTTTTCTCCTTAGTCCAGCATTTGTTGGCTATGCCTTTTGTATGATTATCTGGTATAGATTTTAATGGAGTTTTTGTAATAGGATTTGTTTCATGTATGGGATGTTGTTTCTGTTGTGAGTTGTGTTGTACAAGGCTGCTGTCTTGAGATTCTCTATTGCTAAGTTATTTTGTAAGCAATGAAGGATTGCTTCTAAGGTGTTATTTAGATTTAAGTGACCTGTGTGTCCAGGTTAGGCACTTTGCAGGCCTTCCCCCACCACAGGACCCACTAAATCTGAATCCCCATGGGAACTTGTGCTTGTAGCCTTGGGAACATGGTGGCGACAGCAATGTTCTTATTCTATCTTAGCCATTTGTGAGGAGGATAACCTCTGTGGATAGTATGTGACCATTCAAGTGGACAGATTATAGCCCTAGGGTGAGGCCAAGTCATGGAACTAAGACAGATTCTTCTTCTCTGCACTTGTGCTTGTAGCCTTATGTGAAATTGTACAGTGACAAACTCCCCTATAGTTGAATAGATCCGCCATCAGATTGTAGATCTTAGTTGGCTGTAGAGATTGTAGGCTTGTGACTAGATCACTGCAGTCTTTCTAAAGCAGTGAACATCCATGCTTTAAAGCTAGTACTCAAACTCTTGCTGGTCCTGTGTGTCCAAGATTGTGCACTTTATAGGCCTAGCCCCACACACAGAACTTTAGAGGATGAGGTTCCTATGGATTCTTGAGCTTGTAGCCTGGATGAAGTAGTGCCTACAATGATAAACTTGTTCTGACCCATCTCTGGATTGTGGTTCCCCTAATGGATAGTCTGTGACCATTTAAGTGGCCAGGTTATAGCCTTAAGGGATTGGATCATGGCACAGGGGTGAGTTGGATTCTTTCTCCTCTTTGGTGATAATGTAACCATTGGACAAGATTTCTATAGCAACAGATCTGAGTCTGAGTTACAAGACCCATCAGATCTATACCTAATAACATACTTCTCACCCTTTTATATTTATTTTCTCACTCCACCATCCCTCTTAACCCTTTCTGTAATCTAGACATTAGGATACCTTAGAATTTAGATTATAGTGACCTTAAATCCCCTTCCACTTAGGATTACCAGATCTGTAGCCAGATCTGGAGAGCTTACTAAGGATAGCTCCCTTGGAGCTTGAGATCAACTTCCCTGTAGGACAAACTCTTACTTATCAAAACTTGCTTTAACAAGCCCTATATCTTGCAGGACTGTGCATATTTTAGGTTTGCTGCTCTGTCATTTTCAATCCACCTTTCATTCATTTTCATTCACCCCATTCTTATCACTGTCTCCAATAAAGTCAGTAGCAAGCGCTTAAAATATCTTAAAAAAAATTTGGCGTCGTTGCCATGGACATTGATCTTTTAGTAGACTCTAGATTTTGGATTCTTTATTCTTTGGTAGCTGTACTTGTGAATAATTGATACTGCTGATTTACATTTGGAATTTTTCTTGCAGATCTGGACCGTAGCAGAGAAGGAGGCTGGAATTGCATTGAGAGTCTAGCTACCTCTGTTTGCACTTCTCTAACCTTCAAATCCTTAGTTTATTTCTCCTTTGAAGATTTTATAAGCAGTTGATTAGGATAGTTGTAATTTTATTCTTTTTAGTGCAATGTGTTTGTGAATAGTTTTCCCTGCTGTTGGTGTGTGTGTATGTTAGGAAGGAGATCTCTCAGTCCTATGTTAGAGCCTGCTAACCCTGAGATTGAAAGGGGTAAAAGACTGAGAAGGCACAGACACACCACAGCTGAGCCCCCTATTGAAATTGAGATAGCAGTCATGGGTGAAGAACAACCTAGAACATTGAAGGAATTGAATGCTCCAGATGATTATAATTCTCCTTTCAGCATTCAATTCCCAGATGTTGAAGGAAACTACGGAATCAAAACTTCCATCATCCAAATGCTTCCCTCTTTCCATGGGCTTAGCAAGGAAGACCCTTACAAGCACATTGACCAGTTCTTGGCCTGGTGCACAACATTTTCCATTGCTAGTTTGGGACCAGAAGCCACTAGGCTAAGGCTCTTTCCTTTTTCCCTAAAGGACAGGGCCAGCACTTGGTTGTCTACTCTCCCAAACAACAGTATCACTACTTTGAAAGACCTCCAGACAATGTTTATGAGCAAATTTTTTCCAGAGACCAAAACCAGCCAGTTGAGGAAAGGCATACTTGCTTTTGCCCAATCCCCAACTGAGGATTTTAACCAATCTTGGGACAGATTTAAGGAGATGCTCAAACAATATCCCCACCACAAGATCCCTGACTGGCAGCTTGTCCAGAGCTTCTACAATGGGATAGATGAGAAGAGCAGAGACATGGTAGATGCCTCTTGTGGTGGAACATACATGCATAAAACAGCTGATGAGGCATGGGATTTGTTAGAGGTCATAAGTGAAAATGCTTTCCAGAAGATGCCCTCATCTAGAACTGTTCAAGAGCCTTCTCCTAAGCTGGGGCTGGCTGAAACTTCTAAAGGAAAGATCTATGAAGTTAGAGGAAATGGTGAACTGAGAATGCAGATGGCCAATCTCACTTAAAGATTTGATAAACTTTTGACTGTGGTGCAGCCCAGAATGGCTACACAAGTGATGGAGGCATGTCTAATATGCCAATCTCCACAATACATAGTGGAAGAGTGCCCATCTGCAGGGCAATACCCTGAGTTTATAATGGAACAGGCTGTTGTTGCCCAATCTTTTGGACAACAATAATCTGGTGGCTACAACAAACAACCATATGGATACCAGCACCAGAATGCTGGTTACCAATGGAGAGACCACCCAAATTTGAGGTGGAGGCAAGACAATTATGTTCAGCCACAACAGATGTTGGCCTTACCTCAAAGGCCACAGCAGCAGTTTAACCATGGTTATGCCCAAAGGTTGAATTTCCAGCAGCAACAACAACCCCAGCAACAAAATCAATTGGTAGTTCCCCCACCTCAGCCCTGAAGTGCTTCTTTCGAGGACTAGGTTTTGGCCCAATTGCAAAGCCTTGGACCCTTGAATCAGACTGTGACTTCTCACAGTCAAAGCATTAAGAAAATAGAAGAGCAGCTTGGCCAAATAGCCAATGCTCTGGCTAAAAGAGAGGAGGACAGGTTGCCAAGCCAACTAGTAGCCAACCCAAAGGGCCAGTATTCCATCGAAGAAGGCTCCTCAAATTTTGAGGGGGCCAATGCCATCACCGCCCTAAGGTCTGGCAAGCTGGTAAACAACCAGGTGGGAAAAGAGCAAGGAGAGGTCATTCCCAAGGAAATGTCAAGTGGAAGTGATAAAGAGTTTGTTAGGGCACAGAGTCAAGAACTGCCTGTTGCCCTTCAACAAAGGAAAAATAAAGAGGTTGTAGTTGAGCCTCAGCATGAGATAAAAATAGATAAAAGAAAAAAACAAGAGGAACCAAAGTTCAAGACTTTCACCTTTTGCCTTTTCCTCAAGCTTTGAGTGGCCCTGCCCCTTTTGATAAGGGTCAGGCACAGATCGAGGAAATGATGGAGACCTTTAAGCAGGTCAAAATAAATTTACCCCTGCTTGATGCAATTCGACAAGTCCCAGCCTATGCAAAGTTTCTGAAAGACCTTTGTACTCAGAAAAGGAAGGTCAGAGGCCATTTGTCCAAAAAGGTCTTTGCAACTGATACAGTTAATTTTGTATTAACCATGACAATACCTGAGAAGTTGTAAGACCCAGGGATACCCACTATTCCCTATATTATTGGTGACCGCACGATTGGAAGGGCCCTTTTGGACCTTGGAGCTAGTGTTAACCTGCTGCCATACAGTGTATATCAGCAATTAGGTTTGGGGGAGCTGAAGCCCACCCCCATTGTTCTATTAATGGCTGTTAGGTCTGAGAGGAAACCCATGGGAGTGGTTGAGGATGTCCTAGTGGGGGTAGACAAGTTCTTCTACCCTGCAGACTTCCTTGTTTTGGACATGGGTTGTAACAAGAGTACATCCCCGATACCTGTCATTCTGGGCAGACCATTTTTGTCCATTGCCAATGCATGCATTCAATGCAGGTCTGAGATCATGGAGGTCACTTTCGGACATATGAAAGTTGAACTTAATATGTACAACAGTGCAAAGTACCCTCAGTTGGACAATGAGGAATGCTTTACAGTAGATGTAATAGAAGAAATTGTTGAAGAAGAACTGCCCACTCTGCTGGAGTGGAACAACATTGTCACTAATTTAACTGAAGTATGAAACATGGTGGAGGAAGGAAGCCTAGCTTTAATGTCAGAAGACATACCCCTAGTGAGGTCTTCTGTGGGCTTAGTGCAACATTCCAATTGGAAACCTACATTGCTGCCCCTTCCTCCAACCAACAATACACCAATCCTGCCATCCATCAAACAAGCCCCTGATCTGGAGCTCAAGAAGCTGCCAGAGACATTGAAATATGCTTTCCTCGAGAAAGAAGAGAAACTTCCTGTAATTATCTCCTCTTCTCTAACCAGTGAGCAAGAGGAGGAATTGCTAACAGTTCTGAGGAAGCACAAGAAAGCAATTGGCTGGACCATTGCTGATCTGGGAGAGATTGATGCATCAATCTGTATGCATAGGATTCCTTTGGAGGAGGGCTCAACACCCTCCAGGGAAATGCAGAGAAATTTGAATATTCACATGCAAGAAGTGGTTCTAAAAGAAATCATTAAGTTGCTGGATGCTGGGGTAATTTACCCCATCTCTGATTCTGAATGGGTGGCACCAATCAAGGTGGTACCCAAGAAGTCTGGCATCACAGTGATAACAACCGACTCTGGAGAGTTGAGACCAGCCAGGGAGACCACTGGCTAGAGAGTTTGCATCGATTATCGAAAACTCAACTCCAAGACCAGAAAAGACCACTTCCCTCTCCCTTTTATTGATCAAATTTTGGATAAGTTGGCTGGGAAAGTTTTTTACTGTTTTCTTGATGGGTACTCAGGGTACAGCCAGATCCCTGTGCACCCCCTTTGATCAAGAGAAAACTACTTTTACTTATCTTTTCGGCACCTTTGCTTACAAAAGGATGCCTTTTGGACTGTGTAATGTCCCAGCCACCTTTCAGCGGTGTATATATGCCATCTTTTTTGATATGATTGATAAATTCTTATAAATTTTCATGGATGATTTTTCGGTTTATGGGGATAGCTTTGACCAATGTCTGCAACACCTCCATCAGGTCTTACAAAGATGTGAGGATACCAATTTGGTCTTAAGTTGGGAGAAGAGCCACTTCATGGTAACACAGGGAATTGTGTTGGGCCATGTGGTCTCTAAAGATGGAATTGAGGTAGACAAGGCCAAAGTTGACCTCATTGCAAATTTGCCCCCTCCAAGAACAGTTAAGCAAATCAGATCCTTCCTTGAGCACGCTGGATTCTACAGGAGGTTTATCAAAGACTTCAGTAAAATTGCTAAACCATTGTGCCACCTGCTCTGCCAGGATGTGCCCTTTGATTTTTCTGCTGAATATCTTAAGGCTTTTGAAAAACACCTGACTACACCTAGCCCTTTGAGTTTATGTGTGATGCATATGACTTGGCAATAGGTGCTTGTTGTTCTCCAAGTGTGCTTCGCTTATTGGTTGGTGGTGAAAGTTATTTAAAAATAAAAATAAAAATAGAATAAAACAGGGGATGAATCAGCACAACTCAGAAATCCTAGACCTACAAGATACAGGGTCCTTTGTAGCAAGTTTTGATAAGTAAGAGTTTGTCCCATAGGGAAAGGTGATCTAAGGCTCCAAGGGAGCCGTCTCTAGTAGTCCCTCCAGATCTATCTACAAATTTGGCAGTCCTAAAAGGAGGGGAGTTTAAGGTCACTTATTCTAAGTATTCTAATAACTAAATTACAGAAAGGATTTAGAGGATGGATGGAGTGTGGAAAATAATTATAAAAAGGTGAGAAATATGTTATTGATCCAAGGTCAGAGGAGTTTTATAACTCAGATTTAGATCTGATGTTATAGAAATCCTGTCCAGAGGCTACATTATCACCTCTGAGGAGAAAGGATCCAACCCATCTCTACTGCCATGACTCCACCCTTAGGGCTATAACCTGTCCACTTGAATGGTCACAGACTATCCCATAGGGGAGTCACTATCCAGGGATGGGTCAGAGCATAACAAATAAATCATTGCAGGCACTATTTCATCCAAAGCTACCAAACAAGAATCCATAGGAACCTCAACCTCTAAAGTTCTATATGTGGGGCTAAGGGAAAACCATGATAGCCAGGACACATAGAACCAAAGCGATTGAGTACAACCTTGATCCAAATTTGTCCCTTGCTTGAGAGAGGCTACAATGGTCGATCCTGACCTACAATCTCTATAACGGATCGGATCCAACATCGATGGCGAGATCTATACAAATATGGGGAGTGCCTCTGTACAATCCCTCACCAGGCTTCTACAAGCTCAGGTGAAAAGAAGAAGGATCCATCTTGGATCGGTGGATCAGAATCACCCTAAGGCTATAATCTGTCCACTTAAATGGTCACAGACTATCCCAGAGGTTATCCTCCTCACGGAGCCCAAAACAAAATAAGATTATCGCTGCTACCACCATGTTCACCAGGCTACCAGCTCAATCTCCCATGAGGATTTCAGATCTAGTAGGTCCTGTGGTGGGGCTAAGGATGGAAGGCCATGATAGCCCAGACACACAGGTCACTTGGATCTAAGTGGCCCTTAAAATCAGTCCTCCATTGCTTTGAAACACAGCCAAGGCAATGGAGGATCACAAGGCAGCAGCCTTGCACAGAGCATCTCACATATAAACAACAATCCCACAAAGTACAAATCCTATTGCAAAACTTCCATTAATCTAACTCAAATACATATACAAAGTCATAGACAATTCTTTGGACTATGGAGAGAAGAAAAGAAAAAGAAAAAGAAAAACTACTTACTGCTAAAAAGAAAGAGAAAAGAAAAGCGATCTGAGATAGGTTCCCAGATACCTAAACCTAAGCTAGGCCTGGGGATATATAGCAGTGGGGTCGCGGCGCATTAGGATTAGGAAACCCTAATTTTAACAATGCCACGTGGCCTTATACTGATCCTTGGATGCCTCGGGGCATGTGCACGGAGATTTGAGTGTGGGAGTGCATGCCCTAGTCACTGGAAATTTCCAGAATGCCTTCTACTGAAGAGATGGAAGTTTAGGTTCAGAGCCTCGCTAGGTAGCTATAGTTTCCCAGACTTGTCGCGTGGTAGCTCATTGCTCTTCGCTTGGATGATTTGACACTGAAGCTTCACCGTCGTGAGGTTGCCTTGGTTTGCTCTTCAGGCAGTCGCGCGGTAGCGAGTTGGGTTCTCGCTGGGTTGGAGTTCGTGAAGTTAAATAGAAAACACAGTCTCAAGCGTCGTGAGGTTGCAATTCAAGCAGTCGCGCGGTAGATTAGTCTTCGCTGGGTAGCAGTGCGAGAACTACGCGAGCTTTTCTCTTTACTTTGACTTCACGAGTTACCTCGCAAGGTTCTTTTGAGTTCTGAACTGCGCGAGGTTCTTTATCTCACTCAATCTTCGCAAGCTTGGCTTTACCTTCGCTAGGATGCTTTCTTTCTTGAATGGGCGTTATTCTTCCGAGAATTGTACTAAGCATCGCGTGATAGCTACGCTGAGGAATCTTTCAAGCTCTCTCTCTCAAATTTGTCTTAGCGAACTTCACGAGATTGAGAGAGTGCCTTGCTGCGATAACAACTGAGCGATGTGTTCTACTCTTGAGCTTCGCGAGAGCTGCGCGAGGTGGAGTTTATGAAGCTCCTCAGTCATTCATCTGTGTGAGAGGTTGCTGTAAAGCCTTGGGTAGCTTAGCTGATCTGCGCGAGGCTTCGAAGTTCATTCTTGCTGAGGGGCATCTGGTGCCAAAGTAGGCTCCATAACAGGATTCTTGGCCTTATTTCACTGCTGATTATTTCCTGAACAAAACACTTAAGAAGAGTTTATTAGGTGGCTAAGGGTCTAATCAAAGGTTAAGTTAAGGGGTGAAAAGTGGTACTTTTCAGGTCTTAACACACCCCCAAACCTCATCTTTGCTAGTCCCTTAGCAAAGCTACATTAAATCTACTCTAAAAATTAAATGCCACTTTCGTAGGGAGCACGGATACATTTAGCATATTTACCAAGCCTTTTAAACCCCTAGGTGATCCCTAGTGGAGGAGTGAAGTCTCCTGAGGGTTTTCGGTGAAGACACCCACAAACTTCTTCAATGAAATAGTTAACTAAAGTGCAATGTCATCCAATGAGCAGTTAAGGAATTAGATTTAGTCTACTCATGAATCAGCATAAAAGAAATTTAATTCATTGGTTGCACAGGAACTTAGACAACATAAACTCTCATGTTTGCACAGCATTTCCAAATAATTTGTGATCACAGAAAACTGCACAAGTGTATGTCAGCACTGAGCTTATCCTTATGTCAGAAAATTTGGTTAAGGTCATATATAATGCATTCAAGTTCAGACCCAAAAGAAAGCTTTACAGGGCATACTCTCATCAAGGTTTGTTGAGGGGTTCAGTTTCTCACAGGCTCAAGAGCAGTTACATCTCCCAACTGGGTTTGTAAGCATGAGCATAAGCAGAGTTCTTAAGTGCTGGCATCATTGTCAGTTTCTCACCATAGATTGGATAATTCCTTATCTTCACATGGCAGCTCACTCAATCTTTGGATCACAAGGGCTTTTAACTGGGTTGGAATGTGGCTTATGGAGTATGGTTAAAAAGAATGGAAGGTTTGAAAAGGGGTTCAAAAATTGAGAACTCAGTAGGTGCAGGAGGTGGTTCATGACTTCACCTTCTTGAATTCAGCTCCCTTCATCTTCTTTGAGATTTTCAGATTTGAAGTGATCAGTTTCTCTTCTTGATTTTGATTTTCCAATGAAGGTTCCTCTTGATTTCTCTCTTATTCCTCTTTATTATTATTATTTGTTTGTTTCTTTCTGTTGGAGTTTTCTCCTTTTTATTTTGTTTTTGCTTTTCAGAAATGCCACCATGTCCTCAGTTACCATTCTGCCAGAATAGATGCTTCTTCTCCATTCACCTAATGCTGACCATAGCTAGTCCATCTTCAACTCTTTCTCCTTTACCTTCTGAATTCTCAGAGTGAGGGTAGGTTGAATCAGGTTCATAGGTTCAGGTTCAAGTACTCAGGTGTATTTTGAAGAAATTTAGGATTTAAAGCTCAAAGGGGTTATGGACAAGGGCAGTTGCTTTAGGATTGATCTTTTTAGGCTCAAACTGTCCAAGAGAAGGCCTTGATCCTTTCACAGGTCTCATGAGTACTGTCAGTTGTTTCAACTTGGAGTTACCTAACTTCTAGTGAGCACGGACTCACCAAATCCTTAGAACTAGAAGAAATGCCTTAGTTACTCCTCAAAGAAAAAATTTTGTAGGCCCAATTCTCACTGGTTATGGTCATCCTTTGAACTTTCAAGTATGTCCTCACCTTTTTCTCTCTCTAATGATTCACTAAGTGCAGATACAAGTGGGTTTCCTTGGTGAAACTATTATGGAAATGTGGAATATTAGAAGTCTATAATGTTCAATGTTTGCATAAATTTTAAACTTCCTAATTTCATGATTCTTAAGTGAACAGAGGTCCATTTCCATATTGCTCAGATGAGTCTGCTGCACTTATGTTAACTATTCCATTGGCAGGGTCTGCCTGCCATACCCCCAAACCTATGAGGAGCACTGTCCTCACTGGTTCAAGGTCAATGTGCAGCAGACTTATTACAACATAAAAGAAAAGGAAAACAAAACATACAGACAAAGCACGACAGTAAAGACAGGGGAAAAATCTATGAAATATTAGAAATGTACAAAATACAAGAGAACATATGTAAAAGAAATAGAGGAAATCCTAGGTATAATCTAATCAGAATTTGGATTAAAATTTATCCCAGCCCATCTTCCTTGCATGTTCTTGAAGGAGAGCCTCTTCTTCTTTCTTCTTCTGGGGATCCATTAAGCTTCTGCTAATCCCCCATTGTCTTTTAGCAAATGTGGTGGGAGTGAGGTCAGCAGATAACTCCCCCACTGGTATCTTGTATCCTCCCCTCAGAAGTAGTCTGGATATGAGTCTTCCATAGGGGAGAGTGTGGCTCTTCTTTTGCAGCCCCAGCTTCACCATTGTATCCTTCATGGCCTCGAAGATCAACCATGCAGCATTGAATGCATGGCCCAGAGAGAAGGAATACAGAGCATCAGCAATTGGTGTCCTCCTTTCTTGCTGATGGCCGGAGCAATAGATGTTCTTCCTCAAAACTTGATCAATGAACAGCAGTTTGGGCTCCAAATCTCTTCTTCTGATGGAGTCCCCTGTGGCCTTCAAGCCTCTGGTAATGGCATGGGCAATTGTGTCAATGGGGGCACTCACAGGGGCACCATAACCGCAATTGGGATCAAATCTGGTAGGGATGCCCAAGACTTCAGTGATCAACTCCGGGCTAAGCATCATCTCAAAGTTGTCAACTAATGCAAGGAGGCCTGGCTGCCCTTGTGTGTCGGGGTCTGAGCCTAAGGTGCTGGTAGAAGAGTTGCACTAACCTAGGGTAGGCTAGTGCAGGAATCATTTGGAGGGGAGACACCAGCCTATGCTAATAACTCGATGGCAGGTGCTGACAATGACTCAGATTCAAAGAAAGAGATATAAAAAATGGCTTCAGGTTCTAAGGGAATGGAAAGGAGGAGCTCAGAGGGTGTAGAATAATCCGATGTTGGTGCAGCCTGCTCCGGTACCATCCCCTTCCCTTTCTGCAGAGCCATAGAAGACTTGGCTTTCTTAGGTGCAGGCTCCACAGTGGCCTTGTCCCTAGCTCTATTCACAGGTGCACTTTTAGGAGCCATCCCAACTTCCTTGGTGAGTGTGGAGTTACAAATTTGAAAGGAAATACTAGGAGCTGAGTCTAACCCTAAAAGTTAGGGTTCTATTTAATGGAACACACAAAGGATCTCAAGAGCTCTAAACAGGGGGCAACTATTAATGGGAGCTTGAAGAACAAAAATCCTGAAGTTCGAAGTGAACAATGATCTGGGGACAGGGTGCTAAAGGAGAGAGGTGGAGAGGAGTGGGAGCTAGGGTTTCACTGGTAAGAGAGGAAAGAGAAAGCAGTAAGGAAAAGTAGCGCAGGGTGGGATTTAAATATCGCGAAGCTCGGCGCGCTTTGGAAACGTCCGCCCGCTGGTTGGGAATGAATAGGTTGCGAGATTAGATGTTCCTTGAAACTGTGTGATGCAGCCCACCCAGTTCTTTGAAACTCGCGACAGCACAACAAAGTAGTTCCTTATGAAGTGCGCGAGATGGGACAAAACTTATTATTCAGAACCCCGCGATGGCTTAATCGAGACAGAATTCACTCACCCACCAGTCCGCTGTTTGACCCTTACCAAAGGGGTGGATTCTCTCACAGACTCTCTTCCAGGGACACCCCTAATCATTATAAAGCATTCACAATTCTTATACTCTTAAGGTAAGAAAGTGACACGTCACGCAAAGCATTCAAATCATCATTCAATCACTTAAAATTATCACACAGGGGAAGTTGGTTTCAAAGTAGGCATTAAAGCACGAAACTCAAATTTCAACAAGATTGCAAACTATTCCTATAAACTGTAAAGTACATATTATACAATGATGCATAGTTCTTATCATCAATTCAATGAAAGATCCCCTTCAGGTTCTGAGGATCCTTCACCAATCAAAAATTGGCCCTTGGGATTAACCACTGGTTGTCTGGGCAACCTTCCCTCTTCTCTTTTGGCTAGGGTGTTCGCTACTTGTCCAATCTGCTCCTCCATCTTCTTGATGCTCAGACCATGAGAGTTCACAGTCTGAGCCAAGGAACCCAAGTTTTGCAATGAAGCCAAGACTTGGTCCTCAAAAGAAGTATTTCTTGGTTGAGAAGGGGGTAGAACCAACTGATTTTGCTGCTGATGGGGCTGCTGGTGGTGCTGGAAGGTAGACCTCGGGGCATGCCCTTGATTGAACTGTTGCTGTGGCCTTTGTGGTAAAGCCAACATCTGCTGGGGCTGCATGTAGTTATCTTACTTCCACCTCAGATTTGGGTGGTCTCTCCATTGGTAACCAGCATTTTGGTGCTGGTATCCATATGGTCACTGTTGTAGCCCCAGTTGTTCTTGGACATAAGGTGAGCAACATGCAAGATGTTCCAACATTAATTCAGGAAATTACCCTGCAGATGGACATTCCTCCACTGTGTGCTGTGGGGACTGGCATATCAGACATGACTCCGCCACATGAGCAGCCCTTCTGGGTTGCATCACAGTCAATAATTTATCAAACTTCATAGAGAGGTTTGCCATCTGCAGTTGTAGGTCATTGTTCCCAAACACATCATAAATTTTTCCTTTGGATCCAGCAACAGGCCCCACCTTTGACTCAGATTCCTGATGAGTTCTTGCCAAGGATGGCTTTTGAAAAGCATTCTCACTAATCGCCTCAAACAATTCCCATGCCTCCTCAGCAGTCTTGTGCATGTAGCATCCACCACAAGAGGCATCGACCATATCTCTATTTTTCTCATCAATCCCATTGTAGAAGCTTTGTACAAGCTGCCACTCAGGGATCTTGTGGTGGGGGCATTGTTTGAGCATCGCTTTAAACCTATCCCAAGACTGGTTAAAATCTTCAGTTGGGGATTGAGAAAACGTAAGAATCTCTTTTCTCAACTGGCTAGTTTTGGTCTCAGGGAAGAACTTGGTTAGAAATCTGGTTTGCAGGTCTTTCCATGAAGCAATGCTATTGTTGGGAAGAGTGGCTAACCAGGTACTGACCCTATCCTTCAGAGAGAAGGGAAAGAGTCTGAGCTTAGTAGCCTCAGGTCCCAAACCAGTGATATTAAAAGTGGTGCACAAGGCCAAGAACTGGTCAATATGCTTGTAAGGGTCTTCTTTGCTAAGCCCATGGAAAGCTGGCAGCATCTGAATGATTGAAGTTTTTATCTCATAATTCTCCCGAACATCAAGGAATTGAATGCTAAAAGGGGAGTTGTAGTCATCCGGAGCATTCAACTCCTTGAGAGTTCTGGGGTGTTTTTCACCCATAGTTGCTGCCGCAAATTTACCTGGGGGCTCTCCTGTGGTGTGCCTATCTCTTCTAAGTCTCCTTCCCCTTTCTAACTCAGGGTTTAGAGGCTCTAAAGTAGGGCTGAGGGATCTCCTCCCTAGCATACAAGCACACCCACAGCAAGGAAAGCTTCTTGTAGGCACATTGCAAAAGAATACTTGTACACAAACAAATTTATCTAATTATTTTACAGCTATCCAAAGAATACATTTAAACTATCCTAGATACTGCTGGAAAAATTGTTAAAAAGAAAGATAGACAGAGCTTTAGAGTCGGAGAGTTTGCACACAGAGGTAGCTACGCTCCAATTGCAGTCCAACTATCCTTCACTGCTGCTGTCCAGAACTGTAAGAAAGATTCACAATTATCTTAGCAGTATCAATTATTCACATGTATAAAGAATACTAAGAATACAAAAACTAAGGGTCTACTATTAGATCATCTCTCCCTGGCAACGGCGCCAAAAACTTGTTGTTCTCCAAGTGTGCTTCGCTTATTGGTTTGTGGTGAAAGTTATTTAAAAATTAAAAAAAAAATAGAATAAAACAGGGGATGAATCAGCACAACTCAGAAATCCTAGACATGCAAGATACAGGGTCCTTTGTAGCAAGTTTTGATAAGTAAAAGTTTGTCCCACAGGGAAAGGTGATCTAAGGCTCCAAGTGAGCCGTCTCTAGTAGTCCCTCCAGATCTGTCTACAGATCTGGCAGTCCTAAAAGGAGGGGAGTTTAAGGTCACTTATTCTAAGTATTCTAATAACTAAATTACAGAAAGGATTGAGAGGATGGATGGAGTGTGGAAAATAATTATAAAAAGGTGAGAAATATGTTATTGAGCCAAGGTCCGAGGAGTTTTGTAACTTAGATTTAGATCTGATGTTATAGAAATCCTGTCCAGAGGCTATATTATCACCTCTCAGGAGAAAGGATCCAACCGATCTCTATTGCTATGACTCCACCCTTAGGGCTATAACTTGTCCACTTTAATGGTCACAAACTATCCCATAGGGGAGCCACTATCCAGGGATGGGTCAGAACATAACAAATAAATCATTGCAGGCACTATTTCATCCAGGCTACCAGCTCAAGAATCCATAGGGAACCTCAACCTCTAAAGTTCTATATGTGGGGCTAAAGCTGGAAAATAATGACAGCCCAGACACATAGAACCAGCAAACGATTGAGTACAACCTTCGATCCAGCTGTCCATTGCTTGAGAGAGGCTACAATGGTCCAGTCACCAGCCTACAATCTCTATAACCAGATCAGATCCAACATCTGCTGGCAGATCTATACAAATATGGGGGAGTCTGCCTCTGTACAATCCCTCACCAAGCTTCTACAAGCTCAGGTGAAAAGAAGAAGGATCCATCTTGGATCGGTGGATCAGAATCACCCTAAGGCTATAATCTGTCCACTTAAATGGTCACAGACTATCCCAGAGGTTATCCTCCTCACGGAGCCCAAAACAAAACAAGATTATCACAGCTACCACCATGTTCACTAGGCTACCAGCTCAAGCTCCCATGGGGATTTCAAATCTAGTAGGTCCTGTGGTGGGGCTAAGGCTGGAAGACCATGATAGCCCAGACACACAAGTCATTGGATCTGAGTGGCCCTTAAAATCAGTCCTCCATTGCTTTGAAACACAGCCAAGGCAATGGGGGATCACAAGGCAGCAACCTTGCACAGAGCATTTCACATATAAACAACAATCCCACAAAGCACAAATCCTATTGCAAAACTTCCATTAATCTAACTCAAATACATATACAAAGTCATAGCCAGCAATTGCTGGACTATGGAGAGAAGAAAAGAAAAAGAAAAAGAAAAGCTACTTACTGCTAAAAAGAAAGAGAAAAGAAAAGCGATCTGAGATAGGTTCCCAGATACCTAAACCTAAGCTAGGCCTGGGTATATATAGCAGTGGGGTCACGGCGCATTAGGGTTAGGAAACCCTAATTTTAATGATGCCATGTGGGCTTATACTGATCCTTGGATGCCTCGGGGTGTCTGCATGGAGATTTGAGCATGGGAGTGCGTGCCCTAGTCACTAGAAATTTCCAGAATGCCCTCTGCTGAAGAGATGGAAGTTTAAGTTTAGAGCCTCGCTAGGTAGCTGTAGTTTCCCAGACTTGTCACGTGGTAGCTCATTGCTCTTCGCTGGGATGATTTGACACTGAAGCTTCAGCAGTCGCGTGGTTGCCTTGGTTTGCTCTTCAGGCAGTCGTGCAGTAGAGAGTTGAGCTCTCGCTGGGTTAGAGTTCGCGAGGTTGAATAGAAAACACAGTCTCAAGGGTCGCGAGGTTGCAATTCAAGCAGTCGCGCGGTAGATTAGTCTTCACTGGGCAGCAGTGCGAGAACTGCGTGAGCTCTTCTCTTTACTTGGACTTCGCGAGTTACCTCATGAGGTTCTTTTGATTTCTGAACTACGCGAGGTTCTTTGTCTCACTCAATCTTTGCGAGCTTGGCTTTGCCTTCGCCGGGATGCTTTCTTTCTTGAATGGAGCGCGAACTGTGAGAGGTGTTCTTCTTCTGAGAATTGTACCCCGCGGTGACTGTGCGATAGCTGCGCGAGGAATCTTCTGAAGCTCTCTCTCCTTAGCTATCTTAAGCGAACTTCGTGAGATTGAGAGAGGTCTGCTTTGAATTGCGCAACACTGAGCGATGCATTCTACTCTTGAGCTTCGCGAGAGCTATGCGAGGTTGAGTTTCTGAAGCTCCTCAGTCATTCATCTGCGCGAGAGGTTGCTGTAAAGCCTTGGGAAGCTCAGCTGATCTGCGCGAGGCTTCAAAGTTCATTCTTGCTGAGGGGCATCTGGTGCCAAAGCAAGCTCCATAACAGGATTCTTGGCCTTATTTCACTGCTGATTATTTCCTGAATAAAACACTTAAGATGAGTTTATTAGGTGGCTAAGGGTCTAATCAAAGGTTAAGTTAAGGGGTGAAAATTGGTACTTTTCAGGTCTTAATAGTGCTGTCCTGGGCTAGCGAAAGGATAAGCTGCCTGTGGTCATTGCATATCTTAGCAAATCACTTACTGAAGCTCAGCTAAACTACACAACCACTGAGAAAGAGCATCTGGCAATGGTTTTTGCTGTGGATAAGTTTAGACCTTACCTACTTGGGTCTAAAACTGTCATCTCCCTGTGGAGTTAGAACACAAGGTCTATTGGGCCATCAAACATTTAAATCTTGATCTAACTTCTGCTGGTCTTCACAAGTCGCTGCAGCTGTCTGAATTGGAAGAACTAAAGATGGATGTGTATGCCAATGCCAGGATCTACAAGGAAAGGTTTAAAACTTTCTTTGACAAAGGGCTGCTGAGAAAGAGTTTCATTGTTGCTGATAAGGTTTGGTTGTTTAACTCCAAACTTAAGTGTTTTCTTGTCAAATTGAAATCCAGATGGGAAGGTCCATACATTGCTATGCATGTTTCCCCATCTGGTGCTGTGGAAATCAAGGATCCCAAGTCTGGGAGAACCTTGAAGGTGAATGGTCAAAGGGTTAAGCCTTGTTTGGAAAAACCTGCCGAACTCATGGACACCATTCACCTTCAAGGACCTCCTTCTTCAAACTGATCCACAGGTGTGTCATTATTGTATCATATGTATGATATTTTTGGTTGATTTATCTTACTTGTTTCTATTCTTTAGGATTTGTTCGTGGTCTTATCTGAATCTGGACCAATCTATTTTAAGTTTTTGATGCATGGTTTGAATCTTACTATTTTTCAATAGATAGCTTTTATTGCACGCCTAGTATGGGAGGTCATTTTTTATTGGATGACTGAGTTTACATGTGTCTAGAGGTAGCCAAAGGAGAAAGTCATGCTCAGGATTCAACCACAAGCAAACGGGCAAAGGGGCAGAACAGAGAGCACATGCTCTCTATTTTATACCTTACTGTCGCTGCGTGCAAAATGAAAGTCTGGGAGACTATCGCGAGATTCAAAAGCGATCGCGAGGTTAAAAAGGAAGTCTGGGAGAATTTCTTACAGTTCACATGGAAACATTCAATAGTTGTCGCGAGATTCATGCGTACCTGAGAACTTTTTGTGCAATTCACATTGGGCCATCCATCCACCATCGTGCGATTCCTTTACACGAGCGAACCTCTCGCGCAGTCCACATCGAGCTATTCAATAGTTATTACGAGATTATCAGGTTGTCGCAAGGTTCACAAGGTAATCTGGAAGACTCTCGCGCAATTCAACATAAATACTTCATTTATTGTTGCGAGATTCTGAGTCTGTCGCGAGATTCAAAATGAACCTCAGAGATTTTCATGCAATCCAAAAGAAACCTAGGAGCCGCTCGCGCGATTCACATGAATTAATCTCACTCTGTTGCGCACTCCAGGGACAACTTGAGAGATTGTCGCGCAATCCAGTTTTAATCAACACCTTCGCTAGGTTCATTTCCAAACCCGCGACCAGATGTTCCAAAGCGCGCCAAGCTTCGAGATAAGTATTTCAACCCCGCGCTTTGGCCCTTTTTCATTATTTTCATCCTTCTTCCCTCTGCAAAACCCTAGCTTTTGGAGCTCTCCCCTCTCCCTTCCAGCATCACTCCTATAGCTCATCATTCACTTCACAATTCTATAGAGTTGTTCCCAACATCACCCCCATCCATTGCCCTCTACTCAGAGATCTTGAGGTGCCCTGTGCATCAAATAAAACCAAACCCTAGATTTCAGCCTCTGTTTCTCATACTATAGGACAGAGTTAGATATGGCTCCAAAATCTACACAGAAGAGAAAAGGGAAGGACAAGGACCCTACAGAGACCACCCCTAAAAAGGCCAAGACTTCAAAGTCCCCCAAAAAAGGAAAGGAAGTGGTTGAGGAGGCGACGGTACCAACCACTAAGTTCTCTACTCCTTCTGAGCTCATGGAATCCATTCCATTTGAGCATGAAACAGCCTTTGATGTACCATTTTTTGAGAAAGAACCTCTCTCTGCCCCTGCAGTACAATTTATGAGCAAAGCGGGCCTGATGCTATTGATGAGAGGAATTCCAGCACTAGCCTACCCCAGGCTAGTGCAGCTATTTTATCAGCACATCAAGGTCAAGAAGGACAATGATGGACAAGGGTGCTTGCTGGTGCTGATTGACGACTTTGATATGTTAGTGGGCCCCAAGATGATAGCTGAAGTGTTGGGCATCCCAGCAGCATTCAATCCTAGCTGTGGATATGGCCCCCCTCTGAGTGCATCGATTGATACAATTGCACTGGCCCTAACTAGATGATTAAAAGCCACCGGGGACTCAATCAGAAGGGGGGAGATCGAACCTGAACTGTTGTTCATTGACCAAGTCCTGCGGAAGAACATATATTGCTCAGGACATCAGCAAGAGAAGAGAACCCCCATTGTGAATGGTGTCTACTCCTACCACATGGGCCATGGCTTCCATGCAGCCTAGCTAATTTTTGAGGCTATGAAAGACACTGTGGAGAAGTTAGGGTCCAACAAGAAGCCTCACACTCTACCCTATGTAAGAATCATTATCTTGCTGTTGATCAAGGGGGGATACAAGATAGGACGGACTGAGCAGACCACCACCCTTACCCCTACTACCTTTTCCAAGAGGCAACGGGGAATCAGCAGGAGCTTGATGGAGGGCCAGAAAAAGAAGAAAGCTAAGGCTCAGGTCCTGCACAAGCAAACAGAAGCGGCAGCAGGATTAGGGCCTACCCCTACAACAAAGGAGGTGCCTCCAGAGATTATCACTTCCATCGCTGCAGCAGCCCCTGTTACCCCTACATTCACCACCCCTCTTGCATCCATCTCTCACCCCCCTCTGTTTCCATTATCCATGCCCACTCCCCCTTCACCTGTGCTTGGTCCATGGGAGGACTCACCATCCCCTACCTTACCTCAATACACAGCCATAATCCCCCCCTTATCTCCACCTAAGCCTACCAGCCCCCCACTCATCTCCTATAAAAAATGAAAGACCACTAAGACCATCCAAACCATCTCACAGACACCACCCTCAATACCTTCTATCTCCCTTGACCCACCCCACCTTGAAGAAACTACCACCCCAGTCATATCTACTACATCCCCTCTCCCAGACATTGACTTAACCCTTAACACATCCATAGGCTTCCAAGCCTTCATCTTTACATCCCTTGAAACAATGCCTGCCTACTACACCCCTCTGCCAGACTCCCAAACTACCTCCCAGCACCACTCCCCAGAACCCCACTCTTCCCCTCCCTCTACTTTCCATCATGCTCCTTCCTCCCCTTTCCAACCAGTACCCTCTTCTTCCCAAACCCAACCTCCTAGCTTCGACACACTAACCCTCAGCCTACCCCTTATCCAAGACATACAAGCACAATTATCCACCAATACCCAAAAATAGGACCAGATGCAGGCTGAACTCACCTCCATCCAATCCACCCTACACTCCTTCACCACTCCACCCATCCCTCCACCATCCATTTCAACTCCCCTGGTCCTGTCCACTAACAAAGAAACCCAAACAGACTTCTCTCCTGACTTTCACACCCTCCCACCATCAACATTAACTTCTACCCCCCCATTTCCTTTCCTACCTTTCACTGTTCCCATCTTTCCCTCACCTCCAGCCCCTACACCCCTCTTATCTCCCCCCCCCCCCCCCCACCTTCTCTACCAAATCTACACAAACAGACCCAGAACCTGACCCCATTCTCCCACCACTTGACTTCCCTACTATCATCCCCCCTTCTCCCCCCAGGACCAAGCACACTTTGCCCCTTCCACTTCCTATCTACCCATAGCTCCAAAACATCATTTTTACAGCCCTCCCTACCTCACCATCATCCATCACATGAGGGATAATGCATACCAGAGGAAGGATGTCCTGAGAGGCATGGCCAAGCTTCGCCAATCAATTAAGACCCCCTGCTGGAGCAGATTGATAAAATGACGGAGGAACACGGACAGCAGCTTCTGGGCATCTCATTGGGGTGGACTAACATTTTGGATGTCTACCAAAAGGCCAAGGCTACAGCTACTTATCATCAGATAAATTGGGAGTATGAGAAATCTAATGCTGCTGCAGCGAATGCTAGGGCAAGAATGATTGAAAAATGACTTAACAATGCACAGGAAATCCAAAAAATCCAAAAGGAGATCCATGAGACTGACATCCTCAAATATCAAATCAAGATAGTCTCATTAGAATTCGCATTGGCTGCACCCCGAAATGAACCTTACCAGCCGACCCCCATCTCTGTTTACATGCCTGCGCCTGAGCCAACTACTACTCCAGCTTCACCTGCCCAGTCTGAGGAGGCAACACCTAAGCCCCAGCAAGACAAAGGAAAAGCTCTTGCTTCACCTCCTAAGGAGCAGCCTCCATCTATAGAGCAACCTACCCCCACCACGGCCTCTGCTGAACCACCACAGAAGCAAACTTATCCTCAGTGGAGGAAAGTCACTGCCAAGAGGTCTGCCCCCAAAGCTGTCCCTTTAAAATTTGGCAAAGAGGCTGCTGGCCAGTCTGAAGAGGCACAGCCCCCTGCCCAACCTGAGTCCACTGGTAAAGAGAAATCCCCAGTGGTTCCCCCTGCAGAAGCTAAAGCCAAATGCAAAGGCAAAGGAAAATCCCTTGCCACCCCCCCTACTAAGCGCAAAGGAAAAGCCCCTCAAGAACCCAAGGAACCAAAGGCCCCCAAGCAACCAAAAGTAAGGATGAGGGCACCTAAAGCTCCATCTACAGTGAAAACACCAGCCAAAAAGAAAAAGGAGACGGAGGATAAGAAGAAACAAGGCAGAGCTGCCCTTAAGGCACCAGCTAAAAAGATGGGCTGGGATTTCCTTACAGAATCAGATTCAGATTAGATCCTAGTTTTTAGATTGTAGATTAGGGTTTTCTTCTTGTAACTACATTTGTAAATATTTTCTTCTACTTTAATAGAATTGCTACTTTTTGTCTATTGCTTTGTTCTGTGGGCTTTTTTCTGTTTGTTTGCTAGTTTTAATTTTGTTCTTTTTGCCATTTATGAGAAAAGATTAGGGAGGATATGTTTCTTTGAAACAGTAATCCATGTGGAGGATAGATGTCATTGGTGGTTATATAAATTTGTGCAAATACCTGCCTCTGGGATTGCAATGGCCTCTTCTTCAAATTGATGAG
This sequence comes from Chloranthus sessilifolius, assembly GCA_021018995.1. Classification (NCBI taxonomy): domain Eukaryota; kingdom Viridiplantae; phylum Streptophyta; class Magnoliopsida; order Chloranthales; family Chloranthaceae; genus Chloranthus; species Chloranthus sessilifolius. The sequence goes on from CM037598.1 coordinate 51,673,617, forward strand.
CCATGTTAGGCTACCTCGCGAAGATCCCCAGCTCAGCTGTGCGAGAAATGTCCTTTACTCATCACTGATTGCTCTTTGCGAGGATCCCTGCACGATACACTTACCTCTTTAAGTATCATGCCTATCTTTGGACAATCAGTTAATGCTCCTTCAGTTTTCCAAAAAGCCAGTTGTGTGTTTCTTCTTTCCCCACACAACACTCATTTATTACCAAGTTTGAAAAGGGGCACAATTTCAATTCCGCCGATTCATGTTCCCTCGTCCCTCTCTTTTAAACCGACCATCCGTCCCTTTTCATCTCATCCCTCCTCTTCTACCCCTAGAAGTCCATACCTCCTCACACAAATGGCGGATGACACCCCCTTCGGGTTTGATACACTTACCTCTTTAAGTATCATGCCTCTCTTTGGACAATCAGTTAATGCTCCTTCAGTTTTCCAAAAAGCCAGTTGTGTGTTTCTTCTTTCCCCACACAACACTCATTTATTACCAAGTTTGAAAAGGGGCGCAATTTCAATTCCACCGATTCATGTTCCCTCGTCCCTCTCTTTTAAACTGGCCATCCGTCCCTTTTCATCTCATCCCTCCTCTTCTACCCCTAGAAGTCCATACCTCCTCACAAAAATGGCGGATGACACCCCCTTCGGGTTCCCAATCAAATTCTTCCCCATCTGGGAAGATCCCCCACGGCCAAAGGAGTCGGACCCCTTGCAATTTCTCTGGGATGAATTTGACGAGGTCCAGCGGATCCTCGCCAAGGAGGAAAAGAAAAGAGTAAAAGGGAGAAGAGAGAAAAGAGGAAGAAGAAAACAATGGCAACACCTGCATCTCCCCCTCCATCTTCCTCAAACCCTCCCCCGGCTACACATTGACCCCCCCCCATTTTGTCTTTTCCTTTTCAATGTTTTTGTTTTATTTTCTTTTTATTTTAATACAAGTTTCTTTTAGTTTCATACTGTTCCGTTTGCATTTTCTGTTTCTCTCTCTTCTTCAATGTTTATTTTTGTCTATCTGCTTAGATTCTACTACTTTTTATCACTCTGAACCAATGAGGATAATGCTCCGAATGGTTTGGGGTTGTGGCAGTCTGCCAGTAGAATAGTTAATTTTAGTGCAGTAATGGTGGTTTAACTGGGATGAATAAAGTTAATTTTCACTTAACTTCATACAATGAGGAAACATGTAAAAATTTAAATATTTTGGCAAACTTTTGGAAATAGATAGAAGTTGATCTTGACACCACCATGAAGCTAATATTTGAAAAAATTTTGAGTTAAGTACTCAGCGAGCCTAAGAGGAGAGAAACAGACGAAAATACACCCCATGAGTTAAAAATTGAAGACCATACCTAGTGAGATTTGGGCCCACTATTTTCTTTGAAAGATTGTTTTTGGCATTATTTCTGCTCTAAGGACTGAGTGAATCAAGACTTTTTCACTAGAAGTTGTACAACTCCAAATCAAAACTAATTGATAACACTCATGAGACTAAGGAAATGATCCAAGGCCCTCATTTGGACAGTTTGAGCCTAAAAATCCAACCTTTTAAAATCTGCCCTTTTGCATACACTAGTTGAGCCTTAAAAACATATTTTTTCTTTCACAAACACTAGAAAACTTGCACCTTAACCTCATTACCTGAGTCAACCTTACCCTCACTCTGAGAATTCAGAAGGTATAGGAGAAGGAGGTAAAGATACTGAGAATGGTCCAATATTCTGTGGAAGGTGAAGAAAAGCAACTTGTGTATCAATGGCAGTTGTGTGGCATTTCATCAAAAGAATGAATAAAACAAATAAAAAGAGAAAAAGAAAGAGAAGTCTAGAGAACATCATCATCTGAAAATTGAAAAGAAGAGGAGAAGTTGGCCACTTTGTCTCTGAAATAGAAGAGGAAGATGAAGTTTTTACTGGAATGAAGGTTGTGAAGTCATGAACCACTCCTTACCTTGCTGATTTCTCAATTTGGATTCCCTTTTTACCCCTTTTATTCTTTACACCCCTCAGCCATAAGCCACATTACAAACCATTCTAAAAGACCTTGTGGATCCAAAGTCAAATGAGTTGTCATGTGAAGATGAAGAGTTGCTCAATCTATGGTGAAAATCCTTGAAGATGTCAGAAATTAGAAGCTTGGCCTATGCTCATGCTTGCAAACCCATTTGGGGTCTGCAACTACTCTTGAGCTGTTGAGATTATGAACACCCTCAGTTTATTAATGTTGAGAGATAGCCCTAGTGAGAATTGGGTCTGAATTTTTACCTCTTTAGGGTGGTATCTAACCTGGATCTTAAATCAAAGGCAAGCTGGGTACTGATTTTCATACATTGAAATTCTAATGTTAAATAAATGGTGGTCAAGCAAACACATGTTAACTTTTAAGTTCTAAATGGCCTGCAAACATTGCTGCAGTTTCCTCTAAGTGTTAAATGGGTGTGGAATGAAACTTTAAACATTTGAATCTATGTTGTCATTATCTGTACTACACTTAACTGATTTTAATGGTGAAGTTTGTGAGTGTCTTCACTAAAAACCCTCAGGAGACTTCACTCCTCCACTAGGGATCACCTAGGGGTTTAAAAGGCTTGGTACATATGCTAAATGTATCTGTGATCCCTACGAAAGTGGCGTTTACATCTTTGCTAAGGGATTAGCAAAGATTAGGTTTGGGGGTGTGTTAAGACCTGAAAAGTATCACTTTTCACCCCTTAACTTAATCACTGTTGGACCCTTAGTCATTTCATAAAAGTGTTTTAAGCTTGTTCTGCAGATAATAAACAGCAGCTGCCAATAAACCCCTAACCATGCCAAGAAGCTCACTGTTGACCCAGAGGCCCCTCAGAAATGTGAAGATAGAACCCAGACAGAGAGTTGGATGTAGCATAGGCATAACAAATCAGAAACAGACCAAGAAGAATGCCTCGCACAGATGTCGCAGGGTTTAATTGAGCCATAGATAATGCCTTCGCGCAGTTGTCACGGTCTTCTAAAGGAAGAACAACAACTGGTTGCGCAATTTGCTCGCCGTTCTCGAGCGGTTTGGTGCCAGAAAGAATTGAAAAGCATGCTTCATGAGGTCCTCGTGAGGCTCAGTGTAAAGCATTCGCGCAGTCTCGCGCAGCTCAGAAGAAGAACCGTTAAGCTTCACGCGACTCACTCAGAAGAGAGAGCTTCAGGTATTCCTGCGTGCAAGTGTCGCACAGTAGCCGCGAGATACAGACCTTCAGAGAAATGCTCACACAACCCAGGAACTCATGAACACAACTTCCTCGCGAGGATCTCTCATGAGATTCACCAAGGGACGAATCGCGCGAGCAATCCCCACGCCATTCAAAGCTGGAAGAGCAATCTTGTGATAGCCATTTGTATTCCGCGATGACTAAACTACAAATCCCGCAACTGCATGAATTTCAAGTCAGTTCAACCCCGCGATGCCAATTCTATCACGCGGAAAGATCTAAAATCGTTTCTACCCAGTGAGGATCGAATTCTAAACTTCTCCCCACTTCTACAAGGGCAATCTGGGAATTTTCAGCAATTAGGGCACGCACTCCAAGGCTTTAATCTCTGTGCACACACCCCGAGGCATCCAAGGGACAAGAATGAGCTGTAATTACATTGAGAAATTAGGGTTTTCCTAACCCTAATTGGAGGGGAAGCCGACTACTATATAAGCCTAAGCCTAGCTTAGGTTTGAGGAGACTCTCTTTTGAACTTAACTTCTGTGCTTCTTCTTAAAACTGACAGTAGAATTACAATAGGTTAAGGTTAGGGTTTAGGAGTTTTCTTATTTTTCCTTTTTCTTTCTCTCCATAGTGCAGCATTTGCTGGCTATGCCCTTTGTATGATTATCTGGTATAGATTTTAATGGACTTTTTATAATAGGATTTGTTACATGTATGGGATGTTATTTCTGTTGTGAGTTGTGTTGTACAAGGCTGCGGCCTTGAGATCCTCTATTGCTAAGTTGCTTTGTAAGTAATGGAGGATTGCTTCTAAGGTGCTATTTAGATTTAAGTGACCTGTGTGTCCAGGTTAGGCACTTTGCAGGCCTTCTCCCACCACAGGACCCGCTAAATCTAAATCCCTATTGGAACTTGTGCTTGTAGCCTTGGGAACATGGTGGCGGCAGCAATGTTCTTGTTCTGTGTTAGCTATTTGTGAGGGGGATAACCTCTGTGGATAATCTGTGACCATTCAAGAGGACAGATTATAGCCCTAGGGTGAGGCCAAGTCATGGAACTAAGACAAATTCTTCTTCTCTGCACTTGTGCTTGTAGCCTTATGAGAGATTCTACAGTGACAGACTCCCCTATAGTTGAATAGATCCGCCATCAGATTGCAGATCTGACTTGGCTGTAGAGATTATAGGCTTGTGACTGGATCACTGCAGTCTTTCTCAAGCAGTGAACAGCCATGCTTTAAAGCTAGTACTCAAACTCTTGCTGGTCCTGTATGTTCAGGCTTGTGCACTTTGTAGGCCTAGCCCCACACACAGAACTTTAGAGGATGAGGTTCCTATGGATTCTTGAGCTTGTAGCCTGGATGAAGTAGTGCCTACAATGATAAACTTGTTCTGAACCATCTCTGGATTGTGGTTCCCCTATTGGATAGTCTGTGACCATTTAAGTGGACAGGTTATAGCCTGAAGGGATTGGATCATGGCACAAGGGTGAGTTGGATTCTTTCTCCTCTTTGGTGATAATGTAACCATTGGACAGGATTTCTATAGCAACAGATCTGAGTCTGAGTTACAAGACCATCAGATCTGTACCTAATAACATACTTCTCACCCTTTTAAAGTTATTTTCTCACTCCACCACCCCTCTTTACCCTTTCTGTAATCTAGACATTAGGATACCTTAGAATTTAGATTATAGTGACCCTAAATCCCCTTCCACTTAGGATTTCCAGATCTGGAGAGCCTACTAAGGATAGCTCCCTTGGAGCTTGAGATCAACTTCTCTGTGGGACAAACTCTTATCAAAACCTGCTACAACAGGCCCTGTATCTTGCAGGACTGTGCATATTTTAGGCTTACTGCTCTGTCATTTTCAATCCACCTTTCATTCATTTTCATTCACCTCATTCTTACCACTGTCTCCAATAAAGTCAGTAGCAAGCACTTAAAATAACTTAACAGCTCCTACTGAGGTGGTACCTAAAAAATCTGGAATCACTGTGGTTAAATCAGATTCTAGTGAGCTAATTCTAACTAGGGAGACTACTGGTTGGAGGGTGTGCATTAGTTATAGAAAGCTCAATCCAAAAACCAGAAAAGACCATTTTCCTTTGCCCTTCATAGACCAGATTTTGGATAAGTTAGCAGGCAAAGCTTTTTATTGTTTTCTTGATGGATACTCTGGGTATAACTTGATTCCTGTGTATCGATAAAATCAGGAGAAAACAACTTTCACATGTCCATTTGGAACCTTTGCTTATAAGAGGATGCCATTTTGATTGTGCAATGCGCTGCAACTTTCTAAAGGTGTATGTATGCCATCTTCTCGGATATAATTGACCAATTTTTAGAGATATTCATGGATGATTTTTCTATTTTTGGGGACAGTTTTAGCCAGTGCCTATATCATCTCAGCCTAGTGCTGCAGAGATGTGAAGAGACCAACTTGGTCTTATGTGGAAAACGAGTCACTTTATGGTCACCCAAGGCATTGTCTTTGGATATGTTATTTCCCATAGAGGCATAGAGGTTGAAGAAGCTAAAATTTATTTGATTACACATCTGACCCCACCTAAAATTGTTAAGCAAGTTCGATCCTTTTTAGGGTATTCTTATTTTTACAGAAGATTTATCAATGATTTCAATAAAATTAAAAAACCTCTTTGTCACCTCAATGATTAATGCTCAGTTAAACTTCACCACAACTGAGAAGGAACTATTAGCCATTGTCTTTGCTTTGACAAAGTTCATGTCTTATGTGTTAGGATCCAAGATTGTGGTATTCACAGACCATTCAGCCCTAAAATACCTTTTGTGTAAAAAGGAAGCCAAACCAAGATTAATCGGATGGATCCTCCTATTACAACAGTTTGATCTTGCGATTAAGGACAAAAAAGGGGTTGAAAATGTGGTTGCAAACCACTTGTCTAGGATCCTAGCTGCTGAGTTTGAGGGATTGCCTATCAATGATTCATTTCTAGATGAGCAACTCTTTGTTGTCAATATGAGTGTACCCTAGTTTGCACACATAGTGAACTATCCCACATTGGACTAAAATGGACAAGGATCTATTTTTCTCTCAGATCAGATATTATATATGGGAGGACCCATACCTTTTAAAGAACTGTGCAGACCAGGTGGTGAGATGGTGTGTACCTGAAAATGAATTCCACAACATACTAACAATGTGTCATGAACAGGCTTGTGGAGGCCATATCAATGGAAACAAGACTGCTGCAAAAGTACTTCAAAGTGGATTCAGCCTGAGAGTCAACATTTTCAAGTGGTTTTAATAGTTTGACAGGTTGTTTCATCCTATCTAATTCTTCTTTCCAACCTATAGAAATCATGTTTTGCTTGTTAAAACCTATCGACAAGTTCATTCCATCCATTCGACACCTTGAGCTGAAATCCTTGTTCCTCCTCTGCACGAGTTTTCAGCTTCTTCTTTCTTCTCCATCTCCCTGGTTCCAATTCCAATTAATTTGCCCATGTTCCAGTTGCACCAGCTTTGCAAGGCCAACATTTTGCACTTGGTTTTTGTGGATTTGATTCTGTGTATGACATTTACCGAGAAACCCTAGGTTTGGGTAAGTTTTTCTTCATAACCTCTGAATTTTTGAATCGTCCATTTCTGTGCTTTACATTTGTGGGGAATTTGTGGTGTGAAAAGTGGGAATTACGTGAAGAAGATTGTGGAGAGTGACTTGTGTGAATTTGGTTTGTGTTTCAATGGCCAACCTTGAGCAATTTAAGGGCACCTTGACAGATTTGCTCCAACCCACCCCAAAATCCACTAGGAACTCTAGTAGGTTAGCCTCACAGCTTAAGGCCGACCCACCTGCTAAGAGGAAGCTAGCTCTGGACAAACCAAAGAAGGCCCAGAAAGCTAAGAAAGCTAAAATTGTTGAGGAGGTTACTGAGGAAATGCCTAGACCTAACCCTGAGCCAGAGACTATGTTACTTGTGACCTTAAGAACTCCTAATGAGTTTGTGGACTCTTTGGATCTTATTCTTGAGACAGTCTTTGACCTACCTTATTTTACTAAGGTAGAGGAGTGCAAGGAGACCTTGGCCTACTTGGAAAAAGTAACCCTAAAACCTCTTTTGACTCCATTAAAAGAGAAGGTATACCCAAGATTGGTCAAATTATGGTATCAGAACATCAGGGAAAAGAAGAAGACAGGGTTAATTGACCCTGTACTTGTGGTGCTAGTTGATGACTGAGAGTTAGTAGTGGATTACTAGGACATTGGTTTGGTGTTGGAAGTCCCATTTTTATATGATCCAACTAGCAGTTTGGGAGCCCCTCACAGTGTGTCCTTTAGGAACATGGTTAAACACTTGACTCAGGGCATAGTTGGATCTGGGGAGTCTTTGATGAGGAGAGATTTAGACCCCAGCCTGCTTTTTGTTGATACAATTTTGAGGAAGAATGTGTATGTCAGTGGACATCAGCAGGAGAAAAGAACCCCTATAGTGGATGCCCTGTATTTCTTCTCCAAGGGCCAATTCTTTAATGCCCCTCAACTAATATTTGAGGCCATGGTAGATGTGCATGAAAAAATAAAAAAGGGACAAATTTTGTCAGGGTTACCCTAAAGTAGACTCATTACTACTTTGCTCAGACAAGCGAAATATGTAGTGAAGAAAGATGTGCCAACTGAGGGTTTGAGTTCAAAAGAATTTTGGAGGAGAGCCTGGTCCACTTGTATGACTCTGATTAGGAGGAGTAGAAGAAATTTGAGAGTTCAGAGAAAGAAGCCCCTCAGGTGTCTAGCTCAACACCTGCACCTGTTATCTCTTCAGCTCCAGCAGCTAGTGCAGTGCCTTTGCCTACCACTACTAGTAGTAGTTCAATGCCTTTACCTATGACTTCTGCATCTATATTTGGCACTCCTACTGCTGTGATTTCTTCCATTGTCAGTTCTACCAGTATCATCCCATCTACTTCCATACCATCCACATCTATACCAATCCCTTCCAGCAGCACATCCATTCCCTCTACCATCACCATAATTACCCCTGTGTCAGCTCCTCCTACCACTGACCCAATATTAACCTTGCCTTCACCACCCATAAAAACCATCTACCAGAGAAAAACCAAGCAAGCCACGTCCATAACCCCTCGAACTAGCCCATCCATCACATTTGTAGAACCTTTAAGCTCTGAACTAGCAACACCCACTTCATCATCCCTACTTTTTGCTACTGACCCTGTTACTTCCAGTTCTCCTATCCATACTCAGGAGCTGGAACATTTCACCACTGTGGGGTATTCATCCTTAATAGATTCCATTGTGGAAGATGTTGGGCATGAATACTCCCCTTTACTAGATTCTCCACACCCTATACCTTTCCATCATGCTTCCACATCTCCTTTCAAGCCTACTATATCCATTCCACCTGTTACCAAAGCTCAAATATTACCCGATGCCTCTGCCTAGATCCTTTCCCTTCTCACATCCATCCTAGCCCAGCCTCAAACTAACACAGAAAACCAATCTCTCATAACCACTTGTCTGCATACCATTCAATCCACCTTAATTCCATCTACCTCAGCCACCCAACCTCTTACTATTCCTACACTTATACCCAGTCCATCACCATCACATCTTTCTCCTCCATCTTCCCCTATGGTGGTCACTTCCATAGCTGCTACCGCACCTTCAGCTCCTCAGCTGACTCCTATAGTAGTTACTTGCAACGTTGCTACTCAAACTAATTTTGAGGAGGAAAGCTCACACCTGCCTTTTACCCCTATTGACTTAACAGAACCAGACCTCCCATTTTTACCCTTCACCTACCCTTCTGCCCCACCTGAGTCAGTTGCTGAGGAGGAGCTGCCACTTTCCTTCATCTTACCACCACTTCCACAACCTGAACTTCCCATCACCCCTTCCTCCATGGATGACCCTCACCATTGGGCCATTGTCCCATATGGATCCAACACCATTTCACCTTTGCCAACCCTCACCAAAGTCATAGAGACCAACCCCTATGTTGTGGAGGATGTCAAAATTTTAATGGAAGCAGTCTTGGCCATGACACAGCAAGCCCATGAAGTAGAAATTGAACCTGTTTTAGAGGCTCATAGGAAAGAGGAATGGAAGCTATGGCAGATGATCCTCAACTCCGTCAATTTGTACAAGGTCTACAAAGACAAATCAATCATGCTTTCCTAACTTGTAAAGACCTTATCTCTCTATCCAGCTCTGAAATCTGTTGAGCCAACTAGTATTTCTATCACGGAGCCTAGCCCAAAGCCCAAGAAGAAGAAGAAGCCAGCTGCAATCAAATCCACACCTGATGCTTCTAGTGTAGAACAAGTGAAGAAGGACAAGAATCCTTATGAAGAAAAATATTCCTGGACCCCTCCTTTTTTTTTTAAGTTCAGATATTGAGTCTGATTAGGTGTAGAGTAGTGGGTCTCTTTAGACTATGTAGTTCAGATACTGTTGTTTTCGGTAGTTTTGTTGTATATAATTTGCTTTTTGCATTTTGTTCATCTCTGTAACTATTTTGTATATAGTTCATTTTAATGAAATGTTCCTTTTATGTGCCATTGTATATATCTCTATCATTTTTTTTTGTGCTATTTTTTTCTGCTTGTACCCTGCTATTTTTAGTTGTTATATTTCTGTACCAGTGAGGACACTGTTCCTCATAGATTTGGCGGTATAGCAAGGTAATTTTGAAAAACTAATAGGAAGTTAAGCCAAGTGTAATGGTGTTATAGGATCAACATAAATTCAGCAGAATTTCAACTGAGTGATTTTGAAAAAGGAAGATCTAAAATGTAGGATAGACTGTTTAATGCTAGGATCTTTTGAAAATTCAACATTTCCATGAAATATGTCATCAAGAAATTTTTGTCATAATCAGTATGTAGTAAACCATTAAGGAGAGAAAAAGTAAGAACATGTCTTGAGATTCCTAAGGAAGACCATATCTAGTGAAACTTGAGTTTGAAAATTTCTTTTGAAGAGTGTGTTGGCAAATCTTTTTGCTCTAAGGACTATTTGAGGTTATTCTTTTTCACTAGAAGTTATGCACTCCAAATTGAAACAGCTTAACATTACTCATGATATTAAAGACATGATGTAAGGCCATCCTTTGGATAGTTTGAGCTTAAAATTTGCCACGTCTCAACTGCCCTTGATACACACAATTTGAGCCTTAAAATTCTAAGTTTTCTTTTACAGAAACATGAGAATGTAAACCCAAACCTCAGTGACCTGATGCAGCCTGACCCTCACTCTAAGATATCAGAAGGTAAAGGAGAAGAAGCTGAAGAAGCTTGAGCTGGGTTAATATTTGGTGGCAGAAGAAGAAAGGACATTGTGATAGTTGTGTGTTCAGTTGTGGAGTTGTGGCATTGTAGCACATATATACAAAAAAAAAATAAAATAAAATAAAATAAAATAAAAAAATGAGAAAAATACAAAGGAAAGCATACAAAAAGAAGAAAAATAGAAAAATAAAACAAAAAGAGAAAGAGAAGTCACTTCATTGGAAAATGTTGAAAAAGAAGATAAGAACCTGATCACTTCAAATCTAAAAATTATCAAAGAAAATGAAGATGCGCTGAGATGAAGCAGTTGTGTATACCACCTCCTTACATTACTGATTTCTCAACTTTCAATCCCTCTTTACCCTTTTATTCATTATAAACCTCACCCATAAGCCACATTACAATCTCATAAAAACACCTTACTGATCTGAAGTTGATTTAGTTGTCATGTGTAGATGAGGACCTATGTGATCTATGGGGAAAAGAGTTAAAAGATTTTAGGAATTAGAGCAACTGCCTATGCTCATGCTTGCAGTCCTATTTGAGGATGTAACTCCTCTTGAGCTTGAGTGAAATTGAATACCTTTGAAATCATTTGTGAGAGTATGCATGTGAGAACATTGGGTCTGAAATTGGATTTGTTTAGGCATTATTTAAAACTGCTTCTCCAATTAATGGTAAATTACATACAATTTTGCACATATTGTTCTCTTGAAGATTTCAGATTGGTTGTGATAAGTTGGAAAAAGGATTTAGGTATTAAATTGTTTATATTTACTACTTTGAAACATTTGAATTTGAATGAGCAAGGTATGGAATGAAGTTGAATTTGTTGGAATCTAACTTGTAACTAGTTGCGCTTGATTTAATTATGTTCATATTGAAGTTTGTGGGTAACTTCACTGAAAACCCTCAGGAGACTTCACTCCTCCACTAAGGATCACCTAGGGGCTTAAAAGGTTCGATGCATATGCTAAATTCATTTGTGCTCCCTACAAAAGTGGCATTTTCTATTTTTAATATTTGTTTTTAATTTTTCCTTTGCTCAGGGAGTAGCAAAGCTTAGGTTTGGGGTTGTGTTGACTAGTGAAAAATACCATTTTTCACCTCTTAACCTGACCTTTGATGGACATTTGAGTGGACTAATAATGTGTTTTGAGTATAGTATTATAGTTAGCAATAAATTGTAGTCATAGTGAAGACATCAATCTAAAAATGCCAAGAAGATACCTGCTGGAGAGTTGCATGAACACAACACAGCTTCAACATGTGCTCATGTAGTCCAAAAAGCTAGCCATCTAGCAGGTTCATAGAGCCTCAGAATTTTATGGCAATGACATGTGTCCAATTGTGTACACATGGGAGTAAAAGCAACTGCATTTGATGAAGAATGTGCCCCTCAAAGGCTACTGAGTGTTGGACAGATGAAAGCCAACCCCTCAAGTGGTGTACAAGTTGTGGAAGCAAAGAATAAAGCTTATCGAGAGGTTATTTCAACCTACCGAGAGGTCTAGGTGCTAAAATAGAAGCTGTCGAGAGGTTATTTCAACCTATCGAGAGGCTTATGTTGGCGTGTTTGCCTATCCTCAAAAGAGGGTCTAAAATCAGCAATAAAACTAGGCCGACACACTCATAGAGACCTGCAAGTATTCAGGATCTGTTGTAGCAAGCTTTAAAAGAATGGTGAGTAACGGAATGTCCACAGGGAGGTTGTTTAGAAACATGACAAATCTCCAAATCTGTATCAGATCTAGCACCCTAGCTATTACTAATTTAGTTAAAAGACAGGGGAGAGGTTTGGAATGGGTTGCCACTTAAACTAAGCTACACTTAAATAGAAGCTATCTTGGATCGAGTTTAGGAGCTTAGATCTTGCAGGGGAAGAGAGAAAAAATGTAGAAAATGGAGAAGAGTAGCTTGGAGGTTGGTTTTCACTAAAATCAGATTCAATTAATCATGCTACTGAGGTTCAGATCACACAATTCCCTCGCTGGCTATAAGCACAGCTGCAGGGTATAAATTCCACTCCAAATCACAGGATCCACCTGGTCTTAAGGCTATGATCTGTCCACTTTAATGGTCACGGACCATCCTATAGACTTTATCGAATCCATATATTGCAGCAGATGAATCCAATTGAGGCCTGAGCTTAGATTTATCTTAAGGTTATGATCTGTCCACTTTAATGGTCACAGACCATCCTAGGGATCTCCTACAAAGCCAAAGCCTCAATTAGAATAATTAGAACCACTACAGATGCTGCAATTCCTAGGTAACAGACTCAAGGAATCACAGGAGCATCAGATCCAGGGAGATCAGATGGTGTCCAAGAGGTCTACCAATTAAGTGGGTGAGCTGATCTACAACTCCTCTACACAAATCTGATCGATCACCAAATGGAACCAAAGGAAATTTAAATCTAATTAAAACACTAAAAATATCATTATCATTGCAAACAAGGTCACTTTACAATGGAAATACTCTTAGATCTGTAATCTATGCAGCTAGGAACCTATAATAGCACTCTTAACCTCACCCAATTACAGATCTAACTATGCTCCTCGCTACTCCAAGGGACTTAGCCAACCATGGTTGGGCTAAACGAGGGAAATGGAATTGCTCTGCAGGCGCTAATCTTCAGAATTTGGCTCAAATCTCGATCCTCCTCCAATGGCAATTGGGGGTCTCTATATATAACTTTCTCCTCTATTTTTCCTACCAAAAATCCCTTCTAGAAGGTCGTCAGAGTTTGTTAGAGTTCTATTAAAGCACATGGGCGGTTACGGCTTTCTAGGGCATCTTCTGAAACCGTCGTGTCGGTCACCAAGTGCCTCGAGTTGCATGCAGTAGGTCACTGAATCACAGCATGTGCACAGCTAAATTACTGAGAAGTTCTGCACACGATTTCGATAGGTTGGAATTGAGCATTTTGGTCCTTTCGCTAGGTTCTCAGATCCGTTCGATAGGTTCCGATAGGATGAAACTTCGCTTAGAGTTTCAGCCTTCTCAGCCCTTGGTTTGGAGTATTCGACAAGTTGGAGCAACTCTTCGACAGGTTGAAAAACTATTTTGATAGGTTCCGCTCTTCATTCCGCCATTTCGATAGGTTTGTTTTCAGTCTTATCGAAAGGCTCAATCACCCTTCAATAGATTCTCTTCTAGCATTCTCATCTCGATAGGTTTAAGAAACCATTCGATAGGTTCCTTTGACACTTCAGGCAGGTTTTCGATAGGATGAGTTCTTCCTTCCTTTCAGTTGCTCGATAGGTTCTGAGATCCTATCGAACTCCTTAATCCACATGAATTCATCCTTTCTTTGCTTTCAGCTCCTATCCCCGTCTCCAGGTGACCAATCGATAGGATGTTCTCAGCCTATTTTCACTTCTTTCACCTTGCCCTACTGTAGCCATGCGCTCCAAGGGTCCAGTGATGTGCTACCCTCTGGTGTGCTATTGCTAGGTTTGTCCTGTGCTGAGAGATAGTTCCTTTTTAAGCATTCTTAAGTGATTTTCTGCATTAGTACCTTCTTTTATTATTGTCTACAAAATGCACTTGATAAGAGCTTATTAGTGTGCTCACAGGTCTATCAATGGTCAGGTTATAGGGTGAAAACTAGCATTTTTCACCACTTAACAGTTTATAGAATCTATTGAACGGTTTAAACTAAGGAAGAAGGTCATGTCGACTAGTGCAAATTAACCTGTCAAGAGGTCACCTGAAGCAGCCATCCTCGTGAAGTGGAGAAGGCCAAAACTATACCTTTCGAGAGGTTTCCTGAACCTATCAAACAGACAGAGCCAACCTAGAGAGAGGTTACCGGAAGCTACACTGAATCTAGCGAGGTTACATGAACCTGTCGAGCAAATTACTTGAGCTAAAGGACTTATCGAGCAGTTCATCTGAACCAGTCGAAAGCTTGTTTCAACTTGTCGAATGGAGTAAAGAAACATACTTAGAACCTGTCGAGAGGTTCTTTGAAACTCTCGAGGCATGATTTTGAAACTTCTCAGTTACAACTAAGAATGCACATCACTTCAGTGCTCTATTGCACATGTCTTGAGGCATGTTAACAACCTTTGAGGGTATTTTTGAAAGTCCGGGGACACGAATGAGAATCTCTCTAACTCCCCCACATGTACTTATCCAATTCCAACCAATTTGTGGGGGATTCTAGAAGTGTAGTCAGCCACATCAGTAGCTTAAAATAACAAAATTATTCCCTTGAATTTTGATTGGCTAAAACAGATCTGAGATAGAGGGGAAGAGTACAAATAAAGGAGAAGCCTAACAGAAAAGCCATCTTGAAAGTGAGAGAACTCTAGAGCACAACTACAATCCCTCTTTTCCTGCCAATTCCAATCTTCTTCCCTCTTCTCTATTCTCTCATTAGCCCAACTATGGTTGATTAAACTCTTGTAGCAGCTAGGGTGAGGTAGATCTATAAAATTGAGAGGTTTGAAGCTTTGTATGATGATTGGATGATGCAGAGACTGCAGATCTGAGAACAATTTATTGTAAGATGTATTTGAATCAATGAATTGTTAGTTTTGATGTTCATTTCAATCTATAAATCTTTTGGTCGCACTAGATTCTCAATCGGATTTATGTATTTGGGAATGCCCATTCATTTAACCTTTAGATCTTTTAATTGCCATTGAATTTTCCTAGGTTTAATACTGCTGTGGATGCTTGAGCTTGTAGCCTTGCATCCATAGCATATGTAGTGATTTTATTATTCTAATTAAAACCTTTGGAATGAAGGAAATCCCTAGGATGATCTGTGACCATTGAAGTGGACAAATCATAGCCTTAAGATCAATTTGACCTGCTGGTTTAGATTGGATTTTTCTACCTTGCATCTGTGCTTGTAGCCAGATGAAGGACAGCTGCAGATCAATCCCCTGCATTGTTGTTTAACCAATCAATTTGCAGTTAAACCAAATCCCAAGCTGCTATTCTCCACATTTTATTTTAATTCCCCAAAACCTTCTCTCTATTTCTTCAAATATGTTTCTACTCATCTCTGGAACATCTGCATTTAGATTTAATTTTCTGTAGTTTAGTTAAAAGTGACAACCCCAACAACCTCTCCTTTGTCCTTTCTTACTTTGTTTTAAATTAGAATAGGTTAGAGTGCTAGATCTATTCCAAATCTAGATATTTACTACATTCTTCAACACATTTCCCTTTGGACATACCCCTACTTACCTCTTTAAAACTTATTGCAACAACCCTGAATTCTTGCACACCTGTGTCTTACCTTGGTGTCCAAATTCCATTTCACTGTGATCTTTCTTTTAGTTTACTATTTTTAACATCATAATAATTATAAGGTAAAGCAATACAACACTCTCAAATAGCTTTTGGAGATTTATCAGATGATCACTTCTCTTCGGTGACTTGGTGATCCTATGCAGTCATGGCTCCCTGGTACGTTGCCCCGACATTCTTTAGCCCAAATGGCATGACACAGTAGCAGAAAGTTCGCCAGGGACTGATGAATGTTGCCTTCTCTCGGTCCGCCTCTGCCAATTTGATCTGATTAAATCTTGAGAATCCATCCATGAATGAAAGCATCTCGTGCTTAGCAGTGTTATCGACCAAGATGTCGATGTGTGATAACGGGAAGTCATCCTTTGGGCTCGCTTTGTTCAAGTGTATGAAATCAATGCACATACGGACCTTTCCATCCTTCTTCGGCACTGGAACGATATTGGCTAGCCACTGGGGGTATTTGGAGACCATGAGGAATCTCGCGTCATACTGCTTGATGACCTCGTCCTTGACTTTCAGCATCCACTCGGGTCAGAGTCGTCTCAACTTTTGCTTGATCGGCTTGATATCAAGGTAGAGTGGTAACTCATGCTCGACCAAATCGGTGTCCAAACCAGGCACGTCCTCATATGATCATGCAAAAATGTCTTGATATGACCAAAGGAAATCGATCATACTTTTTCTTTCCTCGGGAGACAATGATGTTCCGATCTTGGTGAATCTTGGAATCTCCTTAATACCTAGATTGACATCCTCGGTTTCTTCAACAATAAGGATAGGACCATGCTCAAAGTTGGCAAACCGTTTAAGGAGTTCCTTGGGAAGCTCCATAGTAGGGATCTCCTCGTCCAGACTCGTGACTCCTACCTCTTCTTGTATTTCTATAGGAAAAGGGTCGACTTCATGTGGGACAGGATTTTCGATTAAGGCATTTTTTTCTTTGATTTTATTCAAAATTTTAAAAGACAATATTTTTGGGTTTTATATTTTTTCTATGTTTTTGGGATTCTTGTTTTCTTCATAAATGGGCTCTTGGCAAAGCGAGTCCCTATATATACATGGCATTGCCTGCCAAGGGCTCATCACATTTTTTATAGGTTATTTTTTTGGGGAAACTAGTGCCAAATTTTAGGCCTCCTGTCACTTCCAGAGTTTGGGGCAGAGACTCCCAATTGCGTACTTGAGATGGCACTCCTAACCTATTTAGATTTGGATGGAGGGTGCTAACTGATATGGCTCTTTGGAGTCAGCCTCCATCATGTTGATCCTAGGTTTGTCTGAGATTCTATCCTCAAATGTCAGTGTAGTCCTATGATGGTTTATCATAGGGGGAGATTGTACAGATATGGAACATCGTCTCTTAAAGAGAGAAAACGCAGCCAGGTCTATTTCTAGGCTTGGAGGGATAATCTGGGGATTGGTGGGGTGAATAGGTGTTGTGGGTTTACGTGGGGTTAATTGAGTTACCCCATTTTGATCGATTTTCACAACTCTGACGCTCACAAATGAATCTTTGATGTGAGGCCTAGGATAAGGCTTCTCCTCTAGGTTTATCCCCATGGCTCTTGCTGCTGTCGTGGCACGGGCTCTCTCCTTAGCCTCTCGGACTTCTTCTGTGGGCATCTACCCTAGCCTAAATCTGACTTGCTAGCCTCCCTTGGCCTTGACTGGTTCTCTCCTGCCTTGTAGTCGGGGTCCTAGTACTTTACCCTTTTGATAGCCCCATCTCTAGAGCATGGCCATTGTTGCTACCATTCCACCTCTGGTTCTTAAAGTGATGCTTTCCGAGGGTTCTGAGACTACAGCTGATACCTCGTACTCAAAACTATGGAGGTCAGTATCTTCAGCTGCATGTGGCACATCGAGCATTTTTAGGAGCTCAATGCTATGGGTGACCTTTTCCTTCTCATCATGCCCCTCACCTATGATGGTGATAACCTTCTGCCCGGACATGAACTTAAGCTTCTGGTGAAACATTGATGGTATCGCTCTAACTTCTTATAACCATGGGCGCCCTAGTAACAAATTAAAAGAGGGCTTGATATCCATTACTTGAAATAGTATGGAGAAGGTCATTAGCCCAATCACCAGCTCAAGGTCAACTTCTCCCATTATCTCCCTTCTCGTGTTATCAAAACCGCTGGCACTACTTCTTGTAGGTCTCAGCATGCACGGATCTACTCCAATCTTCGTAGCTATTCTCAGGGGGCATACATTCAGAGCAGACCCGTTATCAATTAATACCAAGAGGATTATCATGTTTCCGGATTCCACAGTGATATTGAGGGATTTTGAGTGACTATTTCCTTCCTCCGATAAATCGGCATCTGAAAATGAAATGGCATTGGGAGCCATCACCTTTCCAATTATCTGCCCGACTTCATCTATGGTCACCTGAAGAGATACGTGTGCATTCTTTAATGCCCCCATTAAGGCTTGAAAATGAAGTGGGTATGTCATCAGTAAGTCCCAAATCATGATATGAGCCAGCATCCTTTTCAACTTGGTTTCCAGTATGTGTTCTCTGATCATTTTCTCTAACAGGTTCATTGTACTTGCATCTTTCTTCCTCTCTGGTTGGTCTTGTGCTGCTACTAGTTCCTTTGGCTTCTTAGAGATCTTCCTAGATCTGCTAACAGTGTCCACTGCCTATTCTCTGCTGTTGTCAGCATTGATGTCTGTCTACTAGTAACTGAGCGGGACCTGATGAGGATTGTAGGTTGATCCCAAGATCTGAAATGGAGTGGATGCTAGTATCTAATGCGCTTTTAGTGATGACTCAGGAAGGGTAGGCGATACTTGGCTAATCTCCGACAGGGATGGGTTGGTGGAGAAAATGGGCCAACTGAGGGGGGCAAGGTTTGTGGATGGCTTCACCGGGGGTAATGGGGTAGGGGTGGACCACTGATAATTGATAGGTGGTGGTGGGATATGGGGGACATGATGGGATATTGGGTAATTAATGGGGGTGGTAGTGTATGATTGATAGGCATTAATTTGTACGTAATTGACAGGAGTGGGAAATGGGAAATAAGCCCTAATATCTAAGGGTTCAATTTGGGGTGCAGGGTTGGGGAAATAATCTGATAATTTCAAGGGTTCAATCACCCCAATACCTCTTTCTTCTTGACCTCTTTGCCTTGGTGCTATAAAAATTTCTTGATCATTGATGTTATCCGACTAATCAAATTCAAATTCCTCATCATCCTCTTTGATCATACCGATAATGGGTCTCGGACCTACCCCACCGGGAGGGTGTGGGGGCAGCGGTGCTTGATGTATGTTCCTGTGCTGGTTTACTTGGGAAGGTGCAGGTGGAATGATTTTTTTGACCTCTATTAAATCCTGTATCGCATGCTTTAATGAGAAGCAGCGATCGGTTTGGCGACCTGGACCCTGATGAAAATTACAGTGAGTGTTGGGGTCATAGTTCCTCAGGATGGGATTTGGAGGAGGTCGTGGTTGGAGGGCTGTGACTAATCCCTTTTCTATTAATAAAGGAAAAAGTGCATTCAGTGATTGCCCTAAGAGTGTAAAAACTCAGTCATAACGGGCCCTTCTCTCCTCTAGAGTCATCTGTGCTCCCTGCCCATTCCCGGTTCTTTACATTGGCTCGCTTCTGACTGGAGCTGGCTGGGCAGCTTTGAATTAGAATGGGATTTTATTAGTGTTGAGCTGGGTGTTGGCAATATTCTGAACATCGACACCTGCTCTTTTCTCATTTCTCTGCTTAGAAAACCTTCTAACCCTGTTGGCTCCACCAGGTACGTTCTTGCTTAGACGACCTTCCCTGATAGCATCCTCGTAATGATTGGCGTTTCCCACCAAATTAGCAAAACTAGACTACTGTTGGTAAACGAGGAAGTCCGAGATCACTGGCAAAGCATTCTTTGAAATCATCTCAATTTGTTCGTCATTAGGTATTTATTTCTCACCTGAGCTGCCAGTGCTCTCCAACGCCTTAAGTAATCGCTGAAGGTTTCATTATGGTTCTGTTTCAATCGAGCCAAGTCTGACTTACGAGGTTTAATGTCCATATTGTAGACATATTGCTCTTGGAACAAGTGAGTCAGATCTTTCCACCTCTTTATCATAGACGGTTCTAGGGATGTGAGCCACCTCAAGGCCGGACCAGTTAAACTTTTCTAAAAGGCTTTTATCAGTAGTCTTTCATCTCCCCCATACTGGCACATGTCCCCACAATAAGACTTGAGGTGTGCAATGAGATTGCCAGTGCCGTTGTATTTATCGAAAACCGGCATGTTAAATTTTGGGGGTAGGGGGACCTCAGTAAATAAACACAAGTCTGAGAAGTCTGTGGCATGGATTTCGACTCCACCAATCTTCAATAGTTGTTTTTGGATTTTGTCTAGCTGCTCTTTCAACTACTCTGACTCCTTAGACAGGGGGGCTACCCTTTCAGCAATCGGTTGGGATTCACTCTGTGCTACCAGGGGGTTGGTTATTATGGGAGGAGGATTAATGTTGGCCAATGCCCTACATAAGTCCCATTGTTCCTTATCTCATCCTCTTCATACTGTTGGTCTGCATAGGGTGTACTGAGGGCGAGATTCTCCTATTATTGTTGCATGGACTGAATGGGGGTTGGATGAGACTATTGAATGTGAGGGAAATTTTGCGGAGTGATGGGATGAGTGGAAGTTAGATTTTAGGGTGGGGCCTGATGGGGCCATTGGGTATGGGGAAAAGCTTGAAGATGGCTTCCGGGTGTAGGGGCATGGGTAAATTGGGGTTGAGGCAAGGTATGGGCTTGAACTGGGTATGAGGGTTGTGGTTGAGTGAAATTTTGGAGGAATTGTGAAGGGTATGGGTGCGAGGCTCCAAGGTTTGGGCCTTACTGGGCATGGGTGTAGGGTAAAGAGCTCTGATGGGTTTGGGCCATAAATCCTTGGGAAGGTTGGGCCACAATGCTTTTAAGGGCTGAGCCATGAGGCTTTGGGCATGTTGGGTCTAGCCCATTGGGCCTTGGTGGGTTTGGCACATTGGGCCTTGGTGGGTTTGGCCATTGGGCGTTGGGGTATATGGGTCATGGGCCCTAATGGGTCTGGGTGATGGGTGTTAGGGCCATTAGGCCTTGGAGGTTTTGGGTAATGAGGGTTTGGATGGTATGGATGATGGGGGGTTGATGGGGATCATGGGGGAATGAGGCATGAAGGCTTGATAGTGTATGGGAGGGGGTCATGGATGTGTGGTGTAGATGAGAGGGGTTGTTTTGGGAGGCCTTCCAACTGGTGTAGGCCCGAACTATCTCCTCCATCATGGCCATTGGAGAGGGATCGGATGGAGATGGTGCATTTGAGGGTATCTGGGGTGTGGATGAAGTGGAGGTGTGGGGAAAATTTGGCATGGCCCTGGAAAAATTGGGCATGACCTGGGTAGATGAGGGGATATGGGGTGGGTTTGAGAAATTAGGTGGGGCATTGGTGAATGTGGGTGCATTGGGTATATATTGGGATGATGAGGGATGGGGTATGAATGTGGGGGATGAGAAAGAAAAGCTGGCCATGGCCCTGTTAAGATGGGCATGACCTGGGTAGATAGAGGGATGTATGGAGGGTTAGTAAAATCGGATGCGGCATGGGTAGATGCGGGTGGATCGGTTATGTCTTGGGGAAATGGGAAATGGGGCATGGTAGATGTGAATGGGAAATGTGGTTGATTTGGTATGGACATGGGGAGGGGGAATGGACATGGTTTGGGAAAATGATGGAGAATAGGGTGTTGGATTTTGAGAGGTGGCGGATGGGAAGATAGGTGCACCGAAAGGCCCGGTGACAATGAATGGGGATTGGGTAGGGGGGATGGATGTGAAAACTTCTTCCCCATGAGAATGAGTTAGGGAATGTGGTAGGAATGAGTCGGGATTGGCGTAGGCTGGGTCCACTGCCTATGACATGGCTCTGTATCAGGTAGGGTACGGGTGCCTTGGGTGGGGCCCATAGAGTTTCCTCCTTCTTTCCCTACGGATGACGAAGGTGAAGGTGATGCCATTATGTCGGCACCACAAATCCCTATTTTGGTTTTTTTGATTATTTAATTTTTTTGAAATTTTTTGTGAATGAAATGATTTAAGGATTTCGGGGCCTTTGAATTCCCGTCTTGGGTGGCTTTCGTATCCTAAATAAGTTCTGCGGCAAGACCTCGATGCACTTCGAAAGAATCAAAGGGAATTCCTTTGATCTATTGAAGGCACAAAAATCGATGCAAACAACCTAATCCCCTAGAGCGGGTCAAAAAGAAGTCACCTTCCTTTGACCTACGAGGGCGCATTGGGTGTCGGATAATGTGGAACCTAAATAGAGGTGCTAACCCACTAATTGGGGAATCCGAGATAGTGAGATAGGCCATAGATTCAGGCTGCACTGCCAAAAAAAGGCTTGGCGCAAGTATTAGATGCACCAGGCAATATTGCTCAGTTTCTAAGCTTGGCGCATGTATTAGTTGCGCCAGAGCAAAAGAGGGTAATTTTGGCTTGGTGCATGTATTAGTTGCACCAGGCAAGACACTGGGATCAAACAGGTTTGACAACAGAAATAGCAGCCCAAAATGAGTATCTTTTTTTGGTTTTTTTGGAAGAAATGCTTCCGGGGATAGACTGCTTAGTTGTATCGGATCTCTCCTCACCGAACCTAAGGGATACAAGGCTAGTGCAGGTCTACTAACGCTCTCTCCCCACGAGTTTTAGGCTTCGTAATGAGATAGGTTACCCACTGTTGTGGAATTCCAGTGTGCTGATTTATGGTGTAAAAATCAAGAGAGATGCAGCACATCTAAAATATCCTGGGCCTGCAAGATACAGGATCTTTGTAGCATGTTTTAAAAGTAAGTAAGGGAATGTCCATAGAGAGGTGGTTTGGAATTTGAGTAAATCTCCAGATCTGTAAGAGATCTGGCACCCTTTCTATTACTAATTTAGCTAAAAGATAGGAGAGAAGTTTGGATAGGGTTGTCACTTAAACTAACTACAATTAAAATGCAGATTGTCTTAGATCGAATCTAGGGCCTCCGATCTTGTAGGAGGAAGGTTTAAAAACTCAAAAGATGGAGAAGAATAGCTTGGAGGTTGTTTTCACTGCAATCAAGTTGATCTAAGCATATTATAGGGGTTCAAAAGCACACAAGTCCCTCGGCTGGCCGCAGGAACTAGCCATAAGCACAGCTGCAAGGTATAAATTCCACTTCAAATCACAGGATCCACCTGGCCTTAAGGCAATGATCTGTTCACTTTAATTATCACAGACCATCCTATAGGCTTTATCGAATTCATGGATTGCAGCAGATGAATCCAATTGAGGCCTGAGCTCAGATTTACCTTAAGGTTATGATCTGTCCACTTTAATGGTCATAGACCATCCTAGAGATCTCCTACAAAGCCAGAGCCTCAATTCGAACAATTAAAACCACTACAGATGCTATAATTTCTAGGTCACAAACGTAGGAAATTACAAGGATATTAGATCCAGGGAATTCAGATGATATCCAAGAGGTTTACCAGTTAAGTGGGTGAGCTGATCAAGCAACTCCTCTACACAAATCTGATCAAGCACCAAAAGGAATCAAAAGAGGTTTAGATCTAATTAAAACATTGAAAACAACATTTACATTGTAAACAAGGTCACTCTTACAATGGAATGCTCTCAGATCTGTAGTATGTACAGCAATTAACCCCAGCAACACTCTTAACCTTACCCAATTACAGATCTAACTCACCCCTTGCTGCTCCTAGGGAATTAGCCAACCATGGTTTCGCTAAAGGAAGGGAAATAGAATCTCGCTGCAAGCTCTGATCTCCAGGAAATTGTCCAGAATTTTGATCTCTCCCAATGGCAATTGGGGATCTCAATATATAGCTATCTCCTTTGTTTTTCCCGCCAAAAATCCCTTCTAGAAGATTGTCAGAGTTTGTTAGAGTTCTGTTGAAGCACGTGGGTCGGTTAGGGTTTCCTAACGTATCTTCTAGAACCTCACGCCGATCACCAAAGTGCCTCAGTTTGCGTGTAGCAGGTCACCACATTACAACGTGTGCATAACATAGTTTCTGAGAAGTTCAGCACACGATTTTGACAGGTTGGAGAAGCTTCTGATAGGTTAAAAGTAAGCTTGTAGCCTCTTTCGATAGGTTCAGTGGTCTCTTTGATAGGTTCTGATAGGTTGGGCTTAGATGATTCAGCTTCACTGCACTTGGTCTGGGGCCTTTGAAAGGTTGGAAGAGTAATTCGATAGGTTGAGGATTCACATTCTATTGCTTCGATCGGATGACCCTTGTTCCTATCGAAAGGTTCAAATTATTCTGTGATAGGTACTATCTCAACACTTCTATTTCGATAGGTTCAGTGGACCATTCGATAGGTTCAGGGAACCTTCCGATAGGTCTCCTTTTTCCCTCAAGCTAGCTTTCGATTGGTTGGATTCTCTTTCTCTTTCAATTGCTCGATAGGTTCTTGGATCCTATCGAATTCTTCACTTTTGCACGAATTCTTCCTTTTTCTGCTTCTGATCTTGTCGAACCCTTCTCAACTACACGAATTCCTTCCTTTCAATGCTTTCAACTCCTATCGACCTCTTCAGGTGACCAGTTGATAGGATGTTTTCAACCTAGTCTCACTTTCTTCACCTTGCCCTGCTGCAGCTATGCGCTCCAAGGGTTTAATGATGTGCTTCCCTTTGGTGTGCAATTGTTGAGTTCGTCTTGTGCTGAGAGATGGCTCCTTGTTGGGCATTCTTGAGTGCTTTTCTTCCCTAGTATCTTCTTTTATTGTTGTCTACAAAATACACTTGACAAGGGCTTATTAGTGTGCTCACAGGTCTATCAATGGTCAGGTTATAGGGTGAAAAGTGGCATTTTTCACCACTTAACACACCCCCAAACCTAAGCTTTGCTAGTCCCTGAGCAAAGGAGAATTCAAAGAAAAAGAAAATGCCACTTTCGAAGGGAGCACGGATGCATTTAGCATATGCACCAAGCCTTTTAAACCCCTAGGTGATCCCTAGTGGAGGAGTGAAGTCTCCTGAGGGTTTTCAGTGAAGGTACCCACAAACTTCTCCAATGCAGCTTAGTTAATGATAGTGCAACCTGTTAAAGCGGAATTTAAGCAGATCAAATAAATTCAAATCATGCCCATTCATTAAGGGAAATTCAACAGAAAAAAAAAAACATCCATTTGGAAATATGAAAGTTTGCTGAAATCTCTCCATCATCACTCAGTTTGTGTCCAGGCATTTCTTCTGAAATTTTATGCATAACTCACCATCAATTTGAGGATTTTGCTAAGATACTTCCCCCTTCAATCTGGATTTCAGACCCAAGTCTCATTAGGGCTGTTCACTCATCAGTACAGAGAAGAGGGGTAAATCATATCACTCAACTCAAGAGCAGTTACAACCCTCAAATAAGACTGCAAGTAGGAGCATAGGCATTGCTTGAATTTCTGACTTTTCCAGCTCGTTACGCCATAGGTTAATCAAATTCTCATCTCCACATGACAGCTCAATCCACTTTCAGATCAGTAAGGTCTTTTTATTGGGTTGTAATGTGGCTTAGGGATGAGGTTTGTGGAGGAACCAAAAGGGATAACAGAGTTTGAAATTGAGAAATCAGTAAAGGTTAGGAGGTGATTCATGACTTTACCTTTAATTCAGCACAATTCAATCTACTTTTTAAATTTTCAGAGCCAAAGTGGCCAGCTTCTTCTCTTCCTTTCAGTTTTTTTCAATGAAATGACTTCTCTTTCTCATTCTTCTGCTTCTTTTTTTCTTTTTTTTTTCTTTTTTAATGTAATACCACAAATACCACCAACTGTGTTTTTCTTTCTTTCAACCTGATTTAGGGCCTTGCTCCTCTAAACTTTCTCCTCCTTCGTCTTCCTAATTTCTCAGATTGAGGGTGAAATGAAATAGGTCAAGAGGTTTTGGGTTTATAATTTCTGGTTTTCATCAAAGAAAATTGGGGCTTTTAAGGCTCAAGTGGTGTGCATCAAGGGCAGTGCAATGGTGGGGAATTTTAGGCCCAAACTGTCCAAGAGATGGCTTTACTTCATGTCTTCCATGTTCTGAGTGCTGTCAAGTTGTTTCAACTCAGATTTACCTAACTTATAGTGATCCAAATTAGGTCCAGTCAGTCCTTACAGCAGAATGAATTGCCAAGACACTCTTCAAAGAAGTTTTCAGCCCCAATTGTCACTGGGTATGGCCTTCCATCCAATTTCTAGAGAGTATCTTCACAGTCTCTTCTCGTTGCTGGTTTATCACACATCAAAAACTTCCTGCAAAAATTCTTGACATTTTCTTTATGAAAAATGTTAAAACTTCAGCTTACTTCAGTTGCAAATGGTTTTTTTTTTTTAATTTTCTTAATCAACAATTCTTAGGTGAATTGATTCTCTTTTCGATTATTCCTTTTTAACTTGGCTGCACTAAAATTAACTAGTTTATTTGCATTCATGCCACACCCCCAAACCTAAACTAAATAGTTTCCCCACTGTTTCGAGATAATGCAATCAAGGGAGAGACAGGGTAAAAAAAAATCTATAGAATAACACAACAAAAATGTCAAATATATACAAGAGATAAATGAAAAAGAAACAGAAGGAACAAATGGTCACATTCAGCTACAACTTGGTGCCAGCTACCCCTTAGATACAGGGGCTTTGCCCTTAGATTTGGATTGCTTAGGTTGTTTTGTGGGTGCCTCCTCAGACTGGGCAGCAGGCTTTTTGCCTTTAGGATCAACAGCAGGCGCAGAATCAGAATCCGAATCGAAAGGGAAAAGTTCCAAGGGGTCAAATCCTAGAGCCGCAGCAGCCTTCCTTCTTTCATCCCTAGAGAGTAGGGTGCCATGAGGGGTCGATTGCATGGGGGTCGATTGAGTTAGCGGCTTTGGATGAAGCAGCAGGTCATTTTCCTTTTTTGATAGAGGCAGCAGAAGAAGCAGATCTCTTGGCGGTGGCGGTTCTTTTGGAGGCAGTCCTTTTTGGTTTGGGAGGGATAGGTTGGTCAGGTGGAGGTACCTGGGAAGGAGGAGGGGGAGAAGGTTGCGAGGCAGGGGGTACTAGGGGAGGGCAGGCAGGTGAGGGGGAACATCCATGTGTGGGGTCACAAGGAATAGTTGTAGAGGGGGACATGGGGGGGGGGGTAGGAGGCGCAGCTGGAGGTGCTGTAGCAAGAGGGGTAGGCTCAAAGGGTTGAGACAACAAAGAAGCAACCTTTTTCTGCAAAATACCAATCTTCTTGGCAGCATAGAGGAGGTTAACATCTGAGAGCTCCTTGGTGGACTTGATGATCTCCTGAGCATTGGCTAACTTTTTCTTGAGGAGCTTAGAATTCTTCTTTTCATACTTGGCAATGAGACTCTCAGCCGCTGCCACTTGCTTTGCTGACTCATAACGAGTCAGAATTTCTGACCATCCTTGAGAGATATCGCGGAGCTGGATTCGGTGTTCTAATTCAATGTTGGAAATCCTCTCCACATAAGGGGCCTCAAGGGAAGTACGAAGTACAGCCATACCTCTCAAGACATCCCTGTGGATGTAAGGGTAGTCCCTCATTGCTTACAGGAGGGTGAGGTAGGGGGGTATGTACATGGATTGGCGAAGGACAAGAGGCAAGGATAAGGGTGGAGTGGATGAAGAGAGGAGGTGGAAAGAACCAAATCCTCCCATGGATCAGTTTAGGCGGAGGCATCCTGGAAAACAGGGGGGGAGGAAAAGGGGAAATGGGTGGTGGGTGGTGGGTATAGCAGCAACTGCAGAAATAGGTGCAGGTGGGGATATAGGTAGAACAAGTGCTGGGGGGGAAGGTGGGGGTAACGATGGAGCGGCTAACTCTACAAAAAGGATATCAGTAGGGATGGGGGAAGCCATGGGTGAAAAGGGAGGAGAGAAATGGAAAAGTGAGGGATCAGGGGAGGGAGGAGAAGTGGGAAAGGGTTGGGAGACTGATGTGGGGGGAGTGAGGGTGGATTGAATTGATTGGAGACATGATCTCATGAGGGCCTGGTGGTCAGTGTTAGTGGCTACATGGGCCTGAATGGACTGGAGGGAGAGGATTTGGGTGAAAGTATCAGGCAGGGTGGAAGTAGAGGGGATGGGTGAATGAATGGGATGGAAAGGAAAGGATGGGGCATGGGTAAAATGAGGAGGAGTGGTGTGGGGGGAGTCAGGAAGTGGGGTGTACTCATGAGCAACATCCTCCACAATTGAAGAGATGAGGGCAGTGAAAGCAGTTGAAGTGAACTGGTCCAAACCCTATGTATGTATAGGAAGTGGGGGAGGGGGAAAATCAGGAAGGGGTTGGAGGGAGGGTGGGGAAGACATGCTGGGGAGAGGCTCGGATAAGGTGGGGAGTTCCAGGAACGCAGGTGTAGGTGATGGTGTAGGTAAGGTGGATGAAAAAGTGGGTGATGTAGGAGGAATGGTGGATAGGGGAATGTCAGCAGCATGATCTGTTGCTGAGGTAGTGGGCACCTCCTCCTCTGCCTTAACTGGCTTGGTTTTTTGAATCAGGGTTAAACTTGTAAACCATGCCCTCTTTCCAAAAACCTTGGGAGCCATTTTCTCCACTGGCTCAGCTTCCTTGATCCTATACTTTCCAGCTTTGAGCAAACAGGTGATGAGTCTGCTGAAGGGTAGGCCTCCTCCCTTAGCAAAAGCCTGTCTTTTGAGCACCTTGTCATTTATGTCCACCATAGTTTCAAAGATCAGCTTAGGTGCATTCAAGAACTGCCCCTTGGAATAGTAAAATAAAGCATCCCCTAATGGGGGACCTTCTCTCCTGCAAATGTCCTATAAAATATACATTTTTCCTTAAGATGGTATCCATGAATCTGAGACTAGGATGGAGGTCTCTTCGCATCAGTGATTCTCCAGAACCTACAATCCCATTGGTTAGTTGTTTGGCCATATCCTTAAATGTAGCTCCAACAGGTACTCCCTCAGCGCGGTTGGAGTCAAATTGGTATGGGACCCCCAAAGCCCTTCCTTGTCTCTATGATCGATAGTCAGTTGCCAATCATCAATTGAAATTTCTAATACATCATCAGTCACCTATGCCACCTTCTTCTTCAGATTTTGGTACCATAACTTCACTAGCCTGGGATACACTGATTCCTTCAATGGCGACAGTAGGGGCAACAAGCCTTCTTTCTTCAAATAGCTCAGTGTTTCCTGACACTCACCAATGTTGGCAAAATATGTCAAATCAAATACAGTCTCAGGGATAAGGCTCAACTTGTCTATAAATGCATTGGGGGTGGTCAGTATAGCTGGAAGTTCTACCGTAATGGGTCTGTCAGGGGTAGCTCTCTCAAAGGGAGGTTCTAGCCCAGGTTCCTGAATTTCAACACCTTTGGCTTTCTTACCTTTAAGACCCTTTTTGGGTGTCTCCTCAGTGAGCTTCCTCTTTACAGGTGGTTTGGCAGCAGGTAGCACTTTCTTGGAGGATTTAGGGTGGATGCAGTTGATTTTCGACGTAAGCTGGCTAGCATTTCCTCAGGCTCATCAATTGTAATCTCAGAGAGTAATTTCTCACCAACTTGGAATGGGAAAACTTAGAGAGACAACAGAGTGGGGGTAGGAAGGCAACTCACCTCCAAGTACCTAGGGTTTCACAGAGTTAGAGATGCACCGCTCCAATTTCTTCAAAATCGGGGGCAAAATGCTCCTCTATGCAAGCTAAATGTATTGACAAGATGGCACGCTAAACAGCAGAACATTCCATGAGGATTTAGTAGAGAAAGAGGGAGGCGAAAAATGAGGAAGAGAGCTAGGGTTTTTCAGAGAGTGAGGAATTAAGCACAAAGGACCTATCGACAGGTATATAAAGGTGAAAATGCGATTCCGATAGGATGAATGGAATGGTTTCGATAGGTTGATATGTCCTATCGAAAGCTTGAACATCAAAGCTTTCAAAAGGGGTGATTTTTAAGGATTTCGATAAGTGCGACCATCCTATCAATAGGTTTAAACGACAGAGACAGCATCTTTTCAATAGGTGCCCGATATGTACCCAGCACCGATCAAAATCTTTGTTTGCCCTTATTTAACCTGTCAAGAGGTTGGTTTTACCTATTGAAACATCCAATACCTATCGAAACCATTAGATATCCTGTCAAAATAACTAAGAAACCTAATGAAAGGTAGATTTGGCCTATCGAAGGCTCCAAAACCCAGATAAAATTGTCTTTCAGGGCCCCCTTAGCTTCAGTACTTATCAGGCTCTGTTGCTGTGCAGCCCTATGGTTGGATTCTTTTGTGGATGAGCTTCCAGTATTTTAGAGTAGCTAGCAAATTTGAAATGTTGACCCACTAGAGAACATGGTATGTTTATTGCAAAAGAATTCTGCTGGAAATGCAAAGTAAAAAAAAAAACAGAAGCAAAATATGGTACATATGATACATACTCAACTACAGGTGCTAATCTGGAGGATCTGGAGTGTTAACGGCCTCCCCATGTTCCTCGAATTTGTCATTCTTCTTGGATCCATTCCTCAGCAATTGTTCAAACCCTTGGTTGCAATCTTGTCTCTATAGGCCAATCATTGCTCTGCAGCAGCTATTGAGGATTATCATGCAGAGCCTCCTCCAGCCCTGTAATGAAAAAAATAGGTTTCATCAAAAGGGGGTTGAGAGCTGGTGCTGTATACATGCAGCTTTACTTTCATGTTGCCAAAAGAGACCTCCATGATTCCAAATTTGCATTGAATGCAGGCATTAGCAGTGGCCAAGAAGGGCCTGCCCAGAATCACAGGGATGGTGGAAATACCTTTACTTGGCTCCATATCTAATACCACAAAGTCAGCAGGGTAAAAAAAATTGTCAACTCCCACCAGGACATCCTCAATGACTCCCACAAGCTTCCTTTCAGACCTGTCAGCCAGTTGCAGAACCACAGGTGTGGGTTTCAAGTCTCCCAGGCCCAATTTTTCATAGACTATAGAGGGCAGCAATTTCACACTGGCCCTAGGTCCAATAGGGCCTTCTGAATTTTATGATCTCCAATGATGCAGGGGATGGTGGGCACTCCAGGGTCTTGAAGTTTGGTGGGAGTTGCAATGGACGGAATGTGTTTTACCTTCTCTGCTGAAAAGACTTTCTTGGACAAGTATGTCCTAGACTGTCTTTTGTGGGTGCATAATTCCTTTAGAAATTTGGCGTAGGCTGGGACTTGTTTAATGGCATCAAGTAAAGGCAGATTGATCTTTTCTTGTTTAAAAGTCATCATCATTTCCTCAATTTTACCTTGCCCTTTGTCAAAAGGGGAAGGTCCTTGCAATGCTTTGGGAAATGGCAAGTGTGGGGGTGCTCCCTCACTTGTAGCCTTAGCCAATGGGGCTTCTTTCTTTTTTATTTTTCTTTTTCTTTAGGATCCATATCATCCTCTTTATTGACAGTGGGTTGTTCCTGCAGGTCCACCACTGGTGGCCTCTGTTGTGTTCTTGGAAAACTCATTCCATTTTCTTCATTCAAACTTCTCACAGGCTCACAGCCCACTTGATTATCCACTAGCCTACCACTCCTCAAAGTAGTCATAGATTTGGCTTCCTCATAGGTGGAGGAAACTTCACCTACTACAAACTATCTTCATGGATTATCCTGTGGTTGGCTAGGTAACCTTCTTCCTTCTCTCCTAGTCAGAGCATCAGACAGCTGACCAAGCTGGTCCTCTATCTTTTTTATGCTCTGGTTGTGAGAGTGCACAGTTTGGGTTAAGGTGTTCAAGTTCTGTAATGAAGATAGAACTTGTTCCTCAAAAGATGGTGTTCTCACAGCTGCAGTAGGTGCAGCTTGCTGCACAAGAGGAGCTACAGGTTGGGTCATGGTTTGCTGATATTGAGGTCTTGGTGCATAACCTTCTCGATAGGGATGAGCATTTCTGTAGGGCATGGGTTGCTGGGGCTACTGTTGCTGCTGGCTGGGGTATCCATCTTGTCTCCACCTCAAATTGGGGTGGTTTATTCATTGATACCCAGTAGCAAGCTGTTGCCCATAGGCTTGAGTTGCAGCCACATGCTCTGTTACAAAATCAGGAAATTGGGCAGCTAATGGGCAT
Source organism: Chloranthus sessilifolius (assembly GCA_021018995.1). Taxonomy (NCBI): domain Eukaryota; kingdom Viridiplantae; phylum Streptophyta; class Magnoliopsida; order Chloranthales; family Chloranthaceae; genus Chloranthus; species Chloranthus sessilifolius. The sequence goes on from CM037598.1 coordinate 51,705,429, forward strand.
TCATCTAGGGAGTGAGCAGAGGACTGGCATATAGCACATGCCTCCTCCACTCTAGCAACCACAGGTGACTGCATTGCTCCCATCAGCCTATCAAATTTCAGAGTTAAGCTATCCACTTTCTTTTCCAACTCACTTGGCACACTCGCTTCATATATCTTTCCTCTTGAGGTATTCTCTTTCATCAATTTAGAAGGGTCTAGATCTCTTGCTAAGGTTTCCCTTTGCATAGAGTTTTCACTGATGATGTCAAAGAGCTCCCATGCCTCCTCAGATGTTTTATGGAGGTAGGTGCCACCACAAGAGGCATCTATCATATCTCTGCTTTTAGCATCAATTCCTTGGTAAAAGCTTTGAACCAATTACCATTCAGGGATTTATCAGGTGGGGGAATTTCTTGAGGAGTTCTTTAAATCTCTCCCAGGATTGATGAAAGTCTTCAGTTGGATCTTGGGTAAAAGGGATGATACCCTTCGTCAACTGACTGGTCTTTGACATAGAAAAGAATTTGGCCAAAAACTAACATTGGAGATCACTCCAAGACTGAATACTGTTGGGTGGAAGCAGGGACAACCAGGTCCTGGCTCTGTCCTTTAATGAAAAAGGAAAGAGCCTCATCCTAGTTGCCTCCTCCCTCAAACCTGTGATGTTGAAGGTAGTGTACAGTCCTAAGTATTCATCTATATGCTTACAAGGGTCCTCCTTGGTCAGGCCATGAAATGAGGGTAACATCTGAATGATGGGCGACTTGATCTCATAGTTTCCTTGAGCACCAGGGAACTGAATGCAGAAGGGGGAATTGTAGACCCCTGGTGCATTGAATTCCTTGAGAGTTCGAGGCTGCTGCTGCTCACCCATTTCAACAGATTCAAATTCAACAGCTGTGGATGTAGTTGGTCTGGATCTGAGAAGTCTTTCAACCTTTGGATTTAGTGGAATAATCTGAGGTCGCAGAGTTCTCCTACCAAACATACAACACTCACAACTAAATGCAGAGTAAATCCTCACACAACTGAAAGAAGCAGCACAACTGACTAATAATCTAAAAGATAAAATCAGCAGATCTGAAAATAAACAGGGGGAAAAGGGATGCAAACTATAGAGTAGCCTTTAGCACGACTCTCTTTTCACTCTGTACTCAGATCTGATGGAATGCACACAAAAAATACTAAAAAAATAGCAAAACCTACAAATGCAATTAGTAAAATCAAACACACAGTTACAGATTTATAAAACAAAACTAGATCTATCAAATTCACAAACACCTCCTCGACAGCGGCGCCAAAAACTTGTTGTGGAATTCCAGTGTGCTGATTTATGGTGTAAAAATCAAGAGAGATTCAGAACATCTAAAATATCCTGGGCCTGCAAGATACAGGATCTTTGTAGTAAGTTTTAAAAGTAAGTAAGGGAATGTCCACAAAGAGGTGGTTTGGAATATGAGTAAATCTCCAGATCTGTAAGAGATCTGCAACCCTAGCTATTACTAATTTAGCTAAAATATAGGGGAGAAGTTTGGATAGGGTTGTCACTTAAACTAACTACAATTAAAATGCAGATTGTCTTAGATCGAATCTGGAGCCTCAAATTTTGCAGGTGGAAGGTTTAAAAACTCAAAAGATGGAGAAGAACAGCTTGGAGGTTATTTTCTCTGCAATCAGGTTGAGCTAAGCATATTATAGGGGTTCAAAAGCACACAAGTCCCTCGGCTGGCCGCAGGCACTAGTCATAAGCACAGCTGCAGGGTATAAATTCTACTTCAAATCACAGGATCCAGCTGGCCTTAAGGCTATGATCTGTCCACTTGAATGGTCACAGACCATCCTATAGGCTTTATCGAATTCATGGATTGTAGTAGATGAATCCAATTGAGGCATGAGCTCAGATTTAACTTAAGGTTATGATCTGTCCACTTTAATGGTCACAGACCATCCTAGAGATCTCCTACAAAGCCAGAGCCTCAATTAGAACAATTAAAACCACTACAGATGTTGCAATTTGAAGGTCACAGACACAAGAAATTATAGGGATATCAGATTCAGGGAATTTCGATGATATCCAAGAGGTCTACCGATTAAGTGGGTGAGCTGATCAAGCAACTCCTCTACACAAATCTGATCAAGCACGAAAAGGAATCAAAAGAGCTTTAGATATAATTAAAACATTGAAAACAATATTTACATTGCAAACAAGGCCACTCTTACAATGGAATGCTCTCAGATCTGTAGTCTGTGTAGCAATTAACCCCAGCAATACTCTTAACCTTACCCAATTACAGATCTAACTCACCCCTTGCTGGTCCTAGGGAATTAGCCAACCATGGTTGGGCTAGAGGAAGGGAAATAGAATCTCGCTGCAAGCTCTGATCTCCAGGAAATTGTCCAGAATTTTGATTTCCCCTAAAGGCAATTGGGGATCTCAATATATAGCTTTCTCCTCTATTTTTCCCGCCAAAAATCCCTTCTAAAAGATTGTCAGAGTTTGTTAGAGTTCTGTTGAAGTACGTGGGTCGGTTAGGTTTCCTAGGGTATCTTCTAGAATGTCGCGTCGATCAACAAAGTGCCTCGGTTTGCATGCTGCAGGTCACCACATTACAGCGTGTGCATAACATAGTTTATGAGAAGTTCATCACACGATTTCGATAGGTTGGAGAAGCTTTCGACAGGTTAAAAGTAAGCTTGTAGCCTCTTTCGATAGGTTCAGTGGTCGCTTCGATAGGTTCCGATAGGTTGGGCTTAGATGCTTCAGCTTCACTGCACTTGATCTGGGGCCTTCGACCGGTTGGAAGAGTAATTTGATAGGTTGAGGATTCACATTCTATTGCTTCGATCGGATGACCCTTGTTCCTATCGAAAGGTTCAAATTATTCTGCGATAGGTACTATCTCAACACTTCTATTTCGATAGGTTCAGTGGACCATTCGATAGGTTCAGGGAACCTTCCGATAGGTCTCCTTTTTCCCTCAAGCTAGCTTTCGATTGGTTGGATTCTCTTTCTCTTTCAATTGCTCGATAGGTTCTTGGATCCTATCAAATTCTTCACTTTTGCACGAATTCTTCCTTTTTCTGCTTCTGATCTTGTTGAACCCTTCTCAACTGCACGAATTCCTTCCTTTCAATGCTTTCAACTCCTATCGACCTCTTCAGGTGACCAGTTGATAGGACGTTTTCAACCTAGTCTCACTTTCTTCACCTTGCCCTGCTGCAGTTATGCGCTCCAAGGGTTTAATGATGTGCTTCCCTTTGGTGTGCAATTGTTGAGTTCGTCTTGTGCTGAGAGATGGCTCCTTCTTGGGCATTCTTGAGTGCTTTTCTTCCCTAGTATCTTCTTTTATTGTTGCCTACAAAATACACTTGACAAGGGCTTATTAGTGTGCTCACAGGTCTATCAATGGTCAGATTATAGGATGAAAAGTGGCATTTTTCACCACTTAACACCCACCCAATATACCTCCAGCGCAAGCGCTTTCTTAGATACTAGGTCGGCTGGTACTTTTTCGGATCATCAACACTAGGGGCTGCTGTCGTATTAAGAATCAGAGTTTATATGTTTGCCTAGAAAAACCCAAACCCTTGAAAATCTAACCCCACAAAATTCAATTATGCCCCCTTTGTTGGTTCAATTTTAATTTTCAATTTTTAGAGGAGTTTTCTTTGAAGTCTAAAAACGGGTGGTGGTGATGGTCTCGTGCCGCCTCTATGGGCCGGCGTCCACTGATAGTATATGATTGCGAGAAAGTAAATGCACACGTAGGCCCGCCAAACGGCTAAGGCGTGTAAATGATAGAAAAAATAAAGAAACATAAAAATAAAGCGCAAGTAGGCCCGCCAATCGGCTAAGGCATGTAAATGACGAGAAAAGTAAGGAATTTTAAAGACGATGCACAACTAGGCCCGCCAATCAGCTCAGGCTCATAACTGACATAAAAGTAGGGGTGAGAAAAATATGAAATCATAGGGATGAGTAAAAAAAAAGAATAAAAAATAGCAATAAGGTTAGTGAAATAAAATAAAAAGGCCAAAATTCAAGGGGAAGCTCTACTAGCTATCCCCAGCAGAGTCGCCATCTGTGCAACCATGGATTTTGATCAAATCCGTCGTGACGATGTGCACTCGTGAAAAATTTAGAGTCGCCACCTGAAGCTTTTAGTGTCCCGGGAAACCTAAATTAATATTAAATGCATCGAAGTGCCAAATATGACTTTGATTCACCGGTCTACGCCAAAGGCTCTTGGGTAGGGGCTTTGGTTATCGACCGGGAAGGTGTTAGGCACCTGATAAACCTACTTAATGTGGTCTCTAGTTATGGCCAAAACAAAAATAAAATAAAATAAGGAAAAAAGTCCTTCCTCTTGCCCTAGGGAACCAAAATCATATTTGTGTCCCTCCGTTCCTACCGAAATTTCGGTGGCATAACGGCACAAATGCGAGAATAGATGAAGAACAAAGAAGGTAGAGGAGTAGAGGGGAGAGCCAGAGCTCTCGGGCCCTTGTTGCACCACTGTGGATCCTTGCATAGACGTGCTTTAGTGAGCTTCCAATGGCTTGTATGGTTAGAACAAAGGTTTTAGCTCCTAGGGCTTGATAGCTAAGAGGTAGAGAAGGAAGGCTAGAGGATGGCTCTCGCCTAAACTTGGGGATTTTTTAGGAAAGGTAAGCTCTAAAGAAGGTTTGGGAATTGTAGAATTTATAGGCAAAAGGGGGCACCAAAGGGGAGAGGGAGCTTCTTTCTTAATCTTCTCTCATAGGAAATTTTTGAAGCCCTTTCAAAGGGAGGGGTGCCTCTCTATTTATAGGAAAAGGAAAGGTTAGGAGTGTGCTTAGAGGCTTATGTTGGATTAGAAATTAGGTAATCAAGCATCTAAGGTTTCCTAGGATCTTTGAAGCTTAGGAAAGTGTGAAAGTAGCTCCAATGGTGGATGATAGGGTAGTATTTCAAATCATTTTAGGGTTGCAAATAGGATAAGGAAGGGTGCAACAGAATAAGTGAAACACACCCAGGGCATCAAGATGGTCAACAAGTCAAACTCCAAAGATAAAATTTGAGTAAAAAACCCAGGGTAACTGTAGCTAAGCCTGGCACAACTAATAGATTCATCAGGCAAAGGTATAGTAAAATAGTGTCAAAATAGTGCTTGGGAAGTTCCTTGCCCACGAGGGGACCCACTTAAGTCTGGTGTAACTATTACTTGTGCCAAGCCATTTCTGGAAGAAAATGGCTTGGCACATGTATTAGTTATGCCAAGTACATAGGGATCCTCGCGAATCTCTTGTGAGGTTCCAAATGAACCTCTCGACAGGTTCAAAACTTGCTCATTTTGTGCCCAACCTTCGAATCACCGTAACTTTTGATGTGTAACTTAGATCGAGGCAATTCTTGGATCGTTGGAAAGTTGGAGACTTCTACTTTTCTATGGTATATGATTCAATCATAGTAGAAGATCTTAGCTAGTCTTGATTCACAACTCTTTGATCATTGCCTGGGAAAGTCTAGGTATGGGTTCGAAAGGGGTTCTAAAGGTTGGGATTGGTTTCTAAAGGTTCAGGGAGGTTTCTTAGGGATCAGGGGTGATTCCTAAGGGTTTAAGATGACTCCTAAGGTTTTGGGAAGGTTCTTAAGGTTACGATACCTACCATCGCAAGCTCGAAAGTGCTCCTCTCTCGATGTGTGCTTCGATCGGGCCTTGGACAAAATTTGGGTGTCTACAGGAATGTTTTGGGAGGCCTTCCAACTTGTATAGGCGCAGACCATCTCATCATTCACAGCCATCGGAGAGGGATTGGATGGAGGTGGTGTATCTAAAGGATTGTGGGGTGTGGATGAGATGGATGTGGTGGAAAATTTGAGCATGGCCCCGATAAAAATAGGCATGACCTGGGTAGATGGGGGGATATGGGAAAATTGGGTTTGGTATGGGTAAATGAGGGTGGATCAGGTAGATGTTGGGAAGATAGAAAATGGGGTATGGTGGTAAAGGTAGGGAATCGGGTTGAGTTTTGGGTGAATGTGAATGGAAGATGGGAGGGATTTGGAATGGTCATGGAGGGGGACATGGGGAGGGGGATTGAGGTGTTGGACTTTGGATGTTTTGAGTGGTGGTTGATGGGAAAATGGGTGCACCGAAGGTCCCGGTGATGGTAAATGGGGTTTGGGTGAGGGGGATGGATGTGAACACTTCTTCTATGTGGGAATGAGTTGGGGAATGTGGTAGGGATGAATAGGGATTGGCATATGCCGGATCCACTGCTCACGACATGGCTTGGTGGCAGATGGGGTACGAGTGCCTCGGATGAGGCCCGTAAAGCTTCCTCCTTCTTCCCCTACGGGACGATGGAGGGTAAGGCGATGCCGTTGTGCTAGCACCATAATGGTTTTTCCTTTTTCAATTTTTCTTTTTTTTTTGAAGACTTTTTTTGTAAGTGGATTTTTATGATGAAGGATTCTGGGGCCCTTGAATTCCCGTTTCAAGTTGTATTTGTACCCTAAATAAATACCCCGGCGTGACGCCGATGGGTTTCAGAAGAATCAAAGGGGAACCCTTTCATCTATTGAAGGCACGGGAATCAACGCAAACAACCTGATCCCCTGAAGCGAATCGATAAGAGGTTACCCTCTTTTGACCAGCAGGGGTGCATTGGGTGTTGGATAGTGCGAGACCTAATCAAAGGTACTAAACCACTAAGCAGGGAACTCGGGGATGTGAAAAATGCCTCAGATTTTGGGCAGCACTGCTCAGTTTGGGTTTGGCGTGTGTATTACATGCGCCAAGCCAAATCTGGGTTTTCAACACTTTGCGCGTGTATTACATGCGCCAAAGCAAACCTGGGTTTTTTAAGCTTGGCGCATGTAATATATGCACCAATGCAAACCTAGAAAAAAGTGGCTTGGCGCATGTTTTACATGTGCCAAACACAAACAGTGGGGTCAAATAATCTTAACAGCAAACCGGCAAGCCCGAATTCAATTTATTTTTTTAGTTTCAGGAAGCGATGCTTCTGGGGACTAATTACTTAGTTGCAACGGGTCTCTCCTCACCGAACCTAGGGATACAAGGCCGATTCGGGACTACTAATGCTCTCCCCCAAGGGTTGTAGGCTTTGTAACTAGATAGGTTACCCACCCGATATACATCCGACGCAAGCGCCTTATCAGATACTAGGTGGGGTGGTTTTTTCCGGATCATCACCACTAGGGGCTGCCGCCGTACCCAGAACCGGAATGTTTATATCTTTACGTAGAAGTCCCAACCCATGAAAATCTACCCTGTAAAAAATTCAATTAAGTCGCCCTCTTGGTTCAATTTTAATTTCAGATTTTAAGGGAGTTTTCTTAAAGTCCAAAAATGGGTGGTTATGGTCCCATGCCGCCTCCACAGGCCGGCGTCCACTGGTAGGATATGATTGCGATAAAGTAAATGTTTACGTAGGCCCGCCAAACGGCTAAGGTGTTACAAACAAGCACAAGTAAGCCCGTCAATTGGCTAAGGCATGTAAATGACGGAGAAGTAAAGGAAATGTAAAGACGATGCTCAAGTAGGGCTGCTAATTGGCTAAGGCACGTAAATGATGGAAAAGTAGGGGTAAGTAAAAGCAAGACTAAATCGTAGGGGTGAGTAAAATAACAAAAATAAAAAAAATAGCTAAACATTAGTAAAAATAAAGAAAAAGGTCAAATTTCAAGGGGAAGCTCTACTAGCTAGTCCCAGCAGAGTCTCCATTTGTGCAACCGTGAGTTTTTTTACGGTCCCGTCGCGACGATGCGCACTCGTGAAAAAATATAGAGTCGCCACCCACAGCTTTTGATGTCCCGGGAAACCTAAATTAATTTTATAAGCACCGAAGTGCCAAAAATGTGACTCTGATTCACCGGTCTATGCCAAAGGCTCTTGGGTAGGGGGCTTCGATTATCGATCGAGAAGTTGTGAGGCACCCGACCAACCCGCTTAAAAGTAGTCTTTACTTGTGGCCAAAACTAATTAGAAAAATAAGAAAGAAAAGAGCACTTCCTCTCGCCCTAAGGCACCTTGACCCTATTTGTGCCCCTCCGCCACTATCGAGATTTCGATCACGTAACGGCAAAAATTCATGGGTAGAGAAAAAGCTACGAAGGTAGATGAATAGAGGGGAGAGCCGGAGCTCTAGGGCCCTTGTAGCATGCATGTGGACCTTCACGTAGGTGCACTTGACGAGCTTCCGATAGCTTGAATGGTTGGAGAATGGGTTCTAACCTCTAAGGCTTGATAGCTAAGGGGTAGAGGAAGAAGGCTAGGGGGTGGTTCTCTCCAAACTCAAGGTTTTTTTATGGAAGATGGGGTCTAAGGTGGGGCTTTTAAATTCTTCAATTGGTATTGAATGGGTGCACCAAAGGGAGGAAAAGCTTCTCTCTTAATCTTTTCTCTCTTTGAAAATTTTTCAAGCCTTTGTAAAGGGAGGGTTGCCGCTCTATTTATAGGAAAAAGGGAGGTTAGGAGGGTGCTTAAGGGCTAATTTGGGTTAGCAATTAGTAATCTCCTAATCTAAGGTTTCCTAGGATTTTAAGAGCTTAGAAATGTGGGCAGTGGGCTTCAATGGTAGATGATAGGGTGAGGTTTCAAATGACTATAAGGTTGCAAATAGGGTAATCAGGGGTGCAACAGTCCTAATGAAACGCATCCTAAACATTGAGATAGTCAACAAGTCAAACCCCAAAAGCGGATTTTAAGCAAAAAAATATGGCTATTGTAGCTAAGCCTGGCATGTGTATTACACATGCCAAGCATAACTACAGTGTCCAAAAGTTCAGAGCTGGAGTTGGGGCCCACCAATACTCGATTTGTGTATTAAATGCGCCCAGCCGTTTTTGGAAAAAAATGGCTTGACACATGTAATACATGCGTCATGTATGCCCTAACCAAGTGCAACTCCTGGGCACTGCTTGGATAGCCATAACTTTTGACGGACATCTCAGATTGAGGTGATTCTTTACTTGTTGGAAATCTGGGAACCTTTACTTTTCAATGCTATAAGATTTAGTCTCAATAGAGGTTTCCCGCTAGCCCTGACACATCTCTCTCTGACAATGGCCTGGGAGGGTTAACTAAGGGTTCTGAGAGGTTTCTAAAGGTTGGGGGTAACTCCTAAGGGTTTGGGTAAGTTTCTAAGGGTTTTGGAAGATTTCAAAGGGTTTAGGAAGATTCCTAAGGGTACGGGTGGGGCTATGGGAAGCTCGGGGGTGTGCCTCTCTCGAAGTATGTTTTGATCGGGCCTTGGGCCAATTTTGGGTGTCTAAAGATTGCCTTAGGGCCCTAGAAGTCCTACAGAGAGAAAGAAGTGGGACCCAAGCTTAGTGGCGTGCCACTGCACCAAACTATACAAACTGTAAAAAATCAAAATCTTAATGTCGTGCAACTCTGTGCTTTCAAGAGCAACTTGTTGAGCAGCTCAAACAAACAACCCGCTTTAGCACTTCAACATCTAGATCAACAAAGCAACACTCTGGCTCTCGAGCACCTCTGTACCTTCACAAACACCCACTCGAGCTGTCTCAAGTGGAACATAGCTTCAGCAATCGAAACTCGAGTAGTTGTCGAGTGGTTCTATGCCTACAGCATATCAGCATCTCCAGCAGCTCAAGCACATACACCTTCAACATTCTCTTCTCGAGCAGGTCTCGAGTAGATGCACCTTTAGCAAATCAATCTCGAGAGGATCTCGAGTACATTATAGCTGCTACCTTGATCCACTCAAGCAGCTGAATAAAAGCCTCACATTAAATCACACAAGCTATTCTTGCTGAAGCAAACCAAGCTGTTGAGCAGTCTTGAAACCAACCTGTCGAGCTATAGTTTAAAGCTTCAAGCCTAACCACACGAGCTGCTACCTAAAGCCAACCTCATGAGTTGCTGCCTGAAGCCAACCTCACGAGTTGCTCCCTGAAGCACTACCACCTGTTGAGCTGCAACTTGAAGCCAACCTCACGAGCTGCTGCCTAAAGCACTTGAACCACTCGAGTTGCAGCCTGAAGCCATCCACTCGAGCTGCAGACCTGAAGTAAATCAACCACTCGAGAACCTCTCAAGATTTACATTCTGAACCTGCAACCTCTCGAGGCTCAAGTTCCAGCTTCTATATTTGAACTTCAGGGATATTTTTGAAATTCCACAGTACTTGGGGCACACATCCCAATGTGTTGAGATGTTCCCCACATCTCGAGGCAACACTAGGCTGAGAATGAGCCATGACAGTAGCTCCCAAAGTTTTGATTTTTGATTGGCCAAAGCAAAAAGGAGCTTTATGGATTGTATATATAGTTGTAATTTATTTTGTAATAACCAGCCAGGAATATTCTTAGCATGTGCTCATTTTAGGATTAGGATTAGGGTTTAGTTTTTATCCTTTTTCATTTTCAATTTCTTTCCTTAGCTCAACAGCAATGTTGGGTTGAACCTCTGTGTAGCAGTTAGGTTTAAATCATATTTGTAACTAGTTTTGTAAGATCACTGTGAGCGTTCTTAGAATCATACAGAGACTGCTGCCTTGAGGGCAAGTCATTGAAGTTCTTTTCATGCAATGCAAAGCCATTTTAATGCTTCCTTCAATCTATATTTATCTTATATTTTTCATTTACATTTTTATGGGTTGTTTGCACCTATGGATGCATGAGTTTGTAGCCTTGGAAATATAGTGGCTACAGTGATATTCCTTTTCTACCTCTAACCTATGTATTTGGGTTAATCACTGGGATACCTTGTGACCATTTAAATGGAAAAGGTATAGCCCTAAGACTGGTCTAGATCACAGGGCTGAGCTGAATTCTTTTTCCCTGCACTTGTGCTTGTAGCCAAGTCAGGGATTGCTGCAGATCCAACTTCTCCTCTATTTTACAATGCTATTTTCAGTGAATAGATCTAGGGTCTTACAGAGATTACAGACTTGAGAGCTAGGTCATTGCAAGCCTCTTTGTAGCAATGACCAACTAATTTTAAAGCCCCATTCAATCTATGATTGCTTGTGGTCTTCACTAAAATTTCATGGATTGTTTGCTCCTATGGATGCATGAGCTTGTAGCCTCACAAACATAGTGCCTGCAATGCTTTTCTTGGTTGAACTTTAACCCCTTGATTGGATGAAATCCCTAGGATATTCTGTGACCATTGAAGTGGACAAAATATAGCCCTAAGTCAGTTCATGTCTCTGGGTTAGGCTTGATTCTACTACCTTGCACTTGCGCTTGTAGCCAAGTGAAGGACAACTACAGATCCCACTCTTGATCTATCTTGCAATGAAGATTAGCCCATAGTTGCTACTTCTCCACAATTTTTATTTATTTTTCCAAACCACCATCATTCTTCATCACCCCCTTTCTTTAGATTTAGTTTTTATTTCAGTTTTTAGTTTAGTTCGTGACACCCCAAAAACACCCTGTCTTTACCTTGCTTTCTAGTTTAAGTGTAGAGTTGCCAGATCTGGAGATTTATTATTCCACCATTGTGTTTAGATCATCACTCCCTATGGGATAAACACTTACTTATCAAAACTTTCTACAGCAGCTACCACCAGTTTTATATTGAAAGAAGTAGTGGAGCATCAGTATGACATTGCTGAGCAAGAAGAAAAAGAAGGAGCCAGCAGCAGCCGTTCCTGCAGAAACCTCTATAGCCCCTGCTACAACCACTCCTGTCACCTATGCAACACCTCATGTGCAAGCTTCAGCAGTCACATCAATAGCCTATCCACCTTCCACCTTTCCCCCCACTTCTACACTAGTCATAACTACCCCACCTCATATCCTACATACTATTCCAGCCTTATCACCTCCAATACTTTCCACCACCACTTCCATTCCTATGTCAGCTCCTCCTTCTATAATCTTTCCCTACAACCTTCCTATACCTCCAATTCGAAAAACCTACAAAAAGAAAACCCACCACCCAACCACAGAACCAAGCCCATCCACTACTATACCCACTGACATACCAAGCCCAATACCAGACCCACCTTCCCCTTTTACCTATGATGACTGTGAGCCAATGGCTACTGCCATTGAACCACTAACCCAATTGAGACCATTGACCCAATTCCCTCTCCTACCAATTCCCCTCCACTTTCACCTAACCTAGACCAATTCCATATGACCCAAGACCAGTTCACAACAGAAGGATACGTAGTCTTAATAGACTCCATTGTTGGGGATGTTAGGCAGGAGTACATCCTTCTACCTGAATCCCCACAATCCTATAATTTTAACCATGCCCCTACCTCACCATTCCAACCAATCCCTCCTACCCAACCTGTAACTCCAGCCATACCTAACCCTTTAACCTAAATCATTTCCCTACTAACCTCTCTCCAATCCCAAATCCATACCAAGAGAAAAAACCAAGCCTCCTTTCAAACAAGCCTTAACGCCATCCAATCAACCATTAAAACTATTATCCCACCACCCCAACTACCCACACCTACCCTAGTCCCTACCCCTCCTCCATTCCAGCAGCCTTCTACACATGTGGCAACAGTTGATGCTGCCACCCAAACTGACTTTGACTCTGAAGAGCTGGCTATAGTCCCCCTTTCCACATCCTCAACCTTCACCGAAATTGAAACCACTGAGGAAGAGTTGATCCCTTCCCAGGATCTGCCCCTTTCCATACCATCCATTCTCTCCCCTTCCACCTACCCTCCTCCTGAAACTGCTCTTGTATCCATATCTGCTCATGACCCATCTAACTGGGCCATTGAACCAGACCCAACCAACCTACCTCCAGCTCCCACCCTCACTAAGCACATGGATGCCAACCCATATCTTACAGAGGATGTGTGTCAGCTGGTAGCTTTTATCAGAAATAGTGTTTTATAGAGATGTGAGGATCAACTCGAACTCATGAAGGCAACAAATTGGAAAAGCTTGGAAGCAGTCATACTTGAGCACCAGAAGGAGTTGAGGGCCATGCAAGAAAGGTTGGACAATGATGTAACTATGTATCAGCTGTATGAGAGGAGGGCCAACCAATATGAAAGGCTGTATGAATCCTTATCAGCCACACTCATGTCTTTAAGTGTTAAAGATATACAACCTCCAGCAGAAGCTAGGGGAGTGAAAATTCAAGAGCCTACACTTCAGAAGAGCAGTACCAAACCAAGGAAACCAGCAACTTCAAGGACAAAAGTTGGTGCTGCCAAACCAGAAAATGTCAAGAAGGGCAAGGAGAAGACTGCAGGAGACCCCATTGATTTAGACTATGATTCAGACCACCTTTAGGAGTTACTGTAGTTAAATTTTTAGGTTTTTTTGTTAGTGTTGTTTAAGGAGTGTAAATAAATTGTGTGTTGTTTCTTTTACTAGTCATTGTATAAATTGTGTTGTTGTTTTTATAATATATTAAATTGTGTGAATAAAATTTCTTTTTGTGCCAAACTGGCATTGGGTTTAGTTTCCTTGTTTATTATTTTCTGCTACAAGTCAATTTTTACTACATGTGTGATTCGTTCCAAACCCTACTGCCTCTATACATCACTGTTGAAACATTTAGGACAATGTTTATCTTAGGTTTGGGGGTATGGTAGGGTGGACCAATAAATTAGCTAATTTTAGTGCAGTAGTATTAGTTGAATTGAAATAAATAAAGTCAATTCCCACCTAACCATGTGAAAAAGGAAATTAAAACTATGGCTGGTATTTTAAAACTGAAATCCTTTAAAAATATAACACTTGCATGAAGTTGACATTAAAAAATATTTTCAAAATCAGTACTTAGTAAACCAGAGAGGAGAGAAAAAGGAGAGGATATTCCCCATGAGTTAAATTGAAGACCATACCCAGTGAGATTTGGGCCTATAAAATTTTTTTTTTTTTTTTCTTTTAAAGAGTGTATTTGTCAATTTTTTCTGCTCTAAGGAATGACTGATTCAATACTTTTTTACTAGAAGTTAGGCACCCCAAATTAAAACTATTTGGTAGTACTCATGGCACTAAGGAGATGACTTAAGGCTTTCATTTGGAGAGTTTGAGCCTAAAAAGACCTATCCATTGAACTGTCCTTTGTTTACACTATTTGAGCTTTAAAATCTATTTTTCATTAACCAATGCCAGAGTACTTGAACTTAAACCTCATAACCTGATTCAGCCTTACCCTCACTCTGAGATTTTAGAAGGTACAGGAGAAGATGTTGAAGAAAGGTGAGCAGGGTTCAACATTTGGTGGAAGGAGAAAATAAAAATAAAAAAATCCATAAGAAGCAGCATGATAGTTGTATATGTGGGACATTTCATAAAAAGAAAATATAAAAAAAAAAAAAGAAAAAGAAGAGAAGTCAAGAGAAGTACTTCAAATCTGAAAAACATTTAAGAAGATGAAGCTATAATGAAATGAAGAAGGTGAAGTCATGAATCACATCCTACCTCTTAGTTGATTTCTCAGTTTTAATTCCTTTCTACCCCTTCTATTCTTTTCAAACCTCAACCATAAGCCACATTACAACCCATCTAAAAGACCTTAGTGATCCAAGGTGAAGTGAGCTATCATGTGGAGATAAAGGGATGTCTAATCTATGGTGAAAAGAAAATGAAGATGTTAGGAATTAGAAATAATGTCTATGCTCATGCTTGGAGACCTATTTGAGGACTGTAACTGATCTTGAGCTGCAATAAATGTGAACACCCTTGAATTCATTTGTTGAGAGATAGCCCTGGTGAGGATTTGGTCTGAAATTAAATTTATTGGGGCAATATTTAAATCTGATTTTTGAATTAATGGTGAGCTTAGTACTGATTTTCACACACTACACTCTTGATGCAAGCTGATTGGTTGTGATGGAAATACATGTTGATTTAAGTGTTAAAATGTTTGTATTTCTATTTTAAACTCGTCTAAATTTGAAAGATTAACGTGTGGAATGAAGCTTATGTGTTGATATCTGACCGGCCACTGTTTGCACTATACTTAACTATTTTATTGTGAAGTTTGTGGGTATCTTTACTGAAAACCTTCAGGAGACTTCACTCCCCCACTAGGGATCACCTAGGGATTTAAAAGGCTTGATGCATAAGCTAAATGCATTCATGCTCTCTACGAAAGTGGTATTTAAATTTTTTAGAATAACTGTTTAATTTTCCCTTTACTCGAGGACTAGCAAATATTAGGTTTGGGGGTGTGTTAATCTCTAAATTATGCCACTTTCCACCTCGTAACGTAGCCTTTAATAGACCTTTGAGCTGTTTAATAATTGATTTTTTTAGTGTGTTTCTGTAGTTAGCAATAATCTGTAGCTTAGTAAAACAATCTATCTAATAAATGTCATGAAGAGAGAAATAAGAGTCCAACATTGAAGCTGATGGAAAGATGGTGATTGAACCATGGTGGTCCCCACCATGTGAGCCATTCAGCATGCCCTGGACCCCTAGAAGTCCTGCAGTGAAAGAGAAGTGGGGCTCACACCTAGTGGAGTGCTGCAGTAGAACTGTGCATACTAGCAGGGAAGCGGAACCTTGAGCTCGAGTAGCTCTGAAGCTACCTCGAGCAGTTCAAGGAGTGCTGCAGCATCCACTCGAGCGGCTTCGACTATATGCACCTTCAGAAATTCCAGCCTGAGCAGTACTAGAGCAAATCAATGCTAAACATACCATACACTCAAGCAGTTTAGAACCTGTCGAGCATACAACACCTTCAGACTTCATAGTCGAGCAGTTGCTGAGCAAAGTTGAGCAAATCAGAGACCTTCAAAGCAACCTGTCGAGGCCTTTAGATCCTACCTGTCGGCAACCACTTGAGATTCCTTCAGGAATAGAACCATCCACTTGAGCAGATCTTCCTTCAGACCTATAACCTGTCAAGAATCCTTCTGAAAGAGCCCCAGCCACTCGAGAACCATTCAGGAGCACTTAAACCACTCGAGGTATGCTCAAGTTTTATAGCCTAAAGCTCCGTCCTGTCGAAGCTCACGTTCCAACTGCTATTTACAGACCTCAAGGGCATTTGCGAAACTTCCACAGCCCATGGGGCACATTTCCTAATGTGTTGTGCTTTTCCTAATTGTAAAAGGGGAATGCTTGGCTGCAAATGAGCCACATCAACATAATTCTAACTAATTTGATTCTCCTCTTCTTTGATTGGCCAAGGCAAAAAGCTACTTTATGGATTGTATATATAGGATATAAAGTATGTAGAAAATGGGGCATCGGAGGAAAGGGAACCAATCAAGATATTCTTGCCTTAGTTCATCTTTTTCTTTCTTCTTTTCTTAGCTCAACAATGTTGGGCTAAAATCACTATAATAGTTAGGGCTGATGTAAGCAGTAACAGGATTGTGTATTAGCATTGTAAAAGGGTTTGGAGTCTTGTAGAGACTGCAGACTTGAGGGCAGACCATTGTAAGTTCCTTTTTAATTTAATGAAAAGCTATTTTTACTATTCCATTCAATCTATAATGTTCTTGTATTTTTCATTTAGACCTTTATAGATTGTATGTACCTATGGATGCATGAGCTTGTAGCCTTGCAAATATAGTGGCTGCAGTGATTTTCTTGTTTCGGCTTTTAACCCCCATGACTGGAGTATATCCATCGGATATCTTGTGACCATTTAAGTGGATAGGATATGCCCTAGGACTAGTCTATATCTCAGGGTCGAGTTGGATTCTTCTACCTTGCATTTGAGCTTGTAGCCAAATAAAAGACAACTGCAGATCCAACTCTTGCTCTTCCTTGCCATGTCTTTTTCAGTGAAAATAAGTCCCTAGCTATTACTTTCCACTGTTTATATTTATTTTACCACACCATTTCCATCCTTCTCTAAAACCCCTTTCTTTTATTGCTATTTTTATTCTTATTTTTACTTCTGTTTTTAGTTTAGTGACACCCAAAAAACTTCCTCTCTTTACCTTTCTTTCCTAATTTAGGTTTAGAACTACCAGATCGATAGAAGATTCAGAGATCAACTATACTATTATTTTTAGATCTTAAATCCTTGTGGGACAAACTCTTACTTATCAAAACTTACTACAACAGCCCTGAATCTTGCAGGACTATGATTGTTTTGGATTGTGTTCTATTCCATCTTCTTTTTCCCTTTTGTTTTACTTTTGCCCTCCTTCATTTCTATTATATTTTGACCGGTTTTATTAATAAAAAGAACACATGCAAACAAAAACCAACAACAGGAACCGAGGCCGTGCTACTAGTTGAGGTTGAACTACCTTCACTTCGTATCCTCATCGAATCTGTTCTAGCCAAAAGAGAAAAGGCATGTTTAAAACAATTGAGCCTGATCGATGAGAAGAGATTCCTAGCCTTGTCACCCAGGCCTATCAGAGGAGGATCGCACGTGCTTATAGCAAGTGTGTCTGCATTAAAGATTTGAAAGTAGGTGACATGGTACTTAAGAAAATCTTTCCTTCTCTCCACACCAATGGAAATTCAAGCCCAACTGGGAAGGACCTTACGTCATCAGAGAAGTGTCACCTAGATACATGCTCCGCCTCGCCACCATGAACGAAAAACATTTTCTTGAGCCCATCAATGCTAGATACGTGCGACGATTTTACTCCTAGTCTCCCGCAAAAAAGTAAGTATTGATGAAATGGATACGCGACTATTTAAGGACCCCATGAAAGAGGCCATCATTTCAAAACCAAGTAGCCAAAAAGTGTCCCTGAATACTTATACCCTTTGTTGCCCCGTTGAGCAAGTGGCCTTTCTTTCATTAACCCTCACAGAGAAAGAAAAAGTGTATATCCCAAACAAAAAAAAAAAGAAAACAGTCGTCATCAAAATGTAAAAAAATTAGGAAAGCAAAACTCCAAAAAAAAGGAGATTGTCTGAAAAGAAAAAGAGCAAAAAAATATATATAAAAAATAAAAGGTGGGGCATGTACAATCAAAATCCCCAAGGAAGAAATGTATTACAACAACTGGAACCTAATTAAGAAAACCTTTTGAAAATAAAGAATACCTTCAAAATTCCTAACCTATCCCATGGCCAAGATAAATCCCTCAAGAAAGCCCTCTTTAAATTTCGCAAACAGTCATACTATCCATTGAGTCAGCACGAGCCAAACTGAGAGACAACAAAAGAACTTCATCCAGCCGGCTACGACGAAATCAACGTCCATGTCATGGCCTTTGAATTTGAAAAAGAATTAAAAAATAAGAAAAAAAATATATACAAGCTCAAAGCAAAATGGACGTAGTGAAAAGAGCGAGCTTGTGCGAATCAAGTGGAAACCTAAAAAGGCGCCAGGTGAAAACCTGAAAGGGCACCACAGGTAAAATGGGCGAGCTTGTGCGGACCAGGTGAAAACCTAAAAATCCGCCTAGGGTAAAAATGCATACCCATGGATGTAGTGAAACCTAAAAGGGTACTACGAGTAAAAAAGAGAGAAACAACGGGCATGGCGAAAATCCATCTTGGGTGCTGTGAGTAAGAAAGTTAAAAAGAGAGAAGAAAAAGAAAAGAAAGGATCAATTACTCCTCCGATGGCATTCCCAAATTATCTGGTCACCAACTGGGATGCTCATGTTAGTTTAAATCGGGTTTTGATTAGGTATATCTTCACAGCCACACCATCAAATGCATGATTCAAGGTAAGGATAAAGGGCTAATCCAATCACAAGGGATGAATGTTCCGACATTGGTGAAATTTTGAACCTCACTCAGATCCGACCGCATGAACGGGTTCAACTATGCTTAAAATAGGACCTGTTACTTTTCCTCATTTTCAATGCATCAAACAAAAATAAGAGGAAAAGAAAGAAAAAACAACAAAAATAAGAATTCCGAAAAAATCCAAAAAATATATACTCCGTCCATATTTTTATTTATAGCATCGTACTTCCATCTCAAAATGAAGATAAAGAACAAAAATCTAAAAACAAAAATAATATATATATATATACATAAATCTTGAAAAATGAAAAAGTGTAGGTAAGATTTTGCTTCTCCTTCTATTATTTAGGATGCATATTTGTTACCTATATAAATAATAAAAAAGGACTGGCATTTTTTTGAGAATGTGCAGGAATATCAAATGGCCTAAAGCCTCGAAGCCAGCAACCTCTCGATGATGGGTAGAGCAGAGGAAGCATCTCATTACTCACATCGGTCCATTAAAAAAAAGGGGGGGGGGGAATCATTTTGAAAAAAAAAAGATATATCTGTTTCAAGCACAACTACGCACATGCGTGATTCAATGCGGTAAAATGGAAATATTTTTTCGGCAATGCAACTGTGCTAAATTAATGTCCTAAGTCTAAAGTTCTCCCTAGATCTTTGGATCCTACTTTTAAGTAGGAGTAAATGTATCAATCCCAGTCAAACAGCAAATGTTTCGATCGGATTGAATCCATTGTTAAATTCTTTATGCTAATCGCTCCATTTTTGGATTCATAAGAATGTGATTGTCTTAGCTTCAAATTCATCAAGAACTATTTTGGAGGACTAGACCCTTGGTCTGCGCTATCTGGGCATTTACCCTATAGGGTTTGAGGTCCAGATAACTCTGTTATTAAAAAAGATCAATCGTTTGTTAAAACCAACCTGTCAAAATGGAAATTACCTATCGAACGGCTGCTCAAATATGTATTTAGAAGGGCTCATTCTAGGTTGCAAGCTTAAAACCTGCATTTTTACGGTATCCCTATAAAGTGTACGCAATGTGCCTGGGTATCCGTTGGATGGTCGTTTATTCCCGTAAATAGTACTCCGACGGAATTTGGGTCGGGACTTCCGTCGCCTTTGTTATTAATTGCTCCTGATGTGTGCATGTGTTTGCATAATTGTTCCTTTGTAAGATCATTGTTGGGAGTGACCAAGATTGGGAGCCTCCTTTTGTAGATGCCCAATTTTGGCCCAATCAGTTCAATATTATTTGAAGTTGAAGGACTCTAGATCATAATGATCCAAAGCACGTTATTAAAAGTGGCACACACTCCTAAAAAGTGTTGCGACATCAATATTTGCTTCATTCAAGTAGTTGTGCTAAACTAACTTCATGATCGATGGGTATGCCGAAAGTCCTTGAACCCTACAGCGCGTAGGGGCACCCATGGCTGATCAAATGGGGTAATGAATGCCTAATGAGATTGGGCACAAACTGTGAATGGATGTTCCAGCATTGGTGAAATTTTGAACCTCACTTAGGTCCAACCGCATGAATGGGTTCGACTATGCTCAAAATGGGACCTGTTACATCGCCTCCATGTTAAGGCATCAAACAAAAAAAAGAAGAAAAGAAAGAAAACACCACAAAAACAAGAAATCCGAAAAAATCCAAAAAATATGTACTTCGTCCATGTACATATTTACAACATCATACTTCCATCTCAAAATGACGTAAAAGAGCAAATAATCTAAAATATATATATATATATTAATCTTGAAAAATGAAAAAGTGTAGGTAAGAGTTTGCTTCTACTTTTGTTATTTAGGATGCATATTTGTTACCTATATAAACAAAAAAGGACTGGCATTTGCTTGAGAATGTGTAGGAATATCAAATGGCCCAAAACCTCGAAGCCAACGACCTCTCGGCAATGGGCAGAGCAAAGGAAGCATCTCATCACTCACGTCGGTCCATTCAAAGAAAAAGGGGGGAGGGGGAAATCATTTTTTAAAAAAGAAGAAGATATATTTGTGTCAAGCATAGCTACGCAAAAAAATGCTTCAATGCGGTAAATTATCAATATTTTTTCGACAACGCAACTATGCTAAATTAATGTCCTAAGTCTAAAGTTCGCCTTAGATCTTTGGATCCTACTTTTAAGTAAGAGTAACTGTATCAATCTCGGTCAAACATTCAATGTTTCAATCAAATTGATTCCACCCCTAAATTCTTTATGCTGATCGCTCCATTTTTAGATTCATAAGAATGTGAGTGTCTTAGCTTCGAATTTGTCACGAACTATTTCAGAGGAGTACACTCTTGGTCTACGCTATCTGGGCGTGTACCTTATGGGGTTTGAGGTCCGGATAACTTTGTTATAAAAAAGGATCAATTGTTGGTTAAAACCAACCTGTCAAAAAGGAAATTACCTATCGAAAAACTATGTTCAAATATGCATTCAGAAGGGCTCATTCAAGGGTGCAAGCTTAAAACCTGTATTTTTATGGTATGCCTGTAAAGTATACGCCATGTGCCTGGGTATTCGTTGGATTGTCATTTATTCCTGTAAATAGTACTCAAACGGTATTTGGGTCGGGACTTCCATCGCCTTTGCTATTAATTGCCCTTGATGTGTGCATATTTTTGCATAATTGTTAATTTGTAAGATCATTGTTGGGGGAGACCAAGATTGGGAGCCTCCTTCTGTAGATGCCCAATTTTGGCCCAATCAGTTCAGTATTATTTGAAGTTGAAGTACTCTAGGTCATGATGATCTAGAGCATGCTATTAAAAGTGGCACACACTCCTAAAAGGTTTTGCGACATCAATATTCACTCGGTTCTGATAGTTGTGGTAAATTAACTTCGGGGTCGATGGCTACACCGAAAGACCACAAACCTACCTTGCGTAGAGCCACCCGCGGCTGATCAAATTGGGTAATCAATGACTCATGAGATTGGGCACAAACTGTGGATGTTCGCGTCATTGCTTTACACCAATCTTTAAGTATGGGTCGATCACCCTCCCACTCGCGGGGCAATCTTGTTCCAAATGAATCTCAAACATTGTGCATCTTCAATTACACCATCACGATTTTTCTAGTAATGTTGCTAAGTGCATAGGGACCGGTAGCCTTGAGGAACGGATGATTTCCCAAGTGTTGGGCTTCCGTTACTCTTGAGTGACTCATTTTTTCCAAAGTGTTGGCCTATGCCACACTCCATTTAGTTATTTTCCTTTTACTTTTCTATATGTTTGAGGTTCGCTTTGAATACAGTGGACCCGTTAGCATTTGCCTTGAGCCTCTTCGGATGTCTCTTTCTGTAACACCCAGTCAATTCCGGCTCGTTACTAGGCTGGTCCGATTATCACGTGTTTGGCAAACCGGATATATCGGGTCAGATAATCAACCTGGACCCTTTGGGAACTAGGCCAGTAGATGATTGGACTATGTGTGTGAGGCCGATAGGTAACACCAACAATCAGACCCATTAGTCAACGGTCTAGAGTAGAAGCCCATTAGTTCAAGACTTACTATAAGAAGCCTATGGGCTGGACTAGTTAGGAAACAAAACCATAACCGTGAGAGGGCCAGATCTATGGACCTTGAGCCAAGTCGATATATTTAATGACTATAGGGGTTCCACAGTAGAACCAACCCAAAGAAATGACCCATTAGTTAAAAACCCAAACATATGGTCCATTGATTTTAGAGCCCATGTTTTGGACCATGCCAAGACCCGTTTACATCTCTTAGATAATTGGCCCACAACTTATAGGAGAATTGACCTATGATCTATGGCCTTTAAGTTAAGCTAGTACACCAACGTGGATGTATAAGCTCCACATGTGAGCCAGCCCAGCTCATTTAAATCCCATGCATGCAAGCTATTTGCATGAAATTGGAGTTTCGGACATCAGTAGTGAAAAGAACTCCTTCTTCTCCCTCTCCTCATCTCCACTTCAGGGAGTCCCCCAGCTGTGATTTAGAATGACCCTGCGACCAATCAAACTAACCATAAAGGCGGGAAGATTATTTCGCAACGACTAGCCACCGATTCGAGAACTCGTTCAAGCGGGGACCGGAGGGATCAAGCACATCCTCATGAGTGAAATCATACGCAAAGCTCGGGAGCCCTGCATTCAAGAGTTTCATTACAGTAAACTCACACCACCCTACTTACAAATTCTAGTTTCTATAGAGTAAATGGAGTCCATGCATGAGTTGGGACAAATCAGACACGTGAGAGGTTGTGTAGCGAAAATCAGGGGGTCTGATGCCTTGAGTTGCATGCATGATTAGCTGTATTAGTGTCTCCTTATGCTGAATCGACTGAGTCATGTTCTTGCAATTCATGCCTCGAAACCCCACCAAATTGAATTCATGACAAACTAGGGAGTCGAGTCCTACGATTTCTGAGGGTTTTAGACCGTATCTCACACGGATAAATTGTAATAAAGAACTAGTAGTTACGAGGATTCGCATTAAGCGATCGAATATGTTTGCAACAATGTCTATGCATGAATTTTTGAAACCGATGCCAGAAAATAGAACATAAGCATGGCGAATCTGTCAAGCTCGCCGCGGTGACATGGAAACTTGTAGCAGTGAGAAAACACCTGAAGGCCTCGCCGTGGCTAGAAGTCAAAGCAATTTCACCCCTGGAAAAGCTCGTCGCAACAAGCTTCTTACAACTTGTGGCACCTGATCAACTCGCGGCGGCGACCCTATTGTTAAGACCTGAAAAGTACCACTTTTCACCCCTTAACTTAATCTCTGTTAGACCCTTAGTCATTTAATAACGTGTGTTAGGCCCATTTTATAGGTAATAAGCAGCAGCTGCAGATAAGGCCCTAACAATGTGAAGAAGCTTACTTTTGCCCCAGAAGTTCCTCAGGAGAAAGGAGGTTGGACCCAGACAGAGAATTGGTTGCAGCATAGGCACAACACAGCAGGAACAAGTCAAGAAGTGAGCCTCGCACAGATGTCGCAGGGTTCAATTGAATCAGAAAGAATGCTTCACGAAGTTGTCACAGGTTTCTGAAGGCAGCACACCAACTGGTCACACTGTTCTCACGTAGATTGATGATAGAAGGGAGTAAAAAGCATACTTTGCGCAGTTCTCGTGAGGCTCAGTCATAAGCTCTCTCGTAGCTCAAGAAAGGAGCCTTTAATCTTCACGTGATTCACTAAGGAGAGAGAGCTCCAGGCATTCCTGCCAGCGTGGTTGTCATGCGATTGCGTGGAATCTGAGGCCTATGCACATTGCTTCTTCGCGAGGATCTCCGTGAGATTCACCAAGGAACGAACCGCGCCCGCAATTCTTGTGCCATTCAAATGGAAAGCGCAATCACGCGACGACAAGAGCAATCCTGCGATGACCAAACCATCTATCTCACGACTACAAGAGCTTCAAGTCAATTCAATCCCGCGATGCCAACTCTATCACGCGACAAGACCTGGAAATCCTTGCTACCTAGCGAGGCTCGGGATCTTAACTTCCCCCCCCCCACTTCTGCAAGGGCAATCTGAGAACTTCAAGAACTAGGGCACGCACTCTAATGCTCCAATCTCCCTGCACACGCCCCAAGGCATCCAAGGAACAGCAATGGGCCATGTTTGTATCATTAAAATTAGGGTTTTCCTAACCCTAATGCTCACACAACCGACTGCTATATAAGCCTAAGCTTGGTTTGGGTTGGAGGAGGCTGATCTTCTTGAATCGACTGTATAGTTCCAATAGGCTAAGGTTAGGGTTTAGGCAGCTTCTTTTTTCCTTTTTCTTCTCTCCATAGTCCAGCATTTACTGGCTATGCCTTTGTATGTCTATTTGGAATAGTTTTAATGGAGTTTTATAATAGGATCTTATGCATGTATGGGATTAAAGTTTGAGGGTTGTTCTGTACAAGGTTGCTGCCTTGAGATCCTCCATTGTTAAGTTGTATTGTAAGCAATGGAGGATTGTTTTTAAGGATTTATTTAGATCCAAGTGACCTGTGTGTCCAGGCTAGGCACATATGCAGGCCTATGCCCCACCAGAGGATCCACCGAATCTGAATCCCCATGGGAACCTGAGCTGGTAGCCTTGTGAACATGGTGGTGGCAGTAATCTAATTGTTCTGTCTTAGACCTTTGTGAGGAGGATAGCCTCTGTGGATAGTCTGTGACCATTTAAGTGGACAGGTTATAGCCCTAGGGTGAGGCCAATCCACAGATCTAAGATAGATTCTTCTTCTCTGCACTTGTGCTTGTAGCCCTGTGTGAGATTGTGTAGAGACAAACTCTCCTGTATTTGTATAGACCCACTATCAGATGGCAGATCTAATCTGGCTGTAGAGATTGTATGTTTGTGACTGGATCACTGCTGTCTTTTTAAAGCAGTGAAAAGCTAGACCTAAAGCTAGTACTTAAACTCTTGCTGGTCCTGTGTGTCCAGGCTAGTGCACATTGCAGGCCTAGCCCCACACACAGAACTTTAGAGGTTGAGGTTCCTATGGATTCTTAAGTTGGTAGCCTGGAAGAAGTATTGCCTACAATGATAAACTTGTTCTGACCCATCTCTGGACTGTGGTTCCCCTATTGGATAGTTTGTGACCATTTAATTGGACAGGTTATAGCCATAAGGGATTGGATGATGGCACAGGGGTGAGTTAGATCCTTTCTCCTCTTTGGTGATAATGTAGCCATTGGACAAGATTTCTATAGCAGCAGATCTGAGTCTGAGTTATAAAACCCATCAGATCTGTACCTAATAGCTTACTTCTCACCCTTTTTATATTCATTTTCTCACACTCCATCATTCTTCTCAACCATTTCTGTAGTTTAGGCATTAGGTTACCTTAGGATGTAGACAATAGTGACCTTAAATCCCCTTCCATTTAGGATTGCTAGATCTGTAGTCAGATCTAGAGGGCTTACTAAAGATAGCTCCCTTGGAGCTTTAGATCATTTTTCCTTGTGGGACAAACTCTTACTTATTAAAACTTGCTACAGCAGGCCCTATATCTTACAGGTCTGTGCATTTTTAGACTTGCTGCTCTGTAGATTTCAATCAACCTTTGATTCAGTTTCACTAACGCATTCTTATCAATGTTTCCAATAAAGTTAGCAGCAAGCATCTAAAATATCTTAACAAGTTTTTGGGGCTGCTGTCGGGGAATCTTAATCTATTAGTAGACCCTAGATTTTTGTATTTTTTTTATTGTTTGGTAGCTGTGCTTGTGAATAATTAATACTGCTAATTTACATTTGGAAATTTTCTTACAGATCTAGACAGTAGCAGAGAGGAAAGTTAAACTGCACTTGGAGACTAGCTACCTCTATTTGCATTTCTCTAACCCTCAAAGACTCAGTCTATTTCTCCTTTGCAAATTCCATAGCAGTTGATTAGGATAGTTGTAATTTTTTTTTGATAATTCTTCGAGTTAATTGCAATGTGTTTGCAAGTAGTCTTCCCTGTTGTTGGTGTGTGTGCATGTTAGGAAGTAGATCCCTCAGTCCCACATTAGAGCCTCCTAACCCTGAGATAGAAAGGGGCAGAAGACCAAGAAGGCCCAGACACACCACAGTTGAGCTCCTTACTGAAACTGAGACAACAGTCATGAGTGAAGAGCAACCCATAACATTGACAGAATTGAATGCCCCTGATGATTATAATTCCCCATTCAGCATTCAATTCCTAGATGTTCAGGGAAACTATGAGATTAAAACCTCAATCATCCAAATGCTTCCCTCCTTCCATGGACAAGCACATTGACCAATTCTTGGCGTTGTGCACTACATTCTCCATTACTGGTTTGAGACCAGAAGCCACTAGATTAAGGCTCTTTCCTTTCTCCCTAAAGGACAGGGCCAACACCTGGTTATCTACACTCCCAAACAACAGCATCACATCTTGGAAAGACCTCCAGACAAGATTTTTGACCAAATTCTTCCCAGAGACAAAAACCAGCCAGTTGAGGAAAGCATTACTTGCTTTTGCCCAAACCCCAACTAAGGATTTTCATCAAGCATGGGACAGATTCAAGGAGATGCTCAAATAATGTCCCCACCACAAGATCCCTGATTGGCAGCTTGTCCAGAGCTTCTATTATGGGATTGATGAGAAAAGTAGAGACATGGTAAATGCCTCTTGTGGTGGAACTTACATGCACAAAATAGCTGATGAGGCATGGGACTTGTTCAAGGTCATTAGTGAAAACGCTTTCCAAAAGATGTCCTTGTCAAGAACTGTTCAAGAGCCTTCTAAAATGGGACTAGCTGAAACTTCCAAAGGAAAGATGTATGAAGTAACTGGGAATAATGACCTAAAAATGCAGATGGCAAATCTTTCTAATAAGTTTGATAAACTATTAACTGTGGTGCAACCCAGATTGGCTGCACAGGTGATGAAGGCATGTTTGATATGCCAATCTCCACAACACACAGTGGAAGTGTGCCCATCTGTAGGGCAATATCCTGAGTATGTGATGGAACAAGCTGCTGCTGCCCAATCATTTGGCCAACAACAATCTGTTGGCTACAACAAACAACCATTTGGATACTGTTGGGGAATTCCAGTGTGCTGATTTATGATGTAAAAATCAGGAGAAAACAGAGATGGATTCAGCACATCTGAGATATCCTAGACCGGCAAGATACAAGGTCCTTCGTAGCAAGCTTTAAAAGAATGGTGAGTAAGGGAATGTCCACAGGCAGGTTGGTTAGAAATAGGATAAATCTCCAAATCTGTGAGAGATCTGACATCCTAGCTATCTATACTTTAGTTAAAAGACAGGGGAGAGTTTTGAAATGAGTTGCCACTTAAATAAAACTACAAATAAAATGCAAATTGTTTTGGATCGAATCTGAAGCCTCAGATCTTGCAGATGGAATGGTTTAAAAAACTTAGAAAATGGAGAAGAACAGCTTGGAGATTGTCTTCACTGTAATCAGGTTGAGCTAAGCATATTACAGGGGTTCAAAAGCACACAAGTCCCTCAGCTGGCCACAAGCACTGTCCACAAGCACAGCTACAGGGTATAAATTCCACTTCAAATCACAGGATCCACCTGGCCTTAAGGCTATGATCTGTCCACTTTAATGGGCATATACCATCCTATAGGCTTTATCGAATCCATGGATTGCAGCAGATAAATCCAATTAAGGCTTGAGCTCAGATTCACCTTAAGGGTATGATTTGTCCACTTTAATGGTCACAGACAATCCTAGAGATCTCCTACAAAGCTAGAGCCTCAATTAGAACAATTAAAAGCACTACAGATGTTGTAATTTCTTTATCACAGGTGCAGGAAATTACAGGGATATCAAATCTAGGGAATTCAGATGACATCCAAGAGGTCTACCAGTAAAGTGGGTGAGATGATCAAGCAACTCCTCTACACAAATCCGATCGAGCACCAAAAGGCATCAAAAGAGTTTTAGATCTAATTAAAACATTGAAAACAACATTTACATTGCAAATAAGGTCACTATTATAATGGAATGCTCTCAGATCTATAGTCTGTGCAGTAATTAATTCAGCAACACTCTTAACCTTACCCAATTACAGATCTAACTCACTCCTTGCTGCTCCTAGGGATTTAGCCAACCATAGTTGGCTAAAGGTGGGAAATGGAATCTCGCTGCAAGCTCTGATCTCTGGAAAATTACTCAGAATTTTGATCCCCCCCAATGGTAATTGGGGGTCTCAATATATAGCTTTCTCCTCTGTTTTTCTCGCCAAAAATCCCTTCTAGAAGGTTGTCAGAGTTTCTTAGAGTTCTGTTAAAGCACATGGGTCGGTTGGGGCTTTCTAGGACATCTTTTAGAATGTCACGCCGGTCATCAAAGTGCCTCGGTTTGCATGCAACAGGTCACCAAGTCTCAGTGTGTGCATAGCATAGTTTCTGAGAAGTTCAGCACACGATTTTGACAGGTTGGAGAAGCTTTCGACAGGTTTAAAGTGAGCTTGTAGTTCCTTTCGATAGGTTTCTTGGCCTCTTTGATAGGTACCGATAGGATGAGTTCTCTCTTTGAAGCTTCAGGGTCCTCAGCCCAATATCTGGAGTATTCGATACGTTGGCTGAGTAGTTCGATAGGTCCCGTGGTCCTTTTTGACAGGTTGAGCTCTGTGTGCCGTCTTCCTGATAGGTTGGCTTCCATTCCTATCGAAAGGCTTAAGCATCCTTTCGATAGGTTCAGGGAGCCTTCGACAAGTTGCAATCGAGCATTTTAGTCCTTTCGCTAGGTTTTCAGATCCGTTCGATAGGTTCCTTTGACACTTCAGGCGAGTTTTCGACAGGATGGTTTCTTCTTTCCTTTCTTTGCTCGATAGGTTCTGAAATCCTATCGAACTCCTCAATCCCTGCGACTTCATCCTTGTTCTGCCTTTGGATCCTATCGAATCTTTCTCCAATTGCACGAATTCTTTCCTTTTAATCCTCAGCTCCTATCGAAGTCTTTCGGCCTCCTCTCGATAGGATGTTTTGGACCTATCTTCACTTCTTTCTCCTTGTTCTGTTGCTGGGTATGCATGGTGCTAAGAGATGACTTCTTTGTGGGCATTCTTAAGTGGTTTGCTGCATTATTACCAGATTTCCCTACTATCTACAAAATGCACTCAACAGAGGCTTATTAGTGTGCTTGCAGGTCCATGAAAGGTCAGGTTAAAGGGTGCAAAGTGGTATTTTTCACCACTTAACACACCCCCAAACCTAAGCTTTGCTAGTCCCTCAGCAAAGGAGAATTCAAAGAAAAATAAAATGCCACTTTCGTAGGGAGCACGGATGCATTTAGCACATGCACCAAGCCTTTTAAACCCCTAGGTGATCCCTAGCGGAGGAGTGAAGTCTCCTGAGGGTTTTCAGTGAAGGTACCCACAAACTTCTCCAATAAACTTAGTTAATAATAGTGCAACCTGTTAAAACAGAGTTTAAGTGAAATAAAATAAATTCAAATCATGCCCATTCATTAAGGGAAATTCAACAGAAAAAACATCCATTTGGAAACATGAAAGTTTGCTGAAATCTCTCCATCATCACTGAATTTATGTCTAGGCATTGCTTCTGAAATTTTATTCATAACTCACCATCAATTTGAGGATCCTGCTTAGATACTTCCCCCTTCAATCTGGATTTCAGACCCAACTCTCATCAGGGCTATTCACTCATCAGTAGAGAGAAGAGGGGTAAATCATATCACTCAGCTCAAGAGCAGTTACAGCCCTCAAATAGGACTGCAAGCAGGAGCATAGGCATTGCCTGAATTTTTTACTTTTCCAGCTCTTTTTTACCATAGATTAAGCAGATTCCCATCTCCACATGACAGCTCAATGCACTTTCAGATCAGTAAGGTATTTTTGTTGGGTTGTACTAAGGCTTAGGGATGAGGTTTGTGGAGGAATAAGAAGGGATAACAAAGTTTGAAATTGAGAACTCAGTAGAGGCTAGGAGGTGATTCACGACTTCACCTTTTATTCAGCACATTTTCATCTACTTTTTGAATTTTCAGCGCCAAAGTTGCCAGCTTCTTCTCTTCCTTCCAATATTTTTCTTTTCTCTCTTTTTTTTTTTTTTCTTTCTTTCAACCTGATTTAGGACCTTGCTCCTCTAACCTTTCTCCTCCTTCCTCTTCCTGATTTCTCAGATTGAGGGTGAAATGAAATAGGTCAAGGGGTTTTGGGTTTAGACTTTCTGGTTTTCATAAAAAAAAATTGGGGCTTTTAAGGCTCAAGTGGTGTGCATCAAGGGCAGTTCAATGGTGGGGAATTTTAGGCCCAAACTGTCCAAGAGATGGCCTTACTTCATATCTTCCATGTTCTGAGTGTTGTCAAGTTGTTTCAACTTGGATTTACCTAACTTCTAGTAATCCAGATTACGTCCGGTCAGTCCTCAAGGCAGAATGAATTGCCAAGACACTCTTCAAAAAAGTTTTTTTTTTTCAGGCCCAATTCTCACTGGGTATGGCCTTCCATCCAATTTCTGGAGAGTATCTTCACGGTCTCCTCTCGTTGTTGGTTTATCATATATCAAAAACTTCCTGCAAAAATTCTTGACATTTTCTTTATGAAAAATGTTAAAACTTCAGCTTACTCCCGTTGCAAATGGTTATTTAAAATTTTTCTTAATCAACAATTATGAGGTGAATTCATTCTCTTTTTGATTATCCCTTTTTTACTTGGCTGCACTAAAGTTAGCTAGTTTATTGACATACATGCCACACACCCAAACCTAAATTAAACAGTGTCCCCACTGTTTCGAGCAGAATGGGTTTAGTTGGGCAGACATCCAGAGAAAAATAAATTGAATCAGGGAATAAACAAGTGAATTGAATAAAACATTTTATTATAAATAATCGTAAAATAGACATGTGGACAACATATCCTATGGAGAAGAAAAAATGTCCCGCTACGCTTAGGGATATCCTCACCACGCTGTGGAAGAGGAAGTGCAAGAAAAGGAAAAGAGGGGATCTGTGGTGATGGAGTGGTGGATGAGGATGAGAATGATGGGGGGGAAGCAGCCGATGCCTCGGTCTTCTGTCTCTTCTTCTCCCTCTTTAGGTTTTTCTTTTTCTCCTTGGCGAGGATTCTCTGGACCTCGTCATATTCATCCCAGAGAAATTGAAGAGGATCAGGCTCGACCGGTGGAGGTGGTGGTGGCCAGACTGGGAAGAACTTGATAGGCAACTCTGGAGGTTTGTCGTCGGCCATGAGTGGGTGCTGGAAGAGTTGGGCAGGTTAGGGTGGAATGGATGTGGAAGGAATGGACAAAGCGATTATTTAAGGTGCATGGGTGTTGGAATATGAAACAATGCAATAAAAGTGTCGCAGTTGTTGAGGCGTGGGAATTAAAAAAAATGAAAAGCGGGAATACAGGGAGTGGCGGTCGCTGGGTGGGAAATGGAGCGTGGACTACATGATGTACTAAATTTAGGAGGGAAGACTAAGTTAAGGCAGCATGCGCCATAAATGCTAAAGCACTGGGAGGTGCACAGGATAAGATTACTTTATCGATAAGGGTGTGAACTATGATATCGATAGGATGACGAGAATGGTGGTGATAGGTCGATGTGTCCTATCGAAGGCTTGGCAATCAAAGCTTACAAAAGGTATCATTCGATAGGTTCTCGACAGGTGGAAACTTCCTTTCAATAGGTTGGAATTTGACGTGATTCATCATTTCGATAGGTACCCAGAACCTATCGAAAAGTGTTTGTTGCCATTTTTTAACCTATCAAGGGGTTGGTTTCACCTATCATCAAGGCTCAGTGCCCTTTGAAATTGTCCAGAATCCTATCGAAATCATCAGCCGTCTTATCGAAAGTGTTCTAAAAGCCAAAAGTTGGATACATGAGTGTAGGGCTCAGTTTCAGCACCCTGAGAATTTTCCTGCTATGCTAGCCGTTACTTTGTTGATACAAATAAATCACATATATTACATATGATACAAGCCAAAGTCAACTATCAACCTGGAGGGTCTTGAAGATCAGTGCTCTCCTCAGGCTCACAAATCTTGTCCACACACAGTTTGAGCCTCTGGCCATTGACCTTCATGACTCTACCATCTGTAGGGTCCCTGACTTCAACAGCTCCAGATTGGGAAACATGTACAACTATGAAGGGTCCATCCCATCTAGACTGCAACTTACCTGGAAAGAATTTTAATCTAGAATTGAACATCCACACCTTATCATTGGGTTTGAATTCTTTCCGTAGCAAATGTCTATTGTGGAAGGCTTTGGTCTTCTCTTTGTAGATCTGAGCATTAGCCTCTGCTTCCAATCTGAGCTCCTCCAGCTCAACTATCTGCAAATTCCTGTGTATACCACCAGAGTTGAAATAAGAATTTATTGCTTTAATAGCCCAGTATGCTTTGTGTTCCAATTCAACAGGCAAAAGGCATGCCTTGCCATAAACTAGTCAGAATGGGGACATACCTATGGGGGTCTTATAGGCAGTCCTATGAGCCCATAGGGCATCTGTCAATTTCATGGACCAGTCCCTCCTATCACTTCACACAGTCTTCTCTAAAATGTGTTTGATTTCTCTGTTGGAAATATCTCCTTGTCCATTGGTTTGTGGGTGGAAGGGAGTGGCTACCCTGTGGGTCACAGAGTACTTTTCCAACAGCTTATCAAAAGGTTTATTACAGAAGTGGTTTCCCCCATCGCTGATGATGGCTTTGGGGATTCCAAACCTAGAGAAGATGTTGTCTTTGTGGAATCTAATGACAATTTTGTGGTCGTTTGTCCTTGTAGCTATGGATTCTACCCATTTGAACACATAAAATCAATACCCCAGACATCAAACAATTCGACCACCAGTATGGGCTGTAAAGGCATGGAATTCCTCTTAGTAATACTTCCCATCTGTTGGCATCGAGGGCAAGCTTTGTAATGTTGTCGGGCATCTCAAAACAAAGTAGGCCAATAGAAACCACTCTGAAGCACCTTCACAGCAGTCTTGTTACCACTGAAGTGGCCCCCACAAGCCTGTTCATGACTCATGGTTAAAATATGGTGGAACTCTATTTCCGGTACACATCTTTGAATTACTTGGTCTGAACAAAGCTTAAAAAGGTAAGGATCCTCCCATATATAGTGTTTGATATGAGAGAAAAACAAGTTTCTATCATTCTTGTTCCAATGTGGAGGGGTCCTTTTCACAGCAAGGTAGTTCACGATATTAGCAAACCAAGGCATATTGATCTCCACAGCAAACAGCTACTCATCTGGAAAAGAATTTTGATGGGTAGGCTCTTTGTTTCTGCAACTTCGACCCTTGATAGATGATCAACAACCACATTCTCCACTCCCTTCTTATCTTTGATCTCCAAATGATATTCTTGCAAAAGGAGAATCCATCTGATTAATCTTGCTTTGGCGTCCTTCTTAGACAAGAGGTATTTCAAGGCTGAGTGGTCAGTGAATACAGTGATTTTGGAGCCCAACACATAAGATCTGAATTTTTCTAAAGCAAAGACAATGGCTAACAGCTCCTTCTCAGTCGTGGTGTAATTCAATTGAGCATCAACCATTGATTTACTAGCATATGCCAGCACACATGATGCCTTGTCTCTTCTTTGTCCCAAAACAGCCCCCATAGCAAAGTCTGATGCATCACACATCAGCTCAAATTGTAAAGAGAAATCAGGGGCTTGTAGAATCGGGGCTGTAGTCAAGCAAGTTTTCAGCTGCTCAAAAGCAGCCAGGCAATCATCATTGAACTCAAAGGGTACCTCTTGGCACAACAGGTGGCACAGAGGTTTGGTGATTTTGCTGAAGTCCTTAATGAATCGCCTATAGAACCCAGCATGGTCCAGAAAAGACCTAACTTGTTTGACAGTTTTGGGAGGGGGCGGATGGGAAATTAAGTCAATCTTAGCCTTATCAACCTCTATTCCCATGTGGGAGACCACATGTCCAAGGACAGTGCCTTGAGTCACCATAAAATGACTCTTTTCCCAGCTTAGGACTAGGTTGGTCTCCTCACATCTCTGCAGCACAGAACTGAGATGGTGCAGGCATTGGCCAAAATCATCTCCATAAATGGAGAAATCATCCATGAAGATCTCCAAAAATTTGTCAATCATGTCAGAAAAAATGGCATACATGCATCTTTGTGCATTACAAATGGCATCCTCCTGTATGCGAAGGTCCTAAATGGGCAAGTGAATGTGGTTTTTTCTTGATCTTGGGGGTAGACAGAGATCTGATTGTATCCTGAATATCCATCAAGAAAACAATAATATGCCTTGCCTGCCAGCTTGTCCAAGATTTGGTCTATAAAGGGCAATGGGAAATGGTCCTTGCTAGTTATTTCATTTAGCTTTCTATAATCGATGCGTACTCTCCAACCCGATTAGTGTCTGGTTGAGATCAGGCTCCACAATCAGCCTTCAACATGGATGAGATTTCTTGGGCACTACCTGGGTAGGTGCCACCCATTGGGAATCCGAGATAGGGTATATGATGCTAGCATCAAGGAGTTTGACTACCTCCTTCATCACAACTTCCTGCATGTGAGGGTTGAGTTTCCTCTGCATCTCTCGAGAAGGTTTGGCACCTTCCTCAAGATGAATCTTATGCATGCACACAGCAGGATTAATCCCTCCTAAGTCTATAATGGTCCATCCTATTGCTTTCCTATGCCTTTTTAGCACAACAAGTAGTTCTCTTTCCTGCTCAATGTTGAGGGAAGAAGAAATTATCACAGGTATTTTGTTGTTGTCTCCTAAAGAGGCATATTTCAAAGCTGACGGAAGTTGCTTTAACTCCACCTCTGGGAGACAGATGAGGGAGGGCAATAGGGGTGTCTTGGAGGGGGGTGGAAGAGGTAACAAGGCAGGCTTCCATGGATGGAGCTTTGCTGGTTCTGCTCTGGAAGAGATAAGTTGCACATGCTCAGTTTCAGGGGTGAAAGTCGTTTCTACCTCTGGTTCCTTCCATACTTCAGCTATCTCATTAGACCATTCCTTACCACGTAATAGCATATTCACATTTTCTTGCACAACCTCATCTCTTATGTCGAGAGAAAAACAATCCTCATCAGGATGAGGTTGATTGGCTGCATTGTAGACATTCAACTTCACCATCATATTTCCAAATGACACTTCCATTATTCCAGACCTGCATTGAATACAAGCATTAGCTGTGGCCAAAAAGGTTCTGCCTAGGATCACAGGTATGGAGGTGGCATTCCTTCCTGGTTCCATATCTAGCACTAAAAAGTCAACAGGATAAACAAATTTGTTAACTCCCACCAAAACATCCTCGATTATCCCCACAGGTTTCCTTTCAGATCTGTCGGCCAACTATATAACATGTGTGGGCTTTAATTTTCCTAAACCCAGCTTCTCATATACAGAATATGAAAGAAAATTTACACTGGCTCCCAGATCTAAAAGAGCTTTGTCAATGGTATGGTCCCCAATGATGCAGGGGATGGTGGGGAGTCTAGGGTCTTGAAGTTTGGGGGGGGTTACAATGGACAAGACATGCTTGACTTTTTCTGCTGAAAAGACTTTCTTAGATAGGTGTATCCTGTACTGTATTTTATGGGTACATAGGTCTTTTAAGAATTTGGCATAGGCTGGGACTTGTTGAATGGCATCAAGTAAAGGCAGATTGATCTTTACTTGTTTGAAAGTCTCCATCATTTCCTCAATTTTTCCCTGGCCTCTGTCAAAAGGGGAGGGTCCTTGGAATGCCTTGGGAAATGGCAAGTGTGGGGGTGCTCCCTCACTTGCAGCCTTAGCCAATGGGGCTTCTTTCTTTTTGATTTTTTTGTTTCTTTGAGGATCCATGTCATCCTCTTTATCGATACTGGGTTGTTCCTACAGGTCCACCACTGGTGGACTCTATTGTGTTCTTGGAAAACTCCTTCCATTTTTTTCATTCAAACTTCTCACAGGCTCATAGCCCACTTGATTGTCCACTAGCTTACCACTCCTCAAAGTTGTCACAGATTTGGCTTCCTCATAGGTGGAGGAAACTTCAACCACTACAAATTATCTTCGTGGATTATCTTGTGGTTGGCTAGGTAACTTTTCTCCATCTCTCCTAGTCAGAGAATCAGACAACTGACCAAGCTGGTCCTCTATCTTTTTTATGCTCTGGTTGTGAGAGTGAACAGTTTGGGTTAAGGTGTTAAAGTTCTGTAATGAAGATAGAACTTGTTCCTCAAAAGATGGTGTTCTCACAGTTGGAGTAGGTGCAGCTTGCTGCACAGAGGAGCTATAGGTTAGGTCATGGTTTGTTGATATTGAGGTCTTGGGGCATAACCTTCTCGATAGGGCTGAGCATTTCTGTAGGGCATGGGCTGCTGGGGCTGCTGCTGCTGGTGGTGGCTGGGGTATCCATCTTGTCTCCACCTCAAATTGGGGTGGTTTCTCCATTGATACCCAGCAGCAGGCTGCTACCCATAGGCTTGAGTTACAACCACATGTTCTATTATAAAATTAGGAAATTGGGCAGTTGATGGGCATTCATCTAAGGAGTGAGCAGGGGACTGGCATATAACACATGCCTCCTCCACTCTAGCAGCCACAGGTGACTGCATTGCTCCCATCAGCCTATCAAATTTTAGAGTTAAGCAGTCCACATTCCTTTCCAACTCACTTAACACACTCACTTCATATATCTTTCCTCTTGAGGTGTTCTCTTTCATCAATTTGGAAGGGTCTAGATCTCTTGCTAAGTGTGCGACCGTGGATCCTCTCAAACCCGTCGCGGCGATGTGCTCGCCTTTGATGAAAATGTAGAGTCGCCACCCGGAGCTTTTGGTGACCCGGGAAACCTTCAAATCGATATTTTGAGCACCGAAGTGCTAAATATGACTCTGATTTACCGGTCTTTGCCAAAGGCTCTAGGGTAGGGGCTTCAGTTATCGATCGGGAAGGGTTTAGGCACCAGATCAACTCGCACGTAGCGGTCTCTATCTATGGCTAAAATAAAAATAAAAAGGGCGGAGTTTCCCCTTGCCCGAAGGCAATACGGTCCTATCAAGCTTTGAGCCAAACCGAAATTTCGGCGGCGTAACGGTTTGAATCCTTGGACGGAGGAGACACCAAGAAGGTAGAGGAAGAGAGGGGTGAGCCGGAGCTCACGGGCCCTTGTTGCACCATGGAAGATCTTCGCTTTGGCGTGCTTCCGATGACTTAAATTGTGTGAAAATGGGTTCTAATGCTAGGATTCAATAAAGTAGGGGGTGTAGAGTGAAGCTAGAGGCTAGGTTTTAGCTAAAAGGAGTGATCTAATGGTGGAAATGGACTGAAATAGGTGAGGTATGCATGCTGGAATTCTGAGAAAATATTGGCATTTTCTCTCTTAAGCACTCTCTAATCCTTCAACAAAACTTCAACCATTTGGGAAGAGGGGGACCTCTCTATTTATAGAGAAGGGAGGGGTTAAGGGATTACTTAAGAGCTAATTGGTTTAGCAATTAGGTAATCCCCCATCTAAGGTTTTTTTGGGTTTTCAAGGTCCTAGGGTTTTGGGAAACTGGTTTCAATGGCGGATGATGGGGGGAGATCATGGGTGACTTAAGGGTTGCCAATAAGCTCAAAGGGGGTGCAACCAATCTCAAGATACCCACCTCAACCAAGGGGATGGTCAAAGGGTCAAACTAGATGGAGGAAATTCGAGCTATCGATGAATCAGATAGTCCGGGCGATATATTATATACGCCCGCTTAGAACAAAGAATTTCACCAAAATCAGGGGAGTTTTGAGAAGATGAAGCCCGTAGAGGGTCCCACATATTGGGCGTATATATTATATACGGCCGGCCAAATTTCCCCCAAAATAGCTAGGCATATATAATATATACGCCTGACTAATCTGGGGTTAAATTGGTTGGGCGTATGTAATATCCACGCCTGAGTAAAATTTTTATGATTTTATGTGAAACTTCAATCGGCCATAACGTTGGAACCGTAGCTCCAAATTGGGTGATCTTTGGGTTGTTGGAAAGCTAGAGAAGTCCTCTTTCAAATGATATATTGCTCATCCTTGGTAATAGTCTGTGTGAAATTCTGTAGCTCTCCTCCCATCAACCGCTAGAAGGGTTTAAGTTAGGTCTGGGAAGGGATTCTAGGGTGTAGGGGTGACTTCTAAGGATTGGGGGAATGGCTCTAAAGGTCTTAGGGTGATCCCTACTAGCCTAGGTAGGTTCCTAAAGGTTCAGGGGGTGCCATCAGAAGCACAGGGGTACATCTCTCCCGAAGTACAGATTGATCGGGCCTTGGGCCGAATTTGGGTGTCTACAGATGCCCCTCTTTGGTATTCGATCACTAATGATCGGATGCCAAAGATAAGAGACATCCGGAGAGGTCCAAGGCACGTTTGATGGGTCCGCCCAGTTCAACTCAATTCTCAAACATTCATGGTGATGGTGAGTGTACGTAAGCCCTCTCATTTTGGGATATCGTTCGTACCTCAAAGCTAACAGTCCCCAAGCGCATTACGATATTACTGGGCATAACTGCGATGATCACAAAAAGTGTAAGCCCGCTAGTCGAGATATCGTCCACTTCCTGAGGGAAATTATAGATTTATGATGTTTGAGTATTAATCTGAATCAGACAGCTCCATGAAACGGGATGATCGATCTATGCTTCGAAATTGACGCGAAGCATACAAAGCGATGGCCTTCAAACTGTGTCCAATCCTATGGAATATTGACAGCTCCATTGGATTAGGCACAGGTGCCCTTACCTAGGTAAAGCTCAAAGTTTCTGGGTGAACCCATCAACCTCGAGGTTGCTTTAGCATAATTGACCCGAGTGGAGCGAATATTGATGTCGCAACACCTCTTGGGAATGCATGCCCATTTTTCGAGTAATTTTTTATGTCATTTTCTGAATTTTCTTTTGTTTCGAGGCCTCTAAGCAGAGCTCGATGACCTCTGACAACTTTATTTTTGCACAACTCTTTAAGTGGATCAAATGTCAATTGATACGCTTTAAGAATGCGTGCGCTCTGCCAGGGATAGGTGCACCTGGGGGATGTGCTCGTTCCAGTGGTGAGGTGCCCTGATTCTCATGAACCGGACTGCCTTAACTCGAGACAAAGCTAAAAATATCAGGCTAGAACCAAACATCCCTCGAAAGAGATGGCTAATTTCTAGCCTCCGTCCCTAATGAAATCACATCCTACTAACTATGCACAGACAGACACCCATCAGGGGCGATAAGCAGCAAATAGGTGCGAACAGAAGCCTCTACCCTAAGGTACAATTTACGAGGACAACGACCATCCTGCGGATACCCAGACGTAAGTGCATACATTCAACAGGGACACCGTGCCTATACAGGTTTTAAGCCTGTGTAAAAGGAAATAAAAAGGGAAAAGAGCCCTTTGGTCTGTATGTTCGCACATAGTTTGGTTGGTTGTAATTTCATTTTTGACAGGTCAACTTCGACTGATAATAGACTTTTCGAATGGTCTGAAGTCGGGGGCACTCCTAGTCAACAGAGATCCGAAGGTGGATGACTAGAGTGAATGCCGAAAGGTGGGGTCAACCCACTCAGGGTTTTCACTAAGCAGCAACAAGTTATTTCTTCTCCTTTTCTTTCTTCTTTTTTTTTCTTCTTCTCTTTTCTCTTTCTTTTTCTTTCATGTCAGATGGAGACCCTGGGCATGCTCAAACTGCCATTATTTTTGCATGTATCCTTAGGCGAATCAACTTGCCATGTTGATATACCTTAGGGACGTGTGCATTCCGGTGATGGGTTCTTGGTTTGCCTGCCAGATCAGGCCTTGACTCTTGCTGGGGGACTCTATAGGGAACAGTGACCGGAGATGGGCAAAATTACCTGCCTGCCGGGGTTCGAGAGCATTCGGGTGAACCCGATCATTCTGAATTGATTTAACATAGCTCTCGGAGTGGGGCAAACAAGTGCTGCAACGCTCTTTTGAGAACCAGCGTTGTATATTTTTATTTTTATTTTATATATATATTTTTTTCCTTTCATTATTTTTTTTTGCTCTCTTTTTTTGATTTTGTGGGCGCATTAGGTGGGCGCCTACGGATCTAGATCCGTTTATTGTAGCATGGTCCCTTTGGGCCAATCGAAGGAAAATCGAAGGGTCATTTGGGGACGCGCGCACCACGGCCGACGACACGTGGGCCTCGAAGGGGGGTCCGGATCGAGGTCCATAGCATACAAGGGGGGCCGTTGGGCCTTAAAATCGAAAAAGGGAGGTCGGGCAGTTTAAAAACTGCCATTTTTGGTCGGGCGTATATAATATATACGCCTGACCAAAATCTGGTGAAAAATGGTCGGGCGTATATATTATATACGCCCATCTAAAATCTGGCAATTACGAAACTGCCCGAGCCCGAGCACAAAAGGGGCCCCCCTTTTCAAATTCTCTCTTCCTCCCTCCTTTCTTCTTGAGTCCGGGACAACCCCTTAGGGTTTTTTCATTTGATTTGGCTTGAGTTCTATTACCGGCGGTCGCGGGTGTGGATCGAAAGGCGCTTATCCTCCGCCGCTATTCGTTATTTCTCCCCCATTGAAGGTAACCATTACCTTCCCTTACTTTCCCTTTGCATTTTGATAATATTATTGTTTGATGCTTTTCTTTTTCTCTCTCTTTTTTCCTTTTTTTTTTTCTTTTATGGTGAAACGTTTTTTTTTCATTTTCATTTAAACATATGTGATGCCTATGTTCCTTTTCTCTTGGTTTTGTTTTTGTTGTTTTCCTTAGGCCTATTTTTTTTCATCTATCATTTATTCATCTCATCCTATTTTCTCTTTCTTTTTTGTTTTTGATGGATTAGTGCATCTTATTTGATGGATTGGTGCCTACACACATGGTTTGTTTGTTTTTTTGTTTTTAGTACACACACGCATCTCTTTTTTGGATTGATATATACACATGGGGTTTTTTTTTTTGGTTTTTAGTACACACACACCTATTTTGTTTGTTTGGATCAGTATATACACATGGTTTTTTCTTTTGGTTTTTAGTACACACACACACACCTATTTTTTTTGTTTGGATCAGTATATACACATGGTTTTTTCTTTTGGTT
Source organism: Chloranthus sessilifolius (assembly GCA_021018995.1). Classification (NCBI taxonomy): domain Eukaryota; kingdom Viridiplantae; phylum Streptophyta; class Magnoliopsida; order Chloranthales; family Chloranthaceae; genus Chloranthus; species Chloranthus sessilifolius. Next base: position 51,746,519 of record CM037598.1, read on the forward strand.
TTTAGTACACACACACACCTATTTTTTTTTGTTTGGATCAGTATATACACATGGTTTTTTCTTTTGGTTTTTAGTACACACACACACCTTTTTTGGTTCGGATCAGTATATACACATGGTTGTTTTTTTTTTTCTGTTTTTTTTTTGGGATTAGTGTATATATATTTTTTTCTTTCTTCCCTTTTTGTTGGTAACCTTCTCATATGCCGATGCGTCTCATATTTTCAGGATGTCTGGTGACGAAGGGCATGATCGGCAAGAAGGGCCGGAGATGGCCTATGGCCCCCGTGGGGAACAGTTCATTGTGTCTCAGCGCTCCTCCTAGCCTTGGTATGAGATGCAAGGCGAGGCCGCCCACACCGGCCTCCTCTACTGTCAGCACACCCATATGTCCAACTTCAGGATCGTTCGTCAGGTAAACAGATGGGCCCCCTCCTCCTTTCCTCTTCTGTTTTCCTTTGATGCCCTCATTATATTTCCCTGCCCCTATCTGATTGATGCCTTCTACTTGCAGCCCCTGCCGCACATTATGTTTCGAGGCGGTTGGTTTGACCTCCAGCGTCTTGTGCTTTACCTTTCCCCAGTGGTGAAGGACCTACTCACTGATGCCGGTTTTGGGGACTTCATTTCGTGCCCCGCTGTAAGGGCTGATACGGCCTATTTAAAGGCACTGATAGAGCTTTTTCGCCCCGAGACGATGACATTCCACATGGCCGTGGCAGAGATGGCCTTCACACCGGCGGACTGGTCTATGATCACTGGGGTCCATATCGGAGGGGTGCCCGTGGTACCTACCCGCACTACGGGTAGGGAGGAGGTGACTCAACTGCTAGGGGCCTACCCATCCTCAGGGAATGTTCGGGGCTCAGAGGTCAAGCTATCCTGGTTGGTTCAGTCCTCTGTCTTTCCCTTTGGTCATGCGTCAGACGCTGCGATAGAGACGACATACTTGATTGGGATTCGATCCAATTTCCAACATGAGTGGCCCATCAAAGGGGAGAAGAGGCTCAAGGGATCCAAACAAAAGCAGGCAGGCTAGGACTGATCTTCTCCTAATCTCTCTTTTCTTGACATTTTGCTCATAGCGCCCAAGACGGGTTTTCGCCATGCCTGTCATCCATGTTTTTACCTGTAGCGCCCTTTCGGGTTTTCACCATGTCCATGGGTTCGCTCTCTTACCCCAGGTGCCCTTTCAGGTTTTCACCTGGTCCGCGTGAGTTCGCTGTTTTTAACTGTGGCGCCCTTTCGGGTTTTCACCACGTCCTTCTTGCTTTGAACTCAAATTAATTTTTTTTTTTTTTTTTCAAGAACCAGAAAGCCACGACATGGGCGTCGATTCCGTCATAGCCGGCTGAATGAAGTTCTGTGTGGTTTGTTAACTCGTCTTGTTCTAATGCAGTAGATGTTATAACCGCTTGTGGACCTTAAAGAGGGCTTTCTTCCGGGTTGTAATGTGGTTGGGGTTCAAACAGGTTGGGTTTTTCTGGGGATTTGGATCTAAGTTTGGGGTGATTTCTAGATTCAGGGACTCCTTTTTCTTCCCAAAGGCTTTTTATGCCCCAGTCATCATTCATTTTTTTTGGGGTGTTTTTTTTTTTTTTTTTTAGGTACCCCTCTTTTTCTTTGTTGTTTTTTTTTTGGGGGGCGCCTTCTTCTTTTTTTGGTTTGGATTTTTCCTCCCTTTTCTTCTTTCTTCTTTTTTTTTGGAATTTTGGGTGGGGTATATGAAAGAAATGGTTGTTGGCCCGAGGTGTGTAGCAAAAAGGGGTGAAGGTTCTTAGGGAATATTCTTTTGGGCCACTTGACTTTGAAATGATGGCCTCTTTTATGGAGCCCTTAAGCGGTCACGCATCTACTTTTATCAAAACTTGCCTTGTCCCAAGACCTATGAGTAGAACTTACGGAGGTATCCAGCGTTGATGGGCTAGGAAAGTGGTCTCCGTCCATGGTGGCGAGGCGAACGGCGTATCCTGGCAGAACCTCTCGGACGACGTAGGGTCCTTCCCAATTTGGCCTAAACTTCCCTCTCGGATCGGCGTGGAGAGACGAAAAAATTTTCTTCAGTACAGTGTCTCCTACCTTCAGATCTCGGCCGCGGACGCGCTTATTGTAAGCATGTGCAATTGTCCTCTGATAGACCTGAGTGTGGCACAAGGCTAGGAGTCTTTTCTCGTCAATTAGGTCTAGCTATTCAAAACGGGCTCTTTCCCTCTCAGCTTCAGGTAGATGGGATTCTAAAAGGATACGGAGTGACGGTACCTCGACCTCAACGGGTAGCACGGCCTCGGTCCCATACACAAGGGAGAATGGTGTTGCCCCTGTTGCGGTGCGGATAGGCGTTCGATAGGCCCAAAGTGCGAAGGGTAACTGCTCACTCCAATCTCTGTAAGTAACTACCGTCTTCTCCAGGATGCGGATCAGAGTTTTGTTGGCTGCCTCCACAGCTCCATTCGTCTGAGGCCTGTACGGGGATGAACGATGATGCTTGATCTTGAATCGCTCACACAAGGCCCGGATGCACCTATTAGCGAAATTAGTGCCATTATCAGTGATGATATCTTTGGGTACGCTGAATCTGTAAATGATGTTGTTCTTGATAAACTTCTCAACATGACTAGCCTTAATGCTTGTATAGGAGGCCGCCTCTACCCATTTTGTAAAGTATTCCACAGCGACGAGGATGAATTGATGTCCATTGGAAGCCTTAGGATTGATCTTGCCGATGACGTCGAGACCCCAGGTGGCGAAAGGCCACGGAGTGGCCATGTTGTGCAAGTCAATGGCCAGAGCGTTTATTAAGCTGGAGTGCTCTTGGCATTTGTAGCACTTTTGTGCGTGTTTGCAGCAATCAGTCTCCAAAGTAGTCCAAAAGTATCCTTGCCTTAGAATTTTCTTAGCAAGCATGTGACCGCTGACGTGGGCTCCGCAGACCCCTTCATGAATTTCCTTCATGATCTCAATCGCTTCTTTCTGGGTTAGGGATTGGAGCAGAATATTATCGTGAGACCGTCTATACAGGAGATCGCCGCAGATGACGTAGTTTGTTGCCAATCACTGGATGGTGCGTTTGTCTACCTTTGATGTTCCTTCTGGGATAGTTCGGGTCTCGAGGAAATTCTTGATGTCTGAGAACCAGGGTGGTTCATCCTCTATCTCCATAGGTCCTTCGATCAGGTGACAGAAAGTCGGTTCGTTCCTCTGCTCTATCATGATCGGCTTCATCACCACTCCATATGGAATCTCGACCATAGAGGTCAGGGTAGCCAGGGCGTCAACAAACCGATTTCTTGCTCGTGGCACATAAGAGAAGGTGACTTCCTCAAAGCAAGTTATCAGATCCTCCAGATGTTCATGGTATGTGATCAGTTTCTCATCCTTGGTCTTCCAATCCCCGTTGGTTTGGCATATAATTAACTGTGAATCTCCAAAGACCCTAAGGTGAGTTATATTTAGATCAAGAGCCGCCTGTAAAACAGCTGTACAGGCCTCATACTCGGCCATATTGTTGGTGCAGGGGAAGTTCAATTTGATTGAGATGGGTATATGGAATCCTTTTGGTGAGATAAGAATGGCGCCAACTCCTTGGCCCTCAACATGCGATGCCCCATGAAAGTGCATTACCCAGTTCTCCTCCGTTTGCTCTGTATCTTCGTTGGTCATGAATAAAATGTCTTCATCGGGGAATTCGGTCCTTAGAGGCTCATAGTTCGGTAGAGGGTTCTCAGCAAGATGATCGGCGAGTGCTTGCCCCTTAATCGACTTCTGGGTGACATAAGTAATATCAAACTTGGATAGGAGTAGTTGCCAACGCATGTTCGCCGGTGAGAGCAGGTTTCTCGAATAGGTACTTCAACGGATCCATCCATGCTAGAAGTAGAACGGCCTGGGATAACAGGTAGTGTCGAAGTCTCTGAGTAGCCCAAACGACCGCCAGGCATGCTTTCTCCAGATGAGAATAGCGCATCTCGTAATCAGTGAATTTCTTGCATAGATAATAGATGGCCTGCTCTCTTCTTCCCGTCTCGTCATGCTGTCCTAACACACAGCCCATGGAAAACTCAGTCGTGGACAAGTACATTATCAGGGGTCTATCAGGTACGGGCAGTACCAATACTGGAGGTTTTAGGAGATAACCTTTAATCTTGCCGAATGCAGCTTGGCAGTCATCATTCCACTCAACTGGTGAATCCTTTCTCAGCAGCTTGAAGATTGGTGCGCATATCGGAGTTAACTGTAGGATGAATCGGCTGATGTACTGGATCCTGCCTAAAAAGCCTCTTACTTCCTTCTCTGTAGATGGTGGTGGCATTTCAGTGATGGCCTTGATCTTCGTCGGATCGACCTCGATCCCTCTCCTACTAACAATAAAGCCCAACAACTTTTCGTACATAGCGCCGAACGCGCATTTTTGGGGATTCAATCGCAATCTGTATTTTCTCAACCTCTCAAATAGCTTCTGAAGGTTTATCAATTGGTCCTCCCTTTCTGGTGATTTGGCAATCATGTCGTCGACGTATACTTCGATCTCTCGGTGCATCATGTCATGGAACAGGGCCGTCAGCATTCTTCAGCCCAAATGGCATCACTTTGTAGCAGAAGGTTCCCCAGGGGGTAATGAACGCTGTCTTCTCGCGATCAACCTCTGCCATCCTTATCTGATTGAATCCTGAGAATCCATCCATAAATGAGAGCATTCCATGCTTTGCGGTGTTATCGACCAAGATATCGATGTGTGGTAGTGGGAAATCGTCCTTAAGGCTCGCCTTGTTGAGATTTCGGAAGTCGATACACATTCGAACCTTTCCATCCTTCTTTGGTACGAGAACGATATTGGCTAGCCACTGCGGGTACTTAGATACCATGAGGAAACCTGCGTCATACTATTTAATGACCTCATCCCTCACCTTCAACATCCATTCGGGTCGGAGTCGTCTCAGCTTCTGTTTCACCAGCTTAACATCGGGGTAGAGTGGCAACTCATGCTCAACCAAATCTGTATCCAAACCAGGCATGTCCTCATACGACCATGCGAAGACGTCTTGGTATGACCGAAGGAAGTCTATCATACCTTCCCTCTCGGTAGGGGACAGTGACGTTCCAATTTTGGTGATTCTGGGGGCCTCTGTGGTGCCCAAATTGACATCCTCTGTCTCTTCGACAATCGGGGTAGGGCCATGCTCAAAATCGACAAATTATTTGAGGAGCTCATTGGGGAGCTCGTCGGTTTGGCCTTCCTCATCCAGACTCGTGGCTCCTACCTCTTCTTGTATTTCTACAGGGAAGTGGTTGGCTTCACATGGGACGGGTATCACGACATTGATTTTAATTTTATTGGGAATTTTAAAGGACAATATTTTTAGAATTGGTATTTTTTCTATTTTTATGATCTTTTGTATTTTTTCGGAGGTCAGCCCCTGGCGAGGTGGATCTCTATATATACAAGGTAGAGTGGTCCAGAGGCTAACCTCACTTTTTATAGGTTGTTTTTTTTTGAAGAGTCGGTGCCATTTTCATGGCATTTGGAGGCTCTCAAGGGTTGGGGCAAGGATGCCCAGTTACTCACCTGCGAGGCTTGGCCTTTACCTCTTTGATCGGGAGCGGCATCAGTAGGCTCTTGCATTTCTTCCCTCAACATATTTATAGAGGGGTCCTCCGGGACCTTGTCCTCTACGGTTAGGAGGGGCCCAGAGTGGTTGGTGTTGGAGTGAGGGGTGGATCGGGGAACTTCTTCCTCAAACAAGGAAAGGGCGGCTAAGTCCATTTCGAAGTCTGGGGGGATGATGTAGGGATTGGTGGGGTGTATTGAAGTAGGCTTATGTGGGGTTACCCTCGTCTCCCCATTCAGATCAATTTTTACTACCCCGACGCTCACAAAGGTTTCACGAATGTGGGGGCAAGCGTGAGGTTCCTCTTCCAAGATGATTCCTCTGGCCTTGGCGGCTACTGCGGCTCTCATCTTTTCCTTGGCTTCTCTGACTTCCTCTTCTCTGGGCCTGTAGCCTAAGGTGAATTTAGTTTGTTACCCCTTGGCCTTGACGGGGTCTCTTCTTCCTTGAAGGCGTGGGCCCAGTCCTTTCCCTTTTTTATGGCCCCATCTGTGGAGCATGAACACAGCTGCGTCCATTCCTCCTCCAGTTTTATCCGGGGTCTTTTCAATTGGTTCGAGGGTAACATTTGAGAAGTCATACTCAAATCGATGGAGATCGGTGTCCTCAAGTAGGTATGTTCAAGACTTCGGATTCTCAATGTGCAGAGCGCTCTTCCCCATGTCCTCTCTGCTCTCACCTATGATGGTGACAATTTTTCCTTCTGAGATGATTCAGAGCTTTTGGTGTAGGGTAGATGGTATTGCTCCGAGCTTATGTATCCATGGCCGGCCCAACAGCAGATTGAAGGTAGACTTGATGTGCATTACTTAAAAGGGGGTGGTGAAGGTTTACGGTCCGAGGATCAGGTCAAGGTCTACTTCTCCTATGATTTCCCTTCTAGTGTTATCGAATCCCCGTGCGCTTGATATGGATGGCAGGAAGGTGTCGGGGTTCGCCCCAATTTTGATTGTCGTCCTTAGAGGGCATACGTTCAGCGCCGACCCGTTGTCGATCAGGACCAACGGTACCACCAAATTCCCTACTTCCACTGTTATATTCAGGGGTTTAGAATGGTCATTCCCCTCGATCGGTAGGTCTGCATCAATGAAAGAGATGGCGTTTGGGGCCAACACTTGCCCTATTATTTCCCCTACTTCATTCGGAGTTACATGGGTGGAGACATGCGCGTCCTTGAGCGCTCCCATTAGGGCTTGAAAGTGGAGTGGAGACGTGATTAACAAATCCCACACAGTAATATGTGCGGGTGTTCTCTTGAGCTGTGTCTCCAGTATATGCTCCCTGGCCATTTTTTCAAAGGGATTTCTTGTGGCCTGTTCTTTCTTCTTTTTCTCTCCTCTGACTGCCCCTGATGCTTCTGGTTGGGCAGAAATCTGGCCCGATCGGGTAATGAATTCAATAGCCTCTTCTTGGTTGTACCCAGGCATTCATGTCCATATGTTCATAGCTCAATGGTACCTGATGCGGGTCATAAGCAGGTTTTGGGATGAGAAATGGAGTGCGTGAGGATTGGGTCCGACCTGTTAACTCCAATGGGGGTGGAATGGTAGTGGGGAAATTGACAGAATTGGAGTTATGGGCACGGAGGGGGCTTGTACTGGTGTTACCTGGGCATGGTAAGACCAGTGGTGATTGGGTGATGAGGGGATTGGGTGAGGGGTTGCTTGTCCAGGTGGCGGTGGAGTTGGGTTAGGGCCAAAATAGCGAAGGGATGGCGGGAGTGTGACTGGGCTGGAGGGATGGGGAGACGTTTGAGGTGTGGTGGGCGTTGGGTGATAGGGATATGAAGGGTTTGTATATGGGGAGGTCTGATGGGATGGTGATGGGTTTGTGGATGAAGTGGGGTAAATTGAGGACGATGGAGTTGTGCATTGAGCGGGATGGTTTGGATATGGCGGGGTAGTGGTTAGAATGGGGGTATAAAGGGTTTGTGGCACGGTGGGATGATGAGGGGTTAGTAGATGAAATGGGATAGATTGGGGATGATGGAGTTGTGCATGGAGTGGGGTAATTCGGGGGCGATGGAGGGGTGTATGGGGTAAATTGGGTGGCGGGACTTGAAGGCGTGTATGGAATAGGGTAACTTGAGGAAGGCGGAGTAATGTATTGGGTGGAGGGACTTGAGGGTGTGTATGGGGTAGGATAATATGCGGATGGCGGAATTGCGTAAGGAACATGATGATTTATGTGTGACGGAGGGGTGTATGGGGTAAATTGGGCGTGGGGTGGATATGCGTATGATTGCGGCGAGGCTGTGCCCGTTTGGATTTGATAGGCGGGAGCGAGGGTGGAAAAATACTGCCCTAAATCTAAGGGCTCCTCTTGGCAAGCTGGTGTGGGAAAATAATCGGCAAGATATAGTGGCTCGATCACCCCAACAAATAGGTCATCTTCGTTCGGCCTGGGGAGTGAAAACTCCTCCTGATTGCTAATATAATCTGAAGGGTCAAACTCTTCTTCTTCTTCCTCTATCCAATGTATGTTAGGCCTAGGGCCTCCTGGGTGTGGTGGTAGAGGGGCTTGATGGATATTCTGGTTCTGCCCTTGGGGAAGTGGCGGGGGTATGATCTTTCCCGCCTCTATCAGATCTTGGACCGCGTGCTTTAACGGGAAGCACCAGTCCATAGGGTGACCCGGTCCCTGGTGGAAATTACAATGCAGATTCAGATCATAATTCCTTGGTATTGGGTGGGGTGGCGGGTGAGGTTGCAGTAAATTGACCAGGCCTTTCTGTAGTAACACCGGCAGTAAGACTCTCAAGGATTGCCCCAACGGGGTGAATACTCGTTCAAAATGTACTTTCATCTGTTCCGGGGTAAACGGGGCTCTTGGTCCATTGCTTGGCCTTGATACTAGCTCAAAACGGGTCGGGGGTGGTTGTGTAACCTGGAGTTGTATCGGGGGGGCGTTGGTATTGGCCTGGGGGTAAACAATGTTCTGTACCTCTGTCCCTGGTCTTCTTTCAATTCTTGGTTCGGCGGCTTTTCGAACCCCGGTGGCCCCGTTGGCCACATTCCTTCCTAACCTGCCCTCTCTAATGGCGTCTTCGCAATGATTGGCATTTCAGACTAGATCAGCAAAACTTGATTGCTGCTGATATACTAAAAAATCTGCGATGACTGGGAGGGCTCCCTTGGTTATCAATTCAATCTGCTCATCATCGGGAATCCGATGAGTTACCTGAGCGGCTAAGGCCCTCCACCTCCCTAAGTAAGCACTGAATGTTTCATCATGTCTTTGCTTTAATCGGGCCAAGTCCGACTTCCTTGGTTCTATGTCCATGTTATAGACATTGTTCTTGAAATAAGCGTGTCAGAACTTTCCAATTTTTTATCATGGATGGTTCCAGGGATGTGAACCATCTCAGTGTTGGGCCCGTCAAACTCTTTTGGAACACTTTGATGAGGAGTCGTTCATCTCCGCCATACTGGCACATATCCCCGCAGTAAGATTTCAAGTGGGCGATGGGGTTGCCAATGCCATTATACTTATCAAATGATGGCATCTTGAATTTCGTAAGTGTGGGGACGCGAGAATGTATACATAAGTCTGAAAAGTCCGTTGAGTGTAGTTCCATTGCTCCCATCTCATTCTTTCAACTGCTATGGTTCCTTTGAGGCTGTGGCGGGGACCGCTTCCCCCTGATTTGGTTCGACCCTAGGTGTGATGATGGTGGGCCCGGGAGGGTTAAAACTGGCAGTTCCTCTGCTATTGCGAATCTCATCCTCTTCGTACTGTTGGTCATGGTATTGGTGAGGGGCGAGCTCTGCTATTTGGACTTGGGGGGTGATGGGTTGGATGACTTGGTGGGGCCATATGGTTTGTAGGGGATGAGAAGGGATAAATGGGTGAGCGTTTTGTGGGTAAGTGATGTGATGAGTTGGGTGCACGTTCTGGGGGTGATGGGGGTGTGATTGAGGTGGTGGGATGTTGTGGTTTTGAGGAATGGGATGGATTGGATTTCCCATTGGAGGTGGGATGGAGGCGTAAGGGGTATAGGTGAATGAAGGGTATTGGTGGGGGGGTATGGGGTTAGTGAATGGGCCTTGATGCTCGTGGGCGGATGGGCCTTGGGTTTAAGGGATTTGGGTTTGATGGTTTTGGAAGGCTCGAATCGACGGGCCCTAGGCCTGGGTGTGGGGATTAATATGACTTTGGGCCAATGGGCCTTGTTGAGTTTGGGCTACTGGGGCATGAGGGGGCTGGGTTTGGGTCCATGGGCCCTGGGTTTGAGTTTGGTAGGTTTGGGTCCATGGGCCCTGGGGGGCTTGGACTTGGGTCTGGGTCTGGTGGGCTTGGGCTTGGGCCCATGGGTTTTGAGGGTTCTGGGCCTGGGTTTGATGGGCTTGGGCCCATGGGTTTTGAGGGTCTTGGGTCTGGGCCTGGGATTGGTGGTTTGGGCTTGAGCCCATGGGTTTGGAGGTGTTTGGGCTGGGGCTTGGGCTTGATAAGCTTGGGCTTGGGCCCATGGGTTTTGAGGGTTTTGGGCCTGGGCCCATGTCTCTAGAGGTGTTTGGGCTGGGGCCCATGGATTTGTGTGGGTTTGGGTCTGGAATTGAGGTGGGGGATTTTGGGAGGTATGGACGATGGGTGGTTGGGCATGGTTAGGAGGGAATGGGGTATGGAGGTTTTGGAAATTTGGATGCGGGGTTTGAGAGGTAGGGTTGCGAGAAGCAGCCCACAGGGCATACATCATTCTCATGTCCTCCATCGAGGGCATGGATTCAGGTGTGAGATTGGGGGGTGATGGCTCACTTAAGGATGGAGGTGGTTGGGAGGAATTGGGCATGACCCGGGTAAATGGGGGGGTATGTTGGGATGTGGATGGGCCATGTGGTGGGAATGGTATGTGAGATGGGGTGGATGGGATGTAGGATGTTGGGGGCATGGGTGATGAGAGGGATGGAACGTGGGAAGTAGGCAGGGGATGGGACTCCCTGGGGGGTCTTTAGAAGTATGGGGATGCGGTAATGGTGTTTGGATGGGAGATGGGGATGTAAGGATCGGTTGGGAAATGAGGGGTTTCAGTAGGGGATGAAAAAGGGGTATGTTGGGAGAATGTAAGGGAAGGGGATGAGGTGGAGGTGAACACGGGCACCCCAAATGGGCCCGTGATATCGAACCTGGTTTGGGTGAAGGTGTCGGAGATTGGGTCTTCTCCTATACGGGAATGGGAAGGGGATGACGGTGGGGATGTATCGGCTCTTGACATGATCTGCTGACGAGTGTTGTATTGATGTCGCGGATGAGGGCCGAATATCTTCCTGGTTCTTCTCCCACGGGCCGAGTTTGAGGTCGCCGTAGTGACGGTCACACCAAGGTATATTTTTGATTGTTTTTCTGTGTTTTTTTTTTTTTTTTTTGGGTTTTGAAAAATAATGCTGATTTGATTTTTTTTGTTTTTGAAAAGTGAATTTTTTTGTTATTATTTTTTATTTTTGATTTTGATTGATTTTGTTTTTGAAGGTGGATTTTTTTGAAGATGAGGATTTTCTCTCTCTTCTTTTTTTTTCAAATTGCAATTAACTCCCCTCTACTTAGATGAATAATGACCTGGTGCCCAGGGTCAACTCCCGTTTCGGGCGATATATGTACCTTTAGTAGGTCCCACGGCCGGATCCGACACACTTCGGAAGAAGCGAAAGGGAACCCTTTCATTCTATTGAAGGCGAGGGAATCCAAGCCGCTGACCCGATCCCCCGGAGCAAATCAATAAGAAGTCGCCTTCTTTTGATTGGGCGGGGGCATATTGGGTGTTAGAGAATGTGGGAGGCTACCGCGGACACTAATACCGCTAATCGGGGAATTGGGGTGGTGGGTTGGGCCTCAGGTCGGGTTGCTGCAGCCCGATATATCGGGCGATATATTATGCACGCCTTGACCAAAAAGTATGATGGCTAGGCGATATATTATATACGCCTGTGTAAATCTGGGGCTTTTTTGCTGGGCGTATATATTATATACGCCGGGCAAAAGGTTCTATTAGTTATATTTTGACAGTGGACAGCAAGCCCGAATGTGGGTCTTTGAACTAGTTTCTTGGGAGAAATGCTCCCAGGGACTGCTGTGTATGTTATCGGGTCCCTCCTTTCCGTTTCCTAGGGATACACGGCTGAATTCTGGGTTTTCTACCCTCTCACCAATGCGGGTTTTACGGCTTGATCGGAATTGGCAACCCAACCGATATACCTCCGGCGCAAGCGCCTTCTCAGGTACTGGAAGGGGTGGTTCTTTTCAGGATCATCACCACTAGGGCTGCCGCCTTACTGGGGACCGGGTAAATTATCTCTATGCCTAAACCCCTTGAAAACTACCCAAAAACACAAAAATAAATTCAATTATGTCCCCATACTGTTGGTTCACTTTTAATTACAAATTTTTATAGGGGAGTGAAATTAAGTCCAAAATCGGGTCGGGGATGACAAGCCCGTGCCGCCTCAACGGGCCGGCGTTCAAAGGTGAAATATGATGACCGAAATAAAGTGCGCAAGTAGGCCCACCAAACGGCTAAGGCTTGTAAATGACCGAAATTTAAATGACGTGAAAATAAATGCGAGCGGGCCCGCCAAACGTCTAAGGCGGCTTAAATGACAAGAATCGTAAAAGCTGAAATTTAAGGGGCAAGTAGGCCCGCCAAACGGCTAAGGCACTTAAAGGACTGAATCGTAGGGGTGAGTACGTTAGTAAAAACAATAAAAAATAGCAAAAAACAGCAGCAAATTAGAACAAAAAATAGCCATGGTTAGTAAAATAATAAAATTAAAAGAAAGGCCAACAAGAGGGGAAGCGCTAGGGTGATATCCCCAGTAGAGTCGCCATCTGTGCCACCGTGGATCCTCTCGAACCCGTCGTGGCGATGCGCTCGCCTTTGATGAAAATGTAGAGTCGCCACCCGGAGCTTTTGGTGACCCGGGAAACCTTCAAATCGATATTTTGAGCACCGAAGTGCTAAATATGACTCTGATTTACCGGTCTTTGGCAAAGGCTCTAGGGTAGGGGCTTCGGTTATCGATCGGGAAGGGTTTAAGCACCCGATCAACCAGCACGTAGCGGTCTCTATCTATGGCCAAAATAAAAATAAAAAGGGCGGAGTTTCCCCTTGCCCGAAGGCAATACGGTCCTATCAAGCTTTGAGCCAAACCGAAATTTTGGCGGCGTAACGGCTTAAATCCTTGGACGGAGGAGACACCAAGAAGGTAGAGGAAGAGAGGGGTGAGCCGGAGCTCACAGGCCCTTGTTGCACCGTGGAAGATCTTCGCTTTGGCGTGCTTCCGATGGCTTAAATGGTGTGAAAATGGGTTCTAATGCTAGGATTCAATAAAGTAGGGGGTGTAGAGTGAAGCTAGAGGCTAGGTTTTAGCTAAAAGGAGTGATCTAATGGTGGAAATGGACTGAAATAGGTGAGGTATGCATGCTGGAATTCTGAGAAAATATTGGCATTTTCTCTCACTAGGGTTCTCTCTTAAGCACTCTCTAATCCTTCAACAAAACTTCAACCCTTTGGGAAGAGGGGGACCTCTCTATTTATAGAGAAGGGAGGGGTTAAGGGATTACTTAAGAGCTAATTGGTTTAGCAATTAGGTAATCCCTCATCTAAGGTTTTTTTGGGTTTTCAAGGTCCTAGGGTTTTGAGAAACTGATTTCAATGGCGGATGATGGGGTGAGATCATGGGTGACTCAAAGGGGGTGCCAATAAGCTCAAAGGGGGTGCAACCAATCTCAAGACACCCACCTCAACCAACGGGATGGTCAAAGGGTCAAACTAGATGGAGAAAATTCGAACTACTGATGATAGTTATCAGAAGTAAGTCTGGTATATATTATATCCTTGATTTAAAACGAGATAAATTCCTAAAATCAGAGGAGTTTTGAGAAGATGAAGCCTGTGGTGGGTCCCACATATTGGGCGAATATATTATATATGCCCGGCCAAATTTCCCCCAAAATAGGTAGGCGTATATAATATATACGCCTGACTAATCTGGGGCTAAATTGGCTGGGCGTATGTAATATCCACGCCTGAGTAAAATTTTTATGATTTTATGTGAAACTTCAATCAGTCATAACTTTTGAACCATAGCTCCAAATTGGGTGATCTTTGGCTTGTTGGAAAGCTAGAGAAGTCCTCTTTCCAATGATATGTGGCACATCCTTGGTAATAGTTTGCGTGAAATTCTGTAGCTCTCCTGCCATCAACCGTTAGAAGGGTTTAAGTTAGGTCTGGGAAGGGATCTAGGGTGTAGGGGTGACTTCTAAGGATTGGGGGAATGGCTCTAAAGGTCTTAGGGTGATCCCTACTGGCCTAGGTAGGTTCCTAAGGGTTCAGGGGGTGCCATCGGAAGCACAGGGGTACATCTCTCCCGAAGTACAGATTGATCGGGCCTTGGGCCGAATTTGGGTGTCTACACTAAGGTTTCCCTTTGCATAGAGTTTTCACTGATGATGTCAAAGAGCTCCCATGCCTCCTCAGCAGTTTTATAAAGGTAAGTGCCTCCACAAGAGGCATCTATCATGTCCCTGCTCTTTGAATCATTTCCCTAGTAAAAGCTTTGAACTAGTTGCCATTTAGGGATTTGATGGTGGGGGCATTTCTTGAGGAGTTCTTTAAATCTCTCCCAGGATTAATGAAAGTCTTCAGTTGGATCTTGGGTAAAAGAGATGATACCCTTTCTCAACTGACTGGTCTTTGACATAGGAAAGAATTTGGCCAAAACCTAACATTAGAGATCACTCCAAGACTGTATACTGTTAGGAGGAAGCAGAGATAACCAGGTCCTGGCTCTGTCCTTTAATGAAAAAGGAAAGAGCCTCATCCTAGTTGCCTCCTCCCCCAAACCTGTGATGTTGAAGGTGGTGCACAGTCCTAAGAATTCATCTCTATGCTTATAGGGGTCCTCCTTGGTCAGGCCATGAAATGAGGGCAACATTTGAATGATGGATGATTTGATCTCATAATTTCCTTGAGCAGCAGGGAACTAAATGCAGAAGGGGGAATTGTAGATCCCTGGTGCATTGAATTCCTTGAAAGTTCGAGGCTGCTGCTGCTCACCCATTTCGACAGATTCAAATTCAACAGCTGTGGATGTAGTTGGTCTGGTTCTGAGAAGTCTTTCAACCTCTAGATTTAGTAGAATAATCTCAAGTTGAAGAGTTCTCCGATCAAACATACAACACCCACAACTGAATGCAGAGTAAATCCTCACACAATAAATAGGAATACACAATTGATTAACTAATCTAAAAAAAATCAACAGATCTGAAAATAAACAGGGGAAAGGGATGCAAACTATAGAGCAACCTTCATCACAGCTCTCCTCTCATTCTGTACTCAAATCTAGTGAAATGGACAAAAAAAAAACTGAAAAACAGCAAAACTCACAAATGCAGTCAGTAAAATCAAACAAAAACTACAAATCTATGATCAAAACTTTGATCTATTAATTTCTAAACTGCCTCCCCGGCAGTGGCACCAAAAACTTGTTGCAAAATTCCAGTGTGCTGATTTATGATGTAAAAATAAGGAGAAGACAGAGATGGATTCAGCACATCTAAGATATCCTAGACCTACAAGATACAGGGTCCTTTGTAGCAAGGTTTAAAAGAATGGTGAGTAAGGGAATGTCCACAGGGTGGTTGGTGAGAAATAGGATAAATCTCCAGATATGAGAGAGATCTGACACCCTAGCTATCTCTACTTTAGTTAAAGACGGGAGAGTTTTGAAATGAGTTGTCACTTAAACTAAACTACAAATAAAATGCAGATTGTTTTGGATTGAATTTGGAGCCTCAGATCTTGCAGATGGAATGATTTAAAAAACTTAGAAAATGGAGAAGAACAACTTGGAGATTGTCTTCACTGCAATCAGGTTGAGCTAAGCATATTACAGGGGTTCAAAAGCACACAAGTCCCTCAGCTGGCCACAGGCACTGTCCGCAAGCACAACTGTAGGGTATAAATTCTACTTCAAATCATAGGATCCATCTGGCCTTAAGGCTATGATCTGCCCACTTTAATGGTCACAGACCATCCTATAGGCTCTATCGAATCCATGGATTGCAGCAGATAAATCCAATTAAGGCCTGAGCTCAGATTCACCTTAAGGTTATGATCTGTCCACTTTAATGGTCACAGACCATCCTAGAGATCTCCTACAAAGCGAAAGCCTCAATTAAAACCACTATAGATGGTGCAATTTCCAGGTCACAGACACAGGAAATTATAGGGATATCAAATCTAGGGAATTCAGATGACATCCAAGAGGTCTACCAGTTAAGTGGTGAGCTGATCAAGCAACTCCTCGACACAAATCCGATCAAGCACCAAAAGGCATCAAAAGAGCTTTAGATCTAATTAAAACAATGAAAACAATATTTACATTACAAATAAGGTCACTCTTACAATGGAATGCTCTCAGATCTGTAGTCTGTGCAGCAATTAACCCCAGCAACACTCTTAACCTTACCCAATTACAGATCTAACTCACTCCTTTCTGCTCCTAGGGATTTAGCCAACCATAGTTAGGCTAAAGGAGGGAAATGGAATCTCGCTGTAAGCTCTGATCTCTAGAAAATTGCTCAGAATTTCGATCCCCCCCCAATGGAAATTGGGGGTCTCAATATATAGCTTTCTCCTATGTTTTTCCCACTAAAAATCCCTTCTAGAAGGTTGTTAGAGTTTGTTAGAGTTCTGTTAAAGCACATGGGTTGCTTAGGACTTTCTAGGGCATCTTTTAGAACATCGCGTCGGTCACCAAAGTGCCTCGATTTACGTGTGATAGGTCACCAAGTCTCAGTGTGTGCATAGCATAGTTTTTGAGAAGTTCAGCACACGATTTTGACATGTTGGAGAACCTTCCGACAGGTTCAAAGTGAGATTGTAGTTCCATTCGATAGGTTCCCTGGTCTCTTCGATAGGTACCGATAGGATGAGTTCTCTCTTTGAAGCTTCAGGGTCCTCAGCCCAATATCTGAAGTATTCGATAGGTTGGCTGAGTAGTTCGATAGGTCTCGTGGTCCTTCTTGATAGGTTCAGTTTTGTGTGTCGCCTTCCCGATAGGTTGGCTTCCATTCCTATCTAAAGGCTTAAGCATCCTTCGATAGGTTCAAGGAGCCTTCGACAGGTTGGAATTGAGCATTTTAGTCCTTTCGATAGGTTCTCAGATTCGTTCAATAGGTTCCTTTGACACTTCAGGCGAGTTTTCGATAGGATGGTTTCTTCTTTCCTTTCTTTGCTCGATAGGTTCTGAAATCCTATCGAACTCCTCAATCCCTGTGACTTCATCCTTGTTCTGCCTTTGGATCCTATCGAATCCTTCTCCAACTGCACAAATTCTTTCCTTTTAATCCTCAGCTCCTATCAAAGTCTTCCGGCCTCCTCTCGATAGGATGTTTTTGACCTATCTTCACTTCTTTCTCCTTGTTCTGTTGCTGGGTCTGCATGGTGTTGAGAGATGACTTCTTTGTGGGCATTCTTAAGTGGTTTGTTGCATTATTACCAGATTTCCCTGCTATTGTTGATTACTTCTGGTGTGCTTACATTATTGGTTGGTGGTGAAAGTTATTTAAAAATCAAAGACAGAGTAAAACAGGGGGTGAATCCAGCACAACTCAGAAGTCTTAGACCTACAAGATACAGGGTCCTTTGTAGGATGTTTTGATAAGTAAGAGTTTGTCCCACAGGGAAAGGTGATCTAGAGCTCCAAGGGAGCCATCTCTAGTAGTCCCTCCAGATCTGTCTACAGATCTGACAGTCCTAGAAGGAGGGGAGTTTAAGGTCACTTATTCTAAGTATTTTAATATCTAAACTACAGAAAGGGTTGAGAGGATGGATGGAGTGTGGAAAATAAGTATAAAAAGGGTGAGAAGTACGTTATTGAGCCAAGGTCAGAGAAGTTTTGTAACTCAGATTCAGATCTAATGTTATAGAAATCCTGTCCAGAGGCTACATTATCACCACTGAGGAGAAAGGATCCAACCCATCACTCTGCCATGATTCCACCCTTAAGGCTATAATCTGTCCACTTAAATGGTCAAAGATTATCCCATAGGGGAGCCACTATCCAGGGATGGGTCAAAACATAACAAGTAAATCATTGTAAGCACTATTTCAACCAGGCTACCAGCTCAAGAATCCATAGGGAACCTCAACCGCTAAAGTTCTATATGTGGGGCTAAGGCTGTAGGACCATGATAGCCCAGACACATAGAACCAGCAAGAGATTGAGTACAACCTTCGATCTAGCTGTCCATTGCTTGAGCGAGGCTACAATGGTCCAGTCACCAGCCTACAATCTCTATAACCAGATCAGATCCAACATCTGATGGCGGATCTATACAAATATAGGGGAGTCTGCCTCTGTACAATCTCTCACCAGGCTTCTACAAGCTCAGGTGTAAAGAAGAAGGATCCATCTTGGATCGGTGGATTAGAATCACCTTAAGGCTATAATCTGTCCACTTAAATGGTCACAGACTATCCCAGAGGTTATCCTCCTCACGGAGCCCAAAACAAAACAAGAATATCGCTGCTACCACCATGCTCACAAGGCTACCAGCTCAAGCTCCCATGGGGATTTCAGATCTAGTGGGTCCTGTGGTGGGGCTAAGGCTGTAGGACCATGATAGCCCAGACACACAGGTCACTTGGATCTGAATGGCCCTTAGAATCAGTCCTCCATTGCTTTGAAATACAACCAAAGCAATGGCGGATCACTAGGCAGCAGCCTTGCACAGAGCATCTCACACATAAACACCAATCCCACAAAGTACAGATCCTATTACAGAACTTCCATTGATCTAATTCAAAAACACATACAAAGGCATAGCCAGCAAGTGCTGGACTATGGAGAGAAGGAAAGAAAAAGAAAATTACTAACTGCTAAAAAGAAATAGAAAAGAAAAAACGATCTGAGATGGGTTCCCAGATACCTAAACCTAAGCTAGGTATGGGTTTATATAGTAGTGGGGTGGCGGCGCATTAGGGTTAAGAAACCCTAATTTTAACGATGCCACGTGGCCTAATAATGATCCTTGGATGCCTCAGGGTGCGTGCATAGAGATTTGAGCATGGGAATGCATGCCCTAATCGCTGGAAATACCCAGAAGGTCCTCTGCTGAAGAGATGGAAGTTTAGGGTCAGAGCTTCGCTAGGTAGTTATAGTTTCCCAGACTTGTCGTGTGGTAGCTCTTTGCTCTTCGCTAGGATGATTTGACACTGAAGCTTCAGCCGTCATGAGGTTGAATAGAAAACACAGTCTCAAGTGTCGCAGGGTTGAAATTCAAGCAGTCGCAAGGTCGCTCGGTCTTCGCTGGGCTGATCTTCGCGAGAGTGAATTTGAGTAGCGCGAGAACTTCGCGAGCACTTCTCTTTACTGGACTTTGCGAGTTACCTCGTGAGGCTCTACTGAGTTCTGAACTGTGCGAGGTTCTATGTCTCACTTGATCTTCGTGAGGTTGGCTTTGCCTTCGCCAGGATGTTTTCTTTCTTGAATGGCGCGAGAACTGCGCGAGGCATTCTTCTTCTGATAATTGCATCCCGTGGCGACTGTGCAATAGCTGTGCAAGGAATCTTCTGAAGCTCTCTCTCCTCAGCCATTCTGAGCGAACTGTGCGAGATTGAGAGAGGTCTGCTTTGAACTGTGTGACACTGTGCGATGTGTTCTACTCTTGAGCTTCACGAGAGCTGCACGAGTTTGAGTTTCTGAAGCTCTTCAGTCACTCATCTGCGCGAGAGGTTGCTGTAAAGTCTTGGGAAGCTCAATTGAACTGTGCGAGGCATATTTCTCCTGAATCCTCTAAAGCTTGGGTCAGCTGCACGAGGCTCATTTCAGGTCTGGATTCAAAGTTCATTCTTCTGAGGGATATCTGGTGCCAAAGTAGGCTCCTTAACAGGATTCCTGGCCTTATTTCATTGCTGATTATTACCTACATAAAACACTTAACAAGAACTTATTAGGTGGCTAAGGGTCTAATCAAAGGTTAAGTTAAGGGGTGAAAAGTGGTACTTTTCAGGTCTTAACACACCCCCAAACCTAATCTTTGCTAATCCCTTAGCAAAGCTACATTAAATCTACTCTAAAAATTAAATGCCACTTTCGTAGGGAGCACGGATACATTTAGCATATGTACCAAGCCTTTTAAACCCCTAGGTGATCCCTAGTGGAGGAGTGTAGTCTCCTGAGGGTTTTCAGTGAAGACACCCATAAACTTCTCAAATGAAATAGTTAACAAAAGTGCAATATCATCCAATGAGCAGTTAAGGAATCAGATTTAGTCTACTCTTAAATCAGTACACATAAAAGAAATTTAATTCATTGGTTGCACAGTAACTTAAACAGCATAAACTCTCATGATTGCACATCATTTCCAAATAGTTTGCAATCACAGAAAACTGCACAAGTGTGTTTCAGCACTGAGCTTATCCTTATGTCAAAAAAATTAGGTTAAGGTCATACATAATGCATTCAAGTTCAGACCCAAAAGAAAACTTTGCAGGGCATACTCTCATAAAGGTTTGTTGAGGGGTTCATTTTCTCACAGGCTCAAGAGCAGTTACATCCCCCAAATGGGTTTGTAAGCATGAGCATAGGCAGAGTTCTTAAGTGCTGACATCATTGGCAGTTCCTCACCATAGATTGGATAATTCCTTATCTTCACATGACAGCTCACTCAACTTTGGATCACAAGGGCTTTTAACTGGGCTGTAATGTGGCTTATGAGATAGGGTTAAAAAGAATGGAAGGTTGAAAAGGGGTTCCAATTTGAGAAATCAGTAGGTCACAGAGGTGGTTCATGACTTCACCTTCCATAATTCAGCTCCTTGCATCTTCTTTGAGATTTTTCGATTTGAAGTGATCAGTTTGTCTTCTTGATTTTGATTTTCCAATGAAAGTTCCTCTTGACTTCTCCCTTATTCCTCTTCATTATTATTTTTATTTCTTTTTCTTTGGAGTTTCCTTCTTTTATTTTGTTTTTGCTTTTAAATGCCACCATGTTCTCGTTACCATCTTGCCAGATTTTGAGATCCTTCTTCTCCATTCACCTAATGTTGACCATAGCTAGTCCATCTTCAACTCTTTCTCCTTTACCTTGAATTCTCGAGTGAGGGTAGGTTGAATCAGTTCATAGGTTCAGTTCAAGTACTGTGTATTTTGAAGAAATTTAGGATTTAAAGCTCAAAGGGGTATGGACAAGGGTAGTTGCTTTAGGATTGGTCTTTTAGGCTCAAACTCCAAGAGAAGGCCTTGATCCTTTCCTAGGTCTCATGAGTACTGTCAGTTGTTTCAACTTGGAGTTACCTAACTTCTAGTGAGCACAGTGACTCAGCCAGTCCTTAGAACTAAAAGAAATGCCTTAGTTACTCCTCAAAGAAAAGAAAATTTTTGTAGGCCCAATTCTCACTGGTTATGGTCATCCTTTGAACTTTCAAGTATGTCCTCACCTTTTTCTCTCTCTAATGATTCACTAAGTGCTGATACAAGTAGGTTTCCTTGGTGATATTATCATGGAAATGTGGAATATTAGAAGTTTATAATGTCTAAGGTTTGCATAAATTTTAAACTTCTTAATTTCATGATTCTTAAGTGAACAGAGGTCCATTTCCATATTGCTTAGATGAGTCTGCTGCACTTATGTTTGCTATTCCATTGGCAGGGTCTGCGTGGCACGCCCCCAAACCTATGAGGAGCAGTGTCCTCACTGGTTCAAAGTGAATGTTCAGCAGAACTAATGATGCTAAAAGAAAAGGAAAGAACAGGGAACAAAACACACAACAGGCAAAGCAAGATAGTAAAGACAGGGGAAAAGTCTATGAAAAATTAGAAATGTACAAAATACAAGAAAACAGTTGCAAAAGAAACAGAGAAATTCTTAGGTACAATCTAGTTAGAATCTGTCTCAAAACTTGTCCCATCCCATCTTCTTTGCATGCTCTTGCAGGAGAGCCTCTTCTTCTTTCTTCTTTCCTTCCCTCTCTGCCTTTCTTTGCTCGGGAGTTTTGGGTATGGTTGGAGCCCGAACCCTGCTTGTAAGGGTCCTCATTGCTAAGCCCAAGGAAAGCTGGCAGCATCTGGATGATTGATGTTTTTATCTCATAGTTCCCCTGAACATCAAGGAATTGAATGCTAAAAGGGGAGTTATAGTCATCCGGAGCATTCAACTCCTTGAGGGTTCAGGGCTGTTCTTCACCCATAATTGCTGTCACAGATTCACTTGGGGGCTCTCCTATGGTGTGCCTGTCTCTTCTAAGTCTCCTTCCCCTTTCTAACTCCGGGTTAAGAGGCTCTAAAGCAGGGCTGAGGGATCTCCTCCCTAGCATACAAACACACCAACAGCAAGGAAAGCTTCTTGCAAGCACATCGCAAAAGAATGATTGTACACTAACAAATTTATCGAACTAGTTTACAGCTATTCAAAGAATACATTTAAACTATCCTAGATACTGCTACAAAAATTTTTTTAAGAAAGATAGACAGAGCTTTAAAAGTCAGAGAGTTTGCAAACAGAGGTAGCTAAGGCCATCAATAGGAGAGGAGATCTCCTTTTCATTAACCAGAGTTTGCAAACAGAGGTAGCTAAGGCCATCAATAGATGGACTCCTTTTCATTAACCAGGTCCTGAGAAAGAACATCTATTGCTCAGGCCATCAACAGGAGAGATCTCCTATTGCTGATGTTGTTTATTCGTTCTCTCTGGGCCATGACTTCCATGCCGCCTGGTTAATTTTTGAAGCAATGAAGGATCTGGTGGAGAAATTAGGGCTGAACAAGAAGCCACACACACTCCCCTATGCTAGAGTCATCACCAAACTGCTTTTAAAGGGGGGGTACAAGATAGCAAAAGGAGAGGAGACTACCACCCTGGCCCCTACAACTTTTGCCAAGAGGCAATGGGGAATCAGCAAGAGCCGGATGGATACTCAGAAGAAGAAGAAAGTTGAGGCTCAGGCCCCTCCCAAGCAAACAAAAGAGGCAGCTGTTACAAGGCCCACCCCTGTTACTACAGAGGAGATTTCGAAGCCTGTCACTACCACTTTCTGCCCCATCCCCACCTTTTACTCCAGGATCCCTATCCTGACAACATCCCCTACCCCTACTCCATCTCTCTCTCACCCTCCTCTGTCTTCATTATTCATGCCCACACCCCTTTCTCCTATGATTGGTACCTGGGAGGACACCACCCCCCAGGTCAGTCCCTCACCTTCCCCTACCCTACCTCAATACACAGCATTCACTTTTAAGGGGACCCTTCATTAAAATGATCCATAGGTGTGTCAATATTGTATTATATGTATTTTAATTTTGTTTGATTTGTATTGCTTTCTTTTGTTCAAATTTTAGAGAAAATTTTAGTGGCCTCACTTAAGTCTGAATCTGTCTGGTTTGGTTTCTCTTTATGCTTGGTTTGATGATTCTTACTCTTGAATTGATGGTTTTTGCTTGAATGCATGATATTGGATGATGATTTTTTTTTTCTATGGTTGAATGTTTGATTTTAATGTGTCTGGGGGTACTCCTAGTGGTGAGTCCTGCCTAGGATCCAGCCACAGCACAAATCAAAATGGTAGAATGAAGAGTGCATGCTCTTTGTTTAATGATATGTTGTCGTGGGATCCAAAATGAGGCCTGGGAGCCTCTCACGCAATCCAAATGGAGCACTTCACTTGCTGTTGCGAGCTCCAAGGTAAGCCTTGGAGCCTCTCGCGCAATCCAAATGGCTTTCTCACTTGCTGTCGTGAGCTCCAAGGTAATCCTGGGAGCCTCTCTCACAATCCAAATGGCTTCTTCACTAGTTGTCGCACAATCCAAAGTAAAACTGAGAGCCTTTTGCACAATCCAACTTGCATTTACACCTTCGCTAGGTTTCCTTTCCCATCCCGCAACCAGATATTTCCAACGCACGCCAAGCCTAGCGATAAGTACTCCAAACCCGCGATTGTTTCCATTCCCAGCACTCTCTTCCTTCTCCATCCAGTGAAAGCCTAGCTTCCGGCGCTCTTCTACCTCTCTCCTCTAGCATCTATTCTACAACCCGTCATTCACACCAGGATCCTACAGATTTGTTCCTAACGTCATCCCCATCAGTTGCCCTCTACTCAGAGATCTCGTGGTGCATTATGCGTCATATCAAACCAAACCCTACGATTTTAGGGTAAGCACTCGGATCTCAGTCCCCCATTTTCATCTTCAAAAGTAAAGTTTGTAATGGCCCCTAAGAGTGCACCAAAGAAAAGGGGCAAGGATAAGGCCCTTGCTAAGTCCACTCCTAAGAAGGTCAAGACTTCTAAGGCACCGAAAAAGGGAAGGAAGTGCTTGAGGAGGTGGAGGAGCCAACCCCTGAGTTTTCTACACCCTCTGAGCTCATAGCTTCAATCTCCTTGGAGCTAGAAACAACTTTCAACCTGCCCTTCTTTGAGAAGGAGCCTCTCTCTGCCCCGACCATTCAATTTATGAGCAAGGCTGGCCTGACACCCTTGAAGAGAGGAATTTCAGCACTAGCCTACCCTAGGCTAGTGCAACTCTTTTATCATCACGTCAGGGTCACCAAGGACAAAGATGGACAAGCAGGTTTCCTTGTGTTGATTGATGATTTCAAAATATTAGTTAGCTCCAAGCTGATTGCAGAGGTATTGGGCATCCCAGCTGCATTTGACAGTAGCTGTGGATATGGCCCTCCCCTAAGTGCCTCCATTGACACCATTGCAAGGGCACTTACTAGAGGATTAAAGGCCTCAGGGGATTCCATCAGAAGAAGAGAGTTGGAGCCTGGACTCCTTTTCATTAACCAGGTCCTGAGAAAGAACATCTACTGCTTAGGCCATCAACAGGAGAGGAGATCTCCTATTGCTGATGTTGTTTATTCATTCTCTCTGGGCCATGACTTCCATGCCGCCTAGTTAATTTTTGAAGCAATGAAGGATCTGGTGGAGAAATTAGGGTAGAACAAGAAGCCACACACACTCCTCTATGCCAGAGTCATCACCAAACTGCTTTTAAAGGGGGGGTACAAGATAGCAAAAGGAGAGGAGATTACCACCCTTGCCCCTACAACTTTTGCCAAGAGGCAATGGGGAATCAGCAGGAGCCGGATGGATACCCAGAAGAAGAAGAAAGTTGAGGCTCAGGCCCCTCCCAAGCAAACAAAAGAGGCAGCTGTTACAAGGCCCACCCCTATTACTACAGAGGAGATTTCAGAGCCTGTCACTACCACTGCTACAGCAGCCCCCACATCCCCCCCCACCTTTTACTCCAGGATCCCTATCCTGACAACATCCCCTACCCCTACTCCATCTCTCTCTCACCCTCCTCTGTCTTCATTATTCATGCCCACACCCCTTTCTCCTGTGATTGGTACCTGGGACGACACCATCCCCCATGTCAATCCCTCACCTTCCCCTACCCTACCTCAATACACAGCCCCAATACCCCCATCATCTTCACAAAACCCAGACAGCCCTCCATTGATCTCATACAAGAAAAGGAAAACCACTAACACAACACCCACCATCTCTCTGATACCACCCACAGTCCCTTTTATCCCCACTGACACACCTCACATTGACCAAGACACCACTCCTGCCATGCCTACTACATCCCCATTCATAGACATAGACCTCAACCTTAACACAACCACCGGATTCAAAGCCTTTATGGCTAGTTTCCTTTACACCATGCCCACCCACTACACCCCCGTCCCGGACTCCCCAACTACATCACCACATCACTCACCAGAACCCCAATCTCCTCCTTCCACTTTCCATCATGCCCCTTCCTCTCCTTTTCAATCTGTTCCATCTTCTACACAATCTCAACCTCCCAACCCAGACACACTGACACTCATCCTCTCCCTCATCCAAGACATCCAATCCCAACTATCCACTTCAACACACACAAGACCAAATGCAAACTGAACTCACATCCATCAAATCCACACTTCAGACATTGACCAACCCACCCATCCCTCAACAATCCACTCAAACCCCCCTGGTCCTTTCCCCTCCCTACCCTGACTCCACAACCCAACCATTCTCTTTCATACCTTTCACCATTCTCTTTTCCCTCCCCCATCACCCCCTACTCCTAGTGAGCCTACCTCATTTTCTTTCCACCCCATGCCTTCAATCCCACCTCTTATCCTACCCCCTCCAACATTCATTGACAAATCAACCCAAACAAACCCAGAACCTACTACCCTCTCCCAACAACTAGACTTACCCACTGATAACACCACTTCCCCCACCCAGGACCAATCACATTTTGCTCCTTCCATTTCTTCTCTTCCTATCGCACCCAAACACTCCTTTTACATCCCTCCCTATCTCACCATCCTCCATGCCATGAGGGATAATCCCTACCTTAGGAAGGATGTCCTGAGGAGCATGGCCCAACTTAGGCAATCCATTGAGACCCCCCTGCTACAGCAGATTGTTGAACTTGAGGAAGCCCACAGAAAGCAATTACTTCATATTTCCCTTGGCTGGACTAACATCTTGGAGGCCTATGAGAAGGCAAAAACGATGGCTGCTTATCATCAGATGAATCTGGAGCTGGAGAAAGCAAATACCAATGTGGAGAGGATGAAGGTCAGGTTGTTTGAAAAGCGACTCAATAATGCCCAGGAGATCTTCCAACTCTAAAAGGAAATCTATGAAACTGACCTCCAGAAATCCCAAATCCAGATAGCCTCTTTAGAATCTGCATTGGCTGCTACCAGAAGTGCTGCTCAGCAGCCCGCCCCACTCTCTGTACTCATGCCAGAACCTAAGCCTAAACCTACTCAACATCCTGCTGCACCTCCTACTGAACAACCTCAACCTATCAAAACCCCTTCTGCACCTCCTACTGAGCAAACTTATCCTAAACAGAGGAAAGTCACTGCTAAGAGGACTGCTCCCACAGCAGCCTCTATTAAAATTGGCAAAGAGCCATCTGCCCAGTCTGAGGAGGCACAACCACATGGCCAGCCAAACAAAGGGAAAGCCCCTGTAGCCCCCCATAAGCAAGACAAAGGAAAATCCCCTATGATCCCTCCTGAACCCAAAATCAGAAAAATGAGGCTGAGGGCACCAAAAGCTCCAACCATGAAGAAACTACCAGCCCAACCAAAGAAACCAAGGCAGCCAAAGAAAAAGAGTCCAGCTGAGAGCAAAGCAAAGAAGAAAAAGAGTCCAACTAAGAAGCAAGCAAGGAAGAAAAAGGACAAAGTTGCACTTAGGAAACATGCATAAAAGATGGGTTGGGACTGGTTCATAGATTCAAATTCAGATTCAGATTCCTCCTCCTCTGAAAACCTAGATTGTAGATTAGGCTTTTCTTGCCTTTGCACTTCTTTTCTTGTTATTGTAATTATAATTGTACATGTTTTCCTAAGATAATAGATTCTTTTGTTTGCATTGCTTTGTGTATATTGTCTGTGTGTGTTTACTTTTTTGTTCCTGACTATTACCCTGCACTTTCTGACCTTTGAACCAGTGAGGACACTGCTCCTCATGGTTTGGGGGTGTGGCAGGGTAGGTCTACCAATAGAATAGTTAACTTGAGTGCAGTAGTGGTGGTATAATTGGGATGAATAAAGCTAATTTTCACCTAACTTGCTGCAATGAGGAAATTTGTGAAGATATTAAAATATTTTTGCAGACATTTTAAAACTGAAAATTTTAAAATCTTAGCACCACCATGAAGCTAACATCAGAAAATTTTCAGTTAGTACTTAGTGAACCTAAGAGGAGAGAAAAAGGTGAAAATACACCCCATGGGTTAATTTGAGGACCATACCTAGTGACATTTGGGCCCATCATTTTCTTTTGAAGAGTGTTTTTGGTATTATTTATGCTCAAAGGACTGATTGAGTCAAGACCTTTTCACTAGAAGTTAGGCACCTCCAAATCAAAACTGATTAACAGCACTCATGACACTAAGAAAATGATCCAAGGCCTTCATTGAGACAGTTTGAGCCTGAAAATCCAACCTTTTAAAACTGCCCTTTCGCATATACTAGTTGAGCCTTAAAAATCCTACTTTTCTTTGACAAACACCAGAGTACTTGCACCTTAACCTCTTGACCTAATTGAACCTCACCCTCACTCAAAGAATTTAGAAGGTAAAGGAGGAGTTAAAGATAGTGAGAGTGGTCCAACATTTGGTGGAAGGTGAAGAAAAGCAACTTATGAACAGCAGTGTATCAATGGTATTTGTGTGGCAGTTCATCATAAAAATCATAAAAATATTGAATAAAAATAAAAAGAGAAAAAGAAAGAGAAGTCTAGAGAAGAACATCATCTGAAAATTGAAAAGAAGAGGAGAAACTGGCCACTTTGATTCTGGAATACATCAAGTAAGATGAAGTTTTGCTAAAATGAAGGTTGTGAAGTCATGAATCACTCCTTACCTTGCTGATTTCTTAATTTTGATTCCCTTTTTACCCCTTGATTCTCTATATCCCTCACCCATAAGCCACATTACAACCCATTCAAAAAAACCTTGTAGATCCAAAGTGAAATGAGCTGTCATGTGGAGATGAGGAGTTGTCCAATCTATGGTGAAAAGTCATGAGGATGTCAGAAATTACAAGCTTTGCTTATGCTCATACTTGCAGGCCCATTTGGGATCTGTAATTGCTCTTGAGCTATTTTGAATGTGAACACCCTCAGATTGTCAATGTTGAGAGATAGCCCTGGTGAGAATTGTGTCTGAATTTTAACCTCATTGGGGTTGTATCCAACCTAATTTTTGAGTTTAAGGCAAGCTTGGTACTGAATCTTACACATTGAATTTCTAATGTAAAATGAATGGTGGTGATGCAAACACATGCCAATTTTGAGTTTTGAATGGCCTGCATTACTGCTACAATTTCCTCTGAATTCCAAAGGACAGTAGATTGATGCTTTATTCATTGAAATTTATTTTGCCATTGACTGCACCACTGTTAACTATTTTTCTTGAGAAGTTTGTCGGCAACAATGTCCCAGTTATCAATTAAAATCACAAGGCAAGGCTCAGTTGACCCAGGCTTCATTTTCTTCCTGATATTCTGATAGCACAACTTGACCAGCCTAGGGTAGGATTTTTCTTGCAATGGGGTCAACATGGGTGTCAGGGCAGGTTTCACCAAATAATCCAATGTGTCCTTACACTCTCCTTAGAAAAATAGGGGAGGTCAAAAGTTGTCTTTGGAATCAGACCTAAGGCATCCAAAAATTTATTGGGAGTAGATAGGTTCACAGGGGCCTCCTCAACAATTTAGCCTTCTTGGATTTCTTAGCTTCCTTAGATTTGTCAGATTTCTCAGCTTTATCCATGGCAAGCTTCCTCTTAGCAAGTGGGTTCTCCTTGGGCTGTGTTGTTAGCCTACTAGATTTCCTAGTGGTTTTGGTGGTGGATTTGGAAGGGGCTTTGAAAAGGTTAGCAAGGGTATCCTCTTGTCAGCCATTGGACACTCAATCCCCTAAAATCAATCTCAACAACCACATAGACTTCTTTGTTCAAACAAGGTAGCCACACAAATTGAAAATGGAAGTGCAAAGTTTGGAAATCACAGAGTGGAGCTGAAGAACTTACCAATAGAAACCTAAGGTTTCTCAGATCTCGATGTGTATGACACCAAACCAGCTAAACTAGGTGCAAAATGTCGCCTTTGAGGAATTGAAGCACTTGGAACAATGGCCGAGTGATTGGAGTAGGAAAAAGTGAAGGGGAGGACAAAGAAAGAAATGGGAAATCGGCAGACAAGAGACAAAGCTTGCACACAGAAGCTGTCGAATAGCATAAATGAGTTGTTGTTAATAGGTTC
Source organism: Chloranthus sessilifolius (assembly GCA_021018995.1). Taxonomy (NCBI): domain Eukaryota; kingdom Viridiplantae; phylum Streptophyta; class Magnoliopsida; order Chloranthales; family Chloranthaceae; genus Chloranthus; species Chloranthus sessilifolius. The sequence continues at coordinate 51,775,909 of CM037598.1, forward strand.
AAAAACACCTAAATCGTGCTTCGACAGGATTGGAGAAAGGGTTTCAACAGGTTGGTACAACCTATAGAGGAGTTAAAATCATCTGAGATGGCAGGGATGGCAGGTTGAAGGTGTCGAGAGGTTCACTCAATCCTGTCGACAGATTCAAGGCTTCAGAAAAAAAACAAATCGAGAGGTACATGGAACCTCTCGACAGGTACTCTGAACCTATCAAAAATGTCCCCAAAGGCCTTTAGAACCTGTCGACTTTCTTGCTCAACATCTCGACAGGTTCATAGATCCTGTCAACTATCATATTTACACCTTCAGAACCTATCGAGAATCAACTCAACCCTGTCGACAGGTCCCAGATCTTGTCGAAATACATATTAGGAACCTTCAGAACCTGTCGAACATCAATTCAAACCTCTCGACAGGTTGTTTTGCAGTTTTAAAAAGATTTTTCATCATTTCCTAGTCCATTCCCCACACAGATTTGTCAATTCTACTCTGCTCTCATTCATTTCTCCTGCCTTGGAGTTGCTGCCTTATGCCTCTAACCTACTTCCTAAAGACTCATGATCCTTGTTTTTTTTTTTTTTTTAAATGCAACACTAAGCAAAATGTCAACAAATATATACACTGCCAGACAGATTTCAAAATAGCAACAGACACAAAACCATAGTTATGATACATAGTATACATTGTTAAAAATCAGTCACATTTTGGAGGTTCTTGAAGGTGAATGATCACCACAGGCTCTATTACATTTTCAACAAAGAGCTTGAGCCTTTGACCATTAACTTTCATGATCTTACCATCTTTTGGATCCTTGATTTCAACAGCTCCAAATGGGGATACATGCTCTACCATGTATGGTCCCTCCCATCTGGATCTCAACTTACCTGGGAACATTTTCAATTTAGAATTGAACAACCATACCTAGTTGCCAACAGTGAACTCCTTCCTCAGCAAATGCTTGTCATAGAAGGCTTTAGGTTTCTCTTTGTAGATCCTAGCATTGGAGTATGCTTCAAATCTTAGCTCTTCTAGCTCTAACAGCAGGAACCTCCTGTGCATGCCAGCAAAAGCTAGATCAACATTCATTATTTTGATAGCCCAATAGGCTCTATGTTCCAAATCTATTGGCAAGTGACAGGCCTTGTCATAGACCAGCCTAAAAGGGGACATACCAATAGGGGTCTTATAGGCAGTTCTATAAGCCCACAAAGCATCATTCAGTTTCTATGCCCAGTCCTTTCTATCTATCCTCATAGTCTTCTCCAAGATATGTTTGATCTCCCTATTAGAAATTTCAACTTGCCCACTGGTCTGTGGGTGGTAGGGAGTTACAATCCTGTGTGTAATAAAGTACCTTTTTAGCAAATTCTCAAAAGGTCTGTTACAGATATGACTCCCCCCATCACTATTGATAGCTCTGGGGGTGCCAAATCTGGAGAAAATCTTGTCCTTTAAAATTTTGAGGACAACTGTGTGGTCATTTATCCTTGCGGCACTGGCTTCAACCCATTTGGACACAGTCCACTGCCACATGGATAAAATTGAAACCCATAGAAGGAGGGAAAGGGCCAATGAAGTCAATTCCCCAAATATCAAAAAGTTCAACAACCAGTATAGGCTATAAAGGCATGGAGTTTCTTTTGTAGATACTTCCCATCTTTTGGCCTTTTTCATAGGCTTTACAATGCTGCCATGCATCCTTGAAGAGAGTGGGCTAATCAAATCCACTTTGGAGCACCTTGGCAGCAGTTTTGTTGCAACTGAAATGGCCTCCACACGCCTGCTCATGACACATGGTTAGTATGTTATGGACATCCTCATTAGGGACACATCTCCTCAAAATTTGGTTTGCACAATGCTTGAACAGGAATCGATCCTCCCACATGTAATGTCTGATCTGTGAAAAGAACTGCTCCTTATCTATTTTGCTCCAATGTGGGGGAATCCTACCTATTGCCAAGTAGTTCACAATGTTTGCAAACCAAGGTGTAGAAGTGCTGATAATAAACATCTATTCATCAGGGAAAGAATCACTTATAGGCAGCCTATCAAACTCCTCAACTAGGATCCTGGATAAGTGGTCTACAACCATATTTTCAACCTCTTTTTTGTCCTGAATCTCAAGATCAAACTCCTGTAATAGGAGGATCCATCTGATTAATCTTGGCTTGGAATTCTTTTATGACCAAAGGTACTTCAAGGCTGAGTAGTCTGTGAAGACCACTATTCTAGATCCCAACACATAAGACCTAAATTTCTCCAAAGCATAGATAATTGCCAACAATTCTTTCTCAGTTGTGGTGTAGTTTAACTGAGCATCAATCATGGTTTTGCTTGCATAAGCAATCACACAAGGTGCCTTATCCTTCCTTTGTCTCAAGACTGTACCAATAGCAAAATCTAATGCATCACACATCAGCTCAAATGGCAAAGAAAAATCAGGTGCTTGAAGGATAGGTGCAGAGGTTAAATAGCCTTTCAAAAGTATAAAAGTCATAAGACATTCATCATTAAATTCAAAGGGAACCTCTTGGCACAATAGGTGACAAAGAGGTTTTGAGATCATGCTAAAATCCTTGATGAATCTCCTATAGAACCCAGCATGCCCCAAGAAAGATCTGACTTGTTTAATAGTTTTTAATGGGGGCAAATGTTCAATCAGATCAATTTTAGCTTTGTCTACCTCAATGCCTCTGTGGGAAACCACATGGCCAAGGACAATGCCTTGATTGACCATAAAATAGCTCTTTTCCCAACTTAAAACCAAGTTGGTTTCCTCACATCTCTGCAACACAAGGCTGAGATGGTGTAGACATTGGCTAAAATTGTCCCTAAAGATAGAAAAATCATCCATGAATATCTCTAGAAACTAATCAATCATGCCAAAATATATAGCATATATGCACCTTTGAAAAGTTGCAAGGGCATTGCACAATCCAAATGGCATCCTTCTATAAGCAAAGGTGCCAAATGGGCATGTGAAAGTTATCTTTTCTTGATCTTGTGGATAAACAAGGATTTGGTTATACCCCAAATATCCATCAAGAAAATAATACAAAGCCTTGCCTGCCAACTTATCCAAAATCTGGTCAATGAAGGGCAAAGGGAAGTGGTCTTTTTTGGTTTTCAAATTAAGCTTTCGATAGTCTATACACACCCTCCAACATGTGGTTTCCCTAGTAGGAATAAGCTCACCAGAATCAATTTTCACCATAGTGAGTCCAGATTTCTTAGGTACCACCTGGGTAGGTGTCACCCATTCAGAATCTCAAATGGGGTAGATGACTTCAGCATCTAATAATTTGACCACTTCTTTCATCACCACTTCTTGCATGTGGGGGTTTAATTTTATTTGCATTTCTCTAAAGGATTTGGAACCCTCTTTCAAGTGGATTTTATGCATGCACATAGCAGCGCTGATGCCCCCAAGGTTAGCAATAGTCCAGCCTATTGCTCTCTTGTGTTTTTTTAGAGCACACAACAGCTCCTCCTCTTGCTCGTCAATGAGAGAGGAAGAAATGATCATTGGCAACTTCTGATTTACTCCCAGAAAAGCATATTTCAAGGTCTTAGGTAGCTGCTTCAACTCCACATCAGGTGGACATATGAGAAAAGGCAACAAAGGTGTCTTTGATGGTGGTGGAAGAGGCAGCACATCAGGTTTCCAAGGAGGATACCTTGTTGCTGGCCTCACTTTAGAAATTAAGGCTTTCACCTCTTGAACCATGGGTGTGGGGGCCTTCTCTTCCATAATCTCACTTCACACATTTTTAAAAACATCACAAAAATCATCACAATGAAGTAGCTTGGGCGAAGTCTCTTCGACAAGCTCATCCAATAAATCAACTAAAAAGCAATCCTCATTATCCAAGTGAGGCTGACTTGTGGCATTGTAAACATTTAATTTCACTTTCATCTTGCCAAAAGATACCTCCATTACACCTAATCTATACTGAATACAAGCATTGGCAGTGGCCAATAAAGGCCTACCCAAAATCACAGGAATGGAGGTGGTACACTTGCTTGACTCCATATAAAGAACCAGAAAATCTACTGGGTAGAAAAACTTATCAACCTTAACTAACACGTCTTCTATCATTCCCACATGCCTCCTTTCAGATCTGTCAGCTAGTCATAGCACCATATGTGTGGTCTTCAATTTTCCCAAGCCTAACTTCTTATAAACTGAATATGGAAGTAGGTTTACACTAGCTCTCAGATCTAACAAGGCCTTCTCAATGGTGTGATCCCCAATGATGCAGGAGATTGTGAGAACTCCAGGGTCTTAAAGCTTGGTTGGGGTTACAATGGATAGCACTTGGTTCCTTTTCTCAGCACAAAAGACCTTCTTGGATAAGTGTATCCTACATTGTCTTTTGTGGGTGCACAATTCTTTCAAAAATCTTGCATAGGCTGGAACTTGCTTGATAGTATCAAGTAAAGGCAAGTTGATCTCTACTTGTTCGAATGTTTCCATCATCTCCTCCACTTTAGCATTCCCCTTATCAAAAGGAGAAGCTGCTTGTAGTGCATTGGGAAATGGCAAATGGGGAACTGCTCTCTCATTTGCTGCCTTAGCAAGCTCATCAATTTTTTTTTTATTTTTATTTTCAGTTTTCTATTGGGGCACATCAATACCCCCTGTTGGGGCACACTTTTTCTGGGTTCCTCTCGGCCCCCGTTGAATTAGTGGCTCCAATTCTATCCAAGTGGACTCTAGCGATGCGGTGTTCGAAATAGTGGAGGTAAAAAAAATAAAGGGTTTTCTAGGAAGGTTCCTAGTTTGTTACGATCGCCAGCTGCAAATATTTATCGACGCAGCAACACGTCAATGATCATGCTTGAGAGCGGGTATGGGTTACTTCTATACTGAAGCATCTGCCTGCGAATATCAATAACTATGTCTTTTCCTTATAATTTAGATAGTTTAATTTTCCTTTTACTTCCTGTTATTGTTATAGTTCTGGTCAGTTTAGACTTCCCTGATTCTATTATGAATTTAGCTGTGAATTTGTCAGAGTGAGTGGATCTATTCTAATATTATAATCCTATTGGAGGTCTAATTAATTTTAGCTTCCTAATCTTATCAGAATTCTAATTAATTTAGCATCCTAATACTACTAAGCGTCTGATTAATTGTAGTCTCTTAATCCCATTAAAAGTCTGATTGTGATTAGGTTTCTTAATTATACTAGGAGTGCACATGTAGTAGTCTTGATGAAACTCTAATTAATTCAAGCATGCTAGTTGTACTAGAATTCAAATTGAGCAAGTATATTAGTTGTATTGGAATTCTAATTAAGTCAAGTATAACAGTCTTACTAGAATTCTAATCACAGTAGAAAACTAATTTTACTGAAACTCTAATTTGAGCAAAGGAATTAATTTTATTCAAATCTAATTAAAATAAAAAGACTGATTTTCTTAAAAATTTAATTAAAATAAATAAACTGATTTGATTAAAATTCTAATTGAAGCGATGGATTAACTATACTAAAAATCTAGTCAAAGCAATGAATTAATCATACTAAATCCTAATTAAAGCAAGATATTAACTAATTAAAATCTGATTTGAAGAAATTAATCGATCACACTGAAATCTAATTAACTTAACTAATCAGTTATGCTGAAATAAAATCAATCTACTGATTAATTATACTAAAAAAGTAAGAAAAAGTAATTAATTGATTCTAGAATTCCTAAAAAAAAAGGGTTTTGGTCCCGCTATGCTAAGGAGGATTGGCCTCGTTCCCAAGTACCCTCCGTAAGCTCCCTTAGGCAAATCGGATGGCTGAGATTAAAGATAAATTAGATTTTGGACCATAAAATAGTATTTTGGTTTTTTCGAAATTGATTTCGGAATAACAATTATGAATTGAATCATGAACTAGAATTATAAAAACTAATATTAATATTTAAGATTTTTGGAGATATTAAAATAAGGAATTAAAATTAAAATTTAAAATTTTAAGACTGAATTCGGGTCTGAAATCAGAAAATTAGACCGTATGATTAAGGATTGGTTCTAGAATCTAAGATCTAGAACCAAAAATTAATGATAGGACTGGAGATTAAGATTTTAGAACGAAATTAAGGCCTAGGGTCGTTAAATTAGACCGTTAGATTAAGGACTGGTTCTGAATTTAGAGAATTAGAACCAGATATAAAAATTTATGGTCTAAAAAAGGGTGCTATGGTCTCGGACTAAAAATTAAAATCTATGATTAAAGCTAAAAGAAATATCCTAGGTCTAAAACAAAGATTTTTACCTAGGGTCGGGGCTACGGAGAGAAATCTCAAAGATTGTATGCTTGAATTTCAAAATCATGACTGGGTTGCTCTATGTGTTCACTCTCGGAGTTCTCTGGTTTCGGAATCCCAAAAAAATCCTTTCTCTCTCGAAATTTTGCCCAGCCTCCATTGCGTTATTTTTTTAGCCAAATTAAAAAAAAGCTTTTATAGGTTTTTCTTCAATTACGTGCCCTTTTTCAGGCGTTTAACTGAATTATGCGCCAGTTTCCCGACGCTTAATCTCTTTGAGTCGATCACCGACTCAGTGAGTGACCGGCTGATTTGCTCAGCGCGTTTCCTAATTCTAATAGCGTTAGAACTAATTGTGTGCCCAATTTGGGGTGAGTAATCCAATTAAGCGCCACTCTCGAAGAGTTTAATCGAGGAAACTTAGGGATCAAGGACAGTGAGGCTAGGCTGGGTATTCTAGTCCTAATGTGTCTGAACAAACGATTCTATACAGTGGCGTATGTGCTTGATCCAATTCTATGTAGTGGAATATGTGCTTGATTACAAGTTCAGGGGTGGTCTGTAAGTTGGGTATTCTAGTCCTAATGTGTCTGAACAAATGATTCTGCGCAGTGGCGTATACGCTTGATCCAAGTTTGCGCAGTGGGATATGCGCTTGATTGCAAGTTCAGGCGGTCTTAGGAGTTAAAGGTCAGGTTCAAGTGTAATTTATTGTGCGCGGGTGATGGGCACTTAATTAGTTTTTTTTTTGTATTTAAAGAAGGGCGAGTTTGGTCTATTTATCTTGTTGCTTTGTTCTTCTTTTCTTCTTCTCTTTTACTTTTTTCTTTTATTTATTTATTTTTGTTTTATAAAGTAAAGGTTTTTTTTGTGAAATAAAGGGGGTTCTGAAAATTTGAAATTTTAGAGATTTTAACTTAAGATCAATTTGATGGTAAATTAGCAGAAAACGTGGCTTCCGAAATGTCGCTGAGCAAATCCACCAGTATAGGATTTGTGGACCAGACCGTTGTTGTGGTTGTCAAGACGACACTTGGCATGCTGGATACTCCGTCTAACCTTCTCGGCAAGTACTGATGATTGTCTCTTATGGGAGGACTACAGTGATTCGCGAGTCAAGAGAGATGGGTTTTGAAAACATTTTGCTTAATCATAGCTAACTATGTATATTTGCAATATCAAGAAATTGAAAAATGGGTAGTACTTACCTGTGGGTGACACTTACCTAGGTTGTGCATAGCTTGTAGCAGGATTGGTGATGTTGTAGTGTCACGATGGGACTTTGGGGATTTCTTCTCTTCAGGTATGTTGTGGCAGTGGTTGGCGGTTGTGATGTGATGTCTTGGGAGAAATGATGTCATGATGGGATTTGACTGAGCGTAGTTAACGACGGCGTGCTCGCATTCTCGGGAGATTTGCTTTCGACTTCTCGCGATGGGTCATGAGGGTATGGTTAATTTATTATGATGGGACTAGATATCGAGGTGATATTGTATGTGTACATGTTATCACAAAGGGAATGGGTGCTGTCAATGCTTCCTTCTCGTGCAAGGGGTACGCGATGGGACAGGTGAGTAAGTCTTTTTTTTCTGTTGGAATAGCCTATGAAGCTACATGATGGGACAAAAGAATCTTGACCGCGATGGGGTAAGAGGTATGAAGGCATAGATTTCATCCATAGTCAGGTATTGCGCGCCTGTTTTAGGTCGTTCAATGTGATTGTGCGCTTATTTTCAGGCATGCAATCTCTGGCTGGAGGGGCTGTTTGAGCGCGTGGGAGTGTACGTGTGATTGTATTACGCGTTATAATGTAGGCACGTGATCGAGGTGTCAGCAGGTCAGTGTGCAGGTCACTTATTTGCAGGTCGCGCGGTAGTGTAGACACCCAAATTCGGCCTAAGGCCCGATCAATCTGTACTTCGGGATAGATGTACCCCTGTGCTTCCGATGGAACCCCCTGAACCCTTAGGAACCTACCTAGACCAGTAGGAATCACCCTAAGACCTTTAGAGCCATTCCCCCAATCCTTAGAAGTCACCCCTACACCCTAGAATCCCTTCCCAGACCTAACTTAAACCCTTCTGGTGGTTGATGGGAGGAGAGCTACAGAATTTCACACAGACAATTACCAAGGATGAGCCATATATCATTAGAAAGAGGACTTCTCTAGCTTTCCAACAAGCTACAAATCACCCAATTTGGAGCTACGATTCAAAAGTTATGGCCGATTGAAGTTTCACATAAAATCATAGGACTTTTACTCAGGCGTAGATATTACATACGCCCAGCCATTTTTGCCCCAGATTAGTCAGGCGTATATATTATATACACCGGCCTATTTTGGGGAAAATTTGGCCGAGCGTATATAATATATACGCCTAGTATAGGTGGGACCCACCACGGGCTTCATCTTCCCAGGGCTCCCCTGTTTTTGATGAAATTCTATGTTCAAATCGATATAATATATACGCCCACTTAGCTCTGATGAATCCCATCGCTTGTTCAATTTCCTTCTTCTGGTTTGACCCGTTGACCATCCCCTTGGTTGAGGTGGGTGTCTTGAGATTGGTTGCACCCTCTTGGAGATTATTGGCAACCCTTAAGTCACCAATGGTCTCACCCCATCATCTGCCATTAAAATCTCCCAAAACCCTAGGACCTTTAAAGCCTAGAAAACCTTAGATGGGGGATTACCTAATGGCTAAACCAATTAGCTCTTAAGTAAGCCCCTAACCCTCCCCTTTTCTATAAATAGAGAGGCCTCCCTCTTCCTTAAGGGTTAGAAAAAATTGGAGGTTAAGGATTTGGAGCTCAAGAGAGAACCCTAGTGAGAGAAAATGCACTCATTTTCCAGAATTCCAGCAAGCTTAGTTCATCTTTTCCAATCTATTTCAACCATTAGATCACTCCCTTTAGCTAAAGTCTAGCCTTTGGCCTTACCTTACACTTCCTATTTTATTGAATCCTAGCATTAGAACCCATTTTCACACCATTTAAGCCATCGGAAGCACGCCAAAGCAAAGATCTTCCATGGTGCAACAAGGGCCCGTGAGCTCCGGCTCACCCCTCTCTTCCTCTACCTTCTTGGTGTCTCCTCCGTCCAAGGATTCAAGCCGTTACGCTGCCGAAATTTTGGTTTGGCTCAAAGCTTGATAGGACCGTATTGCCTTCGGGCAAGGGGAAGCTCCACCCTTTTTATTTTTATTTTGGCCATAGATAGAGACCGCTACGTGCGAGTTGATCGGGTGCCTAAACCCTTCCCGATCGATAACCGAAGCCCCTACCCTAGAGCCTTTGGCAAAGACTGGTAAATCAGAGTCATATTTAGCACTTCGGTGCTCAAAATATCGATTTGAAGGTTTCCCGGGTCACCACAAGCTCCGGGTGGTGACTCTACATTTTATTAAAGGCGAGCGCATCGCCGCGACGGGTTTGAGAGGATCCACGATCGCACAGGTAGCAATGTGTCATTTGATAGGTTCACACGGTTCGTGGAGTGCGCACGATCGGAGCGTCGTGCAGTTGGGGCGGGCGATGGCTTATTTGCGTGCTTGGATCATAGCATGTATTTTGGATTATGCGTAATGTGTGTAGCGTGTGATCAAGTTAAGCGCACGTGTTTGGGCCCATGATTAAGTCTGTACTCTATATTAGTGAGAGAGCTTTCATTTGTTTTTCATTCTCTGATTTAGTCTTGAGTTTTGACCTTTTCTGGATATCTGGTGTTTTGAAATTCATGTTTTAGTGATATCAGGTGATCTAATGGTCCGATTGGGATATCGTTTCTTCCTATGTTCGTTATTTCACGTGATCTCTGTCCTGAGGTGATGCTCATGGGCGACATTATTCTGAGAATGGACGGTATTGGGAATGAGTGCGCTTATTTTCACATTGATCCTTTTTAGGGAGCAGTGAAGGCAGTGTTGAGGAGGCGGCGGTAGAGGAGGTGAAGATAGCAGAAGAGGAGTAAAAAGTGGAGGGATGTGTTTCCCAACCAATGCTCTCTAAAGTCTCCGATTGGACGCTCCAAGCGAAATCTGCTCGTCGCTTCGTCTCCATTACCCAGTCTTCATTTTAGGTTGTAGGTTAAAGTTTTAGGTTTTCATTTTGGGTTGTAAATTTAGGAGGTATGCCTTCGGTAATACTTGTAAAGCTTCTGAGTTATGTATAAAGGGGCATTTTTTTTGTTTTGTTCTTGTTTGTTTGTTAGCGGATTAGTTGGATTTATCTGATTTGTTTGACTTAGTTTTGGATTTAATTTTTAGGATTCATTTCAAATTTATTCAGGGCTTATCCCGAGGTTAATTCACTTTATTGATCTTGGTTTAGAGGGTTTACTTAGTTCTGTTTGGTTTGTTGGGGGCATTTTCTTGGTCCTAAACCAGTCAGGGTCTCATTTTAGAGAGTTTTTTATTTATTTAAAGTTTTAGTCTTTTGTTTGATTCAACATGGGACTTAAAAAGGTGTGAGTTTTCAAAGGTTCTAGATGGGTATTGGGTGTTTTAATTCTATTGGTTTATCTAGGCTTGGGGGGTTGGTGTTTCTTAGAGGATTAAGTGTTGTGTGATTATTGGTCCATCTAGGTTTGTGATGGATTGTGGTCTTTCAGGGGTATGTGTTTGGTTTAGATTAGATTAGATTAAATTAGAAAGGTTTAAAAGTGGTGACACTTGCCATTTGGTAATTCAGGAGGTATAGTTTATAAATGTGTGAGCTAAAAGTTTTGGGTTCTTGTTGTTTTGAATTTTATTCCAAGTCTGGGGTTAAAAGTTTTGGAGCATTTTTTTATTTGTGTATTAATTCGTTCAGTAATATCTTTTCTTCCTTTCTTGTTTATATCCCGAGTGTTGGACTCGAAGAGTTGTGTTTATTGCATGAATTGTTAAGAATGGATGGGATTGGGAATGTAAGGTAGCAATCGAATTGCTGTCATGCTAAGGGAAGAGATGGAGGAGAAAAAGGTGACAGAAAGGAAACCCAAGGACAAGGCAGGGTCAGAATTCTCATGTCCGATGCCTATTTTTCCTCGGTAGGCTCTGCAGATCCCGTATTAGTTGCTCTTCCTTGTTATGGTTTCTAAGGTGGGCTTCTAAGGGCGAATCTCGCGGGTCCTGGGTGGCTTTCCGTGAGCCACTCTTTCTTTTCTGTCGGCTCGGGGAAAGGGCAAGAGGTTATTATGGTTAGAATTTGTTCAGAGTGCCTCCACCCTCTGGGCTTCTACGAGATCTCTAATTTCTTGAATAAATTCAAATTTGGGCATTGCCTGAACATGCGGATTTTACGTTTCTTGCTTTAAGTTGTATATTAAGAGGGTATGCCCTCGGTGTATTTTGTAATTATTTTATTCATTTATGAAGAGATTATATTTTTTTTCATTTCATTTGCGGTAATTTCAAGTTTAGTTTATTTTGGTTTATTTGGTAGCTTGCTTCAATATGGTTTTGAGCGTGGAGCTTATTTATTTAACTTTGGTCTGATCTTATTTATCTCTTCTGATCTGGGGTGTCCTGGGAATAGTTTTTTTTTTTTAGTTTAAGTTCAAGTGAATGAATGATGGGGGGCATTTTTTAGTTTTTCTTTAGTCTTGGTATTAGTTGGAGTGTGTAGGTGATGTTGGGGATATTTTTCTTGTTTAGTTTTGCCTTAGTTGGGGCAAGTTTTTTCTGTTTAGTTTTAGTTGGGGTGTGTAAACAGTGTCGGGGCATTTTTTTAGTTAGGTCTTAGTCTGGAGCATTTTCTTTTAGTTATCGGGGTGCAGATTTCTTTAAGTCTGGAATGTTCTGGATCGGGCTTAATAAGGACATGGTTTAGGCTAGTGATTAGTGTCGGAGATCAACTAATTTAGGGCCTATGAACGTGCTGTTCTGGGCATTTTTTTTGGAGAGTTACGCGCTTCACTCCGGACGCATAAATTAATTGCGCGCCAGAGGGTGGGTGCGTGTTCAGAGCGTCAGAAGGTTATTAAGCACCAGTTTCATGTCGTTTGACCAAATTAAATGCAGGATACCAGGCGCGTGATCAAGGCAGTGGTTGGTCACTGTACGGGCAACCATTAGCATTCATGAGCCATTGTGTGGATGCTTGAAGTGATTATGTGCTCAGTATGTTGCGCGCAACCCGATGGTCGGGTTAGTTGGAGCGGGTGATGATTGGTTTGCGCGCTTAAGACTGATCGTGTGATCTGAATTAAACGCGGTGAGAGTAGTGCGTGATTAGTTTCGGCACCTGGATTTATGCGCATGATTTAGCGGTGTCCTATAAATAGTTTAAAATTTTTCATTTTCATCGCGCGATCCATGTTAGTCTTCGATTCTCTGTTTACTTATTTCTTTGTGCTCTAATTTTTGTATTTTTGTGATATCTTGCGATCCGGTCGTTCGTTTCAGGCACTGCTTCTTCGTTCTCTTTAGTTTTTTTAGCTCTTCATTCTAGGATGGAGGGTGAGGGTATTGGTGGGTGCGATCCTACTATTTCTGAGTTAGAGAGGATGTTAGGGGTGAAGATAGGTGAGACTTTCGAGGCTTGGACCGACATTGTCGGGGAGGTGGATGTTGGGGAGGTGGTTATAGAGGAGGTATTGGAGATTGATCAGTCGGGGGTCAGGGAGGAGGTGCTCGAGATTGAGCAGGTGGTCGATCGAAGGTTTTCTTCCCTTCCTCCAGGTGAGTTGTAGTTAATTAATGTCATAACATCTCTTTCTTTGGTCTTTTAATGGTGACTATCCAGCGTTTCTTCTATTTTGCTTTCTAGTTCTAGGCATATGACCATTTTGCTTTTCTTTGACCAGGAATTCCGTTGGAGTTCACATTTCTGCGGATGCACGTGTGGAGGGAGGCATTGAGGGGTCGTCGTTGGTCTTCGGATCTTCAAACCGCGTGAGGCCTCTTTGAGGATATGCATGCAGGGTAGGTATAGATCATCATGCATACGTGTTTTTTTGTTTTGGTGTTTTAGGATCTGGGTCTTCATTGAGGGGTTGGCTCATTTGCTTAGTTGTACGTGATTTGGAGACCGTATGCAGATGAGGAGGATGATGGGATGCCAGTGATTTCGCCTGGCCAGCCCTTCTTTGATGTGGACATATGGGTCCATTTTTTTGAGAGGGTGGAGAGGATCCACACTTCTCGCATGGTATGGTAGCTGGGGCTCGCTCAGGGAGTCCCTCCAGAGATTCACTATAAAGTGGCGAAGAGGATGACCAGCCCTCCTGGCAGGAATTTTACAGAGCAGATGGCGCTTTAAGTAGCGGATTTTAGAGCTGGGGGGACTCAAGTTACAGGGGTGCGTGATGAGGCAAACGCCCAGGAGTATGCGCGGTGGTTTAGTGTGTTGGGTGGCGGGCGCCTCTTTACACATCCCTTCAATGGGAGTGGCTCTTTCATGATCGGTGGGCAGGAGTCGGCGTCGGCCTTGAGAGAGAGGTTGGCTGCGTTGGAGCAAGGCCATCTCATCACGAGCGTTCGGGGGGCATTAGACACTCTCCATAGGGTGATGGAGCGGATGGGGTGTGCTCCTCATCCGAATGAGGAGATGCTGCACTCTTTAGCCTCCTCAGTTGCTCAGGCTAGGGCGGCAAAGGATGAGTTGGGGGTTTGGCTAGCAGAGACTCGACGGCTCCTGGTGAGTTAATTTATATATTTTTTTTATGTGGACTTGGCCTTCTGATCGTTCTAACATGGTTGTGGTGTCTCATTTTATTTTATTTTGGACAGTCTGCGAAGGAGGGTGAGGCCGCTCGTCAGGCGGTGATGATCGAGTTGTTATGCGGTCAGCAGCAGGTCGGCCAAGAGGTGGAGGCTAGCTTATGATCTAAGATTGATCGATTGGTAAGTGCCTTTACAAATATGGTTTAGCAAATTGTTAGCATTGTGAGCTTGCCAACTGATGTGTTTATTGTTATTCGTGGAGAGTCGAGCTCGCTTCCTCCAGTCGGGAGGATCCAGCTATGGCTCAGCTTTGGGCCGAGCTAGATCATTGGGTAAGTTCCATTCAATCTTTTATCTTGTTTGTGTCATTGCATTTGCTTGTCAGGTGTCATTATTTTGCTTTCTTAGTAGCTTACTAATATCATACGATATATCAGCGTCGGGTTGTAGAGGATCTTCAGGTGAGGGAGGCGACTGCTGCCTCTCTACGCCCGGAGAGTCATGTATTTTTTTTATGTGGCATAATTATGTTTAGGTTAGTTCATCTTTTTTTTATTCTGGCATGTTTTGTGTTGGTTTGTTTGGTTCTTTGTGCAAGCTATTCCGAACTCTGCTCCCAAGGCTCCCCCTCAGGAGTCTGTGCCTATTCCTACTCTGGTGTGTCTTAGTTATTGTGTTCATAATTTATTTGTCATTATAGTATTTTTCTGATGTATTTTCTTATTCTTGTTGTAGCCACCTACGTTCGTTGTTCCTTACATGCCTCCTGCTGATCTAGTGACTGCTGAGATGGTTCGGCGACTCCTGGAGGAGAGGCTAGCCCTAGTATGGTTATCTTCTTTTCGAAGCTTTTTTTTATTATTTTGTTCATGTATATATTAGTTTTCCTTTGACTTGGCATGGTTATGCAGGTCTGTCAGCTTGAGGAGGCACGTCTAGAGGCGGCACGAGCACATGCCACTCCCGAGGTGAGACAGATTCTTGGGGAGACGTTGAGTCGTGAGGACCTGGTTATTGAGATGATGGCTACACAGAGGACTCAGACTGAGGCGTTGGAGGCGGTGTGTTGGATGACGTGTGTAGAGATGCAGGCGTCCCTAGATGGGCTACAGTATCGTCTCATGAGGAGTGAGCGAGGAATACATAGCTGGCTCGTCAGCTTGGTGGGTCAGAGTCGAGGGTTGTGGGTTCCTCAGCTGGGCAGTCTCATCACAAGTCCCATGATCATGTCTGGGGTGATGCTCGTGAGGATTCTATTTTTTGTGAGGTTCTTGCGAGGTATCCTCCTCATTCGTGATCGAAGCGATCCGCTAGTCAGGGGAGTGAGGGGGTTCTCTGGCAGGGCTCTGTCGTCTAGAGGTTTCGAAGACTCTGGGTGTAAGGATTGTGTTTTTAAAGGACCAGTCTATAGACCTCCGAGCTGATGATACCAGGGACTATTATTCACTGAAAAGTGCCACTTTTTGCCTCTTAAATTAGCCTTTGCTGGACCTTGAAGCGGACTAACAACCATTTGTTAAGTGTGTTTTGTAGTTAGTAATAAAATGTGCAGCTTAATACAAACTCCTTGCTTTTTGGCCTAAAAGAGAGAGAGAATGCACTTAAAGATGACAGCTGAGACAAAGCCTGATGGAACACCTTCGTAGTGCTCACCATGGTGACTCATTGTTGATGATCATCATTGACCAAATTCTAGCAAATGAATGAAGTTAGCTGAGAAAGGAGGAGACTGTGACAGCAGCAAGTGTAATGCGTAAGAGCTACAAAAGATAGACCTCGCAGAGTTGATGAGCATCCTCACGAAGCTAAATATGTAGTGGAAGAGGCCCTCGCGCAGATACGCCGCGTAGTTAGGAGGATAGTTGAAATGACCTCACGAAGATCTCGCAGGTTAAAAATCTGAGAATTTACCCTCACTAAGCTCTCGCGGAGATCAAGCCTCAAAGCAACCGCGTGAAGAACCCAGCGAGTCCATATGTATACTGAACAGAATGTCACCTCGCGTAGTTCTCACATAGCCCTGGATGAGAGAGACACCCATAATTCTCTACGCACAGATCTTGTGCACTCTAAAGCCTTGCCATTGACTATGCGAGTGCAGGAGCATAACTGCATGAGTACTTAGAGAGAGAGAGCTTCTGAAGCTCTACTGTGCGAGTACTCAGTGAGAAAGAGCTTCTAAAGCTCTACCACGCGAGAAGTCTAGGCACTCAAGATAATCTCAACGATAGCATTACAGTGTAAAGAAACTATGCTACGAATTGAAGATTCACTGTGCGAACAAGCACTTCCCACCAGCCAAAGGCACTCCGCGAAGGCAAAGAAGTTGTGCGAATGAGCTAAAAGCAGATACCAGCCCTGCAAAGCACGGGCTCTCAACTTCTTAGTTTTAATTGAAGGACTTCTTAGGAATTTTCCAAGGCTAGGGCACACTTCTCGAGGGGTAGATTTCGAGGCGCATATCTCCAGGCATCCAAGGGTTGAAACAGTGCAATGTCTGCTAAAAAAATTAGGGTTAATCTCTTTAGAGCCAAGGCCATTTTGATGGAGTATATAAGCTGTACTTAGAGTTTATTATTTTCATCTTTCCTTCATCCTCTGTCAGCTGAGAGCTCCAACAGTCTAGGGTTAGGGTTTGATCACCTCTTTTTCCTATTTTTCTTCTCCCTTAGCTCAGCACTTGCTGGCTAATCCCCCTGTAAGCAGCTAGGTTTAGTTTTATTTCAGTCTTGTAATAGATTTTGTATACATTGGAATCGTAGATGAGCAGTTGTGTATAGGCTATAGCCAGGAGACAGTTCATTGTAAGTTTTACTGTTATCAATGAACTGCTGTTTTAATGCTTAATCAAGTCATAGATCTTATGGTTTCTTTAGATATCTATAAGATCCATGTATTTAGGACTAGCCCATTCAGTTTCTAGCAGATCTATGATTTACCATCTGATTTCTCTTGGTTTGATAGACACATGGAAAGCAATGTTGGATCTGTAGTAAGATCTAGGGAGCTCGGAGGCCTGCGGACCATGGTGGTTACAGCAGTTTACATGTTCTTTCTCAGACCTCTGAGGTATGAACAGACCAATGGGATACCTTGTGACCATTGTAGTGGACAGAGTATAGCCCAAAGATTGTGTCCAGTCACATATTTGAGGAGGATTCTTTTCCCTTACACATGAGCTTCTAGAGCCTTGTGAGGAGGTTTATACAGTAACTGGCTCCCCTCTGTCTTACCTAATCAAGATCAGATATTAAATCTGGTCTCTTTATAGTAATTACAGTTTGAGGCTGAGTCATTGCAAGCCTTTTGTAGCAATGACCAGCTGAATTTAAAGCCTTATTCAACCTGTTGCATGGTCCTTTCTGTGGGTATACCACTGGGCTTGGCAAAACACTTAAGATCTTATGGGTTGGAATACCTATGGATGTCAGCCAAATCTGTGCGCAGGTCTAGGGAGCTTATAGCACTAGCATTACATAGTGCTGCAATAGTATTCATGGCTAGAGCTGGTCCAGTGGCTGGGAAAATGATCAGTCCACTCTTCTGGATTAGACTAGCGAATTTCTAGTTTAACTAATGGGATTTGACAGACTCTATCGGATACCCTGTGATCATTATAGTGGACAGAGTATAGACCTAAGAGCGCCCCAAATGGCATGGGTTAAACTGGGAGCTTATACCTTGTTGAGGCTATTAATAGCGTCTCAGCAAGGACCATTGCATCATTAACTCTAGCTCATCCTGCTTACTTCTCACCAATTTTTACATTTTATTTTGACACACTCCATCACCATCTTCTGTTTAACCATTTTTTTATAGTAGGGCTATACTTTATTTCCCTTCTTTAGTGTTAATTTAGTATAGTCGTGACACCCAACTCCCTTCCTTTAGGATTGTCAGATCTGTACCCAGATATGGAGGCCGACTATTATTGCCCAATTTGGTTTCTTGATCATTTTATCTGTGGGACAAACTCTTACTTATCAAACTTGCTACAATAGACCCTGTATCTTGTAGGATTGTATGTATTTCAGACTTGCTGTAGTGACCCATCTCCAATTCCCCACTCTTGATTTATTCTCTCCACTGTTCTTAATAAAATAGCAGCAAGAGTCTTGAAAAATGGCCAACAAGTTTTTGGCGCCGTTGCCAGGGAACTTGATCTTTTTAGTAGACCTGAGTTGTATTATAATTTAGACTAACAAATTCTTTAGTTGTGTTTAATCTAGAATTAAAGTACTACTGATTCTTTGTGGAATTTTATAGAAATTGACAGCAGAAGAAGGGAAAAGCTAGAGCTGCAAGTGGAGTGTAGCTAGCTATGTTTGCACTTTCTTTCCCCTAGATCTCATGCTATTTATGTTGAATCCCCTGTTATTTTGTTTAGTTTAAATCTGTGTAGTTATTACTTTTTTTTATTTGAAATTCTTTTTGTGTGCTTGTAAGCATTTTCATTACTGTTAGTGAGTGTATGCTCGGTAGAAGGTCCTTAAACCCTAACTTGGACCCCCCAAATCTTGTGGAAAGGATCCTTAGACCTAGACACACCACGCAAAGCCTTGCTATTGAGACTAAACTAGCTACCATGGCTGAGAGGCAGAGGGCATTGAAGGAATACAATGCACCTGGGGAGTACACCTCTCCCTTCTGCATTCAGTTTCCCTCTGTTGAGGGGAACTATGAAATTAAATCCTCCACCATCAGTATGCTGCCTTCATTTTATGGGCTAAGTAAAGAAGATCCTTATAAGCATATCGACCAGTTTTTAGCACTTTGCACTACCTTCAACATTGCTGGCTTGGGGCCTGAGGTCACTAAACTGAGGCTTTTTCCTTTTTTATTAAAGGACAAAACCAGCACATGGCTATCAAAGCTCCCAGTCAACAGAATACAGTCATGGAGTGACCTTCAAACCAAATTCCTGGCAAAGTTTTTCCCTATGAACAAAACAAGCCAGATGAGGACAAATATTCTGTCATTCACTCTGTCCTCAACTGAGAATTTTTTTGAAGCTTGAGAAAGATTCCAGGAGATGTTAAAACAATGCCCCCACCACCAAATCCCAATGTGGCAGCTTGTTCAAGTATTTTATCAAAGAATTAATGCCAAGAGCAAGGATATGGGGGATGCTTCTTGTGGTGGTAGCTACCTCCACAAGACAGCTGAGGAAGCTTAGGAGCTATTTGACATAATAGGAGAAAATTTCTTGTAGCAGGAATCTCTTTCACGCAATGATAGTCAGATTTCAGCTAAGATGGTGAAAGAGGCTACCCCTACAGGTGGAATATATGAAGTAAAGGTGCAAGGTGATCTAGAGAGGAGGGTGGACAACCTGAGCTTGAAGTTTGATAAATTGATGAATGTGATACAACCTCAGATGGTTGCACAGGTGGAGGAAGCATGTCTGTTATGCCAATCTCCTACACATTCTATTCATGATTGTCCATCTGCCAACCAATTTCTGGATTTTGTTTTGGAGCATGCCAATGCTGCTCAAACTTTTGGGCAGCAGCCTGCTGGGTATTCTTAGAGGAACCACCCAAATCTGAGGTGGAGACAAGACTCATATCCTCAACCCCAACAGCAGCAGATGGTAGCTCCCTACAGACCCCAGCACAAGGTTAATCAAGGTTACCCACCAAGGCAAAACTTCCTGTTACTTGGCCCACAGTCTAACCAATTGGTCCTGCCCCCTCAATAGCCTAGATCCTCTTCATTTGAGGAGCAAATGCTAGCTTCAATGCAGAATTTGGAGAATTTGGTGCAGACTGTAATGCTCTGAACAGGAGGAAGGAAAATTACCTAGTCAGCCCCTGACAAACTCGAAAGGTCAATTTATGATTGGTGATGCATCCTCTACTCAGGAGGAAGCTAGTGCCCAGTGAGCCAAATATTGGTAATAATTATATCATATGTATGAAATTTCTGTGTTAATTTGTGTTCTTTAGACTTCTGTCAGTCGAGTTTTTTGTGTGTTGTTGAATTATTTATTTTGCGTTGTTTGTGTCTGAATTGTTGTGAGTGAATACATGTGCCTATGTATCATCTGAATTTGAACTGTGTTTGTTGAATAATGGTTGAGGTGCCCTTATCAAAATTTGCATGAAGATTGAGCTGAAAAACTATTTTAGGATTCTGCAATGTTGATGAACTACAGATTGCAAATGGGCATATATTTTGAATGAGTGAAATGAAGTATCTATCTGTACCTTGGTGCTCATGCATAGTGGTTGGGTGCATAATAACATGGATGCACCAACTAATGTGCTGCACTGGACTAACAGAGTAAAGGATGTGCAAGAATGCTAGCTCATTGAGTTGAGGTGCTTAAATATGTTGCGCGAGCCATCCTTTGGCTTTCTCGCATGCTAGAACAATAGAGCATTGGCTAAAAATGTACCTCACAGAGCTACCTTTTACTTCGCGAACCCAATCTGTGCAGGAAGTGTGTGTTGTGTTATTCTACGTGAGCACCACGTGAGGTACAGTTTTGAAGCCAAATAAGGTCTCACGCACCTAAGCCACTATTGCCAACTCCATGAAATTCACTAGGTGTCAGATACTCTGCTACGCGACAGAACATCTCGCGGACTTCAAAACCAACTACGCGAGAAATCTACTCTGCGAGAACCTGTTGCCAACTCCACGAATCGCAGGATTTGCTCTATAAACTCAGCAAAAATCCTCATTTTCTTCATTTCCGCTGTTTGCCCTAATTTTCGGTGCAGCCCATCAGAGCTCCCAGTTCTTTCTTTCTTCTCTACCTCTTAAACCTCTCCACTTAAATCTTTTTCCTCTTACCATTTTGTTCTCTAGCACCCTCTGATTTCTTTCAACAAGGTTTGAGGGGATTTGAGCCACTGTGAACACATTGAGGTGGAGCCCTAGCTCTGAAATGGTACGATCTCCATTCCCTCTCTGTGCTATGATTGATTTGAGTTTCAGAGAGTAGTAGTAGGGCTAAAATTTGGTGTTTTTGAGTTTACTCATTGCATTATGCATTTTTCAAGATTTGTGAACCCAAATTTTTAAAATTTGAGCACCCATGGCCAAGAGTTCAAAATTCATCGATACATTAGCGGCTATGCTAAACCCTACTCCTAGTGGCAGACCTATGGCCACTAGGAAATCCGCAAGGATTACAGAGGTTACAATTGTGAAGGAAAAGAAGAAATCTGCCCTAAAGAAGAGGACCATAGAGCACCTACCTGCTATGAGCCCTGAAAAATCAAAGAAGAAGCAAAAAAAGGGCAAGGCCATGACCCCTGTGGCACTGAGGTTGAGGAGGAAGAAAATAATGAATACCTCAGGGTCCCTTTTGAGTTTGTGTCGGCAATTTCGTTGGAGGCTGAAACTATTTTTGATAAAGCCTACTTTGAGGAGCTACCAGAGACCTCTGCCTCCATTGAGTATCTGACCAATATATTTTTGCTTCCCCTGTTGAGGCCCCCTACGCAGCTGGTGTTCCCAAGATTAGTCAGTTGCTTTATCAGAATATAAGGTTGAAGACTGGTGATGATGGAAACCCAACACTGCTTGTACTGATTGATAATTTTGAAATGCTATTTAACCAGTCTAACATTGCACGGGTACTAGGGATACCAGTTGGGTATGACCCTAAGTTTGGCTTGGTACCCCCCCTAACTGCCACCATTACAGAGATAGCCAGGGAACTAACTGGAGGAATCATGGCTTCAGGGGACTCAATCAGGAAGAGAGATCTACACCCCAACCTCAGATTCATGGATGGGGTGCTAAGGAAAAATGTGTATTGCTCGGGTCATGAGCAAGAGAGGAGGTACCCCATAGTTGATGCCCTTCTCTCATTTCACAGATACCACTACTTGGATGCAACCAAGTTAGTGTTTGAAGGGATTAAGGATTTGTGTGACAAAGTGAAGGGTAACAAGAAACCGCATGCCCTTCCCTACTGCTGGTTGATTACTGCACTGATGAAAGATGGGAAATACCCCTTCAAAAGGGAGGAGGAGACAGTGGCCCTGAACCCCAAAAATAGTGGAAAGAAACAATGGGGTATCAGTGGCACAATGATGGGAAAGAGGGAGAAGAGGAAGGAATTATTGAGAGAAGCAACCCCCACCATTCAGGAAGTGGTTGCTGCTACTGCTGCTACAACTGCTGAGGTAGCAGCCTCTATTGGGCCAACCAGGCCACCAACCTCATTGCCAGCACCAACCCCCACTCCCTCAACTTTATCTACACCCATTGCCCCACCACCTCCACCCTCCATCCAAACTTCACAACCCCTCATAGGCACAGTACCCTTACCTGAGCCACTCCAACCCACATCCACTATGGCCACCTTACCCATTTCCACACCCTTACCTATTTTTCCAGCCCATACCAGCCCCCCTGTAAAAGTTGCCTACACTATGAAAAGAAAACTCACAAAAGGCACAGCCCCCATAGCACCCCAGCCCACCTACATTTCCCAAGCCATTCCAATCCCTGATACCACCTTCATTTCAGACCCAATACCCACAACCTATGTACCAGAACCCCATACGTTTAACACCCCCCAGCAGTCCAGTGAGACTTCCCCACCTTTTGTACCTATCCCTAGTAAACCATTTTCAGGAGAGGAATTTTCCACTATGATGTCTACTTTCCTAGGAGACATCAACCTAGAGTATACCCCTCTCCCAGACTCACCTCCCCCCCCACACTTTACCCCACCATATGAACCACCATAGGCCACTACCTTCACTCATCGACCCACATTCCCCTTCCAACCAGTTTCACCTATCCAACCCACCACCCGATACCATACCAGACCTCTTACCCCAAATCCTACACCTCTTACTTTCCCTACATTCCTAAATGTTGGCCAATACCCAAACCCAAGCCACAATTGAGGCTAATCTTCATTCACTCCACTCCACCTTACCAAACCCTGTCTCTGTGCCAAACATTTTACAATCCATCCAGGCAACTTTAACCACTCTCACCCAATAGTCAACTGTCCCTACACCAATCCCTAATCCCCCACCAGCTCTTACTACCATTGCACCTATCCTTGATACTTCTCTCAGCACCTTTAGAGAGGCCTCCACTCAAACTAAACCTGACCCTCAACTACCTTCACCGAAGCCTACCCTCCATGTCCCTCACCCTCTGCCCTCCTCCCCACCTTTGTCCTCATCCAGTCCCCCTACTTTTCAGGCTGGCCCTTCTTCTAGTACTGATATGCCCATCTATCCTATATTTACTAACCCCATGCCCCCTTACTCCACCCTCCTCAGAGCCATGAAAGCCAATGCCTACATAAAAAGAGATATAGTTTAGGGCATGGCTGATTTGAAAGCTACAGTGAGGCAGCCACTCCTTGATCAAATTAAACTTCTGATGCTTGCTCATAAGGTTGAGAAAAAGGAAATCAAGAAATGATGGCGGGAGATTATGGTCCAATACAATGAAGCAAAGAACCAAGTAGAGAGTCAGGAGGATGTCATCAAGGAATTGAAAGAGAAACTGCGGTTGACTGAGGAGTGTGCTTATGATTATGGAGTGGCTATTGCAGCATTAGAGAAGAGGGCAAATTCACAAACTGACCGAGAGATGGCAGAAGCTCTTTTTAAAGAACTCAACCCTGATGTACCTCTTCAACAATCCAGTCCGGATGCCACGAGTCCTAGCCCCTTCAAACCTAGACTCAAAATCAAGGAACCTACATAAAAACCTTTCCCCACTCCTACAAGAAAAAGCTCAGCCAAGCCTAGGAAAGTTACTTCCAAAAGACCACTATCTAAAGTTGTCACTTTGAAGCAAGAAAAGGGAAAAGGAATCCAGGAACCACCGACTGAGGCCAAGGACTTTGATGATTAAATTTTGCACTTGTATTTCGTTAGGAAGTCGTGTGTCATTTTTGTGTAGATTACTTCCACTTACTTTGTACACACTTTAACTGTTCAATAACACTGCTATGCTCCTTATTTTGTTTTGTTTAGTTTCTAATCTATCACTTTTTATTTTTTTTATGTGTGTTTATTCTTTTTTATTATTTGTTATGTGTTTTGCTTTTCTCTCTTGTAGTGTTTGGTAGTTAATTTCTTTGTTTGTTCATTGCTGTACAATCATTGTCCTTTGAATCAGGGAGGACACTGCTCCTCATAGGTTTGGGGGTGTGGCAGGTTCTGCCAATGAAGTAGTTAACCCAAGCGCAGCAGAATCAAGTGAGTAAGATAGAAACAGAACCATGCTCACCTAAGAATCATTAGAAAAATGAGAAATTTAAAATTTTGTAGACCTTTAGGCATTACAAGCTTTTAAATTTTAACTTTTACATGATGTGAACACCAAGTAAACTCACTTGTATCAGTACTGAGTGAATCATTAAAGAGAGAAAAAGGTAAGGACATACTTAAAAGTTCAATGGAAGACCATAACCAGTGAGAGTTGGGCCTACAAAAAAAAAATTCCTTCCTTCAAGGAGTGACTGAGGCAATTCTTCTAGCTCTAAGGACTGGCTGAGGCAATGCCCTCACTAGAAGTTAGGCACCTCCAAGTTGAAATAATTGACAGCACTCATGAAACCTAGGAAAGGATCAAAGCCTTCTCTTGGATAGTTTGAGCTTAAACAGACTAAATCTTAATCAACTGTCCTTGTGCACACACCTTTTGAGCTTGAATTTCTAATTTTCTTCAAAATACACCTGAGTAATTGCACCTGAACCTATGGACCTGACTCAAACCTACCCTCACTCTGAGAATTCAAAAGGTAAAGGAGGAGCTGAAGATGGACAAGATAGGGTCAACATTGGGTGAATGGAGAAGAGAAACCTAAAGTTGAGCAGTATAGCAGCTGAAGAAAGTGGTGACAAGTCATAAACACAAAAATAAAAACAAAAAGAAAAAGAAAAATACAAAAAAAGAAAGAAAAACAATAATGAAGAGGAGTGAGAGAGGAGTTAAGAGGAAAAGTTCATTGGAAAAATAAAAATGAAGAGGAGAAGCTAGCCACTTCAAGTCTAAAAATTTTGAAAGAAAATGAAAAGGTACTGAACTAAAAAGAGGTGAAGTCACGAATCACCTCCTTCACTTACTGATTTCTCAATTTTGAATCCCTTTTCAACCTTCCATTCTTTATAACCCACTTCATAAGCCACATTACAACCCAGTTAAAAACCTTGTGATCCAAAGTTGAATGTGCTGTCATGAAGAGATAAGGAGTTGTCCAATCTATGGTGAGGATATGCCAATGATGTCAGGACTTAGGTGCTTTGCCTATGCTCATGCTTACAGACCCATTTTGGGGCTGTAACTGCTCTTGAGCTTAAGAGAAAATGAAACCCTCAAAGTCCCTTCTGAGAGTATGCCATAGTGAGCATTGAGTTTGATGTTGAATGTACTAGGCATGGCCTATAACCTGATTAATGATGAGCTCAGTGCTGATATACATGTGTTGTCCCCCTTGTTATGAGCTAATTGGAAATATTGTGCACTCAGGTAGAGGTTGTGATGATTAAATGTCTGTGCTTTTCTTGTCCAAATTCCTCACATTTTTTATTGAATCAAAGGTGAAATGATGCTTTGTTTCTTGCCAGCTGACTTGATAATGTTGCACCTTTGTTAACTGTTTCATTGAGAAGTTTGTAGGTATCTTCACTAAAAACCCTCAGGAGACTTCACTCCTCCACTTGGGATCACCTAGGGCTTTAAAAGGGTTGGTACGTATGCTAAATGTATCCGTGCTCCCTACGAAAGTGGCATTTCAATTCTTAGAGTAGTTGTGATGACAGCTGAGACAAAGCCTGATGGAACACCTTGGTAGTACTCACCATGGTGACTCATTATTGCTGATCATCATTGACCAAAGTCTAACAGATGAATGAAGTTAGCTGAGAAAGGAGGAGGCTGTGATAGCAGCAAATGAATTGCACCAGTGGAGCACAAGATAGACCTCGCAGAGTTGAGGAGCTTCCTCACGAAGCTAATGATACAGTGGAAGAGGCCCTCGCGTAGATACGCCGCACAGTCAGGAGAACAACTGAAATGACCTCGTGAAGATCTCACAGATTAAAACTCTCAGAATTTACCCTCGCGAAGCTATCGCAGAGATCAAGCCTCAAAGCAACTACGCGAAGAACCCAGCGAGTCCATATGTACACTGAACAGAATGTCACCTCTCGTAGTTCTCACGTAGCCCTGGATGAGAGAGACGCCCAGAATTCTCTTCCCGCAGATCTTGCACACTCTGAAGCCTTACCATTGACTATGTGAGCACAGGAGCATAACTGCGTGAGTATTTTGTGAGAGAGAGAGCTTCTGAAGCTCTACTATGCGAGTACTCAGCGAGAAAGAGCTTCTGAAGCTCTACTACACGAGAAGTCTAGGCACTCCAGATAATCTCCGCAGCAGTATTATAGCGCAAAGGAACTACGGGATGAACTAAAGATTCACTGCATGAGCAAGCACTTCCCACCGGCCAAAGGCAACTCCGCGAAGGCAAAGCAGCTGCGTGAATGAGCAAAAAGCATATACCAGCCCTGCAAAGCATGGGCTCTCCACTTCTCAATTTTAACTTAAGGACTTTTTAGGAATTTCCCAAGGCTAGGGCACACTTCCTAAGGTGCAGATTTTAAGGCGCATATCTCTAGACATCCAAGGGTTGAAACAGTGCCACGTCTGCTAAAAAAATTAGGGTTAATCTCTTTAGAGCCAAGGCCGTTTTGACAGAGTATATAAGTTGTACTTAGAGTTTATTATTTTCATCTTTCCTTCATTCTCTGTCGGCTGAGAGCTCTAGCAGGCTAGGGTTCGGGTTTCATCACTTCTTTTTCTTATTTTTCTTCTCTCTTAGCTCAGGACTTGCTGGCTATTCCCCCTGTAAGAAGCTAGGTTTAATTTTGTTTCAGTCTTATAATAGATTTTGTATACATTGGGATCATGGATGAGCAGTTCTGTATAGGCTGCAGCCAGGAGACAGCTCATTGTAAGTTTTGCTGTTATCAATGAAGTGTTGTTTTAATGCTTAATCAAGTCTATAGATCTTATGGTTTCTTTAGATGTCAATAGGATCCATGTATTTGGGACTAGCCCATTCAGTTTCTAGTAGATCTATTATTTTCCATCTGATTTCCCTTGGTTTGATAGACACATGGAAGCAATGCTGGATCTGTAGTGAGATTTGGGGAGCTCGGAGGCCTGTGGACCATGGTGGTTATAGCAGTTTACATGTACTTTCTCAGACCTCTGAGGTATGGACAGACCAATGGGATACCCTGTGACCATTGTAGTGGATAGAGTATAGCCCTAAGGTTGTGTCTAGTCACATGTTTGAGGAGGATTCTTTTCCCCTACACATAAGTTTCTAGAGCCTTGTGATGAGGTTTATACAGTAACTGGCTCCCCTCTATCATGCCTAATCGACATCTAATAGATCTGGTCTCTTTGTAGTAATTACAGTTTGAGGCTGAGTCATTGTAGGCCTTTTATAGCAATGACCAGCTGAATCTAAAGCCTTATTCAACCTGTTGCATGGTCCTTTTTATGGGCATCAAGTACCGCTGGGCTTGGCAAAGCACTTAGAATCTTATGGGTTAGAATACCTATAGATGTCAGCCAGATCTATGCGTAGGTCTGGCGAGCTTGTAGCACCGGCATTACATAGTGATACAATAGTATTCATGGCTTAAGCTGGTCTAGTGGCTGGGAAAATGATCAGTCCACTCTTCTGAATTAGACTAGCGAATTTCTGGCTTAACTAATAGGATTTGACAGACTCTATGGATACCCTGTGACCATTATAGTGGACAAAGTATAGCCCTAAGAGCGCCCCAAATGTCATGGATTAAACTGGGAGCTTATACCTTGTTGAGGCTATTAATAACATCTCAGCAAGGACCACTGCAGAGACAAACTAAATCTGAGTTACATTATTGCATCATTAACTCTAACTCAACTTGCTTCTCACCAATTTTTGCGTTTTATTTTGATACACTCCATCACCATCTTCTGTTTAACCATTTCTTTAGGATAGGGCTGCACTTTATTTCCCTTCTTTAGTGTTAATCTAGTGTAGTCGTGACACCTAACTCCCTTCCTTTAGGATTGTCAGATCTGTAGCCAGATCTGAATGCTTACTATTCTTGCCCAATTTGGGTTCTTAATCATTTTCTCTATGGGATAAACTCTTACTTATCAAAACTTGCTACAATAGACCCTGTATCTTACAGGACTGTGTATTTCAGACTTGCTGTGCTGACCCATCTCCAATTCCCCACTCTTGATTTATTCTCTCCACTGTTCTTAATAAAATAGCAGCAAGAGTCTCAAAAAATGACCAACAGGGACAGCGGTGATCGACCGTCTTAGACACTCCTTTTCTTTTAGTTACCTCTTGCGTCTACTTTTACTTCTTTTTTTTTAGTTGCTTTAGTGTCATCGATCGTCATTGGGACTTGGATACTTCCTGAGCTGGCCCGATGATGGTTAAAGGTTGCTTTGTATCTACACGTATGACAGTAACATTGTCAGTAGTTTTGTTCTCCCCCTTGCTAGTTGTCAAGGGGGGTAAGTGTCTCAGACCGGAGTCTGGTAGCAAAAGATGAATATGTGCTCTTTTTTTCTTTTCTTTTTGGCTTTCTCTTTTTTTTCTAAATGAAAATAATATAACAGGGAAAGCAAATAGCTAAAATAAAAATAATAATACAAACAATAAAAAAAATAAAATTCCCCAGTGTAGGAGCGTGATAGGATTGGCAGTATAATATCTTCGGTAGCACTTTTCGGGTGGTAACTTCGTCGTTTCTTATCTTCTTTGTGGACAAGCCAACACTTCTGACATGATTCTTCTTCTAATCCAAAAAAATGCCCCAGTTTTAAGATGTAATGGAGCTTTTTTGGGTTTCGGGATGAGCATTTTGGGTCTATAAGCAGTGATGGGTATTTGGTGAGTTAGTTTTGAAGAAAAGTTGATTGATATTATCATCAAATCGGGGAGGTCTCTTTGATTAGGTCAGTTGTATACGGGTTTTATCTTAGGGTGGTGGTCATCCTATCCCGTTGTTATTAGGGAGAAGTGTGGTAGGTATAGTAGGTGATTGCATCAGTCATCATTTATCAGTTTTTAGTTTCATTTCTAGGAGCATCCTGTAAGGCTTCTGATTTATCATCCGAAATTAAAAATAGAAGAGGGGGTAAAGCTCAGTGATGTGGGGAATAG
Organism: Chloranthus sessilifolius; assembly: GCA_021018995.1. Taxonomy (NCBI): domain Eukaryota; kingdom Viridiplantae; phylum Streptophyta; class Magnoliopsida; order Chloranthales; family Chloranthaceae; genus Chloranthus; species Chloranthus sessilifolius. The sequence goes on from CM037598.1 coordinate 51,805,000, forward strand.
TTTGTATTTAATGCTTTCCAAAAGGGATAGGCAACAATCTTTTTCTCAGAGGGATACAGGATGCCATAATTGAGCTCTTCGCCACCATCAAAATCTTATTTTCCATGGTTAGCAGGAGTTTGTCCTCTTCCCTCCACCTTATGACGACATCTAGTGGTATGGGGACATCAAGGATGGCCTCACAGCTTACTTATACACTTCTAGTAAAGTTACCAGAGATGTCCTCACGGCCTACTTATGATTCCCTTAGCTCATTGACTTATTCATTCATCGTAATGCTCTCACTCAATTTTTTGATATGTAAATGTATATTTTTTGAAAGCATCCTGCTAGTGCAAGAATAATGAGTTTTGATTGAACCTAACACCTTTATTTTTTTTCTCTAACGTCTCCTCCAATGGCGAGGGAAGGGAAATGAGGATCGAGTTTTAATTATGCTTTTGAAAGGGGTTAGATAGGTCACTAGTCCTTTAATCAAATTGCTCGAGTGAGAAAAGGTGGGCGATAAATCGAAGGTCTTAGGGATATTCTGAGAATATAAGGCGTACGACCAACGAATGGGTCGTGACGACTACGGGGGTGATAAGTATAAGTATTTAACCACGGGATGTGACGATCACAGGGCTAAGGGTAATATTTTCTAAGATACATGGTGTTCCAAGGGCTAGGGAGTTCTTCCTCATCTTGGTTTGCCAGTTTGTAAGCATTTTCAGGGTATGTAGTTGTTATGACATAAGGGCCTTCCCAATTTGATTTCAGTTTTCCTTTCAGATGGGTGTGCTTGGAAGGCATGATTTTCTTTAAGACTAATTCCCTAATATTAAAGGTTCATTCAAGGACTTTCTTATCGTAAGCCCTGGCCACTCTCCTCTGGTATACCTAAGCGTGATCAGTTGCTCTTAGGCGTGTTTCATCAAGTTGCTCTAGTTGCGTGAGTAGGGCAATTCTTCTCTCGTCTAAGGATAGCTCATCATCTAGTTGAATCCATAAGGATGGCACTTGTATCTCATATGGTACGACTGCCTCCATTTCTTAGGTAAGGAGGTAGGGAGTTTGGCCAGTGGCCATACGAATAGAGGTCCTATAGGCCCAGAGTGCTTCTAGTAGCCATTCAGGCCAGTCGACTCCATTACTTATTTCTACTATGCATTTCAGGATTCTAATTAGCATTTTATTTGTAGCTTCTGCCTGTCCATTGCCTTAAGGGTAGAATGGTGATGAGTGGCATAGATCGATACCGTACTTCTTGTATAACTTCTTCGTCTTTTCTACAATGAACTGTAGTCTGTTGTCAGTGACAAACATCCTGGGTACTCCAAACCTGGTGACGATATTCTGAACGATAAACTTTATGAGTGTTGAAGTGGTGATTCTGATATAGGATTCAGCTTCTGCCCATTTGGTGTAGTATTCGGTCGCTGTAAGTATGAGCGCGTGCTTGTGAGTGTTCCCAATGGTGTTTGTGAAAGGTCCAATGACATCGAAGGCCCACATTAAAAATGGCCATGGCGAGGTCATAGTATTTAATGTAACTGATGGAACTTTAACAAGGGCGGTGTGTTCTTGGCATTGCTTGCAGGATTGGACGTAGAGGTGGCAATCTCTGATCGTTATCGGCCAGAAGTAGCCTTGTCATGTAACTTGATTGGCGAGTCTCTGTCTATTGGAGTGGGCACCGCAGGTATTGGCATGTGCTTCTCGGATGATGCATTATCCTTTGGCCGTCGTGACGTATCGTAGAAGTACTCCTTTAGTGAAGGCCTCTTTGTATAATATTTTGCCGAGTATGCAGAATCGGGCACATCGATTCCTTATAGTCTTTCGTTCAATACTCGTGGCATATGGGGAGATGTATTGATGTTTCAAGAAGTTCCAAATATCGAAATACCACGGTTGTCCATCGTCGGTTGGTGATTTTTCAAATCTGAACATAGTGACTTCGGTTCCTGTCTTGAGGTGCTTTCCCATGGTGATTGCTTCTTTCAGTCCTGTACTTGTGGGGAGGATAGGTAATTCTCTCTTGACGGTCCATGCTACCTCATGGGTGGGTACTGTCAGCTTTTCGATTAAGAAGGTCTTGGTACTTTTCCCGACGGGTATTTGGATGACCGAGGCTAAGGTGGCTAAGGAATCTACGAGCTCGTTTTCTAATCTAGGGATGTGCGTGAAAGAGATTCTTTCAAATTTCTTTACTAAATATTGAGCGGTTTTTAGGTATGCCATTAGTCTCTTTTCCTTAATTTTCCATTCTCCTATGACTTGTGAAATTACTAGTTTGGAATCACCGATGATTTTTAACTGTTTGACACCTAATTGTAGCGCTGCTAATAGTCCAGCTATAAAGGCTTCTTATTCTGTGATATTATTAGTGACAGGGAAATCTAATTAAAATGTTTTAGGTATGACTACTCCTTCTGGGCTTAGGAGGACTATCCCGATGCCTTTTCCTTTGTGATTTAAAGCACCATCAAAATAAAGGGTCCATGAGGACTTGTCAGGCTCTTCGTTATGAATTGTGAATAGGTCCTCATCGGGAAAATCTGCATGTATGGGTTCATCACTAGGGAGTGGGAGATCTACAAGGTAATCAGCGATTGCTTGCCCTTTGATCGACTTCTGCATGACATAAGTGATATTGAATTCTTGTAGGAGCATATGCCAGCGAGCGATCTTTCTTGATGTTGCAGGCTTTTCAAATATGTACTTCAGAGAGTCCATTCGAGCTAATACTAGTATTTTATGTGCTCCAAAGTAGTGTCGTAATTTGATAGAGGCCCACACCAATGTGAGGCAAGTCTTCTCCATTCAAGTGTATTTTCGTTCGTATTCGACCATCGTCCTACTAAGGTAGTAGATAGCCTTCTCTCTCTTATCGTCTTCTTCATATTATCCCAGAATTACTCCTATTACCTTGTCGTTCATTGAGAGGTATAGAATTAGGGGTCTTCTGGGATAGGTGGCGATAGTATTGGCGAGTTAAGAAGGTACTTCTTGATGTTGTCAAAGGCTTGCTGACACTGATCATCCCATTTGTACTCAGTTCCTCCTTTAACTAGTCTATAGAAAGGATCGCATCTGTCCGAATGCTAGGAGATGTATCTTCTGATGAATTATAATCTTCCTATCAGGCCTCGTAACTCTTTGATATTACTGGGAGGCGGAATCTCGAGGATGGCCCTGACTTTTGCAGGGTCAACTTCGATCCCTCGCTTGCTAACTATGAAACCAAGTAATTTTCTAGAAGTGACCTCGAAAACACATTTCTTCGAGTTTATTTTTAGTTGATATTTCTTGGCTCTCTGTAACACCAGTCAGAGCGCTTCAAAATGTCCTACTCGTGTTTGGGACTTCACTAATATTTCATCGACGTAAACTTCTACACATTTATACATCATGTCATGAAAGATAGACATCATGGCGCATTGATATGTGGCTCCTGCGTTCTTGAGCCTAAAAGGCATAACGACGTAACAGTAAGTTCGTCATAGTGTGGTGAAGGAAGTCTTCTCTTGGTCGGACTCTACTAATTAGATTTGATTATATCTAGAGAAACTCTCCATAAAGGATAGCATCTCATGTGACGCAGTGTTGTCGACTAGAGTGCTAATGTGTGGAAGTGGGAAGTCATCTTTTGGGCATGTCTGGTTGAGGTTTCAGAAATCAATGCAAACCTGTACTCTGCCATCTTTCTTGGCGACAGGTACTATGTTGGCGACCCACTTAGGGTAAAGAACAACTCGGATAAATTTGGCTTTGTATAACTTGTCGACTTCCTCTTTAACTTGAAGGGCAGTTTGTGGGTGCACCCTATGGAGTTTCTGCTTAACAGGCTTTGCATCGGGTTCTAAGATGAGGCGATGTTCTACTAAACTTGGGTCTAAACCAGGCATGTCCTTATAGGACAATGCGAAGGAATCAAGGTGTTCTTGTAGGACTTGTGCAATTTGTTGGCGTTCCTTTGAGTTAAGCATTGCACTAATTAGTAGCTTCTTGGGTTTCTCTTCATTGCCAAAGTTAAGTTCTTCTGTGTGTTCCACAGCAGCTTGGGTTTGCTCATCAAATGCTTGATAACCCGTTGGAAGTCCAGTGCCTCCTCGACAACTGGTGCTCCTTCATCCTTGATAAGTTCGTATACTATGAAATTGCTTCACTGGAGATCTGAGTTTGCGAAAGGTAACCCTTCATCGGCACAATCTATGACTGAGAGATCTTAGTGAGGTGAAGATCAAGACTACTGATTCTTCTCTCAAAGTCACAAAGTATCTCATTTGATATGATCACTAGCTTGTTGTTTAGTCGGGATGCTTTACGTCCTCGTGTGGGTAATGAAATGGGATAGAAACCTTAGGAGAAAAGCCTCCTTGTTGGCCACAAATTTGGTTCGAGACGAAGAGTTCCATTTCTTTTCTGAGATTTTTTTATTTTTTGGGATTTTATATTTCTAAATTTTTAGGATTTTTCATATTTTCTATTTTTTTAATTTTAGTAATAAATATGGTACTGGGTCGGTCGCCTCAAGGGGCACCGAGAGAATTGCTTCCTCTAGTTGAGGGAGTGAGACGACTACTAAAGCCGTTCGGGTGATTCTTCGAGAAATACGGACTTGTTGTGAATTTGGCTTTTTTTTTTTTTTTTGGGTCCTCATCTGATGAGATCTTTTAAATGAGTGAAACTGGTAACATCGGCATTAACGCTTGGACTTCTTCCACACTGATCGCCTCTTTTTCAAAGAAGCTTTGAAGGTAGCAAGTTCTTTTCCCAAGGACATTCTCATCCTTCTAGGTTAGAGTCGGAGATGGTATCAAATTCATCTTCTTGATCTGATAGTTCTTGAAGTCCTAAATTGGCTCGCTCCGCTAACTCGAGTGCCGGGAGGTCTATCCGGTAGTCCTCATCATCACTCGGAGGAGGTTGCCATTCTTCCTCGAGAGATTTCTAAAATATTTAGAGTTGTAGAAAAATCTGGGGGCGTAGAAGTGTCTAGTTCAAGTTCGTCTTCAAAGTCTATGAAGGTGACGCGAGTGTTTCCCCCTAGGTCAACCAGATGACCGTTGGGATTTTCTGCTTCTTGTGTCGGTAGCTGAGTTGGTAGGTCATTACTTGTGTCGGTTGTCATGAGGTTGGAATGATTTGATTCTCCTATCGTAGAGTGTCGGATCCAACTAGCGAAGCATTCTAATATGCTGGTGCATGCCATACAGCGAGGCTGGTATGGGTAAGCGATACAAGGGGAGTCCCAAGGGCATTCCCATCCCTCAAGGCCAAGGTCGAGGCAGATGCTATACGAGTTAGTATTTTATTGTGGAGCGCCATCTCTTTTCCATGTTAAGTGTAAGTGCTCTTCACCACCTGGCAAGGCAGTTATGTGAAAATCTTCGTCGTCAGTGGATTCCCAATCTTCTACTTGGGGTCGAGTTCTGGAGGTTCTTCTCTCCTCTCTTCTACAAATTTCTTAGTGTCACACATGGGCTTGACTCCTTCGCACGGTTTATCAATATCGTCATTTAAATTGGTTAAATCATTAAATGCTTTAGTCATTTGCTCAATTTCCACCTCTTGGAATCTAGTGAAGGAAACTTCCTTATGCTTTGGCACATCTGCTTTCTCAGTGGTCCCATAGGCGAAGTGGTCATATAGAGACCATTTTGGTGAGGTAGGGGACAAGTCGGCTTGTGAGCCATCCGATCGGTATCCTAACTCTATCTGCTTACGTAGTTGCGTTGGGACAATGGGTCCTACACGACCTTGCTTATTTTTATCGAGTCTGGTATGGGGAACATATCCAAGTTGGTACATAAGGTCCCACCCTTTTGTCGCGGTAGGGTTGATGGAATAGAGTTTGGCGAGGTCTGGCCAACCTCTCTTCTCATTAATTTTTGTCAACGCGTTGGGGGAAAACTAGGAGGGGTAGGGGGACAGACTTCTGCAACGGTTGTCTCATCAGGGATTCGAGTCTTTTTAATATGACCCGTGTTCAACACACAGTCGTGAGCGGTTGCTATGCTCGCTGCGTATTCAGTATCCATCTCCTAGAGGGGTGCATCAGCGTATATACAAATGATGGAGTCCTCGTATGGGAATTTGACACATTGGTGGTATGTAGATGTGAGGGCCTTCATCGACTCTAGCCATTTCCTTCCTAAAATGAGATTGTACATACTAGCAGAATTAGAAAAATGGAAGGTAGCGTCTTTCGTTATAGGTTTGAGGTAAACCTATAGCTTGATAGTTCCTTTGACAAAGTGACGCGAGCCATCATAAGCTGAGTGACAGTGCAAAGGGCCTGACATCATGCTCTGTATATTCGAGCATTTTTAACGTGGTGAGAGGGCAAATGTTAAGTCCCGCTTCCATGTCAACTAGTGCGTCTGGTACGGAGAATCCTCTAATTATGACCGTCAGGTATATGGGGGCCGCACTCCCGTGGAGTGACTCTTTAGGCATGTCTGTGTCTGTAAAAGTGAGTGTCAGAGGTTTCGCCATGACCGAAGTGACTTGATGAAGCTCATCTAGGGTCGTATCCTCATCTACTTGTATGTCTTCAAGTGTCCTTATCAACAACCGGTGATGGTCAGGTGATTTCTTAATGAGTTCTAGTACGGATATTTGGGCAAGGATCTTCTGGAGATGTCGCAGAAGGTCGTATTCTTATCCTAGCTCGAGTGTAATTTTTTTGCTTGGCCGATGGGCCTTAGGTGCGGGTGGTTGGAATGATTGAGGCGTAAGAATTGGTGGAGGGATAATGTGAGGTGGGGGAGGCAAGTTAACTTCTCTTTCTCTCACATTCCCCTCTAGTGGTTGTACGTTCGTGAAATCCTTATTTCAAGGGAAAGGCGGAGGCGGGTAATTGATTCCTGATTTGAGAATCGGGCAAGTCGGTTGTTGACCAAACTCGGCGTGACTTGATGCGGATGTATTTGTGAAATAGGCAAAATTTGAAGTCGTACCTGAATGGTGCCGCTCTAAGGCGGGAGGTACTGTGTGTAGTCTTCCTCTTCTATGAAAGTAGAGACCAGCGTCTCGCACGGGTCAAGATGTTCTTCTAGTTCACTTTCTTTTAGGTTGAGCGAACGCTCGATTGTTATTTTATTTTCTTGGCTTGGAGTTTTTCGGGTGACACTTTCTACCCATGCAGCAATTTGTGTCGCAGTTTGGAGAATGTGATCTCCATACTCTGGTTCAGAATCAGACAATGGGAGCGGTAATGGCATTGGTTTGGGATTTTTAGTGGTTGAAGGCTCTAGTGGGTGGCTATGAAGGAATGGTCTCCTAGCCTTAAAGGAATGGACCCCTATCTGACTAAATTTTAGATAAGGAGGTGGATTCGGCGGGGCGATGCGAGTGATCAGGGTTGAGGGATGCAGGGGTGAAGGAGCTCTTACTGGTGTGGCGAAAGTAGCAGAGGGTTGAATGCGAGTGATTAAGGTGGAAGGTTGGAAGGAGAGTCGACCGGAGAGATCTACGGTGGTGACCTGAGCCGGTGTTGCTTGGTTGTGGCTGGGCAGGGGGTTGTTAATGATCCCTAAATTTTATTGGGGTTGGTTATTATTAGGGTTAGGATTCCTAAGCACTTCCCAATCAATCTAAATTCGGTCATTCATGTCATAGATCACGTCCCTGAGGACCCAACAGTCTTCTAGGTTGTGTCCCACGTATCGATGGAAGGCACAGTATTTACTATAGCCTAGATTTGTCGGCCATTGGCAGGGTTTTGCTTACGAGAATCAAACGAGATCTGAGTATTAAGGAGACAGAAAATGTTGGGGATCATATCCGATAAAGGGAGATAGTGTTCTCGCCTTGGCTGGTAGGGGCCTCTGGCTGGGTTAAAGTTCTACAGTGGGAGCACACTATTATAATTTGGCACGTGGGCCGATCGATTTTATGTCGTGTTCTGATATTGGTAGATATTGGGACATTGATTTCTATTCTAATACTAGCCCTGATTCTGGTTCTGGCCTTAGTTTTGGTTTACGTATCTATATTGATTAGTACCTTGGTTTTGGTTGGTATACCGTTGTTGATTTTGATTTTGTCCGAAATTTCGTGGTTGGAAGTTCCCGTTACTAGAGTTTTATCCTTGGTTGACAACGGTGTTAACTTTCTCAATTCCTGAGGCTTTCTTATTGTTTTTCGATTTTGATTCACTAGAAGAGCCTACTTTTGATGTGACTATGGATAGAGCAAGGTCTCCTCCTTTAATGTGTCACGCTAGTCGGGATGCCCGGGAGTGGAGTGCAGTGAAGTCGGGGCAATCACTTATGACAAGGGCACTCTTTAACGGTTCTATAGTATTATCGATGATAATATCCACCAAATCCTTCTCTTTCATTGAGGTGTCAGTCCTAGCAATGAGTTTTCTCTATCTGGCGACGAAGTCGGTAAATTCTTCATAAGGTCCTTGCTTGGTTGCCATTAGATTGTTGAGACTGATTGTCTCTTAGATCAAGTGTTTGTATTAGTCTAGGAATTGACAGACTAACTCATCGAAGGTCATTATCTTATAAAGCGAGAGTCCCGCAAACCAATCTAAAGCTTCTCCTTCTAATGAGCGTTGGAAATAGTGAATGAGAAGTCTTTGATTATCACGTATGGGTCGGCAATTATTACAAAAGAGGACTAAGTGATGATTTGGATTTCCCGTGCCATTATATTTGGTAAATTTCGGTGGCTTAAATCCTATTGGTAAATTAAACTTGATGTCTCGGCAAAATTTATCGAATCCGAATGAGTGATCGGGGCACTCTCTCTTGGCCATGTACTCAGCGAGCATTTTAAGGAGATCTTCGATTTTAATGGTGCTGTCTTTTAGAGCGACTCGTGAGAAAACCTTGTCTAAAGAGTCATCGTTGAAGAATGTGTGGGCAGGTTATCTCAATGGTGTGGCACGGGCCGATACCATGCTCGAGGTAGGAGGTGGTCTCTCTTGTCGCTCTTGTTCCTCTGAAAATTGTCGGGACCTAATGGTTTCGTATGCGGTGGCCAACCCTCAAAGCAATTCCTCAGAGTCGTCAACTCCTCTTTTATTCTTTGAATACTGAGTTCTACAATCTATTGAGTGGTAAGGTTTTGTCTGATGTTACCATCTCCCCCATTATGATTATTACCGGTGTGTGGGGTAGAGAAGGGATTTTCTTACTCACCAACCATGTTAATCTCAAGTTGTCGTGGGCTGGAATTGTGAAATGGTTCTTCTTCGTAGGTGGGTTGTTATGATATCCCCATAATGGTGGGTCTCCTAAACTCACTCTTCGTATACCAGACATCTCGAGTCTTTGACGAAGACTCATATATATAAAAGGGAATCTAAATGACATGATGGGAAGAAGAAAAAATGGAGAGAAGATGAAATCTAACTATCTAGAAAAAGAGTTTGTAAAAGTGTCCCATTACGATCGCCAGTTTGTTGGTGCACGCCTTTTCTGGGTTCCTCTCAACCCCCGTTGAATCAGTGGCTCCAATTCTGTCCAAGTGAACTCTAGCGATGCGGCGCTCAAAATAGTGGAGGTAAAAAAAATAAAGGGTTTTCTAGGAAGGTTCCTAGTTTGTTGCGATCACCAGCTGTAAATATTTATCGACGTTGCAACACATCAATGATCACGCTTGAGAGGGGTATGGGTTACTTCTATCCTAAATCGTCTGCCTGCAAACGTCAGTAGTTATGTCTTTTCCTTATAATTTAGATAGTTTAATTTTCCTTTTACTTCCCGTTATTGTTATAGTTCTGGTCAGTTTAGACTTCCCTGATTCTATTATGAATTTAGCTGTGAATTTTTCAGAGTGAGTGGATCTATTCTAATATTATAATCCTATTGGGGGTCTAATTAATTTTAGCTTCCTAATCTTATCAGAATTCTAATTAATTTAGTATCCTAATACTACTAAGAGTCCGATTAATTGTAGTCTCTTAATCCCATTAAAAGTCTGATTGTGATCAGGTTTCTTAATTATACTAGGAGTGCACATTATGTAGTCTTGATGAAACTCTAATTAATTCAAGCATGCTAGTTGTACTAGAATTCAAATTGAGCAAGTATACCAGTTGTATTGGAATTCTAATTAAGTCAAGTATAACAGTCTTACTGGAATTCTAATCAAAGTAGAAAACTAATTTTACTGAAACTCTAATTTGAGCAAAGTAATTAATTTTATTAAAGTCTAATTAAAACAAATAGACTGATTTTCTTAAAAATTTAATTAAAATAAATAAACTGATTTGATTAAAATTCTAATTAAAGCGATGAATTAACTATACTAAAAATCTAATCAAAGCAATGAATTAATCATACTAAATCCTAATTAAAGCAAGATATTAAAAAATTAAAATCTGATTTGAAGAAATCAATCGATCACATTGAAATTTAATTAACTTAACTAATTAGTTATGCTAAAATAAAATCAATCTACTGATTAATTATACTAAAAAAATAAGAAAAAGTAATTAATTGATTCTAGAATTCCTAAAAAAAGGGTTTTAGGCCTGCTATGCTAAGGAGGATTGGCCTCATTCCCGAGTACCCTCGTAAGCTCCCTTGGGCAAATCGGATGGCTGAGATTAAAGATAAATTAGATTTTAGACCGTAAAATAGTATTTTGGATTTTTCGGAATTGATTTCGGAAAAACAATTATGAATTGAATCATGAACTAGAATTGTAAAAACTAATATTAATATTTAGGATTTTTGGAGATATTAAAATAAGGAATTTAAATTTAAATTTAATTTCTAGGACTAAATTCGGGTCTGAAATTAGAAAATCAGACCGTATGATTAAGGACTGGTTCTAGAATCTAAGATCTAGAACCAGAAATTAATGATAGGACTGGAGATTAAGATTTTAGAACAGAATTAAGGCCTATGGTCGATAAATTATACCGCTGAATTAAGGACTGGTTCTGAATTCGGAGAATTAGAACCGGATATAAAAATTTGGGATCTAAAAAAGGGTGCTACGGTCTTGGACTGAAAATTAAAATCTATGATTAAAGCTAAAAGAAATATCCTAGGTCTAAAACTATGATTTTTACCTAGGGTCGGGGCTACGGAGAGAAATCTCAAAAATAATGTGCTTGAATTTCGAAATCATGACTGGGCTGCTCTATGTGTTCGCTCTCAGAATTCTCTGGTTTCGAAATCCTAAAAAAATCCGTTCTCTCTTGAAATTTTGCCCAACCTCCGTTGCGTTGTTTTTTTGGTTGAATTAAAAAAAAGCTTTTATAAGTATTTCTTCAATTACGCGCCCTTTTTCAGGTGTTTAACTTAATTACTTGCGATTTCGGTAGCAATCGCTTTGAGTCGGTCACCGACTTCGATGGCGGGTTCTAATAGCGTTAGAACTAATTGCGCGCCCAATTTGGAGTGCATAATCTAATTAAGCGCCACTCTCGAAGCGTTTAATCAAGGAAACTTAGGGATCAAGGACAGTGAGGCTAGGCTGGGCGTAGGCCAATTCATGCGCCGGGTGGTCGGCGCGAGTCTCGAGATGGTGCAGGAAAGGAAGTTTTGCGAAAGGGGACTGATTGCACGTTTGTGGTCTAGCGTGCAATCGAATTATGCGCAAGGTTTCAGGCGCTTAATTCAAGATTGTCTGGGTCTGGTCTCTAGTCTTGAATGCAAGACTATTATTTCAGTCTACATTTCAACTATATACTATTGTTTCAGTATAGTCTCCCTACATTGGGATCTAAGCCTCAGAGCTATCGTTTCAATCTGTGTTCAGCCATGTACTATTGTTTCAGTGCATGGTTCTCATATCAAGATTATGAGGTCAAAGGTTGACTGAACAAAAATTGTATATCCCGAGAGGGCAAAATGGGGGTATCTACACCCCCTTATTTCTTGTATGCTGCTCCTGTTACATATCATCATGGGCTGCACTTTTCTCATCAGCTTCAACACCAACTTGGTTATCAACCAGCCTTCCACTTCTTAAAGTGGTGGCAGATTTGGCTTCTTCATGTGAAGAAGTTTCACCCACCATGTACTGCCCTCTGGGGTTATTCATTGGTTGACTAGGCAATCTTTCCCCCTCTCTCTTAGTCAAGGTATTAGATAGCTGACCAAGGTGGTCCTCTATCTTTTTAATACTTTGGCTATGGGAGTTAACAGTTTGTGATAAAGAGCCCAAATTCTGCAATGAAGTCAAAACTTGCTCTTCAAATGTGAGGGATCTAGAGGGTGCTGGGGCTGGTGTACTTTGATGCACAGGTTGAGTCATTGGTTGGGCCATAGGTTGCTAGTATTGGGACCTTGGGAAGTAATTATGCTGGTATGGTTGGGCATTCCTATAAGGCATGGATTGTTGTTGTGGATGTTGTTGCTTCTGGTTTAGAAGGTATCTTGTCTCCACCTCAATTTGGGGTGGTTTCTCCAATGATAACCAGCAGTAGGCTATTGTCCAAAGGAATGAGTAGCATTCACATATTCCATCGCAAGGTTTGGAAATTGGCCAGCAGAGGGACATTCCTCAAGGGAGTGAGTGGGGGACTGACATATCACATATGCCTCCTCCACTTTGGCAGCCATTGGATACTGCATTGCTCCCATGAGCTTATCAAACTTTTGAGTCAAGCTGTCCACTTTCCTTTCCAAATCATTGTATCCACTTACCTCATACATTTTCCCTCTTATAGTGTTCTCTCTCACCAATCTAGCAGGGGTCTCAAAGTCCCATAAGAAGGTCTCCCTTTATATAGAGTTTTCACTAATAATATCAAACAACTCCCAAGCCTTATCAGCTGTCTTATGAAGGTATATACCACCACATGAGGCATCAACCATATCCCTGCTCTTGGGATCAATTCCTTGATAGAAACTTTGAACAAGTTGTCATTCAGGAATTTGGCGATGGGGACATTGCTTCAAGAGTTCCTTAAATATCTCCCATGCTTGGTGAAAGTCTTCAGTTGGGGCTTGAGCAAATGAAATTATGCTCTTCCTCAGCTGACTTATTTTTGACATGGGAAAAAACTTAGCCAAAAATTGACATTAAAGGTCATTCCAAGACTGAATACTATTGGTTGGGAGCATTGACAACCAAGTTCTGGCTCTATCCTTCAGTGAAAAAGGAAAGAGTCTCAACTTGGTTGCTTCCTCCCCAAAACCTGCAATGTTGAAAGTAGTGCATAGTCCTAGAAATTCATCAATGTACTTGTATGGGTCTTCTTTACTCAGGCCATGGTATGAGGGTAGCATCTGTATGATGGAAGATTTAATCTCATAGTTCCCTTGGACAACAGGGAATTGAATGCAGAAGGGAGAATTATATACCCTTGGTGCATTGAATTCTTTTAATGTCATAGGTGTATGTATGGGCTGCTTAGGTCTGAGAAGTCTCTCAACTTCAAGATCTAAAGGAGCAATTTCAAGATTAAGAGATCTCCTACCAAGCATACACACAACAAAAACACAGTACAACACAGAAAATACAACACATATTTCAGCAAAACAAATTCAAAAACACACAACTAATACTACAGATCTAAAAATGTAAAGGGGTTAGGAAATGCAAACTTTAGCACAGCTTGCTCCTCCAATTAGCACAAAGCTCCTCTCAAAACAACAAATCTAGATCTGCAATCACAAAATTAAACTACAAAAAACTACAGCAACAATTAGTCAAACACAAAATAGGCAATTAAAAATCTAAATCTAAAATGGGAAAAACTTAGATCTACCAATTTAAAAACACAGATCCCGGACAGCGGCGCCAAAAACTTGTTGGTTTGCTTACCTTACAACTATTAAATGGTTAAAACATCAAATTAAGAGGACAAAGTATAGAGGTATGGGCTCAAGGTAAGCAGGCTATCCTATAAGAACCAGAGCTGTTGCAGTAAGTTTTAATAGGTAAGTCAGGGTAGGTCCACAGGGAAATGAGTTTTGAAATGGGGTAAATCTCCAGATCTATGATAGATCTGGCACTCTATCCTAATTTAAACTAAATCAACACGGGAAAGAGGAGAGGTTTCTAAGATTTGTCACTTTACTACAAACTACAAAAATCAAAAGCAAAATGATCCAGAACAAATTGAACTCAAATTCAAGGGAATGAAGAAAAAGATTAAAATCAAAAGGTGGAGAGCAGCTACTAGGGATTTTGGTCTTTACTGAAAATCAATTGGATCAAAGGCAATACATATGACAGATTTGCTACAATCCTTCATCTGGCTACAAGCTCAGATGCAATGTATAAGAATCTAATCTCAACCAAAGAATTGGAGCAATCCTAAGGCTATGATCTATCCACTTGAATGGTCACCGATCATCCTAGAGATTGTTCAAATTCAAGGATCTTAATTGGAACAGATAAGCTATTGCAGATGTTGTGGGTGTCAGGCTACAAGCTCAAGCATCCACAGGGATATCTAATCCAGGGAAATCAAATACGAAAAAGTAAAATTTAGATCAGAATCAACTATAAAAACCATAATTATACTGTAATAATACAACTTTCAATCCTATTGTTCTCAGATTTACAATCTGTGCAACATACAATCCCTTTACAAAGCCCTTAAAAATGTCAATTACAGCTCTCAACCTCACCCTAGCTACTGAAGAGGTTTAGCCAACCATGACTAGCAAAGGAGAGAATTGGGGAAAAAGGAAGAGAGGGAATTTTAGGAGGAAAATGGAATTTTGGATTTGGCTCTGGTTCTCTCAATTTCTGGATGAATTTTTAGTGCAATTTCTCCTCTATTTATACTCTTCCCTCAAATTTGTTTCATTCAATCGTAGCTCAAGGGAATATTTTAGTTATTCCAGGTGATGATGTGGTTGATTTCTCTTCTAAAAGCTCTTCCCCAATTGGTTCGAAACTGGTAAGTACATATGATGCAGTTAGAGTTCCCATTCATGCCCAGTTGTGTTACCAAAAATACCCTCAGGGGTTGCTGACATGCTTTAAAATGTGTGCACAAAGTACTGAAGTTGGCAACTGCTTGTGCAAGGAACTGAGAAGTTCATAATTCGATTGTCGAGAGGTTCAGGGAACCTCTCGACAGGTTCTGAGTCTGCTTGATGTGTATTTCTACAGGTTGAGAGTGGCTTTCACTAGGATCTGTGACTTCTCGATAGGTTGGCCTGTGGCTTTCAACAGATCAGTAAAAATTCTCGACAGGTTGATAGAAATTCTCATCTTCTGTCTGAGCTGCTTATATCCTCTCGAAAGGTTATACAAAACCTTTCGACCTCTTTATAAAGCTCCAGTTGAGTTTTCGACAGGTTGCTCTGCTTCTCGACAGGATTGACTCAACCACACACCATTGATTGCAGCTTCAGGTGAGTCATCAATAGGTTGACTTGCATTTCTCGATAGGTTCAGGGGAACCTCTCGGGCTCCCCTGCATCTATAGGTATCCTCTCAATAGGATGCACTAAACAACTCGACAGGTTTTGTGAACCTCTCAAACTCTTCACTCTTGCACCTCAATACCTCTCAACAGCTTATAAACCACTCCTCAGAACCTCTCAACAGCACACTCTCTTTAGCTTTAACTCCTTGATAGGTTCAAGTACACCCTCAGATCCTCTCGATAGGTTCATGGAACCTCTCGACAGCTTGACTTTTCTCTCTAGAGCCTCTTGACAAGTTGAGTTAACCTCTCGAGATGTTCTGCTTTGTGCTTCCACAACTGGCACACATCTTTGGTGTGTTGTCCTCCAACTGTCAGCCCACAGTAGCTTCTTAGTGGGTTCAATCTTCATTTCTTGCAACTGCACTTGGTCCCAAGCATACCCAGTTGGGCCCATGACATTCTCATGAACTTCTAAGGCTCTGTTGATTGTTTGATTGGCTGGCCTTTGGGCTGTCTGAGCACATGTTGAGCAGCAGATTGCTTCTTTGGCCTTTTTAGATGGATGTCTACACTAAGACTACAATTTATTGCTTATCTATAAAATACACTCAAAACACATTATTAGTCAACTCAAAGGTCTATCAAAGGTCAGGTTAGGAGGTGAAAAATGGTATTTTTCACTGCTTAACAGTAGCTCTTTGGATCTTCAGCTGCTCGAGTGTATTACTGAACTACTCGACTACAATAATGAACTGCTCAAGTTCACTTGTAGCTTCAGGTTGTAGCAGCTCAAGTGGATTAAAATAACCTTTAAGTGCTGCTTGACAGCAGTAATATCACTCAGGTTCATCTCTCCATCATTGCACAGCTGGAGTAGTTAAATAATGCAACTCAACAGGCTACTCTTTCATCAATTGAACTGCTTGAGATCAGCAAGGCTGCTCCAGGTATTTGGTGCAGCAAGGAACTACTCGACTGCAATAAATGGTTGCACTTTAAGTGTTAGAGTGGTTTAGCTTGAAGGCTCCAACTGCAGCTCAAGAGGATTAAATGGCTATAGCTCCAGGTTCCCAACTCGACAGGTTCAATGATTTGCTCGAGTTCATTATTCTTTCAGCATTGAACTACTCGAGCTTCAGCTAAGCCTCAGCACTTCAGCTCGAGAGGATGAATCTTTAAGGATGTAGCTACTCGAGTGTTGTTGGGCTTTTCAGCATTTGTAGGAGGTGTGCTCCAGAAGCATGGGAGGGTGGCTCTCCATGTAATTGCAGCTGCTTGAGTGACTATTTTAAAGCATAGAATGCTCAAGTTTTTCCAGCTACAACTCATTGCTCTTGTGGCTTGCTTTGAAGTGTGAACTGCTTGACATAGCATGGCTACTTCAGATCTTCATCTTGTAGGGCTCAGATCTTCAGCTCTTGAGGATGATCTGTAAGCTATTGCAACTATTTGTTTGCTCCAAAATAGTAGTTATGCAGCTTGCTTCAGCATATTTTCAGCTGCTTGAGTGTGCAGTTCCTTTGTGTGCAAACTGCTGTAATGTGCCACTTGAGCTATTGCACTGCTGCATATATAAAGTGCTCAAGATGTTGTGTGCAGCTATAATTTCCTCCACAGTAGCTCCATTTAATCTGCTGCAGCATTATCCCAATAAGCTTGGCTTCACCTCACTTTCTTAGTAGGACTTCAAAGGCCCCGAGGCATGCTAAACAGTCCCAATGGTGTGAACCACGCATTCATTGTGAATCCATCAGCTTCACAGCTTGACTGAAAATTCCTTCTTCTTGGCACTAAAAGGATGGATTGCAACACTAAGCTATAACTTCTTGTCATCTACAAAAATACACTTAAAACCTCATTATTAACCAGCCAAAAGGTCCATCAAATGTCAGGTTAGGAGGTGGAAAGTGGTATTTTTCAGTGATTAACTGTTGACAAGTGAAAAATACCATTTTTCACCCCTAAACTTAAGTCTTGATAGGCCTTTGAGAGAACTAAATAAGTGTTTTAAGTGCCTATGTTGCAGCTAACAATAAAGACAGGCTTAACCATAAAAGCAGCTTAAAAGTGCCAAAAAGATGACAATCCATGACAATCCATAGAAAGGAAGGGAAGAAACAACCTCATCAGCTGTTGCAAGGTCTAAATGGAAGAGGCAGAGACCTGTAAGAGAAGCAGGGAACAATTCGAATAAAGAAATGCACTACAGAGTTCTTTTCGCAAAGAACCTACACTTTTCGTAAAGAACCTGGAACTCTGCGAAAAGGACTAAAACTCCAGGCGTAGTTTTCGAAGAGCATCTGAACAATTCGAAGAGAAGATTGAACTTTGCGAAAAGGAGAAAACACAATTCGAAGAGGAGATTGAACATTGCGAAAAGAGCTTCAAAAGTCACAGCACTTTGCGAAAAGGCCCCTAAACTCTGCGAAAAGGTATTCTGGAGATTCGCAACTTTAACAAGGGCAATTCAGTAATCTGTTGGATGCGTCCCAATGCGTTTTAAAACCTAGGGACATTTCAGAGGATTCTAAGCCATAAGAGAAGGAATATTCCACCCCATGTGAGCACCTAGAGAGGGAATAACTTGGCAGGAACTTCTAGAAACTCTAACAAACTTTCAAAATATATAACAGAGTTGATGCCTTTTTCACCTGATTGGCTGAACCAGATCGAGGAATTCTGATTGGCCAGAACAGATCTGGATCCTCGTGCTCAACTACCATTGGTCAATATAGATCTGAGAGCCTCTGATTGGGTGATACACATCTGAGCTGGACCTGGGGAAAGCTATAAATAGACGAAGCATTTGCCCAATTGGGGCATCCAGATTTTGAGTTTCATTTCTAATCCCCCATTTCCCAGGAATGACATATGCAACCCTTGTAATAGCCTACTTTGTACTTGCATTTGAGAGCTGTGAGATATTGCTGTAACTCAAAGGAGAGTTTGCATCCAAGACTGCAAATCCGAGAGCTGTTAAGCCGTGCTCTATAAATTGTAAGGATGAATTTTAAGAGGTTGCTGTAAACTATGCATTCTCCATTGGACTCATGTCAAGGGTTCCCTCTGACCTCCTCAGTACATTAGACTCCTTTAGATTCATTATTTTGCATGCAATTTCCCTTGATTCAGTAATCCTGTGAGAATTAGTGTTTGTAACCTAGTCTCTTACAGCATTTGTAGTGATGTTTCTTGTTCTGAATTGAGGATTTGGATTAAAGACTATTGGATGGTTTGTGGCCATTAAAGTGGACAGACCATAGCCATAAGCGTAAGCCTAATCCTTGAATTAGATTTATCTCTCTTACATCTGTGCTTGTGGCCAGATGAAGATTGGATCACCTCTTTTGAGCTGCAGTTATTCTCATTAGATTTCAAAGGTCAAATCAGATTTAGATATTACTTCTCCATCTTTGTTTCAATCATTCCCCCAACTCGGATCTGGATCATTTAGTTTAAATTTTCCTTTGTTTTTAGTTAGTTAAACGTGACAAATTCAAACCTCTCATCTTATCAGTTTTCTAGTCAAGATAAGAAGCCAGATCTGGTAGCTCAGATCTGGAGGTTTATCTTACATTTTAGACAAATTCTCTGTGGACGATCTTTCACTCACTTACTTTTAAAACTTGCTACAATTGGCCCTGATCTTGCAGGCTAATTCTCTTCTAACTGTGCTGATATTTCTTTAATTTTTTTATATAGTCTAGAGCCACTGTAATTTAGCAGCTATAAATCTGTTTTCAAAACACACATAAATCAAGCACACTAAGAATCAACAACATTAACACACCCCCAAACCTAATCTTTGCTAGTCCTCGAGCAAAGGAAAAATTAAAAACAATTATTCAAAATAGTAAATGTCACTTTCGTAGGGAGCACGGATGCATTTAGCTTATGCATCAAGCCTTTTCAACCCCTAGGTAATCCCTAGTGGAGGAGTGAAGTCTCCTGAGGGTTTTCAATGAAGATACCCACAAACTTCACCATTAAAATAGTTAAGTAGAGTGCAGCCAATGACCAAATAGATTTCAATAAATAAAGCATCATTCTACACCTATTCTTTAAAAATCAGAGAAAATTATAGCAATAATGCAAACAATTTAAAACTAAAATCAGCCTGTATTTTCATCACTACCATTCAATTTACATCAGGAATACAATGTGCAAAAATGAGTTCTAAGTTTGCCATCAATCCAAAAATCAGGTTTAGATACTACCCCAATGAAATTAAATTTCAGACCCGATCCTCACCAGGGCTATCTCTCATAATAAAAATCCAAGGTGTTCACATTCTCATCAGCTCAAGATCAGTCACAAACCTCAAATAGGCCTACAAGCATGAGCATGGACATTGCATCTAAGTTCTTGACATCATCAAGTACTTCCACCATAGATTAGACATCTCCTTATCTCTACATGACAGCTCATTTAACTTTGGATCAACAAGGTCTTTTCAATGCGTTGTAATGTGACTTATGGGTGAGGTTTATAAAGAATAAAAGGGGTAGAATGGATTCAAAATTGAGAAATCAGCAAGGGGAGGAGGCGATTCATGACTTCACAACCTTCATTAAAGCGCAACTTCACCTTCCTTGATATTTTTCAAATCCGAAGTGGCCAACTTCTTCTCATCTTTTCAATTTTCAGATGAAGTGCTTCACTTGACTTCTCTTTCTTTCTCTTTTTTTTCATTTTTATTATATAATTTTTTTATTTTTTAATTTATGATGGTTGCCACAGTCATACAACTGATACACTGCTTTACTTAGATTTTCTTCCTTCTCCTTCTCCTTCCACCAAATGTCAAACCTGCTCACCCATCTTCACTTCTTCTCCCTCCACCTTCTGAATTCTCAGATTAAGGATAAGGCTGAATCAGGTCAAGAGGTTCAGGTTCAATTATTCTGGCATTTTTCAAAGAAAAATGGATTTTCAAGCTCAAAGAGTGTATGAAAAGGAGGCAGTTCAATGGGTATCGATTTCAAGCTCAAACTGTCCAAATGAGGGCCTTAGATCACCTCCTTAGTATCATGAGTGCTGTCAAATAGTTTCAACTTGGGGGTGCCTAACTTCTAGTGAAAATTTATTGAGTCAACCAGTTCTTTGAGCAGAAAAATCACCAAAAACTCTCTTCAAAAGAAATTTGATAGGCCAAAATCTCACTGGGTATGGTCTTCAATTTAACTCATGGGTTGTATTTTCACCTTTTTCTCTTCTCTCCAGTTCACTAAGTACTAATTGAAAAAAATTCTTCATGTTAGCCTCATGGAGGTGCTAACTTTTCAAAGATTTTCAGTTTTAAATGTCTGCAAAATTTGTAAATTTCCTCTCTCTATCATGGTTAGGTAAGAATTGACTTTATTTATCTGAATTCAACCAACACTGCTGCACTAAAATTAACTATTTTCCTGGCTTACCACCCTGTCATACCCCCAAACCTAAGATAAACAGTGTCCTCACTGTTTTAACATACATGTATAGGGACAGTAGGGTTTATAACAGAAAAACATACTAAAGTACAGTAGAAAACTAGGAGAAAATTAAACTAAGAGATTGCAGAAAATTAGACTAAAACAGAGAAAAAGGGAATTTATACAAAATGACAACTAAGAAAATAAAACATCTACACACTTCTAAAATAGCAACTATATAAAACAGAAATTACACTAAAAATAAACAGCAGTTGAACTAAAAATAGCAGGTATATTAAAGACATTAACTAAACTAAACACTCCTAGAACAATAAACTCAAAAACATAACTTCCTACAATGGTCTGAGCATGAATCTAGCAAAAATATTAGATGACTGCATCCACACACAATAGTGCATCAGCAGTTATGGCACACATTTTTCTCAAGATACATCACAGCAAACCACATAAACACAGGATATACTGAGTTTTAAAACACTAAAAACAACTATGTTACGTATGATACACAACTGAGATCAAATATCAGTGGAAGGTCTTGAAAGTGAATGATTTCAGAGGCTCCACAAAAATTTTCAAAACAGAATATGAGCCTCTGCTCATTAACCTTCACGATTCTTCCCAAAAATTAAGTTCCATGATCTCAGCAGTCCGACTGGGGATGCATGAGTGACAGTAAATTGGTCACCCATCTGGACCTCAGCTGAACTGGAAAGAACTTTAATGCATAAGTTAAAAAACCATACCTTTACAGATGCATAGGCATCAAACCTCGGTTCTTCCAGCTCCAAACTAGCAGTTACATGAAAGATGCAGCGAGCAGCTCCTGCTCCACATCAAGTGGATAGTCAATAACAGGCTGACAAAAGGGCAGCAAGGCAGGTGTCCAAGTGAACTTTTGTTCTAGCCCTACTAAGAAGCCCAAGATGATTAATATTTTCAGCAAATAAGTGGGAGCCTCCTCAGTCTATACTTCAACAATTTTATCCCATACCTCAGCCCAAGTCCAGCAGTTTGGGTGAGGTGTCTTTCGCCATCTCATCAAGGACAGCAACTGTCAAACAATCTTCATTTCCTCCATCTAGCTTTCCCCTTAGAAAAAAGGAGAATACTCTTGAAAAGCATGAGGAAATGACAGATGAAGTACTGCTGGTCCTCATCTGCTGGCATATCATTCTAAAAAAATAATTTATATATATATATATAAATCCTAAGACTACAGTTGTAATTTCTGCAAACACTACTAAGACACAAAATACCTAAAATAAAAAATAAAGAAAAAGTACAAAAATTAAACACAAATTACAGCTGTAATTTATTCAAACACTATAACTACAAAGAATAAAAACTAAACTCGGATTACTATACTTAGATAAAAACTCCCTGACAACGGTGCCAAAAACTCGTTGAGTATAAAATTGTTGTGCATTTATTTTATTAAAAAGTGTGATGGTAAAAATATGGCACAAAAGCACAAAAATGGAATGAAATGGCATAAAAACAATAGCAATTTATATACAGTCCTAGAAGATCAAGGTTGTTGTAGCATGTTTTAATGAGTAAGAGTTTGTCCTACGAAGAGTGATGATCTAAAAATCTAAAGGCGTATAGTAAACTCCAGATCTGGCTATAGATCTGGTAACTCTTAACCTACACTAGAAATCAAGGTAAAGAGAGGGTGTTAAGGTGTCACAATACTAAACTAAACTAATATAAGAATAAAACTACAACTAAAGAAAGGAGGTAAAGAAGGATGATGATGGTGTGGTGAAATAAAGTGAAAATGTGGAGAAGTAGGTAGCTGTCGGATAATCTTCACTGCTAAACTAGATCAAGATGCTGGATCTACAGCATTCCTTCACTTGGCTACAAGCACAAGTACAAGGTAGAAGAATCCAACTCAACCCTGAGATATGGACTAGTCTTAGGGCTATAGTATGTCCAGTCAAATGGTCACAGGCTATCCCATGGATATAATCCAGTCATAAGGGTAAAAGATGGAACAATAAAATCATTGCAAATACTATTGTTGCAAGGCTACAAGCTCATGCAACCATAGGGGCAAACAATCCATGAAAATCTAGTGAGAACCACTAGATCTCACAGATTGAATGAGTCATGTAAATCAGCTGGTCATTACTATAAAAAGGCCTGCAATGATCAAGCTCCCAAATCTGCAATCTCTACAAGATCCCAGATCTATTCACTGAAAATGGTTTTGCAAAATAGAGGAGAAGTTGGATCTGCATCACTCCCTCATTTGGCTACAAGCACAAATGCAGGGAAAAAGAATCCAGCTCCAACTTATGGTCTGGATCTGTCATAGGGTTATACTCTATCCACTAAAATGGTCACAGGTATCCCAAAGATTAACCCATATAGAGGTTGGAGATAGAACAGGAAAACTACTGCAGCCACTATGGGTGTATGGCTACAAGCACATGCATCCAAAGGTGTATTAAAACCCATACAGATCTACTGATAAACAGAAGGAAAATACAGATTTAATAAAGCTTTAAAATTGGCATTTCATTGAATAAAAAGAACTTACAATAATCTACCCTCAAGGTAGCAGTCTGTACAAACTCCCAAAACTTCTCACTGAGTTATTACAAAACTCGATTACGGATCTAAAATTAAACCTAGTTGCTACAGAGATTTAACTTAGCTTGACTGCTGAGCTAAGGAGGGAAGAAGAGAAATGAAACCCTAATCTAAAAATGGAAAAAACTAAAAGTGATCTCTAGATCCCATGAAAACCTAAAATGGAAAACCCTAAAAATGAGCTCAGGCTAATCCCGATTCCGATCCAGCTATTCTAGATGCTTTTAAAAAATGAAATATAATTATATATATAGACAATCCATATAGCAGTAGTGTGAAATAGCCAATCAGAAATAATCAAGAATAACCACTTTTAGAACTAGTGTCGTGGCTTATTTTCAGCCAAGGGATGCCTTGGGAAGTGTGGGACAGCTAAGCACATTGGAATGTGTGCCCTAGGAGCTGTGGAATCCCTAAAATATCCTTGAAGTCTGAAATGGATGGCTGAAACCCGTGCCTCGAGTGGTTGAAGCTTCAGAACATAAATCTCAAGTGGTTCTTGAGAAGTTGAAGTGTCTTCAGAAGGCAACTCGTGAGGTTCATAAGCTTCAGGCAATTCCGCTCAACAGGTTCTCGAGAGGTTAAAAGAGCAGCTCGACAGGTTGCTCAACAGGTTGACTTACAGCATATTTTAGCAGTGCAACTACTGTTGTATTTCCAGATGTGCTTACTTTATTTGTTGGTGGTAAAAGCAATTTAAAATCAAAGTAAAATAGGGGATGGAATCAGTACAACTGAGAAATCCTAGACCTGCAAGATACAGGGTCCATTTGTAGCAAGTTTTGATAAGTAAGAGTTTATCCCATAGGGAAAAGTGATCTACGGCTCCAATGGAGCCATCTCTAGTAGTCCCTCCAGAACTGACTACAGATCTAGCAGTCTTAAAAGGAGGGGAGTTTAGGGTCACTTATTCTAAGTATCCTAAGGTAGCCTAATGAATTAACGACAGAAAGGGTTGAGAAGATGGATGAAGTGTGGGAAAATAAATAAAAAAGGGTGAGAAGTATGCTATTGAGTTCAGATCTGCTAGAATTTATGACTCAGATCCAGGTCTGTTGCTATAGAAATCCTGTCCAATGGCTACATTATCACCAGAGAGGAGAAAGAATCCAACTCATCCCTGTGCCATGATCCAATCCCTTAAGGTTATAACCTGTCCACTTAAATGGTCACAGACTATCCCATAGGGGAACCACAATCCAGAGATGGGTCAAAACAAGTTTATCATTGTAGGCACTACTTCATCCAGGCTACAAGCTCAGGAATCCATAGGGAACCTCAACCTCTAAAGCTCTATGTGTAGGGCTAAGGCTGTAAAGGACCATGATAGCCCAGACACATAGAACCAGCAAAAGATTGAGTACCACCTTAGATCTAGCTGTCCATTGCTTGAGTGGGACTACAATAGTCCAGTCACAAGCCTACAATCTCTATATCCAAATCAGATCAACCATCTGATGGCGGGTCTATACAAATATAGGGGAGTCTGCCTCTGCACAATCTCCTACCAGGCTACAAGCTCAGGCTCGGAGAAGAAGGATCCATTTTGGATCGGCGGATTGGATTCACCCTAAGGCTATAACCTGTCCACTTGAATGGTCACAGACTATCCCAGAGGCTATCCTCCTCACAGAGCCCAAAACAAAATAAGAATATTGCTGCCACCACCATGGTCACAAGGCTACTAGCTCAGGCTTCCATGGGGATTTCAGATCTAGTGAGTCCTGTGGTGGGGCTAAGGCTGTATCGGACCATGATAGCCCAGACACATAGGTCACTTGGATCTGAATGGGTCCTTAGAATCAGTCCTCCATTGCTTTGAATCACAGCCAAAGCAATGGTGGATCACAAGGCAGCAGCCATGCACAGAACAGCTCACAAACACACGAATCCCATAAAAGTACAACACCCAATCATAAATTCCATTAATCTAATCTCAATAGACGTACATAGGCATGGCCAGTAATTGTTGGGCCATGGAGAGAAGAAAAAGAAAAAGGAAAACTACTTACAACTAGAACAGAAAAGAAGAAGATCTCAGATCTCGTATCAGTGATACAGTCTGAGCTTTCGCTGGTGTCTAAGTCTAAGAACTCTAAAAAGTTTCAAAAGAAGCCCCCTAAATCTAAACTAGGCTTAGGTTTATATAACAGTGGGTGTGGCGGCGCATTAGGGTTAGGAAACCCTAATTTTAGCGATGCCACATAGCCTATTAATGATCCTTGGATGCCTCGAGGTGCGTGCACGGAGATTTGAGCGTAGAAGTGCGTGCCCTAATCGCTGGAAATCCCTTGACTGTCCTCTACAGAATGATGGAAGTTAGAGTTCAGAGCTTCGCCAGGTTACAGTTGATTCCCAGACTTGTCGTGTGGTAGCACTGACTCGCGAGGATGAGTTTGCATTAAAACTTCAGACGCCACGGGGTTGCAGTTTCTTGGTGCTTTGAGCAGTTGCGAGGTAGATAGTTAAGCTCTCGCGAGATTGGGCTTCGCGCGGTTGGATTGCTACTTGTGAATACCGCGGGAACTGTGCGAGCATTCCATTTCACAATAGATCTTCGTGAGGCTTACTTTGGTCTTCGCGAGGCTGCTTTCTTCCTGAACAGCATGAGAACTGTGCGAGAAGTTCACTTCTTAATGGAACTTCGCGAGGATCCTCGCGATAGCTTTGAGGCTTTTCTGAACTGCGTGATAGGTTCTCTTGACATTTGCATCCCGCGACTACTGCACAACAGGTTCTCTTGAACTGTGCAAGACTGCGCGACCTTTAACTTCTGAACTTCACGAGAGCTGTGCAACTCAAGGCTTCTGAAGCTCTTCTATCACTCCACTGCGTGAGAAGTTGTTGTGAAGTCTTGAGACTTCGCAAGGACTGCGCGAAGCATATTTTTTTGAATCCTCTGGAGCTTTATCAGCTGCACGAGGCTTGCCTCAGGTCTGGATTCATGGCTCATTCTTCTGGGGGACTTTTGGTGCCAATACGGGCTCCTTAACATGATTTATGGCCTTATTGCACTGCTATTTATTTTCTACAGAAAACACTTAGCAAACCTTTATTAGATGGCTAAGGGTCTAATCAAAGGCTAAATTAAGGGGTGAAAAGTGGTACTTTTCAGGTCTTAACAACTACTTGATAGGATGCTTCAACAGCATTTAAACAACTTGACAGGATGCTTCAGCCCTCTACACTGCTCGACAGGTTCTTCCTTCAACCATGAACCACTCGAGCTGATGGATTTCAGCTTTATAAATTCGTTAGGTGTATGCTTCAGCTCAAGTACTTGAGTTAGACTGGTTGAGTGGATTACATTCAGCCCATTAAAGTGCTCGAGTGCATGAAGAGGCAGCCTATAAACTACTCGAGAGCTTAGTTTGCTTCAGTAAACTGCTCGAGTGTGTAGCTCTTTCGATCTTCAGCTGCTCGAGTGTATTGTTGAACTACTCGACTGCAATAATGGAATTGTTCAAGTTCACTTGTAGCTTCAGGTTGCAGCAGCTCGAGTGGATTAAAATAACCTTCAAGTGCTGCTCGACAATAGTAATATCACTCGAGTTCTTCTCTCCATCATTGCATAGCTGGAGTTGTTTAATTATGCAGCTCGACAGGCTACTCTTTCATCAATTGAACTGCTTGAGATTAGCAAGGCTACTTCAGCTACTACTCGAGGTATTTGGTACAACAAGGAACTACTCGACTACTATAAATGGCTGCACTTTAAGTGCTCAAGTGGTTCAGGTTGAAGGTTCCAACTACAACTCGAGAGGATTAAATGGTTGCAGCTCCAGGTTCCCAGCTCAACAGGTTCAATGATCTACTCGAGTTCAATATTCTTTCAGCATTGAACTACTCGAGCTTCAGTTGAGCCTCAACACTTCAGCTCGAGAGGATGAATCTTTAAGGATGTAGCTGCTCGAGTGCTGTTGGGCTTCTTAACATTTACAGCTGGTGTGCTTCAGCAGCTTGGGAGGGTGGCTCTCCATGCAATTGTAGCTGCTTGAGTGATTGTTTTAAAGCATAGAATGCTCAAATTTTTCAGCTACAACTCATTGCTCTTGTGGCTTGCTTTGAAGTGTGAACTGCGACACAGCAAGGTGCTTCAGATCTTCATCTTGTAGGGCTCAAATCTGCAGCTCTTGAGGATGATCTGTAAGTTGCTGCAACTGTTTGTTTACTCTTAAATAGTAGTTATGCAGCTTTCTTTAGCATATTTTCAGCTGCTTGAGTGTGGAGTTCTTTTGTGTGCAAGCTATTATAATGTGCCACTTGAGCTGCTGCACTGTTGCATATATAAAGTGCTCAAGATGTTATGTGCAACTATAATTTCCTCCACTGCTGCTCCATTTAATCTGTTACAACATCATCCCAATAAGCTTGGCTTCACCTCTCTCTCTCAGCAGGACTTCAAAAGCCCTGAGGTATGCTAAACAGCCCCAATGGTGTGAACCACGCATTCATTGTGAATCCACCAACTCCACAGCTTGACTAAAAATTCCTTCTTCTTGGCACTAAAAGGATGGATTGCTGACTAAGTTATAACTTCTTGTCATCTACAAAAATACACTTAAAAACTCATTATTAACCAGCTCAAAGGTTCATCAAAGGTCAGGTTTGGAGGTGGAAAGTGGTATTTTTTAGTGATTAACATCTGATTTTGTTCTACATTGATTGAGTTTAGGGAGTCTTGCGCTTCTCGCAGTTGCAGAATTTTTCCTTCAACTATGGTCAGTAGATGATCCTTGTCACTCAGCTATTGATGGAGCTTTTGTTGATAGTCCTGAAGAGTTTTTTCTCTTACAGTTTTTGCATCGTCAGACAGTACCATTAACCCTCCAAACTATTCAAGTATAGCAGCCATTTTATCTTCATACACCTTTCTTTTTTCTTCCCAAGCTTGCTGAGTTTGGCTTAGTCTTTATTCTCTGCTTGTAGCTGAGTGATCTGTGCTTGAAGGGTTGAAGTGGCATCTTGGACTCTTTTCTCTGTGTCTGTTGCCCATCTCGCATGATGATCTTGCACAGCTTTTCATCTCAAGCCATCCATTATTTCCGCGCACTCTTGAATCGTCAGTGTAGTATCAAGGACTCTCATCTCCAGTTTGTGATATTCCTCCATCCATATCTTTACCACATTCAGTAGTGGTACTAATTTTGGGCCAAATTCATTTAACCATTGTTCTACTCCCCTAAATTTGTTCACTACCTCTTGGAATGGCAATAATGTTGGTTCATGTATAAATTGTCATTGCTTTACTGCCTTCAATCTCCTTTCTAACTCGGGGATTGATGTGGTGGTAACTGGAGGCTCCTCAGGGAGAATTTTTTTTTCATTTAATAATTTTTTAAGACTCCCTCTTGGTAACTCGGAGTTTGGTTCTACTTCAATAGCTTGATCTATGAGGGTTTGCTTTGTAGTGGCTACAATTATAGGTTGAGCAGCAGGTTCTATTGGGGTATGGCTAGAAGTAGCCACAACTTGTTGGTCATTTATGGAAGGAATTTCTTCTGTTCTTTCAATATTTGGGCTCACCGGGTCTGCTTCAATAATAGGTGGTAGTGTGTCTGCCTCTGTGGAGTGGGGCATACCAGGCCCTACTGGAAAGTCCAAAGGAGGGTCATAAAGACTGGCTTGGCCTGCAGCTGGAACTCCTGACTCAGTTATTCTTTTTTATACTTGAGAGATAATCTCTACTCTCTCCTAAGGTTGAGTAGAAGTACTCACACCTTCTTACATAACTACTTCTGAGGTTTCAACTTCTGTTGGTTGCTTGATGGCAGTCTCTTCTCGGTCCTCATGAATTTGTGGGGCTTGTGGTGTAGAGGAGGCACTTTTGGTGCAAGGAGGAACTTTTGGTGCTAGGAGTGAGCAGGATTTTCTTTTTATTTTTGGCACCTAAAGTTCTCCTATAGGCTATGATTGTTAAGCCTTCCTCTGCCCTCGATAAGGCTTTTTCCTTGGGGTCTATACTATACCCCGCATTCATCAGTAGATTTGTGATAAGGCCTCTAAATGGCAGAGTCAACTTCTTCATCTGGTATTCTTCTTGACTCAGAGTCTCCCTCACGCTGGCGATTACTTCAAAAAGGTAAGGGGCACATTGAACCAATATCAATTTACCATTAAGTACAATGCCTTGGAGAATAGTGCCCTTCTCTGTATTCCATGACCCATGGGGTGAATAGTCTTATGAATTAGCATGTCGAAGAATTGTAGTGATAAACTTCTTGCTTCTAGGTCCTTTCGAAGGAAGAAGGACCTGTCCCGTGGAGGTTTTCCTAATAGTTTTGTTGCCATTTGGGCAAAGTCAGGGAGGGTATCTGATGGCATCCTCAAAAGGTTGGCCTCTGGGTTATCTTGGGACAATTGTGATATTTTCAAGGGAGCATGCATCACCCTGGAGACCATTTCCTTTGTGATCTAGATCGAAAGTTCATTAATACTAGTGGAGAGGATTGGGGATGATTCCTGGCTTCTTTTGGTCATATTTTAGTAAAACAACCTCACCAATCTAGGATAGACTGGTGTGACTCCTTTCTCTAAGAAATAATTCATCTCGGCATCCTTAAAATATTTAATGGCTTCTCCACTCATTTCCAATATTTCTAAAGACTCAACGTCTACAGCAATTTTAGCTCCCACGATATGGTGTTTCATTGAAGTAGGGAGTCTATCTGCTAGCATTGCAGAGGACGCTGGCTTTTTTCCTTTATCTAATTTCAGCCCCTTTTTATGGACAGACACAGATTCTGTCTCTTTTGTGTTTTTAGGATTTTCTCTTATAACTACCCTAAAAGATTTGGATTTTTTCTTGGGTGGGTTTACTACTTTTGATTTGGCCTTAAGGGTAGTAGACCGTGCAATACAGTTAATGATTGGAGTGTTATCATAACTATTACCTTCTTCCTCTTCCTCTTCCTCTTCCCTTTATCGCTTGCCCGTCTCGTTAGCCATGCTCTTTCTCTTTTCCTTTCTGTAAGAATTAATAAAGCATTATTAATTAATCATGAATTCCATGCATTGAGTGAAAATTTCTTGCACAAACCCTTCCATTAAAATCATTAAAATCGTCACCTTACCTCTTGATGATTGAAACCCTAACTTGTAGATGCAAGATGACATGCACTCAGGGTTCCCAAAATAAAATAGGGGAAGTAAGGGATGCATAGAAAAATAAAATGGTTGGGTTGAGTAGGAGAATGGTTAGGATGAAGAGCCTTTTGAAAAAGAGAGAGAAGGTAAGAGAGAAAAACTAGAGAAGTTGAAAATGGGGCCGACAGCTCCTTTTTTCAAATATGTAGGCCTTGTTTTTAGTGACGACTTGCTTAATCGGTCATCAATTGGGTTTTAACCTAGAATTGTCGGTTGATTTTAGTACGAACCCTCGAATCAGTGAATCATAATCACTACTCTTCACTATTAGACCTAATGACGATCAAGCGTGCATCCATATGATTGTTCACTTAATAATGTACAATAGGTAGGATACTACGACTCATCGTCTTTCAACGATTTGGGTTATAGTATGTTACCTAAACTAAAAAATAAGAGAAAAATATAGTTTACATAATTTACAATTGGTGCTATGAATGAGTCGATAGCTCGACAATCCATGAGGTGTCTATATTTGATTTTGGGGAGCCAATGTCTCCCCCAGGAGTACTTGTCCTCTAGGATTATTGACCGGCTATGTAGGCAATTAGCCACTCTCTCTTCTTACCACTTGAGAAGCTAATTGACCTATCTGGCTTTCCAGCTTTGTGATGGACTGGGTATGTGAGTTGAGTACGTAAGAGAATTGAGTAAGATGATGTAAATCTTTTGAGTGTTGATGCGATTGTTGCTGTAAATCTCGAAGGATTTTAACAACTGTGGCATCAGGTGCATTGCTCTGTGGTCCAAATTGGGTCTGTGCAGCGGGCATTAGAGGTCTTTGGTGAAAAGCTTGAGTCTGAGAAAATCGAGGTTGGACAACTGATGGTGCTTGCTGTCGTCCGCCTGTGGAACCATAATTAAATTCAGGGTGGTTCTTCCATGCTTGGTTATATGTATTTTCATTGTCTCCCCTCTAAAAAGCCATTATTTGTTCACTTTCCACCACCTCTTGGTGGGATGGCGTAGCTAGGTTTTCAGTATACGTCTGAGTCTAGCAATTAGAGTGGCTTTCTAAGGATCTATCCGAGGTGTTAGGTTTGGCACCCATTACTATTGTGATTTATTGTTCGAGGGCCAAAACTTTCGCACTCATATCATCCTCCTTCTTTACTTTATCACTGCTAATATCGTAAAGTCTACCTCTCACAAGCGAGGTGTGGCGAGTGACATCTGGATTAGATCTAAGCAAAGCCTGCTTCTGTTTTGAGTTATTGGCCAGTTTCTCGAATAAATTCCAGGATTGGTCACCGTTCTGAGTCATTAAGGCTCCTCCACTCACGACATCGACTGTAGACTGGTTAGTCTCAGTCAACCCTTGGTAGAAACTTTACGCCATCGACTAATTTGGTACCTTGTGATGAGGACACTTCCATAACAAATCCTTCATCCGTGCTTAGCTCTCATGAAATAATTCTCCTGGCTTTTGCCTGAAGTCTTGAATTGCTTGGCGAATTTGGTTAGTTTTACCAATTGGGAAGTACTCGCCCAAAAACTTGGACTGCAATTCCTCCCACGTGGTAATGCTTTTGGCAGGGAATGAAATTAACCATGCCTTCACCCTATCCTTGAGAGAGAATGGGAACAAATGTAGTTTTATGGCCTCTTTATTGGCAGTCGATAATTGCAGCACTGTGCAAAGCTCTATAAAGTCCCTGAAATGCTGGTAGGGATCTTCTCGATCAAGTCCATGAAAGGTTGGTACAAATTGAAGTGTATGGAGCTTGATTTCATAATTTTGACCTGCAGGCACCTCTGGTATAACTATATAAGAGGGCTAAGTCAAAGCTATTGGGCTGGAATGTACTTGGATTGACAAATCGTTAGCCATAACTAAGGATTCTCTTGTGGGTATACGGTGTGATGCTAAATTTTGCAAGAGTGTTCTTTCCAATTCTGGATCATGCTCGAAGAAGTCTAGGCTTCTAGATCGGGTGTGATGCATACAAAAAGAACAATTATATTTTTGTATTTATATTTGTATTTTATTTTTATTCTAGAAGGCAGGGAGAGAAAACAAATCTAAGCCTCAAGCTTCTCTGATCAGGGGAAGTTGAAACTCCAGTTCATCACTCTGAATAAACTTGCAAAAGATTAAGAAGTGATCAAAGAAAATTGAAAATATAAAAAAATATAAAAGGAGAAAGATAAATACTTATTTTCTTAAATTAATAATAATTACCTATCCCCGGTAGTGGCGCTAAAAACTTGTTAGCGACTTGTATGTATCATCTTTAATTAAGTCTTAACCTATTGCAAGCGCACAATGGAAATTGTAGAGCTAGTATAGGATCGTTCCCATAGAGATAGGTTAAACAATATTAATTTAATTTTTATGAAAATGTAAACTAATCTTTTAAGATCCTAATCTACTGGAGAAATATGAATAAAGAATTGTTTTTAAACTAAATTTGCAGAAAATAAATCCTAATCCTCCTTCAGATTATGGTCATCAATCACAATCTTCAACTATCGGATATTTATGAATTTAAACAGTACCGTTACACTATATATCAAGTTTTCTATCATTGGTTGTCAATCAATACTAAAATCCTATCAATACAGATTTAATCTAATCAACAATCTCCTAAAACTTGGGCATCAATCAAATTCTAGAAAACTGAAGATGGAAAAGTAAAAACCGTTACACTTATCTACAAACTTCAACCTGAGTCGTCAATTCAAATTAAAATTTGAAGATGTTTACAAAGCAAGAAATAAAAGAAAATAAAATCTAAACTAGAAAGCAAAAGTAGAACCATCCACAGGATTGATCTTTCAGCTTCCTCAGCCTTGGTTGTCAGGCAAGACCTTAGAGAACTGTGGATGATGTTACTTTGTAAATCATAAACTACTTTGATTAGAATAAACCACAGACCTCAGTTGTCAATTGATGTTGTAAAATTCTTCAATGCTTATTCCTACACCGAGCTCTATGATTTATAGATCATAAGGAGTCAGTTTTCAAGACTTCTAATTCTAATAAAAGAAATAACTAGAAATAAAACTATCCTAATATAACTCTACTTCTAACTTTATCTTTCCTTGCTTTCCTTTTGTTGATGCGCTTCTAGATTGTTTTCTAGTAGAGATCTTCTGGAGTCTATATTCATCAATCTTCTCAGATCCGTGATATGCCAAACTTCTACTTTAAGAGTTCTTCTAATTCAGTGTGTGGTGGTGTAATTTTTACGTGATCATCAGCAACAGTATTAGCAATGAGAAGCTTTTTCTGTAAAATCATAAATCATGATTTTCTTTCTTCTATTATAGTTTTCCTTAGAAAATCGTAAATCCCAATTTTCAATTTCTCACACAGCTTTCTCTTAGTTGACGATTCTTTGGATTACGATTGATCATTTTCTTCTTTGTATCGCCTTTACATTGAGCGTCTTCTAGAGAATCGTAAATTATAATTTCTCATTTCTCTTTGGCTTCAGCACTCAATCGTAAAATACGATTTCTTGTCTTTCAGCATATAACAAACCGTCTTTCTATGCTTAATCATCTTTTTACTGCTCTTTTGAGTTCATTATGATGAATATTAATACTTTAGCTCTCTTTTACTGATTTTCCTTAATATATGTACATCATTAACTTATTAGTAGCAAACTAAGTCCTAGTATCACTAAGTTAAGGGTATTAAAATGGTATATTATGTGACTGATCAGGGTCCTGCACGAGCTTTTAAAGAAAGAGCAGGTCAGAGCTGATGTTGTAGAGACAAGAGCTGGTGTTGCAGCGTGTGAGGTTTTTTGTCTGGAAGGAGCCCTGAGTGATACCCTTGGTGCTACTGATGCTTCCCGAAAGCGATATAGGGGCCTTCATGGTCGCTGAATGACTGATCGGAATACTCGCGAGGATGCTTTACATGCAAAGATTCATGTCTTAAAGCGCAGTTAGGTCGTTGACCTGGTCCAGCACATACTTTTTGCATAGATCAAATACCATAGGAAGGGGCATAAGAACCCCTGATAGATATCTTTTTGGTATATATATATATATATATATATTTGTCTCTCTTTTCACTTTTTTGTGAAGGTAACGAGTTGGGTACCACAATGATTTTCTTTTTAAGATGTGGTGCGAGTAAAGTGTAAAGATGAAAATGGAAAAGGGAAATCTATTATCTTTTTCTGGTTTTCTTTATATGTATAAAAATGGAAAAGGGAAATCTTTTATCTTATATAAGTATCTTTTCTTCTATCTCTCTTTTTTTTTATGCCTTGACAATGAGGTGAGGTAACAGGTCCCATTTTGAGCATAGCCGAACCCATTCATAGTCGGACCTAAGTGAGGTTCAAAACTTTTACCAAGGTCAGAATGTCCTCCCTTTAGGTTGAATCAACCTTTTATCCTTACCTCGGGTCATGCGTCGGGCATTGAAGTCTGGAGGATCTGCTTGATTAAGACCTGATTTGAGTGAACATGAGCGGCCCAGTTGGCAACCAGATAATCGAGAATGTAACCAAGGGAGTAACTGAAGATTTTCTTCTTTTTCTTTTCTTTTTCTCTTAACTTTTTTAGTCACAGCGCCCAAGATGGGTTTTCTCCATGCCGGTTATCACCCCTTTTTTACCCGTAGTGCCCCTTCAGGTTTTCACTACGTCCATAGATATGCATTTTTTACCCCAAGCACCTTTTCAAGTTTTACAAGCTTGCTATTTTTACCCGAGGAACCCCTTCAGGTTTTCACTACGTCTATTTTACTTTGAGCTTGTATATTCTTTTTTTTTTTTTTTCAAAGGCCAAGACATGGACGTCGACTCCGTCATAGCCAGCTAGATGGAATTCTTTTGTTGTCTCATAGCTTGGCTCTTACTGACTCAACGGATACTGTGACTAAAGAGGGCTTTCTTCAAAGATATATCTTGGCCATGGGTTTGAAAGGGATAGGTTGGGAATTTTGAAGGTATTCTCGGGTTTAAAAGGATTCCTTGGTTGGGTGTTATGCACTAAAAAGCACCACTTTTCACCTCTTAACCTAGCCTTTGATGGACCTTGCAGCCCACTAATAATCATTTGTTAAGTATATTTTGTAGTTAGTATTAAAATGTGCAGCTTAATATAAAACCCTGATTTTTTGGCCCAAAGAGAGAGAATACAAGCAAAGATGACAGCTAAGCCAAAGCCTAATGGAACACCTTGATAGTGCTCAACATGGTGACTCACTGTTGTTGATCATCATTAACCTAAAGTCTAGCAGATGACTGAAGTCAGCTGAGAAGAAAGGATGCTGCAATAGCAGCAAATGTAATGCAGCAAAGTGTCAAGAAATAGACCTTGCAGAGTTGAGGACCCTCCTCGCAAAGCTAAAGATGCAGTGGAAGAAGCTCTCGCGCAAATAGGCCACACAGTCAAGAGGAGAGCTATAAAGAAATCGCGAAGATCTCACAATGTAAAACCTTTAAAATTTATGGTCGCGAAGCTCTCGTGGAGATCAAGCCTCAAAGCAGCCGTGCGAGGAACCCAGTTGTTGGAGTGTATGCCTTCCCTTAAATGAGGGTCTAAAATCATCAATAAAACTAGGCAAAACACACTCACACAGACCTGTAAGTAATCAGGGTCTGTTGTAGCAAGTTTTATAAGAATTGTGAATAAGGGAATGTCCACAGGGAGGTTGGTTTAAAAATATGATAAATCTCAAGATCTGTATGAGATCTGGCACCCTAACTATTGCTAAGTTAGCTAAAAGACAGGGGAGAGGTTTAAAATGGATTGTCACTTAAACTAAGCTAAAATTAAATATAGACTAGCTTGGATCGAGTTTGGGAACTTAGATCTTGCAGGGGAAAAGAGTAAAGAAAATAGAAAATAGAGAAGAGTAGCTTGGAGATTGGTCTTCACTGAAATCATATTTAATTAATCATGCTACAGAGGTTCAGACTACACATTTCCCTCAACTGGCTATAAGCACAGCTGCAGGGCAAAAAGCTCCACTTCAAATCGCAGGATCCACCTGGTCTTAAGGCTATGATCTGTCCACTTTAATGGTCATAGACCATCCTATAGACTTTATCGAATCCATGGATTTGTAGCAGACGAATCCAATTGGAGCCTGAGCTTGGACTAATCTTAAGGTTATGATCTGTCCACTTTAATGGTCACAGACCATCCTAGGGATCTCCTCCAAGGATAAAGCATCAATTAGAACAATTAAAACTACTACAGATGCTGCAATTCCTAGGTCACAGACTCAAGGAATCATAGGAGCATTAGATCCAGGGAGATCGGGTGGTATCTAAGAGGCCTACCAGTTAAGTGGGTGAGCTGATCTACAGACTCCTCTACAAAAATTTGATTGATCACCAAATAAAACCAAAGGAACTTTAGATCTAATTAAAGCATTAAAATCAGCATTTACATTGCAATCAAAATCACTCTATAATGGAAATACTCTCAGATCTGTAGTCTGTGCAGCTGGGAACCCACAATAGCAATCTTAACCTTACCCAATTATAGATCTAACCTCTCTCCTCGCTAGTCCAGGAGAACTAGCCAACCATTGTTGGGCTAAAGGAGGGAAAATAGAAGTGCTCTGCAAGCACTAATCTCCCAAATTTGGCTCAGATCTCGATCCCCCCCCCCAATTGCAATTGGGGGTCTCTATATATAGCTTTTTCCTCTATTTTTCCTGCCAAAAATCCCTTTTAGAAGGTCCTTAGAGTTTGTTAGAGTTCTCTTAGAGCACGTGGGTTAGTTAGGGTTTCCTAGGGCATCTTTTAGAACCATCGTGCCGGTCACCAAGTGCCTCGAATTGCGTGTAGCAGGTCACCAAATCACAACGTGTGCACAACTGAATTTCTGAGAAGTTCTGCACACGATTTTGATAGGTTCAGGAAGCTTTCGACAGGTTCAAATAGAGCTTTTCTAGTCCTTTCGCTAGGTTCTCTGATCTCTTTGATAGGTTCCAATAGGATGAGCCTTCTCTTAGAGTTTCAGCATTCTCAGCCCTTGGCCTAGAGTATTCGACAGGTTGGAGGGGCTCTTCGATAGGTTGGAAAACCATTTCGACAGGCTCCGCTTTGCATGCTATCATTTCGATAGGTTTGCTCTCACTCCTATCGAAAGGTTCAAGTTCCCTTTGATAGGTTCTGTTCCAGCGTCTTCATCTCGATATGATGGTTTCTTCCTTCCTTTCAGCTACTCGATAGGTTCTTAGATCCTATCGAACTCCTCAATCAATACAAATCCATCCTTCTTCTGCCTTCAGATCCTATCGAAAACCTCTTCAACTGCATGAATTCTTACTTTCTTTGCTTTCAGCTCCTATCGAAGTCTTCAGGTGACCAATCGATAGGATGTTTTCAGCCTGTTTTCACTTCCTTCGCCTTGCCCTACTATAGCCACACGCTCCAAGGGTCCAGCGATGTGCTACGCTCTGGTGTGCTGTTGTTGGGTTTGTCTTGTGCTGAGAGATAGCCCCTTTTTGGGCATTCTTGAGTGGTTTTCTGTATTAGTGTCCTCTTTTATTGTTGTCTACAAAATGCACTTGACAAAAGCTTATTAGTGTGCTCACAGGTCTATCAATGGTCAGGTTAAAGGGTGAAAAGTGACATTTTTTACCACTTAACACACCCCCAAACCTAAGCTTTGCTAGTCCATGAGCAAAGGAGAATAAAAAGAATTAAAATGCCACTTTCGTAGGGAGCACGGATGCATTTAGCATATGCACCAAGCCTTTTAAACCCCTAGGTGATCCCTAGTGGAGGAGTGAAGTCTCCTGAGGGTTTTTAGTGAAGGTACCCACAAACTTCTCCAATTAGGTTAGTTAATAATAGTGCATCCTGCTAAACAAAGTTTCAGTGAACTAGAATAAATTCTCATCATGTCTTTTCAGTTCTAGAGGGCTTTTGGCCAAAAAATCACCAATTTAAAACATGAAATTTTACAGTAATTCCTTCATCATCGATCAGTTCGTGTCAAGGCATTGTGTCTGAAGATTGGTGCATGGCTTACCTTTCACTTGAGAATTCTGTTTTGATACTACCCCCATCAAATTGGATTTCAAGCCCAAGTCTCACCAGGTTTATTAACTCACAACAAAAATGAAGGGTGTAGAATTTCACACAGCTAAAGAGCAGTTACAGTCCTCAAATAGGGCTGTAAGTATGAGCATAGGCATTGCTCTAATTTTTGAAATTTTCTAACTCTTTTCACCATAGATTACACAATTCTTTATCTCCACATGACAGCTCAATTCATTTCAAATCAGTAAGGTCTTTTTATTGGATTGTAATGTGGCTTAGGAATGAGGTTTGTAAAAGAATGAAAGGGTAAAAGGGATTCAAATTGAGAAATCAGTAAAGGTAAGGAGATGATTCCTGACTTCACCTTCTTCATTTCAGCACAATTCCATCTACTTCTTGAATTTTCAGATTTGAAGTGACCAGTTTCTAATCCTCTTTTCAATTTTTCAATGAAATGACTTCTCTTTCTCATTTTTTTTTTGTTTGGGTCAGAATGCCACAAATACCTGTTAAGATATTTTGAGTGCTTGCTACTGACTTTATTGGAGACAGTGATAAGAATGTGGTGAATGAAAATGAATGAAAGGTAGATTAAAAATGACATAGCAGCAAGCCTAAAATATGCATAGTCCTACAAATTACAGGGCCTGTTGTAGCAAGTTTTAATAAGTAAGAGTTTGTCCCACAAGGAGGTTGATCTAAAGCTCCAAGGGAGCTATCCTTAGTAGGCCCTCTAGATCTGACTACAGATCTGGCAATCCTAAATGGAAGGGGATTTAGGGTCACTATAATCTAAATTCTAAGGTATCCTAATGTCTAGATTACAGAAAGGGTTAAGAAGGATGGTGGAGTGAGAAAAATAAATATAAAAGGGTGAGAAGTATGTTATTAGGTATAGATTTGATGAGTCTTGTAACTCAGACTCAGATCTGCTGCTATAGAAATCCTGTCCAATGGTTACATTATCACCAAAGAGGAGAAAGAATCCAACTCACCCCTGTTCCATGATCCAATCCCTTAAGGCTATAACCTCTCCACTTGAATGGTCACAAACTATCTAATAGGGGAACCACAATCCAGAGATGGGTCAGAACAAGTTTATCATTGTAGGCACTACTTCATCCAGGCTACAAGCTCAAGAATCCATAGGAACCTCATCCTCTAATGTTCTGTGTGTGGGGCTAGGCCTACAAAGTGCACAAGCCTGGACACACAGGACTAGTAAGAGTTTGAGTACTAGCTTTTAAGCATGGTTGTTCACTGCTTTAGAAAGACTGCAGTGATCCAGTCACAAGCCTACAATCTCTACAGCCAACTCAAATCTGCAATCTGATGGTGGATCTATTCACTATAGGGGAGTCTGTCACTGCACAATTTCTCACAAGGCTACAAGCACAAGTGCAGAGAAGAAGAATCTGTCTTAGTTCCATGAATTGGCCTCACCCTAGGGCTATAATCTGTCCACTTGAATGGTCACAGACTATCCACAGAGGCTATCCCCCTCACAAAGGTCTAAGACAGAAGAAGAACATTGCTGCCGCCACCATGTTCACAGGGCTACAAGCACAAGATCCCATGGGGATTCAGATTTAGTGGGTCCTGTGGTGGGGGAAGGCCTACAAAGTGCCTAACCTGGACACACAGGTCACTTAGATCTAACTAGTACCTTAGAAACAATCCTCCATTGCTTACGAAACAACTTAGCAATGGAGGATCTCAAGGCAATAGCCTGTACAGCACAACTCACAACAAAAACAACATCCCATACATGCAACAGATCCTATTACAAAAACTCCATTAAAATCTATACCAGATAATCATATAAAAGGCATAGTCAGCAAATGCTGGACTATGGAGAGAAAGAAAAAAGAAAAATAAGAAAACTCCTAAACCCTAACCTTAACCTACTGTAATTCTATAGTTGGTTTTTGCAAAAGAAGCATAGAAGTTAAGTCCCAAAGTGAGTCGATCCTCAAACCTAAGCTAGGCTTAGGCTTATATAGCAGTCAGATTCCCCTCCAATTAGGGTTAGGAAGACACTAATTTCTCAATGTAATTGTGGCCCATTCTTGTCCCTTGGATGCCTTGGGGCATGTGCACAGCGATTGAAGCATTGGAGTGCGTGCCTTAATTGCTAGAGATTCCCAGATTGCCCTTGCAGAAGTGGGGAGAAGTTTAGAATTTGATCCTTGCTGGGTAGAAACGATTTCAAATCTTTCTGCATGGTAGAATTGGCGTCACGTGGTTGAATTGACTTGAAATTCATGCAGTCACAGGATTAGCATTTTAGTCATCGCGAAATACAAATGGCTATCGCGAGATTGCTCTTTCAGCTTTGAATGGCGCAGGGATTGCTCGCGTAGTTTGTCCCTTGGTGAATCTTGCGAGAGATCCTCGCGAAGAAGCAGTGTTCATGAGTTTCTGGGTCGCGCGAGCATTTCTCCGAAGGTCTGTATCTCGCGGCCACTGTGCGACAGCTGCGCACAGAAATACCTGAAGCTCTCTCCTGAGTGAGTCACACGAAGCTTAACGGTTCTTCTTTTGAGTTGCGTAAGACTGCGCGAATGCTTTTGACTGAGCCTCGCGAGGACCTCGTGAAGCCTGCTTTTCAATTCTTTCTGGCACCAAATCGCGCGAGAACGATGCGCAAACTATGCGACCAGTTGTTGTGCTTCCTCCAGAAGACCGCGATAACTGTGCGAAGGTATTATCTGTGGCTCAATTGAACCCAGCGACATTTGCACAAGGCATTCTTCTTGGTATATTTCTGCTTGGATGTGCCTATGCTTCAGCCAACTCTCTGTCTGGGTTCATCCTTCGTTTTGCTGAGGTAGTTCTAGGGCAACAGTGAGCTTCTTGGCATGGTTAGGGGTTTATTGGCAGCTGCTATTTATTATCTGTAGAACAGGCTTAAAATGCTTTTATTAAATGATTAAGGGTCTAACAGAGATTAAGTTAAGGGGTGAAAAGTGGTACTTTTCAAGCCTTAACACACCGCCAAACCTAATCTTTGCTAGTCCCTTAGCAAAGCTGTAATTAAATGCCACTTTTGTAGGGATCGCGGATACATTTAGCATATGTACCAAGCCTTTTAAACCCCTAGGTGATCCCTAGTGGAGGAGTGAAGTCTCCTGAGGGTTTTCAGTGAAGACACCCACAAACTTCACCATTAAAATTAGTTAAGTGTAGTGCAGATAATGACAACACAGATTCAAATGTTTAAAGTTTCACTCTACACCCATTTAATACTTAGAGGAAACTGCAGCAATGTTTGCAGGCCATTCAGAACTTAAAAGTTAACATGTGTTTGCCTGACCACCATTTATTTAACATTAGAATTTCAATGTAGGAAAATCAGTACCCAGCTTGCCTTTGATTCAAGATCCAGGTTGGATACCACCCTAAAGAGGTAAAAATTCAGACCCAATTCTCACTAGGGCTATCTCTCAACATTAATAACCTGAGGGTGTTCCTAACCTCAACAGCTCAAGAGCAGTTGCAGACCCCAAATGGGTTTGCAAGCATGAGCATAGGCCAAGCTTCTAATTTCTGACATCTTCAAGGATTTTCACCATAGATTGAGCAACTCTTCATCTTTACATGACAGCTCTTTTGACTTTGGATCCACAAGGTCTTTTAGAATGGGTTGTAATGTGGCTTATGGCTGAGGGGTGTAAAGAATAAAAGGGGTAAAAAGGGAATCTAAATTGAGAAATCAGCAAGGTAAGGAGTGGTTCATGACTTCACAACCTTCATTCCAGTAAAAACTTCATCTTCCTCTTCTATTTCAGAGACAAAGTGGCCAGCTTCTCTTCTTTTCAATTTTCAGATGATGATGTTCTCTAGACTTCTCTTTTTTTTTCTCTTTTTATTTGCTTTATTCATTCTTTTGATGAAATGCCACACAACTGCCATTGATACACAGCTATTCACAAGTTGCTTTTCTTCACCTTCCACAGAATATTGGATCATTCTCAATATCTTTACCTCATTCTCCTTTACCTTCTAAATTCTCAGAGTGAGGGTAAGGTTGACTCAGGTATTGAGGTTAAGGTGTAATTTTTCTGGTGTTTGTGAAAGAAAAAATATGATTTTAAGGCTCAACTAGTGTATGCAAAAGGGCAGATTTTAAAAGGTTGGATTTTTAGGCTCAAACTGTCCAAATGAGGGCCTTGGATCATTTCCTTAGTCTCATGAGT
Organism: Chloranthus sessilifolius; assembly: GCA_021018995.1. NCBI lineage: Eukaryota > Viridiplantae > Streptophyta > Magnoliopsida > Chloranthales > Chloranthaceae > Chloranthus > Chloranthus sessilifolius. The sequence continues at coordinate 51,847,643 of CM037598.1, forward strand.
GCTGTCAATTAGTTTTGATTTGGAGTTGCACAACTTCTAGTGAAAAAGTCTTGATTCACTCAGTCCTTAGAGCAGAAATAATGCCAAAAACACTCTTTAAAAGAAAATGATGGGCCCAAATCTCACTAGGTATGGTCTTCAATTTTAACTCATGGGGTGTATTTTGGTCTGTTTCTCTCCTCTTAGGCTCGCTGAGTACTTAACTCAAATAATTTTCTAATATTAGTTTCATGGTGGTGTCAAGATCAACTTTTATCTGTTTCCAAAAGTCTACCAAATATTGAAATTTTTACATGTTTCCTCATTGTATCAAGTTAAGTGAAAATTAACTTTATTCATCCCAGTTAAACCACCATTACTGCACTAAAATTAACTATTCTATTAGCAGACTGCCACACCCCCAAGTCATTCAGAGCCGTGTCCTCACTGGTTCAGAGGTGATAAAAAGTAGTAGAATCCAAGCAGATAGACAAAAATAAACACAGAAGAAGAGAGAGAAATAGAAAATGCAAACGGAGCAGTATGAAACTAAAAGAGACTTGCATTAAAATAAAAAGAAAATATAATAAAAAGATTGAAAAGGAAAAGACAAAATGGGGGGGGGGGGGGTCAATGTGTAGCCGGGGGAGGGTTTGAGGAAGATGGAAGGGGAGATGCAGGTGTTGCCATTTTTTTCTTCTTCGTTTCTCTCTTCTCTCTTTTTCTCTTTTTCTTTTCCTCCTTGGCAAGGATCTGCTGGACCTTGTCAAATTCATCCCAGAGAAATTGCAAGGGGTCCGGCTCCTTTGGCGGTGGGGGATCTTCCCAGATGGGGTAGAATTTGATTAGAAACCCGAAGGAGGTGTCATCCGCCATTTGTGTGAGGAGGTATGGACTTCTAGGGGTAGAAGAGGAGGGATGAGATGAAAAGGGACTGATGGCCGGTTTAAAAGAGAGGGACGAGGGAACATGAATCGGCGGAATTGAAATTGCGCCCCTTTTCAAACTTGGCAATAAATGAGTGTTGTGTGGGGAAAGAAGAAACACACAACTGGCTCTTTGGAAAAGAGAAGGAGCATTAACTAATTGTCGAAAGATAGGCATGGTATTTAAAGAGGTAAGTGTATCCCGTGGGGATCCTCGCGAAGAGCAATTAGTGATGAGTAAAGGACATTTCTCGTGCAGTTGAGTTGGGAATCTTCGCGAGGTAGCCTAACATGGCTCATCAATTTGAAGAAGAAGCCATTGCAATCCCTGAGGTAGGTATTTGCACAAATTTATATAGCCACCATCTCCATCTGTCCTCCACACAGATTACTATTGCAAAGAAACATATCCTCCCTAAACTTTTCCCATGAATGGCAAAAAGAACAAAATGAAAACTAGCAAACAAACTGAAAGAAGCACACAGAACAGAGTAATAGACAAAAACTAGCAATTCTATTAAAGTGGAAGAAAATATTTACAAATGTAGTTACAAGAAGAAAAACCTAATCTATAATCTAAAAACTGGGATCTAATCTGATTCCAAATCTGTAAGGAAATCCTAGCCCATCCTTTTAGCTTGTGCCTTAAGGGCAGCTCTGTCTTGTTTCTTCTTTTCCTCCCTCTCCATTTTCTTTTCAGCTGGTGTTTTCTTTGCAGTTGGAGCTTTAGGTGCCCTCACCCTTACTTTTGGTTGCATGGGAGCTTTTGGTTCTTTGGGTTCTTGAGGGGCTTTTCCTTTGCGCTTAGCAGGGGGGTGGCAGGGGATTTTTCTTTGCCTTTGCCTTTGGCTTCTGCTTCTGCAGTGGGGACCACTGGGGATTTTCCTTTTCCTTTAGCTTTGGGTTCCTCAGTGGGGACCACTGGGGATTTCCCTTTTACAGTGGACTCAGGTTGGGCAGGGCCTGTGCCTCTTCAGACTGGGCAATAGGCTCTTTGCCAAATTTTAAAGGGACAGCTTTGGGAGCAGACCTCTTAGCAGTGACTTTCCTCCACTGAGGATAAGTTTGCTTCTGTGGTGGTTCAGCAGAGACCGTGGAAGGGGTAGGTTGCTCTGTAGTTGGAGGCTGATCCGTAGGAGGTGAAGCAGGAGCTTTTCCTTTATCTTTCTGGGGCTTAGGTGGTGCCTCCTCAGACTGGGCAGGTGGAGCTGGAGTAGTAGTTGGCTCAGGCTCAGGCATTTGAACAGAGATGGGGTTGGCTGCAGAGGGACATTTCTGGCAACAACCAATGCGGATTCCAATGAGGCTATCTTGATTTGATATTTGAGGATGTCAGTCTCATGGATCTCCTTTTGGATTTTTTAGATTTCCTGTGCATTGTTAAGTCATTTTTCAAGCATTCTTGCCCGGGCATTCGCTGCAGCAACATTGGATTTCTCATACTTCCAATTTATCTGATGATAAGTAGCCGTAGCCTTGGCCTTTTGGTAGGCGTCCAAAATATTAGTCCACCCCAATGAGATGCCCAGAAGCTACTGTCAGTGTTCTTCCATCATTTTATCAATCTGCTCCAGCAAGGGGGTCTCAATTGATTGGCGAAGCTTGGCCATGCCCCTCAGGACATCCTTCCTCAGGTAAGCATTATCTCTCATATGATGGAGGATGGTGAGGTAGGGAGGGCTATAAAAATGATGTTTTAGGGCGATAGGAAGATAGGAGGTGGAAGGAGCAAAGTGTGCTTGGTCCTGGGGGGGAGGAGGGGGAATGATAGTAGGGAAGTCAAGTTATGGGGGAATGAGGTCAGGTTATGGGTCTTTTTTTGTAGATTTGGTAGAGAAGGTGGGAGGGGGCAGGATAAGAGGGGGGATGGAGGGTATAGGGGGAAAGGAAAATGGTGTAGGCTTAATAGGAGTTGAGGGTGATGGGGGATGGAAAATGGGAATTGTGAAAGGGATTAAAGGAAATGGGTGGGTAAGAGTTAATGGTGATGGTGGGGGGGGTAATGAGTTAGGAGGGAAGTCGGTTTATGTCTGTCTGTCACTGGACAGGACCAAGGGGTGAAGTGGGTGGTGGAGGGATGGGTGGGTTAGTTAAGGTGTGTAGGGTGGATTGGATGGAGGTTAGTTCAGTTTGCATCTGATCCTATTTTTGGGTATTGGTGGATAGCTAAGCTTGAATTTCTTGGATAAGGGAAAGGATAAGGGGTAGTGTGTCAGGGATAGGAGGTTGGGTATGTGAAGAAGAGGGTACGGGTTGGAAAGGTGAGGAAGGTGCATGATGGAAAGTGGAGGGAGGAGAAGAGGGGGGTTCTGGGGAGTGATGTTGGGAGGTAGTTGGGGAGTCTGGGAGAGGGGTGTAGTAAGCTGGTATTGTTTCAAGGAAGGTAGATATAAAGGCTTGGAATCCTATGGATGTGTTAAGGGTTAAGTCGATGTCTGTGAGGGGGGGTGTAGTAGATATGGCTGGGGTGGTGGTTTCTACAAGGTGGGGTGTGTCAATGGGGATAGAGGGGATTGAGGGTGGTGTCTGGGAGATAGTTGGGATGGTCTCAGTGGTCTTTCATTTTTTGTAGGAGATGAGTGGGGGGCTGGTAGGCTTAGGTAGAGATAAGGGGAGAATTGTGGCTATGTATTGAGGTAAGGTAGGGGATGGTGAGTCCTCCCATGGACCAAGCACAGGTGAAGGGAGAGTGGGCATGGAGAATGGAAATAGAGGGGGGTGAGAGATGGATGCAAGAGGGGTGGTGGATGCAGGGGTAACAGGTGCTGCTGCAGCTATGGAAGTGGTAAGCTCTCGGGGCAGCTCCTTTGTAGCAGGGATGGATCCTGATCCGACTGCCTCTTCTGCTTGCTTGGGCAGAGCCTGAGCCTCAACTTTCTTCTTTTTCTGGCCTCCCATCAAGCTCCTGCTGATTCCCCATTGCCTTTTGGCAAAGGTAGTAGGGGAAAGGGTGGTGGTCTGCTCAGTCCTTCCTATCTTGTAGCCCCCCTTGATCAGCAGCAAGGTAATGATTCGTGCATAGGGTAGAGTGTGAGGCTTCTTGTTTAACCCTAACTTCTCCACCACATCTTTTATAGCCTCAAAAATTAGCCAGGCTGCATGGAAGCCATGGCCCATGTGATAGGAGTAGACAGCATCCGCAATGGGGGTTCTCCTTTCTTGCTGATGTCCTGAGCAATATATGTTCTTCCGCAGGACTTGGTCAATGAACAACAGTTCAGGTTCTAGTTTCCTTCTTCTGATTGAGTCCCCGATGGCTTTTAATCCTCTAGTTAGGGCCCGTGTAATTGTATCAATCGATGCACTCAGAGGGGGGCCATATTCACAGCTAGGATTGAATGTTGCTGGGATGCCCAACACTTCAGCAATCATCTTGGGGCCTACTAACATATCAAAGTCGTCAATCAGCACCAGCAAGCACCCTTGTCCATCGTTGTCCTACTTGACCTTGATGTGCTGATAAAATAGCTGCACTAGCCTGGGGTAGGCTAGTGCTGGAATTCCTCTCATCAATGGCATCAGGCCCGCTTTGCTTATAAACTGTACTGCAGGGGCAGAGAGAGGTTCTTTCTCAAAAAAGGATACATCAAAGGCTCTTTCAGGCTCCAATGGAATTGACTCCATGAGCTCAGAAGGAATAGAGAACTTAGTGGTTGGTACCGCCGCCTCCTCAACCATTTCCTTTCCTTTTTTGGGGGACTTTGAAGTCTTGGCCTTTTTAGGGGTGGTCTCTCCAGGGTCCTTGTCCTTCCCTTGTCTCTTCTGTGTAGATTTTGGAGCCATGTCTAACTCTGTCCTAAAGTGTGAGAAATGGAGGCTGAAATCTAGGGTTTGGTTTGATTTGACGCACAGGGCACATCAAGATCTATGAGCAGAGGGTAATGGATGGGGGTGATGTTAGGAACAACTCTATAGAATTGTGAAGTGAATGATGAACTGCAAGAGTGATGCTGGAGGGGAGAGGGGAGAGCTCCAGAAGCTAGGGTTTCGCAGAGGGAAGAAGGATGAAAATAATGAAAAAGGGACAAAGTGTGGGGTTGAAATACTTATCGCGAAGCTCGGCACGCTTTGGAACATCTGGTCACGGGTTTGGAAATGAACCTAGTGAAGGTGTTGATTACAATTGGATTGCGCAACAATCTCTCAAGTTGTCCTTGGAGCGTGCAACAGAGTGAGATTAATTCATGTGAATCACGCGAGCAGCTCCTAGGTTTCTTTTAGATTGCGCAAAAAGCTCTGAGGTTCATTTTGAATCTTGCGACAGACTTAGAATCTTACGATAGTAAATGAAGTATTTCTGTTGAATTACGTGAGAGTCTCCCAGTTTACCTTATGAACCTCGCAACAGCCTGATAATCTTGCGATAACTACTAAATAGCTCGATGTGGACCGTGCGAGAGGTTGTCAGGCACACATGAATCTCGCGATAGGCATTGAATGTTTCTATGCAAATTGCGCGACATGCTCCCAAGCTTCCTTTTTATCCTCGCGATAGCTTTTGAATCTCGTGATAATCTCCCAGACTTTCATTTTGGACCTAGCGACAGTAAGGTATAAAATAGAGAGCATGTGCTCTCTATTCTGCCCCTTTGCCTATTTGCTTGTGGTTGGATCCAAGGCATGACTCTCTCCTATGGCTACCTCTAGACACATGTAAACTCAATCATCCAATCAAAACAACCTCCCACATTAGGCATGCAACAGAAGCTATTAATTGAAAAATAGTAAGAATGAAACCATGCATCAAAAGTTCAAAATAGATTGGTCCAGATTCATATAAGACCATGAACAAATCCTAAAGAATAGAAACAAAAGAAAGTAAGATAATCAACCAAAAACAACATACATATGATACAGTAATGACACACTTGTGGATCAATTTGAAGAAGGATCTTCTTGAAGGTGAATGGTGTTCATGGGTTCAACAGGTTTTTCAAAACAAGGCTTAAGCCTCTGACCATTCACTTTCAAGGTTCTCCCAGACTTGGGATCCTTGATTTCCACAGCACCAGATGGGGAAACATGCATGATAATGTAAGGACCTTCCCATCTGGATTTCAATTTGCCCGAAAAAAACTTATGTTTGGAGTTAAACAACCGAACCTTATCACCAGCAATGAAACTCTTTCTCAACAGCCCTTTGTCAAAGAAAGTTTTGGACCTTTCCTTGTAGATCCTGGCATTGGCATACGCATCCATCCTTAGTTCTTCCAATTCGGACAGCTGCAGTGACCTGTGAAGACTAGCAGGAGTTAGATCTAGATTTAAATGTTTGTTGGCCCAATAGGCCCTGTGTTCTAACTCCACTGGGAGATGACAGGCCTTGCCATAGACCAGTCTGAATGGGGACATACCAATGGGGGTCTTATAGGTAGTCCTATAAGCCCATAGGGCATCATTAAGCTTGTCAGCCCAATCCTTCCTATTAGTCCTCACAGTCTTCTCAAGGATATGCTTGATCTCCCTATTTGAAATTTCAACTTGCCCACTGGTTTGTGGGTGGTAGGGAGTAGCAATCCTATGGGTGACAGAATATTTCTTGAGCAAGCTCTCAAAATTTTTGTTACAGAAATGGCTCTCCCCATCACTGATAATGGCTCTAGGGGTACCAAATATGGAGAAGATATTCTGCTTTATGAACTTGAGGACAACCTGATTATCATTAGTTCTTGTGGCAATGGCTTCTACCCATTTGGAGACATAGTCGCCTACCACTAAGATGAAATGAAAACCATTTGAAGGAGGAAAGGGGCCCATAAAGTCAATACCCCACACATCAAACAATTCTACAAAATGGATGGGCTGTAAAGGCAGTGAATTTCTTTTAGACAGCCCTCCTAGTTTCTGACATCTTTCACAGGTCTTGCAGTGTGTATTGGCATCTCTGAAAAGAAAAGGCCAATAGAACCCACACTGCAACACTTTGTCAGCTATTTTTCTCCCACTAAAGTGACCCCCACAGGCATTTTCATGGCACATGGCCAGAATACTGGGGACATCACTTTCGGGGATACATTTCCGAATGATTTGGTCTGCACAATACTTGTACAAGCAAGGTTCTTCCCAGAAGAAGAATTTGACCTGTGAGAAAAATAGGTCTTTATCCATTTTTGTCCAATGGGCAGGAATCTTACCTATAACTAGATAATTGATAATATGTGCATACCAGGAAACTAAAGACTGGATGGCAAACAGCTGCTCATTCGGGAAGACATCATTTGTAGCAAGGTCATCAACACTTTTTTCCAACATAATTCTGGACAAGTGGTCAGCCACCACATTTTCTACACCCTTCTTGTCCTTGATTTCGATGTCAAACTCCTGCAACAGGAGTATCCATCTAATCAATCTAGGCTTTGCATCCTTCTTGGACAGTAGGTACTTTAATGCTGAGTGGTCAGTGAAGATGACAGTTTTAGACCCAAGTAGGTAAGGTCTAAACTTGTCCACAGCAAAAATCATTGCCAGAAGCTCTTTCTCAGTGGTTGTGTAGTTCAGCTAAGCTTCAACAAGTGATTTGCTGAGATATGCAATGACCACAGGCAGCTTATCCTTTCTCTGGCCCAAGACAGCACCTATTGCCAAGTCAGATGCATCACACATCAACTCAAAAGGCAAGGTATAGTCAGGTGTTTGGAGTACAGGAGCAGAGGTGAGGCAGATTTTTAACTTTTCAAAAGCCTTAAGACATTCAGTAGAAAAATTAAAGGGCACATCCTGGCAGAGAAGGTGGCACAATAGTTTAGCAATTTTGCTGAAGTCTTTGATAAACCTCCTGTAGAATCCAGCATGCCCAAGGAAGGATCTGATTTGCTTGACTGTTCTTGGAGGGGGCAAATTTGCAATGAGGTCAACTTTGGCCTTGTCTACCTCAATTCCATCTTTAGAGACCACATGGCCCAACACAATTCCTTGTGTTACCATGAAGTGGCTCTTCTCCCAACTTAAGACCAAATTGGTCTCTTCACATCTTTGTAAGACTTGATGGAGGTGTTGTAGACATTGGCCAAAGCTATCCCCATAAACCGAAAAATCATCCATGAAAATTTCCAAGAATTTGTCAATCATATCAGAAAAAATTGCATACATACACCTCTGGAAGGTGGCTGGGGCATTACACAGTCCAAAAGGCATCCTTCTGTAAGCAAAGGTGCCAAAAGGACAAGTAGAAGTAGTTTTCTCTTTATCCAAATGGTGCACAGGGATCTGGTTGTACCCTGAGTACCCATCAAGAAAATAGTAAAAAGCCTTCCCAGCCAACTTATCCAAAATTTGATCAATAAAAGGGAGAGGGAAGTGGTCTTTTCTAGTTCTGTAGTTGAGTTTTCGATAATCGATGCAAACTCTCCAGCCAGTGGTCTCCCTAGCTGGTCTCAACTCTCCAGACTCAGTTGTTATCACTGTGATGCCAGATTTCTTGGGTACCACCTGGATTGTGCCACCCATTCAGAATCAGAGATGGGGTAAATTATCCCAGCATCCAGCAACTTAATGATTTCTTTTAGAACCACTTCTTGCATGTGAGGATTCAATTTCCTCTGCATTTCCCTGGAGGGTGTTGAGCCCTCCTCCAAATGAATCCTATGCATACAAATTGATGCATCAATCCCTCCCAGATCAGTAATGGTCCAGCCAATTGCTTTCTTGTGCTTCCTCAGAACTGTTAGTAATTCCTCCTCTTGCTCACTAGTTAGAGAAGAGGAGATAATTACAGGAAGTTTCTCTTCTTTCTCGAGAAAAATATATTTCGATGTCTCTGGCAGCTTCTTGAGCTCTAGATCAGGGGCTTGCTGGATGGATGGCAGGATTGGTGTATTGTTGGTTGGAGGAAGGGGCAGCAATGTAGATTTCCAATTGGAATGCTGCACTAAGCCCATAGAAGACCTCACGAGGGGTATGTATTCTGACATTAAAGCTAGGCTTCTTTCCTCCACCATGTTCTAAACTTTAGTTAAATCAGTGACAATGTTGTTCCACTCTAGTAGAGTGGGCAGTTCTTCTTCAATAATTTCTTCTAGTACATTCACTGCAAAGCATTCCTCATTGTCCAGCTGAGGGTACTTTGGACTATTGTACACATTAAGCTCAACTTTCATAAGTTTAAAAGTGACCTCCATGATCTCAGACCTGCATTGAATGTATGCATTGGTAGTAGCCAAGAATGGTCTGCCCAGAATAACAGGTATTGGGGATGTACTCTTGCTGTAACCCATGTCCAAAACAAGGAAGTCAGCAGGATAGAAGAACTTGTCTACCCCCACTAGGACATCCTTAACCACTCCCATGGGTTTCCTCTCAGACCTATCAGCCATCAAAAGAACAATGGGGGTGGGCTTGAGCTCCCCCAAACCTAGCTGCTGATACACACTGTATGGCAGCAGGTTAACACTGGCTCCAAGGTCCAATAGGGCCCTCCCAATTGTGTGGTCTCCAATAATACAGGGAATAGTGGGCATCCCTGGGTCTTGCAACTTCTCAGGCATTGTCATGGTTAATACAAAATTAACTGTATCAGTCGCAAAGACCTTTTTGGACAAATGACCTCTGGCCTTCCTTTTTTTAGTATAGAGGTCTTTCAGAAACTTTGCATAGGCTGGGACCTGTCAGATTGCATCAAGCAGGGGTAAATTTATTTTGACCTGCCTAAAGGTCTCCATCATTTCCTCAATCTGTGCCTGACCCTTATCAAAAGGGGCAGGGCCACTCAAAGCTTCAGGAAATGGTAGCTGAGGTACTGCTGGTTCCTCAGCTGCAAGCCTATGGCTGAACTTTTATTTTTTTCTTTTATCTATTTTTATCTCCTGCTGAGGCTCAACTACAACCTCTTTATTTTTCCCTTGTTGAAGGGTAGCAGGCAGTTCTTGACTCTGTTCCCTAACAAAGTCTTTATCACTTTCACTTGACATTTCCTTGGGAAAGACCTCTCCTTGTTCTTTTCCCACCTAGTTGTCTACCAGCTTGCCAGACCTTAAGGCTGTGATGGCATTGGCCCCTTCAAAATTTGAGGAGCCTTCTCTGATGGAATACTGGCCTTTTGGGTTGGCTACTGGCTGGCTTAGCAACCTTCCCTCCTCTCTTTTAGCCAGAGCATTGGCTATTTGGCCAAGCTGCTCTTCTATTTTCTTAATGCTTTGACTGTGAGAAGTCACAGTTTGATTCAAGGGTCTAAGGCTTTGCAATTAGGCCAAAACTTGGTCCTCGAAAGAAGCACTTCGGGGCTAAGGTGGGGGAACTACCAATTGATTTTGTTGCTAGGGCTGCTGCTGTTGGAAATTCGACCTTGGGGCATAACCCTGGTTAAACTGCTGCTGTGACCTTTGAGGTAAGGCCAACATCTATTTTGGCTGTACATAATTGTCTTGCCTCCACCTCAAATTTGGGTGGTCTCTCCATTGGTAACCAGCATTTTGGTGTTGGTATCCATATGGTTGTTTACTATAGCCACCAGATTGTTGCTGTCTAAAAGATTGGGCAGCAGCAGCCTATTCCATTACATATTCATGGTATTGCCCTACAGATGGGCACTCTTCCACTGTGTGCTGTGGAGATTGGCATATCAGACATGCCTCCATCACTTGTGCAGCCACTCTGGGCTGCACCACAGTCAAAAGTTTATCAAATCTTTCAATAAGATTGGCCATCTGCATTCTCAGGTCATCATTTCCTCTAACTTCATACATCTTTCCTTTAGAAGTTTCAGCCACCCCCAGCTTGGGAGGAGGCTCCTGAACTATTCTAGATGAGGACATCTTCTGGAAAGCATTTTCACTTATGACCTCGAACAAGTCCCATGCCTCATCAGCTGTTTTATGTATGTACGTTCCACCACAAGAGGCATCTACCATGTCTCTGCTCTTCTCATCAATCCCATTGTAGAAGCTCTGGACAAGCTGCCAGCTAGGGATCTTATGGTGGGGACATTGTTTGAGCATCTCCTTAAATCTATCCCAACATTGGTTAAAATCTTCAGTTGGGGACTGGGCAAAAGAAAGTATGCCCTTCCTCAATTGGCTGGTCTTGGTCTCTGAGAAAAATTTAGACAGAAATCTTGTCTAGAGGTATTTCCAGGAAGTGATGCTGTTGTTTGGGAGAGTGGATAACCAGGTCATGGCCCTGTCCTTTAGGGAAAAAGGAAAGAGCCTTAACCTAGTGGCTTCTTGTCCCAAACCAGCAATGGAGAATGTCGTGCACAGGGCCAAGAACTGGTCAATGTGCTTGTAAGGGTCTTCCTTGCTAAGCCCATGGAAAGAGGGAAGCATTTGGATGATGGAAGTTTTGATTTCGTAATTACCCTAAACATCTGAGAATTGAATGATGAATGGAGAATTGTAATCATCCGGAGCATTCAATTCCTTCAATGTTCTAGGTTGCTCTTCACCCATAATTGTTGTCTCTATTTCAATAGGGGGCTCGACTGTGGTGTGTCTGTGCCTTCTCGATCTTCTACCCCTTTCAATTTCAGGGTTAGCAGGCTCTAATGTAGGACTGAGGGATCTCCTTCCTAACATGCACACACACCAACAGCAGGGGAAACTATTCGCAAGCACATTGCATAAAAAAAATTACAACTATCCTAATCAACTGCTTATGGAATCTTCAAAGGAGAAATAAACTGAGGTTTTGAAGGTTAGAGAAGTGCAAACAGAGGTAGCTAGACTCTCAATGCAATTCCAGTCTCCTTCTCTGCTACGGTCCAGATCTGGAAGAAAAATTCCAAATGTAAATCAGCAGTATCAATTATTCACAAGTACAGCTACCAAAGAATAAAGAATCAAAAATCTAGAGTCTACTAAAAGATCAATATTTCCCGACAGCAGCGCCAAAAACTTGTTAAGATATTTTGAGTGCTTGCTACTGACTTTATTGGAGACAGTGATAAGAATGGGGTGAATGAAAATGAATGAAAGGTGGATTGAAAATAACATAGCAGCAAGCTTAAAATATGCACAGTCCTGCAAGATACAGGGCCTGTTGTAGCAAGTTTTGATAAGTAAAAGTTTGTCCCACAGGGAGGTTGATCTAAAGCTCCAAGGGAGCTATCCTTAGTAGGCCCTCTAGAGAATCATGATCTAAGTGGAAGGGATTTAAACTCACTATAATCTAAATTCTAAGGTATCCTAATGTCTAGATTACAGAAAGGGTTAAGAAGGATGGTGGAGTGAGAAAAATAAATATAAAAGGGTGAGAAGTATGTTATTAAGTACAGATTTGATGGGTCTTGTAACTCAGATTCATATATGTTGCTATAGAAATCCTGTCCAATGGTTACATTATTACCAAAGAGGAGAAAGAATCCAACTCACCCCTGTGCCATGATCCAATCCCTTAAGGCTATAGCCTATCCACTTGAATGGTCACAGACTATCCAATAGGGGAACCACAATCTAGAGATGGGTCAGATCAAGTTTATCATTGTAGGCACTACTTCATCCAAGCTACAAGCTCAAGAATTCATAGGAACCTCATCCTCTAAAGTTCAATGTGTGGGGCTAGGCCTACAAAGTGCACAAGCCTGGACACACAGGACCAGCAAGAGTTTGAGTACTAGCTTTTAAGCATGGCTGTTCACTGCTTTAGAAAGACTACAGTGATCCAGTCACAAGCCTACAATCTCTACAGCCAACTCAGATCTGCAATCTGATGGCGGATCTATTCACTATAGGGGAGTCTGTCACTGCACAATCTCTCACAAGGCTACAAGCACAAGTGCAGAGAAGAAGAATCTGTCTTAGTTCCATGAATTAGCCTCACCCTAGGGCTATAATCTATCCACTTGAATGGACACAGACTATCCACAAAGGTTATCCTCCTCACAAAGGTCTAAGACAGAACAAGAACATTGCTACCGCCACCATGTTCACAGGGCTACAAGCACAAGATTTCATGGGGATTCAGATTTAGTGAGTCCTGTGGTGGGGGAAGGCCTGCAAAGTGCCTAACCTGGACACACAGGTCACTTAGATCTAACTAGTACCTTAGAAACAATCCTCCATTGCTTACGAAAAAACTTAGCAATAGAGGATCTCAAGGTAGCAACCTGTACAGCACAACTCACAACAAAAACAATATCCCATACATACAACAGATCCTATTACAAAAACTCCATTAAAATCTATACCAGATAATCATACAAAAGGCATAGCCAACAAATGCTGGACTATGGAGAGAAAGAAAAAGGAAAAATAAGAAAACTCCTAAACCCTAACCTTAACCTACTGTAATTCTACAGTTAGTTTTTGGAGAAGCACAGAAGTTAAGTCCCAAAGAGAGTCGATCCCCAAACCTAAGCTAGGCTTAGGCTTATATAGCAGTCGGCTTCCCCTCCAATTAGGGTTAGGAAAACCCTAATTTCTTCATGTAATTGCGGCCCATTCTTGTCCCTTGGATGCCTCGGGGCATGTGCACAGAGATTAAAGCATTGGAGTGCGTGCCCTAATTACTGAAGATTCCCAAATTGCCCTTGCATAAGTGGGGAGAAGTTTAGAATTTGATCCTCGCTGGGTAGAAACAATTTCAGATCTTTCCGCGTGATAGAATTGGCGTCGCGGGGTTGAATTGACTTGAAATTCATGCAATTGCGGGATTGACATTTTAGTCATCGCAAAATACAAATGGCTATCGTGAGATTGCTCTTTCAGCTTTGAATGGCGCGGGGATTGCTCTCGCGGTTCGTCCCTTGGTGAATCTCGTGAGAGATCCTCGTGAAGAAGCAATGTTTATGAGTTTTTGGGTTGCGCAAGCATTTCTCAGAAGGTCTGTATCTTACGGCCACTGCGCGACAGCTACACACAGGAATACCTAAAGCTCTCTCTCCTGAGTGAGTCGCACGAAGCTTAACGGTTCTTCTTTTGAGCTGCGTGAATGCTTTAGACTGAGCCTCGCGAGGACCTCACGAAGCCTGCTTTTCAATTCTTTTTAGCACCAAACCGCGCGAGAACGGCGTGCAAACTGTGCGACCAGTTGTTGTGCTTCCTCCAGAATACCGCAACAACTGCGCGAAGGCATTATCTCTGGCTCAATTGAACCCAGCGACATTTGTGCGAGGCATTCTTCTTGGTTTATTTCTGCTTGGATGTACCTATGCTTCAGCCAACTCTCTGTCTGGGTTCATCCTTCGTTCTGTTGAGGTAGTTCTGGGGCAACAGTGAGCTTCTTGGTATGGTTAGGGGTTTATTGGCAGCTGCTATTTATTATCTGCAGAACAGGCTTAAAACACTTTTATTAAATGATTAAGGGTCTAACAGAGATTAAGTTAAGGGGTGGAAAGTGGTACTTTTCAGGTCTTAACAATACCACCAACTGTGTTTTTCTTCTCTTTCAACCACTTCTCAAACCAGCTCTACCTTCTTCCATTCCTTCACCTTTTCCTTCTGAAATCTTAGAGTGAGGGTCAATCTGTATCAGGTCACTGAGGTTTTGGGTTCAAATTTTCTAATTTTCATCAAAGAAAATAGGGACTTTTAAGGCTAAAGTGGTGTGCATCAAGGGCAGTTCAAAGGTGGGACATTTCAAGCTCAAACTGACCAAGAGATGGCCTTACTTCATGTCCTCAATGTCATGAATGCTGTTAAGCTATTTTAACTTGGAATTGCCTAACTTCTAGTGATTAGAATTAGATCCCATCAGTCCTTAGAGCAGAAAAAATTTCCAAGTCACTCTTCAAAGAAATTTTTTCAGGCCCAAATCTCACTGGGTCTGACCTTCCATCAAATTTTTCAGGGGTGTATCTTCACCATCTTCTCTTATTTCAGGTTTACTGCACATCAAAAATATTTTTCACAACTTGTTGACATTTGCCTAATGATGTTTGTTGGACTACAGCTTATTTCAGTTTCAAACAGTTCTTTTTAATTTCCTCTTTTTATTCAAGTGAGAATTTATTCTAATTAATTCCAAACACTGCCTTTTTAGCCTAGCTGCACTAAAATTAACTAATTTATTGGCATACATGCCAAACCCCCAAACCTAAACTAAACAGTGTCCTCACTGTTTGACACTGATGAAATTAGGAGAGAGGCATGGGGGGAAAGAGTGATACAGAAGAAAAAAAATAATAAAACTTCATGAAGACAAAATTGTATTAAAATGCCAATTATATACATGAGACAAGTGAGGAAGAAACTAAAACAACACACTGCCACAGCTATTTACAGGCATCATCTGGCCAATTATAGAGGTCAGCCAGGTTTTTCAGCGCATCCTTGGATAAAGGAGCTTTTCCTTTAGATTTAGCCTTCAGTTACGGCTTCTTTGCGGCCTCCTCAGACTAGGCAGCAGGTTGTTTTCCTTTGGGATCAACAACAGCAATAGAATCAGAATCTGAATTAGAAGGAAAAAGGGCAGTGGGGTCCAAGCTGAGAGCCGCAGCAGCCTTCCTCCTCTCCTCCCTTGACAGTAAGATGAAAGAGGCATCAGGTTGGGTTGGGGGCTGGGTGGGAGGAGCGTCTTTAGACCGGGCACCAGGCTTCTTTCCTTTCTTAACAGAAGCAGCCGCAGGAGCAGATCTTTTTATAGTAACTTTCTTCTTGGGGGGAGCCCTTTTTAGTTTTAGAGGGGCAGGTTGAGTAGGGGGAGGCTCCTGGGCTGGAGGAGGGTGCACATCCACAGGGGGGTGGGGGGGTTGAGTTGTAGAAGGGGGACAGGAGTGAGTGGAGGGAGGTGCAGGAGGAGGTGCGGTGGCGAGAGGGATATGTTGAAATGGCTGAGAGGCAAGGGAAGCAACCTTTTTCTCCAATATGTCAATTTATTTTGTGGCATAGAATAGGTTGGCATCAGAGAGTTTCTTGGTGGCCTTGAGTATCTCCTGAGCATTGGCTAATTTTTTCTTGAGAAGCTCAGACTTCGTCTTCTCATATTTGGCAATGAGACTCTCAGCAACTGCCAACTATTTTGTGGACTCATAGCGAGTCAGGATTTCAGACCACCCTTGAGAGATTGTTGCTACTCTAAGTGTGCATGATTTATTTGTATGTTGAAAACATACTTGTGAATGATGAATGCTACTGAATTTGGAGAATTAAAATGAATAAGGAAATATCAGCACAGAGAGAAGTTAATTAGCCTGCAAGATCAGGGCCAATTGTAGCAAGTTTTAAATGTAAGTGAGTAAAAGATCGTCCACAGGGAATTTATTTAAAATGTAAGACAAACCTTCAGATCTGACCGCTGATCCTATCTACAAGGTACATAAGATGAGAGGTTGAATTTGTCACGTTAACTAAATGATAAAAGCAAAAATTAACCTAAATGATCCATTCCTGAGTTGGGGAGATTTTGATGTAGATTAATAAGAATGGAGAAATAATATCTAACTTTGGTTTGGTCATTGATGCAAAATGAGAATAAATGTAGATCAAATGAGATATAATCCAATCTTCATCTGGCTACAAGCACAGATGCAAGAGAAAGTAATCTAACTCAAGGATTAGAGTTAAACTTATGGTTATGGTCTGTCCACTTCAATGGCCACAGACCATCCAATAGTCTTTAATCTGAACCCTTAATTCAGAACGAGAAACACCACTACAAAAGTTGTGAGAGATTAGGTTATAAACACAAATTCTCACAGGGATAATGAATTAAGCGAAATTGCTTAAAAAATAGTAAATCTAAAGGAGTCTAGTGCAATAAGGAGATCCCAGGGAACCCTCAACACAAATCCAATTGAGAACGTACGGTTCACAACAACCTTTTCAAATTCACCATTATAATTACAGAGCACAGCTTAAATAGCTCTCGCATTTGTAGTCTTGAATACAATTCTCTTTTGAATTACAGAAGTATCTCACAGCTCTCAATTACAAATAAAAGCTAGGTTATTACAGGAGTTTCAGACAAGCTATCTAAATTGGAAATGAGGCAACAAAAATGAAACTCGAAATCTAGATGCCCCTATTAGGCAAATAGTTCATCTATTTATAGTTTTCCCCAAGTCCAGCTCAGATGTGTATCAACCAATCAGAATTGGTTAGATCTGTATCAACCAATAGGAATCGAGTACAAGGATCCAGATCTATTTTGGCCAATCAGAACTGCTTGATCTGGTTCAGCCAATCAGATGACAGAAGTATCAATTCTGTTATGTATTTTAAAAATCTGTTAGAGCTTCTAGAAGTTCCCGCCAAGTGATTTCATCTTCGGGTGTTCACATGGGGTGGAATATGCCTTTGGTTCGTGCTCAGAATCTTATGGAATGTCCCTGGGTTTTTAAATGCATTGGGGCACATGAAAAGATTACTGAATTACCCTTGCAGATTCTGGGGGTCTTCAGAATACCATTTCGCATAGTTTGGAGAACTTTTCGCAAGGTACTGTGACTTCTGAAGCTCTTTTCGCACAGTTTAGGTGCTGTTCACAAGGAGTTCTCGTCTTTTCGAATAGGTCAGAAATCTTTCGAAGAGTTCAGGTGTTCTTCGAAAACTAAGCCTAGAGCTTTGAGTTCTTTTTGCAAAGTTCAAGTTCTTTTCGAAAAGTTCAGATTCTTTTCGAAAAGTTCAGATTCTTTTCGAAAAGCAATCTGTAATGCATTCTTCTGTTCGAATAGCTCCACACCTCTTTCGAGTTGAAACGCCTTTGTCCTCTTTAGTCTAGGCATTTTGAGCAGTTAGTGAGGTTGTCCTTCTCCTTCTTCCTTGGATCAACATGAATTATCATCTTTTGGCACTTTTAGACCGCTTTCATGGTTAAGCACTTTTTTATTGTTAGTAGAAACAAACACTTAAAACACTTATTTAGTTCTCTCAAAGGTCTATCAAGACCGAGTTCTGAGGTGGAAAATGGTATTTTCTAGTTCTCAACACCCCAAACCTAAGCTTTGCTAGTCCACGAGCAAAGACAAAATTAAAAACAAAATGAAAAGCCACTTTTGTAGGGAACGATTGCATTTAGCATATGCAACAAGCCTTTTAAACCCTAGGTGATCCCCGTGGAGGAGTGATGTCTCGAGGGTTTTCGTGAAGGTACCACAAACTTCTCCAATAAATTAGTTAATATCAATGCGATTCATAAAATAGACTTTTATCCACAGTTATTCACACCATCAGTCAAAGGTAAAAAGATCTTCAAGAAAACATTAGTTTAAAACTAAAATTCAGCTGTAATTCCTTTTACCATTCACTCAGTTGGTGTTAAAAAGTTTTTATAAGAAAAATTAATGAAAAGCTTGCCTTCTATTTGAAAATTCAGTTTTGATGTTACCCCAAATAATTTGATTTCAAACTCAACTCTCACCAGGGTTTTCACTCACCATGCAAATATGAGGGTTGTACTATTTCACACATCTCAAGAGCAATTACAGTCCTCAAATAGGACTGTAAGCAAGAGCATAGGCATTGCTTTTGATTCGAATTCTTGCTCTTTTCACCATAGATTACACAAATCCTTATCTCCATGTGACAACTCAATCCATCATTGATCAATAAGGACTTTAACTTGGGCTGTAATGTGGCTTATGGGTGAAATTTATCAAGAATAAAGAGGTGGTATGAGTTCAAAATTGAGAAGTCAGTCAAGGTCAGGAGGTGGTAGACACATCTTCTTTATTTCAGCACACTTTCATCTTCTTCTTTAAATTTTCAGAGCCAAAGTGGCCATCTTTTTCTCTTTCTTTTTTCAAATTTCCAATGAAATGACTTTTTCTGACTTTTTTTCTTTTCAAAGCAACATTGACTGGAGTGCCACATTTCTTTTGTTGATACATCATTGCCTTCAATTATTTTTCTTCTTCTTTTATCAAACTATTATCCAACTCTCCTTTCGTCAGCTTCCTTTCCTTTACCTTCTGAATTTTCAGAGTGAGGGTTAGGCTCAATGAGGTTGATTAGGTTGGTTGATGAGATTACAAAGAAATCTTGGATTTATAAAGCTCAACTGGTGTGTATCAAAGGCAGTTTCAAAAGGTGGGGCTTTTTGAAGTTCAAACTGTCCAAAAGGAGGCCTTACATCATGTCTTTAATATCATGATTGTTGTCACGTTATTTCAATTTGAATATGTGTAACTTCTAGTGATAGTAAGCAGGTTCAAACAGTCCCTAGAGTAGAAAAAATTGCCAATTCATATCTCCAAAGAATACATTTCAAGCCCAAGTCTCACTGGGTGTAGTTTTCTATCAAATTCCTGAGGTATATCATCACTGTTTTCTCTCTTTTTAGGTTTACTAAAACATCAATTTTATTTTGAAAATTCACTTCATGAAGGTATTGGAATTACTCTAAAAATCAATTTTTAAAAAAAATTTAACTTCCTCATTTTTCAAAACAACAGGTGTGAAATTACTTTATCTTCAAAAATTCTGCTGTGTGATCATAAGCTGCACTGATTTTAACTAAACTACTGGTAATTCTGCTACATCACCCCCAAACCTATGATGAGCAGTGTCCTCACTGGTCCGAGGTGCATAAGCAAAGAAAAGAAAATAATCAAACATAAATTATAATGACAGAGAAGAAAGAAAAGAAATGTACAGTAATTACTAATTAACAAAAGTTAACAGAAAACAGGAATTACATATTACTGATCCACAAAACAAATATGTACAATGTATTCTAATAACTGGGGTCAAAATCAATATCATAAGTTGGTTCAATGGGATCAGAACTAGAATCACTATTTGAGTCAGAGCTTGAATCAGTATTGGAGTCTGAACAGGATTGTGGTTTGCAGCTCAGTGTATTCCTCAGTTTTGATCTTTTTGGTGAGGCCAATATACTTTTTAAGTCTAGTAGTCCTAAATTTTTCCTGTTCAAGCTGTGCTTGTAACATAGTAGCCTTGTGCTGCTCACTCCTAACCATCTGAAAAGTTTGACCCAGCAGGTCCTTCATCTTCTCTCTCTCAAATTTCATAAACAACTCTAATTTTCGAATCTGTTCTTCATAAGGGGTTCTAATGTAAGCTTGCAGATCAGCTAACCCCTTGAGGACATCGCGACAGATATAAGGGTTCTCTTCCATAGCCCTTTTGAGAGTGGCAAATCTGGGAATGGGAATGGAGTGGTAGGGGACCAAAGGTATCCCAGCAGTGGGAGACGAGGAGTCCAAAAGTATGACTTCAGGGTCAGTTTGAGTAGCTTGATCAGAGAAATTGAGGAAAGTTGAAGGGGAATCCAAAAGTACAACCTCAGGTTCTGTTTGGGTAACATTGTCAGCAGTGGTGAGGATGGGTGGATCTACAAATACTACCTCAGGCTCTGTTTGGGTAGCATGGTCTCAGCGGTACAAATGGCTAAGGTGGTTGTGTGGGATGTGGAGGCTAAGGTTTGGGGAAGGGCATTTGTTACAGACTAATTGTCTGTGTTGACTTGTAGTTGTGTTTGGATGGTTTGGAGAAAGGTGAATATTTGGCTAATTGTGTCAGGTGTGGGTGTGGTATGCAAAGTAGGGACTGGTAAAATTGATGTAGATTGTTGAGGGTCAATGGGTGAGATGGTTGTGAAGGGGGAAGTAGCTACGTGGTTGAAATGAGGAGGGGCAGGTATAGGTGCAGATTCAAGTCCAATGTTCTCCAAGATAGCTCCCATCAATGATGAATAGGCCTCTGTTGTCAACATCTCGAGTTCGGGGTTTGAGTTATTTGGTGTATGAGTTGAAGCGGTGGTGTGAATCAGAAGCTGGATAAGGGAGTGCTAGGAGATTGTTCCACAAAACTCGTGGGCTATACTTTGGATATTGGTAGGGAAACTGTGTGTAAGAGTGATTGGTGTGGTTGGTGTAGAGGGAGAGTCTGCAATTGGGATGATGGTGGGTATGGAGTGATGGAGCAGTTGGAATAGGTGAAGGAATGAAATGTGACAGTGAAGTGGGTAGGATGATGACCCTTCAACAATGGGTGCAAAAAAGCGGCACCTCAGTGAGGGACAACTTGTTCAATATCATTGTGAAATGGAAATAGGTGCACTAAAGAGCTGGTCACAGTGGTCCGTATAGACTTCTTGGGTAGCTGCAAGGGCTGGTTTAGCTATGGCAGGTTCAATGGCAGCTGTAGGGGCTGGTTCAGCCTCTTCCCTCATTTTATTCAACATGGTTTGGCTTGTGGTCCAAGCCCTCTTCCCAAATGCATGAGGGGAAATAATCTCGAATGGCTCTTGCTCATCAATATCAAATTTGGCTCTTAACATGGCTGTGATCAGCCTTCCAAATGGTATGCCAGCTATTTTCTGTTCCTTTTTCATCTTGGCACTGATGTCAGCCATGGCTTCAAAAATGAGCATAGGGGCATTGAAGAATTGCCCCTTAGAGAAATGAAAGAGGGCCTCCAAAATTGGTGTTCTTCTTTCTTGGTTGTGCCCAGTGACATAGAAACTCCCTCTCAAAATAGAATCCATCAGCAAACAGTGGGGTTCTAAGTCTCTCCTCATGATGGACTGTCCACTTCCAACTATGCCTTTTGTTAGATGGGCAGCCATTTCTCTAAAAGAAGCTATTTCTGGTGCAGCTAATGGACCAACAGGGTCATATTGAAATGGTATCCCCAAAGCATTTCCAATGTCTTCATAAGTGATAGTTAAATCGCAATCATCAATGAAAATTACAAGAGTAGGGACATCAGCATCTTTCTCTGTCACTTTTACCAAGTTTTGGTACCATAATCTCACCATTCGTGGATAAATTTTCTCTGGAAGAAGGGTTAGGATATTGCTTAGAGAAGCATCCCTGATGTATTTCAAGGATAGCTGACATTCAGGTTTGTTTGAGAAAAAAGTTTCATCCACGATAAGCTCTGGGATCAGCTTCTGAGCTTCAATGAATGGGTTTGGCAGTACCAAATGCATAGGGAGAGGAGGAAGCTCAGGCTCAGGACTAGGGTCAGCTGCTGGGATGGGTTCCTCATGTCTAACCTTCTTCCCCTTCTCAATTCTATCAGCTTTATCCA
Source organism: Chloranthus sessilifolius (assembly GCA_021018995.1). Classification (NCBI taxonomy): domain Eukaryota; kingdom Viridiplantae; phylum Streptophyta; class Magnoliopsida; order Chloranthales; family Chloranthaceae; genus Chloranthus; species Chloranthus sessilifolius. The sequence continues at coordinate 51,869,415 of CM037598.1, forward strand.
TCGAAAGTTTTCTCTTGGCTGAGGTTTTGGCTTTTCCTTTTGTGGTGGGTTTGCTAATTTTCTTAGCAAAAGATTTAGGGAACATTACAGCCAGTGATTTTTTAGCTTTCCCCATTTCAAAACTTTGTTTGAATCTCCCACAATGAATGCTGATATCAAATTGAACTTTGCAAAACACAAACAGAGGCAATGCGCAGAAAAATACCGAAATCTAGGGTTTTGGTTGAACTAGTTGATCGCTTGATGGAATCCACCAGAATCAAAAGCAAAAAGTCCCTCTCTTCAAGCTTAATTCATGGAACAAATATGAAGAAAATTGGATCTGAACTCTAAAAGCACGAAGGGGTAGACAGAAAATGGGTTTTCTGTGAAACAGGACACTCTGGGATGGCTTTTGAATATGAAACCCTTGCTTTGAAAGGGTTTAAATATGCTTAAAAATGATTTTCGCAAAGTATCTTTGAAGTTTTCAAAAAGTTCAAAACAGTCTTTTTACAAAGGAGAATGGCATCAGTACCATTTGAAAAGCAAATAGCTTCAGAACTAACTATTCAAAAAGCAAATAGCTCTTTTCGATCAGTTAGTTACAGGTCCAAATTCTTTTCGAAAAGGGAATTGAACTTTTCGAAATGAATTTTTATTCTTTGCGAATTAATTTATCACATATTATAAACTTCTCGAATTGAGAGTAAACATGACTAAAAATAGAGAGAAGAAACTATAAAAAAAAAACTACAAAACAAACACAGGTAAAATACATATGATACAGTTGTTTATCATCAGATATGTGGAAGTTCTTGGTGATAGATGGTCAGCACAGGCTCCAGAGTATTTTTAATGCATGGTTTGAGCCTCTAACCATTTACTTTCAAGGTTCTCCCATCACTTGGGTCCAAAATTTCAACAACCCCAAAAGGAGATGTATGAATGATAATATATGGCCCTTCCCATCTGGATCTCAGCTTTCCAGGAAAAAACTTAAGTTTTGAGTTAAATAGCCATACCTTAGAGCCAGCTATGAACTCTCTTCTCAGCAGATTTTTGTCATAGAAAGCTTTAACTTTTTCTTTATAAGATCTTGCATTGGTGTATGCATCCATTCTTAGCTCCTCCAACTCAGCAAGCTGCAGTTTCCTGTGATTACCAGCAGTAGTAAGATCCATGTTCAAGGTTTTAATAGCCCAAAAGGCCTTATATTCTAACTCCACTGGTAAATGGCATGCTTTGCCATAGACCAATCTGAATGGGGACATTCCAATTGGGGTTTTATAGGCTGTCCTATATGCCCATAATGCATCATTCAGCTTAAAGGACCAATCCTTTCTGTCCTTCTTCACAGTCTTTTCGAGTATATGTTTAATTTCTCTATTGGAAATCTCCACTTGTCCACTGGTCTGTGGATGATATGGAGTAGCTACTCTATGAGTCACAGAGTACTTTTTCAATAAAGCTTCATAATGCTTATTACAAAAATGGCTTCCCCCATCACTGATAATAGCTCTGGGGGAACCAAACCTGGAAAAAATGTTGTCTTCTAAAAATTTCAGGACAACTCTATGATCATTGGTTTTAGTAGCTGTGGCTTCAACCCATTTGGATACATAATCCACAGCTACTAAGATGAAATTACAACCATTTGAAGGAGGAAAAGGTCCCATAAAATCTATCCCCCAAATATCAAACAATTCAACTACCAAAATGGGTTGTAAAGGCATTGAGTTTCTCTTGGAAATGCTGCCCAATCTCTGGCAGTTCTGACAAGACTTACAGTGCTGCAGTGCATCTTTGAAAAGCGTAGGCCAATAAAATCCACACTGCAAAACCTTTGCAGCAGTTTTGTTTCCACTAAAATGGCCTCCACAGGCCTGTTCATGACACATGGAAAGTATGCTATGAAAGTCTTTTTCAGGGATACATCTTCTAATTATTTGGTCTGCACAAATCTTGAACAGATAAGGATCCTCCCAAGTAAAATGTTTAACCTTTGAGAAGAAAATATTTTTATCCATTTTATTCCAGTGTTGAGGAGTTCTTCCAGTAGCCAAAAAGTTGACTATATTTGTAAACCAAGGGGTGTGTACACTGATAGCAAAAGTTGCTCATCAGGGAAAGATTCATTGATAGGCAGCCTATCAATCTCGTGATTAAAATTCTGGCAATTGGTGGTACCACCACATTTTCCACACCCTTTTTATCTTTAATCTGCAAAATAAATTCCTGTAATAGGAGGATCCACCTGATTAATCTTGGTTTGGTATCCTTCTTAGAAATAAGGTATTTCAAGGCTGAGTGGTCAGTGAACACCACTATTTGTGAACCCAAAACATATGACCTAAATTTCTCCAAAGCAAAAACAATTGCCAGCAGCTCCTTCTCAGTTGTTGTGTAATTGAGCTGTACATCAATCATTTATCTACTGGCATAAGCTATGACATGAGGCAGCTTATCCTTTCTCTGCCCAAGAACAACTCCCAAAGCATAATCTGATGCATCACACATCAGCTCAAAAGGCAGTGAATAGTCTAGAGACTGTAGTATTAGAGCTGAAATCAAACAATTTTTTAAGAATTCAAATGCCTTCAAGCATTCATTGTTAAAAACAAAAGGGACATCTTGGCACAATAAATGACAAAGAGGCTTGGATATTTTACTAAAGTCCTTAATGAACCTCCTGTAAAATTCAGCATGCCCCAGAAAACTTCTGATTTGTTTAACAGTTTTGGGAGGTGGCAAATGTGCAATTAAATCAATTTTTGCTCTGTCCACCTCAATGCCCTTGTAGGAGACAACATGGCCAAGGACAATGCCTTGGGTGACCATGAAATGGCTCTTCTCCCAGCTCAAAACTAGATTGGTTTCTTCACATCTCTGTAACACTAAGCTGAGATGATGTAAACACTGGGCAAAACTATCTCCATATATTGAAATATCATCTATAAAAATCTCCATAAATTGGTCAATCATATCAGAGAAAATGGAGTACATGCATCTTTGAATGGTAGCAGGAGCATTACAAAGACCAAAATGCATTCTCCTATAGGCAAAAGTGTCAAAAGGGCAAGTGAATGTGGTCTTTTCCTGATCTTGTGGATACACAGGAATCTGGTTGTAACCAGAGTAACCATCAAGAAAATAATAATAAGCTTTTCCTGCTAGCTTATCTAAAAGTTGATCAATGAATGGAAGAGGGAAATGGTCTTTTCTGGTCATTGTGTTTAGTTTTCTGTAATCAATACAGACCCTCCAACCAGTGGTTTGTCTGGTTGAAATGAGCTCACCAGAATTTGAGGTTACCACAGTGATCCCAGATTTCTTAGGTACCACCTGTGTAGGTGCCACCCAAGCTAAATCTGAGATGGGGTAAATGACCCCTGCATCCAACAGCTTAACAACCTCCTTCATGACCACATCTTGCATATGAGGATTCAGCCTCCTCTGCATTTCCCTAGAAGGCTTTGCATCTTCTTCCAAATGAATTTTATGCATGCAAATAGTTGGACTGATTCCTCCCAAATCAGCAATAGTCCAGCCAATTGCCCTCTTATGCTGTTTCAATATAATCAACAACTCTTCCTCTTGCTCCTCAGTGAGGGAGGAAGAAATAATCACAGGCAATGTTTTATGGTCTCCTAAAAACACATATTTCAAAATTTCTGGCAACTGTTTCAGCTCTACATCAGGTGGGCTGAGAAAAGAAGGTAACAAAGGTACCTTAGCTGTTTGTGGAAGGGGAAGAATAGCAGGTTTCCATGAAGAGAACCTGCTGATTGATCATGAGTTCCTTGCACAGCATTTACTTCCTCAGACTTTGAGGTACAAAAGTTTTCTTCCTCAGCATTTCTCCAAGCATCTTTAAAATCTATGGTTAAATCTTCACACTGCAAAAACTGTGGTAAAGTTTCTTCTACCAGTTCATCCAACAAATCAATAAGAAAACATTCCTCAGAACTGAATTGAGGTTGTGTAACTGCATTGTAGATATTTAACTTTACCTTCATATTTCCAAAAGACACTTCCATAATACCAGATCTGCATTGAATGCAAGCATTGGCTGTAGCTAGGAATGGTCTCCCCAAAATGACAGGGATGGATGTTTTGCTTTTTATAGGTTCCATGTCCAATACCAGAAAATCAGTAGGGTAGAAAAACTTATCTACCCCTACCAACACATCCTCAATCACCCCAACTGGCTTTCTTTCAGATCTGTTTGCTAGTTGTAACACCACATGAGTGGGTTTTAACTCTCCCAAACCTAGTTTCTCATATACAGAATATGAAAGCAGGTTGACACTAGCACCCAAATCTAATAAAGCCTTTTCAATGGTATGTTCCCCAATAATGCAAGAGATTGTGGGGATTCCAGGATCTTGGAGTTTTTGAGGTGTGGTAATGGACAAAACCTGATTAACTCATTCCACAGCAAAGACCTTCTTGGATAACTGTATCCTAGATTGTCTTTTGTGAGTGCAAATATCTTTCAAAAATTTTGCATATGTTGGGACTTGTTTGATTGCATCAAGCAAAGGTAGATTTATCTTGACTTGCTTGAAAGTCTCCATCATTTCATCTATTTTTGTGTTCCCTTTATCAAAAGGGGATGCAGATTTCATGGCATGGGGAAATGGTAAATGAGGAACTAGTCCTTCATTTATAGCTATAGAATCATTATCAGAATCTTTTTTTTTTTTTTTTTTTTTTTTTTTTTTTTTTCTTCTGAGGTACATCAGCACCCCCAATGCTAACATCATGTTGCTCCTGCTGCATATCTCTAACAGTTTCCTCAATTTTTTCTTCTTCCTTTTCAGTACCCACATTGTTATTTACAATTCTTCCACTTCTCAAAGTAGTGACAGCTTTTACTTCTTCATGTGAAACAGAACCCTCTCCAACCATGAACTGCCCTTTGGGATTGTTCAAAGGTTGGCTGGGTAACCTTCCTTCCTCTCTTTTGGCCAAAGTATTTGAAAGTTGACCCAATGTTTCTTCAATTTTCTTTATGCTCTGACTGTGAAAATTTATAGTCTGAGTTAAAGACCCTAAATTCTGGAGTGAATTTAGAACTTGGTCTTCAAAAGAAGGGGATCTGGAAGGGGTTTGAACTGGAGCAAATTGTTGTACAGGTTGTTATGGAAGGGGCTGCTAAAATTTTGGCTTGGTATAAATATTCTGCTGATAGGGCTGAGCAGTTTTGAAAGGTACTTGGTTCTTTGGTTGCTGCTGTTGTTGTGTTCGATAATTGCCCTGGCTCCACCTTAAATTAGGGTGCCCTCTCCATGCATATTCATTTGACTGCATCTATCCAAATGATTGGGCAGCATGAGCTTGCTCCACCACTAAATCTGGGAACTGTGGTGCAGCTGGACATTGATCAAGAGGATGAGTAGAGGACTGGCATATCAGACATGCCTCCTCTACTCTTGCAACCATTGGATTTTTAAGTGAGTCCATCAATCTATCAAACTTTATGGTTAAATTATCCATCTTCCTTTCCAACTCATTCACCTCATAAATCTTTAATTTGGTGGTTTGCTGATTGTTCAACCGAGCAGGATTCTCAATGTCTCTTGACAAAGATTCCTGTTGAGTTGAATTTTCACCAATTACTTCAAATAAATTTCATACCTCCTCAACTGTTTTTTGCAAGTAGGTGCCTCCACAAGAAGCATCTACCATATTCTTGCCCTTTTGATCAATTCCTTGATAGAAGCTTTGAACAAGCTGCCATCGAGGAATTTGATGATGAGGACATTGCCTTAAAAGTTCTTTAAACCTTTCCTATGCTTCATGGAAAGTTTCAGTTGAGTGTTGTGAAAAGGAAATAATATTTTGTCTCAACTGGCTGGTCTTAGACATAGGGAAGTATTTGGCTAAAAATTGACACTGCAAATCATTCCAAGAAGTGATACTATTTGGTGCCAACATAGACAGCCATGCTCTAGCTTTGTCCTTTAATGAAAAAGGAAAGAGCCTAAGCTTGGTTGCCTCTGGACCCAGTCCAGCTATGTTGAATGTGGTACAAAGAGACAGGAACTCATCCACATGCTTGTATGGATCTTCCTTACTTAAACCATGGAAGGAAGGAAGCATCTGGATAGTTGATGATTTGATCTCATAATTTCCTTCAACAGTAGGAAATTGAATGCAAAATGGAGAATTATATGCACCAGGTGCAAAGTAATCCCTCAAAAGTCTAGGTTCTTCACCCATAGTAGTAGTCTCAGCAAAATTCTATGATGTTTGTCTAGTTCTTAGTAGCCTTTCAACTTCTAAATTCAGAGGGACAATCTCAGGATTGAGAGTCCTCCTACCAACCATACAACACAGAAATAGAGAATCAAATTATGCACAGCAAATCTTCAGTATTCCTTTCAAAGTATGTTCCACGCTCAAAGTGTATAGGAATAACTGCACAGATTTAAGCAATAGAACAGTTAGCACTGATGTAATAAAAAAAAAAAAAAAAAAACTTAGGTCTACCAATTTTAAAATAAATTCCCCGGCAACGGCGCCAAAAACTTGTTGCTACTCTAAGTGTGCATGATTTATTTGTATGTTGAAAACATACTTGCGAATGATGAATGCTACTGAATTTGGAGAATTAAAACGAATAAGGAAATATTAGCACAGAGAGAAGTTAATTAGCCTGCAAGATCAAGGCCAATTGTAGCAAGTTTTAAATGTAAGTGAGTAAAAGATCGTCCACAGGGAATTTATTTAAAATGTAAGATAAACCTTCAGATCTGACCGCTGATCCTATATACAAGGTACATAAGATGGGTGGTTGAATTTGTCACGTTAACTAAATGATAAAAGCAAAAATTAACCTAAATGATCCAGATCTGAGTTGGGGAGATTTTGATGTAAATTAATAAGAATGGAGAAATAGTATCTAACTTTGATTTGGTCCTTGATGCAAAATGAGAATAAATGTAGATCAAATGAGATATGATCCAATCTTCATCTGGCTACAAGCATAGATGCAAGAGAAAGTAATCTAACTCAAGGATTAGAGTTAAACTTATGGTTATGGTCTGTCCACTTCAATGGCCACAGACCATCCAATAGTCTTTAATCTGAACCCTTAATTCAGAACGAGAAACACCACTACAAATGCTGTGAGAGATTAGGTTACAAACACAAATTCTCACAGGGATAATGAATTTAGGGAAATTACTTAAAAACCAGTAAATCTAAAGGAGTCTAGTGCAATAAGGAGATCCCAGGGAACCCTCAACACGAATCCAATTGAGAACGTACGGTTCACAGCAACCTTTTCAAATTCACCATTACAATTACAGAGCACAGCTTAAACAGCTCTCGGATTTGTAGTCTTGAATATAATTCTCTTTTGAATTACAGAAGTATCTCACAGCTCTCAATTACAAATAAAAGCTAGGCTATTACAGGAGTTTTAGACAAGCTATCTGAATTGGAAATGAGGCAATAGAAATGAAACTCGAAATCTGGATGCCCCTATTAGGCAAATAGTTCATCTATTTATAGTTTTTCCCAAGTCTAGCTCAGATGTGTATCAACCAATCAGAATTGGTTAGATCTGTATCAACCAATAGGAATCGAGTACAAGGATCCAGATCTATTTTGGCCAATCAGAACTGCTTGATCTGGTTCAGCCAATCAGATGACAAAAGTATCAATTTTCTTATGTATTTCAAAAATCTGTTAGAGCTTCTAGAAGTTCCCGCCAAGTGATTTCATCTTCGGGTGTTCACATGGGGTAGAATATGCCTTTGGTTCGTGCTCAGAATCTTTTGGAATGTCCCTGGGTTTTTAAATGCATTGGGGCACATGAAAAGATTACTTAATTACCCTTACAGATTCTGGGGGTCTTCAGAATACCATTTCACATAATTTGGAGAACTTTTCGCAAGGTACTGTGACTTCTGAAGCTCTTTTCGCACAGTTCAGGTGTTGTTCACAAGGATTTCTCGTCTTTTCGAATAGGTCAGAAATCTTTTCGAAGAGTTCAGGTGTTCTTCGAAAGCTAAGCCTGGAGCTTTGAGTTCTTTTCGCAAAGTTCAAGTTCTTTTCGAAAAGTTCAGATTCTTTTCGAAAAGTTCAGATTCTTTTCGAAAAGCAATCTGTAATGCATTCTTCTGTTCGAATAGCTCCACACCTCTTTCCAGGTTGAAACCAGGCCTTTGTCCTCTTTAGTCTAGGCATTTTGACAGTTAGTGAGGTTGTCCCTTCTCCTTCTTCCTTCGGATCAACATGGATTATCATCTTTTTAGCACTTTTAGACTGCTTTCATGGTTAAACCTGCCTTTATTGTTAGCTGTGAAACAAACACTTAAAACACTTCTTTAGTTCTCTCAAAGGTCTATCAATTTTAAAATAAATTCTTCGTGGACGATCTTTTACTCACTTACATTTAAAACTTGCTACAATTGGCCCTGATCTTGCAGGCTAATTTACTTCTCTCTGTGCTGATATTTCTTTATTCTTTTTAGTTTTCCAAATTCAGTATAATTCATCATTTGCAAATTTGTTTTCAAAACACAAATAAATCATGCACACTTAGAGCAGGTTAAAGGGTGGAAAATGGTATTTTCTAGTTCTCAACAGAGATATCGCGGAGCTGAATTATGTGCTCCAATTCTATGCTAGCAATCCACTTCTCATAAGGGGCCGCCATGGAAGCGCGGAGTGCAACCATACCTCTCAGGACATCCCTGTGGATCTAGGGGTTGTCCCTCATGACATACAGCAGGGTGAGGTAAGGGGGGATGTACATGGTTTGTCTAAGGACAATGGGCAAGGACAGAGGTGTAGTGGATGAGAGGAGGGGGTGGAGGGAACCAGATCCTCCCAGGGATCAGTTTGGGTGGAGGCATCGTGGAAAATAGGTGGGGAGGTGGTGAAAGGGAGAGGGGATTCGGGTACTGCGAAGGCCAGTAAATCTGGTGATGAGGGTAAAGTGGCAAATGGTGAGGAAAGTATGGGGAGAGTTGGTGCAGCTACTTCCTCAGGCTGGGCAGCCACGGGGTGTGGGGTAGGTATTTGTGAAGCAGGAGGGGATATGTGAGGGGGTTGAGGGGCGAAAGAGGATGGGATAAGGGTGGATTGAATTGATTGGAGACATGAGCTCATGAGGGTCTGGTTGTCAGTGTTAATAGTTAATTGGGATTTAATGGATTGGAGGATGGATAGAATTTGAGTGAGGGTGTCAGGCATGGTGGGGGTAGAAGGGGCAGGTGTTTGGACATGCTGGAAGGGGGAAGAGGGTGCATGGTTAAAATGAGGAGGAGTAGGGCGTGGGGATTCAGGAAGTGGAGTGTACTTATGAGCGACATCCTCCACAATTGAGGTCATGAGGGTCCTGAACCTAGTAGTGGTGAACAGGTCCACACCCTGTGGATGCAGAGGGGTTTGTGATGGGGGAAATTAGAAATGGGTTGGGTAATGGGTGGAGAAGAAATGGCAGGCATAAGCTCGCAGAATGTGGGAGGTTTCAGGATGTCAGGTTGGAAAATTTGGGAGGTGGGTGAAGGTAAAACAAGTTCAGAGGTGGGTGGAGAGAGATCTATTGGAAGAGGGACTGATACAAACGAAAAAAGCAAAGTGGGTGGAGGTGTGGGTAATGGGGCAGGTATGGTAGGTGGAGGGGTGGATAATGGTATCTCTGCAGGAGTCTCTGCTGCCACGGTAGTGGGTGCCTTCTCAGCCTCCTCCCTTCCAACTGGCTGACTCTTATTAATTAAGGTGAGGCTGGTGGACCATTCCCTTTTTTCATACAATTTGATGGTCAACTTCTCCATTGGCTCATTTCGCTTGATCACATACTTTCCAGTCTTGAGCAGACATGTGATGAGTCTGCAGAAAGGCCAATATCCTCCTTTAGCAAAAGCTTGCCTCTTCAACACCTTGTCATTGATGTTCACCATTGTTTCAAAAATCAGCTTAGGTGCATTCACAAATTACCCCTTTGAACAGAAGTATAGGGCATCCACTAATGGAGCCCTTCTCTCTTGCAAATGGCCAGAGACATAGACATTTTTCCTCAGAATGGTATCAATGAGTCTGAGGGTAGGATGGAGGTCTCTTCTCATCAAGGATTCACCAAAGCCCACTATTCCATTAGTAAGTTGTTTAACCATTTCCTGAAATGTAGCCCCTGTAGGTGCTCCATCAGCTGCTAGTCATCAATCAAGATTTCTAGTATATCCTCAGCTCCAAGTACCAATTTCTTTGTCAGATTTTGGTACCACAATTTTGCCAACCTGGGGTAGACATTTTCCTTCAAGGGTGAAAGCAAGGGTAGTAGACCTTCTTTCTTCAAATATTTCAATGTCCCCTGGCACTCCCTAATGTTGGCAAAATATGCCAGAATAAAATCTGTCTCAAGAACAAGACTCCATTTTTCTACAAACTCATTGGGGATAGTTAACCCCGCTGGCAGCTCTACTGGAGGAGTAGCTCTTGCTATGGTTTCTTCCACTACAGGCTCCTGAATCTCAACAGCTTTGGCTTTCTTAGCTTTAGGAGCCTTTCTGGGTGACATCTCAGTGAGCTTCCTCTTGACAGGTGGTTTGTTAGCTGGCTTCGACCTCGCGGAGGATTTGGAGGTGGAAGCAGTTGCTCTCCGGTGTATGTTTGCTAGAGTTTCCTCTGGCTCATCCATTTTACTCTGGAAGATTAGTCACTCACCAACTTGGAGTGGAGCTTGAAGGTTAAAAATTAGATAAACGACAGATTGATGGTGGGAAGGCAACTGACCTCGAAATGCCTAGGGTTTAATAGAAATCGCAATACACGGCTTCAATTTTTCCAAAGTCAGGGGCAAAATGCTCCTCTGTGCAAGATGAATGTACTGACAAAATGGCAGACTGAACAGCTGAAGGTTCTGTGAGGATTTAGTGGAGAAAGAGGGAGGCGAAAGACAGAGGAAAAGAGCTAGGGTTTTACAGAAGGTATGGAATGAGGCACAAATGACCTATCGACAGGTATATACGGGGTGAAATACGATTCCAATAGGATGAACTGGATGGTTTCGATAGGTTCATGTGTCCCGTCGAAGCATAGCAGACTAAACCTTAAAAGGGGATGATTCGATAGGATCCCGATAGGTGGAACTATCCTTCCGATAAGTTTAAACGGTAGATGAGTCATCATTTCGATAGGTTCCCGAGTGGTATCTAGAACCTATCGACATTCCATTTTGCCCATTTTAACCTATTGAGAAGTTAGTTTCGCCTGTCGAGAAATTCAGTGCCTATCGAAACCATCGAACATCCTGCCGAAATCACCATGTGACCTATCGAAAGGTGAACTTGACCTGTCGAAGACTTCTAAAAGCCAAATAAGGTTGCATTTCTGGGCACTCGCAGACTCAGTTCTCAGCAGGATCTGTTGCCGTGGTGCCCCATGATTTGATTCTCTTGTGGACAGCTCCCATTACCTCAGGACAATTGGTAATGACGGCCTAGTACTAAGCGTGGCAGTTTTGTTTTTCATTTATTATCGTAAAAAAATAAATAAATAAAAAATAAAAAATAATCAATTAACAACTAAGTATGGTACATATGATACATACTGACTTCAGGGGCTAATCTGGAGGGTCTGGAAGGTCCATAGTCTCCTCAGCCTCATCAAACTTGGCACCTTTCGTGGATCTTTTCCTCAGCTAGTGTCCATTCCCTGGGTGCAATCTTCCATCTGTGGATTATCATGAATCACTTTCTTTCGGGCATTAATGGAAAAGCAAGCCTCTTCAGGAGAGGGTTGATAGCCAGTGTTATACACATTCAGCTTAACCTTCATGTTTCCAAATGACACTTCCATAATTTCATACCTACATTGTATGTAAGCATTGGCAGTGACCAAAAAGGGCCTACCTAGAATCACAGGTATGGAAGAAGCACATTTGCTTGGTTCCATGTCCAATACCAAAAAGTCAGCAGGATAGAAGAATTCATCAACTCCAACCAAAACATCCTCAATTATCCCCATAGGTTTCCTTTCAGATCTGTCAGCCAGCTAGAGGACCACATGTGTGGGCTTTAATTTGCCTAAGCCCAGCTTCTCATATACTGAATATGGAAGTAAATTTACACTGGCTCCCAGATCTAACAAGGCTTTATCAATGATGTGATCCCCAATGATGCAGGGGATAGTGGGGGTTCTGGGGTCTTGAAATTTGGTTGGGGTATCGACAAAATTTGTTTCACTTTCTCTGCTGAAAAGACTTTCTTGGATATGTGTATCCTGAATTGTCTTTTATGGTGCATAGTTCTTTTAAAAACTTGGCATAAGCTGGGACTTGTTTAATGGCATCAAGTAAGGGCAGATTGATCTTTACTTGCTTGAAAGTCTCCATCATTTCCTTAATTTTTCCTTGCCCTTTATCAAAAGGGGAGGGTGCTTGTAGGGCCTTAAGAAATGGCAAATGTGGGATTGCTCCCTCACTTGTAGCCTTAGCCAATGGGGCCTCTTTCTTTTTTATTTTTTTCTTTTCTTGAGGATTCTCATTATCCTCTTTATTCAAAGCTGATTGCTCCTTCAAGTCCACCACTGGTGGCCTTTGTTGTATTTTTACAGAAATCACTTCATTTTCTTCTTCCAAGTCCCTCACAGGCTCACAGCCCACTTGGTTGTCCACTAGCTTTCCACTTCTCAAAGTTGTAACAGATTTGGCTTCCTCATAGGTGGAGGAAACTTCACCCACTACAAACTGCCTTCATTGGTTGTCCTGTGGTTGGCTAGGCAGCTTTCCTCCCTCTCTCCTAGTCAGAGCATCAGATAGCTGACCAAGTTGGTCCTCTATCTTTTTGATGCTCTGGTTGTGAGAGTGCACAGTTTGGGTTAGGGAGTTCAAATTCTGTAGTGAAGACAGAACTTGTTCCTCAAAGGAAGGTGCTCTCGTAGTTGGAGGAGGTGCAGCTTGCTGCACAGGAGAAGCTACAGGTTAGGCCATGAGTTGCTGATATTGAGGCCTTGGGACATAACCTTCTCGATAGGGTTGAGCATTTCTATAGGGCATGGGCTGTTGGGGCTGCTGCTGCTAGCTGGAGTATGCATCTTGTCGCCACCTGAGATTGGGGTGGTTTCTCCATTGATACCCAGCAGAGGTCTGCCCATAAGAGCTGAGACCACATGCTTATAAAATCGAGGCCCAGTCGTGAGATGGGCATTCTTCAAGGGGATGAGCAGGGGACTGGCATATGGCACATGCCTCCTCCACCCTAGCAGCCACAAGTGACTGCATTGCTCCCATCAACCTATCAAAGTTCAGGGCTAGGCTGTCCACTTTCCTTTCCAACTCACTTGACACACTCACTTCATATATCTTCCCTCTTGAGGTATTCTCCTTCACCAACTTAGGAGGCTCTAGATCTCTTGCTAAGGTTTCCCTTTGCATAGAGTTCTCACTAATAATATCAAAGAGCTCCCATGCCTCCTCAGCAATTTTATGGAGATAGGTGCCACCACAGGAAGTATCTATCATATCTCTGCTTTTAGCATCAATTCCCTGATAAAAGCTTTGAATCAATTGCCATTTAGGGATTTGATGGTGGGGGCATTTCTTTAGGAGTTCCTTAAATCTCTCCCAGGATTGATGAAAATCTTCAGTTGGATCTTTGGTAAAAGAGATGATACCCTTCCTCAACTGGCTGGTTTTTGACATAGGAAAGAACTTGGCCAGAAATTAACATTGGAGATCACTCCAGGACTGAATGCTGTTGGGTGGAAGCAAGAACAACCAGGTCCTAGCTCTATCCTTTAATGAAAAAGGAAAGAGTCTCATCCTGGTGGCCTCCTCCCCTAAACCTGTGATATTAAATGTAGTGCACAGTCCCTAGAACTCATCAATGTGCTTGTAGGGGTCTTCTTTGGTCAGGCCATGAAATGAGGGCAGCATTTGAATTATGGACGATTTTATCTCATAGTTTCCCTGAGCAACTAGGAATTGAATGCAGAAGGGAGAATTATAGACCCCTGGTGCATTAAACTCCTTAAGGATTCTCGGCTGCTGTTGCTCACCCATTTCTACAGAATTAAATGCAACAGAAGTGGGTGTAGTTGGTCTGGATCTGAGAAGTCTTTCAACCTCTGGATTTAGTGGAATAATCTGAGGTTGGAGAGTTCTCCTACCAAACATACAACACTCAAATTCTGAATGCAAAACAGATTCTCAACACAGCAAATAGAATCAACCAAGCTTTCTAACTATTCTTAAGAAAAACCAATAGATCTGTAAAATAAAAGGGGAGTAGAGGGATGCAAACAACAGAGCAGCTTCCAGCACAATTCTCCTCTCACTGGCTACATCAGATCTGATGAAATGCACACAAAATGCTGAAAACCAACAAAACTCACAAATGCAGTTAGTAAAATTAAACAAACAACTACAGATCTATGATCAAAACTTAGATCTATTAATTTCTAAACACACCTCTCTAGCAGAGGCGCGAAAAACTTGTTGGAGTGTTTGCCTTCCCTCAAATGAGGGTCTAAAATCATCAATAAAATTAGGCAGAACACACTCACACAGACCTGTAAGTAATCAGGGTCTGTTGTAGCAAGTTTTACAAGAATAGTGTATAAGGGAATGTCCACAAGGAGGTTGGTTTAAAAATATAATAAATCTCTAGATCTGTATGAGATCTGGCACCCTAACTATTGCTAAGTTAGCTAAAAGACAGGGGAGAGGTTTAAAATGGATTGTCACTTAAACTAAGCTAAAATTAAACATAGACTAGCTTGGATCGAGTTTGGGAACTTAGATCTTACAGGGGAAAAGAGTAAAGAAAATAGAAAATGGAGAAGAGTAGCTTGGAGATTGGTCTTCACTGAAATCAGATTTAATTAATCATGCTACAGAAGTTCAAAGTACACATTTCCCTCAACTAGCTATAAGCACAGCTACAGGGCAGAAAGCTCCACCTCAAATCGCAGGATCCACTTGGTCTTAAGGTTGTGATCTGTCCACTTTAATAGTCACAGACCATCCTATAGACTTTATCGAATCCATGGATTTGCAGCAGACGAATCCAATTGGAGCCTGAGCTTGGACTAATCTTGAGGTTATGATCTGTCCACTTTAATGGTCACAGACCATCCTAGGGATCTCCTCCAAAGCTAAAGCATCAATTAGAATAATTAAAACTACTACAGATGCTATAATTCCTAGGTCACAGGCTTAAGGAATCACAGGAGTATCAGATCCAGGGAGATCGGGTGGTATCCAAGAGGCCTACCAGTTAAGTGGGTGAGCTGATCTATAGATTCCTCTACACAAATTTGATCGATCACCAAAGGAACTTTAGATCTAATTAAAGCATTAAAATCAGCATTTACATTGCAATCAAAATCACTCTACAATGGAAATACTCTCAGATCTGTAGTCTGTGCAGCTGGGAACCCACAATAGCAATCTTAACCTTACCCAATTACAGATCTAACCTCTCTCCTCGCTACTCCAGAGGAATTATCCAATCATTGTTGGGCTAAAGGATGGAAAATAGAAGTGCTCTGCAAGCGCTAATCTCCAAAATTTGGCTCAGATCTCGATCCCCCCCCCAATTGCAATTAGGGTCTCTATATATAGCTTTCTCCTCTGTTTTTCCCGCTAAAAATCTCTTTTAGAATTCCTCAGAGTTTGTTAGAGTTCTCTTAGAGCACATGGGTCGGTTAGGGTTTCCTAGGGCATCTTATAGAACCGTCGTGCCGGTCATCAAGTGCCTCAAGTTACGTGCAGCAGGTCACCGAATCACAATGTGTGCACAGATAAATTTCTGAGAAGTTCTGCACACGATTTTGACAAGTTCAGGAAGCTTTCGACAGGTTCAAATAGATCTTTTTTGGTCCTTTCGCTAGGTTCTCAAATCTATTTGATAGGTTTCGATAGGATGAGCCTTCTCTTAGAGCTTCAGCATTCTCAGCCCTTGGCCTGGAGTATTCGATAGGTTGGTGGGGCTCTTCGACAGGTTGGAGAACCATTTCGACAGGCTTCGCTCTGCATGCCATCATTTCAATAGGGTTGCTCTCACTCCTATCGAAATGCTCAAGTTCCCTTCGATAGGTTCTATTCGAACGTCTTCATCTCGATAGGTTTTAAGAAACCATTCGATAGGTTCCCTTGACGCCTTAGGTAGGTTTTTGATAGGATGGTTTCTTCCTTCCTTTCAGCTGCTTGATAGGTTCTTGGATCCTATCAAACTCCTCAATCCACACAAATCCATCCTTCTTCTGCCTTCAGATCCTATCGAAAACCTCTTCAACTGCACGAACTCTTCCTTTCTTTGCTTTCAGCTCCTATCGAAGTCTTCAGGTGACCAATCGATAGGATGTTTTCAGCTTATTTTCACTTCCTTCACCTTGCCCTACTGTAGCCACGTGCTCTAAGGGTCCAGTGATGTGCTACCCTCTGGTGTGCTATTGCTGGGTTTGTCCTGTGCTGAGAGATAGCCCCTTTTTGGGCATTCTTGAGTGGTTTTCTGCATTAGTGTCCTCTTTTATTGCTGTCTACAAAATGCACTTGACAGAAGCTTATTAGTGTGCCCACAAGTCTATCAATGGTCAGGTTAAAGGGTGAAAAGTGGCATTTTTCACCACTTAACACCCAGCGAGCCCATATGCATAGAGAATAAAAAGTCACCTCACGGAGTTCTCGCGTGGCCCTAGAAGAGAGAGATGCCTAGAATTCCCCTCACATAGATCTCACACACTCTGGAGCCTTATAAGTTACTATGCGAGCGCAAGAGCCCACCTACGCAAGTACTTAGGGAGAGAGAGCTCCTGAAGCTCTACTGCGCGAAACACCCTAGCTCTCCAGATCATCTCTACGATAGCACTGCGATGCGAAGCAATTGCGCGATTCACTAAAGGTTTACTGCATGAATGAGCCATTCCCATCAGCCAAAGGCAACTTCGCGAAAGTAAAGCAACTGCACGAGTAAACTAAAATAGCTGCCAGCCCCGCGAAGCGTGAGCTCTCCACTTCTCAATTTAACTCAGGGACCTTTTAGGAATTTCCCAAGGCTAGGGCACACTTCTCGAGGCACAGATTTTGAAGCACACATCTCGAGGCATTCAAGGGTTGTAACAGTTCAATGTCTGCTAGAAAAATTAGGGTTAATCTCTTTAGAGCCAAGGCTATTTTGACAAAGTATATAAGCTGTACTTAGAGTTTATTATTTTCATCTTTCCTTCATCCTCTACCAACTGAGAGCTCTAGCAGGCTAGGATTAGGGTTTGATCACCTCTTTTTCCTATTTCTCTTCTCTCTTAGCTCAGCACTTGCTGGCTAATCACCCTGTAAGCAGCTAGGTTTAGTTTTGTTTCAATCTTGTAACAGATTTTATATATATTGGGATCGTGGATGAGCAGTTGTGTATGGGCTGCAGTCAGGAGACAGTTCATTGTAAGTTTTACTGTTATCAATGAACTATTATTTTAATGCTTAATCAAATCTATAGATCTTATGGTTTCTTTAGATGTCTATAGGATCCATGTATTTGGGACTAGCCCATTCAGTTTCTAGTAGGTTTATTGTTTACCATCTGATTTTCCTTAGTTTGATAGACACATGGAAAGAAATGCTAGATCTGTAGTGAGATCCAGGGAGCTCGGAGGCCTATAGATGATGATGGTTGTAGCAGTTTTCATATTCTTTCTCAGGTCTCTGTGGGATGGACAGACCAATGGGATACCCTATGACCATTCAAGTGGACAGAGTATAGCCCTAAGGTTGTGTCCATCCTCATGTTTGAGAAGGATTCTTCTCCCCTGCACATGAGCTTTTAGAGCCTTGTGAGGAGGTTTGTACAGTAACTGGCTCCCCTCTATTCTACCAAATTGATATCAGATGTTAGATCTGATCTCTTATAGTAATTACAGCTTGAGGCTAAGTCATTGCAGGCTATTTGTAGCAATGACTAGCTGAAAACCCTTAGGAGACTTCACTCCTCCTCTAGGGATCACCTAGGGGTTTAAAAGGCTTGTTGCATATGCTAAATGCACCTGTGCTTCCTACAAAAGTGGCTCTTTATTTTGCTTTTACGTTTCTTTGCTCAGGGACTAGCAAAGCTTAGGTTTGGGGGTGTGTTAAGTAGTGAAAAATACCATTTTTCACCCCTAAACATGAGCCTTGAAAGACCCTTGAGAAGACTAAATAAGTGCTTTAGTGTTCATATTGCAGCTAACCAAAAAGACAGGTCCAAATCCGAAAACCATCTTAAAATGATCAAAAAGCCGACAACGCATGTCAAACTCAAAGAGGGAGTGAAGAAATAGCCTCAGCAATGGCTAAAAAGGTCCTAAAAGAGCAAGAAAAGACACGAAAGAAGAAGGATCCATTAGAAGAAGAATGGAAGCTAAAGCTCAATTCAAAAGAATCTCTTCAATTCAAGAAAGAACCTTGAACTTTGCGAAAAGAAGAAAACACTCCTCGAATAGAAGATTTACCTCTGCGAAAGAAGAGAAGTCCTTCGAAAAGAACTTCGCTGCAAAAGAACTTCGCTTATGCGAAAGAACTTATGCTTTGAAAAGAACTTCGAGCCAACCTACTTTTAAAAGACCCTTAAACTCTGTGAAATGGCATCGATTTACTGACCACTTTGAAGGGCATTTCAAAGAACTCGTGCAGCGCCCCAATGTAATTAAAAGCCCGAGACATTCCAAGATTCCAAGCACAAACCAAAGGCATATTCCGTGAAAACCCAAAGATGAAATCACTTGGCGGGAACTTCTAGAAGCTCAAACAAACTTTTGAATTCCCATACGAATTGATGCTTCTAACGCTTTGATTGGTGAACCGGATCGAGCATTTTCATTGGCGAACAGATCTGGATCCCCGTGCTCAACAGCCATTGGGCAATCAGATCCGAGCACTTCGATTGGTCAATTCACCTTTGCGAGGATAGAGGAAAGCTATAAATTGAGAAGACATTTGCCCAATTGGGGCATCCAGATTTTGAGTTTTCATCTCTGTTTCCCTCCTTCCTACCGATAGTCTATCTGCACTTTGTAATTTCTTCCTCTGTTTTGCTTTTGAGAGTTCGAGTGCTTTTGTAACTCCAAAGAGATCGGATTCAAGACCTGCTAGTCCGAGGGCTTTCTAAAGCCGTGTTCAGAATTGTAAGATTGAATTTAAAAGGTTGTCAGAACGTGTTTTCTCCATTGGATTCATGTCAAGGGTTCTTATTGATCACCTTAGTGCATTAGACTCCTTTAGATTCACTACTTTGCATGCAATTTCCTTGATTCATTACCCTATGCATTTAATTAGCGTTGGTAACCTAGTTCGACACTTGCGATGATGTTCATGTTCAATTGAGAATAGGTCAACAACTATTGGATGATCTGTGACCATTTAAGTGGATGTGATCATAACCATAAGTTTAAACCCTTCCTTAATTGATTTATTTCTCTTACATACATCTTTGGTAGCGGATGAAGATTGAATCAACTCTGTTTGATTCTTGATTCTCCATTAAAA
This sequence comes from Chloranthus sessilifolius, assembly GCA_021018995.1. Classification (NCBI taxonomy): domain Eukaryota; kingdom Viridiplantae; phylum Streptophyta; class Magnoliopsida; order Chloranthales; family Chloranthaceae; genus Chloranthus; species Chloranthus sessilifolius. The sequence continues at coordinate 51,888,871 of CM037598.1, forward strand.
TTCAAAGGCGAAATCACGAAGTTATTATTTCTCCATTTGATTTATTTTAATAACTTCCCAACTTGAATCGGATAGTTAGTTAGTTCTTTTCTTTATTTGCTTTTAGTTAAGCGTGACAAAAAACCCAACACTCTCTTTTTATCTCGCTTTCTAGATAATTATAGAGCCAGATCCGTAGCAGATGCGGAGGTCTATCTCATATTTGAGACAAATTCTCTGGGCGATCTTTAATATACTCACTTTTAAAACTTACTACAATTGGCCTGATCTTGCAGGCTATTGTTAGCCCTCAATGTCGATATCTCTTTCATAATTTAAAATTATGTAACTTATTATTCATTAATTAGTTCTCAAAATACACATAAAAAGGCACATGTGCAGTTACAACAAGTTTTTGGCGCCGTTGCCGAATTTGTTCTAAAATAGATAAGACCTATGTTTATTTTCATTTATTTATCAGTCATTTATTAATTCTGTTGTTATTTCTGTGCAGCTTACAGCTGTATGAAGGAAAGGAAAGCACGTAATTCAACAGGTTTGCTGTACCAAATTCCTCTCTGAGTTGTATGTTTGGCAGAGAACCCTCAATCTAGATTCTCCTAAATTGGTTGAAAGACTCTAAGAAACATACATCACGCATATCTCTGCTGAAATGGGCGAAGACCGTAGATTGTTAAGAGACTACTTTGCCCCGGTGCTTATAATTCATTTTGCATTCAATTTCCCACTGGAGGAAATTATGAAATTAAGTCCTCCACCATCCAAATGTTGCCTTCATTCCATGGATTGAGTAAGGAAGACCCTTACAAACACATTGATGAATTTACGCTTTATGCACAACATTTAACATATTTGGACTTGGTCAGAGGCAACCAAGCTTAGGCTCTTTCCTTTTTCATTAAAGGACAAAGCTAGAGCATGGTTATCTATGTTAGCACCAACATCACATCATGGAATGATTTACAATGTCAATTTTGTCAAAATATTTCCCAATGACTAAAACCAGCCAACCGAGACAAAGCATCATCTCTTTTCCCAAAACTCAATCAAACTTTCCATGAAGCATGGGAAAGGTTTAAAGAATCATAAGACAATGCCTCACCATCAAATTCCTAAATGGCTGGTTCAAAGCTTCTATCAAGGAACTGATCAAGGGCAAGAACATGGTGGATGCCTCTTGTGGAGGTACCTACTAGAAAAGCAGTTGAAGAGGTTTGGGACCTCTTTGAGGTGATTGGAGAAAATTCAACCCAAGCAGAATCTACTCAAAGGACCGAGAATCCACTAGGATGAATAATCCCCAATTCACAAGAGGGAAAGTTTATGAAGTCAATGAGGAAAGGAAAGTGGATAATTTGACCACAAAATTTGATAGGTGATGGACTCATTTAAAGCTCCAAATGGGTCAAGAGTAGAGGAGGCATGTACGATATGCGGTCCCCACTCATTCCATTGATCAATGTCATACGCATCACAATTTCCGAACTCATGATGGAACAAGCTCATGCGGCTCGATCTTATGGGCAGATGCAATCGAATGACTACCCATGGAGATCTCATCCTAATCTCAAGTGGAATCGAAATTACGGCCCAACAACAGCAGCAGACAAAAATCAATTACCTTTCAAACACCTTTCGGCCATATATGAGAATTTTTATAATAAATCAAATTTTCTGACCTAACCAACAACAAGCCATGCGTGATGCACCAGCCCCACCCCTCCTAGATCCCGACCTTTGAAGAGTAGGTCTTGAGCTCACTTCAAAATCTTGGAACTCTGTCTCGGTATGAACCTTCACAATCGAGCATTAAAAAATTGAAGAAAGGGCCAACTCTCAAATTCATTGGCTAAGAGAGAAGAGGGTAAACTACCCACCAACATGAACAATCCTAAGGGCAGTTCATGGTTGGAGAATCCTCAAATGGCCATGAGGAAATCAAAGCTGTGACTACTTTGAGAAGTGGAAGAATAATAAAAAACACAGGGTAGTGAAGAGGAAAAGATGAAGAACAAGTGCAGAACAACAATTTGGATAACAATATGGTCATTGATTTACATCAGAAAATTCAAAAAATGAAAAGCAGAAAAATAACAAAATTGTTGAAAAAGATGAGAAGGAGAAATTTGTTCCTCATCTCCCATTTCCCCATGCAATGAAGTCGGTTCTCCTTTTGACAAAGGAAACACAAAATTGAGGAAATGATGGAGACATTCAAGCAAGTTAAAATTAATCTACCTCGCTTGATGCAATCAAAGTCCTCGCTATGCAAAATTTCTCAAAGAGGTATGCACTCACAAAAGGCAATCTAGGATACATTTATCCAAGAAGGCCTTTCTTGTGGAGAAAATCAACCAAGTGCTATCAATTGCAACACCACCTAAGATGCAAGACCACAGAATCCCCACAATCCCTGCATCATTGGGGAGCACACCATTGAGAAAGCCTTGCTAGATCTGGGTGCTAGTGTCAACCCGCTTCCCTATTCATCTATGAGAAGCTAGGTTTGGGAGAATTGAAACCCACTCAAGTGGTGTTACGACTGGTGACAGATCTGAAAGGAAACCTATGGGGTTGATTGAAGATGTTTTGGTAGGAGTAGACAAGTTTTCTACCCTCACGACTTTTTGGTGTTGGACATGGAACCAACCAAAAGTACCACTTGCCATCCCTGTCATTACAGGAAGACCATTCACAGCTACACTAATGCATGCATTCAATGCAGTGCAGCATCATGGAGGTGTCGTTTGGAAATATGAAAGTTAAATTGAATGTGTATAATGTTACTCAACCTCAATTCTCTTGAGGAATGTTTCCATGTTGACATCATTGATGAGTCGGTGGAGGAGTCTTTACAAACATTTTCGCAAGGTAAAGACTCCACCACGAATTTAAAAATGATTGGGAATCCACCGAGAAAGAAGGAAAAGGAGATCAAATTCAAAGGGAGTCACTTTGTGCAAGGCACTCACCAACATCAAGTTCTCTCTCTTGGAGACTGCTCCTCTCCCTCTTCCACAAGTTACCAAGGTACCTTTGCTTGCCCTCTTTCTCAAACAACAATTGGAACTCAAACAGCTCCCCAAAAATCTGAAATATGTGTTTTGGGAGATCATCAAACACTACTGTGATTATTTCTTCCTCCCTTACAAAGGAGCAAGAAGAGGAGCTGTTGGTAGTTCTAAAAAGACAAGAAAGCAATTGGTGGACCATTGCTGATTTAGGAGGAATAAACCCACCAGTATGCATGCATAAGATCCACGGAAGAGGATGCCAAGCCTTCTAGAGAAATGCAAAGAAGGTTGAATCCTCACATGCAAGAAGTGGTAATGAAGGAAGTTGTCAAGTCGCTAGATCTTTGGGGTCATTTACCCCATTTGATTCTGCTTGGGTAGCACCCACAGGTGGTGCCTAAGAAATCTGGCATCATCAGTAGCAAATTGAATCTGGTAAACTTATGTCCACCGGACAAACAAGCTGGATGGAGGGTCGCATAGACTACAGAAAATTAAATACCATGACAAGGAAAGACCATTTCCCCTCCTTCATTGACCAAATCCTTGATAAACTTGCGCAAAGCTTACTCTGCTTCCTTGATGGGTACTCTCGTTACAACAGATCCTGTGTACCACAGGACCAGAAAAGACCACCTTCACCGCCCCCTTTTGCCTATAGGAGGATGCCCTTTGGTCTTTGCAATGCCCTACTTTTCAAAGATGCATGTATGCCATCTTTTCGACATGATTGATCAGTTCATGGAGATCTTCATGGATGACTTTTCAATTTATGGACAGACTTTTCCCAATGCTTACACCACCTCAAGTTGGTGTTGCAAAGATGTGAAGAAACCAATTTGGTTCTAAGAAAGAGTCATTTATGGTCACCAAGGCATTGTCCTAGGACATGTGGTCTCCCATAAAGGCATAGAGGTGGACCAAGCAAAATTGATCTAATTGCACATTTGCCTCCTCCCGCTAATTAAGCAAATCAAGTTTCTTAGGGCATGCGAGATTTTATAGGAGGTTCACCAAAGATTTCATAGAAATTTCCAAGCCACTCTGTCATTTCTTGTGTCAAGATGTTCCTTTTGTGTTTACTAATGAATGCATGAGCCTTTGAGGTCCTTAAGAAATGTCTCGATTTTCCCATCTTGCATCCCGACTATTCGGTGCCCTTTGAGCTGATGTGTGATGCATCGAGACTATGCCTAGGTGTCCTAGGCGGAGAAAGGATAAGCTTCCCCATGTCATAGCTTATGCCGGCCGGATCCATGATAGATGCCCAGCTCAACTACACAACAAGCGAGAAAGAGCTGCTGGCCATTGTGTTTGCATTGGAAAAATTCGTGTCTTATGTTTTAGGTTCACAAATTGTGGTGTTCTTGACCACTCGCCTAAAGTACCTTACATCTAAGAAGGATACCAAGCCAGTTAATCGGATGGATCCTCCTATTACGGGGAGTTTGATCTACTGATTAAGGATAAGAGTGGAGAATGGTATCATCACTTATCCGTAATTTCAATACCGAGGATGATAGCTTACCCATTAATGAATCATTTCGATGAGCAACTTTTGCCATCAATACCCACACCCTTGGTTTGCAAACATAGTCAACTTCTTGGCCATCGGATGATTCTCAACATTGGAATCGAATGGATAAAGATCTTTTCTTCTCACAAGTTAAAAATTTCATTTGGGAAGATCCTTATCTATTCAAGAATTGTGCGCACCAAGTGATCGAAAGTGTGTCCCGGACCATGAATTCTCCGGCATATTGTCAATGTGTCATGAACAGCTGTGGAGGCCATTTCATGGCAATAAAAAACAGCAAAAATTCTGCATGTGGTTTCTATTGGCCCACAATCTTTAAAGATGCCTTACAAAGATCAGAATCTTGCCGAATCGCCAAAAATGGGCAAGATTTCCAAAAGAAACTCAATGCCCCTACAGCCCAATCTCGGTAGTTGAGTTGTTTGATGTTTGGGGCATAGATTTTATGGGCCCTTTCCTTCTAATGGAAATAATTTCATCTTGGTAGTGTGGGACTATGTCTCCAAGTGGATTGAGGCCATAGCTACCAAATCCAATGATCACAAAGTGGTTTTAAGATTCCTCAAAGACCACATTTTTCCAGATTTGGATTCCCAGCCATCATCGGTGATGGGGAGCCACTTTAGAATGCTTTGACTCTCTATTAAAAAGTACTGTCACTCACAGAGTAGCCACTCCCTATCATCCACAAACCGGTGGGCGGTGGAGATTTCAAATAGAGAGATCAAACACATTTTGAAAAACTGAAGAAGGATGTAAAGGATTGGTCCTTGCTTAATGATGCTTTGTGGGCATCTGAATCTACAAAACTCCAATTGGAATGTCTCCTTTAGATCGGTCTATGGCAAAGCATGTCATTTGCCAAGAGAGTTAGAATACAAAGCTTTACGGGCTATTAAAACATTTAATATGGATCTAACTTTGGTAATCACAGGAAACTTCAACTCGAATTGGAAGAGTCGGATGGATGCTTATACAAGCTCCAGTTGTATAAGGAGAAAGTCAAATCATTTCATGATAGGAGTTTAATGAGAAAAGAGTTCATACCGGGTCCAAGGTATGGTTATTCAACTCTAAACTTAAATTCTTTCTGGCAAATTGAGATCCGATGGGAAGGGCCATACACATCATCAAGGCTGCCTCGGGAGTTGTGGATATCCGTAATCCCAATGACGGAAGAGTCATTAAGGTAAATGGTCGAGGCTCAAGCCATGCATTGACAACATTCGAGCTGTCTTTATCTCATCATCACGAATCTCCAAAAATCGATGGTAGAAAATTGTATATTATGTTTGTACAACATAGTTTTCGAATTTCTCCGCTTCGTTTCTTTTCCTTTTCGCATAGTTTAATTACACTTAAAGTTCAAATCGCAGCAAACATTACTTTTCGCAAAGTCCAAAGTCTATTCGAAAAGATTCTGGAGCTGCAATGAACTGCTCGAAAACAAAGATGTTCTTTTCGAATAGTTGATTATGATAACATTTCCTTTTCGAATAGACGGTTCTGAAGCTAAGTCCTTTGCGAAATAATCTTTACGGTTATCTACTTGTCGAAGGCACTTTGGCCATTCAAGTAATAAGAAGGGCTCTTTTGGAACTTTAAAACTTAAAGGTGCTTTGCGATTTTAGCTTCAAGTATATTTAGTCGTTTTGAAGTTAGCGTTGTATTTGCAAACACTCTCTGCAGAGCGACGCTCCACTAAAACCCTAGCTCACTCTCTTCTCACACGAGCTCCACAAGGATATCAGCCGTTTTGTTCCTAATTGTTTGAGCGTTTCCATTTTTCAGAGATCAAAGTCAGACTGTCAGTTGGGCGATCTTTACAAACAAAGCGACTCAGTTCAAGCACAAACCCTAGATCGCGGTATTTTTTCTATCCATTCTCGCTCAATTTTTTTAGAAAAATCTAAATCTGTGTTAGCCAGTGTTTGGAGCATTTTTTCCTCCGTCAATTAAGTATGGGAAAAACTGAAAAATCCTTAGCTGCCATGTTCCCCAAATCATCAGTCAAGAAGGCAACCAAATCGACCCCAAAAGCCAAAGGCAAAGCAAAGACGTCTCAGAAGAGAAAGCTTTCAATGGACAAGGCGATAGGGTTGAAAAAGGAAAATCGCCATGAGGAGCCTACCTCGCCTCAAGCCAGTCCGAGCTGCCCCATTACCCATTCACTTAGTTTTGCCTAACCCTTCATTGATACCCGAAGCTCATACACGAGCTATTGGTGGATGAAACTTTTTCTCCTCCAAACATGATTGCCTACCATCCCTAAGATACCTGGAAGCTTCTCTGACTATCCTCACCCCATTACCGAGAAAAAACTTATCCAAGGATGATAAAGCGTGGTATCAAAACCTCACAAAGGTCATCAAGATGTTGCGACGTGCCAACCTTAGTCATTTTCATAGATAACTGTGACCTAACTGTGACAGCTGAGGACATAGGGCATGCTCTGGGGATACCTTTTCAATTCAACCCCGATGGACCTTATGCCTCAAGCAAATTTCTTTCGTAAACATGGCTGCCCATTTGACACAAGGCATGGTGGGTTATGGGCAATCAATAATGGGAAGAGATCTGCCCCCGCAATATCTGCTAATGGATTCCATACTCCGAGGGAGCTTTTATGTAACTGGGCATACCCAAGAGAGGCGAACTCCTATCCTCGAAGCCCTCTTTCCCTTTTCTAAGGGGCAGTTTTTCAAAGCCCCCATGCTCATCCCGAAGCAATGGTCTGATGGAGTGCCAAGGTAAAGAAGAAAGAAAATTGCCGGCCTCCCTTTGAAGACTAATTTCAGCCCTCTTAGGAGCCAAGTTTGACATTAATAGGAAGAGCCCTTTGAGGTACCTCACAACTTTGGCAAGGAAGCCTGGACCACAAGTCAGGCCATGTTAAGAAGAATGAGGGAAGTAGGAGAACCAGCCCATGCCCCCGCCTGCACTGCCCCTATTGCCGCTGCGAACCCATAGCACCGAGCCAGCTAGTTCTTCTGCTGAGCATGACAGAGAACCAAGCCACGAAGTGTGGGTGGGCATCTGCAAGTGGAAATTGCTGTGGAGCCTCAACCAGCCCCTGAGCCTCAGCCAGCCCCTACCAGTTTACAAGCCCAACTCCTTGTGGTGACCAGCTCTTTAGCTGCACCACTTGCTGCACTTAGTCCACACAGTCCTGAGGTAGCCAGCTCTTCAGCTGCACCTCCTACAGCCACAGATGGCCTGGTTCCCTATTCCTCCACACCCTCCCCCATCCCAGCTGGTTCATCATCCACACCTTCCATCATTCCTATTTTGGACACCCCTACCACACCAACCACCCCTACTATCCCAACACCACCCATCTCCCCCAACAATAACCAGGTCCTAGAGGAATTAGCCACCCCAATCCTTGCTCCATCCCCTTCCACCCCTCTGCTCCAACGCTCCTCACACTCCCACACCCCTTCAGCACATACACCTGAGGTATCCCAGACCTCTGAACCCCAACCTTTCCCCACAGAGGCTTATTCACCCCTATTTGACACCATGGAGCTAGATCCTACACCTATCCCTGCTCCTCCCCCTTTCACCCATTTCCCCACCTCCCCTTTCACACCCATTACCCCCCATCCCTCCACCTCACTAATCCCAATCCCTCTAGGCTAATCTCCCCACACCGCCTCCCTACACCCAGATCCTCACCTACCTCCAAATATCCAAGCCCAGCTCCAAACAAATGCATAAATCACTGCTACATTGAGCTCATCCAAATGTTAATCGCCCATTACCACCTACCCCATTACCCTCGCTCTCCATTTTGCCTCACAGCAACCCAAACAGAACCAGTAAGTCCTAGTGCTTCCTCCACTACCACCCAAAGGCTAACCAAACAGACCCCTCTTCACCACCCCTATTTTTCTCGACTTAGCCATTCAAACCGACCCTCCGACCTCTCTTAACCGCCCCCCCCCCTCCCCAGTGGACCCCCTTTAGTCCCCTACCACTCCATCCCCCTCCCTAGATATGCCACCCTCTCCCAGGCCATGATAGAAAATCCCTACATCCGTAGGGATGTGCAGAAGGGGCTGGCTGATTTGGGGGCCTACATCCGAACCCCTTATGTGGGCAAAATCAAGAAATTAGAGCATTTCATGCAATTTGAGAGAGAGAAGATGAGGGATCCGTGGGACGAACATTTCAAGTGGTCAAGGCTGAGCAGCACAAGGTGGCTATGCCCCAAGCTCAGTTAGCACAAGAACAGAAGAAAACCACCATCCTGACCAAACACCTTGGCCTCACGAGAAAGATCAAGTCAAGAGTACATCGAACTCGTAACTCCATTCGAGAAACCAAAATCCAGCTCGATTCCAACACTGATTCTAGTTCGGATTCTGACAGTGACTCTAGTTCAGAGCCCATAGAACCCATCTATGATACTGACTTTGATCCTAGTTATTAAAAGTCTGCATCTACTGTGTCTCAAATACAATGTATAAATCTTTTGTTTTTGTATCATGGTCCAATTCATCATTTGTTTTCTTTCTTATTCCATTTTTCTCTCGTTAATTGTTCTGCATTTTACGTTATTTTGCAATTTTTACATTATAGCCGTGCTCCCTACTTCGTAAACAAACAAAAATAAACCCCTCACCCTTACTCCCTTTCCCCCCTCTTTTTCTTTTATTTTCTGTAAAATTTCTGGTTCATACAATTTGCTTTCTGTAATTCTCCATGCTATTATTTTTTCTGCTGTTTTCCCCTAATAACTGTGACTATGCCACCACCTTTGAACCAGTGAGGACACTGCTCCTCATAGGTTTGGGGGTGTGGCATGTGTCCCGCCAAGGAATAGTTAACCTAAGGACAACAGAATCACCTAAGTAATCAGGAAATGAATTATTTTACTTAAGAATCATGACAATGTGGAAATTTTAAAATTTTCTTTGCAAGAATTTAGACATTCTAAACCTTGCGATATTCTACATTTCCATGATGATTACACCATAAAAACATACTGGTATCAGCACATAGTAAGTCAAAAGGAAGAGAAAAAGGTAAAGATATACTTAAAAGCTCAAGGAAAACCATAACCAGTGAGAATTGAGCCCATATATTTTCCATCTCTTGAAGAGTGATCGAGGCAATTTTTACGATTCAAAGGATTGGTGAGGCATTAGATCCACTAGAAGTTAGGAAACTCCAAATTAAAACAAGTGACACTCATGAAACCGAGGAAAAGATCAAGGCTTGGACAAATTCTTTGAACCTAACTAGAACCAACCAAGAAAAATCTGCCTGTTTGTACCCCATTTGAGCTATAAATCCTACAATTCTTCATCAAAATACCCAAAAGTACTTGCACTGAACCTATGGAACTAATTCAGCCTTCCTCACTCGAGAATTCAGGAGGTAAAGGAGAAAGAATCAAGATGGACCATTTCGGGCAACATCAAGAAAAAGAAGAGAAATACCTCAAAAAGCAGCAATATGGTGACCGAGAAAAGAAGAGACAAACAATGTGAAAAAGTTGCAAGCAAAAAGGCAAAAAGGGACCTTATAATGCAACATCAAAGAAACAACTGCTCACCGTGAAGGTGAGAATCTCGAAAAGAAGAAGAAAGGAGCTAAACTCAAAAAGGTGGAGTCATGAGGCATATCCTGCAGTTCCGGAGTTCTCAAATTCAAACCTCTACTCAAATTGCCTTTCCTTGAAACTTCACCCATAAGCCATACAAACAAACCTAGATTAAAAGCCCTTGTGATCCAAAGTTGAGTGAGTCATGTGGAGATGAGAAGTGACCCAATCTATGGTGAGGAGATGTCAATGATGCCATTGCCTAAGAATCATGCCTATGCTCATGCTTATGATCCATTTGGGAGATGTAACGCTCTTGAGCTTGAGTGAAAATGAACCCCTCAACAAAAACAGCATGAGAGTATACCACGTGAGTGTTTGGGTTGGAACTTGAGCACCTTAAGTATGACTTATAACCTAATTTTTATCCATAGGATGAGCTTACTGCTGGCACATTTGTATGATTTTCTATGACTGCTCACAGATTGGAAATATTGAAACATTCATGAGGTTTATAAATGTTTAAATTTCTGTGCAAACAATAATCAAATTTTCTGTTTCATCATTGATTCTAGAGTAACTAACCTGCTCCTTGATTGCTCATTTGATAATATTGCAATCGATGTTAATCGTTTCATGGAGAAGTTTGTGGGTACCTTCACCGAAAACCCTCAGAAACTTCACTCCTCCTCTAGGGATCACCTAGGGGTTTAAAAGGCTTGCATATGCTAAATGCACTGTGCTTCCTACAAAAGTGGCTCTTTATTTTGCTTTTACGTTTCTTTGCTCGTGGACTAGCAAAGCTTAGGTTTGGGGTGTGTTAAGTAGTGAAAAATACCATTTTTCACCCCTAAACATGAGCCTTGAAAGACCCTTGAGAAGACTAAATAAGTGCTTTAGTGTTCATATTGCAGCTAACCAAAAAGACAGGTCCAAATCCGAAAACCATCTTAAAATGATCAAAAAGCCGACAACGCATGTCAAACTCAAAGAGGGAGTGAAGAAATAGCCTCAGCAATGGCTAAAAAGGTCCTAAAAGAGCAAGAAAAGACCTGAAAAGAAGAAGGATCCATTCGCAAAGAAGAATGGAAGCTAAAGCTCAATTCGCAAAGAATCTCTTCAATTCGCAAAGAACCTTGAACTTTGCGAAAAGAAGAAAACACTCCTCGAATAGAAGATTTACCTCTGCGAAAAGAAGAGAAGTCCTCTGCGAAAAGAACTTCTGCTTTGCAAAAAGAACTTCTGCTTTGCGAAAAGAACTTATGCTTTGCGAAAAGAACTTCTGGAGCCAACCTACTTTGCGAAAAGACCCTTAAACTCTGCGAAATGGCATACTGGGGATTCTGACCACTTTGAAGGGCATAACAAAAAACTCTGCACGCGCCCCAATGTAATTAAAAGCCCAGAGACATTCCGGAAGATTCCAAGCACAAACCAAAGGCATATTCCGCCCCACGTGAAAACCCAAAGATGAAATCACTTGGCGGGAACTTCTAGAAGCTCAAACAAACTTTTGAATTCCCATAACAGAATTGATGCTTCTAACGCTGATTGAAACGGATCGAGCATTTTCATTGGCGAGCAGATCCGGATCCCGTGCTCCATGACCATTGGGCAATACAGATCTGAGCACTTCTGATTGGTCAATTCAGCCTTGTGCAGGATAGAGGGAAAGCTATAAATTGAGAAGACATTTGCCCAATTGGGGCATCCAGATTTTGAGTTTTCATCTCTTTCCTCCTTCCTACGGATAGTCTATCTGCATGCCTTGTAATTTCTTCCTCTGCTTTTGCTTTTGAGAGTTCTTTGAGAGTGCTTTTGTAACTCCAAAGAGATCGGATTCAAGATCGCTAGTCCGAGGGCTTTCTAAAGCCGTGCTCAGAATTGTAAGATTGAATTTAAAAGGTTGAAACTGTGTTTTCCATTGGATTCATGTCAAGGGTTCTTATTGATCACCTTAGTGCATTAGACTCCTTTAGATTCACTACTTTGCATGCAATTTCCTTGATTCATTACCCTGCATTTAATTAGCGTTGGTAACCTAGTTCGACAAAGACTTGCGATGATGTTCATGTTACGAATTGAGAATAGGTCAACAACTATTGGATGATCCGTGACCATTTAAGTGGACAGATCATAACCATAAGTTTAAACCCCTTCCTTAATTGATTTATTTCTCTTACATCATCTTTGGTAGCGGATGAAGATTGAATCAACTCTGTTTAGTTGCAGATTCTCCATTAAAATTCAAAGGCGAAATCACAGAAAGTTATTATTTCTCCATTTGATTTATTTTAATAACTTCCCCAACTTGAATCTGGATAGTTAGTTAGTTCTTTTCTTTATTTGCTTTTAGTTAAACGTGACAAAAAAACCCAACACTCTCTTTTTATCTGCTTTCTAGATAATTATAGAGCCAGATCTGGTAGCACAGATCTGGAGGTCTATCTCATATTTCAGACAAATTCTCTGTGGACGATCTTTAATATACTCACTTTTAAAACTTACTACAATTGGCCCTGATCTTGCAGGCTATTGTTAGCCCTCAATGTGCTGATATCTCTTTCATAATTTAAAATTATGTAACTTATTATTCATTAATTCGTTCTCAAAATACACATAAAAAAGGCACATGTGGAGTTACAACAGTTGGAATACCTATGGATGTCAACCAGGTCTATGCACAGATCTGGGGAGCTTGTAGCACTGGCATTACATAGTGCTGTAATAGCATTCATGGCTAGAGCTAGTCCAGTGGCTGTGGAAATGATTAGTCCACTCTTCTAGATTAAACTAGCGAATTTCTGGTTTAACTAATGAGATTTGACAGACTCTATTAGATACCATGTAACCATTATAGTGGACAAAGAATAGCCCTAAGAGCGCCCCAAATGACATGGGCTAAATTGGGAGCTTATACCTTGTTGAGGCTATTAACAGAGTCTCAGCAAGGAGTACTGCAGAGACAGACTAAATTTGAGTTACATTACTGTATCATTAACTCTAGCTGAACCTGCTTACTTCTCATAATTTTTGTATTTTATTTTAGCACACATTACTACCATCTTCTTCTTAGCCCTTTCTTTAGGATAGGGCTACATTTTATTTCTCTGTTTTTAGGATTAATTTAGTGTAGTCGTGACACCCAACTCTCTTTCTTTAGGATTGTCAGATCTGTTGCCAGATCTGAAGGCCTACTATTCTAGCCCATTTTAGATTCTAGATCAATTTCTCTGTGAGACAAACTCTTACTTATCAAAACTTGCTACAATAGACCCTATATCTTGCAGGACTGTGTGTATTTCAGACTTACTATAACTTGAGTTATACTATAACTTAGACTAACAAATTCTTTGTAGTTTTGTTTAATCTAGAATTAAAGTACTACTGATTGTTTATAGAATTTTACAGAAATGGACAGCAGAAGAAGGGAAAAGCTAGAGCTGCAAGTGGAGTGTAGCCAACTCTGTTTGCACTTTCTTTCCCCTAAATCTCATGCCATTTATGTTGAATCCCCTGTTATTTTATTTAGTGTAAATCTGTGTAGTTATTACTTTTCTTTTTTTTTTGAAATTCTTTCTATGTGCTTGTAAGCATTTTCATTACTGTTGGTGAGTGTATGCTCGGTAGAAGGTCCTTAAACCCTGACTTGGAACCCCCCAAGTCTAGAGGTGGAAAGGATCCTTAGACCTAGACACACCACTCAGGGCCCTGCTATTGAGACTGAACCAGCTACCATGGCTGAGAGGCAGAGGACATAGAAAGAATACAATGCACCTGGGGAGTACACCTCTCCCTTCTGCATTCAGTTTCCCGCTGTTGAGGGAAACTATAAAATTAAATCCTCCACCATCAGTATGTTGCCTTCATTTCATGGGTTGACTAAAGAAGATTCCTACAAGCATATTGACCAATTTTTTGCACTTTGCACTACCTTCAACATTGCTGGCTTGGGGCCTAAGGCCACTAAATTGAGGCTTTTTCTTTTTTCATTAAAGGACAAAGTCAGCACATGACTATCAAAGCTCCCAGTCAACAACATACAGTCATGGAGTGACCTTCAGACCAAGTTCCTAGCAAAGTTTTTCCCTATGAACAAAATAAGCCAGATGAGGACAAAAATTTTGTCATTCACTCAGTCTTCAACTGAGAATTTTAATGAAGCTTAAGAAAGATTTCAGGAGATGTTAAAACAATGCCCCCACTACCAAATCCCAATGTGGCAGCTTGTCCAAGTGTTTTATCAAGGAATTAATGCCAAAAGTAGGGATATGGTGGATGCTTCCTGTGGTGGTAGCTACCTCCACAAGACAGCTGAGGAAGCTTGGGAGTTGTTTAACATAATAGGAGAGAATTCCATGCAGCAGGAGTCTCTGTCACGTAATGACAGTCAGATTCCAACTAAGATGGTGAAACAGGCCACCCCTAGAGGTGGAATATATGAAGTGAAGGTGTAAGGTGATCTGGAGAGGAAGGTTGTAACAGCTGCCATATTTTTATCCTGATAATACCAGGAATGAACTCGAGAAGGGTCAAGCTTGTGCAAAAAACATGACACAAAGAACTTATTTGGAATGTTAATGATGACTGTTAAATAGTGGAACCTTAGTGGCCCAACATTAAAGTGAAACAATGGTTGATCATTGATTTGGTACGAATTCAAATATATGGAGCCCTCCTTCAAGATTTGAAATTCGTCGAAGCCTAAAAGGTTGCCTCGACACCTGAGGCAACAACGTATGGTTACCTCGGCAACTTGAGCCAAGCACCTTGCCTCGGCCACTTGAGGCAAGCCAAATAAGTTGCCTCGACAACTATTGATTGCTCATATATAATAGACACTTAGTAATTTTATGTATTAAAAATGCACAATTAAATTATTATGTCCTCCAATATAGCTCGGATAGGTACATTTGCTTTACACATACGATAAGCCTATAAAGCTTATACACTAAACCAGTGTATGAGTTTAATATTAAAGCTAAAGCCTATTTGGCTTATCTGCATATACACTTGCCAAATACGTGTGTGCACAATAGGGGATTTCATCCCTTAACAGCTTATAAGCTGTTTGAATCTTTCAAGTCCCTCCATGCATGCATGAGTCACATTTCGACTCCATGCACGCAAAGTGGGAGAAACCCACTTCAAAGCTTTCCAACCCATTTTCCTTCTTCCTCCTTTGACCCATAGCAAACATACCCTGCATATGCAATAAACACAGCCATTAAAGGAAAAATAAAACCATAATTTCATAACCTTGAAACCCTCATCTCATATTCAAACCACACTCCTCTTCTAACTCTTAACGCCTAGACACGGTGACTTGCAATTCGAGTAAGAAGTGTAAAGGAAATCACTGGTCTCAGGGAGTTCTTGTAGCCCTAGTTCTTACGAGCTCGGCGAACTCGACACCGACGTACGTTCGGCGTCATCTCGTTGTAATCACAAGCACACCAAAAGGTATGCCATAAATAATAGTAATATATATATATATATAATATATTAGCTTTATAAATATACAAAAGACCCAGTCAAATACCTGAGAAAAAGAAGCCAAAGTGAAACAGAAAATACCCCGGCAAGCCAAGCCTAATAGGCTTGCCGCGGCAAGGTACTCAGGCTTTCCATGGCAACATTATGCTCAATCTACTGTTCGGTATTTTGGTCATAATGTTTGATCTGGAATTTTGATTGGCACGATTCGTGATGTGTTAGAAAGGGGACAATGAGCCCCACAACTTTCATGAAGCAACCAAGTTTTGAACCGGACGTTTAAAAGGTTAAAAATTAGTGATAAGTTGTGGCAAGATGCTCAGCTGGTGAGCTTGCCGTGGCAACCCTTGAAGCTTGCCACGGCAACCTCTATCGGATGCTATTTTTGGGTTGTGCTTTTTGCATACCAAACCTTAGGTCCATTGTTGGCCCATATGAAATAACCTTCTCATACCAGAAACATGTCAATGCATGTAAACCATGAACCCATATGATATATATATATATACGAGACTTAGATATTAATCTATATGATAGGTGCAACATGGTGCATATACTTAATTTAGCGTAATTTAGATGAGAGATGGTCTCTGACACCTGAGCTCACATCTAATCAGATTCAAAGACGTATATGTGGTCAGGTAGGGAAATTACCTTGCTCGTTTATATTGAGTTTGCTTATTCTTGTGTAGATACGCTATTATTAGGAGCATATGGATAACTAGGAAAGTTTTTAGCCATGTGATAAAGAAGTTACTATGAGTTCAGTGCATTTAAGAGGTAATTCAGGATGAATATGTTAGTACCATCTGAAACATGAAGATGCCAATTCTGTTTACAAGGATGATAGATAATAGTTTTTGTGGGATGTTTTGCATGACTATACTTACATCAGTTTTACGGTTACCAATTATGATATCTGATTTTTATATAGATATGCTAGATTAACTTAACTATAAAAAGGATGATAAGTTTGGGATTTAAGTATGCTTTAGCATGACTTGTGGATGATAAGCTTGGCGATTGTTTTTGTATGACTATGCTATTTCGGCTTTGAAGAGTTTAGCATTGATAGGGCAGCTTTGAGAATTCAGTGGTGATGGTTCAGTTTCAAAAGTACAGCTTTGAGCACTTATTAGCTAGCTCCGTTTTCTGGAATAAATAGTATAGCCATGCAATGTCAGTTTGAATATGCTAGTTTGATAGTTCAGTTTTAGAATTCAGATTTGATAAATACAGCTTTAATAAAGTATTAGCTCAATTTTTTGGAATAAATAGATATAAACATACTATGTTATCGTTGGGTATGCTAGTTTTCGTTATGTACAAGCATATGAAGTTCAGTTCAGTTATGTTAGGCAAGCTTTGAGATACTTTTAACTTATTACATGATGTCGCATACTTGAGGTATATATGTGCATGATGTTCTTGCATACTTGATTTTGTACATGGTCTTGTCTTGATACTCGCTTGCTTTGGGTTGAGTCAAGTGACCCTGCTAACTTAGCCCAGGGGCTTGACCAGTCTCGTGTCAAGTGACCTTGCTAACATAGCTCAAGGGCTTGACTTCTTGAGTCAAGTGACCCTGTTAACCTTGCTCAGGGGCTTAATATCCCAGTCCAAGGGATCCCGCTAACTCGGGAGCTTGATTTTCTCGGTCCAAGTGATCCCGCTAACTCAGGAGCTTGATTTTCTCAGTCCAAGTGATCCCGCTAACTCGGGAGCTTATTTTCTCAGTCCAAGTGATCCCATTAACTCGGGAGCTTGATTTTCTCAGTCCAAGTAATCCTGCTATCTCGGGAGCTTGATTTTCTCGGTCCAAGTGATCCCACTAACTCAGGATATTGATTTTCTCGGTCCAAGTGATCCCGCTAACTCGAGAGCTTGACAAGTGATCCCGCTACTCGGGAGCTTGATTTTCTCATCCTTGTACATATCTTGTTTCAATATGATTCCTTGATATTATCTCACATGATTTCCTTGTCAGTACTCATATATGGTTAGCATGAATATATCAGCATTGTTAGCATGATACAATAATTTCATGAATTAGTGCTTGTCTGTGATATACTGTTAGGATATATTGATGCTAGAATAGACATAATATAAGATGACATGTGCTTCATTTTATTTTGCATCTAGACATGAATTGATAAGCTCTCATATAAATTAGTATTTTAATTATCTTTGCTGAGCTTTGATGATAGCTCATCCTACGACTTTATGTCTTAGGTGCAGATATTGCTCAGGACCCTCAGCACGAGGCTGATCCTACCTACCATCAAGAAGAGGACGAAGGAGACAAGGAGGAAGATTCTATGGAGGACTTCTTTCCTTGAGAGGTTTAAGAGAGAGAGAGTAGTGATTTTAAACATGTATAACAGCAGTGTGGTTTAAGATAGTTTACTACTTCAGGTATAGGTTTCTGTTTATTTTCCTGTTTAGTTTGATATTTTAGATAAATAAATGAATATCAGTTATTGCCATATTTCTATGTATCAGAGTTAATTCAATTCGCTTTCGCATATATAACACTTTGTACACGATGCCCTTGTATGACAGAATCATGTTAGGTGATCCGACAGCGCGACCTTTCCCATTTACGAGAAGGGGAAAAGTCGGGTTGTCACAAAGGTGGACAACCTGAGCTTGAAGTTTGATAAATTAATGAATGTGATGCAGCCTCGAATGGTTGCACAGGTGGAGGAGGCATGTCTGATATGCAAATACCCTACACATTCTATTCTTGATTGTCCATCTCCCAACCAATTTATGAATTTTGTTATGGAACATGCCAATGCTGTTCAAACTTTTGGGCAGCAGCCTGCTGGGTATTCTTGGAGGAACCATCCAAATCTGAGGTGGAGACAAGACTCATATCCTCAACCCCAGCACTAGGTTAACAACCAAGGTAAAATTTCCTACTACCTGCCCCACAGTCTAACCAGTTAGCTCTGCCTGCACAATAGCCTAGGTCCTCTTCATTTGAAGAGCAGATGCTTGCTTCAATGCAAAATTTGAGGAGCTTGGTGCAGACTATCAATTCTTAAGGACAGAGCATCAAAAAGATTGAGGACCAGCTTGGTCAGATCCTTAATGCTCTGAACAGGAGGGAGGAAGGAAAATTGACTACTCAGCCCCTATCTAATTCAAAAGGGTAGCTCTTGCTTGGAGAAATACCCTTTACCCATGAGTATGCTGATGCCATAACTACCCTTAGGAGTGGCAGGGTGGTTGACAATTTAGTGAGCAATGAACAGGAGGAGGTCATAGAAAATGAAACTGAAAATGAAAGGATTGTTAGTGTCAAGGAGCCAAGGCTTGTGTCCCCTGCTGTGGATTAGCTAGGGCAAAATAATGGGGCTGATGTTGAGCCCCAACATAAAGAAATAAATGAAGATAAAAGAAAAATAAATAAATATGGCCATGATGGGAGTAGGCAAGCAGCAGTGGCACCAGTAGTGCCACAGCTGAAATTTCCTCAAGCTCTTGTTGGCCCAACCCCTCTTGATAAAGGGAATGCTTAGATGGAGGAAATGTTGGAGACTTTCAAGCAGGTTCGGATCAACTTGCCCCTGCTTGATGCCATTAAGCAAGTCCCTGCCTATGCTAACTTTTTAAAGGACCTCTGCACTCAAAAGAGGAAAGCTAGGGTGCAATTGTCTAAAAGAGTTTTTGCTATTGAGCATGTTGAGTCAGTTCTATCCATAGCAACACCTAAAAAATTGCAAGACCTATGGGTACCTACTACCCCCTGCATAATCGGAAGCCACACCATTGGAAAAGCCCTCTTGGATTTAGGGGCCAGCGTAAACTTACTCCCTTATTCAGTATATGAGGAGCTAGGTTTGGGGGAGCTTAAACCTACATCAGTTGTGCTCTAACTGGCTGACAAGTCTGAGAGGAGACCTGTGGGTGTGGTAGAGGATGTCTTAGTTGAGGTGGACAAATTCTATTATACAGCTAATTTTCTTATTTTAGACATGGACCCTTGCAAAAGCAAAACCCCAATTCCTAGTATCCTTAGCAGACCATTCTTGGCTACTGCAAATGGTTGCATACAATACAAGTCAGGGATAATGGAGGTTACTTTTGGGAACATGATGGCCCATTTAAATGTGTATCATGCTGCTGTAGACACCCAAATTCGGCCCAAGGCCCGATCAATCTGTACTTCGGGAGAGATGTACCCCTGTGCTTCCGATGGCACCCCCCTGAACCTTTAGGAACCTACCTAGACCAGTAGGAATCACCCTAAGACCTTTAGAGCCATTCCCCCAATCCTTAGAAGTCACCCCTACACCCTAGAATCCCTTCCCAGACCTAACTTAAACCCTTCTGGCAGACTAGTACCATGGATGACCCATATACCATTGGAAAGAGGACTTCTCCAGCTTTCCAACAAGCCAAAGATCGCCCAATTTGGAGCTACGGTTCAAACGTTATGGCCGTTTTAAGTTTCACATAAAATCATGAATTTTACACAGGCGTAGATATTACATACGCCCAGTCATTTTTACCCCAGATTACTCATATTATATATTGCTATACCTGTTTTGGGGAAAATTTGGCCGGGCATATATAATATATACGCCCAATATAGGTGGGACCCACCACGGGTTTCATCTTCTCAAAACTCCCCTGATTTTGGTGAAAATTACTGTTCCTAAACTGGGCGTATATAATATATACGCCCAGCTTAGCTACAAGAATCATCATCGAGCTCAATTTCCTCCATCTAGTTTGACCCTTTGACCATCCCCTGGGTTGAGGTGGGTGTCTTGAGATTGGTTGCACCCCCTTTGAGCTTATTGGCAACCCTTAAGTCACCCATGGTCTCACCCCATCATCCGCCATTGAAACCAGTTTCCCAAAACCCTAGGACCTTGAAAACCCAAAAAACCTTAGATGGGGGATTACCTAATTACTAAACCAATTAGCTCTTAAGTATGCCCCTAACCCATCCCTTCTCTATAAATAGAGAGGCCCCCCTGTTCCTTAAGGGTTAAATTTTTGTTGAAGGATTAGAGAAGTGCTTAAGAGAGAACCCTAGTGAGAGAAAATGCCAATATTTTCCAGAATTCCAGCATGCATACTTCACCTATTTCAACCCATTTCCACCATTAAATCACTCCCTTTTGCTAAAGTCTAGCCTCTAGCTTCACTCTACACCACTTACCTTATTGAATCCTAGCATTAGAACCCATTTTCACACCATTTAAGCCATCGGAAGCACGCCAAAGCGAAGATCTTCCACGGTGCAACAAGGGCCCGTGAGCTCCGGCTCACCCCTCTCTTCCTCTACCTTCGTGTGTCTCCTCCGTCCAAGGATTCAAGCCGTTACGCCGCCGAAATTTCGGTTTGGCTCGAAGCTTGATAGGACCGTATTGCCTTCGGGCAAGGGGAAACTCCGCCCTTTTTATTTTCATTTTTGGCCATAGATAGAGACTGCTACGTGCGGGTTGATCGGGTGCCTAAACCCTTCCCGATCGATAACCGAAGCCCCAACCCTAGAGCCTTTGGCAAAGACCGGTAAATCAGAGTCATATTTAGCACTTCGGTGCTCAAAATATCGATTTGAAGGTTTCCCGGGTCACCAAAAGCTCCGGGTGGCGACTCTACATTTTATCCAAGGTGAGCCCATCGCCGTGACGGGTTCGAGAGGATCCAAGGTCGCACAGCTGCTACAATGCCTCATATTGACATTGAGGACTACTGTGTAGTAGATGTACTAGATAGCCTGGTAGAAGAAGAATTATTTAATCTGTTAGATTGGGATAATCTGATTGAAAGCGTGGAAAGTGTTTGGAGTCTGTTTGAGAAGGAGGCCCCAATTCCCATGATAGAAGACAACACCAACACTGACTCTTTTGTAGACCTAGTGCAGCACATATTGCTGCCCCTTCCTCAAGCCACTAAGGCACCTCTGTTTCCTTTAATTGAATGTCCCCTTGAGCTGAAGCTGAAGCAGCTCCCAGCCACATTAAAATATGCCTTCTTGGGGCAAGATAATAAGTTTCTCGTGATTATCTCTTCCTCTCTCACTTGTGAGCAGGAGGAGGAATTACTGAATGTCCTTATAAAGCACAAGAAAGCAATTGCGTGGACAATAGCTAACCTTTGAGGCATTTATGCCTCAGTTTGCATACACAAGATTCAGCTGGATGAGGGTGTAAAACCCTCAAGGGAGATGCAGAGAAAATTAAATCCTCACATGCAGGAGGTGGTGCTTAAAGAAATAGTAAAATTGTTGGATGCAGGGGTGATTTACCCCATTTCAGATTCTGAATGGGTGTCACCTATCCAGGTGGTACCTAAAAAGTCAGGCATCACAGTGGTTGGTTTTGATTTTGGGGAGTTGATGCCAGCCAAAGAGACCACTGGCTGGAGGGTGTGCATTGATTATAGGAAACTCAACTCCAAAACCAGAAAAGATCATTTCCCCCTCTCTTTTATTGACCAAATTCTAGACAAGTTGGCTGGGAAGGCATACTATTTTCTTGATGGATACTCAGGGTATAACCAAATCCCTATGGATCCTCAAGACCAGGAGAAAACTACTTTCACATGTCCCTTTGGTACCTTTGCTTATAGAAGGATGTCTTTTGGACTGTAAAATTTCCCAGCCACTTTTCAGAGGTGCATGTATGCAATTTTTTCTGATATGATTGACAAATTCATAGAAATCTTCATGGATGATTTCTCTGTGTTTGGGGATAGCTTTAGCCAGTGTCTAGTCCACCTTGAAAAAGTTTTGCAAAGATGTGAGGAGACCCACTTGGTCCTAAGCTTGGAAAAGAGTCACTTTATGGTGACACAAGGTATTGTATTAGGCCATGTGGTTTCTCACAAGGGAATAGAAGTTGACAAGGCTAAGGTGGACCTGATTTCACATCTGCCCCCACCCAGGACTGTTAAGCAAATCAGATATTTTTTAGGACATGCTGGATTCTACAGGAGGTTCATCAAAGACTTCAGCAAGATTGCTAAACCATTGTGCCACCTGCTCTGCCAGGATGTGCTATTTTTATTTTCTGCTGAATGCCTTAAGGCCTTTGAGGCTTTGAAGAAGTGCCTCACCACTGCCCCTGTAATCCAGGCCCCAGATTACTCACTCCCCTTTGAGCTGATGTGTGATGCATCAGACTTGGCCATAGGTGTTGTCTTAAGACAGAGGAAAGATAAGTTGCCTGTAGTGATATATTATGCTAGCAGAACACTAGCTAAAGCTCAGCTGAACTATACTACAACTGAGAAGGAGCTGCTTGCAGTAGTGTTTGATATGGACAAGTTTAGACCCTACTTATTGGGGTCTAAGATTGTAGTTTTTATAGATCACTTAGCCCTGAAATACCTATTGGCTTAGAAGGATGCAAAGCCCAGGTTGATCAAATGGATTCTCCTCTTGTAGGAGTTTAATCTTGAGATCAAAGACAAGAAGGGAGTTGAGAATGTGGTGGCTGACCACCTCTCTAGGATTATCTTGGAGGAATGTAGAGCAACACCTGTTAATGAGTTGTTCCCCGATGAGCAGCTTTTTACTTTGCAGTCTAGTGTGCCCTAGTTTGCACACATTGTCAATTTTCTTGTTGCTGGTAGGATCCCTCCACACTGGTCTAAAGTGGACAAAGACTTGTTCTTCTCTCAGGTTAGACAATTTCTGTGGGAGGATCCATACCTTTACAAGCATTGTGCAGACCAGGTCATTAGGAGATGTGTGTCTGAAAATGACTTTCACGGCATTCTTTCAATGTGCCATGAGCAAGCCTATGGAGGTCATTTCAGTGGCAAAAAGACTATAGTAAAAGTGCTCCGATGTGGTTTGTATTGGCCTTCTTTGTTCAGAGATGCAAACTTGTATTACAAGGCCTGTGAGAGATGTCAAAGGATGGGAGGCATTTCTAAGAGACTCCATGCCATTGCAGCCCATCCAAGTTGTAGAACTTTTCGACATCTGGGGCATTGATTTTATGGGCCCCTTTCCTTCATCTATGGGATTGAATTTCATACTTCTAACAGTGGACTATGTGTCCAAATGGGTAGAAGCCATTGCCACAAAGACTAATGACCATACTGTTGTCTTTAAATTCTTGAAGGACAATATCTTCTCACGATTTGGAATCCCCATAGCTATTATCAATGATGGGGGGAGCCACTTCTGTAACAAACCTTTCGAGAACCTGCTCAAAAGGTATTCTGTTACACACAAAATTGCAACTCCCTACCACCCACAGACCAGTGGGCAAGTTGAAATTTCCAATAGGGAGATTAAGCATATTCTGGAGAAAACTGTGAGGACTGATAGGAAGGATTGGGCACCAAAGCTGAATGATGCTTTGTGGGCTTATAGGACTGCCTATAAGACCCCTATTGGCATGTCCCCATTTAGGCTGCTGTATGGCAAGGCATGCCACCTACTTATGGAGTTAGAGCATAGAGCCTATTGGGCTATCAAAGCAATGAATGTACATCTCACTTCTACTGATTCTCACAGGAAGTTACAAATAGCAGAACTTGATGAAATGAGGCTAGAAGTCTATGCAAATGCTAGAATGTATAAGGAGAGATCAAAAGCATTCTTTGACAAGAAGTTGTTACGGAAGGACTTCATTGCTGACACCAAGGTTCGTCGATCATTTTAAGGAATCCTTCTACCCTTACGACAACATCTTGCCTAGTGGTCTGGGAACGGATTCTGTCTTGACATCCGCTACTGAGGAGTGTGTGGAGAGGGTGCCTAGGTGGTGACACATGTGGTGATATCGTTGTCGGAGTAGGGGGTGACCTCTCCTGTCTTTGTCTTTCTCGTTCTTTCGCCTCCCATCATTCTTTGATGGTCTCGTATGCTGCAACTTAGTCGTGGAGTAGTTCGTCGGCATCATCTCCTCTCCTTTGAAATTTATGGATGCTGAGGTCTACAAGTTGTCGAGCTGTGAAGTTTTGCCCGAAGCTGTTTTCTCTGTGTCCGTCATTGTGGCTGGTGCTCGGGGGTGTGAACGGAGTTTCCTCACCGCCGGCCATGTTGATTTTCGGGTTGTATTGTGTTGAGCCCTCAAGTGGCTGCTCATGGTATAGTGGATTATTATGGTACCCCATAACAGCGGGTCACCGATTTTAATCCTTCGTATTCCTGACATCTCAAGCCTCTGGTGTATGCTCATGCAGTCTCGATAGTAGATTTAAATGCGAAAAGTAATAAAAATAAAACTAATTAGAAGAAAAGGAAACTCAACTAAGCACAGGCGGCTTTGGCAACAAGACGTCTCATCGCGATTGCCAGTCTGTTGGTAGCGCTTTTTCTGGGTCCCTTTTGGTCCCCTAAAAGAGTGGCCCAATTCGATCCAAGTGGATTCTGGCAAAGGCGGTGTTTTTAGAAGTAATTAAATACTGAAAATAAAGAGGTAAATCTCAAGAAAATACATGGTTCGTTGCGATTGCCAGCTACAGATATTTATCAATGCTACAATAAGTCACTGATCACGCCTTCCGGGGTGGAGATATAGGTTGTTCTCTTTACTGAATCATCGGTCGGCCGATATCAGCAACACTGGGTTGCTTGTAAGTTTAGTTAAGCTAGTTTTCCTAATTCCCTTCTAACTACTTTTCACCTTTCCTACTCTTACTGTGACTTTTGACTTCTTTATTTACTTAATATTATTAGTGTCCTAATTAATTTTAATCCTATTAGGGGTCTAATTAATCAGGGAATTCTAATTCGACTAAACCTTCTAATCTGACTAAAAATGCAAATATGTTGATTCTATGGAAACTTTTAGGAATATACTAATTCTATTAAAACTCTAATTAATTAAAAATATACTAATTCTACTAAAAAATCTAATTAAAGTAAATATACTAATTTTACTAAAATCTAAAAAAATGAGTTTTAGCCCGCTATGCTAAGGAGGATCGGCCCCGTTCCCAGGTATCCTCTATAAGCTCCCTTGGGCAAATTGGGTGGCTAGGGATTATTTTAGTGATAATATGGATTAAAAAATTAATTTTATTCTAAAATTATGGATTTGCAAATCGAAGATGGAGAATCAAGTTTAAAAATTAGAATTAAAATTCTATAACTAGAGATGAAAATTTTAAGACTAAATCTAAGACTGATTCTAGAAACTAAGAAGTAAAATAAAATAAAAATTAGAAATTTAGATTAAACCTAAGATCTAAGATCTAAAATTTAAGAACTAGAGGGCTAGAACCTAATTCTGGAACTAAAATTAAAAAAAAGAAAGAACTGATTCTAGAACCTAAGAACCAGAACCAGGAAAGAAGATAAGAATCAAGGATTAAAGAGATTTAAAATCTAAGGTATAGAACTAAAAGCTTAAGAACCTAAAGTCTAGAACTAATAACTAGAACTAAGGACTAGAACTAGAACTAGAAGAATTAAAGACAAAAGAAAAGTATACCTGAGGGCAAGGCCACAGAGAGAAATCTCGAAATCCTAAGCTTAAAAGCGAGGAACCCAAGAGAGACCAATATGTGTCGAAAAATGTGTGTTTTTGATTCGTGATGGTGGGTCCTATTTATAGGTATTTGGTCAATTACGCGCCCTGTGGGCTGCGTTCAATTGGTTGGTGAATTTCAATTATGCGCCATGTCTGGTGTGCACAATTGAATTATGCGCCTTGTTTTAGGCGCATAATCACTTTGAGTCAACGACTAACTCAGTGACTGACCGGCTGACTGGCTCAGCCGGGTAGCATAGTCCTAGTCTAATTAGATTAATTGCACATGATGATTACTGTGCTCAATCAATTAAGTGCCTGAATTCATGCCCTTAATAGGGAATTTCAGGCGGTCAAGGGAGTTAGAGATTGGATTTGCTTAAGAACCAATTATGCACTTGTGTTGAGGCGCACAATCTGATTACACGCTCTAGGTAGGGGGTACAATTGCGTCTTAGGCGATTTCTAGAAGGGTACAAGGCCAGTCCAAGACAGACTAATTGCACACTCTGTACAAAGCGTGCAATATGATTATGTTCACCTATTTGGGCACATAATCAAGGTCTAAAGCCATCCTCAGGAAGTAAAATCCTAGTCCAAGAGGGACCAATTGCGCGCAGCCTATGGGGCGTGCAATCGAGTTACGCGCGCTATACAGGGCGCATAATTTGAGATTTTCCTGGGTTTGAGCCAGGTCCGAGCCACAAAGCTATTGTTTCAACCTAGGTCTCAACCATATACTATTGTTTCAGTGCATGTTCCTCGTATAGGGTTTTAAAGTCTTCGAAAAAGGTTAGTCCTTTCTCGAAGATCGTGGGCAAGGTCAAAGGCTGACTGAATAGGCTTATATATTCGAAGAGGGAAAAATAGGGGTTCTACACCAGGAGCATGATTGGAGGCTGTCTCTGTTGCGTTTTTCTTTTTCTTTGTTATGAACATTTGAACTTTGAGCACTTTTTTGAAATAATTTGTAATAACGATGCGACTGCTTGGCAAACTTTGGATATTCTTTTGAATGGATGCCTTTAATTTTTTCTCATTATTTCTAATTTTGGATGTGACCCTCTTGCTTGAGAAATGAAAGTGCTGTTGGATGGCTGTTGTCGCTCCAAGTGTGCCATAATTATGTGCATTATTAATCAAAAATTAAAGAATTAAAGAATGCTAGGTTATATGGATGTTAACTTATGAAAGGGATATCAGCACATTGGGGCTAACACTGGCCTGCAAGATCAGGGCCAATTGTAGCAAGTTTTAAAAGTAAGTATTTCAAGATCGTCCACAGAGAAGTTTGTCTAAACTGAGAGATAAACCTCCAGATCTGTGCTACCAAATCTGGCTCTATAATTATCTAAATAAAGAATAGATAAAAGAGAGTGTTGGATTGTGTCACATTTAACTATAAGCAAATAAAGAAAAGAACTATCTACATGATCCAGATCCGAGTTGGGGAGATGTTTAAAATAAGACAAATGCAGAAATAATAGCTTCATGTACTTTAGCCTCGAATTTTAATGGAGAATCAGAGTTCAACAGAGCAGATTCAATTTTCATCTGGCTACCAGCACAGATGTAAGAGAAATAAATCAGAATTAAGGAATAGGTTTAGACTTATGGTGATCATCCCCACTTAAATGGTCACAGATCCGACTAGTCGTGGCCTATTCTTTAGTTCGTAACATGAACATCATCCTTGTAAATGCCGCTTGAATTAGGTTACCAACGCTAATTGGGATGATGAATTAAGGGAAGTTGGATGCGGATGAGTGAATCTAAAGAAGTCTAATGCACTAAGGTGAACATTCGTAACCCTCGACATGACTCCAATGGAGAAGACACAAATTACAAGAACCTTTTAAAATCCAACGTTATAATTACAGAGCACGGTTTAGAGAGCCCTCGACTTACAGGGAGCTTCTCGAGAGCCCTCGATTTACTGATCTTGAATCCGAACTTGGAAGTACAAATCACTCACAATGGCTCTCAAAGGTAAACTACAAGAAGGGATTACTGAGGGGTTCGGATAAGCTATCGACCGAAATGAGAAACAGAGATGAAAACTCTAAAATCTGGATACCCAAATTGGGCAAATGGTCTGTCTATTTATAGTTTTCCTAAGCCACCATGTGTATCAACCAATCGAATTGGATAGATCTGTATCAACCAATAGGAGTCGAGCACCGGGATCCGGATCTTTCTCGCCAATCGAAATGCTTGATCCGGTTCACCAATCGTGAAACAGAGGCATCAATTACATTATGTAATGCAAAAAGCTGTTTGAGCTGCTAGAAGCTCCCGCCAAGTAATTTCATGTTGGGGTGTTCACATGCGGTGGAATATGCCTTTGGTTTGTGCTCAGAATCTTCCGGAATGTCCTTGGGTTTTAAAACGCATTGGGTGCAAAGTTTCTGAAATACCCTTCGGACGGTGCAAATCCCGTAATGCCATTTCGCATAGTTTAAGGCTTTTTCGCAAAGTAGTTTGGCTCCAGAAGTTCTTTTCGCTAAGCATTTTGGCTTCAGAAGTTCTTTTCGCAAAGCATTTTGGCTTCAGAAGTTCTTTTCGCAAAGCAATTTGGCTTCAGGAGATCTTTTCGCAAAGGTCATTCTTCTTTTCGCAAAGGTCATTCTTCTATTCGAGGAGTGTTTTCTTCTTTTCGCAAAGTTCAAGGTTCTTTGCGAATAGTAGAAGTTCTTTGCGAATTGACTTTTAGCTTCCATTCTTCTTTGCGAATGGATCCTTCTTCTTCTTCAGGTCTTTTCTTGCTCTTTTAGGACCTTTTTAGCCATTGCTGAGGCTATTTCTTCACTCCCTCTTTGAGTTTGACATGCGTTGTCAGCTTTTTGATCATTTTAGGATGGTTTTCGGATTTGGACCTGTCTTTTTGGTTAGCTGTAAAATGCACACTAAAGCACTTATTTAGTCTTCTCAAGGGTCTTTCAAGGCTCATGTTTAGGGGTGAAAAATGGTATTTTTCACTACTTAACAATGGCTTGTGAAACTGTAATTTGCGTCTCGGACCTTTTCGAAACTTAGCCATAAGCTTGGTTAAAAATGGGGAATGCCCCCTAATTGATGTGTTGGCTGTAATGGCTAGGGTCCATACACTTCTTCTTTGTTTATTGGTAGTAATGGTTCCTGCAAAAGAAAATGTAACACAGGTTTAGTGATAAAATCCAGGTTTCCCAGCTCATGGCCTGGGGTGCCAAAAAAGTGTATTACATGCAGGTGAATAAGTGAAAAAGGGAAGGGAGGGCAGACCCTCATTACAATTTCTTTATTTATTTATTTTTGGTCTAGTATATGTATTACATACACTAGGCATTTCTGGGTATTTTCTTGTCTAGCGTATGTAATACATACTCTAGGCAAATTTTGGGGATTTTTGGCCTAGCATATGTAATACATATGCTAGGCAAATATGGGTAATTTTTGCCCTAGCATATGTAATACATACAGTAGGCAAATTTTGGGAATTTTTGCGTATGTAATACATACACTAGGCATCCCCTAGACGAAAGTGGGTTTATAAAGCCCGGGAACACACTTATTTCTCTTTATCTTGAGTAGGGTTTTGGATTTTGCTCTCATATATGTTTTCTTTTCTTCCCGAGGGTGGTTCCATTGTCCTACATTGAATTGTGATTCTTTAAAACATATTTGTATGACCATGGACCCGCTTTCCGACCCTGTCTCTCTCAGGGGGTCCGCGACTTTTATACTTCCCTCTTTAGGTGTGGGGCCCAGTTTTTAGAAGAAATGGCTCGATAGCTTGAACAAGAATGAGCTTGTGGGTTTGGATCAACTCGGGCTGGCCCGTCTCTTGTCTTTCCTTGAAGTTTCTCTATTTTGGGACCTCATTCACACGGCGGTTTCGCATTGGGAAGTGGAAACTCATGTCTTCCGTTTTGCGACCCGTGAGCTAACTCCAACTCTTGAAGAGCTCTCCTACCTGTCGGGTGCATCGAGGCCTTGCCAGGGTGGTGCCAAAACTAGGTTAGGCTAAAGTCGTCAACACGACTTTAGGCTTAAAGAAAGATGATTATGAGAAAAGCCTTGTCGGTGGGCCCTCCAGTTGTTCGATGAAATTCCTGAGAGAATTTTTTGGTGAAAAAAGCTTGCAAAAATTGTCGGTCAAGAATATTCATAATGTGAAAGCTTTCGCCCTTTCCCTTCTCTCAGAGGTCTTTTTTTACACTGGGGGGAGAGCTTCTCTCTTGCACTCTGCGACATACTGGTGGAGCTTGAAGGGGGCCATTCTGTGATGCATTTGGTACTGGCAGAGCTTTACAGCTGTCTCAATGCCTTTGCCTTGGGCAAAGTTGAGTGCCTCCAGGGATGCCCTGTTTTGCTCTAGGTCTGGCTTGGGGAACATCATGCCATTTGGGGGTCCGTGCCCCACTTCTATATTGTTCGCGGGGAGGCGGCTCGCTGCTTTTTGGGTCGATGCCATAAGTTGCCAATGGGGACTATACGCAGTTGAATCTTTGGCTGACTGAGGCCGAGCTGGTATGGAAGCTTCAATGGCTTGATAGGACCTTCCCGATAGTTCAATCCAGAGATTACGAGGGTATCACCCTTCTCGGCTTGACTGGCAGTACTTATTACTTCCCATCCCGGGTGCTGCGCCAATTTGGTTATATTCAACAGGTGCCTTATTCGGAGAGATGTCCCTTGTTTATGTGCTCTTTATGTTGTTCTAATTAAGTCTTAACCTATTACAAGCGCACAATGGAAATTGTAATACTAGCATAGGATCGTTCCTACAGGGAAATGAATTATCTTATAATTCGTTATACTGAAAACTTATATTTATCTTTAAGATCCTAAACTACTTGAGAAATATAAATAAATGAATGGTTTCTAAACTAATTTGCAGAAAATAGATCCTAAATCCTCCTTCTTCAGATTGTGATGAAAATCACAATCTTCAGCTATCGGATATTCACAAATTTAAAATACCGATACACTATATCTCAGTCCTCTAGAATTTGGGCGTCAATCAAAAACTAGCGTCCTTCAACATAGATTTATACTAATCTTTAATCTACCAAAAATTTGGGCGTCAATCAAACTCCAAAAAATCAAAGATAGAAAAATAAAAACCGTTACACTAATCTGCAAATCTCAACCTGAGTCGTCAATTCGAATTAAAAATTTGGCGATGTTTACAAAGCAGTAAATTGCAATAAAAATAAATCTAAACTAGAAAGCAATAAAAATTATATCTTTCACCCCTCAGCCGTAGGTGTAAATTGCTTCTGAGAAACTACGAATATCGACTCTAATCTTTCAGCTCTCAATCCTAGTTGTCAATTGTGATCAGGAACCTTGGATATCTAAATTAAACTATTGTAAATTTGATTAGAAGAAAACCCAACCTCAGTAGTCAATTGATGCTGAGAATTTCTTCGATGATTAATTCTTATTCCGGGCTCTCTTATTTATAGATCATAAGGAGTCGGTTCACATTGATCTAATCCTAACAAAAAGAATTACTAAAATAAAATATTCTTATTATAACTCTAATTCTAATCCTAGCTTTTCCTTGTTTTGAATGGTAGATGCGCTTTTGAACTTTATTTCAGTAACAGAGATCTTTTAGGAGATCAGTAACAGAGATCTTTTAGGAGTCTTCCTTCGTCAATCTTCTTAGATCCGTGAGTGGCCAAACTTCTAATTTTAAGAGTTCTTCTAATTATATGCATGGCGGTGTAAATCTTCTTTACATGATCAGCAGCACAAGAGCTTCAATTTATACAATCTTAAATTATAATTGTTCTCTTTTTACAGCTTTCAATCCCAGGACGATTCTTCATTTACGATAGATTGCTTTTCTCCTTCGTATTGTATTTTACTTTTTTGAACATCTTTAGGAATCATAATTTATGATTTCTTACTTTTTGTCTCTTCTTCAGCTACATTCAATCGTCTTTTATAATTTTCTAACTTTAAAGCATATAACGAATTTTCTTTTACGCTCCATCATCATTCTTACTACTTTTTTAGTTCATTTTGACGAAATTTAATATTTTAGCTCTCTTTCACTGATTTTCCTTAATATATGCATATTATTAACTTATTAGTAGCAAACTAAGGTCTAGCATCACTAAGTTAAGGATAATGAAATGATAAATTATCTGACTAATCACACCCTCAAACTTACGCTTTGCTAGTCCCTAGCAAATAAGGAAATATAAAATATCCTAAACTCATAATTTAAATGCCACTTTTATATGGAGCACGATTGCATTTAGCAAATGCAACAAGCTTTTAAACCCCTAGGTGATCCCTAGTGGAGTTGTAGTCTCCTAATGGTTTTTAGTAAAGTTACCTACAAACTTCAAATATTTTTGAATTTTTAAAAATATTTTCAAAATTAACAAGAAAATAAAAGGTTAAAAATCTAAACTAATTTTATACACTAAGTTAATCATCACATAGTTGTTATGATTTTCTAAAATTATAAATCTTTTATCCTTACTTCCCATCATAGCAATTATCCTTGATTAGAACTCCAACAATTTCAATTCATAGTAAGCATGGAGTGTATGCATCAGTGAACAGTTTATTCTTCATAGATTTTTTTAAACTGTAGTTTTAGAAAATACTTTCATTAAAAAACTCACTATTGGCATACCCTCAAAAAGGTATCAAAATTTTTGGGTTCTCACAATATGATATATATGATAAATTCAAAGGACAATTGAATAAAGATAAATCTCATAGAATGGATAATCAATTCTGTTCATATAATTTCTTTATTCATTCATAGTATATATTGCATATATCTCTACTAGACTCATTCTTTTGCTAATCGTAAATCTGAAAGGTCTTTTCTTCAACTTGTAATGGGGCTTTGGGTTGTAAAAGATTTCAAAGAAAGGTAGATAGGATTCAAAGTTTCTGAGAATTTAGTTCTTCCTTCTCCTTTCTTTTCTTCGTATTTATTTATTTTAGTATCAGTAAGTATCCAAGAATTTGGATGCTTCTTCCCATTTACAAATTCTTATTTTTGCAAAATCCCATTTCTTTTGTCAGACTTATAGAATCGTGTTTCACAATTTTTCTTTCCTTTTATACCTTCGATTGCTTCTTCGTATAGAATCGTGTGTTACAATTTCTGACTCCTTCCCATAGTTTTTCTTTATTTCTTTTCAGCTGTACCCTTTTTCGGTATATCCCTTATCTGTTAACTTTTACTCCTTTCACTCCCTCTTCTTCCTTTCTATTATATTCTAAATTCTCAATAAATATAAGGGGTAAAGGTTGAAAACTTTGGATAGTGCATTTGGTTAAGGGTTTACAAAATTTTTGATACAAAGAAATTCAGTTTAGGCTTCTAATATGGGTTCAAAGGATAAATTATTTTTTGGGATTTTTACTTTTTGGCTCTGACTAAATAAAAGATGGCCTTTAATCATTTTTACGATTTACTAGCATGGATGTCATATTGTTTTGATATAATTAATAAACAGTTCTAAAGAAACAAATTGTCATAATCACAGAATATTTTGATTCAATTTTTCAACAAAATGAGATTTTGTTTTAAATAGTCACGAAGTTCAAGAAAATTTTAACTTGAATAGAAGCAGTTTCTCTCTCAGAAGAGGAAAAATTAGTCTCTAAAGCTCACTGGTTATATAATTTTGAAACTCTAGTCTAAATATTATAGTTCAGATCAATCTATTGTTTCAAACATTCAATTTGATATAGTGTTCAAAGATCTAAACATGAATTGTAACTATTCTATATTCTTAATTATTGAACTTCTACTATAATGGATCGTTAGTTATATAGATTCATAAAAAAATTTGTCATAACTCATATAATGGTTAAAGAAATAAAATTTTAAAAATTTCTAATCTAAAATAGTGAGAAAAGTTTTCTTCTGCAAAACAAAAACATGCTAAAAATACTAAAAGTTATGCAAAAATTTAAAGTAAAATTAAACTAGAATTAAACTAATATGTACAAAAGTTGTATATCTCCCCCCAAACTTAAACTAGACAATGCCCTCATTCGCACAAAAATAGTGAATATAAAAAAAAATTCACCGTAAGTTACTTAAAATTGCTGATATTGCACCGGATGAAAAAGATCTTGTTATAAGAGTTTCCCCAAAACTTGAAGAAAAACACATCCATCTTAATCTCAGATCGTAAGTAACAAAAATGGGAAAGAAAAATTAGAAACATTAACTATATTATGAAGTTAGTCAAAGGAAAATTTCATATATTCATGGAATATTTACAATGTCATGGAGAGGAATTTACAGATATAAAGGACTGAAAAAGTAAAAACTAATTACATAAAAGTATAAACCTAGGAAAAATTTAAACACACACTATCTACGACACTGGCAGCAACGTCCAAGAAAAGAAGATTTCTGTGATAAAGATCGGTCATTGGCTTCTAACCACCTTCAATCAGAGTCTCTCATTCCTTTCTACCAAAGGAGTATCCATACCATGGCAGGGTCGCTACTCCAAGAGCTATCGAAACACTTCCCACTGCCCTTCAAAATCTCTCCCAAACAAATCACATCACAGGTCTTCCTTAGAAGAAATACAATGCCACTGTGGAAGTCCTTTGAAGAGTGGGGAAGTGAACACATCTTCAAATCACCCTTCACCTATGCTGCTCTCCGACAAAGATTTTATGAAGAGATTGTAACGCAAGCAGGAGGAGAAGATAAGCAATGGAGAGGGGTGGCGAGGGATGGCTCAACCCACCATCATTATATAGGAACTCGCACTTAGGGTGGGCTGTGATAGTATAAAGGTTAGGAAGTGGGGGAAAATGGGTTTGATCGAATGGGATTTTGGATTTGAGTTAGGTTTAGGGTTAAGGATAGTTTTGGTAGATGATTCAACATCCGGTGTAGGTCGTTGGCGCTTTAGATTTTCTACTTTCTGTATTACAGCTAGGAGCTCAGCCTTATGTATCTCAAGGATTCTATCAAGTCTTTTACTAAAATCGCTTTGGTTGGGTTCTCTCGCCATAAGGTTTAGGGTATAAAAGGAAGATGAAAGAAATGGGTTTTTGGGAAGGTAAAGGTCTGGTTATATAGGGAAGGGAAGGGTTCATGTGTCAAGGTGTAGGCTTTTAGGCTTGGGTAGTTGGCAAGTGGTAATATTGAATGCGATGCGTGTCCGCTTCCTCTATGAATTAAACGAGTTTGAATTCCAATGTAACTGATAAGATCGATCACTAGGATCGCCTGTTTCCTAGAATTGTCGTTTGTAATAGACTCTGTGACGCTTCAAATCGTACTCGCTATAATTTGACTCTATAAATCATGAGAAATCATAAATCCATACGCTTAAAGTGATTATGATAGAAGAGTGTCTATGATTGAATGTACTCTTGTACACTATAGATTGTAGAATACCTTCTAACAATATTGAATTATGTACATATGTTACAAGTGTTTGCTACGGGTGAGTCGGTAGCTCGACGGGTTCTAGAGGAACTTAGTTTAGGTCAAAGGGAGTTTATGTGCCTCCCATAAACATATGTCCTCTACTAATGCCAACTGTATGTGAAGGAGATAAATTACTCTCTCCTTAAAAGGGTTAGTTGCTCAATTTGAGTTTCTAACTTTAAACAAATTGCCTAAGAGAGTTGAGTAATTGTAACAGCCTGAAAATTTTGACTTTGAATAGTGTATCCCGGGATGTATGCCCGACTTTGAACAGTGTACCTCGGTGTGCATGCCCGACTGGTCACGTGCTCGATTTTATGAAATTACTTACGTAAGTTAAATTGGGTTGGTCTTGAGTGGAAAAAGACCGATTTAGATTGTGTGTTGAGCATTAGGTGGTTTCTTATGCACCAAGCTTTGGTGTATGGGCTCAACACCGGGTCCGATTAGTGGATGGTTTGGGTGTGTAGGCCCACACTTAATCAAAGAAAACTATTTTGTTATGAGATAACACCTAAATAGGTACGTTCGTTTCACACGGGAGCTAGATCCTTAGATGAGAACTAATACGCCCAAAGACAAATATATGTGTTTTGTATGGGAACCGATCCCATTTAGTTAAAGAAGGCAATTTCTTCTTTTGGGAGCTAACACCCGGTTTGCACAAGGTTTTGTTTTAGGTTTTGGGTTTTTGAGGAGAGAAGGAAGAGAGAAAGAGGAGGAGATGAAATGAACGTGTTGAATCCATGAGTGCCGAGCCTTAGATTTGCGCGAAAGACATTTGTGAGATTGTCTAAGGGGAAGATCGCCGTCGATTTCAACGTTTGGTTGTGGTTTTATGGGTTTTGGAGCCGTTTGGGGGTTTTGAAACCCTCTTCTTGCAAAGAGATCGTGAGTTTTGATCCGCAAATCGTAGCGTGAGTTTGCGTGAAGTGTGTGTGGAAGGATTGCCGTTAATTTCGTGGGTTTGGTTGTGATCTTGGAGCACGGAGATGATCGAGGTGGGTTTGGAAACCCTTTTTATCTAACGAAGAAGACGATCCGATCTACGAGTAAATCATCGATTTAAAGAGGTAAATAACGCAATTCTTCCATGTATTTAATTAAATATATGTTGGTTAGATGTGTGCAAAAGATTAGGATCAAAAGGATTGAATTTTGATGAAAAAAATGGGTTTCAAGGTTCAAACCCGAGAAGTGCTCAGAAACTGCCAAAATCGATTAATCGATTTTGAAACTCGATTAATCGAGTTTTTGACAAGAGAGAAATTCAAGAAGAACTCCCCGAAATCGATTAATCGAAGAGAATTTCGATTAATCAATTTTGAAATTCGATTAATCGATTTTGAAAATCGATTAATCGAGTTTGCCTGGGCTTACTGACACTACTGTAGTATTTCAGCCATAACTTTTTGTGCCGAATTCGGATTGACGTGATTTTTATTGCGTTGGAAAGAAGACAGAAAGCCCTACAACTTTTATGAATTAACCAACTTATGAATCAATCGTTTTAAAGGTCAAAATTTAGTAATAAGTTAGGTAAATTTCTAATTTTGTCGAGAAACGAAACCGATTAATCGAGTAAAATCGATTAATCGATTTTTGAATTTCGATTAATCGAAATTGGGTCGATTAATCGACTGGTCTCAAATAGTGAAAAATATTTTTGGCTCTTTGGAAATCGATCAATCGAGAGAAAATCGATCAATCGACTTTGAAAAATTGATTAATCGATTTTGAAAATCGATTAGTCGATTTTGTCTGAGTTGCCAGTACTGCTTTAGTATTTTGACCATAACTTTCTACCCCGACCTCTGATTGATGCGATTCTTGAGGCGTTAGAAAGATAACAAAGAGATCTACAATATTTGTGTTTTGACCAACTTATGAATCTAAATTTTTAAAGGTAAAAATTTAGGAGAAAGGTTACATCAATTTTACGTGTTGGCGAACTTGCCTCAATTTTTAGAAAACACTTAAATAATCTAAGTTATTAGTGGTTGGGGTTAATCATTGATGCATCATTGTGTGCTTGTGATATAGATTAAGGGTGGACGGCCATCGATAGGACCTTGCTTGCTTCGAGGTTAAGGTAGGGGAAATTTAATATTTGATTATATTTTTGAAATTGATTCATAGATGCCTTGATTTAATCAAATGAAAATGATAAGTGTGATTTGAAGTTTTGTTATTTAAAATCGATGCTTGAATCTAACTGGACGTGTAGGGGAAATTTAATATTTGATTATATTTTTGAAATTGATTCATAGATGCCTTGATTTAATCAAATGAAAATGATAAGTGTGATTTGAAGTTTTGTTATTTAAAATCGATGCTTGAATCTAACTGGACGTGTAGGGGAACTTCAACACAAACTTGCATGTTTAACTTTGATTCATTGTTTCTTTGAGGTATTTATATGAAAAAAAAAAAATGATAAGTTTTCTTGATGTATTTTGATGTTAGTTTGATAGATATTTGAATTATAACTTGAACTCCTTGAAAAATAGAAATTTAAAATCCGTGGGTCGAAAATGGTGAAGTTTGAACTGTGAACTTAACCTAGAATTTGTACTATGGTATTCGATTTTTAAACTTGATTTTTAAATTGTGAGTTTTAAAACCTTTTAAGCAAGAATGTGAGCTTTGGATCGTGATTTAGAAATCTGAACTAGAATGTGAACTCGAAATCTTTGAGTCTTGTAGATTTGTGAGAAGGTACACCCTTGGACCGCTGTGGCGGGATTTATGTACACCCTTGGACCGCTGTGGCGGGATTTGTGTATACCCTTGGACCGCTGTGGCGGGATTTATGTACGCCCTTGGACCGTTTTTACGGGATTTTACGTACACCCTTGGACTTGTTGTGCTTATGTACGCCCTTGGACCGTTTTTACGGGATTTTACGTACAACCTTGGACTTGTTGTGCTCATGTACGCCCTTGGACCGTTTTTACGGGATTTTACGTACACCTTTGGACTTGTTGTGCTCATGTACGCCTTTGGACCGTTTTTACGGGATTTTACGTACACCCTCGGACTCGTTGTGCTCATGTATGCCCTTGGACCGCTTTCGCGGGATTTTACGTACTCCTTTGGACACTGTTGTGAGTCATGTACGCCCTTGGACCGTTTTTACGGGATTTACGTACACCCTTGGATTTCGATGTAGTCATGTACGCCCTTGGACCGCTTTTGCGGCATTTTATGTACTCCTTGGATTATACTTCGTAAATCAAACCATAAGTGGTGAGATTAAAGTGGACCGCGATGGGCGGATATTGTGCAGGTGGACCGCTATGGGCGGATTATATGTATGTGGACCACGTATGGATTATGCTTATCGTGGACCGCTATGGGCGGAGTGCTAGTACCATGTGGGCCGCCGGGGCGGATTTGAAATCAGTTTTGAAGGATAAATAAATGTTTTGAAATCACTTTTGTGTGTAAAAAGGAAATCAGTTTTGTATGATAAGGAAATCAGATTTTGAATCAGTTTATGTGAAAAGGAAGTCATTTTGAAATCGATTGTGATAAGAAAACAGTATTTGAAATCAGTCTTTGTTGATAAGAAAAAGTACCTTTAAAACGAGTTTCAGTTTTAAATAAGAAAAGGTTTGATTGTGACATTGAATCTATGTTTCCTTATGATAAGATGTGAATGAGTATTGAAATTTCCTCTCGTGCTAGGATGTAGCTCACCTTGACTATCGTCACGGTATAGCTTCTACGTGGACACGGACTTGCAGTTGAGGAGTTGAGGAGGGCTATGATATTTAGGTCGTAGATTGAGTACTTTGTGGAGATTGGTGAGTTCGGACTTTGTACCCTTTGAACTCAGATATAATTTTATACACCCTTTGTTTGGTGACGTTGGTACATCCGGTGGCCATTGTTAGTTATTGTAATATTAGATGTTAGAATTAGAGATTTATTCATGTCATATGTATTATCTGCTTTGATTTCGCATGCTAGGTTTTGTACCAAGCATTACGTGTTGAGCGTGTTCTCGACCATTCGTGTTTGAAAAAAAAAAAATATGTCTCAAAATTCAGGTTGGGAAAATTCGGGTTGTCACAGTTGGTATCAAAGCCTAAGTATTAGGTCTTATTGGGACCCGAAGTTTGGCGATAAGTTATGTTAGGATATAAGAAACCCAACTGTGGCTTTGTCACAATTGGTATCAAAGTCATTTCTTTTAGAAATTCTGACAATCATTCCTT
Source organism: Chloranthus sessilifolius (assembly GCA_021018995.1). NCBI lineage: Eukaryota > Viridiplantae > Streptophyta > Magnoliopsida > Chloranthales > Chloranthaceae > Chloranthus > Chloranthus sessilifolius. The sequence goes on from CM037598.1 coordinate 51,928,576, forward strand.
TTGTCAGAGCATCGGGACTTCTGCTAACGAAACTTTGCTTCCAAATGTAGCTGTCAATGTCTTCTAGAGGAAGAGGCCGACCCAGGGGCGGTCATAATAGAAATTTGCGTAGTCGAGATGATTTCATCTTGGATACCAATCGAGTGCCTATGAGAGATAGAGAGGGTAGTGGTAGTGGACAAGCAGAGAACCAGGATCAAGATCGTCAGGATCGAGATCAAAGAGAACAAGAGAGGACCAGAGAAAGAAATGAGGAGAGAGAGGAGGATGATGCATACCATGGAAACCATGGCGAGTGCCATGGCACACCAGGCAGCATTATTGGCGGCTCATACCGCTGAGGAGCAGCATCAGCCACCTACACCCCCAGTGGGTTCTGCATACCTTTAGGAGGATGCGTCCTCCTAGCTTTTCAGGCAAGCGAGAGCCAATGGACGCAGAATTGGCTAAGCGAAATGGAGAAGGTGTTCGTGTGCACCGAGGATGAGAGTGTACGTTAGGCGGCCTATATGTTAGATGGGGCTGGGCCTTGGTGGAAGTCCGTTTACGGACTAGGCTCGTGGAGACCCTGATTTGCCTTGGAAATGGGATGAATTCGTTGAAGAGTTTAACAAGCGATTCTCCAAGTAGGAATCAAATGGAGGTTCAATTCCTTCAACTTGTGCAAGGGAAGATGACAGTGAGAGAATATGGGGTAGAGTTCATGCGACTTTCACGTTTTGCTCCCGAGTTTGTGACCTCGGACCTAATGAAGGCCAAGAAATTTCAACGCGGCTTAAGGCCGGATATCAAGGGAAAAGTCGCTGCTTTTGAGTTGAAAAAATATGAAGCAGTAATGAGCAAGGCTCTTGTGGTGGAAGAAGACGTGGAAGAAATGTATAAGCGAAGGGACCAACAACGTAGAGAAAGGGCAAGTCAAATGCAGTCATATGCCCATGAGCAGGGGCCCGAGATACCAAGACTCTTATTGCCAGCACCCCCTCAGTCTACTTAGACCGTTTATGCAAGACCACCTACGTCTGTGCCTGCAGTGACCTTTTGTCCTTCGAATCTCATGGCAATTGGAGTGTCACAAACACAACAGGCTCCACCCACCTCATCATTTGCAGCTGGTAAATCATGCCCAAGATGCGGGGGACGACATCGAGCAGCCAAGTGTAAGTGGACCACGGGTGCATGTTTCAATTGTGGTCAGATGGGGCATCAGGTAAGGGACTATCCGGAACCGAAGAATGAGAGGACACCTTCGGCATGAGGAACCATCGAGCAATACAAGTGTCGTGTATCGTGTTCTTCAGTGCTTAATCTCAAACAATATACTCTTTGTATTTTGGGTGTATAATCAATGCTATTAGCTCATCTTTTGATATACGTATGTGGGAATCTTTATTGCAATTAATGGTACATGTTGTCAATTAATGGTTAGACTATTTCCTTTCCTTATAGCAATGATAAAATTTTGATTGTGCTCCAATTGGTAAATTGAAGGTTGTAATTTTCATTAATGGTTCATATTATAGTGGTTGTGACTATAGCTATTAGCTTAGTGGACATATTCACCGATTTGGTGATATGTGGATTTTCATGCTTTATGATGGAGAAATTGGCTGAGGATAAGTTGGTCTTTGGTGAACTCAATGTGGATAGTAATTGAATGATTCTAGGAATACATTTTTCATTCTGGGTGCATGAGTTATTTCCTCATGGTGGGTAAGTTCTTATCAACGGGAATCATAGTTTGTGAGCTAGCGTTCGGAAATGTGGTCATCAATTTTCGAGGACGAAAATCTCCATGGAGGGAAGAATGTAACAACCTCAAATGTATTTGTGTGCAAATCGATTTGTATCTGGGTGTGAATATTTAACTTGATGCACGTGGTAAGACCGATTACTTAGGGCAATTTTCGAGGCGAAAATTTTATAAGGTGGGAAGAATGTAACAGACTGAAAATTTTGACTTTGAATAGTGTATCCGGGATGTATGCCCGACTTTGAGCAGTGTACCTCGGTGTGCGTGCGTGCCCTCACGTGTCGATTTTATGAAATTACTTAAAGTTAAATTGGGTTGGTCTTGAGTGGAAAAAGACCGATTTAGATTGTGTTGAGCATTAGGTGGTTTCTTATGCACCAAGCTTTGGTGTATGGGCTCAACACCGGGTCCGATTAGTGGATGGTTTGGGTGTGTAGGCCCACACTTAATCAAAGAAAACTATTTTGTTATGAGATAACACCTAAATAGGTAATGCGTTCGTTTCACACGGGAGCTAGATCCTTAGATGAGAACTAATACGCCCAAAGACAAGTATATGTGTTTTGTATGGGAACCGATCCCATTTAGTTAAAGAAGGCAATTTCTTCTTTTGGGAGCTAACACCCGGTTTGCACAAGGTTTTGTTTTAGGTTTTGGGTTTTTGAGGAGAGAAGGAAGAGAGAAAGAGGAGGAGATGAAATGAACGTGTTGAATCCATGAGTGCCGAGCCTTAGATTTGCGCGAAAGACATTTGTGAGATTGTCTAAGGGGAAGATCGCCGTCGATTTCGACGTTTGGTTGTGGTTTTATGGGTTTTGGAGCCGTTTGGGGGTTTTGAAATCCTCTTCTTGCAAAGAGATCGTGAGTTTTGATCCGCAAATCGTAGCGTGAGTTTGAGTGAAGTGTGTGTGGAAGGATTGCCGTTAATTTCGTGGGTTTGGTTGTGATCTTGGAGCACGGAGATGATCGAGGTGGGTTTGGAAACCCTTTTTATCTAACGAAGAAGACGATCCGATCTACGAGTAAATCATCGATTTAAAGAGGTAAATAACGCAATTCTTCCATGTATTTAATTAAATATATGTTGGTTAGATGTGTGCAAAAGATTAGGATCAAAAGGATTGAATTTTGATGAAAAAAATGGGTTTCAAGGTTCAAACCCGAGAAGTGCTCAGAAACTGCCAAAATCGATTAATCGATTTTGAAACTCGATTAATCGAGTTTTTGACAAGAGAGAAATTCAAGAAGAACTCCCCGAAATCGATTAATCGAAGAGAATTTCGATTAATCGATTTTGAAATTCGATTAATCGATTTTGAAATTCGATTAATCGATTTTGAAAATCGATTAATCGAGTTTGCCTGGGCTTACTGACACTACTATAGTATTTCAGCCATAACTTTTTGTGCCGAATTCGGATTGATGTGATTTTTGTTGCGTTGGAAAGAAGACCGAAAGCCCTACAACTTTCATGAATTGACCAACTTATGAATCAATCGTTTTAAAGGTCAAAATTTAGTAATAAGTTAGGTAAATTTCTAATTTTGTCGAGAAACGAAACCGATTAATCGAGTAAAATCGATTAATCGATTTTTGAATTTCGATTAATCGAAATTGGGTCGATTAATCGACTGGTCTCAAATAGTGAAAAATATTTTTGGCTCTTTGGAAATCGATCAATCGAGAGAAAATCGATCAATCGACTTTGAAAAATTGATTAATCGATTTTGAAAATCGATTAGTCGATTTTGTCTGAGTTGCCAGTACTGCTTTAGTATTTTGACCATAACTTTCTACTCCGACCTCCGATTGATGCGATTCTTGAGGCGTTAGAAAGATAACAAAGAGATCTACAATATTTGTGTTTTGACCAACTTATGAATCTAAATTTTTAAAGGTAAAAATTTAGGAGAAAGGTTACATCAATTTCTGTGTTGGCGCGAACTTGCCCGTTCCAACTCAATTTTTAGAAAACACTTAAATAATCTAAGTTATTAGTGGTTGGGGTTAATCATTGATGCATCATTGTGTGCTTGTGATGTAGATTAAGGGTGGACGGCCATCGATAGGACCTTGCTTGCTTCGAGGTTAAGGTAGGGGAAATTTAATATTTGATTATATTTTTGAAATTGATTCATAGATGCCTTGATTTAATCAAATGAAAATGATAAGTGTGATTTGAAGTTTTGTTATTTAAAATCGATGCTTGAATCTAACTGGACGTGTAGGGAAATTTAATATTTGATTATATTTTTGAAATTGATTCATAGATGCCTTGATTTAATCAAATGAAAATGATAAGTGTGATTTGAAGTTTTGTTATTTAAAATCGATGCTTGAATCTAACTGGACGTGTAGGGGAACTTCAACACAAACTTGCATGTTTAACTTTGATTCATTGTTTCTTTGAGGTATTTATATGAAAAAAAAAAAATGATAAGTTTTCTTGATGTATTTTGATATTAGTTTGATAGATATTTGAATTATAACTTGAACTCCTTGAAAAATAGAAATTTAAAATCCGTGGGTCGAAAATGGTGAAGTTTGAACTGTGAACTTAACCTAGAATTTGTACTATGGTATTCGATTTTTAAACTTGATTTTTAAATTGTAAGTTTTAAAACCTTTTAAGCAAGAATGTGAGCTTTGGATCGTGATTTAGAAATCGGAACTAGAATGTGAACTCGAAATCTTTGAGTCTTGTAGATTTGTGAGAAGGTACACCCTTGGACCGCTGTGGCGGGATTTATGTACACCCTTGGACCGTTGTGGCGGGATTTGTGTATACCCTTGGACCGCTGTGGCGGGATTTATGTACGCCCTTGGACCGTTTTTACGGGATTTTACGTACACCCTTGGACTTGTTGTGCTTATGTACGCCCTTGGACCGTTTTTACGGGATTTTACGTACAACCTTGGACTTGTTGTGCTCATGTACGCCCTTGGACCGTTTTTACGGGATTTTACGTACACCTTTGGACTTGTTGTGCTCATGTACGCCTTTTGGACCGCTTTTTACGGGATTTTACGACACCCTCGCACTCGTTGTGCTCATGTACGCTTTGACGCTGGATTTTACGCACTCCTTTGGACACTGCTGTGAGTCATGTACGCCTTGGACCGCTTTTTACGGATTTACGACACCCTTGGATTTCGATGTAGTCATGTACGCCTTGGACCGCTTATGCATTTTATGTACTCTTGGGATTATAGTTCGTAAATCAAACCATAAGTCGTGAGATTAAAGTGGACCGCTATGGGCGGATATTGTGCATGTGGACCGCTATGGGCGGATTATATGTATGTGGACCGCTGTGGGCGGATTATGCTTATCGTGGACCGCTATGGGCGGAGTGCAAGTACCATGTGGGCCGCCGGGGCAGATTTGAAATCAGTTTTGAAGGATAAATAAATATTTTGAAATCACTTTTTGTGTAAAAGGAAATCAGTTTTGTATGATAAGGAAATCAGCTCTTGAATCAATCTTATGAGGAAAAGGAAGTCAGTTTTGAAATCAGTCGTGTGATAAGAAAACAGTATTTGAAATCAGTCTTTGTTGATAAGAAAAAGTACCTTTAAAACGAGTTTCAGTTTTAAATAAGAAAAGGTTTGATTGTGACATTGAATCTATGTTTCCTTATGATAAGATGTGAATGAGTATTGAAATTTCCTCTCTTGTGAGGATGTAGCTCACCTTCGACTATACGTCGGTATAGCTTCTACGTGGACACCAGACTTGCAGATTGAGGAGTTGAGGAGGGCTATGATATTCGGGGTCGTAGATTGAGTACTTTGTGGAGATTGGTGAGTTCAGACTTGGTACCCTTTGAACTCGTATATAATTTTATACACCACTGTTTGGTGACGTTGGTACATCACTGGTGGCCATTGTTAGTTATTGTAATATTAGATGTTAGAATTAGAGATTTATTCATGTCATATGTATTATCTGCTTTGATTTCTGCATGCTAGGTTTTGTACCAAGCATTCTGTGTTCGGAACGTGTTCTACGACCCGACGGTCCGAGTTTTCCCATTCGTGTTTGAAAAAAAAAAATATGTCTAAAAATTCAGGTTGGGAAAATTCGGGTTGTCACAGTAATTGCATTTGTATACGATCATGTTGCAACCAGCTTTCGGCTATCTGCGACAAGGCTTCCTCTGCATCAGTATGGGCACATGTGATCCTTCTCTTATAGGCCTGGGTGTGACACAAGGCTAGGAGCCTCTCCTCATCTAGCCGGTTCAGTTGCTCAAAGCGGGACCTCTCTCTTTTGGCTTCTGATAAATTAGATTCGATGAGAATGAGGAGTGAGGGTACCTCAACTTCGACTGGTAGGACAACCTCGATTCCATACACAAGGGAGAATGGTGTTGCCCCTGTAGCAGTACGAATTAACATTCAATGGGCCCATAATGTGAATGGTAATATTTCACTCCAATCTTGGTAGGTGATGACCATCGTATCAAGGATTCGGACGACCATTTTGTTAGTCGCCTCCACGGCTCCATTGGTTTGTGGTCCATATGATGACTAGGGATGATGTTTGATTTTATACTGCTCGCAGAAGGCTCTTAAGCACTTGTTCACAAAGTTGGTGTCATTGTTCATGATGATGTCTTTGGGTAAACTGAATTGACAAACAATATTATTCTTGATGAATTTCTCCACATGATTGGTTGTGATGTTCATATATGATGTTGCCTCTACCCATTTGGTGAAGTACTCGATGGCGACGAGAATGAACTGGTGCCCATTTGAAGATTTTGGGTTGACCTTCCCAATGACGTCAAGGCCCCAAGTGGCGAATGGCCAAGGAGTGGTCATGTTGTGTAGATCTATAGCAGGAGCATCTATCAAACTGGAGTGTTCTTGGCACTTGTAACACTTCTGCATGTGCTTTCAACAGTCAGTTTTCATGGTGGTCCATAAATACCCTTGCCGTAGGATCTTCTTGGCGAGCATGTGTCCATTGATATGGGCCCCGTATACCCCTTCATGTATCTCCTTCATGATGTTGGTTGCCTCGCCTTTAGTTAGGCATCTTAGCAGGATATTGTTATAAGACCACTTGTAGAGCCACTCGCCACAGATGACATAGTTCACCGCTAAACGTTGGATGGTCCACCTGTCTTCCTTGGTCATTTTCTTGATTTTGTATGTTGTTCTAATTAAGTCTTAACCTATTGCAAGCGCACAATAGATATTTTAATGCTAGTATAGGATCGTTCCCACGAGGAAATGATTTACCTATTTATTTATTTTTTGAAAACTTATATTTATCTTTTAAGATCCTAAACTACTTGAGAAATATGAATGAAAGAATAGGTTTTCAACTAGAGTGCAGAAAATAAATTCTAATCTTCAAACTTTAGGATTCTGGTCGTCAATCAGTTTCCTTCTGTTCTCAGATATTTATGAAATTAAAAGTACCGTTACACTATATATCAAGTCTCCTAGCATTGGTTGCCAATCAAAATTAGAATCCTATCAATACAGATTTAATCTAATCAACAATCTCCTAACACTTGGGCGTTAGTCAAATTCTAGAAAATTGAACATGAAAAATAAAATACCGTTACACTAATCTGCAAATCTCAATCTGAGTCGTCAATTCAAATCAAAACTTGAAGATGTTTACAAAGCAGGAAATATGCAATAAAATAAATCTAAACTAGAAAACAAAAGTAGAACCATCCAAAGGGTTGAGCTTTCAGCCTCTTCAGTCTTGGTAGTCAGGCAAGATCATAAACAACTATGGATAATTTTACTTGATAAATATAATATACAATGGTGATCAGAAGAAAACCCAGACCTCAGTCATTAATTGATGTTGAGAAATTCTTTGATAAAATTATTCCTATGTCGAACTCTCTTATTTATAGATCATAAGGAGTCGGTTTACAGTGATCTAATCCTAATAAAAGAAAATATTAAAAACAAAAGATTCCTACTATAACTTTAATTCTAATCCTAGCTCTCCTTGTTTTGAATAGTTGATGCATTCAAGACTTTCTCCTTTATTTCAGTAACCGAGATCTTTGGGAGTCTTCTTCATTAATCTTCTCAGATCCGTTATTCGCCAAACTTCTAATTTAAGAGTTCTTCTAAATTGATGCATGGTGGTGTAAATCTCCACTTGATCTGCAATCTATACAATCGTAAATTACAATTTCTCTTTCTTACATAGCTTTCACTTTGGACGATTCTAAATCACGAACGATCGTTTTATTCTTTGTATCGCCTTCCACTGGAACATCTTCTGAAGAATCATAAATTATGATTTTATAGATTTCTCTGTATAGTGCTCCATCATCTTTTATGATTTCTTATTCTTTCAGCAGCGTCTAATCATATTTTTCACTCAATCATCTTTCTTATTACTTTTGGAGTTCATTTCGACGAAGATTAACACTTTGGTTCTCTTTTACTGATTATCCTTAATATATGCACATCATTAACTTGTTAGTAGCAAACTGGGGTTTAGCAGCACTAAGTTAAGAGTGATAAAATGATATATTCTGTAACTAATCACACCCCCTAACTTACATTTTGCTAGTCCCTAGCAAATAAGAAAATAATTACTAATCTAAAAATTTTAATGTCACTTTCATAGGGAGCATGATTACATTTAGCAGATGCAACAAGCCTTTAAACTCCTAGGTGATCCCTAGTAGAGGAGTTGCAGTCTCCTAAAGGTTTTCAGTGAAGTTACCTACAAACTTCAAAATATTTTTGGGTTTTTCATAGCAAAACAAAAATTAAAAATCTACTCTAATTGTATACACTGGCTAAATTAATCATCATATGGTTATTATGATTTTCAAAAATTGGATTCCATTAACCCCCACTTTCCATTCTAACAGTTATCCTTGATCATAACTCAGCAATTTCAATTCAGTATAGCGTGAAGTGTGTGCGTATCAGTGAAAAGTTTATTCGTCATAAATTTTTCTAAACTGCAGATTTAGAAAATATTTTCATCCAAACTCTCACTATTGACCTACTCTCAAAAAGATATCAAAATTTTTGGTTCTCTCAGTATGATATATCTTTTGAAGAATTCAAAGGACAATTGAAAAGAAGATTAATCTCATAAAATGGATAATCAATTCTATTCATATAATTTTTTGTGCAAACCATAGTATCTATTATTTACATCTCTACTAGGTTTATGCTTTTGCAAATCGTAAATCAAAAAGGTCTTTTCTTCGGCTTGTAATGGGGCTTTGTGTTTAAAAGGTTTCAAAGAAAGGTAGATAGGATTCAAAAGTTTCTGAGAATTTAGTTCTCCCTTCTCTATCTTCTTTTCTTCTTTTCTTCTTTTCTATTCTACTTTAGTAAGTATCTAAAAAGTTGGATAACTTCTTCCCATTTTTCTTTTTCTTTTATAAATCTCATTTCTTTAATTGATTTTCTTCAGATATCCTTTTGATATTTAGTTTGGAAGCTTTTTACTTATCTTTTCTTTTCTTTTTTCAGAATCATATTTTACGATTTTTTACTCTTTTCTCATATTTTCTTCTTTTTATTTTTTTTCAGTTGTACCCTTTTTCGACATATCCCTCATCTATTTTCTTTTACTCCTTCCACTCCCTCTTCTTCACTTCTTTTGCATTCTAAACTCAGAAAATTATAAGGGTCAAAGGTTGAAAGCTTTAGGTAGTACATATAGTTAAGGGTTTATAGAATCTTGGTACAAAGAAGTTTGCTTTAGACTTCTAATATGGGTTCAAAGGATAAATTATTTTTGGGATTTTGGCTTTTAGGCTCTGGTTAAACAAAAGATGGCCTTTGGTCATTTTTATGATTTACTAGCATAAATGCATTATTGTTTTGATGTCTCTAATAGATAGTTCTAGACAAAAAAATAGGTTATCATAATCATAGAATATTTTGATTCTAAGTTTAGCAATATGAGATTTTTCATAAAAACAGTAGAGTAGTTCAAGAACATTTGAATTGAATAGATAACAGTCTCTCTCTCCAATGAAAGGAAAAATAAGTCTCTAAAGCTCACTGGTTTTATAATTTTGAAACTATAGTCTAAATGTTGTGGTTCAAATCAACCTATTGTTTCAACATTCAATCTGATACAGTGTTCTTGAAGAGCTAAACATGAATTGTAACTGTTCTATTTTCTTATTGCTAAACTTCTATTACGATGGATCATTAGGTTTTAGGATTTATAATTTTTCTATCATAATTCACATATAATGATTACAAAACTATTCTAAAATAGAAGAGTTAAAAAAAAAAAAAAAATTACATGCAATGCAAAAAGTAAACTAAACTAAACAAACTACTATAATATACACAGAAGTTCTATATCCCTCCAAAATTAAATAGGACAATGCCCTCATTGCCATAAAAATAGGGGAAACTATCAAAATTTACATTTACCTTGATAGTGCTGGTGCGATACCGGGCATCTAATATGCAGAAATATTCAAAAAATCTCCTCCAAACTTGGGAGAAATACTTCCGACATCTATAAACAGAAAGTGCACCATAAAGCAAATGATTAGAATCTAGAATAATGAACAAAAAAAATTTTTATATATTAAATGAAATATTTACAGTGACATGTAAATGAAATAAAGAAAAGAGTACAAAAAAGATTAAACCTAGGAAAAATTTAGACATATCCTATCTACGACACTAGCAGCAACGTCTAAGACAAAAGGTTCTTCGATAAAAATCTGTCTTCGGCTTCTAACCACCTTCAATCAGAGTTTCTCATTCCTTCCTACCACAATTTGATAGGATCACTCTCCCAAGAGTTGTAGAACATTTCTCCCTGCCCTTCAAAATCTCTCCCAAACCGAGCACATGACAGTTCTTCCTTAGAAGAAATACAATGCCACTGTGGACGTGCTTTGAAGAGTGGGGAAGTGAACACATCTCTGGATCACCCTTCACCTATACTACTCCCTTGCGAAAATTTTACAAAGAGATTGTAACGCAGTCAGGGGGAAGCAATGGAGAGGGGTGGCGAGGGACAGTTCAACCCACCATCAACATAAAGGAACTCGCACTCAGGGTGGGTTGTGTTGGGTTAAAGGTTAGGAAGTGGGGGAAGGTGAGTTCTTGGAATATAGTTTTGGATTTGGGTTAGGTTTAGGGTAAAGGGTAGTTTCGGTGGATGATTCAACATCCGGTATAGGTCGCTGGCGCTTCAGATTTTCTACTTTCTTTACTGTAGTCAGGAGCTTGGCCTTGTGTATTTCAAGGATTCTTTCAAGTTGTTTACTGAAATTGCTTGGGTTATTATCTTTTATCATAATGGCTACGATTATGAAGAAGGAAGACGAAAGAGATGGGTTTTTGGAAAGGAAAGGTCTGGTTTTATAGGGAAGGAAAAGCTTCATGTGTCAAGGTATAAGTTCTTAGGCTTGGGTAGTTGGCAAGTGGCGAAATTGAATGTGATGCGTGTCTGCTTCCTCTATGAATTAAATAGATCTGAATTCCAACATGATCGATAAGACCGATCACTGGGATCGCCTGTTCCCTAAAATTGTCATTTACAATTCTTGAGAATGATAATGATATATATATATATATATATATATATATATATATATGTTACAGGTATTTACTACGGGTGAGTCGATAGCTCGAAGGATTCTAGAGGGGCTCAATTTGAATCAGAGGGAGTTGATGTGCCTCCCATAAATATACGTCCTCTAGATGTACCAACTGCATGTGAGGGAGATAAATTACTCTCTCTAAAAAAGGATTAGTTGCTCAATTTGAGTTTCTAACTTTATGATAGATTATCGAAGGGAGTTGAGTAACTGTGTCTGGATATGGCCATGCTGCAATCAGCTTTCAGCTATTTGCAACAAGGCTTTCTCTGCAACAGTGTAGTTTTGGGATTCTGTGGGGTAAGGAGAAATAGTTAGAGGTTGGGGAGCTACCTGAGTTGGGCCATGGTTAGGACCACAAGCTTCTCCTTTTTGAGATGTTGGGTACAATTTTATACCCACCAAAGATTGAATTTTTTCTTTCCAAATCTTCAACCTCGGAAGACTTTTCATCATTGTATTTAAATTATATAATCCTCCTTGCTTAGGAAGTATATTCGTTGAAGTCTTCGAATCAACCTCCCCCAATGTGTGTTGTTGCACTAGTTCCTCGCTAAGGGTCTCAAAGAGTTCCCAAGCATCCTCTGCTATCAATATACGAAACATTCCACCACAGGCCAATCAACCATATGTCGGGTTGCATCGTTAAGGCCTTCATAGAAAGTGAGCATAATTTGCCAGCGCATAACCCCGTGGTGAGGGCACTTGTGCAGAAGATCCTTAAGACGGTTCCAACATTCCTAAATAGGTTCATCCGGAAATTGATGAAATGTTATAATAAGAAGCCAGATTTTATTCGTTTTGCAGATTGGAAAGAATTTCATAAGAAACTTGTCTTCCAATTCTTTCCAATTAGCAATTGAATTACTAGGCAAAGATTTTATCCACTACTTTGCCTCATCTCTAAGGGAATATGAGAGCAGCCTCAACCAAGTGGATGCTTTTAGAAACTTTTTTAGATGCAAATAGGGATCTTCATCCATTAGCCCGTGAAAAGTAGGAAGTATTTGAAGCACATTGGCCGAAATTTTAAAAGTCCTGTTACCGGTTGTGGGAGATAATTGAATGCATGGGGGAGGTGTAGAGGTGTCAGTGCGTAGTACTCCCCCAATGCTTTAGCTACAAATTGGTCTTTTCCTGCCATAATGAATGGAATTAGGGCAAAGCAAGGTGGCTAAAATAATTATTATAAATATCTATTTTATTTTCAGTTTTATCTAATTTTTATTTTAGAAAGTAGGGAGAGAAACAAATCTGGGCCTCTAGCTTCTTTGATCAGGGGAAGTTGAAATCTTGATTCGCTGGTTTTGAATAAACTTGTAAAAGCTTAAGAAGTGATCAAGAAAATAAAAATATAAAGAAATATAAAAAGAGAAAGATAAATATTTGTTTTCTAAAACAAAAATATATAAAGTAAAATCTGCTTCCCCGGCGGCGACGCTAAAAACTTGTTCTTGATTTTTTATGTTGTTATAATTAAGTCTTAACCTATTGCAAGCGCACAATGGATATTATAATGCTGGTATAGGATCGTTCCCACAAGGAAGTGATTTAACTATTTATTTATTTCCTGAAAACTTATATTTATCTTTTAAGATCCTAAACTACTTGAAAAATATGAATGAAAGAATAGTTTTTAAACTAGAGTGCAAAAAATAAATTCTAATCTTCAAACTTTAGGATTCTGATCGTCAATCCTTGTATTCTCAAATATTTATGAAATTAAGAGTATCGTTACACTATATATCAAGTCTCTTAGTATTGGTCGTCAATTAAAACTAGAATCTTATCAATACAGATTTAATCTAATCAACAATCTCCTAAAACTTGGGCGTCAATCAAATTCTAGAAAATTGAAGATGGAAAATAAAATACCGTTACACTAATCTGCAATTCTCAATCTGAGCCGTCAATTCAAATCAAAACTTAAAGATGTTTACAAAGCAGGAAATATGCAACAAAATAAATCTAACCTAGAAAGCAAAAGTAGAACCATCCAAAGGGTTGATCTTTCAGCTTCCTCAGCCTTGGTTGTCAGGCAAGACCTTAGAGAACTATGAACAATTTTACTTGATAAATCTAATATACAATGGTGATCGGAAGAAAACCCAAACCTCAATCATCAATTGATGTTGAGAAATTCTTTGATAAAATTATTCCTATGTCGAACTATCTTATTTATAGATCATAAGGAGTTGGTTTACAGTGATCTAATTCTAATAAAAGAAAATATTTAAAACAAAAGATTCCTACTATAACTTTAATTCTAATCCTAGCTTTCCTTACTTTGAATAGTTGATGCATTCAGGACTTTCTCCTTTATTTCAGTAACCGAGATCTTAAGGAGTCTTCTTCATTAATATTCTCAGATTCATGATTCGCCAAACTTCTAATTTAAGAGTTCTTCTAAATTGATGCATGGTTGTGTAAATCTTCACTTGATCAGCAATGTTGAGAATTTGTAATCTATACAATCATAAATTACGATTTATCTTTCTTACATAACTTTAACTCTGAACGATTCTGAATAATCGTAAATTACGATTTTATAGATTTCTCTATATAGTGCTCCATCGTCTTTTATAATTTCTTATTCTTTCAGTAGCGTCTAATCATCTTTTTCATTCAATCATCTTTCTTACTACTTTTTGAGTTTATTTCGACAAATATTAACAATTTGGTTCTATTTTACTAATTATCCTTAATATCTGCACTTCATTAACCTGTTAGTAGCAAACTGGGGTTTAGCAACACTAAGTTAAGGGTAATAAAATGGTATATTCTGTGACTAATTTGTCATGCCCTCAGGGAAAGCATGAGTTTTGAGGAAATTCTTGATATCTTAGAACCATAGAGGCTCATCATCAAATTTTAAGGGTTCCTCAACCTAGGGCAGGTATTAAATAGCCTGCTCTCTCCTTCCTGTCTCATCATGCTGCCCTAAGACACAATCCATCGAAATTTCCATTATGGAGAGGTACATTAAGAGTGGTCTCTCCGGCTCGGGTGGTACCAACACTGGTGAGTTGAGAAGGTAGCCCTTGATCCTACCAAATGTTGTGTGATAGTCGTCGTTCCATTCAATGGGCGAATCTTTCCTCAGTAGCTTGAAGATTGGCATGCAAATCAGAGTGAGTTGTGCAATGAACTGATTGATGTACTGTATCCTGTCCAAGAAGCCTCTGACTTCTTTCTCAGTAGATGGTGATGGAATTTCAACGATTGCTTTCACTTTCACCGGGTCAACCTCTATTCCTCTACTACTTACGATGAAGCCTTGTAGTTTTCCTGACATGGCATCAAATGTGCATTTCTGAGGGTTCAGACATAACCTATATTTTCTCTGTCTCTCAAACAGCTTTTGGAGGTTCACCAGATGATCCTTTCTTTCCTGATACTTGGCTATCATGTCATCAACGTATATCTCAATTTCTCAGTGTATCATATCATTGAATAGTGTTGTCATCGTCTTTTGGTACGTTGCCCCAGCATTCTTTAATCTAAATGGCATGACTCGGTAACAGAAAGTTCCCTATGGAGTAATGAGCGTTGTCTTCTCTCGGTCTACTTCTGCCATCTTTATCTGATTGTATCTAGAGAATCTATCCATAAATGAGAGCATCCCATGTGTCGTAATGTCGTCGACCAAGATGTCGATGTGTGGTAATGGGAAATCCTCTTTCGGGGCTCGCCTTGTTTAGGTTTCTGAGGTCGATGCACATGCAAACCTTTTCATCTTTCTTTGGTACAGGGACGATATTGGCTAGCCACTACGGGTATTTAGAGACCATGAGAAATCCTACATCGTACTATTTGATGATCTCATCCTTTACTTTCAACATCCATTCTGGCCTGAGGCATCTCAACTTCTGCTTGATCGGCCTAACATCTGGATAAAGTGGCACCTCATGCTCGACCAAATCAGTATCCAGACCAGGCATGTCCTTGTATGACCATTTGAAGACATCTTAGTATGATTGAAGGAAATCAATCATGTTCTTTCTTTCCTCGTGAGATAGTGACATTCCGATCTTGGTGATTTTAGGAGTCACCTCGATTCCTAGATTGACGTCCTCTGTGTCTTCAATAATCAGCATAGGGCCATGCTCAAAATCAGCAAACTAGTCAAGGAGCTCATTGGGGAGCACCTCGGTAGGGATTTCCTCATCCAGACTCATGACTCCTACCTCTTCTTATATTTCTACAAGAAATGGGTCGACTTCACGTGGGACGGGTTTTTCTGTTAAGGCATCATTTTCTTTGATTTTCTCAAGAATTTTGAAAGATAATTTTTTGAATTATTTTATATTTCTTTTATTTTTTTTAGGTTTTTCTTTTTCTTCAAAAATTGGCCCTTAGTAAGGCGGGTCTTTATATACACATGGCATTGTCTGCCAAAGGCTCATCTCACTTTTTAAAGGTTATTTTGTTTTAAAACTCGGTGTCGTATTCGCAGCCATTTGATGCTTCCATAGTTAAGGGCATTGACTCCCAATTCCTCACCTGAGGTGCTGCCCCTTCACCTAGCATTTTAGAGGAGGCTGGTTAAGATGGCTTTTGTGAATCAGCTTCCATCATATTTATCCTGGGCTCGCCCAAGACTCTATCCTCAAACATCAGCACGGGTTTGTGGTGGTTTACCACAAGGGGTTGCATTGACGGGGAACCTCCTCCTCGAAGATGGACAAGGACGCCAGATTTATTTCTATAGCGAGGGAATGATTCGAGGATTAGTTGGGTGAATAGTAGCCATCGGCTTGTTGGAGTCAGCTGTGTTACCCTATTCTAATCAATCTTCGCGACCCCCGCGCTCACGAATGTGCTTCGGATGTCAGGTCTAGGGCGGGGTTCATCCTCTAGGTCTATTCCCTAGGATATTATAGCAGTAATGGTTCAGGCCTTTTCCTTGGCCTCTCAGATTTCTTCTTTGGTAGGCTTGTATCCTTAGCCGAATTTGACCTACTGTCCGGCTCTGGCTCTAACTGGGTCTTTTCGGCCTTGCAAATGAGATCCCAATCCCTTACCTTTCTGATAGCCCCATTTCTGAAGCATGGCCACAGTTGCGACCATTCCGCCTCTGGTCTTCATGGTGATCCTCTCGATGGGCTCAAAGACCACTATCGATACATCATATTCAAAGCTGTGAAGGTCTGTGTCTTCGATTGTGTGCATCACATCAAATACTTTGAGGTTCTCGATGTTGTGGGTGACTTTTTCTATTTCCTCCCAGAATGGCGATGATCTTTTACTCTAAAAAAAATCTGAGCCTTTGGTGCAGGGTTGAAGGTATTGCCCCAACCTCATGTAACCATGGTTGCCCTAATAGCAGATTGTATGTGGATTTGATGTCCATAACCTGGAAAGGTATGGAAAAGGCCATTGGCCTAATGATGAGCTCAAGATCAACTTCTCCAATTATTTCTCTCCTTATGTTATTGAATCCTTTGACGCTTGTTCTTGCTGGCCTGAATGCAAAGGGATACACTCCTATCTTGGTTGCGGTTCTCAGGGGGTACACATTCAAAGCTGATCCATTGTCTATTAATACCAATAGAATTACCAAGTTCCCAACTTCTACCATGATGTTGAGGGTTTGGAATGATTATTTCCCTCATTCGACAAATCAGCATTTGAAAAGGTGATGGCATTCGGAGCCAACACTTGCCCAATTATCAATACCACTTTGTCTAGGGTTACTTGAATAGACACATGTGTATCTTTTAATACTCCCATTAGAGCTTGGAAATGGAGTGAAGATGTTATTAACAGGTCCCAGACTGTGATGTGAGCTGGCATTCTTTTCAACTGAGTTTCTAGTATATGCTCTCTGCTCATTTTTTCAAAGGAATTTACCGCAATAGGTTCTTTCTTCTCTTTCGGTTAGGCTGACATCGATACTTCAAGCTGTTCAGGAATTCTTCCTAATCGGGTAATAAAATTTACTGCTCCCTCTCTGTTGCTGCCTGTATTGATATCCGTCTAATCATAACTGAGTGGAACTTGATTGGGATCGTAGGTTAGTCTCGGGATCTAGAATGGAGTGGAGGCAGGCCTCGGGGGTGCTTGGATTGGTGGATTGGGATGGGTGGATAACACTTGGTTAACCTCTGCTAAAGGTGGATAGGTCAGAGGGGTGGAAAAAGTGAGCCAAATGGGGTTGATGGGGATTGTGGGTATCTATATTGGCGGTGGGGTGATAGGGGTGGGCCACTGGTAATTAATCGGTGTTAGAGGGGGATATGGGGTGAAATTGGCCATTAGGTAATTGGTAGGGGTTGATTTTATGTATGGCTGACATAAGCTAGGTTGAACATAGCTGACGGGAAACTGGTGGTGGAAAACACATCCTCAAATCTAAGGGTTCTGCCTGGGGTGTGGGATTGAGAAAGTAATCAACCAAATTTAGGGGCTCAATAACTCTAATGCTTCTACCTTCTTGATCTCTCTGCTTCGGTGCTATAAAGTCTTCCCGGGTGAGGATATACTCTGAAGGGTAAAACTCTTTGCCATCTTCCTCTTTCATGCTAACGATAGGCCTCAAGCCTGTTCCACCTAGTGGGTGTGGTGGCAACAGTACATGATGTATCTTGGCATGCTAGTTCGCCTTAGGAAGTGCTGGAGGAATGATTTTACTAGCCTCTATAAGATCTTGTATCGCATGCTTCAAAGGAAAGCATCGATCAGTCGGGTGGCCCGATCCTTGGTGGAAATTATTGTGGGTATTGGGATCGTAATTTCTTGGGATTAGATTTGGTGGAGGTCGTAGCTGGAGCGCCGTGACCAACCCCTTTTCAATCAATAAGGGCAACAGGATATTCAAGGACTTCCCCAAAGGTGTAAAGACTCGATCAAATTGGGCCTTTGCTCTGGGGTCATTGTGCCCCCATTCCATTTTCGATCCTCTGCATCAGTCGCTTCGTGTTGGGGCTGGCTGTGCCACTTTAAACTGGAATGGAGTTATGCTGGTATTAGGTTGTGTATTTACGTCCATCTATATATCTGTCCCGATTCTTCTCTCGTTCCTTTATTCAGTGAACCTTCGAATCCCACTATTTACGATTTTGTTTAATCGCCCTTCTCTTATGGCATCCTTATAACAATTGGCACATGTCCCCGTAGTAAAACATGAGATGTGCAATGGGGTTGTCCATGCCATTATGTTTGTCAAAGATTGGCACCTTGAACTTTGGGGGCAAAGGGACTTCTGCAAATAAGCACAAGTCAGAAAAGTCTGTGGCATGGATTTCAGCTCTACCCATCTTCATCAATTATTTTTAGATCTTGTCCATTTCTTCTTTTAACAGCTTTGACTCCCTGGATAGTGGGGTTGGCCCCTCAACAAGATGCTTCCATTCACTTTGGGCTACCGGTGGGTTGGCGAATACGGGTGGTGGGGGATTGAAACTGGTGAATGCCCCTGCATAGGCCTCGCTATTCCTGATCTCATCCTCCTCATACTGTGGGTCCACATACGATGGAGGAAGGGTGAGGTTATCCTATTGGTTCTGAGTAGGCTAGATGGGTGCTTGGTGTGACCACTGTACATGGGGGAAGCTCTGATGAGTAACTTACGGGGTGAGTTGTGGATTTTCGGCTAGTGCATGATGAGGCCAATGCATTTGGGGAAATCCTTGGGGATGGATTTGAGAGGTAGGGGGATGGGTGAATTGGGGGTGGTTGATGGTATGGGATGGATTCTCATACTGGATTGGGTGTGAGGGATGTGGATGAGTGAGGCCCATGCCATGTTGAGAGATTGGATGAGATGGGTGCATTATTGGAAGGGGAATGGGAGCCTGTTGGGCAAATGTAGGATATTGTGGGAATTGTTGAGGGTTTGAAAATGGGGCTCCTAGGCTTGGGCCTTGATGGGCTTGGGTATAAGGTATGAGGCCTTGATGGGCTTGGGGTACTGGGCTTTGGTGGGCTTGGGTCTGGGCTATTGGGCCTTGATGGGCTTGAGCTATTGGGCCTTGGTGGGCTTGGGGGTACTAGACCTTGGTGGGCTTGGGCCTTGGCTATTGGGCCTTGGTGGGCTTGGGGTACTGGACCTTGGTGGGCTTGGGCCTGGGCTATTGGCCCTTGATGGGCTAGGGTATAGGGCATTGGGCCTTGAGGCCCACTCAAATGGCCCCATGGTTGATGGGAGCCCTAGATGGTATGAACAATAGGAGGTTGATTAGGGTTTTGGAGGAAGGAAGTATGAAGATTTCAGAGTGTATGGGATAGGTTTGGGGATGTGTGGGATGGATGGGGGAGGCTTTGAGAGGCCTTCTAAATTCTGTAGGCCCTGACCATATCATCCATCATGGCCATAGGATTGGGTGAGGAGCTAGATGTAAATGGTCCATCTAATGAGGGGAGGTATGGGGTATGGATGGGATGGGTGTATGGGAAAAATTGGGCATGACCTGGGTAGATGGGGAGATATGTGATGGATTTGGAAAATTGGGCATGGTATGGGTGGATGTGGAAATAACAGGTGCATTTTTGGATAGATGTATGGGGAAAATGGGGTGTATTTGGAGTGGATATGAGAGGAAAATGGGCGTTTGTTGGATGGATGTTGATGGCGGAAAGTTGGGCATGGTTTGAGTAAATGAGGGGATGGGGTATTGGATTTTGGATTTTGGGTGAATTGAGTGGTGGTGGATGGGAATACGGGTGCACTGAAGGGTCCGGTGACTGTGAATGGGGGTTGGGAGAGTGAAATGGAGATAGGTATATCCTCCAAATGGGAATATGTTGTGAAACATGGCAGGGATGAATCGGGATCGGCATAAGCCAGATCAACCGCCCACATAGGCGGTAGGTTGGGTATGGATGCCTCGGGTGGGCCTCGAAAAGTTTTCTCCTCCCCCTATGGGATGATGGAGGGTAAGGCGATGCCGTTGTGCTGGCACCACAAGGTTTCCTCTTTTAGATTTTGATTTTTCTTAATTAATAATAATTTTTTTTTATTTTTTTATTTTTTTTTGGATAATGATTGGAACCTTTTTATGATGTTTTTTGGGGCCTTGGAATTCCCGTTTTGGGTGGGGTTCGCACCCCTAACATTTTCCACGGCTGGATCTCGACGCACTTCGAAAGAAACAAAAGAAACCCTTTGTTCTATGTGTAGGCACGGAAGTCCACGCGACAACCCGATCCCTCAATAAAAGTCAATAAGAGGGTGACCTCTTTTGATCGGCTACTGACCCAGAATGGTCTAGCGTATGTATTACATACACTAGGCAAAAAATCTGGAGATTTGGCTTAGCGTATGTATTACATACGCTAGGCTAAATTTCTATGATTTTCGCCTTAGCGTATCTATTAGGTATTTTAGGCAAATTCTTGAGACTTTTGGCTTAGCGTATGTAATACATACGCTAGGAAAAAATTTATATATTCTATATATTTTGACAGCAGTAGCAGGCCCAAAATAGGTCTTATTTTATGGGTTCTTGGAAGCAGTGCTTCCAGGAACTATTTTTCTTTGTTATTTTGGGTCCCTCCTCACCGCACCTAGGGATACAAGGTCGATTCGGGACAACTAACACACTCCCTAAGGGTTTTAAGGCTTTTTCTTAAGCTTGTTTACCCACCTGATATACCTCCAGCATAAGCGCTTTCTTAGATACTGGATGGGGTGGTACTTTTCCGGATCATCCCCACTAGGGGAAATCGCCGTGCTAAGAACTGGGACGTTTGTATCGCTGCCTAAATTCTCACCTTTAAAATCTACCCACACAAAAATGAATTAAGTCCCTTAGTTCACTTTTAAGGTTCAATTTTTAAATTTAATTTTAATGGGGAGTTTGCTTAACGTTCAAAAATTGGTTGTGACGATCCCATGCCACCTCGACAGGCCGGCATCCACTATTGATATATGATTGCGAGAACGTAGAAGCTCAAGTAGGCCCGCCAAATGCCTAAGGCATGTAAAATGCGCAAGAGCCCGCCAAATGCCTAAGGCATGTAAAATGCGCAAGAGCCCTCCAATTGGCTAAGGCGTGTAAATGATAAAAATAAATAAATAAAATAAAATAAAATAAATGCTTAAGTAAACCCGCCAAACGACTAAGGCGTGTAAATGACAGAAAAGTAAGGGTAAGTAAAAATTGACGGAATCGTAGGGGTGAGTACGACAAAAAAAGGACAAAGAGGGTTAGTAAAAAAATAAACAAAAAGGCCAATACTTCAAGGAGAAGCTCTACACGCTACACCCCAGCGGAGTCGCCATCTATGAAACCGTGGGCTCTCGCGAGTCCGTCGCGATGATGCATTCGTATCTGTAAAATATAGAGTCGCCACCCGGAAATTTTGGTTTTCCGGGAAACTTAAATTAATATTGAAAGCACCAAAGTGCAAATATATGACTCTGATTCCGGTCTACGCCAAAGGCTCTTGGGTAGGGGCTTCGATTATTGATCAGGAACGTGTTAAGCACTTGATCAACCCGCTCGTAAGCGGTCTCTACTTATGGCCAAGTAAAAAAATAAAAAAATAAAAAAATAAAACAACACTTCCTCTTTCCCGAATGTACTCTGACTCGATTGCTTATTATGTATTATAATTATATTAAATTTAAGTCTTAACCTATTACAAACGCACAATGGAAATTGTAGAGCTAGTATAGGTCGATCCCACAAGGAAGTTCATTATCTAATTAATTCTTAGTTTATATCTTTTATCTAAATCCCTATCTTAAAAACTTTTATTTATTTTTAAGATCTAATTTACTGGAGAAATATGAATAAAAGAATGAGTTATTAAACTAAATGCATAAAAATGAATTCTAATCCTCCTTCTTCAGATTAAGGTCGTCAATCTTAACCTTTAGCTTTTGGATATTTATGAAAATAAATAGTACCGTTACACCATATTTCTAGTCTCCTAACATTGGTCGTCAATCAAGTCTAAGATCTTATCAATACAAATTTAATCTAATCAACAATCAATCAAAAATTTGGGCATCAATCAAACTCTAGAAAACTGAAGATGGAAAAGTAAAAACCGTTACACTAATCTGCAAATACTAACCTAATTGGTCAATTCAAATTTAAACTCGGAGATGTTTACAAAGCAAATAAAATATAAACTAGAAAGCAAAGTAACATATATCCTTCACCCCTCAGTTGCAGTCGTCAATTGCTCCTGAGAAATTACAGATATCTACACTAATCTTCAGTACTGAATTGCAGTTGTCAATTGCTCTTGAGAAACCTCTAATATCTAATCTACTCTAACTAGTATACATTACTGATCGGAAGAAAATCCAACATCAGGCATCATTTGATGCTGAAATTCTTCGATGCTTGGTCCTATGCCAAGCCCTCTTATTTATAGATCATAAGGGGTTGGTTTACAATAATCTAGTTCTAATAAAATAAACTACTAAAAATAAAAGATTCCTAATATAACTCTAATTCTTAATTTTATCTTTCCTTACTTTCTTTAGTTGATGCGCTTCTGAATTATTTTTTATTGAGCAACAGCAGAGTCCTTCGGATTAGATCTTTATCAGTCTTCTCAGATCTGTGGTTCACCAGACTTGTAATTACAAGAGTCTTTTAATTTTGGATATGGCGGTGTTAAACTCTCACGTGATCAACAATAGCAGTAATAGTAGAAAGCTTTTATTCTGGAAAATCATTAATCACGATTTTCTATCTTTCATAACTTCTTTTGGCAAATCGTTAATCACGATTCTCAAAGCTTTCTCATAGTTGACAATTTCTCTAAATTATGCTTTATCGCTTTTCTCCTTTTTGTCTCTTTTGAAGAATCATAAATTACGATTCTCTGGCTTTCAATAGGTGGAAAACATTTTTTTCGCTTGATCGTCTTTCTTATTGCTTTTTGAGTTCATTTTAATAAGGATTAACACTTTGGCTCTAATTTACTGCTTATCTTTAATATCTGCATATCAATCTCATTAGTAGCAAACGATGACCTAGCATCATTAAGTTAAGGGTGATAAAATGATAAATTATGTGACTGATCACACCCCCAAACTTAAGTTTTGCTAGTCCCTAGCAAACAAGGAAACATAAAATATTTATAACTTTTAAATTTAAATGCCACTTCCGTAGGGAGCACGATTGCATTTAGCAAATGCAACGAGCCTTTAAACCCTTTGGTGATCCCTAGTGGAGGAGTTGTAATCTCCTGAAGGTTTTTAGTGAAGTTACCTACAAACTTCAAATATTTTAGATTTTTCAAAACTAAAAATTCAAAATATGAACTAATTTTTGTACACTACTAATTATTCATTAGTCATTATATATTCATTATTTCAAAATATTTCAAATATTTTATCCTTAGCTTCCCATCATCGTACTTATCCTTGATCAAAACTCAGTAATTTCCATATTGGTATAGCATGGAGTTTGTGCATATCAGTGAAAAGTTTATTCATCATAGATATTTTTAAACTATAATTTTTAGAAAATATTTTCGTCCAAACTCTCACTTATTGGCATACTCTCAAAAATAATCAAAATTTTGGATTCTCATAATATGATATGTTCGTGATAAATTCAAAGGGCAATCAGCTAAAAAGATAAATCTCATGGAAAGGATAATCAATTCTTTTCATATAATTTCTTTATTTGTTAATAGTATCTATTTCATATATCTCTACTAGACTCATATTTTTGCAAATCGTAAATCACAAAGGTCTTTCCTTCGGCTTGTAATGGGGTATTGGGTTTTCAGAAGGTTTCAAAGAAAAAAAGGTAAAGAGGATTCAAAATTATTTCCAAGAGTTTAGCTCTTCCTTCTCTTCTTCTTCTATTTTTCAGCATTAGTAAGTATACTTATTTTAGATTACTTCTTTCCATTTCTTTTTCTTTTTGTAAATCTCATTTTTCTCTTCTTTTTGGTAGCTTTTTTCTTTTCACAAAATCATCTTTTACGATTTTTCATTCTTTTTCTTTCTTTTTCCTATATTTTCATACATTTGTATTTCTTTTTCAGTTGTACCTTTTTCAGCAGATCCCTTATCTATTAACTCATACTCCCTTCACTCTCTTTTCTTCCCTTCTTTTATATTCTAAACTCTCAAAAATTGCAAGGGTTAAGGATAGAAAGTTTTGGGCAGTACATATGGTTAAGGGTTTATAAAATTCTGGTACAATGAAATTTAGTCTTTAGGCTTCTAGTATGGGTTCAAATAGTAAAATATTCTAACATTTTGGCTTTTTGGCTCTAGTTAAAAAAAAGATGGCCTTCAATCATTTTCACGATTTACTAATACAGATGTCTTATTGCTTTGATATATTTAATAGACAGTTCTAAACAAATAAATTATCATAATCATAGAATATATTGATTTTAAGTTCAGCATTATGAGATTTCATTTTGACAGCAATAGTAGAGCAGTTCACATAAAATTAAGCATGAATAAAAAACAGTCTCTCTTTCTCTTACAATAAAGAGGAATAGGCTCTATAGCTCACTGGTTATATGATTTTGAAACTATAATCTAAAATATTTTACAGTTCAGATCAATCGTATAGTTTCAAACATTATTCTGATACAGCGTTCTAGAGATGTTACTTTGAACTGTAACTTTTTTTTTTTAATTTTTGAACTACTACTATGATGGTTTGTTAAGAAATTTGGATTTTTATATTTTTTTCATAATTCTCATATAATGATTAACTAAAAAAAACTCTAAATATAAAAACTATACTGTTATATTTTTCAAAATTGATATGTATCCCCCCAAACTTAAATAGGACAATGTCCTTATAGTGCAAAACAGGGGGCACACAGGAAAAATATTACCTTACTTTACTACTATGTTAGTAACTGGGTTTAAAATCTACAAAAAAATATTCCCCCAAACTTGAGAGAAAAATACTATCGGGTCTAATGGAAATAAAAAAAAATATTAGGTGTTAGTAGCACTGTTAGTAAATTAGTCAAAAACATCAAAAAAAGCAAACTATTTTTTTATATATATGAACTAATTATAGAAATATGGCAAGAAAACTAATTATATCAAAGAAATCCTAGGAAAAATCTAGACACACTAGACTAAGTCACTAGCAGCAACGTCCATAAATCCATGCGTTCGTTCAAGAATATAATATTATACAACAGGAAGAATCTTACGATCGATCGTGTTTTACCATGATTTAATTCGTAACATACTTGCTGGAAAGAACTTTTCTAACTGAAGCAAAATAAAAGAGTTAGTTTACATATTTTGTAGGATTTTGCTACGGGTGAGTCGGTAGCTCGACGGTACCCATGAGTATATCAGACATACTCAGGGTCTTCCAGTGGTATAATGATCATTGGCCCTTCTTCGACTGGAAAGAAAAAATTTCAGGGTTCCATATCCTCATTTGAGAATTAAGAGGGGAGACATGAACAAAATATGTGCTCTCCTCTAATTTTTTTAGATTTTTATAAAATGGTGATGATGCGCCAAAAGTATTAGAAAAGGGTAATCTCGGTATATATTGTGACAGCCTAGATTTCCTAATCGTGAAACCCGGACCATCGGATCGACGCTAATGCCGATCCCCATATTGAACATTTGGCACATCCACACGCAAAGCGGAAATAAAGCAGAAACCATAGCTAAAAGACATAATCATTTTGTGCAAAATTAAATCTCCAGTTCTATATCTCAAAAGCTCAAAATAACGATTCTAATCCCATGAAAAACTCATGGGCAGAAGAACCGAGAAGAACCGCCGGTGATGGCGGACCATCACCGAAACATGGTTCACCAAAATAATAATACAATTATTATCCAAAATAAATATGTTATTTACATTTCAAAACACATGAACTAAAACATATCTCCAAAGCCGGACCTACCCGTGCTTTGCACAAAAAAAACAATTATAACATCTCAAAAATTTCATGCTAGTGCACCTTGGGAAGTGTGCCCGATTGGTCGCTTGTCGAATCGAGTCTACATTGACTTGGTTGACTTAAATTGGTTAACTTAAGTTGCATAGGTCATATGTAAAATATGGGGTTGTGTGTAATAGGAGTTGCTTAATTGGGTCATATATATCTAGTTAGGTATATATGCTTTACACCAAAGTCAAATTGTAAGTTATAAGGAATAGGAAGAATTTACTCCTCATTTGCTAGGTTGTTGAGAAATTTAAGAGGAGTGCAATTTGTTTGAGAAATTAAACATTGTGTGTTGAATGTGAATGATTGGGAATGAACTGTAAAGGATTGTTAGTTTAAAGCTTCGCATCGGAGTGAAATCGGAGATCTCGACTTTGTAAAACCCTAGCGTGACAAGGAGTTTTGGATCAAGGGATCCGATCAACTTGAAAGGTAAGCCCAGTTACTCAAGAAAAATTGTGGTAGTTATATTGTGAATCTAGCAAATGATAAATAATGAATGATTAAGGATAGGGTGAAGATGATGATGAGAATGAGTTCTAGATGTTATAACTCGATCTGTTCTGGAAATGGGCAAAACCGATCGAACGAAATTAGTAACCGTTTGATCGATTTTGCCAAAGAGTAAAGAAAGTATAATGCAGAGTTTTGGAGAAATCATTTGAACGAATTTGAAATCGTTCGATCGATTTTGGCCAAAGAAGAAAGGACTATAGAGCAATTTTCTGAAGAAATCGTTCGAACGATTTAAAAATTGTTTGATCGATTTGGAAAACTATTCGAACGAAATTAAGATCGTTCGATCAGTTTTGCTGCAAAATAAAAATAGGTTTAAAGGATTTCTGAGGAAATCGATCGAACAAAATAAAATTGTTCGATCGATTTTCAGAATTCGTTCGAACGATTTAAAATCTTTTGATCGATTTGGGCTAAATCAGGCTTTTGTTAGGCTTTGCTTATGAGCTATTTATAAATGGGGTTTAAGCTTCTAAACCTAATATTTTACACCAATTGTGATATGTTGCATGTGTTTGGCCATACCTAGGTTGAGCCGGACCTTAGGGTGGTTTTGGGTAGCTCGGATTGAGGGATCCGTGGTTTTAATTTGTGTATGAGGTAGGGAATATTTTAAACTTGTACACTTGATTACAAAAGTATGTATGTAGTGATGCTCTAAATATGCAAAATTGTTTAAAGCATAGTTAAGGGCGTGTGCTAAAATATCAAGATAAGTATGTGAAATTAAGGTGTGTGTGCGTACACGAAAATGAGAAGGGCATAAGTATAAGAAAAGAGACATCCCAAGGATGTATATGTAAATTGGGCATCTGAGTGATGCATCTGAACGTGTGACATCCCAGGGATGTATAGTTAATGTGAATATCCACGTGACGTGAAAGTGTATGAATGGGATTTGAACGAGCTTTGAAATATTAATATTTAGCATAATTACACAATGAATAACTATATATATTTACACAATTGATTTAAGGTTTGGAGAATACCCCACCGACACTGCGATATACTCGTGGCTAACTTGGCAGGATATCCGTGACCGATATGGCAGCCAATCTGTATACCAGTAGACATCCCAGGGATGTATATGAGTTATGTGCCCCGTCGCCTATGAGAAAGGGACTGGGGTTATATTACATGAAAAATAGTCTGATTGGACGACGATGGAGGTGTTATTCACTTAAAAGTATCACTTTTTTCCTCTTAACCTAGCCTTTGTTGGACCTTGAAGTCGACTAATAACTTTTGTTTAAGTTTGTTTTATAGTTAGTAATAAATTATGCAGCTTAACACAAAGTTCATACTTTTGATGCCAAGAAGAGAGAGAAATCACGCCAAGAATGACAGCTGAGCTAGAGATTGATGGAACACTATGGTGGTACACACCATGGTGACTATTTTACATGTCATGATAGACCAAGAAAATCCAGCAGATAAAAGAAGAATAGATGTTAGTGGAGGGAACTGAAACAGCAGCAACTGCATTGCAGCAAAATAGCAAATGAACTAACTCGCACAGTTGAGGTGCTGCCTCGCGTGGCAGAAGCTGCAGCAAAGCTCCCTCGCACAGATGTTACATATAACACAATAGAGCTCGCAAAGAAGTCACACAACATAGCGAAGGGATTAGCACAGAGTAACCTCTCACACAGCAGTCGCATACTTCAGCTGCAATCAACACTTAAAGAACTCGCAGAGCACTCACACACAAAGCCTCCAGAAATCCAGCTCGTGAAGTTCTCTCGAGGGTCAAGGCTTATATCAATCGCGCGCACTGTCTCACGAGGCCAATCTTCACAAAGAACAATATCTAGCTCATGAGGTTCTCGCATGGCTACCAAGGAGAGAGAGCTCCAAAAGTTCCCTCGCATGCCTAGAAGCTTAACCCTATACCAAGCGAGATGTGCTACCCACTTGACAAGGAACCGAGCGAGATGTAAAGGCATCTGCATGAGTATCTCGCGATAAGATATTTTGAAGCTCTACTACGTGAGCAAGCCAAGCACTATAAACTCTTCTGTGCGAGTACATTCAAAGCCAGAGCAGCTGCGCAATAGTGTAAAATCCACCTGCACGAGTGAACCAACCTTCCAAGAAAATTCTTACCTCGCGAGGACTCTGCAAACTGCATGAAGGAATTAAAGTAGTAAAAAGCAACTGCGTGACAAACTTAAATCCTACTGCATGAGAAAGCAACATTCAAAGCCAAATTCTAGCCCTTAAGTACTCTGTAAGCCATGCGAGAGAATTAATATTCAGAAGCCAGCCTTGCGAAGCTCGGACTCTCCAATCTTAACTCAAGGACCTTTTGGGGATTTCTCAAGGTCTAGGACACACATCCTGAGGCACTGATCTCGAGACACACATTCCAAAGCATCCAAGGATTGTAACAGTGCCACATCTTCTAGAAAAATTAGGGTTTACCCTTCTCTGAGTCAAGGCATTAGGATGAGTATATAAGTTGTGTTAGTAACTTAGAATTTATGAATCTCTCCTTCAACCTCTGTAGGCTGTGAGCTCGAGCAGGCTAAGGTTAGGGTTTCATCATCTCTTTTTTCCATTTTTCTTTTCTCTTAACCTAGTACTTGCTGGCTAAATCATTTTGTAAGCAGTTAGGTAAAGTTTTATCTAGTTTTGTAATGGGTCATATAATCTTTGGGATCTTTGGTTGAGCAGTTGTGCACAAGGTTGTTGCCTTGAGAAATTGCATTATAGGCAATATTGATCAATGGAATTTGCACTTTAAATATTCATTCAATCTATTATTTTCTTATTTGCCCATAGTTCTATTCAGGCTATAGCATGCATTTAGGATTTAAGTTGATTGAAAGGCCCATGAAAACTTGAGCTTGTAGCCCTGGGACCATGGTGGCAGTAGCAGTTTACATATTCCTTCTCAGATCTCTGTGGTAAGGATAACCTCTGTGGATAGCCTATGACCATTTGAGTGGATAGACTATAGCCCTAGGGTGGTTCCAAGCCCAGATCTGAGAAAGTTTCTTCTCCTCTGCACTTGAGCTTATAACCTGGTGAGAGGTTATTGCAGGAATTGGCTCCCCTTTGTATTACTTGACCAATATAAGATGTTAGATCTGACTTTTTCTGTAGTGATTGCAGACTTGAGGGCTGAGTCATTGCAGGTCTTTAGTAGCAATGATCAGCTGTATTAAAAGTCCCTTTTAGGTTAGAATTCCTATGAATGCCTGCCAGATCTGTAATAGATCTGGGGAGCTAGTAGCCTACCAAACATAGTGTCTGCAATAATTTTAATATTCTGATTTGATCAATTGGGTGGAGGACATCTATTGGATAGTCTGTGACCATTTGAGTGGACAAGTTATAGCCTTAAGATCGATCTACTCCATTTGATCATATTGGGTTTTTGAGTCTCTTCATGTGCTTTGATCCTCCCTATTGGATAGTTTGTGATCATTAAAGTGGACAGGTTATAACCTTAAGGGACCAAGTTGAATCACAAGAGTGAGTTAGATTCTTCTTCCTTGCTAAGGTTTTGATAGCACTTCAGTAAGGACTCCTACAGAAGCAGATCTAGATCTGAGTTACAAAACTGATATGAATTTGGCCTAGTAATTTACTTCCCACCATTTTATCTTTATTTTGACACACCACCACCACTTTCTTAATAACCCTTTCTTCAAGATAGGACTGCACTTTATTTCTTTTCTTTTAGTAGGTAATTTAGTGTAGTTGTGACACCCAACTCCCTTTCCTTAGGATTGTGTTAATCACTAAAAAATATCACTTTTCACCTCTTAACCTAGCCTTTGATGGACCTTGAAGCTCACTAATAATTCCTTTTTAGCTTGTTTTGTAGTTTGGAATAAATTGTACAGCTTAACACAAAGTATGTACTTTTGGTGTTAAGAAGAGAGAAATTTCAAGCAAAAGATAACAGTTGAACAAGAAAATGATGGAGCGCCATGATGATACACAATGGTGACTATTTTGCATGTCACACTGGACGCAAAAAGTCTAGCAAATGATAGAAGTTTGGGTGAGAGTGGAAGAAGCTGTAACAGAAGCATGCACATAGCAGCAGAGGAGCCATTGACCTATCTCGCACAGCTGAGGTGATGCCTCACGCTGTTTAAGTCACTGGCAGAGCTCCCTCGCATAGATAAGACATATAACACAATAGAGCTCGCGAAGAAGTCGCATAGTTCAAATGGAGAATTATCGCAAAGTAGCTCTCGCGCAACAGTCGCGCACTTCAGCTGTAAGTATCACATGAAGAAACTCGCGGAGCTTTCGTGCACTAAGCCTTCAGAAATACAACTCGCGCAGTTCTCACGAGGATCAAACCTTAGCGCAGAAGAGCACACTACCTCACGAGGCTAACTGGCATGAACAATAGCAGAAACCTCGCGCAGCTCTCGCGTCGCTCTGGAAGAGAGAGACGCCTAGAAATCCTCTCGCGCAGCTCTCACGTGCCTAAAATTTTAAGTCTATACCAAGCGAGATGCGAAGGCACTGTGTGAGTACCTCGCGAAGGAAGTTCCTGAAGCCCTTCTATGCGAGCAATTAATGCACTAAAAGTTCTTTTGTGTGAGTACATTCAAAGCTGAGGCAACCGCATGATCATCTAGAGCTCTACTGTGTAAGACAGCAATATTCCACACCAAAATCTACCCACGAACACTCTGCATACTGTGCGACAAAAATGAAATGCAAAAGCCAGCCCCGTGAAGCACGGGCTCTCCACTTCTCAACCCTAACTCAAGGACCTTTTGGGGATTTCCCCAGGTCTAGGGCACGCACCCCAAGGCATGAATTTTGATGCATGCATTCCAAAGCATCTAAGGGTTGTAATAGTGTCATGTCTGCTTTAAGAAAATTAGGGTTTACTCTTCTCTTAGCCACAGCATTGGGACTAAGTATATAAACAGCGCTTGTAACTTAGAAAATCATCATTCACTTTCTCCTTCAACCTCTGTCGGCTGAGAGCTCAAGCAGGCTAGGTTCGGGTTAGGGTTTGATCACCTCTTTTTCCATTTTTTTCCTCTTTCTTAGCTCAGTACTTGATGGCTAAACCTTTGATAACCATTTATGTATAGTTTTATATTAGTTTTGTAATAGGTCAGTAAACATTGGGATGGTGTTGAGCTGTTGCACACAAGGCTGCTGCCTTGAGGGGTTTCATCGTGAATAACACCAGATCAATGGAGTCTTTGTTTGAATGCTTACTCAATCTGTTATTTTCCTATTTGTCTGTAGTTCTGTTCAGGCTATAGCATACATTTAGGATTTGAGCTTATTGAAAGGCCCATGGAAGCATGAGCATGATGCCCTAGGACCATGGTGGCAGACAATAGTTCTTATACTCTGTTTTAGTATTTGTGGGTAAGGGAGCCTTTGTGAATAGCCTGTGACCATTAGAGTGGACAGACTATAGCCCTAGGGCAAACTTGGTCACGGATCTGAGATGGATTATTCTTCTCTGCACTTAGACTTGTGGCTTAGTGAGAGATTGTGCAGGAACAGACTCCCCTCTATCTTACTTGACCGCCATCAGATGTTAGATTTGGCTTCTCTGTAGTGATTGCGGACTGGGAGGCTGAGTCATTGCATGCCTTTTATAGCAATGACCAATTGTGCTTCAATCCTTATTCAACCTGTTGCTGGTCCTTTGTGTGGGCATCAATGTGCCACTAGTCTTGACAATACTCATAGGGCTTTATGGGTTGGAACTCTTATAACTGTCAGTCAGATCTATGCGCAGAACTAGGGAGCTTGTAGCCTGGCAAACATAGTGTCTGTAACGGTATTCATGGCTTGATTTGATTCATTGGATGAGGTTTGATCAGCTTACTCCTTTGGATTAGATTAGCAATTTCTGACTTGATCAATGGTATTTGCCATACTCTATAGGATAAACTGTGGCTATTTGAGTGGACAGACTATAGCCTTTAGAGCACCCCAAATGGCATGAGTTAAGTTAGATATTTCCACCTTATTAAGGTTAGTAATAGCACTTCAGCAAGGAGTTGCTGCAGAGAGAGACTTAAATCTGAGTTACATAACTAAATGAAACTTTAGCCTAAGCTACTTACTTCTCACCCCTTTTACTTTTATTTTAACACACATCATCATTCTTCTTTATCCCTTTCTTTAGTTGTAGTTTATTCTTGTCTTTTCCTAATTTTTAGTATAGCTTAGTGACACCTAAACACCCTTCCTCTAGGAATGCCAGATCTGCAGTTAAATCTGGAGACTACTATACAACTCTTGTGGTTCAGATCAATACTCCTTGTGGGACAAACTCTTTCTTATCAAAACTTGCTACAACAGGCCCTGTATCTTGCAGGTCTGTGTATATTTTTAGACTTGTTGTTTTGTGTTTTTTAATCCACCTTTGATTTACTTTTACTAACACATTCTTATCACTTGTTTCAAATAAAGTTAGCAGCAAGCATCTAAAATATCCTATCAAGTTTTTTGCGCCGCTACTGGGGCATTTTGATCTAGTATAGTAATCTATGTTTTTGTTGAGCTATATTCTTTATAGATGTAGTGTTTGAATAAATGTCGGCTTTAGTTTTTGTGTGATTTTGTAAATTTTTCTTCATTTTCTGTTTTAGATTTTTTGTGCCTTTGTAATGTTTGAATAAAGTACAGCTGTAATCTATAAAAAATAAATAAATAAAGAAAAAAAAAATTTGATGTGACAGTAGATGAGGACTAGCAGTACCTCATCTGCCATTTCCTCAAATTTTTAAAGGTCCATCTCCCTCTCATAAGGAGAAGGATATGATAGAGGAAATGAGATTTGTTAAACAGTTGCAGTCCTTGGTGAGATAGTGGATGAGACCTTGCCCAATCTGCTGGATTTGGGCTGAGGTATTCGCTGAAATTTTTGGAAGTATGGACTGAGGAGGCCCCCACCTATGTGCTGAAAAGTACAATTTTAGGCTTCTCAGTGGGGTGAGTGCACCACTTCACTTAGACAACTGCCCTCAGCCATTTAAGGCACCTTTGATGCCTTTTAAGTGATTTGTTGGAGGACCTCAGGTTTGTTGCAAATGCAAAGGTATGGCCTTTCATTTTTATATTACAGTTCTTTTCAGTTTAATTGAGTTCCAGATGGGTTGTCTTAATTTTCTCTCATGCATATACCCCCATCTAGACTGTTGAGATCATGAGCCTTAATGTTGGAAAGAGTCATGAGGGTTAATGATCAGAGGTTACAAATCTGTGTTGAAACTTTTGTTAAGCCCTCTAAAATCATTCACTTTCACGTCCTTCCACTGATAGTTGATTCAACACTGTGTCCCATACGTAACATAGCTGTTTTTAGTGTTTTAAAATTCTCTCTATATAGTGTTGTGTGATCTGATTTTTGTATGAATCCTGTTTTACAATGTGTTCTTTTAATTTTCAAAATTCTGTTTCATCATTTCTGATTCATACTCAGTCATTTTATAAAATTTTGTGTTTAGAATTTTAATTATTTAGTTTAATTTATGTTTTATATACATGTTGTTTTTACTGTCACTTCTGGAACATATAGTTGATGTTTTTAGGAGTTTGTGTAGCTGTTTTATTTTTTTTAGTAGTCATGTTCTGTCTCTCCTCTTTTTCTCTTTCATAGTTTACTTTTCTGCATTGTTTTAGTTCATTTTTCTCTTTATCTTCTGTTGTAGTTTAGTGTGTGTCTGTTCGGCACCCTACTGCCCCTATATATGTTTGCATGAAACAGTGAGGACACTGCTCCTCATAGGTTTGGGGGTGTGGCAAGTGTTGCCAATGATATAGTTAACCTAAGTGTAGTAGTCTTAACTAAGTAAGGAATAAATATAATGAGTTTCAACTAGCAATGTTGAAAGTGAGGAAAGTTAATTATGGTGCAGACCTTTTTAACACTAAAATCATTTGAAAATCAAGACTTCCATGAGGTGAACATCAGAAAAAAAAAATTCTTTTAAGCAGTAGTGAGTGAACCAATGAGGAGAGAAACAAGTGAAATCATTCCCCATTGAGTGCAATTGAAGACCATACCCACTGAGCTTTGAGCCTATAAAATTTTGTTAGGAGTGTCTTGGCAATTTTTCTATTCTATGGACTGACTGAATCCAGTCCTTTTCACTAGAAGTTAGACACCCCAAGTTGAAGTTGTTTGACAGTAATCATGAAACTAAGGAACGGATCAAGGCCTTCATTTAGACAATTTGAGCCTAAAAGATCCAACCTGTAAAACTATCCTTGTGCATACACTCTTTGAGCCTTAAAGCCCTATTTTTCTTCAACAAACACCAAAGTACTTGAACCTGAACCTTTTAACTTGATTCAGCCCTACCTCACTCTGAGAATTCAGTAGGTAAAGGAGAGGATGTTGAAGATAAGTGAGCAAAGTTTAACATTTGGTGGAAAGGAAAGAAGAGAGGTGGAGATCTATAAATAATAGTGCAGTTGTTGTAGATGCTTGGCAACCATCAATAAATAAAAAATAAAATAAAAAAAGAGAGAGAGAAGAAAAAGAATGAGAAGTCAAAAGAAGAATTTCATTGGAAATGTGAAGAAGAAAAGAAGAAGTTGGCCACTTTAGCTCTGAATTTTCAAAATAGAAGATGAAGTTGTGCTGAAATGAAGAAGGTGGAGTCATGAATCATCTCCTACCTGTATTGATTTCTCAATTTTGAATTCTTTTTACTCCTTTTTTTTTACAACTCTCACCAATAAGCCACATTACAACCCATAAAAAGCCCTTGTTGATCCAAAGTCAAATGAACTGTCATGTGAAGATGAGGGAATGTCTAATCTATAGTGAGAAGCACTTTATGATGTCAGAAATTAGAAGAGCTACCTATGCTCATGCTTACAAACCCATTTGGGGTTTGTAACTGCTCTTGAGCTTGTATGAAATGATACACCCTTAAATTCAGGTATGAGAGACAGCCCTGGTAAGCATTGAGTCTAAAATTGAAATCATTGGGGCATTGTTTGAACCTAAATTCTAATGTACTGGCAAGCTTAATATTATTTTGCATCCATTGTGTTCATGGTGTCAACTGATTGGGTGTAATGAGCATACCTGCATGATTAAGGTGTTAAATTGCTTGCATATGCTACTTTAGAACTCCTCCAACTTTGACAGAGCAAAAGTGAAGTGAATTGTACTTATTTCAAACTAATTAACCACTGTGTGCACTTTTGTTAACTGTTTCATTAAGAAGTTTGTCGGTACCTTCACTTAAAACCCTCAAGAGACTTCACTCCTCCACTAGGGATCACCTAGGGGTTTAAAAGGCTTGATGCATAAGCTAAATGCATCCGTGCTCCCTACGAAAATGGCATTTACATTCTTAGAGTAGCTGTTTATGTTTTACTTTTCTCAGGGACTAGCAAAGATTAGGTTTGGGGGTGTGTTAATCACTGAAAAATACCACTTTTTACCTCTTAACCTAGCCTTTACTAGACCTTGAAGCTCACTAATAATTCCTTTGTAGCTTGTTTTGTAGTTAGGAATAAATTGTGCAGCTTAACACAAAGTTTGTGCTTTTGGTGCTAAGAAGAGAGAGATTTCAAGCAAAAGATGATAGTTGAATCAGAAAATGATGGAGCACCATGATGGTACACACCATGGTGACTTTTGTACATGTCACACTGGACCCAGAAAGTCTAGCAAATGATAGAAGTTTGGGTGAGAGTGGAGGAAGCTGCAACAGAAGCATGCACATAGCAGCAGAGGAGCCATTGACCGATCTCGCACAGATGTGGTGATGCCTCGCGTTGTTTAAGTCACTGGCAAAGCTCCCATGCACAGATAAGACATGCAACATAATAGAGCTTGCGAAGAAGTCACACAGTTCAAATGGAGAGTTATCGTAAAGTAGCTCTCGCGCAGCAATCGCGCACTTCAGCTGTAAGCATCACATGAAGAAACTCACGGAGCTTTCACGCACTAAGCCTTAAGAAATACAACTCGCACAGTTCTCGCGAGGATCAAGCCTTAGCGCAGTAGAGCACACTACCTCATAAGGCTAACTGGCATGAACAATAGTAGAAACCTCACGCAGCTCTAGCGTGGCTCTAAAAGAGAGACACGCCCAGAAATCCTCTCGCGTAGCTCTCGCGTGCCTAAAAGTTCAAGTCCATACCGAGCGAGATGCGAAGGCATCTGTGCGAGTACCTCACAAAGGAAGTTCCTGAAGCCCTTCTGCATGAGAAATCAAGGCACTAAAAGTTCTTCTGTGCGAGTACATTCAAAGTTGAGGCAACTGCGTGATCATATGGAGCTCTACTACGCGAGACAGCAATATTCCATGCCAAAATCTACCTTGTGAACACTCTACAAACTGTGCAACAGAAGTGAAATGTAAAAGCTAGCCCCGTAAAGCTCGGGCTCTCCACTTCTCAACCCTAACTTAAGGACCTTTTAGGTATTTTCCTAGGTCTAGGGGACGCACCTCGAGGCATGGATTCTGGCACATGCATTCCAAAGCATCCAAGGGTTGTAACAGTGCCATGTCTGCTTTAAGAAAATTATGGTTTACTCTTCTCTTAGCCACAGCATTGGGACTAAGTATATAAGTAGCGCTTGTAACTTAGAAAGTCATCGAGCAATTAGAAGCACCCTGTCGAAGACTTACCTGAAGTCGTATCAGATCTCGCGAGGTTCATTTATAACTTGTCGAGAGGACGAATGGAGTTAGGATAGCAGCTAGGTTTTGACTTCATCATGTCAAACAAATCAACGGATCCTGTTGAGAAGTGCATCCAACCTGTCAAGCAGTCAACAGATCCTATCGAAGGCTACTCTTAACTTGTCGAATGGATCCCCAATTGGACTCGAAACCTGTCAAAAGGTTCCCTAAACTTCTCGACACACGAATTGGGAACTTCTCAGTTCCATCCATAGCAGTTGCTCATTTCAGTGCTCTATGCACACATTCCAAGGCACTTCAACAACCCTTGGGGGTATTTTTGGAGCACAAATAGGCACGAATGGGAACTCTCTAACCACTTCACATGTACCTATCCAGTTTGAACCAATTAGTGGAGAGTTTTTAAAAGCAAAATTAGCCACATCAACAGCTTAGAATAACAGAATTATTCCCTTGAGCTCTGTTAAGCAGTGAAAAATATCATTTTTCACCTCCTAACCTAACCTTTGATGAATCTTTGAGTTGACTAATAATATTTTTTTAGTGTATTTTATAGATAAATAATAAATTATAGTCTTAGTGCAGACATCCATCTAAAAAGGCTAAAGAAGTAATTTACTGCTCAAAATGTGCTCATTTAGCCCAAAGGCCAGCCAATCAAACAATCCACAGAGCCTTAAAAGTTCATGAGGATGTCATGGGCCCAACTGGATATGCTTGGGACCAAGTGCAGTTGCAAGAAATGAGGATTGAACCCACCAATAGGCCACTGTATGTTGACAGATGAAGGACAACACATCAAAGATGTGTGCCAACTGTAGAAGCATAGAGCAGGACATCTCAAGAGGTTGATTCAACCTATCGAGAGGTTCTGGTGAGAGAAGAGAAGCTATCGAGAGCTCCCCAGTACCTGTTGAGAGGTTCTGGAAGTACATTATAACATGTCGAGAGGTACTAAGGTGAAAATAGGAAGATCTCGAGAGGTTGAACCAACCTACCAAATGATTCAGGTGCAGAAGTGGAACCTGTTGATGAGTATAGGCCATCCTGTCGAGAGCTTACCTGGAGATGCAGGGGAGCTCGCGAGGTTTCAACTACTTGTCGAGAGGATCCCCAAAACCTAGCGAGCAGTTAGAACCAACCTGTTGAAGCCTTACCTGAACCTGCACTTATTCTCGCGAGGATTGAAGCAACCTATCAAGCACTCAAATGGAACTGTATAACTAGTCGACAGGTTGTTTTATAACTTGTCGAGAAGATTGAGGGATCTAGGACAAAAGATAAGATTTTGCTATCAATCCTATTGACTAGTTCAACCAACTGTCGAGGATTCAAGCAACCTATCGAAGTCCTCAACCAACCTGTCGAATGAAGAGCCATTAAGAGCTAGAACCTGTTGAGAAGTTCCCTGAACCTCTCGACACTCGAATTAGGTACTTCTTAGTTCCATTCAAAGTAATTGCCAGCTTCAATGCTTTATGCACACATTTCAAGGCACGTCAGCTGCCCTTGTAGGTATTTTTAGAAGTCATATGGGAACGAATGGGAACTCTAACCACTTCACATGCACTTGTCCAGTTTGGACCAATGGATAGAAAGCTTCTAAAAGAAAAATCAGCCACATTAGCAACTCAAAATAATAGAATTATTCTCTTGAGCTCTAATTAGCTGAAATGGATCTGAAGACAGAGAGGAAGAGTATAAAAGCCTAAAGAACTTACAGAGCTGGGCATCTAGAAATTGAGAAGAACCAGAGCACCATTTGAATTCCCAATTCCTTCTTTCTTTCTCCTTTCCCATTCATTCTTTAGACCAACCATGGTTGGCTAAACTCCTTCAATAGCTAGGGTGAGGATGGGAGCTATAAATTGAAAGTTTTAAAGGCTTTGTAAATGGATTGGATGTTGCACAGATTGCATATCTGAGCACAATAGGATTATAAGTTATGTTATTACAGTGTAATTATGGTTTTTAAAGTTGATTCTTATCTAAATTTCATTTTTTCGTATTTGATTTCCCTAGATTAGATATCCTTGTGGATGCTTGAGCTTGTAGCCTGGCACCCACAGCATCTACAATAGTTTACCTGTTCCAATCAAGATCCTTGAATTAGAACAATCTCTGGGATGATCTGTGACCATTCAAGTGGACAGATCATAGCCTTAGGATTGCTCCAATTCTTTGGTTGAGATTAGATTCTTATACCTTGCATCTGAGCTTGTAGCCAGATGAAGGATTCTAGTAAATCTGTCCTATGCATTGCCTTTGATCCAATTGATTTTTAGTAAAGACCAAAACCTCTAGTTGCTGCTCTCCACCTTTTGATTTTAAACTTTTTCTTCATTCCTTTAAATCTGAGTTCAATCAATTCTGGATTATTTTGCATTTGATTTTTATAGTTTTTAGTAAAGTGACAAATCTTATAAACCTCTCCTCTTTCCTGCTTTGATTTAGTTTAAATTAGGATAGAGTGTCAGATCTGTCATAGATCTAGAGATTTACCTCATTTTGAAGCACATTTCCCTATGGACCTACCCTGACTTACCTATTAGAACTTGCTACAACAGCCATGGTTCTTGCAGGACTGCTTGCTTACCTTGACCCCATATCTCTGTACTTTGTCCTCTTAGTTTGTTGTTTCAACCCTTTAATAATTGTAAGGTAAGCAAGACAACAAGTTTTTGGCGCCGCTGTAGGGGATCTGTGTTTTTTAAAATTAGTAGATCTAAGTTTTTCTTATTTTAGATTTTAATTTATAATTGCCTGTTTTGTATTTGACTAATTGCTGCTGTAGTTTTTTATAGTTTAATTTTGTGTTTCAGATCTAGATCTGTGGTTCTAAGGGGAGCATTGTGCTTTTTGGAGGAGCAAGCGGTGCTAAAGTTTTCATTTCTTACCCTCTTTACATTTCTAGATCTATAGCATTAGTTGTGTATTTTTTAAATTGTTTTGCTGAAATTTGTGCTGTAATTTTTATATTGTACTTGTTTTCTATTGTGTGTATTCTTGGTAGGAGATATCTCAATCTTGAGATTCTCCCTTTAGATCTTGAAGTTGAGAGGCTTCTCAGACCTTAGGAGTCACCACACACACACCTGTGGTTAATTTTGAGATTTTTGTAATGGGTGAACAACCTAGGACATTGAAAGAATTCAATGCACTAGGGGTCTACAATTCCCCCTTATGCATTCAATTCCCTGCTGTCCAAGGGAACTATGAGATTAAATCTTTTATCATACAGATGCTACCCTCATACCATGGCTTGAGAAAAGAAGACCCATACAAGCACATTTATAAATTTCTAAGACTGTGCACTACTTTCAACATTGCAGGTTTTGGGGAGGAAGCAACCAGGTTGAGACTATTTCCTTTTTCATTAAAGGATAGAGCCAGAACTTGGTTGTCAATGCTCCCAACCAATAGTATTCAGTCTTGAAATGACCTTCAGTGTCAATTTTTGGCCATGTTTTTCCCCATGTCCAAAATAAGTTAGCCGAGGAAGAGCATAATTTCATTTGCTCAAGCCCCAACTAAAGACTTTCACCAAGCATGGGAGAGATTTAAGGAACTCTTGAAGCAATGTCCCCATCACCAAATTCCTGAATGACAACTTGTTCAAAATTTCTATCAAGGAATTGATCCCAAGAGTAGGGACATGGGTGATGCCTCATGGGGTGGTACTTACCTCCACAAGACAGCTGATGAGCCTTAGGAGTTTTTTGATATCATTAGGTAAAACTCCATGCAAAGGGAGACTTTGACAAGGGACTTTGAGACCCCTGTTAGATTGGTGAGAGAGAACACTACAAGAGGGAAAATATATGAGGTTAGTAGATACAATGATTTGGAAAGGAAGGTGGATAACTTGACTCAAAATTTTGATAAGCTCATGGGAGCAATGCAATCGCCAATGGCTGCCAAAGTGGAGGAGGCATGTGTGATATTCCAATCCCCCACTCACTCTCTTGAGGAATGTCCCTCTGCTGCCCAATTTCCAGACCTTGTTATGGAACATGTGAATGCTGCTCAGTCCTGTGGACAATAGCCTACTACTGGTTATCATTGGAAAAACCACCCCAACTTGAGGTGGATACAAGATACCTTCCAAAACCAGCTGCAGCAGCAGCCACAATAGTAGTCCATGCCTTATAGGAATGCCTAGCCATACCAACAGAACTACTTCCCAAGGCCCCAATACCAGCAGCCTATGGCCCAGCCAATGGCACAACCTGCGCATCAAAGTGTACCAGCCCCATCACCCTCTAGATCCCTCACATTTGAAGAGCAAGTTCTTGCTTCATTGCAGAATTTGAGCCCTTTGTCCTAAACTGTTAACTCTCATAGCCAAAGTATTAAAAAGAGCAGACTCAAGTGAGTAAGATAGATATAGAGCTGTGATCACCCAAGAAACTCTGAAAATGAGGAAACGTAAATAATTTTACAGACCTTTAGGCATTGAAAACTTTTAAATTTTAACACTTCCATGAGGTGAATACGAAGAAAACTCACTAGTGTCAGTACTTAGTGAACCATTAAAGAGAGAAAAGGGTAAGGACATGCCTAAGAGTTCAATGAAGACCATACCTAGTGAGATTTGGGCCTACAAAAAAAATTAAATTTATGAGTGTCTTAGGCAATTCTTTCTTCTCTAAGGACTGGCTTAGTCAATGTCCTCACTAGAAGTTAGGCATCTCCAAGGTGAAACAGCTAACAGTATCCATGATATTTAGGAAATGATCAAGGCCTTCTCTTGGACAGTTTGAGCCTTAAAATATCAAACCCAGTAAACTGCCCTTCTGCATACACCTTTTGAGCCTTAATTTCTAATTTTTCTTCAAAATACACCTGAGTATTTGTACCTAAACCTATGAACCTAATTCAAACCTACCCCACTCTGAGAATTCAGAAGATAAAGGAGGAGTTGAAGATGGATAAGCTAAGGTCAATATTGGGTGAATGGATAAGGAACACAAAAGGAGGATAGCAGTGTAGCAGCTGGGGAGGGTGGCATTTCAGAAAAATAAAAATAAAAAGAAAAATTTATCTAAAAGAAAAATAGAAAAAGAATAATGAAAGGAAAGAGAGAGGAGTCAAGAGAAAATTTCATTCGAAAAAGTAAAAATAAGAGGAGAAGCTGGCCACTTCAAGTCTGAAAAATATCCAAGAAGATGAAATATGTTGAACTAAAGAGGTGAAGTCATGAATCACCTCCTTCACCTGCTGATTTCTCAATTTTGCATCCCTTTTCACCCTTTCATTCTTTATAACCTACACCCATAAGCCACATTACAACCTAGTCATAAGACCTTGTGATCCTAAGTTGAATGAGCTGTTATGTGGAGATAGGAGTTGTCCAATCTATGATGAGGAATAGCTAATGATGCCAGAATTTAGTAGCTTTGCCTATGCTCATTCTTACAGACCCATTTGGGGGCTATAACTGCTCTTGA
Source organism: Chloranthus sessilifolius (assembly GCA_021018995.1). Lineage (NCBI taxonomy): Eukaryota > Viridiplantae > Streptophyta > Magnoliopsida > Chloranthales > Chloranthaceae > Chloranthus > Chloranthus sessilifolius. The sequence goes on from CM037598.1 coordinate 51,971,369, forward strand.
GCTTGTGAGAAAATGAGAACCCTCAAAGTTCTTTGTGAGACACTGCCCTGGTAAGCATTGGGTCTATTATTGAATGTATTAGGCATTGCCTAAAACCTAATTTTCTAATTGATGGTTGTTTCTCTTGTTATAAGCTAATTGGAAATGATATACATGCATGCAAAAGTTTTAACGATTAAATGCCTGTGCATATCATGTGTTTAAATTCCTCACATATTGAGTCAAAGGTGAACTGATGCTCTGTGTATTGACAGCTAACTTGATAATGTTGCACTTTTATTAACTGATTCATTGAGAAGTTTATGGGTACCTTCACTGAAAATCCTCAGGAGATTTCACTCCTCCACTAGGGATCACCTAGGGGTTTAAAAGGCTTAATGCATAAGCTAAATGCATCTGTGCTCCCTACAAAAGTGGCATTTACATTCTTAGAGTAGCTGTTTAAATTTTGCTTTGCTCAAAGACTAGCAAAGATTAGGTTTGGGGGTGTGTTATTCACTGAAAAGTATCACTTTTTACCTCTTAACCTAGCCTTTGATGGACCTTGAAGCCGACTAATAACTTTTGTTTAAGTGTGTTTTGTAGTTAGTAATAAATTGTACAGCTTAACACAAAGTCCATACTTTTGATGCCAAGAAGAGAGAGAAGTCATGCCAAGAATGACAGTTGAGCCAGAGATTGATGGAACATCATGGTGGTACACACCATGGTGACTATTTTACATGTCATGATGGACCAAGAAAGTCCAGCAGATGAAAGAAGCATAGATGTGAGTGGAGAGAACTGAAACAGTAGTAGCTGTAACGCAGCAGAAGAGCAAATGAACTAACTCACACAATTGATGTGCTGCCTTGCGTGGCTGAAGCTGCAGCAAAGCTCCCTCGCACAGATGTTAGATATGGCACAATAGAGCTCGCGAAGAAGTCGCGCAGCTCAGTGAAGGGATTAGCACAGAGCAACCTCTCAAGCAGCAGTCGTGCACTTTAGCTGCAATCAATACTTAGAAAACTTGCAGAGCTCTCGCGCACTAAGCCTCCAGAAATCCAGCTCGCGAAGTTCTCATGAGGATCAAGGCGTATATCAACCGTGCGCACTGTCTCACGAGGCCAATCTTCACAAAGAACAACAGCTAGTTCGTGAGGTTCTCGCGTGGCTACTAGGGAGAGAGAGCTTCAAAATTTCCCTCGCGCAACTCTCGCGCGCCTAGAAGCTTAACCCTATACCAAGTGAGATGTGCTACCCACTTGACAAGGAATCGAGCAAGATGTAAAGGCATCTGTGCAAGTACCTCGCGACAGGAGATTCTGAAGCTCTACTGTGCGAGCAAGCCAAGCACTATAAACTGTTCTGTGCGAGTGCATTCAAAGCTAGAGCAGCTGCGCGATAGTGCGAAATCCACCTACATGAGTGAACCAACCTTCCAAGATAATTGTTACCTTACGAGGACTCTGCAAACTGTGCGAAGGAACTAAAGAAGTAAAAAGCAACTACGCGATAAGCTTAAATCCTTCTGCACGAGAAAGTAGCATTCAAAGCCAAATTCTACCCCGCAAGTACTCTACAAGTCATGCGAGAGAATTAATGTTCAAAAGCCAGCCTCGCGAAGCTCGGGCTCTCCACTTCCCAGTATTAACTCAAGGGCCTTTTAGAGATTTCCCCAAGTCTAGGGCACACATCTAGAGGCACTGATCTCGAGGCACACATTCCAAAGCATCCAAGGGTTGTAATAGTGCCACATCTACTAGAAAAATTAGGGTTTACTCTTCTCTGAGTCAAGGCATTAGGATGAGTATATAAGTTATGTTAGTAACTTAGAATTTATGAATCTCTCCTTCAACCTCTATAGGCTATGAGCTCGAGCAGGCTAAGGTTAGGGTTTGATCATCTCTTTTTCTCATTTTTCTTCTCTCTTAGCCCAACACTTACTGGCTAAATCTTTTTATAAGCAGTTAGGTGAAGTTTTATCTAGTTTTGTAATGGGTCATGTAATCTTTGGGATCTTTGGTTGAGCAGTTGTGCACAAGGTTGCTGCCTTGAGAAATTATATTGTAGGCAATATTAATCAATGGAATTTGCACTTTAAATATTCATTCAATCTATTATTTTCTTATTTGCTCATAGTTCTATTCAGGCTATAGCATATATTTAGGATTTGAGCTGATTGAAAGGCCTATGGAAGCTTGAGCTTGTAGCCTTGGGACCATGGTGGCAGTAGCAATTTATATGTTCCTTCTCATATCTCTATGGTGAGGATAACCTTTATGGATAGCTTGTGACCATTTGAGTGGATAGACTATAGCCCTAGGGTGATTCCAAGCCTAGATCTGAGAAGGATTCTTCTCCTCTGTACTTGAACTTGTAGCCTGGTGAGAGGTTGTTACAGGAACTGGCTCCCCTCTATAGTACTTGACCAATATCATATGTTAGATCTTACTTTTTCTGTAGTGATTACAGACTTAAGCGCTAAGTCATTGTAGGCCTTTAGTAGCAATGATCAGTTGTATTAAAATTTCCTTTTAGGTTAGAATTCCTATGAATGCCGGCCAGATCTGTAACAGATCTAGGGAGCTTGTAGCCTGGCAAACATAGTGTCTACAATAATTTTAATGTTCTGATTTGATCAGTTGGGTGGACATCTATTGGATAGTCTATGACCATTTGAGTGGACAGGTTATAGCCTTAAGATCAATCTACTCCATTTGATCAGATTGGTTTTCTGAGCTCTTCATGTGCTTTGATCCTCCCTATTGGATAGTCTGTGACCATTAAAGTGGATAGGTTATAGCCTTAAGGGATCGGGTTGAATCACAAGAGTGAGTTGGATTCTTCTTCCTTACTAAAGTTTTTTATAGCACTTCAGTAAAGACTCCTATAGAAGCAGATCTAGATTTGAGTTACAAAACTGATATGAATTTGGCCTAGTAGTTTACTTCCCACCATTTTTAGTTTGACACACCACCATCACTTTCTTAATAACCCTTTGTTTAGGATAGGACTGCACTTTATTTCTTTTCTTTTAGTAGGTAATTTAGTGTAGTTGTGATACCCAACTCCCTTTCTTTAGGATTGCCAAATCTGTAGCCAGGTCTAGAGGCCTACTATTATAGCCCATTTTGGGTTCTAGATCAATTTCTCTATGGGACAAACTTTTACTTATCAAAACTTGCTACAATAGCCCTATATCTTGCAGGCTCTGTGTACTCTAGGTTGCTGATTTCATAGCCATTTCACTCCACCTTTGTCTTCTAATTTTTTCCGTCTCATCACTTTAATAACTTCAGCAAACACCTAAAGATCTCTAACAGGAGGGTATTCAATCGGGGCTCGATGCTATATTGCTCAGGGATTATTTAAGTTAAATTAATTTAAGTCATGAGACCAGCCCAGTTGTAATATGAGAACCAGTTGAGCATGAAATGACATGTGTAGTGTAGAAATTGCATTCCATTCATTCTTTCAGTATCTCAAACTGTTTTCTAACTGTTCTATATTGTTGAAATCATGCTTCAATTATTCCATGAAATGTATGTGAGTAATATAGATTTACATGTTTAGATATCTTCCCTATTGAGCTAGGATGTAGCTCACCCTTTTGACTATACGTCACAGGTTCTGAGATAACGGTTGCATCTGGTGACATCGATCTCGAGGAATTGGATTATGTTCCAGTGGGGGAGTCTGAGCCCCCTCCCGAGAAGTTCTTTTAAAAGACCCTCTGTGTACTTTGATAGTTATTTTGAGAGAGATTATACGGCTTGGTATGTCTAGCCTATTTTGTTGGGATAATGTAATCATGTGAGACATTCTTTTGTCGAACCATCTGAGGTGGCCATTGATACGTCACTGATGGTTCGGGTAGGTTCTTTTGCCCATGCAGTGGCATGAGATTAGAACTATCTTTTAGGTTATATGTTTTGGCTTTAAATTATAGAACTGCAGATTTAGTTCAGTACTTGTTCTTTTATACATGTTTTACTTATGGTTGTGTGGATATATCAAGTGTTTCGTGTATGTCATTAGGGCACAGCCTCAAGGGTTGTGCCGATGGCACGAGTTTTCAGGGTGCCAAAATCTGGCTATCACAGTTGGTATCAGAGTAATTTCTTTAGAATTTTTGACAAGTCTTGGATTTTGTCAGAGTGTAGGGATCTTCTGCTAATGAAACTTTGGTTTCATGTGCAGAGCGTAATGTCTTCTAGAGGAAGGGGTTGACCTAGAGGTAGCCAAAGTAGGAATTTGAGAAGTGAGGATGAATTCCATGCGGGGTCTAGCAGAGACCAAAGGAACCCTCATGATGGGAGAGATAGGAGAAGTGATGCGATTTGATCGAATGGCGCTATTATGGAAGCTATGGTCACTGAATAGCCCAAATAGATGCAACAGATCACTATTATCGAAAGGTGGCCAATAATGTCAATCATCAGCGGCCACCAACACCACCTACTCTAGCATTATTGCCCTCATCATTCATCGATTTTAAGAGATTGAGACCTCCTAGTTTCTATGGGCAGACAGATCTGTTAAAAGGCGAGAAGTGGTTAAATCAGATAGAGAAACTTCTGGATAGGCTTTGAAGTACAAAGGATGAGAAGGTAGGCTGGGCTTCCTTCCAGCTTGAGGGAGATGCTGATCCCTGGTGGAAATTGGTATTGAGAAAAAGAGAAATTGAGGACCCTCACCATCTATGAACATGGGCAAAATTTGTTAGGGAGTTCAACAGGGAGTACTTCCCCAAGCATGTGAGAGTACAAATGAAAAGAGACTTCGCAAACCTAAAGCAAGGAAGCATGAAGGTGCGAGAGTATGGGGTGGAATTTATGCGCTTATCACGATTCGCACCTGAGTTAGTATCCACCAAATTAATGAAGGCCAACAAGTTTGAGGAAGGTCTAAGGCCAAACGTCCAAGAGAGAGTTTCGATATTTGAACTTGAGAACTATGCGAACGTGATGGGAAAGGTAATCATGGCTAAAAGGGATATTAATAATATGTATAAGCGGAGAGATCAGCAGGATAGAGTTAGAACAGTTCAGGGAAGAGTGGATGAGTATAACTTGGGGAATAAAAAGTCGAGATTTACAGCACCAGCTCCAGTTCCTAGACAAATTGCTTACACGAATTATTCCAGGCCATCTATACCTACCTTGGCGAGACCGATCAGATATGAGAATCCTACTGCCACCACGGGAATCTCAGTTACTCAAGCTTTCTCACGGGCAGCATCTTCTACACCAAATGAGACTTGTGCCAAGTGTGGCAAGTCTCACAAAATAGCTGGTTGTAGATGGGGAATTCGAGGATGCTACAAGTGTAGGAAGATAGGCCACATGATTCAGAATTGCCCGTAAATGAACAAGGGGAGAACGGCTTTTGCTTTCATACCGAGACCGATACAAGCGAAGAGGTCAGTCATGCAAGGAAGGGCTTATGCAGTTATAGCTCAGGATGCTCAGAACGCCAACAATATCATACAAGGTGAAGCTTTAATTGAGATGATTGATACATTGCATCAATCGCATTGAGTTCTTAAATTTTAGATAGAGAAGGTGTACCTATATAGATTATCTATGTAGAGTTGTTTGATTTAATTGATTTCATATTTTGATATGATGCATGAGTAGGCTGCTAAAATATATGTGCTCTATAGGTACTTTACAAGTGTATGGGAGGGGGAGTGACATAGTATCTGTGGCTAGAGTGTTAATAGACCTAGGGTCTACTCATTCATTTGTTACTCCTTGATTTGCAAAGAAGATGAGGTCAGCCCAGAGACATTGGATTTTGTCTTGGCAGTGTCTATTCTGACTGGAGAATCAGTTGATACAGACTTGGTCTGTAGGTCGGTGATAGTAACCATTAGAGATGGGGATGTCTTTGAACTAGCAGCAAATTTAGTTCTATTGGATATGCAAGGATTCGACATAATCCTTGGCATGGATTGATTGTCAACTCATTGTGCAATGATTGATTATAAGAATAAAGTGGTTATCTTTAGATCGAATACAAAAAGATCATTCCGATTCGTAGGGGTGAGAACAAAGTTTCTGCCACTTGTGTCCGCCATTAGAGTCGAGCGTTTGATCAGAAATGAATGCAAGGGTTACTTGGCATTTTTTAAGGAAGACAAGGAAGGGAAGAATGTCATTTCTAAAATTTTAGTTATACGTGAGTTTGAAGATGTCTTTTCGAAAGAGTTGTCAAGGTTACCTCCTGATCGAGAGGTGGAGTTTGCCATCGACTTAGCACCTGGAACGAAGCCAGTTTCTAAAGCACCATATTGAATGGCTCCTGTTGAGTTGAAGGAATTGAAAGAGTTGTTGCAAGAGCTCTTAGATAAGGGGTTCGTAAGGCCAAGAGTGTCTCCTTGGGGAGCACCGGTCTTGTTTGTCAAGAAGAAGGATGGGTCGATGAGGCTATGTATCGACTATCACCAGTTAAACAAACTAACCATCAAGAATCGATATCCATTACCTAGGATCGACGATTTGTTTTATCAGCTACAAGGAGCAAGGTATTTCTCCAAAATTGATCTGAGATCTAGATATCATCAGCTAAGAGTCAAGGCAGAGGACATCCAGAAGACAACATTCAGGACACGGTACGGACACTACGAGTTTTTAGTGATGTCGTTTGGTTTGATGAATGCACCGGTGTCGTTTATAGACTTGACGAATCGGGTGTTTAAACCACACCTAGATACTTGTGTCTTAGTATTCATCAATGACATGCTGATATACTCCAAGTCAAAGAAGGAACATGAGGAACATTTGAGAATCGCTCTACAAACTCTATGTGAGCACCAACTATACGCCAAGCTCAGTAAGTGTGAGCTTTGGTTGGAGAAAGTAGGCTTTTTGGGACACATCATCTCAAAGGAGGGTGTCACATTAGATCCAGCTAAGATCAAGGCAGTGGTGCAATGGGAACAACCAAAGAAGGTAACAGATATCCATAGTTTCCTTGGCCTAGCTGAGTACTATCGACATTTTATGGAGGGATTTTTGAAAATATCGAGACCGCTGATGAGACTCACACGGAAGGATATGAGATTTGAATGGATTGAAGCCTGTGAAAAGAGTTTTTAAGAACTCAAGAAGAGACTCACTTCAACTCCAGTACTAGCAATTCCTTCAGGCTGTGGAGGGTTTGCAGTATATAGCGATGCTTCTCATAATGGGTTAGGCTGCGTGCTTAACTAGCATAAAAAAGTGATTGCTTATGGGTCGAGGCAGGTGAAAGATCACGAGAAGAATTACCCGACACATGACCTGGAACTAGCAGCGATCATATTTGCATTAAAGATTTGGAGACACTATTTATATGGGGAGACCTTTGAGATCTTCACTGACCATAAGAGCCTCAGGTACTTATTCACACAGAAGGAATTAAATATGAGGCAGCGAAGGCGGATGGAGTTTCTCAAGGATTATGATTGCTCCATATAATATCACCCAGGTAAAGCTAACGTTGTAGCGGATGCATTGAGCCGTAAGGGTTCAGATCAGTTAGCTATCCTTGTGATGGGAATCCACAAGTGGAAATTGTTTGAAGATCTGTCCTTGTATAATGCAAAGATCGAGGTGCAAGCTTTAGGGGCTTTCTTAGCCAACGTCACTGTGAGGCCGACGATTTTTGAGCATATTCACGAGCTACTGATGAAAGACTCGAAGTTAGTCGAGATTCGACAAGGTATGACTGAAGGCACCAAACCAGACTTCTCTATAAAGGAAGATGGTTCCTTACTATTCAGGGGACATCTTTGTATTCCAGTTGATGCCGATCTGCGGCAAACTATTCTAGACAAGGCTTATAAGTCTAAATATGCGATTCACCCCAGTAGCACCAAAATGTATCAAGATCTGAGGAAGAGTAACTGGTGGAGAGGCTTGAAGCGAGATGTAGCCGAATACGTGTCAAGGTGTTTGACCTATCAGCAGGTGAAAGCAGACCATAGACACCTTGTTGGTTTGTTGCAACCTCTATCGATACCGGAGTGGAAATGGGAATCAATCTTCATGAATTTCGTCGTGGGATTGCCGCGGACAGCAAAAAGGTACAATGCAATTTGGGTGTTCGTTGATTGACTAACCAAGTCAGCTCACTTTTTACCCTACAACACAATGTATACAGTTGGAAGACTCGTAGAACTGTATATTAAGGAGATCATACATTTGCACGGGATTCCAAGCAGCATCGTCTCTGATCATGACCCACTGTATACTTCAAAATTTTGGCTGAAGTTCCATGAAGGCATGGGTACTCAATTGGACTTTAATTTGACATTCCATCCATAGACCAATGGGCAAACAAAATGAGTAAATCAGGTGATAGAAGATATGCTCAGAGTGTGTATGCTTGAATTACAAGGATCATGGGATCAACATCTACCCTTGATCGAATTTACATACAACAATAGTTTTCAAGCAAGCATTGGAATGGCAACGTATGAAGCTCTCTATGAAAGGCGGTGTAGATCGCCTATCAATTGGGAAGAAATCGGTGAAAAGTTTATATTGGGTCCGGAGTTGCTTGAAGATAATGCCATCATTATTCGTATGATAAGTGAGAGGCTCAAATCAGCTCAGAGCAGACAGAAGAGCTATGCTGATATCAAAAGGACGAGCATGAACTTTACTGTTGGTGACCATGTGTTTGTAAAAGTATCACCCATGAAGGGTGTGATAAGGTTTGGGAAGAGGGGAAACTTAAGTCCCCGTTACCTTAGGCCCTTTGAAGTTTTGGGTCGAGTTGGTGAAGTAGCCTATCGCATTGGATTACCTCCTTTGTTTGATCGAGTACACAGCGTGTTTCACGTCTCTATGCTCCGGAAGTATGTGAAAGACCCTACACAAGTCTTGGGAGATCAGCCTATCAAGATGCATGAAGATATGACCATGATTGAAGGGGCGACTCAGATTTTGGATCAAAAAGAACAAACTCTGCACACTAAGATTATCCCTTTAGCGCTTGTCAAGTGGGGGAATCATCTCGCCGAAGAAACAACTTGGGAATGCGAGGTCGAAATCAAGGAACTATTCCCCCATTTGTTTGAGAAACCATAGACTTTAAGTGCAAGGTGTAGAGTAAGAATCAAAAATTTTCTTGTAATGCATATATTGGCCTCTCAAATTTTGAATGTTGTATGTTGAACCAAACTAGTCTGTGTTGAAATATATAATGTGCGTCTTGATGCACAAATTAGGGTTAAGCTGTTTCACCATTGTGGAGTCCGAGTTGTGAACTTGGTGCATAAATAGTGGGTAAGTTACTATTTAAATTAGGTTGGTAAATCCGGAAATTGATGAACAAGTTGGAGAAATGCGTGTTAGTTAACGCTATATGCAGTGACGTAGGGATTGGATATAAAACTGATCTTAGGAATCTTGAAATTTCAAGCAAAATTGAAGACTGTTGCAAATAGAGGGTGAAGGCACGCAAAAGCATCCTAAGCTCTGTTTTGGTGAAAACCGTTAGATCGAATTTAAAATTTGATCAAACAAAATTCACTAAGGTGAAGTTTAAGCAGTTGCCAGGAAATCGTTCGATCGATTTTAGAAATTGTTTGAACGAAATCCCTGAGCTAGTGAGATCAAAAATTGAGTAAAAATGAAGTTTGGAAATCGTTCGATCGAAATTAGTAACCGATCAAACAAATTTTTGGGGGCTGCATTTAATGTTCAAAAATCATTCGAACGATTAAAAATCATTCGAACGATTAAAAATCGTTCGATCGATTTCTGAGGTTATATATATAGCATGCATTTTTTTTTCCCATTTCAAAAAACTCAGAACTTTTAAAAAATTTCTTCTTCTCTTAGAGGGGTTCTAGGGCTTGAGAGTGCCACCTAACTTCGGCGATTTTCGGCACCATTTGAGTTTGAGGCTTCGCGTGAGTAATTCCTTGGAGCGTAAGGAGGTAATTTCAAACCTGTCGAGCCTTGAAAATTTTCATTTGGTTCCATACCCTAGGATTAACAAATTTGGGGCAAAACCCTTGCCCAAATCCCTTGTTTTGTGGTGTGTTTAAGATGGCACCGAAAACTCGCCAAACCACAGCGAGTGCCGCACCGAAGAAACCCACGACAGGTTCCTCATCACAACCACCACCGAAGAAACCCTCGACACCGACCGGTTCTTCGTCGAGATCGCCTACACAGGCCCAACCACCACAACAAGCACCGCCCCCACCACCTCAACGTGAGCGACCCAATGAGTGGTAGGCCGACAAAGATTTTGTACCGGAGTGGTTCATTGACCCTAAGATTTTTGCCAAGCATGAGGGAACGTTGTGGGCTTTTAACTACTTATCGACGGTGGGTTTAACCGGGATACTCCGACCGTGTAAAGAAAACTTCTACCCGCGCATTGTGAGGTTATTCTACCAGAATATGGAAGATGTCAAAAACCCGACCATCCTTAGGACCAAAATAGACAATAGGCATTACGAGTTCACATATGATGATGTGGTCGATGCCTTGGAATGTTTTCATACGTATAATCATGAAGACATTCATTGTCCAAGCCTTTTCCAGCCCCTTTGGATTACAAGTATATGGCGGCCGAAATGACGCATGGTAGAACAAGATCCGGTCACTCAATTAAGCGAGTTGACTTACCGCGTGAGCTTTGGATGCTCGATTCTATCATTAAATATAACTTGTATTCGTTGCGGCATAAAATGGAACGGGTGGGTGAAGTCTAACTGGCGCTATTTGTGGCTTTTAGTGGCTGATGGTTTAACGCGCCACGTATGGACATTGAGGGAATGAAATATACGCGCAAGAAAATGCTTGAGGGCGCTAAGAAACCAGTGGAGGATGCCCTATGCATGTCTCATCTCACTCATGGTTGAGGATTACGCGGGTGATGAGACGTATCCTCTCAAAGAATGAACCAAAAATGACAGGCAATGTTCAACCACACACTATGGTTGATTGGAATCGTACGCTTGTGAAACTAACCAAGAAACCAGCTATAGAGGAACCACCACTGCCTAAACTACTAACCCAAAACCAGCCACTTCATTATGCTCCTACTCAGGATGAACCAGCTGCTACCTTCCTGCTTCAGCAGCGTGCCCGGTGCCGTATGCAGACACATTCACCACCACCACCAGAGGCGCTCCTACGCCGACCATTGCCAACCTTTATGCGCTCTTGGAAGTGAACACTCGTCAAATGGTGGAGAATAACCGACTACTCAACCGCCGATTGGATTACTATGATGCACTACACACTGAGGAGATGCGTTTCATGTACCCTGTCGATTATCTTCAACGGATGGCGGTAGTGCAGGCATGGTTCCCGGATGCGTCGAGTTCGGGTGCGAGAGTGCATGACGATGACGGCGATCAGCCCAGTGATGTGGCGACTTGAGTGGTGTTGTGAGAAGTTTAAAATTTTGAACAGTGATATGAAAAATTTTGGATATTGTAAATGTTTAAAATAGGTTCCAAGGACGTGAGTCCTTTCAAACAATCGTGGCATGGTTGCCACAAAAATTTGTAAATAACTTTTTGGTGTTGTTTTCTATATTTTCCTATTTTGATGTGTACAATGGTTCCGATATAGTTTATGTTTTTGGTGCTATATATATATATATATATATATATATATATATATTGGTGTGGTAGTGTTGCTAAGAATGTTTTGTTATGTGATAATTCTGGCTATATGTTCATGCGGTTTTGTCGGTATTCCTTGATCAAGTTGAATACCTGTTCTAGTTTAATGAACAATTTTCGCATGTTATAGGAATATGGCTGTTGAATGTACATTATGGAAATGATTAGCATATTCTTGCAAATGCGTATGAATCAAATTTTTGCAAGATGTGTAGATTGGAAAGTATACAAATTTGACGTACTGCTTTGTATGACACGATTGCAAATTTTCTTTTGCAGGGTGCTACTGTCTAGTGTTAAATGTATACGTGTGGTTTGAATTTTACAGGATCTGTTGCAGTGTTTATGTCCATAGACGTACTTTAACATTTGTGTGAGTTTTCCTATGACAGGGGAGCCCTTAGGTGAAAATTTTCGGAGACAAAAATTCCCAAGGAGGGGAGAACGTAATGTCTCGGAAATTTCATGCTTAAATAGTGCGCCTCGAGAAGTGTGCCCGACTGGTCGCTTGTTGAACCGGGTCTACATTGACTTGGTTGACTTAAATTAGTTAACTTAAGTTGCATAGGTCATGTGTGAAATATGGGCTTGTGTGTTATAGGAGTTGCTTAATTGGGTCATATATATATATATATATCTAGTTAGGTATATATGCTCTACACCCAAGTCAAATTGTAAGTTATAAGGAATAGGGAGAATTTACTCCTCATTTGCTAGGTTGTTGAGAAATTTAAGAGGAGTGTGATTTGTTTGAGAAATTAAAGGTTGTGTGTTGAATGTGAATGATTGGGAATGAATTGTAAAGGATTGTTAGTTTAAAGCTTCGCATCGAAGTGAGATATGAGATCTCGAGTTTGTGAAACCCTTGCGTGACAAGGAGTTTTGGATCAAGGGATCCGATCAACTTGAAAGGTAAGCCCGGTTAAGAAAAATTGTGGTAGTTATATTGTGAATCTAGCAAATGATAAATAATGAATGATTAAGGATAGGGTGAAGATGATGATGAGAATGAGTTCTAGATTTTAGAACTCGATCTACTCTGGAAATGGGCAAAGTCGATCGAACGGAATTAGTAACCGTTCGATTGATTTTACTAAAGAGTAAAGAAAGTATAATACAGAGTTCTGGAGAAATCATTCGAACGAAATTTAAACCGTTCAATCGATTTGGAAAACAGTTCGAACGAAATTTAAACCGTTCGATCGATTTTGGCCAAAGAAGAAAGGACTCTAGAGCAGTTTTCTGAAGAAATCGTTCAACCAATTTGGAAAACCATTCAAACAAAATTAAGATCGTTCGATCAGTTTTGCTGTAAAATAAAAATAGGTTTAAAGGATTTCTTAGGAAATTGATCAAACGAAATAAAATCGTTCGATCGATTTTGGGAATTCGTTCAAACGATTTAAAATCGTTCGTTCGATTTTCCAAACCGTTCGATCAATTTAAGAATCAATCGATCGGTTTGGGCTAAATTAGGCTTTTGTTAGGTTTTGCTTATGAGCTATTTATAAATGGGGGTTAGGCTTCTAAACCCAATATTTTACACCAATTGTGATATGTTGCATGTGTTTGGCCATACATAGGTTGAGCCAGACCTTAGAGTGGTTATGGCTAGCTCGGATTGAGGGATCTGTGGATTTAATTTGCGTATGAGGTAGGGAATATTCTAAACTTGTATACTTGATTACAAAAGCATGTATGTAGTGATGTTCTAAATATGCAAAATTGTTTAAAGCATAGTTAAGGGCATGTGCTAAAATGTCAAGATAAGTATGTGAAATTAAAGTGTGTGTGCGTACACGGAAATGAGAAGGGCATATGTATAAGAACAGAGACATCCCAGGGATGTATATGTAAATTGGACATCTGAGTGATGCATCTGAACGTGTGACATCCCAGGGATGTATAGTTAATTTGAATATCCACGTGATGTGAAAGTGCATGAGTGAGATTTAAACGGGCTTTGAAATATTAATATTTAGCATAATTACACGGTGAATAACTATGCAGTTGCACAATTGATTTAAGGTTTGGCGAATACCCCACTGACACGTGATATACCCATGACTGACCCGACAGGATATCTGTGACTGGTACGGCGGCCAATCCATACACCAGTAGACATCTCAGGGATGTATATGAGTTAAGTTCCCCATCGCCTATGAGAAAGGGACTTGGGTTATGTTACATGAAAATAGTCTGATTGGACGACAATGGAAGGTATTCCATCGGGGCTAGATGTTATATTGCTTGGAGATTATTTAAGTTAAATTGATTTTAAGTCGTGAGACCAGCCCAGTTGTAATATGAGAACCAGTTGAGCATGAAATGACATGTGTAGTATAGAAATTACATTCAGTTCATTCTTTCAGTATCTCAAATTATTTTCTAACTATTCTATATTGATGAAATCATGCTTCAATTATGTCATAAAATGTATGTGAGTAAGATAGATTTACATGTTCAGATATCTTTCCTATTGAGCTAAGATGTTGCTCACCGTTTTGACTATACGTCACAGGTTCTGAGATAGCGGTTGCATCTGGTGACGTCGATCTCGAGGACTCGGATTGCGTTCCAGTGGAGGAGTCTGAGCCCCCTCCCGAGAAGTTCTTTTAAAAGGCCCTCTGTGTACTTTGATAGTTATTTTGAGAGAGATTATACGGCTTGGTATGTCCAGCCTATTTTGTTGGGATAATGTAATCATGTGAAACATTCTTTTGTCGAACCATCTGAGGTGACCATTGATACGTCACTAATGGTTCGGGTTGGTTCTTTTGCCCATGCAGTGGCATAAGATTAGAACTATCTTCTGGGTTATATATTTTGGCTTTAAATTATAGAACTGAAGATTTAGTTCAGTACTTATTCTTTTATACATGCTTTACTTATGGTTGTGTGGATATACCAAGTGTTCCGCATATGTCATTAGGGCACGGCCTCAAGGGTTGTGCCTATGGTATGGGTTTCGAGGTGCCAAAATCTGGGTTATCACAATAATACTCAGAATGAGGCTCTATTTCCTCCTCCAAAGGTGTGTATTCAGATTCCTCCTTATCGTGGCCCTCCGAGGTCAAGATCCTCACCTGTTCCTGTGACGTATAGTCAAGGGATGAGCTTCATCTAAGCTCAATAGGGAAACACAAATAGTATGCATATTTCAACAAAACACATATATCCCATGACATGATAAAAATGTGATTTTCTCATAAAGATGCACAAATTCAAAGATAGTTGAATGAAATAAAGACATTTCTCTTAAGTTGGGAAAACTTATCACGTGCATTTCTTCTCATTCTCACAACACAAGAAAAGAAACTTAAATTGCTTCACTTCAATAGTCCCTCGAGCATATATAGCATCGAGCCCCTGATGGAATACCCACCATCGTTGTTCATATGAACCATTTACACATGGTGTGCAAGGTTCTAACAAAGATGGACACTTTTGCCGAACACAATTTTCCATTGGCCGGTAGGATTCACAATTTCACAAAGGTTGTACGGATATCCCGTTGTACCAGTCGCGGATATCCCATTGCGTCAGCCACGTATATACCGCCGTGCGGCCGGGTACTCACACAAAACCTTAAATCATAGTGCATAACTTATAGTTTATCACCGTGTGATGTACTAATTATAATTTAGGTTTTTAAACTCAAAACATCTGAACTCACCCACACCGATTTTACATTCAGAATGAATCTTGAAAGATTCCACATGCTTATCACCCTATTGTAACGAATCCTAATTCTCACATGAATAACACAATTGTTTGAACATAGTTCTTGAAATACACACACACGTACAGCTGCTTACACATTCATAAGACTCTACGCATTCAAAACAACACGTCATATCATAATTCATATATTATTTGTATCCAATGTACATGGTATAAAGTTTTCCCTACCTCGACACAATGTTACGCGCAAATTCCTTAATCCGTTAGCTTCTCTCACACATTCACAAATTCACACCTAAGACAAGGCATATTATACGTCAGAAATGACGCCAAACAGAAAGATATAAGATCCCTCCAAAATCCCGCAACCAAAACACAATAAAATCCTGAATCTGGCAAATTCGAACGATCGATTCCCTAATTCGATCGATCGATTTTCAAATTCGATTGATCGAAACTATTTCGATCAGTCGAATCCTTCAGAAACCAAACTTCTGACACTACAACTTCGATTGATCAATTTCTAATTCAATCGATCGGATTCCAAATTTAATCGATCGAAATATATTTCGATCGATCAAATTTTGTTAGAAAAATTTTAGGATTCCCTATTCTATACCTTTCGATCGATCGAGTGTCCAACTCGTTTGATCGAAACACATTTTGTTTGGTCGAATTATATTTCGTTCGAACGAATTTCTCCAGAAATCATATTTCACCTTCTTAAGTCCATTTCGATCGATCGAATCCAATTTTGATCGATCGAAATCGATAGATTTCATCAATCTCTTGATTTTCTCATTTTAATTCCGTTCTTTCTCAAATCTATTTTCTTTTCTTCATATTTTTCAATCCCATCACAAACGAAGACTTACCTAATACTAATTCACAACCTAACACAAACTTCTTACCTCGAATGTATCGATCTCTTGATTCTACTAGCTCAACTCCCATCTAGGGTTCTTGTGGAACACTTTGGGAATTCGTTTCAATCTTCAATCCTTGCTTCTCGCACCATTTGAGTAATCACATCCACTCGAGATCTTGAACTACAAGCATCTTCACTCTCCCTTTCTCTTGTCACTCTTCATATATTTCCAATCATAAGCAAGAGGAATTACATGCAAAGCATCAATTACATTTATTTCAACCCTTAACTAAGCCCCAAGCTTAGGTGCTAAGCTACTATACCAACCATCGGTATATGTAACCCTACTTAATGGTCCAAATAATTTCTAATTCCATCTTTTCACTCAAGATCTAAATCCACATATATTACTCAATAGTTTTCATGATCTCGAAAGTACAAATAGTCGACCACGCACACCGAGATGGACTGTTCAAAGATCAATTCTATGGAGCATTACATATATTGTACTTCGGTCATAATATTTGGAACACTATCTTTGTTATCTTTTTGGGGTCTCTTTCAATTTTTATTATTTTTAGTTTTTCTGGTGGGAAAACATCCTCTTTAATTTCAGGCTCACTATCCTTAGTCTCAAGGATGACTACTAACGTAGGCATCTCCACCTTGTTATCAACAGTCTTACCACTCCATAAAGGTTGAACAATTTGAAGCTGTTTTGTGGGAATGAATGTATATCCCACAAAAATGTGTCCTCCCAGATTGCTCACTGGTTGTAACTGTAACTAGTTGCTCTCTGGTTCCATTAATTGCGTAGCTAACTCATCAACTTGGGCTTCCAGCTTCGTGATAGATTGTGTGTGTGAATGTTCAACTTGAGAGAATTGAGCGAGTTAGGATAAATCCTTGGAACGATGATGCCACTGTTGTTGTAAATCCCTAAGGATTTCTATAATTGTATCATCAAATCTGCTACCCTGAGGACTGAATTATTGCTGCTCATATGGCTGATATGGCCTCATGGGTTGCGGGTAGGTCTGTTGGAAGTTTAAGTTTGGGGGATATCTTGAATGAACAACAGATGGTCCTTGTTGTTGGCCACTAGTGGCGACAAAATTAAAATGAGGATGACTTTCCCACTGCGGGTTGTACCTGTTATCGGAGTCAATCTGCTGGAACGCATACGCCCATTCCCAGTTTATCATCTTCGGGTATAGTGGGGCGACAGGGCAATTAAACACTCAAAATATTTATAGATTTGGAACAAGTGCGGTGCATAAACTAAAAAGAATATAATAATGATTATTATATATATATATATTGGAATTTTTCAAAAAATAGCAAATTTCATAAATATACAAAAATAAAAATGTGTAATAAAAGAAGTATTCTAAAAAAAATATGGCCCAAATCGAGTTCGGAATCACCTCCTAAACATTAAATAAAATATTATCAAAAAAGGAAAGAAATAATTAAAAAGGGGGATTTGGAAGGATAATCAGTAGATTTTGGGCTCGAGAAAAATTCTATTAAAGGTAGTCATGACATGCGTGTCGTAAAGAGCTTTCTGAATTGGGATTATTTGCGCGATTCTAACACCCGTAGTCAAAGTTATGGCCAAAATACCGGCACCCACCCAAAACTGCCCCAATTAGGAAAAGATCACGATTTCCTATCAAATATATATATATATATATATATATATATATATATTTTTTTTTTTATATTTTTTTTTTATTTTAGAAAGCAAGGAGAGAAACAAATCTGAGCTTCTAAGTTTCGTGGCCGACAGAAGTTGAAAACTTTTAATTTACTGCTCCGAATAAACCTACAAATGCTTAAGAAATGATCAAAGAAAATAAAAATATAAAAAAATACAAAAAGAGAAAGATAAATATTGATTTCTAAAAGGATAAAAATATTAGATAAAAATTTGAAAGAATTAGATAAATTCCGCTTACCCGCCAGCGACGCCAAAAACTTGACTCGATTGCTTATTGTATATTATAATTATATTAAATTCAAGTCTTAACCTATTACAAGCACACAATGGAAATTGTAGAGCTAGTATAGGATCGATCCCACGAGAAAGTTCATTATCTAATTAATTCCTAATTTATATCTTTTATCTAAATCCCTATCTTAAAAAATTTTATTTATCTTTAAAATCTAATCTACTGGAGAAATATGAATAAAAAAATGGGTTATTAAACTAAATGCATAAAGATAAATCATAATCCTCCTTCTTCAGATTAAGGTCGTCAATCTTAACCTTCAGCTTTCGGGTATTTATGAAAATAAATAGTACCATTACACCATATTTTTAGTTTCCTAGCATTGGTCGTCAATCAAGTCTATGATCCTATCAATACAGATTTAATCTAATCAACAATCAACCAAAAATTTGGGCTTCAATAAAACTCTAGAAAACTGAAGATGGAAAAGTAAAAACCGTTACACTAATCTGCAAATTCTAACCTGAGTCGTCAATTTAAATTTAAACTCGGAGATGTTTACAAAGCAAATAAAATTTAAACTAGAAAGCAAAGTAAAATATATCCTTCACTCCTCAGCTGCAGTCGTCAATTGCTCCTGAGAAATTACAGATATCTACACTAATCTTCAACACTCAATTATAGTCGTCAATTGCTCTTGAGAAACCTCTGATATCTAATCTACTCTTACTAGTCTACACTACTGATCAGAAGAAAATCCAACCTCATGCGTCAATTGATGCTAAAATTTTTCAATGCTTATTCCTATACCAAGTCCTCTTATTTATAGATTATAAGGGGTCGATTTACAAAGATCTAGTTCTAATAAAAGAAACTACTAAAAACAAAAGATTTCTAATATAACTCTAATTCCTAATTTTATCTTTCCTTACTTTCTTTAGTTGATGTGCTTCTGGATTGTTCTTTATTGAGCAGCAGCAGAGTCCTTCGGATTAGATATTTGTCAATCTTCTCAGATCTGTGGTTCACCAGACTTGTAATTGTAGGATTCTTCTAATTCTAGATATGGTGGTGTTAAACTCTCACGTGATCAGTAATAGCAGCAATAGTAGAACCATGATTTCTCTGAATTATGCTTTATCACTTTTCTCCTTTTTGTCTCTTTTGAAGAATCGTAAATTACGATTCTCTGACTTTCAGTAAGCGGAAAACATCTTTTTCGCTCGATCGTCTTTCTTATTGCTTTTTGAGTTTATTTTGACAAGGATTAATATTTAGGCTCTAATTTACTGCTTATCTTTAATATCTGCACATCAGTATCTCATTAGTAGCAAACTATGGCCTAGCATCACTAAGTTAAGGGTGATAAAATGATAAATTATATGACTGATCACACTCAAATCCCCCCCACAATCACCAGAATTTCAGTCAAATTCTAGGATAGAGGAAAAGCAAAGAAGGTAGAGGAATAGAGGGGAGAGTCGAAGCTCTTGGGCCCTTATAGCACAACAGTGAACCCTCGCGCGAAAGTGTCTTTGAGCTTCCAAGAGCAAATGGTTAGAGAAACAAATCTTGATCTCTAAGGCTAGGGAGCTAAGAGGTAGGAGAAGAAGGCTAGGGTAGTTCTAGTTAAATCTCAAGAATTGATGGTGTGAAATGGGATCTAAAGAGAAAAAAGGGGTGCTAGAATTTTGAAGGATATATGCTGGAAAATGGAGATGGAACTCACTAATATTTTCTCTCTTTTAGAATTTTTTTAAGCCCTTAATCCAAGGGGGGGGGGGGCTCTCTATTTATAGAAAAAAGGGGGATTAGTGAGGGGTTAAAGGGGATAATTGGGTTAGGGTGGGATCCTAAGTAGCAAAAGGGTTAAAAAGAAGGCTAGTAGGGGTATAACAGTCCTACTGAAATCAACCCTAAATTGATGGGGTGGTCAACAAGTCAAACCCCAAATTCAATTTTTGACCAAAATCTAGAAAAACATTGTTCCTAATCCTAGCATATGTATTACATATACTAGGTATAGGAACAGTAATCTCAAGGAACCTGGAGGTTCAGAGCCCACTGTGGGGGCCCACAAAAGTTAAATTTTTGCCTAGCATATGTAATACATACGCTAGGCCAAAACCTGCCAAAATTGGCCTAGCGTATGTAATACATACGCTAGGCAAATTCCTGCAACTCGGTCCGAATTTCAAACTACCATAACTCTTGACATACAAATCGAATTGAGGTGATTCTTGACTTGTTGGACAGCTAGGAACCTCCTCTCTCTGATAGGGTAAGTCTTAGCTCTGGCAGAGACCTGTTGACTTGTCTGTTATTATGTATTATAATTATATTAAATTCAAGTCTTAACCTATTGCAAGCGCACAATGAAAATTACAGCATAGCATAGGATCGTTCCCACGAGGAAGTTCATTATCTTATTAATTCCTATTTCTATCTTTTATCTAAATCCTTATCTTAAAAACTTCTATTTATCTTTAAGATTTCCTAATCTACTAGGGAAATATGAATAAAAGAATGGTTTTCTAAACTAAAGTACATAAAAATAAATCCTAATCCTCCTTCTTCAGATTAAGGTCGTCAATCTCAATCTTTAAGTTTCGAATATTTATAAAAATAAATAGTACCATTACATCATATTTCTAGTCTCCTAGCATTGGTCGTCAATCAAGTCTAAGATCCTATCAACATAGATTTAATCTAATCAATAATTAACCAGAAATTTGGGCATCAATCAAATTCTAGCAAACTGAAGATGGAAAAGTAAAAATCGTTACACTAATCTGCAAATTCTAACCTGAGTCGTCAATTCAAATTAAAACTTGGAGATGTTTACAAAGCAAAGAAAATTTAATCTAGAAAGTAAAGTAAAATATATCCTTCACCCCTCAGCCGCAGTCGTCAATTGCTCCTGAGAAATTACAAATATCTACACTAATCTTCAGCACTCAATTACAGTCATCAATTGCTCTTGAGAAACCTCTGATATCTAATCTACTCTAACTAGTATACACTACTGATCAAAAGAAAGTTCAACCTCAGGCATCAATTGATGTTGAAATTCTTTAATGCGTATCCTATGCCGAGTCCTCTTATTTATAGATCATAAGGGGTCGGTTTATAGAGATCTAGTTCTAATAAAAGAAACTACGAAAAACAAAAGTACCCTAATATAACTCTAATTACTAATTTCATCTTTTCTTGCTTTCTTTAGTTGATGCGCTTCTAGAGTGTTCTTTATCGAGTAGCAATAGAGTCCTTCGGATTAGATCTTTATTAATCTTCTCAGATCCGTGGTTCATCAAACTTCTAATTGCAGGAGTCTTTTAATTCTGGATATGGCGGTGATAGTTCTCACGTGATCAGCAACAGCAACAATAGCAGGAATGCTTCTATTCTTAGGAAATCGTAAATAGCGATTCCTTCTTTCATAGCTTCTTCTCTGGAAAATCATTAATCACGACTTACTATTTTTAGTAAGCTTCCTCATAGTTGACGATTCTCTGGATTACGCTTTATCGCTTTTCTCTTTTTGTCTCTTTTGAAGAATCGTAAATTACGATTTTCTGATTTTCAGTAGCGACAAATCGTCTTTTTCGCTCAATCATTTTACTTATTGCTTTTTGAGTTTATTTTGACAAAGGTTAACATTTAGGCTCTGATTTACTACTTATCTTTAATATCTGCACATCAGTATCTCATTAGTAGCAAACTAAGCCCTAGTATCACTAAGTTAAGGGTGATAAAATGATAAATTATGTGACTGATCACACCCCCAAACTTAAGTTTTGCTAGTCCCTAACAAATAAGGAAACATAAAATATTTAAAACTTATATTTAAATGCCACTTTCGTAGGGAGCACAATTGCATTTAGCATATGCAACAAGCCTTTAAACCCCTAGATGATCCTTAGTGGAGGAGTTGTAGTCTCTTGAAGATTTTCAGTGAAGTTACCTACAAATTTCAAATATTTTTGGATTTTTTAAAATATTTTTCAAAACTAAAAATTTAAAAGATAAACTAAATTATTTATTATTTTTTTTTCTTATATTACTAATTAGTCAGTTAGTCATTATATGTTCATTATTTCAAAATATTTCAAATCTTTTATCCTTAGCTTCCCATCATCGCAATCATCCTTGATCAGAACTCAATCATTCTAATTCTTGTATAGCGTGAAGTGTATGCATATCAGTGAAAAGTTTATTCATCATAAATTTTTCTAAACTACAGTTTTTAGAAATTATTTTCATCCAAACTCTCATTTATCAGCATACTCTCAAAAATAATTGAAATTTTGGGTTCTCATAATATGATATATTCATGAAATTTAAAGGACAATCAGCTAAAAAGATAAATCTCATGGAAAGGATAATTAATTCTTTTTATATAATTTCTTTATTTATTCATAGTATCTATCTCATATATCTCTACTAGAATCATATTATTTTATAAATCGTAAATCACAAAGGTCTTTCCTTCAGCTTGTAATGAGGCTTTGGGTTTTTAGAAGGCTTCAAAGAAAAAGGTAAAGAGGATTCAAAATTAATTCTAAGAGTTTAGCTCTTCCTTCTCTTCTTCTTCTATTTTTCAGCTTCAGTAAGTATCCTTTTTTAAATAACTTCTTTCCATTTCTTTTCCTTTTGTAAATCCTATTTTTCTTCTTTTCAATTTGGAAGCTTTTCGCTTCTCTTTTCATAAAATCATTATTTTATTTTATTTTTTACAATTTTTTATTCTTCTTTTTTTTTCTCCCATATTTTCATATATTTGTATTTCTTTTTCAGTTGTACCCTGTAGACACCCAAATTTGGCCCAAGGCCCGATCGAAACACCTTTCAAGAGAAGTGCATTTTTGATCTTTTGATGGCGTGTATGGGGTCCTTAGGAATCACCCTAAAGCCTTAGGAATCACCCTAAATCCCCCAGAAACCAACCCCGACCCTTAGAACCCTTTTCAAACCTTAACCTAACCTTCCCAGGCAAAGATGAGGAGGGGTGTATCGGAACTAGCTACGACCCTCTACAGTGACCAACTCTTATACCATTAAAGAGTAGAGGTCGTCAGCTTTCCAACGAGCCAAGAATCGCCCCAATCGAAGGTATATATCAGAAGATATGGCAGTCCGAACTCGGAGGGCAGGAAGGTAATTTCAAGGTGGCCCCCCCTGGGATTTGGTGCGACTATTAGTCGCGCCAGGCTATTTCTCCCTAGAAATGGCCTGGCGTAACTAATAGTCGCGCTAGGCTATTTCTCCCGAGAAATGTCCTGGCGTACTAATAGTTGCGCCAGGCATAAATTTTGCCTGGCGCAACTAATCCATAAATTTTGCCTGGCACAACTATTAGTTGTGTCAGGCCAATTCTCCCAGATTTTAAGCCTGGCGCAACTAATAGTTGCGCCAAGTTTAAAGGGTGGCCCCCACCCCGCGAGCTAACTTCCAGCACTGTTTTACTGTGCTTTTGCCTAGCGCAACTATTAGTTGCGCCAAGCATATGAACAATAACATTGGATTTTTTTCCTTAATTTCGTGTTTAGGGTTTGACTTGTTGACCACCTCAGTCCTTGGGGTGTGTTTTGATAGTCTTGTTGCACCCATTCCTTACCTATTTGCCACCCTCCAAGTGGCTTAAAGCCTCACCCCATCATCCACCATTAGAACCACCTTCACACCTTTTCAAGCTCTCAAAATCCTAGAAAACCTTAGACTTGAGATTACCTAATTGCTAACTCCAATTAGCATCTAAGTAGCCTCCTAATCCACTCCTTTCCTTTAAATAGAGCCCCCCACCCCTTGGTTTAAGGGTTGAGAAATTTGCTTAAGAGAGAAAGAGCTCAAAGTGAGAAGTTCTTCCTCCCTTTTGTGCACTATTTTCACCCAAATTCCACAACCTCCCAACCTCATTTCAAGCTTGTTCTTGCATCCAAAACCCTTAGCCTAGGTGTGTGTGATCCCCTATCCTCCATCCCCTACCTCTTAGCTTTAAGTCCTAGGAGTTAGAACCCCATTTTCCACCATACAAAGCCTGTAAGAGCTCATCAAAGTAAGTCACGCAAGGCTCCTCTATGGTGCTACAAGGGCCTGAAGGCTCCAGCTCTCCCCTTTCTTCTCCTATCTCTTTCTAGCTCCCTCCATCCTCTCATTTGTGCCGTTACGCCGCCGAATTTTCGGTAGGAACGGAGGGGCACAAATAGGATTGGAGGCCCATTTTGGCAAGAGGAAGCTATTTTCCTTGCTTTTACTTCATTTTATTGCTGGCCATTAGTAGAGACCGCGTTAAGCGGGTTGATCAGGTGCCTAACACCTTCTCGATCGATAACCGAAGCCCCTACCCAAGATCCTTTGGTGTGGACCGGATTCAGAGTCATATTTTTAGCACTTAGGTGCTCATAAAAATAAACTAGGTATCCTGGGACACCGAAAGCTCCGGGTGGCGACTCTATATGTTTTTCATTGTTAGAGAGTGCTTCGTCGCGACGGGGATCACATCGATTCCCACGGTTGCACAGATGGCGACTCTGCTGGGAAGTAGCTAGTAGAGCGTCCCCTTGAACTAGGTCTTTTTAATTTTTTTTATTTTTCTAACATTTTATTGCTGTTTTTTGTTTTTTTTTTTTACTATTTTTTTGTCACTCACCCCTCCGATTATGTCATTTTACTCACCCCTACGATTTCGCTTTAAATTTCAGCAATTTTTGCCTAGTCACTTGACTGGCACCTTTTTTTTACTCACCCCTACGATTCGGCTTTAAAAATTTAGCAATTTTTGCCTAGTCGCTTGACTGGCACCTTTCTTTTACTCAGCCCTACATTTCCGCTTTAAATTTTAGCAACTTTTTGCCTAGTCACTTGACTGGCACATTTTAAATTTCAGCACTTTATATTTCCCGCCTAGTCGCTTGACTAGCCCCGTCTTTTTTTATTTATTCATATCCTAACAGTGGACGCCGGCCCGTAGTGGCGGCACAGGATAATCAGCCCCAGTCTTTGAACTAAAGAAAACTTCCAAAAAAAAAGAGAAAAACTTTGAAAAAAATTAAAATTGAACCAAGTTAGGGAGCTTAATTAATTTGTTTTGCGGGGTAGATTTTTCAAAGGGGTTAGTTTAGGCACACATACAAACACCCGGGTCTTAGTATGGCGGCAGCCCCTAGTGGTGATGATTCAGAAAAGTCCCAGCCCACCTAGTATCTGAGAAGGCGCTTGCGCTGGAGGTATATCGTGTGGGTTCCCATTCCGAAGCTTAAAACCCTTGGGAGAGCGCGCTAGCGAGTTATACCGGACTCAATCCTTTAGGTGCGGTAAGAAGAGAATCGATCACCATAAAACAACTCAGTTCCCGGAAGCCTAGCTTCCACAAAAAAATCAAAAAGAGACTCATTTCGGGCATCAGTGGTTGCTGTTCTCTGTTCTGGAGAGGCAGTTTTTGCCTGGCGCATGTATTAGTTGCGCCAGTGTAAAAACACTGGATTTTATAACTGGCGCAACTAATAGTTGCGCCAGCTTTAAACTCCCCAATTTTACCTTGGCACAACTAATAGTTGCGCCAGTGTAAAAATCCTCCCCTGCAACCCGGGCGCAAGTATTAGTCGCGCCAAGTTTGTTTGGCAGCTTCCAACCCGAATCCTTGGCCTTTCCACCTCCCGAGTTGCCCGATCAATGTGCATAGTACCTTGTTTAGGCCCCGCCATCTCCAACACCCAATACGCCCCCGCCGGTCAAGAGAAGGCAACTTCTTTTTGGCTCATTTCGGGGAATCGGGTCGTTTGCCTTGATTTCTGTGCCTTCAATAGATCGAAGGTTCTCCTTTGATTCTTCCGAAGTACATCGGAACCGTCACCGTGGGTCTTAAATTAAGGTACGAGAGCCACCCGAAAAGGGAATTTCAAGGCCTCGAAACCTTTATTTCTCAAAACGTTTTCATAAAAGTGCAAAAATATATATATATATATATATATATATAATCAAAACACAAATAATATTTAGTTTGTGGTGCCGGCACAACGGCATCATCTTACCCTCCGTCATCCCGTAGGGGAAGAAGGAGGATTTTTGGGCCTTATCCAAGGCACCCTTACCCGACCCGCTCCCAAAGAATGTCGTGGGTAGTGAACCCGGCCTACGCCGATCCCGACTCATCCCCGCCACATTCTCCAACCCACTCCCATTCGAGAGAAATCTTTTCCACCATCCCCCTCACCCAACCCCCTTTTACCATTACCGGCCCATTCGGCGCCCCCATATTCTCAACCGCTACCCCCCAAAATATCTAAAATCCAACCGCCCATTCTCCATCGTTTGCCCAAACCATGCCCATGCCAAACCCATTTTCCCAAGCCGCATTCATACCCCAATTCCCATCATCCCCCTATAGACCCAATCCACCCATATTCACATACACCACTTCAACCTTATCCAACCCCCCGCAAGATCCTCCATCCGTCCGGGTCATGCCCATTTTTACTGGGGCCATGCCCAATTTTCCTCATCCTTCCTCATCATGCCCCCCATCATCCCAAAATACATCCCCTCATCCACCCCATACACCCCCACCTACCGTGGCCATGCCCAATTATACCGGGGCCATGCCCAATTTTTCCACCACCTCCATCCCATCTATACCCCATCACCCCTTAAATCCACCATCCACATCCCATCCTCCTTCTATGGCCATGATGGAGGAGATATTCCAAGCCTATTCCTTATGGAAGGCTTCTCAAAACACCCCCTCTCCTCCACACCCCATGAACCCATCCCATACCCTAGCCAACCTCCATACTTCACTCCCTCATGACCCCCATCAACCTCCCATAATTCACACCATCCAAACCCCCATCACCCACATACCCCAAGGCCCATTGGCCCAAACCCCCATCTCAGGGCCCCATGGCCCAATATCCCACCATCCATGACCTCCAAGGCCTCATGGCCCAATACCCCACTACCCATCATCTCCAAGGCCCATTGGCCCAAAACCCCATTACCCATATCCCCCAGGGCCCATTAGGCCAAACCCATCAGGGGCCCATATCCACCAATGGCCCATGGCTCAGACCCAACAAGGCCCATCGGGCCAAACCCATCAAGGGCCCATGGCACAGATCCAACAAGGCCCATTTGGTCAGACCCAATAAGGCCCATCGGGCCATACCCATCAAGGGCCCATGGCCCATACCCAACAAGACCCATTGGGTCAGACCCACCAAGGGCCCATGGCCCAAACTCATTAAGGCCCATTGGGCCAGACTCACCAAGGGCCCGTGGCCCAAACCTACCCAGGCCCATTGGCCCAAACCTATCCAGGGCCCATGGCCGAAACCCATCAATGGCCTATGGCCCAAAATGATCAAGGGTTCATGACCCAAACCCAAACCCCACACTCATACCTTCCACAATACCCTCAACACCTAACCCAACCTTCACAGCTGGGTCAAACCCATGCCATCCCCCAAACCCAATTCCCCCATGGCCCCACACCCCAAGGCCACCCCCATACCTTCCCTCACACCCAATGGCCCTATCCAACTCCACTTCAAAACCAAAATCCCATCACCCAACAAGCCTTTCCACACCCCCAATGGGCTCACCCAATCCCTACTCATGTCATTCGCATCTAACCCATGCAGCAACAAGTTGAGAATCCCGCCTTCACTGCACATTATGCCGATCAGCAGTATGAAGAGGACGAGATTAGTAATAGCGGGGCCTATGCTGGGGCATTGACCAGTCTCAACCCTCCACCAGTAATTGCCCACCCACAGTAGCCGGAGTGAAGTCAACCAACTTGAGAAAGCGGCTCCTGTCCAAAAGAATCAGGGCGGTGAAGAACGATTAGACAAAATACAAAAGCGGTGATGAAAATGGGTGGTCTTTGAAATCCATGCCACGGACTTCACGGACCTATGCCTATTGAGGTCCCCTTGCCCCCAAATTTAAAATGCCGGTATTAAACAAATACAATGGCACGGGCAACCCGATCGCACCTCAAGTCCTATTGTGGGGACATGTGCCGATGCAGGGGGACGAAAGACTGCTAATAAAAGTCTTTCAGAAAAGTTTGACCGGACCGGCCCTGAGGTGGTTCACGTCTCTTGAACCATCCATGATGAAGACATGGAAAGATTTAGCGCATTTGTTCCAAGAGCAGTATGTATATAATACTGATATTGAACCGCATAAGTCTGATTTGGCCCGGTTGAAGCAGAGTCCAAACGAGACCTTCAGTGACTACTTAGGGCGGTGGAGAGCACTGGCAGCTCAAGTCAGAAATAGAATACCGAATGATGAGCAGATAGAGATGATTTTGAAGAATACTCTGCCAGTGATTTCTGATTTTCTTGTGTACCAACAGCAAGCTAGTTTTGCTGATTTGGTGAGGAATGCCAACCGCTGCGAGGATGCCATTAGGGAAGGACGTCTGAGTAAGAATACTTCAGGGGGCCCTAGTGGGGTCAGAAGATTTTTTTAGCAGAGGAACGAGAGCGAAGAGAATGTCAGGGCATAGTCCAACACACAAGGCCCAATAATAATACTGCTCCATTCCAATTTGGTGCCCCACCGGACCACTGTTAGGCTGGTTGACCATTTCAATAAGACGGTGAGGAATGCCATCCGGCTAAGGGAAGGACGCCCCGAGGCACACTGAAAGCGAAGAACTAGTAGAAAAGGGATTAGTAGAAAAGGGACTAGTGGCTATCCGCTAACCACAACCTCCACCTCACCCGATCCCAAAGAACTATGACCCAAATACCCACTGTAATTTTCATCAGGGTCCGGGTCACCCTACTGATCGCTGCTTCCCATTGAAGCACACATCCAAGATTTGATCGATACAGGAAAAATCATTCCCCCTGCACCTTCTCAGCATGCTAATATTCATCAAGTACCACTACCCCCACATC
This sequence comes from Chloranthus sessilifolius, assembly GCA_021018995.1. Taxonomy (NCBI): domain Eukaryota; kingdom Viridiplantae; phylum Streptophyta; class Magnoliopsida; order Chloranthales; family Chloranthaceae; genus Chloranthus; species Chloranthus sessilifolius. The sequence continues at coordinate 52,000,412 of CM037598.1, forward strand.
CTACCGAAGGAGCAGGTCCCAGACCCACCATCGGAATGATAGAAGATGAGGAGGAGTTTGAATTCGACCCATCCGATTACATCAGTGATCAGGAGAGTTATGTAGCACCACTGTTAAGAAACGTTGAAGAAAGGAATATAGGGGTAGTTGAACCCCTAAATTTGTTAGATTATTTTCCCAATCCGACTCCACAAATTGAACCCTTAGATCTCAGGGCTTACTTTCCATCGCCCACACCCGTCAATTACGTGAATATCAATGCATACCAACCATACACCACAACCCCCATCAATTACCCAATGAGCCAACAGGCCCCCAATCCTACACCGGCACCCGCCAGTCATCAATGGCCTACGCCCACCCCATTTCAACTACCACCATACACCACAGCCCCCATCAATTACCCAATGAGCCAACAGGCCCCAAATCCCACACCTGCACCCATCAGTTATCAATGGCCTGCACCCACTCCATCACCCCCTCAACCACAAGTTCCACCACCCGGTCAACTACTTACCTCCTTCCCTCCAATGCCACCACGCTCAAGCTCCACAACCCCCATTTGGCCCAATCTTTCCACCCAACCCACTGCCACCGAAATAAATCAAGTATTGCCCACACCTCCTGAGACGACAGTACAAGCACCTCAAGAACCGGCAGCCATACCCTTCCAGCTCTCGGGACCCACATATGATCCTCATCAGGTCTCGCTAAGCTACAAACAAACAGATATCAATACCGGCGGTAGCAACAAAGATGGGGCAGTAGATTTTGTTACCAAATCAGGGAGGATATCAAAGCAGCCCGAAGCACCAGCAGCAACACAAGCCCAACTCGAAGGAAAGAAAGAGAGCACTGTGAATCCATTTGAGAAGATGAGACGAGAACGCATACTGGAAACTCAGTTGAGAAAATGCCTGCCCATATCACTGTATAGGATTTGTTAATGGGGGCGTTAAAAAATGCGCATGTATCACTCCAAGTTAGCCCCAATGAAGTCGGGCAGATAATTGGTCAAGTGATGGCTCCAAATGCCATTTCATTTTCTGATGCCAATTTACCTGAGGAAGGAGGTAGCCACTCAAAATCTTTGAACATAACCGTGGAGTCCGGAAATATATATGCCCTTGGTACTAATCGATAATGGGTTTGCATTAAATATATGCCCGTTGAGAACCGCCACCAAGATTGGGGTTGATCCATGCATGTTAAGGCCCACCAGAACCAGTGCTAGAGGGTTTGACAATACCAGGAGAGAAATAATGGGAGAAGTTGATCTTGATCCATGCATGTTAAGGCCAATGACCTTTTCCATCTTGTTTCAAGTCATGGATATCAAATCCTCATTTAATCTATTGTTGGGGCGCCCGTGGCTACATAAAGTCGGAGCCATACCTTCCACATTACACTAGAAACTCAAATTTGCATCTGGGCATAAGATTATCACGATCATCGGAGAGGGGCACAGTGAAAAAGAAAAGGCTACCAATAGCATTGAAAAACTCAATATGTTGGATGTGCCACACACCGTTGAGGATGTCGACCTCCACAATTTTGAGTACGAGGTGTCGGCAATACTCCCAGAACCCATCGAGGGCATCATGTCTAAAACGGGAGGCGGTATGGAAGCAGCAGTGGCAATGCTCCAAAAGTGGGGCTATCAGAAAGGAAGGGGTATAGGATCCAAATTACAAGGCAGAAGAGAGCCAGTTGTGGCTAAGGGACAAAAAGTAAGATTCGGGCTAGGATATAAGCCCACAGAAGAAGAGGTCCAAAAAACCAAAGAGAAAGCCAGGGTCGTCGCGGCTGCAAGAGCTCGAGGAATCAACATAGAGGAGAAACCTCACCCTAGGCCGCACATCAGGAACTCCTTTGTCAGCGCAGGGGTCGTAAAGATCGATCAAAATGGGGCAACCCATTTGACCCCACACAAACCCATAGCCCCAGTCCATCCCACCAACCCCCAGATCTCCCTTCCCAGCTTGGAGATAGAATTGGCCACGTTATCCCTTTTTGAGGAACGACGGTCGGTACCTGAACAAACCCCCCCTGTGGTAAATCACCACGAAACCGAGTTATCATTTGAGGACATGATCTCAGACAAAATGGGGATCAATATGATGGAGCCTGACTCCAATGAGCCATATCAGTCAGCACCCTCCATCCCAACAGGTAAAGAAGCGGCCCCTCAGGTACGCAATTGGGCATCTTTGCCCCAAACTCTAGAAGCAGGAAGTGGCCTAAAGTTTGGCGCCTGTTTCCTAAAAAAAAATAACCTATAAAAAGTGAGATAAGCCCTTGGCAGGCAATAACTTGTATATACACAAACCCGCCTGGCCAAGGGTCCGTCTCCGAAGAAAACGAAAATCTCAAAAACATGGAAAAAATACAAAATCTCAAAAACATGGAAAAAACACAAAATCCTAAAAACATTGAAAAAATCTAAAGTCCAAAAATATTGTCATTTAAAATTCCAGAAAATGTCCCACAAAAGGATGCCATAATCAAAATGCCTGTCCCACGTGAAATCGACCCCTTCCCTGTAGAAATACAAGAAGAGGTAGGGATCACGAGTCTGGATGAGGATATCCCCTTCAAGGAACTCCCCAATGAGCTCCTTGACCAATTTTCTGACTTTGAGCATGGCCCTACCCCCATTGTCGAAGAGACCGAAGACGTCAATCTAGGAACTGAGGAGGTTCCCAGAATAACCAAGATCGAAACATCACTGTCTCCTGAGGAAAGAAAAAGCATGATCGACTTCCTTCGGTCATACCAAGACATTTTTGCCTAGTCGTACAAGGACATGCCTGGTCTGGATACTAATTTGGTCAAGCATGAGTTGCCCCTCTACCCTGATATAAAGCCAGTCAAGCAAAAGTTGAGACGTCTCCGACCCGAATGGATGCTGAAAGTCAAAGACGAGGTCATCAAGCAGTATGACGAGGGGTTCCTCATGGTATCCAAGTACCCACAGTGGCTAGCCAACATCGTGCCTATACCGAAGAAGGACGGAAAGGTCCGCATGTGTATCGATTTCCATAATTTGAATAAAGCGAGCCCAAAAGACTATTTCCCATTACCACACATCGACATCTTGGTTGATAACACGGCTAAGCATGGGATGCTTTCATTTATGGATGGATTCTCATGATACAATCAGATCAAAATGGCAGAGGTTGATCGCGAGAAGACAGCGTTCATTACCCCTGAGGAACCTTTTGCTATCGAGTCATGCCATTCGGGTTGAAGAATGCCGGTGCAACGTACCAGAGAGCTATGACTGTACTATTTCATGACATGATGCACTGAGAGATTGAAGTGTATGTCGACGACATGATAGCCAAGTCACCGGAGCGAAGTGACCATCTGGTAAACCTTCAGAAGCTGTTTGAAAGGCTAAGGAAGTATTGACTATATCTGAATCCCCAAAAGTGCGCATTTGGTGCTATGTCAGGAAAGCTATTAGGATTCATCGTCAGCAGGAGGGGGATCGAGGTCGACCCAATCAAAGTCAAAGCCATTACTAAAATGCCACCGCCGTCTACCGAGAAAGAGGTTAGAGGATTTTTGGGCAGAATACAGTATATCAATCGGTTCATTGCACAGCTAACTCCAATCTGTACGCCGATCTTCAAGTTACTAAGAAAGAATTCGCCTGTTGAATGGAACGATGATTGTCAGGCAGCGTTCGAAAAAATCAAAGGCTACCACCTTAATCCACCTGTTTTGGTACCACTTGAGCCAGGGAGACCACTCTTGATGTATCTCTCCACGACGAAAGTTTCGATGGGATGTGTCTTGGGCGACGATGATGAAGAAGAGAAGAAGAGCCATTTACTATCTGAGCAAGAAGTTTACTGATTACGAGACGTGCTACTCTCATTTGGAGAAAACATGCCTAGCTCTTGTATGGGCTACTCAAAGGCTCCGCCACTACTTGCTATCCCAGGCCATTCTACTCTTAGGTCGAATGGACCGTTTAAAATACCTATTTGAAAAGCCAGCTCTCACTGGACGAACCGCACGATGGCAACTTTTATTATCTGAATTCGACATCACATACGTCACTCAGAAATGGATCAAGGGGCAAACGCTTGCTGATCATCTTACTGATAATCCTTTACCTGACTATGAGCCATTAAGAACCGAATTCCCAGATGAAGATATCTTATTCATGACGGAAGACGGTACAGAAGAAGCAGAAGAATCATGGGTAATGCACTTTGACGGGGCAGCAAATGTCGAGGGCCAAGGAGTTGGCGCCATCCTGATTTCACCAAGAGGATCCCATGTACCAGTCTCTATCAAGCTCAATTTCCCTTGCACTAACAACATGGTTGAGTACGAAGCTTGTGCCGCTGGTCTGCAGGCGGCTCTCGATCTGAATGTAACTCACCTTCGAGTATTTGGCGATTCATAATTAATCATATGCCAGACGAACGGTGACTGGAAGACGAAAGATGAGAAACTAATCCCCTATCATGAACACCTCAAGGATCTGATAGCTTGCTTCCAAGATGTGACTTTCTCATATGTCCCTCGAATAAGGAATCGCTTTGCCGACGCATTAGCAACTTTGGCGTCGATGATTGAAATCCCTTATGGTGTTGAGATGAAGCCGATCGTGATCGAGCAGAGGAATGAGCCAGCCTTCTGCCTCCAGATTGAGGAACCTACAAAGCCTGATGATGAGCCACCTTGGTTCTCAGATATCAAGAATTTCCTTGAGACCCTAACTTTCCCAGAGGGTACATCCAAGACAGACCGATGAACCATTCAACGTTTAGCGACAGGTTACGTCACTTGCGGGGAATGCCTCTACAAGCGATCATACAATAATATCTTACTCCGGTGCCTCACTGAAAGTGAAGCGGTCAACATTATGAAAGAAATCCATGAGGGAGTATGCGGAGCCCACGTCAGCGGTCACATGCTCGCTAAGAAAATCCTACGGCAGGGATACTTTTGGACCACCATGGAATCAGATTGCTATAAACATGTTCAAAAATGCTACAAGTGTCAGGAACACTCCAATTTGATACACGCTCCTGCCATTGATCTTCACTGCATGACCACTCCTTGGCCATTTGCTACCTGGGGCCTTGACGTTGTCAGAATGATTAATCCAAAAGCACCAAACGGACATCGGTTCATCCTCGTTGCCATTGAGTACTTCACCAAGTGGGTAGAAGTGGCATCGTATGCCAGCATCACGGCCAGTCACGTCGAGAAGTTTCTCAAGAACCATATTGTGTGTCGATTCGGAGTATCGAAAGATATCATCATGGACAACGGCACAAACTTTGCGAATAAGCACATCCGAGACTTCTGCGAGCAATACAAGATCAAGCACCATCGCTCATCCCCTTATCAGCCTCAAACCAATGGAGCCGTGGAAGCCGTAAACAAGACAGTCATCTGCATCTTTGAGAAAATGGTCGTCACTTATCGAGATTGGAGCGAAATGCTACCATTTGCTTTGTGGGCCTACCGAACGTCGATCCGTACCGCTACAGGGGCAACACCATTCTCCCTTGTGTATGGAACCGAGGCCGTCCTCCCGTTAGAGGTTGAAGTACCCTCACTCTGAATCCTCATAGAATCAGGCTTACCCGAAGCAGAGAGAGAGAGATCCCGCTTTGACCAGCTGAACTTACTTGATGAAAAGAGACTCCTAGCCTTATGCCACACTCAGGTTTACCAGGGGTGAATCACACGCGCTTATAATAAACGTGTCTGCGGTCGAGATCTAAAGGTAGGAGACATTGTGCTAAAGAAGATCTTCCCATCCTCCACGCCGATCCAAGGGGAAAATTCAAGCCGAACTGGGAAGGACCATACGTCATTCGAGAAGTGCTGTCGGGATACGCCATCCGCCACGCCACCATGGACGAAGATCATCTTCCTGAGCCCATCAACGATGGATATGTCTGACGGTTCTACTCTTAGTCTATCACGACAAGGTAAGTGCTGGTGAAACAAATACGTGACTGCTTAAGAACCACCCAAAAGAGTCCATCATTCCAAGCACAGTAGCCCAAAAACATCCCTAAAAATGATGATATCCTTTGCTATCCCATTTGAGCCTAGGCCTTTCTTTCAATAAACCCATTCCCCTAAAATATATATATATATATACGCGTACATATACCAAAAAAAAGAGAGAGAAATGATGAAGTAGAGTTACTATCAAAATCCAACAAAATCGAAAAAGCAAAACCTTAAAAAGAGATTGCCTGAAACGAAGAAAAAAGAATAAAAATGTGTTGAAGAATCACGGGGCATGTACAGTAAAATCCCCCAAGAAGAAAGTATGTTGAGAAAACTAAAGTCGTATCAAGGAAACCCTTTTAACCCAGCATACCTTCAAATCCTAACCTAATCCATGGCCAAGCTACACCCTGAAGGAAGCCCTCTTTGTAGGTTCACAAGTAGTCATAATATCTGTTAAGTCAACATGAGCCGAGTCGTGAAACGACACCAGAACCCCATCCAGCCGTCTATGACGGAATCGAAGTCTATGTCGTGACTCTTGAAAATGTAATAAAAAGAAAATAATAATAATAATAATAATAAATAAAAATATAAGCTCAAAGCAAGATGGACGTAGTGAAAACTCAAAAGGGCATTATGGGTAAAAACAGCGGGCTTGTGCGGACCAGGTGAAAACCCGAAAGGGCACTTGGGATAAGAGAGCTAAACCCATGGACGTGGTGAAAACCCGAAAGGGTGCCACGAGTAAAAAAGGGGGAGATAAAAGAAGAAAAAAAAGAAGAAGAAGAAAGAAAAAGGAAAAGAAAGGAAAGGTTTGGACGGTTTGAGAAGATTGACGTTTGAGGACCCCTTTTCGTTACTCCTCCTGTACCCCCTTGTCCGACTGGGCCGCTCATGCTAGTTCAAATCAGGTCCCGACAAGAATTGTCTAGGTGAAACCCGCACCGTCGAGCGTATGACCTAAGGCAAGGGGAAAGGTTTAACTCAATCTAAAGGGATCAATATTCCGACCTTGGCAAATTCGAAAACTCATCCAGGTCCGACTCCAAAAGGGGGGGGGTCGACCATGCTCAAAGATGGACCCAAGGTTTCTCAAAATCTCACCAAATGATTAAGGCACAAAAAAAAAAGAAGAAAAAAGAGAAGAAGAAAAAAAAAAGAGGAGATAGTACATAAACCCAAAAAAATAGATCTCTATAGATGTATATAGTAGCCTTTTGTGTCACTTGCACCACATCTCAAAAAAGTCAGTGTGCTGACTAGCGTGTTTTCCTTTTTACAAGTATAGAAAGAAGAAAAAAAAACAACAACAAAAATAAATATATATATATATATGTATATGTACACCAAAAATGTGTGTGTATCTGTAAAGGGGTTTCCTACACCCCTTTTTTCTGTGTATATGATTTGTGCAAAAAGTTATGTGTGCAGGAAGGAGTCAACGACCCAACTCGCACTTCAAAGCGCTAATCTCAGCATAAAGATCATCCTCTCGAACATTCCTCTCAGTCAGCCAACGACCATGCAGGCTTTTGAACCTCTTCCGAGAGGAGTCGGCGGCTCCAAAAGCAATGCCCAGTGATTCTTTCAAACGAAGAACCTCGCCCTCCACTGCGTCTGCTCTAACCCTCTCGCACGCCAAGAGTTCTTGCAGGACCCTCTTCTCATCCACCAATAGCTCGATATGGGTCCGAAGCGCCGCTTCTTTCTTTGGCCAGGGGCCTCCAGTATCAATGATCTCTGACAAATCCGGGCCATCGGCGACAGGCCACTCAGTCAACAGCCGGGCCTCATACTCAAGAGAAGTGCTAACTGAGTCCCCTTGCTCAAAATCACACATCAGGGTCGACTGTCGCGTCTCCCAAAGAGCAGCAATCTGGTCTATGTCCTCAGAGGATCCCCTAGAAAAGATCAAATCGCATAAAGGGAGTCTGGCCCCACAAGGCACCTGCTGAGGACAGCCAAACTAATGCAACACCCGAAAGGGGAAATAGAAGGTACTGCCGATCAATCCTAGGAGGGTGATACCCTCATGGTCTCTAGAACGAATCACTGGGAAGGTCCGATTCAACCAAGAAAGACTCCATGTCATCTCAGCATCGACCAACTAAAGTTTCAGAGCCGATGTATCACCCTGGGGGAGTAAGTGGCATCTACCCAAAAAACAGCAGGCCACTTCACCTCGAGCAACATAAAAGTGAGGAACGGGCCCCAAAACAGCAAAATGCTCACCTAGCCAGACCTGGAGCAACAAGGGGCATCCCCGAAGGCCCTCCACTTTACCAAGGCAAAAGAATCAAGGCATCGATACAGCTCGGCAAGCACCAAATGCATCATGGACCGGCCCGCCTCTAGCTCCATCAAGATATCATAAACTGCCAATGAGAAGCTTTCTCCCCCGGTATAGAAGAGGATTTCAAAGATAAGACCAAGTGCTAGAGCCTTCACGTTAAAGACATTCCTAATCGGCAATTTTTGGAGGCTTTCATGACCGAAAAGTTCTTTGAGGAATTTTAGCGAACACCTTGTGGGCCCCCCAATGAGACTTTTCTCATACTCGGATTTCTTCAAACCGAGAGTAAGGTGAACGGATCTGGAATACCCTGGTTTAGGCATGACTCTTGCAAAGTCCCTATGAAGCTTCATGCCAGACAGATTGGATAGCTCCTCAAGGGTTGGGGTCAACTCCCGCTTCCCAAAACAGAATACATGAAGGTTCACATCCCAGCACGATGCGGCGGCATGAAGGAGCTCCCATCGAGGAGGAATCGCTAAGAAAGAAGGCGAGATAGCCCAAGGCGCCCCAAGTCGGCGAGCTCACTCTCGTTCAAACTCCCAAACCAAGCCGCTAAGAACTTGGGCCCCAAGCCTGACAAAGAGGATACATTGGCTCCGGACCCTCCACTTAAGGGAGGGTTAGGAAGCAGATCCATGAATGTACAAGGATCTTTTGGGAAGATAAGAATCAATGTAGGAAGATGGACCCACCTTGGAGAAACAAGAGCTAAAAAATGCCGGTCAAAGGAGCCAAGTCAAACACAAAAGAAACAATTGCTGGGTCAATTCGGGCATATAAGACCCCACTGCCCGCAGGCCAAAGCTGGCGCAACTAATAGTTGCGCCAGCACATTGCTGCCCCTATTTTGGCCTGGCGCAACTAATAGTTGCTCCAGTGCATTTGAACCCCCATGTTGGCCTGGCTCCACTATTAGTTGCGCCAGTGAAATTTCCCTGGCACTTTAGCATTAGTTGCGCTAGACTAAACCCCCCCCCCCTCCAGCCATTTCAAGTCCGAGCTGAAGAGGGGACTTCTGCCCTATTTTGTTGGCTTTTATATATGTCGGCATTTCCGACCATCAATGACTTGTGGATTATTTTATTATGTGCAGGATTGATCCTACATTGAGGCATGCAACCCAAAAGGCCACTTTCTAAAAAGAGTATGAAGCAGGCACATCCTGCAGAGAAACAGATTTGATACCAAGCAAGCAGAGCATAAAAATCAAAGCAAGACCATTTCCCAAATAATTATAAAAATCATCAAATTTGTCTCTCAAAAGTGCCACACCAACCATTCTCCAAATTTTTTAAAAACATATCCCAAAATAAAATTCAAAATGCGGAAGAAAACTAATGGCCTATTCCTTGCTCGCTCCCTTAGACTTCTTATGACGGTGAGAGGAGCTCTGATAGGTCCTCATGTCCCCCACTATAAACCACGCTTGCGAAATCCTGCTGAGCAGAGAACGCGACTCCTTAGCCCGCGCACGCTGCAAGGCACAGTCAAGGACAAAATCAGTCAAGGGGCCAATAATAATGAAAAAAAAAATGAGAGAGGAGTTGAGCAGCCAGGAACTCACCGTCTCCACCTCCCGAAGCTCTGCCAGATGACGATGGTACTCTCCGTATTCCATAGCCGAGTTGAAGTCCTACAATACAGAATTCAATTGTTAGAGCACCCCTAAAAGCATGTACCGAAGGAAACCAAATAAAGGAGAGGAGGCTCATCTGAAAACTCACCCCAGGGACCACCTCAGGAGGAGGAACGCGGGCCACCTCGGCAGAGAGTCGTGCCTGTCGGTCCACATCGGCACAAAGATCTGAGAGGAAGCCATCGTCCAGACGCCGAAAGGTCCCATAAGCTACAGATGGACCCCCACTAGGGACACCCACTTGAGAGGTACCCGACAGACCTGCACCTGATGAACCCTCGCCCGAGGGACCCGCACCTGAAGGACTAGCACCAGAGGGATCTACAGCACTCGGCCCACTTTCATCGTTCGAACCATCTCCTGGAGCAAACTGTGAACCATACAAGAATCTATTCAAATAAGACTCAGGCCGAGTAAAAAGCAAAATAGAAATTAATCCAAGTGGAGAAGAGGTTACCTTACCAAGTGGGCCCCCGAACGTAAGGAAATTAGCACTAGGGACAAAGCGCGGCAGGATGAACCGATAGGGGAGGCACTCGTACTAAGCATGATAATCCCCAGGCACATGGAGAGCACGAATAGGGAACCCATTGTTGAAAAAGGCCGTTGTCAACTCCTCAATGCTGCCAGCAGGGCTCCAAACGTCAGTCGGTGGATCCACGGGTATGGCATAGTAGCCTTGGAACTGATGCACCACCCTCTCCCCCAAATAGTAGTATTTGGCCCACGCTCCATAAAAGAAGATTACGCGGCGGTTGTTGAAAAGGTGGGAGGCACACACGGCTGCTCGGTCCTAGAAAGGGGACTTAAGGTACGGATCAAGGAGGATCTGCTTAAAATAAAAGGGGGACCAAATAAGCAACGCCTCAATCAAAAGAAATGCTCAAGCTGAAAGTAAACTAGGGTTGAAATTATCACCTGCTCAAGCACCATCAAATCAAGCTGGGACCTTAGGCCCATCTCCAGGTGCTTTAGGCCCACGTCGTGGCGTCGGGCCTGATGCCAATTGCTGAGAAGGAGATAGGTGAGCACCTCCGGGAAAAGGAGTGGGCGCCCAGGGTGAAAGTGGTGGTATCCCCATACCTGAAAAAGGGGCATGGCACAACAGCAGGTCAACAATATAAATGGATCAGTCAGAAAAGAAATTGATGAGTAAATGATAGCGATAACAAGAGCGAAGGGTGAAGAATTACCTCCAGAACGGCCCAAAATCCTACGACAGACTTCGAATCCCCGGTCGTGACCCGGGATAAATTGTACATCAGCCAGGTGTATCCCGCCCCTCCCCAGTCATGCCTAGGACTATCGCCCCAATTATCCATCACACTCAACAGGGCCAGGCTGACCCATCCCCCACTGGCATTTGTAAAAAGAGCCTTGCCCAGCAGGAGAAAAGAGGGAGGTCAGCCAGGACATCTTGACCTTTGTGCCATGGGTCTGCCCACGAGGGGGATAGGCCCCGATCAACCTTATGATGTCCTCCTGGCTCTGTACCGCCAAGGTAGATATCGAGACTCCGCCGATCCTAATGCCAGTAATCATGGCCCAATCAACGGGCGTCAGCGTCAACTCGGCATACGGCATATGGAACGTCATGGTCTCGAGACTAAACAGCTCAATGAGGGCCTTCAAATAGGCGGCATCCGCCCTCATGGCAGGGCGGGACAAGAACTCCCCGAAGCCCACCTGCTCCAACAAAACTTTCACCACGGGAGGGACATAAAGGTAGAACTCGTGGAAATCAAGCCACCCCCCGCGGAACACAATGTTGGGCAGCTCCTGCACCCAAAAAAAATATATATATATACACATCAGATAGCAGAGGTGATAAAAAAAAAACTGCGCAAAGGAAGGAAACTGAACCTATCTTTTACCTTGCTTGCTATTCCGAAATTGGAGATGTGAGTGTGTTGCTGATGGAGGAGGCCGACCCGGGCAGCCTCACCCTGCATCTCGAGCCATGGGCCCGCTCTCCGCTCCACCCAAAGGAACTGCTCTCCTCGCGGACCGTACACTATCTCGGGCCCCTCCTCGGGAACGTGCTCATCACCGCCCGACATGCTAGGGCAACAAAGCAATCACGTCAGAATAGATCAATGATAAAAAGTCATGATACCCTATGCTGCAAAAAGGGAGGTAAGTATGCTCACCTTCCCCCTATCTTTTCACATATTTTTTAAAAAAAAAAATGAGAGATGCACATCCAAAAAAAAAAAACAACAAAAAAATCCCTTTTTAGGCTAAAAATGCAAAAAAAAAAATCTTTTCTTCAGAAAAAGATAATAAATAAAACTTTCCCTTCCTACCTTTGAAAATAAAGCAAGTTAGAAGCAAATAAAATCGTTCTTTTATCACTCCAAAAAGAAAAAAGAAAAAAAGAAAAAGAAAAAGGCCCTTCTTTTGCACTTAGAAAAAGAAATCCTCCCTTTATGACTAGGGAAACAAAAAAATCTTCTTTTCTGTTTAGAAAAACTAAAAAAAAAAGGTCCTTCATTTTACGTCCCTAAAATATAAAAAAAAGTCCTTCCTTATGCCTCTAAAAATAGGAAATAAAAAAAAAAATCTTCTTTTCTGTTTAGAAAAACAAAAAAAAAAAAAGGTCCTTCATTTTACATTCTTAAAATTTAAAAAAAAAAAAAAAAAAGTTCTTTCCTTATGCCTCTAAAAACTAGGAAACAAAAAAAAAAACAACAACAAAAGAATCCTTTTCTTCATGGACCATAAAATCAAGAAAAAAAAGAATCCTTCTTGCATACCATATAAAAAAAAACACCAAAAAGTCCTCCTTTTGTGACCCCAAAAAAAATCCCTCTTTTACAAAAAAAAAACTAAACTAAAACAAAAAATATTACATAAATCAATACCTTAGTTAGTTTTTCAAAAAAAAAAAAAAAAAAACACAAAAAAACAAAATCCCTTTTAATGTTAAGAGAAATAAAAAAAAAAAAAACAACACTTTCTCCTTAATTAGTTTTCAATATATAGAAACCAAAAATCATTAGAAATTCCCTTTTCCTAAACTAATTGTCAAAAAGGATGTATAAAATCCTTGGTTTGAGATAAAAAAAAAACAACAAAAAAAAATAATAATAACATAAATAAATCCCCTTTTTTCTAGGCACAAATAAAAACAAAAAGTTATTATTTGCATACATATATATATATATATTACGCATAAAATCAAAAAAGGAAAAAAAAAAAAAAGAAGGCATTATTCATTAAAAAAAATCATTCACACATCATCAACCAATATGCCTACAACAAAAATAAACTATTTTTCATCTAGAAATGCAAGATCATGATCATATTTGCATAACAATAAGCAAGAAAAATCAAGAAAAAAGAGTTTAAAAGATTACCTTATGAAAAAAAAGGGGTCGTTGGTCTAGCGTAGGCCCGTGATCGATCCGCAAGCGAAACAACGGCAAAAGGCACGCAAGAGGCAACGTAAAGGAACCCTAAGAGGAGGGGGAACGGTTTTTTTCGGTTTCAAAGAGGAAGAAGAGGGGGGGAGAATTCGAAATTAGGCCCCACTGCCCGAGTTCGGGCTGTTTATATACCCAGCCAAACCTGGCGCAACTAATAGTTGCACCAGGCAAATGTTTGCCTTCCTTTGGCTTGGCGCAACTAATAGTTGCGCCAGCCTATTTCGGGCCCCATAATGGCCTAGCGCAACTAATAGTTGCGCCAGGTACTCTGGCCGGGTCTTAGGCCTAGTACGGGTCAAATGGGAATACCGGTCCCCCCACTTCCTTTTGCTTGACTGTTCGGTCACTTCCGACCGATGCAGGCGCTTCCAAGGCGGCGTTTCGGTCATCCTTCGATTTGCCCAAGAAGCCGTGCTAAAATAAGGATGGGCCAAGGTCAACAAGCTCCACGGTCCTACACACAGGGAAAATCCAGAAAAATATAATCCCCACAAGAGAGCCGAAAATATTCATGAGAAAAATCCACATAAAACTCAAAAAAAAAAAAAAAAAAACAAAAAACCGTATAAAACTCCAAAATAAATTCACATAAAAATCAAAAAATTCAGATAAAATAATAACTCCAAAACTCCAAAAAAATTCACATAAAAATCCAAAAATTCACATAAAATAAATAACTCCAAAACTCCAAAAAATTCACATAAAAATCGAAAAATTCACATAAAATAAATAACTCCAAAAATCCAAAAAAATTCACATAAAAATCCAAAAATTCACATAAAATAAATAACTCCAAAACTCCAAAAAAATTCACATAAAAATCCAAAAATTCACATAAAATAATAACTCTAAAAACAATTCACATAAAAATCCAAAAATTCACATAAAATAATAACTCCAAAACTCCACATAAAAATCCAAAAATTCACATAAAATAATAACTCTAAAACCCCAAAAAAAAATTCGCATAAAAATCCAAAAATTCACATAAAATAATAACTCCAAAATTCCAAAAATTCACATAAGATAATATCTTCAAAATTCAAAAAAAATCCCATAAAATAACAGTTGAAAATTTCAAAAGTGCAGAAAAATCCCAACGCACTCGCGTATTTTTGATGCAGTAAAATGTCAATATTTTATCGACAACGCAAATGTGCAAAATTAATGTCCTAGGTCAAAGGTTCGCCTTGGATCCATGGATCCTACTCCAAAGTAGGAGCAACGGTGTCAGTCCCAGTCAAACAGTCAATGTTTCGATTGGGTCAACTCCACTACTAAATCTTTTGAGCGATGACCGCTCTGTTTTGGATTCGTGTGAACTTGAGTGTCTTAAGCCTCAGATTCTCCATTAAAAAAGATCAATCGTTGGTTGAGACCAACCTGTTGAGAATGAGATTATGTGTCAATCAAACTATATCCAACCATGCATTCGGAAGGATTCATTTCCCTTTTATTTTCTGCAGGATTAAAACCTGTATGGGCAGCGGTATCCCTATAAAGTGTACGCCATACATCTGGGTATCCGTATGATGGTTGTTTGTCCTCATAAATTGTACCCGAGCGGGCCCGGGTCGGGGCTTCCATCTCCTTTGTTGTTGCTTATTGCCCCTAATGGGTGTATGTTTTTACATAGTTAATTGATGTTTATGATCATTGTTGGCAGAAACCGAGATTGGATGCCCCTTTTGGGTTAGCACCCGGTAACTGGTTGGATCTATTTAGTGGTATTTGAAGCTGGACGCTCTGGGTTTTGAAAAATGGCACGCACTCCTAAAAAGCATTGTGACAACTGTTCACTTCGCTCAGGTGGTCATGCTAAATAAACTTTGGGATTGATGGGTTCGCCCAAAGATCTAGAACCCTGCTTTCTACAGGGGCACCCACGAATAATCTAATGAGGTCATCAAATGCGTTGTAGGATTGGACGCAAACTATGGAGCCTTGCGTATGTTTGCTTCGTGCCTATCTTTGAACGTGGGTCGATCACCCCTCTTACTCACGAGGCTGTTGCATTCAGAATGAATTTTAAATATCAATCACCTTCAAATCATCTTGAGAAGCGGACATTTATCCCAGCTATTGGGCTTTCGCAACTCATTCCACCTCGGTTGTGCCCAGTAATGTCGCTAAGCGCTTGGGAACCGATTACCTCGAGAGACGAATGATTAGCCTGGCACTCCAGGGCTTTTGTTTTCTCACCATGTTACTCACCTGATGTTTAAAGTTCGTTCTGAATGCAACGGACCCGTCAATAATGTCTTGGGCCTCTTCGGATGTCTCTTTTCTTTGGCATACGATCATTAGTGATCGGATACCAAAGAGGGGCATCTGTAGACACCCAAATTTGGCCCAAGGCCCAATCGAAACACCTTTCGAGAGAAGCACATTTCCGAGCTTTTGATGGTGTGTATGGGGTCCTTAGGAATCACCCTAGATCCCCCAGAAACCAACCCCGACCCTTAGAACCCTTTTCAAACCCTAACCTAACCTTCCCAGGCAAAGATGAGGAGGGGTGCACCGAAACTATCTACAACCCTCTATAGTGACCAACTCTTATACCATTAAAGAGTAGAGGTCGTCAGCTTTCCAACGAGCCAAGAATCGCTCCAATCGGAGGTATATATCAGAAGATATGGCAGTCCAAACCCGGAGGGCAGGAAGGTAATTTCAAGGTGGCCCCCCCTGGGATTTGGCGCGACTATTAGTCGCGCCAGGCTATTTCTCCCCAGAAATGGCCTGGCGGAACTAATAGTTGCACCAGGCATAAATTTTGCCTGGCGCAACTATTAGTTGCGCCAGGCCAATTCTCCCAGATTTTAAGCCTGGCGCAACTAATAGTTGCACCAAGTTTAAAGGGTGGCCCCCACCCCGAGAGCTAACTTCCAGCACTGTTTTACTGTGCTTTTGCCTAGCGCAACTATTAGTTGCGCCAGGCATATGAACAATAACATTAGGTTTTTTTCCTTAATTTCGTGTTTAGGGTTTGACTTGTTGACCACCTCAGTCCTTGGGGTGTGTTTTGATAGTCCTGTTGCACCCATTCCTTACCTATTTGCCACCCTCCAAGTGGCTTAAAGCCTCACCCCATCATCCACCATTAGAACCACCTTCACACCTTTTCAAGCTCTCAAAATCCTAGGAAACCTTAGATTTGAGATTACCTAATTGCTAACTCCAATTAGCATCTAAGTAGCCTCCTAATCCACTCCTTTCCTATAAATAGAGCCCCCCACCCCTTGGTTTAAAGGTTGAGAAATTTGCTTAAGAGAGAAAGAGCTCAAAGTGAGAAGTTCTTCCTCCCTTTTGTGCACTATTTTCCCAACCTCATTTCAAGCTTGTTCTTGCATCCAAAACCCTTAGCCTAGGTGTGTGTGATCCCCTAGCCTCCATCCCCTACCTCTTAGCTTTAAGTCCTAAGAGTTAGAACCCCATTTTCCATCATACAAAGCCTTCAAGAGCTCATCAAAGCAAGCCATGCAAGGCTCCTCTACGGTGCTACAAGGGCCCGAGGGCTCCGGCTCTCCCCTTTCTTCTCCTATCTCTTTCTAGCTCTCTCCATCCTCTCATTTGTGCCGTTACGCCGCCAAATTTTTGGTAGGAACAGAGGGGCACAAATAGGATTGGAGGCCTATTTGGGCAAGAGGAAGCTATTTTCCTTACTTTTACTTCATTTTATTGCTAGCCATTAGTAGAGACCGCATTAAGCGGGTTGATCGGGTGCCTAACGCCTTCCCGATCAATAACCGAAGCCCTTACCCAAGAGCCTTTGGTGTGGACCGAATTCAGAGTCATATTTTTAGTACTTAGGTGCTCATAAAAATGAACTAGGTATCCCGAGACACCGAAAGCTCCAGGTGGCGACTCTATATGTTTTTCATCGTTAGAGAGTGCTTCGTCGCGACGAGGATCGCATCGATTCCCACGGTTGCACATACCCTTTTTAGCAGATCCCTTATCTGTTAACTCATACTCCTTTCACTCCCTTTTCTTCCCTTCTTTTATATTCTAAACTCTCAAAAATTGTAAGAGTTAAGGATAGAACGTTTTAGGCAGTACATATGGTTAAGAGTTTATAAAATCTGGTACAAAGAAATTTAGTCTTTAGGCTTCTAATATAAGTTCAAATGGTAAAATATTATGAGATTTTTGCTTTTTGGCTCTGGTTAGAAAAAAGATGGCCTTCAGTCATTTTTACGATTTACTAATATGCATGTCTTATTACTTTAATATATTTAATAGACAGTTCTAAACAAATAAATTAATATAATCATAGAATATATTGATTCTAAATTCAGCAATATGAGATTTCAGATACTAGAGAAGTTCAAAGAAAATTTAAGCATGAATAAAAATAATCTCTTTCTTTCAAAATAAAGAGGAAATAGGCTCTACAGCTCACTGGTTATAATTTTGAAACTATAATCTAAAGTATATGCAGTTCAGATCAATCGTATAGTTTCAAACATTCTCTGATACAGTATTCTAGAGATGCTTAACTTTGAATTGTAACTATCTTTATTTTTATTTTTGAACTTCTACTATGATTGTTTGTTAAAAAATTTATATTTTTATATTTTTTTTTCATAAATTGCATATAATGATTCACTAAAAAAAAATTAAATTTTTAAAATTTTAAAATTTCTACGAAAAAGAAAACTAAACTAATGTGATGTATAAACTAATGTGGTGTACCCCCCCCCAAACTTAAATAGGACAATGTCCTCCTTATGCAAAACAGGGGACATACAGAAAAATTTACCTATTTTATTTACTTTGTTAGTAACCAAGTATATAATCTGCAAAAACAATCAAAAATCTTTAACCCAAACTTAAGAAAAAAATACTTCCAATTTTATGAAACTAAAAAAATTAGAAAAAAAATAAAATTGCTAGTAATGTTAGTAACACACGCTGTTAGTAAAAAAAAAATTGCAGAGGTAGTAAAAAGAAAATTACATTGGAATATTTGCAATGAACAAAAGAGAAAATAAAAACTAATATCTAATATAAGAACTAATTACATAAAAGAGTATAAACCTAGGAAAAATCTAGACACACACTAAACTATGACGTTGGCAGTAACGTCCTAGAGAATGATTCTTCGATAAAGATCAGTCCTCGGCTTCTAACTACCTTCAATCAAAGTCTCGCATCTCTTACAACAAGAGGAGCTCCAACCTTTGGATGGTTGCTACTCCAAGAGCTGTCGAATCACTCGCACCTGCCCTTCCAAATCCCTCCATGATTCATCTACTGCACCATTATTACAGCTAAGGGAGAAGATGAGCAATGGAGAGGGGTGGTGAGGAGATCAAGGATGGGATGAGAAATGACACTAGAAATTATAACCCATCCTTATTATATAGGAAGCATTCTGGGTGGGTTGTGATGGTGTAAAGTTTAGGAAGTGGGGGAAGATGGGTTCCTGGTATATGGTTTCGGATTTGGGTTAGGTTTAGGGTCAATGGTAGTCTCGGTGGATGATTCAACATTAAAGACATCTCGTTGAAGCTTCAAATCTTCTATTTTCTGTTGTGTAGAGAGGAGCTCAGCTCTATATTTTTCTAAAATTTTGTCGAGTCTATTGCTGAAGTCGTTCTGGTTATGTTCTTTCGTCATGGGGTGTAGGGTTACAGACGGAGGAAGAAAGGTTATAAACTGATTTTGGTTATTGGATGTGTATGGATTTATAGGGAAAGGCTCAGCTTTGAAACGTCACTTCGAGTAAATGTCTCTATGTAGGTTCCTAGGCTAGAGTGGTTGGGAAGTGGTGTTTTGAATGCATTTCATGTCCGTTTCCTATACAATTTTAAATAGGTCTTACTTCCAATGCACCCAAAAAGATTGATCACTAGGTTCTCCTGTTCCCCAAAATTATCATTTGCAATTCTAGATAACGTTCACGAGAATCTAGACTGAAAAATTATACTCGCTACGATTTGACTCTATATTCACGAGAATCGCAAATCCATGACTTTGAAGTGATAAAAAAAAGAAAGAAAAGAAAGAGCCCTTTTACGATTAGTAATCTGTCATAAATCATAAGGAGACATTTCAAAAGATTTACATATGTTACATGTTTGCTACGGGTGAGTCTGTAGCTCGACAAATTCAGGAGGAATTCAATGGCGATCAAGGGGAGTTAATGTCCCTTTCATAAAATTATTTCCTCCTGGGGTGCCAACTGTCCATGGGAAAAAATAGTTGCTCTCTCTCGAGTTAATCAGAATGGTTAATTGCTCAACCTGAGTTTCTAGCTGTGTAATTGATTCCAAGAGATTATTGAGTAGTTGCGTTTGAATTTGGTCATGTTGCAGCCAGCTTTCGGCCAATTGCGACAAGGCTTCCTCAATGTCATTGTGGTCTTAGGTCTATGTGGGGCAAAATATAGGAGAATGCTGAGAAAGCTCCCAATTTAAGCCACAGTTAGATCCAACGACTTCTCCTTGTTGAGATGTTACACCCACCATAGATAGAATTTTTGTCTTCCATAGTTTTAACTTTGGAAGGCAATTTATCATTGACTTTAATTTGTATAAACCTCTCTGCCTAAGAGGTATATTCCTTGAAGTCTCAGGTTCAATCTCACCCGGTGCTTGGCATTGCCCTGATTCCTCGCTAAAGTTCTCAAAAAATTCCCAAGCAGCCTCAATAGTCATGGTGTGGAACATCCCCCCACAAGCAACATCAACTATGTGCCAGTTTTGGTCATTCAGACCTTCATAGAAAGTGAGGACTATTTGTCAACGAGGTATCTCATGGTAAGGACACCCACCTAAAAGATCGTTAAGGCGCGTCCACCCCTCCTGGAGAGACTCATTCGGATATTGTTTGAATTTCTAATCAGATACCGGATTTGATTCGTCCTTTATATTGGAAAGTATTTCATGAAATCCTCGTTCCAAGTCCTCCCAACTTGTGAACAAATCATGAGGCAAGGAGTGTATCCACTGCTTTGCTTCATCTCTAAGAGAATATGAAAATAGCCTTAGATGTAAAGATGTTTCTAACAAATTCGAGATTTGGATAAGTTTGCACACTTCTATGAACTGTCTTAAATGTATATAAGGGTTTGCATCCGTTAGCCCACGTAATATTGGAAGTGTTTGAAATATTTTGGGCGTATAGGGGTTATTTGTATACATGGGGGAGGTGTAAGAGGTGTTAAAGTGTAATGTTCCCCCATTGTTTTAAAACTTAATTTTTCTATTTTTGTTTTAAAATTTTCTAATTTTTTTTATTTTAGAAAGCAGGGAGAGAGACAAAGCTGAGTTTCTAAATTTTGGGGCCCACAGAAGTGCTGAAAGTCTAGTCTGTTGCTCCGAATAAACCTGCAAAAGACTTAAGAAGTGATCAAAGAAAATAAAAATATAAAGAAATATAAAAAGAGAAAGATAAATATTGGTTTCTAAAAGGATAAAAATATTAGATAAAAACTTGAAACAATTAGATAAATCCGCTTCCCTGATAGCGGCGCTAAAAACTTGAATTATCTATTATTGTGTATTATAATTATATTAAATTCAAGTCTTAACCTATTGCAAGCGCACAATGGAAATTATAGCATAGCATAGGATCGTTCCCATGAGGAAGTTCATTATCTTATTAATTCCTATTTCTATCTTCTATCTAAATCTTTATCTTAAAAACTTCTATTTATCTTTAAGATTTCCTAATCTACTGAAGAAATATGAATAAAAGAATGGTTTTCTTAATTAAAGTGCATAAAAATAAATCCTAATCCTCCTTCAGATTAAGGTTGTCAATCTCAATTTTTAGCTTTCGGATATTTATGAAAATAAATAGTACCGTTATACCATATTTCTAGTCTCCTAGCATTGATCGTCAATCAAGTTTAAAATCTTATCAACACAGATTTAATCTAATCAACAATTAACCAGAAATTTATGCGTCAATCAAACTCTAGCAAACTGAAGATGAAAAAGTAAAAATCGTTACACTAAGCTTCCTCATAGTTGACGATTCTCTGGATTACGCTTTATCGCTTTTCTCTTTTTGTCTCTTTTAAAGAATCGTAAATTACAATTTTTTTATTTTCAGTAGCGGCAAATCGTCTTTTTCGCTCAATCATTTTTCTTATTGCCTTTTGAGTTCATAAAGATTAACATTTAAGCTCTGATTTACTGCTTATCTTGAATATCTGTACATCAATATCTTGTTAGTAGTAAACTAAGTCCTAGCACCACTAAGTTAAGGGTGATAAAATGGTAAATTATGTGATTGATCACCTGTGCACACCTTGACACTCCTCTTCTTATCCACAGCCTGGTAGGGTTTTAAAAGGGTTCGGGAGGGATTTTCTAGGTTAGGATTGACTCCTAAGGGTCGGGGATAGGCTTCTACGGGTTTGGGTTAAGTTCTAAGGGTTCGGGAAGTGCTCTAGGAAGCTCGGGGGGTACACCTTTCTTGAAGTGTAAGTTAATCGGGCCTTGGGCCAAATTTGGTTGTCTATATCAAGTAGGTCCGCCGACCGGCTAAAGCGTGTAAATGACAGAATCATAACTGCTCAAGTAGGCCCACCAAATGGCTAAGGCGTGTAAATGACCGAAACGTAGGGGTAAGTATAAAAAAAGATAGAAATGTAGGGATAAGTATGAAAAAAAAATGAAAAGTTAGTAAAGAGAAGTGTTGTCATTTTTTCGAGACTCTTGCTGCATGTTTTATTAAAAACAATAGAGAGAATAAATCAAGAGTGGGGAATTGGAGATGGATCAGCACAGCAAGTCTGAAATAAATACAGTCCTGTAAGACACAGGGTCCATTGTAGAAAGTTTTGATAAGTAAGAGTTTGTCCCACAGAGAAATTGATCTAGAACCCAAAATGAGCCATAATAGTAGGCCTTCATATTTGGCTACAGATCTGACAATCCTAAAGAAAGAGATTTGGGTGTCACGACTACTCCAAATTAATCCTAAAAATAGATAAATAAAATGTAGCCCTATCCTAAAGAAAGGGTTAAAAAGAAGATGATGGTAATGTGTGCCAAAATAAAATATATAAAATATGAGAAGTAAGCAGGTTGAGCTAGAGTTAATGATATAGTAATGTAACTCAGATTAGGTTTGTCTCTGCAGTGCTCCTTGCTGAGATGCTATTAATAGCCTCAACAAGCTAAAAGCTCCCAGTTTAACCCATGCCATTTGAGGCGCTCTTAGGGCTATACTCTGTCCACTATAATGGTCACAGGGTATCCGATAGAGTCTGTCAAATCCCATTAGTTAAACCAGAAATTCACTAGTCTAATCCAGAAGAGTGGACTGATCATTTCCACAGCCACTAGACCAGCTCTAGCCATGAATACTATTACAGCACTATGTAATGCCAGTGCTATAGGCTCCCCAGATCTGCTCATAGACCTGGTTGATATGCATAGGCTTTCCAACTCATAAGATCCTAAGTGCTTTGCTAAGGCTTACTGCTCACTGGTGCCCGCAAAAAGGACCATGCAACAAGTTGAATAAGGTCTTTAGCTCAGCTGGTCATTGCTGCAAACAGCCTGCAATGACTCAGTCTCAAGCTGCAATTACTACAAGAGATCAGATCTACCATCTAATATCGATTAGGTAGAACAGAGGGGATCTAGTTACTGTACAAACCTCCTCACAAGGCTCTAGAAACTCATGTGCAGGGGAGAAGAATCCTTCTCAAACATATGGATGGATACAACCTTAGGGCTATACTCTGTCCACTTGAATGGTCATAGGATATCCCATTGGTCTATCCATCCCACAGAGGCCTAAGAAAGAACATGAAAATTGTTGCAACCACCATGGTCTGCAGGCCTCCGAGCTCCCTGGAACTCACTACAGATCCAGCATTACTTTCCATATGTCTATCAAACCAAGGGAAATCAGATGGTAAACAACATACCTACTAGAAACTGAATGGGCTAGTCCCAAATACATGGATCCTATAGACATCTAAAGAAACCATAAGATCTATAGATTTGATTAAGCATTAAAACAGTAGTTCATTGATAACAGTAAAACTTACAATGAACTATCTCCTAGCTACAGCCCATACACAACTGCTCATCCATGATCCCAATGTATACAAAATCTATTATAAGACTAAAATAAAACTAAACCTAGCTGCTTACAGGGAGATTCTAAGAGAGAAGAGAAATAGGAAAAAGAGGTGATCAAACCCTAACCCTAGCCTGCTAGAGCTCTCAATCGACAGAGGATGAAGGAAAGATAAAAATAATAAACTCTAAGTACAGCTTATATACTCTGTCAAAATGGGCTTGGCTCTAAAGAGATTAACCCTAATTTTTTCCAACAGACGTAGCACTGTTACAACCCTTGAATGCCTTGAGATGTGTGCTTCAAAATCTATGCCTCAGGAAGTGTGTCCTAGCCTTGGGAAATTCCTAAAAGGTCCCTGAGTTAAACTGAGAAGTGGAGAGCCCGTGCTTCACGGGGCTGGCAGCTATTTTAGTTTACTCGCATAGTTGCTCTGCTTTCACAGAGTTGCCTTTGGCTAATGGGAATGGTTCATTCGCACAGTAAACCTTTAGTGAATCGCGCAGTTGCTTTGCATCGCAGTGCTGTCGTGGAGATGATCTGGAGAGCCAGGGTGTTTTACACAGTAGAGCTTTAGGAGCTCTTTCTCTCCCTAAGTACTCACGCAAGTGGGCTCCTGCACTCGCATAGTAACTTATAAGGCTCCAGAGTGCGCGAGATCTATGTGAGGGGAATTTTGAGTGTCTCTCTCTTCTAGGGCCATGCGAGAACTCCGTAAGGTGACTTTTTGTTCTCTATGCATATGGACTCGCTGGGTTCTTCGCGTGGTTACTTTGAGACTTGATCTCTGCGAGAGCTTCGCAACCACGAATTCTGATGGTTTTACACCGTGAGATCTTTGCGATGTCTTTACAACTCTCCTCTTGACTGCGCAGCCTATCTGTGCGAGAGCTTCTTCCACTGCATCTTTAGCTTCATGAGAAGGCTCCTCAACTCTGCGAGGTCTATTTCTTGACACTCTACTGCACTACACTTGCTGCCGTTGCAGCATCCTTCCTTCTCAGCTGACTTCAGTCATCTGCTAGACTTTAGGTCAATGATGATCAGCAATAATGAGTCACCATGGTGATCACTACCAAGGTGTTCCATTAGGCTTTGGCTCAGCTATCATCTTTGCTTGTATTCTCTCTCTTTGGGCCAAAAAGCCAAGATTTATTATTAAGCTATACATTTTATTACTAACTGTAAAATATACTTAACAAATTATTATTAGTGGGCTTCAAGGTCCATCAAAGGCTAGGTTAAGAGGTGAAAAGTGGTACTTTTAAGTGCATAACACACCCCCAAACTTAATCTTTGCTAGTCCTTGAGCAAAGGAAAAATTAAAACAACTACTCTAAGAATTGAAATGCCACTTTCTTAGGGAGCACGGATACATTTAGCATATGTACCAAGCCTTTTAAACCCCTAGGTGATCCCTAGTGGAGGAGTGAAGTCTCCTGAGGGTTTCAGTTAAGATACCCACAAACTTCTCAATGAAATAGTTAACAAAGGTGCAACATTCTCAGGTCATCTGTCAAGAAACAGAGCATTAGTTCACCTTTTATTCAATAAAAATGTGAGGAATTTGGACATGAAAAGCACAGACATTTAATCATCACAAACTCTACATGAATGCACAACAATTCCAATTAGCTCACAACAAGAGGGACAACACATGTATATCAGCACTGAGCTCATCATGAATTCAAAAATCATGTTATAGGCCATGCCTAATACATTCAACTTTAGACCCAATGCTCACCAAGGCATACTCTCACAAGGGACCTTGAGGGTTTCATTTTCTCTCAAGCTCAAGAGCAGTTACAGCCCCCAAATGGGTCTGTAAGCATGAGCATAGGCAAAGCATCTAAGTCCTAGCATCATTGGCAGGTCCTCACCATAGATTGAAAAACTCCATGTCTCTTCGTGACGGCTTAATTAACTTTGAATCACAAGGTCTTTAGCTGGGTTGTAATGTGGCTTATGAATTGGGTTATAAAGAATGTAAGGTTGAAAAGGGATTCAAAGTTGAGAAATCAGTAAGTGGAGGAGGTGATTCATGACTTCACCTCTTTATAGTTCAGTCCCTTTCATTTTCTTTCAAAATTTTCAGACTTGAAGTGGCCAGCTTCTCCTCTTCATTATGATTTTTCCAATGAACTGTTCCTCTTGACTCCTCTCTCACTCCTCTTCATTATTGTTTTTCTTTCTTTTCTTGCATTTTTCTTTCTATTTTTATTTTTATTTTTGTGTTTGTGACTTGCCACTTCTTTTCTCAGCTGTTACACTGCTCAACTTTAGGTATCTCTTCTCCATTCACCCAATGTTAACCCTATTTTGTCCATCTTCAGCTCCTTCTCCTTTACTTTACCTTTTGAATTCTCAGAGTGAGGGTAGGTTTGAGTCAGGTCCACTGGTTCAGGTATAAGTACTCAGGTGTATTTTGAAGAAAATTAGAAATTAAGACTCAATAGGTGTGCATAAGGGCAGTTGATTAGGATTTGGTCTGTTTAAGCTCAAACTGTCCAAGAGAAGGCCTTGATCCTTTCCTAGGTTTCATGAGTGATGTCAGTTGTTTTAACTTGGAGGTGCCTAACCTCTAGTGAGGGCATTGCCTCAGCCAGTCCTTAGAGCTAGAAAAATTATCTCAGTCACTCCTCAAAGGAAGGAAAAAAATAAAATTATAGGCCCAACTCTCACTGGTTATGGTCATCCATTGAACTTTTAAGTATGTCCTTACCTTTTTCTCTCTTTAATGATTCACTCGGTACTGATACAGGTGTGTTTACTTGGTGTTCACATTATGAAAAAGTTAAAATTTAAAAGCTTGTAGTGCCTAAAGGTCTACAAAATTTTAAATTTCTCATTTTTCTAATGATCCTTAGGTGAACATGGTCTGTTTCTATCTTACTCACTTGAATCTGCTGCACTTAGGTTAACTATTTTATTGGCAGAACCTGTCACACCCCCAAACCTATGAGGAGCAGTGTCCTCACTGATTCAATGGACAATGGGTGTGCAGTAGTGAACAAACAGAGATACCTAAAACACTACATGAAAGCAGAGAAAATCAAGAAATTGACACATAACACATTAACAAACACATAAATAGACAAACAAAAATTAAACAGAGTAATAGGTACACAGAAGTAACAAAAAGAAAGTTCATTATATTAGAAAATGTATTTACAAGCCACTACTCCTAACTCAAAACATGTGCACAAATCAATCATCTGAGTCCTTGTATTCAGTAGGTGGTTTCTAGATCTCTTTACCCTTTTCTATCTTAAAAGCAGCAGCCTTAGACAGTGGTCTTTTTGAAGTGGTTTTCCTAGGCTTGGTTGTGCTTTTTCTCCTAGAAGAGGGTGATTGCTTTGGAGTAGGGTCCTTTATTTTGAGTCCAGGTTTGGCAGGGCTAGGACTCGTGGCATCCAGACCGGATTGTTGAAGAGGTACATCAGGGTTGAATTTTTTAAAAAGAGCTTCAGCCATCTCCCAGTCAATTTGTGCATTTGTCCTTTTCTCTAAGGCTGCAATAGTCACTCCGTAATCATAAGCTCTCTTCTCAATCAGCCAGAGTCTCTCTTTTAGTTCTTTGATAACATCTTCTTGACTCTCCACCCTTTTCTTCTCCTGGTTGTATTGGATCATAATCTCTCTTCAGCCATCCTCGATTTCCTTTTTCTCAATCTTGTGGGCAAGCATCAGGAGTTAAATTTTATCCAGGAGGGGTTGCCGCACTACTGCTTTCAAGTCATCCATGCCTTGAATTACATCCCTTTTTATGTAGGCATTTGCTTGCATGGCTCGGAGTATGGTGGGATAGGGTGGAGAGAGAGTAGAAGAATCAGAAAATAAGGTCAGGTCAGTAATGAAAGGCCCAGCCATGGAAGTAGAGGGGGTGGGTATAGGCAAAGGTGGGAAGGATGATATAGTTGAATGTATGTCAAGGGTAGGTTCAGGATGTGACTGAGGTTCGGGGTCAGTTTGGGTGAAAGCATTTTTAGAGGGAATGAGAGAAGCTTCTGAGATAGGGACAATGGGTGTGGGGGTAGGTGAAGGATGACGGATTGATAGGGAAACAGGTGACTATTGGGAAATTTGGATTACAGTGAATAGAGTTGTGTGGATGGATTGTAAAATGGTGGGGATGGAGGTAGGGTTTGGTAGGGTGGAGTGAATAGAGTGAAGGTGGGCTTCGAGGGTTGATTGGTTTTGGGTAGTGATTAACATTTGTGATTGGTGGGACAGTAGGAGGTGTAGGATTTGGAGTAAGAGGTTTGGTATGGTATTGGGTGTGGGTGTGGGTTGGATGGGTGAAACTGGCTGGAAGGGAGATGTGGGTCTATGAGTGAAGGTAGTGGCTTGTGATGATGTAAAGTGTGGTGGGGTAAAGTGTGGGGGGGGAGGTGAGTCGGGGAGAGGTGTATACTCAAGGTTGATGTCTCCTAGGATAGTAGAAATCATAGTGGAAAATTCCTCTCCTAAAAATGGCTCACTATTATAGGATAAGGGAATGGATTGGTCTACAGACTCACTAGGGATAGGTACAAAAGGTGGGAAAGTCTCAATAGACTGTTGGGGGGTGTCAAAGGTATGGGGTTCTGGTGCATAGGTTGTGGGTATTGGGTCTAGAATGAAGGTGGTATCAGGCATTGGAATGGTTTGGGAAATGTAGGTGGGATGGGGTGCTATGGGGGCTGTGCCTTTTGTGAGTTTTCTTTTCTTAGTGTAGGCAACTTTTGTAGGTGGGTTGGTATGGGCTAGAAAAGGGGGTAAGGGTGCAGTAGTGGGTAAGGTGGCCATGGTGGATGTAGGCTGGGGTGGTAAGGATATCTTGTAATGGAGGGTCGGGATGAGGATGGAGGTGGTGGGGCAATGGGTGAGAGGTTGGTCTGGCTTCTGCCTAACAGAGGTGCTTGCCTGAAGAGTGTGACAAAGCAGTTGTTAATGCCCACTCCCTAATGGTGGGGGTCGCCTTCTCTCAATAATTCCTTCCTCTCCTTCTTTCCCATCATTGTGCCACGATCAGACACCCATTATTTCTTTTCACTATTTTAGGTTCAGTCCACCTGCCCTCCTCCTTTGAAGGGTGTATTTTCCCATCTTTCAAGCAAAGGCAGCTCAGCTAGAGGGAAGGGCCATTGCATATTTGTTAACCTTCACTTTCTCACACAAGTCCTTAATCCCTTCAAAAACTAACTTAGCTACATCCAAGTAGTGGTTTCTATGAAATGAGAGAAGGGCATCAGCTATGGGGGACCTCTCTTACTCATGACCCGAGCAAAATACATTTTTCCTCAGCACCCCATCCATGAATCTGAGGTTGGGGTGCAGATCTCTTTTCCTGATTGAGTCTCCTGAAGCCATGATTCCTCTAGTTAGTTCTCTTGCTATCTCTGTAATGGTGGCAGTCAAGGGAGGTCCCAAGCCAAACTTAGGGTCATACCCAGTTGGTATCCCTAGTACCCTTGCAATGTCAGACTGGTTAAACAGCATTTCAAAATTATCAATTAGTACCAGCAGTGCTGGGTTCCCATCATCACCAGTCCTCAATCTCATATTCTGATAAAACAATCAGACTAATATTGGGAACACCAGCTGCATTGAGGGTCTCAACAGTGGCAGCAGAGTTGCCTTACTCAGATATTCAATGGAGGCAGAGGTCTCTGGTAGCTCCTCAAAGTAGGCTTTATCAAAAATAGTTTATGCCTCCAGCGGAATTGCCAACACAAACTCAGAAGGGACCCTGAGATATTCAGTAATCTCTTCCTCTGCAACCTCAGGGGCCACAGGGGTCACAACCTTGCCCTTTTCCTGCTTCTTGTTCTATTTTCAGGGCCTTCAGCAGGTGGGTGCTCTCTGGCCCTCTTCTTTGCGGTAGATTTCTTTTTTTTCTTTGAGATTGTGGGTTCAGCACCAGGGGAGGGCACCTCAGAGGTCTCCAATGTGGAGGCCTCTGCAATCCTTTTGGATTTCCTAGTGGCCACAGGGCTGCCACTAGGAGTAGCGTTTAACATAGCCACCAATGTATCAATGAATTTTGAACTTTTGGCCATAGTAGCTCCAAATCTCAAAGCAGGGCTCACAGATCTCAGAGAATGTAGATTACTCTAAGTAAGCACTAAAAATATCACAATTCATCTTCTCTCTCTCTAATTTACTAAACAAATCAAAGCACAGAGGGAGAGTTGCAGAGCTTTCCCAATGCGAGCTAGGGTTCCACGTAGAAATGTGCACAGTGGCTTAATTCCCTCCAAACTGTGCTCAAAATAACCAGGAATAGCTGGGGAGCAAAATGGTGAGAGGAAAAAGCTTCAGATGGTGTGGCTCAAACTATGGAGAGGAAAATAGAGAAAGAGGGGCTCGCTTTTGGGCGGAGAGAGCTAGGGCAAAGAGATAAAATGAAGCAAATGAGGGGTTTTACTGAGTTTATAGAGTAAATCCCGCGATTCGCGAAGTTGTCTTAAGGCTCTCGTGGAGTAGGATTGTCACGTAGATGGCTTTTAAGTCTGCGAAAGGTTCTGTCATACAGCAGAACAAACTGCCTCACAGTGCCTTTCGCAGAGCTGAGGCCTTGGCTGTAGTGAGCGAGACCTTGATATGCTTCAGGAAATTTCCTCGCGCAGTACTCGCGTAGAACACCTAGAAGGCATCCTTTTCACATAAATTTAGCTCGCGAAGTAGAAAGCAACTCCGTGAGACACTTTCACAGTCAGGGCTTAGCTGTTCTAGCGCACGAGGAAGCCAAAAGATAGCTCGCACAGCAAATTCAAGCCTTCCAACTCAGCGAGATAGTATTTCTTGCACAACCTTCACTCTTTGAATCTCAGTGCAGCACATTGGTTGGTGCCTCATGCTGTTGTGCCCCCAACCACTGTGCATGAGCACCAAGCCTCAGACAGGTGCTTCATTTCACTCACAAAAAGCTTATATCTATTTTTAATCACCTGTTCATCAACATTGTAGAATTATAAAAGTAGTTTTTCAGCTCCTTTTCATGTAAATTAGGATCAGGGAATCTCAGCCATTCATCAACAAACATGCAGCTGATTCAGATGATACAAAGGCACATGCTTTCATTCACAAACAATTAAAAGACAAACAAAGCAAAACAATCAAACCAACATAACACACAAAACACAAATGACAAAATTCTAAAGAACACAATTCAACACAAAAAATTTCATACATATGATAAAATTATTACTAGTATTTGGCTCACTGGGCACAAGCTTCCTCCTCAATAGAGGATGCATCACCAATCAAAAACTGACCTTTCGGGTTTGTCAGGGGCTGACTAGGCAATTTTCCTTCCTCTCTCCTGTTCAGAGCATTACAGTTCTGACCAAGCTGATCCTCAATCTTTTTTATGCTCTGTCCATGAGAATTGACTATCTGCACCAAGTTCCCCAAGTTCTACATTGAAGCCAGCATCTGCTCTTCAAATGAAGAGGACCTAAGCTATTGTGTGGGCAGAGCCAACTGGTTAGACTGTGGGGCAGGTAGCAGGAAATTTTGCCTTGGTGGATAACCTTGATTAACCTAGTGCTGGGGTCTGTAGGGAGCAACCATTTGCTACTGGTGGGGTTGAGGATATGAGTCTTATCTCCACCTCATATTTGAGTGGTTCCTCTAAGAATACCCAGTAGATTGCTGCCCAAAGGTTTGAGCAGCATTGGCATGCTCCATAACAAAATCCAGAAATTGGTTGGCAGATGGACAATCATGAATAGAATGTGTGGGGGATTGGCATATAAGACATGCCACCTCCACCTGTGCAACCATTCGAGGTTGTATCACATTCATCAATTTGTCAAACTTCAAGCTCAGGTTGTCCACCTTCCTCTCCTAATCACCTTGCACCTTCACTTCATATATTCCACCTCTAGGGGTGGCTTCTTTCACCATCTTAGCTGGAATCTGACTATCATTGCGTGACAGAGACTCCTGCTATATGGAATTCTCCCTTATTATAGCAAACAACTCCCAAGCTTCCTCAATTGTCTTGTGGAGGTAGCTACCACCACAGGAAGCATCCACCATATCCCTGCTCTTGGCATTAATTCCTTGATAAAATACTTGGACAAACTGCCACATTGGGATTTGGTGGTGGGGGCATTGTTTTAACATCTCTTGGAATCTTTCCCAAGCTTCATTAAAATTCTCAGTTGAGGACTGAGTGAATGACAGAATTTTTGTCCTCATCTGGCTTGTTTTGTTCATAGGGAAAAACTTTGCCAGGAACTTGGTTTGAAGGTGACTCCATGACTGTATGTTATTGACTAGAAGCTTTGATAGCCATGTGCTGGCTTTGTCCTTTAATGAAAAAGGAAAAAGCCTCAATTTAGTGGCCTCAGGCTCCAAGCCAGCAATGTTGAAGGTAGTACAAAGTGCTAAAAATTGGTCAATATGCTTGTAGAGATCTTCTTTACTCAGCCCATGAAATGAAGGCAGCATACTGATGGTGGAAGATTTAATTTCATAGCTCCCCTCAATAGAGGGAAACTGAATGCAGAAGAGAGAGGTGTACTCCTCAAGTGCATTGTATTCTTTCAATATCCTCTGCCTCTCAGCCATGGTAGCTGGTTCAGTTTCAATAGCAGGGCCCTGGGTGGTGTGTTTAGGTCTAAGGATCCTTTCCACCTCCGAATTTGGGGGTTCCAAGTCAGAGTTTAAGGATCTTCTACTGAGCATACACTCACCAACAGTAATGAAAATGCTTACAAGCACACAGAAAGAATTTCTAACAAAAAAAAGTAACAACTACACAAATTTACACTAAACAAAAGAACAGGGGATTCAACATAAATGGCATGAGATTTAGGGGAAAGAAAGTGCAAACAGAGCTAGCTACACTCCACTTGCAGTTCTAGCTTTTCCCTTCTTCTGCTGTCCATTTCTGCAAAATTCTACAAAGAATCAGTAGTACTTTAATTCTAGATTAAACACAACTACAAAGATTTTTGTTAGTCTAAGTTATAGTACAACTCAGGTCTACTAAAAAGATCAATATCCCCGGCAACGACGCCAAAAACTTTTTGTCATTTTTTCGAGACTCTTGCTGCATATTTTATTAAGAACAGTGGAGAGAATAAATCAAGAGTGGGGAATTGGAGATGGGTCAGCACAGCAAGTTTGAAATAAACATAGTCCTGCAAGATACAGGGTCCATTGTAGGAAGTTTTGATAAGTAAGAGTTTGTCCCACAGAGAAATTAATCTAAATCTCAAAATGGGCCATAATAGTAGGCCTCGAGATCTGGCTATAGATCTGACAATCCTAAAGAAAGGGAGTTGGGTGTCACGACTACTCCAAATTAATCCTAAAAATAGATAAATAAAATGTAGAACTATCCTAAAGAAAGGGTTAAGAAGAAGATGGTGGTAATGTGTGCCAAAATAAAATATAAAAAATATAAGAAGTAAGCAGGTTGAGCTAGAGTTAATGATATAGTAATGTAACTCAGATTTAGTTTGTCTCTGCAGTGCTCCTTGATGAGACACTATTAATAGCCTCAACAAGGTAAAAGCTCCCAGTTTAACCCATGTCATTTGGGGCGCTCTTAGGGCTATACTCTTTCCACTATAATGGTCACAGGGTATCCGATAGAGTCTGTCAAATCCCATTAGTTAAACCAGAAATTCGCTAGTCTAATCTAGAAGAGTGGACTGATCATTTCCACTGTCACTAGACCAGCCCTAGCCATGAATACTATTGCAGCACTATATAATGCTAGTGCTACAAGCTCCCCAAATCTATGCACAGACCTGACTGACATCCATAGGTATTCCAACCCATAAGATCCTAAGTGCTTTGCTAAGGCTTACTGCTCACTAGTGCCCATAAAAAGGACTATGCAACAGGTTGAATAAGGCCTTTAGCTCAGCTGGTCATTGCTACAAACAGCCTGCAATGACTCAGCCTTAAGCTGCCTACAAGATATCAAATCTAACATCTGATATCGATTAGGTAGAATAGAGGGGAGCCACTTACTGTACAAACCTCCTCACAAGGCTCTAGAAGCTCATGTGCAGGGGAGAAGAATCCTTCTCAAACATGTGGATGGACACAACCTTAGGGCTATACTCTGTCCACTTGAATGGTCACAGGATATCCCATTGGTCTGTCCATCCCACAGAGGCCTGAGAAAGAATATGAAAACTGCTGCAACCACCATGGTCTGCAGGCCTCCGAGCTCCCTGGATCTCACTATAGATCCAGTATTACTTTTCATGTATCTATCAAACTAAGGGAAATCAGATGGTAAATAATAGACCTGCTAGAAACTGAATGGGCTAGTCCCAAATACATGGATCCTATAGATATCTAAATAAACCATAAGATCTATAGATTTGATTAAGCATTAAAATATCAGTTGATTGATAACAGCAAAACTTACAATGAACTATCTCCTGGCTGTAGCCCATACACAATTGCTCATCCACGATCTCAATGTATACAAAATCTATTACAAGACTGAAACAAAATTAAATCTAGCTGCTTACAGGGGGATTAGCCAGCAAGTGCTGAGCTAAGAGAGAAGAGAAATAGGAAAAAGATGTGATCAAACCATAACCCTAGCCTGCTAGAGCTCTCAACCGGCAGAGGATGAAGGAAAGATAAAAATAATAAACTCCTAGTACAGCTTATATACTCTGTCAAAATGGCCTTAGCTCTAAAGAGATTAACCCTAATTTTTCTAGCAGACGTGGCACTGTTACAACCCTTGAATGCCTCAAGATGTGTGCTTTAAAATCCACACCTCGGGAAGTGTTCCCTAGACTTAGGAAATTCCCAAAAGCTCTCTGAGTTATACTGAGAAGTGGGGAGCCCGCGCTTCGCGGGGCTGGCAGCTATTTTAGTTTACTCGCGCAGTTGCTTTACTTTTACAGAGTTGCCTTTGGCTGATGGGAATGGCTCATTTGCGTAGTAAACCTTTAGTGAATCGCGCAGTTGCTTCACATTGCAGTGCTGTCACAGAGATGATCTGGAGAGCCAGGGTGTTTTGTGGAGTAGAGCTTCAGTTGCTCTCTCTCTCGCTAAGTACTCGCGCAGGTGGGCTCCTGCGCTCGCGTAGTAACTTGTAAGGCTCCAGAGTGCGTGAGATTTGTGCAAGGAGAATTCTGGGCGTCTCTCTCTTCTAGGGCCATGTAAGAACTCCGCGAGGTGACTTTTTATTCTCATGCATATGGACTCGCTGGGTTCTTCGCGTGGTTGCTTTGAGACTTGATCTCCGCGAGAGCTTCGCGACCATGAATTTTGAAGGTTTTACACCGTGAGATCTTTGCGATGTCTTTACAGCTCTCATCTTGACTGTGTGGCTATCTGTGCAAGAGCTTCTTCCACTGCATCTTTAGCTTCACGAGGAGGCTCCTCAACTCTGTGAGGTCTGTTTCTTGACACTCTGCTGCACTACACTTGCTGCTGTTGCAGCATCCTTCCCTCTCAGCTGACTTCAGTCATCTGCTAGACTTTAGGTCAATGATGATCAATAACAGTGAGTCACCATGGTGAGCACTACCAAGGTGTTCCATTAGGCTTTGGCTCAGCTATTATCTTTGCTTGTATTCTCTCTCTTTGGGCCAAAAAGCCAGGATTTTATATTAAGCTGCACATTTTATTAATAACTGTAAAACATACTTAACAAATGATTATTAGTGGGCTTCAAAGTCCATCAAAGGCTAGGTTAAGCGGTGAAAAGTGGTACTTTTAAGTGCATAATAAGAAGAAAGAGAAAAAACAAAGGGGCCAACTTCAAGTAGAAGCTCTATAAGATCCCCAATGGAGTCACCATCTGTGCAACCGTGGATCTCATTGATCCGTCGCGACGATGCGCACTCCCTAAAAAGGATGGAGTCGCCACTCAGAGTTTTTGGTGACCTGGGATACCTCAAAATCAATACGTGAGCACCTAAGTGTAAAAATATGACTCCAATTTTCCGGTCTATGCCAAAGGCTCTTGGGTAGGGGCTTCGATTATTGATCAGGAAGGTGTTAGGCACCCGATCAACCCGCTCGTAAGCAGTCTCTACTATGGCCAAAATAAAATATAAAACAATACTTCCTCTTGCCTAAATGTACTCCGATCTTATTTTAAGCCCCCCGCAATCACCAAAATTTTGACAGCGTAACGACTCAATCTCTAGCATAGAGGAAAAGCATAGACGGTAGAGGAGTAGAGGAGAGAGTCAGAGCTCTCGGATCCTTGAAGCACAGTCGTAGACCTTCGCATAGCTACTTTCTATTGAGCTTCTGATGGCACTTTAGGGATAGAGAATGGTTCTAACTTCTAAGGCTTGCGAGCTAGGAGGTAGGGGAAGTAGGCTAAGGCTTTTAGCTTGCTAAATCTCAAGGAGTGGTGATGGAATATGGGGTTTAAAAGGGGAACCTAGGTACTAGAATTTTAGAGTTTTAATGGAGGCAATGGAGGAGGAGATTCTCTAATGGTCTTCTCTCTTTAGAAAAATTTTCAAGCCCGTAATCAAGGGGGGGGGACACTCTATTTATAGAAGAGGAGAGGATTAGTGACGGGCTAAGGGGCTAATTGGGTTAGCAATTAGGTAATAGGGATTTAAGGTTTTCTAGGTTTTCTAGGGCTTAGATAGGTGGGAATTGGGTTTCAATGGTAGATGATAGGGTGGGGTTCTAAGTGGCAAAAGGGTTACAAAGAGGGCTAGTGGGGGTGCAACAGTCCTACCGAAACCAACCCCAATGGATGGGGTGGTCAACAGGTTAAACTCAAAATTTGAAATCTGACCAAATCCCAAAAAATCATTGTTCCTAAGTTTAGCGTGTGTATTAGACACACTAGGTATGGGAACAATGTTCTCTGAGAATCTTGGAGGTTCATAACCCACCATGGGGCCCACAAAAGCCAATTTTGTATAGTGTGTCTATTAGACACTCTAGGCCAAAATCTGCCAAAATTGGCCTAGTGTGTCTATTAGACACACTAGGCTAATTTCCTACATTTCTGCCCGATTTTCAAATTGCCATAACTTTCGGTATACAACTTGAATTGAGGCGATTCTTAGCTCATTGGAAATCTAGGAACATCCTCTTTCTGATGGGATAAGTCTCAATTTCAGCTGAGGTCTGTGTAAACTTTGCACTCCTCTTTTCAATCACTGCCCGAGAGGGGTTTTATAGGTTAGGGTTAATTCCTAAGGGTCGGGGATAGGCTTCTAAGGGTTGGGTTAAGTTCTAAGGGTTCGGGAAGTGCTCTCAGAAGTTTGGAGGGTATGCCTTTCTCGAAGTGTAAGTTAATCGAGCATTGGGCCAAATTTTGGGTGTCTACAGACCCACAACCCATTAGATTTAT
The DNA here is from genome assembly GCA_021018995.1 of Chloranthus sessilifolius. Lineage (NCBI taxonomy): Eukaryota > Viridiplantae > Streptophyta > Magnoliopsida > Chloranthales > Chloranthaceae > Chloranthus > Chloranthus sessilifolius. Next base: position 52,037,125 of record CM037598.1, read on the forward strand.
TAGACCCATTGAACCCATAACCCATTGGACTAAAATCCATTGGACCCATAACACATTGAACCCATTGGACCCTTTGGATCTAAAATCCATTGGACCCACAACCCATTGAATCTATTGGACCCCTTTGGATCCATGACCCCTTGGACCCATAACTCAGTGGATCCATTTGGGGCTATGACCCCTTGGACCCAAGGCTCATACCCGAAATTATAGGATAAGTAAGATAATTTACCCATCTTGGAACAGTTTGTTAGTTAACTTGAAAATATATGATTTCTAGAAATAGGAACTTTGATGCCTTAAATCTCATTAGAAACAACCGAGTTTTATATTATCGATGATGATAAACATAAGTCCCCCTTTGGACTTTAAGCTAAGGTAAAACTTGATATAAGTGTAAGTCGACGAGATCCTCCCTTAAGATCAAGTCATATGTTTGAAACTCGAACCTGACTTCTATTTGGACATGCTTGAACTTGAACTTATGTTAGAACTTGAACTCGATCATGATCTTGTATTTGAACTTGAATTTGAACTCGAATTTGAACTTGAACTTGAATTCGATCTTGATCTCGTATTTGAACTCGAATTTGAAATGGAACTTGAACTCGATCTTGATCTCGTATTTGAACTTGAATTTGAACTCAATCTTGATCTTGTATTTAAACTTGAATTTGAACTCAAATTTGAACTAGAACTTGAACTCGATCTTGAACTTGAATTTGAACTTGTATTTGAACTAGAATTTGGACTATAGCTTACACTTGAATTTGAACTTGTATTTGAACTGGAACTTGAACTTGATTTTGAACTTGTATTTGAACTAGTACTTGAATTTGAACTAGAACTTGTATTTGAAACTTGAAACTTGAAACTTGAAACTTGAAACTTGAACTTGAACTTGTATTGAAACTAGAATTTGAATTAGGACTTGATCTTGAACATGTATTTGAATTTGTACTAGAACTAGGATTTGATCTTGAACATGTATTTGAATTTGTACTAGAACTAGGACTTGATGTTTAACATGTATTTGAATTTGTACTAGAACTAGGATTTGATCTTGAACATGTATTGGAATTTGTACTAGAACTAGGACTTGATCTTTAACATGTATTTGAATTTGTACTAGAACTAGGACTTGATCTTGAACATGTATTTGAACTTGTATTTGAAACTAGAACTTGCAATTGAATTTGTACTTGAATTTATTTTTACAGTAGAACTAGAACTTGGACTTGAATGCATGCTTGGGACCGGAACTTATACTCGAATGTGAACTCATGCTCGAACTAGAATTGATACTTGAATACATGTTTGTGCTAGAACTAGTACTCGAACTTGAATTTATGCTTACACTAGAACTTGAACCTTGAACCTGAAATGGGCACTTGAAAACCTGAATACTTGAATACTTGAATCTTGAACCCAAAATTTGTACTTGAATACTTGAATCTTGAACCTGAAAGGGATACTTGAATACTTGAATCTTGGACCCGAAAGGGATACTTGAATACTTGAATGTTGAGCCTAAAAGGGATACTTGAATTCTTGAATCTAGAACCCGACATGGGTACTTGAATACTTGAATCTTGAACCCGAAAGGGATACTTGAATACTTGAATCTTGAACCCAGAATGAGAACTTGAACTTGAACTTATAGAAAGAAGTACTTGAACTTGAACTTGAGCTTGAATACTTGAATATTTGAACTTGAATATGGAAATTCTGAATATACAGAACCTTGAATATTAATTACTTGACAACAAAACATAAAATCTTAAAATTAAAAGAGATACTATCTTAAACTTGAGAGCCTCACATAGCTGATCATTTTTCTCACAAATGGGCTCGTATGAGCACCTTGTACTCGAAAGGGATCCTGAAATATCAATTGAGGATCAGGTATAGTTAGACCAACAGGATCATTAATCCTTGTCTTGATTGACTAAACGACGGAGAGTATCGGCCTTTGTCTGATCCACAGTGGCATCTTGAATCTTGGGTCATGGTTGGTGTTCTGGTATCGATACCGAATTAATTAAAAGACACTAATAATAAATACATATAATAAATAAATCAGTGAGATGTAATAAAGTAGAAAATTGACACATGAGTAAGCTAAGACTTTAATGTGACTCTTAAATCTTATTAGTAGTAAATTTGTAGAATGTTTTTCCATGCTTAGTTAAAATGTTGCATGCTAATTTGTATGTTTGTGTTGAATTGTGGGTATTCATTTTATGTCGGACATTAATTGCTCATGTTGTTACACTTAGAAATCTTGCTTAACGTTAGTTAAATCTCAAATTATTTCTATGTTATCACAACTACTGAAAACCCCACTCGCACTTGCACTTGTGGAAATATTTCTATACTAATACAAAAATATAGCGCAACTCTAACTAAGACTTTATTGAGCTTCATCGCTTACGGTCATTTCATGACCCAAAAATTTCAGAGGCCAGTCAGCAGCCACCCAACCAAGATTGATGTAGCTGGATACGGAAGGATCTAAGAATGACGACGAGCTGACAATTTTGAAGCTCCTTTTATCTAGTAAGCTACCAGCACATGCACTTGGTTTTGAAGGATCTTTCCTTTATCTCATTCTGGTTTTAAGTCCAATACTTTTGATAAAACAGTTGATGTATCTTTGTATTGAAACTTTGAACTATGTTGATCTTTTAAGAATTTTACTTTTGGGAGAAAAATCTCTTGATTTATCTTATTTATACTTCCACACTCGATAGAAATCTGTTACGATTAAATTGTAAAACTTAAACTTGCCCGAACAGGTTAACGAAAATGAGAATTTAAATCGAAAGTATTTAAATATATTTTCGTAAAACTTACTTTGATAAATGAAATTAATCATTTCCGTAATTAAAGCATCCCCGCGATATTTAAAAAAAAATATGTGTCAATTTACATAAATGACTTAAGAACTTAAAATGCCTGAACTCGAATATGAATATAAAGGTATAAGTGTGGTGCACGCTTGCACCGCTGCTCAGCTCTGCCAACGGACCAGGAGGCATGGGGGTGTGACAGTTGAATCTTGAACTTGAACTCGGAATCGAGCTTGTACTTGAATTTGAACTAGAACTAGAATTTGTAGTTGACACTAGAACTTGAACTTGTACTCAAACTTGAATTTGAAATTGAACTTGAACTTGTACTTGAACTCATACTTGTACTTGAACTTGAACTTGTACTTGTACTTGCAATTAAACTTGTACTTGAAACTAGAACTTGAACTTGTTTTTAAACTTGAATTTGAATTTGAACTTGAACTAGAATTTGTACTTGAACTTGAATTTGTATTGGAACTAGAAACTTGTACTTGAAACTAGAACTTGAACTTGAACTTGAACTTGTATTTGAAATGAGAACTTGAATACTTGAATCCTGAACCTGAAATGGGAACTTGAATACTTGAATCTTGAACCTGAAATGAGAACTTGAACTTGAACTACTGGAAAGAAGTATAATTGAATACTAAACTTGAAAATGGAAATTTTGAATATATTGAAATTCTGAATATTAATTTTTGACAACGAATCCTGAAACCTCGAAAGTGAAAACAGATACTCTCTTGTACTTGAAACCTCGCATAGCTGATCATTATTCTCACGAGCAGGCTTGTATGAGCATCTTGTATTTGAAAGAGTTATTGAAATGTCAGCTGAGGATTAGATCTAGTTAGACCAACGAGGTCATTGATTCTTGTCTTGATTGACTAAACGACGAAGAGTGTTGGCGTTTGTTCGCGCAAACATTGACATGTTGAATCTTGAATCTTTGACCATGACTGGTGTTCTAGTATTGACACCAAATTTATTAAAAGACACTAATAATTAACTCATAAATTATAAATTTAATGTTAAGCACTTGATATCAAAATTACCTGAAATTATACTTAATCAATTCTGAAAATCTTAATGTAACTAGTAAATTTTGTGCTCGCTATTGTTATAAATGTAAATCTTTTGCCAGCCAATGTTGTAGTAGTAACTTGTAGAATAATATTTCTATGCTTTAGTTGCAAATCTAAAAATTCCTTGTTTTTACACATCATGAATTGTTATTCTTACTGTAGTGTTTATCTTCATGATTAGATAGAATTTGTGTAATGTCATTGTACTTAAAATTTCTGCTTAATGATTAGTCTAGTCTTGCTTAGTTTTATGCTATGAAAATTGTTGAAAACCCCACTTGCACTTGCACTTATGAAATTCTCTTATACTACTTGTGCTGAAAACCTATTACAAAATTAACTAAGACTTTATTGAGCTTCATCAAGTACAGTCATTTCATGACCCAAAAATTTCACAAACCAGTCAGCAGCCACCTAGCCAAAACTAGAGGAGCTAAACAAGGAAAGATCCAATAGCGATCATCAAGTTGACAGTTTAAGCTCATTTTGCCTACAGAGCTAGCAACACTTGCACTCTTTGTTTTGATAGGTTCTTTTCCTTTTTTTTTGTTTTTATTATAAGTCCAGTACTTAATGATGGTTTTTGGAAACTTAATGATGTATCTTTGTATTAGAACTTTGAATCGTGATGATCTTTTAAGGTTTTACTTTTGGAAAAATCTCTTGAATTGTCCTATTCATAATTCCGCACTTAGTGATATTTATTTACGATAGAGTCGTAAACCCGAACTTGCCCGATCAGGTTAACAAGACTGTGACAATAAATAAAAAGAATTTATTTATTGCTTCTACACCTACTTGAAAATGAAATAAAAATGTTTCTGCACTTTTGTGAAAATCAAAATGCATTTCCTGTGATATTTTAGAAAAAAAAAGTGTGACAAACTTTTATGAATTGAATTGTAATTTAACTTAGAAATGAGAAATTGCTTAAAAGATTGAAATGCCCTAATATGTATGCGAGACGTGTATGCATGGTGGCGTGCACGCGCCCGCCTCGCTACTCAAGCTCCGCCAGGGATTCGCGAGGCCAGGGAGGGGAGTCGGGGCGTGACAACTCCACTCTAAGAGATCATACATATTTACTAAAAAGAGACCCATCGAGCATCGTTGGTGTGAGCAACGACGCACTTGTTCTGACATGGTTCGCAAGGCTTTCGCCATCATATCAATCATTATTTGGTCGGGGACAAAAAAAGGGGCCATGTCAGAACAAGGCTCTTTATTTGCCCGCAAGTCTCTTTATTTGGTCAGGGACACAAAAACGGGTGTCCCATCATTTTTCTAGATGGGAACCCTCATATAAAACAATTTTTTTTGTCCATTTGAAATGATGCCAAGAACGGGAGATTCAAGAACTTTGAACCTCATTCTTATTCGTTACTCTCAGACATCTCTCCGTCAACCCCTACGTTTCTTCAACGATTCTGTGTATATCCTTCCGCTCTGGCCACTCCCTACATATATCCCTCCTCTCTGGTCACTCATTCGTATCACCGAATAACCATCTTCTTCTTCTTCTCCTCCTTTTTCTATTCCCCTCTTCTTCTTCCATTTCTCCGGTGACTCTTCTTCTTCTTCGACAACTTACAACGTCACTGAACTAACAATGACAATAAAAAAAAAAAATTTAACTCTAAAAGAATCTAAACCACAAAAGCATAACCTAAGAAAGCCTAAAATATCCTATACCACATAATCTTAAACATAAGAAAACCTAAAAATAACTTAAAAGATCCTAAAACCTAAAAAGCTTATGGCTAAACTTATGACGAGAGTTAGTGCTTGTGGCGGTGAGGCCTTATTATATATCTATTCATACCTCTGGCAAGGCCTCACCACCACAACACACGGGTCTAAGTATTGAGAAATGCTCCTACTTTGATATGCAATGTCTGAGCTTGTGACAATGAAACCTTATGGTATGACTCAAAATACCGAAAGCAAGGTCTCACCGCCAGGACTATATTGAGAAATGCTCTAACTCTGATCTTTGGAGTTAGTGCTTGTGGCGGTGAGACCTCGCTATATAATTGTTAAATTTGACAACAAGGTCTCACCGCCAGAACTATATTCAAAATTGTTTTCTCTGGTCTACTGAGTCAGTAGTTGTGGCGGTGAGTGTTGTTGTATAATTGCTTGCTGTGCTTTTATTTTTTCTTAAAATGAGATGGTAAAAACATGGTGGCAAACACAAATCATAGAGGGGAGAGTCAAATGGAGTGAAATAGCATAAAACAGTAATTTATACACAGCCTGCAAGATACAGGGCTGTTGTACCAATTTTTAATAAGAGTTTGTCCCACAGGGAGTGATGATCTAAACCACAAGGGTTGTATAGTAAATCTCCAGATCTAGCTACAGATCCAGCAACTCTAAACCTATACTAGAAAGCAAGGTAAAGAGAAGGTGTTTAGGTGTCACAAAACTAAACTAACCTAAAAACAGGAATAAAAACTACAGCTAAAGAAAGGGGTAGAACGATGATGATGGTGTGGTAAAATAAAGTTAAGATGATGAGAAGTAAGCAGCTGTGGGTAAATCAGCACTGCAACTCAGTTCAAGAGATGAATCTACAGCAGTCTATCAGATGGCTACAAGCACATCTGCAAGGTAGAAGAATCTAACCTAACCCAAAGGCATGCACTGATCTTAGGGCTGTATTTTGTCCACTTGAATGGTCACAAAATATCTCAAAGATTTCATCCAGTCAATGGATTAAATCAGAACAAGAAAACAATTACAGACACTATGTGTGCAAGGCTACAAGCTCATGCATCCATAGGATCAAACAGTCTGTGAAAATCAAATGGGAACCATAAGAAATCACATACTGAATGGGGACTTAGATTCAGCTGGTCATTACTACAAAAAGGTTTGTAATGACCCAGCTCACAAGTCTGCAATCTCTACAAGATCTCAGGTCTATTCACTGAAAATGGGATTGCAAAACAAAGGAGGAGTTAGGTTTACAGCTGTCTCTCACTTGGATACAAGCACAAGTGCAGAGAAAAAGAATCTAGCTCAACCCTGTGATTCAAACCAGCCTCAGGGCTATACCCTGCCCACTTAAATGGCCACAGGCTATCCCAGAGGTTATTCTAATCACAAAGGTTGGAGATAGAACAAGAATACTACTGCTGCCACCATGGTTCAAGGGCTACAAGCTCAAGCAACCATAGGTGCATAGAACCCATACAGATTCATGTGAAAAACATAGAAAAATATAGATTAAATGGAGCATTAAACTTGGCATTTCATTGCCTAAATATGACTTACAATAATTTTCCCTCAAGGCAATAGTCTGTGCAAAACCCCAAAATAGCTCACTATATTATTACAAACCCGATTGCAAAACTGAAATAAATCTAGTTGCCATCCAAAGCTTTAGCCCAGCATTGCTGATGTGCTAAGGAAAGAAGAAAATGAAAATGAAAAAGAAAACTAAACCCTAAACCTAGCCCTAAAAATATACTTTGATCCAGCTATTTTGGATAATTTGACAAAACATATTTCAGATATTTATACAATCCATAACAGCATTGGTGTGCATTAGCCAATCAGAAATAAGATGCTTGGAGCTGCTGTCGTGGCCCTTTTGTGGCCAAGTAATTGCATTGGGATGTGTGGGACAGCTCAGCACCTTGGGATGTGTGCCCAACTGCTGTGGAATTCCAAAATTGCCCTTAAATGCTTAACTGCAGCTGCTGGAACCCGTACCTCCACAAGATGGCTTCAGCACTTTAAATCTCGAGTAGATGACAGCTTCATGCAGCTTCAAAATTTCATTCTCGAGAAGATCTCAAGCAGCTCTCGACAAGATGAAAACAACCCCTTTTAAGTGCTCGACAGGATCAAAGAGGGCTTTTTGAACTGCTCGAGCAGTTTAAATGCGACTTGAGCTGCTCAAGTGGATAACTGAACTGCTCGAGATGCATAAATGACAGCACTTTAAAGTGCTCGACAAGTTCAAATCTGTAGGGAACTACTCGAGTGGATAAAGTGAACTGCTTGACATGCTTAAAGCTTCAGGTTCTCTAGGTTTCCAGCTCGAGAGGATGCTCGAGTAGATCAATGAACTGCTTGAGTGCAACATTATAACATCAGCCACTGCTCGAGTGGATTAAATGGGCAACTCGAGTAGTTGATGAACTGCTCGAGTTACTTGGTTTGCTTCAGCAAACTACTCAAGTTCATTAGTGAACTGCTCGAGTAGTTTATGTCTTCAGCCAAGAACCACTCGAGTGGTTTAAATGTAGGCTTTAAGTATGGCTTGATAGGATCACTCAACTGCTCGAGGTGGATTGAGTATGCAGCTATGAACTGCTCGAGTTCACTTTGTCTTTACCTGTGTGGCTTAGATGTATTAAGGCAGCAACAGCTTGACATGTTTAATGGCTTGCTTCAATGCTGTAACTCCTGCTTCAACTCTTCAGGTCTCCAGCTGCTTAAATGCACTAAGGCAATAGCAACAGTAGCTGCTCAAGGTTGGAGGGATTTGGAGCTTTGAACAACAGCTTGAGAGGTTGCTCCTGCTTCAAGCCTTCATCATGCGGGACTCAATCTCAACTACTAGACATCATACAGTATTACAGCTGCTGAAGTTCTTTGAATCTTCAGCTCTATAGCCTGGTTCTCCAGCATCAGCTGCTTGTAAAGTTTAGTTATCAGCTGCTCTCATGCATTGATATATAATCTGCTGGAGTGTTTTCTGGTTTGCTGAGTGTGTTCTTTGTATAGTCTACTACAACACAACATACTCACAGCTATTTTATTTAAATCCTCTGCAGCAGCACTCCATCAACTTTGGGTTTAACCTCTCTCTCTCAGCAGGCATTCTAGGACCCCAAATGTCTGTAAAACACCCCCAATGGTGTGAACCACCATGGTGCAGTTAATGTAAACCCATCAGCTCCACAACTTAACACAAAATTCCTTCTTCTTGGCTTGAAAATGATGGATTGTAGCATTAAGCTATATTTTTCTATTATCTACACAAACACACTTAAAAGTCATTATTAACTAGCTCAAAGGTCTATTAAAGGCCAGGTTAAGGGGTGAAAAGTGGTATTTTTCAGTGCTCAACATACCCTCAAACCTAATCTTTGCTAGTCCTCGAGCAAAGGAAAAATTAAAAATAATTATTCAAAACAGTAAATGTCACTTTCGTAGGGAGCACGATTGCATTTAGCTTATGCATCAATCCTTTTAAACCCATAGGTGATCCCTAGTAGAGGAGTGAACTCTCCTGAGGGTTTTCAGCAAAGAAACCCACAAACTTCATCATTAAAATAGTTAAGTATAGTGCAGCCAATGACCAAACATATTTCAATAAATAGAGTATCATTCCACACCTATTCTTTAAAAATCATAGGAGTTTACATCAATAATACAAATAATTTAAAACTCAAATCAGCATGTGTCTTCATCACCACCATTTAGTTCACATCAAGAATACAATGTGTAAAAATCAGTATTGGGCTCACTATTAATTCAAAAATTAGGTGTGGATACTACCCCAATGAAATTAAATTTCAGACCCAATGCTCACCAGGGCTATCTCTCAACAATGAAAATTCAAGGGTCTTCACATTCTCATCAGCTCAAGATCAGTCACATACCTCAAATAGGCCTGCAGCATGAGCATAGGTATTGGATCTAAGTTTTTGACATTCTCAAGTACTTCCACCATAGATTAGACATCTCCTCATCTCCACATGACAACTCATTTCACTTTGGATCAACAAGGCCTTTTCCATGTGTTGTGATGTGGCTTATTGGTGAGGTTTATAAAGAATAAAAGGGGTAGAATGGATTCAAAAATTGAGAAATCAGTAAGGGGAGGAGGTGATTCATGACTTCACCTACTTCATTTCAGCATAACTTCATCTTCATTTGTGTTTTTCAGATCCGAAGGGGCCAACTTCTTCTCCTCTATTTACTTTTTCAAATTAAGTTCTTCTCTGAACTTCTCTTTCTTTCTCTCTTTTTATTTATACTTTTCTATTTTTTTTATTTTTTTATGAAATGCCACACATATACATTGCTACACTGCTATTTACAGTTTACTTTTCTTCTCCTTCCACCAAATGTTGAACTACTCTCAACTATCTTCAACTTCTTCTCCTTTACCTTTTGAATTCTCAGAGTGAGGGTTAGGTTGAATCAGGTCATGAGGTTTAGGTTCAAGTACTTTAGTGTTTGTTGAAGAAAAAATTAGATTTAAAGGCTCAAAGAGTGTATGCAAAGGGTAGTTGGATGGGTAGGCAATTTTAAGCTCTAACTGTCCAAATGATGGCCTTAGATCATCTCCTTAGTGTCATGAGTGCTGCCAATTAGTCTCAATTTGGGGTACCTAACTTCTAGTGAGAAGGTATTGAGTCAGTCATTCCTTAGAGCAGAAAAATTACCAAAAACACTCTTCAAAAGAAAATTGATAGGCCAAAATCTCATTGGGTATGGTCTACAATTTAACTCATGGGGTATATTTTCACCTTTTTCTCTCCTCTCTAGTTCACTAAGTACTAATTGAAAAAAAAAAATTCTTGATGTTAGCTTCATGGAGGTGTTAAAATTTTAAAATTTTCAATTTTAAAGTGTCTGCAAATTTTTTTTAATTTCCTCATTCTCACATGGGGGTGGGAATTGACTTTATTTATCTCAATTCAACCCATACTGTTGCACTAGAATTAACTATTCAACTGGCTGACCTACCCTGCCATACCCCCAAACCTAAGATAAACAGTGTCCTCACTATTTCAACAGCCATGTATAGGGACAACAGGGTGTATAACAAAAAAAATATACTAAACTACAGCCGAAAACTAAGAGAAAACTAAACTAAAAGACTACAGAAAATCATACTAAGAGAAAAAGAGAATATATACCAAATGACAACTAAGCTAATAAGGCAACTACATAAATTCCAAAAACAGCAACTATATACATCATAAATTACACTAAAAATAGCAGGTATATACAAAAAATTAACTATACTAAACACCTAAAACATAAAATTCCAAAACACAACTACCTAAAAATGATTTGAGTATGAATCTAAATTGATGGCAAATAGTTATCAACATTAATAGCACACATTTTAAAGTAAGATTCATACAAAATCAGATCACACAAACACAGCATTTACACAATAGTCCAGATGCGGGAGCATGAATGTCAGAAAATTTGGTTACCCCATCTGGATCTCAGATGAATTGGAAAGAGTTGTAATATAAAAATGAAAGGCCATACCTTTGCATTAGCATCAAACCTGAGATCTTTCAACTTAGCAGTTGCAGTTGCTTAAGAGATGCAGGGAGCAGCTCCAGCTCCACAGCAGGTGGACAGTCAACTAAAAGGCATCAAAGGGGCCTTAGATGGCTGAGGAAGGGAGCTTCCTCAATCCACACTTCAAAAACTTCAGCAAATACCTCAGCCCAAGTCTAGCAATTTGGGCAAGGTCTGCTCCACCAATGGCTGCAACTGTTTACAAATCTCATTTCCTCCATCATAGCCTTCTCCTTGGTAAGAAGGAAAATGTTCCTTAAAAACATGAGAAAATGGGGCTCAACATGGAAATTTTTTTTTCCTGTAAAATTTAAAAAAAAAAAAATTTTTTTTTTTAATGGGGCTCAAGAGCAGCACATTATTCAGCTCCTGCTACACTACATCAAGAACTCAATGCTTTCTCTCATTTGCACACCTTTTTTCATTGAAAACCTCTTGGTGCTCTACCACCTAACCAGTCCTCAAGGCATGATTGGCCCTAGCATCCTCATTGGTTGAAGAAGCTTCACCAATCATGTAATGCCCTTTGGGATTGTTCACAATTTGGCTTGGGAGCCTGCCCTCATCCCTTCTTGTCAGAGCATTTGAAATATGACCCATCTGGTCCTCTATCTTTTTTATGTTCTGACTGTGGGAATCCACAGTCTGTGATAAGGAGCTAAGGTTTTACAATGAAGACAAAACTTGCTCCTCAAAGGAGGGGGTTCAAAGTTGTGGTGGGGGCAAAGCTAATTGACCTAGCTGGGGGGACTGATGTGGGAAATACTATTTTGGTACATAACCATGAGAGAACTACTGGTTTGAATTATAGGGCAATGCCTACTGCTACTGGGTTTATGGCAAATTATCTTGTCTCCACCTCAAATTTGGGTGGTTCCTCCAAGTATACCCAGTAGGCTGCTGTCCAAATGATTAGACAACATTGGCTTGCTCATTTGCTATCTCTAGAAATGGACCAGTAGATGGACAATCAAGATGGGAGTGTGTGGGTGAGTGGCATATCAAACATGCCTCTCCAACCTGTGCAGCCATGTGGGGCTGCAACATACTCAACACTTTATCAAATTTTTTAAACAAGTTGTCCACCTTCCTCTCTAGGTTATTGTATACAGTTAATTCATACAATTTCCCAGTAGAAGTGGGTTCTTTTAAACCTCTAGCAGCTAGTTCAATGTCATTTCTTGACAAAGACTCTTGCCACATGGAGTTTTCACTTATCACATCGAATAAATCTCAAGCCTCTACATCAGTTTTGTTGAGCTATGTGCCACCACATGATGCATCAATCATAGATCTGCTTTTAGCATCTATCCCCTGGTAGAAGCCTTGCACAAGCTGCCATTTGGGGATCTGGTGGTGTGGGCACTGCCTCAATAACTCTTTAAATCTATCCCAAGCTTCATGAAATTGTTCGATTGGGAGTTGAGCAAAAGAGATAATGCTCCTCCTCAACTGGTTGGTTTTACCAATTGAGAAAATTTTAGCCAAGAATTAGCATTGCAGGTCACTCTAAGACTGTATGATGTTGGCTGGGAGCATGGTGAGCCAAGTTCTAGCCTTATCCTTTAATGGAAAAGGAAAAAGTCTCAGTTTGGTGGCTTCCCCTCCTAGACTAGCAATATTAAAGGTAGTACATAAAGCAAGAAACTGATCTATGTGCTGGTAAGGGTCTTCCTTGCTTAACCAATGAAAGCTTGGTAACATTTGGATGGTTTGAGCCTTGATCTCATAATTACCCACAGCAGTAGGGAGTTGAATGCAAGAGAGGGATGAGTATGCCCCTAGTGCATTATATTCCCTAAGAGGTCTAGGTTGCTCACCCATCTCAGTTGTTACTAAATATTCAGCAGGGGTGTGTGTTGCTGGCCTAGGACTCAAGACTCTCTCAATTTCAGGATTCAAAGGTTCTAGCTCAGGATTGAGAGACCTTCTTCTCAACATACAACACACACAGCAAAACAAGGGTAGCTTACAGCAAATAAATAAAGAAAAATACAAGCTAATACAACTGCTGGAATTTAAGACTGCAGAAATGAAACAAAAACAAGGGAGATAGAGATGCAAACTGATGCAGGAATGCCACAGCTGTAGTTAAAATCCTCTATTTGCTATTGCTCCATGCCTGCAAAAATCAAGAACTTCAGCAAGAATTTATTCAAACTCTAAAAAGGTAATAAATTTAAAACTGAAAATAAAGAAAAACTACAAAAATCCTAAAACTACAGCTGTAATTTCTACAAACACAACAAAGACACAAAAAATCTAACCAGAAAATAAAGGAAAAAATGCGAAAACAAAACAAAAATTACAACTGTAATTAATTCAAACACTACAGCTACAACGAATAAAAACTAAACTCAGATTTACTATACTTAGATCAAAACTCCCCGGCAGCGACGCCAAAAACTAATTATTGTATAATTGCTTGTTGTACTTTTATTTTTTATTAAAATGAGATGGTAAAAATATGGTGGCAAACACAAATCATAGAAGGGAGAGTGAAATAGCACAAAACAATAATTTATACACAGCCTGCAAGATACAGGGCTGTTGTAGCAAGTTTTAATAAGTAAGAGTTTGTCCCACAAGGAGTGATGATCTAAACCACAAGGGTTGTATAATAAACCTCCAGATCTAGCTACAGATCCAACAACTCTAAACCTACACTAGAAACCAAGATAAAGAGAGGGTGTTTAGGTGTCACAAACTAAACTAACCTAAAAATAGAAATAAAAACTACAGCTAAAGAAAGGGGTAGAAGGATGATGATGGTGTGGTAAAATAAAGTTAAAATGATGAGAAGTAAGCAGCTGTGGGTAAATCAGCACTGCAACTCAGTTCCAAAGATGAATCTGTAGTAGTCCATCAGATGGCTACAAGCACATTTGCAAGGTAGAAGAATCTAACCTAACCCAAATGCATGCACTAATCTTAGGGTTGTATTTTATCCACTTGAATGGTCATAAAATATCCTAGAGATTTCATCCAGTCAATGGATTAAATCAGAACAAGAAAACCATGTAAGGCTACAAGCTCATGCATCCATAGGATCAAACAGTCTGTGAAAATCAAATGGGAACCACAAGAAATCACAGGCTGAATGGGGACTTAGATTCAGTTGGTCATTGCTACAAAGAGGCCTTCAATGACCCAGCTCACAAGTTTGCAATCTCTATAAGATATCAGGTCTATTCACTGAAAATGGGATTGCAAAACAGAGGAGGAGTTGGGTTTGCAGTTCTCTCACTTGGCTACAAGCACAAGTGTAGAGAAAAAAAATCCAGCCCAACCCTGTGATTAAAACCAGCCTTAAGGTTATACCCTGCCCACTTAAATGGTCACAGGCTATCCCAGAGGTTATTCTAATTACAGAGGTTGTAGATAGAAAAAGAATACTATTGGTGCAACCATGGTTGTAGGGCTACAAGCTTAAGCAGCCATAGGTGCATAGAACCCATACAGATTCATGTGAAAAACATAGAATAAATATAGATTAAATGAAACATTAAACTTGGCATTTCATTGCCTAAAAATGACTTACAATTATTTGCCCTTAAGGCAACAGTCTGTGTAAAACCCCAAAACAGCTCACCATATCATTACAAACCTGATTACAAAACTGAAATAAACCTAGCTGCTATCCAAAGCTTTAGCCCAGCTGTAGACACCCAAATTTAGCCCAAGGCCCGATCGAAACACCTTTCGAGAGAGGTACACTTCCGAGCTTTTGATGGCATGCATGGAACCTTTAGGAATCACCTTAGAACCCCTAAAAACCCTTCCAACCCTAAGGAATCACCCTATATCCCTTAGGAACCAACCCCCAACCTTTAGAAAGCAATCCCAACCCTTAGAACCCGTCCTAAACCTAAACCTAACCTTATCAAGTAATGGATGAGGAGGGGTACATCAGGACTAGCTATGGCCTTTTACTATAATCAAATCTTACACCATTGAAAAGTAGAAATCGTCAGCTTTCCAACGGCGCAAGAATCGCCCCAATCGGAGGTATACATTAAAAGATATGGCAAATCGAGTCCGGAGGGCAAAAATGTAAGTTCATGTGGGCCCCCTAGGGATTTGGCGTAACTAATAGTTGTGCCAGTGACAACTCCTAGATTTTAAGCCTGGCGCAACTAACAGTTGCGCCAAAGTTAAAGGTGGGGCCCACCTTCACGAACCAACTTCCAGGCACTGTTTAAAACTGTTTTACTATACATTTGTCTGGCACAACTATTAGTTGCGCCAGGCATATGAACAGTAACCTCTGGATTTTGCCCTGAAAGTCATGATTAGGGTTTGACTTGTTGACCACCTTGATCTTTGATTTGTGTTTTGCTAGTTCTGTTGCATTCATTCACTACCTATTTGCAACCCTTTAGGTGGCTTAAGGCCTCACCCCATCATCCACCATTGGAGGACCTTCTCACACATCTCAAGGCTCCAAAAACCCTAGGAATCCCTATATTTGAGATTACCTAATTGCTAACCCCAATTAGCACTTAAGTGGTCTCCTAATCCACCCATTTCCTATAAATAGAGACCCCCCACCCCTTGGTTTAGGGGTTGAGAAATTTGCTTAGCTCAAAGTGAGAAGTTCTTCCTCCCTTTTGTGCACCATTTTCACTTAAATTCTAAAATCTCCCAATTTCATTTCAAGCTTGTTCTCGCATCCAAAACCCTTAGCCTAGGTGTGTGATATCCCCTAGCCTCCCTTCTCTACCTCTTAGCTTCAAGCCTTGGGAGTTAGAACCTTATTCCATACCATATAAAGCCTTCAAGAGCTCATCAAAGCAAGCCACGCAAGGCTCCCCTATGGTGCTACAAGGGCTCGAGGGCTCCGGCTCTCCCCTTTCTTCTCCTATCTCTTTTAGCTCTTCCCATCCTCCCATTTGTGTCGTTACGCTGTCGAATTTTCGATAGGAACGGAGGGGCACAAATAGGATTTAGGGCCCATTTGGGCAAGAGGAAGCTATTTTCTTTTCTTTTACTTTATTTTTGTGTTGGCCATTAGTAGATACCATGTTAAGCAGGTTGATCGGGTGCCTAACACCTTCCCAATTGATAACCGAAGCCCCTACCCAAGAGCCTTTGGTGTGGACCGGATTTAGAGTCATATTTTTAGCACTTCGGTGCTCATAAAAATAAACTAGGTTTCCCGGGACACCAAAAGCTCTGGGTGGCGACTCTATACTTTTTGCGAGCGTGCGCATCGCCGTGACAAGATCGTCAAAAATCTCACGGTTGCACATATGGCGACTCTGCTGGGGAGTAGCTAGTAGAGCTTCCCCTTGAACTAGGTCTTTTTTTCTATTTTCCTAACATTTTATTGCTATTTTTTTATTTTTATTTTTGCTATTTTTTCACTCTCCCCTCCGATTAAGTCACTTTACTTACCCCTACTTTTACGTCATTTATGAGTCTTAGCCGATTGGCGGGCCTACTTGCGTATAGTCTTTAAATTTATTTACTTTTTCGTCACTTTAAGTGCCTTAGCTGATTGACGGCCCTACTTGAGCATTGTCTTTTCATTCATTTAATTTTTCGTCATTTAAAATGCCTTAGCCGAGTAGCAAGCCTACTTGTGCACTCATTTCCCAACAGTAGATGCCAGCCCATAGTGGCGCCACGGGATCATCACCCCCGGCCTTTGAACTAAAGAAAACTTCCAAAAAAAAGAAGAAAAGCTTTGAAAAAAATAAAATTGAACCAAGTTAGGGAGCTTAATCAATTTGTTTTTTACAGGGTAGATTTTCAAAGGGTTGGGTTTAGGCACACATACAACCACCCGGATCTTAGTATGGCGGCGGCCCTTAGTGGTGATGATCCAGAAAATTCCCAGCCCACTTAGTATCTAAGAAGGCGCTTGCGCCGGAGATATATCGGGTGGGTTCCCATTCCAAAGCTTAAAACCCTTGGGGAGCGCGAGCGAGTTATACCGGACTCAAATCCTTTAGGTGCGGTGAGGAGAGAACCGATCACCAAAAAAAAATAGCTCAGTTCCCGTAGGCCTAGCTTCCATAAAAACTAAAAAAAGAGACTCATTTTGGGTGTTGGTGCCTGCTGTCATCAAATCTGAAGGAGCACTTTTTGCCTGGCACAAGTATTAGTTGCGCCAGTGTAAAAAGCAGGAATTTATAACTGGTGCAACTAATAGTTGCGCTAGCTTTAAAATCCCAAATTTTACCTTGGCACAACTAATAGTTGCGCCAGTGTAAAAAAAGGGTCCTGCTACCTGGGAGTGTGTATTAGTTGTGTCAGGTCTGTTCTGCATAGCACAGCCCGAATCTATGGCCTTTTTCACCTCCCGAGTCCACTGATCAATGCGCTTAGTGCCTTGTTTGGGCCCCGCTATCTCCGACACCCAATACGCCCCCGCCAGTCAAAAGAGGGCAACTTCTTTTTGGCTCATTTCGGGGGATCGAGTTGTTTGCCTCGATTTTCATGTCTTTAATATATCGAAGGTTCTCCTTCGATTCTTTCGAATTGCATTGGAGTCGTTGCCGCGGGTCTTGAATTAGGGTACGAGAGCCACCCGAAAAGAGAATTTCAAGGCCTCGGAATCTTTGTTTTTTCAAAAACTTTTTCCAAAAATTAAAAAAATAAATAAATAAAGCAAATCAAAACCCAAAAAAAAATAGTTTGTGGTGCCGGCACAACGGCATCATCTTGTCCCCCGCTATCCCGTAGAGGAAAGAGGAGGGTTTTTGGGCCTTATCTAAGGCACCCTTACCCAACCCGTTCCCGTAGAATGTCGTGGGTAGTGGACCCGGCTTACGTCGATCCCGACTCATCCCCGCCACATTCTCCAACCCACTCCCATTCGGGAGAAGTTTTTTCCACCATCCCCCTCACCCAACCCCCCTTTACTATCACCCATTTACGCCCCATTTTTCCAACCACTACCACCCAAAATATCCAAAATCACCCCCCCCCCCCCATTCCCCATCTTTTGCCCAAACTATGCCCATTCTCCCTCCCATATCCATGCCCAATCCAACACCTTTCCCATCCACATTCATGACAAACTGTTGGGCTATTTTAGATGCTTGCTGCTAACTTTATTGAAGACAGTGATACGAATGTGTTAGTGAAAATAAATCAAAGGTGGATTGAAAAATACAAAGCAGCAAGTCTAAAAATACACAGACCTGTAAGATACAGGGCCTGTTGTAGCAAGTTTTGATAAGTAAGAGTTTGTCCCACAAGGAAAATGGTCTAAAGCTCCAAGGGAGCCATCTTTAGTAGGCCCTCCAGATTTGACTACAGATCTGGCAATCCTAAATGGAAGGAGATTTAAGGTCACTATTGTTTAAATCCTATGGTAACCTAATGCCTAAACTATAGAAATGATTGAGAAGAATGATGGAGTGTGAGAAAATAAATATAAAAAGGGTGAGAAGTAGGCTATTAGGTACAGATCTGATGGGTTTTATAACCCAGACTCAGATCTGCTGCTATAGAAGTCCTGTCCAATGGCTACATTATCACCAAAGAGGAGAAAGGATCCAACTCACCCTTGTGGCATGATCCAATCCCTTATGGCTATAACTTGTCCACTCAAATGTTCACAGACTATCCAAGAGGGGAACCACAGTCCATAGATGGGTCAGAACATGTTTATCATTATAGGCACTACTTCATCCAGGCTACCTGCTCATGAATTCATAAGAACCTCAACCTCTAAAGTTCTCTGTGTGGGGCATAGGCCTGCAATGTACAGTAGCCTGGACACACAGGACCAGCAAGAGTTTGAGTATTAGCTTTAGATCTAGTTGTTCACTGCTTTAGAGAGACAACAGTGATCCAATCACAAGCCTACAATCTCTACAGCCAAATCAGATATGCCATCTGATGGTGGGTCTACACAAATACAGGGGAGTCTGTCTCTGCACAATCTCTCACAGGGCTACAAGCACAAGTGCAGAGAAGAAGAATCGGTCTTAGATCTGTGGATTGGCCTCACCCTAGGGCTATAACCTGTCCACTCAAATGGTCACAGACTATCCACAGAGGCTATCCTCCTCACAGAGGTCTGAGACAGAACAAGTAGATTGCTACCACCACCATGTTCACAAGGCTACCAGCTCAGGCTCCCATGGGGATTCAGATTTAGTGGATCCTGTAGTGGGGCATAGGCCTGCAATGTGCCTAACGTGGACACACAGGTCACTTGGATCTAAATAAATCCTTAAAAACAATCCTCCATTGCTTACAATACAACTTAACAATGGAGGATCTCCAGGCAGTAGCCTTGTACAGAACAACCCTCAAACATCAATCCCATACATGCATAAGATCCTATTATGAAACTTCATTCAGATCGTTTCAAATAGACATACAAAGGCATAGCCAGCAAATGTTGGACTATAGAGAGAAGAAAAAGGAAATAGATACTGCCTAAATCCTAACCTTAGCCTACTGAAACTCTACAGCTGATTCAAGAAGATAGGACAAATTATGTCCCCCTAAACCTAAACTAAGCTTAGGCTTATATAGCAGTCGGCTGTGGGAGCATTAGGGTTAGGAAAACCCTAATTTTATCGATACGATCGTGGCCCATTTCTATTCCTTGGATGCCTCGGGCCGTGTGCACAGAAATTATTGCATTAGAGTGCGCGCCCTAGTTGCTGGAAGTTCCCAGACTACCCCTGTAGAAGTGGGGAGAAGTTAAGATCCCAAGCCTTACTAGGTAGCAAGAGTTTCCAGGTCTTGTAGCATGATAGAGTTGTCGTCGCGGGATTGAATTGACTTGAAGCTCTTGCAGTCGTGGGATAGATACTTTGGTCATCGCGGGATTGCTCTTTCCATTTGAGTGGCGCGAGAATCGCGCGCGCAGTTGATTTCTTGGTGAATCTCACGGGGATCCTCACGACGAAGCAATTTCATCGTCCATTTGGATTACGCGAGTGGTCCCTGAAGATCTGCATCCTGCGGCCACTGCGCGCAGGAATGCCTGGAGCTCTCTCTCCTCAGTGAATCACGCAAAGGTTAAATGCTCCTCTCTTGAGCTGCGCAAGCGCTTATAACTGAGCCTCGCGAGAACTGCGCGAAGTCTTCTTTCTGGGCCCTTCTGTTATTAATCTACGCGAGAACAGTGCGACCAGTTGGTGTGCTGCCTTCAGAAACCCGCGACAACTGTGTGAAGCATTTTTCTCTGAAACTATTGAACCCTACGACATCTGCCTAAGCTGCAACTAATTCTCTGTCTGGGTCTAACTTCCTTTCTTCTGAGGAACTTTTGGGGCAAAAGTAGGCTTCTTGGCATGGTTAGGGCTTTATCTGCAGTTGCTGCTTATTACCTATAAAATGGGCTTAACACACATTTATTAAATGACTAAGGGTCTAACAGAGATTAAGTTAAGGGGTGAAAAGTGGTACTTTTTAGGTCTTAACACAAACCCAACCCCATTTTCCCAATTCACATCCATGCCCCATTTTCCACCCTCCCCGTATAGGCCCAATCCACCCTCATTTACCTATGTCACCTCCACCCTATTCGACCCCCCACAAGTCTCCCCATCTACCCGGGTCATGCCCATTTTTACTGGGGCCATGCCCGATTTTTCCCAAACACCCATACTTTACCCTCCATCACCCTTAAACATCCCCAATCCATCCCCCTTTGCCAATGCCTCACCCCATTCCTTCAATCCATCCCATGTCCCATCACTTACCATGCTCAATTTTTCCTCCACATCCACCCCATCTATACCCAATAATCCCTTAAACCCACCACCCACATTCGATCCTTCTTCCATCACCATGATGGAGGAGATATTCCAAACCTATTCCTTATGGAAGGCTTCCCAAAATACCTCCCCTCATCCACACCACACATCCATGAACCCATCCCATACCTTAGCCAACTTCCATGCTTCACTCCCCATGACCCCCATCAACCCCCCATAATTCACACCATCCAAAACCATCTCCCACATGCCCCAAGGCCCATTGGCCCATAACCCCACCGCCCATGATCTCCAAGGCCCAATGGCCCAACACCCTATCACCCATATGCAAGGGCCCATGGCCCAAACCCATCAAGGGCCCATGGCCCAAAACTATCAAGGGCCCATGGCCCATACCCCTCAAAATCCAGTGGGCCAGATCTACATACCCCAAGGGCCCATTGCCCAAACCCATACCCAAGGGCCCATGGCCCATACCCCTCAAAACCCAGTGGGCCAGGCCCACATACCCCAAGGGTCCATTGCCCAAACCCTTACCCAAGGGCCCATGGCCCAACCCCATCTAGGGAGCCTAAACCCATTTGACCCAAGCCCAAACCCTCTAAGGGCCCATGGCCCATACCCACCAATGGCCCATGGCCCAAGCCCTCCAAAGCCCAATGGGCCATACCCATCAAGGCCTAATAGGCCAAGATCCCCCAAATCCCATGCCCTTTACCCAAACCCAACCTGATCAAGGCCTTGTGGCCCAAACCTACCCCGGACCCATGGCCCAAGCCCAAACCTCTTACCCACCACAATACCCCTAAAACTTCACTCACCCCCAACCTTCACAACCGAGTCAAACCCATGTCGTACCTCAAACCCAATTTTCCCATGGCCCCATACCCTAAGACCATATCCAAACCTTCTCCCATATTCAATGGCCCCATCAGGCCCCACCCCTAAACCAAACCACTACTCATCCCATCACCCCACAACACCTCCCCGACATTCAAGGGGCTCACCCTTAATAGTGGTCACTGCCCCGACATTCAAGGGGCTCACCCAACCCACATCCAATCCAATCCCATCCAGTTCATGCAACAATAGTATGAGAACACCGTCCTCACTGCACCCTACATAGATCAGCAGTATGAGGAGGACGAGATCAGAAATAGTGGTGCATATGTCGGGGCAGTGACCACTATTAATCCTCCACTGATAGCAATCCCACCCCCAATAGCACAGAGCGAGTCCCGACCGGCTATTGAAAAAATGGCCCCCATGTCTAAAGAATCAGAACAGTTAAGGGAGCAACTAGACAAAATCCAGAAATAATTGTTAAAGATGGGTGGTGCTGAAATCCATGCGACAGATTTGACAGATTTGTATATGTTTGTCGAGGTCCCCCTACCACCCAAATTTAAAATGTCAGTATTCGACAAGTACAATGGCACGGGCAACCCGATTGCACACCTCAAGTCCTATTTTGGGGACATGTGCCAGTATGGGGGGACGAGAGACTGCTAATAAAAGTCTTTAAGAAAAGTTTGACCGGACCGGTCCTAAGGTGGTTCATATCTCTTGAACCATCCATGATGAAGACATGGAAGGATTTGACGCATTTATTCCAGGAACAGTATGTCTACAATACTGATATTGAACCGCACAAGTCTGATTTGGCCCGTTTGAAACAGAATCCCAACAAGACCTTCGGCGACTATTTGGGGCGTTACAGAGCACTGACCGCTCAAGTCAGAAATAGAATACCAGACGATGAGCAGATAGAGATGATTTCAAAGAACACTCTATCAGTGATTTCCAATTTTCTTGTATACCAACAGCAGTCCAGTTTTGCTGATTTGGTAAGGAACGCCAACCGCTGTGAGGATGCCATAAGGGAAGGGTGGTTGAGTAAGAATGCTTCAGGGGGACCTAGCAGGGTTAGGAGGTTTACTGAGCAAAAGAATGATAGGAGAGGTACAAAATGTTGCAAACACCCAGCCCAGCAATAACAATGTAGCCCCGTTCTAATTCCAAGTAGTGCAACCTGCTCCCGTCAGGACAGGGCCAATACAAAGAGCAAGGAATGGGCAGGGAATGCAAATGACCCCAGAGAGGAGAGCCCGTTATGATCGAGTTTTTACCCCTTGGGGCAATCCCTGAGTGTACTTTTGCCATTATTAATTAAAAAGGGTTCAATAACTGTTCACCAATCATGACCTCCTCCCAATCCGATTCTATATAATTTTGACCTCAATACTCATTGTAATTTCCATCAGGGTCCAGGTCGCCCGACCGATCGTTGCTTCCCATTGAAGCACACAATCCAAGATTTGATTGATGCCGAAAAAATCATTCCACCTGCACCTTCTCAGCATGCGAATATTCACCAGGTGCCACTACCCCCACATCCTACCGGAGGAGTAGGTCCCAAACCCACCGTCAGAATGGTAGAAAATGAAGGGGAGTTTGAGTTTGACCCATCCAATTACATCAGTGATCGGGAGTGTTATGTGGCACCGTTGTCAAGGAATATTGAAGAAAGGAACATCGAGGTAATTGAACCCCTGAATTTGTTAGATTATTTCCCCAACCCGACTTCTCAAATTGAACCCTTGGATCTCAGGGCATACTTTTCATCACACACCCCCATCAATTATGTTCACATAAATGCATATCAGCCATACACCACCACCCCCGTCAATTACCCAAAATGCCATCAGGCCCCCAATCCTACACCCACACTCGTCAGTTATCCATGGCCTGCGCCCACCTCATTACCCTCAGTTCAGCCACCTGCAAACTCCACCACCCTGGTCAATTACCTAATGGCCCATCAAACCCCCGATCCCCCGCCAGCACCTACCAGCTATCAGTGGCCTTCTTTTGCCTCCTTCCCCCTAGTACCACCATCCTCAAGCTTCACCATCCCCATTCGGCCCAATTTTGCCACCCGCCCATCCATCACTGAGATAAGCCAGGTCTTACCTACCCTCCCAAAGCCATCAGTACATGCACTTCAGGTGCCAACGGCCATACCATTCTAGCTCTCAAGACCAAGCTATGACCCTCATCAGGTCCCACTAAGCTACGAGCAAACAGATGTCAATGCCGGTTGCAGCAGCAGGGAGGGGGCCGTGGACTTCGTCACTAGGTCGGGGAGAATCTCGAAACAGCCCGAGGCAATAACAGCAATAACTGCAATAGCACAAGCACTAACACGGCCAAAGGGGAAGAAGGACAGTGCAGTCCACTCGTTTGAGAAGATGAGTCGGGAGCACATTCTCGAGACTCAATTAAGAAGGTTGCCAGCCCATGTTACTATCTGGGATCTTTTGATGACGTCCCCACTCCATTTCCAAGCTCTAATGGGGGCATTAAAGAATGCCCATGTGTCCCAACAAGTGAGCCCAGACGAGGTTGGGCAAATAATCGGACGGGTGATGGCACCCAATGCCATTTCATTTTCAGACGCAGATCTACCTGAAGAGGGAAACAGTCATGCTAAATCCCTTAATATTATTGTTGAATCAGGGAACATGATAATTCCCTTGGTTCTAATTGATAACGAGTCGGCTCTGAATGTGTGCCCATTGAGGACTGCCACTAAGATTAGCGTGGACCCCTGTATGCTAAGGCCGACAATGACTAGGATTAGTAATTGGGCCCATGACCTTCTATATACCCTTTCAAGTGATGGATATCAAATCTTCTTTTAATTTACTGATAGGACGCCCCTGGTTGCATGAGGTTGGGGCGATATCTTCTACCCTCCATCAAAAACTAAAATTCATATCCGAGCAGAAGGTGATCACCATCATTGGTAAAGGGCATGACGACAAAGACAAGGTCACCCATAGCATTGAAAATCCTAGGGTAGTGGATGTGCCACACACTGAGGAAGACATCGACCTCCATAGTTTCGAGTATGAGGTGTTAGTAGTAGGCCCGGAACCCCCGAGAAACATCACTCCCACAATCGGCGGCGAAATGGAAGCAGCGGTGGCCATGTTCCAAAATTAGGGCTATCAGACAGGCAGAGGGCTTGGGTCTAGATTATAGGGCAAAAGAGAGCCAGTTATTGCCAAGGGATAGAAAGTAAGATTTGGGCTAGGTTACAAGCCCACAGAGGAAGAGGTTCGAGAGGTTAAAGAGAAAGCCAGGGTCGCTGCAGCTGCAAGAGCTCGAGGAATCAATATAGAAGAGAAACCTCGCCCTAAGTCGCACATCAGGTAATCTTTTGTCAGTGTTGGGGTCATAAAGATCGATCGAAATGGGGTAACCCATTTGACCCCACACAAACCCACAGCCCCAATACATCCCACCAATCCCCGGATCTTCCTTCCCAGCCTGGAAATAGATTTGGTTGTGTTGTCCCTCTTCGAGGAACGATGGCCAGTACCTGAACAAACACCCCCTGTGGTAAATCACCATAAAACAGTATTAACATTTGAGGACATCATCTCGGACAAATTGAAGATAAATATGATGGAGGCTGACTCCAATAAGTCATATCAGTCAGCACCCTCCATCCCAACAGGGAGTGGCCCCTCAGGTACGCAACTGAGCATCTTTGCCCCAAACTCTGGAAGCAGGGAGTGGCCTAAAGTTTGGCACATGTTTCCTAAAAAAAAAATAACCTATAAAAAGTAAGATAAGCCCTTGGCAGGCAATACCTTATATATATAGCAACCCGCCTTGCCAAGGGTCCGTCTCTGAAGAAACCAAAAATCTCAAAAACATGGAAAAAATACAAAATCCCAAAAATATTGAAAAAATCCAAAGTCCAAAAATATCATCATTTAAAATTCCAGAAAAAGTCTCACAAAAGGATGCCTTAATCGAAATACCCGTCCCACGTAAAATCGACCCCTTCCCTGTAGAAATACAGGAAGAGGTAGGTGTTACAAGTCTGGACGAGGATAGTCCTTTAGAAAAGCTCCCCAATGAGCTCCTTAACCAGTTCGCTGACTTTGAGCATGGCCCTACCCCCATTATTGAGGAAACTGAAGACGTCAATTTAGGGACTTAGGAGATTCCCAGAATAACCAAAATCGGAATGTCGCTATCTCCTGAAGAAAGGAAAAACATGATCGACTTCCTTCGATCATACCAAGACATTTTTGCCTGGTCGTACAAGGACATGCCTGGTCTAGACACCGATTTGGTCGAGCATGACTTACCTCTCTGCCCCGATATGAAGCCAGTTAAGCAAAAGCTAAGACATGTCCGACCTGAGTGGATGTTGAAAGTCAAAGATGAAGTCATCAAGCAGTATGACACGTGGTTCCTCATGGTATCCAAGTACCCACAGTGGCTAGCCAATATTGTGCCGATGCCAAAGAAGGATGGAAAGGTCTGCATGTGTATCGATTTCTGTAATTTGGACAGGGCGAGCCTGAAGGATGATTTCCCACTGCCACACATCAACATCTTAGTCGATAACACTGCTAAGTATGGGATGCTTTCATTTATGGATGGATTCTTAAGATACAATCAGATAAAGATGGCAGAAGCTGATCGAGAGAAGACTGCATTCATTACTCCATGGGGAACCTTTTGCTATCGAGTCATGCCATTTGGCCTAAAGAATGCCAGTGCAACATACTAGAGAGTTATGACCGCACTGTTTCACGACATGATGCACCGAGAGATTGAGATGTACGTCGATGATATGATAGCCAAGTCACCGGAGAGAGGCGATCACTTGGTAAACCTTCAGAAGCTGTTTGAGAGACTGAGGAAGTACAGGTTGCATCTAAACCCACAGAAGTGTGCATTTGGTGCTATGTTCAGAAAGCTGTTAGGGTTCATCATCACAGCAGAGGGATCGAGGTCAACCCAATTAAAGTCAAAGCTATGACTGAGATGCCACCACCATCTATCGAGAAAGAAGTCAGAGGGTTCCTGGGCAGAATATAATATATCAGTCGGTTCATTACACAACTAACTCCATTCTGCACGCCGATCTTCAAGCTACTAAGGAAGAACTCGCCCATTGAATGGAACAATGACTGTTAGGCAGCGTTCGATAAAATCGAAAGTTACCTCCTTAACCCACCTGTTTTGGTACCACCTGCGCCAGGGAGACCACTCTTAATGTATCTCTCCACGACAGAGTTCTCAATGGGATGCGTCTTAGGTCAGCATGACGAGACGGGAAGAAGAGAGCAGGCCATCTACTATTTGAGCAAGAAATTTACTGATATGAAACACGCTATTCTCATCTGGAGAAAGCGTGCCTGGCTCTTGTATGGGCTACTCAGAGGCTCCGCCATTACTTACTATCTCAGGCCGTACTACTCCTAGCCCGCATGGACCCACTAAAATACCTATTCGAGAAGTCGGCTCTTACTGGGCGAACTGCATGATAGCAGTTGTTATTATCTGAATTTGAATTCACGTATGTCACTCAGAAGTCAATTAAAGGGCAAGCACTCGCCGATCATCTCGCCGACAATCCTTTGCCGGACTATGAGCCTTTGAGAACTGAGTTCCTCGATGAAGACATCCTGTTCATGATGGAAGACGATACTGAAGAAGTAGAGGAATCGTGGGTAATGCACTTTGACGGGGCAGCAAATGCTGAGGGTCAGGGAGTTGGCGCCATTCTGATTTTGCCAAAGGGATCCCACGTACCCATCTCTATCAAGCTCAACTTTCCTTGCACAAATAACATGGCTGAATATGAAGCTTGTGTCGCTGGCCAGCAGGCAGCTCTCGATCTAAATATGACTCACCTTCGAGTGCTTAGTGATTCACACATAATCATATGCCAGACGAATAGTGACTGGAAAACGAAAGACGAGAAACTGATCCCCTATCATGAACACCTCGAGGATCTTATAGCTTGCTTCCAAGACGTGACATTCTCATATGTCCCCCGGATAAGGAACCGTTTTGCCAATGCACTAGCAACTTTAGCGTCAATGATAGAAATCCCTTATGGTGCTGAGATGAAGCCGATCATGATCGAGCAGAGAACTGAGCTAGCCTTCTGCCTATAGATTGAGGAACCTACAAAGCCTGATGACGAGTCACCTTGGTTCTCAGATATCATGAATTTCCTTGAGACCCTAACTTTCCCTGAGGGTACATCCAAGATGGACCGACGAACCATTCAACGTCTAGCGGTAGGCTACGTCATTTGCTGGGAATGCCTTTACAAGCTATCCTATAATAATGTTTTACTTAGGTGCCTAGCTGAAAGTGAAGCCATCAATATCATGAAGGAGATCCATGAGGGAGTATGCGGAGCCCACATTAGCGGTCACATGCTTGCTAAGAAAATTCTACGGCAGGGATGATTTTGAACCGTTATGGAATCAGATTGTTGCAAATATGTTCAAAAATAATACACGTGTTAGGAACACTCCAATATGATACATGCTCCTGCCATCGATCTACACTACATGACCACTCCTTGGTCATTTGCTACCTGGGGCCTTGACGTCGTCGGAATGATTAGCCCAAAAGCATCAAATGGGCATCAGTTCATCCTCATCGCCATTGAATATTTTATCAAGTGGGTAAAAGCAGCATCATACGCCAACATCAAGGCCAGTCACGTCCAGAAGTTTCTCAAGAACAATATTGTGTGCCAATTTGGAGACCCAAAGATATCATCACAGATAATGACACCAACTTTGCGAATAAGTGCATCCGAGCCTTCTACGAGCAATACAAAATCAAGCACCATCACTTGTCACCTTATCGGCCTCAAACTAATGGAGCCGTGGAAGCTACGAACAAGACGATCATCCGCATCCTAGAGAAGATGGTCATCACTTACCGAGATTGGAGCGAAATACTGTCGTTTGATTTGTGGGCCTACAGAACGTCAATCCGTACTGCTACAAGGGCAACACCATTCTCCCTTGTGTATGGAACCGAGGTTGTCCTATCAATAGAGGTTGAAGTACCCTCGCTTCGAATCCTTATGGAATCAGGCTTACCCGAAGTAGAGAAGGAGAGATACCACTTCGAACAATTGAACTTATTAGACGAGAAGAGACTCCTAGCCATGTGCCATACTCAAGTCTACCAGGGGCGAATCGCACGCGCTTATAATAAACGTGTCAGCGATCGAGATCTAAAGTTAGGAGACACTGTACTGAAGAAGATCTTCCCATCCCTCCACTCCGATCCGAGAGAAAAGTTCAAGCCAAACTAGGAAGGACCTTATGTTGTCCGAGAAGTGCTACTAGGATACGCCATTCGCCTCGCCACCATGGACGAAGATCATCTTCCTGAGCCCATCAATGCTGGATACATCCGACGGTTCTACTCTTAGTCTATCGCGATAAGGTAAGTATTGGTGAAACAGATACATGACTGCTTAAGAACTACTCAAAAGAGGCCATCATTCCAAACACAGTAGCCAAAAAGCATCCCTAAAAATAATGATATCCTTTGCTACCCCATTTGAGCCTGGGCCTTTCTTTCAATAAACCCCTTCCCGCAAAAAAAAATGTGTGTACATATACAAAAAGGGGGAAGTAAAGTTACCATCAAAATCCAAAAAAATGAGAAAAGTAAAACCTCAAAAAGAGATTGCCTGAAATGGAGCAAAAAGAACAAAAAAAATGTGTTGAAGAATCACGAGGCATGTACAGTAAAAACCCCCAAGGGAAAAAGTACGTTGAGAAAACTAAAGCAGTATTAAGAAAACCCTTTTAGCCTAGCATACCTTCAAATCCTAACCTAACCCATGGCCAAGCTACACCCGAAGAAATCCCTCTTTTAGGTTTACAAGCAGTCATAATATCTGTTAAGTCAACACAAGCTGAGTTGTGAGACGACACCAGAACCCCATCCAGCCGGTTATGATGGAATCGACGCCTATGTTGTGGCTATTGAAAAAAGAAATGAAGAAAAAATAAAAATAAAAAAATATATAAGCTCAAAGCAAGATGGACATGGTGAAAACCCGAAAGGGCGCTACGGGTAAAAACAGCAAGTTTATGCGGACTAGGTGAAAACCCGAAAAGGCGCTTGGGGTAAGAGAGCTAAGCCCATGGACGTGGTGAGAACCCAAAAGGGCGCCACGGATAGAAAAAGGAGATAAATAAAAATATAAAATATAAAATATAAAATATAAAAAAGGTTTGCACTGATTGAGAAGATTGATGCTTGAGAAGCCCTCTTGGTTACTCTCTTTGATACCCTTTTTTCGGCTGGGCCGCTCATGCTAGTTCAAGACGGGTCCCGACCAGAATTGTCTTTGTGAAATTGCTTTGTCAAACGTATGACTTAAGGTAAGGAGAAAGGTTTGACTCAATCCAAAGGGATTAACATTCCGACCTTGGTAAAATCTGGAAACTCACTCAGGTTCGACTGCATAAAAGAGTTCGACTATGCTCAAAATGAGACCCGTGACTCCGTCTCACTGTCAAGGCATCAAAAAAAAAAGCCAAAAATAAAAAAATAAAATAAAATCCAAATACCAAAAAATGTGCATATATTTCTACTCATTTCCATGTACATATTTCGAGCATCATATTTCAATCTCAAAAATGAAGAAAAATAACAAAAAATCTCTGAAAACAAAAATCCAAAAATTATTTTGAAATTAAAAAAGTGTAGGTAAAAATTTACTTCTCCTTCTGTTATTTAGGTGCATTTTCTTTATATATGTATAAACAAAAAAAAAAGACTAACGTTTTCTTAAGAATGTGCAGGAACATCAAAATGGTCCGAAGCCTCGAAGCCGGCAACCTCTTGGCGATGGACAAATTAGATGAAGCACCTCACCATCGACATCAGGTTTATTCAAAAAAAAAAGAGAGAAAAAAGAAAATCATTGTGAAAAAATAATAATAATAATAAATAAATAAATAAAATTATAAATCTGTGAACTTTTTATGCACAGTTATGCACTCGCGTATTTTCGATGCGGTAAAATATTAATATTTTACCGGCAATGCAGCTATGCAAAATTAATGTCCTAGGTCTAAGGTTCGTCTTGGATCCATGGATCCTATTTGGGCGACGGTGTCAATTTCGATCAAACAATCAATGCTTGGATCAAATTGATTCCACTGCTATATCTTTGTCCTAACCGCTCCATATTTTGGTTTCAGGTGAACTTGAGTGCCTTGTACTTCAAGTTCTTCACATGATATTTTCAGAGGTGTAGACTCTTGGTCTGCACTGTTCGGGTGAGCGCCCTACGGGGTTTGAGGTCTGGATAACTCCTTCCTCTAAAAGATCCATTGTTGGATTGATTCCAACCTATCATATACGAAACTACGTCAGATAAATATATGCAAACATGCATGCAAAAGGGCTCATTCCCTTTATTTTTCTGCAGGCTTAAAACCTGTATTGGCAGCGGTATCCCTGTAAAGTGTATGCCATGCGTCTGGGTATCTGTATGATGGTCATTTATTCCCGTAAATTATACCCGGGCAGGTCCGGGTCGGGGCTTCCATCGCCTTTGCTGCTTATCGCCCCTAATGGGTGTATGTTTATGCATAGTTGTTCATTAGTAACTTCCTTGATGACAGAGGCCAAGATTGAGTATCCTTTGGTGGACACCCAATTCTGACCCGGCCTTTTCGATATCACATGAACTTGAGTACGTTGGCTTCAGTTTCGTCGTAAACAATTGCGGGGGCATGGGCTCTTGGTATGCGTTGTCTGGGCGTGCGCCTCCCAGGGTTTGAGGTCCAGAAATGCTTGTTTAAAAAAAAAAAAAAAGGAAAAAGCAATCTTTAAAAAAAGAAAAAAGAGAAGAATAAATTTTTGTTTTCCCACAGAGCTAAGCACAAGCATAAGGCGGTAAAATGACAATATTTTATCAGCAATGCAGTTGTGCCATATTAAAGTCCCGAGTCGGAGGTTCGCCTCGGATCTTTAGGTCTTACTTTAAGGTAGGAGCAACGGTGTTGGTCCCGATTAAACAGTCAATGTTTCGATCGAGTCAACCCCACTGCTAAATTTTGGCAATGAGCGCCTTGTTTTGGATCCATATGAACTTAAGTATCTTAAGCTTCAGATTCTCCATTGAAAAAGATATCGTTGGTTGAGACCAACCTGTCGAGAATGAGATTACGTATCAATCAAACAATGTGCAACCATGCATTCAGAAGGGTTCATTTTCCTTTTATTTTTTGCAGGCTTAAAACCTGTATGAGTAGCGGTATCCCTATAAAGTGTACGCCATGTGTCTGGGTATTCGTATAATGGTCGTTTGTCCCCGTAAATTATACCCGAGCGGGTCCGGGTCGGGGCTTCCATCGCCTTTGTTATTGCTTACTGCCCTTGATGGGTGCATGATTATATATAGTTAATTGATGCTTATGATTATTGTCAGCAGAAATCAAGATTGGATGTCCCTTTTGAGAGATGCCCAATGTTTGGTTGGATCTGTTCAAGGTAGTTGAAGCCGGATGCTCTAGGTCATGTTTTTAAAAATGGCACGTACTCCCAAAAAGCATTGCGACGTCTATTCGCTTCGCTCGGATAGTCATGCTAAATAATCTTCAGGATCGATGGGTTCGCCCAAGACCTCGAACCCTGCTTTTAGCAGGGACACCCACGAACAGTCAGATGGGGCAATCAAATGCCTCGTATGATTGGACACAAACTGTAGAGCCTTATGTATGTTTACTTCGCGCCTATCTTTGAATGTAGGTCGATCACCCCTCTTACTCACGAAGCTATTGCATCTAGAATAAATTTTAAACATCAAATACCTTTAAAATCATCCCGAGAAGCGAATGTCTTTCCCGACTATTGGGAGTTTACAACTCATTCCACCACGGTTATGCCCAGTAATGTCGCTAAGCGCTTGGGAACCGATTACCTCGAGAAACGAATGTTTAGCCTGACATCCAGGGCTTTCATTTTCTCACCATGTTACTCGTTTGATGTTTAAAGTTTGTCCTGAATACAGCGGACCCATCAATAATGCCTTGGGCCTCTTCGAATGTCTCTTTTCTTTAGCATTCGATCATTAGTGATCAGATACCAAAAAGGGGCATCTATAGACACCCAAATTTGGCCCAAGGCCCGATCGAAATACCTTTCGAGAGAGGTGCACTTCTGAGCTTTTGATGGCATGCATGGAACCTTTAGGAATCACCTTAGAACCCCTAAGAACCCTTCCAAACCCTTAGGAATCACCCTAGATCCCTTAGGAACCCACCCCAAACCTTTAGAAATCAATCCCAACCCTTAGAACCTATCCTAAACCTAAACCTAACCTTATCAAGAAATGGATGAGGAGAGGCATATCGGGACTATCTACGGCCTTCTATTATGATCGAATCTTACACCATTGAAAAGTAAAAGTCATCAGCTTTCCAACAGTCCAAGAATTGCCCCAATCGAAGGTATACATCAAAAGATATGGCAAACCAAGCCCGGAGGGCAGAAATGTAAGTTCATGTGGGCCCCCTTAGGGATTTGGAGCAACTATTAGTTGCGCCAGTTATAATTTTGCCTGGCGCAACTAATTACGCCAGGCCAATTCTCCTAGATTTTAAGCCTGACGCAACTAATAGTTGCGCCAAGGTTAAAGGTGGGGCCCACCCTTGCGAACCAACTTTCAGGCACTGTTTAAAACTATTTTACTGTACATTTGTCTGGCGCAAGTATTAGTTACACCAGGCATATGAATAGTAACCTCTGGATTTTTTCCTAAAAATGGTGATTAGGGTTTGACTTGTTGACCACCTTGATCCTTGGGTTATGTTTTACTAGTTCTATTGCACCCATTCACTACCTATTTGTAACCCTTTAAGTGGTTTAAGGCCTCACCCCATCATCCACCATTGGAGGACCTTCTCACACATCTCAAGGCTCCAAAAATTCTAGAAATCCTTAGATTTGAGATTACCTAATTGCTAACCCCAATTAGCACTTAAGTGATCTCCTAATCCACCCATTTCCTATAAATAGAGACCCCCACCCCTTAGTTTAGGGGTTGAGAAATTTGCTTAAGAGAGAAAGAGCTCAAAGTGAGAAGTTGTTCCTCCCTTTTGTGCACCATTTTCACCTAAATCTCAGAATCTCCCAACCTCATTTCAAGCTTGTACTTGCATCCAAAACCCTTAGCCTAGGTGTGTGTGATCCCCTAGCCTCCCTTCTCTACCCTTAGCTTCAAGTCTTAGGAGTTAGAACCCTATTCCATACCATACAAAGCCTTCAGGAGCTTATCAAAGCAAGCCACGCAAGGCTCCCCTATGGTGCTACAAGGGCCTGAGGGCTCTGGCTCTCCCCTTTCTTCTCCTGTCTCTTTTATCTCTTCCCATCCTCCCATTTGTGTCGTTACGCCGCCAAATTTTCAGTAGGAACGGAGGGGCACAAATAGGATTTAGGGCCCATTTGGGTAAGAGGAAGCCATTTTCTTTTCTTTTACTTTATTTTTGTGTTGGCCATTAGTAGAGACCGCATTAAGCAGGTTGATCGGGTGCCTAGCACCTTCCCGATCGATAACCGAAGGCCCTACCCAAGAGCCTTTGGTGTGGACCAGATTCAGAGTCATATTTTTAGCACTTCGGTGCTCATAAAAATAAACTAGATTTCGCAGGACACCAAAAGCTCCGGGTAGCGTCTCTATAATTTTTTGCAAGCGAGTGCATCGCCGTGACGGGATCGTCAAAAATCCCACGGTTGCACATCAGCATTGCTGTTGTGCTAAGGAAAGAAGAAAAAGAAAATGAAAAAGAAAACTAGCCCTAAAAATATACTTTGATCCAGCTATTCTGGATAATTTGACAAAATAGATTTCAGATATTTATACAATCCATAACAGCATTGGTGTGCATTAGCCAATCAGAAATAAGAAGCTCGGAGTTGCTGTTGTGGCCCTTTTGTAGCCAAGTTATTACATTGGGATGTGTGGGCTATCTTAGTGCCTTGGGATGTGTGCCCTAACTGCTGTGGAATCCTAAAAATGCCCTTGAATGCTTGACTGTAGTTGTTGGACCCGTGCCTCGACAAGATGGCTTCAACACTTTAAATCTCGAGTAGATGACAGCTTCAGGCAGCTTCAGAATTTAATTCTCGGGAAGCTCTCAACAAGATGAAAATAACCCCTTTTAAGTGCTCGACAGGATCAGAGAGGGCTTTTTGAACTGCTCGAGCAGTTTAAATGCAGCTTGAGCTGCTCAAGTGGATAACTGAACTGCTCGAGATGCATAAATGACAACACTTTAAAGTGCTCAACAGGTTCAAATCTGCAGGGAACTACTCGAGTGGATAAAGTGAACTACTCAACATGCTTAAAGCTTCAGATTCTCCAGGTTTCCAGCTCGAGAGAATGCTCGAGTAGATCAATGAACTGCTCGAGTGCAGCATTATAGCATCAGCCACTGCTCGAGTGGATTAAATGGGCGGCTCGAGTAGTTTAAGTCTTCAGCCAAGAACCACTCAAGTTGTTTAAATGTAGGCTTTAAGTGTTGCTCGACAGGATCACTCAACTTCTCAAGGTGGATTGAGTATGCAGCTATGAACTGCTCGAGTTCACTTTGTCTTCAGTTGTGTGGCTTGGATGTATTAAGGCAGCAACAACTTGACATGTTTAATGGCTGGCTTCAGTGCTGCAACTCCTGCTTCAACTCTTCAGGTCTCCAGCTGCTTAAATGCACTAAGGCAACAACAACAACATCTGCTCAAGGTTGGAGGGATTTGGAGCTTTGAACAACAGCTTGAGAGGCTGCTCCTAGTTCAGGCCTTCATCATGTGGGACTCAATCTCAGCTGCTAAACAGCATATATATGCTGTTTAAGATTTCAGTATTGCAGCTACTGAGGTGCTTTAAGTCTTCAGCTCTATAGCTTGGTTCTCCAGCATCTGCTGCTTGAAAAATTCAGTTCTTAGTTGCTCTCATGCATTGATATATAATCTGCTGGAGTGGTTGCTGGTTTGCTGAGTGTGTTCTTTGTATAGTCTTCTATAGCACCAACATACTCGCAGCTATTTCATTTAAATCCTCTGCAACAGCACTCCATCAAATTTGGGTTTAACCTCTCTCTCTCAGCAAGCTTTCTAGGACCCAAATGTCTGCAAAACACCCCCATTGGTTTTGAACCACCATGGTGCAGTTAATTTAAACTCATCAGCTCCACAGCTTAACGCAAAATTCCTTCTTCTTGGCTTTAAAATGATGGATTCAAGCATTAAGCTATATTTTCCTGTTATCTATACAAACACACTTAAAAGTCATTATTAATTAGCTCAAAGGTCTATTAAAGGCTAGGTTAAAGGATGAAAAGTGGTATTTTTCAGTGCTCTACAGTGAGGCCTCGCTATATATTTATGAATCGTAACAGCAAGGCCTCACCACCACAAGCATTGACTCCCGTCAGAAGTTTAGAGGTAAGTTTCTTAGGTTTTAGGATCTTTTAGGTTATTTTTTGGTTTTCTTAGGTTTAAGTTTCTGTGGTTTAAGGATCTTTTAGGGTTTATAAGTTTATGTTTTTGTGGTTTAGAATCTTTTTTCTTAATTTTTTTTATTGTCATTGTTAGT
Organism: Chloranthus sessilifolius; assembly: GCA_021018995.1. Classification (NCBI taxonomy): domain Eukaryota; kingdom Viridiplantae; phylum Streptophyta; class Magnoliopsida; order Chloranthales; family Chloranthaceae; genus Chloranthus; species Chloranthus sessilifolius. The sequence continues at coordinate 52,073,507 of CM037598.1, forward strand.
TCGGTAACGTTGCAAGTTGTTGGAGAAGAAGAGTCGCGGGAGAAGAGGAAGAAAATGGGGGTAAGAAAAAGAAAAAGAAGAAGATGGTTATTTGGTGATATGGACGAGTGATGGCCGGAAAAGAAGGACAGTGAGTGCTTCAGATAGGTGGGAATGAAGGAGACGTTGAAATAGGTGGGTGCCCCCGATTGCGAGATTAAGTGGGTGCCTTCAGAGAAATTAAATTGGTTTCATTAAGTGGGTGCCTTCAAAGAAGCCGCTTTCACAGTGGGCGCTTTCAAAAAGTTGGCGGGCGCGAATACTACCCTTTAAAATTTTCATTATAGAAGTTTGGGGAGCCATTTCATGGACATGAGAAGTTGGCCCTTGCATATAATTTAAAAGAGAAACTTAGTATTTTGGAGAACTGTGCCATGTGAAAACATCATTTAAGTTGTCAGATTTGAAGGCCATGATGTAAAGATCTTTTGTGCAAAAGATTGGCACAAAACACGATATTTATCATATGATTTGGTATAATTAACTGTTGAATCAGATGATGGCCTTTGATTGCATTGAGTAATATGATAAAGATCTTCGAGCCAAAGTTTTGCAACTAAGATCCTTAGACCATTGCTTTCAACTTACAAGGTGTTTTCATATGACACAAGTCCCCAAAATTCGTATTTCTCTTAAACTATGTGCAAAGGTCAACTTCTTTTATGCAAGTAATGGCTCACAAAGTTGTTGAGTATCATTTTTTGCACCTTGTGAAATTGCAATCTCACCCCAGCTGAAAAGGTAATCTCACCGTTGACTGCTTTGAATTAGTTGATGTAGATCATTTTTCATGTCAATCATCTACCCAAATAGATCTTGAGATCATTAGTGCACCATTAGATGGTCAATTTTTTATTCCGTAACCCCAAAATTTTCATTTGAGTCTAATGTGTGACACATGAGTTTTTGGTATTTTTTTGGAATCTGTGTAACATGGAATCAAGAATTGACTGTCCATCAGATGCCAATATCTTAGAACTCATTATGCATTAGATAGGGAAAAAAGCCAAATTTCTATCATCCAGTTCAAAGATGTCAATGATGACATAAAATTTTGATGGTGAGTAATGGTACCTAAAGTTTTTGGGATAATGGCTCCTGACCGACATTTAAACACCATTCTAGTGTTTAAATTATATGATACCATTAAGTATATCCTTTTTCTCTCACACCATTGAAGTGTGATATATCATTATACCATACGACCCACATCTTGACTAATCTAAATTGTCCCAGTGATAATCCATCACTGGAATATATCTCAGCCCAAAGAAACATCCCTGTAAGTGAACATAAACCATCCAATGGATAAATTTTAATATCAGTCATTAAAACAAAAAACAATGGTTGATGTTATAGTTAACAGATCGGATGGTTCAAATCTCCCAAAAAGTTTAATTTTTGGGCCTATTGCCTTTAAAATGTATGATCTCTCACTTTGACAGTGTGAATTACCCACATCATAAATCATTCAAACATCATTGTGGTGCTTAAATGACGGTAAGGAGAGTTGGTTCAAAGTTTTTTTATAGAGTACCTTTAAATCCACCCAATGGATCTTTGACTTCACCGACGCTAAAACACATTTACTGCATTGAATCAGACGATGGAGATCGTTCATCCTCCCAATCTTTCACATGATGGATCTTGAGATCATGGGCGTACCATTAGACGGTCGGATTTTTATTTTATATAGTGTACCACCCAAAAAAGTGACCTTAAAATCAATTTTGAGCGTGTACATGATGTTAAGGTCACTTTTATGAGATGTGTGTCACGTGAAATAAAATATTGACCGTTTGATGGTATGCCTATGATCTCAAGATCCATCATATGAAAGATTGGGAGAATAAACCATCTATCGTTTGATTCAAAGCAGCTAATGTTTCAACGAAGGTGAACTCAAAGATTCGATGGGTGGAATTAAAGGTACTCTTTTTCATTTGCTAGATATTATTATAGTGGTGGTAGCTTTTGGACGGAAGATATTATATAGGAATGGTGTTTATGTTTAGACCAAATCAGATTTAAAGCATGGCGTCTACTCTCGGCTTTACTTGATTGATGATCTAAATACCAACTCCAAAGTTTTATCCTATTCAAAAGAGTGATTATAGAGTGTTGACCAAGAGAACCATTGTTGCTACTTGATTAAATGTCTCACTTAATATCGTACATTTGGACTGTCCACATGGAAAATTATAAATAGAGGATAGATTTGTTGAAAATAAAGTGCAGGCGGCTGATATGGCGTGATGTGACTAGCGGCAATGGACTTACATTAATTGAGCCCCACCACAATTGTAGCCAATTGCGTAGCGCCACATCAGCCACCTGCACTTTGTCTATATAAAATTTATCCTCCATATAACACTATACCCATCCACATGGCACATCACCACATCTATGGGAGAAACCCAAAACATTCTGGCCAATTTCCCTCAAAAATCCCCCATTATCCTTATTTATCCCAATCAAACCCCTTAAGTTATAAATATTATAGCAAGGACTCTTAATTTTTTAGACTAAAATGCCCTTCATATATAAAGGGTATTAAGACTAGACTATTCCCTTTTTCCCCTCTCTTCCTTTCCTTCTCATGCTGGTTCCCCTTCTTCTTCGTGCAAACCTCGCCAATAAAGAAAACAGTAGGGTTTCTCTCTCTCTCACTGTAAGTCTCTCTCTCTCAACAATTCTTCTTCCTCTTATTTTTCTTCTTTATTTCTTCACATCAAAATCAGAAATGGGCTAGATAAGCTGCCCTAGGTCAATTTTTTCATGTTATGGTTGGATCACCTGGTGAAGTCTACTCTATAAATTGACCTAGGGTGGCACAAATTGACCTAGAGTGGCGCAAACCGACCTATATCAGTTTGAAACAAAGAAATAGGTGACATAAACTACCCTCGATCAATTTGAAGCTACCCTAGGTCAATTTAAAATGTCCTAGGTCAATTTTGGTAATCATCTAGTGCAGTATACTCTGTAAACTGACCTAGGATGGCGCAAACTGACCTAGAGTGGCATAAACTGACCTAGGCCAGTTTGAAACAGAGAAATGGGTGAGATAAACTACCCTCGGTCAGTTTGAAGATACCCTAGGTCAGTTTAAAATGTCTTAGGTCAGTTTTGGTAATCACCTAGTGCAATATACACTGTAAACTAATCTAGGATGGCGCAAACTGACCTATGTCAATTTGAAACAGAGAAATGGGTGAGATAAACTACCCTAGGCTAGTTTGAAACTACCCTAGGTCAGTTTAAAATGCCCTAGGTCAATTTTGGTGATTTCCTAGTGCAGTCTACTATGTAAACTGACCTAGGATAGTGCAAACTGACCTAGAGTGGTGCAAACTGGCCTATGTTAGTTTGAAATAAAGAAATTTGTGAGATAAACTATCCTAGGTCAGTTTGAAACTATCCTAGATCAGTTTTGGTGATCACCTAGTGCAGTCTACTCTGTAAACTGACCTAGAGTGGCGTAAACTGACCTAGAGTGATCGTAAACTGACATAGAAGTGTTCTACCTATTGTTGAGTGCTCCTCAATGCATTGTGAATTAAAAAATATACTTTCTATAGAGTTGGAGGTCACCTAGTACAGTCTGTGCTGTAAACTGACCTAGGGTGGCGTAGCGAACTGACCAATGTCAGTTTGAAACTGAGAAACGCAATCTATAAACTGGCCTAAGGTGGTGCAATCTATACTTTTTATACAAAAAAATCATTTAGAAAGTTGCTCTAAACCTTAAACCCTTAATCATAGGGTGAGATAAACTAACCTAGGGCAGTTTCAAACTGATCTAGGGCGAGATAAACTGCTCTAGGTCAGTTTGAAACTACCTTAAGGCAAAGCAATCTATATTTTTTATGTTAAAAAATAATTTAGAAAGTTGTCATAAACCTTTAAAGTATAATCATATGGTGAGATAAAAAATATTCTTTCGTTGGTAATATATGGTTGAGTAGTTATACCAGTCGATTTATGATATTAATCTGTTTCCCCTTATTTTTAGGTCTTTATAAACCAAGGACTAAGGCAATGGTAATATAGTTTAATATTACTTAAATTTTTTCCAATCATGATATCTCTTCCATATATATAAGCCTAACCTTTTGCTTTTATTTTTGCTTCTGATAGGCTCATGCGCGTACCAGATGTACTCCAAAATCAACCGTCTCTCGGCTTGAGAGATATATGAAATTATCAAGTTTCATTTTAGAGAGTATTTCTAATTCTTGCTTTAATCAATTTGTACGTGTTAGTGCATTCAAATTTTCAAGTTCCATTTTCACATGTGTATTAAGGAGATATAGTGTTTCGAATTTAGTAACAATTGGTGAAATTATCCACCAAATCGATCTCATAGACATTGCGTTGATTATGGGATTGAGAGTTGTCGGGGATACTTCGATTGAGTTTGACCTACAAGCCATAGAGCCCACGTCTCTTATTGGGAGATTTTTTCCTAGGCATGCGACCTCGGTTAACGCTGATGACATAGAGGCTCTTTTTGATCAAGAACTTAGGGTAGAAGACTATGTGAAATTGAAACTCTGCCTCGTTCTTATAGTTTTTTGTTATCTAGTACATCTAATTCATTAGATAAAAAATACATATATCTTATAGACGACTTAGATAGATTTAATAAGTATCCTTGGGGGTTAGTCGTCTACAACACACTTCTCTCAGAGATGCAAAAGACCACAAAATTCAACTTGGAGGCCTTCTACAATATGTATGGATGTGACATTATTGTGCAGGTGAGCCTTATATCTTTTAATGTTTGCCAAATTAAAAGTTTTGTCATATTGTCAAATTGAAAGTTTCAATTATTTTAACTTTTATAGTTGTGGGCGTATGAGCATCTAAACTTTACTGCCCCGTCTGTAAGAGATGGACCACAATTTCCGCGGTTCAAGCGATGGGAGCACTATCTATTTCCTCCACACATGAGACAAATGACGTTATTAAACGCACATATATTTTATCATGTGTTAAAAGCTCATAAGAAGGTCTTCAAGGTTCCTCTGGAGATGGCCGCTCCACTTCTTCCTCTTTCACCAGCCTCTTCACCGGCTCGTTTGTTAGAGCATAATATAAGTAACCGTTTGAGTGATGTTTTGTCTGTTGTGTTAGCTATAAGTTATAATATATTATGCTTACTGTCATTGGTAGGTGAAAGTTAGAGGTTTAAAAAGAAAAGAGAGGAAAAAAGAGGGAAAAAATTTTGAGGGAGAGGGGGAGGAAGGGACACCACTGCAGAAGAAAGAAAGGACGAAAGAGAATGAGAAATCAAGTATCTTAATTGTTCACTGAGAATGTTTCGCTCAAGGAAACTCAATAATCTTATGATTAAATCTTACAAAAAAATGAGGTAGAAATGAGAGATCTGCGAGAAACAATACGAAAAAATAAAGTAAAAATGAGAGAGCCGCGAGAAATAGTATAAAAAAATTATGTGAAAATGAGAGAGCTGCGTGACAGGCTCACTACGTTGGAGCAAGCAATGAGTGTCAAATCGATTAGCGTGCACCTTTTGTATTTCATTGCATTCTATAATTTCTTTTAATAAATATTACACTTTCTTAATATTAAGAAGTTATTGTTATTCAGGACCTTCGCCTATTACGGTAACATATATTCACATAGTTGATTCTTTTATATAATATCATCAATTATGTTACACCTTTTTACGTTATACTTTTGATTTCATTAGTATTTAGCCCCTATCATATCAATAGTCACACCTCATGTGCTAGCAAAGGGGCACAAAGTCGTTGTGATTGCCGACTCGAACAAGCAACCATCAAGGACGGTTAGATATTCTTTTATGGCCTCTTCTAGTATAATTTATTTTTTACGCATCATTCTCATACAGAAGATATTAATAAATAATATTTTCGCATCGATTTCAGACCAAAGGGAAAGTTCTAAAGGAAATTGAGAAACGGGTTAGGCCACCGTCAAAATATTTGAGGCCCCCTTTTGTCAGTGTCCACGATAGAGGGAGGATTGTGGAGCCAACATCAACTTCCACCCTTGTTGACCACACCCCCCTTTGGCCTTTGATAGATGAGGAGGAGGTCTTCCTATCAAGCTTGATTAATATACCACACCCTCCAATGTAAGTAGCACCATATCGTTAAGAAATTACATTGGTGCTACTTACGTATGCCTCCAACGTATGTAGCACCATATCGTTGAGAAAGTCATACCTAACATAAGATCCCACTCATTGTAGGAAAGGATGCATACGTATTGGGGGCCATAAAGTTCAATACGCGGACTTGCAGTGTACTGTTGGGAAAATTGGTTAAGCAACGATGTAAGTCTCTCCCTTTGTAACGTACTCTTCCTCTTAGTAGCATCTATTAAAACTTATATGCGTATGTGAACTAATAAATAATGCTGACTGATATAGGTTCTAAACCCACTTTTGATATTAATGAAAAATTGGGAGTGTGAATATCCAAATCTCTTCAAAAGATGTTACTTTATGGATTCATACTTTGTGGTAATGGACACACTATTGACACATATTTCATTTTCTTTCACCTATTTTACTTTACATATTAGTAATGTTTAAGAATTTCTAGCAATGCAAAATATGCTACAATCAGAGTTACTTTCGTTTAGAAAGTGGGCAAAGAGCCAACCAGACAGTGTTATAAATCTAGACCCGATTACACTCCTAGAAGCTTACGACTGATCTACTAACCTTTGGGGCACCACTAGAAGATGTTGAGTTTCTAGAGAGCGATATAGTAACCTTTGGCCCGTCAATGTAACCTTTGGGCACTACTAACCTTTGGCCCGTCAATGTGGTCCTTCGACCAACCGGATGTAATTTCCCTACAGTCTTGTATTCGTGCAAAAACAAACCTACGTCCTGGAAATTGGTTTAAGACGTTTTGCGTTGATGTAATCCAATATTTCGACTGATTAGCAGACATTTATTTCTAATATTTTCTATCTACATCGTATTAAGTCTCGAACCTCCCTATCTTTTACTATTTTCTACTCGAGTAAATTTCGTTTACCTTTTTACGCATATGTAATTTAGAACCATCACCAATATGTAGTTTCATTTGCATACTATCGTCTTAATTTAAGAGTTACATCGGTTTGACTCCTATTAAATTGATTTACTTTGCATGTTGTCATATGACTGTAAGGGTTATCTTTGTTTGATGCCTATGAAAACCAAACTTCGTTAGTACGAAGCATAAATTGGTCGTATCAATAGCTTTAAGATAACTCCGTGAGACTTCAAAGCCCACATGACACTGTTGCATCTGGCACTGGAACCTCTGAGCAAATAAATAAAAGAAAACATCAAATTGTCATAGGTTATTCTAGATAAACGAACGAGAGATAAAATACATAACAGATAGTGGAAGCAAGTAAGAGTCCGTGAAGAAACTTTTAAAGTGACTATGTAGGCAATGTGTACTTGTGTAAGAAAAATGTTACCTTAAGGGGGTCTTCTGCAACTCTTTCGGTTGTGACCAACCTCCCTACAATTGGCGCATCGCCGACATGCGACCACCTCACCGACACTCTTTCTTCTCAATTTTTTAGGCCGTCCTGTTGGTATTCTAGGAATTGATAGCATAACTATTTTTTTCTCCTTAGGTTCGACTTACTTATCACTACTAAGAGTGGCATGAATAACAGGCTCATAAGTCTTGCGGTACCTATCCACCGTGAACCAATCTTGAACGTATAACTAAGGATTTGTGCAACGATTATTTATGGCTGCCAACACATGTTTACACGGGACGCCTAAAACTTTAAATTGCTGACAAGTGCACGTACATTTTCCCAGATGCACGATATTTCTAGTATCTCCAACAATTAAAAATTCATCGAAATAAGAGGGGAATGTAGTATACGTGAATGACGCTCTATCATTTTTTTTAAGAAACTCTTCGATCTTTGGCTTTATAATTATGGTTCACTTTTCAGCCTCGTTCCTTCTATTGTAAATATATTTCATCACCTTCTTATGCGTACTTTCTATTAGACCAATTATCGGAAGCTCCCTAGCATCTTTCAGTACATTATTGAGATATTCTGACCGTGATGTGGTCGTGCGTTCGTATCTCCCAATAGGAAAATGTGCTCTACCAATCTAAATAATGTAGTAGTACGTTTCTTCAGATATTTTCTGAATTTTCACTCATTTCTTTATCAAATTCAATTTCGGTATATGCGTAACATGTTTTCTTTGTGTGCTCTATTACAAGTTCATTCTTGTACATACTCCTCAAAATCTTCTCAATGTGATATAAACAATACCCATGCGAAGCATATCGAAAGACTTTTGGCACTGCTTGAGTAAGACCTTTTTGCGGATCACTTAGAATTACTACGCGTGAATCGTATCCTATGATCTCTGCTAATCAATGTGAAAAATATTCCCAAGAACTACTATTCTTTGATTCTACCATGACAAAATATAACGAAAATATCCTCTTATTCCCATCAATGTCGGTAGCTATGAGAAGTGAAGCTCTATACCTTTCGAATAAATATGTACCATCAACCGAAATAAGTGGCCGCAAGTACTTCCTAAATAAATCAATGCATGGCCTAAATGTCCAAAAGATTCTCAAGAATGCATCATCTTCCTTTGTCTGTAGGTATACAAGGCATTGAGGATCTACGCATTTCAGTTCCACCATATATGATGAGAGCAATTTATAAGACTCCTTCCAACTACCTCTAATATCATTGAGGGCGATCTCTTTTGTATGCCAAGCCCTCCGATATCCTGTATTAGTTTAAAATCGCATTCTCACGTCACACATTATCTGCTTGGGAGTGTAGTTGCTATTTTCTTTCAGTTGGTCCTTCGCAATTGATGTTATCCAAATACTTGTAGCTTGACGATGGCTCTGTTGTCTATCTCGTGGCAACCCACAAGTATGCTCTGGAATAAATCTTTTAATTTTAAAATAATCTGAGTCTCTCATCTTCGAAGCACGTATACGCCAAGAGCATCCATCTTCACGAAATCTGATAGCAACAACCTTCCGATTAGTTTTGGTCGGTTTAATTTCGAAGTTCCCATGTATTGAAAATTCTCGCAAAACATTATGGAATGATATCTTCCCAGTGAATATTTGGTTTAAATTGAGAACACCATCTGCGCCAGGAACACCGCTCACTTGTTGCGCCTTATCCACCACATATATGTCTTCAAATATAGGAAGCATGTTATTTGTGTCACAAATGTGGGGTTCTGTAATATTAGTCACTCGATTATTGTGCCTTGGTTCGCTAATAGGAGGTGTACCCTTACTTTCTCTTTCGTCAAGTTTACCTCTCCTACACTCACTACTGGTCTCTGCATTAATGATCCATATGCTGACATCTATACTACCTCCCTTAGAGAGTGTAGTAGCTTTCTCATTTCCAACTATACCAATATTATATACATTGCCCCCGACCACACCACGCAGAGATGCGCTTATATTTTCGTTGGCTGGATCGATGGGGACATGCGCTAAAATCGCGCCGACTTCATTTTCACTATGTGAAACACATGCCACACCAACATGCCTATTGAAGGACGACTAATCAATTATCAACTTAACAAATTTAATTTACGAGATAATCTCAATATTATCGACTTAGTAGATTGAATTAACCTTTCATGCGAGGACGAAGTAGCAGTGGGCCGAGTAGTTACTATTGCGATGAATGGGAATGAAAAAATACGCTCTTCGTTCCTACATCAATGTAAATAAATTAAATTAATTTAACAAACATAATCCAATAAAGATATAAGTAATATAAGCGAACTAATCAAGACCGATCATAAATATATTACGCATCTTCTAATATAAAGATTATTCAGGTGGGTGACAGGAGTTTGACATACAGTAGTCGATGCACTTACAACTGTGTTACGTTGAGTCTCAAACTCCTCTGATAGGCATGTAATGGGAAGGGACTTAGTGGGTATTAAGCTGTTAGAGAAATCAGTCAAAGGATATGTATGACAATCATTTTCTTGTTCGAAATGAGCTTTTTGTACATAAATACATATACTATACTCGACAAACTGTGGATAATGCATCATCTCACGCACGTCATTATCGTCATCAAGGTCTACCACATACTTTTCTCCTCCTGTTTGTGACATTACGTAGCTAAGCTTTAGTATTGTATTTTTGATCTGAATTTTAGTTATCTCATCTATTTTGACAATTAAATCCTCCAAACTTATCTCTCTCTCCACAACCAATACTTTCCGTTTTTCGGCCTCGTACATCGGTTTCGTAGTCGGAATCATTTAATCGTCCATCATAAAAGCATAATAAGTAAATTTTATCTTCGGATGTAGCCATCGTTTAAATCTACTAACAATGACTATGACCAAAATAAAATTAAGTTAGATAAATCACTAGAGAGAGTCTAACTATATTAGAAATCATCAATAAAGATAACCAAACTTACAGCATAGACTGCATTAGGTGACCGCCAACTCTATAGAAAGTATATTTTTTAACTTACAATGTATTGAGGAACACTCAACAATAGGCAAAACACTTCTAGATCAGATTACGGTCACTCTAGGTTAGTTTGCGCCATTCTAGGTCAGTTTGTGTCACCCTAGGTCAGTTTTCAGAGTAGACTGTACTAGGTGATCACCAAAACTGCCCTAGGGTAGTTTATCTCATCCGTTTCTCAGTTTCAAACTGACATTGATCAATTTGCTGTGCCACCCAAGGTCAGTTTACAGCACATACTGCACTAGGTGACTGCCAACTCCATAGAAAGTATATTTTTTAACTCACAATGCATTGAGAAATACTCAATAATAGGTAGAACACTTATAGGTTAGTTTATGATCACTCTAGGTCAGTTTGTGTCACTCTAGGTCAGTTTGCGCCACCTTAGGTCAGTTTACAGAGTAGACTGCACTAAGTAATCACCAAAACTGACTTAGGATATTTTAAACTGACCTAGGATAGTTTATCTCACCAATTTCTTTGTTTCAAACTGATATAAGTCAGTTTGCGCCACCCTAGGCCAGTTTACAGAGTAGACTGCACTAGGTGATCACCAAAATTGACCTAGGATATTTTAAACTGACTTAGGGCAGTTTAAAATTGACCTAGGGTAGTTTATCTCACCCGTTTCTCAGTTTTAAACTGACATTAGTCAATTTGCTGCACCATCCTAGGTCAGTTTATAGCACAGACTGCACTAGGTGACCTCCAACTCTATAGAAAGTATATTTTTTAACTCACAATCCATTGAGGAACACTCAACAATAGGTAGAACACTTCTAGATCAGGTTATGATCACTCTAGGTCAGTTTACGTTATTCTAGGTCAGTTTGCGCCACCCTAAGTTAGTTTATAGAGTAGACTGTACTAGGTGATCACCAAAATTAACCTAGGACATTTTAAACTGATCGAGGATAATTTTAAACTGACCTAGAGTAGTTTATCTCATCAATTTCTTTATTTCAAACTGATATAGGCCAGCTTGCACTACTCTAGGTCAATTTGTGCCACCCTAGGCCAGTTTACAGAGTAGATTGCACTAGGTGATCACCAAAACTGACCTAGGACATTTTAAACTGACTTAGGATAATTTTAAATTGACCTAGGGTAGTTTTTCTCACCCGTTTATCAGTTTTAAACTGACATTGGTAAGTTCTTTACACCACCCTAGGTCTGTTTACAACACAGACTGCACTAGGTGACCTCCAACTCCATAGAAAGTACATTTTTTAACTCACAGTGTATTGAGCAACACTCAACAATAGGTAGAATATTTTTAGGTAAGTTTACGATCACTCTAGGTCAGTTTGCGCCACCCTAGGTCAGTTTGCGCCACCCTAGGTCAGTTTAAAACACATACTGTACTAGATGACCTCGAACTCCATAGAAAGTATATTTTTTAACTCACAATGTATTGAGCAACGCTCAATAATAGGTAGAACACTTCTAGGTCAGTTTACGATCACTCTAGGTCAGTTTGAGCCACCCTAGGTCAGTTTACAGAGTAGACTGCACTAGGTGATCACCAAAACTGACGTAAGACATTTTAAACTGACCTAGGGTAGTTTATCTCACCAATTTCTTTATTTCAATAGGTCAGTTTGCGCTATCCTAGGCCAGTTTACAGAGTAAACTACACTAGGTGATCACCAAAACTGACTTAGGACATTTAAACTGACTTAGGACAATTTTAAATTGACTTAGGATAGTTTATCTCACCCGTTTCTTAGTTTTAAACTGACATTGGTCAGTTCGCTACGTCACCCTAGGTCAGTTTACAGCACAGACTGCACTAGGTGATCTCCAACTCCATAGAAAGAATATTTTTTAATTCACAATGCATTGAGGAACACTCAACAATAGGTAGAACACTTCTGGGTCAGTTTACGATCACTCTAGATCAGTTTGCGCCACTCTAGGTTAGTTTGCGCCAACCTAGGTTAGTTTACAGAATAGACTGTAATAGGTGATTACCAAAACCGACCTAGAGCATTTTAAACTGATTTAGGATAGTTTCAAACTGATCGATGATAGTTTATTTTACCAATTTCTTTGTTTCAAACTGACATAAGTCGGTTTGCATCACTCTAGATCAGTTTGCGCCACCCTAAGTTAGTTTACAAAGTAGACTGCACCAGGTGATTCAACCATAATATGAAAAAATTGACCTAGGGCAGCATATCTAGTCCGTTTCTGATTTTGATGTGAAGAAATAAAAAAGAAAAATAAGAGGAAGAAGAATTGTTGAGAGAGAAAGAGAAAAACCCTACTGTTTTCTTTGTCGGCAAGGTTTACACGAAGTCGGAGAGGTTAGCACGAAGAAGGGGAACCGGTGTGAGAAAGAAAGGAAGAGAGGGAAAAAGAGAATAGTCTAGTCTTAATACCCTTTATGTATGAATGACATTTTAGTCTAAAAAATTAAAAGAGGCCTTATTATTGTATTTATAATTTAAGAGGTTTGATTAGAATAAATCAGGATAATAGTAGATTTTTGAGGGAAATTGGCCTAATTTGTAATTAGAGATTATGCGATGATATGCTTTGATTGGACGGTCATGATTTTCGATTGGTGTTCATCTTTCAACTACGGCCCAATATAGGGTGGGGCCTAAAAAAATGTATTTTTGGATTTGATGATTAGTGGATGGTTGAGATGAGGGTTTTGGTAAAAAAAGCCAAAGTAGTTTAGGTTGACCAAAACCACCAAGTCGTGCTCTCACTTTTAACGCAATCCACCCCCTCGTCTTCTGTCGGCACGCAAACGGCAAACCACGACTCCACGGCGAAGTCCCCAGCCAGACTTTTTTTGAAAAGATGAAAAAACTCTCTCTTCTCTAAAATACGCACAGTGCGTACCTCTGAACTCCCCACGTACCGACTGCTTTGAAACATGAATTGCCGTTCCGTGTTTCACTACAGCATTAAGCACAATGCACGGCTCATCTACACCACTATTCTTCCTATTCAGCTGAATTTCAAGTCCGTAAGCTATTGACTACTTTGAAACATAGATGATCTAGACCCATTTTTTTTCACACCCTAATCCTCCATAAAATTAATTTTGAGATCATGATCCTACCATTGTATGGTTAGAGTTTGTTTTCACACACATCTCAAATAGTTGTCTTAGAGTCACGTTTGATGCATGTCATGATGATGTTCATTTTTTGGAATGTGTCGTGTAGAATCAAAACCATCTTATGGTAAGGCCATGATTTTATGATCTATTGTATTAGAAATAAGGGAGAAAAATGATTGTAAGGCCATGATTTCATGATCTATTGTATTAGAAATAGGGGAGAAAAATGATCGGTTGGCTTTATTTGTACTCATTTTTCCTGTGAAGAACACACACAAAAAAATGTTGGCTGCCTTGAATCAGATGTTGGAGATAGTCTTTCATCCTAATATTCCACACAATAGATCTTGAGGTCATGGCTCACCTATCAAATAATTAGATCGTGATTCCATCAGGCATCCTGCAAAGTCACCATGATCATACTATGAGAAAGGATTATCAATTGTCACTTTTGGGGATGTGTGCCTCAGTATCAAGATCTTACCATCTGATAGGTGTGCCGTGATTTGAAGATCTATTGTATGGAGGATTGGGCTGAAAGACGATCTCCATCTCCTGATACAAGGCAGTCAACAATTTTTATGGTGGAAATGTGTGTTCTTCATAGGAAAAATAATGTGCAAATAATACCACTCAAAATGATCTCTATCATCTGATTCAAAGAAATTCACAGTTTACCCCCGGTTGAGAAGGAAGAACCATGGATAATAAATAAAGTTACCCTTTTTTCAAACTCAAGGTCATTCCAAGTGTAACTTCTCGGTTGATTTAGACATAGATTGAAAAATCATAACCGTATGATAAAGAGATCAAAGGAATCTATCATCAGCGGTCCTCAGTGAATGCGCAAAATGATCGTACGGTCCAAATTATTTGATTGATGACCGGAATAAATGTCTGTGTTCAGGTATAACGCCAAATGCTCTCCCTACCGCATGTGACCATATAAAATTCGGAGGTTCATAAGCGCGTGTATGCACGTGAACCCCAAGTGTGCGTGTTTAACCCCCCAAGCGTCAGTTAGCTTCCCTTCTTTATCACGATTCACGATTCCCTTTGCTTTAGGAAAACTTGCGCATCACAAACGCGAAAAAACGGTTCATTAATCTTTCTATTTATCATATTTTTTCATTTACAAATTTTAAATTATTAAAAGGAAAAATTACGTTATCCATCACCTATACTATTAATTTTATATATAAACCTTTTTGTGTCATTTTATGGGCCCTTTCTCTTTGGACGGTGATTACTGCTACCGCTCATTGGTTATACGATCTTATCCATCCACGTGTCCCAGGCATATATAAAATTATACAAAGAGAACCGGCTGCCCAGGTTTCAAAGCCGAGTTGACGGAAGATGAGAATGGGGAGCATATAATTCGGTGCCAGGTCGATCTATTACCGTTCAAATTAATGATCTAAAAATGGACGGTGAAAATTTTCATCCCGTTAGATTGAGGGATGTGTGCCACGTGGGTACTGAGTGCCACGTAAAACATACACCAAACTCCATTCGTTTGATAATAACATGTAAAACGCATATACTCAACTAAAATCTATGCAATAATTTAACCATTAGTTCAGATAAAAATCAGTAAAATATAAATAAAAATTGTAGACAATAGACATGCGTCATCCTTAACAACGCTACATGACAGAATACGTGGCAGAAAAAGATGGAACAAGTAATCCAAAATACATGCGTTTAACAAGATATCAAAACTCAGTCTAAATCTAATCTACCTTGCGAGGGCCGTTAAACATATTTATTCTTCACATAGCGTGCAAGCTTTTTTGAAAACCCCAATATTTTTTCTCTCTCTCTCTACTTGGAAATTTCACTTATTATTATTATTTTACTTGTTTCTTATTGGTTGGGAGAAAACCGGCACCGGAAGTCAACTGCGTTATCGAGAATCGGATGGTAGTTCCGATCGTTGAGTTAGGGAGATGGACGGTGGAGGAGGAGGAGGAGGGAGGAGGGGGAGGGGGAGGGGGAGGAGGGTATTTGGTTGAAACGGTAGGGGTAGTAAGGGGATTATTGGATAATAATTGGGAGGGATGAGGAAGGGGAAGGGTGGAGGTGGTGGGAGGCATGGGTTGGTTCCGAATTCGCTTAAGATTATTTCTTCTTGTTTGAAGACGGTGAGTTCTAATGCCAGCTCCGTGGCCTCGACGGTCAGGTCGGTCGGTGGCTCCGTTGCTTCCTCCGTGGCGCTCTCTGCACAGGATCACAAAGACCAGGTGTTTTTTTTTTGTTTTTAATTTTTAATTTTATTTTATATGATGATTATTTGTTTAGTTATGATTTTTTTTATAGCGTGTTGGTAAGTAGCATGGAAGATGATGATGCGCTTAGTGTCTATGGAGTGTTTGATGTTTATGTCTATATAATAAAATGATCAGGACTGAAATTGCATGTGATATCGAAAGCTGTTTATTAATCTGTTTCCGATGAATGAATACCGGTTTATTTATTGGTAATGATCAATGATCGATGGCGACGAAGTTTATTAAACGAATACCGGTTTATATATTGGTATTGATCGTTGATCGATGATGATGATGAAGTTTATTAATTGAACTGAAAAAAGACGGATTTACAAAGGGAAAGTGGGAAAAGAAGAGAATAATTGAGATGGTAAGTTGATTGGGAAGGTTGATCGATTTGTAGGAAAGGCTGACATGAATAGTTTCCTGTTTGAGAAGCGTGTGGGATTGAAAAGTTAGCTTCTTGATGATTATGAGTGAAAAATATTATTCTAATCCATTTATTAAAGTCCACAAACATATTATTTATAGGGGGTTTTCTTGCTAATCGAGTAAATGGCATAGAGTAATCTCCTTCTAGCAGTTATGGAAATGCTGAAATTGTATCAAGAGACAGAAAATTTTGAGGTGGGCTCAAGTCTAGCCCGAAATTGGAATCCTTATTAGTCATGCCAATTGAGCTGGAAATGGCTAGATAAGCTTCCTCAATTTATTAATAAAAAGGCCACCCTTTTTTACAATTTGATGATTTGCTTAATGGTACAAACTCTAGGGGAGATTTCATCAAATCTTCTCTACTTTTCCTTGAAGATGCTTTATTTATGTTTATTTTTCAAACACCAAAGGATAAGTCCCACATGAAAATTTCCACATAATTTGATTGTGCATTTTCTGGCACAGTGCACTCTAGTATGGGATTGTGTTTGGTGGTAAATGCTCTTAGCTCTTTCGGAAAGTGAAACAACTGAATTTGAGTCTCTTTTAAAAGAGAAATTTGAACCGGCTCTTTTAAGTGGGTTGCTCTTTGCCTTCAAAGAGCAATCCCAAATACAGCCTTAATAATTTTGTTGTAAATAAGTACAATTTGTATATTGAGTATTTTTATTGCATTATTCATGTGATATCAGACACCATTGTAAATAAAGTTATGAAATATGAGTGATTGAGCATGATGATGTCATATTGTCATTGATCATGTTTCAATAATGACGTACTACATCTATGACTCTACAACCAGTAACTTTGCTTTTCCATCTTCTGTTTTGCTCAACAATTCCTTTTCTAATCAAGTTGAAAATAACTATATTTATGAAAACAAATTGGGGGTGAGCATGAGTTTTTACTAATATGCCTATATATATATTTTTTAAATCAAGTTTCGTTGAGATCCTGAGATTTTCTAAATTTTCATTTTAAGTCAAATGAAACTGATCGTCGCCAAATATTATGGATATATTCACTTTAAGAATTAATATATTGTTAAACAATTAGTTTACACTAGGAACTAAGATTTGATAATGTTAGGGTATTAATGTAGAAGCTATAATACCACCACAAGTTATAATTTGCAATATCACTAATATATGATGATATTCTCCTTTCTCCTATATCTGCCCATACAAACGGGTGTGATTGACACCTGCAGGAGTCTTGATACACCCCATGCCTCGATATCGGCTTAGCCAAATACTGATACTTCTATTGGCCTAGTTGTAAAATCTTGATCATGGGGAGTGATAGAAAGGCTGATGGGCTTTTAAGTCGATCTTGAGCGAATTTTTTGGAGGTTCTTGCTATTCCATGAGTGTTGTCTTTGTGTAGCCAACAAGTTCCGCACGATCTTTATCGTCTATCATGTTTGATATTACAATGGGCACATATTAAACAATTGCACCATATGTTGATTGTGGATGTGGATCATTTTGGTATTCATTGCAAAGGAGCAGCAAAATGGTGGATCATCTTCTTATTTTCTTTGAAGAAGACTATTTATACAGAGGTGTTGGAAGGAGGCTGTTTGGTGGAAAGAGAAGGAAAAGACATTGTAAATGTGGTGGTTTCCTTCTTAGGATGCTCTCTATTGGGATGTATGTATGTATCTGTGTTACAGCCAAACGGTGGTGTGTTAGAAGATTGAGTGTGTGTATGATGTAAGAGTATTTGTGATATTCTATATTAATATAAAGGCCAGTAGCAGTAGGACTCCAATCCTATCTAGGTCATTTGCATTTCTCTCTCTCTCTTTCTCTCTCTCTCTCGCTCTCTCTCTGCTTTCTTCGTTCCCTAACCCTAACTTTCCATCTCTAAGATTCATTGACCAAAATGAAGAAAGTCATGTTGGTATTAGAGCGACGAATCCGGACCTATAACCCTGATGTCACCTTGCTCTGTTGACGTTAGCACGACACCCTGCTGACGTCAGCCAGGTCAACCTGTTGACCCCGGTGACAAAACTCTGTATACTAGTCTGATCGGTTTATTATTTCTAGCAACTTTTCGAAATGCACTTTGTGCATTTGAGCCACCATTTTATTTCTAGCAACTTCTTCATTCTTGTTTTTCCGAGGATATGCCATCTGGAAGCTATATATCAGAGGTGATATTGTGGGTGTTTGGATCGGTCATGGATATTAGATCTGTTCCTAAAGTGGTTTCGTGATGGGAGGAGCCATCAGAAAGTTCTATTTATTTATATTTTCCTGTTTCCCATTTTCCGCATCAGATTTGATGGGGACTACAATAACTCTTGGGTGGTCTTTTTGTCTTTGTTCTAAGGGGAGAAAAAGGATCTATGCTGCTGCTGTGACTTACTAGAAGTGTTCTTGTGTATATTGGATCCATATTAAAATACAATAAATTTTGGTTTAATGTTTTTTAGCTTTGGTGTAAAGGGAGAAAAAGGATCTATTCTGCTGCTATGACATACTAGAGGTGTTCTTTGTCTATTGGATCCATATTAAATGTGATTTTGATGATCTTTAAGTGTTTGTGGTGTATCGGGTTTTATGATTCCTGTTTTTCTGATGGTCAGACGTCTACAGCTGTTATTTTAGTTCATATCCACTTTGTACTTTTTGGATTTTTAGCCCATTTTGGCTAGAAGAGGATCTCTCCGACTCTTCTTCTCCCTCCCTGATTGTGTAGTGGGGGTGTATCCCACTATTTTTGTTAATTGACTCTTTGGGCTTCGATTGGTGGTAGTTTTATCTGAACAAAACTAGGGTTGATCTGGTTTTTGTTTTGTATGCTGTCAATTTTTTTTCTCTTGCTGGCTATTAGTCACTGTTGTTGACGTCTTTCCGACATGAACTTTTTGTGGATACTTGTCCCACATTGTTGGGTGGTGCTTCTGTCTTTAATTACGTGATGGTCTATACTATGAATACAGATTTATGCACCAGTTTGATGGAGGATTGTTGTTCATTGCGCCTTAATCTTGCCGAATTTAAGGGGAGACTTCTAACTTCTCAGATTAGCTCTTCCCACTGTGCCACCACCATGTGCTTCTGCATAATCTGACTATCCTGTAGTGTATTGCCCTTAATCTTTTACTTTAAATCATCGATTCTGGTGCCATAGATCATATGACCAGTGAGCCTCATCTATTTTCATCATCAACTCCAAGCATGTTCATTTAACTGATGACTCCTTCACTACTGTTTCCAATATGGGTAGTATTCCTCTCTCAACCAACGTCACTCTTACTGTTATTTCAACATATTCGTCGCTGTAATGTTAAGCTTTTATTTATACATCATTTAACCAAATCTCAAAATTGTTCTGTAATCTTGTTTCCCTCTCACTCTATTCTTTAAGTCCCAAGTACTAAAATGGTCATTGGCACAAGATACGAAAGGGATTGTCTATACTACTTTGGCGATGATAGGAGTGCTGCCCTTGCTTTCGAGTGAGTTAAAGTTAGGGTTAATGAAATTAGGGTTAGGTTGAAAGAGGAGGAAGACAAAAGATGGATTAAAAATTAGGGCCATGAGTTAGACATCTCTCATCCCCTTATTTATTAATATTTGTACTTCGTTTACAATGATATTGACACACCCACTACCACTAAACACCTATTTATGTCAATACACCTACATCCACACCCACCAACTTAATATGAAATCTAGCTCGGAGTTGTAAATCCGTGTGTATGTGAGGTTAGGTGATGTAGAAATAAACACGATGCAAATATGATGGGCTGAGATTGTTTTAGAATTAACACGAGTAATTGAAATATGAATTTTCATAGCAAATTAACACTGAAATTAAAGAGAATTTCAATTAAATAATTTGATTTAGCCCAAAACAATGTTACTTCCGCTATACGTTCCCTATAAGATCTAGAAGACTAGGGTTCTTTAGGAACAACTAGATCTCCAACAGTTTTAGGGCTTCGAATTCACTCACAAGTGGGTTCTTTTGAATCCGTGTGGAATTAATCAATAAGAAGATTCCTAGCCTTTAGAAATCACGGCTCAAATAGAAGAAATTTCGTGTTAGGACTATTGAACGATCTTAGGTTAGGTTACAGAAAGATCAAGCAAGCAAAACATGCAACTAATTCCAGATTTTGGGGATTAAACAAATAGAAAATTAACCAAACACTTACACGTAGATGGAGATACAAGTAGATAAGAGGGTAGAAAGTTAGCCTTGCACCAAACTGCACGCTAAAAGAAGAATCGCTCTTCCAAGACCTAAGAGAGTCGTACCCTCAAAGAAAACTTTGATAAAAGCTCTCAATTTGCAAAAGCAATATTCAATAACCATTAATTAATTCAAATTGTATTTATAATGCCTTTATGTAATATGTAGGCAAACCAACCCTAACTAAGCATAAATTAGAAATAAGAGAATCCTAAAGCAATTAAAACTCTTAAAAGGCAAGTTTTGCCTCAAAACTCGTCTAGCCGTCAATGTGTTGATGCAACTCCTGGACGCCCGTCCTGAGACTCACGGACGTTCGTCCTGTGCTCACGGATGTCCGTCCATTTCATGGACATCCGGAGTGCACAAAACAAAGAGCTCTCCGAATCACGGATATCCGTGCTTCAACCCTTCAGGACGCTTTCATTCCTCAGTTAGGAGCCTTTGGGGGTTTTTCACACACTTCTTTCGCCTTTGATAGACCATAGGCGGTTCTTTGAATCGGATGTCCCCATCAATTCCCCTCGGGTTAGAAGAATTCATCCCGGATTAATATTGATTGTGATATTGCTCGAGGAGATTTGGATCAAGCTGTTGGAGCTTTTCTTTTGTGATCCACGTATTCTCTGAACCTGGCTTATTCTTTCACTTGACAAGATACTTTTGAAATCCCCCTTGGTTTGTAGACATAATCTGATCTTCCAAAATATCCTCAATTATCTCACGAGAAGGACATGTAGGCGGAGGCAATGGAATAGGGAGGGAAACAGAGATATGATCGGATGTGAAAGGTTTAAAAGGATTAGGTGGTGTAACTGTAGGGCCGTAGGACGGAATGAGATCCTCCATATTGATAGTCGTACTAATACCCAAATCTAGTGTTAAGTCTAGTATGTAAGCGTTAGGACCGACATGCTTCAAAATCCTATAGGGTCCAATACTACGAGCCTGTTACTTTTTAGCCGTTCTTTGAGGGAAGCACTCAGGTCTATTTCGAACAATCACAAAATCACTCTCTTGAAATTCTTTAAACCTTCGATGAGAATCTGTAGAAACTTTATATTTTTCATTACTCAAATTAATTCATCTTTTAATCTCAACATGAAGTTCATGAATGCGATATGCAAATGTAGATGCAGACTCTGACAACCTTTGATGAATTGATATCGGAGTAAGATCTATGGGTGTCCTAGGTTTGTAATCATGCACAACTTGAAACGAACTCAACCCTGTGGTTCTATTAACCGAATTGTTATATACAAACTTTGTGACAGGTAAGATGGAATCCCAACTTCTATCATGTTCACCTACAAGACACCTTAAGAGATTTCCTAAACTCCGATTAACAACCTCAGCTTACCCATTGGTTTGGAGATGATATGCCGATGAAAATTGAAGCCTAGTCCTCATTTTATGTCACAATATCTTCCATAAATAACTGACAAACTTAACATCTCTATTCGACACAATGGTTTTGGGCAAACCGTGCAAACAAACTCACTAAAGAAAAGTGTAGCAATTTTACTTGCGTCTGAAGTTTTCGAGCAAGCTATGAAATGGGCCATTTTCGAGAAGCGGTCCACAACAACAAACACCGAGTCATGCTTTCGGAGGGTCTTAGGAAGCCCTAACACAAAGTCCATAGAAAGATCTTGCCATGGAGTATGTGGCACCGATAAAGGCGTATACAACCCCGTGTATTGCTTCCTTTGTTTTGCCAATTGGCAAAGACGACATTGATTGATGATTTTGACATCTCATGTGAGATTGGGCCAATAAAGCCTATCTTCAACCAATGCGATAGTTTTGTCGCGACCGAAATGCCTGGTGACACCTCCAACATGTAATTCCCAAACGACGAAGTCTCGTAGAGAAGTGCGGGGAATACATAAGCGGTGTTTAAAAAATAAATACCCATCGTGCAGGGTATACTTACACATTTTATCAGATTGGTCACTCACGAGTGAGGCGTACTCTTCTCCAAAATCTAGACACGTAGGGTAATCATTCAATAAACGCTCGAATCCAGTCACCTCAACACTCATGGAGTGCAATGTCATCACTCTATGGCTAAGTGAGTCAACAACCCTATTCTCCACTCCAACCCTATGTCTCAGCACAAAGGTGAACCATTGAAGTTGTTCAACCCATTTCGCATGTTGCGGGTTTAATTTCTTTTGAGAGCTCAAAAATCTTATGGCCTCATGATTTGAGAACATAACAAATTCTTGCGGTAATAAGTAGTGTTTCCAATATTTCAGAGATTGCACTACCGCATAGAATTCTTTATCGTATGTAGAATATTTCTGCCTGACCTCATTTAACGTTTCACTGAAATAAGCTATAGGGTGATTCTCTTGGCTCAATACTCCACTAATACCTGTGCCTAATGCGTTACACGCTACTTCAAAGACTTTAGAAAAGTCAGGAAGGTGTATAACTGGAGCCAAGTTAGTTAAGGCAGTGTGACGAGGTCATGGCGAAGATGCTCGTTACGTCATGGCGTGGCTATAGTGAAGCCATGACGAGACTATTTATTATTGTAATTTAAAAAAAAATTATTTTATCTATTAATTAGTAATATTTTTTTATATATTGTTTATATGAGAATATAGGAAGAAAAATATTCAACTATTAAAGCATCATACTTTGATTCTAATATTGATTCTAATATTGAAAATTTCATGTTTTAGGAATAAACAAATATCAATAAATACAAATCAAATATGGAACATTAAAGAAATTTGCAATATGGTAAGTATAAATAAATAAATATGCAATATCAATAAATATAGAATATTAAAAAATATAAAATATTAAGTACACATACTGTAGTATCGCCAACACTGAGGTTTCGATGACGATGGTGTTGATAGCTGCCGTGACGAGAGAGAGAGAGAGAGAGAGAGAGAGAGAGAGAGAGAGAGAGTTGAAGATTTTATTACTTATAAGTTGAGGTTATATATTATAAAAATGTCATAACTTATAAGTATTATACGTTATTATCCAAAAAATTAAATAGCGTGCATAGCAATGCCATAATGCTATTTCGCCATCGCGATGCTATGACGTCGCTATTTAGCCATCATGGCTGTTTAGTTATATATGACGTTTCCCATCGCCATTTGCCATGGCGAGGCCATAGAGAGGCTATAGTGTGGCCTTGACAACCATGACTGGAGCCTGTCATATGAGACTTAATCTCTTTAAATGCTTTTGCTGCAGTAGGTGTCCATCTAAACTCTCCCTTTTTAATGCAATCGGTGATAGGGGTCATTACCGTACTAAAATTACCAATGAACTGCCTGTAAAAAGTGGCTAACCCATGGAGGCTACGGACTTTGTGAATGTTCTTAGGTTCAAGCCACTCCACAATAGCCTTGACCTTTTTCGGGTTCGCAGTTATTCCTTCAGAGGTTACGATAAACCTAAGAAGACAACACTAGTCGTCATGAAAGTACACTTCTTTAGGTTTGCGTATAACTTCTTTCCTCTGAGAGTCAAGCAAACTTGCCTTAAATGACTTAAGTGTTGTTCCTTGTTGCGACTATAGATAAGGACATCATCGAAGTAAACCACGAGGCCTTTACCTATCAAAGGCCTCAATACTTATGTCATGATCCGCATAAATGTACTCGGGGCATTTGAGAGCTCAAAAGGCATGTCAAACCATTTATATAAACCATCATTGATCTTAAAGACAGTTTTCCATTCATCCTCAGGACGAACTCGAACTTGATGGTATCCACTCTTCAAATCAATCTTCGAAAATATTGTGGCACCAACCATTATGTCTAACATGTCGTCTAACCTCAGTAACCGATACTTGACCGTGATTTTATTTATGGCGTGACTATCGATGCACAACCTCCAAGACCCATCTTTCTTGGGTGTGACTAGTGTGGCACGACACATGGACTCATACTCTCCCTAATGAATCCCTTGAGGAGAAGTTCATCAACTTGCCTTTTCAACTCCGAATGTTCGGATAGATTCATGCGATAATGGGATAAGTTAGGTAAAGTAGACCAATGAATGAAATCAATGGCATGTTGGATATCCCTTAAAGATGGTAATTCATTCGAAAGGTCTTTGGGGAAGACATCCTGAAACTCTCATCATAGGTCCAACCTCTATAGGAAACTCAACACTCGACTCTATGGGTGACTCCATTGTGACAAGAACATAGACAGTGTTCTCTTCCTTAGCACCTTGTTCAAACTCTAAAGGGCTAACAATATTAATGACCTTAGTTGTTTTCTCTCTCTCAATCAGACCTTTATCACTTGACTTGCTTGTTTTCACTTTAGGTGCTCTAGGAGGTAGAAGGTTTATTTTAATCTTCTTTCCGTTGTGCATGAAAGAACACACGTTCGTTCTCCCGAACTAAGTAACGTTCTTATCGTACAACCAAAGCTTCCCAAGGATGACATGCCCAACATCCATAGACATAACATCGCACCATAAGATGTTCTTATACGAACCAAACTGTATAGGACTTGACACCTTTGTGAAACTGGAATTGATGACGAATCAATCCATGCCACTTTGTAGGGTCGCGGGTGAGGAATGGGTGTAAGTCCCAAGTGGGAAACTGTGCTTTCTGATACAACATTGGTACAACTTCCACTATCAACTATGATCCTGCAATCCTTTTCACCACATCTGGGTACGGTATAAAAAATATTATCCCTATGCCAGTCGTCACTCTCCTTAGATTGGGTTAGGGCACATCTAACCACAAGTGCCCGCGAGGTATTACCCTCCTCAACGGGGTAGGAGACTTCCCTAAGCCAAGTTATAGTCTGTTCCCTTACATGATCCTCCTCAATACTAAGGAGCGATTCAGGCTCATAGACTTCTACGTTCCCAGCTTCCTGTTCATTTTCATTTTCCTCTGTTATGAACAAATTCCGAGAAGGACATTATGCTGCAAAGTGTCCAAAGTCATGAAACTTATAGCACTTGTTTTGACCACCACTCTTGAGGCCTTCTAACATTAGATTCTTACCCTTATTAGCTTTAGTCACCGGTGTGGTAAGTGAATTGGACCTAGCCGAATGGATATTGACATTAGGCTTAGACTCAGAATAGTTAGACTTGTAACTAGACCCACCAGTATCAAAACGTTTGGTTTGGGGGTCATGAGGTATCGTTCTAACTCCTCGACTTTAGAGAAACACTCTACTAGATCGGCAACGAGATATGAAATAAGTATCCTTTGCAATTCTGGACAGAGGCCCATATGAAATCGAGATAAGGTAATTTTGTCCTGTTCCTCCACACAAGGGAGTTAAGGCGGTGTGGTGAGGTTATGACAAAGAGGCTCGCTACGCCATGGTGTGGCCATATCGAGGTCATGACGAAAGAGGTTCGTTACGCCATGGCGTGGCCATATCAAAGCCATGAAGAGACTATTGATTATTGTAATTTAAAAAAAAAATTATTTTATCTATTAATTAGTGGTATTCTTTGTTTTATATATTTTTATATAAGAAAAAAATTCAACTACTAAAGCATCGTACTTTGATTCTAATATTGAGGATTTCATGTTCTAGGAGTAAACAAATATCAATAAATACAAATCAAATATGGAACATCAACAAATTTGCAATATGGTAAGTATAAATAAATTAATATGAAATATTAACAAATATAGAACAATAAAACATATGAAATATTAAGTACACGTATGTAGTGTCATTGACACTGAGGTTTCGGCGACGCTAGTGTTGGTAGCTACTGTGACGAGAGAGAGAGAGAGAGAGAGAGAGAGAGAGAGAGAGAGAGAGAGAGAGTTTTGTAACTTAGAAGTTGAGGTTTTGTGACGTGCAAGTTAACTTTTGTGACTTACATATTATAAAAATGTCATAACTTATAAGTATTATACGTTATTGTCCAAAAAATAAAATAGCGTGCATAGCGACGTCATAATGCTATTCTGCCATGGCGGTACTATGGTGTCGCTATTTAGCCATCATGACTATTTGGTTACATATGACGTTTCCCATCGCCATTCGCCATGGCGAGGCTATAGCGAGGCTATAACGTGACCTTGACAACCATGCCTCCACATTAGCCTGAAACATCAAGTCCTCTCAAATTTATCAATGTAATTTGTGACCGATATATTCCCTTGGCGAAGTGTGTGACATTGATCAAGGAGAAGTTCATCATAGGAAAGAGGAACGTACTTCTCACTCAGTTGGAGCTTCATGTCTGCCACGTGAAAATGGGAAGTAAACCCTGAGATTGTCTATGACGCTTTATACCCATCCAGTAAAGCCTAGCTTGGCCCATAAGCTTAACTTTGGCGAACCGGACTTTGCGCTCCTCATACATGACATACCAATCAAAATAGGCCTTCATACCAGTCATCCAGTCTAGAAAGACTTTAGGTTATTTTCCCCATCAAAAGTAGGAGCGTCCATCTTGACGGACTTCATGATTTTATTGTCCTGATTGGGTGGGGGATTGCATCGGTGAGGACTGTCTCTTCTACGGCTATTGATGTGGACTCGAAAATGGTCATTAGTGATAACCCTATTCATTTCCTCAACACGGGTCACTAGAGCTTCATGGTGGGTTTGTTGATAATGCAACTGATTTTATAACTGAGTATGCTGATCAAGCATCTGGGCTTGAAGATCTACTTGACTCGTGGTCAGCTTAGTTGCAAGTTCATTAATAAGAGCTTCTATCCTAACGGAATCCATAACGATGCAAGACACAATAAATATGAAACCTAGAACCTATATGAACATTGACAACCCTAAACTGACAAAGCTCTGATACCAAATCTGATGTAGAAACTAACACGAGAATTGAAATATGAATTTTCCTAGCAAATTAACATTGAAATTAAAGATAATTTCAATTAAATAATTTGATTTAGCCCAAAATAGTGTTACATTTTGCCGTACGTTCCCTATAAGATCTAAAGATTAGGATTCTTTAGGAACAACTTGATCTCCAATAGTTTTAGGGCTTTGAACGAACTCACAAGTGGGTTCTTTCGAATCTGTGCAAAATTAATCAATAAGAAGATTCCGAGTCATTAGAAATCAAGGCTCAAATAGAAGAAATTCCGTGTTAGGATTATTGAACGATCTTAGGATAGATTACGGAAAGATCGAGCAAGCAAAACACGCAACTAGTTTCGGATTTTGGGGATTAAATAAATAGAAAATCAACCAAACATTTATACGTAGATGGAGATACAAGTAGATAAGAAGGGTAGAAAGTTGGCATCGCACCAATCCGCATGCAGAAAGAAGAATAGCTCTTCCAAGTCTTAAGAGAATCACACCTTCGAAGAAAACTTTGATAAAAGCTCTCAATTTGCAAAAACAGTATTTAATAACCATTAATTAATTCAAATTGTATTTACGATGCCTTTATATAGGCAAACTAATCTTAACTAAGCATAAATTCGAAATAAGAGAATCCTAAAGCAACTAAAACTCTAAAAAGGCTAGTTTTGCCTCAAAACTCGTCTAGCTATCAATGTATTGACTCGACTCACGGACGCCCATCCTGAGACTCAAGAACGTCCGTCTTGTGCTCACGGATGCCCGTCCATTTCACGGGCGTTAGCAGTTCACAAAACAGAGAGCCCTCCGAATCACGGACGTCCGTCATGACGTCAAGGACGTCGGTTGATATAGATACTGTGAGCACAGATGCCCGTGCTTCAACCCTTCAAGATACTTTCATTTTTCAGTTAGGAGCCTTCGGGATGTTTTTGCACTCTTCTTTTGCCTTTGATAGACCATAGGCATTTCTTTGAATAGGATGTCCGCATCATTAGAGTTAGGATTAACGTATGTGATTAGGTTTAGGGTTAGAGAAGATAAGAGGAGAAGAAGAGCAATAATTTGAGACAACTAATTTGGCTTAATGAGAAATAAGGTCTGATTAGCCTTTATATTAACCTCATTGTTACATACACTCCAAAAAGTAAGAATCACACACCAAAACTAAGAGGTTACAATATTAGACACTAACACACTCCCCTCAAGTTGGAGCATGGATATCATGCATGCCCAACTTGACCATGATAGCTTGAAGAATCGTAGGACCCAGTGGCTTGGTGAAGACATCAGCCAGTTGTTGGGAAGAATCAATATCAATAAGATTAAAGGAGCCATCCCATACTTTTTCCGAACAAAATGGATATCCACCTCGATATGTTTAGTGTGTTCATGAAGAACAAAATCAGAGACAATTTTTTTCAGCAGCTTCGTTATCGCAGTGGATGGGCATAGAACTAGAAATCGGGAAAAAAAAACTCTAACAAAATGGATATCCACCTCGATATGTTTAGTGCGTTCATGAAGAACAAAATCAGAGAGAATTTTTTTCAGCAGCTTCGTTATCGCAGTGGATGGGCATAGAACTAGAAATCGGGAAAAAAACTCTATTAGGAGAGAACGCGACCATAACATTTCATAGGCACTATGACCAATAACACGATACTCAGCCTCTGCACTAGAACGAGAAACAACAGTTTGCTTATGCTTTTCCAGGCAACTAAATTACCACCAAGAAAAGCACAGTACCCAGAAGTGGATCGCCTACCAGTTAGCACCAGCCCAATCAGCATCAATGTACCCAGATATGTGAAGATGACCATAAGAACGATAAAGAACACGTGGAACATTCATAAATTGACTAACCAAGCTAACAGCAAATGTAAGATTAGGTTGAGTCAGAGTGAGATAGATCAGCTGGCCAACACGACCCTGATACTCATGCAAATTAGAGAGAACCTCCCCCTCATTCTGATGGAGGGCAAGTTTAGGATCCATGGGAGATGTAGAAGGCTTGCAACATAGCATTCCAATGTCTTTGAGAAGATTTAAAGCATATTTTCGCTAAGATGAAAATATGCCTTTGTGCAATCGAGCCACTTCGAAGCCAAGAAAGTATTTCGAAGTCCTGAAATCATTGACTTCAAAGTGTCTACCAAGCTCACTTTTAACATAGGAGATGAACCCCTCGATCCTCTCCAGTAAGAATAATGTTAGCGACATAGACCAGAAGGATGGTGCGACCGACGGAGCTAAGATGCATAAAAATAGTGTGCTATGACTGACATTGCTGACATCCCATTTCCAAAATAACATTACTGAACCGATGAAATCATGCACGATGAGGCTCTTTCAGGCCATATATTGCTTTGCGAAGGCAGCATACATTAAGAGGAAATAAGATAACTCCCCCTGAAGTAGAAACCCAGGAGGGGGGTTCATGTACACTTCCTCATGAAGATCTCCATTCAAGAACGCCTTCATGACATCAAGCTGAAAGAGCAATGAAGAGAATGACTTTAACAGATGTGAGTTTAGCAATATGAGCAAATGTAGCCTCGTAATCTATCCCATATGTTTGGATCCTGGTTTCACCAAATGAGCTTTATATCAAGCAACAGTACCATCAGGATGATGTTTAACAACAAACACCTACCTACATCTAACAACAATCATTCCTGGTGGTAGAGGAACTATATCCCAAGTATGATTCCTTTGAAGGGCATCAATCGCTTCAAGCATAGCTACTTTCCATTTAGGTTGAGCAAGGGAAACATGCACAAAACGAGGAATGGTAATAGTATCAACCTGAGAAAGAAAAGCTTTGTTGGCAGAGGAAAGGGGTTGAGAGGATATATATTTAGCAACTGGGTAAGGAGTAGAGACACATGAGCGAGCTTCTTTCCTTAAAGCATTAGGAATATTCACATCATCATTAATAGACAAAAGAACATCAGTAGACAAAGGAGCAACCCCAGCAGTAGAATGAGAAGGAATATTTACAGGAGGACTTGAAGAGGAAGCAGATGGTTGTTGCATAGTAGAGGATTGCCCTTGCTTCTTCTGACGTTGATAAGTGAGAAAGTTCTTGTTCCTGTGTTGTTGTTTGATGAAGAAGAGGGGATAACAATAGGAATAGGAACAACGTGAAATAAGTGAAGGAATTACTCTATCCTATCCGAAGAAAAATATGGCTCATCTTCAAAAAATGGAAACATCCATAGATGTATAATGATGATGAGTCAAAGGATCATAGCACTTGTATCCTTTAGACCGAGTAGAGTAACCCAGAAAAATACATCTAATGGATTTATCATCCAATTTCTTCCTGTGAGGACTAAGATTCTTAACAAAATAGATGCATCCAAACACTCTAGGAGTGACATGAAACAATGTCTCCTGAGGATGCAAACATTGAAAAGGAATGACACCACCAAGAACACGAGTTGGAGTGTGATTGATCAAGAAGTAGGCAGTGAGAAGAGCCATAGACCAATACGATTTCAGAACAAGCATACCTCTAAGAAATAACCGAGTCATACCAATAAGATGCTTATGCTTACTCTCCACAACACCATTTTGTTGAGGAGTATAAGGACAAGACAACTGATGAGATATGCCATGTGACCGAAGGTATTGATCGAAAGCATTAGAAACATATCCACCACCATTATCTGTATGAATATTCTTAATAGTGCACTCATATTGAGTTTTCACTGTAGAGTGAAACTCTTGAAATTTTTGAAAAACCTCGTCTTTAGATTTCAACAAATATACCCAAGGCAACGAGTATAATCATCAACAAAAACTACATAATATTTAAAACCATTCACGGATAAAACCAGGGAAGGACCCCACACATCAGAGTGCACTAATTCAAAAGGAGCATGAGACCTATGCAAATGAGCAGGATAAGAGTTACGATTGTGCTTAGTCAATTCACAAATCTCACACTTAAAATGAATAGAAATGTATAATAATTTAAAACCAGGAATAAATTCAAAATGAGTTTTAAACCAACATGTCCTAATCGGGCATGTCACAAAGATATAGTATCACTCGAAATGACAATAGAAATAGAAGAGAAAAAACATTAGGGGCATCATCAGAAATAGCATCAAAGGCAGCCAAACAATTCACTCCATCGTCAAATTAGTATAGACCTCCACGTTCTATTCCTCTACCAACAATCTTCCTCGTACTCAGCTTCTGCAAGACACAAGAAGGACAGAATGAGACAACAATTTAAATGCTTTGCAAGACGACTTACAAAAAGTAGATTTGTAGAAAAATTAAAAACATGCAAGGTATAAGGTAAAGACAGGGATGAAGATAAGGAGACAATTTCAATGCCAAGTACTGGAGTAAAAGACCCATCTGCAAATCCGAACCTGAGCAGAGGTACAAGGAGGTGCATAGCTAATAAAACCCTATTGCTGACCCATCATATGGTTGGTAGCGTCAGAATCAGTGATCCAACGAGGTGAATATGGGGATGTGGAATCTGCAAAGGCAGAAGTACCCAATGCTCTAGTAGTAGTAGCGGAAGCAGCAGCTGTAGATGTAAGAGTATTATATGACCTCAACTCAGAGCGAACCATCTCCAATATATCAGCCCGAAAGGAACCCAATGAATCATAAGAAGTACCACTGACATCAATAGTAGGCTCAGATCTAGAGGAGGAAGCAGTATGAGTAGAAGATCTCGGCTGAAAGGAATTTCGGTACCCATGAAGCTTAAAGCAGCACTCACGATTATGTCCAAACTTCCCACAATGAGTACAAACACGATAAGAGCCATGGCCTCTACCTTTGCCACCACGACCCTTACAATGACCACGATCAGAGCCTCTACTACGACCAGCCTTAGAATCAATATAAATGTAGTACTCTCGGAAGGAGCAGTGATAGGGGTGAGTGCCATAATAGTACGACGCTGCTCCTCAGAAAAAGAATCTTGTACACTTTGCTTGGCAAAGGGGACATGTCGTAAGAATCTGAGTCCTGGTTTGTTCATTCTCAGAACGAAGGCCGCCCAAAAAGCATAGATCTGTTGATACTTGTGTCGTTTAGCAAGTATAGCAGCCACATCAACACCAAACTGAGTAATCGGTTCATAATGACTAAGCTCTTCCCACATGCTTTGATGAGTACTCAAATACTCTCCCATGGTCATATCTCCCTGTTGACACTCAGCAATACCACGACTAAGCTGATAGATTCAAGTATCATGTTCAGTCAGGGCAAAGGTTTCTTCAAGTTTATTCCATAACAAGGAGGCAGACTCAGAACATAAAAGTTCTAGAAATATTTGGGTCCATCGAATTGAATAACCAACCCAAAATAATGACACTGTCAGCCTCCCAATCAGAAAGCTCGGGTGATCCAGGTTTAGGTTTGGGAAGAGATCCCATAAGAAGACCCATCCCCCTCCTACCTTGAGCATACAATGTAATAGCCCTCTTTCATTGAAGGCAGTTAGTGGAGTTCAGTTTAATTGTATTAATGCTAGAAGGGAGTTTTTCAGAATTTGTACCGATGTATTTGTCCCCCATGACGACTGATAGAAGAAATCAGTTAAATGGGACAAATAAAGAGGGCTACACACAACTAGATCTGTAAAAATATATCAGAAACCCAGATTTGATATAGAAGGCTGATGTGTATAAGGGAAAACTAAAATCAAATAAAAAAAATAGAGGGCTGATGTGAAATACCATCAAAGAGGGAGCAAATTCATGTGAAACATTTGAAAAACTGAAAAACACAGCCTAAATACCTTAACCGATCCACAAAAATCCACACCGTGGCTTCAATCCATCACCAAATCAAGTAAGGATGCATTTTGTGTAATACGAATCCAAAGCATTCCCAAAAGGAATCGAGTCTCAACAAGGTTACCCGATAAGATGGTTTTGAAGGCAACGCTATAGCCTCGCCATGGCGTCGCCGGGGCAAATGGCGAGAGGAAATGCCGTATACAACTAAATAGCAAGGATGGCTAAAGAGCAACGTCATAGCGTCGCCATGGCAGGATAGTGTTATGGCATTGCTATGCATGCTATTTCATTTATTTGGATTATTGCCTATCTTATTATAAAATAAGTAAGTTTAAATATAACATTTTATAACTTATAGTACATTTAAGTTATGACATTATTGTAACTTATAAGTTACAAAATCCTCGACCCTCTCTCTCTCTCTCTCTCGTCACGACAGCTACCAACACTAGTGTCAACCACACCTCACGGGCTACTGGTTGACGACATCTCAGTGTTGGCTACATTACGTGTACTTAATATTTCATATTTTTTAATTTTTTATATTTGTTGATATGTCATATTTATTTATACTTGCTCGAGTTGCAAATTTGTTGATGTTCCATATTTTATGATTAATATTTGATTTGCATTTATCGATATTTGTTTATGCATAGAAGGCTAGAACATAAAATCCTCAATATCTGAATCAAAGAATGATGCCTATGTAGTTGAATTTTTTCTTCTTCTATAAAAAATATTAATGATTAATAAATTAAAATTTTAATTTTTTAAAAATTTAATAAATATTCTCGCCGTGGCCTCGCTATGGCATAGTGAGCCTATTCGTCATGACCTCGCCATACCGCCTTAACTGCCTTGCCCGATAATCAGAGCTTCTGAAAATCGAAAATTTGGATAATGAGCACCGTAATAAAGATGCTCTCGAAAACTCTAGAAGAAGGGCTCAATCGTCGATGCTAGAGCAGAAGACAAGGACCATCATCAAAAACCGATCCAAGGTGTGCAGATCTTGAATTAAACCGAGGTCAACTAGGTTGACTTGGTTGGCGTCAGCGAGAGGGAGGATGACGATGGGTTAGGTCTTCGTAGGTGGCTGTGATACCAACTTGGAGTTGTAAATATGTGTGCGTATGTGAGTTTCGGGTTAGAATTAACGTATGTGATGATGTTTAAGGTTAGAGTAGATAAGAGAAGAAGAAGATAAATAATTAGAGAAAGAATAATTTTGCTTAATGTGAATAATGGTCTCATTAGCCTTCATATTAAACTCATTGTTACATATACACCCAAAGGTAAGACCCACACCAAAACTAAAAGGTTGCAATATTAAACACTAACAATCTACATACACACACACACCAACAATCCCCCCTCAAGTTGGTGCATAGATATCTGTCATGCCCAACTTGGAGTTAACATTATACAATCCATTTTGTCTCACAGCTTTGTTAAGAATAGCTCCTAGTTTATCTTTTGATTTCACTTGAGGTATGCAAAAATCTTTTGGTTCAACCTTTTCCCTTATGAAGTGGCAGTCCACTTCCATATGCTTAGTCCTTGAGTGAAATATTGAATCTTGTGCGATAAAATAGCTGCTTCATTGTCACCATACAAATCCGTTTAAAATTTTATATCAACTCTTAAATCTGCGAGAATGAATCGGAGCCACATATCTACTTGTGCTCCTTGTGACATAGCGATACTAGCCTTCAACAGTAGAGTTAGAGACAACTTGTTTCTTACTCTTCCACGTGACAAGATTTCTACCTAGAACTGTGTAGTAACCTGACGTGGACCTCTAATCACTAAATGAACCAGCCCAATCTGCATCGGCAAAAATTTCAACGTCTAGATGCCCATGGTTACTAGAAAGTAGGTCCCTTCCTGTACTTCCTTTCAAATACTTCAAAACCCTATTTACAACATCCAAGTGAGTGGACCGGGGAGAATACAGGTGCTGGCTCACTACACTAATGGCATACGCAATATTCGGGCGATTCAAGTCAGGTAAATGGGCTTTCCTACAAGCCACTGATACATACGTGCATCCTTAAGGAGTTCACCTTCTTCCTTAAGACGATGATTCTGCTCAATAGGAGTAACTGCAGGTCTACTCCTTGACATCCCCATTTGTCTTAATATATCAAGAATATATTTCTTTTGAGGTAAGACAATACCCTTCTTTGATATGGCCAATACAATCCCCTAGAAAATATGTTAGTGGGCCTAGGTCTTTTATATCAAAGATTTGACTCAAATAACATTTCAACTTTAATATTTCATCGCTGTCATCACCTACAACAATGGTATTATCCACATACATTAAGTGTTGTTATAGGAGTGCCTCTTTGCACAAACAATGTGTGGTCACGGTGACTCCTTTTATATCCAAACCTCAAAACTACTTTACTAAAATTTTGGAACCAGGCTGTAGGTGACTATTTTAACCCATAGATAGTCTCTTTGAGTATGCAGACTTTGCCTTTCCTCCCCCCGACGAGAAAAACCCGGTGGGAGTGCGATATGACACTCTTCACATCCAGCTGGTACAAAGGCAAATTTCTAGATGCCGCAAGAGACAAGCGTACACGAATAATGTTCGACTTGGCTTTTGGAGCAAAAATTTTTGGTAGTCAATGGCCTGTGTCTCTGTGAATCCCTTTGCAACCAACTTAGCCTTGTATATTAGACCTTAGTTGCACGAAGTGGCAGAAAGCGTGTAGTAGGTTAGCGGGAGCGTCATCAAAAGGTTAAAATTGAATAGTTTTATGGTTGGAAGCAAGAGCTGGAGTGAGATTCTAAAGCGGGAGCGGCACGCTAAGTAGAAGGTTCATGCTACTAGGTGTTAGACTTGGCTACTGGAGCAAAGGTTTCTTGGTAGTCAATGCCATGTGTCTCCATGAATCCCTTTGCAACCAACCTAGCGTTGTATCTCTCTATGGAGCCATTTGGTCTATATTTCACAGTGTAGGCCCACTTGCATCCAACTACCTTTTTTTAATCTGGGAATTCTACCACATTCCAAGTTCTGTTATGTTCTGGTGCTTCCATTTCATGTATCATGGCTTCTTTCCACTGTGACTGGGATAGGGTATCATATGCACATGTAGGAATGGAAATGGGATCTAAAGCACATACAAATGCAACATGCGAAGCTGAAAGATTTTGGAATGACACAAACTTGCTGGGGTACCTAGTGCATGACCTGGAGGCTTTCGTAGGGCAATTGGAAGATCCAATACATTTTGTGATGGACCTGTTTCATGAGAAGAATCTTGATCTAGACTTGCTTCAGGAGGGGACACTTGATTTATAGACTGGGGAGAGGTATTTTTCTTCATCTTCTTAAAGGCTTCACCTCTTTTGAAGGTTTGACCTTCCCCAAACCTATCAAACACATGGTAGTAGTCACTTTTCCCCAAACCTATCAAACACGTGGTAGTAGTCACTTTTTG
Organism: Chloranthus sessilifolius; assembly: GCA_021018995.1. Lineage (NCBI taxonomy): Eukaryota > Viridiplantae > Streptophyta > Magnoliopsida > Chloranthales > Chloranthaceae > Chloranthus > Chloranthus sessilifolius. Next base: position 52,110,121 of record CM037598.1, read on the forward strand.
TTGTTCCCTTGAGATCTCCTGATCTTCATCATCAATTCCATCATGCCCTCTTCCTTAGATCTCTCCCCTTGTGAAGAGGGCACCGTGGACAAGGATAGAGAGGTGTAGATTAAAAAAAGTGACATCCAAAGTGACAGGTTTTTCTAGGGAGTGGATTATAACATTTATACCTCTTTTGAGTGGGGGATAACCAAGGAAGATTCTTTTTACAGCCTTTGGAAGTTTATCACGAGAAGACGGAATATGAGAAAACCACGGGGATCCGAATACACAAGGAGGAATGGGGAAGAGGCAATTTTGAGGACACAACAACTTGCCGGGAGACATTCGCCCTATGTTCAAGGGCTGATCTGGACCGGCCCTAGTGTTTTGCCTGATTTTGCTGGCAAATTTCTCGTTCTCTTACTTTTTATTCTAGTTTCTCTATTAGTGAGGTTTTTTTTTTCCTGTTCATCTAATTCCAGTGATTCTTCTTTGAAGTCTAATTTTTTTGATTTCTTCAAGAAGTTCTCCTTCCTTGCGGTTATTGCACTGAATGCTGTTCTATACAACTTTTTTTTGCTTCTTTCAACCTCTTGAATTGGTATCAAATCTGTACTTCGTACTTCCATATACCCTTCACGAAGACAACCTTCGACTCTAATATCATATTTTCAAATTGAGAAGGGTTGGGGTCCCTCCCCCTGGTGGATGATGACAGAGGAATTGGGCAGTGATTGGTAATACAAGTCATCGTAAACTCCATCAATAAGAAACCCCAAAAAGGCTGTTGCAAGTCACCCATGCATGTAAATCGATTCGAGCCTAGATTGTACTAGGCTCTCTTGCTTGTTAGACCATGTGAAGGATCCTCTCCATCATTAGCTCATTTGATTGTACGATTTTTTTGCAGATTGTCTTATACATGCATTGATCCAATTTTCCTTTCTTTTAGAATGCAATCTTATTATATTGAAATGGCGACTGTACATGACGGAACTTCCCATTCACGATGTACCTCGGATAATTCCCTCCAACATAGCATACAATCGTTAGCATGATATAAAAAATTGTCAGATTTGTTGCGAAGAACAGATGTAGAAAACTGCCCTAACGCATTTCGGCGGGAACCCATGCCACCAATATGCCCCTCCTAACCTGATTGCATCCAAATGTTTCCAAAGCAGAATGATCTTTGCTTGAGGTCCTATTTTAATAACCCAATCGATTCTTATTAAATACCTCATATTGCCTTCATTAATAATAGTTAATATCAGCCATATTGTATTATTTCAATTACTCGAGTCGTAGAAGGATTCGAAGGGGTGGATTAAAGAAATGCATATATAATCTAATGATCGAGTCGATTCAATGATTATAAGTCATAACCCCCATCTTATCCCATTTTGGGTGAACAGATCTATGTCTTCTTTTATCCCAGTTAGTAAGAAGGATTTTGAACTAAGAAAAGCTAAAAGAGGGTATCCTGAGCAATTGCAAGAATTGGGTTCATTGAGTTTCAAGCTGCTACACGCCATTGAGTTCCTTTTAACATAGTTTATCGACAGATGTAGGTTCTTTAATTCCCTCTCTCCTTTTACTGCTGCAGAAACTAACACAATGCAATGCTAGGGCTGTGATTAATAGAAAATTAATATGAATAATTAAAAGACAAGTTTTCTTAACAGTTTATTACATAAAATAGCAATAGATTCAATTAAATAATTTAATTCTAGCTCGAACTAGTGTTACTTTCACGTACGTTCCCTATCGGATCTAGAAAATTAGGATTCTTAGCGAACGACTAGATTACCGACAATTTTAGGGTTTCGAACGAACTCAGAAGTGGGTTCTTTCAACACCGTGCGAAAAGAAAGGTAAATAATAATGTGGATAGGTTAGATTTATATACTTACGCAAATCGTAGATCAAGGAAGATAGAAAGGAGAGAAAAGTTGGCCTTGTACCAAACCGCATGCGGGACGAAGAATCACTCTTCGGTTGAGAGAATCACACCCTCACAGAAAGTTTAATCAAAACTCTCAAACTTTGCAAAGCAAATTTTCATTAACCATTAATAATAAAGTTGTTTTGATAAGCCTATAAATAGGTAAAACAAACCCTAACTCTAAGTCGAAATAAAAGAGTCCTAAAAACTTAAAACACTAAAATGACCAGTTTTGCTAAAGAATTGGCAGATGTATCTCGTGCGGTTGATCGATCGATTTTAGAATTGATCGATTTTTGAAATAATAAATTCCCTGAAGCCTCTGTCCACAATCGATCAATCAAATGTTTGGAATCGATCGATCGACTGAGAAGAATAAGTTTGCCAAAAGACCCTGCCCTCTGTCCTCAATCGATCGATCGAATGTCTGGGATCGATCGATTAATGCATGCATTGATTCTTCCGGGTTGCTTTCACATTCTTCTTTCGCCTTCGATAGGTTACGGGTGGTTGCTTGAATCGGATGTCCCCATCAATTCTCCTCATGTTAGAAGGGTTCATCCCCGATGAATATTGGTTGTGATAGAGGTCGAGGAGATCCGGATTGATCTGTTGAAATTCTTCTCTTGTTATTCACGTGTTCTCCGAATCAACTTTGTTCTTCCACTTGATAAGGTACTTTTGAAGTCCCCTTGGTTGGTGGATACAATCTGATCCTCCAAAATATCTTCAATGATCTCACGAGATGGGGTGGGGAGGGTAACATCGGATGTGGAAGGTTCAAATGGACTGGGTGGTATATGGAAATGGCCATGGAAGGGAATGAGATCCTCCACGTTGAAAGTTATGCTAAGATCTAATTCCGGCAGTAAATCTAGGACGTACGGGTTAGGACCAGTACGCTTCAAGATCTTATAAGGTCCAACACCACAAGCTTGTAACTTTTGAGTAGCCCCTTGAGTGAAGCACATAGGCCTATTCCGGACCATCACAAAATCATTCTCTTGAAACTCTTTGAACCTTCTATGAGAATCTACAGAAGTTTTGTATTTTTCATTGTTCACATTAATTCGTCTTTTAATCTCAGCATGAAGTTCATGAATGCGATGTGCAAATGCAGATGCAGACTCTAACAACCTTTGATGAACTAACATCGTGATTAGATCTATGGGCGTCTTGGGTTTGTAGCTATGCACAATTTGAAGCGTATTCATACCTGTGGTTATATTAACTGAATTATTATATGTAAACTCCGTGACAGGTAAGATAGAATCCCAACTCTTACATGCTCACGTACTAGATACCGTAACAAGTTACCTAAACTCCGATTCACAATCTTGGTTTGCCCATCTGCTTGGGGGTGATATGCTGATGAAAACTGAAGTCTAGTCCCCATTTTGTGCCACCGTGTCTTCCAAAAGTAACTAACAAACTTGATATCACGATCAATCACTATGGTTTTAGGCAAACCGTGCAGACGAAAAACCCCATTAAAGAAAAGTGTAGCAATGTTACTTGCATCTGAGGTCTTCGAACATGCGATGAAATGGGCCATTTTTGAAAAACGATTCACGACGACGAACACCGAATAGTGCTTGCGGAGGGTCTTAGGAAGACCTAACACAAAGTCCATAGAAAGATCTTGCCACGGGGTGTGTGGCACAGGTAAAGCTGTGTATAACCCGATGTTTTGCCTCCTTTATTTTGCCAGTTGGCAAACACAAAAATTGTTGATGATTTTGATAACATATCGGGTGAGATTGGGCCAATAAAATCGGTCTTCAATCAATGCAACGATTTTGTTGTGACCAAAGTGGCCGAAACTAGAAATTCCCGTAGAGAAGTGTGGGGAATACACAAGCAGTGTTTTAGGAACAAATACCCGTTTTGTAAGGTATACTTTCTCTCACAGACTATTTACTCAGAAGTGAGGTGTACTCTTCCCCAAAATTGGGACATGTAGGATAATCATTTACGAGAAGATCAAATCCGGTCACCTCAACACTCAATGAGTGTAACGTCGCCACTCTATGGCTAAGTGCATCAGCAGCCATGGATCAAAATATCGTCCGATACCGATACGTATCGGACGATACGTATTGGTATCGGACGTGAACGATACGGTACATTAAATGTACCGTATCGCTCATTTGTATTGCAAATACCGGACGATACATTCAATGTATCGTCCGGTACACTACTGTTCCGGTACATATCGTCCGGTACGTACCGGTTTTTTGACCGGACGATATGTACCGGTTTTCCGGCATTTTAACCCATGTCAGCAGCTTGATTCTCTACTCCAGCCCTATGTTTCAGCACAAAGGTGAACCTTTGAAGTTGTTCAACCCATTTCGCATGTCGCGGGTTTAACTTCTTTTGGGAACTCAAAAATCTAAAGGCTTCATGATCAGAGAACAAGACAAATTCATGTGGTAGCAAATAGTATTTCCAATATTTGAGAGATTGCACTACTGCATAGAATTTTTTGTCATAGGTAGAGTATTTATGCTTGGCCTCATTTAGCTTCTCACTGAAATACACTATCGGGTGGCCTTCTTGACTTAACACTCTCTCAATACCTACGCCTGACGCGTCACACGCTACTTTAATGACCTTAGAAAAGTCAGGAAGGTGCATGACAGGAGCTTCAGCCATTCGAGACTTAATCTCTTTAAATGCTTTTGCTGCAACAGGAGTCCATTTAAACTCCCCATTTTTTTATGCAATCGGTGATAGGGGATGTTACCGTACTGAAGTTACGGATGAGCCGCCTATAAAAAGTGGCTAACCAATGGAAGCTACAGACTTTGTGAATGTTCTGAGGTTCATGCCATTCCACAATAGCTTTAACCTTTTCTGGGTCCGCAGTCATTCCTTCAGAGGCTACGACAAACCCTAAGAAGACAATGCTTTATGACATGAAAGTACACTTCTTTAGGTTCGCATATAACTTTTCTCCTCTGAGAGTCATACAAACTTACTTTAAGTGTTGTTCCTTGTTGTGACTATAAATAAGAATGTCATCGAAATAAATCACAAGGAACTTGCCTATGAAAGGCCTTAACACCTGTGTCATGATTCGCATAAATGTGCTCGGGGCATTTGAAAGCCCGAAAGGCATGACAAACCATTCATATAAACCATCTTTGGTTTTAAAGACAATTTTCTATTCGTCCCCGGGACGAACTCGGATTTGATGGTATCCACTCTTCAAATCGATCTATGAAAATATAGTGGCACCGACCATCATGTCCAACACGTCTAGTCTCGGTATAGGGAACGGATACTTGACTATGATTTTATTACTAACGTAACTATCAACACACATCCTCCAAGATCCATCTTTCTTGGGTGTGAGCAGCGCTGACACGACACATGGACTCATACTTTCCTTAATGAATCCCTTCTGGAGAAGTTCATTAACTTGTCTTTTTAACTCCTAATGTTTGGAAGGATTCATGCGATAATGGGGCAAGTTAGGTAAAGTAGATCCGGGAACCAAATCAATGGTGTGTTGGATGTCCCATAAAGGTGGTAACTGATCCGGAAGGTCTTTGGGAAAGGCATCCCGAAATTTGCTCATCATGGGTTCAACCTCCTTTGGAAACTCAACATTTTACTCTTTGGGTGATTCCATAGTGACAAGGACATATGCAATATCCTCGGTCTTAACAGTCTTAACACCTCGTTCAAACTCTAAAGGGCTAACAATGTGAACGACTTTAGATGTCTTCTCTCTCTCAATTAGGCCTTTATCATTTTATTTGTTCGTTTTCACAGTAGGTGCTCTAGGAGGTAAAGGATTTATCTTTATTTTATTTCTGTTGTGCGTGAAAGAATACACGTTCGATCTCTTGAACAATATAACGTCCATATCATACAACCACAACCTCCCAAGGATGATATGCCCCACATCCATAGGCACAACATTGCACCATAATGTCTTTATACAAACCGAATTTTATAGGAACCTGTTGACACAAAATTTGTATCTTTTTCTTGAATAAATATACAGATACTGTATATACACATTATTTGTGTCCTATTTTTTTGGATAAAATAAAATATTAAATGTATATATTAAAAAAAAGAGAAGATAAAATAGAAACCCATGCATGCCATCCTCTTTCCGTCTTTTTCTCTTCATTTTTTTAAAAATATGGCCCACGCAGGCCATGCCTGCCTAGGTAGTTATGCCTGCTTAGGTAGTAGACCTGCCTAGGTAGCGTATCTGTCTAGGTAGTTATGAATAATTACTTACGTAGGTCAGATATCTGGAGAATAAATATTTTTTCAATCCGCGTGAAAGCTAAGACCTATGCAACCCTCACAACCCTTGATTTCGTGAAACTCTTACGGAAATCGTAGGATTATAACTTCCTGTAATCGCTACCATAAATATATAAATAGCAGATCCATTCTCATTGTAAAGATTCGAAAAGGTGAGAGCTTGTCGAAAACATCTCTGACTTTAATTTTCTACCAAAATACTTAAAGGTATCTTCAGGATTCTTTCCGTTCATTTCTTTTTATTTAAAAAGTTTACGGGAGGAATAAGTCTGGGTTGATACACTTAGGATAAGAGCTACGACCCTTACCTAAAGATGATATACTCAGGATAAGAGCTATGACCCTTACCTAAAGGTGATACACTTAGGATAAGAGTTACGATTCTTACCTAAGTATGATTTAAGGTTGCAATTTGGGATTACGCGTTACGGCATATACCCAATTTCTTGTGCACTTAGAGATAATTAAGCCATGTGGGTATAACCGTATAACTTTGGTACCCTCGGATTGCAACTACAAATTCGATACTCGGACTTCGACGCTCGAAATATTCATCTACACTGACTCATAATCATTGACTCTAGCGGATTTGAATCACATATCGAAATTAGAGTTTCCCTCGCAGTTCAAGTCATCACTCCCTCAAATGTAGGGTTTGAATCTCAACTTCGAGATCATAAATTCTTTTACGGTGGTTCATTTGACTTTTGGTCAAACAATCATAATACGAAACGTAACGAGATCCAATGGTGAATTTATTACATATTGACCAGATCTTATGGTTTTGGTCAAATCCAATGGTGGACTCGTTGACTTTTGGTCAAACGATCATAATACGAGATCGTAACGAGATCTAACGGTGAATTTATTACATAGTAATAAGATCTTATGGTTTTGGTCAAATCCAATGGTGGACCTGTTGACTTTGAATTTATTACATATTGACCAAATCTTGCGGTTTTAGTCAAATCCAATGGTGGACTTATTGACTTTTGGTCAAACGATCATAATACGAGATCATAATGAGATCCAATGGTGGATTTATCACATATTGACCAAATCTTGTGATTTTGATCAAATCCAATGGTGGACTCATTGAATTTTGGTCAAATGACTATAATACAAGATCGTAACGAGATCCAACGGTGGATTTGATTTGCATATTGACCAAATCTTGTGATTTTGGTCGAATCTAACGGTGGACTCATTGACTTTTGATCAAACGATCATAATACAAGATCGTAACAAGATCCAATGGTAAATTTAGCATATATTGACTAAATCTTAGGACATTGGTCAAGTCCAATCATTACAAAAAATAATTTATGATCTCCAAATTCTATTGAATTTGGCGATATCTAACTCATTATTAGATACTCTATCATTGAAAGTGATAACTCCTCTGATAACCTGCTACCAGGAGAATGAATTTGGTATTCAAATTCATCTTTGAGATCAGAGAACAAGAATTCGTTTTAAGGTTCGTCCACGAAGTTCTTACTCCAGTAATGACTAGTGCTTGTCGATCAGATGGAACCGACTTTTGGAGAAGGGGTTCTCCAATCCGTCGACCCCTATTTCATATTTCTCAAATCTCCGATGAAGACAATATACTATGCATCTACCTCGTGACGGATTGGAAATGCCGACGAAAACCTAGACTTAGAATTTAGTTTGTTTATTTCAGAGATGTAATTGCTTAATTTTTTTTCTTTAGTAGCTTTTAATCAGAGGTATTCAATTTTGATGTAATTAACGGGGAATCGATTGCGATACTTGGAAGTGTAACGTCCGCCATTTTCAATAAAACCCTCTCTTAGCGAGGAGAAATTTGTTATGATTGATTTGCATTAGATTTACATTCTGCACAAATTTGTTGTTTACAGAACCTGACACCTTCGTGAAACAGGAATTGATGATGAATTGACCTAAGCAATTTTATAGGGTCGCACGTGAGCTATGGGTACAAGTCCTAAGCGAGAAACTGTACTTTTAGAAACAACATTGGTACAACTTTCACTGTTGACTATGATTCGATAGGCTTTCTCACCACACTTGGCTATGATACAAAAGATGTTATCCCGTCGCCAATCGTCATTCTCTTCAGATTGGGCCAGAGCACATCTAAGTACAAGGGCCTGCTAGGTATTACCCTCCTCAACGGGGTAGGAGATTTCCCTATGACAAGCCACAATCTGTTCCCTTGCAAGATCTTCCTCATCATTAGGGAACGATTTAGGCTCATAGACTTCTCCCTCATTTAGCTCATTTTTAGTGCCCGCGGTCATGAACAAGTTTCGAGAGGGACATTGTGCTGCAAAATGTCTGATGCCATGGCACTTGTAACACTTATTTTGACCACCACACTTGGGGCCTTCAAGCATTGGACCTTTACCCTTATCAACTCTGGTTACTGGTGTAGCAACTGAGTTGGGGCTAGCTGACGGGGTATTGACGTTTGGTTTTGACAAAATAGTTAGACCTGTAACCGGACCCACTAGTGTTGAAACGTGAGGTACCGTTCTAACTCTTTGACTCTAGAGAAGCACTCATCGAGATCGGTAACGGGATATGGAATGAGTTCCCTTTGTAGTTCTGGGTGAAGGTCCATATGAAATCGGGATAAGGTAACTCTTTCTAGTTCATCTATATTGACCTGTGACATTAGGTCTTCAAACTTATCAATGTATTCTGTGACCGGTGAATTCCCTTGGCGCAGTGATTGCCACTGATCAAGAAGACGTTCATCATAGGAAAGAGGAACATACTTCTCGTTCAGTTGGATCTTCATATCATCCCAAGTGAAAATGAGAAGACGACCCTGGGACTGCCTAACTTGACCCATAAGCTTGACCTTGGCAAACCGGACTTTACGCTCCTCAGACATGGCATACCACTCGAAGTAGATTTCTATACCAGTCACCCACTCAAGATAGACTTTAGGTTGTATTTTCCCATCAAAAGTAGGAGCGTCCATTTTAACGGACTTCATGATTTTGTCGTCTTGATTGGGTTGGATGTCACGCCGGTGAGGATAATCTCTTCTACGGTCATTAATGTGGACTCGATAATGATTTTTAGTGATGACCTCATTCATATCTTCAACACGGGGCACCAAAGTCTCATGTCGGGCTTGTTGACCACGCAAATGGTTTTGTAATTGATTTTGGTGATCAGTCATTTGATCTTGGAGATCCCCTTTACTCGCAGTCTACTTAGACGTAAGTTCCTTAATGAGGGCTTCTATCTTAATGGGGTCCATGACTATGCAAGACAAAAACAAAATGAACCCTAGAATCTATACTGGTTTTGTAATTGATTTTGGTGATCAGTCATTTGGGCTTGGAGATCGGCTTGATTCGCAATCCACTTAGACGTAAGTTCCTTAATGAGGGCTTCTATCTTAATGAGATCCATGCATTGTTATGAAAATCGTGCGGGGCTGCTGCCGGGGCAATTCGGGCCCCCGGGCGCCCTTATTTAGGCCTGGGCGGACTCCGGGCCAAACCGAATTTGGGGCGCCGGCTCGGACCCTCCCTGGGCCGCCTCGGACCCGCCTTGGGTCGCCCCAGTCCCCATTTTTTATTTCTTTATCTCCTTTGTTTTTCTTCTTTTTCCTCAGTTTTTTTCTTATTCTTAGTTTTTTTCTTCTTCTTCCTCTGTTTTTTATGACCTTGCATAACACTTTTTTTCAGCAACTGAGTAGTGAGCACAACTCTTTTTATGTTATTATTTTCTTTTTTTTCTTCCTCCAATTCTGGCAAGTGGCACAGTATATATATATATATAGCGGCCTTGGGATCTTGGCTTAGCTAGCCTAGCATTTCACGAACATCTCCAGACCGAACTGTGATTTTAAGAACACTGGATTTATGACTATGCAAGACAAAAACAAAATGAACCCTAGAACCTATATGGACACTGACAATCCTAAACTGACAAACCTCTTATACCAAATCTGATGCGGAAAACAAGTGGATAACAAGGGAAGAATTTCAACAGATCGATTCGGATCTCCTCGACCTCTATCACAACCAATATTCATTGGGGATGAATCCTTTTAACCCGGGGAGAATTGTATGGGGGCATCCGATTCAAGCAGCGGCCCGTAACCTATCGAAGGCGAAAGAAGAATGTGAAAGCAGCTCGGAAGAACCAGTGCATGCTTTAGTCGCTTGATCGATCCCAGACATTCAATCGATCGATTGAGGATAGAGGACAAGGTCTTTTGGCAAACTTATTCTTCTTAGTCGATTGATCGATTCCAAACATTTGATCGATCGATTGTGGACAAAGGCTTTGGGGAATTTATTATTTCTTAGGCGATCGATCGATTCTAAAATCAATCGATCGATTCTAAAATCAATCGACCGATCGACCGCACAAGATACTTCCGCCGAAAGATGGGATTTCTATTTTCTTCGACAAAACTTGTCATTTTAGTGTTCTAAGTTTTTAGTACTCTTTTATTTAGAGTTACGGTTTGCTTTGCCTATTTAAAGGCTCGTAAAAACAACTTTATTATTAATCGTTAATGAAAATTTGCTTTGTAAAGTTCGAGAGTTTTGATTAAACTTTTTGTGAGGGTGTGATTCTCTCAACCAAAGAGAGATTCTTCGTCCCGCTTGGAAGCGTGGTGGTCCCATAACCCACAGGTCTCAGGATCGAAACCTAGCTTTGATACCGATTCTGATGTGGAAACAAACACAGTGCAATGCTAGGGCTGAGATTAATAGAAAATTAATGTTTTAAGAGTTTATCACAGAAAATAGCAATAAATTCAATTAAATAATTTAATTCTAGCCCGAACTAGTGTTACTTTCGCGTATGTTCCCTATCGGGTCTAGAAGATCAGGGTTCTTAGGGAATGACTAGATCTCCGAAAGTTTTAGGGTATCGAACGAACTCACAAGTTCTTTCAACGCCGTGCGAAAAGAAAGGCAAATAATGAGTTTTATAATAATTTGGATAGGTTAGGGTTTATATACTTACGGAAATTGTAGATCAAGGAAGATAGACAGGAGAGAAAAGTTGGCCTTGCACCAAACTACACGCAGGCGAAGAATCGCTCTTCGGTTGAGAGAATCACACCCTCACAGAAAATTTAATCAAAACTCTCAAACTTTGCAAAGCAATTTTCATTAACCATTAATAATAAAGTTGTTTTTACAAGCCTTTAAATAGGCAAAGCAAACTCTAACTCGAAATAAAAGAGTCCTAAAAACTTAAAACACTAAAATGACAAATTTTGCCAAAGAAAATCGAAATATCGTCTTTTGGCGGACGTATCTCGCGCGGTGGATCAATCGATCGATTTTAAAATCGATCGATTGACTGAGAAATAATAAATTCCTCGAAGCCTCTGTCCACAATTGATCGATCGAATGTTTGGAATCGATCGATTGAATGAGAAGAATAAGTTCGCCAAAAGACCTTGTCCTTTGTCCTCAATCGATTGATCGAATGTCTGGGATTGATCGATCGACTAAAGCATGCATTGATTCTTCCGGGCTGCTTTCACGTTCTTCTTTCACCTTCGATAGGTTACCGATGACTGCTTGAATCGGATATCCTCATCATTTACTCTATTTTCATTCTTTCTGATTTTACTGCTCTCTCTCTCATCATGATTCTTGAATGAAATACTACATCTACAAGTATGGAACATAAATATATAATTACAATTCTATGACTACATTCATTCTCCCTGAAAAAAGAGCATAAACATGTACTAACATCTCGAATGTTTAAAACTTCAAGATTTTAAAAAGTTATAATATACCTCCACCTATTAACTAATATAAGAGACATATCAAAGCAACTAAAGAAAAACATATACCAATATGTACCAGATACCCTGTACTATTAGCTAGGTCTGAAATCGATAGGCATCACCGATAGATGAGTTTTTTTAAATCCTCGGTTTGAGCATGCTTGAATCTAAGGGATATTGCTACCTTAATCGCTAGTACACTTCAAAGATTCCAACTATCTTCAAGATGTGGCTTACCAGTGTATCTGTCAACTTAAATTTATTAAATAGCTTATCTAATTAGTAGCCAGTTTATTTTGTTATTACTACTACCTGAGTGTCGTGAATATTTGAATTCTTACTTTAGAATAAAAGATAAAGGACATAAATTTTAGATTCATAATTGGGTTGGCCCAAGGTTTCAAGTATTCGGATATCAATTTGCATTGTTGTATTGACAATATCGGCAGATACTGTGATCTCCGGGGCATCAAATACTAGATCCCCTAGATATCGTTTAATACCTATACATATCGGTGATATTATACACTATCGTCTATACACATCGATTTGGAGGATTCCCTAGGTATCCGCCAATGCCTGTTGGTATGTCGATACCAACACATATCGGCTTATACCATGGTTTTAAAACACGAAAACTCGACTCAAAGTAAGTTTAGTCGAGTTAACTTGAAGACCTGGTTAAATTCGACTTGTTCCAACTCAGTAATTTAGTATATATTTTGAAATCTTGGTAGTTTATGAACCCTGATTGTATCATCCTAGCGAAATCTTGACTCAACTCGAAATTCTACCTAGTCGAGTAACTCGGCCAAGTTAACTTGCTGATTCGTTGAGTTTTAGAATTATGGCTTATACAGTCAAATGTCAATATGTATTCACTAAATAAGGGAATTGGTATCCCTGTGTACTAGTCTATACATAATAGTATAAAAAATAGGTATCAGCCTGGATGCTGGTCAATATGGCCATCAATATCGAGTTTGTACCAATAATACCAATAAACATGTGTTTTCCCCGAGGCGTATCCCAATACAAGTTTGCATAAGTGTTGCCTAGGTATCAGAGGTGTACAATTAGCTGCAATACTGATAAAAGGGGCTTTTCTTATTGCTCCATAATAGTCTCTAAAGTGCAACCAACTTGGCCTTGGAAAAAACACATCAACAAAACAGCACTTAGATGATGTTTCTGGGTCCATTCCGATTCAGACCCTCACAACAATCTTGAGAGTTCACTGCCATAAAGATTGATTGCACAGAAAATTGAGAAAACACTTGAAACTCAAAAATCTCTTCGACTCACCCTCAAATCCTTATCAAATTAACACACACCCTTTATTAAAGATGATCACTGTGAAAACCGATCAGAACCATCCAAGTTTTGTGCCAATCTGAGCTCAAAACATGGACCATGCTGACCTCAGCAAGATAAGTGATGTCAGCAGCAGTTGTCGACAAGATTGTTCTGCTCTCATACGATGATAAAACTTAAGATGGTTTAATTAGGGTTTTGTTGATGACTAAACAAAGAAGAAGACGAAGAAAAACAAGATAACTTATCTCACACCCTCAATTATTATTATATATACCCCTTACGAATCAATATCCGGTAGGAGGCACTAATACACACATGGCATATCCTACTGCTAGTATCCACACACCCCAACACATAAACTCACTAATATATATATATATATATATATATATATATATATATATATATATGAGGCACCAACAACCATTGTCTTTGGATGACCCTTTTTCCCCCTCTTCCGAACTAGTATGACGAGTGTGAATTAATCCCCAATAGTAGATCTGGTATCACACATATTTGGTTTTTGAAGGTGATGATAATGTTAAGAAAGAATCATTGACTTCGACTATCTATTTGTTGCTGGTTTAAAATGTGACCATCTATAACAGTCTTAACTTGAGGACATGATTGGCATTAGCATCAAGTCTATCTATACTCTGGAACCGTTGACACAGATCGCATAAACCTTGTGCAGTTAACCACAAATTTATATGGGCACTATGCTGTTTGAGTCAGTCATGTTAGAATTACATAAAGCGCCATTCTAGTCTTTGCTTGTGAGTATGCTCATCTAAATCAACAGGACTTGAATGGAATCTTATCCAAAACAAACCACCAAGAGAATGCTACATCCATGGGTGTTGCCATGGAGTTCTTTTCTTCCAGTTTGATCCCTTCTTTGCTCTTAGAGGCCGGTAGAATTAGCAAGACATGAAGCCTAGAATTGTTAATTTTCAAGTCAGTAATTCCGCAAAAACGTTGCCAAGATTTTACTTGGGTAAATTCATGGGTAACAAGTTCTGAACTAATCAGACGTTTCTCCTTCTAGGAGAGTTTTTTGGTTGTAGAAGTGGCACTGTGGCAGTCATTCGAGGTAATTGGAAGTTCATAGCCTTCTTATGCCAATTTATTGATGAACTCCTACTTGATCGGCCATGGATAGCTTACTATCATTATAGGTATACGTGACTCAAACCTTTTAAATGTTTATATTATTTTATATATTTATTGGTTATGGATTTATGGGCAACATAGGACCCACGTTATTGCTTTAAAGTTTTAAGCATCTACACAAAAGATGGGATGTTCATGCCTATATGCTCCTAGTTCTTAGTGAAAATAAACCCGTTCCTTTAATTCTAATTTTGTATTTGTTTCTAGGTCTTCATTGTCTATACCCATTTCAGGGAATCAAGGCTCCAAAGCTATATGTTGTGTTTGGCACATGTATAAGCAGAGTGCCAATAAAAAAACCATTACGTATTGGCTGATTCCTTCACCAAAACCTTGCGAATAGCCAAAGTCCTAACCGAAATCTAGTTGTATTTGCTAGAGCTCAGATGATACCTTATAGATCAAGCGACTCGGCCACTGCTGGAACTGAGTTGACTCGGCCAACTCACAATTACCTGAAAACCTTTACTTAATTTAATGTGATGGACAACTCAAGATTTCATCACCCCTTGGAATTTTCCTATGATCTTGAGTTGATTATTACTTTGAAAATTTAAAATGATGCTCAAATAATCACAACGTTAGCTACTGTTAGATGGATGTAGGAACTTTTTTTACCTCAGGTGGTGTGGGATTTTTTAATCTGATGTGCTTCTTGTTATACAGTTTTTTCTTATGCGTTGAAATATGAGAAAGACTACCATGTGTGGACAGGTAAACTGATGAGAATTGAAAACTTTGGCTGCGCTTGGGTTAGCTCTTTCAGGTTTTTAAGAGCGGCTCTTTTACTTTTTGGCTCCAGTTTACGTTTGGTAATACAGCTCCTCACCCCATTTTGCTCTGGCAGGGAGCAATTTGAAGTGATAAAATTGCTCTCCACCTGCTCTATGTCAGAGCAGATTTTATGTACCTGACAAAGAGCAGGCAGAGAGCTGCTTCTGCTCTTATAAGAGCTAACCCAAACACAGCCTTACAGAATAAGAGTCTCGAGCACTCCTTGGAGTCTACATGAAATCCGTTACAAATGAGGGATTAAAGCCTATGTTCATCGGTTAACCACAAATAGACAATGGACAAAAACAACCGTATTTATTATATTAACATGAAGAAAATAAAGCTAGAAAGTATATTTCTACAAAAATATCCCTTTCTGATGGATCAGTTTAGTTTCAATCACCTTCGTGTTTGTGTTTGAACTATTTCTTGTTGGTACATTATATGTTCTTCCTTGTTATTAGTTTCTTTTCTTTGATAGTGATGATTTTGCCGCCCCTAGATTATCTAATATGTTTGAAACCCTTGACATGCAGTTTATTATATATCCTTCTTCTTCAACCCTGTTTAGTATATATGTGTGTATATATACACACATGGATTCCATCTTTTTCACATTTAATGTAGCTACAAACATATCTATCTATGGTTTGACTTGTACTACTATTACCACACGCATGATTTGGTTTAGTAAACTTTTCTCTTGCAATTTAGAGTATTCAAAACTTATTTAAATCCTTAAAATCTATGTACTTCGTACTTCATTCCTATTGGTTATCTTAGCCTTATATCACACTAATTTTGGTAGGCTGTACTTTTCTAAATATTCTTTCTGAACCAGATATTATGGGCCGGCTTCGACAAGCTAGAAGTTGCTCCAGCTGCATTTAAACATGTCCTATTACTTGGGTACTCCAATGGGTTTCAAGTTATTGATGTTGAGAATGCCTCTGATGTCCGTGAACTGGTTTCAAAGCGTGATGGCCCAGTCTCATTTTTACAGATGCAACCCCTCCCAGAAAAGTCAGATGGCCCCGAAGGGTTTAGAGCTTCACATCCTATACTGGTGGTTGTTGCAGGAGATGAAATCAACAGCTCCGGTCTGGTCCAAGGTGGACATATGAATGGGCTGATCAGAGACAATCTGAGTGAGCCTCAACCAGGAAACTGTGTTTCTGCTCCTACAGTTGTTCGGTTCTATTCATTAAGGTCTCACAGTTACGTCCATGTACTGCGATTCCGATCTTCTGTGTATATAATTCGATGCAGTCCTCAAATAGTAGCTGTGGCACTTGCATCACAAGTAAGCAGTATGAATGATTCTTGACTAGCAAAAATGATAGCACATGGGAAGCAGATTTTAAGTATTGGCTGATACCAATACATATCATTATTTGGAATTTTGGACTGGCCGATACTGATACCTATATCTGTATCGTTATCAGCTGATATGTACCGGTGTACGGTTTTTGCTATTTGGCCGATACGTATCGATACTGATACTCGCCATTACTGTCAAATTTTACCAGCTGACCATTATACCTTGATATTGGCTGATATGCATTGATATTGGTGTGGAGGATAGTCAATACCACCCATGGTATCAAAACTCAGCCGATACCGATACGTATTGGCGATACGTATCGGTTTCACTGGAAACTGATACCGATACCACCCTGATACAAGTATTGGGGTCGTATTGGTATCTGGTTTCGGTAATGACTGATACAGGCCCATATCAGGTATTGGTCGATACGGATTGGGTATCGGCTGATACCCCCTTGATTTGAATTTTTTTTTATAAGGTTGTTTAACCTTTTTTATAATAAAAAAAATTCTGTATCGGCCAATATGTTCGGTCCTCCTTGGACTGATACCCGATACCGATCCCGAGTTAGATACCTTGATACCACCTCCAATGCCAAGTTTTTAAACCTTGCATTCAAGGATAACTGATTGATTTGACTCTTTTTTTGTTTGGTAGATATACTGCTTTGATGCTGTCACCCTTGAGAATAAATTCAGCGTGTTGACTTATCCCATGCCTCAGGGAGGACAAGGAGTGGTAGGGGTTAACATAGGTTACGGTCCAATGGCTGTGGGTCCAAGGTGGTTAGCTTATGCTTCTAACAATCCTATGTTATCAAGCTCAGGCCACCTAAGTCCACAAAATCTTACACCCTCTCCTGGGGTTAGCCCGTCCACTTCACCTGGCAATGGGAGCTTGGTGGCTCGTTATGCAGTGGAGTCTAGTAAGCATTTAGCAGCTGGGATTATTAATCTGGGTGACATGGGATACAAAACTTTATCTAAATACTATCAAGATCTTTTACCTGACGGATCAAATTCTCCCATATCATCAAATTCTAGCTGGAAAGTTGGTAAACTTACTTCGGCATCACATCCTTCTGAAACAGATAATGCGGGGATGGTCAGTTCTTGATAACATTTCTTTTTTACCTTTGCTTTTTTAGTGATTGCAATTATTTTTGTTGTAAGTTGGAGATACATCAATGATCCGGTTTTTTCAAATGATCTTTTTGCAGGTGGTTATTAAGGATTTTGTTTCGAAAGCTGTTATTTCTCAATTTAGAGCTCATACCAGTCCGTTATCTGCATTATGCTTTGATCCAAGTGGCACCCTTTTGGTTACGGCCTCTGTATGTGGTAACAATATAAATGTTTTCCGGATTATGCCATCCTCTGTACAGAATGGTTCAAGCTCTGTGCGCTATGATTGGAGCTCATCTCATGTGCACCTCTACAAGTTATATCGTGGTCTAACAACAGCTGTAAGAAATTACGAGTTTATTTTCTGATGGGTATTGTTGTATGCTCCTTTAGTTCAATAACATAGTCACAAAAGTCTCTGACTTTTTAAACAAATGGGAAAAAGTGGGCGACTTGCAGTCATCCCGACTTTATCTCCGATTAATCGGCCAAGTCATGACTCGGCTGATTAATTTGCGATGTTTGTTATGTTCGAATTTTTTCTTCTTGTTTTCACCATACTTAAGGGGAAAAAAACTTTAGGTTTTGCATTATTTTGTTCATTAAAAACATTATTTTTAACTTGAAAAATATTATTATTATATTTTTTTTGAATTTTTTACTTTTCCCCGATTTTTTCTGACTTTACCGATTTTTCCCGAATTAAACCCTTACCGATTTATTGTCCACTCCTGACTTTGTGACTATGGTTCAATTTCATTGGTTTCTTAGTTATCCCCTCTTTTTACAGGTTATACAGGACATCTGTTTTAGCCACTATAGTCAGTGGATAGCGATTGTTTCTTCACGTGGGACATGCCATATTTTCGTAATGTCTCCTTTTGGTGGTGATACTGGTCTTCAAACACATGCTTCTAATAGTGAAGGGCCAGTTCTCTTACCAAGTCAAACGTTGCCATGGTGGTCAACTCCATCTCACATAAATCAGCACTCTTTTCCACCTCCATCACCTGTAACACTTTCTGTGGTTAGCAGAATTAAAAATAGTAACTGTGGGTGGCTTAATTCAGTTAGTAATGCAGCCGCTTCTGCAACAGGAAAGGTATCTGTGCCATCTGGCGCTATAGCTGCTGCTTTCCACAATTCTGTATTCCGCAGTCTTCAGCCAGTTCACTCGAAGCTACCCCATTCATTAGAGCACCTATTGGCTTACTCTCCATCTGGTCATGTAATTCAATATGAACTTCTGCCATCGAATGGAGAGCCATCTGATAGCAGTTCAAGAACTGGGATGGGTCCTCCGGCGCTGAATCAAGATGAGGACTTGAGAGTAAATGTTGAACCTGTTCAGTGGTGGGACGTTTGCCGTAGATCAAACTGGCCAGAAAGAGAGGAATTCATTTCTAGCATTACGTTTGGTAAACAGGAAACAGCAGAGGTGGTAATGGATACTTCAGATTGTGAATATAATGATACAAAGTATATGCCGTCTTTTAACAATAGTATAGAGGGAAAAGATGATGTGAAAAGCAATGATAGAAATCATTGGTACCTGTCGAATGCTGAAGTGCAAATAAGCTCAGGGAGGATACCAATATGGCAGAAGTCTAAGGTTTTCATCCTAGTTTTACTTCATTACTTGTATGATGGCCATCTATGTAACTCATGGATCCAATTCTCAGTTTTCCAGTGTGTATCTGCTAGCTCCAAAAGAGATACGTATCGGACGATACATATCAATTTTGGACGATATATTCGTATGTATCACCAATACATACTGATACGTACAAAAATATATGGGATCAATACAATGCGAGATATCGACCCGGTCTCTTCTGAAACTGATACGTATTGGTTTCGTCCAGTATTTGATCCATGATGCCACTGTGTTCATTTATTTTATCTTATTTTGTTTTTAACCTTATCCCCAGATTTGCTTCTATCTGATGGACTCTTCAAGTGCTAGTGAGAGGATGTTTTCAAGATATTATGCCGGTGGAGAGATTGAAATTGAAAAGATCTCTGTTCATGAGGTTGAAATAAGGTGGAAGGATTTATTACCTGTTTTTGAGCATTTTCATAGCATCCAATCAGGTTGGAATGTCAGGTAATGAATTCACATACTCTGTGGTTTCTATTGTACTGCAATTGATTATTGGCAGCATTTTTATGGTGCCTCTTGTAATTATCCTAGAAACACGTGTGGTGATGAAAACTTTGGTTTAAGCTTTGTTTATAATACAAACTCAACATTTTCTAAGATTCACAATGTTTTATGTTTGGTGAATTTTTTTTGGGGTTTAGTTCATATTACTATGAATAATCTTTCTACTGGGTTGCTCTTCTTTATAGAAGCTGAAATTATTATTTTAGCATCTTAGCATCTAGGAGCTTTAATAACAAATTATATTTCTCTATGATTATCCTTTCTTATTTTCCTTACATGGTATTTTAGAGCGAGGTAGATCTCGATCAAGTTTCTTCTGTTTGGTTTCATTTCGCTCAATTGGATCTTTGCAAGAATATAAATCATGGATTTAGGGTTAATGGATGGTGGATTTAGTGTAAGGAGTTAAGAGTTTGTTTGACTTTGATGTATTAGGTTTAGGGTTAGAGAGAGAGAGAGAGAGAGAGTGCTTAGTGAGTGAGAGGTCTTCCTCGCTCGCTTTCATATTAAGGGATAAAAAAGTCTACATGCACACCCAACACTATGTGTTACACACCCTTACATATATGACACATGTGCAAGCTGGAGCATGGATATCATGCATGCTGAAGAACCATAAGACTCATTGGCTTGGTAAGAACATCTACTAATTATTCAGAAGAAGGTCCGCCAATGACTTCTAAAGCTTGTCAAACTTTTTCCTTACATTGTGCACATCAACTTCAGTGTGCTTTGTTTCTCTCCTGAAAGACTGAACCTGATGCAACTTTTTTGTGGCTTCATTATCACAATGGAGAGGCATAGAGCCTATAATAGGAAATCCCAACTTAGACAAAAGAGAGCAAAGCCATAGAAGCTCACAAGCTCTATAAGCAATGGCTCAGAACACTGCTTCAGTGCTAGAGGGAGAAACCACATGTTTACTCTCCCAAGCAACTAAATTGCTACCAAGCAAGGCACAATAACTTCCTGTGGTGCGACGATTAGTAGCAGAGCCTGCCCATTCAGCATCATTATATCCAAAGATACGTAGGTGTCACATGGCGGAGCCAAGATTTTTCTGATGGGTGGTCATTGATAATCGTCAAATATTATTAGTTTTGCCATGCTTACTTTTATAGGCCAAATTAATAAATGGGAACCAAAATGGGGCTTATTAAAAAAAAAAAAAAAAAAAAAAATTTCTTAGGCAATAGGCCTTTGAAGAATTGAGGGCCCCAGTTGGGTCCAATTAAGGCGGCCACTTGCTCGCCTATGCTCAGAGCCGGCCCTACACTTTATTTTACAACCACCTCACTTAATCAAAGGAAAATTTTGTTGATTATTTTGAACCTGATGACGGAGATTGTTTTTCGCCCTAATCTTCCCTACAATCGATCTTGAGATCACGAGTCTACCATCAAACGGTTTGATGTTTAGTCCTCGTGTGATGAACCATCAAACATGGTTCATATTCACTTTTGAGGATGTGTGTTACGTATACTCAATATCTTACCGTTTGATAATGGGCCCATGATCTCAATATCTATTATATGAAAGCTTAGGACGAAAACCAATCTCTATCATTAGATTGAAAGGAGTCAACTAGTTTTTCTTTTCTCTTAAGAGAGGTGACTATACCATAAAGTGTTGTGGTAGTAACACCAACCCTTATTCTTAGGAAGGAGATATTGTGGGTTCAAAAAAAGAGGGGTAGGAAAATTGTGGGTTCAAAAAAAGAGGGGTAGGAATATTGTGGGTTCAAAAAAAGAGGGGTAGGAAAATTTTAATAATAGGTAACGTTATTTGCAATCTGAAATTTTTTCTTTATACTCTGGTTGTAAATAAAGTTACTTGGATGATTAGTATTAGATTTTCTTTATTAAAAATTCCGTGACTAAACAAAGATAAGAGAGAAGTTAGGGGAATCAAACAAGAGAGAAAAAATAGTATTTTCCATTATTTTTGGCAAAAAAAAACTCAGAATTTTGGTCACTTAATATATAGAAATGGGCTTGGGGGTTCCCTCATGAAGACCGGTTGTCCCTAAAAACTCTCCTTAAAGGGAGTTGAAGATTTTAAAAACTCTCCTTAAAGGGAGTTTAAGATTTTTTTGAATGGATGGGAGATCCCCTGGACCCCCCATCAGAGAATGTAGCTCCACCACTGGTAGGTGACCATGAGTGTGAAGTCTGGTCTGAACTCGAGGTATTGAATGCTATGACGAGATACGTATGACCATGAGAGAGTGAAAGAGAAGACTACGCTTTGGGCTGGACCTGAGGCATCAAATGCTATGATGAGCGACAATAAGATGTGGTGTCCTCAAAGCATGCATAGGTTGAATAACTATACTGACAACAAATTTGATATCTGATTGGATGAGAGTAAGATAGATTCGTTGACCAACAAGATGCTCGTACTCATAAGAATTAGATAATAGCTTCCCTTTTTTCCTCATGAAGGGAATTCATGGAATCCACGGGGAAGAAGTAGGCTTGCACCCAAGCATACCAGTGTCACCTGGAAGATCCAAGGTTCCTTTCGTTGAATAAGCAATCTCTAGGCCATGGATGTATTTCAAGTTGCCCAAATCATTTACTTCAAAATTATGGTTAAGTTTCTCTTTCACATTGGATATAAAGGGCCACCATCCCTTGTAAGGATACGAGCATCCACATATACTAGCAGAATACTGTGATAAGCTGAGTTAGAGTGAACAAAAATCATATGCCCAGAGTGACTATTTGTAGAATCTCATGCCAATGATAACTCACTATAATAATCGAATGAAGCACATGTGACCATTTCAAAGCATAAATCGACTTACTAAGCTGACAAACTTTCCCTGCCTCCCCTTATAGCTAGCAAACCTAGTGGAGGTTCCATATAGATCTCCTCCATAAGATAACCATGTAGGAAAGCATTTGTCACATCAAATTGATATAACAGTTGGTTTTGGTTTGCAACAAGCGAAAGGAGGATTCAAAGAGTTGTGAGTTTGGCAATAGGACCAAAAGTGTCGTCATAATTAAGATCTAAGACCATAGGTCTGCAAAAAACCTCAAGCAACAAGTGAGCCTTATACCTCACAACACTACCTTGTTGTGGCGTCATAATTGAGACCATAGGTATGTGTAAAACTCCGAGCAACAAAGCGAGCCTTATACCTCACAACACTACCATCAAGGTTATATTTGACAACAAAGAACTAACGACAACCAGCTATTTTCTTCCTTGGAATAAGAATGATCATGTCCTAGGTGTCATTATGTTGAACCCCCATCTCATCAATCATTGCAACCATGGATCCAAAAATCAGATTTCTGATACGTATCGTCCGATACATTCAATGTATCGCCATTTTTTTTTCAAAAAAATAATCTAAAAATCAAACAACCAAATTATCGTCTGATACGGGCGATATAGACGATAATTTCAAATTATGGGTCCATGTTAAACCACCAAATTATCGTCCGATACGGGTGATAATTTGCCCGTATTGGACGATAATTTGACTGTTTCAGGGGATACCCGATAAAAACCCTTTTTATTGTATTGTCCCCCCTCCAAAACGATACGTATCGGTATCGTCCGATATTTTGATCCATGATTGCAACTTTCCAATCTGTGCGATCAAGGGCAGCACGGACAGTACAGTGAGTGGTGATGGTATCTGCAGTAGAGAGAAAATTCTTGATTGGACACCTATTTAGTAATAGGATAAGGAGTTACACATTTTCGCAGGAAGATCAAGATCAGAAGGAGCATCAGTGGAAATAATAGTGTAGACCCTAGGACTAAAAGATTGATTAATAGGAAGTGAAGAAAAGTCTGGAACAAAATGACCTCGCGGCAGCGATTGGATTGAAAGGGCAGCTGTTCATGGTCGAGAGCTTGTGTATGTAGCATTATGTCTCAATTTTCGCCGGAGGGAAGCCGCAAGTTGATTTTCATGGGAAATGCCTCCCAGATATCAAGTTCCACACAAATTCTGGCACAAGAAAGGTTTACCGCAGTCGCCTCCGATATTTAAGGCCCGATTTTGTTTTCTTCCTGAGAAGTCTGAAATACTCCGATTGCTATTAGTGGTAAGGGTGAAAAGGCGTCCACCAATCGTAGTTTTTTTTTTTTCTTTCTATTGCAAGAAATCCAAACTTAAGTTACCTGGGGAGGAATGAGGCTGCGACTTAAGTCTGGGGAGGAATGATGTTGTTGCGTAGTAGAGGAAGGTCTGTACGATCCATACCACCTTTGACGAGTATAAGTAAGACACTCCTGCTTCTTATGTTGCTATGAAGGCATGGAAACAATAGTAACAAGAACAAATGATGGAGTATTACAAGAAGTAGACAGAGAACTATTAGAGAGGAAATCAACAATATCCCCAACAAGAAACATCCATAGATGTAAAAATTAGAAAAACTAGAAAAACAAGAAACATTGATATCTCTTAGAATGAGATGAGTAACCAACGAAAATTTATTTGATAGCCTCATTGTCCAATTTTTAACGATCAGAATTAAGGATTTGAACAAAACATGTACACCCCACGAGGTTCAATGGGAAACATAGAATCCTAAGGATGAAATATCTAATTAGGAACACCACCATCGAGAACTCGAGAAGGAATCCAATTTATCAGAAAACACACTATAAGGAGAGCCATAGACCAGTATGTCTTTAGCACATGCATCCCCCTGTAACAAGGAGCGTGGAACACCAATAAATGTTGATACTTGATGACATCATTATATTTTGGAGTGTAAAAGGCACGACAACTAATGGGATATGCCATGTGCATGAAAACAATGAGCAAAGGCATGAGAAGTTCATTCTCTACCATCGTCAATACGTAGGGTCTTAAGAAGACCTCCATGCTGAGTGTGTATCATAGAGTGAAAGTTTTGAAACTTAGAGAAACCCTCATCTTTCTGACTTCAATAGATAAAGTCACGTAGCACGAGAATAATCATTAAAAAACATAATACTAACTATCAGGAGAGGTAGTGGGAGAAGGTCTCTAAACATCGTAATGAACTCATTCAAATGGAGCATTACATTTGTGCATGTGTTAAACATTAGATCTGACATGTTTAGATATTTCACACTCATCATATTGAAATTTAAAGGTATAGCATAAAGATTTACATGTAGGAAACAAAGCACATAATGTATTAAATCCTACATGACCGAATCAGGTATAACACTAAAGCATCACTGCATCAAACGAAGATAGAGCTAGACAAAACACTAGGATGGGCCCTTTCAGCAACAACAGCTGAAGCAGTAGAACTATCCGACTCAAAGTAAAAGTAATATAAGCTTACTCTCTCTATGCCTCTACCAGCAGTCCTCGTCATTGAAAGCTCATGAAAATGCAATAAGAGGGGTAAAGGAATAATCACAACCCTTAATATAGGAGTTTAAGAATTAGGGGTGATAAGAAAAACTGATAAACCAAACCGATTGACCGAAACCGACCAAAATTTCGGTTTTTGGTGGGGATTTCAATGTATCGGTTTGGTTTCGGTTTTAAAATTGTAAAATAAGGGTTTTTCGGGTCGGTTTTGGGTATGCTAAATTCTTACCCGAAACTGATCGAACCGACCCTACTTTCAAATATACAGCAATATATAATATAATAACCAAAGCCCAAAGGCAAAGGAGCGTTTAGCAGGAAACATCCTATCAAACAGCTTGTTTTTCAAACAAGACATCTGTTAGTGTTCCATCAAAAAAAAAAACAAGACATCTGTCAAAACCATTTATGACAAAACCAAAAACCAGAACCAGAAACTGCTTATCAAAACCAAATCCGGAACCAAAAACCACTTATCAAAACCGAACCTAGAACCAGAAACTATTTACCATCCTCTCGCCGACCCAAAACCACTTATGATTTAAGCCTTTCTCATCCTCTCGCCCACCCAAAACCCGAAACCACCTATCAAAACCAAACTCAGAAAAGCTGCAGGAAAAAGAAAACCACTTATTAAAACCAGAAAACCACTTATGAAGAACTGAAGAAGAAGAATAAGAGGAGAGAAGGATTGAAAGATGGCACGGAACCCGAAACCGACCGAAACTTACCCGAACCGATTGTAATCAGTTCGGTTCGGTGGGGGTACCCTAATCGGTTCGGTTTCAGTTCAAAACCAAGGAAACTGAAAGTATCAGTTCGGTTGAGATATTCGCCTGAAATCCGATCGAACCGAACCGATATTACCCCTATTAAGAATCATCAGCAAGGTGAACTGGACAGGATGTACTAGGAGATTTGTAAGTAGAGAAGTCCCGGGACTCACCCGCAGTGTTACCTTGGCACTTCTACTTTTGGGATTTTTGTCTTGCTAACACTTGGTGGCACTTGGGCACTCCTCAACAAAACATGATACTTCAATTCATGTATAAAAACCCACATAATACTATCAAAATGTTCCTTGTTTTGATACGAAAACGAACTGCCGTTTTATAAAAAAAAAAATATTTAAAGTTTAGTAACTTATAAAATAATAAGTCCGGGTCCTTGAAAACGTTTTATTTGTATAATATAGTATACTTTTTTTTTTGAGGATTATAATGTAGTATACTTTTAGTTAGGTTCATGACAACATTATGTATCTTTTCATTACATATCTCAATTGGCTCTCTAAGACTTCCCTTCAATTTTTTTTTTTTTTTTTTCTATATACGTTCTATTATTATTTTAATTCTATTATTCTTAAGGCCATGCCACTGTATTGGAATCTTTAGAAATTCGCGTGCCAAACATTTATAACACCTTGACACTTGGCACTCATGCCGCATGCCTAGATAACACTGCTCACCGGTCCTATTATTTGTAGTGCTCGAGTCAATGACCCAACGAGAGGAAGATGATGAGGTGGAAGCGGCAATGGTTGAAGTACCCAGGGCCTTAGCGGCAGATTCAGAACTCGCAGTGGGTGTGGAAACGTGTGAGCACATCTCAGCACGTAACATCTCTATCTTAGCTTTCAATGATCCAATGGTATCAATCGATGAAGAAGGAACATCTGTAGTTGTCTCAGGAGTAGCAGTCGTAGCAGTTTGAGCCGAAGATAAAGAGTGAGCTAAGTCTGGATAGTTGTGCAACTTATAACAATGATCCGATCATGTCCTCCCACTGTGAGAGCAAGTGACTGTAGAACAACCACATTCACGACCACGACCACCACAACCTCTACCATGACCATGGTCAGTGCCTCTACCTCGACCATTAGCCATGACACATACTATGTAATGTACTAAAATATTCCCCTTTTCTGCACTCAAGAACGTCTCAAGTAAGCTGATAAACCAAAATATCATGCTCTGTGGAAGTGAACATTTTCTCTAACTTTTTCCACAACTTCGTTGCAAAATTATAGAACATAAATGTTCTAGAAATCGAGGGATCCAGAGTTCAATAGCCAGCCCATTTTATTGGCATTGTCTGCATCACATTCTACGACATCAAGGGATCCAGATTTAGCTCTAGGGGTAGAACTCGTGCGGAGACCCATCTTTTTTTCAGCCTTGAACCTATAAAAAAAATTGCCCTTTTCCTTTTCTAATAATTGGTGGAATTCAACTTTGTGGTTGTAATACTAGGAGGACGGACGATTATCCAAACTCACAAATAGGTAGTGGTCACCCATTTTGAATATAAGCAAATGAATGGAACTTGAATCGAATGAAATATTAACCTCAACAATAATAGAACTCAGCAAAAAACTGATTACGAGTGATCCAAATAATGCAGAACACATAAAAAAACAATACTGACTACAATATTAGAATGAAAGATATGTAAACACAAAGGTTCTGCTCAAGAGGCCATGAGGATGTTGAAGAAAAAACATCAATAAACGTTCCGAAATAAATCCCAATCAGCAATAAATCTTCCTCAGATATCAAATGAAGGCATTCCACAGCCTTTCAAACAATACTGTACAGGTTGGGTGAAGATAGCAATGAAAAGCTATAAACCAAGAGCCAATACTGGGCATAAAATTTCAAATCTCTATCATTCAGCACAGTACCACAAGCAAAAGGAAATTGAAGGAAAACTGATGCAACCCCTTACCACAGATAGAGTTGTTGACTTCACATTGATCTAGAAATCTTGATAATGCACAAAAAAATCAACTCCAGAAAAGTCTTCGGAACTTAGTGAAAACAGCCTCAATCGATGATGCTCCAAGAAGATACTATAGATAGAGTTGTTTACTTCACAGTGATCTAGAGATCTTGAAAATGCACAAAAAACTCTACTCCAAAAAACTCTTCGGAACTTAGTGAAAACAGCTTCAATTGATGATGCTCCAAGAAGAAAAGTTGCTTAGAATGGGAAACTGGTCCAACTGGGATCCTTCTTGTCCCATTCTGAGGTCAATAGTTTGACATGTCATGCTGACGTCAGCAATGATGACCTGCGTGATGGCTCTGATGCCACGAAATTAGGTCAAATATGGATTTGGGGTTAATGGGTGATGGATTTGAGGACTTGGGGTTTGTTTGATGATGCTAGGTTTAGGGTGCGAGAGAGATGTAAATGCTATTTAAAAGCCTTATTGCTGGAAACTTCAGTTTTTAAGTTAAATAAGATAAAGTTTGAGCTTTGGTTAACCTTGGAAAGGCTTTGATAGACCTTTGCAGCCAGATTCGGGTGGGGCATCTATTGATTAAACCACCCCTCCTGTAGATGTACTTTTCTGTTTTGTACTACCTACTTGTAGATGTACTTTTCTGTTTTGTGCTACCTACTTGCAGCTATCATCGATTTCTTTAAGCATTATTTCGTATCAGAGTAAGCTTCTACAATTAAGAACATAGGATTTGCAGGCATCACTCATTAAATTGACGTAACTATGATCAACACAATGATGGGTTTGAGCAGCGAAGCAAGTGATGCGTGGAGCACAATATATGGAGATCCCATATATGAGAGATCAATTCCATTTACATGCACACTGACATCAGAATCTGTCAAGCTCCTCCCTATATACTTGAACTGAAGGTTGTTGATGCCAGCATTCATCTATACGGTAGACATAGGTACTGTATCGATCAGTCCTCTCTTAAGGTATATATAAAGAGAGAATCAGGAACTCAGGATTCAAGAAGATAGGAAGATATAGATTACTAAAAGTTTAGGATTGAACAACAGGGAGGAGCTTAATGTTCTGACAGAGTGCTACCATATAGAGTTACAGAAGCTGGAGAGGAAAATAGATGAGGGAAGTTTAGTAAAAAAAATCAGTGTTAGGTCAAAGTGTTGACTTCTTATCTTTTATCGAGGTTATACTGGAATTATATAATAGTTCTCAGATGCTTTCATCTTAGTAATCAATCCATACAAAAGCATATTAAAGAACAAGATGGGGGTTAGTGTGGGTCCTTTGAGATGCTTCTGGTATTCATGGCACACTTAGAATTTCAGAAACTTTCATATTCTTTAGTCTTTGTTCAATGTTAAACTGCAGCATTGAGTCAGTTTACTAGACAGAGACAGTATATTATCGTGGATACGCTACTGAGGTA
The DNA here is from genome assembly GCA_021018995.1 of Chloranthus sessilifolius. Lineage (NCBI taxonomy): Eukaryota > Viridiplantae > Streptophyta > Magnoliopsida > Chloranthales > Chloranthaceae > Chloranthus > Chloranthus sessilifolius. The sequence continues at coordinate 52,139,521 of CM037598.1, forward strand.
ATTCGGAGGGAAGATTGTGTGTTTGTTTAGTTACAGAAATTTCAAAACTGGAAGTTCTTTTAGAGAGGGTGGTTCTGATACAGAGATGCTTCATTTTCAAGAGATCTGATAATTTCCTAATGATAGCCTTCATTCTTGCATGTATTCTCTCACAATCAATGGATTCTCTTGTATTAGATTTTTTGCAAGTTAATACAATCTAGGATTCTTTGCAATCTTTAAATTGATTAATAGAAAAATAGAGCGCTAAAGAGCAGTTTATGTAGAGTATAACGTCTATTGAGTTGATGCCTGCATTCATGTTGGTAGATAATATTTTATATTTGTATTTATTCTGAATGTTTGAAATGAAAGCCCCCATTTAAGTTTCATTTGATATAATTAGTTGTCACATCATCAACATTGACATGGTTGGGGATTTTTTGGTTGTTGGATGTATTTTATACCTGTCGTGTGGAACAGTTTCTTCTGAAAGACCCAATGAAATTGGGAGGCAGTGTTCGAAAAGATTCTTTTTTGAATAAAACAGTGAGCTGAAAACTTTTAAAATGTTTTAAAGTCTTCAGTTGTTAGTTTGACTGTTTTATTCTATTTTTTATTTTTATCTCGCCTAACAGAATCTAGGCACAGTGCAAAGACTTCCTCAAAATTCGTTAATATGAAAAACTAAGAAACAAATAAATAATGACTAGAAATTTCAAAATGGGAGCTAAAACTTGTACACTAGATTTGTACTGTAGCACATGGTTAAAAATAAAGGCTATTATTTTTTGGTTTTGTGCAATGTAGAATACCATCTAAACAGTGTGATTTGAAGAAAATGATGTAAAGATCTTTGAGGTCAAAATTTGGCCTGACACATGATCTCTATCATTTGATTGTCAGAGTCAACCATTGAACCAGATGATGGCCTTTGACTGTATTGTATCTGATGATAGAGATTGCTTTTGGTGCCAATCTTTGGCCTCAAAGATCTTTACATCTTGGTATTCAAATAAGACGGCTTAGATGGTATTCCACGTGGCACAAAGCCCAAAAATAACAGTCTTTCTTTTTAATCATGGGCCACAGTACAAATCTCGTGTGCAAGTTTTAGCTCCCTTTCAAAATTGTTTGAATTAGAATACCTTTTTAAATAGTTTGCATTATACACAGTATGAATATGATAATAAAAGTATTGTAACAATTTAAAGCGGGTAGCTTATAACAAAACATCTAGGCAAACAGCATTTAAACGGACTTTAATCTGGATGTTCTTTTTTATTGACAACTGTTTCACTGTTATATATTTATGTTTATCGTTGAGTGGTTTGAATCCATAATGATCATACATTTGTATAAGCGCTGCTCCTCTCCACATAAGAAGTCCAGGCATTAGGTTTAGTCAACTCTAGGCATCCTTATTTCTATAGTTTCTTAATGTTTGCTTTAGTTATTGTTTGTCGTTTTGTATGTTTATTTTGGATCTGTATTCTAAATCAATTCTTAAGGCTGTATTATTACTAGAAAAGTTTCATTCTCATAATTTGGTCCATAAAAGTTATATACATACATATTGGGGAATGCTCATCTCACCCTCTTCATTGTGAGGTCATAATAATACCCTTGTTAAACGGTATTTTTGTAAAATTACGAGGGACATTTTAGTAAAGTTGAATTAAATAATAAATGTGCATGTAGTTGCAATATATGAGATGTCCTCATTTATTGAAAACACCTCATTATTATCTAATTTAACTTTACCAATATGTCCCTCATAATTTTACGAAAATGCCCTTTAATAAGGGTATTATTGTCCGGGGACGATGCTAACCTCACAATGAAGAGGATGAGGTTCACATTCCCCACCCATATATATATATATATATATATATATATATATATTGAGGATGAGGTTCACATTCCCCACCCATATATATATATATGTATCGGTGTTGGTGATATTTGATTCCATGCAGGTATTATGGTAATATAAAAGTGTAGAGAACTTAAATGGGGTAATTGGTTCTTCTTTGCAGTGGCTTCGCTGGGGGAAAATATCCGATCTCTTCAACCTTGGAGGCTCACCAAATCAAAGACAAATTTGTGGAACAGACTGTTATAAGACACATTAAGTCTGAATCAGTTGCTTCAGGGGAGAGCTCAGATGATGTTGGTAAGAGCACCATTCAAATTGATCTTTTATTTGATTATTTTCATAAAGCCTTTGAAACCTATAAACTCCTTCCTATGCTTATCTGTCTTCGGGTCATCAAATAATGCAGTGGCAACAACCCTTGTGTTGTCATATACATATTGGTTAATATGATGAGAAAAAATTTGGTGGAAAAAATGAAAAATTTGAGGAAAATTAGTAAAAGCAGGGAAAGAAAGAGGAAATAGAAATTTATGTCACATTCTATACATGTAATATAAATATTAAATATATACATATTTCTCAAAAAAAAAAAAATTCTTCAAAAAAATATATATACATATTATTATTTATAAAACTTCATTAGGCCCATTGGGCAATATTTCATACCACCTATCAACCAATCTGGGAGATGTCATATTGGACAATATCTTAACGAGTCCAACTCCTGACCGCTTTACAAATATATTGCCATGAAAAGCACCCATTTAGGTCATGTGGCATGCATCTCTGATCATTTCAAGTTTTCATATGTATGGTCATATTTGTACAGTTGTACCACACTTGGTCTAAAAATTACTTATATCAGTGGATTTGAACCATCCGATCGGAGCGCTTTAATATCGACTGTTAAAAAAATCTTTCCCATATCCATATTTTCATGTATAGATCGGATGGTTCAAATCCTGCTATGATTAATTTTTTGTCCCATGGGAGCTTCCAATATGAACTGTGACTTTGATAACTTAAATTTGCGCAAAAGATGTACCAAGTGACCTAAAGTGGGTGCTTCTCATTGTCTCTATCTATAGACGTTTCTCATAGCCTATTCTTTTTGGCTAAAAAAGCATTTGTACTGTTTCTATGGTTGCTAGTTTTGGTACTTGCAACATGAGATTCCTTACTTTGTTCTCGTTGTCTGCATTAGGGTCATCAAGAACATCTGGTAACTCACTTGATTTGGATCAACAAGCAAGTACAGCGAAGCCTTTCGAATCCTTTGGTTTACCTCATGGATCTATCCTTACCTCATCTCTAACAGGTCATTGTATTAACAAGATGGATGGTGATCGAAGAGCAAATTCTATCTCTTTACTTCCTCAATCAAATGCATCTGCTAGGATACCGTGCCAAAACTCGTCTGAGCAAGATTGTGTACCTTTTTCTTGTAAAGATCCTAACAATGGCCATTCTATTACGGAGAGTTGTGTTACAAATGGCTTATCCTCTTCAGAGAACAAGGTAACTTATGCTGGGATGCCAGCCATTGAAGGAGCTCTATATTCTAACAATAGTGTGAGCTGTGAGCCCCCAAATGCATATAGTTCTAACAATTCTGTTCGTAATCATGTTGAAGAGAATGGGCAATTGCATATTTTTCATGAGGGTTACTGTAAAATATCAGAGCTCAGTGATTGCCATGATTTAACTGAAGTTGTTACTGATGCGGAAAGCAGCAGCAGCCACTGTGAGAGAGAAAAGGCGGAGGATGATGGAGACAATGATGACATGCTTGGAGGCGTATTTTCCTTTTCCGAAGAAGGTAAACTTCCAAACTCTTAATGTAGGGGTCATTTGGACGGCACATTTTAATGTGAATTGGGCTATTTTCCAAATGGTACAATCCATGTTAAAAATGTGAAGCAAAAGCAGCTGGTGGATTTTGCGCCATTAGCATTTTAAGTCTAAAACACCAATGGCACTAAAGTAGAAAAAACCCTATTGTTTTTAATTACTGTTTTGAGGGAAACCCTTTGCAAGAATTGAAATGTCCCAACAGGCCTTCAATTTTTCGTGTTTTTTTAACATTTCTCATCCTTTCCGTTTATGGTTCAAGTTATGATTTTTGGATCAGGTTGAACTGTAATTGGCAATTCCTTCAGAAGAAAAAGCCGACCGAATTCACACAACCCACCCGCCATTTACATTGAAACATGTAGTACCAAGGTTGGTTTAATATAAAACTCTCCCAACTGGAATAAAGGTCCAAGGAAAAAGTTTTCTTGAGCCCCTTTGGTTGGAAGTACAAGCAATCAACTCAATATTTTGGAAATATGAAAACAGCCATTACCGATACCAAAAGTCATGATTTAAATAACGATTCCCAATTCAGTACAAAGAAGTGAAATATGTAAACACAAAAATCTAGCCGAATCGACCACCAGCCTCTCTCTGTTGCTCCTCTTCTACATGATGTAGACAAAGATTCGTAATCCACTTGCTAGCCTTTCGACATGGGGTGATATTTGGATGCTTTGTGAAGTCGAGTGTTGGGTTTTCCACTCCTACCAAGAGATGGACTTTCTATCTTGTCTAATTGTACAGAAGGATCCCAGGTTGAACCATTTCTACTTATCTGCAGCAACATTCCTTTGTATGCTGAATGAGTGAAGTTTGTTGTAATGTTATTCTTCATATCATAGAAAGAAAATATATACATATATTTATGCTATGCAAGTGCCTTGTTTATAAAATTTATAAGATGATATTTGGTTGATTAGTCTTATATCATATTGTCATCCATTTATTTCTCAAGTTGGTATTACGTAGCAGACACGAATAGCAAAGCCGGCACTCGGATCACCTCCTTATCAAATGGTCTACCCTAGTCACTAGTGCCTATTTATTTATGAGCGTGGAATTTAGTGAAAGTACACTTCTAACCTTTCATTGGCATAATTAGTGAAAGTACACTTGTAACTTTTCACTAATTCGCTGCTCAATAATATATGTGCATTTTTTGAAGGTTGGTAAGGAGATTGACCAGAGTGTGGCCGGCACCCTTCTTGGGTACCTTATACCAGCTCTTATTTCTTATCATCATTCTCGGTTACCTTATAGCAACTCTTATTTCTTATCATCATTCTCTTGTTCCCTCATTCTCTTATTTGTACAGTTAGTTTTCTCCTTGATACTACCCCTCATTTTTTCATATTGGGTTTGGGATCTCTTTTATTTTAGGCCAATTTTCATTAAATATGCTCTATTTATCGAACCTAAAGACGCTAAAATACAGACGCCTGAAGCCCACAAACGTGTTGGTTTTTTACTTTTTTACCTCCCATATGTAAGGGTAAAAATCAGTTGTTAAACTCTCTCTCTCCTCTTTTTTGCAAGAAAAAAAAATTCTCTCCTCTTACTTGGCTACGATTTTTAACCCTCACTATTCTCGTCCTGCATTTAAGTGAAATCCACCAAATGGTCTTCGGAATCCTCTCAGAAACCCGGATTGTGGATATTATCAAAATAATTCAACATTCTCTCAGACATCGACATTGTGGGCAGGCGGGCAGGCGTTGATCAAAATAATCATATGAAGATTGGCACTGTAAACATCTAGGTTAATTACATGTACATACTTTCTTAAACTATTTATTACAATAGAAATATATATTGTTCATAAGCAATGATCTAGGATTTATGTAGGAAATCCCTAATGGATTTACCCCTAAAAATTAAACTAGGGTTCAAGTAAGAGTTAGTTTACAATGATTGCCCACCCATCATGGGTGGACATGGCTGTCCACACGTTTTTGTGACTATGACGCACACGGACTTTTAATGCATGGAAGTTCGTGCATGTCATAGAGTCTCACGGCTGCTTTTAAGGCACGTGATGGGTGGACACCCATTGTAGACTTATTCTTCAAGAAATCCCTTCACCCAAAGTGCATTTAACTCTAAAGAGGTGAGGTGTACTTTTTTAAGTGATTTGTAGTTATGGGAAGTGCAGTTTCAGAAAGAAGTCACAAAGTGCACTTGGAGCAACACCCGTCATTGAAAGTGCACTTTGAAACATTAATTCTTTCCATTGATGTATCCTTACCGTCAAAGAAGTGCCCTTAGCTCAACCCGTGTGCCAAAGTGTGCTGTTTTAAGTGATTTGTACAATTATCTTCATCAAAATATTTGTCTACGATGGGTGGTTCAACAAGCATGGTCCAGTGTGGACTGATCGTCGGTGTGATATTTTAAGTGCACAGAATTTACCGTGAATGGAGGTCTGTGTGCATCACAAGGTAACGTGGACGTACAGTCCACGCTCCTGCCCATGATGGTCGGACCACTCATCGTAGACAGACTCTTTATCAAGAGTGCACTTTACGCAAAGTCCGTAGTGCGCTTTGTAACTTAGATTTTTTACACTTTGTAACTTAAATTCTTTACATTGATGTATAATTATGGTCAAAAGGAATAATCTTATTAGATAAGGCTGCGTATGGCATAGCTCTCTGCTAGTCATTGCCATAGCAGAGTTCACCTACTTTAGCAGGTTCATATCCTCTTTGCTAATATCCTGCTACCTGCTTTAGCAGGTACCCCTGCTCTTTGATAACTCTTTGCATACCAAGATTTTATGCGAGATTTAACAATTCAACAGTTCTATCATCCTTTATACTCATTCTTTGCCAGAGCAGATATTATTTGCCATGGTAGAGAGTTAGTAGAGAGCAGAGAGGTTGCTATTAGAGCAGGTAAATTCTCTTTTACAAGAAGTTAGAAAAGAAAATGAGAATCAACTAAAGCAGGTGAACTCCGAGCAGAGAGCTATACCATATGCAGCCTAAGTACCCGGGCCAAAGTGCGATTTTAGGTGATTTGTGCAATCTTTTTCACGAAAAGTGTACTTTATAAAAAGTTAGTCGTCATAAAATGCACTAACTTGATTCTTTGCAGTGAATCGAGTTAACATAGTGCATTTTGAGCAACCCCTGTTAGCGAAAAATTTACATATATATATATATATATATATATATATATATATATATATATATATATATTTGGGATAATGGCTCATAACCGACATTTAAACACAAACGTTTAAAAGATATTACACCAAGGAATAAAGTCTCTTGCATCTTGCACAATCGAAGTGTGCTTTATTATTATTATTATGCTATGTGGTCACGTTTGTGATCAATCTAGATTGTCCAAGTGGCAATCCATCATTTGAGTAAATTCTAGCTAAAGAATCATGCTGATAAGTGATTGTGAACCATCTGATAGGCAAACTTTAATATCAGTCTTTAAAAATAAGAACATCGGTTTGTATTAGAGTGTACAAATCGGAGTGCACAAATCAGATTGTTTAAATCTATTAAAAATATTGTAATTTTTGGGTCCATTGCCCTTCAATATATGATCTACCAAATCTTAAATCATTAATGGTGTAAAATCATTTAAACACTATTTTGATGTTTAATTGAGGGTTAGAAGAGCGGGGTCCATAGCGATGTATATTTTTTTGATTGGTAAAGAAGATTTTATAGAAAAAGATGCAAAATATACAAACCTATGAACACAAGATAGCAAGAAGCTGAACTAGAACCTAAAAAAAATACTATCCCACTCTACACATACAAAAACCTCACCCCGGGTCATCAAATGCCGAAGACGATGAAGCTCCCTCCCTAAAGTAAGAGGAAAAAAAGATTAATCGAGCTAGTAGTCCCAATCCACACTATCCCCAACTTTAATACTAATCTTTATCCAATCAGTAGCCAAATCCCTTACCGACTTCATAATCGTAGAGACAGATTTTCTTTTTTTGTTAAACACCCTATTATTCCTTTATGAAAACGTGTTACGGTTATAAAAAATTGCATACGAAGAGGGACCCTCGCATATCCGCACTTTAATGCATTTACTCTTTAAGAAAAGGTCATCTAGGTGCAATGAGAGGCTTTGAGCTCTAGACCCTCAATTTTTGTGTGAGCTCAATTTCTTCTTCTCCCCCGGCCTGCGGAGGCCAGTTCATCCATGGAGAAGCCTCCGGACGCCACAAGAAAGTGGGTGGATTTGTTTGGCAATAGCAAAATCACCAACAATTACTCCTAACTTGAGTTTTTTCCCGAATCTAAAGACGGGGTTGTCCTATGTCCCGAGGAAGACATCCATTCGAAATCCCGACGGTGGAATAACACCATATTGGGGTATGTACTAGGATTAAGACCTTACTACCTTGTATTAAAGGCTACAATCTCTCGGTTATGGAAAATCAAAGGTAAAGTCGATTTGATATCGTTTGATGATGAATTTTTTCTTTTCAAGTTCACAAACGAGGAAGATTTGGAAAGAATCCTAGATGCTGGCGTATGGACCATCGCAGGACGGCCACTCATTCTTCGCCGATGGACTCCTGACTTGAAACTAGAAGGTGAGATGATCAAATCTGTCCCAATTTGGATTCAACCTCCAAAATTACCGATCCAGTTTTGGTCTCCGAATATTCTAGGTAAAATTGCTAGCAGTCTCGGCATTCCTATCCGCACGGATAGGCCGACTTCTACCCGGTCTCGATTATCCTATGTAAGGATCTGCTTTGAAATTGGTCTCGATTATCCTATGTAAGGATCTGCTTTGAAATTGACGTTATATCCGACTTCTACCCGGTTTCGATTATCCTATGTAAGGATCTGCTTTGAAATTGACGTTATATCCGACTTCCTGAGCGGTATCACACTTAGAAGAGAATATGGAGACCTTTTCTACCAGCGGGTGGAGTATGAATGGAAACCATCGCTTTGCAAATCCTGCCGATCGTTTGAACACTCGTTAGAGAAATGCTCCAAGATTCAGAAAAAGAATCCCCAGCTGAGACAGATCTGGATAGAGAAAAAAGGTGGCAAGGAATTGGCCATCTCAGTGGCTCCTATTACACAGGAAGACAACAGATGAATCAATGGCCATCCAAATTGCTGACACGGATCCCAAGGCACAGAAAAGTCAAGTAAGTTCGGTCGAACCTCTGCTAATCCATTGGTGATTCTTCAACCAAATCCCATTGAATGCGCGGAAGAGAATGGAGAGAAATGTCAAGAATTACAAGTTTCCGGGTCAAACTTTAAATCCCATCTTAATTTCGTGGAGAATCCCATACCAAATCTGGAAAGTGAGTCTTCCAATCCCACAGATTGTGCCACCGTGAATGGTAATAGTAATCTTGAGATGCAAGGATCCGAAAGACAGCAAACTCCTACATTTCAGCAGCCAAATTAGCCGCCTCCAATCTTGATTTTGAATCCGTTTGATTTGCTCCAGGACACTACCAATGAATCCTCATCAACTCACGTTGTGGCGAGTATCGATATCTCGAAGCTCACTGAACCATCATCTTCATGGAAAGAGGTATCGTTGAGTGAACTCATCAAGCATGATAAGTTTCATTAGAAAAATAATCCCAAGGCTACCAACAAAAGATCAAAAGCAACCATCGGACACAATTACTTGACCAAAGTCTAGCAATGGAATATAGTTTCCCAATGAATATAGTTTTTTGGAACATCAGAGGCCTTGGCCATTCCGCTAAACAAGAAGAGCTTGCTAATTTCATCCCTAGGAATAGCATTGGAATTCTTTGTATTTATGAAACAAAATTAAGTTCAAACAAAGCTTCTCAAGCTCATTTATGGAGCTAATTTACAGGGTGATCGCAGATCCTTATGGAGCTCTTTAGTGAACGTTACCCCTACTATATCCAATCCTTGGATTGTTGGGGGTGACTACAACACTGTTAGATTTCCTACTGAAAAATTAGGGGGTCTACCTACTTATGATCCGGCTCTTCAAGAATTCAATTCTTGGATTGATTCATGTGGGCTTTCGGATATGCTTCAAACTGGTCTCAGCTGGTCCTGGAGTAATAAATCGTGTGGCCCTAGACACATATCTTCCAAAATTGATAGAGTTCTCATTAATTCCCTTTGGCAGAACCTTTTCCCGAATATCAATATAGAATGTTGTTCTTCGTCGATCTCTGACCATACCCCTCTTCTAATCAAAATGAAAAATCGAGTGAATACAGGTCCAAAACCTTTCAAGTACTTTAATATTTGGAGTACTCAAGATGGATTCAGAGAGCTAGTCAAAGAAGTTTGGAGTGTTCCAATCCAAGGGCAGCCATTCTATTGTCTTCAACAAAAGCTCAGAAGCCTTCAAGCGAAAATTAACGCCTGAAACTCTTCATCGTTTGGTTCTGTTCATGCCCGTATTGATGCAGTGCGAAATAAACTCCTTCAAATTCAGGCGGATATTGATAAAGATCATATGAACTGAGGGTTGGCTACTCGTGAGAAGGAAGCCTCTCTTGAGCTGCGTAAGGAACTATAGATTGAAGAAAAGTTTGTGCGCCAAAAAGCTCGAGTTCAATGGCTTAATAGCGGAGATACAAATTCTAAATTTTTCTATGCTTCTATTGCCTCTCGTATTGCAAAATCTAGTTTGTTCAAGTTGCAGGTTCCTTCTAGCGAAAGCATTACAGATGAGATAGAGATTGGAAATCAGGCGATCCAATACTTCAAGCATATCTTTTCTCCCTCGTGCAGACAAGGCATCCCTCAATTCCCTCTTACGTGGAAGGTTAGCCCCTCTCAGGTTATAACCCTCTGTGCGGCTGTCTCAGTAGAGGAAATAAAATATATTGTATTCAGCTCTCCTCGAAATAAGGCCTCTGGAGTTGATGGTTTCTCGGCAGAGGTTTTTCAAGATCACTAGGACATCGTTGGCAGTGACCTCATGAAGGCCATAAGTAGTTTTTTCACCAAAAATAAACTCCCTGATTTGATTAATGCTACTTTCATCAAATTGATTCCCAAAGAGAATGGAGCTATTTCGCTCGATAAATTTCGGCCGATTTCTTTATGTAACTTTTTATATAAAGTTATCACAAAAATTATGTTCGAAAGGCTTGCTTTGATATTATAAGCCCAAATCAATCTTCCTTCATCAAAGGAAGAAAAATTGTAAAAACATCCTCTTGGCGCATGAACTTGTTAAAAATTTTCATCTTCAATCTGGGCCGCATGCCTTCTGCGCGAAGATTGATCTTCAAAAGGCTGATGACAAAGTTAGATGGGACTTTGTTATTAATATCCTCCACCAACTTGGCTTTGACCCAGTGTGGATCAATTGGATTAAGTTATGCATTACTTCCCCAAAGTTTTATGTTTTGATTAATGGCACGCCTCATGGGTTTTTTCCTAGTCATTGTGGTCTTAGACAGGGGGACCCTCTTTTGCCACTATTATTCCCCATTGTTATGGAAGCGTTCACATGTACTAGTGATGAAAGTGTTGCTGCTGGAAAGTTCAAGCCTCATAACCTCAATGATGCCCCAGAAGTTTCTCACTTGATATTGGCCGATGACCTTCTTATCTTCTCCTAAGATAAGGCTTCTTTTGCTGCCGGATTAAGGGATGTCTTGGACAAATTTTTTTTGGTCTCGGGTCTCAAAGTCAATGAATCCAAGAGCACTTTAATATTTAGCTTGAGTTGCAATGACAAAGCTAGGGTTCTTTCGAAACTGAAGTTTAAAGAGGGAACGCTCCCCTTGCGGTATCTTGGAGTTCCCCTTTTCTCTACAAGGATGTCACATAGCCTATGTACTCCTCTCCTTGATAAAATCCGAAACTGCCTGAAAGGATGGAAAAGCAGCTTATTGTCTTATGCTGGTCGCCTGAAACTCATCAAAACAATCCTTAACAGCTACCAGATTTATTGGTTTGAGGTTTTCTATCTTCCTCGAAAAGTCATAAAGGAAATCGAATCTCTCTTTGCTTGATTCCTATGGAGGGGTCCAACCCTTGCTCAATCTTCACACCATATAAGTTGGAAAAAGATATGCATACCGATAAAAGAAGTTAGATTGGGGACTCGAAGACTTCTTGATTGGAATGATGCTGGCCTTACAAAACTATTTTGGAACCTTGCTTCATCAAATTCTTTATGGAAAAAATGGTACACCCATAGATATGTTACTCCGAATGACGTTTGGACCTCCAATCTTCCGAATAGCTCCTCTTGGGCTTGGAGGGGAATTATGCGAGTCAGGGATACAATTAGATCACATATTCGTATCATTGTTGGATCCGGATCTAATACTAGCTTCTGGAAAGACCCTTGGTTGGAGGAAGGCTCTCTTATCCGAATATATGGGAGTAGATTAATGTTACAATCGAGCATCAACGAAGATATTAAGGTATCTAAAATGATTCGAGATGGTCAATGGAATCTTTCTGATGCAAGAACTCTTCGCATGGTTGAGGCTTGGGAAAAGGTAAAAGCGCATGAGACCCCATCCAATCTCTTGGACGATGAAATAATATGGGATTTGACACCTGATGGCAAATTACCTACTTCCTCTGCTTGTAATATCATGCGACCTCATTGCCTTAATGGTAACTGGGCAAACTTGATATGGCATCCGAATCGTATCCCTAAACACTCCTTCTGTGCTTGGCTGGCCATAAACCATAAGTTGCCAACAATTGACAATCTTATTAAGAGTGGCATTCAAATCCCCTCTTGGTGTCTTCTATGCTGGACGGCCCAAGAAACCCATGATCATATTTTCTTTTGCTGCTCGGTTTCTAGATGGGTTTAGAGATCAATTCTTGCACGACTCCATATTTCATACAGTGGTTAGATCTGCCTCGGTGATGAGGTGCTCCTCGTCATTGAAGAATCAAAAAAAAAATCTCGTTGATCAGCTATACTTCTCATAGCCTTTTCTGCGATCATATGACATCTATGGCATGAATGTAATTAGCGGATATTTGAAGACAAGATTACTCCCAAAAATCTGATCCTCAAAAGGATAGTGGAAGATATTTCCATCAAAATCAAGTTTGTTGCCTTTAGTGCTCAGTTGGAGTGCTTTTATGAGCTCATGTAGGAGGGCTGGAGCTTCCAACCAGTTCAGAATCATCTCCCTAAGTGTTGTCATTGTACGTCGCCAGAAACTGATTCTATCAAGATGAATACTGATGCCTCTTGCCTCAACAATAACTATGCCATTGGAGGCATTTTGAGAGACTTTAATGGTGAATTTATCACCTCGTTCCATGGTCCTACTCGGGCCCATGACATCACCCATGCTAAACTCATTGCTATTCTTCATGGACTAAATGTGGCCAATGATTCAGCCATCTCAAGGCTTCATGTTGAGTCGGACTCACTTGGTGCTATATTTAATATCATTGGATCCAATCATATTCAATGGAAACATCGCATAGTTATTGAGCAAATTCGAGATATGAGTCGCAAGTTTCAAGCCATCAAGTTCTCTTACATTTGGAGGGAAACCAATCAAACTGCCGATTACCTCACCAAGAAAGGATTAAATGAATCATCTATAGTCCGATGAAATGCAAGCAACACTGATGGGATTCCTTCACAATTGTTCTCTCATTTACGAGAAGATATTATTAAAATCTTCTATCGCCTATAATCTTCTCTTTTTTCTTTTATTGAAAGGGTGAGGACCCTCCAACCTCGATTACCCATCGAAAAAAACAAATGTGAATTCTTTCCCATCCAACACTCCAACCGAAAAATTTAATCTTCGACGGAATCCTAAGATTCCAAATCTTGACCCAATTGTGACAACTATCAGGACTGTGATAAAGAGAGGAGTAAAAGGATTTCACCAAAAATCTCCCCTTCAAATGATACTGCCAAAAATGAAGGTCCCTATTGGCTTGATTTCTAATACATGAATTAAGTTTTTGCAATAAGTCTATCATAGAAATCACCTCCTCCTCCTGCAAATTTCTCCGCACTCGAATATTCCAAACCATATTCTCAGTGGCCGTAACAAACCTATCTTTAACACAACCTTCTCTATTCTGAGAAATTTGATATAAGTCTGAAAATTTATCTTCCAAGGGCATATCAATAACCCAAATATCATCCCAGAAACGAATTTAATCACCAATCTCCCAGCTGAAACTGACTCCCTTCCAAAACTCATCCGCAACTGAGCAAACACTCTTCCACCATCCAGAACCTCTATAAGCAGAGCTTCTTATATTGGAAAATTACTAGGATCCCCATATTTCCCAAAGATCACCTTCCACCACAAATGATTTTGTTCCTCCACATCTCCCATTCTCCAAATCCACTTGCCCAACAAGGCTTTATTTGTCAGGCTTAAAAGGCGAATACCTAAGCCTCCATCTTTCTTAGATAGACAACAAGTCTCCCATTTTAAGGGATGAAATTTCTTTATATCTCGACTCCCTTCCCAAAGGAAATTCCTTATTATCTTTTCCATCTGTTTCACCACCGTTTCAGGAGCTCTAAACATAAACATGTAAAATCTAGGAAGAGACGACAAAGTAGCCTTGATAAGCGTCAAACGACCCCCGTTACTAAGCATTTTGCTCTTCCACGCAGCTAATCTCTTCTCAAACTTGGTGATAACTAGATCCCATAACTTCACACAAGGTTTTCCCACTCCCAACTGTAAACCTAAGTAAATAATAGGGAGACTTTCTACCATGCACCCAACACTGTCGGCTAAGGAAATTAACATATGCTGCTCTACCCGGATTCCAGAAAGTTTTGATTTATGAAGATTAACTTTTTGGCCTGAAACCGCTTCGTAAATATTGAACACATTTTTTATTGCACGAACTTCATTCAAATTTGCTCCACAAAACACAATTGTATCATATGCATATTGAAGATGGGTAATCATAGGGCCCCTACTGGAAATCATAAAACCTTGAAATTACTGTAATTTAGCCGCCTTAACAAGCAAACCATTTAAAGCTTCAGCCACTACATTGAACAACATTGGAGAGAAGGGATCACCCTACCATAACCCCCTAGTACTCTGAAAATACCCTCTTGCTGACCCATTTACCAAAATAGAAAACCAAGATGATGAAAAACAATCATGTATCCATTTCCTCCATCTCTCTCCAAAGCCCATTCTACCCATCACATACAATAAGAAGTCTCAGTTGACTCTATTATATGCCTTTTCCATATCAATTTTTTAGATAATGCCTTCCCCACCACCTCTGTTTACTGAATCAACTGCTTCATGAGCTATAACAATCATATCTAACAAGTGGCGGCCTTCGATAAAAGCACCCTAGTTCACCGATATAATGCATTTCATTACGCTTTGCAATCTATTAGTCAAAACTTTTAAAAGAATCTTGTAAAAGATGCCAAGAAGACTAATGGGTCTAAAGTCTTTTATTTTTTCAACCCTCTCCATTTTAGGGATAAGAGTAATAAAGGTAGAATTCATACTCCTATCCATATTGCCCTTCTCATAAAATTCGTTAAATAAATCCATAATGTCACTTTTGATGGTTTCCCACAAGAATTGAAAAAATTCCATAGTAAAACCATCAGGACTCGGGGCTTTGTTTTTCCCAAAACTCATGATAACCTTTCTAACCTCCTCCTTGGTAAAGGAGCTTTCCAACCCCAACTTTTGATTTTCGGAGAGGTGACAAAAATTTAAACCATCCAACACATGTCTCTCTCTTATTTCTTCTGTGTACAACTTCTTATAAAACATAACAATTTCAGCAGATATTTCTTCTTTCTCAACCACCCTTCTACCCTCCCCATTTAAATTGCTAATATAGTTTCTCTTATTCCTAGCATTGTCCAGCATGTGAATGAACTTAGTGTTATTGTCACCTTCTTGTAACCAGTGAACCTTCGGTTTATGCTTCCAAATGATCTCTTCTTCCAGACATTTTTCATTATAATACATCTTAAAGGCTATACGGAGATCGGACTCCTCCCCATTAAGATGCCTAGACTCTTTCAAAAGATCTATAACCCTAATTTCCTAAAGGATATTATCTTTTGTTTGTTCCACCTTTCTGAAAAAATTTGCATTCCAAATCTTAATCTCACCCTTGATTTTTTTAAACTTCATTGCCATTCTAAACGCTGCACATCCCTGTAACTAGTAATCATTCCACAATTTTATAATCAATTCCTTGAAACTCTCATCTCTCAACCATGCATTCTCAAATTTGAATGAGCCCAGACCACCATCTCTAATTGGACAACTAAGCAAGATGGGGATGTGATCAGAAGTGCATCTAGGGAGCCCTTCCAAAATCGCATTAGGATTAGCTTCTATCCACTCATTAGTACAAAGAAACCGATCTAATCTGCTTAATTTGGGCATATCTTGCAGGTTCGACCAAGTATACAAGCCCCCATTCATATCAAACTTAACTAACCCAAATGTGTAAACAAAACTAGCAAATTGTCTCACACCATACTTGTCAAGTCTTTCCTCAATCCTTTTCGACGCAAATCTAACAACATTAAAATTACCTCCCACACACCAAGGGCCTTCCCACCGAACTGCCATACTAGATAACTCAAACCAAAAGTCTTCTTTATGAGAGTCTTCGTTGGGTCTGTAAACCCTAGTAAAAGCTCAAACGATGCCATCTGATCTATTTTTCAGCAACAGTGACACTGAGTGCTCACCAACTTCTGATTCCAGCCTATCAATCTCTCTGCTATTCCAAGCCACTATAATACCTCCTGAAGCCCCAATAGAATCCAAGCTTTCCCATCCTCACTGATTTCCACCCAAGGTCGACAATATCTTTCGATTATCAGTGCTTCCTCATTTAGTTACCTGAAGAGTAATCATCAGCGGGTTGTTGTTTATAATAACATTCTTAACTGTCGCCCTCTTATTTAGATCACAAACACCTCTTACGTTCCAAGATAAGATCCGCATTCTAACACGTCAATCCCCAAAAAACAGCCCTAAACCATACAAAAGAACATGTATACCTTGCAATTACCTTTCTTATAAGATAACCCCCAATCTAGTTTTTGTAATTCCCTCATTCCTTTACCTTTTCTACTAAAAGTAGATTCAATTCTTTCTTTATTAATCGCTTCAAAAACTTTTTGCAATTGATCATCAGTCCCCCGAAATGTCATGCCATGCTTCCTTCCAATTTCAATAATTCTGTCTGTGTTATTCTGATTTAACTGCTCTTTGTATTGTGTTTGATCACCCCATAATTCATTTCAAGTCTTTCAACCACCTCTTGCATCGTCTCATTGTTCGTAGATGACTGTACTGATTCATTTGATGTCGACTCTATTGAAGTATCACTGGATTCACCTGCTTTCTCCCTCCAATAAGAAGGTCCTTCCATGGACTTGGCAACATGATTTGATGACCCATTACATGAATCCACATCCCCAGAGTTATAAAAAATCCTAACTTTTCTAATTCATTACATAGGTTTGCATTGTGATGAACAGTAATAGAATCATTCAAAACCCTATCAATTTTAGAACATGGAAAAAATACCTGTGGTGCTAAGACCGAAGAAATAGTACCCAAATTATCACGTGTACCCATCCTTGAACGAGAACACATGGGATGAACGAAAGTAGGGGAAAGTCTCACAATTTCTCTACTCGCGTAAGCTCCCCCATAAAATACTTCGCGATCGCTGCCATCTTGTTGATTCTCTTCTTGACGTTCGCCCTCCAACAACCCAGTTCCCAATGGATCTAATTCATTGGGTGTCATTGACAAACTCGATCCAACATCTTGATCCAAGTGAATGTGCGCAACCTGATTCGTACTGAATATCAGATCCTTTGCACGTACCTCATCATATAAAAGTGTCTTGTCAACATCTTCCATTTGATTCCACGTCTCCTCAGGCTGATTATGGGCAAACTTTCCTAGTGACCTAGCACCTTCCAATTCAGAAATAAGCGTACCACTCTCCCCACCATGTGTCCCTTCCATTTCAGATTCTGGAAGTTTTACATTGTTCGCCTTACTTCTGTCATTCAAAAATCCCTCATTATACTTATTCTCATCCCGATGTACATCCCTGATATAAGCTTCACCTTGTGTTTCCGTCAGGACCATCTTATCAAAACCCTTATGTACCTTTTATCTATTAAAGGAAACTAAGTCCCACATTTCAAATTCTAAATTTGAGGTGGAAACGGCATCCCCTAAATTACCTCCCACAATCCCTTTAGCCTTAATCTTCTCCGAGTTCATAGCTCCATTGATCGTGGTCAACGAAGTCCCGACCCTCAGAATACCATCATTTGTTCTCTGATAATCAAAAAAATTATTCCCCATTGTGGACGAGGAGCTAACTCTTGCCGTCGCTGCAAAGCTTCTGGAACTCATATTTTCCGACATAGATTGACACCCCCTATCGATAGGATGGTCATCCATCTGCATTCGTTTCCTCATCGACTTATCATCTATGTCACTCCCGACGGTGAGGGTCGACTTTTCACTTTGTTTACGGATCTCCTCCCCCATCTCTAATTCTATGAACACACTAAACCGTGCCCCATTAACGTCGATGTCTCAGTAACGGGAAATATTACTCCAATTACCCCATCGACCGGGATTCTGGCATATCTCGTTTCAGTGAAGGAGCTAGTACAACCATCCACACCGAGGAACAATCCATAACACCTCCTAATATGGCTAAAGACATCATTTGTCCACGCATGGAGTGGAAGCCCCAACACCCGTAACTAGACTCCATGCCCTTGTTTTTGCAAACGACGTTCACCTTCCTCTACGGTCCATCTATAGCACTCGACCTCATGCTCCCCCCAGATGAAGTTCTTCTTTTGCATGCCACATCAACAAGGAGATGTTCTTCCTCCTTAAAAGTTAGAAGAATTTTGTTATGTGTAATGAAAGATAATTGGGGACTCCTTGA
Organism: Chloranthus sessilifolius; assembly: GCA_021018995.1. Classification (NCBI taxonomy): domain Eukaryota; kingdom Viridiplantae; phylum Streptophyta; class Magnoliopsida; order Chloranthales; family Chloranthaceae; genus Chloranthus; species Chloranthus sessilifolius. Next base: position 52,158,157 of record CM037598.1, read on the forward strand.
GCCCCAAGTCTTATGTAGATATTCTTCACTGTAATTCAGAGGAGGGTATCCATTCTTAAATTTGACAATCAGCCCATTTTTCATAAGATTTTCTTTACTTTTATCATAACACTTTCTTTTAACATCAAAAGAAAAAGTCTTATCCTTACTTGAAAGATCCTGTCCATGTTTCATAACATCCGCAAACGAGTGAGGTTGTTTTCCTTCTCAGGAAGAAGACTCACCAACAAAAGCACCTTTACACCAAAGTTCCAGATTATGATTCGGTGTGATTGTCTTTTTAACTTTGAAATGGGCTCCTTTAAAATTTCTCCCAGCAATCTGACATCCATTCAAGATATCCTTGTGCTGTTGAGACGACAAAATATGCTGATCTCGACCTTTGAACCTAGGAATATGATCATTTTCCTTCCATACTAATCTCCCATCTTCTTTGACAGCCCCACAGTTGAAACGATAACATACCTTTCTTCTGCCAAAATTTAGGTTTCCACACTTGTTGCATAGCTAATCTCCAACTCTAACAACAATCATAGCATGCCTCTCACCAGATCTGAACCTCCATCCTGCATCGCAGATGCCTCCATTAGGTGTTCCGTCCTGCATCTCTGAGACCCTCGAAATCCTTGGCTTTTGACTGGTGCCAATTTATCTTCTATTGTGGTATGTGGAGAGGCTGAGAGAAAGGATTGAAATTTTGGAGTTTCAGGCTACGGTTTCGGAAGGGAGGAGAGGAGCAGTTTCAGGCTAGGGTTTCGGGGGGAAGGAGAAGGGTTCGCGAAGGTGGGTTTCGGAGAGGTTTCAGGCTAGGGTTTCGGGGGGAAGTGTTATTCACTGAAAAGTACCACTTTTCAGCTCTTAACCTAGCCTCTAATAGACCTTGAAGCAGACTAGTAATCATTTGTAAGTGTGTTTTGTAGTTAGCAATAATCTGTGCAGCTTAATACAAAATCCATCCTTATTGGCCCAAAGAAGAGGAAGAATACATGCAAAGATGATAGCTGAACCATAGCCTAATGGAACACCCTGGTAGTGCTCACCATGGTAACTCATGTGTTGGTCATCATTGACCAAAAGCATAGCAAATGAATGAAGTTGGCTGATAATGGAGAAACTGCAAAGGCAGTAAGTGCAATGCATCAGAGCATAGAAAGATAGATCTAGCAGAGTTGAGAAGCTCTCTCGCGTAGCTAAGGATGAAGTGGAAGATGCCCTCACGCATATAGGACGCACAGTTAAGAGGAGAGATGTAAGACATCGTGAAGATCTCACGGATTAAAATCATAAAAATTTGTGATCGCGATGCTCTCGCGGAGATCAGGCCTTAAAGCAGTGGCACGAAGAACATAGCGAGTCCATGTGTGAACTGAACTAAAATTCACCTCGCAAAGTTCGTGCGTGACCCTGGAAGAGAGAGATACCAAGAATTCTCCTCGCACAGATCTCACGAACTCTGAAGCCTTACCAATTATCATGCGAGCGCAGGAGCATATTTGCGCGAGCACCCAGTGAGAGAGAGAGCTTCTAAATCTCTACTATACGAGAAGTCTAGGCACTCCAAAGCATCTCTGCAACAACAGTGCAGCGAAAAGGAACTGCACGATTAACTGAAGATTCACTACGCGAGAGAGCACTTCCAACTAACCAAAAGCTACTCCGTGAAGGCCCTACAATTGCGCGAATTAATGAATGCATATGCCAGCCCCATGAAGCACGAGCTTCCCACTTCTCAGTTTTAACTCAAGGACCTTTTGAAAATTTTCTAAGGCTAGGGCACACATCCTGAGGCACGGATTTCGAGGCGCATGTCTCAAGGCATTCAAGGGATGTAACAGCGCCACGTCTATTGGAAAAATTAGGGTTAACCCCTTCAGAGCCAAGGCCATATGGACATAGTATATAAGCTACACTTAGAATTTAGTTTTATCATCAACCCTTCTTTTCATTCTCTGCCGACTATGAGCTCCAGCAGGCTAGGGTTAGGGTTTGATCACCTCTTTTTCCCCTTTTTTCTTCTCTCTTATCCCAACACTTACTGGCTAATCCCTCTGTAAGCAGTTAGGTTTAGTTTATTTTAGTTTGTAATAGGTTTTATATACATTAAGATGTTTGATGAGTAGTTGTGTACAGGCTGTAGCCTGGAGGCAGTTCATTGTAAGTTTTGTGTTCATCAATGGATTGCTGTTTTAATGCCTAATTGAATCTAAAGATCTTATAGTTTCTTTAGATGTCTATAGGATCCATGTATTTGGGACTAGCCCATTCAGTTTCTAGTAGATCTATTGTTTACCATCTGATTTCCCTTGGTTTGATAGCCCCATGAAAAGCAATGCTGGATCTGTAGTGAGAACTAAGGAGCTTGAAGGCCTGTGAACCATGGTGGTTACAGCAGTCATAATGCTCTTTCTTAGACCTCTGTGGTATGGATAGACCAATGGGATACCCTGTGACCATTTGAGTGGATAGAGTATAGCCCTAAGATTGTGTCCAGCCACATGTTTGAGAAAGGTTCTTCTCCCCTGCACATGAGCTTCTAGAGCCTTGTGAGGAGATTTGTACAGGAACTGGCTCCCCTCTATTTTACCAAGCCGACATCAGATGTTAGATCTGATCTCTCTGTAGTAATTGTAGCTTATGAATGAGTCATTACAGGCTGTTTGTAGCAATTCCTAGCTAAGTCTAAAGCCTTATTTAACCTATTGCATGGTCCTTTTTGTGGGCACTAGTGAGCCATTGTCCTTAGCAAAGCACTTAGGATCTTGTGGGTTGGAATACCTATGGATGTCAGCTAGATTTGTGTGCAGATCTGGGGAGCTTGTAGCACTGGCATTATATAGTGCTTCAATAGTATTCATGGCTTGATCTGGTCCAGTGGCTAGGGAAATGATCAGTCCACTCCTTTGGACTAGATGGGCAACTTCTGGTTTAACTAATGGGATTTGACATACTCTATAGGATAGGCTGTGATCATTTGAGTGGACAACCTATAGCCTTAAGAGCACTCTAAATGGCATGGGTTAAACTAGATATTTCTACCTTGTTGAGGCTTTTAATAGCGTCTCAGCAAGGAGCACTGCAGAGATAGACTAAATCTGAGTTACATTACTGTTTTAACTCTGAACTTAACCTGCTTACTTCTCACCAATTTTTATATTTTATTTTGGTACACACCATCACCATCTTCTTCTTAACCCTTTCTTTAGGATAGGGCTATATTTTATTTCTCTGTTTTTAGGATTAATTTAGTATAGTCATGACACCCAGCTCCCTTTCTTTAAGATTGTCATATCTGTAGCCAGATCTGGAGGCCTACTATTATAGCCCATTTTTGGATTCTAGATCAAATTCTTTGTGAGACAAACTCTTACCTATTAAAACTTGCTACAATAGACCCTGTATCTTGCAGGTCTAGGAGTACACTTGTTGTGCTGAATCCTTTCTTTTATTTCATTTTATTTTTAATTGGTTTCCACCACACAATAAACAAAGCACACTGGGGGTCGACAACATGAATGAGATGGGTTTTTGGGGGGAAGGAGATGGGTTTCAGAGAGATTTCAGGCTAGGATCTTAGCGATGAAGGAGGTAGGGTTGCAGAGATGGGCATGAATTGTAGGCCCTATCCTTATTGTTCACTGATTTGAACAATCTCTTTCAAAGTAATTGTGACGACCTAACTTTCTCGTATCAGCAATACCAGGAAGTCCGACTCGCCAACCTATCGATAAATCGATAAGCCGGACATAACAATCAAATATCAGAGTACAAAGGAGCTCCATATCTAGGATAAAAAAAAAGAGACATAAATTGAAAGTCTAAACAATGATAAGCAAAGGAGATATCAATATAAAACATATCTGAAAAAGGAACTAAGAAGAACCACCGGTGTTGACCAAATCCAACACCCAGACAATGGTTCCCACTAGTAGTTCATCAAAATGATATAAGGAATTGTAAAACATGGCCTCGGGCCCATAATTCAAAAAGTATCCAACTCAAAATCATAAAAAGAATATAACCAAAAAAACAAGTCTAAACCAAGGGAAAGAACTCGTTAGGAGGGATGTCTGGCTCCTCCTTTGGCTCATAATCCGGATCACTCTCGTAACCCTGAGCCTGAGTCTCTATACCTATGACGTATAGTCGGGGGTGAGCTATCATCTAAGCTCAGCAGAAGAAACTCATTTATTCACATTTTGTCATAATTAAAGATTTTCAAAGACTAAAATCAGATCAGATATGATTTTCAAAACATGTTCACATTTACTAAGTTCCAATTCTAAATGATCAAAAGCATAATGATGAATGGTAAATCAAACATATCTCATGTTCATAAGGTTTCAGATTTTGATTCATGCATGCTCTTTATTACTTGACATAAATCTTAACTTAAAATTCTTCTCACGTTATTGTATCATGAGAGCAGGAATAAAACCGATGGGAACCCCTAACTAACCATCGTCGTTCAATAACCCCTTTTTCAGGTAAAAATGCAACAAGCCCCTGCGTTATGAGCGTAACTTGTGCCATACAGATACTCAAGCAAATAGGTTCAAATTCAAACTCACGGATATCCCGCCGTGTCAGTCACAAATATCCCGCCGTGTCAGTTGGGATTTGTTCACGAGAACCATAAATCAAATATAGATTCTAAGACATATTTCTAATGTATTTTAATACATTTTCATATTCAAGAATCATGGTTTTAGGATTCATATATATTTCCAAAATATAATCAGGATTAAGGTTTTTAGAGTTTATTTTATCAGATTCATAACAGATGCAAATCATATTCGAAACTCACATCAAAGAAAATAGATTCATATTTTTAGACAAGAATGCAATAATTACAAGTTTCCCCTAGCTTAGACTTGGATTCGGTCAAGGATTAACCCGAAAGTCCTCACCAAATACTTTCTCACACTCAACCTATATTGTATTAACACCACAAAAAGTGTTAATAGTGCCTAAACTACCACAGGAGAGTTCCCCATAATTTTTCCAAAGAAAAATTTAGAAAGCCAGAACAGAGCAAAATCGAACTTCGATTTTCAAATCGAACATTCGATTTTTGAATTAAAATTTCGATTTTCAAATCAACTGTTCGATTTCCTCAGAAATCGAACCTAATAGAACAGAGCCAAAATCGAACTTCGATTCCATTTTTTGAATGTTCGATTTTGATTTCGAACTTTGAATTTGGATTCAAATGTTCAAATTCTTCAGAAATCTGCTGTTTCTCATTTTTTTCTTCCTGGCCTGATTTAATCCTACTCTAAATTACTTTCCATTCTACATTCACATACATAATCAAGCTTAGTTTAAATAAAACAATTCACAAAGTGGAGTTTAGAGCCTACCTCTCACGCCAAATCCCGCGGCTTCTGATGATCCACTTCTCAAGCATCGGATCAATTCTTACGAAGCCTCAAGGGGACAGATCTCCAACTATGCTCCACATTAGCACGTATAGATCCTCCCTTCTCAAGCACATGGATTCATAGATTGTAGATCCCTCAAGAATGGTTCATACTAAATTAGACAACTCTTCTTTCATCTCATGAATTTAGGCTTCTCTATGGTAATGATTGCGAGGTGATCGAAATTTTAAGCAATCAATGCGGGGAAGGATTTGAAGTTAGCAAAAGCTTATGGTTTGGATCTCACGAGAGGAAGAGAATTGAAAACTTCCCTTTCACTCTTCTCTCTTTATAACCAAATTTAGCAACCAAAATATCTTGATATTTTTCCCAAAATATCAAGATATTTACTTTACAAATTCTATCCACTTATTTTAAGTCTGACTAGGGACAGGTCAGGTCTATGGGTAAATGTCATCCTAAACAAAGTTCTGAACATTGCAAAGCAAAATTATTATAGCTGTAAGGGAAATCGGCCACAGTACGATAGGCTTCATGAAGCACGCAAGTTGTTGGGGTATTTCAGATGCTTGCATAGTCCTGCAAGATCCAGGACTTGTTGTAGCAAGTTTTGAAAAGTAAGAGTTTGTCCCACAGGGAGTGATGATCTGATACCTCAAGGGTGTATAGTAATCTCCAGATCTAGCTACAGATCTGGCAATTCTAACAGAAAGGGAGTTTAAGTGTCACTAGCTATACTAAAACTAAAATAAATCTAACATAAACTACAGCTAAAGAAAGGGAAAGAGAAGGATGGTGATGGTGTGTAGTAAAATAAATATAAAAATGATGAGAAATAGGTAGCTAAGAGTAAATCAGTTATGTAACTCAGATTTAGGGCTGATTCTGCAGGAATCCTTCTGAAGGCTACAAGCACATCAGCAAGGAAAAAGAATTCAAAGTAATCCTGCAATCTAGACTCCTCTTGAGGCTATAACCTGTCCACTTAAATGGTCACAGACTATCAAATAGAGGAGGTTCAATCACTTGAAGGGATTGATCCTAAGGCTATAACTTGTCCACTTAAAATTAGTTGAAGACCACCTCAAATCAAGGACCAAAAGGAGCTCTAGACTCAGCTGATCATTGCTACAGAAAGCCTACAATGATCCAGCTCACAAGTTTGTAATCTCTGCAATCAAATCAGATCTACAATCTAATGATGACATTGCAAATAGAGGGTAGTTTGGCCTTGCACAATCTCTCACAAGGCTAACCAGCTCATGTGTAGAGAAGAAGAATCCATCTCAGATATGTGATTTAGACCCATCTTAAGGCTATAATCTATCCACTTAAATGATCATAAACTATCCCAAGGAGAGGGTTCAATCGCAGAGAACTGAAACAGAATAAGAAAACTACTGTTACCACCATTGTTGCAAGGAAAAATAGCTCGAACAATAATGGGCTCATCAGATCTATAGGCATCTATGTCTAGATTCAATAGATTTCAGAGACTACAGATCCAATTAAAACAATAAAAATGACAAAATTATAAAGGAATCTTACAATTCTTGCCCTCGAAGGCAACGGCCAATGCAAACCCCAAATCAGCTCCCAAAGTTTTCACAAATGCCCATTGCAACACTAAATTAATCCCAATTGCTTACAAAAGAGTTAGCCAGCAAGTGCTGGACTAAGAAAGAAGAAAATAGAAAGCGGAAAAGGAAACTAAATCCTAAATGATCCAGGCTATTCCTAGATCAAAACCCTAACCCTAGGTGATCATAGGTTAACCCTGGATATAACCTTAATTGAGCTCAGGATATTCCTGACTATTTTATAAGGTAAAATATAGCTCTCTATATATATACAATCCATGGCAACAACTATGAGCAATAGCCAATCAGAAAATAGGATGTGTGGGACATTGGGAAATGTGCCATAGAAGTAGTGGAATGTCCAAAATGTCCCTCTGTGCTGAAGTGTGGCTGCTGGAATACGTGCCTCGCATAGATGAGGTTTCAGATATGCATTCTCGCTAGGCTCTCGCTAAGCTAAAATGCTTCAGGTTTGCAACTCGCTTAGTTCTCGCTAAGCTCTCACTAAGCTCAAAGCTTTAGCACTTCACCTCACTTAATTCTTGCTAAGCTCTCGCCAAGCTGAAAATAGGCTATTTTGGCCTTACTAAGCTCTCGGTACGTTCAAAACAGCCTTGCTAGGTTCTCGCCAGGCTGAAATATAGCACATTTCAGCACTACAGCACCGCTACACTACAACACCACAACACTGTAGCACAGCAGGTTGGTATTCAGCCATTTCCACTGCTCGAGTTCACCCAAAGGCTCAAGATTCCCATCTCACGAGGTTCATGTGTATGCTACATTTAAGTCTCACGAGGTTCAAGTGAAGGGCTACTGAATTTTGTGCTGCTCGGCAGGTTCTTTTAGGTGCTAAAATTTTCAAGTTTGCGAGGCTCTCTTGAACTCCTGCTCGCAAGGATCTTTCGGGTGCTGAAATTTGCAGACTTGCGAGGCTGTTTTGCAGTGGGACTCTAGCTCGCGAAGTTCAATCATCCAGCAGCTCGCGAAGGTATTTGCTACAGCTGCCAGGTTCACATGCATGCCGCTCTTGGGGTTCATGGCTTCACCTCTTTCACTCAGCAGGCCCCCAAGGACCACCAAAGCATGTACAATAGTCCCAATGGTGTGTCTCATCATGGTAAATTCAAAGTAACTCCATTAGCTCCACAACTTAGCATAAAATTCATTCTTCTTGGCTTGAAAATGAAGGATTGCGGCACTAAAGCTATATTTACCTGTTTATCTATAAAACACACTTAAAACTTATTATTAGCATGCTCAGAGATCCATCAAAGGTCAGGTTAAGGGGTAAAAAGTGATAATTTTTAGAGATTAACACACCCCCAAACATAATCTTTGCTAGTCCTCGAGCAAATGTAAAATTAAAACACCTATTCAAAATAGTAAATGCCACTTTTGCAGGGAGCACAGATGCATTTAGCATATGCACCAAGCCTTTTAAATCCCTAGGTGATCCCTAGTAGAGGAGTGAAGTCTCCTGAGGGCTTTCAGTGAAGACACCCACAAACTTCATCAATAAAATAGTTAACAATAGTGCATCAATGACAAAACAAAATTTAATGAATAAAACTTCACTCCACACCCATTCGTTAAAAAGCAAAGGACATTACAGCAGTAATGCATGCTATTAAAACTCAAAGTCAGCATGTAATGCATCACCACCATTCAATTCACATCAGAAATATAATGTGCACAAATCAGCACTAAGTTCACTAGAAATTCAAACATTAGGTGTGCATACAACCCCAATGAGATTAAAATTCAGACTCAATCCTTATCGGGGCTATCTTTCAATAATGAAAATTCAAGGGTGTTCAATTTCTCACAGCTCAAGATCAGTCACAGCCCCCAAATGGGACTGCAAGCATAAGCATGGGCATTGCATATAAGTTCTAATGTCCTCAACTATTATCACCATAGATTAGACAACTCTGCATCTCTACATGACATCTCATTTCGCCTAGGATCATCAAGGTTTTTATGGTGGGTTGTAATGCGGCTTATGGGTGAGGTGTATAAAGAATGAAGGGGGGGGGGGTACAATGGATCAAAATTGAGAAATTAACTAGGTAGGGAGTGATTCATGACTTCACAACCTTCATTTCAGCACAACTTCATCTTCCTTAATACTTTTCAGAGTTAAAGTGGCCAACTTCTTCTCCTTCTAATTTCTAGATGAAGTAGTTCTCTAGACTTCTCTTCTATATATTTTTTCTTTTCTTTTATATATATATTTTTACATTTTTGTGATGGATTGCCACATGTAACCATTGCTGTTTTTCAGTTGCTTCTTCTTCTCCTTTCACCAAATGTTGAACCTAGCCTACCTATCTTCAACTTCTACTCCTTTACCTCTTGAATTCTTAGAGTGAGGGTAAGGCTGAATCAGGTCAAACAGGTTTAGGTGCAAGTACTCGGGTGTTTGTCAAAGAAAAATAGGATTTAAGGCTTAAAGAGTGTAAGTAAAGGGCAGGTTCAAAAAGGGTAGGAAAATTAAGCTCATACTGCCCAATTGAAGGCCTTAATTCATTTCCTTAGTGTCATGAGTACTATCAATCTATTTTGATTTGGAGGTGCCTAACTTCTAGTGAAAAGTATTTGAATTAATTAGTCTTTAGAGCAGAAAAAAATTCCAAAACACTCTTCAAAAAGAAATGGATAGGCCCAAATCTCACTGTGTATGGTCCTCATATTAACTCATGGGGTGTATTTCTACCTTTTTCTTTCCTCTCTAGTTCACTAAGTGCTAACTAAATTTTTTTTCGGATATTAGTTTCATGATGGTGCTAAAATTTTCAAAGATTTTCAGTTTCAAAAGTCTGAAAAATTTTAAATTTTCACAAATTTCCTCATTTTCAGGTTAGGTGGGAATTGAGTTTATTCATTCCAATTAAACCACACACTGCTGCACTAGAGTTAACTATTCCATTGGCAGGTCTACTCTGCCGCACCCCCAAACTTAAGTTAAACAATGACCTCACAGTTTCATGCAACATGTGTATAGGGGCAGTAGGGTAAACAACAGACAGACACCCTAAATTACAGCAAAAAATTAAGAAAAAGCTAAAGAAAAATTCAGTAAATTAAACTAGAAAGAGAAAAATAGATGGTATATACAAGTGTGACACTACGAGAACAACACTACGACACAAATTACTAAAAATAGAAAGTAAAAATAGTAGAAATAAAATTAAAAAATAACATATATAGACAAAACAAAAATTAACTAAACACCTAAAAACAGAGAAATCCTAAACCTAACTATTGGTGCGCGCTTTTTCTGGGTTCCTTTCGGTCCCCGGAACCAGTGGCCCAATTTTTTCCTAAGCGGACTCTGGCAATGGCGATGATGGAGTAAAAAATTAAGAAACATTAAATGCTAAAATTAAAGAGGCAAATTCTAAATAAAAAATACCTGAGAAGATGCGATCGCCAGCTGCAGATATTTATCGACGCTGCAACACGTCACTGATCACGCTTTAAAGGGAAGCAGGGGCTTGCAGGTTGAACTCCTTTATTGAATCGTCTGCCGGCGAACATCAGCAACTGTGGGTTGTCTTTAGTGTAACTAGTTTGGTTTTTCTATTCCTGCTGGAATTTTATTTAATTTGGTCTCCTAATCCTACTGGGAGTCTGATTGATTTAGTTTCCTAATCCTACTGGGAGTCTAATTAAGAAAGGGTCTCCTAATTCTACTAGGAGTCTAATTAATTTAAACGTTTTAATCTTATTAGAGTTCTAATTAATTTAGTTTCCTAATCCTATTAGAAGTTTAATTAATATTAGTCCCTTAATTGTACTAGGAATACAACCTTTTTTAATTATGTTATGACTGATTAGAATTATACTGATTTGAATAAAACTCTAACTAAATTAAATATGCCAATTCTATGGAAATTTTAATTTTAAATAAGCATGCTAGTTTTATTGAAATAAAATTAAACAAAATAAATAGACGAAAAAAAGGGGGTGTGGCCCGTTATGCTAATGAGGATTAGCCTCGTTCCCGAGTACCCTCCGTAAGCTCCCTTAGGCAAATCGAATGACTGAAAATTGAAAAGACTGAATTTGAATTATAAAGTAGTATTTTTTTATAGATTGAGAGATTGATGATTGGTATTTAAGGGCTAAGATTTTAGGGCTAAAAGAAAAAAAGAATTAAGAACCGTAACTATAAAGCCAATTTTAGAATTTAGAATTATGAAAAATTAAGACTAGAGCTAAAATCTAAGGACCACAATCGGGGTCGAAATTAGGAGAATTTGGACCGTGAGATTAAGGATCGATTCTAGAACTTAAGGACTAGAATTAGAAAATTAAAAATTTAAATTAAGACCTAAGATTTAGAATTTAAGAACTAGAGGGCTAGAACCTAAATCTAGAACTAGAATATAAAAAAGGGAAACTGGTTCTAGAACCTAAGAACTAGAACCAGAAGATTAAAGATTAAGGAATTACCTATGGAAATCGTCTAAATTGTACAGAGGAAAATTGAGTAGAGAGAAATTGTATAAGGAAAAATTGTATAGAGGAAATTGCATAGAGGAAATTATACAGAGGAGAATTGGATAAGAGGCAAAGGTCTTATTTATAGGCTTTTATCATAAATCCTATTTTATAAAATAATATAATAAAGATACTAATCCTAATTCAACTAGGAGTTTTGAAAAACGTCACTTTTTGCGCAGCGGTCAAAAATTGACCATAACTTCTTCGATACATGTCAGAATTATGCGTTTTTTGGCTCGTTGGAAAGCTACTTCGATAAGCTTTCCAACGTAACTAATTTTGCCTCAATATAACTTTGTTTGATACCTCAAAATATACCAAATATAAAAGTGACGGGATTGGCAATTGAGAAAAGGTTGGGAAAACCTAGTTGGCTCTAAAATAAGGATTTGGGCAGGGATTTCCTAAGGGCTGAATTCTAAAACATAAGAATTAAGGATTATAATCTAAAGACTAGAACTATAAAAAAATTAGAGATTAAAACGAAAGGCTAAAAAAAATCTAAGGACTGAAATCGGAGTCGAAATAAGAAAAATCAGACCGTTGGATTAAAGACTGGTTATGAACTCTAAGAGTTAGAACCAGAGATTAATGATAGGACTGTAAATTGAGATTTTAAAATAGGATTAGGCCTTAAGAGTCAGTGAATCAGACTGTCAGATTAAGGACTAGTTCCAAGCTTTGAGGACTTGACCCAGATATAGAGATTACAGTTTAAAAAAAAGGGGGTGCTACGGTCTAAGACTGAAAATTAAGACTGATAATTAAACCTAAGAAAAACCTTAAATCTAAAGATTAGAAGCTACTGTCAAAAACTAAAAATTAAATTCTTACCTAGGGTCGGGGCAGCGGAGAGAAATCTCGGAGTTTGAATCTCGAAATTATGACTAGGTTGCTCTATGGGTTCATCCTCGGAGCTCTCTAGTTTCAGAATTTACAGTTTCTTCTCTCTAAATTTGCAGCCTCTTCTCTCTCTTCGAGAAAAAAAGCTTTTAAAGGTTTTCATTCAATTACGTGCCTATTTTTGAGCGTTTAATTGAATTACGTGCTAGTTTTCTAGCGCTTAATCGCTTTGAGTCGGTCACCAACTCAGTGAGCGATCAGCTGAATTACTCAGCGGATTTTCTAGTCCTAATGAAATCTAGACTAATTGCGTGCATGATGGGGTGTGCATAATCCAATTAAGCATGTTACCTGAAGCGCTTAATCGAGGAAACATAGGAGTCAAGGGTAGGAGGCTAGGTTAGGCGTAGGCCAATTATGCGCTGGTGGGTTAGCGCTCAATCTGATCGCGCGTTTCTTTCCAGGCGCATAATCGAGTCTCGAAATGGTTTGTGAAAGGAAGTTTGGTCTGAAAGGGGATTGATCGCACACTTGTGGTTCTGTGCGTGATCGAATTACGTGCAGATTTTCAAGCGCTTAATTCAGGGTTGTCCAAGTATGGTCTTAAGAATGGAATGCAAGAATATTGTTTCAGTCTGTATTCCGACTATATACTATTGCTTAGTAAGCCTCCCTACGTTGGGATCTGAGCCATAAAGCTATTATTTCAGCTTGTGTTCAGCCATTTACAGTTGCATGGTCCCATGTCAAGGGTTAAAAAGGTCAAGGGCTGACCAGATAAATTCATATACTCAGAGAGGGCGAAATGAGGGTGTCTACAGATGCCCCTCTTTGCGCGCTCTTGCGAAGTAAGAACACGTCGAAGAAGTAGACACCCCTCATTCGAGGTGCCTTCCCATTTCTTGAAAATTCACAAATGTGAATTAGTGATACTGACATGGCATGCTTGGCTTTCTTATCTATCAGCACAAGCTAAAATGGAGCATTTGAAGGGCAAATGGTAGCTGTCGAAGGGCATATTTTGGGTCTGGGGGTGCATGGCGCATCCTGTCGCATGGCGCGATCTAACAGAGGGATTTTATATAATTGAGGTATCGGGGTGTCAATCAAATGTCCAAAACAAGGTCTAGGGATAGATAATAAAGAGATGAAATAGTATGTAGTGTCGAAAGCTTTTGCAAGTCCTGTCAGATCAGGCGCGTCATTGCACACACCAATGCACGTCAGACATTTTATTTCCAATAGGTATTTATAAGTTCTTAGATTGAGTATACTCATTGTTTGGCTTCCCAGGGGAATGGTTGATTTGGGCTAGTAATTGAGGTAAATTTTGTGAAGTGTGCTCAGTTGAATTTTGCGCAGTGGCATATGCGCTCTATTCATCTAGAGTCATTTTTTTTTTGCATCTGAACAAGTGATCCTGTGTAGTGGCGTATGCGCTTGATTGCGAGTTCAGAGGGCTTTGGAATTTAATGGTCAAGGCTAAGTGTAGTTGGTTGTGGTATTTAAAGAAAGGTGAGTCGGGTCTATGTATTTTGTTCAGTTTCTTTTTTTGCTTTTTTTTTTCTTTTGCTTTGCAAGTAAGAGAAGAAAGATTTTTGAAATAAAAGATTTTAGAATGAGAAAGGGGTTTTAAAATTTTTGGGGTTTTAACTTAAGATCAATTCGGTGGTAAAATGGTAAAAAATGTGGCTTCTGAGATATCGCTGAGCAGATCCACCGGTTTTGGATTTGTGGACCTGACCGTTCATGTGGTTGTTAAGACGACACTTGGCATGTCGGATACTCCATCTAACCTTCTCGACGAATACTGATGATTGTCTCTTATGGGAGGACTATAGTAATTCGCGAGTTGAGAGAGACGGGTTTTGAAAACATTTTGACTTAATCATAGATAATTATAATTTAGAAGAAATATTGAGTAATTAAAAAAGGGGTAGTACTTACCTGGGAGTGATACTTACCTAAATTATGCGGTGAGACCTTGGGAATATTGTAGCGGTGGTACTTTGGCAATATTGTAGCATCGCGATGGGACTTGGTGGCTATCATTGCAATGTTTTGGGTGCAATGTCGTAGTAGGGTACCATTTTTTTTTTGAAAAGGTTGCTTAAGCGGTGGTTGGCGGTTGTTGGCGTGATGTCGCGATGAGGCCTTGGTGATTGTAGTGGTACCACGATGGGACTTGAGAGGTATTGTTGGGATGCTCGCGCTGTAGCTTGGCAGTACTGAAATGCGAAGGGACATGGGAGTAGTCCCACGTCTTCCTACCTTTCTGTTGCAGTGGCGTCTGGTAGGTTTGTGGCGAGCACTTTGGGAGGAGGCTCTTTATTCGGCGATGGGACATGCTCGTGCTTTCTCCCTTTCTTCTTTCAGTGCGACCGGTATTGTGAATGATTTTTTATTTTTTTTTGGGTAGTGGTGTCCACGATGGGAAGTGAGCTAAGCGTTACGCTGGGTAGGGTGTTCATGGTGACAAGTGTGTCTAGTTTCTTTCTTTGGCAGATCTTGGGTTCTGGTGAGGTCATGTTGTAGTTGCATTGTGATTGACTTAGTTTTTTTTGTTGTTTGCTGTATTTACGTTTTTGGGAGATTTGTTTTTAGCTTTTCGCGATGAGCCATGAGGGCATGGCTATAATTTTGCGATGGGACGACAGCAAGTGACGGTACCTTTTCAATCTGAATGGCTCATGAGGCTATGCGATGGGACAAAGGGGACTCTCGCTTGAGAAGGGGTAAATTTCGGGCAAAATCAGGAATTAAGTGCCCGATATCAGCCATTTGAACTAATTCCGTACCTGATCCCAGGCGTGCGATTCAGGGTCTAAAGGAAGTATTTATGTGTGTATATGTTAACGTGTGATTGAATTATGCGCAGGTGGCATTTCGATATTGCGCGGCTACTATAAATCGTTTAATATGTTTATGCGACATATTATAAGCGCGGGATTGGAGAGTCACCAGGTCACTGTGCGGGTGACCTTTCGTATTGAGTGTCAAATATTTGTTGTTCGATTGGATTGCGCGGTCTGTAGCAAGCACGGGATTGGAAGGTCGCACCGTCTGTGCGGGCGTCACTCTATGTGACAGCCCGGATTTCGGCACCTCGAAACCCGTGCCATCAGTACGATCATCTTGACCGTGCCCTTTAGCTAAGCACGGAACACTGGTATATCAAGCATCAAAAAGTATAATAAACGAAATTTCGGAATTTAAATCTATATTAATTAACTATCCAAAAGACAGTTCTAACCTCATGCCTCTACATGAGTGGAGAACCGATCTGAACCATCGATGATAGCAATCATCACGGATGGTTCGTCCCAAAAGAATGATCCCAACTCTATATATATACACGGTTTAAACAGAATTTAAGGCTTGACATACCAAGCCATACAAAACTCTCTCTAAAATCTCTCAAAGTGGCACAACGGAGTCCTCTAGAAGAAGTCCTCTGGAGGTGGCTCCAACTCTTCGCCGGCCGCAAGGTCCGACTCACCGGGGTCAGCGTCTCCTGAAGCCTATGCAGCTGCTAGTAGTGGACCTGCGACGTATAGCCTATAGGGTGAGCTACATCCTAGCTCAATAGGGAACAAACACAGTTGAACATATAAATTATGACTCACATATATTCCATGATATGCCATGCATGATGTGTCTATGCAGTTATTGATGAAACAGTTAAAAAGTATTTCGTTTTACTGTTGATTACATATGTTTTCATTTACTCATGAATGATGCTGAAAAGGCCTAAAGCAAAACTTAAACTTTCAACTTAAGTAATCCCCGAGCAATATAGCATCGAGCCCCGATGAGATACCCATCATCGTCATCTATATAGACAGTTTTAACCGTATTCCCTGGGAATACAAATAGTACCCAAGCCCCTTTCCCCTGGGGATTGGTGGCGGGGTTTCACTTGTCTCAATCAACACCCCTGGGGTGTGCTTACTATGTACGGATAAGCCTCCGCACTGGCCTACGGTTTCGCCGCCGTATCGATCACGGATATCCTGCCGTGTCAGTCGTGGATATCCCGCCACGTCGGTGGGGTACCCTATCAAACCTCAAATAACAAAAATATCGGTGCCTTACATATAGTTATTCACCGTGTAAATGTGCTATCTTATATCAGTTAGGCCCTATCAAACATGATTCAATCTTGGATACATCCCTGGGATGTATCCATTTACTTGCATCACACCTGATGCTCTTATCTCTTTACTTCTTCATCCCCTGGGGATGGCTCATTATGATTACTCTTATGGATGTCACACACACACACTTTTCACAAATTCTTAAGAAATAAACATTTGAATTGAATTCTATATCACTACATACATGCTCTTGTAAAATAAAGTACATGTTCAAGGTGTTCCCTACCTCAAGTCTTCATTTGATCAATGCATCAAGGTCCCTCGTGGCTCCTTGTGCACTAGTCCACACGTACCACCACATAACAGGTGAAACATATCACAAAGGATGCAATAAAGAAGGTATAAGACCCTCCAAGAATCTTAAAGTCAAACCCAAAAGTCAACATAATTTATCTCAGTCGATTAATCGAATTCCAAAATCGATTAATCGAAGGTCAATATCGATTAATCGAAGGAATTTCGATTAATCGAAATTCTCTATTTCGCAAAGTCGATTCTCAGTTCGAACAGTCGAGCTTTCATTCGATTAATCGAATCCAATTTCAATTAATCAAAATTCTCCTTTTCGCAAAGTTGATTCTTAGTTCGAACAGTCAAGTTTTCATTCGATTAATCGAATCCAATTTCGATTAATCGAAATTCTCCTTTTCGCAAAGTTGATTCTTAGTTCGAACAGTCGAGTTTCACAAATTGATTAATCGATCCCAAATCGATTAATCAAAAACTAAAATCGATTAATCGAAATCCCATTTCGATTAGTCGATTTTTCCTCAAGCCATTTCCTCCAACCCCTGGGTCCACTGGAGGTTCTCAGTCGATTAATTGATCCCCAAATCGATTAATCGAAATCCAAAGTCGATTAATCGAAATCAAATTCGATTAATCGAAATCGGGGTCTTCTGACTTTTCAACTTCTTGGCCAATTTCGATTAATCGAAACCCAATTTCGATTAATCGAAATTGTCAGACTCAGCCCCTTTCGAGCTGTTCTTCCCAATCTTCTTCCATACTTTTTCCTCTATTTTTCTAAGCCATTATCCTATGATTTAACCCACATTCAACCATAACTTAACCCCTATAATCTATGCATTTTATTTACAAAAATTTTACCTTGAATAGATCTCAAGTTTATTTCAATCCAGTGGTTGGAAGGCTAGGGTTTCCAGCTTTGGCTCTAACAGATCCAAATCGGGTTGAATCTGGCTTTTATTGCTTGAATCCCATGGATATCCATGACTAACACGGCAGGATATCCGTGACCGATACGGCGGCGAAACCGTAGGCCAGTGCGGAGGCTTATCCGTACATAGTAAGCACACCCCAGGGGTGTTGATTGAGACAAGTGAAACCCCGCCACCAATCCCCAGGGGAAAGGGGCTTGGGTACTATTTGTATTCCCAGGGAATACGGTTAAAACTGTCTGTATAGATGACGATGATGGGTATCTCATCGGGGCTCGATGCTATATTGCTCGGGGATTACTTAAGTTGAAAGTTTAAGTTTTTCTTTAGGCCTTTTCAGCATCATTCATGAGTAAATGAAAACATATGTAATCAACAGTAAAACGAAATGCTTTTTAACTGTTTCATCAATAACTGCATAGACACATCATGCATGGCATATCATGGAATATATGTGAGTCATAATTTATATGTTCAACTGTGTTTGTTCCCTATTGAGCTAGGATGTAGCTCACCCTATAGACTATACGTCGCAGGTCCACTACTAGCAGCTGCCGAGGCTTCAGGAGACACTGACCCCGGTGAGTCGGACCTTGCGGCCGGCGAAGAGTTGGAGCCACCTCCAGAGGACTTCTTCTAGAGGACTCCGTTGTGCCACTTTGAGAGATTTTAGAGAGAGTTTTGTATGGCTTGGTATGTCAAGCCTTAAATTTTGTTTAAACCGTGTATATATATAGAGTTGGGATCATTCTTTTGGGACGAACCATCCGTGATGATTGCTATCATCGATGGTTCGGATCGGTTCTCCACTCATGTAGAGGCATGAGGTTAGAACTGTCTTTTGGATAGTTAATTAATATAGATTTAAATTCCAAAATTTCGTTTATTATACTTTTTGATGCTTGATATACCAGTGTTCCATGCTTAGCTAAAGGGCACGGTCAAGATGATCGTGCTGATGGCATGGGTTTCGGGGTGCCGAAATCCGGGCTGTCACAGTTGGTATCAAAGCAATTTTCTTTTAGCAATTCTGACAAGGGTTCTTTCGTCAGAACATAGGGGCTTCTGCTAACGAAACTTTAGTTTCAAATGCAAAGAAATGTCATCTAGAGGAAGAGGCCTGGGAGGCCAAAGAGAGGAGTCTACGTAGTGGAGATGGTTACATCTCTCCTACTAATAGAGTGCCTTTAGGAGGTACTGAGGCCCCAGGGGGCAGTAGTAGTAGACAACGGGATGAAGAAGATCGAGATCATCAAGATCAAGATCTAAGAGAACAAGAAAGATTGAGAGAAAGACAAGAGGACAGAGAAGAGCGACAAAGGATGATGCACACTATGGAGACTATGGCAGCTGCCATGGCACAACAAGCCGCATCCTTTGCAGCTCATGCGTCTAGAGAACAGCAGCCACCTACACCACCAGGGACTGCATTGCCTGCCCTCATCCTTCTGTAGTTTAGGAGGATGAGACCTCCTTCATTTTCTGGGCAGGCAGACACAATGGCCGCTGAGAACTGGCTGATGGAGATGGAGAAAGTCTTTAGCGTGCTAACATGCACGAAAGATGAGAGTGTGAGATGGGCAGCTTATATGTTGGATGGGGAGGCTGGGCCTTGGTGGAAGTCCGTGGAACGGACTCGGGCTCAGGAGACCCCAGAGTTGCCTTGGACTTGGGAGGAGTTTGTTGAGGAGTTCAACAAACAATATTTTCCGGAAGTGGTGAGGAACCAACTTGAGATACAATTTTTACAGCTAGTGCAAGGGAGAATGACAGTGAGAGAATATGGGGTAGAGTTTCTACGACTTGTCTGTTTTCTCTGGACACGCTGAAGTGATGAAGTCCAAGAGGTTTCAGCAAGGTTTGAAGCCTGAGGTTAGGGGAGGCGTAGCTCCATTTCAACTAAGGACCTATGAAGAGGTCATGAGTAAAGCACTGGTGGTTGAAGAGGAGAATACAAATAGATATAGACAGAGAGAGCAACAGAGGGGAGGAAATGAACAAGGAAGATTGGGGCACTAGGAACCGGTGAACAAAAAGCCGAGGTTCATGGCCCAGAATCAGAGACCACAGTTCCAAGGGGGTTTCGGAAGACCGGCGCAACAACAACAACACCAACAGAGGTTTCCATTACTTGCGTCGGGGAGACCTATTCGCTATGAGAGCCCTGCCATGTTCATCGACGCCACCGTCACGTGGTTCTCGTACTGTTTCTTCCGCACCTCGGGAGACTTGCGCAAAGTGTGGCAAGCCTCATAGGACGGTGGACTGTAGATCGGGAACTAGGGGTTGTTTTCGATGTGGCAAGGTGGGCCACTTAATCAAGGATTTCCCCGAGACGGATAAGAGAAAGACGGTTTCAGTTGCAGCACCACGACCAATTCAAGCAAGGAAACCGATCGTCCAGGGGAGAGCCTATGCAGTCACTGCTCAGGAAGCAGGGAACGTGCATGACGTCATCCAAGGTGAGATTTTTTTTATTATTAAAGAAAATTTCCATTTCATTAAAATCTTAGATAGAGAAGGAGCATGCATTAGAAATTATATAGATTCTTTTCTCAATACAAAAAGCTGTATGTGAATTAAGAGTGTAAATTGATGTGTAAATTATTATATGTATGTATGTATACTATAGGTACTCTAAATATATATGAAAAAGGATGCTTCGGTGGATATGACGCTCGAGTGTTGATAGACCAAGGGTCTACCCACTCATTCGTTACTCCACGTTTCGCTAAGAAGATGAAGATTGTTCCAGAGACGTTGGATTTCGTCCTATCTGTGTCTATTCCGACTGGAGAGTTAGTAGACACGGAGTTAGCTTGCAAATCCATCATTGTAGCAGTTCAAGACTTAGAGGTGCATGAACTAGAAGCAAAGTTGATACTGTTAGACATGCAAGGGTTTGATGTGATCCTTGGCATGGACTGGTTGGCGCAGCATTGTGCAACCGTCGATTGCAAGAATAAGGTAGTCATTTTCAGACCCAACACAAGAAGATCATTTCGGTTTCAAGGAGTGAGGTCGTCATCTCAGGCTGCTGATCTCAGCAAGAAGAAGGGCCGAGAAAATGATTAGAAAGGGTTGCAGTGGATACTTAGCTTTCTTAAAGGAGGACAAGGAAGAAAAGAATGTCATTTCTGAGATAGCAGTTGTGCGAGACTTCGCTGACGTGTTTCCAGAGGAATTGCCTGGATTACCTCCAGAAAGAGAAGTAGAATTCGCCATTGACTTAGCACCAGGAACGGAGCCTATTTCAAAAGCACCTTATAGAATGGCTCCCGCTGAGTTAAAGGAGTTGAAGGAACAACTACAAGAGCTTATGGACAAGGGGTTTGTTAGACCGAGTGTGTCTCCATGGGGAGCACCGGTCTTGTTTGTCAAGAAGAAGGATGGGTCAATGCGGCTATGCATTGACTATCGACAATTGAACAAACTCACTGTGAAGAACCGCTACCCTTTACCTAGAATTGACGACCTATTCGACCAACTGCAAGGAGCAAGGTATTTTTCCAAGATCGACCTGAGATCTGGGTATCATCAGTTGTGAGTCAAGGTTGAGGACATTCAGAAGACAGCTTTTCGGACACGGTATGGACACTATGAATTCCTTGTGATGCCATTTGGATTGACGAATGCTCCGGCGTCGTTTATGGATCTGATGAACCGAGTGTTTAAAGCACACTTGGACTCCTGCGTCGTAGTGTTTGATGATGATATACTGATATACTCCAAATCCAAGACGGAACACGAAGAACATTTGAGGATTTCTCTACAGACGCTACGTGAACACCAATTGTACGCCAAACCCAGCAAGTGTGGGTTTTGGTTGGAAGAGGTTAGCTTCTTGGGACATGTCGTCTCAAAGCACGGTGTCACGGTAGATCCAGCTAAGATAGAAGCAGTAGTTAAATGGGAGCAACCAAAAACAGTGACCGATGTCCGAAGTTTTCTGGGCTTAGCAGGCTATTATCGACGTTTCGTTGAGGGGTTTTCAAAGATATCGGGACCTCTCACAAAGCTGACACGAAAAGATTCAAGGTTTGAGTGGAGTGAGGCATGCGAGAAGAGCTTTCAAGAACTCAAAACGAGACTCACTTCGGCTCCAGTATTAGCGATTCCTTCAGGCAGTGGAGGATACGCCGTGTACAGCGACGCGTCATACAATGGCCTTGGTTGTGTGCTCAACCAACACAAGAAGGTGATAGCTTACGGATCAAGAGCTTGAAAGAACACGAAAAATTACCCGACTCATGACTTGAACCGGGCAGCCATCATTTTATGTCAAGATTTGGAGACATTACTTGTATGGCGAGACCTTTGAAATTTTCACAGGTCATAAGTGCCTCCGATATCTGTTTACACAGAAAGAGCTCAACATGAGACAGCGCAGGTGGATGGAATTCCTCAAGGATTACGATTGCTCCATACAATACCATCCAGGTAAGGCGAATGTAGTAGCCGATGCATTGAGTCGGAAAGGTTCAGCTCAGTTAGCTTCTTTAATTTTGGGTATGCACCGATGGAAATTATTGGAAGACCCGCACTCTATGATGCTAACATTGAGTCAAAGGACACGGATCCTTTTGGCTAACATATCAAGAAGCGGTGATATTTGAGCATATCCACGATCTACAGATGAAAGATCCGACATTAACAAAGATTCATCAAGACGTGAGTGAAGGCATTAGGTCGGATTTCTCAGTAAAAGAAGATGGTTCCTTATTGTTTAAAGGCCGTCTCTGCATTCCGGACAATGCCGATCTAAGACGAACGATTCTTGATGAGGCCCATAAGTCAAATTATGCTATCCACCCTGGTAGCACCAAAATGTACCAAGATTTGAAAAAGAACTACTGGTGGAGAGGACTGAAGCAAGACGTGGCCGAGTACGTGTCACGATGTTTGACTTGTCAACAAGTGAAGGTTGATCATAGACATCCTGCTGGACTATTGCAATCTTTACCAATCCCAGAATGGAAGTGGGAATCGATCTCAATGGATTTCATTGTTGGATTACCCCGTACTGCCAAGAGACACAATGCTATTTGGGTTGTCATAGACCGATTGACCAAATCAGCGCACTTTTTACCGTACAATACTACGTATACAGCAGGAAGACTGGCAAACTTATACATGAAAGAGATCGTAAGATTACATGGGATTCCAAGCAGCATAGTTTCAGATCGTGATCCACTATATACGTCCAAGTTTTGGAAGAAATTTCAAGAAGGAATGGGAACTCGACTAGACTTTAGTTCAGCTTTCCATCCTCAAACTGATAGACAGACAGAGCGAGTGAATCAAGTAATAGAAGACATGTTCAGGGCGTGCATGCTTGATATGCAAGGATACTGGGATGAGTATCTACCGATGCTCGAGTTCGCATATAATAACAGTTTTCAAACGAGCATTGGCATGGCACCATATGAAGCTCTGTATGGACGACGATGCAAATCACCTTTCAATTGGGAGGAAACAGGTGAGAAATTTGTGTTAGGACCAAAACTACTTGAAGACAACGCCACCGTTGTCCGAATTATCAGAGAAAGGTTGAAGACAGCACAGAGTAGATAGAAAAGTTATGCCGATATGAAGCGGACTAGTGTTGACTATAAAGTGGGCGAGCATGTGTTTGTGAAGGTGTCACCTATGAAAGGTGTAATGAGATTTGGCAAGAGAGGGAAATTAAGTCCTCGTTATGTTGGACCATTCGAAATTTTGGGACGCGTAGGTGAAGTTGCATATCGCATTGGTTTACCACCACTATTTGATCGAGTACATAAGTACATAAGTACATAATGTTTTTCACATATCGATGCTCAGAAAGTACGTGAATGATCTGTCTCATGTGTTAGGAAAGCAACCTATAGAGATGTGTGAGGACATGAGCATGATAGAGGAACCAGTGGAAATCTTGGATCGAAAGGAACAAGTACTGCGCACTAAAGTGATTCCCTTAGTGCTTGTTCGGTGGAACAATCATCCAAAAGAAGAGGCTACTTGGGAACGAGAGGCCGATGTGAAAGAGCAATATCCAGCCTTGTTTCAAACGACGTGAGAATTCAATGTAAACCGCGAACGTGTTCGTGGAATTTCCACGATCCTTGTAATTCGATGAAAAATTTTGCTCGATTGTATGATTAAAGGAATATTTCTTTCTTGTATATATATGACCAAGTGTATGTATTTTTATGGAACTATGGATCACTTGATGTCATAAACTACCAAAAGAAATTAAAGAAATAAAGAGATTGAAATTCTGCAGAAATTGGACAAAACCGATTAATCGAATTTCAAATCGATTAATCGATTTGGAATTTCGATTAATCGATTTTGTTCGATTAGTCTACTGGCATGTGCCAGTGACTGGAAATTTAAAGGAGAGTTAGAATATACATAGAAGACAAATTTCGATTGATCGAATTGGAATCTCGATTAATCGATTTGGAATCGACTAATCGATTTTGAAATTTCGATTAATCGAATTATATTTCGATTAATCAATTTACTAAAGGGACTTACGAGAATTTGAAATCAAATGGACGATTTCGATTAATCGAAGTTAATTTCGACTAATCGATTTTGAAATTTCGATTAATCGAAATGGATTCGATTAATCGAATAATTTAAGAAATTCTGGAAAATTAGAAGTTACAGCACGATTTTGATTAATCAAAATTAAATTCGATTAATCGATTTTGGAATTTCGATTAATCGAAAAGGATTTCGATTAATCGACTGGCTCGCGCCAGTGAGCTTAAAAATTTAAAATTTTAAATAGATACGATTTCGATTAATCGAAATGGTTTCGATTAATCGAATTTGACTTTCGATTAATCGATTTGGGAAATCGATTAATTGATTTTACGCGGCTTAGCCTAGTTTTGAATCTCGATTAATCGATTCTGAATTTCGAATAATCGAGCCGAGGCCTATATATATAAGATTGGGGATTGTATTCCCCATTCGAAATTATTTTGCTTCGGAATTTTTTGGGCGTTTCACTTTCCCTTCTTCTCCAACCAACCAACCGGTCTAGGGTTTGGATTTTCCGGCGATTCACACCCATTTTTGCATCGACACCTAAGGTAAACCCTAGATTTGTGTTTTTTCCCTTCAATTTAAACTAGATAAACCCTAGATTTTCTCAAAATGCCGCCCAAAACCCGTCTATCTTCAAAGAAGGCGACTTCTAAGTTGCCGGTTAGGCGTAAGAACGCCGCGCCACCACCACCTACCCCATCGCCGGTGAGGACTCCATCACCGTCGGAATCGGAGACCACCTTCGGTTCGACGAGCGCGTCTACGCGTGAGTCTTCCCGCGAGTCCACCCCCATGCCACCACCACCCACCAATGTCGAGCAACCAAATGAATGGTGGGCGCCAAAGACCTTCGAGGTCGAGTATATTATCGACCCTACCCTATTCACAAATCCCGATTTACTGGGCGAGACCCAATGGGCTCGAAATTACCTCACCAACGCCGGTCTCGGCAACCTTCTCAAACCAATCCGGGGTTCTTACTACCCTAGATTGGTTAGACTCTTTTACCAAGGGCTAATCGATGGCCCTACCGACGATTGCATTATAACCAAGATCGAGGGTCGTCTATACACGATCACTCGTCGCCACATCCACGAGGTACTCGAGTGTTACCTCGATTTCACCCCGGAAACCACTCTCTTCCCACCCTTTGAGGAGGAACCCCATTTTGAGGAGGTCATGACCCGCATGACCAAGGGTAAAAAGGGGTCAGGCTCCTCCATTAAGAGGGTTGACCTTCCACCCTACATGTGGATGCTTGATTCAATAATCAAGTGTAACCTCTACCCGATGCGCCACGACACCGAGCGCGTGGACAAAGTGCAACATGCACTTTATGCGGCCTTCTGTGGCCGGTGGTTCGACGCCACAATGGTCATCCTAGAAGGGATGAAATATATCAAGGGCAAGTTGATGAAGGGCAACATGTGGCCCAAGGAGAAGATGCCGTATGCTCGGCTCATCTCGAGCATGTTGGAGTGCTACTCCGACGAGCCCTCCTACACCATCTCACCTCACGAGGTGAGGGCTACGGATCGCGTGAAGACGTTTACGAAGTCTTCATGGACCGTAGCTACAACCTTCTAAAGCGGACCCTACCAGCTTCGGGTCCCGCTCCCGCCCCAGCAGCCGCAGCAGCAGCACCGCCACCACCCCCACCGCCTCAGCAGGACCCACCCGTGGGTGGGGCACACCCTATTCCCGCAGAGCCATCCGTGGAGAGGGTTCCCTCCCACACCGCAGCCTCACCGACGCCACCTGCCCACTCCGCGCCCGCGACACCCACCTCATCCTACCGTCGGCGCGCCGTTTCATCTGGGCCGACCATCGAGGAGGTGTTGGCCCGTATGGAGGCCAACAACGAGAGGATGAACCGGCGGATGGACTTCCTACTCTTCCACACCCTCCGCCACATCTACCCTACCGACTACCGCCGCTACCTCGCCCAGGAGGAGGAGTGGACGGCCGGACGCACCGCCTTCCATAGAGGACCCGTCTTCCATCCCACCACTACAGACGCGGCTCCTTCCACATCTGCCTCCGCTCTGCCGACTGAGACGCTTCCACCGCAGCCAGAGCCAGCTCCTACAGACCTGCCAGCACCCATAGTTCCTCCAAATTTCGAGGAGCAGGCCCAAAGACTGCACCAGCCTGGCGAGGGGATGGCATGAGCCATACTTTACTTTTTATCTTGATTGTATAGAAAATAATTGTTGTAATGACATTTAAATTAATGTAACCAGTTGTATAAATTTTCTGTTGATCAATATATATCTTTTGTTACTCCTACGACTGTTGTCTTTTATACCACGTATGTGTTTTTGTTATAATTCGTGTAACTTCATTGGACCACCTCACCGAGAATGTGAGGGGAGACTTAGATCATACACTTTAGGTTATTTTCGAGGACGAAAATTCCCAAGGTGGGGAGGATGTAATAGCCCGAAAAAAATCACACTAAACTATGACCTCGGGATCCGTGCCCGATCGGTCATAGGTTTGACCAAATGGAAGTCCAACAGTTAGTATGTGGTGTAATGAACGGACGAGATGTGATAAATAGAATGCCTATGTGGTGTGTGTTGTGAAGGTGTAGTCGCATACACCTACCGCGGTGTATGTGCTCAACACACAAGTGAGAAAGAGGATAAAAGGGTTTAATAGCCCTAAAATCAAGAGTTTGGTTGTTGAAGGAGAGTAAAGAAGAGAGAGAGAGAGAGAAGTAAGAAAGGAGTTATTGCAACTGATTGGAGGGGGATTCAAGTAATAAAAGCCGGATTTAACCCGATTTGGATCTGTTAGAGCCAAAGCTGGAAACCCTAGCCTTCCAATCACTGGATTGAAATCAACTTGAGATCTATTCAAGGTAAAATTTTTGTAAATAAAATGCATAGATTATAGGGGTTAAGTTATGGTTGAATGTGGGTTAAATCATAGGATAATGGCTTAGAAAAATAGAGGAAAAAGTATGGAAGAAGATTGGGAAGAACAGCTCGAAAGGGGCTGAGTCTGACAATTTCGATTAATCGAAATTGGGTTTCGATTAATCGAAATTGGCCAAGAAGTTGAAAAAAAAGTCGAGCCGATTTGATTAATCGAATTTGATTCGATTAATCAACTTTGGATTCGATTAATCGATTTGGGGATCGATTAATCGGTGAGAACCTCCGAGTGGACCCGAGGGTTGGAGGAAATGACTTGAGGAAAAATCGACTAATCGAAATGGGATTTCGATTAATCGATTTTAGTTTCGATGTCGATTTGGGATCGATTAATCAATTTAAAACTTCATTTATTGAGCGAGAATCGACTTTGCGAAATAGAATTTGATTAATCGAAATTGGATTCGATTAATCGAATGAAAACTTCATTATTCGAACTAAGAATCAACTGCGAAAAGGAGAATTTGATTAATCGAAATTGGATTCGATGTCGAATGAAAACTTCATTTATTGAACTAAGAATCAACTTTGCGAAAAGGAGAATTTGATTAATGAAATTGGATTGATGTCGAATGGCTTCGGCTATTGAGCGAGAATCGACTTTGCGAAACAGAGAATTTCGATTAATCAAAATTCCTTCGATTAATCGATATTGACCTTCGATTAATCGATTTTGGAAATTGATTCATCAAATCAGATTCAATTAATCAATTTTGGAATTCGATTAATCGACTGAGATAAATTATGTTAACTTTTGGGTTTGACTTTAAGATTCTTGGAGGGTCTTATACCTTCTTTATTGCATCCTTTGTGATGTGTTTCACCTGTTATGTGGTACCATAGGTGGTACGTGTGGACTAGTGCACAAGGAGCCACGAGGGACCTTGATGCATTGATCAAATGAAGACTTGAGGTAGGGAACACCTTGAACATGTACTTTATTTTACAAGAGCATGTATGTAGTGATATAGAATTCAATTCAAATGTTTATTTCTTAAGAATTTGTGAAAAGTGTGTGTGTGTGACATCCATAAGAGTAATCATAATGAGCCATCCCCAGGGGATGAAGAAGTAAAGAGATAAGAGCATCAGGTGTGATGCAAGTAAATGGATACATCCCAGGGATGTATCCAAGGACTGAATCATGTTTGATAGGGCCTAACTGATATAAGATAGCACATTTACACGGTGAATAACTATATGTAAGGCACCGATATTTTTGTTATTTGAGGTTTGATAGGGTACCCCACCGACGTGGCGGGATATCCACGACTGACACGGCAGGATATCCGTGACCGATACGGCGGCGAAACCGTAGGCCAGTGCGGAGGCTTATCCGTACATAGTAAGCACACCCCAGGGGTGTTGATTGAGACAAGTGAAACCCCGCCACCAATCCCCAGGGGAAAGGGGCTTGGGTACTATTTGTATTCCCAGGGAATACGGTTAAAACTGTCTATATAGATGACGATGATGGGTATCTCATCGGGGCTCGATGCTATATTGCTCGGGGATTACTTAAGTTGAAAGTTTAAGTTTTGCTTTAGGCCTTTTCAGCATCATTCATGAGTAAATGAAAACATATGTAATCAACAGTAAAACGAAATGCTTTTTAACTGTTTCATCAATAACTGCATAGACACATCATGCATGGCATATCATGGAATATATGTGAGTCATAATTTATATGTTCAACTGTGTTTGTTCCCTATTGAGCTAGGATGTAGCTCACCCTATAGACTATACGTCGCAGGTCCACTACTAGCAGCTGCCGAGGCTTCAGGAGACGCTGACCCCGGTGAGTCGGACCTTGCGGCCGGCGAAGAGTTGGAGCCACCTCCAGAGGACTTCTTCTAGAGGACTCCGTTGTGCCACTTTGAGAGATTTTAGAGAGAGTTTTGTACGGCTTGGTATGTCAAGCCTTAAATTCTGTTTAAACCGTGTATATATATAGAGTTGGGATCATTCTTTTGGGACGAACCATCCGTGATGATTGCTATCATCGATGGTTCGGATCGGTTCTCCACTCATGTAGAGGCATGAGGTTAGAACTGTCTTTTGGATAGTTAATTAATATAGATTTAAATTCCGAAATTTCGTTTATTATACGTTTTGATGGTTGATATACCAGTGTTCCGTGCTTAGCTAAAGGGCACGGTCAAGATGATCGTGTTGATGGCATGGGTTTCGGGGTGCCGAAATCCGGGCTGTCACACTCTAATTGCATGCAGAATTTGGGTGCGTGTTTTGGATTGAGTGCCACGTGTGTAGCGCGTGATTAAGTTAATCATGTGTTTTCATGCGCGTGATTACGGCCGTGTTCTATATAAGCGGGGGAGCTTCATTTATTTTTTCATTCTTAGGTTTAGTCTCGAGTTTGACCTTTTTGAGTGTACTAGCATTCTGAAAGTTGTGTTCTGGTGATATTGAGTGATCTAACCGTTAAATTGGGATGGCAATTCTTCCTATATTAGTCATTTCACGTGATCTTCATCCTGATGTGATGCCTGGGGGAGAGTTTTATTATGAGAATGGGCGATATTGGGAATGAGGGTGCTGGTCTTCACACCGTTCTTTTTTTAGAGAGCAGTGAAGGCAGTGTTGCGGGGCGGTGGCGGAAGAGGTGAAGATGGCTGAAGAGAAGGAGCAACAAGTGGAGGGATTTGTTTCCCAACCAATCCTCTCTGAAGCCTCCTATTGGACGCTCCGAGCAGAATCTGCTCCTCTCTTTGTCTTAGTTTGAACCAAGTCTTCATTTTGGATTGTAGGTTAAGGTTTTAGATTGGGTTGTATATTCAGGAGGTATGCCTCCGGTGATATTTGTAAAGTTTTAAATTATAAATAAAGGGGCATTTATTTTATTTTATTATGCTTGTTTATTGATTTAATTTATTGATGGATTAGTTGGATTAATTTGATTTGTTTGATTTATTTTAGGATTTAATTTAGTTTAGGGTTTCACTCCGGATTTATTGAGGGTTTATCCCAAGATTAATTTATTTTATTAAGTTTTGTTTAGAGAGTTTACTTGGTTTTGATGGGTTTGTTGGGGGCATTTCTTTTTTGGTCCCAAACAAGTCAGGGTCTTATTCTAGAAAATTATTTTTTTGTTTAAAGTTTAAAGTATTTTGTTTTAGTCTTTTATTAAATTTGAGATGACACTTGTTAGAAGTGTGTGAATTTATTGTTTAATTTAAAGTTTCTAGATGGGTGTTAAGTGTTTGAATCCTATTGGCTTATCTAGGCTTGCCATAGATTTAATTAGGTGGAGAATATTTGTGAGGGTGACACTTGTTATTTTGTGATTTAGGAGGTGTATGTTATCAATATAGGCTAAGGGGCTTGGTTTTGTTTTGAATTTTGTTTATAAACTTAGGATTTAAAAGTTTGGAGCATTTTTATTTTCTAATGTCTTTTCTTCCTTTTTATTTTGCATCCCGGATATTAAATCTTAAGAGGTTTGTAATTATAAATTTTTTTTTTCTTTGTTGTTGAGAATGAACGATATTTTTCTCTTATTGTGTTTGTTTCATTTACGTTTGTTTATATTTGTCATTGTATGTTACGTTAGAAGGGGGAATGGGTAGCATTAGAGTATGGTGTTTATTTTTTCGAGTGTATCTCTATTATTTTATTTCAGGTGTTCATTTTAGGGTCCCATGGTGGAAAAGTAAGGACTAAAAGATAGAAGATAAAAAAAAAAAAGCCCAGTTTGGGGTATTCGAGATGGAAAAGCAAAAACTAAATTGAAAAAATAAAAAAAAATACCCCAATTTGGGGTATCAGTCTTGTGACTTGAGTATCGCTACCAAGGTGCTAGCGCTATTAAAAAAAATGCCCTAGTGTCAAGTGACGGTGGGACTTTTATCGGCCTCACAGATGTCTGGGAGTATTTTAGTAATGATTCCATGCTGAGAAGTAGTTCGATTATTTCGGCCACATGGCAGGCTTGATTTTGTAAGTGCCAAAAGATCATCATGTATCATAGTTTTCAACAAGGATTGAGGGGAATGATAGATAAATAGTGATTGCATCACTTGCCATTCGAAAGTTTTCGGTTTTATTCTGAAAGATATTTTGAAAATCATTTGGCTCATTGTCTGAAAAGAAAATAAAGGGTGAAGAGGAGGTAAGGTTTATTGATCTGAGGGTAGCTTCTTATTCGACCAAATTTTAAAATAGTAAGCAACTACTTTCTTCTCGGGTGGATAATGCGGTGCCATAATTGAGCTCTTCGTCATGGTCCAGCATCATCAAATCATCAAATTCTACAGTTAGCAGGAGTTTTATCCTTCTCCCGCCATCGTACGATGACATCTAGTAGTGTGAAGATGTCAGGGATGCCCTCACGGCTTGCTCATGCTTTCCTAATAAGATTACCAAGAATGCCCTCACAATTTACTTATACTTTCCTGAATTCATTGACTGTTCATTCATCGTATTGCTCTCTCGGTTGTGTTTCTTTTCTGTATATTATTTTTGAAACAACCTGCTAACGCAAGAATTGTGAGGTTTGATGAAACCTTATATTTTCATTTTTTTAGCTCTAACATCAACTCCAATGGCTGAAGGGAGTGTATGAGAATCCAAAGTTTTCTATATTTCAAAAAAGAGAGTTTCATGATCACTATCCCTTTCGATCAATTCGCCTGAGTAGGAGGGTAGTCAATGAGTCAGATGATGCCTAAAATAGTTTTGAAAATAATGACCGACGACTGGCGAATGCCTTGTGATGACTGCGAGGATGATATATATATAAGTATGTTTGTTTAGGCTATGAAACATGACGGTCATTGAGTTATGATTCCAAGGGTCAGACAGTCCTTCCCCTGTGGCTGTTTCCTGGGCATGTTGCTGAGATAATATAAGGACTTTCCTTGTGGGTTTTGATTTCTTTCAGGTGAGGCGGTTGTATAGGCACTTTTCTTAGCAGTAGCTCCTCGATTTCGAGTTCTCGATTGAGTATAAGTCTGAAGGGTTTGGGGTATAGAAGAGTATTTTTGTTTTCGAGTATTTATGTTTTGGGCATTTATACTTTTAATTTTTTTTATACCTTTCTATTTTTTGTTTTTTTTTTATATTATTTTTTTATTATTACTATTGTGTTACGGTACAACATCAGTTCCTTAGGTGGGGGACTGACTCAGGAAGTCCACTTGGTGGGACATGTGGGATGGTCGAAGTGACTGTCCAATTAGATAATATTGTTTCGGGGCTCTCGATCCCTTTCGATCTGATCGATAAGGGATGAGAGTGAGGTTATATTTAAGTTCGTGTTTTGGATGGTATAGGGTTTATCAAAATAAGTGTGGTGTCGTTTGATTTCTTCCTTCGATAGGTCTTTTGTGTCCGGGGTCTCCTTATCGGGAGGGACCTTCTTTTGTTTTTCGACAGAGTGAGGCATCTCATAGAGATGAAGCGTAAAGTTGTTGGAGAGTTCTCCAGAATTATTTATGGATTGTTGGAAAGTTGTTTGCGAGTGAAGTTGGAGTGAAAATCGTTGAGAGGGACGGTAGTGTTGTAGAGATAGTGATAAGATAAGGCAGAGGTAGAGTACGAAGAGGAGACGCGAAGTGTAGGCCAAGGTTGGCCTTTCCTATGTGTGGGGTGGTCCAGTTTTGTTTGATTATGCTTGTTTGGTTTGATTCGCACTTTGGGTTTATCGTGAGATTGTTTGAAAGTTTTATTTATAAATCTTTGAGGAGGTTGAGTATCAGAAGTTTGACGAAGTAGCTTTGTCGCCGATTGGAGTTCAGTGAAGGTTTTGATTATGAGGTCCATAGAGATTTGGGTCTGATGATTAGAAGTGATTTTAATTGTGGCGTTGATTTTGTGTTTTGATGGGATTTGAGGTATGTTGATATGGATGGTGATTGGTGTCATAAGATTTGGGTTTAGTGTGATTTCGAAAGTGGGAGCAATGATCGACTCCTTGATAGGTTTTATGGTAGGCTCAAAGGTGAGTGGAGTTGGCATTGTAGGAATAGGTTTGATTTTAGTATCGGGTTTGTGTTCGATAATATGCTCGAGTTCAATGATGGGTTCAAGTTTGATGATGGACTTGGATTCGTTGATAGTTTGAGGTTTGGTAATAGGTTTGTGTTTGGTGATTGGTTTAGGTTTGATGGTAGGTTCAGGTTCGAGGGTTGATTTAGATTCACTAATAGTTGGAGGCTTGATGTCAGGTTTGTATTTGGTGATCAGTTTAGGTTTGATGATAGGTTCAGGTTCGACAATGGGTTCACATTTGATGGTGGGTTCGCCTTTGATGAAGGGTTGAGCTTGTGAATAGGTGTAGGGTTAATGATAGGTTCGACGATTGGTTTAAGTTTGATGATCGGTTTGGTCTCGTGTTCGATGATAGGTTCAAGTTTGATCATGGGTTTAGGTTCAGTGATAGATTCATGTTCGAGGATAGGTTTAGGTTTGATAATAGGTTTAGATTCGATAATAGGTTTAGGCTTGATGATAAGTTTAGGTTTGATGCTAAGTTTAGTTTTGATGATCGTGGTTGGTGAAACGGTAAGTTCAATAGTGGGTTTAAGTTCTTGTTTCGAAGCTGAGGGGATGATAAGTTCGGTGGCGAGTTTTGTAGGGGTTGATTCATGAGTTGGTTTTAAGGTCGGTTCAATGGTTGATTCTGAAGTGAGTGAAATGGGTGGTTCGGAGGTATGTTTGGTAACAGATTCGGGTTTGAGATTTTGCTTTGAAGTTGGTGAGGTGGTAGTGAGTTTAGGTTCCGAAGTGGGCATCGAAGTTAATTGAGAGTTAATTATGAGGTTAGTGGGGTGATGTGTTTGTTGTTGAGTTCAAGTTTTAAAGCAGGTGTAGGGATTGATTCAGTGCCTAGTTTTGAGATTAGTGGGGCAATGCGTTCGACAATGTGTTTGATTTCGGGGGTTAGTTTTGGAGTTGATTTGGAAGCGAGAGGGTTAGTGATTTTGGGAGTAGATTTGATTACTGATTTAGGTTCAGAGTTTAGTTTGGTGATTGTTTTAAGTGTGAATGGCATCATATAATACCGATTGATTGGTTCGAAAGCTACTCCTAGAATCGGCATGTGAGTTTGTTCGGGGGTAGTTTGCATCATTGGTTCAGTTTGTTCAGGAGGTGTGGGGATTGATTTGTTTATTGGTAGGTTATCAGATTCAAGGGTAGGTTGAGTTGGTTCGGAGATAAGCGCTTTGAGCTCGGAGATGAGTTTGGGGATGGGTTGAGTTAGCTGAGGGGTGGATTCAGTGATAGTTTGGATTTTAGTGATCTTAGTAACCGGTCCAGGGCGAAAGGTAACTTTGCGTTTATAGGTGCATGGGATAGGGTTGGTTGGCTGTAAGTGAATAGTATGGTTTTGCTTTGAGGGAGGTCCAATTCTTCGGATCAGGCTAGCTAGGTGGAATGGGGCGGGGGTGAATGAGTGTACAGTCTCGTATGCGAGTTGAGTTTGATTGAACAATGAATTGTAATAGGTGGTGTTAGTTTGCGTGTCGTTGGGGCACTAGTTTTGGTCATAGTACGAGTTCATGTATTGGTTGGTGTATAGTGGTTGGTTTTGGTGTTGACCTTGGTTTATGTGTGATAATTGATTTTGGTCAGGGTATAGGTTTATGAAGAGATCTTGAGCTTGGTCGTATGGGTGGTACGGTTGAGGGTTTGTTTGGTTCGGTTCTTGGTTCGTGTGAGTTTGTTTAGAGTCTAGAGTCTCGTTTAGGGTGTTTGTCTCGGGATTGTCGGAGAATGGTCCATTGGAGGTTAAGGTAGGTGGACTAAGGTTTCCATTCTTCAGTCGACGTTCTATGCGTGAGGCCTGTTGATAGAGGCTAGTAAAGTTGGAGCAATCGCTTAAGATGAGAACACTTCGAAGAGGTTCTTGGGTATTAGTGATCACGATTTCTATCGCATCGCTTTCTTTTATTTGATTCCCCGTTACAGCAGCAGGTCTTCTCCAACGGTTGGTGAATGTTAAAAAGTCTTCACCGTCCTCCTGTCTTGCGTGCATCACGTCAGTAAGACTGATTTCTTCAAGAGTCAGGTGTTGGTATTGATCTAGGAATCTGTCGGCTAAGTCTTTGAATGTCTCGATTTCGGTTAAAGGTAAGGCCACGAACCAGTCAAGGGCTTCTCCTTCTAGAGATCTCTGAAAGTAGTGGATCAGGAGCTCATGATTGGTGCAGATTGGTCGATAGTCATTGCAGAATAGGGCCAAGTGGTGCTTTGGGTTTCCCATACCTTTATATTTGTTAAATTTTGGAGGTTTAAGACCTGCGGGTATAGTGAAGTCGATGTTTCGGCAAAATTTATCGAATCCAAAAGTGTGACTGGATCGTTCTTTGTTAGCCATGTAGTCATCTAGAAATTGGTGGAGGTTGTTTACGTTTATCGTGGTGTCTTTTCTAGATGCCTTGGGGGAGGGTTGCTCTAGGTAGTTGTTGTTGTAGAAGGTGTTAGATGTATTTGTGCTATGTGTCATGGGAGTCGGAGCATGTGGAGGAGTTGACATCCTTTCCTCTTGTCTGTTCCTCGGAGTAACTTATTTTTGGGACCTGAGCCATGCGTCAATTTCTTTTCCTCCTTTTGTGAGTGAACTGGGAGTGTGGTCCATAACTTGATTATTGGAGTAGCTTCGCTCAGTACCACTTTCTTCAGTGCTATCACTATGATTTATATTTCGTGGAGCGAAGGGGTATTTTTCACTCTCATTAACCATGTTTACCCGAGTACGACACTGGGCTGCCCACGGAGACGGCCTAACGTTATACTTGGGGTCGCTATGAGAGCCCCATATGGGTGGGTCGTTATCATTAAAGTTCAATTTTCTAACGCCGGCCATTTTAAAATAGTTTTTTATTTTTTTATTTTTTTTGTTTTTTTGAAAAGGTTTATCCACGTGCAAGTGTGTGTAGAAAAGTGATAAAGCAAAACAAAATAAAAAAAAAAAAAAAAAAATAAAAAGAGAAAAATATGAAACTAAATTAAATAAAGAAGGAAAATAGAAAATCAAATTAATTAAATCGGGGCAACCTTAGCGAAAAAGAGTCCCATCACGATCGCCAGTCAGTTGGTGCACGCTTTTTCTGGGTTCCTTTCGTTCCCCGAAACCAGTGGCCCAATTCTGTCCTAAGCGGACTCTGGCAATGGCGATGATGGAGTAATAAATTAGGAAATGCTAAATACTGAAATTAAAGAGGCAAATTCTAAATGAAGAATACCTGAGAAGATGCAATCGCCAGCTGCAGATATTTATCGACGCTGTAACACGTCACTGATCACGCTTTAAAGGGAAGCGTGGGCTTGCAGGTTGAACTCCTTTACTGAATCGTCCACCGGTGAACGTCAGCAGCTGTGGGTTGCCTTTAGTATAACTGGTTTGGTTTTTCTATTCTTGCTGAGATTTTATTTCATTTGGTCTCCTAATCCTACTGGGAGTCTGATTAAGAAAGGGTCTCCTAATTCTACTAGGAGTCTAATTAATTTAAACGTTTTAATCTTATTAGAGCTCTAATTAATTTAGTTTCGTAATCCTATTAGAAGTCTAATTAATATTAGTCCCCTAATTGTACTAGGAATACAACCTTTCTTAATTATGTTATGACTGATTAGAATTATACTGATTTGAATAAAACTCTAACTAAATTAAATATGCCAATTCTATGGAAATTCTGATTTTAAATAAGCATGCTAGTTTTATTGAAATAAAATTAAACAAAATAAATAGACGGAAAAAGGGGGTGTGGTCCGTTATGCTAAGGAGGATTGGCCTCGTTC
Source organism: Chloranthus sessilifolius (assembly GCA_021018995.1). Classification (NCBI taxonomy): domain Eukaryota; kingdom Viridiplantae; phylum Streptophyta; class Magnoliopsida; order Chloranthales; family Chloranthaceae; genus Chloranthus; species Chloranthus sessilifolius. Next base: position 52,195,058 of record CM037598.1, read on the forward strand.
CCGAGTACCCTCTGTAAGCTCCCTTAGGCAAATCGGATGGCTGAAAATTAAAAAGACTGAATTTGAATTATAAAGTAGTATTTTTTTTATAGATTGAGAGATTGATGATTGGTATTTAAGGGCTAAAAGAAAAAAAGAATTACGAACCGTAACTATAAAGCGAATTTTAGAATTTAGAATTATGAGAAATTAAGACTAGCGCTAAAATCTAAGGACCACAATCGGGGTCGAAATTAGGAGAATTTGGACCTTGAGATTAAGGACCGATTCTAGAACCTAAGGACTAGAATTAGAAAATTAGAAATTTAAATTAAGACCTAAGATCTAGAATTTAAGAACTAGAGGGTTAGAACCTAAATCTAGAACTAGAGTATAAAAAAGGGGAACTGGTTCTAGAACCTAAGAACTAGAACCAGAAAATTAAGGATTAAGGAAACACCTGTAGAAATCATCTAAATTGTGCAGAGTGAAATTGTATAGAGGGAAATTGTGTAGAGGGAAATTGTTTAAGGAAAAATTATATAGAGGAAAATTGTATAGAGAAAATTATATAGAGGAGAATTGGATAGGAGGTAAAGGTCTTATTTATAGGCTTTTACCATAAATCCTATTTTATAAAATAATATAATAAAGATACTAATCCTAATTCAACTAGGAGTTTTGAATAACGTCACTTTTTATGCAGCAGCCGAAAATTGACCATAACATCTTTGATACATGTCAGAATTATGCGTTTTTTGGCTCGTTGGAAAGCTACTTCGATAAGCTTTCCAACGTAACTAATTTCTCCTAATCCAACTTCGTTTGGTACCTCAAAATAAGCTAAACGTAAAAGTTATGGGATTGACAATTGAGAAAAGGTTGGGGAGACCTAGTTGGCTCTAAAATAAGGATTTGGGCCGGGATTTCCTAAGGGCTGAATTCTAAAACTTAAGAATTAAGGATTAGAATCTAAAGATTAGAACTATAAAAAAATTAGAGATTAAAACTAAAGGCTAAAAAAAATCTAAAGACTGAAATCGAAGTCGAAATAAAAAAGATCAGACCGTAGGATTAAAGACTGGTTCTGAACTCTAAGAGTTTGAACTAGAGATTAATGATAGGGCTGTAAATTAAGATTTTGAAACAAGATTAGGCCTTAAGAGTCGGTGAGTCAGACCGTCAGATTAAGGACTAGTTCCGGGCTTTGAGGACTGGACCCAGATATAGAGATTACGGTCTAAAAAAAAAGGGGGTGCTACGGTCTAAGACTGAAAATTAAGACTGATAATTAAAACTAAGAAAAACCCTAAATCTAAAGACTAGAAACTACGATCAGAAACTAAAAATTAAATTCTTACCTAGGGTCGGGGCTGAGGAGAGAAATCTTAGAGTTTGAATCTCGAAATTATGACTAGGTTGCTCTATGGGTTCGTCCTCGGAGCTCTCTAGTTTCAGAATTTGTGGTCTCTTCTCTCTAAATTTGTAGCCTTTTCTCTCTCTTCGAGAAAAAAAGATTTTATAGGTTTTCATTCAATTATGTGCCTATTTTCGGGCGTTTAATTGAATTACGCGCCAGTTTTCTAACGCTTAATCGCTTTGAGTCGGTCACCGACTCAGTGAGTGACCGGTTGAATCACTCATCGGGTTTCCTAGTCCTAATGAAATTAGGACTAATTGTGTGCGTGATGGGACGTGTGTAATCCAATTAAGCATGTTACCTGAAGCACTTAATCGATGAAACATAAGAGTTAAGGGTAGGAGACTAGGTCGGGCGTAGACCAATTCCGCGCTGGTGGTGTAGCGTTTAATCCGATCGCACGTCTGTTTTCAGGCGTGTAATCGAGTCTCGAAATGGTCTGTGAAAGGAAGTTTGGTTTGAAAGGGGACTGATCGCACACTTGTGATTCTGCGCGTGATCGAATTACGTGCGAATTTTCAGGTGCTTAATTCAGGGTTGTCCAGGTATGGTCTCAAGAATGGAATGCAAGACTATTATTTCAGTCTGCATTCCGACTATATACTATAGCTTCCCTACATTGGGATCTGAGCCACAAAGTTATTGTTTCAGCCTGTGTTCAGCCATGAACAGTTGCATGGTCCCATGTTGAGGGTTAAAAAGGTCAAGGGCTGACTAAACTAATTCGTGTACTCTGAGAGGGAGAAATGAGGGTGTCTACACTAACTACCTAACATGATTTGGGTATGAATCAAAATGAAGGCAAAAAAATTTCAGCAATGAAAGTACACATTGGAAAGCAGGATTCATACAAAAAATCAGATCAGACCACACAATATATATAAATAGTCCGGATGGGGGGTACATGAATGAATTTTTTTTTAATTTCCCCATCTGGACTCAGCTGAATTGGAAAGAACTATGAAATAAAAAATGAAAGGCCATATCTTTGGATTTGCAACAAACCCGAATTCTTCCATTTAGCAGCAGCTCCAGCTCACAGCAGGTGGATAAGCAATAAAAAGGCAGCAAAGGTGCCTTAGATGACTGAGGGAGGGGTCAGCAGGGCAGGTGTCAAAATGGACTGGTGCGCTAGCCCTGCTGAGAAGCCCAAGGTGTTATATTTACAGTGCATAGGGGGGGGGGGGGGGCTCCTTAGTACATTCTTCAGTAAATTCATCAAATTCCTCACCCCAAGTGTGGCAATTTGGGTGAGGAATTTCCACCATCTCTTCAACACAACAACTGAACAAGGTAAAAAATAAATAAATTCATTTTTTAATTTTTAATTTTTTTATAGTTTAATGTTTTTTTAATTTTTTTTTTTTTCAGTTGGGGCTCAACAACCCCATTTTATTCAGCTTCTTTCCTTTTGCACACTCTCTTGGCATCACTATAGTCTTAGGTAGCCACCTCCTTTCCATTCCTCGAGGCATTGATTGACCTAGTTTCTTCATGACTTGAAGAAGCTCCATTAATCAAATGTACTCCTCGTGGGTTGTTCACTGTTTGGCTCAGGAGCCAACCCTCTTCCCATCGCATTAGAGCATTTGAAAAATGACCAAGCTAGTCCTCAATTCTTTTGATGCTCTGTGTGTGGGAATCCATAATTTGTGCAATGGAGCCTAGGTTTTGTAAAGAAGACAAAAGCTACTGTTCAAAGGAGGGGGCTCTAGGGTACTGGGGTGCTACAACTAACTGTCCTGGCTGGGAGGGCTGATGAGAAAATTATTGTCCTTGTGCATGACCCTGGTAAGACTGCTGGTTAGTATTATAGGGCAAAGCTTGATGCTACTGGGTATAAGGTGAATCAGCTTGTCTCCACCTCAGATTTGGGTGGTTCCTCCAAGTGTACCCAGCAAGTTGCTGTCCATTTGACTGGACAACATTGGCTTGCTCATTAAAAAATTCAAGGGACAGACCAGCAAAGGGACATTACAAATGGGAGTGTGAAGGTGAGTGGCATATGCTGCACACCTCTCTAACTTGTGCAGCCATGTGGGGCTGCAACACACTCAAGACTTTATCGAACTTTTTCGACAATGTGTCCACCTTTCTCTCCAGGTCACTATATACATTCAATTCGTACAATTTATCGGAAGACGTGGGTTCTCTAACAGCTCTAGCAGGTGACTCAATGCCATAACTGGGCAAAGCCTCCTGCTAGAGAGAATTTTCACTAATCAGCTCAAATAAATCCCATGCTTCCTCAGCAGTTTTGGTAAGGTATGTGCCACCACTCGATGCATCAATCATTGCTCTACTCCTGGCATCAAGTCCTTGGTAGAAGCTTTGTACAAGCTGCCACATAGGGATCTGGTGGTGTGGGCACTGCCTCAACAACTCCCTAAATCTATCCCATGCCTCATGCAATTGTTCAGTCGGGGATTGAGCAAATGAGATGATGCTCTTCCTCAACTGGCTCATTTTACTGATTGGGAAAAAATTGGCAAGAAATTGACATTGAAGATCGTTCCATGGCTGTATGCTATTTGGTGGGAGCAAGGAGAGCCATGTTTGGGCCTTATCCTTTAGTGAACAAGGAAAAAGCCTAAGCTTGGTGGCTTCCTCTCCCAACCCAACAATATTAAAAGTAGTGCACAACGATAGAAATCGGTCTATGTGCTAGTGGGGGTCTTCCTTGCTCAGCCCATGAAAACTTGGTAGCATTTGGATGGTTGAGGCTTTAATCTCGTAATTGCCCACAACATTAGGGAGCTGAATGTAAGAGGAGGATGCATATGCCCCTGGTGCATTGTGCTCCCTAAGTGTTTTAGGTCACTCTCCCATCTCAGTTTCTACCAGCTTTTCAGCCGAGGTGTGTGTTGGTGAACTAGAACTTAGGACTCTCTCAATCTCAGGATTAAACGGTACAAGTTCGGGATTGAGAGACCTCCTTCCTTGCATATAATACACACTCAGCTGGACAAGGGGTAGCTTACAACACATAGACAAAAATTAAATCCACGAACTACACAACTACTGAAAAATAAAGATTGCAGAAATGAAAAGACAGTAGAACTGAAATAAAAATAGGGGAGATAGAGATGCAAACTGGTGCAGGAATGCCCCAGCTACAGCCAAGCTCTCCTATTTACTGCTGCTCTAATCCTACAAAAATCCACAATATCAGCAGGAATTTATTGAAACTTTAAATAAGTAAAAACAGAAAATAAATGGAAAGTAAAATGATGCCAGTTGTATGTTATCCACACGTACCTAAGACAATAGAAAGTCCTACAAATAGAAAATAAATAGAGAAACTATAAAAAAAATCACAGAAAATTACAGCTGGCATGTATTCAAACATAAATCAATAATGAATAAAATTAAAGGCTACTAAGACACAACTAAGACACAAAAGACCTAAAACAGAAAATAAAGACAAAGAGCAAAAATCAGCCTTGAAATACAGCTGTATTAATTCAAATCCTACATCTAAAAAGCATAAAAACTAAACTAAACTCAGTTTACTATACTAGATCAAAACTCCTCGGCAGCGGCGCCAAAAACTTGTTGGGGTATTTCAAATGCTTGCTGTTAACTTTATTTGAAAATAGTGGTAAGAATGTGTTAGTAAAAATAAATCAAAAGGTGGGTTGGAAAATATAAAATATCAAGTCTAAAATACACAGTCCTGCAAGATCCAGGGCCTGTTATAACAAGTTTTGAAAAGTAAGAGTTTGTCCCATAGGGAGTGATGATCTAATACCTCAAGGGTGTATAGTAATCTCCAGATCTAGCTACAGATCTGGAAATTCTAACAGAAAGAGAGTTTAAATGTCACTAGCTAGACTAAAACTAAAATAAATCTAAAATAAACTACAGCTAAAGAAAGGGAAAGAGAAGGATGGTGATGGTGTGTAGTAAAATAAATATAAAAATGATGAGAAATAGGTAGCTAAGAGTAAATCAATTATGCAACTCAGAATTTGGACTGATTCTGTAGGAATCCTTCTGAAGGCTATAAGCACATCAGCAAGGAAAGAGAATCCAAAGTAACCTTGCAATCTAGACTCCTCTTAAGGCTATAACCTATCCACTTAAATAGTCACAGACTATTGTTGCAGTATTTCAAGTGCTTGCTACTGACTTCATTGGAGATAGTGATAAGAATGGGGTGAATGAAAATGAATGAAAGGTGGAGTGAAAACTACAAAGCAGCAAGCCTAAAAATACACAGTCCTGTAAGATACAGGGCCTGTTGTAGCAAGTTTTGATAAGTAAAAGTTTGTCCCATAGGGAAAGTTGATCTAAAGCTCCAAGGGAGCTATCTTTAGTAGGCTCTCCAGATCTGACTGCAGATCTGGCAATCCTAATGGAAGGGGATTTAAGGTCACTAAAATCTAAATCCTAAGGTAACTTAATGTCTAAACTACAGAAAGGGTTAAGAAAGAGGATGGAGTGTGAGAAAATAAATATAAAAGGGTGAGAAGTATGTTATTAGGTATAGATCTGATGGGTCTTATAACTCAGAATCAGATCTGCTGCCATAGAAGTCCTGTCCAATGGCTACATTATCACCAAAGAGGAGAAAGGATCCGACTCATCCTTGTGCCATGATCCAATCCCTTATGGCTATAACCTGTCCGCTTAAATGGTCACAGACTATCCATTAGGGGAACCACAATCCAGAGATGGGTCAGAACAAGATTGTCATTGTAGGCACTACTTCATCCAGGCTACAAGCTCAAGAATCCATAGGAACCTCAACCTCTAAAGTTCTGTGTGGGGATAGGCCTACAAAGTGCACGAGCCTAGACACACAGGACCAGTAAGAGTTTGAGTAGTAGCTTTTAAGCTTGGTTGTTCACTACTTTAGAAAGACAACAGTGATCCAGTCACAAGCCTACAATCTCTACAGCCAGATCAGATCTGCAATCTGATGGTGGGTCTATACAAATATAGGGGAGTCTGTCTCTGCACAATCTCTCACAAGGCTACAAGCACAAGTGTAGAGAAGAAGAATCTGCCTTAGAGCTATGGATTGGCCTCGAAAAACTTGTTGCAGTATTTTAAGTGCTTGCTACTGACGTTATTGGAGACAGTGATAAGAATGGGGTGAATGAAAATGAATGAAAGGTGGAGTGAAAACTACAGAGCAGCAAGCCTAAAAATATACAGTCCTACAAGATACAAGACTTGTTGTAGCAAGTTTTGATAAGTAAGAGTTTGTCCCATAGGGAAAGTTGATCTAAAGCTCCAAGGGAGCTATCTTTAGTAGGCTCTCCAGATCTGACTACAGATCTGGCAATCCTAATAGAAGGGGATTTAAGGTCACTAAAATATAAATCCTAAGGTAACTTAATGTCTAAACTATAGAAAGGGTTAAGAAAGAGGATGGAGTGTGAGGAAATAAATATAAAAGGGTGAGAAGTATATTATTAGGTATAGATCTGATGGGTCTTATAACTCAGACTCAGATATGCTGCTATAGAAGTCCTGTCCAATGGCTACATTATCACCAAAGAAGAGAAATGATCCAACTCATCCCTGTGCCATGATCCAATCCCTTATGGTTATAACCTGTCCACTTAAATGGTCACAGACTATCTAATAGGGGAACCACAATCCAGAGATGGGTCAGAACAAGATTGTCATTATAGGCACTACTTCATCCAGGCTATAAGCTCAAGAATCCATAGGAACCTCAACCTCTAAAGTTCTGTGTGTGGGGCTAGGCCTACAAAGTGCACGAGCTTGGACACACAGGACCAACAAGAGTTTGAGTACTAGCTTTTAAGCTTGGCTGTTCACTGCTTTAGAAAGACAGCAGTGATCCAGCCTCAAGCCTATAATCTCTACAGCCAGATCAGATTTGTAATCTGATGGTGGGTCTATACAAATATAGGGGAGTCTGTCTCTGCACAATCTCTCACAAGGCTACAAGCACAGGTGCAGAGAAGTAGAATTTGCCTTAAAGCTGTGGATTGGCCTCACCCTAGGGCTATAATCTATCCACTTGAATGGTCACAGACTATCCACAGAGGCTATCCTCCTCACAGAGGTCTAAGACAGAATAAGAACATTGCTACCGCCACCATGTTCACAAGGCTACTAGCTCAAGCTCCCATGGGGATTCAGATTTAGTGGATCTTGTGGTGGGGGAAGGCCTGCAATGTTTCTAACCTGGACACATAGGTCACTTAGATCTAAATAAGACCTTAAAAGCAATCCTCCATTGCTTACAATAAAACTTAGCAATGGAGGATCTCAAGGCAGTAGCCTTATACAGAACAACTCATAACAAAAACGCCATCCCATACATACAATAGATCCTATTACAAAAACTCCATTAAAAACTATATCATATAATCATACAAAAGGCATAGCCAGTAAGTGCTGGACTATGGAGAGAGGAAAAAAAAGGAAAAAGAAAAACTCCTAAACCCTAACCTTAGCCTACTGTAATTCTACAATCGGTTTCAAGAAGAAGCACAAAAGTCAAGACCAAAAGTCCTTTAAACCTAAGCTAGGCTTAGGCATATATAACAGTCGATTCTCTGTGAATTAGGGTTAGGAAAACCCTAATTTCATCAATGCAATTGCAACCCATTCTTGTCCCTTGGATGCCTCGCGGCGTGTGCACAGAGATTGGATTATTGGAGTGCGTGCCCTAATTGCTGGAAGTTCCCAGATTGCCCCTACAGAAGTGGGGAGAAGTTTAGAATCTGAACCTCACTGAGTAGAAAAGATTTGTAGATCTTTTCGCGTGGTAGAATTGGCGTCGCAAGGTTGCTTTGACTTGAAGCTCTTGCAGTCGCGGGGTTGGTGCTTTGATCATCGCGGGAATGCTTTGGTCATTGTAGGATTGGTACTTTAATTATCGCGAGAATGCTTTGGTCGTCGCGGGATTGGTCTTTCCATTTGAATGGCACGAGAATGGCGTGCACAGTTCATTCCTTGATGAATCCCGCGGCTATCCTCATGAAGAAAACAATGTACATGGGCTTCTGAATCGCGCGAGCAGTTCCTTGAAAGTATGTGTCTCGCGATCGTTGCACGGCAGCCGCGTGCTGGAATGCCTGGAGCTCTCTCTATTCAGTGAATCGTGCGAAGGTTGAAAACTCATCTCTTGAGCTGTGCGAGACTGCGCGAGTGTTTCATGAGTGCTTAAGACCGAGCCTCACGAGAACCGCGCGAAGTATATATATTTTTTACTCCCTGCTAACATCCATCTGCGTGCGAACGACGTGAAGATTGCGCGACCAGTTGGGGATTCCCTTCAGAAGCCCGAGACAACTGCGCGACACATTTTTTAGTTCAATTAAGCCCTACGATATCTGCGTGAGGCATTCTTCTTGATTTGTTTCTGCTTTGCTATGCCTTTGCTGCAGCCAATTCTCTGTCTGAGGTCTACCTTCACATTTTTGAGGGGCTTTTGGGTCAGTAGTAGGCTTCTTGGCATGGTTAGGGGTTTATTTGTAGCTGCTGCTTATTACCTATAGAATAGACTTAAGACATATTTATTAAATGATTAAGGGTCTAACAGAGATTTAGTTAAGGGGTGAAAAGTGGTACTTTTCAGGTCTTAACACACCTCCAAACCTAATCTTTGCTAGTCCCTTAGCAAAGCTGTATTTAAATGCCACTTTCATAGGGATCACGGGTACATTTAGCATATGTACCAAGCCTTTTAAACCCCTAGGTGATCCCTAGTGGAGGAGTGAAATCTCCTGAGGGTTTTTAGTGAAGACACCCACAAACTTCTCCATTAGAATCAGTTAAGTATAGTGCAGATAATGACAACACAGATTTAAATGTTTAAAGCTTCATTCCACACCCAATTTTTTTTAACACTAAGAGGAAACTGCAGCAATGTTGCAGGCCATTTAAAACTTAAAAGTTAACATGTGTTTGCCTTACCACCATTCATTTATCATTAGAATTTCAATGTATAAAAATCAGTACCCAGCTTGCCTTTAATTCAAAATTCAGGTTGGATACAACCCCAATGAGGTTAAAATTCAGACCCAATTCTCACTAGTGCTATCTCTCAACATTAACAATCTGAGGGTGTTCACATTCAAAACAGCTCAAGAGCAATTACAGACCCCAAATGGGCCTGCAAGCATGAGCATAGGCAAAGCTTCTAATTTCTGACATCTTCAAGAATTTTTTCGCCATAGATTGGACAACTCCTCATCTCCACATGACAGCTCATTTTACTTTGGATCTACAAGGTCTTTTTAAATGGGTTGTAATGTGGATTATGGGTGAGGGATGTAAAGAATAAAGGGGTAAAAAGGAATCTAAATTAAGAAATCAGCAAGGTAAGGAGTGGTTCATGACTTCACAACCTTCATTTCAGCAAAAACGTCATCTTTTACATTCCAGACTCAAAGTGGCCAGCTTCTCCTCTTTTCAATTTTTCAGATGATGTTGTTCTCTAGATTTTTCTTTCTTTTTCTCTTTTTATTTTTATTCATTCTTTTTTATGATTTTTTTTTTTTTATGATGAACTGCCACACAACTGCCATTGATACACAGCTGTTCACAAGTTGCTTTTCTTCACCTTCCACAGAATGTTGGATCATTCTCAGTATCTTTAACTCCTTCTCCTTTACCTTCTGAATTCTCAGAGTGAGGGTGAGGTTGAATCAGGTCATGAGGTTAAGGTGCAAGTATTCTGGTGTTTGTGAACGAAAAGTATGATTTTAAGACTCAACTGGTGTATGCAAAAGGGGCAACTTTTAAAGGGTTGGATTTTCAGGCTCAAACTGTCCAAATGAAGGCCTTGGGTCATTTCCTTAGTATCATGAGTGTTGCCAATTAGTTTTGATTTGGAGGTGTACAACTTCTAGTGAAAAAGTCTTGATTCAATCAGTCCTCAGAGCAGAAATTAATGCCAAAAACACTCTTGAAAAGAAAATGATGGGCCCAAATCTCACTAGGTATGGTCCTCAAATCAACCCATGGGGTGTATTTTCATCTGTTTCTCTCCTCTTAGGTTCACTGAGTATTAACTAAAACATTTTTTGATATTAGCTTCATGGTGGTATCAAGATTTAACTTTTTCAGTTTCGAAAAGTCTGCAAAAATATTTTAATTTTTTATAAGTTTCCTCATTGTATCAAGTTAAGTAGAAATTGACTTTATTCATCCTAGTTATACCACCATTACTGTACTAAAATTAACTATTCTAATGACAGATCTATCCTACCATACTCCCAAACCATGAGGAGCAGTGTCTTCACTGATTCAAAGGTGAGAAAGTGCAGTAGATACTACAGAGAAGAAAGAAACAGAGAAGAAAACAGAGAAACAAAAAGAAAGAAAATGCTACACTGAACAATATAGATAAAAAAGAAAACTTGCATTATAAAAGAAAAATTATTACAGAAAAAATGAAAAAGAAGAGAGGGGGGAAGAACAGGGATCATGGGGGGGTCGGTGGGGGAGGGTTGGGGGAAGATGGTGGGGGAGATGCAGGGGGGTCAATCTTTTGCTTCTTCTTCGCTCTCTTCTCCTTTTTCTTCTCCTCCTTTGCCAGGATCCATTGGACTTTTTCATACTCATCCCTAAGAAATTGTAACGGGTCCGGCTCCTTAGGCGGTGGGGGATCCTCCCAGACGGGGTAGAATTTGATGGGGAACTCGAACGGTTTGTCATCCACCATGGTTGTGAGGAGGTATGGGCTGCTAGGGTTAGAAGATGAAGGATGAGATGAAGAGGAACTAAGGACCTATTTAAAAGAGTTGAACGGTGGAACATGAATTGGCCGATTTAAAGTTTTGTCCCTTTCCAAGCTTGGCAATAAATGATCATTGTGTGGGGAATGAAGAAACGCACAATCGATTATGGGAAAAGAGAGCGCACAATAAATGAAGGTGTAAAGATAGGCTTGGGATTTAAGGGGATCCTGTGTATTTCACAGCTACACAGTGGAAAGTGTGGAATTATTGTGCTTTGCGCGCGGTCAGGACTCCGCGAGGAAGCTCAGACAGGGCACACGAATATGAACATCAAAACATTTGAATCCTGTACTTTCATCCAGTAAGTTGCCATCTATATCTATCTTGCACATGGATTCGTATTTGAAAGAATCATAGCCTCCCGACATACATCTCCCCTAACAAAATTGAAAGAAATGAAGATGAAAATAGAAAAGCACACAGAACAGATCAATATAATACAAAAAAGAAAAATTATATTAACTGGAAAAACATGTACAATTGTAATTACAAGTAGAAGATTGGAAGGGGATAAAAAGAAAAACCTAAGTACAATCTAATCTAGCCTAAGAGGAAGAAGAATCTGAATCAGAATCTGTCAGGATATCTCAGACCATCTTTTTAGCATGTTCCCTAAGGGCAGCTTTGTTCTGTTTCTTCTGGGCTTTCTTGAACTTTCTTATTTCGGCTGGTGTTTTCCTGGCGATTGGAGCTTTAGGTGCCCTCACCCTTACTTTTGGTTGCTTGGGTATTTTTGGTTCCTTGGGTTCTTGAGGGGGCTTTTCCTTCCTCTTTGCAGGGGGGTTGCAGGGGATTTACCTTTTCCTTCCTCACTGGGGACCACAGGAGATTTCCCTTTGTCTTCTTTTGTGGGGGCCATTGGGGACTTCCCTTTTGCTTTGGGCTCAGGCTAGCCAGGGAGTGTTGCCTCTTCAGATTGGGCAGCTGGCTCTTTGCCAAGTTTGATAGAGGCAGCTTTGGGAGCAGAGCTCTTAGTAGTGACTTTCCTCTGCTTAGGATAAGTTTGCTCTTATGGAGGTGCAGTAGAGGCCTTGGTAGGTGGAGGCTGCTCTGTAGGAGGTGATGGAGGCGGGGTAGCTGGGGCCTTCCCTTTCTCTAGCTTGAGCTTTGGTTGAGCCTCCTCAGACTGGGTAGCTGGAGTTGGAGAAGCTTTAGGCTCAGGGTCTGGCATGCGAACAGAGAGTGGGGTGGGCTGTAGAGGAGCTTTTCTGGTAGTAGCCAATACAGATTCCAATGAGGCTATTTGGATTTTGTGTTTGAGGAGGTCAGTCTCATGGATTTCCTTTTGGATTCTGAAGATCTCCTGGGCATTGTTGAGCCTCTTCTCAAAAAGTCTTGCTTTGGCCTTTTCTACAGCAGTGTTGGCTTTTTTCAGCTCCAAATTCAACTCATTATAAGTGGCTGAAGCCTTGGCCTTCTGATAGGCCTCCAGGATATTAGTCCACCCCAAGGAGATGCCCAGTGGTTGCTTTCTGTGGGCCTCCTTCATCTCATCAATCTGCTGCAGTAGGGGGTTTCAATGGACTGGCTAAGTTTGGCCATGCCCCTCAAGACATCCTTCCTAAGGTAAGGATTATCCCTCATGGCATGGAGGATGGTAAGGTAGGGGGGGCTGTAAAAAATGTTTGGGTGCGATGGTTAGATAGGAAGTGGAAGGAGCAAACTGTGATTGGACCTGGGGTGGGGAAGGGGGGATAATAGTGGGTAAGTCTAGTTGTGGGGAGGGGGTAGGTTACTGGGTCCTGCTTTGTGTATGTTTGTCACCAATGTTGGAGGGGTAGGATAAGAGGGGTGATGGAGGGTATAGGGGGAAATGAAAATGTGGTAGGCTCAGTAGGAGTAGGGGGTTATGGGGGGGGGGAATGGGAATGGTGAAAGGGATGAAAGAGAATGGTGGGGTTGTGGGGATGAAAGGGATTGTTGGTGGTGGGGGGGGGTTGTGAGTCACGGCTGAAGTCTGTCTGGGTCTCTTTGTCAGTGGAAAGGACCAGGGGGTTGTAGGGGATTGTTGAGGGATGGGTGGGTTGGTTAATGTTTGTAGGGTGGATTGGATGGATATGAGTTCAATCTATATTTGGTCATGTGTTTGGGTAGTGGTGGATAAATGGGATTGGATGCCTTGGATAAGGGATAGGATAAGTGTCAGTGTGTCGGGGCTGGGAGGTTGGGTCTGTGAAGAAGAGGGCACTGGTTGGAAAGGTGAGGAAGGTGTATGGTGGAAAGTGGAAGGAGGGGAAGAGTGGGGTTCTGGTGAGTGATGCTGTGATGTAGTTGGGGAGTCCGGGAGGGGGGTGTAGTGGGTAGGCATTGTCAAGGAAGGTAGCCAGAAAGGCTTGGAATCCTATGGTTGTGTTAAGGGTTAATTCAATGTCTGTGAGTGGGGATGTAGTAGGTATGGTTGGGGTGATGGTTTCTGCAAGGTAAGGTGTGTCAGTGTGGATGAAAGGGATTGAGGGAGGTGTCTGGGAGATGGTGGGGATTGTCTCAGTGGTCTTTCATTTTTTTTTATAGGAAATGAGTGGAGGGCTGTCAGGTTTATGTGTAGCTGATGGGGGTATTGGGGCTGTGTACTGAGGTAGGGTAGGGGATGGGGAGTCCTCTCAGGTACCAATCACAGGTGAAGGGGGAGTGGGAGTAGATGATGAGGAAAGAGGAGGGTGAGAGAGAGATGGAAGAGGGGTAGTGGATGCAGGAGGAGAAGGTGGAGGGGAAATGGGGGCTGCTGCAGCAGTGGTGGTAACAAGCTCTGTGAGCACCTCCTTGGTAGTAGGGGTAGACCTTGTTCCAGCTGCCTCTTCTGCTTCTTTGGGAAGGGCCTGAGCCTCAGCTTTCTTCTTCTTCTGGGCCTCCATCAGGCTCCTGCTGATTCCCTATTGCCTCTTGGCAAAAGTAGTAGGGGCAAGGATAGTGGTATGCTCAATTTTTCCTATCTTGTACCCCCCCTTGAGTAGCAGCAAGGTAATGACCCTGACATAAGGGAGTGCGTGAGGCTTTTTGTTTGTCCCTATCTTCTCCACTAGGTCTTTGATTGCCTCGAAGATGAGCCAGGCCGCATGGAAGCCATGGCCAAGAGAGAAGGAATAGACAGCATCCGCAATGAGAGTTCTCCTCTCCGACTGATGTCCTGAGCAGTAAATGTTCTTTCGCAGGACTTAGTCAATGAAGAGGAGTTCAGGTTCTAATTCTCTCCTTCTGATCGAATCCCCCGTGGCCTTTAATCCTTTGGTCAAAGCTCTTATAATTGTATCAATGGAGGCGCTCAGGGGGGGTCCATATCCATAGCTAGGGTTGAATGCTACTGGGATGCCCAAAACTTCAGCAATCACCTTAGGGCTCACTAGCATCTCAAAATCGTCAATCAGCGCTAGCAAGCATACTTGTCCATCCTTGTCCTTCTTGACCCTGATGTGCTGATAAAATAGTTGCACTAGCCTAGGGTAGGCTAGTGCTGGATTCCTCTCATCAAGGGTATCAGGCTCACTTTGCTCATAAACTGCACAACAGGGGCAGAGGGAGGTTCCTTCTCAAAAAATGGTAGGTCAAAAGCTGTTTCAGGCTCCAATGGGATCAAAGCCATGAGCTCTGAAGGAGTAGAAAACTTAGGGGTTGGCTCCTCCGCCTCCTCAACCACTTCCTTCCCTTTTTTGGGTGACTTTGAAGTCTTGGCCTTTTTAGGGGTGGTCTCAGCAGGGGCCTTATCCTTGCTCCTCTTCTTGGGTGCACTCTTGGGGGCCATTACAACTTCTACCTTCGAATATGAGAAATGGAGACTGAGATCTAAGTGATGACCCTAAAATCCTAGGGTTTGGTTTGATTTGAAGCACAAGGCACCGCGAGATCTTTGAGTAGAGGACAATAGATGGGGGTGATGTGAGGAACAACTCTGGAGATTCGTGGAGTGAATGATGAGCTGGAGGATTGACGCTGGAAGAGAGAGGGGGAAGAGCGCCAGAAGCTAGGGTTTCGCAGAGGGAAGAAGGAAGAGAATACTGGAAAAGGAGCTAAGCGCGGGGTTAAAATACTTACCGCGAAGCTCGACGCGCTTTGGAACATTAGGTCGCGAGATTGGAAATGAACCTAGCAAAGGTGTAATTCAATCTGGATTGTGCGACAATCTCTCAGGGTGACCTTGGAGCGCATGATAGTATGTGAGGAATTCATGTGAATTGCACGAGCAGCTCCCAGGTCTCCATTTGGATTTCATGAAAAGCTCTGAGGTTCACTTTGAATCTCACGATAGCCTTAGAATCTCGTGACAACAAATGAAGTCTTTCTGGTGAATTGTGCGAGAGTCTCCCAATTTTCCTATTGAATCTCGCGATAACTAATGAATAGCTCTATGTGGATCGCACGAGAGGTTCTCAGGTGCACTTGAATCTTGTGATAGCTATGAATGTTTCCATGTGAACTGTGCGAGAGTCTCCCAGACTTCCTTTTTAACCTTGTGACAACCTTAGAATCTCGCGACAGCTGATGAAGTATGCTGTCTGTAGTGCGCGAGAGTCGCTCAGGCTTCCCTTTGGACCCAGCGACAACAAAGAATCAAACAGAGAGCATGTGCTCTCTGTTTTGCCATTTCCAGTGTGCTATGGTTGGATCCTAGGCATGACTCTCACCATGGATATCTCTAGACACTTTAAAAATCAACCATTCAAGCAAGGACGATAAAAACCAACCTCCCACATTATGCATTCAAATAAAAATTTTCAATTAAAGATTAGTAAGCATCAAATCAAGAATAAAAAGTTTATACCAGACAGGTCCAGATTCAAATGGGACCACTAACAAATCCTAGAGAAGTTGAACAAAAGAAAGCAAGATAAATCTACCAAAAAAAAAGTACATATGCTACAATAATGACACACCTGTGGATCAGTTTGAAGAAGGATCCCCTTGAAAGTGAATGGTGTCCATGGGTTCGGCAAGTTTTTCAAAACAAGGCTTAAGCCTCTGACCATTCACCTTCAAGGTTCTCCCAGACTTGGGATCCTTGATTTCCACAGCACTAGATGGGGAAACATGCATGACAATGTAAGGACCTTCCCATCTGGATTTCAATTTGCCAGAAAAAAATTTAAGTTTGGAGTTAAACAACCAAACCTTATCACCAGCTATGAAACTCTTTCTCAACAGCCCCTTGTCAAAGAAAGCTTTGGACCTTTCCTTGTAGATCCTGGCATTGGCATACGCATCCATCCTTAGCACTTCCAATTCTGGCAGCTACAGCAACCTGTGATGACCAGCAGAAGTTAGATCTAGATTTAAATGTTTGATGGCCCAATAGGCCCCGTGTTCTAACTCCACTAGGAGATGACAGGCCTTGCCACAGACCAGTCTGAAAGGAGACATACCAATGGGAGTCTTATAGGCAGTCCTATAAGCCCACAGTGCATCATTAAGCTTGTTGGCCCAATCTTTCCTATCAGTCCTCACAGTCTTCTCAAGGATGTGCTTGATCTCCCTATTTAAAATTTCAACTTGCCCACTGGTTTGTGGGTGGTAGGGAGTAGCAATCCTATGGGTGACAGAATATTTCTTGAGCAAGCTCTCGAAATTTTTGTTGTAGAAATGGCTACCCCCATCACTGATAATGGCTCTAGGGGTGCCAAATCTCGAGAAGATATTCTGCTTTATAAATTTGAGGACAACCTGATTATCATTAGTTCTTGTGGCAATGGCTTCTACCCATTTGGAAATGTAATCCACTGCCACTAAGATGAAATGAAAACCATTTGACGGAGGAAAGGGGCCCATAAAGTCAATACCCCACACATCAAACAGTTCTACAACAAGGATGGGCTGTAAAGGCATTGAGTTTCGTTTAGACAACCCTCCTAATTTCTGACATCTTTCACAGGTCTTGCAGTGTGTATTGGCATCTCTAAAAAGAGAAGGTCAATAGAACCCACACTGCAACACTTTGTCAGCTATTTTTCTCCCACTAAAATGACCCCCACAGGCATTTTCATGGCACATGGCCAGAATACTGGGGACGTCACTCTCGGGAACACATTTTCGGATGATCTGGTCTGCACAATACTTGTATAAGCAAGGTTCTTCCCAGAAAAAGAATTTGACCTGTGAGAAAAATAGATCTTCGTCCATTTTTGTCCAATGGGCAGGAATCTTGCCTATAACTAGATAATTGACAATATCTGCATACCAGGGAACCAAGGATTGGATGGCAAACAGTTGCTCATCCGGGAAGACATCATTTGTAGCAAGGTCATCAACACCTTTCTCCAACATATTTATGGACAAATGGTCAGCCACCACATTTTCTACACCCTTTTTGTCCTTGATTTCGATGTCAAACTCCTGCAACAGGAGGATCCATCTAATCAACCTGGGCTTCGTATCCTTCTTGGATAATAGGTACTTCAATGCTGAGTGGTCAGTGAAGATTACAGTTTTAGACCCTGTTGTTGGTTTCCCGTGTGCTTGCTTTATTTGTTGGTGGTAAAAACAATTTAAAATCAAAGTAAAATATGGGATGGAATTAGCACAACTGAGAAATCCTAGACCTGCAAGATACAGGGTCCATTTGTAGCAAGTTTTGATAAGTAAGAGTTTGTCCATAGGGAAAAGTGGTCTACGGCTCCAAGGGAGTCATCTCTAGTAGTCCCTCCAGATCTGACTACAGATCTGGCAGTCCTAATAGGAAGGGAATTTAGGGTCACTTATTCTAAGTATCCTAAGGTAGCCTAATGAACTAACTACAGAAAAGGGTTGAGAAGATGGATGGAGTGAGGGAAAATAAATATAAAAGGGTGAGAAGTATGCTATTGGGTTCAGATCTGCTGGAAATTATGACTCAGATCCAGATCTGCTGGTATAGAAATCTTGTCCAATGGCTACATTATCACCAAAGAGAAGAAAGAATTCAACTCATCCCTGTGCCATGATCCAATCCCTTAAGGTTATAACCTGTCCACTTAAATGGTCACAGACTATTCCATAGGGGAACCACAATCCAGAGATGGGTCAAAACAGGTTAATCATTGTAGGCACTACTTCATCCAGGCTACAAGCTCAGGAATCCATAGGGAACCTCAACCTCTAAAGCTCTATGTGTGGGGCTAAGGCTGTATAGGACCATGATAGCCCAGACACAGAACCAGCAAGAGATTGAGTACCACCTTCGATCTAGCTGTCCATTGCTTGAGTGGGACTATAATGGTCTAGTCACAAGCCTACAATCTCCATACCCAGATCAGATCTACCATCTGATGGCGGGTCTATGCTAATATAGGGGAGTCTGCCTCTGTACAATCTCCTACCAGGCTACAAGCTCAGGCTCAGAGAAGAAGGATCTATTTTGGATCGGTGGATTGGATTCACCCTAAGGCTATAACCTGTCCACTTGAATGGTCATAGACTATCCCAGAGGCTATCCTCCTCACGGAGCCCAAAATAAAACAAGAATATTGCTACCACCACCATGCTCACAAGGCTACCAGCTCAGGCTTCCATGGGGATTTCAGATCTAGTGGGTCTTGTGGTGGGGCTAAGGCTGTAAAGGACCATGATAGCCCAGACACATAGGTCACTTGGATCTGAATTAGTCCTTAGAATCAGTCCTCCATTTCTTTGAATCACAGCCAAAGTAATGGCGGATCACGAGGCAGCAGCCTTGGACAGAACAGCTCACAAACACACGAATCCCATAAAAGTATAACACCCAATCACAAATTCCATTAATCTAATCTCAATAATCATACATTGGCATGGCCAGCAAGTGCTGGGCCATGGAGAGAAGGAAAAAGAAAAAGGAAAACTACTTACAACTACAGTAGAGCAGAAAAGAAGGTCTCAGATCTCTTATCAGGGATAAAGTCTAAGAAATAGGATCAGGCTCCTCTAAACCTAAACCAGGCTTAGGTTTATATAGCAGTGAGTGTGGCGGCACATTAGGGTTAGGAAACCCTAATTTTAGCGATGCCACATGGCCTATTGATGATCCTTGGATGCCTCAAGGTGCGTGCATGGAGATTTGAGTGTGGGAGTGCGTTCCCTAATTCTTGGAAATTCTCAGAAAGTCCTCTACAGAATGATGAAAGTTGGAGTTTAGAGCTTCGCCAGGTTTCAGTCGATTCCCAGACTTATCGCGTGGTAGCTCTGTTCTTCGCGTGGTTGAATTTAACATTAGAACTTCAGACGTCACAGGGTTGTAGCTTCTTAATGCTTTGAGCAGTCGTGAGGTAGAGAGTTTAGCTCTCGCTGGATTGGGCTTCGAGCAATTGGATTGGTACTTGTGAATAGTGCGAGAACTGTGCGAGCATTCCATTTCACTTCGCGAGGCTAACTCTGGCTTCGCGAGGCTACTTTCTTCCTTAACTGCGCGATAGCTTCTCTTGACATTTGCATTCATGACCCATCGGCGACATTTGGCGAGGCAGATTCAAGCTTCTCTCTCCTCAAATTGCATCGAGCGAATCGCGAGGTTGGTTTCAGGTCTTCTTGAACTGCGTGAGACTGTGCGACCATTTACTCCTGAACTTTGCGAGAGCTGCGCGAGGTTGTGCTTCTGAAGCTCTTCTGTTACTCAACTGCGCGAGCACTTGTTGTGAAGTCTTGGGAAGCTCACGAGGACTGCGCGAAGCATAGTTTTCTGAATCCTTTGAAGCTTTGTGGAAGCTGTGCGAGGCTGGATTTAGTGTTTATCCTTCTGAGGGATTTATGGTGCCAATATGGGTTCCTTAACATGATTTCTAGCCTTATTGCACTACTGTTTTATTATCTACAGAAAATACTTAACAAACCTTTATTAGATGGCTAAGGGTCTAATCAAAGGCTAAGTTAAGGGGTGAAAAGTGGTACTTTTCAGGTCTTAACACACCCCCAAACCTAATCTTTGCTAGTCCCTTAGCAAAGCTACATTATAATAACTATAGAATTTAAATGCCACTTTCGTAGGGAGCATGGATACATTTAGCATATGTACCAAGCCTTTTAAACCCCTAGGTGATCCCTAGTGGAGGAGTGAAGTCTCCTGAGGGTTTTCAGTGAAGACACCCACAAACTTCTCAATGAGACAGTTAATAAAAGTGCATTATTATCAAGTGAGCAGTCAAGAAACAGAGTTAGGTCACCCTTGAATCAGTAAGAAAATAGGAAATTCAAACACATTGGCTACACAGACATTTAAACAGTATAAGATTCTTATGAAAGCACAACATTTCCAATTAGTTTATACTAGAGACACTACACAGGTGTGTCAACATGAGCTCATCACTGGATCAAAAATTAGGTTATAGGTCACACTTAATGCATTCAATATCAGACCCAAAACTCTCCAGGGCATACTCTCATGAGGAACTGTTGAGGGTTTCATTTTCTCACAAGCTCAAGAGCAGTTACATCCCCCAAATGGGTATGTTAGCATGAGCATAGGCATAGCTCTGAAGTTCTGGCATCATTGACAGATCCTCACCATGGATTGAACAACTCTCTGTCTCCACATGACAACTCACTCAACTTTGGATCACAAGGGCTTTAACTGGGCTGTAATGTGGCTTATGGAGTGGGGTTAAAAAGAATTGAGGGTTGAAAAGGGGGGCAGAATTGAGAAATCAGTAGGTGAAGGAGGTGATTCATGACTTCACCTTCTTTAATTCAGCTCCTTTCATCTTCTTTGAGGTTTTCAGATTTGAAGTGATCAGTTTCTCTTCTTGATTTCGATTTTTCCAATGAAAGCTCCCTCTTGACTCCTCTCTTTCTCCTCTTCATTATTATTTTTTTTTCTTTTTGATGCATTTTTCTTCTTTTTATTTTTTTTTTGCTTTTCTGAAATGCCACCATTTTCTCAGTTACCATACTGTCAGAATTTGAGGTACTTCTTCTTTACTCACCTAATGTTGACCATAGTTAGTCCATCTTCAACTCTTTCTCCTTTACCTTCGGAATTCTCAGAGTGAGGGTAGGCTGAATCAGGTTCATAGGTTCAAGTACAAGTACTCAGGTGCATTTTGAAGAAATTTAGGATTTAAAGCTCAAAGGGGGTCTGGACAAGGGCAGTTGCTTGAGGTTAGTCTATTTAGGCTCAAACTGTCCAACAAGAGGCCTTGATCCTTTCCTAAGTCTCATGAGTACTGTCAGTTGTTTCGACTTGGAGTTGCCTAACTTCTAGTGAGCACAGTGACTCAGCCAGTCCTTAGAGCTAGAAAAAATTGCCTTAGTCACTCCTCAAAGAAATTTTTTTTGTATAGGCCCAAGTCTCACTGGTTATGATCTTCCTTTGAATTCTTAAGTATATCCTTACCTTTTTCTCTTTCTAATGATTCACTAAGTACTGATACAAGTGAGTTTTCTTGGTGATCTCATCCTGGAAATATGAAATTTTAAAAGTTTGTAATGCCTAAAGTTCTGGCAAAATTTTAAATTTCTTATTTTTCATGATTCTTAGATGAACATGGTTTTCCATATTACTCACAAGATTCTGCTGCACTTAGGTTAACTATTCCATTGGCAGGATCTACCTGCCACACCCCCAAACCTATGAGGAGCAGTGTCCTCACTGGTTCAAAGGTGATTGTGCAGCAGATTTATTAAGGGCATAATAAAAGAACATAACATGGAACAAACAGACAAGAAACAAGGGAAAATAGTAATGACAAAAGGAGAAGATCTATTATAAGAGAAAAAGGTATAAAATGAAAGACAAAAGGAGAAAAAGAAAATGCAGAAACAGTAAAAATCCTAGGTACAAGCTAATCGGAGCCTGAATCAAAACCGGTCCCAACCCATCTTCTTAGCATGCTCTTGAAGGAGAGCCTCTTTCTCTTTATTCTTTCGTGCCCGCTCTTCCTTTCATTGGGCATCAGTTTTGGGCAAGGTTGGTGCCCTGACCCTCATTTTTTAGGTCTTTGGTTCAAGGGGGATCATTGAAGATTTGTCTTTGGTTTGCTCAGGTGATTTGATAGGACTTTTTCCTTTAGGACTCTTCCCTTTGGAGGTTGGCCCTTGCTGAGTCTGAGGGGGAATAAGAGGAGATTTAGCTTTTACTGGCTCAGGAGGGACAAACGGGCTTTTACTTTTAGCTTTCAGTGGTGGTGCCTCCTCAGACTGGGCAGATTGTTCTTTTCTAATTTTGATAGAGGCAGTTGTGTGAGTAGTCCTCTTAGCTGTAACTTTCCTTCTCTGAGGATAAGTTTGCTCAGCAGGGTCAGAAGAAGGAGGAGCAACCGGATTGTTAGCACTTGGATACACAGGTGGGGCAGAGTCAGAATCTGAATCAGAGGGAAAGAGAACAGTGGGGTCCAATCCAAGGGCTACAGCAGCCTGTCTGCGTTCATCTTTTGAAATCAACCGACCATGGGGGTCATCCTGAGCAGAAGCTCTGGTGGCCTTTGGGGGTGGGGATGGCGGTGCAGGCTTTTTTCCTTTTTGGGCAGCAGTGGCTCTTTTGGAGGGAGAAGGTTTCTTGGAAGGAGTCCTCTTTCTCTTGAGTGCAGGAGATTTAACAGGGGGAGGCACTGGAGCAGGAGGTGGTGGAGGTTCTTGAGTAGGAGGTGGAGGGGGTGGAGATGTAGATGTAGGAGCAGGGGGGATGGAAGAAGATGGTCTGAGGTGTGTGGAAGGTGGAGCCTCAGGGGGTGCTGTAGCAAGAGGGGTGGCTTCAATTGGTTGGCCTGTCAGAGATGCAATCCTTTTTTGCAAAATTTCAATATGTTTTTCAGCATAAAGGAGGTTGGCATCAGAAAGTCCCTTAGTGAGCCGGTAGATCTCCTCAGCATTGTTCAGCCTCTTTTCAAACATTCGGGCTCGCTTGTGCTCCAACTCGGCATTGGCTTTCTCCATCTCTGCTTGTAGTTTATAGTAAGTTGCATCAGCCTTTGTCACAGTGAGGGTCTCCAAAATTGACTCCCACCCCTTTGAAACATCTCACAGCTTCTGCCTGTGAGCAAGCTTCAGGTCACTCATCTTCTGCAGCAAAGGGTACTCAATGGATTGTCTGAGTTTGGCCATTCCCCTGAGAACATCCCTCTTGATGTAGGCATTGTCCCTCATGGCATGGAGGAGGGTGAAGTAAGGAGGGGTATAGTAGGAATGTTGTGGTAAGATTGGTAGAAATGGGGTGGAAGAAGTAGAAGGTGATTGGTCCTGGGGGGTAAAGTGGAGACTGCAGTGAGGAAGTCTAATTGAGGGGGAGGGGTAGAAGGTTCTGGGTCAGTTTGTGCTGAGTGGTCAGTGAATTGAGGAGGGGATAGAATAAGAGGTGGGATGGAAGGCATGGGTGGAAAAGTAAATGAAGGTGGGTCACTGAAGGTGGGTGGTTCTGGGTAAGGGTAAAATAGAATGGTGAGGGGTCTGAATGGTAAGGGTGGGGTTAAAAATGTGTGGGGGTTAATGGGAAAGGTGGATGGGAAGGGAATGGGGTCTGTTTGGGTTGATTGATTGGTAAATTGTGGTGGGGGTAAAATGAGTGGGGGAAGGATAGGTAGAAGGGGGAAGGAGTGGTGGGGTATGGTGCCAATGGGGGAAAAATCTGGGTGCACTGTGGAGTAAGAGGTGGAAGGGGACTGGATTTGTGGTGTAGGAGGTTTTTGTGCAGAGATGGGTTGTTTTGTCAATGTTTGAAGGGTGGATTTGATGGTGGTGATGTCAGTCTGCATTTGGTCTTGGGTATGTGTTGTGGTTGATAGTTGGGCTTGAATGTCATGTATTAGGGCAAGGATATGGGTAAGTGTGTCTGAGTGTGGTTGGTGTGGAGTATGAGAAGAAGAGGGAACATGTTGGAAAGGGGAAGTAGGGGAATGATGGAAGGTTGTAGGAGGAGATGGAGGTTCTGGTGAGTGATGTGGGGAAGGAAGTGGGGAATCTGGGAGAGGGATATCATGGATTGGCAGGGTGTCAAGCAATGTAGTCATGAAAGCCTGATATCCGGAAGTAGTGGCTAGGTTAAAGTCAAGGTCTGTGAGTGGAGGTGAGGTAGGGATGGTTGGGATGGTGGCTGGGTCAATGTGTGGGATTTCTGTGGGAATGATAGGGGTGGTTGGTGTAGGTAAGGATATGGCAGGGGTGGTGTGAGAGGTTTTTTTTTAATATAGGTGATCAGGGGAGGGCTGTCAGGGTTTAGTTCGGAGGATGGGGGAAATGGGGGTGTGTACTGAGGTAATGTAGGTGAAGGTAAAGGGTTGTCATGGGGGTCAACACTTTCCTCCCAGGAACGAATCACAGGGAAATCTGGAGTGGGTATGGAAAAGGGAGATAAAAGAGGAAAAGGGAAAGATGGAATAGACAAAGAAACTGATGGATGGGCAGGTGTGGTGGATGGAGGTGTTCAGTGAGTGTGATGAGCTTGCACCACCTTCTTGGGAGCAGGAGCTTTAGCCACCTTTTTGGGAGCAGGGGTGGCCTTTGCAACAACAGTCCCCTCTCCTTTCTCAGAAGCAATCTGAGCCCTCTTTTTCTTATTGGGATCTATCAGACTCTTGCTGATCCCCCATTATCTCTTTGCGAAAGTAGTAGGGGGGAGGTCAATAGTTAACTCCCCCACTGGTATCTTGTATCCTCCCCTCAAGAGTAGTCTTGTGATTAGCTTTGCATAGGGGAGAGTGTGGAGCTTCTTTTTGTGCCCAAGCTTCACCATAATATCCTTCATGGCCTCAAACATCAAGCTGGCAGCATGAAAACTGTGGCCCAGAGAAAAGGAATAAACAACATCAGCAATTGGGGTCCTCCTCTCCTGCTGATGGACGGCACAATAAATGTTCTTCTGCAGAACTTGATCAATGAACAGAAGTTTAGGGTCCCGGTCTCTTCTCCTAATGGAATCCCCAGTGGCCTTCAATCCTCTGGTTAGGGCTTGTGCAATTGTATCAATGGGGGCACACACAGGGGGGCCATATCCACAGTTGGGGTCAAAGATAGCAGGGATGCCCATCACTTCAGCAATCAACTCAGGGCTGAGTAGCATTTCAAAATTGTCAACTAACACAAGGAGGCCTGGCTGCCCACGGTGGTCTGGTCTAGCCCTAATGTGCTGGTAAAAGAGTTGCACTAGTCTAGGGTAGGCTAGTGCAGGGATAGCTTGCAGCAGGGGGGTCAAACCAGATTTACGCAGGAACTCAATGGCAGGGGCAGATAGAGGTTCCGTCTCAAAGAAAGATAGGTCAAAAATAGCTTCAGGCTCCAAGGGAAGGGGAGTTAGGAGCTCAGATGGTGTAGAGTAATCAGGTGTTAGTTCGACCCCTTTCTGAACCACTTCTTTCCCTTTTTGCAGCGCCGTTGAGGACTTGGCCTTCTTGGGAGTGGGCTCCACGGGAACCTTATCACTTGCTCTTTTCATAGGTGCGCTCTTAGGGGCCATGGAACTTCTCCTCTATGAATGTGTAGTTTGAAAAATGAAAAGCAAAGGTTGAGAGCTGAGTCTTACCCTAAAACTTAGGGTTCTGTTCAATCGGATGCACGAAAGACTGCGAGAGCTCCAATCAGAGGGCAATTGGTGGAGGAGGCTTTAGGAGCAAATCCCTAGAATTTGAAGGTGAATGATGGACTGTAGAATGGATGCTGGAGGAGAGAGATTAGATTAATGGGAGTCAGAGTTAGGGTTTCGCTGGCTGGAGAGGAAAGAGAAAACAGAAAGGAAAGCATCGCAGGGTTGGATTATATAAATCGTGGGGCTTGGCACGCTTTGAAAATGTTAGCTCGCTGGATAGAAAGGAGTGGGTCGCGAGATTTGACTTTCATTTGGATTACGTGAGAGAGTCTACACAATTGTATTGAATCTCGCGACAGCTTAGTAGGCTAACATCTTATGAACTGCGCGAGAAGAAACCACGCCAAATCTTCAGAACATCGCGACGGCTACAACAGAGACAAGGATCACACACCCATTAGTCTGTCCTTTTCCTTTGTTTTGTGGGTGGATTCTCTCACATTCTCTTTTCCAGGGACACCCACAGTCATTCTAAAAGGGATTCTGTTAGGCGTTCCCAACATTTAAGCATGTAAGTACTCCAAAAGCATTAATCACGTCATATTCAAACAACCTTCTCATTATCAAAACAGTACAATCATCATTTGTTCAATCACAATCAACAATTCAAAGGGAATAAGAACCAAAGCAGGTAGAAGAATTTTCAGGTCATATACATTCAGACTCCGTCAAGATCACTAGAAATTCCTATAAACAGAAAAAAAAATTGAACCATACTAAAATACATAACATACACAATGCACAATTCTGTGAATCAAGTCAATGAAAGATCCCCTTGCCCCTCAAGGTTTGAGGATCCTTCACCAATCAAAAATTGGCCCTTGGGATTAACCACTGGTTGACTGGGTAACCTCCCCTCCTCTCTTTTAGCTAAGGCATTCGCTAGCTAGCCAATCTCCTCTTCCATCTTCTTTATGCTCTGACCATGAGAACTCACAGTCTGAGCCACGGACCCCAGGTTTTGCAGTGAGGTCAAGACATGGTCCTCGAAACAAGTATTTCTTGGTTGAGATGGGGGTAAGACCAATTGATTTTGTTGCTGATGGGGCTGCTGCTGGTGTTGGAAATTAGACCTAGGGGCATATCCTTGGTTGAACTGCTGCTGTGGCCTTTGAGGTAAAGCCAACATCTGCTGTGGCTGCATATAATTGTCTTGCCTCCACCTCAGATTTGGGTGGTCTCTCCATTGGTAACCAGCATTTTGGTGCTGGTATCAAAATGGCTGTCTGTTGTAGCCACCAGATTGTTGCGGGCCAAAAGATTGCACAATAGTAGCATGTTCCAAAATCAATTCAGGATATTGCCCTGCAGATGGACATTCCTCTACTATGTGCTACGGGGACTGGCATATCAGACATGCCTCTACCACTTGAGCAGCTCGTCTGGGTTGCATCACAGTCAGTAATTTGTCAAACTTCAAAGAGATGTTTGCCATCTATAGCTGCAGATCATTGTTCCCAGATACCTCATAAACTTTTCCTTTTGACAATGCAGCAGGCCCCACTTTTGACTCAGACTCCTAACTAGTTCTTGCCAAGGATAGCTTTTGAAAAGCATTTTCACTGATCACTTCAAACAATTCCCATGCCTCATAAGCAATCTTGTGCATGTAGGTTCCACCACAAGAAGCATCAACCATATCTCTATTTTTATCCCATTGTAGAAGCTTTGTACAAGCTGCCAGTCTGGGATCTTGTGGTGGGGGCATTGTTTGAACATTTCCTTAAACCTATCCCAGGCTTGATTAAAATCCTCAGTTGGGGATTAGACAAAAGCAAGAATTTCCTTCCTCAACTGGCTAGTTTTGGTCTCAGGGAAGAACTTTGTTAGGAACTTGGTCTGTAGGTCTTTCCAAGATGCAATATTATTGTTGGGAAGAGTGGCCAACCAGGTACTAGCCCTATCCTTCAGAGAGAAGGGAAAGAGCCTGAGCCTAGTAGCCTCAGGTCCCAAACCAGCGATATTGAATGTGGTGCACAAGGCCAAAAATTGGTCAATATGCTTGTAAGGGTCCTCCTTGCTAAGCCCATGGAAAAAGGGCAGCATCTGGATGATAGAAGTTTTAATTTCATAATTCCCCTGAACATTAGGGAATTGAATGCTAAATGGAGAGTTATAGTCATCCGGAGCATTCAACTCCTTGAGAGTTCTGGGTTGTTCTTCACCCATTGCTATTGTCTCAAATTCAATTGGGGGCTCAACTGTGGTGTGCCTGTTTCTTCTAAGTCTTCTACCCCTTTCTAGCCCAGGGTTGAAAGGCTCTAAAGTAGGACTAAGAGATCTCCTACCTAGCATACAAACACACCACCAGCAGGGACAACTCCTTGCAGACACATTGCACTTGAATGAAAGAATTTATCTAACAAATTTATAGCTATTTAAGTAAACATATATGTACAGCTATCCTAAATACTGCTATGGAAATTGTAAGAGGAATAGACAGAGTTCCAAAGGGTGAGAATTTCCAAAGGTAGCTAATCTCCAAATGCAATCCACTGTCCTTCTCTGCTGCTGTCTAGATCTGCAAGAAAGATTCAAAATCAGTAGTATCGATTATTCATAGATACAAAGAATACTAAAAAAATACAAAAATCCTAGGGGCTACTATTAGATCACTTATTCCCCGGCAACGGCGCCAAAAACTTATTGTTGGTTTCCCGTGTGCTTGCTTTATTTGTTGGTAGTAAAAGCAATTTAAAATCAAAGTAAAATAGGGGATGAAATCAGCACAACTGAGAAATCCTAGACCTGCAAGATACAGGGTCCATTTGTAGCAAGTTTTGATAAGTAAGAGTTTGTCCACAGGGAAAGTGGTCTACGGCTCCAAGGGAGTCATCTCTAGTAGTCCCTCCAGATCTGACTATAGATCTGATAGTCCTAATAGGAAGGGAATTTAGGGTCACTTATTCTAAGTATCCTAAGGTAGCCTAATGAACTAACTACAGAAAAGGGTTGAGAAGATGGATGGAGTGAGGGAAAATAAATATAAAAGGGTGAGACGTATGCTATTGGGTTCAGATCTGCTGGAATTTATGACTCAGATCCAGATCTGCTGGTATAGAAATCCTGTCCAATGGCTACATTATCACCAAAGAGGAGAAAGAATTCAACTCATCCCTGTGCCATGATCCAATCCCTTAAGGTTATAACCTGTCCACTTAAATGGTCACAGACTATCCCATAGGGGAACCACAATCCAGAGATGGGTCAAAACAGGTTAATCATTATAGGCACTACTTCATCCAGGCTATAAGCTCAGGAATCTATAGGGAACCTCAACCTCTAAAGCTCTATGTGTGGGGCTAAGGCTGTATAGGACCATGATAGCCCAGACACATCGAACCAGCAAGAGATTGAGTACCACCTTCGGTCTAGCTGTCCATTACTTGAGTGGGACTACAATGGTCCAGTCACAAGCCTACAATCTCCATACCCAGATCAGATCTGCCATCTGATGGCAGGTCTATGCTAATATAGGAGAGTTTGCCTCTGTACAATCTCCTACCAGGCTACAAGCTCGGGCTCGGAGAAGAAGGATCCATTTTAGATTGGTGGATTGGATTCACCTTAAGGCTATAACCTGTCCACTTGAATGGTCACAGACTATCCCAGAGGCTATCGTCCTCACGGAGCCCAAAACAAAACAAGAATATTACTGCCACCACCATGGTCACAAGGCTACCAACTCAGGCTTCCATGGGGATTTTAGATCTAGTGGGTCCTGTGGTGGGGCTAAGGCTATAAAGGACCATGATAGCCCAGACACACAGGTCACTTGGATCTGAATGGGTCCTTAGAATTAGTCCTCCATTGCTTTGAATCACAGCTAAAGCAATGGCGGATCACGAGGCTGCAGCCTTGCACAGAACAACTCACAAACACACGAATCCCATAAAAGTATAACACCCAATTACAAATTCCATTAATCTAATCTCAATAATCATACATAGGCATGGCCAGCAAGTGCTGGGCCATGGAGAGAAGGAAAAAGAAAAAGGAAAACTACTTACAACTACAGTAGAGCAGAAAAGAAGGTCTCAGCTCTCTTATCAGGGATACAGTCTAAGAAAAAGGATTAGGCTCCTCTAAACCTAAACCAGGCTTAGGTTTATATAGAGTGGGTGTGCCAGCGCATTAGGGTTAGGAAACCCTAATTTTAGCGATGCCATGTGGCCTATTGATGATCCTTGGATGCCTCGAGGTGCGTGCATGGAGATTTGAGTGTGGGAGTGCGTGCCCTAATTGTTGGAAATTCCCAGAAAGTCCTCTACAGAATGATGGAAGTTGGAGTTCAAAGCTTTGCCAGGTTACAGTTGAGTCCCAGACTTGTCACGTGGTAGCTCTGTTCTTCACGTGGTTGAATTTAACATTAGAACTTCAGACGTCGCGAGGTTGCAGCTTCTTAATGCTTTGAGTAGTCGTGAGGTAGAGAGTTAAGCTCTCGCTGGATTGGGCTTCGCGCAATTGGATTGGTACTTGTGAATAGCACAAGAACTACACGAGCATTCCATTTCACTTCGCAAGGCTAACTCTGGCTTCGCGAGGCTGCTTTCTTCCTGAACCGTGCGACAGCTTCTCTTGACATTTGCATCCCGCGGCCACTACGCGATAGCTGCGCGAGGCAGGATTCTGAAGCTCTCTCTCCTCAGCTGTTCTGATCGAACTGCGTGAGGTTGGTTTCAGGTCTTCTTAAACTGCGCAAGACTGTGCGACCATTTACTCCTGAACTTTGCGAGAGCTGCGCGAGGTTGTGCTTCTGAAGCTCTTCTGTTACTCAACTGCGCAAGCACTTGTTGTGAAGTCTTGAGAAGCTCGCGAGGACTACGTGAAGCATAGTTTTCTGAATCCTTTGAAGCTTTGTGGAAGCTGCGCGAGGCTAGATTTAGTGTTTATCCTTCTGAGGGATTTCTGGTGCCAATATGGGCTCCTTAACATGATTTCTGGCCTTATTACACTGGTGTTTTATTATCTACAGAAAATACTTAACAAACCTTTATTAGATGGCTAAGGGTCTAATCAAAGGCTAAGTTAAGGGTGAAAAGTGGTACTTTTCAGGTCTTAATAGACCCAAGTAGGTAAGGTCTAAACTCGTCCACAGCAAAAACCACTGCCAGAAGCTCTTTCTCAGTTATTGTGTAATTCAGCTGAACTTCAGCAGGTGATTTGCTGAGATAGGCAATGACCACAGGCAGCTTATCTTTTCTCTGGCCCAAGACAGCACCTATTGCCAAGTCGGATGCATCACACATCAACTCAAAGGGCAGGGTGTAGTCAGGTGTTTGGAGTACAGGGGCAAAGGTGAGGCAAATTTTTAAAGTTTTAAAAGCCTCAAGACATTCAACAGAAAAATCAAAGGGCACATCCTGGCAGAGCAGGTGGCCCAATGGTTTAACAATTTTGCTGAAGTCTTTGATGAACCTCCTGTAGAATCCAGCATGTCCAAGGAAAGATCTGATTTATTTGACTATTCTTGGAGGGGGCAAATTTATAATGAGATCAACTTTGGCCTTGTCTACCTCAATTCCATCCTTAGAGACTACATGGCCTAACACAATATCTTGTGTTACCATGAAGTGACTCTTTTCCCAACTTAAGACCAAATTGGTCTCCTCACATCTTTGTAAGACCAGATGGAGGTGTTGCAGACATTGGTCAAAGCTATCCCCATAAACCGAAAAATCATCCATAAAAATTTCTAAGAATTTGTCAATCATATCAGAAAAGATGACATACATACACCTCTAAAAGGTGGCTGGGGCATTACACAGTCTAAAGGGCTTCCTTCTGTAAGCAAAGGTGCCAAAAGGACAAGTAAAAGTAGTTTTTTCTTGATCAAGAGGGTGCACAGGGATCTGGTTGTACCCTGAGTACCCATCAAGAAAATAGTAAAAAGCCTTCCCAGCCAACTTATCGAAAATTTGATCAATAAAGGGGAGAGGGAAGTGGTCTTTTCTGGTCTTGGAGTTGAGTTTTTGATAATTGATGCAAACTCTCCAGCCAGTGGTCTCCCTGGCTGGTCTCAACTCTCCAGACTCGATTGTGATCACTGTTATGCCAGATTTCTTCGGCACCACTTGGATAGGTGCCACCCATTCAGAATCAGAAATGGGATAAATTACCCCAACATCCAGCAATTTAATGATTTCTTTCAGGACCACTTCCTGCATATGAGGATTCAGTTTCCTCTGCATTTCCCTGGAAGGTGTTGAGCCCTCCTCCAAATGAATCCTATGCATACAAATTGATGCATCAATCCCTCCTAGATCAGCAATGGTCCAGCCAATTACTTTCTTGTGCTTCCTTAAAACTATTAGTAATTCCTCCTCTTGCTCATTGGTAAGAGAAGAGGAGATAATTATAGGAATTTTTTTGTCTTTCTCGAGGAAAGCATATTTCAATGTCTCTGGAAGCTTCTTGAGCTCCAGATCAGGGGCTTGTTGGGTGGATGGCAGGATTGGTACATTATTGGTTGGAGGAAGGGGCTGCAATGTAGGTTTCCAATTGGAATGCTGCACTAAGCCCACAAAAGACTTCAATGGGGACATGTCTTCTGGCATTAAAGCTAGGCTTCCTTCCTCTACCATGTTCCAAACTTCAGTTAAATTTGTGACAATATTGCCCCACTCCAGCAGAGTGAGCAGTTCTTCTTCAACTTCTTCTAGTACATCCACTGCAAAGCAGTCCTCATTGTCTAGCTGAGGATACTTTGTACTGTTGTACACATTAAGCTCAACTTTCATATGTCCGAAAGTGACCTCCATGATCCCAGACCTGCATTGAATGCATGAATTGGCAGTGGCCAAGAATGGTCTGCCCAGAATAACAGGAATCGAGGATGTACTCTTATTGCAGCCCATGTCCAAAACAAGGAAGTCTGCAGGGTAGAAGAACTTGTCTACCCCCACTAAGACATCCTCAACCACTCCCATGGGTTTCCTCTCAGACCTATCAGCCATCAATAGAACAATGGGGGTGGGCTTCAGCTCTCCCAAACCTAGCTGCTGATACACACTGTATGGTAGCAGGTTAACACTGACTCCAAGGTCTAGAAGGGCCCTTCCAATCATTTTGTCTCCAATTATATAGGGAATAGTGGGTATCCTTGGGTCTTGCAACTTCTCAGGCATTATCATGGTTAACACAGAACTAACTGTATCAGTTGCAAAGACCTTTTTGGACAAATGGCCTCTGGCCTTCCTTTTCTGAGTACAAAGGTCTTTCAGAAATTTTACATAGGCTGGAACCTGTCGGATTGCATCAAGCAGGGGTAAATTTATCTTGACCTGCTTAAAGGTCTCCATCATTTCCTCGATCTGTGCCTGTCCCTTATCAAAAGGGGCAGGGCCACTCAAAGCTTGAGGAAATGGCATCTGAGGTACTGCTGATTCCTCAGCTGCAAGCCTATGACTGAACTTTTATTTTTTTCTTTTTTCTACTTTTATCTCCTACTGAGGCTTAACTATAGCCTCTTTATTTTTCCCTTGTTGAAGGGTAGCAGGCAATTCTTGACTCTGTGCTCTAACAAAGTCTCTTTCAGTTTCACTCGACAGTTCCTTGGGAATGACCTCTCCTTGTTCCTTCCTTAGGGCTGTGATGGCATTAGCCCCCTCAAAATTTGAGGAGCCTTCTCCAATCTAATATTGGCCCTTAGGGTTGGCTACTGGCTGGCTAGGCAACCTGCCCTCTTCTCTTTTAGCCAAAGAATTGGCTATTTGGCCTAATTGCTCTTCTATCTTCTTTATGCTTTGACTGTGAGAAGTCACAGTTTGATTCAAGGGTCCAAGGCTTTGTAATTGGGCCAAAACTTGGTCCTCGAAAGAAGCACTTCGAGGCTGGGGTGGAGGAACTACCAACTGATTTTATTGCTGGGGCTGCTATTGCTGCTGAAAATTCGACCTTGGGGCATAACCCTGGTTAAACTGCTGCTGTGGCCTTTGAGGTAAGGCCAACATCTGTTGTGGCTACATATAATTGTCTTGCCTCCACCTCAAATTTGGGTGGTCTCTCCATTGGTAACCAATATTTTGGTGCTGGTATCCATATGGTTGTTTATTGTAGCCCCCAGATTGTTGCTGTCCAAAAGATTGGGCAGCAGCAGCCTGTTCCATCACATACTCTGGGTATTGCCCTGCAGATGGGCACTCTTCTATTGTGTGTTGTGGAGATTGGTATATCAGACATGCCTCCATTCTGGGTAGCACCACAGTTAAAAGTTTACCAAACTTATCTGAAAGATTGGCCATCTGCATTCTCAGGTCATCATTTCCCCTTACTTCATACATCTTTCCTTTAAAAGTTTCAGCCAACCCCAGCTTAGGAGAAGGCTCTTGAACAGTTCTAGATGAGGACATCTTCTGGAAAGCATTTTCGCTAATGACCTCGAACAAGTCCCATGCCTCATCAGCTGTTTTATGCATGTACGTTCCACCACAAGAGGCATCTACCATGTCTCTGCTTTTCTCATCAATCCCATTGTAGAAGCTCTGGATAAGCTGCCAGTCAGGGATCTTGTGGTGGGGACATTGTTTGAGCATCTCCTTAAATCTGTCCCAGGCTTGATTAAAATCTTCAGTTGGGGACTGGGCAAAAGCAAGTATGCCTTTCCTCAACTGGCTGGTTTTGGTCTCTGAGAAAAATTTAGACAAAAATCTTGTCTGGAGGTCTTTCCAGGAAGTGATGCTATTGTTTGGGAGAGTAGATAACTAGGTCATGGCCCTGTCCTTTAGGGAAAAAGGAAAGAGCCTTAACCTAGTGGCTTCTGGTCCCAAACCAGCAATGGAGAATGTCGTGCACAAGGCTAAGAATTGGTCAATGTGCTTGTAAGGGTCTTCCTTGCTAAGCCCATGGAAAGAGGGAAGCATTTGGATGATAGAAGTTTTAATCTCGTAGTTTCCCTGAACATCTGGGAATTGAATGCTGAATGGAGAATTATAATCATCCGGAGCATTCAATTCCTTCAATGTTTTGGGTTGCTCTTGACCTATAACTGCTGTCTCAATTTCAATAGGGGGCTCGACTGTGGTGTGTCTGTGCCTTCTCGGTCTTCTACCCCTTTCTATCTCAGGGTTAGCAGGCTCTAATGTAGGACTGAGGGATCTCCTTCCTAACATGCACACACACCAACAGCAGAGACTACTATTCGCAGGCACATTGCACTTAACAAAATTTACAACTATCCTAATCAACTGCTATGGAATCTTCAAAGGAGAAATAAATTGAGGTGTTGAGGGTTAGAGAAGTGCAAAAAGAGGTAGCTAGACTCCTAGCGCAATTCTACTCTCCTTTTCTGCTACGGTCTAGATCTGCAAGAAAAATTCTAAATGTAAATCAGCAGTATCAATTATTCACAAGTACAACTACAAAAGAATAAAGAATACAAAATTCTAGAGTCTACTATTAGATCAAGAGTCCCCGACAGCGGTGCCAAAAACTTGTCACAGTATTTTAAGTGCTTGCTACTAACTTTATTGGAGACAGTGATAAGAATGGGGTGAATGAAAATGAATGAAAGGTGGAGTGAAAACTACAGAGCAGCAAGCCTAAAAATACACAGTCCTGCAAGATATAGGGCCTGTTGTAGCAAGTTTTGATAAGTAAGAGTTTGTCCCACAGGAAAAGTTGATCTAAAGCTCCAAGGGAGCTATCTTTAGTAGGCTCTCCAGATCTGACTACAGATCTGGCAATCCTAATGGAAGGGGATTTAAGGTCACTAAAATCTAAATCCTAAGGTAACTTAATGTCTAAGCTACAGAAAGGGTTAAGAAAGAGGATGGAGTGTGAGAAAATAAATATAAAAGGGTGAGAAGTATGTTATTAGGTATAGATATGATGGGTCTTATAACTCAGACTCAGATCTGCTGCTATAGAAGTCCTGTCTAATGGCTACATTATCACCAAAGAGGAGAAAGGATCCAACTCATCCCTGTGCCATGATCCAATCCCTTATGGCTAGAACCTGTCCACTTAAATGGTCACAGATTATCTAATAGGGGAACCACAATCCAGAGATGGGTCAGAACAAGATTGTCATTGTAGGCACTACTTCATCCAGGCTACAAGCTCAATAATCCATAGGAACCTCAACCTCTAAAGTTCTGTGTGTGGGGCTAGGCCTACAAAGTGCACGAGCCTGGACACACAGGACCAGCAAGAGTTTAAGTACTAGCTTTTAAGCTTGGCATTCCGCTTTAGAAAGGACAAAGAAGTGATCCGGTCCAAGCCTATAATCTCTCTGACCATATCAGATCTACAATCTGATGGTGGGTCTATACAAATATAGGGGAGTCTGTCTCTGCACAATCTCTCACAAGGCTACAAGCACAAGTGCAGAGAAGAAGAATCTACCTTAGAGCTGTGGATTGGCCTTGAAACACTTGTTGCAGTATTTTAAGTGCTTGCTACTGACTTTATTGGAGACAGTGATAAGAATGGGGTGAATGAAAATGAATGAAAGGTGGAGTGAAAACTACAAAGCAGCAAGCCTAAAAATACACAGTCCTGCAAGATACATGGCCTGTTGTAGCAAGTTTTAATAAGTAAGAGTTTGTCTCATAGGGAAAGTTGATCTAAAGCTTGAAGGGAGCTATCTTTAGTAGGCTCTTCAGATCTGACTACAGATCTAGCAATCCTAATGGAAGGGGATTTAAGGAAACTAAAATCTAAATCCTAAGGTAACTTAATGTCTAAACTATAGAAAGGGTTAAGAAAGAGGATGGAGTGTGAGGAAATAAATATAAAAGGGTTAGAAGTATGTTATTAGGTACAGATCTGATGGGTCTTATAACTCAGACTCAGATCTGCTGCTATAGAAGTCCTGTCCAATGGTTACATTATCACCAAAGAGGAGAAAGGATCCAACTCATCCCTGTGCCATGATCCAATCCCTTATGGCTAGAACCTGTCCACTTAAATGGTCACAGATTATCTAATAGGGGAACCACAATCCAGAGATGGGTCAGAACAAGATTGTCATTGTAGGCACTACTTCATCCAGGCTACAAGCTCAAGAATCCATAGGAACCTCAACCTCTAAAGTTCTGTGTGTGGGGCTAGTCCTACAAAGTGCACGAGCCTGGACACACAGGACCGGCAAGAGTTTAAGTACTAGCTTTTAAGCTTGGCTGTTCACTGCTTTAGAAAGACAGCAGTGATCCAGTCACAAGCCTATAATCTCTACAGCCATATCAGATCTACAATCTGATGGTGGGTCTATACAAATATAGGGGAGTCTGTCTCTGCACAATCTCTCACAAGGCTACAAGCACAAGTGCAGAGAAGAAGAATCTACCTTAGAGCTGTGGATTGGCCTTGAAAAACTTGTTGCAATATTTTAAGTGCTTGCTACTGACTTTATTGGAGACAGTGATAAGAATGGGGTGAATGAAAATGAATGAAAGGTGGAGTGAAAACTACAAAGCAGCAAGCCTAAAAATACACAGTCCTGCAAGATACATGACCTGTTGTAGCAAGTTTTAATAAGTAAGAGTTTGTCTCATAGGGAAAGTTGATCTAAAGCTTGAAGGGAGCTATCTTTAGTAGGCTCTTCAGATCTGACTACAGATCTAGCAATCCTAATGGAAGGGGATTTAAGGAAACTAAAATCTAAATCCTAAGGTAACTTAATGTCTAAACTATAGAAAGGGTTAAGAAAGAGGATGGAGTGTGAGGAAATAAATATGAAAGGGTTAGAAGTATGTTATTAGGTACAGATCTGATGGGTCTTATAACTCAGACTCAGATTTGCTGCTATAGAAGTCCTGTCCAATGGTTACATTATCACCAAAGAGGAGAAAGGATCCAACTCATCCCTGTGCCATGATCCAATCCCTTATGGCTATAACCTGTCCGCTTAAATGGTCATAGACTATCCAATAGGAGAACCACAATCCAGAGATGGGTCAGAACAAGATTGTCATTGTAGGCACTACTTTATCCAGGCTACAAGCTCAAGAATCCATAGGAACCTCAACCTCTAAAGTTCTGTGTGTGGGGCTAGGCCTACAAAGTGCATGAGCCTGGACACACAGGACCAGCAAGAGTTTAAGTACTAGCTTTTAAGCTTGGCTATTCACTACTTTAGAAAGACAACAGTGATCCAATCACAAGCCTACAATCTCTACAGCTAGATCAAATCTGCAATCTGATGGTGGGTCTATACAAATATAGGGGAGTCTGTCTCTGCACAATCTCTCACAAGGCTACAAGCACAAGTGCAGAGAAGAAGAATCTGCCTTAGAGCTGTGGATTGGCCTCACCCTAGGGCTATAATCTGTCCACTTGAATGGTCACAGGCTATCCACAGAGGCTATCCTCCTCACAGAGGTCTAAGACAGAACAAGAACATTGCTGTCGCCACCATGTTCACAAGGTTATTAGCTCAAGCTCCCATGGAGATTCAAATTTAGTGGATCCTATGGTGGGAGAAGGCCTGCAATGTGCCTAACCTGGACACACAGGTCACTTGGATCTAAATAAGACCTTAAAAGCAATCCTCCATAGCTTACAATACAACTTAGCAATGGAGGATCTCAAGGCAGCAGCCTTGTATAGAACAACTCACAACAAAAACACCATCTCATACATGCAATAGATCCTATTACAAAAACTCCATTAA
Source organism: Chloranthus sessilifolius (assembly GCA_021018995.1). Classification (NCBI taxonomy): domain Eukaryota; kingdom Viridiplantae; phylum Streptophyta; class Magnoliopsida; order Chloranthales; family Chloranthaceae; genus Chloranthus; species Chloranthus sessilifolius. The sequence goes on from CM037598.1 coordinate 52,233,244, forward strand.
AAACTATACCATATAATCATACAAAAGGCATAGCCAGCAAGTGCTGGACTATAGAGAGAGGAAAAAAAATGAAAAAGAAAAACTCCTAAACCCTAACCTTAGCCTACTATAATTCTACAGTCGGTTTCAAGAAGAAGCACAGAAGTCAAGACCAAAAGTCCTTTAAACCTAAGCTAGGCTTATGCTTATAAAGTAGTCGGTTCTGTGTGAATTAGGGTTAGAAAAACTCTAATTTCATCAATGCAATTGTGGCCCATTCTTATCCCTTGGATGCCTCGAGGTGTGTGCACGGAGATTGGAGCATTAGAGTGCATGCCCTAATTGCTGGAAGTTCTCAGATTCCCCTGCAGAAGTGAGAAGTTTAGAACCCGATCCTCGCTGAGTAGAAAAGATTTACAGATCTTACCGCGTGAAAGAATTGGCGTCGCGGGGTTGCTTTCACTTGAAGCTTTTGCAGTCGCAGGGTTGGTGCTTTGATCATTGCAGGAATGCTTTGGTCGTTGCGGGATTGGTACTTTGATCAATCACGGGAATGCTTTGGTCGTAGCGGGATTGGTCTTTCCATTTGAATGGCGCGAGAATGGTGCGCGTAGTTTGTTCCTTGATGAATCCAGCAGCTATCCTCGTGAAGAAAACAATGTACATGGGCTTCTGAATCGCGCGAGCAGTTCCTTGAAAGTATGTGTCCCGCGACCGTTGCACGACAGCCGCGCGCTGGAATGCTTAGAGCTCTCTCTATTTAGTGAATCGCCCAAAGGTTGAAAACTCATCTCTTGAGCTGCGCGAGACTACGCGAGTGTTTCGCGAGTGCTTAAGACTGAGCCGCGTGAAGTATATATTTTTTTTACTCCCTGTTGGCATCTATCTGTGCGACCAGTTGGGGTGCTCCCTTCAAAAGCCCGCGACAACTTCGTGATGCATTTTTTTGGTTCAATTGAGCCCTGCGACATCTACGCTAGGCATTCTTCTTGATTTGTTTCTGCTTTGCCGTGCCTCTGCTATAGCCAATTCTCTGTCTGAGTTCTACCTTCACATTTTTGAGGGGCTTCTGGGTCAGCAGTAGGCTTCTTGGCATGGTTAGGGGTTTATTTGCAGCTGCTGCTTATTACCTATAGAATAGACTTAAAACACATTTATTAAATGATTAAGGGTCTAACAGAGATTAAGTTAAGGGGTGAAAAGTGGTACTTTTCAGGTCTTAACAACTATCCAATAGAGGAGGTTCAATCACTTGAAGGGATTGATCCTAAGGCTATAACCTATCTACTTAAATGGTCACAAACTATCCAAGAGATTTCCTCCCAGCAATGGGTTAAATAAGAAAAGGAATACTATTGTAGACACTATGTTTGCAAGGCTACAAGTACATGAATCCATAGGAGCAATCAGTTCTTAAAATTAGGTGAAGACCACCTCAAATGAAGTACCAAAAGGGGCTCTAGACTCAGCTGATCATTGCTACAAAAGGCCTGCAATGATCCAGCTCACAAGTTTGCAATCTCTGCAACCAAATCAGATCTACAATCTGATGATGGCATTGCAAACAGAGGGCAGTTTGGCATTGCACAATCTCTCACAAGGCTAACCAGCTCATGTGTAGAGAAGAAGAATCCATTTCAGATCTGTGATTTAGACCCCTCTTTAGGTTATAATCTGTCCACTTAAATGGTCAGAGACTATCCAATCACAGAGAACTGAAACAAAACAAGAAAACTACTATTACCGCCATTGTTGCAAGGCAAAATAGCTTGAACAACAATGGGTTCATCAGATCTATAGGCATCTATGTCTAGATCCAATAGATTTCTAGGCAAGGAAAACACAGAGACTACAGATCTAATTAAAACAATAAAAATGACAAAATTATAAAGAATCTTTCAATACTTGTCCTCGAAAGCAACAACCAATGCAAACCCCAAATCAGCTCCCAAAGTTTTCACAAATGCCCATTGCAACACTAAATTAATCTCAACTGCTTCCAAAAGAGTTAGCCAACAAGTGCTAGACTAAAAAAGAAGGAAATAGAAAGAGGAAATGGAAACTAAACCCTAAATGATCTAGGCTATTCCTAGATCAAAACCCTAACCCTAGGTGATCAGTATATTTCTGGTTATTTTACAAGGTAAAATATATCTCTATATATATACAATCCATAGCAGCAGCTATGTGCACTAGCCAATCAGAAAATAGGATATGTGGAGTTGATTTTGTGGCCCATCTGTGGCCCTTGGATGCCTTAGGATGTGTGGGACATTGAGAAGTGTGCCCTAGAAGTTGTGGAATACCCAAAATGTCCCTCTGTGCTGAAGTGTGGCTGCCAGAATTCGTGCCTCACGCAGATGAGGTTCCAGATATGCATTCTCTCTAGGCTCTCGCTAAGCTGAAATGCTTCAGGTTTGCAGCTCGCTTAGTTCTCGCTAAGTTCTCACTAAGCTCTCTTCAGGCTCCAAGCTTCAGTACTTCACCTCACTTAGTTCTTCCTAAGTTCTCGACAGGCTGAAAATAGGCTATTTTGACCTCGCTAAGCTCTCACTAGGTTCAAAACAGCCTCGCCAGGTTCTCACCAGACTGAAATACAACACATTTTAGCACTACAACACCGCAACACTGCAGCACCGCAGCACTGCAACATCGCAGGTTGGTTTTCAGCCATCTCTACTGCTCGAGCTCATCCAAAGGCTTTAGATTCCCATCTCGCGAGGTTCATGTGTATGCTACATTTAAGTCTCGTGAGGTTCAAGTGAGGGGCTGCTGAATTTTGTGCTGCTCACCATGTTCTTTTAGGTGCTAAAATTTGCAGGTTCGCGAGGTTCTCTTGCACTCCAGCTCGCAAGGATCTTTTGGGTGCTGAAATTTGCTGGCTTGCAAGGCTGTTTTGTAGTGGAACTCCAGCTCGCGAAGTTCAATCATCCAGCAGCTCGTGAAGGTATTTGCTATAGCTGCCAGGTTCACATGCATGCCGCTCTTGGGGTTCATGGCTTCATCTCTTTCACTAAGCAGGCCCCCAAGGACCCCAAAGCATGTACAACAGTCCCAATGATGTATCCCACCATGGTAAATTCAAAGTAACTCCATCAACTCCACAGCTTAGCATAAAATTCATTCTTCTTGGCTTGAAAATGAAGGATTGCGACACTAAAGCGATATTTACCTGTTATCTACAAAACACACTTCAAACTCATTATGAGCATGCTCAGAGGTCCATCAAAGGCCAGGTTAAGGGGTGAAAAGTGGTACTTTTCAGAGATTAACACGAGTCAAGGGTCGGGATCTGTCGTAACCTGGATGTTCTGCGTGTGGCATCCCATACTACCATAGAGGAATGCATCTGTACATGGATGCCTACACCCCAAGTGCCACGTGTCGGGAAATATACCCCACCATGACTCAAGTTTAATAGATTACACACACACATATATGCAAAAATGAAACTAACTAGGCATTTATTGTCAAAAGGGATCTAATCACACAATTATGGCCAAAAATAGATAACTTATGTAGAATGTAAAGTAACTATAGACATTTCCAAATAGAATAATATAACAACGGCAAAACCCAAAACATCATATTTTTCCAAGGATCAAATCTAACAGCCAAAATAAATCAGAACAGTTAATCATATGAAGTAAGCAAAGAAGTAGAACCACCAGGCTCCAATTTCATCAACATGTAAAAATATTTAGAACCCCAAAAAATTGTAAGCCCAAAAAGAACATCAAGAATCCACCGCAACTTCACTAATCCTCCCCACCCGCATTGGATCCAGCCTCCTGATTAGTCTCCGCCTAATCACCCTCATCATCCTGGTCCATAGTGGCCCCAGCTCCAGAAGTAGAAGCATGAGTCGTGGAGGCACGGATATCAGCCAAGTAAGTAGCATAATCCGTAGGATATGCATGCTGCATCAAGTATGTTAGTACCCCCCCATGGAACTCTAACTCCCTGCTCATCGAACTCATGTGCTGAGTCAGCGTATGAATCTGCTGGCTCACCTACTGGCTCATCGCAGTCATCTGCTTGGTGAACTCTGATAAGGTGAGAACCTCGACATGTGGGGCCTGTGGCTGGACAGGTGGTGGCTTATGAATAGGTGGTGGTTGCTGTGGCTCTGGTGCAACTTGTTCAACAGCTGGTTGATCAGTGACTTCATGTGCAGTAGCCTCTTCAGGAGCTTTTAATAACTTTTTATAGCTCCTACTCCAAGTAGACAATGTATATGTCTTAACACCGGTAGTGGATTTGGGTTCGTCTTGTGGAATCTCATATTCAGTCCCGCCATTGTAATCCTTGATTATAAGAGATATCAATTAGGCATATGGAATCTCTTTGGCCGGGGCCTTCCTCTTCTTTCCCATTTTCTCTCGAGCCGCTATTAAGCCCTTAAATACTACCTCTGGGGCATTAAACCATTTGTCTTGAAAAGCAGATTATAGAGCTTGTTGGATGATGCCCTGCCTTTCCGATTTATGTCCACAAGGGTAGAGACTACACTTAAAAATTACGTTAAGCATCCACATTATGTTAGACAATTGAGCTCGGGTGACTGATTTCTTGAACCCATGTAGACCTTGGGTCATCCTTGCCACGACATCATGAACTACTACAGGTTTGGGGTTTGGTGGCAATAAACCCATGGTGGTGGAATACTTGATAGGACAAACCATCGCCTCAGCGATATCACCAAGATTAATGGTATAATCTCGTCCATCTATGGATGTATAAATTTTCTTACCATCACCCCTACGCATGTGTTGGTAAAATAGTCGTACCAACCTAGGGAAAAAATGGGTGTGGAAAGGTTGAAGTAGGGATTTCAATTGTGCCCTCACCAAATAGTCATATGCCCATTGTGTGGTTGCTTGTTCATCAAATAGCTCGGGATCAACGGTCCACTCATCATCAAAACCTTTTTCACTCCACCACTCATTGGGTTGTTCACTAGGTGGTGGAGGAGGTGGTATCAGTTGTGGTGGTGGTGGGGGTGGTTGGCTAGAAGAACCAGCCTTGGATGCAGGCCGTTTCGAGGTAGGGGGAAGCTAGCTATTTTTCGGTCCCATAGAAATTGCAAGGAAAACCCTAAAAATTGAAAGAACAAAAGCACTTGACAAGGTAGGGTTTACCTTTTGAAGAGTGGAAACCCACTTCTTGCAAGTGAAAATCGAAGCCCCTCACGAATCTGGGTCGTAGCTCCTCGATTTTGCCCAAGAAAGGAAGAAAACCCTAGGCTCTGCGCGGGGAAAGTGTGCGAATGAAAAAATTAAAACCCCTGACAGAACTTAAATCGATAAATTCGAACTTCGAACTTATTTTCGAACATCAATTTTTAATTTGAACGTCGATTTAATTTTCGAATGTTCTGTTTTGGCCTAAAGTTTATCAGGTGCCTGACAATTTCGAACATCGATTTTATTTTCGACTGTTCGATTTTCAAATTGAACATTCGATTTTTAAATTCGAACTTCGAATATGGCAGAAACTGCCAACCTAGAAATTTTTTAATTTTGAGGATTTTGAGGCCTTACTAATGTTTAATACTTGTAGTTTAAGGCCCATAGAAACCTAAAACATTAACCAATTCAATTAATCAACTTTTCGGTCCTTAATTTCTATGACTTCAGCTTGACATTTCACCCTCAAGCTGATGGGAAAATTGAGTGGGTGAACCAGATCATTGAGGACATGCTACGTGCTTGCATGTTGGATTTCCAAGGGTCATGGGACCAACATTTACCTCTGATTGAGTTCACCTATAATAATAGCTTCCAAGCTAGCATCGGTATGCCTCCCTACGAGGCTTTGTATGGTCGGAGGTGCAGGTCTCCACTTAACTGGGAAGAAGTAGGTGAGAAGCTCATTCTGGGACCATAGATCATGGAGAGTACGATCGAGGTAGTTTGGTTAATCCATGAGAGGCTACGCATTGTTTAGAGTCGTCAGAAGAGCTACGCTGATCTCAAAAGGAGGCATGCTGACTTTCAGGTGAGCTTCATTGCATTAATCACCTTTACACTCCTTTAAGGGATGAAAATAGTTGCTAATGCTTGCATTTCAGGTTGGCGATAATGTTTTTGTCCAAATCTTGCCTACAAAAGGCGTGATGCGATTTAGCAAATGGGAAAAGCTGAGTCCTCGATATGTTAGACCTTTTGAGATACTAGGCCGAGTTGGAGAGGTTGCTTATAGAGTGGTTTTACCGTCGCAACTATCCAGCATGCATAATGTGTTTCATGTGTCTATGTTAAGGAGGTACATTAGAGACCCGACTCATGTGTTGGACTACCAACCCATTGAGATCCAGGATGGTCTGACGGTAGTCGAGGAGTCAGTGTAGATCTTAGACCGCAAGGAGCAGATCCTATGAACCACGAGGATTCCTTTAGTTCTCATAAAATGGCAGAACCATTCACTGGAGGAAGTCACTTGGGAGTGCAAAGCTGAGATCAAAGAATAGTTTTTGCACATATTTGAGTGACTTTAGAAACTTTTTATAAATATGGCTTATACAAGGAATGCAATCACATTTTCTTTTTGGATTGAAATCTATATGACTTTTCTTATGTACAAATTCTACGTTTGGTTCTATTCTCAACTTTAAACTCGGATATGTAATTTGGTTCACTTTGGAGAACAACATATGTGCACCTGATTAGACAGTGTCTCTTTTGTTTTAATGTCTAGTAAAACCCTAGAACCCAATCCCTCCTGAAATCACTGCCAGAACTGAGACATGAACTGTGGGTCTCTATCAGACACAATACTGACCGGTATACCATGCAGTCTGACTATCACCTTGAGGTACAACTCTACAAGTTCGCTGGCGGTATACATCGTATTATATAGCAGGAAATGGGCAGACTTCATTAACTGATCAACAATAACTCATATGGCATTGTTCTTCTTTAGAGTTCTCGGCAAACCCAAAATGAAGTCCATAGAAATGGCTTCCCACTTCCACTCCGATACAGGCAATGTTTGTAATAACCCAGATGGGTTTTGGTGATCAACCTTGACCTATTGACATATCAAACACCGTGAGACATACTCAGCTACATCTCTCTTCAAACCGCTCCACCAGAAGCTCTTCTTCAAATCATGATACATCTTAGTACTGCCAGGATGGATGGCATACATAGACTTGTGAGTCTCTTCTAAAATGGTGTCGTGAAGCTTGGTATTGCTTGGCACACATGCTCGATCTCTAAACAATAAGGTCCCATCTTCTCTAATGGAGAAATCCGCCTTACTTCCACTAATCACATCCTGTCTGATAGCCATAAGCTCATTATCCGTCGTCAGAAGCTTTCGGATATTCTCGAATAGTGTATGACGAATCACAAGAGTTGCCATAAGATCTCCCGAACCTTTCACATCAAACCTCGCACTGCATAAGGCCATATCTTCAAGTAACTTCCACCTATGCACTCTAGTGATGAGGTGTGACAATAGAACAGAAGAATTCCTACTTAGTGCATCTGCAATGACATTTACCTTTCCTGGATGATACTAAATAGAGCAACCATAGTCCTTCAGGAACTCCATCCATCGTCACTGCCTCATATTTAAGTCCTTCTGGGTGAATAGGTACTTAAGACTCTTGTGATCGGTGAATATATCAAATATTTCACCGTAGAAGTAATGTCTCCAGATCTTGAGAGCAAAGATAACTGCTGCTAACTCAAGGTCATGCGTCAGATAGTTCTTTTCATGGTCCTTTAGCTGCCTAGAATCATAAGCAATGACCTATTCGTTCTGATTAAGCATGCAGCCCAATCCTCCGTATGAAGTATCACTGTATACTGTAAAACCACCATTGCCTGAAGGTATAACAAGTACTGGCGCTATAGTTAAACACTTCTTGAGCTCCTAAAAACTCTACTCACACTGCTCCATCCAATCAAACTAAGTGTTCTTTTTCGTAAGCTGTGTAAGCAACCCTGATATCTTGGAGAACCCCTCAACAAATCTCCTGTAGTATCCCACAAGACCAAGGAAACTACGGACCTCTAAAATTGTCTTTGGGTGTTCCCAGTTCACAACTGACTCAATCTTCACTGGATCAACTATGATGTCAATCTCAGAGATAACGTGACCTAAGAAATTGACTTGATCAAGCTAAAACTCGCACTTGCTAAGTTTAGTGTATAGCTGATGGTCTCTGAGTTTTAAAGAGCCACTCATAAATGTTGCACATATTCCTCTCTTGTTTTCAAATAGATGAGGATGTCATCTATAAAAATCACTACTGATTTATCAAGGTGTGCCTTGAAGACTCGATTCATCAAGTCCATGAACGATGCTGGCGTGTTCGTTGGCCCAAAAGGTATAACTAGGAACTCATAATAACCATACCTCGTGTGGAACGCAGTCTTGGAAATGTCTCCCACTTTAATCTTTAGCTGATGGTAGCTTGACCTTAAATCGATCTTCGAAAAGAACATTGCGCCTTGCAGCTGATCAAAGAGGCCATCTGTCCGCAGAAGTGGGTAACGATTCTTAATCGTCATCTTATTTAACTGGCGGTAATCAATGCAAAGCCGCATCGATCCTTCCTTCTTCTTCACAAATAATATCGGTGCTCCCCAATGAGACACACTTGATCTGATGAAGCCTTTATCTAACAGCTCCTGAAGTAGTTCTTTCAACTCTTTCAATTCTGCAAGGCGCCATACGATACGGAGCCTTTGATAATGGTTCGGTACCCGGTGCTAACTCGATCACAAACTCGATCTCTCGATCAGGTGCAATCCAGGTAAATCTTCAGGGAAGATTGTTAGCAGATTTTCTCTAGATTAGTGTGTGCTAATTTTATTGTGTGGTGAGAACAAATTAAAAATCAAAGTAAAATATAAGATGGAAATAGCACAACTAAAGTAATCTTAAGCCTGCAAGATACAGGACTATTGTAGCAAGTTTTGATAAGTAAGAGTTTGTCCCACAGAGAAATTGATTTAGGACTCAAAAAGGGCTATAATAGTAGGCCTCCAGATCTGACTATAGATCTAACAATCCTAAAGAAAGGGAGTTGGGTGTCACGTCTACACTAAATTACCTACTGAAAAATAGAAAGAAATAAAGTGCAGTCCTATCCTAAGAAAGGGTTATAAAGAAGGGGGTGATGGTGTGTTAAAGTAAAGATAAAAGGGCGAGAAGTAAGCACTTTAGGTTAAAGGTTCATTCAGTTATGTAACTCAGATTTAGGGCTCTCTTTGTAGCAAGTCCTTGCTGAAGTGCTATCAGTAACCTCAACAAGGTAGAAGAATCCAACTTAACCCATGCCATTTGGGGCGCTCTTAAGGCTATAGTCTGTCTACTCGAATGGCCACAGTCTATCCAATAGAGTCTGTCAAATCCCATTGATCAAGCAAGAAATGCTAACCCGATCCAAGGGAGTGGGTTGATCAAACCTAATCTAATGAATCAAATTAGGCCGTGAATACCATTGCAGACACTATGTCTGCCAGTGCTCTGAGCTCCCCAGATTTGCACACAGATCTGGCTGACATTCAAAGGAGTTTCAACCCATAAAATCCTGTGTATTGTCAAGGCCAGCGGCACATTGATGCCCACACAAAGGACCATTAATAGGTTGAATAAGGACTTAAGCACAACTGATCATTGCTACAAAAGGCCTGCAATGACTCAACCTCCCAGTCCGCAGTCACTACAGAGAAGCCAAATCTAACATCTGATAATGGCCAAGTAAGATAGAGGGGAGTCTATTCCTATACAATCTCTCACTAGGCTACTAGCTCAAGAACAAAGAGAAAGAATCCATCTCAGATCTGTAACCATGTTTGCCCTAGGGCTATTGTCTGTCCACTCTAATGGTCACAGGCTATCCACAGAGGCTCCCTTACTCACAAATGCTGAGATAGAACATGAAAACTGCTGTCTGCCACCATGGTCCCCAGGCTACAAAAGCTCAAGCTTCCATGGGCCTCTTAATAAGCTCAAATCCTAAATGTATCCTATAGCCTGAACAAAACTATGGAAAAATAGGAAAATAACAGATTGAGTAAGCATTCAAACATAAATTCCATTGATATGATGTTACTAACAATGAAATTTCTCAAGGTAGCAGCCTTGTGCACAACAGCTCAACACTAAATCCTAATGTTTAAATGACCTATTACAAAACTTAAATAAAACTACACCTAGATGCTTATCAAAGATTTAGCCGAAAGTGTTGGGCTAAGAGAAGAAAAAGTGGAAAAAGAGGCGATCAAACCCTAACCTTAACCCTAGTCTGGTTGAGCTCTCAATCGACAGAGGTTGAAGGAGAAAGTGAATGATAATTTTCTAAGTTACAAGCGCAACTTATATACTTAGTACTTATGCTGTGGCTGAGAGGAGAGTAAACCCTAATTTTTTAAGCAGAAGTGGCATTGTTACAACCCTTGGATGTCTTGGAATGCATGCATTGGAATTTGTGCCTCGAGGTGTGTGCCCTAGACCTAGGGAAATCCGGAAAAGGTTCTTGATTTAAGATTGAGAAGTGGAGAGCCCAAGCTTCATGAGGTTGACTTCTGCATCTCACTTCTATCGCACAGTTGCAGAGTGTTCGCGGGGTAGAGTTTGGCGTGGAGTATTACTGTCTCGCGTAGTAGACCTTTGGGCAATCGCGCAGCTGCTTCAGCTTTGAATGCGCTCACACAAAAGGATATTCAATGCTTTGATTGCTTGCGCAGAAGAGCTTCAGAAACTTCATTCGTGAGGTACTCGTGCAGATGCTTCTGCATCTCGCTTGGTTCAGAGTTAAGCTTTTAGGCGTGCGAGAGTTGCATGAGAGAACTTCTGGGTGTCTCTCTCTTCTAGAGCCACGCGAGAACTTCGTGAGGTCTTTACTATTGTTCATGCCAGTTGGTCTTACGGGGTAGTGCGTGAAACTGCTTTAAGGTATGATCCTCGTGAGAACCTCGAGAACTGTATTTATGGAGGCTTAGTGCGTGAGAGCTTCGTGAGTTTCTTCACTTGATGATTTCCGCGGAAGTGCGTGACTGCTGCACGAGATGTTACTTTGCGATAACCTCTTCATTGAGCTGCGTGACTTCTTTGCGAGCTCTATTATGTTGCATGTCTTAGCTGCGTGAGGGAGCTTTGCCAGTGACGTTCAACAGCGCGATGGTGCACCTTAGCTGTGCAAGATAGGTCCTTGGCTCCTTTGCTGCTATGCACATGCCTCTGGTGCAGCTTCCTCCACTCTCACCTATACTTCTTTCATCTGTTGAACTTCCTTGGTCCAGTATAACATGTAAAATAGTTACTATGGTGTGTACCACTATAGTGTTTTATCACTTTCTGGTTCAGCTGTCATCTTTTTCTTGCATTCTCTCTCTTCTTGGCACCAAAAGCACAGACTTTGTGTTAAGCTACACAATTTATTCCTAACTACAAAATAACCTAAAAGAAGAGTTATTAGTCAGCTTCAAGGTCCAGCAAAGGCTAGGTTAAGAGGTGAAAAGTGATACTTTTCAGTGATTAACACACCCCCAAACCTAATCTTTGCTAGTCCTTGAGTAATGAAAAATTTAAATAGCTATTCTAAGAATGTAAATGCCACTTTCGTAGGGAGCACGGATGCATTTAGCTTATGCATCAAGCCTTTTAAACCCCTTGGTGATCCCTAGTGGAGGAGTGAAGTCTCCTGAGGGTTTTCAGTGAAGGTACCCACAAACTTCTCAATGAAATAGTTAATAAAAGTGCACATAGTGGTTAATCAGTTTGAAATAAATATAGTTCACTTTACCCTTACTTTGTCAAAGTTAGAGGAGTTCTAAAGTGGTATATGCAAACAATTTAATACCTCAGTCATGCATGCATGCCCATTACATCCAATCAGCTGACATCAAGAAAACAATATGTGCACAACGGTACTAAGCTTACAAGTACATCAAAATTTAGGTTCACACAATGCCTCAATGATTTCAATCTTAGACCCAATTCTCACCAGGGCTATCTCTCATATATGAATTTAAGGGTGTATCATTTCACACAAGCTCAAGAGCAGTTACATACCCCAAATGGATTTGCAAGCATGAGCATAGGTAAGACTTCTAATTTCTGACATCATAAAGTACTTCTCACCATAGATTAGACAGTCCTTCATCTTCATATGATAGTTCATTTGACTTTGAATCAACAAGGGCTTTTCATGGATTGTAATGAGGCTTATTGGTGAGGGTTGTAAAGAATAAAAGGGGTAAAAAGGGATTCAAAATTTTTGAGAAATCAACACAGGTAGGAGATGATTCATGACTTCACCTTCTTCATTTCAGCACAACTTCATCTTCTTCTTGAAATATCAGAGCTAAAGTGGCCAACTTCTTCTCTTCTTATCTATATTTCCAATGAAGTTCTTTTGACTTCTCATTCTTCTCTTTTTATTTTTCTCTTTTTTTTTTTTTTTTTTTTTCTGTATTCATATATATTTTCTTTTAATGATGGTTGCCATACATCTAGAACTGCTACACTATTATTTACAGATCTCCACCTCTTTTCTCCTCCTTTCTCCAAATATTAAACTTTGCTCACTTATCTTCAATATCCTCTCCTTTACCTTCTGAGTTCTCAGAGTGAGGGTAGGGCTGAATCAAGTTAAGAGGTTCAGGTTCAAGTACTTTGGTGTTTGTTGAAAAAAAATGAGGCTTTAAGGCTCAAAAAGTGCACAAGGAGAGTTTCACAAGTTTGATCTTTTAGGCTCAAACTGTCCAAATGAAGGCCTTGATCCTATCCTTAGTGTCATGATTACTGTTAAACATCTTCAACTTGAGGTGTCTAACTTTTTAGTGAAAAGGGCTTGACTCAGTCAGTCCTTAGAACAGAAATTTTTTTGCCATAGACACTCCTTAAAAAAAAAATTTATAGGCTCAAAGCTCATTGGGTATGGTCTTTAATTGCACTCAAAGGGTATGCTTTCACCTGTTTCTCTCTTTACTGGTTCACTAACTAATGCTTATAAAATTTTTTCTGATGTTTACCTCATAGAAGTATTGATTTTCAAATGATTTTAGTGTTAAAAAGGTTTGCACAGTATAAATTTCCTTATTTTCAACACTGCTTAGGTGAAGTTCATTCAATCTATTCCCCACTTAGTTAAAACTGTTGCACTTAGGTTAACTATATCATTGGCAATCCTTGCCACACCCCCAAACCTATGAGGAGCAGTGTCCTCACTAATTTAAAGAGAAGAGGGCGTGTGCAGCAGGGAATAAAAACAAAATTGACACTAAAATAAACAACTAAGGGGGGGGGGGTGATAACAGGGACTAAGAGGAAGGATGCTGAGCAGGTGGTAGATTGGGTGTAGAGGGAGGGGCAGAAGATCGAGATGGTTCTATCTTTTGTTTCTTCTTTCTCCGATTCTTTTCTTCTCCTCCTTGGCCAAAATCCTCTGTACTTCCTCATACTCGTCCCACATAAATTGTAATGGGTTAGGTTCTTTTGGTGGTGGTCGGTCCTCCCAAATTGGGTCAAATTTTATCGGCAGCTCAATGGGTTTGTCATCCACCATAGTTGTGGGTAGGGACGGACTGCTGGGGGTCAAAAGAGAATGAATGCGATGGAGGTGAAGTGGCCTAGTATTTAAAATGCATGGGTGGTGGAATTTGCATCGGCGTAATAAATTTTCTCCTCCTTCCAAGGTTAATTGCTATAATGATATTAAAGAAGGTTAGTTAGCAATAACTACATCAGTTGGGAGAAATATAAAATGTTGTGCGATTTATTATGGGGAATGATCTCGTAGAGTGCATGTTGGCCTATTATTAGCAATGGGAGTTAAGGCGAAAAGAAATGAAAGAAAGAATTTACAGAAATTTGCCAGAGTTTAAAGGGAAAACCCGTGGCTCGCGCAGATGTTAACAGGTGCTCGTGGGGCACATTTCTCACGCAGTGTACAGTCAGTCCTGCGAGGAGTTCTGCCGCATAAAAGAAAGAAAACACTTCTCAATGTAGTTCGCGGTGTTGAAACTGGGCCTTGGTGTGCGAGTTGAATTTTTTTCTTTTTCGCGTAGCTGCGCTGTCTAACTTCGCGAGACTTCAAAATGTAGAGCATTAAGTGCCTCGTGAGGTTAAATGCGTGGAGTCAGTCATTCGCGTAGATCCAAATTTCTGCCAAGATTGAGCCTCGCAGGGCTCGGACTATCATGAGAGCTCTGCGAGATTGAAATTTATGCCTGTTAGCATCATGAGAACCCATATTTAACCATTTTCTCAGTGCTGCACATTGGCCAGTTCCTCTATAATGGCATGCACCTATCCATTGTGCATCAGCATCAACCCTTTTACATACACTCCATTTCATCATCACAATTATGTGCCTATTATCAACCGCTATTTATCATGAGAGCACCTCAACCTTGTATAGAAAATTCAGAAGGCAGACATGCACATGTACTCAAAAAAAAGATGAACAAAGAAAAATCAATCACACAAGCAACTCAACACCCTAAATGCAGTAATGGAAAATTTTCTAAGTATCATAATAAAAAACAAGTAGTTAACTCATATGGTACGTATGTTACAAAGCTGTGGATCACTGAGCAGTGGGAGGTTCATGTAGGTGAATGGTTTGAGGGGGTTCCACTGAGCTTTCTACACAAATTTTTAGCCTTTGCCCATTCACTTTCATAATCTTCCCTGACATAGGATCCAAGATCTCCACAGCACCAGATGGAGAGGCATGAATGACAGTGTAAGGTCCATTCCATATGGATTTCAACTTTCTTGGAAAAAATCTTAGTCTGGAGTTGAAAAGCCAAACCTTAGTGCCAACGTTGAATTCCCTTCTCACTAGCTTCTTGTCAAAGAATTCCATTGATTTCTCGTTGTATATTTTGGCATTTGAGTAGGCCTCCAGCCTCAGCTCATCAAGCTTTGTCAGCTATAATTTCTTGTGAGAACCAGTAGAAGTTAGATTAAAATTCAGTGATTTGATAGCCTAATAGGCTCTGTTCTCTAACTCCATTGGTAGGTGGCAGGCCATACACCAGCCTAAATGGGGACATGCCAATAGGGGTCTTATAGGTAGTCCTATAAGCCCACAAAGCATCATTCAGCTTTTGTGCCCAATCCTTCCTATTAGTCTTCACAGTCTTCTCCAAGATATGCTTGATCTCTTTATTGAAAATTTTAACTTGCTCACTGGTTTGTGGGTGGTAGAGAGTTGCAATTTTATGGTTAACAGAGTACTTTTTGAGGAGATTCTCAAAAGGCTTATTACAGAAATGGCTTCCTCCATCACTAATGATAGCTCTGGGGGTGCCAAATATTGAGAAGATATTGTCCTTCAAAAATTTAAGAACAACTGTGTGGTCATTGGTCCTTATGGCAATGGCTTCCACCCATTTGGACACATAGTCCACTGCCACAAGTATGAAGTTAAAGCGCATAGATGGAGGAAAGGGGCCCATAAAATCAATGCCCTAGATGTCAAAAAGTTCTACCATAAGGATGGGTTGCAATGGCATAGAATTTTTCTTGGAAATGCCTCCCATCCTTTGATATCTCTTACAGGCCTTGCAATGTAAAAATGCATCTCTGAACAAAGAAGGCCAATAAAAACCACATTGCAGCACTTTTGCTGCAGTCTTATTGTCACTGAAATGACCTCCACTGGCTTGCTCATGGCACATTGAAAGAATGTTGTGGAACTCACTTTCAGGCACACATCTCCTAACAACCTAGTCTGCACAATGTTAAATAGGTATGGATCCTCCCACAGAAAATGCCTGACCTGAGAGAAAAATAGGTCTTTGTCCATCTTGGACCAATGAAGGGGAATCCTGCCAACATCAAGAAAATTGACAATGTGTGCAAACTAGGACACACTAGACCGCACAGCAAATAGCTACTCATCAGGGAACAACTCATTAATAGGTGCTGCTGCACATTCATCTAAAATAATCCTAGAGAGGTGGTCAGCCACCACATTCTCAACTCCCTTTTTGTCCTTGATCTCAAGATCAAACTCCTGTAATAGGAGGATCCATTTGATCAACCTTGGCTTGGCATCCTTCTTAGCCAATAGGTATTTTAGGGCTGAGTGATCAGTGAAAATAATAATTTTAGACCCAAGTAAGTAGGGTCTAAACTTGTCCACAACAAACACAATAGCTAGCAGCTCCTTCTCAGTAGTGATGTATTTAAGCTGAGCTTCAGCTAGTGATTTGATAGCATAATAGATCACTACAGGCAACTTGTCTTTCCTCTGTCCTAAGACATCACCTATGGCCAAGTCTGATGCATCACACATCAGCTCAAAGGGGAGTGAGTAATCTGGGGGCCTGGATTACAGGAGCAGTGGTGAGGCACTTTTTCAAGACCGCAAAGGCCTCAAGGCACTCAGCAGAGAAATGAAATGGCACATCCTGATAGAGCAGGTGGCACAATGGCTTAAAATTTTTGCTGAAGTCCTTAATGAACCTTCTGTAGAATCGAGCATGTCCTAAAAAGGATCTGATTTGTTTGATAGTCCTGAGTGGGGGTAGGTATAAAATCAAGTCCACTTTAGCCTTATCAACCTCTATTCTTTTGTGAGAGACCACATGGCCTAATACAATTCCTTGTATCACCATAAAGTGACTCTTTTCCCAACTTAGAACCAAATTATTTTCCTCACATGTTTGTAAAACTAGCTCAATGTGACTCAAGCACTAGCTAAAGCTATTCCCATCACTGAGAAATCATCCATAAAGATTTCTAGGAACTGGTCAATCAAATCAGAAAAGATTGCATACATGCACCTCTGAAAAGTGGCTGGGGCATTGCATAACCCAAAAGGCATCCTCCTGTAAGCAAAGGTGCCAAAGGGACATGTGAAAGTAGTTTTCTCCTGATCTTGAGGATCCATAGGGATTTGGTTATACCCTGAGTATCCATCAAGAAAATAGTAAAATGCCTTCCTAGCAAGCTTATCTAGAATTTGGTCAATGAAAGGGAGGGAAAAGTGATCCTTTCTGATCTTGGAGTTGAGTTTTCTATAGTCAATGCAAACCCTCTAGCCAGTATCAGTAGTGATACTGATATTGGCTGGCATCAACTCCCTAGAATCAGTAGTGATAATTGTTATGCCTGACTTTTTAGGTACCACTTGAATAGGTGACACTCATTATGAATCTGAAATGGGGTAAATTACCCCTGCATCCAACAATTTCACTATCTCCTTGAGGACCACCTCCTGCATTTGAGGATTAAGTTTCCTCTGCATCTCCCCTTGAGGGTTTTATATCCTCATTCAGGTGAATTCTGTGCATGCAAACTGAGGCATCAATGCCTCCAAGATCAGCTATTGTCCACCCTATTACTTTTTTATGCTTCTTGAGAATACTTAAAAATGCCTCCTCCTGCTCACTAGTGAGAGAGGAGGAGATAATCACTGAAAGCTTGTTGTTCTGCCCCAAGAAGGTATATTTTAATGTGGCTGGGAGCTGTTTCAGTTTTAGCTCAGGAGGACTTTCAATTGAAGGCAACAAAGGTGCCTTAGTGGTTTGAGAAAGGGGCAACAATGTATGTTTTCAGTTGGAATGCTGCACTAGGCCCACAGAAGACTCTATTTTGGGGTTGTCTTCTGTCATGAAAACTTAGGCCTCCTTCTCAAACATACTTCAAATATTTGTCAGGTCATCAGCAACATCATTCCAATCCAACAGATTAAATAATTCTTCTTCCACTAGGCCATCTAGTACATCTATTGCACAACAGTTCTCAATGCCCATCTGAGTATGCTCAACAGCTTGGTATATATTTAATTGGGCCTTCATGTTCCCAAAGGTCACCTCCATCACCCCTGACCTGTATTATATGCAAGCATTTGCAGTGGCCAAGAATGGCCTTCCAAGGATGACAGGAATTGAGGATTTACTTTTGCAAGGGTCCATGTCCAAAATAAGGAAATCAGCAGAATAGTAGAACTTGTTCACCCCTACCAAAATATCCTCTACCACACCCACAGGTCTTCTCTCAGACTTATCAGCCAGTTGGAGCACAACTGATATGGATTTAAGCTCCCCTAAACCTAGTTCCTCATACAAAGAATATGGGAGCAGGTTCACACTGGTCCCTAAGTTTAAGAGGGCTTTACCAATGGTATGGTTTCCACTTATGCAGGGGATAGTAGGTACCCCAGGGTCTTGTAGTTTCTCAGGTGTGGCAATGGACAAAACTGACTCAACATGCTCAACGGCAAAAACCTTTTTGGACAACTGCACCCTTGCTTTCCTTTTCTGTGTGCAGAGGTCCTTCAAGAACTTGGCATAGGCAGGGACCTATTTTATGGCATCAAGCAGTGGCAAATTGATCTTGACCTACTTGAAGGTCTTCATCATTTCCTCCATTTGAGCATTCCCCTTAACAAAAGGAGATGGGCCAGCTAATGCTTGAGGAAATGGCAGATGTGGGACTGCTGGTGCCACAGCTGCATGCCTACCCATATCATGGTCAATTTTTTATTTTTTCTTCACTTATTGGTTGCTATTGGGACTCAACATCAGCCCCTTTATATTGCCCTTGCTGATCAACAACAGGGGTTGACTCCTTTGGCTCTTCACCACTCTCATTTCTTTCCTTTTCTTCTTGCATGACCTCCTCAGTTGCCCTTCCCACAAGATTATCAACCACTCTCCCACTCCTTAGGGTAGTGATTGCATTAGCATCCCCATGGGTAGAGGATGATTCTCCAATCATGTACTACCCTTTGGGGTTGGTCAAGGGCTGACTAAGCAATTTACCCTCCTCTCTTTTATTCAAAGCATTATAAATTTGATCAAGCTGGTCTTCACAGAAGAGGATTTGGGCTGTTGTGAGGGCAAGGCCAACTGGTTGGGCTATGGGGCAGGCAACTGAAAATTCTGCCGAGGTGGGTATCCTTGGTTAAACTGGTGCTGAGGTCTGTATGGAGCTACCAACTACTGCTGCTGGGGTTGAGGATAATTATCTTGCCTCCACCTTAAATTTGGGTGATTCCTCCATGAGTACCCAGCAGGTTGCTGCCCAAATGCTTGGGCAGCATTGGCTTACTCCATGATAAAATCAGGGAATTGGTTGGCTGATGGACAATCATGTAGTGAATGTGTGAGAGATTGGCATATCAGACATGCCTCCTCCACTTGTGCAACCATTCTAGGCTGCATCACATTCATCAATTTGTCAAACTTCAAGCTCAAATTGTCCACGTTCTTCTCCAACTCACTCTGCACCTTCACTTCATATATTCCACCTCTAGGGGTGGACTCTTTCGCCAACCTAGCAGGGGTTTGGCTGTCATTGCGAGACAGTGACTCATGTTGCATGAAATTTTCCCCTATAATGTCAAACAGCTCCCATGCATCATCAGCTGTCTTGTGGAGGTAGCTACCACCACATGAGGCATCCACCATATCCCTGCTTTTGGGATTAATTCCTTGCTAAAGTACTTGCACTAATTACCACATTAGAATTTGGTGGTGGGGGCGTCGTTTTAACATCTCCTAGAATCTCTCCCATGCTTTATAAAAATCCTCAGTTGAGGACTGAGTGAATGACAAAATACTTGTCCTCATCTAGCTGGTCTTGTTCATGGGAAAGAATTTAACCTGAAATTGGCTTTGGAGGCCACTCCATGTTTGTATGCTGTTGGCTGGGAGCTTAGAGAGCCATGTGCTGGCTTTGTCCTTTAAGGAAAAAGGAAAAAGCCTCAGTTTGGTGGCTTCAGGTCCCAAGCTAGTAATATTGAAGGTGGTGCAAAGTGCCAAAAATTGGTCAATGTGCTTGTAAGGATCTTTCTTACAAAGCCCATGAAAAGATGGCAGCATATTAATGGTGGACTTGATTTCATAGTTCCCTTCCACTGAAGGGAATTGTATGCAGAAGGGAGAAGTGTAATCCCTTCGTGCATTGTACTCCTTCAAGGTTCTTTGCCTCTCAGCCATGTTAGCTTACTCAGTTTCAACAGTAGGGCCTTGTGGGGTGTTTCTTGGTCTAAGGATCCTTTCAACCTCAGGATCTGGAGGTTCCAACTCAGGGTTCAGGGACCTTCTTCCAAGCATACACCCACAAACTCAGCAAGTAAGGAAAATGCTGATAGCACTCAAAGAATTTCTAAACTAAACTAACAACTAACAAATTTATACTAAATTAATTACAAGGAATTCAACATTAAGGACTATGTTTTAGGGTAAAAGAAGTGCAAACAGAGCTAGCTAGGCTCCAGCTGCAGCTCTAGCTTTTCCCTTCTGATGTTGTCCAATTCTGTAAGATTCCAAAAAGAATTAGTAGTACTTTTATTCTACTATGGCGCAGCTACAAAGAATTTTCTAAAATATAATATAATATAATATAATATAATACAACTCAGGTCTACTAAAAATATCAATATACCTGGCAGTGGTGCCAAAAACTTATTAGCGGATTTTCTCCATATTAGTGTGTGCTGATTTTATTGTGTGGTGAGAACAAATTAAAAATCAAAGTAAAATATAAGATGGAAACAACACAACTAAAGTAATTCTAAGCCTGCAAGATATAGGACCATTGTAGCAAGTTTTGATAAGTAAGAGTTTGTCCCACAGAGAAATTAATGTAGAATCTAAAAAGGGCTATAATAGTAGGCCTCCAGATATGACTACAGATCTGACAATCCTAAAGAAAGGGAGTTGGGTGTCACGTCAACACTAAATTACCTACTGAAAAATAGAAAGAAATAAAGTGCAGTCCTATCCTAAGAAAGGGTTATAAAGAAGGGGGTGATGGTGTGTTAAAGTAAAGATAAAAGGGTGAGAAGTAAGCAGTTTAGGTTAAAAGTTCATTCAGTTATGTAACTCAGATTTAGGGCTCTCTCTGCAGCAAGTCCTTGCTGAAGTGCCATCAATAACCTCAACAAGGTAGAAGAATCTAACTTAACCCATGCCATTTGAGGCGCTCTTAAGGCTGTAGTCTGTCCACTCGAATGGCCACAATCTATCCAATTGAGTTTGTCAAATCCCATTGGTCAAGTCTGAAATGCTAACCCGATCCAAGGGAGTGGGTGTATCAAACCTAATCTAATGAATCATATCAGGCTATGAATACCATTGCAGACACTATGTCTGCCAATGCTCCGAGCTCCCCACATTTGCACACAGATCTGACTGACATTCATAGGAGTTCCAACCCATAAAATCCTATGTGTATTGTCAAGGCCAGCAACACATTGATGCCCACACAAAGGACCAACAACAAGTTGAATAAGGACTTAAGCACAACTGATCATTGCTACAAAGGCCTACAATGACTCAGCCTCCTAGTCCGCAATCACTACAGAGAAGCTAAATCTAACATCTAATAACGGCCAAGTAAGACAGAGGGGAGTCTGTTCCTACACAATCTCTCACTAGGCTACTAGCTCAAGTGCAGAGAGAAAGAATCCATCTCAGATCTATAACCAAGTTTGCCCTAGGGCTATAGTCTATCCACTCTAATGGTCACAGGCTATCCACAGAGGCTCCCTTACTCACAAATGCTGAGATAGAACATGAAAATTGCTATCTGCCACCACGGTCCCCAGGCTACAAAAGATCAAGCTTCCATTGGCCTTTCAATAAGCTCAAATCCTAAATGTATGCTATAGACTGAACATAACTATGGACAAATAGGAAAATAATAGATTGAGTAAGCATTCAAACATAAATTCCATTGATCTGATGTTACTAATAATGAAATTTCTTAAGGTAGCAGCCTTGTGCACAATAGCTCAACACTAAATTCTAATGTTTAAATGACCTATTATAAAACTTAAATAAAACTACACCTATATGCTTACCAAAGATTTAGCCAGAAAGTGCTAGGCTAAGAGAGAAGAAAAAATAGAAAAAGAGGTGATCAAACCCTAACCCTAACCCTAGTCTGCTTGAGCTCTCAACTGATAGAGGTTGAAGGAGAAAGTGAATGATGATTTTCTAAGTTACAAGCGCAACTTATATACTTAGTACTAATGCTGTGGCTGAGAGGAGAGTAAACCCTAATTTTTCAAGTCGATGTGGCACTATTATAACCCTTGGATGTCTTGGGATGCGTGCATCAGAATTCATGCCCCGGGGTGTGTGCCCTAGACCTGGGGAAATCCCCAAAAGGTCCTTGAGTGAAGATTGGGAAGTGGAGAGCCTGAGCTTCGCGAGGCTGGCTTCTGCATCTCACTTCTATCGAGTAGCTGTAGAGTGTTCGTGGGATAGTGTTTGGCATGGAGTATTGCTATCTCACGCAATAAAGCTTCGGGCAATCAGGCTCTCTGAGCAAAAGAAGAATAAGGAAAACTAAAATGCCACTTTTGTAGGGAGCACCGATGCATTTAGCATATGCATCAAGCCTTTTGAACCCCTAGGTGATCCCTAGTGGAGGAGTGGAGTCTCCTTAGGGTTTTCAGTGAAGGTACCCCCAAACTTCTCCAATAAAATCACTTAGTACTAGTGCACATGCTAAAACAGAGTTTAAGTGAAATAAAACATATTCAACACCATGTGCATTCAATTCTAGAGGACTTTCAGCAGAAAAAATCTTTAGTTTAAAACTTGAAATTCTGCTGTAATGCTTTCATCATTAATCAGTTCATGTCAAGGCATTGTTCCTGAAAATTAATGTAGAGTTCACCTTTAATTTAAGAATTCTGTTTTGACAATGCCCCAATCAATTTTTGATTTCAACAAGTCTTACCAGGGCTGTTCACTCATAGCACAAGTAGAAGGGTGCATCATTTCTCACAGCTCAAGAATAGTTACAGTCCTCAAATAAGATTGCAAGCATGAGCATAGACATTGCTCTAACTTCTAAAATTTTCTAACTCTTTTCACCATAGGTTAAACAGATCCTCATCTCCACATGACAGCTCAATCCATTTTAGGTCAGTAAGGTTTTTTTTTATTGGGTTGTAATGTGGCTTATGGGTGAAATTTGTAAAAGAATAAAAGGGGTAAAAAGGATTTAAATTGAGAAATCAGGAAGGTAAGGAGGTGATGCACCACCTTCTTCAGTTCAGCACAATTTCATCTACTTCTTGAATTTCCAGATTTGAAATGGCCAGTTTCTAATCATCTTTTCAATCTTTCGATGAGATGACTTCTCTTTCTCATTCTTTTACTTTGCTTTTCTGTTTTTCTTTTCTTTTTGTATGCTTTTACTTTAAAAAATAATAATAATAATTTTTTTTTATTTTTTTTATGGGCTAGAATGCCACAATACCACCAAATGTGCTTCCTTCTCTTTCAACCAAATTTTAAACCTTGCTCCTCTAGCCTCACTTCTCCTCCTTTTTCTTGATTTCTCAGATCGAGAGTGAACTGAAATAGGTCAAGGGGTTTTGGGTTCAAATATTCTGATATTTATCAAAGAAAAGCTGGGATTTTAAAGGCTCAAATGGTGTGTATCAAGGGTAGTTAAAAGGTGAGAAAATTTTAGGCTCAAACTGTCCAAGGGATGGCCTTACTTCATGTCCTCAATGTTATGAATGCTGTTAAGCTGTTTTAATTTGGATTTGTCTAACTTCTAGTGGGTAAAATTAGATCCAATCAGTCCATAGAGCAGAAAACATTGCCAAGACACTCTTCAAAGAAAATTTTTTCAGGCCCAAATCTCATTGGGTATGGCCTTCCATCAAATTTTTTGGGATGTATCCTTACAACTTTCTCTCATTTCAGGTTCACGAAACATCAATTTTTGAAAATTTTTGACATTTGCTTCATGAAAAATGTTAAAACTATAGCTCATTTCAGTTTTAAAAAGTTTTTTATTTCCCCTTTTTCCAAAAATCAGGTGGCAAATCACTTTATTTTCAAAAACTTTTTCAACATAGCTGCACTAGCATTAACTCATTTTGTTGGTACACCTGCCATACCCCCAAACCTAAATTAAACAATGTCCTCACTGTTCAGAGAGAAAGGTGTAGTGCAGCATGATAAAAATAGGAGTAAAATGCAGAAAAGGGTACATTAAGCAGGCAAGCAAAGAAAAGTAGTACATTATTCAAAAATTATGTAAGTAAAGGAAATAGAAGATTTATTATATAAAGCAATACATATATGCCAAAGAAGTAAACATGTGTACAATGACATAATGACAGAAGAAGTAAAAACTGAAAGAAAAGAAATCTAGACATAAGGTATCAAAATCCTTGAAGAGGAACTGCAAGCCAGAGGGGGGAAAAAGTTCTAAGGGAGAGGAGGCTGGGTAGGGGGTGAAGGGGGAGAGGATGCCGGTGGTTCTAGCTTTTGTTTTTTCTTCTTTCTCTTATTCTTTTTCTTCTCTTCCTTTGCCAAAATTCCTTGCACTTCTTTGTACTCGTCCCATTAAAAATTGTAAGGGATCAGGCTCG
Organism: Chloranthus sessilifolius; assembly: GCA_021018995.1. Classification (NCBI taxonomy): domain Eukaryota; kingdom Viridiplantae; phylum Streptophyta; class Magnoliopsida; order Chloranthales; family Chloranthaceae; genus Chloranthus; species Chloranthus sessilifolius. Next base: position 52,257,557 of record CM037598.1, read on the forward strand.
ACTCGTGGTGGCGGTGGTGGCCAGATGAGGTAGAATTTGGTCGGCAAATCTTTGGGTTTGTCGTCTGCCATGATTGGGATATGGAAGGACTGAAGAAGTCAGGAGGGAATGGATGGGAAAGGACTGGAAGAGGCTGATATTTAAAATGCATGGGCGGTGGAATATGAATTAGTATAATAAATCGTTCGCATTCTTCCAAGCTTAATTGCTGAAAATGAGGGTGGGAATAAATGGTAAGGTGGTTGCTGTATGGGGTGTTGTGTAGAAATGGAGCGCAGACCACATGTTGGGCTATTTTTAGCAATGGTGGTTAAGTCAAGGAAGTATGCACAATGAACGCTTAGACACCGACTTGTGGATAAGGATGAAAACGAACTCTGACAGGGTTGGTGATGCAGTTTTCGACGGGTTGGTGCAACCTGTCGAGAGGTTAAAAACTATTGAACCTCTCGAGAGGTTCACTCTATCCTGTCGATGGGGTTTGGCTCCTTAGCAGCGACAAATGGGGAAGAGAGAGCTAGGGTTCTGCAGAGAGTATTGAATGTAGCAGAAATGACCTAATGACAGGTATATAAAAGGTGAAAATCGATTTCGATAGGATGAGTTGAATGATTTCAATAGATCAAGGTATCCTATCGAACACAATAAAGAATACAACATGCAGATGAGATGCTTCAATAGGTTAAATCCTTCCTATCGATAGGTTCATGTGGTATGTGATTCATCCTTTCAATAGGTTCTTGATAAGTATCCAGAACCTATCGAAAACTTCTTTCTGTCCTTTTGAACATATCGAAGAGTTGTTTTCACCTATCGACAAGTCTCAAATGACCTATCGAAATCCTCAAATGACCTATCAAAAGGTCCCATATGCTCATAGAAACTGCATTTTCATGCAGTGCTCAGCCTCATCACTCAGCAAACTCTTTTGCTTTGCTTCCAATCAAATTTTCTTCGATTGTTGACAACTCCCATGGTCCTTGGACTGCTGATAAGATTGAAATGATGACTTAATGCTAGCATGGCAATTTTATTGTAAATGAACAAAACATCAAAACAGAAAGTAAGCACTTAAAACAAAACCAAAATATAGTATATATGATACACATTGAAATCATGTATAAATTGGAGGGTCTTGAAGATCAATGGTCTCCTCAAGCTCACAGATTTTTTTCAACACAAAGTTTTAACCTCTGTCCATTGACTTTCATGACCCTACCATCTTTAGAGTCCATGATTTCTATAGCTCCAGATGGGGAAACCTGTAAAATTGTGTAGGGCCCATCCCATATGGACTGTAATTTTTCTGAAAAGAATTTTAGTCTTGAATTGAACAACCATACCTTGTCACCTATTTTGAATTCTTTTCGCATCAAGTGCCTGTCATGAAAGGCTTTGATTTTTTCCTTGTAGATCCGGGCATTTGAATATGCTTCCAACCTTAACTCATCAAGCTCAGATAATTGCAATTTCCTGTTTACACCAGCATAAGTTAAGTCAGAATTTAATGTTTTAATGGCCCAATATGCTCTATGTTCTAACTCAACAGGCAAGTGACATGCCTTGCCATACACTAGCCTGAATGGGGACATGCCTATGGGGATCTTATCGGCAATCCTATATGCCCACAAGGCATATGGCAGTTTTATGGATCAATCTCTCCTACCAGTTCGCACAGTCTTCTCTAGGATGTGTTTGATTTCCCTGTTGGAAATCTCTACTTGCCCACTGGTTTGTGGGTGTAGGGGTAGCAACTTTGTGGGTCATAGAGTATTCTTCCAACAGTTTCTCAAAAGGTTTGTTGCAGAAGTGACTTTCTCTATCACTAATAAGAGCTTTGGGGGTGCCAAACCTAGAGAAGATGTTGTCCTTTAAGGACTTAATGGCAACCTTATGATCATTTTTTCTTATAGCTATGGCCTCTACCCATTTGGACATATAGTCCATAACTACAAGGATGAAATTATATCCATAGGAGGGGGGAAAAGGTCCCATAAAATCAATTCCCCATATGTCAAATAGTTCAACAACAAGCACAGGTTGCAAGGGCATGGAGTTTCTTTTTGTAATACTTCCCATTTGCTGGAATCTAGAACAAGCTTTGCAATGCTGAATGACATCCTTGAAAGGAGTGGGCCAATATAAACCACTTTGAAGCACCTTTACAGCAATCTTATTACCACTGAAATGACCCCCACAAGCCTGTTCATGACACATGGTTAGAATGATTTCAAACTTAATTTCAGGAACACATCTTCTTATCACATGGTGTGCATAATACTTAAAAAGGTAAGGATCCTCCCACAAGTAATATCAAATGTGTGAGAAGAACATATTCTTATCATCCTTACTCCAATGTGGGGGTATCCTTCCCACAGTAAGATAGTTTACTATGTTGGCAAACCAGGGCATACTTATCTCTACAGCAAAAAAGCTGCTCATCTGGGAAAGAATCATTGATGGGCAAACTCTCTATTTCAGTATTTGGGATCCATTATAGGTGGTCTGCAACCATATTTTCAACCCCTTCTAGTCTTTGATTTCCAAGTTGACTTCTTGCAGAAGAAAAATCCATCTAATTAGTCTAGCCTTGGCCTCCTTCTTAGACAAGAGGTATTTTAGGGTTGAATGGTCAGTAAACACAGTGATCTTGGATCCCAACACATATGATTTAAACTTTTTCAAAGCAAATACAATGGCTAGCAGCTCCTTTTCAGTTGTAGTGTAATTCAATTGAGCATCAACCATTGATTTACTAGCATATGCCACCACACATGGTGCTTTGTCTTTCCTTTGTCCCAGTACTGCACCAATGGCAAAGTCTGATGCATCACACATCAACTCAAATGACAGAGAGAAATCAGGACCTTGTAATATAGGAACAGTGGTCAAACAAGTCTTTAGAAGTTTAAAAGCAGCTAGGTATTCATCATTGAACATAAATGGAACCTCTTGGCACAACAAGTGGCAAAGAGGCTTGGAAATTTTGCTAAAGTCTTTGATGAACCTGTAGAAACCAGCATGGCCCAAGAATGACCTGACTTGTTTGAAAGTTTTGGGAGGGGGCAAATGTACTATTAAATCAATTTTAGCTTGATCAACCTCTATTCCTCTTTGGAAAATAACATGTCCTAGGACAATACCTTTGAATCACCATGAAATGACTCTTTTCCCAACTCAGAACCAGGCTGGTCTCCTCACACCTTTACAGCATAAGGCTGAGATGGTGTAGGCATTGGCTAAAATCATCCCCATAAATAGAGAAATCATCCATAAAATCTCTAGAAACTTGTCAATCATGTCAAAAAAGATAGCATACATGCATCTTTGAAAAGTGGCGGGTGCATTACATAGCCCAAATGGCATCCTTCTGTATACAAAGGTTCCAAATGGACAAGTGAATGCTATTTTTTCTTGATCTTGTGGGTAAACAGGAATCTGGTTGTATCCTGAATAACCATCAAGAAAATAGTAAAAAGCCTTACCTGCCAACTTATCTATGATCTGATCTATAAAAGGCAATGGGAAGTGATCTTTGCTAGTTTTTTCATTGAGCTTGCCATAGGCTATGCATACCCTCCAACCAGTGGTCTGTCTGGTTGGAATCAGCTCACCTGAGTCTACTTGAACTACTGTGATCCCAGATTTCTTGGGCACCACCTGGGTTGGTGCCACTCATTGAGAATCTGAGATAGGATAAATGACCCTAACATCAAGAAGTTTGACTACTTCCTTCATAACAACTTCCTGCATGTGTGGGTTGAGCTTCCTTTGCATCTCTCTACAAGGTTTAGAGCCCTCTTCAAGATAAATTTTATGCATGCACACAGCTGGATTTATCCCCTCCAAATCTACAATAGTCCACCCATTACTCTCTTATGCCTTTTTAGCACACAAAGCAATTCTTCTTCCTGCTCAAGAGTGAGGGAAGAAGAGATTATCACTGGTAGTTTATGATTGGCTCCTAAAAAAGTATATTTTAAAAATTTTGGGAGTTGCTTTTAACTCCACATCTAGGGGATTGATGAGCGAAGGCAATAGGGGTGCCTTAGAAGGTGGTGGAAGAGGTAATAAAGCAGGAGTCCATGGGTGATGCTTTGTTGGTCCTGCTTCAGAATTTACACTTTCCACTTGCTCAAGCTCAGATGTGGAAGCTTTCTCTTCCACTGTTTTATTTCATACTTCTTCAAAAACATTAAAGAAATCATTACCATGCAACAGCTGAGGCAGAGTTTCTTGCACAAACTCATCTAGCACTTCAATGGAAAAACAATCCTCATTGTCTAAGTGGGGCTGATGGGCTGCATTGTACACGTTCAACTTGACTTTCATATTACCAAAAGATACCTCCATGACCCCTGATCTACATTGTATACAAGCATTTGCAGTGTTCAAAAAGGGCCTGCCTAAGATCACAGGGATAGAAGTAGTACACTTGCTCGGCTCCATATCTAGCACCAAGAAATCAGTAGGATAAAAGAATTTGTCAACCCTAACCAAGACATCTTCAATGATCCCCACAGGCTTCCTTTCAGATATGTCAGCTAGTTATAAGACCACATGTGTGGGCTTCAACTCTCCTAAGCCCAGCTTCTCATATACTGAATATGGAAGCAAATTCACACTAACTCCTAGATCTAACAAGGCTTTTTCAATGGTATGATCCCCAATGATGCAGGGGATAGTGGGGACTCTAGGATCTTGGAGTTTTGTTGGAGTTGCAATATTCAGTATTTATTTCACTTTTTCTGCTGGAAAGACTTTCTTGGACAGATATATCCTTGATTGTCTTTTGTGGGTGCAAAGGTCTTTTAAAAACTTGACATAGGCTGAGACCTGCTTGATTGCATCAACCAGAGGTAGATTGATCTTCACTTGCTTAAAAGTTTTCATCATTTCCTTTATTTTGGCATGCCCTTTATCAAAAGGGGAAGGAGCTTGCATTGCCTTAGGAAATGGCAAATGTGGGACTGCTCCCCCATTTGCAGCTTTAGCCAACTCATCATTTCTTTTTTTAGTTTTATTATTTTCTTGAGGATCACCATTATCCTTCTTATTCAACATGGGTTGCTCCTGTTGTACCTTCTCTTTTTCTTTTTCTGAATTTTTAAAGGCCCATAGCCTACTTGATTGTCCACCAAGCTTCCACTTCTTAATGTGGTAACAGATTTGGCTTCCTCATGGGAAGAAGAAACCTCACCTACCACATATTGTCTCCTTGGGTTATCCATGGGTTGGCTAGGTAGCCTCCCTTCCTCTCTCTTGGTCAAAGCATTAGACAGCTGACCAAGATGGTCTTCTATCTTTTTAATGCTTTGGTTATGAGAGTGCATAGTTTGAGATAAGGGTCCTAAGTTCTGTAATGAAGCCAAAACTTGTTCCTCAAAAGAAAGTGATCTAGCAGTGGGAGGGGGCGCAGCTTGCTGCACAGGCTGAGCCACAGGCTGAGTCATGGGTTGTTGATAGTGGGGCCTTGGAAAGTAATTCTGGTGGTAGGGCTGAGCATTTTTATAAGGCATGGGCTGCTGTGGCTGCTGCTGTGGTTGCTGCTGCTTGTTTGGAAAAGTATCTTGTCTCCACCTCAAGTTGGGGTGGTTTCTCCATTGGTAACCAGCAGTAGGCTGTTTCCCAAAAGACTGAGTGGCAGCCACATGTTCCATCACTAAATCTAGAAATTGAACAACTAAGGGGCATTCCTCAAGGAAGTGAGTGGGGGACTGGCATATAACACATGCCTCCTCCACTTTAGCTGCCATGGGTGACTGCATTGCTCCCATGAGCTTATCAAACTTCTGGGTCAAACTGTCCACTTTCCTTTCCAAATCATTGTGCCCACTCACCTCATACATCTTTCCTCTTGTGGTATTTTCTTTCACAATTCTAGGGATGTCCAAGTCCCTGGATAATGTCTCTCTCTGCATGGAGTTCTCACTGATGATGTCGAACAACTCTCAAGCCTCCTCAGCAGTTTTGTAGAGGTAAGTACCATCACAAGAGGCATCTACCATATCTCTGCTTTTAGAATCAATTCCCTGCTATAAATTTTGAACAAGCTGCCATTCAGGGATTTAATGATGGGGGCATTTCTTCAGGAGTTCTTTGAATCTCTCTCATGCTTGGTGAAAATCCTCAGTTGGGTCTTGAGAAAATGAGATAATGCCCTTCCTCAACTAGCTTGTCTTGGACGTAGGGAAAAACTTGGCCAAAAACTGACATTGAAGATCACTCTAGGACTGAATTCTATTTGGTGGGAGCATTGACAACAAAGTCCTGGCTCTATCCTTTAATGAAAAAGGAAAGAGTCTCAGCTTTGTTGCTTCCTCCCCCAAACCTGCTATATTGAATGTAGTGCACAGTCCTAGAAATTCATTAATGTGCTTATATGGGTCTTCTTTGGTCAGGCCATGGAATGAGGGTAGCAGTTAAATTATGGAGGACTTGATCTCATAGTTCCCTTGAACAGCAGGGAATTGAATGCAGAAGGGAGAATTGTAAACCCCTAGTGCATTGAATTCCTTCAAGGTTCTAGGTTGCTCACCCATTTCAGCAAATTCAGATGCAGCAGATGTGGGTAAGATTTGTTTAGACCTAAGAATTCTTTCAACCTCTGGATTAATGGAACAATCTGAGGGTTGAGAGTTCTCCTTCCAAACATACACCACTCACAATCTTAATACACACACAATGCAGAGCAAATTTAACACAACAATCAGGAACAAGCACAATTAATAAATAAATCTACAAATCCATAGATCAAAAAAATAAAAGGAGTAGAGGGATGCAAACTTTAGCACAATGCTCCTCCATAGACATAGCTTCCAATTTGTTAAAAACAACAGAAACTATTCCAAAACAGCAAAAACTTTCAAAAGCAGTTAATGAAAAACTAAACAGTCTATTAGAGATGTATAATCTATACTAAAACAAATTTAGATCTTCCAATTTTAAGCACACAGATCCCCGGCAGCGGCGCCAAAAACTTGTTGGCCACTTATCTTGTGTTTAAAAAGGGGTTTAAAATCACACAATTAAAGGCTCTATTGGTTGCACACACCAAGGCAAGCATACATACAGACTTGTAAGTATTCAGGGCCTATTGTAGCAAGTTTTAAAGGGTAAGTATCCACAGGGAAATGTGAGCTAAAACTTAAGTAAATCTCCAGATCTAAGGCAGATCTGGCACCCTGCCTAATACTAAAATAGCAAAAGAGAGAGGAGAGGTTTAAAGGGGTTGTCACTTTAATCTAAACTACAAAAACATAATTAAATGTAGAAAATGAATTGAGAATAAATCCAGAGTTCAGATCTTACAAGTGAGGGGAATTTTTGGTGAAATTAAAAATAGAAAATGGAGAGAAACAGCTTGGAGTTTGGTCTTGCTGCAATTGGATTGAGCTGACAATTCACAAAGAATTCAGAATGCATCAATCCCTTATCTGGCTATAAGCACAGCTGCAGGGTAAAAGGATTTGATCTAAGCCAGAGATTTGAATTAATCTTAAGGCTATGATCTGTCCACTTCAATAGTCACAAATTATCCAATAGATTCACTCCATTCTCCAGCTTCCATCAGAACAGTATAATCACTACAATTCTTTTAACCGCCAGCAATCGACAACATCAGATCTAGGGAGATCAAATAGTTTTCAAGAGATCTACTAGTTAAGTGGGTGAGCTATTCCCATCTACACAAATCTGATCGAGCACCAAATGAAACCAAATAAAATATGGATCTAATTATAATAATTAAACCAACATTACATTGAAAAAAAATCTCTATACAATGAAATGCTCTCAGATTTGTAGTCTGTGCATCATCTGACCCTTAATAACATTCTCAACTCTCTCCAATTACAGATCCAACCTCACTCCTTGCTGCTGCAAAGAAATTAGCCAACCATGGTTGGGCTAAAAGGAAGAATAGAGAATTTCGATGCAAGCTCTGATCTCTAGAATTGATCCCCCTTTTTCTGATGGCTTCCCTTCCTTTTATAGCTTTCCTCCTCCACCTCAAATCCATTTTTCTCGCCAATTACAACTTTCAGAATAATTCTGTTATTCCCTCTTTTATTCCCCTTCTAGACTCTTTCAGTTAGTTAGAGTTAGGGGAGAGCACGTGGGCCGGTTAGGGTTTACCAGGGCACTTCTAGAGACTTCGTGTCGGTCACTAGAGTGCCTCGAATTGTGTGTAGCAGGTCACCAACTTGCAGTGTGTGCACAAAAAATTTTCTGAGAAGTCCTTAAATCCATTTTGATAGGTTCCTGAGGCTTTCGACAAGTTCCAAACAAGCCTTCTATTCCTTTCACTAGGATTCATGATCCTTTCGATAGGTTCCGATAGGTTGGGCTGAGAATAAAGCTCTAGCATTCGCAACCTTCATTTGGTGTGTTTGACAGGTTGGGGGCTCCTTTCGATAGGTTGATCTCTGCACACTACATTTCGATAGGTTTGCTTCTAGCTCCTATCGATAGGTTCTCAACTTTTTGATAGGTTTTCGATAGGTGTCCTTAGCGCGATAGGTTTTAGAATCCTATCGACAGGTTCTCTTCAAGCTTAGGCAACCTGTTAATAGGATGCTCCCTTTTTTTTTTCGACTGAGCGATAGGTTTCAGGATCCTATCGAATTCTCCCATCCTCATGACTTCTTCTTTCTCTCAGCCTTCAGATCCTATCGATAGGTTCCAGTAACCTCTCGATAGGTTATTTTCAGCGTATTTTCACTCCAACACTGCTTTGCTATTGCTGCATGCTCTAAGTGGGCCACTGTTGGGTCTGAACTGCATTGAGAGATGAATTTTTACACTATGACTACTTTTTACTGTTATCTACAAGACATACTCAACAAGCATTTATTAGTCCACTCATAGGTCTATCAAAGCTCATGTTAAGGGGTGAAAAGTGGTACTTTTCAGAGATTAACAGCAGCTGCTTCAGCTTTGAATGCGCTCGTGTAGAAGGATTTTTAGTGCTTTGATTGCTCACACTAAAGAGCTTCAAAAACTTCATTCACAAGGTACTCGCGCAGATGCTTCTGCATCTCGCTTGATTCAGAGTCAAGCTTTTAGGCGTGAGAGAGCTGCATGAGAGAACTTTTGGGCATCTCTCTCTTCCAGAGCCATGTGGGAACTTCGTGAGGTCTTTGCTGTTGTTTGCGCCTGTTGGTCTCGCGGGGTAGTGCGCGTGGCTGCTTTAAGGTATGATCCTCGCGAGAACTTTGCGAACTATATTTCTGGAGGCTTAGTGCATGAGAGCTCCGTGAGTTTCTTCACTTGATGATTTCTGCGGAAGTGCGCGACTGCTACATGAGATGCTACTTTATGATAACCTCTTCATTGAGCTGCACGGCTTCTTTGTGAGCTCTATTATGTTGCATGTCTTAGCTGCGTGAGGGAGCTCTGCCAGTGACATTCAACAGCACGAAGCTGCACCTCAGCTGTGCGAGATAGGTCCTTGGCTCCTCTGCTGCTATGCACATGCCTCTGTTGCAGCTTCCTCCACTCTCACCTATATTTCTTTCATCTATTGGACTTCCTTGGTCTAGTATGACATGTAAAATAGTCACTATGGTGTGTACCACCATAGTGTTCTATCACTTTCTGGTTCAGCTGTTATCTTTTGCTTGCATTCTCTCTCTTCTTGGCACTAAAAGCACAGACTTTGTGTTAAGCTACACAATTTATTCCTAACTACAAAACAAGCTAAAAGAAGAGTTATTAGTCAGCTTCAAGGTCCAACAAAGGCTAGATTAATAGGTGAAAAGTGGTACTTTTCAGTAATTAACAAAGACATCTGGATATTCACAAGCAACCGTGACAAGAGCGATGTCCTTCTTCTCCTCCTTATGATCTTACAAGTAAGCAAGATATCCGCAGCAACCGCTCCTCATCATATGTTCTACTCGGATAGCTGAAATGAATGGTGCAATGCTAGATTTGACTCCACAAAATCAGGAGGATTTTCTCTTTAGAGGTTGGAAAGTCACAAGCTTTCGAAGTAAGTCCACGCTCACATGATATGCTGATAACCAATTTATTTCAAGGATTATATCCTTCCATGCTCAATATAATCATATTGGCTATTGTCTCGTGATCTTTAATTATCATGATAACTGATTGACACATTGTATCTGTGCTCACCGAGCTTCCCGTAGGAACTGATACTGCCAATATGAAATCAAGGGGCTTGGGATGATGCCCTACTTTTCAGAAAATAGAAGAGTGACAAAAGAGTGAGTAGACTCGGGGTCTATCAATACTCGTGCTTCTGTTTTACTCACGTCACCCTCATGACGCATGACAAGGTTACCTTTAATTAATGCAATAGTCTTAATTAATTATATGAAATGAATGTGGTTTTCATGTATGTCTTATTGAAGAATTTATAACTTAAATCAATATAAACTAATGCTAGAATTAATTGGAATTAGCATCTGAACTTTAATGATACCTTGAATCACGTCATTCGACGTTTGGGCATCCAACGCAATCACGATGTATGCTCGACCTTGAATAGTAGGTCGAGAAGATTTCTTTGTAGAAGCCGAAGTGGTCCTTCCCTTGTCCTCCTCAGGACAATCCTTGACCATATGTCTGATCTTCCCACACCGAAAGCACGCTCCCGTGTTTCTTCTGCAGTCCTCAGTCTTGTGTGGTTTCCCACACCTTGTACATGAAGGGGCTGGAGTGAAAGATGAGGCACGCGAGGATCCTTGAGCTACAGAAGCCCCACTCGCAGTAGAACCTAATGGTCGAAGGATTGCATAGGTGAAGACACTGCTGGTCTCTGATACGATGTCAACCTAGAAGAAGCTACAGGTCTCGAGTACACCGGTTGACTAGGATATCTCGGCGGCCTTGTGAACTTGGGTCTCTTTGTTGCATGATCATAGGCACTTGTCTGACTCTGATCCGCTCTCTCCTTATTCTGCTGATCCCTCCGCTTTTACATCCTGTCGAATGTCCTCTTCAACTATGAGGGCTTTACTAATCACCCTTGCATAGGTCTCAAGCTCAAAAGCTGAGATCCTCTCCATAATGTTTGTCCTTAAGCCCATCAGAAATTTTCTGGCCCTCATCGAATCTGTGGCCACATGCTAAGGTGCGAATCGAGACAGTCTATCAAACTCAACCTCATATTCTCACACTGTTATCTTGTTTTGCTCTAGCTTTATAAATTAGACTTCCCACTGGTGCCATACAATCCTGGGAAAATATTTTTCATTGAATGTCTCTACGAATTTTGCCCAGGTCTATGGTACATTGGGGTTTTCTAGCTCTCTAATCCTGGATACTGACTTCTACCAGGGGTCAGCCTCCCCATCTAACTTGAAGGTTGCCCAGCGCACCTTCTAGATGTCGAAGCATTATAACACCTTGAAAATCTTCTCCATTTCGTTCAACCAATCCTCTGCCAATATCGGATCAATCTGGCTCGAAAAATTAGGAGGAGACATCCTCCTAAACTCTGCAAACCTGAAGGGTTAATGCCTGGCCGCCAATAACTCTGCTTGCTGAGCCATCGCAGTAGTCTGCTGAGCCATCGAAGCCGTCTGCTGAGCCATGTTGTTGGCCAAAGGCTCCAACACTTGGTCAACATTCCCTGCTCCAGTTCTTCCCCTAATAGGAATATTATTCAGGGGAGTAGTGATCCCTATTCCTTGAGATGTATCGACACCCTCAGGAACATCTTACAACGAAACCGTCCTACCTCTTCCTCTGCCTCTGAACGGTGAGGCCTACTGATCTATCATTGTTAAACAATAATAACATTAGATCAGTATTGATTATAAATACAATACTGATCTAAATGATCTAAACAACAACAATAACATTAGATCATGATAAATCAATAAGTCACACAGAACACTCAAATATTAGAGTACAAAGGAGCTCCATTTCTAAGATCAAAATAAAAGAGATATAAATTGAAAGTCTAAACAATGATAAGCAAAGGAGATATCAATATAAAACATATCTAAAAAAGGAACTAAGAAGAACCACCGATGTTGACCAAATCCAACACCCAGACAATGGTTCCCAATAGTAGTTCCTCAAAATGATATAAGGAATTGCAAAATATGGCCTCGGGCCCATAATTCAAACAGTATCCAACTCAAAATCAAAAAAAGAATATACCCAGAAAAACAAGTCTAAACCAAAGGAAAGAACTCGTCAGGATGGATGTCTGGCTCCTCCTCTGGCTTGTAATCCAGACCACTCTCGTAACCCTGAGCTTGAGTCTCTATACCTTCGGGGGTGAGCTATCATCGAAGCTCAGTAGAAGAAACTCATTTATTCACATTTTGTCATAATTAAGGGTTTTCAAAGACTAAAATCAGATCAGATATGATTTTCAAAACATGTTCACATTTACTAAGTTCCAATTCTAAATGATCAAAAGCATAATGATGAATGGTAAATCAAATAGATCTCATGCTCATAAGGTTTCAGATTTTGATTCATGCATGCTCTTTATTACTTGACTTAAATCTTAACTTAAAATTCTTCTCACGTTATTATATCATGAGAGCAGGAATAAAATCGATGGAAACCCTTAACTAACCATCGTCGTTCAATGAACCCTTTTTCAGGTAAAAATGCAACAAGTCCCTGCATTATGAGGGTAACTTGTGCCATATAGATACTCAAGCAAATAGGTTCAAATTCAAACTCACGGATATCCCGCCATGTTGATCACGGATATCCCACCGTGTCAGTTGGAATTCGTTCACGAGAACCATAAATCAAATGAAGATTCTAAGACATATTTGTAATGTATTTTAATACATTTTCAGATTCAAGAATCATAGTTTCAGGATTCATATATATTTCCAAGATATAATCAGGATTCAGGTTTTCAGAGTTTATGTTTATCAGATTCATAACAGATGCAAATCATATTCGAAACTTACATCAAAGAAAACATATTCATATTTTTAGATAAGAATGTAATAATTACAAGTTTCCCCTACCTTAGACATGGATTCGGTCAAGGCTTAACCCGAAAGTCCTCACCAAATGCTTTCTCACACTTAACCAATATTTTATTAACACCACAAAATGTGTTAATAGTGCCTAAACTACCACAGGAGAGTTCCCCATAATTTTTCCAAAGAAAAATTTAGAAAGCTAGAATAGAGCAAAATCGAACTTCGATTTTCAAAATCGATTTTGAATTGAACCGATTTTCAAATCGATTTATGCTCGATTTCCTAAATCGAACCTAATGTACGAGCCAAAATCGAACTTCGATTCCATTTTTTGAATGTTCAATTTTGATTGTGAACTTTGAATTTGGATTCGAATGTTTGAATTCTTCAGAAATATGTTGTTTCTCATTTTTTTCTTCTTGGCCTGATTTAATCTGACTCTAAATTACTTTCGATTCTAAATTCACATACATAATCTAGCTTAGTTTAAATAAAATAATTCACAAGGTGGAGTTTAGAGCCTACCTCTCACGTTAACTCCCACGGCTTCCAATGATCCACTTCTCAAGCACTGGATCAATTCTTATGAAGCCTCAAGCCGACAGATCTCCAACTATGCTCCACATTAGCACGTACAGATCCTCCCTTCTCAAGCACGTGGATTCACAGATCACGGATCCCTCAAGAATGGTTCATACTAAATTAGACAACTCTTCTTGCATCTCATCAATTTAGGCTTCTCTATGATAATGATTGTGAGGTGATAAAAAATTTAAGCAATCAATGCGGGGAAGGATTTGAAGTTAGCAAAAGCTTATGGTTCGGATCTTACGAGAGGAAGAGAAGTGAAAACTTCCCTTTCACTCTTCTCTCTTTATAACCAAATTTAGCAACCAAAATATCTTGATATTTTCCCCAAAATATCAAGATATTTACTTTACAAATTCTATCAACTTGTTTTACGTCCGACTAGGGTGTTGAGCACGCACACATAGCTCGGCATATGAATTTCTAACCAATGGCCCGAAAGACCTTCTAAGTAAACTTTTTCACAAAATAAATCTTTTTAATTAATTATTCCTAAAACCTATGAGGTCAACGTATGTCTTTTCGGCACGTATTTTGAGGTGACCGGATTCAGTTTCATAAATTTTTTGGGATATTACAATAATATACGTAGCGATGTATATTACCGAGAAAGAGATTGTTCAAATCAATGAACAAGTGTAGTTTAAGTATAAAGGGGCAAACTAAATGCATATTTGTGGCTGGTAGCAATTGAGAGCGCCCATTTAATGATGTCCGATCGACATTGTGGTAGGCACTAACGGCCCAGCTGTTTACTAAAAATGCTCATTTAATAATGTCCAGTGCTATGGTTGTTGTTAGCGGGCGCTTTCATTAAGTGAGGGCTTTTAGTAATTAGGTGGGCGAAAACAGTGGTACCTTGTTTATTGCAACTACATTATGCTTTCATTAAGTGAGTGCTTTTAGTAATTTGGTGGCCGCAAACAATGGTATCCTATGGTTCATTGCAACTACATTGCTCACGTAACTCGTACCTCACTTAACCAATGAATTACATTTAGAATATTGTTAGTGTACTCAATGTTCCCATGTCTTAAGAAAGTTACTTCTAAGCCTTAAGTGCTTTTTGTTATAGACTTTGTCTTTGATGGGTGGTCTACCAAACATGAGCAGTAAATTGGTTCGCGCGGGGGTGCAAAATTATGATTTGCACAGACTTCCAATGCATGAAAGTCCGTGGGCATGATGGGTGGACCCCCCAATCTAGACAAACCCTTTTTTATGAGGATCAAACTCTCATGACTGTCATTTAAACACCAAGCTGGCGTATAAAAAATCATATATACATCATTAATGATTTGAAATGTTGGTAGTTCATACCGTCAAAGTGAGATATCATATCTTGGAAGGTAGTGTGCCTAAAAATACTCATTAAGAAATTTTAACTATTGGATGCACTCTAATACTAGCCGTTACTCTTACCTTTTAATGGGCTGCGACTTTGGACAATTTAGATTGTTCATAGATGCATGCCAGTGGCATAATAGTATACCACACTCTCATCAGAAGCCTTAAATCATGGTATAAAATCATTTAAACACTAGTTTGTTGTTTAAATATTGGTAAGGAGCCATTATCCCATTCCTTGGTAAAGCCATCATTAATAATTTGCTAATATCGCAATCAGATAATGAGTAAGAGGAACGACAAATTAAGTGTCTCTCTATTGTTGGTTAAGTAGTGTGAATCAATTGTGACATAAGCTATCAAAATTTAATTGGAAGTAGCATAGAGTTAGGGTTAACTATGCAATACCATAAGTAGTATTATAAAACTAAGGTGTTTCAGCGGCACTCGTTGTTAAGGCAGTTTTTAGTAGCGACAGTACTAATAGCGGCAGTTTTTGATAGCAACAGGACTAATGGACTTATTTTTGTAGCGGTGTTTCAGCGGCACTTGCTGTTAAGGTAGTTTTTAGTAGCGACAATACTAATAGCGGCAGTTTTTGATAGCAACAGGACTAATGGTCTTATTTTTGTAGCGGTGTTTCAGCGGCACTTGCTGTTAAGGCAGTTTTTAGTAGTGACAGTACTATGTAATACCATAAGTAGCACTACAAGTAAGGTGTTTCAGCAGCACTTGTTGTTAAGGCAGTTTTTAATAAATCTGCCGTTAATAGTCTTATTTTTTATAGTGTAGGTAGAAATGTAAGGTAGGTAATAGCCATAGAGGACAATGCAAACGTCCATGAGAAGGTAGATTTTTTCACAGTTTGTAAGGCATAACATATGTATATTTATATACATTTGTTTTTCATCGAATGCCTAAAAAATGGTCCTACGTTGACCTCATCCAATCGATTTTTCCTATCCGTATGATGCCCATTACACAGCTCTACTGAGCCGCTCCTCACATGGTCGTTGGTGTAACATTCTCATCTCTCAACTACATTCAATATCTCCAATTATATTTCTGTGCATTCATGATCAAGATGTCAATCAAACCTCCTTCTATTGGAAGATGCATAATATTTTTCCTAGGCTACAGGAATATATATATATATATATATATATATATATATATATACTTATTATTACAAACTCAAAGTTGCTATTCACCTTCTTTGGTCGGGTTTTACTAGCTTCCTTCGTTCACTAGCATCGGATATTTTTATCGACGCACTACGTGAAAAAGCCAAAAAAATCACTGCCTTAAATAGTGGTTTTTTTATGCACATTTAAAAAAAAAAATGCGATTTAAAAAAAATAAAATTATGTCGACGATTTTTTATATAATTTTTTTTATGCTTTTTTTAATATGAAATTTTTTTTTGCTTTTTTTAATACAATATTTTTCATGTTTTTTTTTAATGCAATTTTTTTAATGCTTTTAAAAAAATTATATAAAGAAAAAAGCTATTAATCTCATATTTAAACACATCCATTCAACTCTAATGCAAATCATTCAATGTCATTAATAAAAAAAAAGATGCCCAATTCTTTTATTCAAACAAAAGGTTGCATCTAAAATTATGATCCAACCTTTCAATTCAGCCAAACATTTTAAACTCAACATGCCCAATCCTTTTATTCAAATAAAAAGAAGAAGAAAAAAATATGAGTTAACAATCTAAGGACCCCATGGCCCATTTTCAAAATAAAAGAAAAAAAATAAAATTTGCTTTGCCTCTCCTGCCAATTGTCCCCGTCTCCTAATGATCCGTTTGAAGTGAGCTTCAAATCGGAAAGCTTCGCCTGAAATGAAAAGGAGAACATTATTAAACTAAGATAGTGATAGCTTCCATCTAAGGAGTCCTCATCTAATAGGCCGGTTGAAAATAGCAACATGTTATATAAATAGGTTATATTCAAATTAGCTCAAACCCGACCCGAACCAAACTTTGTACCTGTTTCCTACACAATATATAGGTATATCATTTTTTTAACAGATCCAGGTCAGGTCCAAAAGTGGATAACAGGTCGGGGTCCAAAACTGAAAATGCAATTAAACCTATGAATAAAAAATGAGTGCAGAAAAAGTACATGATCCTGATAAATACATCTTATAAAACATATTGACTTACAGAAATTACTCAAAATTTCAATTTTACAGTAATGATAAGTATAAAAAGAAATACAAATTTATATAAATATAAATACCAACAGAAAGCATAAATATAAAAATAAATATAAATTTTATCATCATACCTATGGTGTACAAATGTGCTCGGCCCTACCATTTATCACATGCTCCCCCAAACATGCCAATCCTTTAAGAAAGCAATAGAGTATCCTTGTCTATCCTTGCATTTAAAGGAATTGGTGTGAATATGCATTGCAAAGTTTGCTTGTATAGGCAACAACACAAAATTGTTCAAAAATTATCAGCAAAAAGAACAAGACCATCTGTGGATACTCTTGCCAAGTCTATTGAAATCATGTTAAAGGAGCTGGAACTGCAAATGCAAAAATTCGAAACCTTAGATTTATGTGTATAGCAGCAGCTGTGTATAATATGCATCATTCCATTGTGTCAAATCTGCATAGGAGACTGCTAAATAACATTTTTCAAAAAATGTTGGGATCTCAGAGATCCCAACATGAGGTATTCACCAATCATTCACCTGATTTTATAAAAAAAAAACTAACACCACATATACATATGAAATCCAAATCGAATCTATTAAAATCTGCATGCATACATAGATCCTAGTATATTTTACATAACAAAACATCAATCTGCATGCATACATAAATCTGATATGCATTAATAAGCATATCCGAATCATCTATATAATGTGGTTGATAGACCCATTTGATATGTGAAAACATACACTGGTGAACAAGGATCCAATGGTAAGTTGGGATTGAACTTGTGACCTCAGACAAATAATTTTTACATTAATTTCTCCGCTTCGCTCACCATCTTTCGAGCCATAACTCTTGAGCGCGAAATTTTTTGCAAAGGCATGACGAAAAAAATATTTCAAAATATTAATGAATTATCCGTGCTCCATCTATCCAAGGGTTGTAAAACTACCAAAAATTGATGCTTGTTAGAGGGTATCTAACCATCTGATCAAACCGCATTTTGTGCGTCAATGTGCAGGTTTCTAAAAAAAGGTTTCTAAATTTTTTTTTTTCATGATTCTATATATAAGTAGTTTAATACTTTTAAAAAAGGTTTATAAATCTTTTCCTATAAAAATATTGTATATATAAGGGTAGGTTATGGGCCCTGGTTGCATCTTCCTAGAAAAGTCTCGACTCAAACTTAAAATCCCAGGGAGTCAAGTTATTTGGCTGAATTACTTGATGACTCATCGAGTTTTAGAACTATGGTATATAAAGATAGAATTCAGTTTAAAAACTCTGCCAAATACTGAGTTTAATATATCTTCTTCCAAAATTAGAATGGTCAGCTACAAATTAGAAAAGCTCATCCAGTCTATTTAGCTATCTGCATAACAGATTCCCGAGTAGAGCTTGAATTTGAAACTACAATTTGAAGTACTTGAAAGCTACAATAATTGATTTATATACAAAAATGATGGAATGAGAAGCACATCATCCACTTTCAGGTAATTGTGCATTGGGAAGACAATGAGCTAGACTATTAGAAAGAATTATAACATGTTTGCCTAAGAAAGCACGGAACTGATAAAAACTTCAGGTATTACCATGTTTATATAGTTCATTTGACTGATGATACAAGTAGCTACGAGCCTACGACGATGGTAAAAGCCCAAGTTTGAGGATATATTAACTGATTCATTCCTGAAAGTGTCAACTTCAAAGCAATTGAAAGTGCTTTGACACTCATAACCTGTCAGACATAATCATATTATGATTTATAGAAGTAACTGCAAAGCATTTAGAGGGAAAAAACTAGGGCAGTCAATGGGCTTGGTCGGCCCGTTACCTGACCCAGTTTATTGAACCAGGTCGAGCACATAAAGGTGACCCGTCGGGTGGGGTGGGATCAGGCAGCTCGGGTAAGAATATAAATATATATATACATACATGTCATACATAGTGGCAAAATAAGTCATCAATTAAAATGCCGAAGTGGCAGGAGAAAATTGAGAATTTATGAGGGATGAATGTGAATATGCTATTTACCTGACCATAGAAGGCTCTTCACCAACTAATCAGGATCGCTCAACAAGTTGATTTGGGTTATCCAAAGCATGGCCTGCAAATAGACATCTTGGATTAATGGCCATGTGTGCCAAACTGTTACATTCACAATATAATGACCCATGTAGTACAGTTGCTGCACAAGTCGTCCACTTAATACCAATTATTTATAAACAATCCCAAAATAGGATAATAAATAAGCAAAGATACACCAACAGATGTCACACACACACAAGACACAACATCCAAAATATAATAACAAGACTTGCAAATTGAAGAATCCAAAAAGTTGTAATTGAAGGGCCCCCAATATCAACAAATACAAAATATATTATAGGAAGACAAAACAATAAGAAAAAATAAAACAGTTGAAAGCAATGAATAACCGGTTAAGAAGCTAAAAATGATCATTGCAAGATTAAAAACAAAAACACTAGGTTCAACAAAAGCTTCTTCAAATAAAAAAAATTACTAAACATAAACAAAACAAATGTACAGTAGAATGCTACACTTTGATTGAGTTACTAAACTAAGAGATCCAGACATTAAGAGTCCAAAGTGTACTAGTGCATAAGGATCTGAAACAACAATGTCAATGGGCTTGAGTTTGGCCTGGAGAGTCCTTTTAAACTTGTGCTGGACTCGGGCTCATCGACACTCGGAATCCGAAACAGTAGCGTAAAGCAGGCATCAAATTCTAGTTAATGGCACTGCTAGAATCCTATTGTCTTTTTCAATCTTCAAAATCAATAAATAAATGAAAGAAAAATATCAATCACTTATTCTACCAAGATTAGATGGTGTGTGCTATCAAAAATGCCTAGTGCTCCCATTAGCTTTGCGGGAATGCCTCACAAACATTAAAGAGGCTACCATGGTTCTCAGATATAACAGTTCAATTGTTTTATCATGGTTCACAGTTTAAATGCGGTGGAGTCAAGCTCAGTGACCCTTATAGTAAGCTCGACCTCGACCTCTCCTACAAAAATTGCACATATTAGACCACCCTAACCATAACCATTCAGTTTGTCAATAGTTGCAATTTATTTCTTCTTATTAAAATATAGAGGCTTTCAAACACTAGGTATTTAAGTTAATTTTCCAAGCAGTATGTATTGACGTAAAGAAAATAGAAAAAGATAGAGTACAATTTTAAGAATGTATACCTTCCGATAATCAAGTATTCCTTCAAAAGGAAGCTCTAGTTCATCACTAACAATAACAGGGATACAACCACTGATGATGGCATCGAAAAGTCTAGCAGATGATGCAGTGTCTCCAACTGGGTTTAGGCAAAAGATAGACCTGATGTCCAAAGGAGCAACTCCACTATATCAATAAATTACTTCCAAAAAAATCAACAGAGAAAAATAAAACAATATCAACCACATTTACTTGCGCATGGCAATCTGAGCTGCCTCTTTTCCACTCTCTCCTGCAGTACCTTCTTCTACAACGACACGCTCCGCACCCTGCAGTTCTCCCACAAGTTTGGCAAGAATTTTTCCTCCACAGACAATAATGGCGAAAGTGAGCAGCTAACCAAAATCTTGTAGGATGAACAAAAGTTAATTAACAATTGGAGATCACCGAGAAGGCTACAGGACACTTCCCCAACTGTCCTTGAGAAGTGTCAAACATAGTATATATTACACAATGTTCATCTTTGGAAAAAATGGTAAAAGGACTTGACCAAAGTTGGCTAGTTGTTCTTTCACATAAGCGTTTGACGTTTTCTTTTCTCTCAATGAATTCACATATGTTTCAAGTTTCAACTTCCAAAAATAACTTTCCACATCTGCGCCCTATAGGGAGCCAGGGTCCAATTAACTCCTTCAAATCATCATTCATATGTGCCAAATCATGTACTGAAGCAAAAAATGACTTTCTATATCAAATTTCTGGGTTGCAGATTAATTTTTGTAGGTACAAGTTTGTGCATAAAGTAACCATCTAGAGTGTAAAAATATATAAAAAAAAGTTTAGAATGCGTCTTTTCTTTAATTCAAAATGATTTTACAAACATAAATTGAACCAAACTTGGTTGGTTTGCTCAATGACAGAAGAGTTCCTAGGAATATGCAACCGAGTTGGCAAGTGCAGCAAAATAGTTTTGTGAACGTTTTTCTTCCATAATAGGGACACGAAATATTCACATGAACCAAAATTATACAACGACAACAAATGAATATCAAATATAATCTTATAGCATTTCTTTTAAGCCTCCCACGGAAGAATAGCAATGTGTTTCTTTGTGATTCACTTCCTGATAAGCATTTAGCATTGCAGACTTGGACATTGGGAACATAAGGAAGAATAAGGTCTTTCTCGAGCCAAACTTCTCCAGGCTTGTACCTATAATGGAAACAACTAACATCAGTCTAGAACCCAAATATTAAAAGATACCATATTATAAATTAATAGATAATTAAGTAGTTACTAGTTAGAATATAACCAGTTCCCAGTAGAGTCCATATTAGGTAGAAGCCAAATGGCTTTTTTCATGAATTTGTGAACAGATTTGAAGGACCAAGGATGATGAACTAGAAATATATGGTCCCTTCCTTCAGATCGCTGCCTGGCAGGTTGGTTGGTCACTCACTGTAATGCCTCCTATGTTCACATACAAGTACATAACCGATTCAGAACATTAAACATAAAGTGTGGACACACTCTCTTAGTTCTAGTAACAAAAAGAGAAGAATTTTCAAATTTGAAATCACATCAAGAAGTTCCCTGCAAGGAATTTCCATAAATAAAACTGATATTCTCCAGTCAACATGGTGGCAACAAAATTTCCTACAAGCTAGCAACTTTTTCCCACTTGCATATGTCAACTAGGAGTGGCCATTAGCCACAGTACTGAAATATGAGTTTTAATCTACAGTATCTAGGGCTTATATTAAAGAAAAAGAGAAACCAAACATGGTTGTCTCCAAAGAGTTTGCATTAGGTACCCGGCCTGTGCACAAAAAAACAGAGACTCCGAATCAGTGAAAGGTCAAAACATCCTTCCACTGATGAATAAAAGGACCGACAAACAATCACCTTGATGAGCAAGATATACAAGATATTTCGGATCCTGAGTTCCTTACACGCTTTTTACATGAAAAATTGTTATACATGATTTTCTTTTGTAGGTCCATACAAAAGATAATGATTTTCTTTTGTAGGTCCATCCAAAAGATTGGAAAAACCAGAGAACCCATGTTTTGCTTCCTTGAACTTGTATTGTTTCCTTAAAGTGAGTCATGACTAGTGGACTTCTAAATCTGCTAGGTTTTTAAATATCATGTAGTTTTTTTATTAACATTTTTAAGCACATCATTTAAATTTGTTATTTTATCCTTGCATTGCAGAACCAAGAAGGTGGATGCTTTCACGGGCAGACTTTTAGATATCCATTCCAAGATGCTAAAAATTAATAAAAAAGAGGCGATTTTTATGCCTATCCTATTGTTTCTCATGCTACTTGTTCTTCAGATAACTTATCATGAGTATAAGCAGACACTAATTCTATTTCCCATTATCATAATAGGAAATGCGTTTGGGTTTACATCGTTCGGATTATATGCTTGATGCTCAAACTAAAGAACTTCTTCAAATAGAGCTCAACACAATTTCTTCTTCCTTTTGTGGTCTTAGCTATCTTGTCAGTGAGCTTCACAAGTTATGTATCTTTATTGCTTAGATTAATTTTAATACATCATTCATGCATCCTCCTCATTGGCTTATTTACTTTTGTGAATTCAGTGTCCGAAAAATATTTCCTAGATTTCATTTGTTGCTTGTAACACTAAAGCTAGCAATTTGAGCACTTCTCAGTATTTCATCAATTCAGACAAGGTAATCTTTTCTAGTAAAACTCTCAAATTTAATCTTAGAGAAATTAAACGACTTACCAAAAAAGACAACTCACTAGTAATTTTTCATGGTTTTTGTTGGAACAAAGGGAGAGAATATCAATATATAGAGAAATTTTACTAAACTAAGACAAAGTCAGGCAGAGGTGAGCATCACAAAAGCAGGGAAAAGCTACAATTTTCGATGACTGTCAAGACAACAGCTAATTTGCAGGTAATGAGACCCAAACAGGACCATTAATACACAGACAAAAAATATCCACAAGTTATAAACTAGAGCTCAAAGAATTGTTCAACGCAAAGAACGTACTCTTGCTAAGCTCTTAAATTATGATTCTCAGCCTTACACTGTCATACTTGACCTAAACTTTCATGTTTTAGATGTGCCTGAAATCTTCTAGAAGGGGTTTTAATGGAGAATCCATGCATAAACAAAATCACACCGTGGGATGAAATCAAATATTTAGCTGGCATGGCATTATTTAGTTCCTACTCAAGATTTGTAAATTCAAAGTGTCTAACCACCAATCTAATATTGGAAATACCCCTTTATGCATGGATTCCTCCACTAGTAAGAATCCCACTAAGAATATTTGATTAAAAATGACAAGGTAACTAAACAAGAAATAAACTTACCTGCAAATACAAAGACTAATAAAATTACCGCAAATAGTGAAAACGTCGAGGAAGTACTCCCTGGAACTCTCTGACTATCCCTTTTCATTAGAAAATAATCCTCACCCTTCTTAGACTGAGTTGCGCAATCGTACTGGACATAAGGCTTCTCCATCCTATCATTCTTCAACTCTTTACTGATCAATGCAGCAAGTGGCAGGAGATTACTACGATGCCGCCTCCCGTCCCATCCGGTTCTTTCAATTCCAGCTCATCCACTATGAAAAATCCAATTTTTTCATACCAAATGTTTGATCCATCATGATCAGATACTTAGCCCCACCTTTCAAATTAAAATTTCAAGAAGCACGGATATGAAATTTAGTAAATTCCTGTCCATCATAGAGATCCAATATTCATACCCGTAAATAAATAAAAATATGAGTTTACAACATGATTTTTGGACCTTTCAAATTGAAATTTCGATGAACACATAAAATTCCTTTTTTCATAAGTAAACACCTAAGATTCCTCATTTATGAGAGCGTAGGAATTTCAACATTCCAAAGATCAACCTCCAGACACAAAAATAGAATGCTAAGTTATACACAACCATGCGATTATCAGAATCTAATTTTTCTCAAAAATAAATGAAAATGAAGAACGGAATTTGAGCAAAAAAAATGAAATTACTATATGATTTTCAGACCTTCCAAATTGAAATTCAACAAACACATACGAACTTCTTCAACATTCCAAAGATCAAAATTTCCAAAAAGAATGCAGGATTCAATTTTTATACATTAAAATCCCCCAAAAAGAAAATCGAAATCTCAATCTGATCTCAAGTCCATTTCAGATCGAAATTTCAACAAACACACTTACAGTCCATCATTCCTGAAATCCATGAACTACTCTACCTTAACATTTCAAAGATGAATCTCCACACATAAGAAACCCATAAATCAGACACAAAAACACAATACTAAGTTACATTACCATGAGATAACCAGAATTTGAACCGATCTACGCCAATAACAAAAGATCTACGCCAATAATGAAAGAAATCAAACACCAAATCGCTCTTCGATACCTTCAATGCGGGACTCATAAAAACGATTGGTTGATTGAAGTACATCTAAGGAGGATTGCGAGAATCTCTATGGCTGCAATGATAGGGGAAGATAGGGATTTCATTAGAGAGAAGAAAGGAAGATGGAGGCTAGGGTTTCGAAGAGGGAGAGAGAGCGAGAGAGAGGGGAGGAGGCGAAGAGGTGAGAGAGGCTTGGGTTTTAGAGAATGAAGACGAGGAGCGGTTTTGTTTGAGGGATATATAAAGGGAGAAAAGAGGTAGTTTACGAATTAGGGCTTCGTCGGGGTCGGCCTGATACATTTGCACGAGATTTGCACGTGGCACTGATCTAAACTTGAAAAACTTAAAAAACTACTGTTTTAGAGAGTAAAACCACTGTTTTAGTGAGTGAAATATTACACCACTATTTTAAACAATGGTTTATTTTATGATGCTACAGTAGTTTTTCCATCATTTTGACATAGTGATGGGGACTAATTTTCCCACCTCTTTCTTCTCATTTTACTTCAAAAAACTCTGGTCCACTTTCACCTTCATGCAATAAGTCTACCTATAAATATGTTTCTAACTTAGTGTCGATGTCAAACACAACCATGGTCAGTTAGAAACTCCATTCTTAGCAAGCTAAAGAGGTACGTTCATGTGTGCGAGAGGGTGAATGTGGGGCACTCTGCTTAAAATTTAGTTTATTGAGGCCATTTGGACCAAAAGAGTCAATCTTTGATTCAGTTTATCCACCGCCCCCTTAACCAGCGTGACTCCTTTTGACTCCGTCTTTAAAGACCACGAGCAATGCTAGAGAGTAGAGACATAGACATATCTTCTTTTCAATTTGAGTTCCTTTTAGGCTTATCTAGGGTGGTCACTATGTCCTACCGACATAGAGGTATCTTCTTTCGAATTTTGAGTTCCTTTTAGGCTTATCTAGCATCACTATGTGAGGCCAAGCGGAGTTTTCGTTTTACAACCTTTCATCCAAAGTTGTCTAAGTCTATATTACCTATATAAGCAAATCCTTTAAGCTAACTTTGTGTTTAAGGTCGTTGGTTCTGAACTCTATGTTTGCTTCCTCCCTTATATTAATAAGGTGAAGGTTGTTTGGTGGGGTTTATTCCCCTAGTGGTGCTCTTCAATTGTCATACTCTCAATGATATGTAAGGCACATCCAAGTTGTCTATGCTATATGGCATCATAAATTTTATTTTTTTTTAAAAGCATATTAGGTTTCTAATCCAAGGATCAAAATTTCGGTTTCGGGCATGACCAAAATTGAAACCGAAATCTGAAATTTTGGATTTCAGTTTTGATTTCGGTGGGGACTGAAACCGAAATTTCGGTGGTTTCGGCCGAAAGTTTGAACCTTGTTCTAATCGGGCTTCAAAGTTCAAAAACAAATAAAAAGGTCCAAATCTTTCATTGGATAATCCAATTTCAAGTACGTATCCGAGGGTCAATTGAATCCAATTCATTTCCAAATTTCCATTTTCAACTTCTGTTCACAAATTTCATTTTAGAGTCCCAAGAAAGACCATGTTGGTTTAATTGTTGCTTATAAAAATCAAATTATAGGGATTCATGCAAAAAATTTCAAGTTAAGTCCACAAGATTCTACAACATTGGGGTCACATTTGCTATATGGTCATACTTTTCCTTTTAAGGGACTTTAGAAAAACAACCTTAGAAATAAAACGTTTTAGCCTATTATACAAGTACCAAATGTTTTAGAGGAAAAAGTTTTTACAATTTTTTTTACTTCTAATTTCTGTGAGATTGGCAAATTAGTCGCACGTGCTAACTAAGGTTTTCAATATCACTTTACTAAACTACCCTTCTATAAAGGGTAGTTTAGAAGCTAGAATCATTTGAAGGGTTTTTCATGCGTAGCGTCTTCTCGTTCCAGCACTAGTGTAGAAGCTAGAAGGGATCGTTTGAAGGGTTTTTCCTGCACAGCATTTTCTCGTTCCAGCACTGGTGCGCAACTTCTTCTCCAACCTTATTCGATCGCCCTTATTTCTTCTCTGGATGTATTTTGAGCAGCTTCTTCTCGTTCCAGTACATTGGTGCGCAACTTCTTCTCCAAGCTATAAAATCGATCGCCCTTTCTGTGCAGCTTCTTCTAGTTCTAGCACTGGTGCGCAACTTCTTCTCCAAGCTATAAAATCAATCACTTATATCTTCTCCGGATGTATTTTTTTGGGTCTCAGTTATTTTGTGTGGATTAGTTTACTGCGAAACCTCGCTCACTCTAGCAAAAATCGAATAGAGTAAACCTTTCAGCCGAAAATCGTCCGAAAGATACTTAGATTCCTCCGCGTGATCCGCCGTTTCTCGAATCGTTGGTGAGTCACTCAATCATTTTTTTAGCTTTTGAATCCATCCTTTTTTTGAAGGAAAATGATTGCTCGTGATTTATATGTTATCTTTTGGTGGGTATATGTTTTGAGAAAATTTTGAAGCATACATAGAGTACCTGGTGATTTATTTGAGTTCCATCGCTTTCCTGTATATTGTTACTTTATTTGTTATACCTTCATCAATGTTATGTCCAAATCCCAAAGTCTTGTGCTAGGTGGGAAGGTTATGGTGTAATTTAATTTTGGTACCATTTAAAATGATTTTTTGCCACTTTATTTTCTAATTCATGAAAGTAACAAGTTTCACAAATTCTATCGGCTGGTTCAACATGAATTGAAACGATATGTATTTAAGGATGAACTTTGTTTACAAGTGGAGGAAATGGATGTACGAGCGTTTTTACCCCACTAGATTCTTTGTTCTAATTAACAGAGGCCAGGTCGGTTTCTTTCATTCCTCCCATGGATTAAGTCAGGGTGACGCGTTATTCCCTACCAAGCTGGGCTATCGGACTCCTGAATAGGAACGATTCAATTCTCTTTTTCTGAGAGGCCTTCATCCAATTTTTTTAGTATAATTGTACCATACTTGTAGGATGTAGACGATGTAACAATATTTGCAAAAGCTAACAGGGACCAAGCACGGGGCTTTATTTCCTTACTAAAGCAATTGAAATTAGTATGGGCCTGAAATTTGATCTCAAAAGTTTTAGGATAGAAGGAATTAACGTGAAAAAAGTTTTGTATAAGGATTGTGTCGATGTCCTTCAATGTCAACATTGTGGCATCGATTGATATGTATTGGTGTTGGAAATACATATCGTTCTGGAGGCTGGCTTCCTCCAATGCCACATTTAAAACCTTGCCTCATCTTGATTGTCTCTATTTTAGTCATATTTTTGTCAAATCTTGTCAAACTTTATTACAAACCTTCAAAGTTTTATTAGTGTTCCTTTATCTTTCTTTGTTATGGCTCCCTTTTCCCTGAAAATCTCGCAAAAGGGATAATTAACTCAAAATTCTCTTCAGAATATTCTAATTTTATTAACTATGTTTTAAGTCTAGTGGTTACATCTGAATAAGATCAGATACTGGGTCTCTGGTAGAGATACTTCTGCCCTAAGACTTAAACATTTTATAAATCTATTTGTTGTTATTGTTAAGATATGGCTTAATGAAGTTAACTGTACTTGATCACTGTTTGTGTGGCAGTATCTTTTTATATAGTTGGGGGTATAGAGGAATTTTAGTCTTTAAACGTCTATATCTATGGTAAGTGTAGGTATATATTGTGTCTGATATCAGTTATGTGTCCTCATTCTCTCTTTAATCATTTTGTTTGCTTAACTAGTATGCTCTCTTGGTTTCTATTGCGAATGCTTCGATTTTGCAAGTAAACTTACAGTATTTGTCCATTCTGATTGCCATCCTTACACAACGCAATTGAATATGATGCTTTTAAGAAGGTTTTTTTTATGTCTATAGGATACAACATATTATCACCATTTGTCATCTTGCACCCTTTTGAATTTTGATATGGAGAAAATGGTATGGTCTCCGTCAATATTCTATGAATTACTGTCTTTGGTGTAATAATGTTAAAATATGGCAGTGTAATGTTAATAACTCTTTCCTACTTTCCAGGAACTCCTAAGATGCACTATAAAGAAGATGAGTTACTTCGTCAGTGACTTATCGACCCAAGAGAGGGAAGACATTAAATCCACAACATTCTCACCTCTCCTTGCATTGTTGAGAGTACCGATTTGTCCCAATTTAATTTTTTAGATTATCGAAAATATGGAAATTGAGAGTGGTGTCTTAGTAGTCGGCGGTAGGAGAATAATATTTGAAGAATTTGAGATTGAATTAATTCTAGGACTAAACTTGTGGGTTGGAGCGGTGGTGATCAACCAAATTCAAATACAGGTGACCTTGAGAAAATGACATTCATTAAGAAACACTTTGATAAAGTATTTGATATTAGTAGAGATGAAATCTAGGTAGTACTTTCTAAGTTAGATTCAACGACAAACTCAAAAGATTTTATACGATTGTCACTCTTGTACTTTATTAGGTATTTTTTGCTTCCCAATCGTGACAAAAAAGTTGATATTGTTTATGTTGAAATGGTTTGAGACATTCAGAAATTTAATAAATTTGTATGGGGAAAGTTAGTTTACGACTTCTTAATGGAGTCTTGGAATAAATGTGCTTTGAACTATAAGTTGACGAAGACCCACACTGTTGTCGAAGGGTGCGCATTTGCACTTCAGGTAACTTCCCCGTGACCACTATTTCCTCATATCCAAATGATTTAAATTCAATATTGTGAAATGAGCGTAATATTATTTGTGACATCATCGCAGATTTGGGCATATGAGCATTTCCCAAACTTAGCTTCACTGCAAGCCACAATGGTTGTCCCAAGATACTTGTGCTATCCAAAGATTTGAAGGCAAAATCACCCTTTTTACGAGGCAGCCTTTATAAATCCCAAGGTATGAGGCATAGTTCTCGTCATGTTACATGTATTTTTTGTGTGATGCGATAAAAGCTGATGATAATTGTGACGACCCCAGATTTCCTTACGCAAAACCCGAGCCGTCGGGTCATGCGACACAGCCTAGACATAGCAGCTCAATTCTCCGATGTTAACATATTTGAAGAAACGAGCCGTTATCATGACGCGCATTATCAAAGTACACAACAGATATAGAAGAGTGAAAAACACAGGCAAGCTAATACTAATTACTCTCATGGTATCAGGGTTAACTAGTTACACAAGATTTCCAGAATATATCATCATTCCCATGATCCATCATCACCTAAATAGGGGACCCACACATAAACATACAATATTCATTTACCTAAGTATTTTTCATTACAAGATCCCAAAAATATCTCACACTACCTGATAACAAAAACTCTCAAAAATCCACAACACACCGTGTTCTCCCCAACACGGCTACCGATAATGCTCTTCCGGCAAATCCTCCTCGTCTCCTGGGATATAGTCGAGATCCTCCTCCTGCTCCGAGTCCAGCCCAGGGTTAGCTTCTGCAGCTGTGACATATAGTCGAGGAATGAGCTTCATCCAAGCTTAGTAGGGATATGTACAATGCAAAATGATATAGAATCATTCTAATCTCATGGCATATATGCGTAAGTACATCAATTTATCACTTTCATATGATATCCAAGGCATGCGAGCATAAACAAGTATTTAAAACATGCGTTTCATAAACATGTCATGTCATGATGCCAAGAGTGTACGAATTTAGATTAATAACCGAGCAAGGAAGCTAGAGTTGACTTTCATATCAAGTTTGGGATGACGAGTTTGTACAAAACGATCATATGGAATCATCACATTGAGAAATCGAGTCATGTAGTATTAGTGCGAGTATCCCGTAGCAGGAATATAGCAGTCCATAGCAGACACAAGGTCAATACCCCGGGGACTCCACCCCTCCCTTGGATATTCCACTCCACTTAAATCTGATCATGAGAATGAGAAAGAGACTTGTGGCACTGCATCCCTTAGAGGGAATGAGCAGTCCGTAGCGGACATAAGGTCAATACCCCGGGGACTCCACTCCTCTCATGGAGGCTCCACTCCTCAGTCGCACACAATCTCACACATAACGTATACATACGATTTATCACAAACGCGAAATAGTTCTTACCCATAACGCGTTCACATGAATAAGAATGGACATGAATCATATTATAAATCAGATCTTGAATTCTCAACAGAACTTAGGAATCAATGCGAGCAAGATGTCAAGTAAAATGTGTAATTTCATGTACGGAAGCAATCTTAAAACATATGCATAGCTTTCATTTATCAAGTACATGATAAAACTATAATTCAAATACGAGTAAATCATTTAATTTATCCCATGATTCAAGTCAAGTATATAACTTTGCATTCAAAATTTCCTTACCTTAAGTCACGTCAAGCACACGTGTCATGATTCTACAAGTCCAATTCGACACATTTTCTCGTGCTTTTCTCCTAATGTAAAAGGCAAAACACATGTCTTAGTTATTGGTACTTAACACATTCTTGCGCTCACGGTTCCCAAACACACAAATCAAATCAAGCCTCAAACAGGGTTTCTCGCTCGAGCGTGGCACATTCCCGCTCGAGCGATTTCCAGTGGCACCTACGATCACGCTCGAGCGGTTTTGACCCAAGCCAAAATAGCCTAAGAATCCCGCTCGAGCTTAGGCTTCAATCAATTTACCGCTTGAGCGTTTCCAATCACACTCGAGCATATTTTAGTATAAACCCTCAATTCACGCTCAAGCGGTTTTGGCCCGAGCTGAAATGGCCTACAATTCCCACTTGAGCGTAGAATTTAGGTCTTTTCCCACTCAAGCGAGTCCAATCACGCTCGAGCGTATTCCCAGTATAAACCTTCGAATCACGCTCGAGCGGTTTCGACCTGAGCAATTTTGGCCTAGAATTTTCGCTCGAGCATAGGATTCAAGCGATTTTATGCTCGAGTGACTCTAAATCATGCTCGAGCGTACCTTACAGGACTGTCTTCTTTAACAATTCGATACCTCTGCTAGAGCTGGCCTCTATGGAAACTCAAGTGGGTTTAAAGACCATCACACATACCCTAAGCAAGTCACCGCTCGCTTGCGCGATTTCCCTTTCAACCACATCCGATTACACACAATATTCCCATGCATTTAGGAGTTTTAAAGCATATTAAACAAGTTAGTTATCCCCAATTTCGGAGCACATGCATGGGTTCCAATGATCGAACTAAGATGCATCTATTCTCGTGATTCTCACACGTTCGATATGTGGAAGTCTTCGCATGCAGCTTTGATTATCAATACTAGACATTAAGATTCATATTCTAAAATCCAATGCATGGGTTACAAGGGTTACCTTTAGTAGCTTTCTCGCATGCAGAAATATACAACTCACCAACGTCAGATTAACACCGTCGAAGAGCTGATTCTACAATTCATTTAATGCTTCTTACCTCAATCGATTGGACCGCCGAGCGTGGGGTTCTCAATGGTTACAGAGGACAATTTCTATTTGCGCGTAGGGGTTTTGGGAGAGCTCTAGGGGTTGGGTTTACTAGGAAGCAAAGAAGGAGAAGGGCAATGGCTTCTCTTTCTCTCTCTCGTTTCTCCTCAAGCTATAGCAGCCGACTCCTTTCAGTGCAATGATTTGCATGGATACGTGAGGAGGTGGCTAAATAGAAAGGCTGGGGTTGAGGTTGGGTGTGTGGCTTGTACACACCAAAACTATATATGCAATCCATCTATTGGCTCCTACTCAAAGGGCTCAAGTACTCTGTTTCACCTGGGTCTTGGCTTACGTAACTTCTAATGGTTCTGAAGTGACATGTGGGTTCGAAAGGGCCTTAAGTGACCAGTCTCTCCGCTAGTACATATATTCCAGGTGGCCCAAACAGGGATTAAATTCCCAAATAGACCCCAAAAGGGCTGGGTTTCGAAATGGATTGTGGGTCTGGGTCCACATCGACCTCAATTTAAACTAGTTCACTAGTGGGCTTTAAATGAACTAACCTCATACGGGCCTCTAGTGGTCAAGTTCCTAAGTGGACTTCTCCAGTTAGAGGTCCAGCGGTTAGTGACCTACCACGTGTTTCGAGTTACACGTGTGTGACTTTACAGGGTGTCACATCCTCCCACCTTATGACCATTTTCATCCTTAAAATTTGAAGATAGTGGTTGGGGATGGAATGTACGTCGATAGATGAGTGATGTATATGAGAGGAAATTAACATGATTGAGTTGTCCATGGGTCAAAACATTCATAAATAGTGATTGACACGCAGGAATTGTAGAGGCGTACAATCTTAAAGTTTACAACTGTAGTGTATATGTTACTGTTGGTAGTATTTATTAGTGCTAACTATGTCTATACTGCATAAAAATTTATTTATATTTTTTTTCATTTTAACTATGTGAGGGTCGTGTAATGACTAACTATTTGTTACCTAGCGTCATCAAGTCATTTATAAACATGCTTGTATTTGGGAATTACTAAGAACATTAGACTAGAACACAAGGAGAATAAGTTTATTATTGAGCAGTAGGCTCACCTGGCTGTTCTGTGGCCTGCTCCTTGCTACGCGTCGCTCCAGAGGTAGATGGGTCAGCACTCGATGCAGAAGCTCCCTGAGTAAACATTGAGGTATCTCCAACATGTATGCTTTAGAATGAGCCAAGAAGGGTGTGGTGGACATCGGGTAAACCTTCTCTAGTAAGTGTTTGAGGATCTCCTCATGGTAGTCAAGCCTTTGGTGAAGCACGTTGTGGTAGCCGTGTAAGGCGAACATTTGGTGGTTAAATTCAGAGAGTGTAAGGACGTCTCCTTGGGGTGCTTGTGGTGGTTGGATTGGGGGCTGCTGAGTGTCCTCTACTACGGGTTCGGGCTGGGCTGGTTCTTGTTGGGCACCCTCTTGTAGTTGTCGGAGGTGTCGGTTTTTAGCGCTTTGTCGTAATGTTTTCAATGTTCAGCTCCAGTCACACATTGTCCATTGGCGGACATTATCGGTATGCCTCTCCTCACAGGTCAGGATTCGATAGGGTTCATCATTCTCGGTGTCATCGTGATCTTCTAGTAAACGGGAAACAAAACGGGCATATGGCATGTAATGTATCAGTATGGGGGTGGTGTTGAGTAAGTGATCGTGGGCATATACTATGCCGTCAAAAATTAGTTTAGTGGCATTAAACCAATGCTCACAGTGCGCCACATATAGAGCTTGCAGAAGGGGTCCTCTCCGTTCCTGCTCATGTTGAAGGGGGTAAAGATTTTTCCTAAATACATCATCTAATGGCCACATCTCAGGCGGAAATTGGGTTTGACGAATAGCACCATTGACCATCAGACCATCATCGACAATTTTAGCGGTAATGCTGTGAATGGGTATGTCTTTGGGGTGTGGCTGGTATAGGCCCAAGCTATCACGGGAGTTCATAATACATCCAATGGTATCAGTGATGTCATTGACGTCAATGTGGAAGGTTCGGTTGTCAATTTTTTTGATGAGTTTTCCGACATGGTCGCCGGCTTTGATTTCCATGTTTTGGTAGAATAAGTGAACGAGTTGCGAGTAATAGTGCATGTGAAATGGTTGAAGTAGGACTTCAAGCTTTGCTCAACGTATATAGTTGATTGTCCACACGCAGTGTCCTCGTCAGCGAATAGGTCTGAACTAAAAGACCATTCGGCCTCGATGGTTTTGTTTCCCCACCATGCGGCTGATTGTTTTAGGGTCGATTCCAAGGTCAGTTCTGAAACATTCTTTGATTGTTTCAAAGTTTGGGGTTTCAAGGTTGATGACTTAGAGGGTTTAGAAATTGTTAGCTTCTTGGAAGCCATGGATTGAAGAAAATAAGACAAATCCCAAAACTTCAAATGAAATAGGGGTTTTACCGTGCGAAAGGAAGGTATGCAGAAGATCTAGGTCCCAAATCCGGATGAGTCCTGCAGAAAAATGACGGAATGGTGTTGCTTTGAGAAGATTAGGGCTTTTCCTTGCGGAGGAAGGAAGAAAACGAGCGTGAGAGTGTTTTTGAAATGTCGCGGGAATGCGAAAAGGGTTTTCACCCTATTTATAGACCCGATGGTCGCTCGAGTAGTCTTCGAAGCACGCTCGAGCGTGACTTAAGTGAACGCTTGAGTGGTAGTTTTACGCTCGAGCGGCCCAGACTCAGTTGTGGTAGGTTTGAGGTGGGGCATTGAGTCTCGAACCGGTGTTTTGATTGCTCTTCTAACATTATGAGGCCAATTCGATGATGGGTAGAATAAATTTTCATTCAGTTACCTGCGCTCATATAACAAGTACTTGTAACCATAGTAAAATTTTGTAACTCTTATTTTAAAACATCAATAAGTACATTCGTTACACATTGTCATACAATCAAAATTTGCTTCAATGTCCTTCATTAGTTTTGAAATTTAAGAATTCTAAGGAAATAGATGCGGATATTGGTCTTGAATCTCCGTCTCTCGTTCCCATGTTGCTTCTGTGGCAGAATGGTTGCACCATTGTATTAGAACAAGCGAAATACTTTTAGTCCTTAAGATTTACTCCTTGCAATCCAACACTCTCATTGGTTCTTCTATCAGCGTCAAGTCTTCCTTAAACTTAAGAGGTTGGTAATCCAACAAGTGTGACATATCTCGCACATATTTCCTCAGCATCGAAACATGGAACACATTATGCTTGACATCTGCGGTGGTAAGCTGACACGATAGGCTACCTCACCAACACGGCCTATACTTCAAAAAGGCCAATGTACCGGGGACTAAGCTTTCCTCGTTTTCCAAATCGCATCACGCCCTTGGTCAGCGAGATCTTTATAAATACGTGATCCCCTACCTGAAATTCCATGTGTGTTCTCCTAAGGTTTGCATAACTCTTTTGATGGCTTTGGGCATCCTTGAGTCGCTCACGAATAAGTTGAACAGTTGCATTGGTACGCTCGATGAGTTTCAGGCCCAGTAAAACACACTCTCCAACCACTTCCCAATTGAGTGTAGATTTACATCGACGACCGTAGAGTGATTCAAAAGAGCCATCCTGATGTTGGCTTGATAATTGTTATTGTATGCAAACTCGAACAAGGGAAAGTGCTTGTACCATGACCCTTGGAAGTCCAACACACAGGCCCTGAGCATATCTTCTATCACCAGATTCACCCTTTCGATTTGCCCATCAAGTTGTGGGTGAAAAGCTGAGCTGAATTCTAGTTTAGAACCCATTCCTTCTTGAAAATGCTACCAAAATTGGGAAGTATAAAGTGGGTCTCAATCTGAGATGATGCTTGAAGGTATGCCATGCAGTCTTACAATCTCCTTTGAGTACGATTTAGTAAGTTTGATTATAGTGTAACGCGTGTTGTATGGAAGGAAGTGTGCTCACTTGGTTAGTCAGTCAATCACCACCCAAATGGCATTATGCCCCTTCTGAGTCCTAGGTAACCCAAGTATGAAGTCCATCGAAATATTCTCCCATTTCTATTCAGGAACTGGCAGGGGCTGCAATAAACCAACAAAGTGTCTGTGGTCAACCTTGACCTGCTGATAAACTAAGCATCTTGCTACATGTTCAACGGCATCTCTCTTCATTCCCTTCCACCAAAAACTCTTCTTCAAGTCATGGTACATTTTGATACTGCCCGGATGTAAAACATATACTAATCTATGGGCTTCTTCCAAAATCTCCTGCCATAGTTCATTATCAGTCAGTGCTCAAATTCGGCCTTTACACAATAAAGAACCATTGTTCTTAATAGAGAATTCTGGTTGCTTTCCATTGTCTATGCTCTGCCTGATAGTCATAAGCTCTATATCTTTCAATTGGTCTTCTCTGATCCTTTTGAAGAGGGTTGATTTGATCTTGATATTGGCTAATTGTGCTCCCAATTCCTTTACTTTGAACTGAGTGTCACCTGAGACCATGTCCTCAAGCAATTTCTATCGATGTAATCTAGCCATAAGGTGTGACAGCTGAGCAGAGGATTTTCAGCTAAGTGCATCAGCTACCACATTGGCTTTTCTCGGATGGTACTGGATGATGCAGTCATAATCCTTGAGGAATTCCATCCATCTTCTTTGCCTCAGGTTGAGTTCCTTTTGGGCAAACAAGTATTTGACGCTCTTGTGGGCTATAAAAATTTCAAGGGTCTCGCCATAGAGGTAATGCCTCTAAATTTTCAAGGCAAATATGACTGCTGTAAGCTCCAGGTCATGTGTAGGATAGTTCTTCTCATGGTCCTTAAGTTGTCTTGACCCATAAGCCACTACTTTATCATGCTGGTTTAATATGCAACCTAACCCACTATGGGAAGCATCGCTGAATACCGAGAATCCCTCACTGCCTGATGGTAGGGTAAGTACGGGTGCAAAGGTTAATCTCTTTTTCAACTCTTGAAAAATCCACTCTCATGCTTCAATCCACTCAAATTTAGAAGTCTTCCTGGTAAGACGCGTGAGTGGTTCGGCTAGTTTTGCAAACCCTTCGACAAATCTTCTGTAGTATTCGGCTAATCCTAGAAAACTACAAACTTTTGTTACAGTTTTTGGCTGCTCCCATTTCACTACCGCTTCTATCTTTGCAAGATCCACTTCTATACCAGCTTCTGAAATAATGTGGCCAAGGAAACTCACCTGCTCTAGCCAGAATTTACATTTACTGAGCTTCGCATACAACTGTGACTTTCGTAAGGTTTGGAGTGCTAAGCATATGTGTTGCTCGTGTTCTCCTCTTGACCTTGAGTAAATGAGAATATCGTCGATAAACATAATAGCCCACTTATCCAAATAAGGCTTGAATACGCGATTCATGAGGTCCATGAAAGATGCGGGCGCGTTGGTAAATCCAAATGGCATGACTAGGAACTCATAGTGGCCGTATCGGGTTCTAAAAGTTGTCTTCGAAATGTCTTCAACTTTTACTTTCATCTGGTGGTAACCCGACCTCAGATCGATTTTGGAGAAGAGCTTTGCTCCTTGTAATTGATCGAATAAATCATCGATTCTAGGAAGCGGGTATCGGTTCTTAATCGTCAGCCTGTTTAGTTGTCTGTAGTATATGCACAGACTCATAAAACCATCTTTCTTCCTGACAAATAGTGCAGGTGCTCCCCATGGGGACACACTTGGCCGAATAAATCCCTTGTCCAGAAGCTCCTGTAGTTGCTCCTTCAATTCTTTCAATTCTGTTGGTGCCATACGGTATGGTGCCTTTGATACTGGTTCAGTGTCGGGAGCAAGGTCTATTGCAAATTTGACATCCCTGTCAGGCGGTAGACCCGGTAGTTCCTCAGGGAATACATCAGGAAAGTTAGACACGACGGGAATGTCAGAAAGTTTAACTTCTCCTTCCTTCTATCCTTGTATGATAGAAAGGTATCCCTGACATCCCTTACTGATTAGTCGCTCGACTCGAATTGCGGATATGAAAGGTATGATGGTTGGTTGAATGCAAATGAATTTAAATGGCATAGCCTTCTTGGGGTAAAGAGTGACTACCTTCTCTAGGCAATCTACCTTAGCTCGTAGTTTGGTTAACCAATCCATGCCAAGGATGGCATCGAATCCTTGCATTGCGAGTAATATCTGATCAGCCGTTGTTTGGCGATGTGCCATGGTGACGATGACTGATCGACACATGATGTTTGTATTCACCGGCCTTCCCGTTGGGGTAGAGATAGCTAAGACAAAGTCTAAAGGCTCAGGTGTGAAGCCTATCTCCGTAGCAAAGCTCGATGTAATAAATGAGTGTGTAGACCTCGGGTCTATCAACACCAGTGCCTTGTGGATACATATATCACTTTCTCTGCTCAAGCGGATGACACCTGGATTCAATAAACACTCTAAAATTAGTCACATGTACAACGTGTTATGGTGTGGAGTATGATGTATGACGTGTTATGCACCTTCTCTATCTAAAACTCAAATATCTACTTGACTAGTATAATGATATTTATACCTTGGATGACGTCATTGTTAGCTTATGCATCCTGCATTCTCACTGCATAGGCTCAGCCTTGCACCGTAGGCCTCAAAGATCTTTGAATCGTCGTCCTTGCCGTTGTTTCTCCTTTCATCTTTGGGCACTCTCTAATTCGATGCCCCACTTTCCAACATTTGAAACATGCTCCCTTCACCTTCCAACATTCCTCAATTTGGTGAGGTTTTCTGCACTGCGCACATGCCACTTTTGTTGTGGAAGAGGCATTATACGAAGTAGTGCGAGTCATTGCTGCTGGTGTCACTCTTGGTACAGTTGTGGTTATCAGGCTTGATGCACTGAACGGTCTCGGAGGTAATGGCGGTAATGCTGTTGGATCAAATGACCTTGATGTTGCCGTAGTAATAGGCTGTGGTGATGGCGGCATATAAAATCTAGGGCTCTTGCTGGCCTGCTCTTACACAGATGCCGAAGATTGAGCTTTCCTATTTTTGGCTTGCTCATCTCTTCTTCTATACATATCTTCAACCTCTCTTTCAGCAATGAGTGCCAACCTTACTACTCGCTCATATGTTGTTGGCTCAAACACCACTATCCTTCCTCTGATAGCTGGTTTCAATTCATACTCAAAATTCTGAGTTTTCATCAATTCATTGGCTACTAATGCAAGCGCGAAACGGGACAATCGAGTGAACTCCGTCTCGTAGTCTCACACTGTCTTGGTTCTTTATACTAAGTTTGCAAATTATATCTCCAATTATCGCTTTTTTAGTGTGGGGAAATGTTTCTCGTAGAACGTGGTGAAAAATTCTGCCCATGTCGATGGTGTTCCTGGTACATGGGTCCTATCGACCGATTTCCACCAAGTGTCCGCTTCGCCCTCGAATTGAAATGAGGGCCAACTGACCTTCTCTTCTTTCGTGCACCTAAGTCTCAGTAAGATCTTTTCAATCTGATTAAGCCATTGTTCGGCTTCCATCGGATCCACTTGGGAGGCCTCATCCTTCTAAACTCCTGAAAGTCTGATGGGTGGGGTCTCTTTGTTCGTAATGCTATTGCATTTGCCATCGTCTCCAAAAACTATTGATTGCTATCATTCCTTGGAATATTCTCACTATTTTTCCCCAATCCTGATGCATTGTTGTTGTTTATGGGGATCTCATTTGCTCCAGGTACATTGTTGTTGGTATTAATAGGGATTTCATTCGATCCCATGACGAATCCGCCTCTACTTGGGGTGTCTTTTATATTGACGGTCCTTGGTCTTTCCCGTCGAGGCGGCATGTTAACCTGTCACGGCCAAACAACTCTAAGTTAGTTCGATTCGAAAACTAAAGCCTCAACTCTGACCCTCACACTATTCCCTCTACCCAACCTATAGCTCTGCACATAGAACCTTAGTCTTATAGGTATTCAGACTAGGTCTCCGATATTCCGAGTGACACACGGTATCACATCAGATCTTCTCTGCCAAAGTACGTGACTCTAGTACTTTGGCTCTAATACCACTAGTGATGGCCCCAAATTTCCTTACCCAAAACCCGGGCCGTCGGGTCGTCCGACATGACCTAGACATAACAACTCAATTCTTCAGGGTTAACATATCTGAAGAAATGAGCCGTTATCATGATGATAAGCACGCATACACGCATTATCAAAGTACGCAATAGATATAGCAAAGCGAAAAACACAAGCAAGCTAATACTAATTACTCACACGGTATCAGGCTTAACTAGTCACACAAGATTTCTAGAATATATCATCATTCCCATGATCCATCATCATCCAAATTTCAAAAAGAAACAACCATCGGTGAAGGCCGCTCTTCACCTAAATAGTGGATCAACACATAAACATACCGTATTCATTTACCCGAGTAAGTTTCCTCACAAGATCCCCAAAATATCTCACACTATCTGATAACAAAAACTCTAAAAACTCCACAACACACCGCTTTCTCCACAACACGGCTATCGATAATGCTCTTCAGTTAAATCCTCATCGTCTCCCTGGATATAGTCGGGATCCTCCTCCTGCTCCTGGTCCAGCTCAGGGTCAGCTCCTGCAGCTGTGACATATAGTTGAGGAATGAGCTTCATCAAAGCTCAGTAGGGATATGTATAATACAAAATGATATAGAATCATTCTATCACATGGCATATATGCATAAGTAAATCAATTTCTCACTTTCATATGATATCAAAAGCATGCGAGCATAAACAAGTGTTTCACAAACATGTCATGTCATGGTGCCAAGAGTGTACGAATTTACATCAATAATGGAGCAAGGAAGCTAGAGTTGACTTTCATATCAAGTTTGGGATGACGAGTTCGTACAAAATGAGCATATGGAATCGTCACATCGAGAAATCGAGTCACATAGTATTAGTGCGAGTATCCCATAGTGGGAATAGAGCAGTCCGTAGAGGACACAAGGTCAATACCCCGTGGACTCCACCCCTCCCTTGGAGATTCCACTCCACTCACATCTAATCGTGAGAACAAGAAAGAGACTTGTGGCACTGCATCCCGTAGCGGGAACTGAGCAGTTTGTAGCGGACATAAGGTCAATACCCCAGGGACTCCACCCCTCTCATGGAGGCTCCACTCCTCAGTCGCACATAATCTCACACATAACGAACACATACGACTTATCACAAACGTGAATTAGTTCTTACCCATAACGCGTTCACACGAATAAGAATGGATACGAATCATATTACTAAATAGATCTTGAATTCTCAACAGAACTTAGGAATCAATGCGAGCAAGATGCCAACTAAAATGTGCAATTTCATGTACGGAAGCAATCTTAAAACATATGCATAACTTTCATTTATCAAGTACATGACAAAAATATAATTCAAATACGAGTAAATCATTTAAGTTATCCCATGATTAAAGTCAAACATATAACTTTGCATTCGAAATTTGCCTACCTTAAGTCACGTTAAGCACACGTGTCATGATTCTACAAGTCCAATTCGAGACATTTTCCCGTGCTTTTCTCCTAATTTATAAGGCCAAATACATGTATTAGTTATTGGTACTTAACACGTTCACACGCTCATGGTTCCCCAACACACAAATCAAATGAAACCTCAAATAGGGTTTCCCGCTCGAGCGTGGCACATTCCCGCTCGAGCGATTTCTAGTGGCACCTACGATCACGCTCGAGCTGTTTTGACCCGAGCCAAAATAACCTAAGAATCCTGCTCGAGTGTAGGCTTCAGGCAATTGACCGCTAGAGCATTTCCAATCATGCTCGAGCGTATTTTAGTATAGACCCTCAATTCTCACTCGAGCAGTTTTGGCCCGAGCTGAAATGGCCTACAATTCCCGCTCGAGCGACTCCAATCACGCTTGAGCATATTCCCAGTACAAACCTTCTAATTATGCTTGAGCGGTTTCAACCCGAGTGAGTTTGACCTAGAATTTTCGCTCGAGCGTAGGTTTCAGGTGATTTTATGCTCGAGCGACACTAAATCACGCTTGAGCGTACCTCACGAGACTATCTTCTTTAACAATTTGATACCTCGGTTCTATAGACACCCCCATTTAGCCCTCTCGGAATATATAAATTTGTTTGGTCAACCTTTCACCTTGCCCATGATCTCCGAAAAAGGACTAGCCTTCTCTGAAGACTTTAAAACCCTGTATGAGGACCATTATTAAGACATGAAAAGTACCACTTTTCACCCCTTAACTTAATCTCTGTTAGACCCTTAATCATTTAATAAATGTATTTTAAGTCTATTTTGTAGGTAATAAGCTGCAGCTGCTAATAAACCCCTAACCATGCCAAGAAGCTCACTGTTACCCCAGAACTACCTCAGCAGAATGAAGGATGAACCCAGACAAAAAGTTGGCTGAAGCATAGGCACATCAAAATAGAAATAAACCAAGAAGGATGCCTCGTGCAAATGTCACAAGATTTAATTGAACCAGAGATAATGCCTTCAAGACAATCGCGTGGAGCCTCAAGGAAGCAATAATCGTCTAGCTTGACCGCCTCCCGTGTGATTTGATGATAGAAAGAAATGTAAATTAGTCTTCATGTGGCTCTCGCGAAGCTCAGCCATAAGTGAGTGAAGCATTCACACAGTCTCGCGCAACTCAAAAGAGGAGTCGTTAAGCTTCGCGCGATTCATTCAGAAGTGAGAGCTCTAGGTATTCCCACACGTAGCTGTCGTGCAGTGGCCGCGAGATACAGACCTTCAGGGAAACGCTCGCACGACCCAGAAACTCAGGAACACTGCTTCTTCATGAAGATTTGTCGCGAGATTCACCAAGGGACGAACTGCGCGAGCAATCCCCACGCCATTCAAAGCTGAAAAATTCAATCTCGCGACAGCCATTAGTATCCCGCGATGATTAAAACGTCAATCCTGTGACTGCATAAACTTCAAATCAATCCAACCCACGACGCCAATTCTACCATGCGAAAGGATCTAAAATCTTCTCTACCCAGCAAGGATCGGGTTCTAAACTTCTCCCCACTTCTGCAAGGGCAATCTGGAGACTTCCAGCAATTAGGGCATGCACTCCAATGCTTAAATCTCCATGCACACGCCCCG
Organism: Chloranthus sessilifolius; assembly: GCA_021018995.1. Lineage (NCBI taxonomy): Eukaryota > Viridiplantae > Streptophyta > Magnoliopsida > Chloranthales > Chloranthaceae > Chloranthus > Chloranthus sessilifolius. The sequence continues at coordinate 52,300,644 of CM037598.1, forward strand.
AGGCATCCAAGGGACAAGAATGGGCTGTAATTACATTAATGAAATTAGGGTTTTCCTAACCCTAATTGTGAGAGAATCGACTACTATATAAGCCTAAGCCTAGCTTAGGTTTAGGAGATCTCTTTGGGACTTAACTTTGGGGCTTCTTCTCAAAAAATCAACTGTAGAATTACAGTAGGCTAAGGTTAGGGTTTAGGAGTTTTCTTTTTCCTTTTTCTTTCTCTCCATAATCCAACACTTGCTGGCTATGCCTTTTGTATGATTATATGGTATAGATTGTAATGGAGTTTCGTAATAGGATTTATTGCATGTATGGGATAATATTTTTATTGTGAGTTGTTCTGTACAAGGCTGCTGCCTTGAGATCCTCCATTACTAAGTTGTATCGTAAGCAATGGAGGATTGTTTTTAAGGTTTTATTTAGATCCAAGTGACCTGTGTGTCCAGGGTAGGCACATTGCAGGCCTTCCCCCACCATAGGATCCACTAAATCTGAATCCCCATGGGAGCTTGAGATGGTAGCCTTGTGAACATGGAGGCGGCAGCAATGATCTTGTTCTGTCTTAGACCTCTGTGAGGAAGATAGCCTCTATGGGTAGTCTGTGACTATTCAAGTGGACAGGTTATAGCCCTAGGGTGAATCCAATCCATGGACCTAAGACAGATTCTTCTTCTCTGCGCTTGTGCTTGTAGCCTTGTGAGAGATTGTACAGAGATAGACTCCCCTATATTTGTATAGATCCATCATCAGACTGTAGATCTAATTTGGCTGTTGAGATTGTAGGCTTGTGACTAGATCACTATAGTCTTACTAAAGCAGTGGATAGCCATGCTTGAAAGCTAGTACTCAAACTCTTGCTGGTCCTGTGTGTCCAGGCTTGTGCACTTTGTAGGCCTAGCCCCACACACAGAACTTTAGAGGATGAGGTTCCTATGGATTCTTGAGCTTGTAGCCTGGATGAAGTAGTGCCTACAATGGTAAGCTTGTTCTGACCCATCTCTGGATTGTGGTTCCCCTATTGGATAGGCTGTGACCATTTAAGTGGACAGGTTAGAGCCATAAGGGATTGGATCATGGCACATGGGTGGGTTGGATTCTTGCTCCTCTTTGGTGATAATGTAGCCATTGGACAGGATTTCTATAGCAACAGATCTGAGTCCGAGCTACAAGACCCATCAGATCTATACCTAATAACATACTTCTCACCCTTTTATATTTATTTTCTCACTCCACCACTCTTCTTAACCCTTTCTGTAATCTAGACAGTAAGTTGCCTTAGGATTTAGATTTTTGTGACCTTAAATCCCCTTCCATTTAGGATTGCCAGATCTGTAGTTAGATCTGGAGAGCCTACTAACGATAGCTCCCTTGGAGCTTTAGATCAACTTCCCTGTGGGACAAACTCTTACTTTTCAAAACTTGCTACAACAGGCCCTGTATCTTGCAGGACTCTGCATATTTTAGGCTTGCTGCTCCGTAATCCTCACTCTACCTTTCATTCATTTTCATTCACCCCATTTTTATCACTGTCTTCAATAAGGTCAGTAGCAAGCAACTAAACAAAATGCCTAACAAGTTTTTTGGCGCTGTTGCCGGGGAATATTGATCTTTTAGTAGACTCTAGATTTTAGATTCTTTATTCTTTGGTAGCTGTACTTGTGAATAATTGATACTGCTGAATTACATTTAGAATTTTTCTTGCAGATTTGGACCGTAGCAGAGAAGGAGAGTAGAATTGCACTGGGAGTCTAGCTACCTCTGTTTGCACTTCTCTAACCCTCAAAACTCAGTCTATTTCTCCTTTGAAGATTCCATAGCAGTTGATTAGGATAATTGCAATTTTTGTTAAGTGCAATGTGCCTGTGAATAGTCTTCTCTGCTGTTGGTGTGTGTGCATGTTAGGAGGAGATCCCTCAGTCCTACATTAGAGCCTGCTAACCCTGAGATAGAAAGGGGTAGAAGATCGAGAAGGCATAGACACACCACAGTTGAGCCCCCTATTAAAATTGAGACAGCAGTTATGGGTGAAGAACAACCTAGAACATTGAAGGAATTGAATGCTCTAGATGATTACAATTCTCCATTCAGCATTCAATTCCCAGATGTTCAAGGAAACTTTGAAATCAAAACTTCCATCATCCAAATGCTTCCCTCTTTCCATGGGCTTAGAAAGGAAGACCCTTACAAGCACATTGATCAGTTGTTTGCCCTGTGCATGACATTCTCCATTGCTGGTTTGGAACCAGAAGCCACTAGGTTAAGGCTCTTTCCTTTTTCCCTGAAGGACAGGGCCATGACCTGGCTATCCACTCTCCCAAACAACAACATCACTTCTTGGAAAGACCTCCAGATAAGATTTCTGTCTAAATTTTTCCCAGAAACCAAAACCTGCCAATTGAGGAAAGGCATACTTTCTTTTGCCCAGTCCCCAATTGAAGATTTTAACCAATGCTGGGATAGATTTAAAGAGATGCTCAAACAATGTCCCCACCACAAGATCCCTGACTGGCAGCTTGTCCAGAGCTTTTACAATGGGATTGATGAGAAGAGCAGAGACATGGTAGATGCCTCTTGTGGTGGAACGTACATGCATAAAATAGCTGATGAGGCATGGGACTTGTTCGAGGTCATAAGTGAAAATGCTTTCCAGAAGATGTCCTCATCTAGAACTATTCAGGAGCCTCCTCCTAAGCTGGGGCTTGCTGAGACTTCTAAAGGAAAAATGTATGAAGTTAGAGGAAATGATGACCTGAGAATGCAAATGGCCAATCTTACTAAATGATTTGATAAACTTCTGACTGTGATGCAGCCCAGAATGGCTACACAAGTGAGGGAGGCATGTCTGATATGCCAATCTCCACAACACACAGTAGAAGAGTGCCCATCTGCAGGGCAATACCCTGAGTTTGTAATGGAATAGGCTGCTGCTGCCTAATCTTTTGGACAACAACAATTTGGTGGCTACAATAAACAACCATATGGATACCAGAACTAAAATGTTGGTTACCAATGGAGAGATCACCCAAATTTGAGGTGGAGGCAAGAAAATTATATGCAGCCACAATAGATGTTGGCCTTACCTCAAAGGCCACAGTAGCAGTTTAACTAGGGTTATGCCCCAAGGTCAAATTTCCAGCAGCAACAACAGCCCCAGCAACAAAATCAATTGGTAGTTCCACCACCTTAGCCCCGAAGTGCTTCTTTCGAGGACCAGGTTTTGGCCCAATTACAAAGCCTTGGACCCTTGAATCAGACTGTGACTTCTCACAGTCAAAGCATTAAGAAAATAGAAGAGCAGCTTGGCCAAATAGCCAATGCTCTGGCTAAAAGAGAGGAGGGCAGGTTGCCAAGCCAACCAGTAGCCAACCCTAAGGGCCAGTATTCCATCGAAGAAGGCTCCTCAAATTTTGAGGGGGCCAATGCCATCACTGCCCTAAGGTCTGGCAGGCTGGTAGACAACCAGGTGGGAAAGGAACAAGGAGAGGTCTTTCCCAAGGAAATGTCAAGTAAAAGTGATAAGGACTTTGTCAGGGCACAGAGTAAAGAATTGTTTGCTACCCTTCAACAAGGGAAAAATAAAGAGGTTGTAGTTGAGCCTTAGCAGGTGATAAAAATAGATAAAAGAAAAAAATAAAAGTTTAGTCATAGGATTGCAACTGAGGAACCGGCAGTACCTCAGCTGCCATTTTCTCAAGCTTTGAGTGGCCCTGCCCCTTTTGACAAAGGTCAGGCACAAATCAAGGAAATGATAGAGACCTTTAAGCAGGTCAAGATAAATTTATCCCTGCTTGATGCAATTCGATAGGTCCCAGCCTATGCAAAGTTTCTGAAAGACCTTTGTACTCAAAAAAGGAAGGTCAGAGGCCATTTGTCCGAAAAGGTCTTTGCGACTGATACAGTTAATTCTGTATTAACCATGACAATGCCTGAGAAGTTGCAAGACCCAGGGATACCCACTATTCCCTGTATTATTAGAGACCACATGATTGGGAGGGCCCTTTTGGACCTTGAAGCCAGTGTTAACCTGCTGCCATACAGTGTGTATCAGCAGCTAGGTTTGGGGGAGCTCAAGCCCACCCCCATTATTTTATTGATGGTTGATAGGTCTGAGAGGAAACCCATGGGAGTGGTTGAGGATGTCCTAGTGGGGGTAGACAAGTTCTTCTATCCTGCAGACTTCCTTGTTTTGGACATGGGCTGCAACAAGAGTACATCCTCGATACCTGTTATTCTGGGCAGACCATTCTTGGCCACTGCCAATGCATGCATTCAATGCAAGTCTGGAATCATGGAGGTCACTTTCAGACATATGAAAGTTGAGCTTAATGTGTACAACAGTGCAAAGCACCCTCAGCTGGACAATGAGGAATGCTTTGCAGTGGATATACTAGAAGAAATTGTTGAAGAAGAACTGCCCACTCTGCTGGAGTGGAGCAACATTGTCACTGATTTAACTGAAGTTTGAAACATGGTGGAGGAAGGAAGCTTAGCTTTAATGTCAGAAGACATATCCCTAGTAAGGTCTTCTGTGGGCTTAGTACAACATTTCAATTGGAAACCTACATTGCTGCCCCTTCCTCCAACCAATAATACAACAACCCTGCCATCCATTAAAAAAGCTCCTGATCTGGAGCTCAAGAAGCTTCCAGAGACATTGAAATATGCTTTCCTCGAGAATGACAAGAAACTTCCTGTGATTATCTCCTCTTCTCTTACCAGTGAGCAAGAGGAGGAATTGCTAACAGTTTTGAGGAAGCACAAGAAAACAATTGGCTGGACCATTGCTGATCTAGGAGGAATTGATGCATCAATCTGTATGCATAGGATTCATCTAGAGGAGGGCTCAACACTCCAGGGAAATGTAGAGGAAATTGAATCCTCACATGCAAGAAGTGGTTCTGAAAGAAATCATTAAGTTGTTGGATGCTGGGATAATTTACCCCATCTCTTATTCTGAATGGGTGGCACCAATCCAGGTAGTACCCAAGAAATCTGGCATAACTGTGATCACAACCGAGTCTAGAGAGTTGAGACCAGCCAGGGAGACTACTGGCTAGAGATTTTGCATCGATTATAAAAAACTCAACTCCAAGACCAGAAAAGACCACTTCCCTCTCCCCTTTATTGATCAAATTTTGGACAAGTTGGCTGGGAAAGCATTTTACTATTTTCTTGATGGGTACTCAGGGTACAATCAGATCCCTGTACACCCCCTTGATCAAGAGAAAACTATATTTACTTATCCTTTCGGCACCTTTGCTTACAAGAGGATGCCTTTTGGATTGTGTAATGCCCCAACCACCTTTCAGAGGTGTATGTATGCCATTTTTTCTGATATGATTGACAAATTCTTAGAAATTTTCATGGATGATTTTTCGATTTATGGAGATAGCTTTGACCAATGTCTACAATACCTTCATCAGGTCTTACAAAGATGTGAAGAGACCAATTTGGTCTTAAGTTGGGAGAAGAGCCACTTCATGGTAACACAGGGAATTTTGTTGGGCCATGTAGTCTCTAGAGATGGAATTGAGGTAGACAAGGCCAAAGTTGACCTCATTAAAAATTTGCTCCCTCCGAGAACAGTCAAGCAAATCAGATCCTTCCTTGGACATGCTGGATTCTACAGGAGGTTTATCAAAGACTTCAGCAAAATTGCTAAACCATTGTGCCACCTGCTCTGCCAGGATGTGCCCTTTGACTCCTCTGCTGAATGTTTGAAGGCTTTTGAAACTCTAAAAATCTGCCTCACCTCTGCCCCTGTACTCTAAACACCTGACTATACCTTGCCCATTGAATTGATGTGTGATGCATCTGACTTGGCAATAGGTGCTGTCCTGGGCCGGAGAAAAGATAAGCTGCCTGTGGTCATTGCATATCTCAGCAGATCACTTGCTGAAGCTCAACTGAACTACACAACCACTGAGAAAGAGCTTCTGGCAGTGGTTTTTGCTGTGGACAAATTTAGACCTTACCTACTTGGGTCTAAAACTATCATCTTCACTGACCACTCCGCATTAAAGTACCTACTGTCCAAGAAGGATGCAAAGCTTAGATTGATTAGATGGATACTCCTGTTACAGGAGTTTGGCATCGAAATCAAGGACAAGAAGGGTGTAGAAAATGTGGTGGCTGACCACTTGTCCAGAATTATGTTGGAGAAAGGTGTTGATGACCTTGCTACAAATGATGTATTCCCGGATGAGCAATTGTTTGCCATCCAATCTTTAGTCCCTTGGTATGCACATATTGTCAATTACCTAGTTATAGGCAAGATTCCTGCCCATTGGACAAAAATGGATAAAGACCTGTTTTTCTCACAGGTCAAAATTTTTTTCTGGGAGGAACCTTGCTTGTACAAGTATTGTGCAGACCAAATCATTCAGAAATGTGTTCCCGAAAGTGATATCCCCAGTATTCTGGCCATGTGCCATGAAAATGCCTGTGGGGGCCACTTTAGTGGGAGAAAAATAGCTGACAAAGTGTTGCAGTGTGGGTTCTATTGACCTTCTCTTTTCAGAGATGCCAACACACATTGCAAGAGCTGTGAAAGATGTCAGAAACTAGGAGGGCTGTCTAAACGAAATTCAATGCCTTTAAACGAAATTCAATGCCTTTACATCCCATCCTTGTTGTAGAACTGTTCGATGTGTGGGGTATTGATTTTATGGGCCCCTTTCCTCCTTCAAATGGTTTTCATTTCATCTTAGTGGCAGTGGACTATGTTTCCAAATGGGTAGAAGCCATTGCTACAAGAACTAATGATAATCAGGTTGTCCTCAAGTTCATAAAGCAGAATATCTTCTCTAGATTTGGCACTCCTAGAGCCATTATCAGCGATGGGGGGAGTCATTTTTGCAACAGAAATTTCAAGAGCTTGCTCAAGAAATATTCCATCACCCATAGGATTGCTACTCCTTACCACCCACAAACCAGTGGGCAAGTTGAAATTTCAAATAGGGACATCAAGCATATCCTTGAGAAGACTGTGAGGACTGATAGGAAGGATTGGGCTGACAAGCTTAATGATGCACTGTGGGCTTATAGGACTGCCTATAAGACTCCCATTGGTATGTCCCCTTTCAGACTGGTGTATGGCAAGGCCTGTCATCTCCCATTGGAGTTAGAACACAGGGCCTATTGGGCCATCAAACATTTAAATCTAGATCTAACTTCTGCTAGTCATCACAGGTTGCTGCAGCTGTCCGAATTGGAAGAGCTAAGGATGGATGCATATGCTAATGCTAGGATCTACAAGGAAAGGTCCAAATCTTTCTTTGACAAAGGGCTGTTGAGAAAGAGTTTCAGAGCTGGTGATAAGGTTTGGTTGTTTAACTCCAAACTTAAATTTTTCCTGGCAAATTGAAATCCAGATGGGAAGGTCCCTACATTGTTATGCATGTTTCCCCATCTGGTGCTGTGGAAATCAAGGATCCCAAGTCTGGGAGAACCTTGAAGGTGAATGGTCAGAGGCTTAAGCCTTGTTTTGAAAAATCTGCCGAACTCATGGACACCATTCACTTTCAAGGGATCCTTCTTCAAACTGATCCACAGGTGTGTCATTATTGTATCATATGTACTTAGTTTTTGGTTGATTTATCTTGCGTTCTTTTGTTTATATTCTCTAGGCTTTGTTAGTGGTCCTATCTGAATATGGACCTATCTGTTTTAAACTTTTAATGCTTGGTTTGATTCTTCCGGCTTTTCAATTGATAGCTTCTATTAAATGCCTAATGTGGGAGGTCGAATTTTGTTATCCTTGATTTTATGATTGAGTTTACATGTGTCTAGAGGTAGCCATAGGTGAGAGTCATGCCTAGGATCCAACCACAACAAACATGCAAAAGGGTAGAACAGAGAGCACGTGCTCTCTATTTTATACCTTACTATCGCTGGGTCCAATTTGAAGCCTGAGAGACTCTCGCACACTACAGACAGCTTACTTCATTTGTTATCGCGAGATTCTCAGGCTGTCGCGAGGTTAAAAAGGGAGTCTGAGAGTATTTTGCATAGTTCGCATAGAAACATTCAATACCTATCACGAGATTCATGTGTACTTGACAACGTCTCATGCGGTCCACATCGAGCTATTCAGTAGTTATCGCGAGATTCCAAGACTCTCGCGAGGTTCAGAAGGTAACCTAGGAGACTCTCGCGTAATTCAATAGAAATACTTCATTTGCTATCGTGATATTCTAAGTCTATCGCGAGATTCAAAACAAACCTCAGAGTTGCTCGCGCAATTCACATCAATTCATCTCACACTGTCGTGCGCTCCAAGGACAACCTGGGAGATTGTCGAGCAATCCAGATTGAATCAACACCCTCGCTAGGTTTATTTCCAACCCCGTGACCAGATGTCCCAAAGCGCGTCGAGCCTCGCGATAAGTATTTTAACCCCGTGCTTGGTCCCTTTTCCATTATTTTCTTCCTTCTTCCCTCTGCAAAACCCTAGCTTCTGGCACTCTTTCCCCCATCTCCTCCAGCATCAATCCTACAGCTCATCTTCACTCCACAAATCTACAGAGTTGTTCCTAGCATCACACACATCTATTGCCCTCTACTTTGAGATCTCGCGGTGCACTGTGCGTGAAATCAAACCAAACCCTAGATCTCAGTCTCCGTTTCTTATACTAGAAGACAGAGTTAGAAATGGCTCCAAAAATTACACGAAAGAGAAAAGGGAAGGACAAAGACCCTACAGAGACCACCCCTAAAAAGGCCAAGACTTCAAATTCCCCCAAAAAAGGAAAGGAAGTGGTTGAGGAGGTGGCGGTACCAACCACTAAGTTCTTTACTCCTTCTGAGCTCATAGAGTCGATTCCATTGGAGCCTGAAACAGCCTTTGATGTATCATTTTTTGAGAAAGAACCTCTCTCTACCCTTGCAGTACAGTTTATGAGCAAAGCGGGTCTGATGCCATTGATGAGAGGAATTCCAACACTAGCCTACCCTAGGCTAGTGCAGCTATTTTATCAGCACATCTGGGTCAAGCAGGACAACGATGGACAAGTGTGCTTGCTGGTGCTGATTGACGACTTTGATATGATAGTGGGCCCTAAGGTGATTGCTGAAGTGTTGGGCATCCCAGTAGCATTCGACCCTAGCTGTGGATATGGCCCCCCTCTGAGTGCATCGATTGATACAATTACACGGGAAACCATAGGGGACTCGATCAGAAGGAGAGAATTGGAACCTAAACTCCTATTCATTGACCAAGTCCTGCAAAAGAACATATATTGCTCAGGACATCAGTAGGAGAGGAGAACCCCCATTGCGGATGCTATCTACTCCTTCCACCTGGGCCATGGCTTCCATGCAGCCTGGCTAATTTTTGAGGCAATGAAAGACACAGTGGAGAAGATAGGGACAAACAAGAAGCCTCACACACTACCCTTCGTAAGAATCATTACCTTGTTACTATTAAAAGGGGGATAAAAAATAGGAAGGACTGAAGAGACCACCACCCTTACCCCTACTACCTTTGCTAAGAGGCAATGGGGAATCAGTAGGAGTTTGATAGGGGGCCAGAAAAAGAAGAAAGCTGAGGCTCAGGCCCTGCCCAACCAAGCAGAAGAGGTAGCCGGATCAGGGTCTACCCCTGCTACAGAGGAGGTGCCCCCAGATCTTATCACTTCCATTGCTGCAGCAACACCTATTACCCCTGCATCCACCACCCCTCTTGCATCCATCTCTCACCCCCCTCTGTTTTCATTCTCCATGCCCACTCCCCCTTCACCTGTGCTTGGTCCATGGGAGGACTCCCCATCCCCTACCTTACCTCAGTACACAACCATAATTCCCCCCTCATCTCCACCTAAGCTTGCCAGCCCCCCACTCATCTCCTACAAAAAATGAAAGACCACTGAGACCATCCCAACCATCTCCCAGACACCACCCTCAATCCCTTCTATCCCCATTTACACACCACACCTTGACCACCACCACCACATACCTCTACATCCCCCTCACGACATTGACTTAACCCTAAACACCACCATAGGATTCCAAGCCTTTATGGCTCGTTTCCTGGAAACAATGCCTACCCACTACACCCCCCTCCCAGACTTTCCCACTACCTCACAGCATCACTCCCCTGAACCCCACTCTTCCCCTCCCTCCACTTTCCATCATGCACCTTCCTCACCTTTCCAACCAGTACCCTCTTCTTCACAAACCCAACCTCCTAGCCCTGACACATTGACCCTTATCCTATCCCTTATCCAAGACATCCAAGCCCATTTATCCACCAACACCCAAAAACAGGATCAGATGCAGAATGAACTTACCTCCATCCAATCCACCCTACACACCTTGACCAATCCACCCATCCCTCCACCACCCACTACAACCCCCCTGGTCCTGTCCACTGACAAAGAAACCCAAACAGACTTCCCTCTTGACTCACAACCCCCCCCCCCCCACCATCACCATTAACTTTTACCCCCCCATTCCCTTTCATACCTTTCACCATTCCCATTTTTCCGCCCCCATCACCCCTACTCCAACTGAGCCTACCCCATTCTCATTTCCCCCTATACCCTCCATTCCACCTCTTATCCTACCACCTCCAACTTACGCTGACCAAAAGACACAGACCCCACCTGTAACCTATCCCCTTCCCCCATAACTAGACTTACCCCCTGTTAACCCCCCTTCTCCCCCCCCGGACCACTCACAGCTCCCTCCTTCCACTTCATATCTGCCCATCACACCAAAACATCATTTTTATAGCCCTCCCTACCTCACCATCCTCCATCACATGAGGGATAATGCTTACCTTAGGAAGGATGTCCTGAGGGGCATGGCCAAGCTATGCCAATCCATTGAGACCCCCCTGCTGGAGCAGATTGATGAAATGACGGAGGCCCACAGAAAACAACTACTGGGCATCTCCTTGGGGTGGAAAAATATTTTGGAGGCCTATCAAAAGACCAAGGCTACAACTGAGTATAATGCATTGAATCTGGAGTTGGAGAAACCAAATGCTGCTGCTGAGAAGATGAAGGCCAAAATGTTTGAAAAGAGGCTAAACAATGCCCAGGAGATCTTTAGAATACAAAAGGAAATCCATGAGACGGACCTCCTAAAACACCAAATCCAAATAGCCTCCTTGGAATCTGCATTGGCTATTGCCAGAAATGTTCCTCTGCAGCCCACACAAATCTCTGTTCAAATGCCCATCCCAGAGCCCAAAGCTACTCCATCTCCAGCTGCCCAGTCTGAGGAGGCCCAACCTAAGACACAGCAGGAGAAAGGCAAGGCCCCACCTGCCCCTCCTCCCTCACCTCCTACCGAGCAGCCTCCACCTCCCGAGGCCTCTGCTGCACCTCCACAAGAGCAAACTTATCCTAAGCAGAGGAAAGTCACTGCTAAGAGCTCTGCTCCCAAAGCTACTCCTTTAAAAATTAGCAAAGAGCCTGCTGCCTAGTCTGAGGAGGCACATTCCCCTGGCCAGCCTGAGTCCACAATGAAAGGGAAATCCCCAGTGGTCCCTACAAAGGAAGAAAAAGGCAAAGCCAAAGGCAAATCACCTGCAACCCCCCCTGCAAAGAAGAGAGGAAAGGCCTCTCAAGAACCCAAGGAATCAAAAGCACCCAAGGAACCAAAAGTAAGGGTGAGGGCCCCAGAAGCTCCAACTGCCAAGAAAACACCAGCCGAAGCAAAAAAGGCGAGGGAAGAAAAGAAGAAACAGGACAAAGCTGCCATTAAGGCACAAGCTAAAAGGATGGGCTAGGATTTCCTTACAGATTCGGAGTCAGATTAGATCCTAGTTTTTAGATTGTAGATTAGGTTTTGCTTCTTATCACTACATTTGTAAATATTTTTTTCCACTTAAATAGAATTTCTACTTTTTGTATATTGCTCTGTTTTGTGTGTTTGTTTCTGTTTGTTAGTTTTCATTTTGTTCTTTTTGTCATTCATGGGAGATGAGTTTAGGGAGGATATACTTATTTGACACAGTAACCCATGTGAAAGGTGTGATGTAGATGGTTGCTGAATAAATTTGGGTACATACATGCCTCAGGGATTTCAATGGATTCTTTTTCAAATTAATGAGCCATGTCAGGCTGCCTCGCGGAGATTCCCAGCTCAGCTGCGCAAGAAATGTAAACTACTCATCACTGATTGTTCTTCGCGAGGATTCCCACGCAATACATAGGCTCCACTTAAATACCATGCTTATCTTTAGATATTCATTTACTCCTCATGCTCTTTTCCAAGAACCAGTTGTATGTTTCTTCTTTCCCCACACAACGTTCATTTATTGCCAAGTTTGAAAAGGGGCACAAATTAAATTCCGCCGATTCATGTTCCACCGTCCCCCTATTTAAATCGGCCATAAGTTCCTTTCATCTCATCCCTCCTATTTCAGCCCTAATAGTCCATACCTCCTCACACCCATGGCGGATGACACACCCTTCGGGTTCCCCATCAAATTCTACCCCATCTGGGAGGATCCCCCACCGCCTGAGGAGCCGGACCCATTACAATTTCTCTGGGATGATTATGATGAGGTTCAGAGGATCCTCGCCAGGGAGGAAAAGATAAAGAGGAAGAAGGAGAAGAGAGAAAAGAAAAAGAGAAAATTGGATCCACCTGCATCTCTCCCACCATCTTACTCACACCCCCCCCACCGCCTCTCCCTTGATCCCACCCCCCCCATTTAGTCTTTTCTTTTACACTCTTTTTGTACCATTTTCATTTTTCTTTTAATGAGAATTTATTTGCGTTCTACACTGTTCTTAGCATTCTTTTTTCAGTTTCTCTATCTTTTGCTGTGTTTCTTTTTATCTGTCTGATTGGAATCTACTGCCTCTTCTCAACTTTGAACCAGTGAGGACACTGCTCCTAATGGTTTGGGGGTGTGGCAGTCTGCCAATATAACAATTAATTTTAGTGCAGTAATGGTGGTATAACTGGAATGAATAAAGTTAATTGCCACTTATCTTGATACAATGAGACAATGAGGAAAATTGTAAAACTTTACAACATTTTTTGCAAACTTTTCGAAATATAAAAAGTTAAAAATTCTTGACACCACCATGAAGCTAATATTAGAAAATTTTGTCAGTTAGTACTCAGTGAACCTAAGAGGAGAGAAACAGATGAAAATACACCTCATGGGTTAAATTTGATGACCATACCTAGTGAGATTTGGGCCCAGATTTTTTTTTTGAAGAGTGTTTTTGGCATTACTTCTGCTCTAAGGACTGATTGATTCATGACTTTTTCACTAAAAGTTGTGCAACTCCTAATCAAAACTAATTGACAGCAATCATGAGACTAAGGAAATGATCCAAGGCCCTCATTTGGACAGTTTGAGCCCGAAAATCCAACCTTTTAAGATCTACCCTTTTGTATAAACTAGTTGAGCCTTAAAATCATAATTTTCCTTCACAAACACCAGAACACTTGCACCTTAACCTCATGACCTGAATCAACCTTACCCTCACTCTGAGAATTCAGAAGGTAAAGGAGAAGGAGGTAAAGATACTGAGAATGGTCCAATATTCTATGGAAGGGGAAGAAAAGCAACTTGTGAACATATGTGCATCAGGGGCAGTTGTGTGGCATTTATCAAAAGAATGAATAAAGAAATAAAAAGAGAAAAAGAAAGAGAAATCTAGAGGACATCATTTAAAAATTGAGAAAAAGAGTAGAAGCTGGCCACTTTGAGTCTGAAATTTAAAAAGGAAGATGAATTTTTTGCTTAAATAAAGGTTGTGAAGTCATGAACCACTCCATACCTTGCTGATTTCTCAATTTGGATTCCCTTTTTACCACTTTTTATTCTTTACACCCGTCAGCCATAAGCCACATTACAACCCTTTCAAAAAGACCTTGTAGATCCAAAGTCAAATGAGTTGTCATGTGGAGATGAAGAGTTGCCCAATCTATGGTCAAAATCCTTGAAGACGTCAGAAATTAGAAGCTTGGCCTATGCTCATGCTTGCAAGCCCATTTGGGGTCTGCAACTGCTCTTGAGCTGTTGAGAATGTGAACACCCTCACGTTATTAATGTTGAGAGATAGCCCAAGTGAGAATTGGGTCTGAATTTAAACCTCATTAAGGTAATATCCAACCTGGATTTTGAATTAAAGTCAAGCTGGGTACTGATTTTTATACATTGAAATTCTAATGTTAAATGAATGGTGGTCAGGCAAACACATGTTAACTTTTAAGTTTTAAATGGCCTGCAAACATTGCTGCAGTTTCCTCTAAGTGTTAAATGGGTGTGGAATGAAACTTTAAACATTGAATCTATGTTGTCATTATCTGCACTATACTTAAACTGATTTTAATGGTGAAGTTTGTAGGTGTCTTCACTGAAAACCCTCAGGAGACTTCACTCCTCCACTAGGGATCACCTAGGAATTTAAAAGGCTTGGTACATATGCTAAATGAACCCATGATCCCTATGAAAGTGGCATTTAATTACAGCTTTGCTAAGGGACTAGCAAAGATTAGGTTTGGGGTGTGTTAAGACATGAAAAGTACCACTTTTCACCTCTTAACTTAATCCCTTTTAGACCCTTAATCATTTAATAAATGTGTTTTAAGTCTATTTTATAGGTAATAAGTAGCAGCTGCTAATAAACCCCTAACCATGTCAAGAAGCTCACTGTTGTCCCAGAACTACCTCAGCAGAATGAAGGATGAACCCAGACAGAAATTTGGCTGAAGCATAGGCACATCAAAACAGAAATAAACTAAGAAGGATGCCTCGCGCAAATATAGCAGGGTTCAACTGAACCAGAGATAATGCCTTCACGCAGTTGTCACGAGCCCCTGAAGGAAGCATAATAATTGGCTGCGTAGTTCTCGCGTTGCTCCCTCGCAATTTGATGATAGAAAAAAATGCAAATAAGTCTTTGCGCGGCTCTTGCGAAGCTCAACCATAAGTGAGTGAAGCATTCACACAGTCTCGCGCAACTCAAAAGAGGAGTCGTTAAGCTTCGCGCAATTCATTCAGAAGTGAGAGCTCCAGGTATTCCCACGCGTAGCTGTCGCAAAGTGGCCGCGAGATACAGACCTTTAGGGAAACGCTCGAGCGACCCAGAAACTCAGGAACATTGCTTCTTCGTGAAGATCTGTCGCGAGATTCACCAAGGGACAAACCGCGCGAGCAATCCCTGTGCCATTCAAAGCTGAAAAATTCAATCTCGCGACAGCCATTAGGATCCCGTAATGATTAAAATGTCAATCCTGCGACTGCATAAACTTCAAGTCAATCCAACCCCGCGATGCCAATTCTACCATGCGAAAGGATCTGAAATCTTCTCTACCCAGCGAGGATCGGGTTCTAAACTTCTCCCCACTTCTGCACTGGAAATCTGGGGACTTCCAGTAATTAGGGCACGCACTCTAATGCTCAAATCTCCGTGCACATGCCTCAAGGCATCCAAGGGACAAGAATGGGCCACAATTGTATTAATAAAATTAGGGTTTTCCTAATCCTAATTGTGAGAGAACCGACTGCTATATAAGCCTAAGCCTAGCTTAGGTTCAGGAGATCTCTTTTGGGACTTAACTTTGGGGCTTCTTCTCCAAAAACCAATTGTAGAATTACAGTAGGCTAAGGTTAGGGTTTAGGAGTTTTCATTTTCCTTTTCTTTCTCTCCATAGTCCAGCACTTGCTGGCTATGCCTTTTGTATGATTATATGGTATAGATTGTAATGGAGTTTCGTAATAGGATTTATTGCATGTATGGGATAATGTTTTTGTTGTGAGTTGTTCTGTACAAGGCTGCTGCCTTGAGATCCTCCATTGTAAAGTTGTATCGTAAGCAATGGAGGATTGTTTTTAAGGTTTTATTTAGGTCCAAGTGACCTGTGTGTCCAGGGTAGGAACATTGCAAGCCTTCCCCCACCACAGGATCCACTAAATTTGAATCCCCATGGGACTTGAGCTGGTAGCCTTGTGAACATGGAGGCGGTAGCAATGATCTTGTTCTGTCTTAGACCTCTGTGAGGAAGATAGCATCTGTGGATAGTCTGTGACCATTCAAGTGGATAGGCTATAGCCCTAGGGTGAAGCCAATCCACAGACCTAAGATAGATTCTTCTTCTCTGTGCTTGTGCATGTAGCCTTGTGAGAGATTGTGCAGAGACAGACTCCCCTATATTTGTATAGATCCATCATCAGACTACAGATCTGATTTGGCTGTTGAGATTGTAGGCTTGTGACTAGATCACTATAGTCTTACTAAAGCAGTGAATAGCCATGCTTGAAAGCTAGTACTAAAACTCTTACTGGTCCTGTGTGTCTAGGCTTGTGCACTTTGTAGGCCTAGCCCCACACACAGAACTTTAGAGGATGAGGTTCCTATGGATTCTTGAGCTTGTAGCCTGGATGAAGTAGTGTCTACAATGGTAAGCTTGTTCTGACCCATCTCTGGATTGTGGTTACCCTATTGGATAGGCATGACCATTTAAGTGGACAGGTTATAGCCATAAGGGATTGGATCATGGCAGAGGGGTGGGTTGGATTCTTTCTCCTCTTTGGTGATAATATAGCCATTGGACAGGATTTCTATAGCAATAGATCTGAGTCCGAGTTATAAGACCCATCAGATCTGTACCTAATAACATACTTCTCACCCTTTTATATTTATTTTCTCACTCCACCACTCTTCTTAACCCTTTCTGTAATCTAGACAGTAAGTTGCCTTAGGATTTAGATTTTTGTGACCTTAAATCCCCTTTCATTTAGGATTGCCAGATCTGGAGAGCCTACTAACGATAGCTCCCTTGGAGCTTTAGATCAACTTCCCTGTGGGGCAAACTCTTACTTATCAAAATTTTGCTACAACAGGCCCTATATCTTGCAGGACTGTGCATATTTTAGGCTTGCTGCTCAGTAATCCTCACTCTACCTTTCATTCATTTTCATTCACCCCATTTTTATCACTGTCTTCAATAAAGTCAGTAGCAAGCAACTAAACAAAAAGCCTAACAACCATGCACTAAAACAAAAGTCCATGGTCGAGACCCAGGCTGCAACAATAGCTCTGTGGCTCAGACCCGGCTCAAACCCAGGAAAGTCCCAAATTATGTGCCCTGTATAGCATGCATAACTTAATTCCATGCTCCATGGCCGGCACACAATTGGTCTCTCTTAGACCAAGATTGCACTTCCTGAGGACCTCTTAGACCATGATTATGGGCCCTACCAGGCCCGCTTAATCAGATTGCATGCTTCACCACCAGTGCACAATTAGTTCATTTTGGACTGGCCTTGTACCCTTCTAGAAACAGCCTAAGATGCGATTGTACGCCCTACCCAAAATGTGTAATTGAATTATGCGCCTCAACACTAGAGTATAATTGGTTCCTAAGCCAACTTGGCCTCTAACTCCCTAGACTGCTTGAAAATTCCCTATTCAGCGCATGAATTCAGGCGCTTAATTGATTGTGTGCACTAATCAGAGTGTGCAATTAGTCTAATTAGACTAGGACTATGCTACCCGACTTAGCCAGTCAACCGGTCACTCACTGAATCAGTCACTGACTCAAAGTGATTGTGCGTCGGATACGGGGCGCATAATTTAATTGAGCGCACCAAACAAGGTGCATAATTAAAATTCACTGACCAATTGTGTGCACCACATAGGGCGCGCAATTGACTAAATACTTATAAATAGGACCCAACACCTCGTCCTAAAAACACATCACAATGCAGTTAGAAATCGAATTTTCGAGTTCCTGCTTCCTAGCTTGGGATTTCGGGACTTCTCTCAGTGGCTCTGGCCTCAGGTATACTTTCCTACTAGTTTTTAGTTCTAGTTATAGTTATAGTTCTTAGTTCCAGACCATTAGCTCTAGGCTTTAGGTTCTTAAGCTTTTAGTTCTAGGTCTTAGACTTTAAATCTCTTTAATCCTTAATTTTTACCCTTTTTTTTCCTGGTTCTAGTTCTTAGGTTCTTGAACCAGTTCCTTTTTTAATTCTAGTTCTAGATTTAGATTCAAGCCCTCTAGTTCTTAAATTCTAGATCTTAGATCTTTGGCTTAATTTAAATTTATAGTTTTCTGATTTTAGTTCTTAGTTTCTAGAATCAGTCCTTAATTTCAGTCTTAAAATCAGTCTCAGAATTTTCATTTTTAGTTCTAGAATTTTAATTCTAATTTTTAAACTTGATTCTCCATCTTCGACCTGTGAATCCATAAATTTCGAATAAAAATCAGTTTTTCAATCCACATTATTACTAAAATAATCTCTAACCAACTAATTTGCCCAAGGGATCTTACGGAGGGTACCTGGGAATGGGGCCGATTTTCCTTAGCATAGTGGGCCAAAACCCCCTTTTTTTAGATTTTTAGTAAAATTAGTATATTCACTTTAATTAGAATTTTAATAGAATTAGTATATTTTTAATTAATTAGAATTTCAATAGAAGTAGTATATTCATAATTAATTTCCGTATGATTAACATATTTGCGTCTCTAGTAGGATTAGGAGACTTAATTAATTATATTTTTAATAGGATTAAAAATATTTAAATTAATCAAACTCCCAATAGGATCAGGAAGCCTAGTTGAATTCCCCGATTAATTAAACTTCTAATAGGATTAAAATTGATTAGATCCCTGATAATCATAGCAAGAGTAGGAAAAGCGAAAAGTAGTTAGAAGAGAATTAAAAAAATTAGCTTAACTAAACTTACGGGCGACCCAGTGCTGCTAACATCGGCCAACTGATGATTCAGTAAAGAGAACAACCCATATCTCCAGCCCGGAAGGCATGATCAGTGACGTGTTGCAACGTCGATAAACATTTGCAGCTGGTGATCGCAACGAACCAAGTATTTCTCTGAGATTTACCTCTTTATTTTCAGTATTTAATTACCTCTAAAAACACCACTTTTGCCAGAGTCCACTTGGACCGAATTGGGCCACTCTTTCAGGGGACCGAAAGGAACCCAGAAAAAGTGTGTACCAACAGACTGGTGATCGCGATGGGATGTCTTATTGCCAAAGCCGCCTGTGTTTAGTTGAGTTTCCTTTTTTTCTAGTTTTTTTATTTTATTTTTATTTTTATTTTTTTTTTAACTTTTTTAGTTTTATTACTTTTCACATTTAAGTCTACTATCAAGAGCACATGAGCATACACTAGAGGCTCGAGATGTTAGGAATACTAAGGATTAAAATTGGTGACCCGCCGTTATGGGGGTACCATAATAACCTGCTATACCATGAGCAACTACTTGAGGGTTCAACACAATATAACCCGGAAGTCAACATGGCCGGTGGTGAGGAAACCCCCTTCACACCCCTGAGCACAAACTAATGACGGACACAAAGACAGCAGCTTCGGGTAAAACTTTATAGCTTGACAACTTGTAAACCTCAGTGTCTAGAAATTGCAAAGGGTAGGAGATGAAACTGACGAATTGCTCCACGACTTAGCCGCAGCATACAAGACCATCAAAGAAAGACTGGAGGTGGAAGAACGAGAGTGACAAAGACAGGAGAGGCCACCCCCTACTCTGACAATGATATCACCATACGTGTTGCCACCTAGGCACAGTCTCCACACGCTCTTCAGTAACGGACGTCAAGATAGAATTCGTTCCCAGACCACTAGGCAAGATGCTGTCGTAAGTATAAAAGATTTCCCCAGATGATTGACGAATACATGACTAAGAAAAACCACCCTGGTTTGTCATTCAGATTCAACAGTTTCTGTCGAGACCTCGAATTTAATCTACCTGCAGGATTCAAACCCCTAAAATTTAGCAAATATAATAGCACTGGAAATCTAAACCATCATCTGGTGTTTTTCTGCAATGACTGTCAACCTATTCATGATAATCATGAACTTCTGATACATTACTTTTAGAGGTCACTCAAAGGGGAAGCCCTTGACTTGTTCGCTAGGCTCCGACTACATAAAATCGACACATTCAAAGAATTAGCCGGACAATTCTTAGATCAATATAAGCATTTGATATAGGAGGCCGTCAATCTCAGTGACTTGATGACAACAAAACAAGAAACTAAAGAAGACTTCGCTGATTTCATATCATGCTGGAGGAAGCTCGCGGCTCGCACAGGAAGTTAAATGAAAGAAAAGGATGCAATTGACATCATCATAGATAACATCAGAGAGCCCCTTTGAAGGGCTTTGATCATAAGTGATTGCCCAAACTTTGCTACTATTCATTTGTGCGTCAGCATTCAACGACATATAAAGGGAGGAGACTCCGCCTTCTCGATCACATCACCGAAGGCGTCGACTTTCGGTGACTCAAAGCCCTGAAATAATAAGAAAGGCTCAGGCTCTGTTCAAGTTAACATGATCGCTAATCAAAATCAAGGCGATGGGAACAATCAGCAAAGGAACTCTGGTCAGGGTCAATACTAGAATCAGCAACGGTATGCCAATCAAAATTAGAATCAATATCCTAATCAAAACTAGTATCCTAACCAGAATCAAAACGATGCCCGAAACCGTCCTGCTAATACCCAGGGCTATAATAATGTGCCTCCACCCCAAAATTTTAATCAGCAGACCGAAGTCCCTATCATCCTAGCCGAGATCATTATCCTCCATTACCCAATACCATCCCTAATATTTTTCATCATCTAAGAGATCAGAACCTCATTCATTTCCCACCAGAGTGGCCACGACCCTGGCCTGCTAATCTCGATTACACTAAGTTCTGTGCTTTTCATCAGTACATGGGACATAACCTGGAAGACTGTTGGGTGTTGAGAGATATGATATACGACATGAACGATCGGTACCAAATTAATTGGGAATCCCATTGAAATTCTAACCAAAATAACCAACAGCCTTCGTAGAACCTTGGAATGGTCAACAACCCTCTGCCAAACTACAATCAAGTACCGGTCAGCCATGTCACTACGGTAGACCTTCCGGACCGAGCCCCTTTTCATCCATCTACTCTCATCACATGAGTTAGCCATCCTGACGCACAGCCAGTCCAAATAACCCTCCGAGGCCCACCATCATTCCACCTCACCATCATTCCACCTTCCTAACCAGAGTAGAACCGCCAACTCCGCCACCCTACCCAAACTTCACTTGAGTTTGAGTTCAATCTTTTCGAGCTTGAAGGCCTATCATTCAACCCATAAAGCCTTCTACACCCCCAAACTTTGACGTAGCTCCCGATAATGCTGTGCCAGAATATGAAGATAATGTCCTTCAAACTGTAGAATAGATAGTGGCTTGGGTAGATAGCGTCACCCAAAATACTATCGGCCAACAACTAGAAGAGGCAACGGAAGAACGTCCATCAACGGAAGAGATAAGGTAGCAGGAAGAAGAGCCTTCCAAGGAAGAACTACTAATCTCCACATTCCTCGAAGAGGAAGACTACGCTCAATACCTTCCACCTTGGAATGGTATAGCTCCAGTACGCATTTCTTCATCCAATTTTTCTCCTTTCACCACAAGTACCACACTAAATCCTTCAACACTCCAAGGTCAATAGCAGACATGCCCAGTCCTTAAATTTGGAACCAACTATCCACCCCCGCCATTCCCTAGGGAAAAGCAAAGCAATAGTGCACAGTCGCCCGATCGGATAAACAAGGAACGAGGAGTGAATGTGCCCCATCCACCTCACGTAATCCCTCTGCCTCTAGTACCAGTGCCTCAAGTACCTCGACTGACTCAACAGAATAGGTATAGAGTACATAGACCTAGCAAAGAACCTGCCCTAGAAACAGGTTAGGAATATGATCTTCTCTGACTCCTCGCGAAAGTACCAGCATAAATATCGATCCTTGAACTCATCAAGAAATCGCCAAAGCATCACTGACTGCTCGTGGAGACATTGGATGAGACGCACATGAATGAAGATACTATAAATCAGCTACATGAGATCACTTCGGTTATGACGCAACCTCTCGTGCTTACCTTCACTGAAGCTGACGTGCCTAAAGAATCATTACGTGGAAGTTCTGCTCCTATCTATCTGACAGTCATAATCAGAGGATTTTCAGTACCCCACGCATTGGTTGACACCGGAGCAGGACTTAACTTCTGTCCTATAACGACATTGAAGATCCTTGAATACATTGAACAAGATATAAGGCCTTCGTCCTTATCCCTCATCGCTTATGATGGCTCTCAACGCTTCGTCAAGGGAACCATCAAGTTACAAGTTTGCCTCGGGCCAGTCACCAAGATGTCACTTTCCATGTCTATGATTCCTCAAGCACTTATAATCTGATACTATGAAGGAAGTGGCTAGAATCCATGAAGGTAGTAGCATTGATGTATCACCAATGCATCAAATTTTTGCATGAAGATTCCATCGTCAGGATATACGCCGATACACCCCTTAAAGAAATTGACACAAACTACACGACAAGCATTCTAATAGCGCACGACTTGGTACTAAACACAGGACATATAAAAAAGATGCATGATCCTGATGATGCATTGATAGTAGAAGTTAGCTACCCTTGGTCCCTTTCAACCTACCAACAAAAGTTAGTGAGAAGAGAAGCTGGGCTTGATCTCGCCTGACTATACGACATAAACCTGACCGTGGCAAAAGGATGGGACTTGATGTATCAACTAGGATACATCCCTCACACCGGATTGGGCAAAGATAAGAAAGGATGCATAAGACCCATCGTCCCAAAGAAACTATGCAAACACATCAGATTAGGTTACCAATCAGATGGTAAGCAAGCTGACATCCTACCCACTTCACCAAAGTGGTCGCTCTATGACCATTTCATGTATGGAATTATCGAGAAGGCTATTGTGTCGAAGAGAAGAAAGGAGCCATCCTTCACTGAATCTCAGGCAACCAAGATCGAGCAAGTGACCAAAGCCTTTGCTAACCTGACCCACCTTAGCCGTAGTAGTGATGAGATGGACAAGCCACTCGAGGGAGTCAAGCCATTATTTGAAACCCCTGAAGAGCCAGAGCCATGCACAGAAGACTGGGAGTCAATCAACGAGGAGGACTTCCACATCGCCGCGTTAGCAGACAAAGAAGAATCGGAATCAGGGGTACCCTAGCCTTATGAACCAGGAAGAGAAGACTGGCTCTTAATGTCAAGTGAAGAAGAAGATTACTAGACTAGCTGCACAGAAATAGAACTTGAAGACCACTTAAGAGTAGAGCGACTGAAGCTCCTCGAGGAGGTCAACAACTCCTTAAGTGAAGAGGCAGACTCTGATGATGAACTTGATCATCAATCCTTACTAGATAATTGATAGTGTCCGCACTGCTACCTTTATCCAGAATCACTGTATTGCAACCTATGCACGTCCGTCTTGACACAGTGCGAAAGAGCTATTTTGCACAAGGTACGATGGACAACAAGGGCAAAAGATCATCACATTGCCTTTATAGAATTCCAAGAAGAATTAGAGCTCGATGCTCCTCAGTCTCTGGATGTGCCACAACTTCAGATATTCTGGAACTCACTGGAAGAAGAATGGCAATCGCCGTCGAGAGATGACGAAGAGTATTGGATAGATCTCCCTGCCCTGGAGTTACCAGAATAGCTGGAACACGGCTTCCAAGCACAATTAGATGAAGAGGAAGGTCTTGACCTTGGAAATACTAACCTCAGCCCTTATCATGAAGGATGGGAATGCCCCTATGAGTATCCCTACATCTCTCACCCATATCAACCTCGCTGTCAGGCCTGCATAATTTTCACCATGTACCACGAGATCCAAAGGAAGGAATTCCCAGATTCTGACTACAATGATGATACTTTTGAGCACTTCTTCACTACATGGGAGTGCTCACGAGAATTTTTATGCATCGTTCGACCATATTAACCTTATTGCCAGACCAACACTATAATAATATAAGACTTCGAATGAGAAGGTCGAACCAATCTCCTTCCTTCACTATGGAGAATGGTCGAAAGCAACCAAGGTTTGGTGATTAAGTTCATCGAACCATATCTATGATTAATACAAGGCAAGGAATCTCAGAGACGAGCGAACCTCCCATCTGATTCCAAAGCCAGAGTTTAGAAGACTATCATCTTCAGACTCTCTTCGACGACGTAGCACTTTTTGTAGAAGAGGAAGAGGAGCCGTCTGACAAACCAACGCCATCATCGCTCATCAGGAGGATCACCCCAGACGAGGGCTTTAAAAAAAAACTGTCAAATTCTAAACGGATCCACTTCATTCGAAGGCTCGCCCGAACGACTCCAGTAGCCATACCACTTCCCCAACTAGGAGAAGTAACCTCGCCGGTTCTGCCTTAGGAAACTAACCCTGTAACATACTTATTATCAAAAATAAAATAAAAAATAAAAATCCTAAAACCCCTAAAAATACAAAAGTAGAAAATCCCAAAAAATTAGAAAATCACAGAAAAGGGGGGGGAGCCCTTCATCCCAGACCCATTCAGCGACTAGCAAGGAGACTGTTCTCCAAAAGATACAAGTAGTGATCACCTCAACGAAGTCAAAGGAGTAACTGACATGATCACACATGGTCATCGTCCTGCCCTCAACCTTAGAGAGCCTTGCCTTGACTCGGCTCGAAGTGACCCTACTACCTCTCCCTCGTGAAACTGTCGAGTGTCCCGATGAAGTAACAAGCCCGTAATCATACTTGACGAGATACTCCACGACTTTGAGAGAAGGATGAATAATCTTGACCTACACCTAACAGAAGATGTCATGATCATAAATTACACTGATGAAGGGATACCTCCCACAAAACTAACCCCCCAGTGTAGTTCTTTTACAGTATACAAACTCACGAACGATGAAGAAGGAGCACCAGTCACCGAGGAAACACAGGAGTTCCAACAGGTCATGAACCACTTCGATGAGCAAACACAAGCTACCATAGAACCTACTGAGAAAATAAATTTTAGCACTGAGGGAGAGCTCAAGAAGCTGTTGATTAACACAACAGTCAAACCCAAGGAACGACAACAAATTATTCAAGTCCTCCAAGATCACCTCAGCTCCTTCGTATGGTCCTATGAGGATATGCCTAGATTGAACCTGAGCCTAGTAGAATATCGGTTGGTCCTGAAACCTAATGCTAAACCCGTCAAGTAGAAACTTAGAAGGATGCATCCCCAGACATCACTACAAGTCAAAGAGGAAGTTGACAAGTTACACAAAGCGAAATTCATTCAAGTCGTCCTCTACTCTAAATGGATTGCCAACATAGTTCCTGTCGCCAAGAAGGATGGCAGAGTGTGGGTATGCATTGATTTTTGTAATCTCAACAAAGCATGCCCAAAAGATGACCCCCCCTACCACACATTGACACCCTAGTCGACAACACTGTCGGACATGAGATGTTATCCTTTATGGATGGCTTCTCCGGAACAACCAGATTAAGTTAGCAGAGTCAAACCAAGAAAAGACTTCATTCACCATGCCATGGGGAACCTACTGCTATGTCCTCATGCATTTCGAGCTTAAGAACACAGGAGCCACATATCAATGCCCCATGATGACCATATTTCATGACATGATGCACAAATGAGTTGAAGTCTACGTTGATGACATACTAGTGAAGTCTCAGACACAAGTAGGACATGTCGAAACATTATGACTGGTGTTACAAAGATCTGAGCAATATCAACTAAAGATGATACTAATGATATGTGTTTAGAGTAACCTCCGGGAAACTATTTGGATTTATAGTCAACAAATGAGGTATCAAAGTTGACCTGGTGAAGGTCAGATCCATCCTCGAAATGCCACCTTCTAGCAACATCAAAGAATTAGGAGGCTTGATAGGAAGGTTACAGTTCATTAGGAGATTCATCTTTCATCACTTAGATCGATGCAATCCTTTCTATAAGCTACTTAAAGGAGGAGCCGAGTACAGATGGGATGACCAGTGTCAACAGGCCTTCGACAGTATCAAGAAGTACATCCTCAACCCGCCAATACTATCGCCACTAGTTCCTGGAAGACCCCTCATCCTCTACCTCTTAGCGAACAATAAAGCAATGGGAGTAATTCTTGGACAAAATGAAGAAGACGGTAAGAGGGAGAAGGCTATTTACTACCTCAGTAGGATGATGGTCGAGTATGAACAGAAATACATGCCAATGGAGAAGACCTGCTTCACACTAGTGTGGGCCTCAACAAAAATACGACACTACTTTGGAGAACACAAAATATCAGTACTAGCACGCATGGACCCCCTGAAGTACATCTTAGAGAAGCCCGCTACCTCAGGGAAGATCGCCCTATGGCACATGTTACTACAAGAATTCGACATCACCTATGTCACATAGAAATCTGTCAAAGGACAAGCGTTCGCCTATTACCTCACCGACTTACCACTCCTAGACGATGAGCCTGTGCAGCAGACTTCCCTGATTAAGACCTGCTCTCAATCCACAACAACAAGCCTGATAAGACCTCATGGACTCTCTACTTCGATGGTGCTCTTAACCATAAAGGGAAGGGTATCGAGATAGTCCTACTAAACCTGAAAGGAGTTGTCATACCAAAAGCTTTCCAGCTCGACTTCCCAGTCACTAATAATATTGCAGAATATGAAGCTTTCATCACCGGACTACGAGCAGCGCTACAGCTAGGAGTCAAGCAGTTGAAGACAATCGGTGACTCCAAACTTGTGATATCACAAGTTATCAGAGAGTAGAAAACCAAAGAAAGATGGCTGATGGCCTACTTGGAGACAACTCAGTTCTTAATAAACAAATTTAAAAAAATCTCCTTCACGCACATTCCTAGATTAGAGAACGAGCTCGCAGACTCTCTTGCCACACTAGCCTCAGTCATTCATATACCAGTTGGACAAAGTACAAAATCCTTTTTCATCGAGAGGTTGACAATGCCAGCACACGAAGTCGCTTGATAAATGAGACCGGAACTATCGATTACACCAGAAGCTCACAAGAATGAAGGGTAGCCCACCCCAAACAGTTCTATGGAGAAAGAAATCGCTTTCGCCATGTTCAGATTCAAAAAATCACCAACCGACGACAAGCAACCATGGTACTTTGAAATCTGGAATTTCCTAAAGCATCAACATATCCCCCCTTATGCTATAAAGATCAAACAGAAAACTATAAGGAATTGATGTGCAAGATTCTGCATACTCTGCGAAACCCTATACAAAGAAGCCTTCACCAAAGGAGTATTACTACGATGCGTCATGACAGCCGAAGGATAATACATCATCCGAGAAGCACATGCCAATGCCTGTAGTGCCCACGCTAGTAGATAGAGACTCGCAGTTTAGATCATACGACAAGGATACTTCTGGTCGATAATGATAAGAGATTGTTACCTCTATGTCCAATTCTGCAGGCAATGCCAAGAACACGCCCCACTCATGAAAGCTCCATCAATTGCATTGAATCTTATAACCTCACCATGGCCATTTTTTTAATGTGGGCCTTCGACATCATCGGACCCTTCACGGACATAGTTGGGAATACTCATACGCACGCATTCATACTCACTGCTACCGAACACTACACCAAATGGGCATAAGTTGAATCCTACATTAGAATCACCGCTTTGACACTCATGAGGTTTATCATTCGAAACATTATTACCCGATTTGGAGTACCCAGGATGTTCGTCAATGACAACGGACCACAATTCATCGCAGAAAAGATGAAGAAGCTATGCAAGAAATTCGGCATCGATCTACACCACTCATCACCGTTCTACCCTCAGGGAAATAGACAACCAGAAGCTACAAATAAAACACTAATTCAAATTCTAAAATGAATAGTAGGGACGAGCAATGGAGCCAACTGGCCGGAATAATTATCAGAAGCACTCTGGGCTTATAGAACTTTTATTCGTACGGCCACTGGCCAAACACCTTACCTCCTCACATACGGGATGGAAGCAGTCCTACCTTATGAGGTACAGATACCATCCTTACGAATTCAACTCGATGATGAGCTATCCTTAGACGAAAGGAGAATTGCTCTGCTCACCGAGCTAGAGCAACTTGATGAGACACGTTTAAGGGCAACTGATCATACTCAGGGATATCAAAAGAGAGTGGTCAGGGCTTACGATAAGAAAGTCCTCGGGCGAACTTTTGACATTGGAGAATTAGTCTTGAAGAAAATCATGCCCTCCAAACACTCTCATCCAAAGGGAAAACTGAAACCAAACTGGGAGGGCCCATATGTTATTGCAGCTGCATATCCAGGAATGCATACAAGTTGGTGAACCAAGATGGGGAAGAACTCCCCAGCCCTTGGAATGCCATGTACCTTAGAAAATACTACCCTTAACCCTCTGATCATCAGACCACATAGCCATATACCTATCACCCCTGTAGTTGTCACGACCCATTTGTCGGTCGTACGCCCTCAATTCTCGGGATATCCTTAAGACTTCCAATTTACTGCCCACCTTCTTATTTGGGCAAGTTGATCAAAGGACTAGTGACATAGTTGACCTCTTTCAAAAGCATAAGTAACACCTGATTTTCATCTGCCTTCACCGCCATTGGAGGAGACGTTAGAACACAAAAAATGAAGATGCTAGGCTCAATCAAAACTCACAATTCTTGTGTTAACAAGTTGCTTTCGAAAAAAAATATGCATATACATATACATATACAAAAAATCAACTGAGAGCAATACGACGAATGAACCAGTCAATGAGTTCAGGGAAGCATAAGCAGGCCGTGAGGACATCCCTGGTAACTCTACTAGAAATGTATAAGCAAACTACGAGGGCATCCCTAATGTCCCAATACTACTAGATGTCATCATAAGGTGGCGGGAGGAGGACATGCTCATCTAACCATAGAATGTGAGACTTTGATGGTGTCGAAACATGACGGAGAGCTCAATCATGGCACCCCATTCCCACTATGAGAAAAAGACTGTTACTCATCCCTTTTAGAAAGCATCAGATACAAACTATTCCCTCACATCACTGAGCCTTTTCTCTCTTTCACCATTAATTTTTATTTTTGGACAATGAGTTGAAGCCTTTCAGGATATTCCTAGAAGTGAAATAGAAAATTGGTGAATGACGACTGATACAATCACCTACTATACTTACCGCATGTCCCTTATAATAATGACCACGGGATAGGATGACCACTATCAAAGGTAGACCCCCATTATATGGATGATATGATTAGACAACCCCCTGGTTCGATGACAGTCTCAAACAGATTTTTCTTCAAAACTAACCAAATGCATGTGGCCAGCCAAAGGCCGAAAGTACATATCAAAAATCCAGAGAAGCTCCATTGCACCTCGACACCGAGGGTATTTTTTTTAGAATCGCATTAAAGGCTCCTACTTGCCCATGAAGAAGATGTGGAGTGACGAAGTCACCACCCAAGGAATGTCACTCAAGACATCACTCTGCTTATTCCATCACGCTCCTACACTGGGGCATTTTTTAGTATTTGAACTTTCTTTTAGTTATTTGCTTTCCCTGTTACATTATTTTCCTTTCCTTGTAATGAAAAAGTAGAAGAAAAAAAATTAAAAATAAAAAAAGAACAAAAAAAAGAAAAAAAGAAAAAAAAAAGAGAAAAAAAATGCCCCTCTTTTATTACCAAACCTCGGTCTGAGACACTCCCCCCTTGACAATCAGCAAGGGGGGAAATAAATTCACTAATGCCTTTATCCTCATGTGCAGATAAAAGATAACCTTTGACTATTACCGGGCTAACTCAAGGAGCATTCGGGTCCCAATAATAGGTGACGATGCCAAAAAATAAGATGATAGAAGGTAACAAGAAAACAAATTGAAGCCAGGTAAATCTAAACCAAAATCTATTTTTACATATCAAAAGTTTTTTTTGTTTACATGTGTCACTGATGGCATACCCCCTGTATATACAATGGATAAAAAAAGAGAGGAAAAAGATAATGCCCTACTCCCTCCGCTACCTCTGCGAAGGGCGCTCGCTACCGTCTCCCATGTCCTCAACCCCCGAGTCTAGGGTCCCATCCTTTGACAGCTCAATACCAGCACCCAGAGTCGGAGGACACTCCCTATGAGGAGAAGGCCTAGCAATAGAACCTTCCTCGCTCGCCTGGTTGGAGGCTTGTCGAGAATGTGAATGCAGAGGACCAAAAGCAAGCATAGGCCCTAGGGCCGAGTCTGCCTGTGCATAAGCCCTCTTGCACTCATGAACCTCTCGAAGAACCTCTTCCAGGAAGCCATTGGCCTTTGACCTCAACCCTGGAAAATGGTCGATCATCCCTCGCACTCTCCCACAAACTCTCGCCAACTTGTGCTGTACAAGATCTATCGTCGTATGCATCTCAGCATGGGCCATAGCTCGGGCACTCTCTAACTCTACTGTTTGAGTCCTCCACTCAACCAACAAGTCCACGATCACCTCCTGGAGATGGAGCTCCGCGATATCGGAAAGAATCTCACGAATCTCCTATCGAGCTAAGATGCGCTGCGTCTCTATACGTGGTTGCTCCAGCTCATGTCCCTGTACGAGTCAAAGGCTACGAGATTGCATATGCATAACAAGACAAAGAGTGTAGGCAACGAAGACATACCAGCTCAGCACGCTCCCACAAAAGACGCTCTACGGTGGCAATGGTGATCAAATCTGCTGGAGGAGACTCGGTCGCAGGTGGCCACAAGAAGCAAAGAAAGAACATCAAGGATACAACAACGCTACATAATCAAGAGTAAAAAATAACCACGCTAACCAAATATACCTAGGAAGGAGTGGGAGTCGACCCCTGAGGAGGAGCCTCGGGAGCAGAGTTAGGAATAACCTGCACGTGAACCAAACAAACACAAAACTAATTAGCAAATAAATAAATGCTAAACAAACTACACATAAACAAAGTATACTTGACTCTCTAGACATAGAGAAGCGGCGGTCGCTTCCCTCGTCTGGAAATCCTCAGCAAGGCGGCACTGAAAAGACATAACACAGCATCAACAAACTACTAAACAACACAAGGCTGGATAACTCAAAAAAGCGAAGGAACTTACCCAGTGCTCTAGCCCCACCTAGAGCTGAGCCATCATAGGATCCTCCCGACTGGAAGAGGCGACTGAAGATGGATCAAATGATGGAGCAGAAGCCCCAGCAGCGGACCGCTCTGCTCTCTGCAAATACCTATAAACACATCAAACTTGACAACATCAACAAAATGCCAATGATTAATAAAATGAAAACAAAACAAGCACTTACCAATCGATCAATCTCAGAGCGTAGGTTAGCCGCCACAGCCCAATTAGCCTGCTACTGGCTAAGGTAAGACTCGAGTAATGTCGCTTGCTTGGCAACATTTCTCTCCCTCTCCGTCTGACAAACAGGAACAAACAAGACTACTAAACTAAAAATGATTAGAGATAGGAATAAACAAAACTCACAAATAAGTACACTCACCAGAGATCATCGCGTCTCTACAAGCTAAGCCCTCAGCTCATCCTCTGAGGTCCTAGCTTAGAAAACTGAGTCCGTCAAGGACCGCAACATCTCCTCATCTGGACGAGGAGCACATCTTATCCACTCCATCACCCTGTGAAGTGCATCTAGCGCTCTACGAATGCCTACACCCAAGTGGCCCTGCTCTAACACGGCCAGTCTCTCCCTTAGAGCGAAGGTAGACTCAGGAACACCAACCATAAAAGAACTGCTCCCATGGAAAGGGCAGGTAAATAGTCGACCACCACCTATATCACGAAACCACCTTAGGAACTCTCGGGCATCCACCTCATCGCGTGCCCCGATGACCCTAGTTCCCCAGGCTCTAAAGTCCTCAACCTGGGCCACCATCCTCGATGAAAAGATGTGACAAGAGGGACCAGTCATCCTCCTTGCCACTCGGTGGTGAATCTCAGAAGGGACTCCCTGAGGGAGCTCCAATTGACGAGTTGCTCGAGAGAGGTGGATGTGCTCCGCCTTCTCAAAATAATGGACCAAGATGTCCACATCAAAGAAAGGTCGATCAGACTGAATCACTGGCTGCCTTACATCCTCCTCTACACCATAGGGCCTCCAAATCACCTGTGACCAGAAGTAAACAAAACAACCTGTCAAAATCTATGACCCAAGATACATAAAACACTATTACAACACAAATATGTACCTACCCTGTGTGCATATCCTTAAACAAATGCCGCTTGTCTCTGAGATCGGCGGCCACTGACGGCGCCGATTATTATTGCCACACATACATTCAGGGGAATGTGAAAGTAATCTCCATTGGGACCCATGTTAAGACCTGAAAAGTACCACTTTTCACCCCTTAACTTAACCTTTGATTGGACCCTTAGCCACCTAATAAGTTCTTGTTAAGTGTTTTGTGTAGGTAATAATCAGCAGTGAAATAAGGCCAGGAATCCTGTTAAGGAGCCTGCTTTGGCACCAGATATCCCTCAGAAGAATGACTCTGAATCCAGACCTGAAATGAGCCTCACGCACCTGACCCAAGCTTTAGAGGATTCAGGAGAAATATGCCTCGTGCAGTTCAACTGAGCTTCCAAAGACTTTACAACAACCTCTCGAGCAGATGAGTGACTGAAGAGCTTCAGAAACTCAAACTCGCATAGCTTTCACGAAGCTCAAGAGTAGAACACATCGCACAGTGTCGCACAGTTCAAAGCAGACCTCTCTCAATCTCGCGTAGTTCGCTCAGAACGGCTGAGGAGAGAGAGCTTCAGAAGATTCCTCATGCAGCTGTCGCGCAGTCACCGCGGGATGCAATTATCAGAAGAAGAACGCCTCGCGCAGTTCTCGCACCATTCAAGAAAGAAAACATCCTAGTGAAGGCAAAGCCAATCTCGCAAAGATCAAGGGAGACATAGAACCTCAGGTAGTTCAGAACTCTATAGAGCCTCGCGAGGTAACTCGCAAAGTTCAGTAAAGAGAAGTGCTCACGAAGTTCTCACACTGCTGAAATTCACTCTCGCGAAGATCAGCCCAGCGAAGACCGATCGACCTCGCGATTGCTTGAATTTCAACCCCACGACACTTGAGACTGTGTTTTCTATTCAACCTCATGAAGCTTAATCCAGCAAGAGCGCAACTCTCTACCGTGCGATTACCTGAAGCGCAAACCAAGGAAACCTCGCGACGACTGAAGCTTCAGTGTCAAATTATCCAAGCGAAGAGCAAAGAGCTACCACGTGATAAGTCAGGGAAACTACAGCTACCTAGCGAAGCTTTAACCCTAAACTTCCATCTCTTCAGTAGAGGGCCTTCTGGGTATTTCCAGTGATTAGGGCACGCACTCCCATGCTTAAATCTCCATGCACGCACCCCAAGGCATCTAAGGATCATTATCAGGCCACGTGGCATCATTAAAATTAGGGTTTCCTAACCCTAATGCACCGCCACCCCACTGCTATATAAACCCATACCTGAGCTTAGGTTTAGGCATCTGGGAACCCATCTCAGATCATTTCTTCTTTTCTCTTTCTTTTTAGCAGTAAGTAATTTCTTTTTCTTTCCTTCTCTCCATAGTCCAGCACTTGCTAGCTATGCCTTTGTATGTATTTTTGAATTAGATCTATGGAAGTTCTGTAATAGGATCTGTACTTTGTGGGATTGGTGTTTATGTGTGAGATGCTCTGTGCAAGGCTGCTGCCTTATGATCCGCCATTGCTTTGGCTGTGTTTCAAAGTAATGGAGGACTGATTCTAAGGGCCATTCAGATCCAAGTGACCTGTGTGTCTGGGCTCTCATGGTCCTACAACCTTAGCCCCACCACAGGACCCACTAGATCTGAAATCCCCATGGGAGCTTGAGCTGGGAGCCTTGTGAGCATGGTGGTAGCAGCGATAATCTTGTTTTGTTTTGGGCTCCGTGAGGAGGATAACCTCTGGGATAGTCTGTGACCATTTAAGTGGACAGATTATAGCCTTAGGGTGATTCTGATCCACCGATCCAAGATGGATCCTTCTTCTTTACACTTGAGCTTGTAGAAGCCTGGTGAGAGATTGTACAGAGGCAGACTCCCCCATATTTGTATAGATCCGCCATCAGATGTTGGATTTGATCTGGTTATAGAGATTGTAGGCTGGTGACTGGACCATTGTAGCCTCACTCAAGCAATGGATAGCTAGATCGAAGGTTGTACTCAATCTCTTATTGGTTCTATGTGTCTGGGCTATCATGGTCCTACAACCTTAGCCTTACATATAGAACTTTAGAGGTTGAGGTTCCTTATGGATTCTTGAGCTGGTAGCCTGGATGAAATAGTGTCTGCAATGATTTACTTGTTATGTTTTGACCCATCCCTGGATAGTGGCTCCCCTATGGGATAATCTGTGACCATTCAAGTGGACAGGTTACAGCCTTAAGGGTGGAATCATGGCAGAGTGATGGGTTGGATCCTTTCTCCTCAGAGGTGATAATGTAGCCTCTGGACAGGATTTCTATAACATCATATCTAAATCTGAGTTACAAAACTTCTCTGATCTTGGCTCCATAACATACTTCTCACCCTTTTATATTTATTTTCCACACTCCATCCATCCTCTCAACCCTTTTTGTAGTTTAGACATTAGAATACTTAGAATAAGTGACCTTAAACTCCCCTCCTTTTAGGACTGCCAGATCTGTAGTCAGATCTGGAGGGACTACTAGAGATGGCTCCTTTGGAGCTGTAGATCACCTTTCCCTGTGGGACAAACTCTTACTTATCAAAACTTGCTACAAAGGTTCCTGTATCTTGCAGGTCTAGGATTTCTTAGTTGTGCTGATTCCATTCCCTGTTTTACTCTTTCTTTGATTTTTAAATAACTTTCACCACCAACCAATAATGAAAGCACACCAGAACTACTCAACAAGTTTTTGGCGCCATTGCCGGGGAGAGATGTTCTATTAGTAGACCCTTAGTTTTTGTATTCTTAGTACTCTTTGCACATGTGAATAATTGATGCTGCTGACATAATTTTGAACCTTTCTTACAGATCTAGACAGCAACAGTGAAGGATAGTTGGACTGCAATTGGAGCTTAGCTACCTCTGTTTGCAAACTCTTTGGCTTTTAAAGCTCTGTCTATCTTTGTTAAAATTTTTTTTTCTAGCAGTATCTAGGATAGTTTAAATGTATTCTTTGAATAGCTATAAACTAGTTAGACAAATTTGTTAGTGTATAATTATTCTTTTGCAATGTGCCTGCAAGAAGCTTTCCTTGCTGTTGGTGTGTTTGTATGCTAGGGAGGAGATCCCTCAGCCCTGCTTTAGAGCCTCTTAACCCTGAGTTAGAAAGGGGAAGGAGACTTAGAAGAGATAGGCACACCACAGGAGAGCCCTCAAGTGAATCTGTGACAGCAATTACGGGTGAAGAACAACCCAGAAACCTCATGGAGTTGAATGCTCCGGATGACTATAACTCCCCTTTTAGCATTCAATTCCCTGATGTTCAGGGGAACTATGAGATAAAAACTTCAATCATCCAGATCTTGACTTTCCATGGGCTTAGCAAAGAGGACCCTTACAAGCATATTGACCAGTTCTTGGCCTTGTGCACCACTTTTAATATCACTGGTTTAGGACCTGAGGCTACTAGGCTCAGACTCTTTCCCTTCTCTCTGAAGGATAGGGCCGATGCACAGGTGACCACTCTTCCCAACAATAGCATTGCTTCATGGAAAGACACAGACGATTCCTAACCAAGTTCTTCCCTGAGACCAAAACTAGCCAGTTGAGGAAAGAGATTCTTGCGTTTGCTCAATCCCCAACTGAGGATTTTAACCAGTCCTGGGATAGGTTGAAAGAGATGCTCAAACAATGCCCCCACCACAAGATCCCTGAGTGGCAGCTTGTACAAAACTTCTACAATGGGATTGATGAGAAAAATAGAGATATGGTCGATGCCTCTTGTGGTGGATCCTACATGCACAAGACTGCTGAGGAGGCATGGGAATTGTTTGAGGTGATTAGTGAGAATGCTTTTCAAAAGCCATCCTTGGCAAGAACTAGTCAGGAATCTGAGTCAAAGGTGGGGCCTGCTGCTGGATCAAAAGGAAAAATTTATGAGGTGTCTGGGAACAATGACCTGCAGCTGCAGATGGCAAACCTCTCTATGAAGTTTGATAAATTATTGACTGTGATGCAACCCAGAAGGGCTGCTCATGTGGCGGAGGCATGTCAGATATGCCAGTCCCCACAGCACACAGTGGAGGAATGTCCATATGCAGGACAATTTCCTGAATTGATGTTGGAACATGCTGCTGCTGCTCAATCTTATGGCCAGCAACAATCTGGGGGCTACAATAGGCAGCCATATGGATACCAGCACCTAAATGCTGGTTACCAATGGAGAGACCACCCAAATCTGAGGTGGAGGTAAGACAACTACATGCAGCCCCAGCAGATGTTGGCCTTACCACAAAGGCCACAGCAGTAGTTCAATCAAGGGAATGCCCCTAGGTTTACCTTCCAACACCATCAGTAGCCCCATCAGCAGCAAAGTCAGTTGGTCTTACCCCCTTCTCAGCCTAGAAATGTTTCTTTTGAGGACCAAGTCTTGACTTCATTGCAAAACTTGGGTTCCTTGGCTTAGACTGTGGACTCTCATAGTCAGAGCCTCTAGAAAATGGAAGAGCAACTGAGCCAAATGTCAAAAACCTTGACTAGGAGAGATGAAGGCAGATTTCCCTGCCAGCCAATTGCTAACCCCAAGGGTCAGTTTATAATTGAGGAAGCTTCCTCAAAGCTTGAGGACACCAATGCTGTCACTACCCTAAGGTCTGTCAGGCTGGTAAACAACTAGGTGGGTAACAGACCAGCTGAGGTAATTTCCACAGATGATGCAAATGATCATGATAGAGAATTTGTGGGACCACAAAGCCAAGAAGTGCCTGCCACCTTGCAGCAGGAGAAAAATAATGAGGCTATAGTTGAGCCGCAGCAGGGAGCAAAACATGAAAAAAGAAAGAAACAAAAGTTTAGTCATGGGCTAGCAGCTGAGGAACCAACAGAACCTCAGCTGCCATTTCCTTAGGCTTTGGATGGTCCTATCCCTTTTGATAAAGGGAATGCCCAGATGGAGGAAATGATGGAGACCATCAGGCAGGTAAAAATCAATTTACCCCTGCTTGAGGCAATTAAACAAGTCCCAGCCTATGCAAAGTTCCTGAAAGACCTCTGCACCCAAAAGAGAAAGGCTAGAGGCCATGTTTCCAAGAAGGTCTTTGCAACTGATACAGTGAATTCTGTATTTAACACATCAATGCCTGAGAAGTTGCAAGATCGTGGGATACCCACTATTCCCTGCATAATTGGAGACCATACAATTGGAAAAGCCCTTTTAGACCTTGGAGCCAGTGTTAACCTGTTGCTATACAGTGTATATCTGCAACTAGGTTTGGGGGAGCTGAAGGATACCCCCATCGTGCTGATGATGGCTGAAAGGTCTGAGAGGAGACCTCTGGGAATGGTTGAGGATGTCTTAGTAGGTGTGGATAAGTTTTTCTACCCTGCTGACTCCTTAGTTTTGGATATGGGCTGCAGCACTAGCCCAAACCCCATACCTGTTATACTGGGCAGGCCTTTCTTGGCCACTGCCAATGCATGCATTCAATGCAGGTCTGGAATAATGGAGGTAACTTTTGGACATATGAAAGTTAAGATGAATGTGTACAACAGTGCAAAGTACCCTCAGATGGACAATGAGGAGAGCTTCGCAGTGGATGTACTAGAGGAAATTGTGGAAGAGGAATTGCCCACTCTGCTGGAGTGGGGCAATATTGTCAGGAATTTAGTTGAAATTTGGGATATGGCAGAGGATGAGGGCCCAGATGGGAGATCAAAAGACATGACCATATTGAAGTCTTCTGTGGGGTCAGTGCAACATTCCAGTTGGAAACCTACATTGATACCTCTTCCTCAAACCTCCAATGCACCAATTTTACCATCCACCCAATAGGCCCCTGATCTGGAACTCAAGAAGCTTTTAGAAACATTAAAATATGCTTTCCTTGAGAAAGGTGATAAGCTTCCTGTGATTATCTCTTCCTCCCTTACCAATGAGCAGGAAGAGGAATTACTCACAGTTTTGAGGAAGCACAAGAAGGCAATTGGCTGGACCATTGCCGATCTGGGAGGAATTGATGCATCAATCTGCATGCATAGGATTCATCTTGAGGAGGGAGCACTACCCTCCAGGGAAATGCAGAGGAAGCTAAATCCTCACATGCAGGAAGTGGTCCTTGAGGAAATCATTAAATTGCTAGATGCAGGGGTGATTTACCCCATCTCTGATTCTCACTGGGTGGCACCTATCCAAGTGGTGCCCAAGAAATCTGGCATAACAGTGATTAAGAGTGAAACTGGAGAGTTGAGGCCAGCCAGGGCAACCACTAGCTGGAGAGTGTGCATTGATTATAGGAAGCTCAACTCTAAAACTAGAAAGGACCATTTCCCTCTCCCCTTCATTGATCAAATTATGGACAAATTGGCTGGAAAAGATTTTTACTGTTTTCTTGATGGGTACTCAGGGTACAACCAAATCCCAGTGCATCCTCAAGACCAAGAGAAAACCACCTTTACCTGTCCTTTTGGCACCTTCGCTTACAGAAGGATGCCTTTTGGACTCTGTCATGACCACTTTCCAGAGGTGTATGTATGCCATATTCTCTGACATGATTGACAAGTTTTTGGAGATTTTTATGGATGACTTTTCTGTCTATGGGGACAGCTTTGGCCAGTGTCTACAACACCTCAGCCTAGTTTTGCAAATATATGAGGAAACCAATTTAGTTTTAAGCTGGGAAAAGAGCCACTTCATGGTAACACAAGGCATTGTGTTGGGCCATGTAGTCTCTAAAGAAGGGCTTGAGGTAGACAAGGCCAAAGTGGACCTCATTGGCAATTTGCCCCCTCCAAAAATAGTCAAGCAAATCAGATCCTTCCTGGGGCATGCAGGATTTTACTGGAGGTTCATTAAGGACTTTAGCAAAATTGCTAAGCCATTGTGCCACCTGCTCTGTCAGGATGTCCCCTTTAACTTTTCTACTGAATGTCTGAAGGGTTTTGAAACATTGAAAATATGCCTCACCTCTACCCCTGTACTCCAAACACCGGACTATACCCTGCCTTTTGAGCTAATGTGTGATGCATAAGACTTGGCAATAGGTGCTGTGTTGGGCCAAAGAAAAGATAAACTGCCGGTGGTCATTGCTTATAGCAGCAAATCACTTGCTGAAGCTCAGCTGAACTATACCACAACTGAGAAAGAGCTTCTAGCAGTGGTTTACGCTATTGACAAATTTAGAGCCTACCTACTAGGATCTAAAACTGTGATCTTCACTGACCATTCGGCATTGAAGTACCTATTGTCCAAGAGAGATGCTAAGCCTAGGCTGATTAGATGGATACTCCTGCTACAGGAGTTTGACATTGACATCAAGGACAAAAAGGGTGTGAAGAATGTGGTGGCTGACCACTTGTCCAGAATTATCTTGGAGAAATGCCTGGATGGCCCTATAAATGATGCCTTCCCTGATGAGCAATTATTTGCCATCCACTCCTTCGTCCCTTGGTTTGCACACATTGTCAATTATCTAGTTATAGGAAAGATTCCTCCCCACTGGACCAAAATGGATAAAGACCATTCTTCTTCTCAAGGTCACATTTTTTCCGGGAGGAACTTTGCCTATACAAGTACCTGGAGAACGTTTATCTGGGCACTGCGTTTAATTGTATCATCCGAAGATGTGTTCCTAAAGTGATATCCTCCCCCAAAGGGGATTCGGGGCCATGTGCCAAGTGAAAATGCTCCTCGTGGAGGCTACTTTAGTGGGAGAAAATCACGACAGGTCAAGGTCCCCGTAGCAGGAGCTTTTACCGCTATCCTTATTCAAGGATGCATACACACACTGCAAGGCATGTGAGAGATGTCAGAAATTAGGAGGGCTGTCCAAAAGAAATTCAATGCCATTACAGCCCATCCTTGTTGTAGAACTGTTTGATGTATGGGGAATAGACTTCATGGGCCCCTTTCCCCCCTCTAGTGGTTACCACTTCATCTTAGTGGCAGTGGACTCTGTTTCCAAATGGGTAGAAGCCATTGCCACAAGAACTAATGATAACCAGGTGGTCCTCAAGTTCGTAAAGCACAACATTTTCTCAAGATTTGGAACCCCTAGAGCTATTATCAGTGATGGGGGTAGCCACTTCTGCAACAGGAATCTCGAGAGCTTGCTCAAGAAATATTCTGTGACCCATAGGATTGCTACTCCCTACCACCCACAAACAAGTGGGCAAGTTGAAATTTCCAATAGGGAGATCAAGCACATCCTTGAGAAACAGTTAGGACTGATAGGAAAGATTGGGCTGAGAAACTGGACGATGCACTGTGGGCCTATAGGACTGCCTATAAGACTCCTATTGGAATGTCCCCATTCAGACTAGTCTATGGCAAGGCCTGCCATCTCCCAGTAGAGTTAGAACACAAGGCCTATTGGGCCATTAAGAACTTGAACATGGACCTAACTTCTGCTGGTCAACACAGGTCATTACAACAATCGAAATTGGATGAGCTGAGGATGGATGCTTACACCAATGCTAGGATCTACAAGGAACGGGCTAAAGCTTTCTTCGACAAGGGCTTGCTGAGAAAAAGCCTCAAACCGGGTGGTAAGGTTTGGTTATTCAACTCCAAACTAAAATTCTTTCCAGGCAAATTAAAATCCAGATGGGATGGTCCCTATGTTGTCGTGAATGTTTCCCCATCTGGTGCTGCGGAAGTCAAGGATCCCAAATCTGGGAGGACCTTCAAAATGAATGGTCAGAGGCTGAAGCCTTGCATTGAACGACCTGCAGATCCTATGTGCACTATTCATTTTCATGGGACCCCTACATCTACCTGACCCGCAGTTGTGTCCATGTTGTACTATACTACTTTTATTTCTACCTTAAGTTTTAGAAAATTTTAGGGGATATGTGGAGTTTGATATTGTTGAGCTTGATAGAGTTTATGTGGGATCGGTATGATTTATTCTTCTTCTTCTGTGAATTGCTGATTTGGCCCTCGCGCATTTCAAATTGTGATTTGGGAAGACTCACGCAATTCGCATAGACCATTTCTTTCACTGTCGCGAGTTACAATGCTGCAGAATCTCTCGCGCACTTCCAGCTCTAACTCCCATAATCGCGCAATTCTGATTTCTCATGATTCCCTTACCCAGCTGCGCGAGCCGAATGCATTTGTCATTTCCCACATCGGCTGGTGGGACTTGACGTTTCCCAACTCACTCTCATTTAATTGCGGCGACTTGGATGTTATTCAACCATTTCATCTTCCACCATCCTCGCCTTTAAATACACAGGGAGGCCCTGTTCATCTTCATCGCATCCTATCTCCTCTCACCCTAGCGGTCCTTCCCTAATCCTAATCATGGCAGATGACAAGCCGGACGCACTGCCTAACAAGTTTTACCCAATGTGGTTGGACCCGCCGCCCCCTAAAGATCCGGATCCCCTCCAACCCCTCTGGGATGAATACGAGGAGGTTCTGCAAACCCTTGCCAAGGAGGAGGAGGAAAAGCTTCAGCCGCAGAAGAAGAAGCAAAAGACCGAGCCATCCCTTGCCCCCTCCACTCCACCCCCTCCCCCGCCTTCTCCACCCCCTCCCCCACCTTCTCAACCCCCTCACCCCTGATCTCTATCCCTTTCCCTCCTCGTTTTTTATAATTTTCTTTTAATCTTAATGATATCTTCCTTTTCTGATATGTTGTACAGTTTTCTGTTGTTGGTTGCTTTATTTCTTGTTCTTATCTTTTATGCTGTAATAACTCTGCGACATAGCCACCTTTGAACCAGTGAGGACACTGCTCCTCCTAGGTTTGGGGGTATAGCAGGCAGACCCTACCAATGGAATAGTTAACATAAGTGCAGTAGACTCATCTGAGCAATATGGAAATGGACCTCTGTTCACTTAAGAATCATGAAATTAAGAAGTTTAAAATTTATGCAAATCGTGGACATTATAAACTTCTAATATTCCACATTCCATGATAATATCACCAAGGAAACCTACTTGTATCAGTACTTAGTGAATCATTAGAGAGAGAAAAAG
Organism: Chloranthus sessilifolius; assembly: GCA_021018995.1. Taxonomy (NCBI): domain Eukaryota; kingdom Viridiplantae; phylum Streptophyta; class Magnoliopsida; order Chloranthales; family Chloranthaceae; genus Chloranthus; species Chloranthus sessilifolius. The sequence goes on from CM037598.1 coordinate 52,342,616, forward strand.
GTGAGGACATACTTGAAAGTTCAAAGGATGACGATAACCAGTGAGAATTGGGCCTACAAAATTTTTCTATTCTTTGAGGAGTAACTAAGGCATTTCTTTTAGTTCTAAGGATTGGCTGAGTCACTGTGCTCACTAGAAGTTAGGTAACTCCAAGTTGAAACAATTGACAGTACTCATGAGACCTAGGAAAGGATCAAGGCCTTCTCTTGGACAATTTGAGCCTAAAAAGACCAATCCTAAAGCAACTGCCCTTGTCCATACCCCCTTTGAGCTTTAAATCCTAAATTTCTTCAAAATACACCTGAGTACTTGAACCTGAACCTATGAACCTGATTCCACCAACCCTCACTCTGAGAATTTAGAAGGTAAAGGAGAAAGAGTTGAAGATGGACTAGCTATGGTCAACATTAGGTGAATGGAGAAGAAGGATCTCAAAAATCTGGCAGTATGGTAACTGAGAACATGGTGGCATTTCTGAAAAGCAAAAACAAAATAAAAAGAAGGAAACTCCAGTAAAAAGAAACAAAAATAATAATGAAGAGGAATAAGAGAGAAGTCAAGAGGAACTTTCATTGGAAAATCAAAATCAAGAAGAGAAACTGATCACTTCAAATCGGAAAATCTCAAAGAAGATGAAGGGAGCTGAATTATGGAAGGTGAAGTCATGAACCACCTCTGTGACCTACTGATTTCTCAAATTGGAACCCCTTTTCAACCTTCCATTCTTTTTAACCCTACTCCATAAGCCACATTACAGCCCAGTTAAAAGCCCTTGTGATCCAAAGTTGAGTGAGCTGTCATGTGATGATAAGGAATTATCCAATCTATGGTGAGGAACTGACAATGATGTCAGCACTTAAGAACTCTGCCTATGCTCATGCTTACAAACCTAGTTGGGGGATGTAACTGCTCTTGAGCCTGTGAGAAACTGAACCCCTCAACAAACCTTTATGAGAGTATACCCTGCAATGTTTTCTTTTGGGTCTGAACTTGAATGCATTATGTATGACCATAACCTAATTTTTTGACATAAGGATAAGCTCAGTGCTGACACACACTTGTGCAGTTTTCTGTGATTGCAAACTATTTGGAAATGTTGTGCAATCATGAGAGTTTATGCTGTTTAAGTTACTATGCAACTAATGAATTAAATTTCTTTTATGTGTACTGATTCAAGAGTAGACTAAATCTGATTCCATAACTGCTCATTGGATGACATTGCACTTTTATTAACTATTTCATTTGAGAAGTTTGTGGGTGTCTTCACTGAAAACCCTCAGGAGACTTCACTCCTCCACTAGGGATCACCTAGAGGTTTAAAAGGCTTGGTACATATGCTAAATGTATCCGTGCTCCCTACGAAAGTGGCATTTAATTTTTAGAGTAGATTTAATGTAGCTTTGCTAAGGGACTAGCAAAGATTAGGTTTGGGGGTGTGTTAAGACCTGAAAAGTACCACTTTTCACCCCTTAACTTAACCTTTGATTAGACTCTTAGCCACCTAATAAGTTCTTGTTAAGTGTTTTGGGTAGGTAATAATCAGCAGTGAAATAAGGCCAGGAATCCAGGAGCCTGCTTTAGCACCAGATATCCCTCAGAAGAATGAACTCTGAATCCAGACCTGAAATGAGCCTCGTGCAGCTGACCCAAGCTTTAGAGGATTCAGGAGAAATATGCCTCGCGCAGTTCAACTGAGCTTCCCAAGACTTTACAGCAACCTCTCGCGCAGATGAGTGACTGAAGAGCTTCAGAAACTCAAACTCACGCAGCTCTCGCGAAGCTCAAGAGTAGAACACATCGCACAGTGTCGCGCAGTTCAAAGCAAACCTCTCTCAATCTCGCGCAGTTCGCTCAGAACGGCTGAGGAGAGAGAGCTTCAGAAGATTCCTCACGTAGCTATTGTGCAGTCACCGCGGGATGCAATTATCAGAAGAAGAATGCCTCGCGCAGTTCTCGCACCATTCAAGAAAGAAAACATCCTGGCGAAGGCAAAGCCAATCTCGCGAAGATCAAGTGAGACATAGAACCTCATGCAGTTCAGAACTCAGTAGAGCCTTGCGAGGTAACTCGCGAAGTCCAGTAAAGAGAAGTGCTCACGAAGTTCTCGCACTGCTGAAATTCACTCTCGCGAAGATCAGCCCAGCGAAGACCAATCGACCTCGTGACTGCTTGAATTTCAACCCCGCGACACTTGAGACTGTGTTTTCTATTCAACCTCGTGAAGCCCAATCCAGCGAGAGCGCAACTCTCTATCGCGCGACTGCCTGAAGCGCAAACCAAGGCAACCTCACGATGGCTGAAGCTTCAGTGTCAAATAATCCTAGCAAAGAGCTACCACGTGACAAGTCTGGGAAACTATAGCTACCTAGTGAAGCTCTAATCCTAAACTTCAATCACTTCAGCAGAGGACCTTCTGGGTATTTCCAGTGATTAAGGCACGCACTCCCATGCTCAAATCTCCATGCACGCGCCCTGAAGCATCCAAGGATCATTATCAGGCCACGTGGCATCGTTAAAATTAGGGTTTCCTAACCTTAATGCGCCGCCACCCCACTGCTATATAAACCCATACCTGAGCTTAGGTTTAGGCATCTGGGAACCCATCTCAGATCATTTTTTCTTTTCTCTTTCTTTTTAGCAGTAAGTAATTTCTTTTTCTTTCCTTCTCTCCATAGTCCAGCACTTGCTGGCTATGCCTTTGTATGTGTTTTTGAATTAGATCTATGGAAGTTCTGTAATAGGATCTGTACTTTAAGGGATTGGTGTTTATGTGTGAGATGCTCTGTGCAAGGCTGCTGCCTTGTGATCGGCCATTGCTTTGGCTGTGTTTCAAAGCAATGGAGGACTGATTCTAAGGGCCATTCAGATCCAAGTGACCTGTGTATCTGGGCTCTCATGGTCCTACAGCCTTAGCCCCACCATAGGACCCACTAGATCTGAAATCCCCATGGGAGCTTGAGCTGGTAGCCTTGTGAGCATGGTGGTAGCAGCGATAATCTTGTTTTGTTTTGGGCTCCGTGAGGAGGATAACCTCTGGGATAGTCTGTGACCATTTAAGTGGATAGATTATAGCCATAGGGTGATTCTGATCCATCGATCCAAGATGGATCCTTCTTCTTTACACCTGAGCTTGTAGAAGCCTGGTGAGAGATTGTACAGAGGTAGACTCCCCCATATTTGTATAGATCCGCCATCAGATGTTGGATCTGATCTGGTTATAGAGATTGTAGGATGGTGACTGAACCATTATAGCCTCACTCAAGCAATGGACAGCTAGATTGAAGGTTGTACTCAATCTCTTACTGATTCTATGTGTCTGGGCTATCATGGTCCTACAGCCTTAGCCCCACATATAGAACTTTATAGGTTGAGGTTCCCTATGGATTCTTGAGCTGGTAGCCTGGATGAAATAGTGTCTACAATGATTTACTTGTTATGTTTTGACCCATCCCTGGATAATGGCTCCACTATGGGATAATCTGTGACCATTCAAGTGGACAGGTTATAGCCTTAAGGGTGGAATCATGGCTGAGTGATGGTTTGGATCCTTTCTCCTCAGAGGTGATAATGTAGCCTCTAGACAGGATTTCTATAACATCAAATCTAAATCTGAGTTACAAAACTTCTCTGATCTTGGCTCCATAACATACTTCTCACCCTTTTATATTTATTTTCCACACTCCATCCATCCTCTCAACCCTTTCTATAGTTTAGACATTAGAATACTTAGAATAAGTGACCTTAAACTCCCCTCCTTTTAGGACTGCCAGATCTGTAGTCAGATCTGGAGGGACTACTAGAGATGGCTCCTTTGGAGCTGTAGATCACCTTTCCCTGTGGGATAAACTCTTACTTATCAAAACTTGCTACAAAGGACCCTGTATCTTGTAGGTCTAGGATTTCTGAGTTGTGCTGATTCCATTCCCTGTTTTACTCTTTCTTTGATTTTTAAATAACTTTCACCACCAACCAATAATGAAAGCACACCAGAACTACTCAACAGACCTGTGGGCGTAAGAAGTGGTCATACGCCCAAAACTGAACACACGATGTCACAAACCATCATTAAAATGAACACTAGAATCACCAAGATATTACCAATGAAACTAGTAATCAACCAAAACTCACCTGGATAAAAGGGAGGAAACCTCCGGTGGTCACGAAGCCTCTCCTTCTACAGTAAAGTTGCTTGTAGAGGTGCGCGAGCGCCGCTGCCCCCCAAGCATAGGTGAGCACCTGATCTAGGTCCCTCGACAATGTCAGGAAGAGACCCATCACAAACCCTCGAGTTGAGGACAAGAAGAGGACTGCCCTGGAGAAATGCATCAAGAACACCCTGAGTACTCGATTTACCGCTACCCCCGGCTCCGTCACTGGCGCCCTACACGCCATAACCTCACGACGTCTATCGAAAGCTGTCCTCGCCTTCGAGTGACACCTCAGAGGAACAAACCCACTAGCAAAAGTATCAAAGAACCAAGTAGTCCAGACAATCCTTATCCCAGACCCACTGTGCCGGTACTCAACACCGAGCACCTCCTTACACACGGCATGATAGTTACTCTCCATCTGCCCCGTGATAGGTGCTCCCTCAAATCACAACCCGGTGATACGAACTCATTCCTCAGGGTTGGGCAGCAACATTCTTACTAGGAACAACAATGCCTGCTGCTCCTCCCTCCATCTCTCCATAATCACCCCAATAAGACCACAGTCAACTGAAAAGGGCTCCAACTCCAAAATTGACCTAAAGCTGAAAGTTGCTAACCGCGCCTTGTTGGAGTGTTTGGCTTCCCTCAAATGAGGGTTAAAAATCATCAATAAAACTAGGCAGAACACACTCACACAGACCTGTAAGTAATCAGGGTCTGTTGTAGCACGTTTTACAAGAATGGTGAATAAGGGAATGTCCACAGGGAAGTTGGTTTAAAAATATAATAAATCTCCAAATCTGTATGAGATCTGGCACCCTAACTATTGCTAAGTTTGCTAAAAGACAGGGGAGAGGCTTAAAATGGATTGTCACTTAAAATAAGCTAAAATTAAACATAGACTAGCTTAGATCGAGTTTGGGAACTTAGATCTTGCAGGGGAAAAGAGTAAAGAAAATAGAAAATGGAGAAGAGTAGCTTGGAGATTGGTCTTCACTGAATTCAGATTTAATTAATCATGCTACAGAGGTTCAGAGTACACATTTCCCTCAACTGGCTATAAGCACAGCTGCAGGGTAGAAAGCTCCACTTCAAATCACAGGATCCACCTGGTCTTAAGGCTATGATCTGCCCACTTTAATCGTCACAGACAATCCTATAGACTTTATCGAATCCATGGGTTTGCAACAGACGAATCTAATTGGAGCCTGAGCTTGGACTAATCTTAAGGTTATGATCTGTCCACTTTAATTGTCACAGACCATCCTAGGGATCTCCTCCAAAGCTAAAGCATCAATTAGAATAATTAAAACCACTACAGATGCTGCAATTCCTAGGTCACAGACTCAGGGAATCACAGGAGTATCAAATCCAGGGAGATCGGGTGGTATCCAAGAGGCCTACCAGTTAAGTGGGTGAGCTGATCTACAGACTCCTCTACACAAATCCGATTGTTAACCAAATGAAACCAAAGAAACTTTAGATCTAATTAAAGCATTAAAATCAGTATTTATATTATAATCAAAATCACTCTACAATGGAAATACTCTCAGATCTATAATCTGTGCAGCTGGGAACCCACAATAGCAATCTTAACATTACCCAATTACAGATATAACCTCTCTCCTCGCTACTCCAGGGGAATTAGCCAACCATTGTTCGGCTAAAGGAGGGAAAATAAAAGTGCTCTACAAGCGCTAATCTCCAGAATTTGGCTCAGATCTCGATCCCCCCCAATTGCAATTGGGGGTCTCTATATATAGCTTTCTCCTCTGTTATTATCGCCAAAAATCCCTTCTAGAAGGTCCTCAGAGTTTGTTAGAGTTCTGTTAGAGCACGTGGGTCGGTTAGGGTTTCCTAGGGCATCTTTTAGAACCGTCATGCCGGTCACCAAGTGCCTCGAGTTGCGTATAGCAGGTCACCAAATCACAACGTGTGCACAGCTGAATTTTTGAGAAGTTCTGCACACGATTTCGACAGGTTCAGGAAGCATTCGACAGGTTCAAATAGAGCTTTTTTTGGTCCTTTCGCTAGGTTCTCAGATCTCTTCGATAGGTTCCGATAGGATGAGCCTTCTCTTAGAGTTTCAGCATTCTCAGCCCTTGGCCTGAAGTATTCGACAGGTTGGAGGGGCTCTTCGACAGGTTGGAGAACCATTTCGACAGGCTCCGCTCTGCGTGCCATCATTTCGATAGGGTTGCTCTCACTCCTATCGAAAGGCTCAAGTTCCCTTTGATAGGTTCTGTTCTAGCATCTTCATCTCGATGGGTTTTAAGAAGCCATTCGATAGGTTCCCTTGACGCCTCAGGCAGGTTTTCGATAGGATGGTTTCTTCCTTCCTTTCAGATGCTCGATAGGTTCTTAGATCCTATCGAACTCCTCAATCCACACGAATCCATCCTTCTTCTGCCTTCAGATCCTATCAAAAACCTCTTCAACTGCACGAATTCTTCCTTTCTTTGCTTTTAGCTCCTATCAAAGTCTTCAGGTGACCAATTGATAGGATATTTTCAGCCTGTTTTCACTTCCTTCGCCTTGCGCTGCTGTAGCCACACGCTCCAAGGGTCCAGTGATGTGCTACCCTCTGGTGTGTTGTTGTTGGGTTTGTCTTGTTCTGAGAGATAGCCCCTTTTTGGGCATTCTTGAGTGGTTTTCTACATTAGTGTCCTCTTTTATTGCTATCTACAAAATGCACTTGACAGAAGCTTATTAGTGTGCTCACAGGTCTATTAATGGTCAGGTTAAAAGGTGAAAAGTGGCATTTTTCACCACTTAACACACCCCCAAACCTAAGCTTTGCTAGTTCCTGAGCAAAGGAGAATAAAAAGAATTAAAATGCCACTTTCGTAGGGAGCACGGACGCATTTAGCATAAGCACCAAGCCTTTTAAACCCCTAGGTGATCCCTAGTGGAGGAGTGAAGTCTCCTAAGGGTTTTTAGTGAAGGTACCCACAAACTTCTCCAATAAGGTTAGTTAATAATAGTGCATCCTGCTAAACAGTGTTTCAATGAATTAGAATAAATTCTCATCATGTCTTTTCAGTTCTAGAGGGCTTTCGACAGAAAAATCACCAACTTAAAACATGAAATTTTGCAGTAATTCCTTCATCATTGATTAGTTCATGTCAAGGCATTGTGTCTGAAGATTGGTGCATGGCTTACCTTTCACTTGAGAATTCTGTTTTGATACTACCCCCATCAAATTGGATTTCAGGCCCAAGTCTCACTAGGGCTGTTAACTCACAACAAAAATGAAGGGCATAAAATTTCACACAGCTCAAGAGCAGTTACAGTCCTCAAATAGGGCTGTAAGCATGAGCATAGGCATTGCTTTAATTTTTGAAATTTTCTAACTCTTTTCACCATAGATTACACAATTCTTTATCTCCACATGACAGCTCAATTCATTTCAGATCAGTAAGGTCTTTTTATTGGGTTGTAATGTGGCTTAGAGATGAGGTTTGTAAAAGAATGAAAGGGTAATAGGGATTCAAATTGATAAATCAGTAAAGGTAAGGAGATGATTCATGACTTCACCTTCTTCATTTCAGCACAATTCCATCTACTTCTTGAATTTTCATATTTGAAGTGATCAGTTTCTAATCCTCTTTTCAATTTTTCAATGAAATGACTTCTCTTTCTCATTCTTTTTTTTTTTTGGGTCAGAATGCCACAAATACCACCAACTGTGTTTTTCTTCTCTTTCAACCACTTCTCAAACCAGCTCTACCTTCTTCCATTCCTTCACCATTTCCTTCTAAAATCTTAGAGTGAGGGTTATTCTGTATCAGGTCACTGAGGTTTTGGGTTCAAATTTTCTAGTTTTCATCAAAGAAAATTGGGACTTTTAAGGCTCAAGTGGTGTGCATCAAGGGCAGTTCAAAGGTGGGACATTTTAAGCTCAAACTGACCAAGGGATGGCCTTACTTCATGTCCTCAATGTCATGAATACTGTCAAGCTGTTTCAAATTGGAATTGCTTAACTTCTAGTGATTAGAATTAGATCTCATCAGTCCTTAGAGCAGAAAAAATTGCTAAGTCACTCTTCAAAGAAACTTTTTCAGGCCCAAATCTCACTGGGTATCTTCCATCAAATTTTTCAGGGGTGTATCTTCACCATCTTCTCTTATTTCAGGTTTACTGCACATCAAAATTATTTTTCACAACTTGTTGACATTCGCCTCATGAAGTTTGTTGGACTATAGCTTATTTCAGTTTCAAACAGTTCTTTTTAATTTCCTCTTTTTATTCAAGTGAGAATTTATTCTAATTAATTCCAAACACTTCCTTTTTAGCCTAGTTGCACTAAAATTAACTAATTTATTGGCATACATGCCATACCCCCAAACCTAAACTAAACAGTGTCCTTACTATTTGAAACTGATGAAATTAGGAGAGAGGCATGGGGGGAAAGAGTGATACAGAAGAAAAAAAAACAAAACTTCATGAAGACAAAATTGTATTAAAATGCCAAATATATACATGAGATAAGTGAGGAAGAAACTAAAATAACACACTACCATAGCTATTTACAGGCATCATCTGGCCAATCATAGAGGTCAGCCAGGTTTTTCAGATCATCCTTGGATAAAGGAGCTTTTCCTTTAGATTTAGCCTTCGGTTGCGGCTTCTTTACGGCCTCCTCAGACTGAGCAGCGGGCTGTTTTCCTTTGGGATCAACAGTAGCAACATAATCAGAACTTGAATCAGAAGGAAAAAGTGCAGTGGGGTCCAAGTCGAGAGCTGTAGCAGCCTTCCTCCTTTCCTCCCTTGACAGTAAGGTGAAAGAGGCATCAGGTTGGGTTGGGGGCTGGGTGGGAGGAGCATCTTTAGACCGGGCACCAGGCTTCTTTCCTTTCTTGACAGAAGCAGCAGAAGGAGCAGATCTTTTTACAGTAACTTTCTTCTTGGGGGGAGCCCTTTTTGGTTTTGGAGGGGCAGGTTGAGTAGGGGGAGGCTCCTGGGCTGGAGGAGGGTGCACATCCACAGGGGGGGATGGGGGGGGGGGCTGAGTTGTAGAAGGGGGACAGGAGTGAGTGGAAGGAGGTGCAGGAGGAGGTGCGGTGGTGAGAGGGGTAGGTTGAAATGGCTGAGAGGTAAGGGAAGCAACCTTTTTCTCCAATATGTCAATTTGTTTTGTGGCATAGAGTAGGTTGGCATCAGAGAGTTCCTTGGTGGCCTTGAGTATCTCCTGAGCATTGGCTAATTTTTTCTTGAGAAGCTCAGAATTCTTCTTCTCATATTTGTCAATGAGACTCTCAGCAGCTGCCAACTATTTTGTGGACTCATAGTGAGTCAGGATTTTAGACCACCCTTGAGAGATATCGCAGAGCTGAATTCTGTGCTCCAATTCTATGCTAGCAATCCTTTCCTCATAAGGGCCTGCCATGGAAGCACGGAGTGCAGGCATACCTCTCAAGGCATCCCTGTGGATGTAAGGGTTGTCCCTCATGGCAAACAACAGGGTGAGGTAAGGGGAGATGTACATGGGTTGTCTAAGGACAATGGGCAAGGACAGGGGTGTAGTGGATGAAGAGGAGGGGGTGGAGGGAATCAGATCCTCCCAGGGATCAGTTTGGGTGGAGGCATCTTGGAAAATAGGTGGGGAGGTGGTGAAAGGGAGAGGGGATTCAGGTACTGCGGAGGCTAGTAAATCTGGTGATGAGGGTAAAGTGGCCGATGGTGAGGAAAGTATGGGGAGAGCTGGTGCAGCTACTTCCTCAGGCTGGGCAACCGCGGGGTGTGGGGTAGGTATGGGTGAAGCAGGAGGAGATATGTGAGGGGGTTGAGGGGTGGAAGAGGATGGGGTAAGGGTGGATTGAATTGATTGCAGACATGAGCTCATGAGGGTCTGGTTGTCGGTGTTAATGGTTAATTGGGATTGAATGGATTGGAGGATGGATAGAATTTGAGTGAGGGTGTCAGGCATGGTGGTGGTAGAAGGGTCAGGTGTTTGGACATGCTGGAAGGGGGAAGAGGGTGCATGGTTAAAATGAGGAGGAGTAGGGCGTGGGGATTCGGGAAGTGGAGTGTACTCATGAGCGACATCCTCCATAATTGAGGTCATGAGGGCCACGAATCCAGTACTGGTGAACAGGTCTACACCCTGTGGATGCAGAGGGGTTTCTGATGGGGGGAAATTAGAAATGGGTTGGGTAATGGGTGGAGAAGAAATGGTAGGGGTAAGCTCGGAGAAAGTGGGAGGTTCCAGGATGTCAGGTTGGAAAACCTGGGAGGTGGGTGAAGGTAGAACATGCCTAGAGGTGGGTGGAGAGAGATCTGTTGGAAGAGAGACTACTACAAACGGAAAAGGAAAAGTGGGTGGAGGTGTGGGTAATGGGGCAGGTATGGAAGGTGGAGGGGTGAATAAGGGTATCTCTGCAGGATTCTCTACTGCCACGGTAGTGGGTGCCTTCTCAGCCTCCTCCCTTCCAATTGGCTGACTCTTCTTTATTAAGGTGAGGCTGGTTGACCATTCCCTTTTTCCATACAATTTGATGGCCAGCTTCTCCATTGGCTCATTTCGCTTGATCACACACTTTCTAGTCTTGAGCAGACATGTGATGAGTCTGCAGAACAGCAGACCTCCTCCTTTAGCAAAAGCTTGCCTCTTCAGCACCTTGTCATTGATGTCCACCATTGTTTCAAAAATCAGCTTAGGTGCATTCACAAATTGCCCCTTTGAACAGAAGTATAGGGCATCCACTAATGGGGCCCTTCTCTCTTGCAAATGGCCAGAGACATAGACATATTTCCTCATAATGGTATCAATGAGTTTGAGGGTAGGATGGAGGTCTCTTCTCATTAAGGATTCACCAGAGCCCACTATTCCATTAGTAAGCTGTTTAGCCATTTCCCGAAATGTAGCCCCTGTAGGTGCTCCCTCAGCTCTGGTGGAGTCAAATTGATATGGGACTCCCAAAGCCATCCCAATATCTCTGCAATCGACAGTCAGCTGCCAGTCATTAATCAAGATTTCTAGTATATCCTCAGCCTCAGGTACCACTTTCTTTATCAGGTTTTGGTACCACAATTTCACCAACCTGGGGTAGACATTTTCCTTTAAGGGTGAAAGTAGGGGTAGTAGACCTTCTTTCTTCAAATATTCCAATGTCCCCTGGCACTCCCCAATGTTGGCAAAATATGTCAGATCAAAATCCGTCTCAGGAATAAGACTCAATTTTTCTACAAACTCATTGGGGGTAGTTAACCCCGCTGGCAGCCCTACTGGAGGAGTAGCTCTCGCTAAGGTTTCTTCCACTACAGGCTCCTGAATCTCAACAACTTTGGATTTCTTAGCTTTAGGAGCCTTTTTGAGTGACATCTCAGTGAGCTTCCTCTTGACAGGTGGTTTGTCAGCTGGCTTCGACCTCGCGGATGATTTGGGGGTGGAAGCAGTTGCTCTCTGGCGTATGTTTGCTAGTAACTCACTGACCTCGAAATGCCTAGGGTTTAACAGAAATCACAATACACAACTTCAATTTTTCCAAAGTCAGGGGCAAAATGCTCCTCTATGTAAGCTGAATGTACTAACAAAATGGCAGACTGAACAACTGAAGGTTCTGTGAGGATTTAGTAGAGAAAGAGGGAGGCGAAAGAGAGAGGAAAAGAGCTAGGGTTTTGCAGAAGGTGTGGAATGAGGCACAAATGACCTATTGACAGGTATATACGGGGTGAAATACAATTTCGATAGGATGAACTAGATGGTTTTGATAGGTTCATGTGTCCCGTCGAAAGCATAGCAGACGAAACCTTAAAAGGGGATGATTCGATAGGATCCCGATGGGTGGAACTATCCTTCTGATAAGTTTAAACGACAGATGAGTCATCATTTTGATAGGTTCCCGAGTGGTATCCAGAACCTATTGACATCTCCGTTTTGCCCATTTTAACCTATCGAAAAGTTAGTTTCGCCTGTCGAGAAGTTTAGTGCCTATCGAAACCATCGAACATCCTGCAGAAATCACCATGTGACCTACCGAAAGGTGAACTTGACCTATCGAAGACTTCTAAAAACTAAATAAGGCTGCATTTCTAGGCACTCGCAGTCTCAGTTCTCAGCAGGCTCTGTTGCCGTGCTACCCCATGATTTGATTCTCTTGTGGACAGCTCCCATTACCTCAGGACAACTAGTAATGACGGCCTAGTACTAAGCATGGCAGTTTTGTTTTTCTTTTATTATCACAAAAAAAATAAAAAAAAATCAATTAACAACTAAGCATGGTACATATGATACATACTGACTTCAGGGGCTAATCTAGAGGGTCTGGAAGGTCCATAGTCTCCTCAGGCTCATCAAACTTAGCACCTTTCGTGGATCTTTTCCTCAGCTAGTGTCCATTCCCTGGGTGCAGTTTTCCATCTGTGAACCAAGCATTGTCCTGCACCAGCCAATGTGGATTATCATGAATCACTTTCTTTCGGGCATTAATGGAAAAGCAAGCCTCTTCAGGAGAGGGTTGATAGCCAGTGTTATACACATTCAGCTTAACCTTCATGTTTCCAAATGACACTTCCATGATTCCATACCTGCAATGTATGTGAGCATTGGCAGTGGCCAAAAGGGCCTGCCTAGAATCACAGGTATGGAAGAAGCACATTTTCTTGGTTCCATGTCCAATACCAAAAAGTCAGCAGGATAGAAGAATTCATCAACTCCAACCAAAACATCCTCAATTATCCCCGTAGGTTTCGTTTCAGATCTGTCGGCCAGCTGTAAGACCACATGTGTGGGCTTTAATTCTCCGAAGCCCAGCTTCTCATATAGTGAATATGGAAGCAAATTTACACTGGCTCCCAGATCTAATAAGGCTTTGTCAATGATGTGATCCCCAATGATGTAGGGGATAGTGGGGGTTCCGGGGTCTTGAAATTTGGTTGGGGTTGCAATCGACAAAATTCGTTTCACTTTCTTTGTTGAAAAGACTTTCTTGGATATGTGTATCCTGGATTGTCTTTTATGGGTGCATAGTTCTTTTAAAAACTTGGCATAGGCTGGGACTTGTTTAATGATATCAAGTAAGGGCAGATTGATCTTTACTTGGTTGAAAGTCTTCATCATTTACTCAATATTTCCTTGCCCTTTATCAAAAGGGGAGGGTGCTTGTAGTGCCTTAGGAAATGGCAAATGTGAGATTGCCCCGCACTTGCAGCCTTAGCCAATGGGGCCTCTTTCTTTTTGATTTTTTTCTTTTTTTGAGGATTCTCATTATCCTCTTTATTCACAATTGATTGCTCTTTCAAGTCCACCACTGATGGTCTTTGTTGTGTGCTGGTAGAAATCACTTCATTTTCTTCCTCCAAGTTCATCACAGGCTCACAGCCCACTTGGTTGACCACTAGCCTACCACTTCTCAAAGTTGTAACAGATTTGGATTCCTCATAGGGGGATGAAACTTCACCCACTACAAACTGCCTTCGTGGGTTGTCCTGTGGTTGGCTAGGCAGCCTTCCTCCCTCTCTCCTAGTCAGAGCATAAGACAGCTGACCAAGTTGGTCCTCTATCTTTTTGATGCTCTAGTTGTGAGAGTGCACAGTTTGGGTTAGGGAGTTCAAATTCTGCAGTGAAGACAAAACTTGTTCCTCAAAGGAAGGTGCTCTCATAGTTGGAGGAGGTGCAACTTGCGACACAGGAGAAGCTACAGGTTGGGCCATGGGTGCTGATACTGAGGCCTTGGGACATAACCTTCTCGATAGGGTTGAGCATTTCTGTAGGGCATGGGATGCTGGGGCTGTTGCTACTGGCTGGGGTATGCATCTTGTCTCCACCTCAGATTGGGGTGGTTTCTCCATTGATATCCAGCAGCAGGCTGCTGCCCATAAGACTGAGCTACAGCCACATGCTCTATTATAAAATCAAGAAACTGGTCAACAGATGGGCATTCTTCAAGGGGATGAGCAGGGGACTGGCATATGGCACATGCCTCCTCCACCCTAGCTGCCACAGGTGACTATAAGCACAACTACAGGGTACACATTTTCCTCAACTGGCTATAAGCACAATTGCAGGGTAGAAAGCTCCACTTCAAATCACAGGATCCACTTGGTCTTGAGGCTATGATCTGTCCACTTTAATGGTCACAGACCATCCTATAGACTTTATCGAATCCATGGGTTTGCAGCAGACGAATCCAATTGGAGCCTGAGCTTGGACTAATCTTAAGGTTATGATCTGTCCACTTTAATGGTCACAGACCATCCTAGGGATCTCCTCCAAAGCTAAAGCATCAATTAGAACAATTAAAACTACTACAGATGCTGCAATTCCCAGGTCACAGACTCATGGAATCACTGGAGTATCAAATCCAGGGAGATCGGGTGGTATCTAAGAGGCCTACCAGTTAAGTGGGTGAGCTGATCTACAGACTCCTCTACACAAATCCGATCGATCACCAAATGAAACCAAAGGAACTTTAGATCTAATTAAAGCATTAAAATTAGTATTTACATTGCAATCAAAATCACTCTACAATGGAAATACTCTCAGATCTGTAGTCTGTGCTGGGAACCCAGAATAACAATCTTAACCTTACCCAATTACAGATCTAACCTCTCTCCTCACTACTCTAGGGGAATTAGCCAACCATTGTTGGGCTAAAGGAGGGAAAATATAAGTGTTATGCAAGCACTAATCTCTAGAATTTGGCTCAGATCTTGATCCCCCCCAATTGCAATTGGGGGTCTCTATATATAGCTTTCTCCTCTATTTTTCCCGCTAAAAATCCCTTCTAGAAGGGCCTCAGAGTTTGTTAGAGTTCTGTTAGAGCATGTGGGTCAGTTAGGGTTTCCTAGAGCATCTTCTGGAATCGTCGTGCCGGTCACCAAGTGCCTTGAGTTGCGTGCAGCAGGTTACCAAATCACAGCTTGTGCACAGCTGAATTTCTGAGAAGTTCTGCACACGATTTCGATAGGTTCAGGAAGCTTTCGACAGGTTTAAATAGAGCTTTTTTTTTGTCCTTTCGCTAGGTTATCAGATCTCTTCGATAGGTTCTGATAGGATGAGCCTTCTCTTAGAGTTTCAACATTCTCAGCCCTTGGGCTGGAGTATTCGACAGGTTGGAGGGGCTCTTCGACAGGTTGGAGAACCATTTCGATAGGCTCCACTTTGCATTCCATCATTTCGATAGGGTTGCTCTCACTCCTATCGAAAGGCTCAAGTTCCCTTCGATAGGTTCTGTTCTAGCGTCTTCATCTCGATAATTTTAAGAAACCATTCGATAGGTTCCCTTGATGCCTCAGGCAGGTTTTCGATAGGACAGTTTCTTCCTTCCTTTCAGCTGCTCGATAGGTTCTTGGATCCTATCGAACTCAATCCACACGAATCCATCCTTCTTCGAGCTTCAGATCCTATCGAAAACCTCTTCAATTGCACAAATTCATCCTTTCTTTGCTTTCAGCTCCTATCGAAGTCTTCAGGTGACCAATCGATAGGATGTTTTCAGCCAGTTTTCACTTCCTTTGCCTTGCCCTACTGTAGCCACGCGCTCTAAGGGTCCAGTGATGTGCTACCCTTTGGTGTGCTGTTGCTGGGTTTGTTCTGTGCTGAGAGATAGCCCCTTTTTGGGCATTCTTGAGTAGTTTTCTGCATTAGTGTCCTCTTTTATTGCTGTCTACAAAATGCACTTGATAGAAGCTTATTAGTGTGCTCACAAGTCTATCAATGGTTAGGTTAAAGGGTGAAAAGTGGCATTTTCACCACTTAACATGCCCGCTGGAACTCAAGCAGGGCATGGTACCAGGCATGGGACTCCGACCATGTCATGCTAATAGCTAGTACAGGAGGCTTCAGACTAACCACGAGAAATAAGATACACGTTAACCTAGGCCTACACTAACCTTAATCACAATCACAGACGATGACTAAACCTACCTAATGGCAATAACGATAAAAATGATAATAACAAAACTAATAAGAATGACAATCCACAACAAGCACGTAAAACATGATAACGTAGAGTGATAAAGTAAATATAACCTAAAACTAGATACAAGTATGCAGGTTTGATGTATAATTAGAAGGTTTCAGTCTATGTCGTAACCTAAATGCCTAGAAATAACAGAGAACTCTTGTTTCACAGATACCAAGCTGATCTCATGCGAAGAAATCCTCCAGCGAATTCTTGATTGAGGGCTCATGAGGAGCAACATCCTCACTGGCATCCTCGCCACCATCCTCACCAGCCTCACCATCCCTATCACCAGTCTCAGGGGCCTCCTCCTTGACAACCATCTCAGCATCGCCACCAGTGTGGGCCTTAGAGATCTCATCTCCACCTTCGACCATCAGCTCTACCTCGGAGGAAGTCCACGAAAGGTGGTCAATACCATTAGACTCCATCTAAGATCGAAGAGCTCAAAAGATTGCAGAGAACGCAAGAAACGGTGTCCGAAACGGACAAATAGATCGTGAGAAATCACGAAAACACGAAAATCAACAACAAGGAAGCAAAAGAGCTCGAGATTACGAAAGATTTAGAAAATGCGCGTTTAAAGTTGAAACCTTGGGCTTATATAGAGCATGGCCTAATCATGCGCCTTCATACAGGTGCATAATCGAGTCGCACTCACTATCTCTTGTGCACAAATTAAAATGTGCGCCCTTAAGCATGCGCATAACCAATTCGTTGCCCACACACATACCGTCACGCGTTCTGAATAGAACGCACAATCGAATTATACGCCCTAAGCCAGACGCACAAACTCAAGCGTCGCCTATACATTGACTAGAAACCGACCAAATCACGCGATCTTAACCAAGCATGCTATCTTATTGCACGCGTCAAACCTGGCGCATAATTGACCCGTGGGTCTATCATTCCCGCACACCTGACTTGGTGCGCAATCGTATTGAGCGCCCTGGATCCAATGCGCAATTGCCTAGGCTTAACAAAAAAAAAAGTGCCAGCCATCACCGACCAAGGATGAGAGCTTAGACTTGGGGAAAAACACTAAACCCCATACACAGTCCAGATTTCACACACATACCTTGACCCAGCCACCTATGCTCTCAAAACCAGGAAGTTACCTATACATCCACATTTAAAAACCTAAAGTGATTTGAGCCCGTCTGAAACCTATACCAAATTGAGACCAAACCAGATTAGAAATACTCCAAACTTAATTAGACTTAATACCTCCTAATTAGATGGAAATGCCTCCGACTAAATGAGGATGCGCCCGATAAAAAATGACAAAAAATTAATATAACCTAACTAAAATTAACTAAGCCAAATTAACATTAAATAAAATTTCACATAATCACAAATAAAATTTATTTAACATGGAAAAATTATTACAAATTACACCAAGGGCATACCCTTTGAATTTACAAAATATTTACGGTCTTGGAGTGAGAGATGAACTTCGATTCGAGACAAACACTAAAAAACACCCGAACCCGTAAACCCTCAGAAGAGGTAACCCTAAAAGAAATGCCCAAAATAGGGGAAAATAATAGAAAAACCTGAAGAGGAAGCACACCCTGAACGAAGTTCAACAAGAATCCCATCTTCCTCTCCCGGGTTGGCAGAAAAGAAAGAGTGGCTCACACAAAGCCACCCAGGATCTGACAGATACACCTATGGAAGGCCAATCTTGGAAGCCCCCAAAGGAATGCCAACTGGAGGATAATCTGTGGAGCCTACCAAGGAACAACTGACGTCGGTCACGAGAACTCCGACATAGCTCCTTCGGTTTCTTTTCCCCCTCCTTTGACTCTTCTATCTCTTCCCCTTGCATGGTAGCAATTTGATTGCTACCTCACATTCCCAATGCCGCTCATCCTCAACAATAATAAATAAAATAAATCATTATAATCCATTTAGGGTTCAACACCCGAGATACAAAGCGGAAGAAGATTAATAAACTAAAAAGAAAAAATTCCCCATATTTCTAAAATAAAAAATACCCCATAACTCTTGAATAAAAAAATGCCCCAAGTCTTTCCCCAATTTAAAATAAACTTCAAAATAAAAACCAAGCCCTTAACCCCTCATTTATAACTTTTGCTCCCTAAACCACAAAGGGACAAGTGTCACACTCACAAGCCTTCTCTATCTAATTAAATCTAAACTAGACACATACCCCCTAGAAACACCAATCCATGACAAGACTACATAAACCAATAATCACACAACACTTATCCCCTTAGGAAAAACAAATCCACCACAAAATAGATAAGCCAATAAGATTAGCGCACCTAACACCCCATCTAGAATTTTTAAAAGTAAACTCAAATTCACACATTTCCAACAAGTGTCATCCCAAATCAAACATAAGAACAAAAAAAAAGAAAATCTTAAATCCTAAACATGAGACCCATGCTCTCACCATGACAAAATTAACACTTCTTGAAAATTAAATAACAAAGTTTAAATAAATGCCCATTTAAACCAAATTCCAAAACAAATACAATAAACATCTTTTTATACAAAGATCACCGGAGGCATACCTCCTGAATATACAACCCAAAACGAAACCCTAAAGACCTAATTTACAACCCAAAATGAAAACTAATCCCGAAGGCCCAAGCTCAGAGCATCCAATCGGAGGCTTCAGAAAAGGCAAGATGGAGGATTGGCTGGGGAATACATCCCTCCACTTATAACACCATCTCTTCTACCATCTTCACCTCGTCTGTCATCCCCGCCTCAATGCTACCTTCACTGCTCCCTAAAAGGGACTGATGTGAAGGCTGACCTCCTTCCCAACACTGCCCATTGTCAAAGTCGCACCACCGTCGGAAGCCCCGTTAAGCTAAAGATCACGCGAAACCACAAATATAGGAAGAAACAACATCAAAATCTGATGGGTGGATTACAAGTTATTGCTAAAACTCAGAGATTAGAGAAAAACCAAAACGAATGAAGAAAAATGAAGGAACTCGGGTATATATAGGAACTCGCTTAATTAAATGCCCGAAACAAAATGTGCAATTCAATCATGCGCATATACAGAAACGCATAAACACAATCATGCACATCACAAGGGGCGCACAATTGAACTTCCTCCCGTACACAATCCCGACACAACCATTGCGCGTAGGTACAACTGCGCACAATGCAATCATGTGTGTGTCTTATCGCATAGAATCTGAAGGGACACCCGCACAGTGACCTGGCTACGCTCTGATCACACACACTTATTCTAGTGCATATTTTGATTATACTCTAGTCCGCATGCAGGAAAATTGAACCGACACCCGAATATCTCTCCTCAAACAAACCCCGCGACTCTTCGATCACACGTCCTTCATAGAGCGCATAATGACATTATGCGCTGACACACTAACACGCAATGTCCCCTCTAATCCCAGAATCACGCGGACGTGGCCTACTCGCAATTTAATCAAACGGCCAGTACCCTGTGCATAATACTCAGCTACGACCACATAGACTGTACACCCTCACACCTCTTTATCCCATCGCGTAGCCTCACAGGCCGCTTAGAGAGAGAGAGCCATTGACCACACCTATGTCCCACCACGATGCTAAAATTTCACCACACAACCTAACACGCCAACGTGTCCAAAAGAAGGCTCGGACAATGTCCCATCGCGAAGATTTATGAATGAGCCTCTCGAAAATCTTATTATATCACCAAGACCAAAGTCAAATCCCATAATAATCCCGAAACCATTCAAATTGACTCTAACCCATTATATAAGCAAGATCTACCAAAGAAAGAAACTCCATCATTACCCCATCACGACATTGAGATAATTAACGAATCATCTACCTTACACATGTCCCGTCGTGATGCAAGTACAACTTGATCTCATCACAAACCTGTGCCATTGCGTCCCTACTACCCAAGACACTAGGACACATCCCGTCATGATGCACAATAAAGAAGGGAAGGCTCAGTCAATGTCCCATCTCAGAGAGTCGAGCCTTCCAAATCCCATCAATCCCATCGCATAACTTTATGTTGCCAACAGAGGGGAAGGCTCGATCATATCTCATCACAAAACCAGAGAGCCGACTTCCCAAATCCCTTGTCACGTAGCAATCATCAGACTCCACCACAACTGAAACACACGCTCGCTGACAGTGGAAGAGGATAGACCCTCCACCGTCTCACCGCGTGATAATCAGTGAGCCCCTACCATTATAGAAATCAGGAGAAAAGGGGAAGCTCTCCGACATCCCATCGCACCCATACCACAGTCCCAACACGAACATCTCATCAGAGTTCCCCTCAGGTCCCATCACGCCTACAACCAGGTGAACTCACTATAGCACATGACCATAAGGAGAGGACCACCATGTCCCATTGTAAACCTCACCTCTCTAAGATATCCTACCACATTGGTGACCATTAGGTCCGGCTGCAGCAAAAGTGAAGAAAAGAGAGGAAACCCTCTAATGTCCCATCACGACATCACTACGATGACTGATCACTCCCGTCGGAAGCTATACAGAGACCCTTGACAAAAATTTAGGTAAGTATCACCCCCTTCTTTTTACTCGATACTTCTTCTAAAATATAATTAACTAAGATTAAGTCAAATGTTTTCAAAACCCGTCTCTCTCTATCCGTGAATCACTGTACTCCTTCCATAAGAGAAAATGATCAGTATTCACGAAAAGGTTAGATGAAGCATCTGGCATACCAAGTGCCGTCTTGACAACCATGCAAACGGTCGGGTCTACAAATCTCGTATCGGTGGATCTGCTCAGCGATATCTTGGAAGCCACATTTTCTGAAGATTTACAACTGAATTGATCTTAAGTTAAATTCTAAAATTTTCAACAAAATAAAAATATAATAAAAAAATAAAAAAAATGATGATAATGAACTCCTATCTGTCAAACTTTCACTTCTCACCACTCCAATTCGTTCTTTGTCTTGGAAAAATGAACACTAAATATATTCAAATCTAAGAAATCATAATGTCCACTGGACAAGGGACACCTGACGCGCATTGGTTTGAGCAATGAAGCGCCCGGTCTGACATGACTTGCGAAAGCGTTTGCCATTACATGATATTTCATCTTATTATCGGTCTCTGGACCTTGTCTCTGGACATTCATATGACGCCCCTTGCTACCTTGATTGTGTTGTATATCCCTCTGTTTGATTTCCCCCTGCACTTGCAGATTAGGATATCGACTCTCCTACAATTTGACTGCCCCTTGCAGCAAATCGCGATATGCAATGGGATGCCACTGGCACCCACGGATTACGTTATGCCTCTTTTCTCCCATTGACTACTACTAGCAGCAAGTCACGATATGCGATGGGATGTCACTCGCATCCACGACATAGAATACACCTTTCGACAGCTACCACTGGGCCCCCGAATGCTCCATTTTAGCTTGTGCTGATAAATAAGAAAGCCAAGCATCTCATGTCAGTATCCCCAGTTCAAATTTGTGATTGTCCAAGAAAATGAGAAGGCACCTCGGATGAGGGGTGTCTACTTCTTCGACGCATTTTTACTCTGCATGAACGCACCAAAGAGGGGCATCTGTAGACAGCCCCATTTTACCCTCTCAAAATATATAAATTTGTTTAGTCAACCTTTGACCTTGCCCATAATCTCTAGAGAATGACTAGCCTTCTCTGAAGACTTTAAAATCCTATACGAGGACCATGCAGTGAAACAAGAGTACATGGTCGGGACAGGCTGAAACAATAGCTCTGTGGCTCGGACCCGGCTCAAACCCAGGAAAGTCCCAAATTATGCGCCCTATATAGCGTGCATAACTCAATTGCACGCTCCATGGCCGGCACGCAATTGGTCCCTCTTGGACTAGGATTACACTTACTGAGGGCCACTTAGACCATGATTATGCGCCCTATCAGGCGCGCGCCATCAGATTGCACGCTTCACCACCAATGCGCAATTAGTCCATTTTAGACTGGCCTTGTACCCCTCTAGAAACCGCCTAAGACACGATTGTATGCCCTACCTAGAGCGTGTAATCGGATTATGCGCCTTAACACCGGCGTATAATTGGTTCCTAAGCTAACCTGGTCTCTAACTCCCCTCTGAAAATTCCCTATTAAGCGCATGAATTCAGGCGATTAATTGATTGTGCACACTAATCAGAGCATGCAATTAGTCTAATTAGACTAGGACTATGCTACCCAGCTGAGCCAGTCAGCTAGTCACTCACTGATTCAGTCACCGACTCAAAGTGATTGTGCACCGGATACGGAGTGCATAATTCAATTGAGCGCACCAAACAAGGAGCATAATTGAAATTCACCGACCAATTGTGTGCACCCCATAGGGCGTGTAATTGACCAAATACCTATAAATAGGACCCACCACATCGTCCTAAAAACACATCACAATGTAGTTAGCAATCGAATTTTCGAGTTCCTGCTTCCCAGCTTAGGATTTCGGGACTTCTCTCTATGGCTCTGGCCTCAGGTATACTTTCCTTCTAGTTTTTAGTTCTTCTAGTTCTAGTTCTTAGTTCCAGATTATTGGCTCTAGACTTTAGGTTCTTAAGCTTTTAGTTCTAGGTCTTAGACTTTAAATCTCTTTAATCCTTAATTCTTACCCTTTTTTTTTTCCTGGTTCTAGTTCTTAGGTTCTAGAATCAGTTCCTTTTTAATTCTAGTTCTAGATTTAGATTTTATCCCTCTAGTTCTTAAATTCTAGATCTTAGATCTTAGGCTTTAATTTAAATTTTTAGTTTTCTGGTTTTAGTTCTTAGTTTCTAGAATTAGTCCTTAATATCAATCTCAGAATTTCTATTTTTAGTTCTAGAATTTTAATTCTAATTTTTAAACTTGATTCTCCATCTTTTCCATAAATCCATAACTGCCGAATAAAAATTAGTTTTTCATTCCACATTATTACTAAAATAATCTCTAAACAACTGATTTTCCCAAGGGAGCTTACGGAGGGTACCCGGGATCGGGGCCGATCCTCCTTAGCATAACGGGCCAAAATACTTTTTTTAAAATTTTTTTTTAGTAAAATTAGTATATTTACTTTAATTAGAATTTTAATAGAATTAGTATATTTTTAATTAATTTTCATACGATTA
Organism: Chloranthus sessilifolius; assembly: GCA_021018995.1. NCBI lineage: Eukaryota > Viridiplantae > Streptophyta > Magnoliopsida > Chloranthales > Chloranthaceae > Chloranthus > Chloranthus sessilifolius. The sequence goes on from CM037598.1 coordinate 52,365,774, forward strand.
ACATATTTGCATTCCAAGTAGGATTAGGAGACTTAATTAATTAGATTTTTAATAGGTTTAAAAATATTTAAATTAATCAGACTCCCAATAGGATCAGGAAGCCTAGTTGAATTTCTCGATTAATTAGATTTCTAATAGGATTAAAATTGAATAGATCGCTGATAATCCTAGCAAGAGCAGGAAAAGCAAAAAGTAATTAGAAGAGAATTAGGAAAACTAGCTTAACTAAACTTACAGGCGACCCAGTGCTGCTGACATCGACTGGCTGATGATTTAGTAAAGAGAAGAACCCATATCTCCACCCCGAAAGGCGTGATCAGTGACGTGTTGCAGCGTCGATAAACATCTACAGCTGGCGATCGCAACGAACTAGGTATTTCTTTGAGATTTACCTCTTTATTTTTAGTATTTAATTACCTCTAAAAACACCACTTTTGCCAGAGTTCACTTGGACCGAATTAGGCCACTCTTTCAGGGGACCGAAAAGAACCCAGAAAAAGCGCGTACCAACAGGCTCGAGCTAGCCTCTGGCTACTCAAGTGGGTTTAAAGACCATCACACATACCCTAAGCAAGTCACCGCTCGCTTGCACGATTTCCTTTCAACGACATCCAATTACAGACAATATTCCCATGCATTTACGAGTTTTAAAGCATATTAAAGATGTTATTTATCCCCAATTTTGGAGCACATGTAAGGGTCGAACTAAGATGCATCTATTCTCGCGATTCTCATGCGTTCGATCTGTGGAAGTCTTCGCATGCAGCTTCAATTATTAATACTCGGCAATAAGATTCGGATTCTAAAATCCAACGCATGTGTTACGAGGGTTACCTTTAGTAGCTTTCTTGCATGCAGAAATAAACAACTCGCTGGCGTCGGATTAACACCGTCGAAGAGCCGATTCTACAATTCGTTCAATGCTCCTCGCCTCAATTGATTGGACCGCTGAGCATGGGGTTCTGAATAGTTGCAGAGAATGATTTCTATTTGAGCGTAAGGGTTTTAGGAGAGCTCTAGGGGTTGTGTTTATAAGGAAGCAAAGAAGGATAAGGGCAATGGCTTCTCTTTCTCCCTCTCGTTTCTGCTAGAGCTGCAGCAACCGGTTCTTAAGTGACATGTGGGTTCGAAAGGGCCTTAAGTGACCAGTCCCTCCACTAGTACATACATTACAGGTGGCCCAAATAAGGATTAAATTCCCAAATAGATCCCAAAAGGTTGGGTTTTGAAAAGGACTGTGGGTTTGGGTCCACATTGACCTCAATTTAAACTAGTCCACCAGTGGGCTTTAAATGCATTGAACTCATACGGGTCTCTAGCGGTCAAGTTCCAAAGTGGACTTCTCTAGCTAGAGGTCCAGCGGTTAGTGACCTTCCACGTGTTTCAAGTTACACGTGCGTGACTTTACAAGGTGTCACAATAATATTCGTAGATCATTTTTGATATCTCATCCACGTCACATGGGAAAGAAGATTACAATAAGCGATCGAGTGTGGTCCAAAAGTCGGGTAGTAAATGTAATTATTACGACACTCTAAGGAAAAGCGTTAAAGTGATAGAGCATGAAGTTGCAAATCTTAAAGTAAAAGCATTGCTTTTTCTAGTTAAATTTATTTTAAAAATATTTTCCTACAATAAATCTTCAACTTCTCTAATTTTATTTATCGATTTGTACTTAATAAGCACGAGAAAGAGGGGCATCCCATGCTTAATCACATGCCACCGAAGAGCACATCAATGAAAGTAAGAGAAGAAAGAGTGCATTCCCCTAAGGAGTCTTGTTACAAAAGCCAAAACTGTACGACAGAAAACAAAGGAATGGAAGCTCATGAAGAGGGAAAAGTTCGATTAGAAGGTTTTTGAAGAAGCTGTCAAAAGAGAGCCAAAGGTGACATTATTGAAATCTAATTAATAAGTGAATCTCCATCCGGCTTTGTAACAATTTATTTTATTTTATATAGGTGACAAATACCACTGGTAAGGCACAGAGAAAGAAATATCCTTCGGCGTCGTTGAGTTCGTCGTATACGACTGATTTTAGGGTAAAAAAAACTAAAAAGGAGACCGAGCCATGCGAAGGAAAGAATATTACGGAGACCGATAAGGTAATTTGTAATATTATTTTAATATATTATATGAGTATAATAAAATTTCACCAATTTCTTTCTTGTTTGACGGTTTAAATAAGTGCATGTAGAGGAGGGTAATAAGATGGATGATGATGAGGTATTATTCATCATCCCCAAAATTACCTGTTAAAATGCGGCTGATTTGGTAATACTCACAGTTATGAATTTTCTGTTTAGGACCTTAGGGCGAAGATTTTAGGTGAAAATCTTGATAGTTTCTTGAAGTGTCCTAACCCTTCGTCAAAGAAACCTCAAGAGTACAGTAATGGAAAACCCGTTGACCTGGTAATAACAAACCCTTCACCCTTTATTCGCATTCATAATTATACTTTCTTAAGGCCTTCATGTGAGGTAGGATTACGGAGTTGGTTTAGGCCTAATGCTTGGGTCTATTGATTAGGGTTGCCACAAAGTTAAGCTCATGCTCTCAGAGGAAGAAAACGAATTGGTGGACTCGCATTGGGAAGATCCAGACAGTAGGTAAGCGAATTCTTTCATCCACTTCACATTTAAATTTATCACATATATTTTTGTAACTTAAATACCCTTATTTTGTCGGGGTTATATATCGAGGGAAAAAGATAAATGCAGATGGAGTATGTAATTTCTTCCTTGATTAGTTGCATCGCTGAAACCGCCAAACTGGGTAGATGGAGCAGTAATGTGCTCTATAATTCGATTCATCACCTTAAATTTTTATCATTGGGTTAAACAATTTTGATACCATCTTAATCTGTGTGGGCACAGGTGATGACATCATATTTTCATTTGTTAATAAAACGAGAGGCCCGAAATCCATGTGTTTCATAGATGTCATTTCTTCCTTGCACATTATCTGGCAAGTGTAAAACTGAGTTCCATTGTTTGTACTTGATAATATTCGTCATGATTCCAATATGTTTCTGTTATATTTTATTATAGAAAGTATAAAAAGTATGATGTTCCTGATAGGTCCCTACCTAAGCATTTTAATATTCCAAATGGTGATCTGAAAACATGGCTTGACCCTGTACGACATCAAAAAAAGCTCAGTAGCTGTTAGAGGGTAGATTATGTTCAAATTCTTATGTAGAGGTGCTACGAATAGACCATTATCGATAATTGTGCAAGGTCCCCAATCTTGTAATTATTAAATATGAGCTTGTCACAGGTTTTTTTACCAATATTCAAGGGGGGCCATTGGGCTTTGTTTATCCTATATATTCAAGAGAAGAGAGTAGAGATATTGGACTCGTTTTACAATGATCTCATGGCGAGGTACCACGATGAGATTTTGCTATTGGTATGTTCCCAAAGCACTCAAATTTATGAATCATAAATCATGAACATGTTAGAGGATATTTGTACAAAGTTTCGAGGTAGTAGATGTTTTCCAATACATTTGTGCCTCAAATCACTCATATTTGAACTATAACCTTCAATACTTTATAGAGGAACTTTCTCCCTCAACTACTCGTGTGATTAGGTGTCAACATTTATGATATCGCTAATTGTCCAATACAACAATGTGGAGATATTCTGAAACAAGTCAATGGTTTTGATTGTGGTATATTTGTGATGAAATATGTTGATCATTCCTATCGGGGTTTTCTATATAACTTCACTAAGGTACATCCTATGAAAAATTAGATCCGCACCTTGTCTGTACACACTTCCGCAATAGTGTTAATCGTTCCATGTGTCTTTAGGATGACATGGATTATTTTAGGAGGATGATAGCATTGAAAATCCTACGTACGAAGGCCTTACCATAGATACTTTAAAGATCAATAATTTTAATTAGTTACTTTTGTTGGAGGGGAACTGACACCATATTTCCGTTCAATATTTTTTTTTCCTTCAGTTAGGGGTCCTGCTCTTTTGTTCTTTTTTTCTTACTTTATTTTTTTCTGTTAGTTATTCCTCGAGCTTCTCGCTCCAATCTGATCTCAGTTGTATTTTATTTGTTAATGAAATATGATTTTGCTGATTAAAAAAGAAAATGGTCCCTCACTGGATTGGCCAGACCAATTCCTCGTGGGCTGATGCAGGCCCATCTTGTATGATGTCTATATGATATCCATGTCGTAGTATCACTGTTCTTATCTAGAGTCTATAATAATCGTGAGCTAATTAGTTTTGGTTCTTACGTAGGCCTTATCCATTAACAAGTCACTATTTAAAGCCAAATCAGATTAACAAAATTGGTAAACCTCAAGTAGAGAATTGAAAATTTCAGTCATCGACGCCATTCTTGACGCTGGTGGTAGAATTGATTATGCTAAGGTAAGGTCCTCAAACTCTTCCTTTCCACTTATTTTATTTCTTGGTGATCTATATTGTATATAATAATCAGGTTTCTACTCATTTTTAATATATATATATATATATATATATATTGCTTTTGGTTTACATAACTCTGATTATTAAGATGAATGCAAACCCTAAATAGCTCTTTAGTAAGTGGGTTGTTATTATGTGCACAAATCAATCGTCATTCACCTAACTAGTCAAACTTTGGAAGTCGAGCAGATATTTATGAGAGAAAACTAGTTAAAGTATCTACTGTTAACTTAAAATAAAGATAAATAGAGAAATTCCAAATTCCATAGTTTTTGAAATTTCTCTCTATGTAACATAATTAGGTCTCTTAAAATATCTCCCTAACACCATGCATCCTTTTTTCACAGGGTCACAATCTCATTATAAATCTCTTTTTCTTAGATTAATCCATAATTTTTTGTTCTTAAGGTGAATTTTGTTTTTCTAACTCAGATATACCCCAAAGATGACTTTAATGAGAATATCAATTTAGAATAAGTGGCACTAACCAACTTAAGTGATCATTGACCACTTAATACAACAAGTGTTCATGTGGTACTTTAGTCTTTTAATTTAAGTTGGGCTTTATTAAAGGCCCAATGCTCCCTTTCTTGGGTCTTTCTTTGAGTCATTCTTTTCTTCTTTTGTAACTTCTTTTGGGATTGGATCCTACCACGCATAAAGACAAACATATTGGAAACCATTACACCCAAACTTTATAGAATTTTTAAGTAGGACAGATGAAAATCAATCCCCAGGTTCTAAAGGTAGAAGAATTAGTATTAGAACCAAAATATTTAGGAATATTCCTAATTCTTATAATAAGGAAGGGAAAAAAAACCCACCCTACTCTCTATTTTCGATTTACTTAAATCCCCTTCGTTAAATTTTTCCAAACTCCTTAGTGGTTTTAGTTGGCCGCTCACTGCCAAAATTAACTGTACAACATTCAAGATTGCATGTGTTCGTGTGTAAGCATATAATAAAAAATGAATTGAAGAAACTTACAGTTTTTCTGAATTGCTCAGGAGAAACGAGCTATTAGGCGACATCAACAGAAAGAGAAGAGGTTAGAAAAAAATAACCAAATCTCTTATTTAACTTTCTTCGATCTTGGCCAGCAAATCAGTGGCAAGCAGATTGGCCATTAGCACGAACTCTTCGTTTGCTAGCATTTCTCGGAATAGTAGCAGAGGTTATGGGATCAACCCAATCACCAGAAGCTTCAGAGTTCTCTTTAGGTTTTATGCTTTTTGGTTTCTTTTTGTCCTTCTTTGAGCTTCCACCATGGCCCTTGTTCCCAGTTCCTTGAATTTGTGTACGAATTTCTCGGTTACCAAATTGACCCCTGAAGATAACAACATTAGGTTGTTATAATATATACAAAATATCCTTACAAATTCCGATTAACAAGATAGGAAATATCAAATACATTACATGTAATCACCAAGACACTTGTTCCCAGTTCCTCAAATTAGTGTATGAATTTCACTGTGACCAAATTGACTCTTGAAGATGACAACATCATCATGTTACAACAAGCGCATCAAATCCTTCAGATCACTATTAGCAAGATAGTGTTGGTGCGTGCTTTTTCTGGGTTCCTCTCGGTTCCCGTTGAATAAGTGGCTTCCAATTCTGTCCTGTTGGACTCTAGCGATGCGGTGTATGTGATAAGGTGGGGATAAATAACAATAGGAGGAATTTCCTAGAAAGATTCCTAGTTGATTTGCGATCGCCAATTACAAATATTTATCGACACTGCAACACGTCAATGATCACGCACTTAAGCGGGTGTGGGTTACTTTTATACTGAATCGTCCGCCTGCGAATGTCTGCGACATTGTCCTCTTTTAATCAGATAGTTTTAGCTTTCTTTTTAGTTTCCCTTGTTGCGGTTATGGTCGATTTAGATTCTCCTTTTTTTGTTGTTGATTATGATTAGATGAGCTTATTATCATGGGTTATTTTAGTGTCCTGATGCTATCAGGAGTCCAATCATTTTTAATTTCTCGGTATTATTAGGAGTCCAATTAATATCAAAGTCCTAGTACTACTAAGAGTCCAATCAGTTCCAGTCTCCTACTGGTACTAGGAATGCATGTATATCAGTTCCAATAATTTTCTAATTAAATAAAAGAGTCCAATTATATCGCAATTCTAGATAGAGCAGGTATGCTAATTTTATTGCAATTCTAGATAAGCAGATGTATCAATGGCAATCACAACTAAAGCACTTAAGGTCATCTTACTAGCATTCGAATTTGAAGAAAACAAAGACTAATCATTTTTTGGATTTTTGATTGAAGCAATAAATTAATTTACTAAAATAGAAATAAATGATCGAGGCAACAAAATTAACTCTTTTTTTTAGAGTCATAATCTACAGATCAATTATGGTAAAAATCTAACTAATAATAAATGAATTAACTTTTCTAAATTCTGGTTGAGATAATAAATTGACTTAACTAGAAGACTAAATTGAATCAAAGCAAATAATGATATGAAGGCCTATTTGATGCAATTAGCCAATTATATTGAAATAGAAAAAAAAAAACTACCTATAATTAACTAGTTAACCCTAAACAATCTAAAAAAAAAGGAGGATTGGGCCAGCTATGCTAAGGAGGATTGGCCTCGTTCCTGAGTACCCTCCGTAAGCTCCCGTGGGCAAATCATATGGCTGAGATAAAAGATAGGTTGATAGCTAAATAATAAAAGGGGGATTTTTAGAATTGAATTCGAAATTATAATAAGAAATTAAATTGAGAACCTAAAGCAATGAATTGAAATTTATATTTTTGGATTTTTGATGGTATGAAAATATAGAATTAAATTATAGATTAAAATTTTAGGACTGAATTCAGGCCCAAAATTAGAAAAATTAGGCCGTATGATTAAGGACTGGTTCTGAACTCTGAGAGTTAGAGCCAGAAATTAATGATAGGGCTACAGTTTAAGATTTTAGAGTAGAATAAGAGCATAAGGTCGCTATATCGAACCGCCAGATTAAGAACCGATTCTAAAAACAGAGAACTAGAACCGGATGCAGAGAATTTCGGTCCGAAGTGGGTGCTACGGTCTAAAAATTAGAAATAGAATAGATTAATTAAACTGAGGGGAAATCCTAAGTCTAAAGAAAAATTAAATTCTTACCTAGGGTCGAGGCCGTAGAGAGAAATCATCAAAGATTCGGGGGTTTGAATCTCGACATCATGACTAATCTGCTCTATGGGCTTGCCTCAGAGTTCTCTGATTTCAAAGTTCCAAAAAAGTTCTGTTCACTCTCTCAAAATTGCCAGCCTCTTCTCTCTCTTCGAGAAAAAAGTTTTTATAGGTTTTCATTCAATTACGCGCCTGTTTTTGAGCGTTTAATTAAATTACGTGCCAGTTTTCTAGCGCTTAATCACTTTGAGTCGGTCACCGACTCAGTGAGTGACCGACTGAATTACTCAGTGAGTTTCCTAGTCCTAATGAAATCAGGAAACATAAGAGTCAACGGTAGGAGACTAGGTTGGGCGTAGGCCAATTGCGCGTTGGTGGTGTAGCGCTCTATCCGATTGCGCATCTATTTTCATGCGCGTAATCGAGTCTCGAAACGGTCTGTGAAAGGAAGTTTGGTCTGAAAGGGGACTGATCACACACTTGTGGTTCTGCGCGTGATCAAATTATGTGCGGGTTTTCAGGCGCTTAATTCAGGTTGTTTGGGTATGGTCTCAAGAATGGAATGCAAGACTATTGTTTCAGTCTGCATTCCGACTATATACTATTGCTTAGTATATAGCCTCCCTATGTTGGGATCTGAGCCACAAAGCTATTGTTTCAGCCTGTGTTCAATCATGTACAGTTGCATGGTCCCATGTTGAGGGTTAAAAAGGTCAAGGGTTGACCAAATGAATTTGTGTACTCCGAGAGGGTGAAATAAGGGTGTCTACAGATGCCCCTCTTCGGTGCGCTCTTGCGAAGTAAGAATGCGTCGAAGAAGTAGACACCCCTCATTCGAGGTGCCTTCCTGTTTCTTGGGAATTCACAAATGTGAATTGGTGATGCTGACATGACAAGCTTGACTTTCTTATCTATCAACACAAGCTAAAATAGAGCATTTGAAGGGCAAATGGTAGCTGTCGAAGGGCATATTCCGGGTCTGTGGGTGCATGGTGCATCCCGTCGCATGGCGCGAGTTAACAGAGGGATTTTACGCAATCGAGGTACCGAGGCGTCAATCAAATATCCAAAACAAGGTCCAGGGACCGATAATAAAGAGATGAAATCGTATGTAGTGTCGAAAGCTTTTGCAAGTCATGTTAGACCGGGCGCATCATTGCTCACACCAATGCGCGTCAGGCGTTCTGTTGTCAATAGGCATTTGCAAGTTCTTAGATTGAGTATACTCATTGTTTGGCTTCCCAGGAGAATGGTTGATTTGGGCTGGTAATTTTGGTAAATTTTGTGAAGTGTGCTCAGTTCATTTCTGTGCAATGGCATATAGGCTTGATTCATTTGAAGTCATTTTTTTTTGCATCTGAAAAAGTGATCCTGCGCAGTGGTGTATGCACTTGATTGTGAGTTCAGAGGGCTTTGGGATTTAAAGGTCAAGGCTAAGTGTAGTTGGTTGTGGTATTTAAAGAAAGGTGAGTCGGGTCTATGTATTTTGTTCATCTTATTCTTTTTTTCTTTTTTTTTGCCCCTTTTTTCCTTTTTTTTTTTGCTTTGCTTTGCAAGTAAGAGAAGAAAGATATTTGAAATAAAAGATTTTAGAATGAGTAAGGGGTTTTGAAATTTTAGGAATTTTAACTTAAGCTCAATTCCGTGGTAAAATGGCAGAAAACGTGGCTTCCGAGATGTTGCCGAGCAGATCCACCGGTACGGGATTTGTGGACTCGACCGTTCATGTGGTTGTTAAGACGACACTTGACATGCCAAATACTCCATCTAACCTTCATGATGAATACTGATGATTGTCTCTTATGGGAGGACTACAGTAATTCGCTAGTTGAGAGAGGCAAATTTTGAAAACATTTTGACTTAATCATAGATAATTATAATTTAGAAGAAATATTGAGTAGTTGAAAAAGGGGTGATACTAACCTGAATTGTGCGGTGAGACCTTGGGAATATTGTAGCGATGGTACTTTGGTAGTATTGTAGCATCGCGACGGGACTTGGTGGCTATCATTGTAATGTTTCGGGTGTAATGTCGTAGTAGGGCACCATTTTTTTTTTTTCGCTTGTTGCTTAAGCGGTGGTTGGCAGTTGTCGTGTGCTGTCGTGATGAGGCCTTGGTGATTGTAGTGGTACCGCAATGGAACTTGAGAGGTGTTGTTGGGATGTTCGCGATGTAGCTTGGTAGTAGTGAAATGTGATGGGACATGGGAGTAGTCCCCCATCTTCCTGCCTTTCTGTTGTAGTGCCATCTGGTAGGTTTGTGGTGGGCACTTCGGGAGGAGGCTCTTTGTTTCGGCAATGGGACATGCTCATACTTTCTCCCTTTCTTATTTTAGTGTGATCGGTGTTGTGAATGATTTTTTTGGGTAGTGGTGTCCGCGATGGGAGGTGAGCTAAGCATTACGTTGGGTAGGGTGTTCGTGTGACAAGTGTGTCTAGTTTCTTTCTTTGACAGATCTTGGGTTTTGGTGAGATTATGTTGTAGTTGCGTTGTGATTGACTTAGTTTTTTTATTGTTTGGCGTATTTACGTTCTTGGGAGATTTATTTTTGGCTTTTCGTGATTGGCCATGAGAGCATGGCTACAATTTTATGATGGAACGGCAGCGAGTGATGGTCCCTTTTCAGTCTGAATGGCTCATGAGGCTATGCGATGGGACAAAGGGGATTCTCGCTTGAGAAGGGGAAAATTTTGGGCAAAATTAGGAATTAAGCGCTCGATATCAACCATTTGATATGATTGCACGCTCGATTCTAGGAGTGCGATTCAGGGTTTAAAGGAAGTGTTTACGCGTGGGTGGCATTTCGATAATGCGCGGCTACTGTGATGATTCTGCGACATAGCATGGGTGCGGGATTGGAGAGTCACTAGGTCACTGTGCGGGTGACCTTTAGTATTAAGCGTCAACTATTTGTTGTTCGATTAGATTATGCGGTCTATAGAGAGTGCGAGATTGGAAGGTCGCATCATTTGCGCAGGCGACAGTCGTATTGCGCGCCTGGTTAGGAGCGCGGGTTTTCGATTGAGAGTGATGTTCCTAGCGCGTGATCAGATTAAGCGCACATTTTTAGGCGTGCGATTAAGGCTATACTCTATATAAGTAAAAGAGTCTTCATTTGCTTTTCATTCTCGAGTTGAGTCTCGAGTCTTGACTTTTCTGAGTGTTCTAGCGTCCTAAGATTCATGTTTCAACGATATTGAGTATCTAACCATCAGATTGGGATGAGGTTTCTTCCTATATTCGTTATTTCACGTGATCTTCATGCTAGTGTGATGTCGGGGGACAATATTATTCTGAGAATGGGTGGTGTTGGGAATGAGAGCGTCGGTCTTCACACCGTTCCTTTCTAGGGAGCAGTGAAGGTAGCGTTGATGGGGGGCGATGGAGGAAGTGGAGATGGCGGGGAGAGGAGGTGCTGTAAATGGAGGGATGCACTCCCTAACCCATTTTTCGTCTCTTCTGTCGGTGGCTCGTTTGAGTTCTCCAAGTCTGGTGGCAACATTTCTGAAGCCTCCGATTGGACGTTCTGCTCCTCATTTTGGCTCATTGTAATTTTGGTTTCGTTTTGAGTTGTATGCTAGATTTTAGGTTTTCATTTTGGGTAGTAATTTGGGAGGTATGCCTCTGGTGAAACTTGTAAAACTTTAAATTATAAATAAAGGGGCATTTTTTTTATTGTGTATTTTCACTGTCCCGTTGGTTGGCTTAAATTTTTATTGATTAATTAACTGGACTTATTTGCTTTATCATAGTTTTAAGATCTGAGTTAGCTTATAGTTTTAAAGTTCATTATGAGAATGACCCAAGGTTTATTCATTTGTCTTATCAGGTCCTACTTAGTAGGTTCACTTGATTTTAATCAGGCTTGTTGGGGCATTTTTTTTTTCAAGTTTGAGTTTTTTTTAGTTTCTTTGAGGTTTTGGTCTTATTGAATATAGTTTGTCTTGCTTGAGGTGTCTTATTTTGTTCAAGGTGTACTCTGAGATGATACTTGTTAGAATGTGTGAGTTTTTCATGGGTTTTAGATGGTGGTTGGGTGTTTCAATCCTATTGGTCTATCTAGACTTGGGGAGTTTGTGCTTTTAGAGGGGCAAGTGCTGTATAATTATTAGTTCATCTTGGTTGTCATGAATTGTGGTCTTTTAAAAGGGGGATGTGTATGGTTTTGGATTCAATCCGCTTGGTAGGGGGTTCAAATGTGTGGCACTTGTCCATTGGTGATTCAAAAAATATAGTTTATAAATGTGTGAATTTAAGGCTTTAGGTTTATTGTTTAATTTGGACTTTCATTTTAAGCTTATAGGTTAAAAAGTTTTGGGGGATATCCTGTGTTTATAAGTTTGAGCATTTTTTATTTATTGATGTCTTTTATTCCTTTCTGTTTCATATCCTGGATATTGGACTAGATGAATCATGCTTATTAGGTGGATGATGAGAATGGACGGGATTGGGAATTCAGGATGATGCTAGGGTTGGTGCTATCAATCCAACTCGAAGTGTCACCCCATCGAGGGAAGAGATGGAAGAGCAAAAGGTGGTAGAGAGGAAACCCAAGGATAAGGCAAGGTCAGAGTTCTCGTGACCGATGCCTATTTTTCCTCGGTAGGCTCTACAGATTCAGTGTTAGTTGCTCCTCATTTTTTAATGTGTCCAAGGGGAGCTTCCAACAATGGATCCCGCAGATCCTGGGTGGCTTTCTATGGGCCACTCTTCCTTTCCTATTAGTTGGGCAAGGGGAAAGGGCTATCATGATTAGAATTCGCTCAGGGTGCTTTCCTTCTCCGAACATTTATGAGATTTTTAGTTTCCCAAATAAATCCAGATTCAGGCATTGCTTGAACGTGCTGATTTCAGCATTCTTATTTTCACTGTATACTCAGAGGGTATGCCCTCGATGTGTGTTGTAATTGTTTTATTGATCTATAAAGTGGTTGTGTTCTCTATATCTTTTGTCTTGTTCTGGTTCCACTTTCTCGGTATCGTGTTTGACTCATGTGATGCTTATTTATTTGGGTTTAGTTTACTTTAGATTTATTAAATTCAGGGAGTACCAGGGGTAGTTTCTCCTTTTTTTTTTTTAGCTTTAGCTTAAGGGATATAGAGGCGATGGGGGCATTTTTTTGTTGTATATATTTTTTGTTAGAATGTATGGGAGATGGGGGCTACCTTTTCTTTTTGGTGTAATTGATGAATGTGTAGGAGAGGGCATTTCTATCGTTCGGTCTGAGTTTTGGGGCGCTCTCTTTTCCTTTCGGGGCGCGTGTTTCTTTAAGTTAGAAGTGTTTTGGTGGTTTCACCAAGGGTGTAATTCGGGTCAATAGTAAATGTCAGGAATGTCCTAATTTTGGGTTTTGGCTTGCTTTCTTGGATGTGAAAAATTTGTTTTTGGGCAAATTACGTGCTTATCCCCAAGCGTTTAATCTAATTATGCGCCAAAATTTGAGCGCGTATTTCGAAAGGGTGAAGAGTTATTACGCACTAGTTCATAGGCGTTTAATTCATTTAAGCGTTTGAACCTATGCGCAGGATGAACACGACTGCTGGAATTCCTACGTCGACGTGTGGGCATTTGAGGTGATTACGCACTCTTAGTAAAGCGCGTGATCAACCGATCGGATAGATGTGAGTGGGAGATGAAACCATTTGCACGCACATCAGTGGGCGTTTGATCAGAATTAAGAGTTTCATGAGTGGCGTGTGATTCGATTGAGCACTTTATTTCAAGCGTGCAATTCGGGCAACTTCTATAAATAGTTCAGAACTTCTCATTTTCGTCGCACGATCCGTTTTAGTCTTTGATTTTCTTGTTTCCTAGTTTCTGCTCATTTTTTATATTTTCGTGATATCTTGTGATCCGATCGTCTGTTTCGAGTGCCCTTTCTTTCATTTTTTTTCAGTTTTTTAAGTTCTTCATATCAGATGGAGGGTGAGGGTGTTGGTGGGCCGGAGCTCACTATTTCTAAGTTAGAGGGGATGTTAATGTGCGATGGAGGTGAGAGTTCGGGGGCACAGGCTAGAGCCGTTGCCATAGAGGCGGATACTAGGGAGATGGTTGCGGAGGGAGTCCACGAGGGTGACCAAATGGTGGTCAAGGAGGAGGTACCCGAGGCTGAGCTAGGGGTAGCCGAGGAGGAGGGCGACAGAGTTGAGGGTGAGCAGGGTGAGTAGCAGCCAGGAGCTGAGCCTCGGGATCGTAGGCACTATCCACTGAAGGATTTCTTTGCCAGAGGTCGGGTAGGTCCCTGTAAGCAAGAGTTCTTCCCTTTTCCTAGGTATTCAGGCTATGACATAGGCTCGTTAGAATCCATAAACCCTTATAATTTACCTCAAATCTGCATTGATTATGGGTCGTTTTTACCTGTGTATTATGACGACGTGTTTTATTTAGTTATTCTTATCATGTTTTGTGTGTTCGTTGTAAGTCATTATAATGTGGTTTGGGCATATTTCATATGCTTTGAGCTCTAAATTTGTTTATCTTTCATCATAGGTATGCGTTAGTCTTACTGTCATTGTTTGTGTTTCGTTCACTAGGAGCTCCCGCAGCTGGCTATTAGCACGGCATGGACCGAGTCTCATATTTGGTAGCATGCCTTGTCGGAGTTTCAGCGGGAGCGGTTACTGTCTTTCGAGTTTGGGATGATTTTGGAGTTGGAGCCTTTTCAGGTCAATCGGAGTATGATCGCGCTGATTATAGAGAGGTGGAGCGAGAGGCATCAGGCGCTTGTCTTTCCAGTCAGTATGATGCTGCCGACCCCTGAGGACTGGGTCTGCATTACTGGTCTTCGTTTCGAGGGTGAGCTGATCACCGAACTTATGGTAGGGAGTTATTTAGAGGTATGTGAGGAGATCCTGGGTGTGCCTTATAGGTTGAGTGGATCAGGGCTAGGTGTTGTTCAGGTCACTTGGTTTTTCAATACATTTGTGAGTGGGTTCACCCCTTCGAGGCATCATTCAGAGGCAACAACGCTTTATGAGGCACGCTGTGAGCCTGTGACCGAGCCGAGATTGGCCGCGGATAGGGTACTCCGAGCATTCTTGATGCACTTCTTGGGTGCAGTACTTTTATCTTCTTCGACTCTGGGATGCATCACTGGGTTATTTTTGATGATTCTGGGAGATTTAGACCGAATCCCAACCTATGCATGGGGGCGGCTGCATTGGCGCATCTCTACGAGCAGTTTTACCGTCGAGGTCAACGGATAGGATTGATCGGAGGTTTCCTCCTATTTCTCAAGATGAGTTTTAGTTGAATTGGTATCGTGGGGACTTTTTTTTCTTTTTTAACCTTTGGTCATAGTGACGATCTTAATGTTTGTTGCGTGTGGTCGTTGTTGTTATGTTATCATTTTCAGTTTTGGGCATACAATCATTTCGCTTTTCTGCGCCTGGGGGTCCCGTCGGAGATTTCGTTCATGTTCCCGCAGATGCACATGTGGAGGGAGGCATTGAGGGGTCATCGCTGGTCAACTGACCTTCAAACTGCACGAGGCCTATTTAAGGATATGCATGCAGGGCAGGTATGTATATGATGTTATGTTTTCATTTGGACTTCATCTTTTTTCTTTTGTGGCCCTTAGGCTTCACTCATGGATTGATTTGTTCCTTTGGATAGGTGATCTGGAGACCATATGATCGTGCAGAGGATACGGGTGAGGCGGTGATTGAGTTTGGTTGACCCTTCTTTGATGTGGACATATGGGTCCATCATTTTGATAAAGTGGAGAGGATCCACACCTCTCGGGTGGTACGGTGGCTGGGACTCGATCAGGGAGTCCCTCTGACGACTAGCCACAGGGTGGCTCAGAGGATGATCGGCCCTCCAGGCTAGAATTTTACAGAGCAGGTGGCGCTCCATATAGCTAATTTTAGAGCCGGGGGGACCAGAGTCACGGGGGCGCGTGATGAGGCTGATGTGTGAGAGTATAGGAGGTGGTTTGACGTGTTGGGTGGTGGGCGTCTCTTCACGCGTCCTTTTCATGGTAGTGGTTCTTTCGCTGTTGGCGGGTCGGAGTCGACGTCAGCATTGAGGGAGTGGTTGGTCGCATTGGAGGAGGGCCACCTCACGGCGAGTGTGTGGAGAGCATTGGACGCCCTCCATAGGGCGATGGAGAAGATGGGGCATGCTCCTCGTCCTGATGAGGATATGTTGTGTTCTTTCATTGAGTCAGTTGCCAGGGCCAGGGCTATGGAGGATGAGTTAGGAGTTCAACTAGCAGAGGCTAGTCAGCTCCTAGTGAGTTAGTTTACTGGTTTTAATTTGTCGATGCATTAAATTGGTTTATTCTGGTGATGTTTTTAATATAGTGGTCTTGTTTTCATTGTGCCTAGTCTGAGAGAGAGTTTGAGGTTGCTCGTCAGGCGACGATGATCGAGTTGTTGCATGGCCAGCAGCAAGCGGGTCGTGTGGTGGAGGCTAGTTTACGTTTGGAGATTGAGCGATTGGTAAGTATCTTGGATTGGACTTATTAACTGTTGACGGTTCGGGGATGCTTGCTAATGTTGGCGTATTGGTGGCGTTTCTAGATAGCAGAGCTTTCTGCTGCAGGGTGTTCAGCTCGAGCATTTGATCCTTCTTCAGTGGCTTCCTCCAGTCGGGAGGATCCAGCGATAGCTCGTCTCCGATCCGAGTTGGAGCATTGGGTAAGTTCCATCACTCTTCAGTTTACTTGTGTTACTATACTGGTTTGTTAGGCATTATTATTATGTTGGCTTGATGGTTTACTAACGTGTGCCGGTGTTTTAGTGTCGAGTTGCTGAGGACTTGGAGATGAGGGAGGAGACCGCCGCCTCTCTACGTGCCGAGAGTTAGGTGTGGTTTACTGCAATTTAGTTTGGATTGCTCATTTCTATTTATTCTAATGCGTTCGTATTGGCTTGTTGTTTGTTGTTTTTTTTTGTTCAGGCAGTTTCGGACTCCGCTCCTGAGGCCCCTCCTAAGGGGTCTGTTTCTATCCCTACCCAGGTATGTTTTAGTCATTGGGTTCATATTTTATTTGTTATCGTAATATTTATCTGATGCATTTGTTTATTCTTGTTACAGCCGCCTACGTTTGTTGTCCCTCGGGTGCCATCTACCTATCCTGTGACCACAGAGATAGTCGAGCGACTTTTGAGAGAGGCTAGATCTGGTATATATATATATATTTCATTTCCGAGTTTTATTATCATTCGTATATGCATATGTTTGCTTCTTTTGATTCAGTAGAGTTATACAGGTTTTTTAGCTCGAGGAGGCACAGCTAGAGGCAGTGCGGGCGTGCACCACTCCAGAGGCGAGACGGGTCCTCAGAGAGGTGGAGAGTTATGAGGATCTGGTGGTTGTGATGATGGTCACGCAGCAGACTCATACAAAGGTGCTAGTGGCAGCGTGTTGGATGACACGGGCAGAGATGCAAGTGTCCCTGGATCGGTTACAGTATCGCCTGACGAGGGGCGAGCAGGGGTCGCACAGGTCGACCAGTCATCGTGAGGGGTCAGAGTCGAGGACTATGAGTTCTTTAGCTGGGCAGTCTCTTCATACCTCTCGCAGTCGTGACAGGAGTGGTAGTCGTGAGGATTCTGTCGTTTGGGGGAGTCATGCGAGGCTTCCGCCTCATTCTCAGTCGAGGCGGTCGGTCAGCCAAGCTAGTGAGGGGGGTTCAGTAGCAGGTCCTTGCCGTTTTGAGGTTTCGAGGACTCCGAGTGCTGGGATTGTGTTTTCAGATGATCAGTCTACGGACCTTCAGGTTGATGATACCAGTTATAGCGGCGCTCGTCCTCCTCAGCGGTAGCGCAGGGATTAGGGGTGTGTGTGTGTTTGTTGATATTCGTTTTATGTGCGTTATATATAGGGGGAGTGTCCCCAGTGACAAATGTGAAGAAAAAGAAAGGACTATTTTTTTGGTATATGTCTATATATATATAGGAAATTTTGGTTCAAATGTACCTGATTCGCTTCTCCTCCTTTGATTACCTTTTGGTGTTTTCATTATGCTTTCGGTGTTGTCAGCCGTCACTGGGACTTGGATGCTTTCTGAGCTGGCCTGGTGATGGTTTGAAGGTCGCTTTGCATATCCACATGTAAAGGTAATGCTATCAGTAGTTTTGCCCACCCCCTTACCAATTATCAAGGGGCGTGAATATCTTAGACCGTGGTCTGGTGATTGAAAGGTGGATATAAGTTTTTCTCTTTTTCTTTTTCTTTTTCTCTTTTCTTTTACTTTCTTTCCTTTTCTTTTCTTTCTTTTTTTCCTTCTTTTTGAAATAATAAATAGTGAAACAGGGAAAGCAAATGACAATAAAAATAATGACAAATAAAAAAAATAAAAAATAAAAAAAATGTCCCAACGTAGAAGTGTGATTGATCTTACGGTACAGTATTTTGATAGTGCTCTCTGAGCTGTATCTTCATCATTCTTCATCTTTTGGTGGTCGGGTCAGCGCTTTCGGTATAGTTTACCTTCTTTTTCCATAAAAAAATGCCCCAGCGTGTGGATGCAATGGAGCTTCCCTGGGCCTTAGATAAGCATTTTGGGTCTATAAATAGTCATGGGTATTAGGTGAATTAGTCTTGAAGAAAAGTGCATCGGTACTATCTCCGAACTGGGAGGAGGTCCTTCGATTAATGGCGTACGGGGGTCTATCTTAGGGTATTGATCATCCTATTCCGTGGTTATTCGGGAAAAGCATGATAAGTATAATGGGTGATTGCATCAATTGTCATTCAGTGGTTTTCAGTTTTCATTCCTAGGAATATCCTGTGAAGTCTCAGATTCATCGTCCAAAATAAAACTAGAAAGGGGAGAGGTAAGGCTTAGTGGTATGGGGAATAGTTCGTAACTAATACCTTTTCAAAAGGGATAAGTAACAATCTTCTCCTTTGAGGGGTATGGAATGCCATGATCGAGCTCTTCGTCATGTTTCGGTACCATCAAAATCTCACATTCTATGGCTAGCAGGGGTTTATCCTCTTCCCGCCACCTTACAATGATATTTAGTAGTATGAGAATATCAGGGATGCCCTCGCAGATTGTTTATACACTTCTCGTAAACTTACCAGAGATGTCCTCATGGCCAGCTTATGTTTCCTTGAGTTCATTGACTTGTTCATTTGTCGTAATGCTCTCACTCGATATATATATATTTTTTTGATGTGTATATTTCTTTTGAAAGCATCTTGCTGGCGCAAGAATAATGAGTTTTGATTGAACCTAACATCTTTATTTTTTTGCTCTAACATCTCCTCCAATGGCGGGGATAGGGAATGAGAATCGGGTGTTTCTTACGCTTTTGAAAAAAGTTTTAGGTAGGTCACTAGTCCTTCAATCAAATTGCCCGAGTGTAAATGGTGGGCGGCAAGTTGTAGATTTTTAAGGATATTCTAAGGATTGAAGACATATGACCAATGAATGGGTCGTGATGATTACGGGAATGATAAGTATAAGTATTTTAACCACGAGATGTGATGATCATAAGACTAAGGATGATATTTACTAAGGTACATGGCATTCCAGGGGCTAGGAAGATCTTCCCTGTCTTGGTTCACCAATTTGTATGCATTTCCAGGGTATGCAGCTGTTATAACGTAAGGGCCTTCCCAGTTTGGTTTCAGTTTTCCTTTTGGATGGGCGTGTTTGGAAGGCATAATTTTTTTTAAGACTAGCTCGCCAACGTTAAAGGTTCGTTCAAGGACTTTCTTATCATAGGCCCTGGCCATTCTCCTCTGATATACCTGAGCGTGATCAGCTGCCCTTAGGTGTGTTTCATCGAGTCGCTCTAACTAAGTAAGTAAAGCAATTCTCCTCTCGTCTAAGGATAGCTCATCATCAAGTTTGATGCGTAAAGATAGTACTTGTATCTCATATGGTAGGACTGCCTCCATCCCATAGGTGAGGAGAAAGGGAGTTTTGCCAGTGGCTGTACAAATAGAGGTCCTATAGGCCTAGAGTGCTTTCGATAATCGTTTGGGCTAGTAAGCTCCATTGCTTGTTTCTATAGTTCATTTCAGGATTTGAATCAGCGTCTTGTTCTTAGCTTCTGCTTGTCCATTGCCTTGAGATAGAATGGCGATGAGTGGCACAAATCAATGCTGTATTTCTTGCATAACTTCTTCTTTTTTGCAATGAATTGCGGTCCGTTGTCAGTGATGAACATTCTAGGTACTCAAAATCGGGTAATGATATTTCAAACTATAAACCTCACGAGCATTAAAGTGGTGATTCTAACATAAGACTCGGCCTCTGCCCATTTGGTGTAGTATTCGGTTGCTGTAAGTATGAACGCATGCTTGTGAGGATTCCCAACGGTGTTTGTAAACGATCCAATGATGTCGAGGGCCCACATCGAAAATTGCCACGGCGAGGTCATAGTGTTTTGCACAACTGATGGAGCTTTGATAAGTGTGGCATGCTCTTGACATTGTTTGCAGGATTGAATGTAGAGGTGACAGTCTCTTATCATCGTCGGCCAGAAGTAGCCTTGTCGTGTAACTTGATCAGCGAGTCTTTATCTACCAGAGTGGATACCGCAGGCACTAGCGCGCACTTCTCGGATGATGTATTGTCCTTCAGTGATCATGACGCATCGTAGACGTGCTCCCTTGGTGAAGGCTTTTTTATATAATATTTCTTTGAGTATACAGAATCGGGTGCACCGGTTTCTTATAGTCTTTCGTTCGATCTTCGTGGCGTATGGGGGAACATGTTGATGTTTCAAGAAATTCCAGATGTCAAAATACCATGGTTGTCCATCGTCGGTTGATGATTTCTCGAATCTGAACATGGCGAGTTTGGTTTCTATTTCACTGTGATTTTCTGGAGTGATTATTTCTTTTGATTCCGTGATGGCAAGGAGAACTGGTAGTTCCCTTGTAATGGTCCATGCTACTTTGTGGGCGGGTAGTATTAATCTTTCAATGAAGAAGGTCATGGTATTTTGGCTGATAGGTATCTGGATGACAGAGGCTAGTGTGGCTAAGGAATCTGCTAACTCATTTTCTAATCTAGGGATGTGTGTGAAAGAGATCTTTTTAAATTTCTTCACCAAATATTAAGCGGTCTCTAGGTATGTCATTAGTCTCCTTTCCTTAGGTTTCCATTATCCTATGACTTGCGAGATTACTAGTTTGGAATCGCCTATGGTCTTTAACTATTTGACACCTAATTGTAACGTTGTCCACAATCCAGCTATAAAAGCTTCGTATTCTGCAACATTATTGGTAATAGGGAAGTCTAGTTGGAAAGCCTTGGGTATCACACTCCTTCTAGGCTCAGACGGACTATCCCGATGCCCTTCCCTTTATGATTGAGAGCACCGTCGAAATAGAGGGTCCATGAGGTTTTATCGGGCTCTTCGTCATGAATTGTGAGTAAGTCTTCATCGGGGAAGTCCGCGTGTAAGGGTTCATCGTTCGGGAGTGGAAGATCTGCGAGGTAATCTGCAATGGCTTGCCCCTTGATCAACTTCTGGGTAATGCAAGCGATATCAAACTCTTGTAATAGCATATGCCAGCGGGCGATCTTCTCTGATGTGGCGGGCTTTTCGAATATGTACTTCAGAGGATCCATTTGGACTAACACTAGTATCTTATGTGCTCCGAAGTAATGTAGTAATTTAGTTAAAGCCCACACCAATGTGAGGCATGTCTTTGCCATAGGGATGTACTTCCGTTCGTATTCGACAATCATTCTAATGAGGTAGTAAATGACCTTTTCTCTCTTGCCATCTTCTTCATATTGTCCTAAGATTACTCCCATCGCTTTATCATTTGCCGAAAGGTATAGGATTAGTGGTCTTTCAGGAATTGGTGGTGATAGTATTGGCAGGTTAAGGAGGTATTTTTTAATATTATCAAAACCTTGCTGGCATTGGTAATACCATTTGTACTCGGTCCCTCCTTTAAGTAATTTGTAGAAAGGATCGCATCGGTCTGAATGCTGAGAGATAAATCTCTTGATGAACTGCAACCTTCCTATCAAACCTCATAATTCCTTGATATTGCTGGGAGGCAACATCTCTAAAATGGCTCTCACTTTCACAGGGTTGACTTCAATCCCTCGATTGCTAACTATAAAACCAAGTAATTTTCTGGAGGTGACTCTGAAAACACATTTCTTAGGATTCATTTATAGTTGATATTTCTTAGCTCTCTGTAGCACTAGCCGAAGGGCTTCAATGTGTCCTACTCGCATTAGAAACTTCACTAATATGTCATCGACATAAATTTCTACACACTTATGCATTATGTAGTGAAAAATAGCCATCATGGCGTGTTGATATGTGGCTCCTGTATTCTTGAGCCCAAAAGGCATGATGACGTAGCAGTAAGTTCCCCATGGTGTGATGAAGGAAGTCTTTTCTTAGTCAGACTCTACTAACTTGATCTGATTATATCCAGAGAAGCCGTCCAAGAAGGATAGCATCTCATGTCCAGTGGTGTTGTCAACAAGAGTGTTAATATGTGGGAGTGGAAAGTCATCTTTTGGGCATGCCTGAGTAAGGTTTCAAAAGTCAATGCAAACCCGTACCCTACCACTTGTCAACTTCCTCTTTAACTTGAAGGGCTGTTTGGGGGTACTTCCTGCGGAGTTTCTACTTAACAAGTTTTGTATCGGGTTCTAAGACAAGACGATGTTCTACTAGACTTGGGTCTAAACTGGGCATGTCCTCGTAGGACCATGCGAAAGAGTTGAGATGTTCCTGTCGGACTTGTATAATTTGTTGACGTTCCCTAGGATTGACCGTCACACTAATTAACAGTTTCTTGGGCTTCTCGTCGATGCCAAAATCGATTTCCTCCATGGGTTCGGCGGCAACCTGGGTCTGTTCATCAAAATGTTTAATAACTTGCCGAAAGTTCTGAGTCTAATCAGGGCCTGGTGTTCCTCCTTCATCCTCGATGAGCTGGGGATTTAATCTTGCGCAAGGCAACTCTTCATCAGTGTAATTTATGACCGAGAGGTCTTTGGTAAAGTGAAGGTCAAGGCCATTGATTCTTCTTTCAAAGTCGTGGAGTATCTCTTCTAGTATGATAACTAGCTTATTACTTAGCCTGCAGGCTTTGCATCCTTGAGGTGTGAGACAGGTTAGGAGTTAGAGGAGGGAAGTCCCCTCATTGACTGCAGACTTGAGTCAGGATAAAGAGTTCCCTTTCTTTTTCAAGGTTTTCTGATTTTTTTGGGTTTTGTATTTCTAGCTTTTTAGGGTTTTCTATGTTTTCTATTTTTTGATTTTTGATAATAAATATGGTACAGGGTCGGTGGCCTTCAAAGGCATCAGGAGAGCCGCCTCCTCTAGTTGAGGGAGCGAGACGGCTGTTGGAGCCATTCGAGCGATCCTTTGGAGAACGCAAATTTATTACAAATTTGGCATTTTTTTTTGGAGTCCTCATGTAATGGGATCTTTTGAATAGGTAATGTTGATGACAGGGGTATCATAGTTCGAGTTTCCTCTACTAGGTTGATTGTCTCTTCCCTGGAGAAGCCCGAGAGATTATAATCGATTGAACTATCATCGTCGGAGTTATGAGATGATTGTCCTTCCCGCGAGGGGGAATCTCCTAAAGGGTCCCCAGGGGGAGGGAGCTCTTTCTCTTGATCTTCATGATATATTAGGATGAGCGCACATGCTCGGCAATGGGGCTGGTAATGGTGAGAAATGCAGGGAGATTCCTAAGGACATTCCCATCCTTCCAAGTTAGAGCCGATGATATTATCCAATTCGCTCTCTTGATTTGATAAGGCATGAAGTTCTAGGTCGGCTTGCTCTGCCAATTCGAGTGCAGGGAGGTCTATCCAGTAGTCCTCGTCATCACTTGGTGGGGGTCGCCACTCTTCCTCGAGCGATTGCCAAAATATTTAGAGTTGTGGTGCATCTGGGGATGAAGGAGCGCCTAGTTCAAATTCCTCTTCAAACTCTAGGAGTGGGACGTGGGTGTTTCCTCCTGAGTCAAACAACTGACCACTGAGCTCTCTCTCTTCTGGTGCCAATGGTGAGGTTGGTGGATTACTGGTCATGCTTATGGTTGTAGGGTCGAATCCGTCAACTTTGGTCGTTAGGAGATGTGTGATCTTGCTAGCAAATTGCTCTAGTATGTGAGTGCATGCCACACACTGGGGTTGATATGGGTGAAAGATACCAGGCCAGTCCCACGGGCATTCCCATTCTCCAAGGCCGAGGCAAAGGCGGATGCTATATGAATTAATATTTTCTTGTGGGTGTCATCCCCTTCCCGTGGTGAACGTGAGTGTTATTCATCGTCTCGTAAGGCTGCTATGTGAAAATCTTCGTCATCTGTAGATTCCCAATCCTATAATTGTGGTTCAATTTCTGGAGGGTCCTTCTTTCTTCCTTCTATGGGATTTTCAGTGTCAAACAAAGGTTTGACTCCTTCGAGGGGTTCATCGATATCATTGTTCAAGTTCGTCAAATCATTGAATGCTTTGGATACTATTTCAATTTCCTTCTCCTGGGGTTTGGTGAAGGATACTTCCTTCTGCTTTGGCACATCTGCTTTCTCAGTAGTTCCATAGACGAAGTGGTCATAAAGAGACCATTTTGGTGAGGTAGGGAATAAATTAACTGGTTGGTTGTTCGATTGGTAACCTAATCCTATGTGGTTTCATATTTTAACTGGGAATATAGGTCTCACACGACCTTTCTTATTCTTACTAAGTCCAGTGTGGGGGACGTATGCGAGTTGGTATATAAGATCCCACCCTTTCATCGCGGTTGGGTTGATGTCGTATAATTTAGCGAGGTCTGGGCCAACCACCCTCCTCATCAGCTCTTATTGTTGCTTTGGGTGAAAACCAAGAAGGGAAGGTGAGCAAACTACTGCAATAGCTGCTTCATTAGGAATTTGCGTCCTTTGGATGTGGCCTGTGTTTAGTACGGATTCATGGGCTGTCAGAATGCTTGCCGCATAATCGGTATCCATCTCTTGAAGAGGTGCATCGACGTATATACAGACGATGGAGTCCTCATACAGAAATTTAATGCATTGATGGTATGTGGATGCGACAACCTTCATTGATTCTAACCATTTTCTACTTAAAATGAGATTATATGTACTAGCGGAGTCAACAACATGGAACGTAACATCCTTTGTCACTGGTCCAAGGCGGACCTGAAGTTTAATAGTTCCTTTTACGAAACGACAGGAGCCATCGTAGGCTATGAGCAACAAGGCCGAGGGCCTGACGTCTTGTTCTGCGTATTCAAGTGTTTTCAATGTGGTGAGAGGGCAAATATTGAGTCCCGCACCTGTATCGACTAGTGCATGGGGTACAAAAAACCCTCTGATTATGACTGTAAGATATATGGGGGCAGCACTCCCGCGATGTGACTCCTTAGGCATATCTACGTCCATGAATGTGAGGGCGGGAGGTTGTGCCATGACAGAGGTAATTTGATGAAGCTCATCCAGGGTTGTGTCTTCATCCACTTGAGTGTCCTCGAGTGTCCTTATTAACGGTCGGTGATGATCAGGCGACTTCTTGATGAGTTCTAGTATAGATATCTGGGCTGGGATCTTTTGAAGATGTCGTAACAAATCATACTCTTGCCCTGACTCGAGTGCTATTTCTTTGCCCGGCCAATGGGCCCTAGGTGCAGGTGGCTTAAGTGGTTGTGGTACAGGAATTGATGGTGGGATGACATATAGGGGGGGTGGCAAGTCAGCTTCCCTTTCTCTTGTGTTCCCCTCGAGTAGTTGTACATGCGTGAAATCTTTATTTCGGGGGAAAGGGGGAGGTGGATAGTTGGTTCCTGACTTGAGAATAGGGTAGGCCGATTGCTGGTCGAACCTAGCATGACTCGGCGTTGGTGCATTTGTGAAGCGAGTGAAGTTAGGGGTTGGAGTGTGTGTCCGTATGGCACAACTCCAAGGTGGGAGGTATTGCGTGTGATCCTCTTCCTCTAAGAAAGTGGAGACCAATGTCTCGATTGGATTTAGGTGTTCTTTTTGTTCACTTTGCTCTTCATCTGGCAGATACTCAGTTCTGACCTCACTCTCTTGGTTGGGAGTCATTGGGTGGCACTGTCTACCCGTGCGACAGTCGGAACGGTGGTTTGAAGAGCATAGTCTCCATACTCAGATCCAGAGTCGGGTGAAGGGGGTGGTAACACTGGTAATTTAGGATTTGGCAGGGTCGATGGCTCTAGTGGGGAATGATGGAGGAATGGCCTCCTGGCCCTGAAGGAATGGACTCATATTTGAGTAAACTTTGGATATGGAGGTGGGCTCGGTGGCACGATCCGTATGATCAAAGTAGGGGGATGTAAGGAGGGAGGAGTTCCCATAAGGGTAGTAACAGTGTCGAAGGGTAGGATATGAGTGATTAATGTCGAAGGCCAAAAATGGGATTGACTCGGGAGATCTACAGTAGTGACCTGGATTGGTGTCCCTTGGTTGTGGTTGGGCATGGGGTTATTTATGATCCCTAAATTCTATTGGGGTTGATTGCTATTAGGGTTAGGACTCCTAAGTGCTTCCCAATCAATTTGATTCCAGTCGTTCATTTCATAGATCATGTCCCTGAGAACCTAACAGTCCTCTATGTTGTGTCCCGCGTACCGATGGAAAGAACAGTATTTACCATAATCAAGATTTACAAGCCACAGCCTAGGCTTTTCTTGTGGGAATCATAAGAGATTCTAGGCGCTAAGGAAGTGGAAAATATTGGAAATAGTATCGGGTAAAGGGGGATAGTGTTTCCGCTTTGGCTGGTAGGGTTCCCTAGCTGGGTTAAAGTTCTGAGGTGGAGGTACGCTGTTATAATTCGGCGCATAGGACGGTCGATTATGTGCTACGTTTTGGGCCTGATAAGCGTTAGGGTGCTGGTTTCTATTTTGATATTGGCCTTGGTTCTGGTTTACGTACCTTTATTGATTAGCGCCCTAATTTTGACTAGCGTATCGTTGTTGGGTTTGGTTCTGCCCGAAGTTGCGCGGTGGGAAGTTCTCATTATTCAAATTTTGCCCTTGATTGGCAACCGTATTAACTTGTTCGATTCCTAAGGTTTTCTTAGGATTTTTTGGTTTCGACTCGTTGGAAGAACCCACCTTTGACGTGACTATGGATAATGTAAGGTCTCCGCCCTTGATGTGTCGCATTAGTCGGGATGCCCGAGAGTGAAGTGTAGTGAAGTCAGGGCAATCGTTGATGACTAGGGCGCTCCTTAGTGGTTCCTTAGTATTGTTAATAATGATGTCAATTGAATCTTTCTCTTTCATTGAAGTACTAGTTCTAGCAGCAAGCTTTCGCCATCTAGCGATGAAGTTAGTGAATTCTTCATCTGGTCCTTGCTTGGCCGCCATCAGGTTGCTGAGGCTAACGGTCTCTTGAATCAGGTGTTTGTATTGGTCTAAGAATCGACCGACTAGATCATCAAAAGTCTCTATTTTATAAAGTGGGAGCTCCGCGAACCAGTCAAGAGCTTCTCCTTTTAATAAACGCTGAAAGTAGTGAATGAGAAGTCCTTGATTGTCGTGTATAGGTCGACAATCATTACAAAAGAGGGCCAAGTGATGGTTTGGATTTTCGGTGCCATTGTATTTAGTAAATTTTGGCGGTTTAAATCCTATGGGTAGGTCAAATTCAATGTCTCGACAGAATTTATCGAATCCAAACGAGCGACCTGGGCATTCCCTCTTAGCCATGTATTCATCGAGAATTTTTGGGAGGTCTTCGATCTTTATAGTGTTGTCTTTGGGAGTGATGTGTGAGATACCCTTGTCTGGCAAACTGTCATTAAAGAACATGTGAGTGTGTTGCCTTAATGGAGTAGCGCAAGCTGACATGGTGCTTGGGGTAGAAGGTGGTCTCTCTTGTCGATCCTGCTCTCCCAAATTTTCTTGTCCCCTAATGGTTTCAGATGCAGCAGCCAATCCTCGAAAAAACTCTTCGAAATCATCGCCTCCTCTTTGCATTCTTTGGACGCTAAGTTCTACTATTTGTTGAGTGGTTAGATTTTATCTAGAGCTATTATTTATGTCGTTATGGCTATTACCGGCGTGTGGTGTAGAAAAGGGGTTCTCTTGTTTACCAGCCATATTGACTTCAGGTTGTTATGGGCTAAAAGTATAAGGTGGTTCTTCCTCGTATGCAGGGTTGTTATGAAGTCTCCACAACGGAGGGTCTCCTAAACTTACTCTACGTATGCCAGACATTTCGAGTCTTTGGTGAAGACTCATATAAAAAGAATCTAAATGACACAATGGGAAAGAAAATAGGAAAGTAAAATGAAACTATCTAAAGAAAAAGAAGGGGTTTACAAAAGTGTCCCATCGCGATCGCCAGTCTGTTGGTGCGCGCTTATTCTGTTGGACTCTAGTGATGCGGTGTATGTGATAAGGTGGGGATAAATAACAATAGGAGGAATTTCCTAGGATGATTCCTAGTTGATTTGCGATCGCCAGCTATAGATATTTATCGACGCTGTAACACGTCAATGATCACGCGTTTAAGCGAGTGTTGGTTACTTCTATACTGAATCGTCCGCTTGCGAATGTCAGCAACAGTGTCCTCTTTTAATTAGATAGTTTTAGCTTTCTTTTTAGTTTCCCTTGTTGCGGTTATGGTTGATTTAGATTCTGCTTTTTTAGTTATTGATTATGATTAGGTGAGCTTATTATGATGGGCTATTTTAGTGTCCTGATGCTATCAGGAGTCCAATCATTTTTAATTTCTCGGTATCATTAGGAGTCCAATTAATATCAAAGTTTTGGTACTACTAAGAGTCCAATCAGTTTCAGTCTCCTACTGGTACTAGGAATGCACGTATATCAGTTCTAATAATTTTTCAATTAAATAAAAGAGTCTAATTATATTGCAATTTTAGATAGAGCAGGTATGCTAATTTTATTGCAATTCTAGATAAGCAGATGTATCAATTGCATGACAATCACAACTAAAGCACTTAAGGTCATCTTACTAGCATTCTAATTTGAAGGAAACAAAGACTAATCTTTTTTTGGATTTTTGATTGAAGCAATAAATCAATTTACCAAAATAGAAATAAATGATCGAGGCAACAATATTAACTCTTTTTTTAGAATCATAATCTACGGATCAATTATGGTAAAAATCTAACTAATAATAAACGAATTAACTTTTCTAAATTCTGATTGAGATAATAAATTGACTGAACTAGAAGACTAAATTAAATCAAAGCAAATAACGATATGAAGGCCTATTTGATGCAATTAGACAATTATATTGAAATAGAAAAAAATAATTACCTATAATTAACTAATTAACCCTAAACAATCTAAAAAAAAGGGGGTTGGGCCCGCTATGCTAAGGTGGATTGGCCTCATTCCCAAGTACCCTCCGTAAGCTCCCGTGGGCAAATCGGATGGCTGAGATAAAAGATAGATCGATAGTTAAATAATAAAAGGGGGATTTTTAGAATTGAATTCGAAATTATAATAAGAAATTAGATTGAGAACCTAAAGTAATGAAATGAAATTTATATTTTTAGATTTTTAACGGTATGAAAATATAGAATTAAATTATAGATTAAAATTTTAGGACTGAATTCGGGTCCGAAATCAGAAAAATCAGGCCGTATGATTTAGGACTGGTTCTGAACTCTGAGAGTTGGAACAAAAATTAATGATAGGACTGTAGATTAAGATTTTAGAGTAGAATCAGAGCATAAGGTCGGTATATCGGACCGCCAGATTAAGGACCGATTCTAGAAACAGAGAACTAGAACCGGATATAGAGAATTTCGGTCCGAAGACGGTGCTACGGTCTAAAAATTAGAAATGGAATAGATTAAATAAACTGAGGGGAAATCCTAAGTCTAAAGAAAAATTAAATTCTTACCTAGGGTCGGGGCTGTGGAGAGGAATCATCAAAGATTCGGGGGTTTGAATCTCGACATCATGACTAATCTGCTCTATGGGCTTGTCCTCAGAGTTCTCTGATTTCGAAGTCCTAAAAAAGTTCCGTTCTCTCTCTCAAAATTGCCAGCCTCTTCTCTCTCTTCGAGAAAAAAAGCTTTTATAGGTTTTCATTCAGTTATGCGCCTATTTTCGAGCATTTAATTGAATTACGCACTAGTTTTCTAGCGCTTAATCATTTTGAGATGGTCACCGACTCAGAGAGTGACTGACTGAATTACTTAGCGGGTTTCCTAGTCCTAATGAAATCAGGACTAATTGCACGTGTGATGGGATGTGCGTAATCGAATTAAGTGTGTTACCTAAAGCGCTTAATCGAGGAAACGTAGGAGTCAAGGGTAGGATACCGGGTGGTGTAGCGCCAATCCGATCGATACGCCCTGCTTCTGTGCACGTAATCGAGTCTCAAAATGATCTGTGAAAGGAAGTTTGGTCTGAAAGGCGACTGATCGCACGCTTGTAGTTCTGCGCGTGATTGAATTACGCGTGGGTTTTCAAGCGCTTAATTCAGGGTTGTCCGAGTATGGTCTCAAGAATGGAATGTAAGACTATAATTTCAGTTTGCATTTCGACTATATACTATTACTTAGTATATAGCCTCCCTACATTGGAATCTGAGCCACAAAGCTTTGTTTTAGCCTGTGTTCAGCCACGTACAGTTGCATGGTCCCATGTCGAGGGTTAAAAAGGTCAAGGGCTGACCAAACGAATCCGTGTACTCCGAGAGGGTGAAATGAAGGTGTCTACAGATAGGACATATCATATTTACATGTAATCGATAACAGTGACATCGGACTATTTGTTTCCTCGTAGGTTTACAGAATCCAGAGGAAAAAAATTTGGCAAGCGATCTCGGAGTAGCTGCCATATCCTTGAATCATCATGGTAAAAACAGCAATATGCAAGTGGAAGAGGATTAGGCAAGTTTCCAATATTCTTGACACATCCATGGATGTTGTTTTTCTGAAAAGAACTTTTAGTTCGATCCAACAAATCGTCAAGTACAAATGATTTAGAACAATGAACACTCATATTTTCCACCTTTCCCTTTCCCACATCTTTATTCTTCATAGACCCAAAATATTCTTCACAGAACTCATCCATAGCAGGTGTTGCCAAATTATATTTTTTCTATGGACTAAAATCTTTCCAAAAACTTTCAGTTGAGATCTTGTTTGATGGGACCTTCACTCTCTTGTATTGATTACCAGTCACTAATTGGGTTAGGGTACTGTGACTCTCCTTTCCGCATGTATTAATCTTCTTAGCATCATTGTGTATGTTTTCATTTGCAGACGGATCATTAGAATCTAGTAAC
Source organism: Chloranthus sessilifolius (assembly GCA_021018995.1). Classification (NCBI taxonomy): domain Eukaryota; kingdom Viridiplantae; phylum Streptophyta; class Magnoliopsida; order Chloranthales; family Chloranthaceae; genus Chloranthus; species Chloranthus sessilifolius. The sequence goes on from CM037598.1 coordinate 52,396,579, forward strand.
TGGATTTTTCTTAGGGGACTGATAGTTAGCTTTGGAAACATCTGCTTATTGCTTGTAGCCTCTAACATTCTGGAAGTTGTGGCATTAGAAGATGGTGTGTTTTTCCGAGCTTTCAATGTACTTGTTGATTGAGTAGATAGGATCCTATGACAATGCAGTGAAAATTTTGAACTACTAAATGCAAAACAGTTTTGCATTGGCGAGCGTTCATCTGCCATTGGAGGGAAAAAACAATTAATTCAGGAAAAATGTAGTCTACCAAAAGAAAATTCGATCTACTCTCTACTCACTAGTATTATAAAACATGACCATAGAGAAACAGAATTAGTGATATCACATGTCTCATCCCATGCCTAAGATCAATCATGACAAATATAACCATTATAAATAATCTTTACAAACACTAAAGCTAGGATACAATTATAAGTCTGCAAAAGCTTTGGATAGGGGTCATCGGCATTATAGCCAAGTTCCAAAAATTTAGAGTTTGGAGGCATTTAAAACCCAAACTGTGGAACAAACAACTTCAAGTAAAACATATTGCTGCAAAAATATGAGATGAAGAGAGCATGGAAAAACAAAAGAGACCTAATTGCATAATATACAAAACTGTGGTAGGTGTTAATCCTCACAAAATAAATATATAAAATGGAATCTATTAAAAAAACCCAGAATGGAAATCTTGCAAGAAGCCTAAACCAGAGGTATCAAAGTGTGTTTGGCAAAAAATGGGCTAATTAAGTTTTGCCAGTTTCAAAAATACTCAAAACATTGTTTACAATCAAGCATGAATATCCTGTAGAAAAAGCAGATATAGTGGACTCCTAATTCCTAAAAAAGGATGCATAATACAAGGCCACTAGAAGTGAATTTCCTAACCAAGTGCAAAAATGAAAGATGCAACAATATATGAAGAATTGAAGGTTGTTTCATGTTTTGAATACACAAGATTGGGCCTTTATCCTAACACTTAGCTCTTAGTAAATTTCCCTGAAATTTATAATAAATAAATAAAAATTGACTGAAGATTTCTTGGCAACCCTTTTACATTCGTAGTAAAAATTATTGACTATTGGTTTAGGAAATTGTTGTTTCCCGCACAAATATTCTTTAAAGTGTGTGTCTATATATATATATATAGAGAGAGAGAGAGAGAGAGAGAGAGAGAAGTAGAAAATCTGTCATAGTATTGGAGAACCCAAAATAATTGAAGAGAGGAACTTAAATGTCCCTATCTTGGGCGCAGATTGTGAATCAGGAAAGTTTGGAAATAGTGGAAGAGATTGAAAGTTCTGTTGTGTTCTGCATCGCTGCTTGGTTTCGAAAAATCAGGCTTATCAACAATATGGAAATCAATCTATAAAAGGGTCTCCATACAAAGTGTGCAGTACATATTCCATTTGGCGCATTTTGTGTCTCCATGCACCCACTTTTCATTTCCTCACTATTGAAAATAATTTGATGTTTAATTTGTAAGGAAGAGGTTTGAAAAATAAATACTAGCTATAAAATTCTGTTATTTTTTGTTACTGAGAGTTTAGAACAATGTTTTTAAAATTGAACAGAGAACTAACTTGTGAGGGTGCCCGTTCAGAAGCAGTAGACAAAATAAAAAGTATCTAATAATGCAGAAAAATGGAAAATAAAATTGTAATTTTTTTTAATTAATATAAGGGGAAAAAGAGTATCAGACAATATGAAGCATTGAAAGTTCCCTGAACACATTTTTTTTTCCAACCTCTTATAAAAACACATTTATGTGCCCACTTTTAAAATGCTTATTTCTTCTTTCTATTTTTCAGATATATAGCTCCAAAATCAACACTAATTCTAAGATTATTTGAAATTTTTTGGTAATTTTAGGTGAAGCTTACCTGTGGGAAAAAAGGTATCTCTTATGCCCTACGAATTCCTCTACTTTGAATTGTGTAGGTTTTGGCAACCTAGCATTAAGGCCATTGTGGTAGTTGTGAAGCAAAGCTTGCCCTCCGTTGTTAGTGGTCTATAAGATCCAAGCTAGTTCCATCAGATATTTTCAAAATGTTAAATCCCTCCATTTCTTCCTGTGGTATGTAGAGCTTGCGGTTGGTGGCACCAAAGTTCATGCTGGTTGCAATGGCAACCTTGTCTAGAAGCACACCCCTTGACTCGGTGCCCACGTTGCCAAAGGACCTGTAAGGCCATTACGCCGTGCTCTTCGGGTAAAATTTCCCTCTATATTATTTTAAAACCATTGTAATTAGACCATATAATTACACTTATTATGTTAGGAGTTTGATCAGTTTTTGGTCCTTGGGTACATAGGGACTTGATCGTAGAACCACTGCTAGCATGTTTGCCGATGCCAGATGCATCGGCGAGAAGACCATAGGTGGATCACATCGATCAAAGGTGGCATTGGAGAAGCCTTAGGACAACTTTGACAACATCATATGGAGGGTGGAAGTATAAGGGGCAGATCCGAATTTTTGTAGGGTGCTGACCTCGATCGAGGAATTTGGAGTTGGTGTCTTACCTACTTACTGTAACCAAAAGTGATTATCTGATCTTGTTTTCTAGTTGTTATGGAAAATAAGATGCAAACAGACTTGTGTTCTGCCAAAAATTGAATGCCCTTATATAGGTTTTATTTTATTTCTTTTCTATTGGGTTTTGTGAAAGGTCCATATCAATTTGCTTCTTCTTGATATGGATCAGGTTATATAAACTGATATCGTGATGTTTGATCTTCGGAATCGAGTGTGGGCATCATTTTTGGTCAAGTAATGTATTCTTGAAATTATTATTCGCTGCGAAGTGAGTTGGAGGTGTACTTGGAAGGTTTGGTGAAGGTGACCTTTCAATCAACTACGTATCCAGTGTTTAGTGCAGACAAATGAGAGATGCAACATGCAATGTAGTTGATGGTGACTATTCTCTGACACCCTTCTCCAAACCTTGTAGTGGAGATACATTTGCGACAAAACAGGGTGACTGTTTCAAATTGGAAGAGAAAACCTCCTAGTAAGTGCACATAATACTTTTGACAAAATGCCTAAACGATCACTTCTCTTATTTTTTTTTAATTTCCAGTTGGTCACAAGATCTTATGCATAGTATCATTGATTTAAATTGAAAAGGTTAGACCCCTGAATTTATTGTTAGCTATTGGAAAAATATTCATGCATTGAATGTTATGTTTATGGAAACTTATGAATAAAGAAATATTTGGAAAATTTTGGTTTTCAGCTCCTGTTTCTATTGGCCAGAACGTTGAGGCCTCAATTTTTTTTTTTATGGTTTTTTCCACATGATACCTCTAGTCAGTGTAGAGAAGGCAGTTTCAAAATAAAATATGAAGCTAAACATCTAAATATGCTTTGTTTTATAATCATAAAATTATATTGAATGGGTTTCCTTTGTGAATTCCACAATGAGCCATAATCTTTCTAAATGTGTGACATATATTTTATTCTGTGTAAATGGCTAGCCAATCGTATGTTGCAAGCCCTTCGGGTATTCCACCAAGGCCCCAAAACTCCAACTAGGGCGATTTATGAAAGATTTTTAATGAGAGTAGTGGAAAAAAGAAAGTTTTGTGGGCCGATGAACCGACACAGGCAAATTTCATCCTCTAGCCTACATTGAAATGGGAGAGAACTTGAATAGTACCTTTGAATTTCAAGCAACAAGAGTGATAATTAATAAGTCTAGGTGACTCACCTCCCCATACCAGCAATGGCACTCAAACTGATGGCTTCAAGCTTTGTATCTAAGGTCCTCTCTCACTAGAGAGCGACCTCAACCCATCATTAGGGAGATGGCGCGGAGGGCAAATGGACCTTCTAGCTCTCGCCTGAACCATTCAACCTTGAGTGAGCAGTTGACCGTTGCATTAGATGAGATGCTCAAACAAGACCTCATCAAATTCCTTGATATTTTTATGACTAGAAATCTTTGGGTTTACGTTACATCCACAAGTCTAGATGATGAATGGGAAGGTGAGACAGTTCAGATTTCCTACCTTGAAACCTGTGCCGTCAGGTCACCATTTCCGATGACCCCTGAATTGAACACCCAATTTGTAAACTTCACACATCGGATCAAAGATGATTCACTCTAATTTGGCAGATAAAGTCATTATATAGATATGACAAAAACAATACATTTCTATTACTTAAGACAAAATGACAAAAGACAAAATGACAGTTTTATCCTTATGTAAACATAAGCCCGACAGAACCGAAACGAACCATCGGTGATGAACAATCATCACCCAAACAGTGGTTCAAAATAATAGTTTACATTTCATGAATCCATGTTCCAAACTACTTACTAAGGCCGGATGTACTACACCTTACACAAAGTCTCACAAGTCCCTAAGGGAAATAATCCTCTGGCAGAAGATTTGATTCCTCCTCTGGGATGTAATCAAGATCTACTTCTCAACCAAAATCCCTAATGCCAAAATCTGCATCTGTACCTGTGACGTATAGTCAAAGGGGTGACCTAACAGTCTAAGCTCAATAGGAGAATATCACTAGCATGCATAACATATTTCAAAGCATAGATCTTATGACCGAATTCAAAGCACATTTCACAAAACTGAACTTTTAGATGATTAAAATTTAAATAATTGAATTTGCCACTTATATTCTCAAGTTCTTAGTTAATTCATTTTCATATGCTTCTCATGCTTCAAAATGACTTAACACTTAATTTAAACAATCTCCCAAGCGTATATAGCATTGGGAGCCACATTAATACTGACGAGATCCCCGAACCACCGTCATTCGATGAACACTTCACACAATTTCCAAGCCCCTGAGCTAAGTTAATAGGGTTACTTGTACCACATTGCTAAACCCCTGAGCTAAGTTAATAGGGTCACTTATGCTTCACATTGACCATTGGCCGGTCCACTTGTACGGATATCCCGCCGTACCAAATACACGATGGGGATTCATTTCTCGAAAATCTTAAATCGTTGTGCAATTCTAACTTATAGTTTTTAACCGTGTAGTTGATCAGTGTGATTAATTATAGCTATGTTTCAAGTTTCACATGCTTACTTATCACATTCACACATGTTCATCATGTTCACCTATGCTTGCTTATCGTACTTATTTCGTTCACACACATCTCTTATCATGTTCACATTCTTATCACACACACACACATGCTTAATCACATTCACATTATCTGCACAATTCACATCGGAAGTCATGTTATTGAATTCCCCTACCTCATATGAAGTTCACACCGAAACACAGAAAGACGAAGCGAAATTCCTTAGGTAATAGTCCAAATCAAACCTATAATTTGAGGCATTCAAAGGTTATTAACCCATTCCTAAAAGACCACACACACCAATGATTCGGAGAGTTCTCGAAGAAAAATAAAATTTTGCCTTAACTTGCTCAGTCACACACGAAATCCAAGGTCACGCGAGCGACTATGGCTTGTTTATTTTTCTTACTCTCACAGCCTGAGACAGTCGCGCGCTCGAGTTCTAAGGTTGCGCGAGCGACTTCACGTGTTCTAACTCAGTCACACGAGTGACTATTCAAAGCACATTTTCATGCCTATTTTGAAGCTTTTCTCGCACGAGCAAGTCCATGTCACGCAAGCGACTTTCGAGATTTTGGGATTTCTTCTTAAAATCGGATTTCCTATCCATCTCCCTTCTCACCTATCTCTTATTTAACATTTATAGCACACCTTTAGGCATTAATTGCCCTCATTTATGACTATTAATCCACACAAGATATATTAAAATTCTACAAGATCTTACCTCTTTCATTGGCATGGATTTGTGGTCATATGAATGCATCTTTCGATGCCTCTTGCACACACAAGCTTGAGGTTCACCTTCTCACAAACTTAAACAAGATAGTTCGGTGATTTCTTTGCGGTGTTGCAAGATCAACCAAGAAGGTTGAGAGGGAGATCAACAATTTATGGTTGAAGTTCTTCTCCTCCTCAATCTCTTACTCTCATCACAAACCCATCCACACTCCCTATGTGACAGCCCAGATTTTTCCCAACAGTATTTTTTTTTTTTTTTTTTTTTTTTGAACAATTAGAAAGAAACCCTTGCCGTTCGGACCGTAGATCACGCTCTATTACAGAAATTACATATTACAAGAGCAGAAATAAATAGGCAGCTATTACAAAATTAATACAAAAAGTAATATACATGATCGGAATAGAGAATCTATCCACATACAAAACACGGTCCAACAATATAAAACCACTGGTGATGGCTGACCATTACCTAAACAATGGTGTACAAGAAGAGAACATATAACTCTAATGTCTACAAAGTTTCATAATTATACCAAAATTGGAGGTCAACACGGAAGCTTCTCAGTAGGATCCGACGAAATTCTCCAGGTCCCGCTGAAAGCTTATACCTATGACATATAGTCGAGAGGTGAGCTTCATCCAAGCTCAATAGGGAATAACAATTGCTAAATCACTTGTTTGATCAATCTCATTCATAATTCTTGATGCATAGATAAAAGCAGTTTAAAGAAATAAAACTTTATATTAATGTCAAAACATATTCTTTCATAGATGCAAACAATCATATTCAAAATAATACATATCAAATCAAGGAATGCATATTAAGAACTTGGAAACATGTCAAGTAAGCAAGTCACAAGAACGTGTAACACAAATCACAAACGAGATCAAATGTCTAGCCCCTGAGCTACGTTAACAAGGTCACTTGACACGAGACTGGTCAAGCCCCTGAGCTACGTTAACAGGGTAACTTGAGCCCAGAATTCAAGCCCTTGAGCTACGTTAATAAGGTCACTTAAACTAAAACGTCAAGCCCTTGTGCTAAGTTAATAGGGTCACTTGAACTGAGACCATCAAGCCCCTGAGCTACGTTAACAGGGTCACTTGAACAGAGACGTAGCGGCCGCACAAGATCAAACATGTAAACGAAACATATGGTGATGATACAATTCAAATATAGTAGCGAGGAACATATGAAATCAATTAACTAACATAACAAGATGTTGCTTACCAAGGTATGTAAAATCATGTACAAAAATCTAAATTTATAAGCTTAAAAACAATGTTGAGATCTTACGCATATCAATTCTAGAAAATATCTCGTATTTACTATTTACATCAATAACATGAATTATAGAATCCAAGAATTCAGCAAGGTGTTGTTCCCTACCTCGGTTGTGAAAGCACGGAAGGTCACGCAGATCGATACAAAGTCCTCATGACCATTCCTATTCCTCAACCTACATCACAAAGCATGTCTAATATCACATGAATCAAAGTTACTAAAGGTTTCTCAATATCAGGGCGAAAAGGATGAGCTCGCATTGACTTTGGATCATTGAAGACTTGTCCCTACTTGCCCCTTACTTTTGACCTCTAAAACGTTCGACTAATGAATTAGTTAATTCATGAAAGTTGTAGGGCTCGCTGTCCTTTTTCTAATGCCACGAGAATCCTGCCAATCGAAGTTTGGAGAGAAAAGATACAGCCAAAATACCGAACCTGTGTAGGACACTCACTCTAAGTCGCCCCGGCTAGTTCCCAAGGTCGCCCGGGCTGGCCTTTTTTATTTCAAGTGGCACCTAAAGTCGCCCGGGTGACTTTTACAAGAGAAAATTGGCTTATGGAACTCGCCTAGGCGAGTTCACTTAATACCTTAAATCCCCCGCCTTCAAGGCTACTCACCTTGGCGAGTTTGGGATGTCGCCCGGCTACACCTACAACTATCTAGACGGCCCAGGTGAGTTGCACCCAAAATATTTCTCTTTGGAAACTCGCCCAACAAGTTCTCCAAATGTGAAAATCCTTTAAGTGCTGAAGGTGACTCACCCTGGCAAGTTCCATCTAGCCCGAGCGAGCTAGACCGGACAAAGCTTGGGTTTCTTCATCTTCTCCGGCCAAAAAACTCTCCAAAACTTCCATTGAAACCTTTGCATGTGATCAAGATTCACACCCGATTAAGCTCACATTCACTAAATTTCCATTTGAAGTCATTCCCCTATGATTTTCATGCATGCGACACTTTTGACCATCGATTATCGCTTTCCATCTTTCTCCCGTGTCCGATGATTGAAACCTCGCATGCGATCGTGACACTCGTGATTTTACAATTTAATTTCCTTAGATCTATAGTCGCATGCTCACGTAGTGGTACATACCTCCTTGCATGCAGCTCGACGATCGGTTTGGACGAGCGTTTGGATGCGATGCTTTGAGCACATCCGGCGCCGCTTCGGTTAACGATCCTATGGTATCATAGTGACCGATGTCATCGAGGTCTTCTAGTAAAGATGAGGCTTAAGACAGGTTTAGGAAATCGAGTTCAAGAGGTTGAGAAGGAATGGGCTCTTTCCTCTCACCCTTACCCAAATTGGTTTCAAACGGAACATGCATAGCTTCCTTCGTGCAAAAATTGGTTTTTTATTTTATTTTAGGGTCTTGATTTGGTGTGCTGGCTGTACACACAAGGATTGTGTATGGTCCATCTATTGCCATCCACTCATGGGTCTCAAATAATTGGGTTTCCAAATTGTGTCAGAAGTGGTTTGGTCCCCAATGGATCTTAGGTGGGTTGGGCCGGATCACAAAATTGCTTCCCTTCTAATGGTGGTTGCTTTTAGAGTGTGACCTATACACTCAATAGTTGTGCCCATTAAGTGGTGCTTTTGAGTTGGGATGCAATACAGAATCTGGTATTGGCCTATGGCGGATTCCAATTTCAGATCCAATCTGTCCTATCTTACAGTCGACAATAGAATGTAAGTGTTCGGGTCTAACTCAAGTTCTTCACTCAATTTATGTGTACTCTATTACTAAGGTGCATTTGACTCCTTTTGAAACCGACTGATCGAGCCCTACGTGATACACGACACTCAGTGCACGGCACACCCGATGTCGAAAATAAATCGATGCACAAGAACGCAGCGTAAGTGTCTATTAGATGTATATCTGAACTAAATGAACTACTTGCAGTGTACGACCCACGGTACATGACATATGGGGTTTCATAGATCTTAGGGTTCGAGTCGTGTGCAACACACACTTCTCACTAGGGTTCGATTTTTGATTTAGTGTTTGAGTCAGGGATTAGATCTCCGAACTTGGGTTATCTAGTGTGTTTACCCAAATAAGGTGTATGGGCCAGAGGGCCTGCCATAGTCATCGACCTCTTGACCAACGTCAAATAGGTCAAGGTAGTCATGTGATCATCGAAGGTCAACTATTCAACGTTAGAAAAATCCGGGTTGTTACATCCTTCCCACCTTCAAGAATTTTTGTCCTCGAAAATTTACATGAGGTACAAATGCTTGATAATCCTGAACAAAACTAGTTATGCTCATTCTCAAGAGTAATCGATTTATCATTAATGAAAAGTTGGGTTATTACATCCTCCTCCCCTTAAAGGAATTTTTGCCCTTGAAAATTTATTACATGGTGGTCGGTGAGTCTAATAAAGGGGATGTTCGACATCAAAGCCAAACATGTCGAATGGACGATGGAAGCTAGGTTGGTGTGTTTTGGTTTCTGCAGTTGAAGGATTGGGTTCTCCTCATATGGCTAATTGCAATCTCTTTGTGCTCTTTACGTGTTCTCTGGTTCTCTAGGGGATTGACAATTTGTGTGTACGCATACTGAGTTTCCTATAGGGAGTGAGTGTCACGTGAGGTACTTTAGTGTCGTGTGTATGAGTTATTTAATTATACACATGCTAATGTCCAAACGTTCATGCGAATTTGATAATAGTACACAGTTTCCTAAGGTAGTCCTCACTAAAATTAAAGTAAAATGTGTAATTAAATAGTGGTACTGTACCTTGGATGACTTCATTAGTTACCGGGGTATCGTGTGCCGAGACGGCAAAGGAATGACCCAAAACTACAGGTCAAGCAGGTCGCTGAGTACTTGTCCTTGTCGTCTGTCTTTTCTTTGTCGCGGGACAATCGCTCATCCGGTGTCCTACCTGGCCACACTTAAAACAAGCACCCATTCTCCACCTACAGTTCTCTGTTTTATGTGGCTTCCCACATCTTGTGCATGATTCACTTAGTGCAGATGAAAAGGGGCATGCAATTTGTTGACCTCGTGCTACTCCGGTAGTAGTAGACTGTGAAAGGGGAAATGGTTTAGGAGGTGCACATGAAGGTGGCTTCGATACGTAGGTGGCTCCAAATACGTGTCTTGAGCCTGCTAACTAGGTGTTGGCATCAAGAACATAGGCATCTTGTTAGGCCATTTAGAGGTACATAGTTGAGTTCGACTCCCTCTACTCTGATCTTGTTCTTCTCTCCTTTTGCACAAACTTTCGATGCCCCTTTTGGCGATAAGCGCTAATCTCATGACTTGCGCATATGTTGTCGCCTCAAATAGGGAAATCTGTTCCTTGATCATCAGCCTTAGTCCATACACAAACTTTTGGGCTTTCATAAGTTCAGTGGCCACAAGCAATGTTGCAAACCGAGAGAGAAAGTACTTCTCATTGAATACTTTAGTAAAATCAGCCCATGTCCATGGTGTCCCTGGCGCTCAGGTTCTCTCGACGAACTTCCACCATGAATCTGCCTTTCCCTTGAGATGGAAAGTAGCCCAACTCAATTTCTCTTCTTCGGTGCATGGGATTCTCTGAAGAACTTTCTCCATCTTGTTCAGCCATCGCTTTGCTTCCATTGGATTAGTTTGACCATAGAAGCTAGGAGGTCGCATCCATCTAAACTCCTGGAATCTTGAAGGTTGGCGTCTCTCTGCTAGCAATGTAGCTTGTTGGTTGACCATAGTCTCTATCAATTGCTCGAGATGACGGTTATTGCTTCCTTCTCCCAAAGGAATGCCGCTGGCATAGTCAGCTCGTGGTCGACCTTGTAGAGACATACTGATCTATCACGATAACCAAAGATTTCAATGCGGAGTACTAGTGAAGATCAAAAGCATGACCAACTCAAGTTCCTATGTCCTGACCCCATACGCCTAAACAGAGACATGACAAGGAATCCCTAGAAGACCTAGAGAATAAGGATCGTGGATCCCTCCTACTGTCGGATTGAATGTACTGCCATAGCTTTGGGTCCCCAGAAGACCTAAAGCCTAAGCTCTGATACCACCAGTGATAGCCCAAAATTTTTCCAACACAATATTTTTTTTTTTGAACAATTGGAAAGAACCCGTGCCGTCTGACCATAGACCACGTTCCATTACATAAATGACATATTACAAGAGTAGAAATAAACATGCAGCTATTACAAATATAATACAAAAGGTAATATACATGACCGGAATAGAGAATCTATCCATATATAAAACACGGTCCAACAATCTAAAACCACCCGTGATGGCTGACCATCACCTAAACAGTGGTGTATAAGAAGAGAATATATAACTCTAATGTCTATGAAGTTTCATAATTATACCAAAATTGGAGGTCAACATGGAAGCTTCTCACTAGGATCCGACAAAATCTCTAGGTCTCGCTGAAAGCTTATACCAGTGACCTATAGTCGAGGGGTGAGCTTCATCCAAGCTCAATAGGGAATAACAATTGTTAAATCACTTGTTTGATCAATCTCATTCATAATTCTTGATGCATAGATAAAAGCAGTTTAAAGAAATAAAACTTTATATTAATGTCCAAACATATTCTTTCATGGATGTAAACAATCATATTCAAAATAATGCATATCAGATCAAGGAATGCGTATCAAGAACTTGGAAACATGTGAAACTAGCAAGTCACAAGAACGTGTAACAAAAATCACAAACGAGATCAAATGTCTAGCCCCTAAGCTAGGTGAACAGGGTCACTAGAACCGAGAAGTTAAGCCCTTGCGCTACGTTAACAAGGTCACTTGACACGAGACCGGTCAAGCCCCTAAGCTACATTAACAGGGTCACTTGAGCCTAGAATTCAAGCCCTTGAGCTACGTTAACAAGGTCACTTGAACCGAAACATCAAGCCCCTGAGCTAAGTTAACAGGGTCACTTGAGTTGAGACCATCAAGCCCCTGAGCTACGTCAATAGGGTCACTTGATTAGAGATTCAATGGAAGTACAAGATCAAACATGTAAACAAAACATATGGCGATGATACGATTCAAATATAGAAGCAAGGAACGTATGAAATCAATTAACTAACATAACAAGATGTTGTTTACCAAGGTATGCAAAATCATGAACAAAAATCCAAATTTATAAGCTTAAAAAGAATGTCGAGATCTTACGCATATCAATTCTAGAAAATATCTCGTATTTACTATTTACATCAATAACGTGAATTCAAGAAACGAAGAATTCAGCAAGGTGTTGTTCCCTACCTCGGTTGCGAAAGCACGCAAGGTGATGCATATCGATACAAAGTCCTCACAAACATTCCCATGCCTCAAACTATATCACAAAGCATGGCTAATATCACATGTATCAAAGTTATTAAAGGTTTCTCAAAATCAGGGTGAAAAGGACGAGCTCACGTTGACTTTGGATCATTGAAATCCTGTCCCTACTTGCCCCTTACTTTTGACCTCTAAAAAGTTTGACTCATGAATTTGTTAATTCAAGAAAGTTGTAGGGTTCGCTGTTCTTTTTCAAACGCCGTGAGAATCATGCTAATCGGAGTTCGAAACGGAAAGATACGGCCAAAATACCGAGTCTGTGTAGGACACTAACTCTAAGTCGGCTAGTTCCCAAGGTCGCCCGAGCTAGCCTTTTTTATTTCTAGTGGCACCTAAAGTCGCCCGGGCGACTTTTACATGAGAAAATTGTCTTATGTAACTCGCTCGGGCGAGTTCACTTATTGTTGTTGTAGGCCGAGTCTGAAATGGAAGAGGAGCCGACCAATGATATGGCGTGCTAATGATGGACCACTGAGGGGTCTCTCTTTTAGGACTCTCTACAGATTTGTTCTTGCTCTTCCCAATTAAAGTCCTACTAGCAGACTAAGCCCTTTTTTCAAACATCACTATCTCTACTTCTTCATCGTCCTTGAAAGCAAGTTTTCCTCTCTTAAGCAAGGCAGTGATGAGCCTGCCGTAAGGTAGCCCTGGCAAGGCCTGTGCCTTTTTAATTTTTTCATTTTCCTCCACCTTTGCTTCAAATAGCAGCTGGGCAACATTCATAAACTGGCTCTTAGAGAAAAAATATAGGGCATCCACTATGGGGGTTCTCCTTTCTTGCCAATGTCAACTGACATATATATTTTTCCTCAAAATTGAGTCAATGAACAACATGCTTGGGTGTAGATCTCTCCTCATTATTGACTCCCCAGACCCCACAATGCCTTGAGTGAGGTGTATGGCCATTGCTCTAAAAGACACACTCTCACGTTCTGCTAGGCCATAGGTTGTATCAAAACTGATGGGACCCCTAATGTCATTGTAATCTACCAAGAGTTCCCTGTTATCAATCAAACTCACAAGGCAAGAGTTCCTTGTTATCAATCAAACTCACAAGGCAAGGCTCAGTTGAACCTAGCTTGGTCTTCTTCCTCAGGTTCTGGTACCACAATTTGACCAGCCTAGGGTAGGATTTCTCTTACAAAGGCATCAAAAATGGTGTCAGGCCTGCTTTCACCATGTAATCCAAAGTATCCTTGCACTCCTCTTCCTTAGAAAAATAGGGGAGGTCGAAAATTGTCTCTGGGATTAGGCCTAGAGCATCCACAAATTCATTGGGGGAGGATAAGTGCACAGGGATTTCAGATTCCTCCTCAGGGTTAGGCTCAGGCATGGGTTCTATCTCAGGGGCCTCCTCAACAATTTCTTCACTAATTTAGGCCTTCTTGGATTTCTTAGCTTTCTTGGGATTGACAGATTTCTCAGCTTGATCCATGGCCAGCTTTCTTTTGACAGATGGGGTATCCTTGGGCTATTTGGTTAGCCTACTGGATTTCCTGGTGGAAGGGGTTTTGAAATGGGTAGCTAGGGTTTCCTCCTGTTCAGCCATTTGGCACTCACAATCCACACAAATTATATCTCAATAATTCACAAAAATCTTCTATGTCGCAAATGAATCACCACAGAAATTACCAATGAAAGTACTGAGTAAGGAAATCATATAGTGAATAGTGAAGGAGGACTTACCAACAAAAACCTAGGGTTTCTCATATCTCGATGTGCACGGCACCAAATCAGTCTCCAATACATGCAAAATATAGTTCTTGAGGAATTGAAGCACTTGGAGCAAGGGCACAGTGAGTGGAGTTGGAACCAGTGAGGGAAAAGAAGAAGAAGGAGAATGGAAATCGACAGCGAGAAAATAAAGCTTAGAGGCAAGTTGTCGAATGGCTGAATAGAGTTGTCGATAGGTTTTAACAGGATGAAAAATGAGCTTTGACGGGATTGGGGGGAAGTTGTCGACAAGTTGATACATCCTGTCGAAGAGTGAAAGTAGCTGAACCTCTCGAGAGGTTCACTCAATCCTGTTGACGGGTCCAAGACTTCAGTACAATTCATTTTGAGAGGTTTACAGAACCTCTCGACAAATATTCTGAACTCGTTGATAATATGCTAAAAAGCCCTCAGAACGTGTTGACAAGTTCATAGATCCTATCGACAATCAATTTTTACACATTCAGAACTTGTCAAGATGTTCTCCACTCCTCTCGACAGGTCCTAGATCTTGTCGAAATGCATGCAGGGAACCTTCAGTGCTTATCGACGAGTTCATAGATGCTATCGACAAGTTGTATATCAATTCAAATAGTGTTTTATTAGTTTCAAATCCATTCTTCCCACAGATTTACCAATTCCCAACTCAATTCAAATAGTTCATGCTTCGAACCAACTTATGACGAATTTATGATTTGTACATGCACACATTAAGCAAGATTGATAACCATATTTACAATGCCAAATAGTAATAAATAAAAATAGAAATAGCAGCAAAAACAACATAAAACAATAGTTATGATACATAGTCTACATTGATGATAATCAATCACACTTGGAAGGTTCTTGAAGGTGAATGGTCACCACAGGCTCCACGACATTTTCAACAAAGAGCTTGAGCCTTTGACCATTCACTTTCATGATCCTACCATCTTTGATATCCTTGATTTCAACAACTCTAGATGGGGATACATGCTCTACCATGTAAGGTCCCTCCCATCTGGATCTCAACTTACCTGGGAAAAATTTCAATTTAGAGTTGAACAACCATACCTTGCTGCCAACTGTGAACTCTTTCCTCAGCAAATGCTTGTCATAGAATTCTTTGGTTCTCTCTTTGTAGATCTTGGCATTTGAGTATGCTTCCAATCTTAGCTCTTCTAGCTGTGACAGCTGGAGTCTCCTGTGCATGCCAGCATAAGTTAGATCAATATTCAATGCTTTAACAACCCAATATGCTCTATGTTCTAACTCTACTGACAAGTGACAAGCCTTGCCATACACCAATATGAAATGGGACATGCCAATTGGGGTCTTGTAGGCAGTCTTATAAGCTCACAGTGCATCATTAAGCCTCATGGCCCAGTCCTTTCTATCTGCCCTAACTGTCTTCTCTAGGATGTACTTTATCTCCCTATTTGATATTTCAACCTGCTCACTAGTCTGGGGGTGGTAGGGAGTTGCAATCCTATGTATAGGAAAATGTTTCTTGAGCAAGCTCTCAAAATGTTTTTTATAGAAATGACTGCCCCATCACTGATGATGGCTCTAGGGGTGCCAAATCTTGAGAAGATATTTTCTTTGATAAATTTTAAGACAACCTTATGGTCATTAGTCCTTGTGGTAATGGATTCAACCCATTTGGACACATAGTCCACTGTCACAAGGATAAAACTATACCCATATGAAGAAGGAAAAGGGCCCATAAAATCTATTCCCCAGATATCAAAAAGTTCAGCCACAAGTATAGGCTGTAAAGGCATGGAGTTTCATTTGGAGATACTTCCCATCTTTTAGCTTCTTTCACAAGCTTTACAGTGATGCCAAACATCCTTGAAGAGAGTGGGCCAATAAAATCCACTTTGGAGTACCTTGGTAGCAGTCATGTTGCCACTGAAATGGGCACATGGTTAGTATATTGTGGAAATCCTCATCAGGGACACATCTCCTTACCACTTGGTATGCACAATGCTTAAACAGGTAAGGATCCTCCCACATGTAATGTCTGATCTATGAAAAGAACAGCTCCTTGTCCATTTTGTTTCAATTTGGGGGAATCCTACCCACTGCTAAGTAGTTCACAATATTTGCAAACCAAGGTGTAGAGGTGCTGATGGTAAACAGTTGTTCATCAGGGAAAGAATCATTAATAGGCAGCCTATCACACTCCTCATCTAGGATCCTGGATAAGTGGTCTGCAACCACATTTTCAATCCCTTTTTTGTCCTTAATCTCAAGATCAAACTCCTGTAATAGGAGGATCCATCTGATTAATCTTGGCTTTGCATCCTTTTTTGATAAAAGGTACTTTAAGGCTGAGTGGTCTGTGAACACCACTATCGTAGATCCCAAAACATACGACCGAAAATTTTCCAAGGCATAGACAATTACCAGAAATTCCTTCTTAGTGGTGGTGTAATTTAACTAAGCATCAATCATGATTTTGCTTCTATAAGCAATCACACAAGGAGCCATATCTTTCCTTTGTCCCAAGACTGCACCAATAGCAAAATCTGATGCATCACACATCAGCTCGAATGGCAAAGCAAAATTAGGTGCTTGAAGGATAGGTGCAGAGGTTAAACAACCTTCTAAAAGCTCAAAAGCCATAAGACATTCATCAGTAAATTCAAAGGGAACCTCTTGGCACAACAGGTGACTAAGAGGTTTCGAGATCTTGCTAAAATCCTTGATGAATCTCCTATAGAACCCAGCATGCCCCAAGAAAGATCTGACTTATTTTATAGTTTTTGGTGGGGGCAAATGTGCTATCAGATCAATTTTAGCCTTGTCTACCTCAATGCCTCTGTGGGATACCACATGGTCAAAGGCAATGCCTTGATTGACCATAAAATGGCTCTTTTCCCAACTCAACCCCAAGTTGGTTTCCTCACATTTTTATAATACAAGGCTAAGATGGTGTAGACATTGGGTAAAACTATCCCCAAAGATAGAGAAATCATCCATGAATATCTTTAAAAATTGATCAATCATGTCAGAAAATATAGCATACATGCACCTTTGAAAAGTTGCAGGGGCATTACACAATCCAAATGGCATCCTTCTATAAGCAAAGGTGCCAAATGGGCATGTGAAAGTTGTCTTTTCTTAATCTTGTGGATAAATAGAGATTTGGTTATACCTTAAATATCCATCAAGAAAATAATAGAACGCCTTGCCTGCGAACTTATCCAAAATTTGGTCAATGAAGGGCAAAGGAAAGTGGCCTTTTCTAGTTTTCAAATTGAGTTTCCAATAGTCTATACACACCCTCCAACCTGTGGTTTCCCTAGTTGGAACAAGTTCACCAAAATCAGTTTTAATCACAGTAATTCTAGATTTCTTAAGGACAACCTGAGTAGGTGCCACCCATTCGAAATATGAAATTGAATAGATGACTCTAGCATCTAACAATTTGACCACTTCTTTCATTACCACTTCTTGCATGTGGGGGTTCAATTTTCTCAGCATTTCTCTAGAGGGTTTGGAACCCTCTTCCAAGTAAATTTTATGCATACATACAGTAGGGCTGATATCTCCAAGGTCAGCAATGGTCCAGCCTATTGCTCTCTTATGCTTCTTTAAAACACACAACAATTCTTCCTCTTGCTCATCGGTGAGAGAGGAAGAGATGATCATTGGCAACTTCTTATTAGCCCCCAAAAAAATATACTTCAAGGTCTTAGGTAGCTGTTTCAACTCCACATCAGGTGGACATATGAGAGAAGGCAATAGAGGTGCCTTTGATGGTTGGGGAAGAGGCAACACAGTAGGTTTCCATGGTGGATACCTTGTTGCTGGCTCCATATCAGAATTTAAGGTTTTCACCTCTTGAACCATGGGTGTGGGGACCTTCTCTTCCACAACCTCACTCCACACATTCTCAAAAAATCACACAAATCATCACCATGCAGCAGCTTGGGCAAAGTCTCTTCCACAAGCTCATCAAATATATCAATTAAAAAGCAATCCTCACTATCCAAGTGAGGTTGATTGGCTGCATCATACACATTCAATTTCACTTTCATGTTGCCAAAAGACACCTCCATTACTCCTGATCTACACTGAATACAAGTATTGGCAGTGGTCAAGAAGGGTTTGCCCAAAATCATAGGAATAGAGGTGGTGCACTTGCTTGGCTCTATGTCAAGCACCAAAAAATCTGCTAGGTAGAAAAACTTGTTAACCCCAACTAACACATCCTCTATCATTCCCATAGGCCTCCTTTCAGATCTGTCAGCTAGTTGTAGCACCACATGTGTGGGCTTCAATTCTCCCAAGCCTAACTTCTCATAAACTGAATATGGAAGTAGGTTTACACTAGCTCCCAGATCTAATAAAGCCTTCTCAATGATATGATCCCCAATGATGCAAGGGATTGTGGGCACTCCAGAGTCTTGAAGCTTGGTTGGGGTTACAATGGCTAGCACTTGGTTCCTTTTTTCAACATAAAAAACCCTCTTGGATAGGTGTATCCTAGATTATCTTTTGTGGGAACATAAATCTTTTAAAAATTTTACATAGGCTGGAACTTGCTTGATAGCATCAAGTAAAGGCAAGTTGATCTTTACTTGTTTGAATGTTTCTATCATCTCCTCCACTTTAGCATTCCCCTTATTAAAAGGAGAAGGTGCTTTCAATACATTGGGAAATGGTAAATGGGGGATTGATCTCCCATTTGCTACCTCAGTAAGCTCATTAGATATTTCTTTATTTTTGTTTTCAATTTTCTGTTGGGGTACATCAATACCCCCCTTATTTTTTTTATGTTGCTGCTGCATATCATCATGGTTTGTTCCTTCATTTTCTGCATTATTATTAGGCTCAAAACCAACTTGGTTATCAATTAGCCTTCCACTCCTCAAGGTGGTGACAGATTTGTCTCACCCACCATGTACTGCCCCTTTGGATTATTCATGGATTGACTTGGCAGTCTTCCCTCCTCTCTCTTAGTCAAAGTATTAGATAGCTGACCAAGGTGGTCCTCTATCTTCTTAATACTTTGGTTAAGGGAGTTGACAGTTTGTGACAAAGAGCCTAAATTCTGCAGTGAAGCCAGAACTTGCTCTTCAAATGTAAGGGATCTAGAGGATGCTGAGGCTGGTGTACTTTGATGCACCAGTTGAGCCATTGGCTGAGCCATAGGCTGTTGGTATTGGGGCCTTGGAAAGTAATTTTGCTGGTGTGGCTGACCATTCCTATAAGGCATGGATTGCTGTTGTGGCTGCTGCTGCTATTGATTTTGGAAGGTATCTTGTCTCCACCTCAAGTTGGGATGGTTTCTCCAATAATAACCAGCAGTAGGCTGTTGTCCATAGGACTAAGAAACATTCACATGTTCCATCACAAGGTCTGAAAATTGGGCAGTAGAGGGAAATTCCTCAAGGGAGTGAGTGGGGAACTGGCAGATCACACATGCCTCCTCCACTTTGGTAGCCATTGGAGACTGCATGGCTCCCATGAGCTTATCAAACTTTTGAGTCAAGCTGTCCACTTTCCTTTCTAAATCATTGTATCCACTCGCCTCATATATTTTCCCTCTCGTAGTATTTTCTCTCACCAACCTAGGGGTCTCAAAATCTCTCGACTAGGTCTCCCTCTGCATGGAGTTTTCACTAATGATATCGAACAACTCCAAGCCTCATCAGCTGTCTTGTGGAGGTATGTACCACCACATGAGACATCAACCATACCCCTGCTCTTGGGATTAATTCCTTGATAGAAACTTTGAACAAGTTTCCATTCAGGAATTTGGTGATGGGGACATTGCTTCAAGAGTTCCTTAAACCTCTCCCATGCTTGGAGTCTTCAGTTGGGGCTTGAGAAAAAGAGATTATACTCTTCCTCAACTGACTTGTTTTGGATATGGGGAAAAACTTGGCCAAAAATTGACATTGAAGGTCATTCCAAGACTGAATATTATTAGTTGGGAGCATTGACAACCAAGTTCTAGCTCTATCCTTTAATGAAAAAGGAAAGAGTCTCAACCTGGTTGCTTCCTCCCGCAAACCTGCAATGTAGAAGGTAATGCACAATCCTAGAAATTCATCAATGGGCTTATATGGATCTTCTTTACTCAGGCTATGGTATGAGGGTAGCATCTGTATGATGGAGGATTTGATCTCATAGTTTCCTTGGACAGCAGGGAATTAAATGCAAAAAGGAGAATTGTACATCCCTGGTGCATTGAATTCCTTCAATGTCCTAGGTTGCTCACCCATTATAGACCTATCACAATCAACAACAGGTGTGTGTATAGGATGCTTAGGTCTAAGAAGTCTCTCAACTTTCAGATCTAAGGGAGCAATCTCAAGATTAAGAGATCTCCTCCCAAGCATACTGTGCAACCATGGATCCTCTCGAACCTGTCGCGGCGATGCGCCAGTAAAGAATGAAAATGTAGAGTCGCCACCCAGAGCTTTTAGTGACCCGGGAAACCTTCAAATCGATATTTTGAGCACCGAAGTGTTAAATATGACTTTGATTTACCGGTCTTTGCCAAAGACTCTAGGGTAGGGGCTTCGATTATCGATCGAGAAGGGTTTAGGTACCCGATCAACCCACACGTAGCGGTCTCTACCTATGGCCAAAATAAAAAATAAATGGGCGGAGTTTCCCCTTGCCCGAAGGCAATACGGTCCTATCAAGCTTTGAGCCAAACCGAAATTTCAGCGGTGTAACAGCTTGAATCCTTGGACGGGGGAAACACCAAGAAGGTAGAGGAAGAGAGGGGTGAGCCAGAGCTCACGGGCCCTTGTCGCACCGTGGAAGACCTTCACTTTGGCGTGCTTCCGATGATTTAAACGGTATGGAAATGGATTCTAATGCTAGGATTCGATAAAATAGGAAGTGTAGGATGAGGTTCAAGGCTAGACTTTAGCTAAAGGGAGTGATCTAATGGTAGAAATGGGTTGAAATGGGTGAACTAAGAATGCTAGAATTTTGGCAAAATGTGTGCATTTTCTCTCACTAGGGTTCTCTCTTAAGCTCAAAATTCTTAATCTTGATTTTTTCAACCAAATTTTCAACCCTTTGGGAAGAGGGGGGCCTCTCTATTTATAGAGAAGAGGTGGGTTAGGGGCATACTTAAGAGCTAATTGGTTTAGCAATTAGGTAATCCCCTATTTAAGGTTTTCTAGGTTTTCAAGGTCCTAGGGTTTTGGGAAACTGATTTTAATGGCGGATGATGGGGTGAGACCATGGGTGACTTAAGGGTTGCCAATAAGCTCAAAGGGGATGCAACCGACCTCAAGACACCCACCTCAACCAAGGGGAGGGTCAAAGGGTCAAACCAGATGAAGGAAATTCTAGCAACTGATGACAGTTACTATAGTTAAGCAGGGCATATATATTACATACGCCCAGTTTATGTACAGTGATTTCTATAAAAAACAGAGGAGATTTGGGAAGATGAAGCCCGTGGTGGGTCCCACCTATACTGGGCTTATATATTATGCCTGGCCAAATTTGGCCTAAAAATGTTAGGTGTATGTAATATATACGCTTGACCAAACTGGGGCCAAATTGGCTGGGCGTATGTAATATACACGCCAGAGCAAAAGGTTGTCATTTTATGTGGAACTTCAATCGGCCATAACTTTTGAACCGTAGCTCCAAATTGGGTGATCATTGGCTTGTTGGAAAGTTGGAGAAGTCCTCTTTCCAATGGTATATGGATCATCCATGGTAGGGGTCTGTGTAAAATGTTATAGCTCTCCTCCCATCAACTACTCAGAAGGGTTCAAGTTGGGTATGGGAAGGGAATCTAGGGTTTAGGGGTGATCTCTAAGGGTTGGGGAATGGTTTTAAAGGGTTCAGGGGTGCCATCGGAAGCACAGGGGTACATCTCTCTCGGAGTACAGATTGATTGGGCCTTGGGCCGAATTTGGGTGTCTACAGATGCCCCTCTTTGGTATTCGATCACTAATGATCGGATGCCAAAGACAAGAGACATCCGAAGAGGTCGAAGGCACGTTTGATGGGTCCGCCTGGTTCAACTTAATTCTCAAACATCCATGGTGATGGTGAGTGTACGTAAGCCCTCTCATTTCGGGATATCGTCCATACCTCAAAGCTAACAGTTCCCAAGCGCATTGCGACATTATTGGGCATAACTGCGATGATCATAAAAAGTGTAAGCCCACTAGCTGGGATATCGTCCACTTCTTGAGGGAAATTATAGATTTGTGATGTTGAGTATTAATCTAAACCAGACAGCTCCATGAAATGGGATGATCGATCTATGCTTCGGAATTGGTGCGAAGCACGTAAAGCGAAGGCCTAAACAATGTGTCCAATCCTATGGGGTATTGACAGCTCCATTGGATTGGCCACGGGTGCCCTTACCTAGGTAAGGCTCAATGTTTCTGGGTGAATCCAGCAACCTTGAGGTTGCTTTAGCATGATTTACTCGAGTGGAGTGAATATTGATGTCGCAACACTTCTTGGGAATGCATGCCCATTTTCAGAGTAATTTTTTTGTGCTTTTGAATTTTCATTTGTCATAAGGCCTCTAAGCGAAGCTCAAAAGACCTTTGGCAATTTTAATCTTGCACAACTCCTTAAGTGGATCAAATGCCAGTTGATACTCTTTAAGAGTGCGTGCGCTCTACCGGGGACAAGTACACCTTGGGGATGTGCACGTTCTGGTGGCGAGGTGCTCCTGATTCACATGAACCAGAGTGCCTTAACTCGAGACAAAGGTAAAAAGGATCGGGCTAGAACCAAACATCCATCAAAAGAGATGGTCAATTCTACCCTTCGTCCCTAATGAAATCACATCTTACTAACTATGCACAGACAGACACCCATCAGGGGCGATAAGCAGTAAATAGGCACGAACGGAAGCCTCGACCCTAAGGTACAATTTACGAGGACAAACAACCATCCTGTGGATACCCAGACGCAAGTGCGTACATTCAACAGGGACACCGTGCCTATACAGGCTTTAAGCCTGTGTAAAAGGAAATAAAAGGGAGTGAGTCCTTCGGTCTGTATGTTTGCACATAGTTTGGTTGGTGGTAATTTCATTTTTGACGGGTCAGTTTCAACTGACAATAGACTTTTCGAATGGTCTGAAGTCGGGTGCACCCTTGGTCAATCATGCATCAGAGGGTAGATGACCAGAGTGAATGCTTTGGAAGGTGGGGTCAACCTACTCAAGATTTTTACTTCATAACCAAAGGTTGTTATTTCTTCTCTCTTCTTTTTTTTCTTCTATGTCAGTTCGAGGCTCTGAGCATGCTCAAGCTGCTTTTATTTTTGCACGTATCCTTAGGCGAATCAACTTGCCATGTTGATATAACTTAAGGACGTGCGCAACCCGGTGATAGGTCCTTGGTTTGCCTGCCGGATCAGGTCTCGACTTCTGCTGGGGAAGATCTGGGGCTAGGTGTATGTTCCTAGGAGTGACTGGTGATGGATAAGTTTATTTGCCTGTCGGATCAGGTGTTGGGTGTCCCTATGTAAAACGGGGTTCGAGAACTTTTGGGTGGACCCGATTATTCTGAATTGATTTAACACGGTTCTCGGAGTGGCGCAAATGTTCATCGCGACGCTCTTTTGAGAACTAGTGTCATTTTCAGCAATTCTCTTTCTTCTCTTATTTTTTCTTTTTTATTTTTTGTTTTGGATCTTATGATTTTATGGAGCACTTAGCGGGTGCTTACAGATCTAGATCCGTTTACTGTGGCAAGGTCCCTTTAGGCCAGTCGAAGAGAGCTCGAAGGGCCGTTTGGGTATGCATGCACCATCGCTTGACGGGTTGCGGGCTTCTAAGGGGGACTGGGCCGTGATTCATAGAATGCAAGGGGGGCCGTCGGGCCTCAAAGTTGAAAAATGGCCGGGCAGTTTTAAAAACTGCCATTTATGGTCGGGCGTATATAATATATACGCATGACCAAAATGCAGCGAAAAATGGGCAGGTGCATATATTATATACGCCTGACCAAAATTGGCAATTTTTTTAAACTGTCCGAGCCCGAGCACAAAAGGGGCCTCCCTTTTCAAATTCTACCCTCCTCCCTCCTTCCTTCTTGAGTTCGGGATAGCCCCCTAGGGCTTTTGCATTTGATTTGGCTTGAGTTCTATTACCGGGGGTTGCGGGTGTGGATCAAAAGACATTTATCCTCCGCCAATTTTTTACCTATTTCCTCTTCCATTGAAGGTAACCATTACCCGTCCCTCCTTTTTCCTTTGAATTTTGATAATGTTGTTGTTTGATGCTCTTCCTCCTTGTGGTGAAATGCTTTTTGATTTTTCTCTAAGCATATGTGATGCCTATATTCCTTTTCTTTCCTCTCTTCAT
Source organism: Chloranthus sessilifolius (assembly GCA_021018995.1). NCBI lineage: Eukaryota > Viridiplantae > Streptophyta > Magnoliopsida > Chloranthales > Chloranthaceae > Chloranthus > Chloranthus sessilifolius. The sequence continues at coordinate 52,420,981 of CM037598.1, forward strand.
TTTTTGTTGAAATGCTTGATTTCTTAGGCCCATTTTTTATTTATCATTCATTCATTTCATTTTATTTCTTCTTTTTTGTTTTTGATGGATTAGTGCATTTTATTTGATGGATTGGTACACATTTTTTTTATATTTTTTGGACTAGTGCATATATATATATTATTTATCATTTTCATTTTATTTTATTTTTGGTTTGGTGCATTTTTTTTTTTGGTTTTGGTTTTATGCATTCTCTCCCCTTTTTTTGGACGGATTAGCACACATGCACACTTTTTTTTTTGTTGATGGGTTAGTATACATTTTTCTTTTTTATATTATATTCCCCCCCCCCTTTTTGTGTTTTCTCCCCTCTCCTTTTTTGTTTGATGGATTAGTACACACACACACACATTTTTTGGAGATTTATTTAGATTAGTGCATATTTTCCTTTTTCTTTTTTGTTGGCACCCTTTTCATATGCCGATGCGTCTCATGTTTTCAGGATGTCTGGCGACGAAGGGCCTGATCAGCAAGAAGGGCCGGGGATGGCCTACGGTCCCCATGGGGAACAGTTCATCGTGTCTTAGCGCTCCTCCCAGCGTTGGTATGAAATGCAAGGCAAGGCTGCCCGTACCGGCCTCCTCTACTGCCAGCACACCCACATGTCCAACTTTGGGATCACCGGTCAGGTAAACAGATGAGCCCCCCCCCCCTTTTTTGCTTTTGTTTTCCTTTGATGCTTTCATTATACCACCTTGCCCCTATCTGACTGATGCCTTCTGTTTGTAGCCCCTACCACACATTATGTTTCAGGGTGGCTGGTTGGACCTCCAGCGTCTCGTGATTTACCTTCCCCTAGCGGTGAAGGACCTGCTCACCGATGCCAATTTCGGAGATTTCATTTCGTGCCCCGCCGTGAGGGCCGATACGGCCTATTTGAAGGCCCTGATAGAGCGTTTTCGCCCAGAGACCATGAAATTTCACATGGCCGTGGCAGAGATGGCCTTTCCACCTGCGGACTGGTCTATGATTACTGGGGTCCATATTGGAGGGGTGCCCGTGGTACCTACCCGTACACCGGATAAAGAGGAGGTGATTCGACTGATAGGGGCCTACCCGACCTTTGGGAATATTCGAGGTTCTGAGGTCAAGCTATCCTGGCTGATTGATCAGTTTGAGCCTCATGAGTTAGTGGACCGTTGACGCCATTTACTCGAGCGGCCGCCATGCTAGCTCGATTTCTCCGTTTCCTCTGGGCAAGACTCTCCTCTCAAACACCAGCGGAGGGTGAGTCTTGTTGTCCCTACTCAGCCTGATTGTGAACTGGGACAATGTGCATCGGTTCGATTAAGCGCTGGCTCGCGGTGCTCATGTCCAAATTAAAGCGAGCCGCTTGGGGAGTCTATCTATTGTGGGTTTCTAGCCCGCAATTGAGGTATTTTATCCTTTGGTTTTAGTTTGTCCAATTTTTCTTTATGGCATATTTTTTTATTTGCTTGCTTTCGTGATAGGGGTATCTCTATTTCCAACCGGGTCGCCTCCGCTTATCTTAAGTTGCTAATGCTCCCTCATGAGTAATCGCATGTGAGCCACCGCGGACGGTATGAAGCATTTGGAGTTAGGGCTGCCTCGCCTTGACCTGTTGATCCTAGAGCAGTATAACAATTTTTTATAAATTTGATAGCTCTTTGTGCTATGGGTGGGTTTGACCAATGTATTCCCTCCTATTTTCTCTTTAGTGTCATCTTGACCCTTACATAGGATCTCCTTCCGAACTTGGCCTCAAGAGTCCTTCTCGCTTTTGTTGATCGTCAGATCATCTTCCTCTACGGGACTTGGACTAGGCCTACTATTTAGGAGAGAGAGTGGTTCATCAACGTCCTCTCTTTGTGCCCCAAGCTCCTCCGACGCGTGTTGGCTGAAGGCTCCATTGATGAGCTTATCGCTTCAATTTTCTTCACCATGGGGTTCCTATTGATGACCTTCTTTTACCTAGGGGGTATCAGATGTGGTACGATTCTTTGCCTTATCATTTCCTGCTGCCCCGCTTCGTGCCTGGTGCTAACTTTTTAGCATTTGGCGGACCGCGATCTTAGGTGGTGCCCTTTCCTCTTTTTATTTGGCAGCCTCCTTGTAATTACTTTGATTGACCTACCATCTTAAACGGCAAAAAGTTTCTAGTTTGAGCCGAGATGAGGGGATGAGGCTTGCTCCCTATGATGGACCTTCCGACCATTCGATGCTGGTGCTTCGTGCGCGCCTTAGGTGCTGGACCCTCGACCCTTGGTGTTGGTGCTTACGGCGGTTAAGCCTCTCATGGTCGGGGGACCTTCAAGCGCTTGGATGATGCTTTTTTATCGCGCGTGTGCCGACGTGGCCGAGAAGGCACGTATCTCTGATGAAGCTATCCAGGTCCCACCTCCTGAGCTGATCCCTAGGGTAATCTCTACCTTGTGGCTTTACTCTCTTTCCCTTTGAATTATGCTGACGGCATGTGTGACCGACACCTCTTTTTCTTAGTGGCCAGGATTATGAGTCTGCAGTGAGTCAAGCCGAATATTATCGTAACATTGTTGGGCTTAGGGAGACCAAGGTGGTGAGTTAATACTGACCCAACCTTATCATTTTCTTATTTACTTTCCGCCTGTTTCTCTACCTGATGGCCTTTGGTGTGCTCCTGCAGCGTGCTCGTGAGAAGGAGTCGCGTTCTCTGCTTAGCCGTATTTCTCAAGCATGGACTCGGGTGGGGGAGACTCGTACTTTCCAAAGCGTGAGCCGGCGCCGGAAGAAGTCGAAGGGGGCTGCCCAGGACTAGTTCATTCTTTGAAATTTTGACACAAAGAAACAATTTAGACTTTTGGTTTATTTGGGGGATATGTAATAAATTATTATTACTTTTTTTGTTAAAACAACACATTTTTTTTTGGATGGTTTTATAATTTTCATGTTTTATGTGAATGTTCCATTTGATTATCTCTTTGCTTTGCTGGTTTCCTTTTCCTTGGCCTGAAACGAGCCGGCACCCCTCCAATGATGGGGTTGATCTTGCAGGTGATTCCCTGTATATAACCTACGGATAGTGTGTCATCCGTGGGCTTCCCATGGGTGTGTAAGCATGTGTGCCTGTGGGCTGCTCTGAGATGAAAAAGTAGGCTTAAGCAAAAACGTTCCTCATTGAAAAAAAAATGATCCAAAGTGGGGGATGCCTTAACTTTCCTGCACTCTTAGCTGGGCGTATATAATACATACGCTTGGCAAATGTTCAGCAACAAAAGGCCAGGCGTATATATTATATATGCCTGGCCAATACACAGTAAAAATGCTCGGGCGTATATATTATATACGCTTGGAAAAATGGTTTAAATTTTTACCCTGGCATATATAATATATATGCCTGCTACAATCTGGGCTTAGCGGGTTCATTATAACCCGAACCTGGCCCCCTGTTTCTTCTTGCTTCATTTTGTCTTGGCCTTCTTTGCCCTTCTTTTTCTTTTCCCTCCCCTCTACTTTTTCTAGGGGGTCCATCGCCATACATTGATTGATTTTTATAAAGAACGTCTTTGTACGTCCATGGACCCGCCTTCGAAAAGGGGCCCAAGTTCTCATACGGGGGCTGGGGCTAGTATACTTCCCTGTTTGGGCTCGGGGCCCAATTTTTTGCAAAAATGGCATGATAGCTTGGCTGAGAGCAAGCTCGCTGTTCTAAATTGCCTCGGGTTGTCCCGGCTTTCCTCCCTCCTTGCTATTCCTCTGTTGCCCAACCTGCTGTAGGCGGCTTTGGTGTCGTGGGACCATAGGGCCCATGTCTTTAGATTTGGGTCCAGGGAGCTGATCCCAACCTTGGAAGAGCTAGCCTCTATTACTGGCTTGAAGATGCATCGAGGCCTTGCCAAACTAGTGCCCAAACCGGGTATGCAAGGGCGGTCCACGCAGTTCTTGGTTTAAAAAAGGGTGGGTATGAGAAATGTTTCGCCGGAGGGCCCACTAGGTGTTCGGTGAAATTCCAGAGAGAACTTTTTGGCGACTCGAGTCTTCAAAAGTTGCCTATTCGAGATCCCTTCAATGTAAAGGCCTTTGCCCTTTATTTGATGTCGAAAGTTCTCTTCTTTACCGGGGGCGAGACCTTTTCCCTTGGGCTATGCGATGTCTTGACTGAATTAGAGGGAGGTTGTTCATTGGTACACTTGGTCCTGGCTGAGATATATTGGGGCTTGGATGCCTCAGCCTAGGGCTGGGTTGGGATTCTCAGCGGGAGCCCGCTCCATGTTCAGATCTGGCTAGGAGAGCATTTGGCTATCATGGGGCCTGTGCCGAGATTGTGCTTGATAAGAAGGGATGTGGCTCGGGGCTTTCTGATCCGGTGATCGAGATTGCCTCATGGGAGCGCCGAGGAGCTGAGCACGTGGCTATCAGATGCGGCGTTGATCTGGCAACTTCCCTGGTCGAATGGCACCTTTCCGATTGTTCGCTCTCGGGATTGTGAGGGTAGCACGCTTCTGGGGTTGACTGGTAGCACATTCTATTTCCCATATTGGGTGCTTCATCAATCCGGATACGACCAACATGTGTCGTGTACCGTAATGCCACCTTTGTGCTCTCTGATATTCTCTCGGGGTTCTCTTGGTGATCTTGACCGCATAGCCACCCTCTGGGAAACCCTCCAATCGGTGCACATGTATAGCTTAGTTCAGGGGGGCGTCGTCTCTCCTGATTATGAGGTTTGGCTGGCATCTGAGGAATTACCTGCCACTAGCCCAGTTTCGGTAGACGTGATAGAGACGGGGCCTTGGCCATATAAGGAAATGATTCTCCGGACTAGGATCGAGTCTCTTTCTGTAGAGAGGCTGGCTTTGACCGAGGCTTTGGAGAAAGAAAGGGTCAGAGCTGAGATTGCAGAAGCGAGAGCTGCTACAGTCGAGAGTGAGATTCTTCGGTTGACTGGGCTTTTGACTGAGTCTCGCAGTGCAGCTGACGCTTCACGGAGACGGCAGAAGAGTCTTCATGGTAGGTGGATGTCTGATCGAAATGCTCGTGAGGACTCTCTTCTTGCAGAGATCAGTGCTTTGAAGCGTGGTCCCTGCCCATGATCTGTTCCTGCACATACCATAGATCATATACACGGAGGGGGGGGGGGAATGCCCCATAACAGAGATCTCCTTTTTTTTGGATTGTTTCCTTTTTGTTTGTTTTATACTTGTACAGAAGGCGGAAAGTAGAAAATGTGTCATGCTGTTATCTTTTTGGGACGTGACACTTCATACGTGATGCTTGTAAGGAAAGAAATGAAATCTGCTATATATACATATATACGTTTTTTTTTGGTATTCGAATTTCCTTCCATACGTCTTGCAACGTAAGGTTATATATATTTTTTTTTTCAAAAATTTTCCTCTACACAGGGTGAGGCTTTTTATGGGAAAGGAAAATCTATTATCTTTTTTGAAATTTTCACCCTCACAGTGTGAGGTTTTTTATGGGAAAGGAAAATTTATTATCTTTTCTAAAATTTTCTCCCTCACAGTGTGAGGTTTTTTTTGGGAAAAGAAAATCTATTATCTTTTTTGAAATTTTTTCCCTCACAGTGTGAGGTTTTTTATGGGAAAGGAAAATCTATTATCTTTTTTGAAATTTTTTACCTCACAGTGTGAGGTTTTTTATGAGAAAGGAAAATCTATTATCTTTTTTGAAATTTTTTCCCTCACAGTGTGAGGTTTTTTATGGGAAAGGAAAATTTATTATCTTTTTTGAAATTTTTTCCCTCACAGTGTGAGATTTTTTATGGGAAAGGAAAATCTATTATCTTTTTTTTTTTTTTTTTGGAATTTTCTCCTTTTTGTGACGTCGATAATTACAAGGCCAAACCAGTGGGCCCTTTTTTGAGCATGGTCGAACCCTGCTCATGAGGTACAGGCTTTTCCTATAAATGGGCCGGCCAGAACAGGTCTTCTCCTAATCTCTCTTCTTGACATTTTGCTCATAGCGCCCAAGACGGGTTTTCGCCATGCCTGTCATCCCTGTTTTTACCCGTAGCGCCCTTTCAGGTTTTCACTACGTCCATGGGTTCGCTCTCTTACCCCAAGTGCCTTTTCAGGTTTTCACCTGGTCCGCGTGAGTTCACTGTTTTTACCCGCGATGCCCTTGAGGGTTTTCACCACGTCCATCTTGCTTTGAACTCAAATTAATTTCTTTTTTCTTTTTCTTTTTTTTTTTAGAACCAAAAGGCCACGACATGGACGTCGATTCCGTCATAGCCAGCTGAATGAAGTTCTGTGTGGTTTGTTAACTCAACTTGTTCTGATGCAGTAGATGCTATGACCGCTTGTGGACCTTAAAGAGGGCTTTCTTCCGGGTTGTAATGTGGCCAGGGTTCAAACGGGTTGGGTTTTTCGGGGGATTTGGATCTAAGTTTTGAGTGAATTCTAGATTCGGTGACTCCTCTTTCTTCTTGGTCCCCCCCCTTTTTTTTGCTTTCTTCTTCTTCTCTCTTTTTTTTTGTTTTGGATTTTTCCTCTCTTCTCTTTTCTCTTTTTCTGGAATTTTGGGAGGGGTATATGAAAGAAATGGTTATTGGCCCGACGTGTGTAGCAAAAAGGGGGAAAGTTTTCAGGGAATATTTCTTTTGGGCTACTTGTCTTTGAAATGATGGCCTCTTCTAAGGGGTCCTTAAGTAGTCACACATCTACTTTTATCGAAACTTACCTTGTCTCAAGACCTATGAGTAGAACTTACGGAGGTATCCAGCGTTGATGGGCTCAGGAAAGTGGTCTCCGTCCATGGTGGCAAGGCGAACGGCGTATCCTGGCAAAACCTCTCGGACGACGTAGGGTCCTTCCCAATTTGGCTTAAACTTTCCTCTTGGATCTGCGTGGAGAGACAGAATATTTTTTTTAGCACAGTGTCTCCTACCTTCAGATCTCGACTGCGAACACGCTTATTGTAAGCACGTGCAATTCTCCTCTGATAGATTTGGGTGTGGCATAAGGCTAGGAGTCTTTTCTCGTCAATTAAATCCAACTGCTCAAAATGGGCTCTTTCCCTCTCAGCTTCAGGTAGATGGGATTCCAGAAGGATACGGAGTGACGGTACTTCGATCTCAACGGGTAGCACGACCTCGGTTTCGTACACAAGGGAGAATGGCGTTGCCCCTGTAGCGGTACAGATAGACATTCTATAGGCCCAAAGTGCGAAGGGTAATTGCTCACTCCAATCTTTGTAAGTGACTACCATCTTCTCTAGGATGTGGATCAGAGTTTTGTTGGCTGCTTCCACTGCTCCGTTCATCTACGGCCTTTATGGGGATGATCGATGATGCTTGATCTGGAATTGCTCACACAAGGCTCGGATGCACCTATTGGCGAAATTAGTGCCATTATCAGTGATGATATCTTTGGCTACGCCGAATCTACAAATGATGTTGTTCTTGATGAACTTCTCAACATGACTAGACTTAATGCTCGTGTAGGAGGTTGCCTCTACCCACTTCGTAAAATACTCTACCGCGACGAGGATGAACTGATGTCTGTTAGAAGCCTTAGGATTGATTTTGCTGATGACGTCGAGACCCCAGGTGGCGAACGGCCAAGGAGTGGCCATGCTGTGCAAATCAATGGCCGGAGCATGTATTAGACTGGAGTGCTCTTGGCATTTGTAGCACTTTTGCACGTGTTTGCAGCAATCGGTCTCAAATGTGGTCCAAAAGTATCCTTGCCTTAGAATTTTCTTAGCAAGCATGTGTCCACTGACGTGTCCCCCACAGACTCCTTCATGGATCTCCTTCATGATCTCACCCTCTTCTTTCCGGGTTAGGCATCGGAGCAGAATATTGTCGTGAGACCGTCTATACAGGAGATCACCGCAGATGAAGTAGTTCATTGCCAATCGTTGGATGGTGCATCTGTCTACCTTTGATGTTCCTTCTGGGATAGTTCGGGTCTCGAGAAAATTCTTGATGTCTGAGAACCAGGGTGGTTCATCATCTACCTCTGTAGGTCCCTCGATTAGGTGACAGAAAGTCGGTTCGTTCCTCTGCTCTATCATGATCGGCTTCATCACAACTCCGTATGGAATCTCAACCATAGAGGCTGTGGAAGTGTGGTGTCAACAAATCGATTCCTTGCTCGTGGTACATAGGAGAAGGTGACCTCTCAAAGCGAGTTATTAGATCCTCAAGATGTTCATGGTATGGGATCGTTTCCATCCTTGGTCTTCCAATCTCCGCTGGTTTGGCATATAATTAATCGAATCTCCAAAGACCCCGAGGTGAGTTATAATCAAGCAGCCTCATACTCAGCCATATTGTTGGTGCATGGGAAGTTCAATTTGATTGAGATGGTTACTTGTGATCCTCTTGGCGAGATAAGAATGGCGCCAACTCCTTGGCCTTCAACATGCGATGCTCCATCAAATGCTTCCTCGATCCTCATCAGTCATGAATAGAATGTCCTCATCGGGGAATTCGGTCCTTAGAGGCTTATAGTCCAGCAGAGGGTTCTCAGCAAGATGATCAACGAGTGCCTGCCCCTTAATCGACTTTTAGGTGGCATAGGTAATGTCAAATTTGAATAGGAGTAGTTGCCATCGTGCAGTTCGACCAGTGAGAGCAGGTTTCTCGAATAGGTACTTCAACGGATCCATCCGTACTAGAAGTAGAACGGCTTGGGATAACAGGTAGTGCCGAAGTCTTTTAGTAGCCCATACGAGTGCCAAGCATGCTTTCTCCAAATGAGAATTGCACGTCTCGTAATGAGTGAACTTCTTGCTTGGGTAATAGATGGCCTGCTCTCTTCTTCCTGTCTCATTATGCTGTCCTAACACACAGCCCATGGAAAACTCTATTGTGGACAGGTACATTATTAGGGGTCTATCAGGTACAGGCGGTACCAATACCAGAGGATTTAGGAGGTAACCTTTAATCTTGTCAAATGCAGCTTCGCAGTCACCATTCCACTCAACTGGTGAGTCCTTTCTCAGCAGCTTGAAGATCAGTGCACATATCGGAGTGAACTGTGCAATGAATCGGCTGATATACTAGATTCTGCCTAAGAAGCCTCTAACTTCCTTCTCTGTAGACGGTGACGACATTTCTATGATGGCCTTGATCTTGGTCGGATTGACCTCAATCCCTCTCCTGCTGACAATAAAGCCCAACAGTTTTTCGAACATAGCGCCGAACGCGCACTTTTGGGGGTTCAACCGCAACCTATACTTTCTCAACCTCTCGAATAGCTTTTGAAGATTTATCAAGTGGTCCTCCCTTTCTGGTGATTTGGTAATCATGTCGTCGACATACACTTTAATCTCTCGGTGCATCATGTCATGGAACAGGGCCGTCATTGCTCTTTGATAGGTTGCCCCAACATTCTTGAGCCCCAATGGCATTACTTTGTAGCAGAAGGTACCCCAGGGGGTGATGAACGCCATCTTTTCTCGGTCGGCCTTCGCCATCTTAATCTGATTGTAGCCTTAGAATCCATCCATGAATGAGAGCATCCCGTGCTTTGTAGTGTTATCTACCAAGATATCGATGTGTGGTAGCGAAAAGTCATCCTTAGGGCTTGCCTTGTTGAGATTTCGGAAGTCAATGCACATTCAAACCTTTCCATCCTTCTTCGGTACAGGGACGATATTGGCCAGCCACTGGAGGTACTTGGATTCCATGAGGAAACCTGCGTCATACTGCTTGATGACCTCATCTTTGACTTTCAACTTCCATTCTGGTCAGAGGCGTCTCAACTTCTATTTAACTGGCCTAACATCGGGGTAGAGTGGCAATTCATGCTCAACCAGATCGGTATCCAAACCAGGCATGTCTTCATACGACCATGCGAAGACGTCTTGGTATGATCGAAGGAAGTCTATCATACCTTTCCTCTCCGCAGGGGACAGCGATGTTCCGATTTTGGTGATTCTAGGGGCCTCTCTGGTGCCCAAATTAACATCCTCCATCTCTTCGACGATTGGGGTAGGGCCATGCTCAAAATTGGCAAATTGTTTGAGGAACTCATTGGGGAGCTCATCGGTTTGACCTTCCTCATCCAGACTCGTGACTCCTACCTCATCTTGTATTTCTACAGAAAAGGGGTTGGCTTCACGTGGGACGGGTATCACGACATCAATTTTAATTTTATTGAGAATTTTAAAGGACAATATTTTTGGAATTGGTATTTTTTCTATTTTTATGGTTTTTTGCATTTTTTCGGAGGTTAACCCCTGGCGAGGTGGATCTCTATATATACAGGGTAGAGTGGTCTAGAGGCTAACCTCACTTTTTACAGGTTGTTTTTTTTTGGAGAGTCGGTGTCATTTTCATGGTATTTGGCGGCTCTTGGGAGTTCGGGCAAGGATGCCCAGTTACTCACCTGCCCGTACCGGCCTTTGCCTCTTTGGTTGGAAGTGGCATCGGTAGGATCTTGCAGTTCCTCCCTCAACATAATTAAAGAGGGATCCTCTGGGACCCTGTCCTCTATGGTTAGGATGGGTCTAGAGTGGCTGGTGCTGGAGTGATGGGTGGACCGGGGAACTTCTTCCTCAAATAAGGAAAGGGCAGCTAAGTCCATCTCAAAGTCTGGGGGAATGATGTAGGGATTAGTGGGGTGGATTGAAGTAGGCTTATGTGGGGTTACCCTCGTCTCCCCATTCAGATCAATTTTCACTACCCCGGCGCTACAAAGGTTTCACGGATGTGGGGTCGGGCGGGATTTTCTTCTTCCAGGTTGATTCCTCTGGCCTTAGCGACTGCTGCGGCCCTTATCTTTTCTTTGGCCTCTCTGACTTCTTCTTCGTCGGGCTTGTAGCCTAGGCCAAATCTGGTTTGTTGCCCCTTAGCCCTAACGACGTCTCTTATTCCTTGAAGGTGCGGGCCCAAGCCTTTCCCCTTTTGGTGGCCCCATTTGTGGAGCATGAGCACTGTTGCATCCATTCCTACCCCAGTATTGGCGGGGGTTTTCTCAGGTGACTCAAGGGTGACGGCTGAAAAGTCATACTCAATTCGATGGAAATCAATGTCATCTGCTGTGTGCGGCATGTCCAACACTTTTGGATTTTCAATGTGTAGAGCGCTCCGCTCCCTGTCTTCTCTGCTCTCACCCAAGATGGTGATGATCTTACCCTCTGAAATAAATCGGAGCTTTTGGTGTAGAGTCGATGGTATTGGTCCGAGCTTATGTATCCATGGCCGACCCAATAGTAGATTTAACGTAGACTTAATGTCCATCACCTGAAATGGGTTGGTGAAGGTTTACGACCAGAGGATCAGGTCGAGGTCTACTTCTCCTATGATTTCTCTTCTGGTGTTGTCGAATCCCCTGGCGCTTGATATGGATGGCCGAAAGGTGTCGGGGTTCGCACCAATTTTGATTGTCGTCCTTAGAGGGCATACGTTCAGTGCCGACCCGTTGTTTATTAAGACCAACGACACCACTAGGTTTCCTACTTCCACTATTATATTCAAGGGCTTAGAGTGGTCATTCCCCTCGATCGGTAGGTCTGCATCAGTGAATGAGATGGCATTTAGGGCAAACACTTGCCCTATTATTTCTCCTACTTCATCTGGAGTTACGTGGGTGGAGACATGTGCGTCCTTGAGTGCTCCCATTAAGGCTTGGAAGTGGAGCGAGGACGTGATTAACAAATCCCACAAAGTAATATGTGCAGGTGTTCTCTTGAGCTGTGTCTCTAGTATGTGTTCTCTGGCCATTTTTTCAAAGGGATTCCCTGCAGCTTGTTCTTTCTTCTTTTCTTCTCCTCTAATGGCCCCTGTTGCTTCCGGCTGTGTAGAAATCTGGCCCGACCTGGTAATAAATTTAATAGCCTCCTCTTGGTTCCAACCAGCATTCATGTCCTTCTGTTCATAGCTTAACGACACCTGATGCGGGTCATAGGCAGGTTTCGGGATGAGGAAAGGAGTGCATGGTGATTCTGGGGAGGATTGGGTTAGATACGTCAGTTTCTCGTGTCTAACCAGGTTGACTCCAATAGGGGGCGGAATGGTAGTGGCGGGAATTGGCGGGGTTGGATTTGTGGGTGCAAAGGGGGCTTGTACAGGTATTACCTGGGCTTGGTAAGACCAGTGGTGATTGGGAGAGGGTGATAAGGGGATTGGGTGAGGGGTTGCTTGCTTGGGTGGTGGTGGAGTTGGATTGGGGCCAAAATAACGAAGGGATGGCGGGAGTGTGACCGAGATGGAGGGATGGGGAGACGTCTGAGGTGCGGGTTGAGCGGGGTGAGAGGGATATGAAGGGTTTGTATAGGGGGTGGCATGGTGGGGTGATGATGGGTTTGTGGATGAAATGGGGTAGATTGGGGATGATGGAGTTGTGTCTGGAGCGGGGTGATTTGGGGATGGCGGAGTAGTGTATTGGGTGGAGATATTTGGGGGTGTGTACGGGGTAGGATAATATGGGGATGGCGGAGTTATGTATGGTATGGGGTGATTCGGGTATGACGGGGAGGTGTATGGGGTAAATTGGGCGTGGGGTGGATATGTGTATGATTGCGGTGGGGTTGTGCCCGTTTGGATTTGATAGGTGGGAGCGGGAGTAGAAAAATATTGCCCTAAGTCTAAGAGCTCCTCTAGGTATGCCAGCACGGGGAAATAATCAGCCAAATAAAACAACTCGATAACCCCAACGAATGGTCCTCCTTCATTCATCCTGGGGAGTAAAAACTCCTCCTGATTACTGATATAATCTGAGGGGTCAAACTCTTCTTCCTCCTCTATCCAATGGATGTTAGGCCTGGGGCCTCCTGGGTGCGTTGGCAGAGGGGCTTGATGGATGTTCTGGTTCTGCCCTTTAGAAAGCGACGGGGGAATAATTTTTCCTGCCTCTATTAAATCTTGGATTGCGTGCTTTAGGGGGAAGCACCAGTCCGTAGGGTGACCCGATCCCTGGTGGAAATTGCAATGCAGATTCGGGTCATAGTTTCTTGGGATGGGATGGGGTGGTGGACGAGGCTGGAGCAGATTGACCAGACTTTTTTATAGTAATACTAGCAGTAAGCCACTTAAAGATTGCCCTAATGGCGTGAACACTCGTTCAAATCATGCTTTCATCTGCTCTTGGGTAAATGGGGCTCTTGGTCCGTTGTTTGGCCTTGGTGCTTGCTCCAAACGGGCTGGGGGTGGTTGTGTGACCTGGAGATGTATCGGGGGGGCATTGGTATTGGCCTGGGGGTAAACAATGCTCTGTACCTCTGTCCTTGGTCTTCTTTCAATTCTTGGTTCGACAGCTTTTCGAACCCCGGTGGCCCCGCTGGCCACGTTTCTCCCTTGCCAGCCTTCTCTAATGGCATATTCGCAACGGTTGGCATTTTTGACCAAATCAGCAAAACTAGACTGCTGCTGATACACTAAAAAATCTGCGATGACCGGGAAGGCTCCTTTGCTTATCAACTCAATTTGTTCATCATCGGGAATCCGGTGAGTTACCTGAGCGGCCAATGCCCTCCACCTTCCCAAGTAAGCACTGAAAGCTTCATCGTGTCTTTGCTTTAAACGGGCCAATTCTGACTTCGTTGGCTCTATGTCCATGTTATAGACATATTGTTCTTGAAATAAGCGTGTCAAATCTTTCCAATTTTTTATCATGGACGGTTCCAGGGATATGAACCGTCTTAGAGCTGGGCCTGTTAGACTCTTTTGGAACACTTTGATGAGGAGTCGTTCATCTCCGCCATACTGGCACATATCCCCACAGTAAGATTTTAAGTGGGCGATAGGGTTGCCAATGCCATTATACTTATCAAATGATGGCATCTTGAATTTCTGTTGTAGGTGGACATCAGAGAACAGACATAAGTCTGAAAAGTCTATTGAATGCAGTTCTACTCCCCCCATCTTCATCACCGCTTCAGATTCTGTCATTTGTTCTTTCAACTGCTCGTTCTTTTGAGGTCAGAAGCGGGACCGTCTTCCCCGATTTTGTTCGACCCTAGGTGTGATGATGGTGGGCCCGGGAGGGTTGAAGCTGGCAACTCCTCCAGCTATGGATCTCATCTTCCCTCATCTTGTTGGTCATGGTATTGGTGACGGGCGAGGTCTGCTATTTGGACTTGGGGGGTGAGGGGTTGGATGACCTAGTGGGGTCATAAGGTTTGTAGGGGATGGGAAGGGATGAATGGATGGGTGGTTTGTGGATGAATGATGTGCTGAGCTAGGTGCACATTCTGGGGGTGATGGGGGTGTGGTTGATGTGGTGGGATGTTGTGGGTTTGAGGAATGGGATGGATTGGATTTTTTGTTGGAGGCGGGATGGGGGCGTAAGGGGTATAGGTGAATGAAGGGTATTGGTGGGGGGGTATGGGGTTAGTGAATGGGCCTTGATGTGTGTGGGTGGATGGGCCTTGGGTTTGAGGGATTTGGGCTTGATGGTTTTGGAAGCCTTGGGTTGATGGGCCTTGGGCCTGGCTTTGGACCAATGGGCCTTGTTGGGTTTGGGCTAATGGGCCATGAGGGGGTTGGGTTTGGGTCCATGGGCCCTAGGCTTGGGCTAGATAGGTTTGGGTCCAAGGGCCCTGGGGGGCTTGGAACTGGGCCTGGGTTTGATGGGCTTGGGCTTGCGCCCGTGGGTTTTGAGAGTTTTGGGCCTAAGCCTGGGTCTGATGGGCCTGGGCCCATGGGTTTTGAGGGTTTTGGGTTGGGCCTGGGTCTGATGGGCTTGGGCATGGGCCCATGGGTTTTGAGGGTTTTAGGCCTGGGACTGGGCTTGATGGGCTTGGGTTTGGGTCTGATGGGTTTGGGCTTGGGACCATGGGCTTTGAGTGTTTTGGGCCTGGGCTTGGGACCATGGGCTTTGAGTGTTTTGGGCCTGGGCCTGGGCTTAGGTCCATGGGCTTTGAGAATTTTGGGCTTGGGCCTGGGTCTGATGGGCTTGGGCCCATGGATTTGTGTGGGTTTGGGCCTGGAATTGAGGTGGGGGGTTTTGGGAGGTATGGACGATGGGTGGTTGGGCATGGTTAGAAGGGAATGGGTTATGGAGGTCTTGGAGATTTGGATGCGGGGTTTGAGATGTAGGGTTCTGAGAAGCAGCCCATAGGGCGTACATTGTTCTCATGTCCTCCATTGAGGGCGTGGATTCAGGTGTGAGATTGGGGGGTGATGGCTCACTTAAGGATGGAGGGGGTTGGGATAAATTGGGCATGACCCGGGTATGGGGGTATGGATGATTGTGCTTGGAGGGTATGGATGTATGGCTATGGAAGATGGTGGGTTATTGGTCATATCCTGAGAAAAGTTGGGCATAACCTGGGTAAATGGGGGGGTACGTTTTGAGGTGGATGGACCATGTGGTGGAAATGATATGTGAGATGAGGTGGATGGGATGTGGGATGTAGGGGGCATGGATGATGAGATGGATGGATCGTGGGAAGTAGGCGGGGGATGGGGCTCCCTATGGGGTCTTTGGGAGTATGGGGGTGCGGTAAGGGTGCATGGATGGGAAATGGGGATGTATGGGTCGGTTGGGAAATGAGGGGTTTCAGTAGGGGATGAAAAGGGGGTATGTTGGGAGAACGTAAGGGAGGGGGGTGGGGTGGATGTGAACACGGGTGCCCCAAAGGGACCCGTGATATCGAACCGGGTTTGGCCGAAGGTATCGGAGATCGGGTCTTCTCTGATATGAGAATGGGATGGGGATGACAGCGGGGATGTATGGCTCTTGACATGATCCGCTGACGAGTGTTGTATCGATGTCTCGGATAAGGGCCGAATACCTTCCTGGTTCTCCTCCTACGGGCCGGGTTTGAGGTTGCCGTAGTGACGGCCGCACCAAAATATATATTTTTTAATTTTTTCTTTGTGTTTTTTTTTTGTTTTTGGAAAACGATTTTTTTTGGTTTTTGAAGATGATTTTTTTTGTTGTTTGTTTTTTTTTTTTTTTTTAAGGTAGATTGTTTTTGAAGATGAGGATTTTTTTTCTTTTCTTTTCTTTCAAATGGAAATTAACTCCCCTCTACCTAGATGAATGATGACCTGGTGCCCAGGGTCAACTCCCGTTTTGGGCGATATATGTACCTTTAGTAGGTCCCACAGCGAGATCCGACACACTTCGAAGGAGGCGAAAGGGAACCCTTTCGTTCTATTGAAGGTGAGGGAATCCGCACAAACGACCCGATCCCTCGAAGCAAATCAATGAGAAGTCGCCTTCTTTTGATTGGATGGGGGCATGTTGGGTGTTATAGAATGCGGGAAGCTACTGCGGGCACTAATACCGCGAATCGGGGAATTGGGGGGGTGGATTGGGCCTCAGATTGGGTTGCTGTGACCCAGTATACACTGGGCGTATATATTATGCATGCCCGACCAAAAAAATGTGGATTTTGGTCATATATATATATATACCGCTTAAATCGATTTTTAGGCGATATATTATATACCGAGTAAAATCGATTTTTTTGCTGGGCGTATATATTATATACGCCTGGCAAAGATAGTTCTATCAGTGAAGTTTGACAGTGAACAACACGCCCGAATGTGGGTCTTTGAACTGGTTTCCTGGGAGGGATGCTCTCTGGGACAGTTGTGTACGTTATCGGGTCCCTCATTTCCGCTTCCTAGGGATACACGGCTGAATTTTGGGTTGTCTAACGCTCTCACCAAAGCGGGTTTTACGGCTTGATCGGAATTGGCAACCCAACCGATATACCTCCGACGCAAGCGCCTTCTCAGGTACTGGAAGGGGTGGTTCTTTTCAGGATCATCACCACTAGGGTTGCCGCCTTACTGGGAATCGGGTAAAATATATCTGCGCCTAAACCCCCCAAAAACTACCCAAACACGCAAAAATAAAATCAATTATGTCCCCACACTGTTGGTTCACTTTTAATTACTGATTTTTATAGGGGAGTGAAATTAAGTCCAAAATCGGGTCGGTGATGACAAGCCCGTGCCGCCTCAACGGGCCGGCGTTCAACGGTGATATATGATGACTGAAATGAAAAGCGCACGTAGGCCCGCCAAGCGGCTAAGACTCGTAAATGACTGAAATTTAAATAACGTGAAAAGTAAATGCGAGGGAGCCCGCCAAACGGCTAAGACGGCTTAAATGACAAGAATCGGAAAAACAAAAATTTAAAGGCGCACGTAAGCCCGCCAATCGGCTAAGGCACTTAAAGGACTGAATCGTAGGGGTGAGTACGTTAGTAAAAATAACAAAAATATAGAAAAAATAGCAGAAAGTAAGAAGAAAACAGTAATGGTTAGTAACAAAAAAAGCAAGGCCAACAAGAGGGGAAGCGCTAGGGTGACGTCCCCAGCAGAGTCGCCATCTATGCGACCATGGATCCTTCTCTAACCCGTTGCGGCGATGCGTCCGCAAAGAATGAAAATGTAGAGTCGCCACCCGGAGCTTTTGGTGACCCGGGAAACCTTCAAATCGATATTTTGAGCACTGAAGTGCTAAATATGACTCTGATTTACTGGTCTTTGCCAAAGAGTCTAGGGTAGGGGCTTCGGTTATCGATCGGGAAGGGTTTAGGCACCCGATGCACGTAGCGGTCTCTATCTATGGCCAAAATAAAAAATAAATGGGCGGATTTTCCCCTTGCCCGAAGGTAATACGGTCGTATCAAGCTTTGAGCCAAACCGAAATTTCGGCGGCGTAACGGCTTGAATCCTTGGACGGGGGAAACACCAAGAAGGTAGAGGAAGAGGGGTGAGGCGGAGCTCACGGGCCCTTGTCGCACCTTGGAAGACCTTCGCTTTGGCACGCTTCCGATGATTTAAATGGTATGGAAATGGATTCTAATGCTAGGATTCGATAAAATAGGAAGTGTAGGATGAGGCTCAAGGCTAGACTTTAGCTAAAGGGAGTGATCTAATGGTGGAAATGGGTTGAAATGGGTGAACTAAGCATGCTGAAATTTTGGCAAAATGTGTGCATTTTCTCTCACTAGGGTTCTCTCTTAAGCTCAAAATTCTTAATCTTGATTTTTTTAACCAAATTTTCAACCCTTTGGGAAGAGGGGGGCCTCTCTATTTATAGAGAAGAGGTGGGTTAAGGGCTTACTTAAGAGCTAATTGATTTAGCAATTAGGTAATCCCGTATCTAAGGTTTTCTAGGTTTTCAAGGTCCTAGGGTTTTGGGAAACTGATTTTAATGGCGGATGATGGGTGAGACCCACTTCAATCAAGGGGAGGGTCAAACCAACTGAAGGAAATTCGAGCAACTGATGACAGTTATTGTAGCTAAGCTGGGCATATATATTGCATACGCCCAGTTTATGTACAGTGATTGATAAGTAGTGAAAAATACCATTTTTTACCCCTAAACATGAGCCTTGAAAGACCCTTGAGAGGACTAAATAAGTGCTTTAGTGTTCATATTGCAGCAAACCAAAAAGACAGGTCCAAATCCGAAAACCATCCTAAAATGATCAAAAAGCTGACAACGCATGTCAAACTCAAAGAGGGAGTGAAGAAATAGCCTCAGCAATGGCTAAAAAGGTCCTAAAAGAGCAAGAAAAGACCTGAAGAAGAAGAAGGATCCATTCGCAAAGAAGAATGGAAGCTAAAAGTTCAATTCGCAAAGAACATCTACTATTCGCAAAGAACTTTGAACTTTGCGAAAAGAAGAGAAGTCCTTTGCGAAAAGACCTCCTGAAGCCAAAATGCTTTGCGAAAAGAAGAGAAGTCCTGAAAAGATCTCCACGAAGCCAAAGTCCTTTGCGAAAAGATCTCTGAAGCCAAAATGCTTTGCGAAAAGAGATTCTCGAGCCAAAATGCTTTGAAGAGAGATTCGAGCCAAACTACTTTGCGAAAAGCCCTTAAACTATGCGAAATGGCATTGGGATTTGGCCGTCGTCAAGGGTATTTCAGAAACTTTGCACGCCCCAATGCGTTTTAAAACCCAAGGACATTCCGAAGATTCTCGAGCACGAACCAAAGGCATATTCCACCCCATGTGAACACCCAAAGATGAAATTACTTGGCGGGAACTTCTAGAAGCTCAAACAGATTTTTGAATTACATAATGTAATTGATGCCTCTGCTTCTGATTGGTGAACCAGGATCAAGCATTTCGATTGGCGAACAGATCCGGATCCCGGTGCTCGACTCCTATTGGTTGATACTGATCTATCCAATTCGATTGGTTGATACACATCCGAGTGGCTTAGGGAAAACTATAAATAGACGAACCATTTGCCCAATTTGGGTATCCATTTTAGAGTTTTCATCTCTGCTTCCCCATTCCGGCCGAAAGCTCATCGATTCCCCGTAATCCCTTCTTGTATTTTACCTTTGAGAGCCATTGCAGTGATTTGTACTTCCAAGTTCGGATTCAAGATCAGAATCTGAGGGCTCTTCGAGAAGCTCGATCAGAAGTCCGAGGGCTCTAAGAAGCCGTGCTCTGAATTGTAACGTTGGATTTTAAAAGGTTGTCAGAATTTGTGTCTTCTCCATTGGAGTCATGTCGAGGGTTACGAATGTTCACCTTAGTGCATTAGACTTCTTTAGATTCACTCATCCGCATCCAACTTCCCTTAATTCATCATCCTGCGTAATTAGCGTTGGTAACCTAATTCAAGCAAAGATTTACTGATGATGTTCATGTTACGAAATAAAGAATAGGCCACATGACTGATGATGCATGACAAATCACGACCATAAGTCTAAACCTATTCCTTAATTCGGATTTATTTCTCTTACATCTATCCGGTAGCCGGATGAAGATTGAATCGCCTGTTGAACTTCTGATTCTCCATTAAAATTCAAAGGCTAAAATACATGAAGCTATTATTTCGCATTTGTCTTATTTTAAACACCTCCACAACTCGGATCCGGATCACGTAGTTAGTTCTTTTCTTTATTTGCTTTTAGTTAAACGTGACAAACCCAACACTCTCTTTTATCTATTCTTTATTTTAGATAATTATAGAGCGATCGTAGCACAGATCCGGAGGTTTATCTCTCATTTTAGACAAACTTCTCGTGGACGATCTTGAAATACTTACTTTTAAAACTTGCTACAAATTGGCCCCGATCTTGCAGCCATGTTAGCCCCAATGTCTTGATATCCCTTTCATAAGTTAACATCCATATAATTTAGCATTCTTTAATTCTTTAATTTTTGCACATTTTTGGCACACTTGGAGCGACAACAAGTTTTTGGCGCCGTTCGGGAAGTTTGTTCTAAAATAGGTAGACCTAAGTTTTTTATTTTGTAGATTTGATTTTATTTTAATTTTTCTTTAAACTCGCACTTTGCATTCCAAGTGCTTGATTAAATGTCTCTGTTTTGTATAGAAAACACTTTCTTGCAAAATTTTTTTTTTTTTTCGAGTTTTATTCTTTGCCTTCTAGTTATTTGAATAAATCTGCGCCACTCTTTGTCTTTTTGTCAAATTTGGGCGTGCTTTGAGTTTTCTTTTTATTTTTGTCAATACTTGAATAATGCTGCTGCAGTTTTGGATGTTTGCAGATCCGAGCACCCCAACAAGGAGCATCTGGACCAAAGTGGAGCAGATCTGCTTGAGTTTGCATCCTTCTCCTTTGCATTCATTTTCTACTTTTTAAATTCTTGAGAACCAGCTTCTGCGTGTTTAATGTTTGTTTTGATTATAATTTACTGCTCTTTTAGGAATGCTGATTTTTTTTACAAAACCAAATACAAAATAAAAGAATGAAAACACAAATAGAAAATCTCCGAGTTGTTTCTCATTATTTTCAGAAGTAGTAAATAAGGGCTCTTGTTGAGCTCTGATCCAAAACAAGTAAAAACAAATTTGGATAGCAATATGGTACATTGATTTACATCGAAAATTCAAAAAATGAAAATGGAAAAATAACAAAATTGTTGAAAAGATGAGGAGGAGAAATTTGTTCCTCACCTCCCATTTCCCCATGCAATGAAGTCATTTCTCCTTTTGACAAAGGAAACACAAAAATTGAGGAAATGATGGAGACATTCAAGCAAGTTAAAATTAATCTACCTGCTTGATGCAATCAAACAGTCCTACTTATGCAAAATTTCTCAAAGAGGTGTGCACCCACAAAAGGCAATCTAGGATACATTTATCCAAGAAGGCCTTTTGTGGAGAAAATCAACCAAGTGCTATCAATTGCAACACCACCTAAGATGCAAGACCTCGGAATCCCCACAATCCCTGCATCATTGGGGAGCACACCATTGAGAAAGCCTTGCTAGATCTGGTGCTAGTGTCAACTGCTCTGCATTATGAGAAGCTAGGTTTGGGAGAATTGAAACCCACTCAAGTGGTGTTACAACTATGAATGAGATCCGAAGGAAACCTATGGGGTTGATTGAAGATGTTTTGGTAGGAGTAGACAAGTTTTTCTACCTCACGACTTTTTGGTGTTGGACATGGAACCAACCAAAAGTACCCTTGCCATCCATCTCATCATTATGGGAAGACCATTCCCAGCTCTGACTAATGCATGCATTCAATGCAGTGCAGCATCATGGAGGTGTCTTTTGGAAATATGAAAGTTAAATTGAATGTGTATAATGTCTTTCAACCTCAACCTCTTCTCTTGAGGAATGTTTCCATGTTGACATCATTGATGAGCTGGTGGAGGAGTCTTTACAAACATTTCGCAAGGTAAAGACTCCACCATCTATTCTAATCCTCTGCGCCTTTTCTCTTGTAAATCAAAGGTGTAGATCAATATGTGATCTTTTGAACAAAGAAACTCACAGAGGAAACCCTCGGATCATGTGAATCGCTTCTACTCTTATTCTTTCTGTGATTCTTTGGTACTTAAGCTACATTTGAGGCCATTTTAAATATGGGAAAACCGAGAAATCTCTTGCGCCATGTTCCTAAATCTTGACCAAGAAGAAGGCCAAAACACCCCAAAGCCAAAGGCAAAGCCAAGAAGTGCAAGAAAACTTTCAATGGACAAAGATAGGGTTGAAAAGAAAAAAAAAAAATCGCCATGAGGAGCCCACCCTCTTGCCTCGAGCCAGTCTGTCCCCATTACCCATTCCTTTGGTTTTGCCTAACCCATTCATTGATGCCCGAAGCTCATACGAGCTATTGGTGGATGAAACTTTTTCTCCTCCAAACCGATGATTGCTATCTTTAAGATATCTCGGGGAGGCTTCCTCAAGACCATCCTCACTCCATTACCCGAGAAAATTTACCCAAGGATGACAAAGTGGTATCAGAACCTCACCACAGTCACGAGAGGAACATCTGATGTGCCAACCCTAGTTATTTTATAGACAAGCTGTGACTTAAGCATGGCCGAGGACATTGGACATGCCCTAGGGATACCTTTTCAATTCAATCTGATGGACCCTTGACTGCTCTGAAGTTGCCTCTTTCAGAGATATGGCTGCCCATTTGACACAGGGCATGGTGGGTTACGGGCAATCAATAGTGAGAAGAGATCTGCCCCAAATATCTTGATGGATTCCATACTCCGAGAGAGTTTTTATGTTCTTGGGCACACCAAGAGAGGCGAACCCCCATCTTAGAAGCCCTCTTTCACTTCTCTAAGGGCAATTCTTCAATGCCCCCATCTTTGATCTGAAAGCAATGGTGATGTGAGTGCCAAGGTAAAAAGGAGAAGATTCTGGCCTCCCTTTGGAAGACTCATTACCCTCTTAAGAGCCAAGTTTGACATTGATAGGAAGAGCCCTTTGAGGTACTCACTCCTCACAACTTTGGCAAGAAAGCACGGACCACAAGTCGAGCCATGTTAAGAAGAATGAGGAAGTAGGAGAATCGACCCTACGGGTTTACAAGCCCAATTCATCAATTGTCTCTTTCTTATTTTCTTATTTTCGCTTTTTATTCTATTGCAATTTTTTACTGTTATAAGTACCTAACTTGATCTGTTTTTTGTTCTCCCTATTTGGAAAAACTTACAACCTCCCTACTCCCTTTCCCTTTTTCCTTTTATTTTCTATCCAAATTTCGATGTGCTTCTTGTCATGTATCCAGGATTATTGTTGTTTCTGTCTTCCCTAATAATTGTCCACCACCTTTGAACCGGTGAGGACCTTTGTTCCCCCATAGGTTTGGGGTGTGGCGGACAAGTCTGCCTAGGGAATAGTTAACATAAGGGCAGCGAGAATCACCTAAGTAATTAGGAAATGTATTAATTTACTTAAGAATCATGACAACTAGAAAATTTAAAATTCCTTTGCCAAATTTAGACATTCTAAACCTTGCGATATCCTACATTTCCATGATGATTACACCATAAAAACATACCGGTATCAAGACGTAGTAAGTCAAAAGGAAGAGAAAAAGGTAAAGATATACTTAAAAGCTCAAGGAAAACCATAACCAAAGGTGAGAATTGAGCCCATATATTTTCCATCTCTGCTTGAAGAGTGGTGAGGCAATTTTTACGATTCAAAGGATTGAGGCATTAGATCCACTAGAAGTTAGGAAACTCCAAATTAAAACAAGTAACAAAGACACTCATGAAACCGAGGAAAAGATCAAGGCCTTCTTTAGATTGAACCTAATGAACCAACCAAGAAAAATCTGCCCTGTTTGTACCCCATTTGAGTCAGAAATCCTACAATTCTTCATCAAAATACTCAAAAGTACTTGCATGAACCTATGGAACTAATTTAGCCTTCCCTCACTCGAGAATTCAGAGGTAAAGGAGAAAGAATCAAGATGGACCATTTCGGGCAACATCAAGAAAATGAAGAGAAAATACCTCAAAAACAGGCAATATGGTGACCGAGAAAAGAAGAGACAAACAATGTGAAAAGTTGCAAGCAAAAAGGCAAAAAAGGGACCTTATGTTGAAAAATGCAAGATCAAAGAAAGAACTGATCACCGTGGAATGTGAGAATCTCAAAAGAAGAAGAAAGAAGCTAAACTCAAAAGGTGGAGTCATGAACCATCTCACTTCACTTCACGAGTTCTCAAATTCAAACCTCTGTTCAAATTGCCTTTCCTTGAAACTTCACTCCATAAGCCATACAAACAAACCTAGATTAAAAGCCCTTGTGATCCAAAGTTGAGTGAGTCGTCATGTGGAGATGAGAAGTGACCCAATCTATGGTGAGGAGATGTCAATGATGCCATTGCCTAAGAATCATGCCTATGCTCATGCTTACAGGATCTAGTTGGGAGATGTAAGCGCTCTTGAGCTTGAGTGAAAATGAACCCCTCAACAAAAACATCATGAGAGTATACCTGGTGAGTATTTGGGTTGGAACTTGAGCACCTTAAGTATGACTTATAACCTAATTTTTATCCATAGGATGAGCTTATCATCGGCACATTTGTATGATTTTCTATGATTCAGATTGGAAATATTGAAACATTCATGAGGTTTATAAATGTTTAAATTCTGTGCAAACAATAATCAAATTTTACGTTTCATCATTGATTCAAGAGTAACTAACCCTGCTCCTTGATTGCTCATTTGATAATATTGCCTGATGTTAACTGTTTCATGGAGAAGTTTGTGGGTACCTTCACTTTGAAAACCCTCAGAGACTTCACTCCTCCTCTAGGGATCACCTAGGGGTTTAAAAGGCTTGTTGCATATGCTAAATGCACTGTGCTTCCTACAAAAGTGGCTCTTTACTTTGTTTTTATGTTTCTTTGCTCGGGGACTAGCAAAGCTTAGGTTTGGGGTGTGATAAGTAGTGAAAATACCATTTTTACCCTAAACATGAGCCTTGAAAGACCCTTGAGAGGACTAAATAAGTGCTTTAGTGTTCATATTGCAAACCAAAAAGCGGTCCAAATCAAAAACCATCCTAAAATGATCAAAAAAGGCGACAACGCATGTCAAACTCAAAGAGGAGTGAAGAAATAGCCTCAAAGAATGGCTAAAAGGTCCTAAAAGAGCAAGAAAAGACACGAAGAAGAAGAAGGATCCATTCGCAGAAGAAGAATGGAAGCTAAAAGTTCAATTCAGAAGAACATCTACTATTCGCAAAGAACTTTGAACTTTGCGAAAAGAAGAGAAGTCCTGCGAAAAGACCTATCTGAAGCCAAAATGCTTTGCGAAAGAAGAGAAGTCCTTTGCGAAAAGATCTCCGAAGCCAAAGTCCTTTGCGAAAAAGATCTCCTGAAGCCAAAATGCTTTGAGAAAAGAGATTACGGAGCCAAAATGCTTTGCATAAGAAGAGATTACGAGCCAAACTACTTTGCGAAAAAAGCCCTTAAACTATGCGAAATGGCATTACGGGATTTGCATCGTCCAAGGTATTTTAGGAACTTTGCGCGCCCCAATGCATTTTAAAACCCAAGGACATTCAGGAAGATTGAGCACGAACCAAAGGCATATTCCACCCCATGTGAACACCCAAAGATGAAATTACTTGGCGGAACTTCTAGAAGCTCAAACAGATTTTTGAATTACATAACGTAAATTGATGCCTCTGTTTCTGATTGGTGAACGGATCAAGCATTTACGATTGGCGAAAATGCATCTGGATCACGGTGCTCGACTCCTATTGGTTGATACAGATCTATCCAATTCGATTGGTTGATACACATCCGATGGCTTAGGGAAAACTATAAATAGACGAACCATTTGCCCAATTTGGGTATCCAGTTTTAGAGTTTTCATCTCTGCTTTCCCCATTCCGGTGAAGCTCATCCGATTCTGTAATCCCTTCTTGTATTTTACCTTTGAGAGCCATTGCGAGTGATTTGTACTTCCAAGTTCGATTCAAGATCAGAACTGAGGGCTCTTCGAGAAGCTCAGATTTGAAGTCCGAGGGCTCTCTAAGCCGTGCTCGTAATTGTAACGTTGGATTTTAAAAGGTTCTTTGTAATTTGTGTCTTCTCCATTGGAGTCATGTCGAGGGTTACGAATGTTCACCTTAGTGCATTAGACTTCTTTAGATTCACTCGTCGCATCCAACTTCCCTTAATTCATCATCCATGCGAATTAGCGTTGGTAACCTAATTCAAGCGCATTCGATGATGTTCATGTTCGAAATAAAGAATAGGCCACGGCGATGATCCGTGACAAATCACACCATAAAGTCTAAACCTATTCCTTAATTCGGATTTATTTCTCTTACATCTGTGCTGGTAGCCAGATGAAGATTGAATCTGCTCTGTTGAACTACAGATTCTCCATTAAAATTCAAAGGCTAAAATACATGAAGCTATTATTTCTGCATTTGTCTTATTTTAAACACCTCCACAACTCGGATCTGGATCACGTAGTTAGTTCTTTTCTTTATTTGCTTTTAGTTAAACGTGACAAAACCCAACACTCTCTTTTATCTATTCTTTATTTTAGATAATTATAGAGCCAGATCTGGTAGCACAGATCTGGAGGTTTATCTCTCATTTTAGACAAACTTCTCTGTGGACGATCTTGAAATACTTACTTTTAAAACTTGCTACAATTGGCCCTGATCTTGCAGGCCAGTGTTAGCCCCAATGTGCTGATATCCCTTTCATAAGTTAACATCCATATAATTTAGCATTCTTTAATTCTTTAATTTTTTGCACACATTTTTGGCACACTTGGAGCGACAACAGTGATTTCTATGAAAAACAGAGGAGATTTGGGAAGATGAAGCCCGTGGTGGGTCCCACCTATACTGGGCGTATATATTATATACATGTTGAGAACTGGAAAATACCATTTTTCACCCCTTAATCTGGGCCTTAATAGACCCTTGAGAGAACTAAATAAGTATTTTAAGTGCCTATGTTGCAGCTAACAATAAAGACATTGAACCTGAACTACAGATTCTCCATTAAAATTCAGAGGCTAAAGTACATGAAGCTATCAAAGGAAAATTTAAACTAAATGATCCAGATCCGAGTTGGGGAGATGTTTAAAATAAGACAAATGCAGAAATAATAGCTTCAATGCATTTTAGCTCCTCATTTTTTAATGGAGAATCAGAGTTCAACAGAAGATTCAATCTTCATCCGCTACCAAAGATGATGTAAGAGAAATAAATCCAATTAAGGAATAGGTTTAGATTTATGGCTATGATCTGGCCCACTTAAATGCGAAAAGATCATCCAATAGTTGTGGCCTATTCTTTAGTTCGTAACATGAATATCATCAGAATGCCGCTAGAATTAGGTTACCAACGCTAATTCTGCGAAGGTGATGAATTAAGGAAGTTGGATGAGGATGAGTGAAACTAAGGAAGTCTAATGGACTGAGGAGAACAATCAGAACCCGAGACATGACTCCAATGGAGAAGACACAAAGGCATATTCCAACCTTTAAAATCCAAAATTACAATTACAGAGCACGGCTTAGAGAGCTCTAACAAACTTGAATCAACTTGAAGTACAAATCACTCACAATGATGCTCTCAAAGGTAAACCACAAGAAGGATTACGGATCGGGATAAGATTATCCGACCGAATGAGGGAAACAGAGATGAAAACTCTAAAACTGGATACCCAAATTGGGCAAATGGTTCGATTTATAGTTTTCCTAAGCCAAAATGTGTATCAACCAATCGTAATTGATAGATCAGATCAACCAATAGGAGTCGAGCACTAGAATCCAGAGTTTTCGCCAATCGTAATCGCTGATCCGGTTCAAACCAATCAGAAACAGAGGCATCAATTCTTATGCATTTTGAAAGTTTGTTAGAGTTTCTAGAAGTTTGCCAAGTAATTTCATCTTTGGGTGTTCACATGGGGTGGAATATGCCTTTTGTAATTTGGATTTTAATCTTCCTAATGTCTCTGTGTTTCAATGCATTGGAGTCATGTGAGATTACGAATTGCACCTTGTTAAATTGAATCTCCGTTTAGATTCACCTTTTCGCAGAAGTTCTTCCTTTTCAAAGTTCAATGACTTAAGCGTTGGTAACCTAAGTTCAATCTTCTTTCGAGGAGTTCATGCTCTTCAAAGCTACACTGAGTTTTAGTCCTTTTCGCAGAGTTTAGGGCCTTTTCGCAAAGTTCAATGACTTCAAGCCTCGCTCAAAGTTTAATCTTCTTTTCGAGGATGAAGGTTTTCTTCTGTTGAAGTTCAAGGTTCTCCATTAAAAGTACAAGCTAAAGTAAAAGAACTATCAGAGTGCATTTCTCTGCTCAAATGTTCCTCGACTTCATGTGTCTTTGCCTCTTCTATTTAGACCTTTCCACAGCTGATGAGGTTGTTTCTTCACTTCCTTCCTTTGGACTGACATGGATTGTCATCTTTTTGGCACTTTTGAGCTGCTTTTATGGTTAAGCATGTCTTTATTGTTAGCTGCGACATAGGCACTTAAAATACTTATTTAGTTCTCTCAAGGGTCTATCAAGGCCCAGATTAAGGGGTGAAAAATGGTATTTTCCAGTTCTCAACAATACACCCAGCCAAATTTGGCCCAAAAATGTCAGGCGTATATAATATATACGCCTGACCAAACTGGGGCCAAATTGGCTGGGCGTATGTAATATACACGTCAGAGCAAAAGGTTATCATTTTATGTGGAACTTCAATTGGCCATAACTTTTGAACCGTAGCTCCAAATTGAGTGATCTTTGGCTTGTTGGAAATTTGGAGAAGTCCTCTTTCCAATGGTATATGGATCATCCATGGCAAGGGTCTGTGTAAAATGTTATAGCTCTCCTCCCATCAACTGCTCAGAAGGGTTCAAGTTGGGTCTGGGAAGGGAATCTAGGGTTTAGGGGTGATCTCTAAGGGTTGGGGAATGGTTCTAAAGGGTTTAGGGGTGCCATCGAAAGCACAGGGGTACATCTCTCTCAGAGGCCTTGGGCCGAATTTGGGTGTCTACACATACACAAAAAAAAAATACAGGACAACACACAGAATGATAATTACAGATTTAAGCAAAACAAATTCACAAACACACAACTAATGCTGCAAATCTAAAAACTATAGATCTAGAAAAGTAAACAGAGTTAAGAGATGAAAACTTAAGCAAAGCTTACTCCTCAAGTTCGCACAATGCTCCTTTCAAAACAATAATTCCAGATCTGCAATCACAAAATTAAACTACAAAAAAAACTACACCAGGAATTAGTTAAACACAAAATAGGCAATTAAAAATCTAAATCTAAAATGAGAAAAACTTAGATCTACCACTTTTTAAAAACATAGATCCCCGGCAGCGGCGCCAAAAACTTTTTGTATTGCTCACTTTACAATTATTAAATGGTTAAAATAACCAATAAAAAGGAAAAATCACAGAGATGAGGAATCAAGGTAAGCAGCCAATCCTGCATGAACCAGGGCTATTGCAATATGTTTTAATAGGCAAGTAAGGGTTTTTTCATAGGGAAATGTGATTTAAACTATGGTAAATCTCCAAATCAAAAGCAGATCTGGCACTCTATTCTAATTTAAACTAGAATTAAAACAGGTAAGAGGAGAGGTCTTTAAGGTTTGTCACTTACTAAAAACTACAAATATCAAATGCAAATGATTCAGATTTGATCAAATACAGAGTTAAAGGAATTTGGGAAAAAATTAAGATCAAGAGATGGAGAATAGCAGCTAGGGGTTTTTGGTCTTTACTGAAAAATGTTTGGTTCAAAAGCAATGCGGGGAATTAGTTTGCAGCAATCCTTCATCTGGCTATAAGCTCAGATGCATGGTATAAGAATACATTCTCAACCAGAGAATTAAAGCAATCCTAAGGCTATGATCTATCCACTCGAATGGTCACAGATCATCCCAGAGATTGTTCCAATTCAGGGATCTTAATTGGAACATCTAAACCATTGAAAATGTTGTGGATGCAAGGCTACTAGCTCAGGCATTCATAGGGATATTAGATCTAGGGAATTCAAATGGCAATTAAAAGATCTATGGATCTAAATTAACTTTTCATTCAACAATGACTGAATCAATACAAATTACAATCGATTTTTCTCAGATCTGCAATCTGTGCAACACCTAATCCTCTTACAAAGCTTTGAACCTCTCAACTTACAGCTCTCAACCTCACCCTAGCTACCAAAGAGGTTTAGCCAACCATAATTGGCTAGGAGAAGAACGGGGAAGAAAGAAGAGAGAGGAAATTTTTGGAGGGAAGATGGAGATCAGATTTTTGCTCTGGTTCTCCCCAATTTCTGGATGGCCACTCTATAATTTCTTCAAGCTTTTATACTATTCTCCTCTCTTCTCAGATCTATTTCAGCCAATCAGAGCTCAAGAGAATATTTTTGTTATTCTAAGCTGCTGATGTGGCTGATTTCTCTTCTAGAAGATCTTTCCCCATTGGTCTAACACTGATAAATACACGTGAGGTAGTTAGGGTTCCCATTTGTGCCCAGTTGCATACCAAAAATAACCTCAGAGGTTGCTGTCATGCTTTGGAATGTGTGCACCTAGCCTTGGTGTGTGGTAGCTGCTGTGAGAAGTTCCTAGTTCGAATGTCAAGAGGTTCTAGGAACTTCTTGACAGGTTGAAATGGCTTTCGACAGGTTTGGTTGACTAGTCGATAGGTTCATGAGTCTTTCCACCATTCACTTTGACAGGATGGAGCAGCTCTCGATAGGTTTGGAGCTTCCTCGATAGGATTGGAGTACATCTTGACAGGTTCATGTGAACTGGTTGACAGGATTGGAGTGCATCTTCACCTTCTATTCAGTTCTTCATTCATCCTCTCGATAGGTTACAGTCAACCTGTCGACTTATTATACGGTATTTAGTTGAGTGCCCGACAGGTTAGCTCAATCCTCGCGAGAATGAGCATAGCTTTAGGTAAGTTGTCGACAAGTTGCCTTACACTTTTCGACAGGTTCAGTTGAACCTCGCGATAAGTATCTGTAACCTCTCGACTTCTTCTGCACCTCCAGGTATCCTCTCGATAGGATCCACAATTATACCTCCAACCTCTTGATAGGTACTGAAACCTTGTGAGATCTTCTACTGTTCCTCCAACCTCTCGACAACTTAATTTTAAGCATCCAAACCTGTCAACAGGTTAACTTATCCTCTCGATAGGTTGTGTCCTTTGTTTCCACAGTTGGCATACAATCCCGTGTTGTTGTTCTTGATTTGTTCAACACTAAGCAGCCTCTTGGTGGGTTTAATCTTTATTCCTTGCAACTGCTCTTGGTTCCAAGCATACCCAATTAGGCACAAGACATTATCATTAACTTCTAAGGCTCTGTGGGCTGCTTGGCTGGCTTTGGGCTATCTGAGCACATGTTGAGATGTATGAGCAGCTTCTTTGGCCATTTTAGGTGGATGTCTACACTAAGACTGCGATTTATTATTTATTTATAAAATACACTCAAAACACATTATTAGTCAGCTCAAAGGTCCATCAAAGGTCAGGTTAGGAGGTGAAAAATGGTATTTTTCACTGCTTAACAGTACTTTAAAGGCTCGATTTTAATTTACATTAAAAGGAAACTAATGCCGATATACTATATGGGGTGGGCCCAGCCCGAAGTGTTGGCTGAATGTTTAACCCCCAACCCGACCCGTAAAAACTAGGCCCTATTAAGCTCAGACCAAACCCCAGTCTCAGGCTGGGTTTTTCCCTTTGTCTAAACCAGGTTAGGCATTGAGAAAAACCATGTCTTGAGCATAGTGCCAAATATCGATTTCGAGATTTTTTCGGTGGGGGTCATTTCCCTACATTTCGGATTAATTTTGATACTGTTTGGAAAAAATTCGAGAAAGTATCTGAGTTTAAAAATATATAAAAAATTACATTGAACATAATTTTAAAAAATTACTAAAATGTATATTAAATTTCAAACTTATTTTAAAAAAAAATATTTTTTAATAGAAATATAAAATTTTTCAAAATTTATTGAAAAATTCAGAAGAAAATGAC
This sequence comes from Chloranthus sessilifolius, assembly GCA_021018995.1. Classification (NCBI taxonomy): domain Eukaryota; kingdom Viridiplantae; phylum Streptophyta; class Magnoliopsida; order Chloranthales; family Chloranthaceae; genus Chloranthus; species Chloranthus sessilifolius. The sequence continues at coordinate 52,452,645 of CM037598.1, forward strand.
AAAATACCGAAATTATCGAGTAGTACCGAAATATTCCCGACTATTTCGTTTGACTCCCATTTCGCGAAATTGAGAGAGAGAGGGAGAGAGGGAGGGAGGGAGAGAGAGACAGAGTGAGGGGGAGAGAGAGGGAGAGAGCCATACAGAGAGATAGAGAGTGAGAAAGAGAGGGAGTGCGAGAGTTTGGCTGAGGGAGAGATAGAGCGATGGAGGGAGAGAGAGAGAGACAGAGAGAGAGTGATAGAGAGAATGATAGAGAGAAGGATAAAGAGAGAGAGGGAGAGGGGCTGGTGAGAGAGAAGAGAGAGAGAGGCACTTGAGAGTGAGAGAGAGAGAGAGAGGCTAGTGAGAGAGAGGGGCTGGTGACAGAGAGATAGAGAGAGATAGGGGTACGTGCTGCATTCAGAGCTTTCAGTCTGTGAATGAGATGGTGATTGAGGGGCAGTTGAGAATAAGCTTCTTGCTTTTGTTGAGGTTTATAGCTTGTTGGTAGGGCGTACTGGTTTGGTGTATGATAGGGTGTACATAACAGAGCTAACCGAAGAGATCCCTTTAGTAGATGGTAGCTGTTATTCAAATTTCAAAATAATTGGTTTTATTGGTTCGGCGGGAATCCAAAATATCCAACCATAGAGATGTGACAGAGCTAACCGAAGAGACCCCTTTAGTAGATGGCTATTGTTATTCAAATTTCAATACAATTGGTTTTACTGGTTGGGCGGGAATCCGAAATATCCAACCATAGAGCCCTGAAGTCACGTTTGAGCATGATGTGTGCCATGTGATTTTAAGGCTACTTTTTCAGGATATTTGCCATGTGGAATCTAAAACTGACCATGTGATAGGTGAGACATGATCTCAAGATCCATTGTGTGGAAGATCGGGATGAAACTCAATCTCTATCATCCGATTTGAAGCAATAAATGGTTTTAGATGTAGGTACCCTAAACACAATATATATCATCTGATATGAAGCAATGTAGACCGGTTACACATAAAAACTCCATCCTTAATGGACCTTTAAGATTTTTTTGAAAAGATCGGACACATTTTACTGCAATAGGTATCGATTTTAAAGCTGACAACAATGGCCGTACTTTTTTATAGTAGAGTGTTCATATGAAAATCTTATTACAGATAATGGCATCTAGTTCTGCAAGATAGTAAAAGCTATGGCCACTAGAAAAGTCTCATGCCCGTTTAACAGGAAACACTATCCATCTATGGTATCGAATGTGACATCGAAGTTCGTACTAAACAGGTCATCATCCTCGCGTGGCGCCCTATGCGACATCAATTCGCACCCTGATGGAACTTTATTTTTCAACTCTTGTATACAGATTGCAATTTTATATAAATTTACTATTGAAATCACATGCGATAATGGACAGGAAGATGTTCATAAAATAGGCGGATCAGTGTGTGGACTACGATTACCGTCCAGATTCTCTGGTTTAATTGGATGAACTTGTTTGTGCGAACCACTGGGGCCTCTTGTATCCCAGATTCGTTGACGGCGTCCACGTTATTTGTTGCCTACAAGTCATAAGATTACGAGATACATAATTTTTTATTTTGACTGAAGAAATGAAAAAATTGGGTAATAAAGGTACATACAGACAGTATATTCCTTTCCCTCTCCTTCGTGGATAACAACTTTCCCTTTGAAAATCAAATATCTCAATGCAACCATGTTCTCAACTGTTTGATTGAGGGATAGATGGTCCAGGACCAAGCTCTCATAAGTTGTTGATCCCTCCTCTGCTAAGATGTCTAACATTGTTTTGATGTTCGCACTGGCTGCGTCCTCCATATGAACAGTAAAAAAAGAGTCGGAGGAGTACTATTGTCATCAACGGTGTATTGGTGGTGCAGCCGGTAGTATAATAGGGGACCTATACTGCCTTAATCTATGTAGAAGCATTTTAAGTCTATGATGAACAACACCCAACACCATGGTAAATCAAATGGTAGATTAAGGCAGATAACAATTTTTAAATGTACAATGTGATCACCTTGTAAGCAGGTAATAGTTTTCAAATCTCCCTCTTCTGTACAGGCTTCTCAAAATGATGCCCCGTAGAGTCCTTGCCCAATATCTGATTATTGGGTCGGGTTTGGGCACAATATAATATCAAACTAATGCTCCTAAGAGAGCCTCTCTCACTCACTCTCTCTCCTCTTTGTATCAGTATATGCCTGATTTTTTATTGCACCTAAAATACTAAGGAGACTATTTAAAATGATGACCTAGTCTTCGAATTGAACTACACCCTCTTGTCTAATCATATTAAAGCAATTGACAAGTAGAGAGTACTTAACATGTGACTCTTTTGTCTCATCATTAAGAGACAAGGGATAACCTAGCTCACCTTATAAACCGGCCAAGAATTGGACCATATAAGCTGGATTGTACCCCATTAATTACAAAGGGATTGACATGTCACTGTAGTTGAGATAGTAGAAACCGAAAGTTTGGCGTCGTCCATCTTTTTTGGGTCCAATTGGCAAACCGCCCCCTTTTTCTGTCAACCACCAAAAACCTTAGCCGGTTTGGTTCGATGTTAAACCTATTTGTTCTATTTTTTTGGTTCCAATTAGGGAGCTGCCCTTTTCCTGTGAAGGGGTCGATTTGCCCGATTCACAAAAAACAGATCTGATATATTAAATTTGAATCTTTGTTATTTCTAATTTGAAAACATATTTCTTTTCTTATTTACAAAACAACTTTAAAATGCTCTTACTTATAACCAACACTTTACATATATAGCTTAGAAAATAAGCTCCTTATTTAATTAGAAGCCGCTTAAAGGATATATTTAAAATATGTTGAATTATATAATAGCCTTTAAGCGGCTATTTAATCAAATGATGTAAATATATTTTGTTCTAATCTTTTGCAATTGATATCTTTAAATCATGGCCTTCATAACAAACGACTTAGATGGTGTTTTCACGTAGTAAATGTCGCCAAACTTATAAGTTTTTCTTTTAAAATCGGTGCAATCCGGTGCAATCACTAGAAAAGTGTGTGCACGTAATGGCTCCCATTTCAAAAATGTCAATAATTACAAATATATAGCGTGTTGTTGTTCTTGATTTTTATGTTGTTCTAATTAAGTCTTAACCTATTGCAAGCGTACAATGGAAATTATAATGCTAGTATAGGATCGTTCCCATGAGGAAGTGTTTTATCTCAGTATTTTGCTTTTCTAAAAACTTATATTTATCTTTAAGATCCTAAAATACTTGAGAAATATGAATAAAAGAATGTTTTTAAACAATAGTGCAGAAAATAAATCCTAATTTCTAAACTTCGGGATTCTGGTCGTCAATCAGTTTCCTTCTTTTCTCAGATATTTACGAAATTAAAATACCATTACACTATATATCAAGTCTCCTAGTTTTGGTTGTCAATCAAAACTAGAATCCTATCAATACAGATTTAATCTAATAAGGAATCTCCTAAAACTTGGGCGTCAATCAAATTCAAAAAAATTGAAGATGGAAAAATAAAATCGTTACACGAATTTACAAATCTCAACTTGAGCCGTCAATTCAAATAAAAACTTGGAGATGTTTACAAAGCAGGAAATATGCAATAAAATAAATCTAAACTAGAAAGCAAAGTAGAATCATCCAATGGGTTGATCTTTTAGCTTCCTCAGCTTTGGTTGTCAGGAAAGACCTTAGAGAACTATGGACAATTTTACTTGATAAATCTAATGTACAATGGTGATCGAAAGAAAACCTAGACCTCAGTCATCAATTGATGCTGAGAAATTCATCGATAAAATCATTCCTATGCCGAGCTCTCTTATTTATAGATCATAGGAGTCGGTTTATAGTGATCTAATCCTAATAAAAGAAAATACTAGAAACAAAAGTTCCCTAGTACAACTATACTTCTAATCCTATCTTTCCTTGCTTTGAATAGATGATGCGTTCAGGACTTTCTCCTTAATTTCAGCAATCGAGTTCTTTTAGGAGTCTTTCTTCATCAATCTTCCCAATTTCGTGATTCGCCAAACTTCAAATTTAAGAGTTTTTCTATTTTGATGCATGGCGGTGTGAATCTTCACTTGATCAGTAGTGTTGAGAAGTTTCAATCTATACAATCGTAAATTACGATTTCTTTTTCTTACATAGCTTTCACTCTGGATGATTCTAAATCATGAACGATCATTTTCTTCTTTGTATCACCTTCCGCTGGAACGTCTTCCGAATAATCATAAATTATGATTTTGTATTTTTTTTTGTATAACGCTCTATCGTCTTTTACGGTTTCTTATTCTTTTAGTAGCGTCTGTAACGTCCCAAAAATTTTGATTTTCAAACCGATCTGACTCGGTATGCATGCCCGATAGGTCACGTAGTTCAAGAGGATAAAGTGAATTTGTTAGGTGAGAAAGGATGAAAACTAAAGAAAAGATAACCGTTAGATGAGATGACGTACACTTATGTGTGGTATAACGACTTAATACCCAAACTAAGACTTTGAATATGAAAGCCTAACGTGGATAGGAAATTTGTTTCCTTGCTTTATTGTTTGACACCTAGTTGTAAATAAGAGGAGAGAAAGAGAGCTCTTACTTCCTTCCAACATCTTAAAGGAGGAATTAATTTCATGTGTGTTTCATCTGATCGTGAGAAGATGGGTTATCAAACCCTTTGATGTGTAGGAAAAGAGGAGCCAAAGATTTAAAGACTTAGATCGTTGGTGTGCAAAGATTCTTATTTTTAAGGTAAGAGTTTATGTTCGAAAGCATGTGTGATTATGATTAGTAGTTGGGAAATCAATGCCCTAAAAGACTAAAATTAAATGGGTGTTTATGTTGAGTAATCAATGCCCAAAAAGATTAGAATTTATTGTGCAACCATGATATATGGTTGGGCAATAAATGTCCTAAAAATATTATAATAAATGTGTTAAGAATTTGGGGAAAAACAAATTTAAGAGAAGAAAGCCCGTGTTGCTGAGAATCTGCCAAAACCGATCGATCGAAATGAGAATCGATCAATCAATTTGACAGAATGTGAAGAGAATTGACAAAACAGAAAAGGATTGGTTTCTAAAGGAAACCGATCGATCGAATGAAAATTCAATCGATTGATTAGTGTGTCGACAGGCTCCATTGAAGGGTCGACAGGTTCCCTTAGAAGTCGACAGGTTCCTATAAAAGTCGACAGGATGAGATGTGAAGTCGACAGGTTTGGTTTCTGAGTAAACCGATCGATCGAGTGTGGGCCTATTTATACAAACAAAAAAGTGTGTATTTTTCAGAGGAAAACGATCAATCGAAATGTGTTTTGATCGATCGATTTTGGGAACCGATGGATCGGATTGGGATTCGATCGATCGATTTAGTCAGATTCTGGCATTTGTCTATTTTGAGGAAAAAGGACTTTTGAGACCTCTTTTTCTTCGTCACTTCTGACTTATAAGGCATGAAATGATGTATTTTAGGTTAAGACTAAGAACGTGTGATGTGAAAGTGCTCTTGTGAAGAAAAGACCTTCGTGTGAATTTCGAGTTAAGGTAGGGAAAATCCTATAACATGTGTCTTTGTTACAATAAGCATGTAAATTTTGATATGATCAATACGTGTGTGTGAAAATCATGAAACTTTGCTATTTAACATGCATGAGCTTTGTACACGGATTCAAGTGTAAATATGTGTGTGTGTGGAGCATGTGTGTGAGTGAACTTCAATTTCCAAACTCTAAACCTATCTATAAGTTACCACAATTCACGATGATAAACTATAAGTTAAATTTCACACTTTGATTTAAGATTTATGAGCGAATACCCAACCGATGCGGCGATATAACTGTGTCGACACTACAGGATATCCGTGACCGGTACGGTGGGATATTTGTACAACTTGTATATCCGGTACGGTGAGATATCCTTGACCGGTATGGTGGGATATTCGTACAACTTGTGTATCTGTTACGGTGAGGTATCTGTGACCAGTATGATGGGATATTTATACAACTTGTGTATCCGGTACGGCGAGATATCCGTGATTGGTACGACGGGATTTCCGTACAACTTGTGTATCCGGTACGACAGGATATCCGTACATTGTAGACTACATATGGTCAATGTGATGTACAAGTGACCCTGTTAACGTAGCTCAGGGGCTTGACATCAATTGTGAAATAGTTCATTGAATGACAATGGTGGGTATTTCCATCGGTATATTGTGGCTCATGATACTATATATGCTCGGGAGTGTAGTTAAGTGATCAATTTAAGTTTCTTGTGTTATGTGGAAAGCTTTGGAAATCTTTTGATTAACTTAAAATGTGCGTCCAATTCAATTTGTTTTGATTCAAATGCCTTTGAAAATATGTCCTTCAATTATTTCGATATATGTCATGAGATTATGTGTGATGCGATAAAAAGCATGCTATAGATGTTTTTGCTATTGAGCTTAGACTGTTAGGTCACCCTTCGACTATACGTCACCCTTAAAATGTAGGTGTAGATATTGATACTAAGGATCGTGAGCTTGAGAATCCTGAGTTCATGCCGGAGGAAGAGTTAGAACCTTCCCCTAAGGATTATTTCCCTTAGGGGGAATTGCAGTCTTATATCTTTTAAGATTTTAGTGGGTAGTTCAAGCTTGGTACATCCAGCCTTGTGTTGTTTAGAATTCAGATATATGTAAATATTATAACTATTATTTTGTGAGCCATGTTTCGGTGATGAATGGCCATCACCGGTGGTTCTTATTGGTTCTTTTGTCCATGTGTCTCTACATGGGATTCAAATCGTTATTTTGAACGCACTTTGATAGTAGAATTGGAGATTTCCTTTAATAGGTAGAAATATGTGCTTTGCATTCCTCTTTGTGTCTGGATGTGCCAAGTGTTTGTGAGATTTATCCCGGGATCGTCATTATTGGCGGTTCGATGGAACGGGTTTTTGGGGTCGAAAATTTAGGCTGTTACAGTTGATATCAAAGCATAGCTTTAGAAATTTCTAATTTATCTCAAACACGTAGCCTAGCTTTGAGATGTTTGTCAGAATATAGGGACCATCTGCTAATGAAACTTTGGTTTCATGTTTGCAGAACATATGTCTAATAGAGGTAGAGGACGACCTAGGGGTGGTCGTAGATGGGACTTGAAAAGTGGAGATGATATCCCCACTAGTTCAAATAGAGTTTCGGTCAGAAATAGAGAAATTTCGGAAGAAAGTATTCCAGAAGAGAGAAGTCAAGAAAGGGGTGAAGAAAGAAATGAAGAGAGAGACAAGATAGGCAGAGAATGACACAAGACATGGAAGCCAAGGCTATTGCTATGGCTCAGCAAACGACATTGATGGCTACTAACAATGCCAACAATCATCAGTTTCAGACACCGCAACCACCAATGCACTCAGCATTTATAGAATTTCGGAGGATGCGTCCTCCAAATTTTTCAGGACAAGCTGAACCAATGGAAGCTAAAAACTGGCTTAGTGAGATGGAGAAGATATTCAGTGTGCTTCCATGCACTGAAGATGAGAGAGTCAGATGGGTAGCATTATTGTTTAATGGAGAAGCAAGCCCATGGTGGAAGTCGGTATCAAAGACAAGGGAACAAGATACTCCAGGGATGCTGTGGACATGGGAAGAGTTTGTTGAGGAGTTCAACAAACAGTATTTTCCTTCAGTTAGAGCAAGGAAAGATGTCTGTGAGAGAGTATGGAGTGGAATTTATGAGGCTTGTAAGATTTGCTCCAGAATATGTGGCCTCAGATCTGATGCAGGCCAAGAAATTACAACACGGCTTCAGGCCGAATATACGTGATAGGATTTCAGCATTTGAATTGGAAACCTATGCTAAAGTAATGAACAAAGCCTTAGTGGTGGAAGAGGACATCGATGAGATGTGCAAGAGGAGAGATAAACAAACTAAAGGAAGGACGAACCAAAGGAGAATGGGAAATTATGAATTGGTGAATAAAAACTGAGGTTTACAGCACCACTTCCGAGACCACCTACCCAAGTAAAATATACAAGGCCACCTATGCCTATTCAAGCGAGACCTTTTTGTCATGAAGGCCTTGTTTCTTCTACTGGAGTATCTGTGACACAGGGGTTTTCAAAGGTTGCATTATCTATTCCTTCTGAGACCTGTGCCCTTTGTGGCAAGGCACATAAGATGAATGAGTGCAGACAGGGTACAGGGGGATGTTTTAAATGTGGAAAGATGGGACTGCCCAGTATTGAGAAAGGCAAAGACGGCTACAACTGCTACACCACGATCGATAGGGACCACGAGACCTATGATTCAGGGTCGTGTATATGCAGTCACTGCTCAGGACGCTCAACATAAAAATGATGTGATCCAAGGTATGACTTTAAATATGTTATCAAACTATTTTAATAGATTTTAGATGAAGAAGGTGCATGATAGAGTAGTATAAGGTGATTTACTATTCTTTGTCATTGCTAATAGGAAATGCTTGATATTATGAATTCATCTAAGTAGATTTTGCATATGAAACTTAGGTACCTTACAGATGTACAAGGAGGGTGACTATTATTGTTATGAGGCTTGAGTGTTGATAGACCCGGGTCTACCTAGTCATTTGGAACACCTCAATTTGCACGAAAGATGAAAGTCATTCCCGAGCCATTAGAGTTTATCTTGGTGGTATCCTTTTTGATGGGAAACTCCGTGAGTACCGATATGGTGTGTAAGTTGATAGTTGTCGCAATTAGGAATTTCACAATTCATGAGGTAGCAATGAATCTGATTCTATTTGATATGTAAGGATTCGATGTGATCCTTTGCATGGATTGGTTATCCGCTTATAATGCGAGTGTTGATTGCTAAAGAAACATAGTCATGTTTTGTCCCACAGGAGATAGATCATTCAGATTCTTTGGTATACGATCGACCATCATACCGTTTATATCTGTGATTTGAGCAGAGCACTTGATAAAGAAAGAATGTAGTGGATATCTTGCTTTTCTAGAAGAGCAAAAGGAAGAGAAGCATGTCATAATCGATATTCTGATTGCTAGCGAGTTTGAGGATGTAATCCCAGATGAGTTACCAGGAATGCCACCAGATAGAGAAGTGGAGTTCGCAATTGAATTAGCATCAGGCATGAAGCAAGTTTCTAAGGGACCCTATCGGATGGCTCCTGCTGAGTTGAAAGAAGTAAAGAAACAACTGCAAGAACTCCTAGATAAAGGATTCATAAGACCTAGTGTGTCTCCTTGGGAGCACCGATCTTGTTTATGAAGAAGAAAGATGGGTCAATGAGGTTGGGCATCGACTATTGTTAGTTGAATAAGTTGACCATTTCCAAGAATGGATGACCTCTTCGATCAGTTGCAAGGTTTAAGATTCTTTACTAAAATTGATTTGAGATCGGGGTATCACTAGCTAAATGTCAAAATGGAGGATATTCAGAAGACAATGTTTAGAACCAGATATGGGCACTACGAGTTCTTAGTAATGCCATTCAGATTGACTAACATGCCAACTTCATTTATGGACCTCATGAATAGGGTATTTAAACCACATCTTGATACATGTGTGGTTATGTTCGTGGACGATATTCTAGTCTACTGAATGTCCAAGGAAGAACACGAATAACATTTAAGAATAACTCTACAAATGCTATGTGAACACCAACTTTATGCGAAGCTCAACAAGTGTGAATTTTTGCTAGAGCAAGTGATTTTCTTAGAACACGTTGTGTTTGAGGTAGTGTCATAGTAGATCCAGCTAAGATTGAGGTAATAGTAGATTGGAAGCAACCAACGACAATAATAGAAATACACAGTTTCCTCGATTTAGCTGGATATTACAGAACGTTTGTAGAGGGATTCTCCAAGATCTTAGGGCCACTCACCAAACTCACAAGGAAAGATGTTAAGTTTGAGTGGACTAAAGAACGTGAGAAGAGTTTCCAAGAGCTTAAAGAGAGACTTACCTCCGCACCAGTTTTAGCTAATCCATCAGGCAGTGGAGGATTTGTTGTTATGGTGATGCTTCTTACAGTGGGTTAGGCTATGTGTTGAACCAGCATCGGAAGGCCATTGTATATGGGTCTAGACAATTGAAGGACCATGAGAAGAATTACCAAACGTTCGATTTAGAATTAGCAGTAGTGATCTTTGCATTGAAGATATGGAGACACTATTTGTATGGAGAAATATTTGAAATCTTCACAGATCATAAGAGCCTCAAGTATCCATTTACACAGAAGGAATTGAATATGAGGCAACAGAGATGATTTGAGTTTCTAAAAGATTACAATTGCTTCATTCAGTATCACCTAGGCAAGGCTAACATTGTGGCAGATGCCTTGAGTCAGAAAAATTTGGCTCAATTATCTAGTCTGATTTTTGGGATTCGTAGATGGAAACTACTAGAGGATCTTTCTCTGTATGATACAAAGATCGAGGTGTAAGATTTAGGCACTTTTTTGGTAAACATCATGATTCAACTTATGATCTTTGATCAAGTATATGAACTTCATATGAAAGATTCAGAGTTAGTGAAGATCAGACAAGGGGTAACAGAGGGCACAAATTCAGATTCTCCATAAGAGGGGATGGATCGCTAGTGTTTAGAGGACGTCTATGCATACCAATGAATGCCTATCTTTGGTAGACTATTTTAGATGAAGCACATAAATCAAGATATGCTATTCATCCTGGTGGTACGAAGATGTACCAATACTTGAAGAAGAATTTATGGTGGTGAGGTTTGAAGAAAGATGTAGCTGAGTAAGTTTCAAGATGTTTGGTATGTCAGCAAGTGAAAGTGGATCATAGAAATCCATCCGATTTGCTACAAACTTTGTCGATACCAGAGTGGAAATGAGAGTCAATCTCCATGGACTTCATTTTGGGATTACCGCAAACAACAAGGCGACATAATGCTATTTGGGTTGTCGTTGATAGACTAACCAAATCAGTGCATTTCTTACCCTATAGCACTATGTATACAACGAGTAAATTGGCAGATCTGTATATGAGAGAAATCATCTGGTTACATGGTATTTCGATGAGCATAGCTTCCGATCGTTACCTATTATATACCTCTCACTTTTGGCAAAAGTTCAAAGAAGGAATGGGTTCGAGGTTAGATTTCAGTTCAGCATTCCACCCTCAGACGGATGGACAGACTAAAAGGGTAAATCAGGTAATTGAGGATATGCTTAGAGCATGCATGCTTGATTTTAGAGGATCATGGGATCAGCATTTATAATAGATCAAGTTTGCATATAATAATAGTTACCAAGCGAGCCTTGACATGGATCCTTACGAAGCTTTATATAGGCGTCAATATAGATCTCCTCTCAATTGGGAAGAAACGGGAGAGAAGTTTGTTTTAGGATAAAAAATGCTTGAAAAGGCTAGTGAAGCAGTACGCTGAATTCAAGAGAGACTAAAGACTGCTCAGAGCCGACAGAAGAGTTACACAATTTGAAATGGACGAGTGTGAACTTCCAAGTTGGGGACCATGCATTCCTAAAGATTTAACCTTTAAAAGGCGTAATGCATTGAAGGAAGCGTGGGAAGCCAAGTCCACGCTATAGTGGACCTTATGACATTTTGGGAAGAGTTGGAGAAGCATATAGGGTTGCATTACCCCCACAACTTGATAGGCTACACAATGTGTTTCACATGTTGATATTGTGCGATTGTGGGCTCTCGTGGGTCCATCGCGATGATGCGCTCTTTACTACAAATTTAGAGTCACCACCTGGAGCTTTTGGTGTTCCGGGATACCCAAATCAATATGATGGGCATTGAAGTGCTAAAAATATGACTCTGACCTGATCTACGCCAAAGGCTCTTGGGTAGGGGTTTTGATTATCGATCGGGAAGGTATTACGCACCCAATCAACCCGCTCGTGAGCTGTCTCTACTTATGACCAAAAGAAAAAATAAAAATAAGAATAAAATAGCACTTCCTCTTGCCCGAAGGCATTTCGATCCTATTTACACCCCCCGCAATCACCAAAATTTAGGCTACATAACGACGCAAATTCAAGGATAGAGGAAAAGAAAAGAAGGTAGAGGAAAAGAGGGGAGAGCCAGAGCTCTCGGGCCCTTGTAGCACCATTGTGGTCCTTCATGCAAGAGTGACGCCGGTGAGCTTTCGATAGCAAACGGGTGGTTGGATGGATTCTAAACTTCAAGGCTAGGAAGCTAGAGGTAGGAGTAGAGGACTAAGGCCTAGTTCCTACCAAAATCGAGAGATTGATGATGGGAAATGGGATTGAAAGAGATGAACTCTGTTATGGAATTTTATGGGTTTAGTGCTAAAATGGGAAATGGGGGATCACTTGCTCTTTTCTCTCTTTAGGAAATTTTTTCAAGCCTTTGTAAAGGGAGGGGCGCGTCTCTATTTATAGAAAAAAGGGAGGTTTAAGGATGGATTAAAGGTTTAATTGGGTTAGCAATTAGGTAATACGAATCTAAGGTTTTCTAGGGTTTTCGAAACTTAGATAGGTATGAAATGGGTTTCAATGTAGATGATAGGGGGGACTTTAAAGGGCTAAAGGGTTGCAAATAGGGCAAATGGGGGTGTAACAATCCTATCAAAACCAACCTCAATGGATGGGATGGTCAACAACTCAACCCCAATTTCAAAATCTAGCTAAAATCTCAAAAAACATTGTTCCCAAGCCTAGCGTATGTATTACATACGCTAGTTATAGGAACAGTACTCCTGAGAAACCTAGAGGTTCAGTTCCCGCCTTAGGGTCCATAGAAATGTCAAATTTTTGACTAGCATATGTAATACATATGCTAGGAAAAAATCTACAAAAATTGGCCTAGCGTATGTAATACATACTCTAGGCCAAAAATAGCCTAGCGTATGTATTATATAGGCTAGGCAAAAATCCTACATTTATGCCCGATACGCAAATCGCCTTATCTTTTGATCTATTGCTCGGATATAGGCGATTCTTGGCTCGTTGGGAAGCTGGGAACATCCTCTTTCCAATGGTACTCGTTTTAGTTCTAATAGAGGTTCTAGCCAGTCCTGGTACACCTCTCTTAACCATTTCCCTAGATGGTTCAAACAGGTCTGGGGAGGGGGTCTATAGGTTAGGGTTGATTCTTAAGGGTTAGGGATAGATTTCTAAGGGTTTGGGTTGACTTATAAGGGTTCAAAAAGTGCTTTCAGAAGCACGAGGGGTGTACCTTTCTCAAAGTGTAAGTTGATCGGGCCTTGGGCCAAATTTGGGTGTCTACAGATGCCCCTATTTGGTATCCAATCACTAATGATCGTATGTCAAAGAAAAAGACATCCGAAGAGGGCCAAGGCATGTTAACGGGTCCATCATATTTAAAGTGAACCTCAAACCTTAAATGGTAAAAATGGTGAGTATACGGAAGCCCTGTATGTTGGGAAAAATGTCCGTTCCTCAAGGCTATTGGTCCCCAAGCACTTAGCGACATTACTGGGCATGACCGAGATGGTGCGAGTCGCAGAAGCCCAATGTGTTGGGAAAAATGTCCGCTCCTTGATATGATTGATGAGGTGTGATGTTTGATTTTCATTCTGAATTAAAACAACCCCGTGAGCGAGGGGGATCGACCTATACTTCCAGGTGGGCATGAAGAAAAGGCATGAAGATCCACGGCTGGTGTTCAATCCTATGAGGCATTGATTGCCCCATTTTATCGATCATGAGTGCCTCTACGCGAGGTAAGATTCAAGATTTTTGGGTGAACCCATCGATCCCGAGGTTACTTTAGGACAAATATCCGAGCGGAGTGAATATTTATGTCACAACGCTTTTTGGGAGTGTGTGCCCTTTTTCATACTGATCCTACCGACACCGATTTTACAAAAAGGATCAACCATGCCTAAACATGCATTCATCAGGGGGTGATAAAAACAAAGGTGATGGAAGTCCCGACCCAGACCAACTAGGTACCATTTACAGGAACAACGACCATCTCGAAGGATACCCAAACGCATCAGTGTACACTTTATAGGGATACCGCAAAATTGCAAGCTTCAAAGCCTATAGATGAAAAAGAGCCCTTTTGTATGCATGCCTGAGCATGGTTGTTCGTTACGTAATTTCAATCTTGATAAATTGGTTTTAACCAATGACCAGAGTGTCCCTTCATGAGATAGGGCTTGTGGTTATTGAGCATACTCAACAACCCTGATTATTTATTTAGCACAGTTGCCCAGGCGGAGAGAATATTGATGTCAAACTACCCCTTGGGATGTGTGCCACTTAACAAACCACACTTTTGTTTTTATTATTATATTTTTCTCATATAATTTTATTCAGAGATTTTGAGTGCACTCATCGACCCCAAAATTTTTTATTTTAGCACAATGGCCCGAGCAGATCGAATGGAGGTCGAAGCACTTTTTATGAGTGTGTGCCACTTAGCAAGCCACAATTTTTTTATTATTTTCTTTTTATTAGTTTTTCTTATATATATATATTTATTATTTTATTATTATTACTTTTTACTGTGCATGCAATCTATGCACATATGTCATAAAGGCACCCATGGGTCTATATATGTCTGGGAATGGCCTCTTTTCTCTTCTTCTTTTCTTGTCTTTTCTTCCCAAGGGTGGGTCCATCGTTCTACATTGAATTTTGATCCATTTGGAAGGCGTTGTATAACTATGGACCCACCTCACGACCCCACCATTTTGGGGGGCCTAGGACCTTTACAGTTCCCTCTTTAGGTGAACTTGGGCTTGCCTATCTCTCATGTTTCCTTGAAGTTCCTCTATTTTGGGACCTCATTCATGCGATGGTTTCACATTGGGAAGTGGAAACCCAATTACGAGAAAAGCCTTGTCAGTGGGCCCACCAGGTGTTCGATAAAATTCCTGGGAGAACTTTTTGGTAACGAAAGCTTGCGAAAATTGCTGAAAAAGAATATCCATAATGTGAAAGCTTTCACCCTTTGCCTTCTCTTAGAGGTCCTTTTTTCACTGGGAGGAGAGCTTCTCTCTTGCATTCTATGACATATTGGCAGAGCTTGAAGGGGGCCGTTCTATGATGCATCTGGTACTCACGGAGTTGTACCATTGTCTTGATTCCCTTGCTTTGGGCAAGGTCAAGTGCCTCCGGGGATGCCCTACTCTGCTCCAGGTTTGGTTTGGGGAGCATCTTACCATTTTGGGGCCCGTGCCCTGATTTTATGTGGTTCATGGGGAAGCGGCCCACTGATTTTTGGGTCGATGCGGTAAGTTGCCATAGGGGAATATATGCGAGCTGAAACTTTGGTTGTCTGAGGCTGAGCTAGTGTGGAGGCTTCCATGGCTTGATACGACTTTTCTGGTAATTTGATCCAGAGATCACGAGGATATCACCCTTCTTGTCTTGACTGGCAGTACCTATTATTTCCCATCCCGAGTGTTGCGCTAGTTTGGTCATATCCAGCAGGTGCCTTGCTCGGAGAGACCTCCCTTGTGCGGACTGATTTTTTCTAGGGGACTCTCTGGGGACTTGGATAGGATAGCCACTCTTTGGGTGATGCATCAGTCAACGCACATGTGCGGCTTGGAGCCAGGGTTCTCTTTTCACTTCTCCTTAATATGAGGCTTGGTTGCTATCTGAGAAGCCTTCTATCTGCTGCTTAGATTAGGGGAGAGCAGTGGCATGGAAGGTTCTTGGCCGAGGAAGGAGTCGACACTTTTGGCTTGGATTGAGTTGTTGCTAGACGAGAAACGGTTCCTGCATGAGTGTTTAGAGAAACAACAAGTTAGAGCATATGCTGCAAAAGCAAGAGCTGGTGTTGCAGAGTGTGAGGTTCTTTGTCTGGAAGGAGCCTTAAATGTTGCTCTAGGTCCTATTGATGCCTCCCAGAAGCAATACAAAAGCCTTCATGGTTGCTGGATGGCAGATCGGAATGTTCAGGAGGACGCTTTACATGCAGAGATTCATGCTTTGAAGCGCAAGTTGCGTCGTTGACCAAGACCTACACATACCTTTTTGCATAGATCAAAACACCACAGGGAGGGGCATAAGAACCCCTTTAGATATTTTTTGGTATATATATTTTCTTAATATTTTTATTGCTTTTTGATTTTGTAAAGGGTAAGCAAGGCATCACTCCGATTATTTTTTGAGATGTGGTGTAAGTCTCGTAGAGACATGTAAATGAAAAAGGGAAATCTATTATCTTACGCAAGTTTTATCTTTCTTTGCTATTGCAAAGGGGAGAAATCGGGTATTACGCCCATCATCCTTTTGAGATGTGGTATACACAGTATGGGGATGAAAATGGGAAAGGTAAATTTATTATCTTTTATAAGTGTGGTCTTCTCCTTTCCCTTTTTGTTTGATGCCTCAACCTTCGGATGAGGTGACGCGTCCCATTCTGAGCGTAGCCGAACCCATTCGTGCAGTCGGACCTAAGTGAGGTTCAACATTTTTTCACCAAGGTTGGAATATCCATCCCTTTGGATTTAATCGACCCTTTCTCTTTACCTCGGGTCATGCGTTTGACGGT
Organism: Chloranthus sessilifolius; assembly: GCA_021018995.1. Classification (NCBI taxonomy): domain Eukaryota; kingdom Viridiplantae; phylum Streptophyta; class Magnoliopsida; order Chloranthales; family Chloranthaceae; genus Chloranthus; species Chloranthus sessilifolius. The sequence continues at coordinate 52,469,120 of CM037598.1, forward strand.
GCGGTCCAAAGGTATACCTGATCAGGTCCCGACTTGAGTGAACACGTGCGGCCTTGTTTGGAGACCAGATGGATCGGGAATACAATCAAGGGAGTAACCAAAGATTTTCTCCTTCTCCTTTTCCCTCTTTTTTTCTTACTCACAGTGCCCAAGATGGGTTCTCACTGTGCCCGTTGTTTCCCTCTTTTTTACCCATACCGCCCTTTCGGGTTTTTACTACACCTGTGGGTATACATTTTTACCCCAGGTGTCTTTTCAGGTTTTCACCTGGTCTGCACAAGCTTGTTATTTTTACTCATGGAGCCCTTACGAGTTTTCACCATATCCATTTTACTATGAGCTTGTATATTTTCATTTCTTTTCTTTTGTTTCCTTCAAAGGCCATGACATGGATGTCGACTCTGTCATAGCCGGTTAGATGGAATTCTCTTGTTGTTTCTCAGGTTGGCTCGTGCTGACTTACAAGATACTGTGACTTCTCGTAGGCCTTAAGGAGGGCTTTTTCTAGGGATGTATCTTGGCTACGGGTTTGAAAGGGATAGGTTAGGAATTTTGAAGCTATTATCGGTTTAAAAGGTTCCTTTGATTGGGTTTCAGTTGTCGTAATACACTTCTTCCTTGGGGATTTTGACTGTACATGCCCCATATTTTCTTTTCTATATTTTTGGGTCTTTCTGCTTCTCTCTTTTTTTTTAGGCATCCTCATTTTGGGATTTCACTTTTCTAATTTTTTTTGAATTTTGATAATAACTCTTTTTTTTGAATTTTGATGATAACTCTTTTTTTTTGAATTTTGATGATAACTATTTTTTTTTGTTTGGTATACACTTTTTCTGCCCCAATTTCTTTTTTTTAGGGGAGGGGGTGGGGTTTATGAAAGAAAGGCCAATGGCTCAAAGGGTGTAGCAAAGGGTATGAATGTTCAGGGACGCTTCTTTGGCTATTTGGCTTTGGAATAATGGCCTCTTTTATGGCGCCCTTGAGCAGTCACGTATCTATCTTATCAATACTTACCTTGCCACAGGGAGTAGGAGTAGAATCGATGCCTTTTCCAGCGTTGATGGGCTCAGGAAAGTGATCTCCGTCCATAGAGGCAAGGCAAATCGCATATCCCGAAAGTATCTCTCGATGATGTAAGGTCCTTCCCAGTTAGGCTTGAAGTTCTCTCTTTGATTGATGAGGAGAGAAGGGAAGATTTTCTTGAGTACTGTGTCACCCACGTTTAAATCTCGGATGTAAACACACTTGTTGTAAGCATGTGCGATCCTTCTCCGATAGGCCTGGGTGTAACACAAGGCTAGGAGCCTTTTCTCATCTAGCAGGTTTAGCTGCTCAAAGCGGGACTTTTCTCTTTCAATTTTTAGTAGATTGGATTCGATGAGGATGCAAAGTGAAGGTACTTCGACCTCGACTGCCAACACTACCTCGGTTCCATACACAACTGTGTTGCCCCTATAGCGGTACAGATCGATGTTCGATAGGCCAATAGTGCGAATGATAACATTTCACTCCAATCTCGGTAGGTGATGACCATCTTCTCAAGGATTCAGACGACTGACTTGTTAGCAGCTTCTACGGTTCTGTTGGTTTGTGTTCGATATAGTGATGAGCAATGATGCTTTATTTTGTACCGCTGATAGAAGGCTCTGATGCGCTTGTTCGTAAAGTTGGTACTGTTGTCTGCGACAATGTCCTTGGTGTTGGTACGCACTTTTTATGGGTTCCTTTCGGTCCCTGAAAAGAGTGACCCAATTCAGTCCAAGTGGACTCTGGTAAAGGCGATGATGGAGTAATAAATTAGGAAATATTAAATTATTGAAATTAAAGAGGCGAATATTAAATGGAAAGTACCTAGGTGATGCGATCGCCAGCTGCAAATGTTTATCGATACTGCAACACGTCACTGGTCACGCTTGAAGGGGAGCGGGGGCTTGCAGGTTGAACTCCTTTACTGAATCGTTGTCCAGCCGACATCAGTAGCTGGGTTGCCTTTCGTGTAACTGGTTTGGTTTTCCTATTCCTGCTGGGATTCTAATTAACTTGGTCTCCTAATTCTATTAGGAGTCTGATTAAAAAAAAAGGTCTCCTACTTCTACTAGAAGTCTAATTTAAAGAGAGTCTCATGATTCTACTAGGAGTCTAATTAATTTAAATATCTTAATCCTATTAGAAATTTACTTAATTAAGCCACCTAATCCTACTAGTAATGCAAATATGTTAATTCTACGGAAACTAATTAGGAATATACTAATTCTATTGAAACTCTAATTAATTAAAAATATATTAATTCTATTAAAAATCTAATTAAAGTAAATATACTAATTTTACTAAAAATCTAAAAAAAAGGGTTTTTGGCCCGCTATGCTAAGGAGGAATGGCCTTGTTCCCGGGTATTGTCCGTAAGCTCCTTTGGGCAAATCGGATAGTTATGGTTTACTTTAAAAATAATATAGATTAAAAAATGAATTTTGAATTTATAAATTAGGGATTTACGGATCGAAAATCGAGGATTTTGAGAATCATGTTAAATATTAGAACTAAAATTTAGGGACTAGAAGGTCAAAATTGATCTAAGAATAAGAACCTAAGATCTAAAACTAGAGATTTAGAACTAAAATGGAAATTCTAAGACTGAAATTAAGGACTGAAATTAAGGATTGGTTCTAGAAACTAAGAACTAGAAGCAGAAAGCTAAAAATTTAGATTAAAACCTAAGATCTAAGATCTAGAATTTGAGAACCAAAGGGCTAGAACTTAAATCTAAAACTAGAATTAAAAAAAAGAGGAACTGATTCTAGAACCTAAGATCTAGAACTAGAAAATTAAGAACTAAGGAATTACCTGAAGCCAAGCGCTGCAGAGGATGAACTCGAAAATTCGATTGTTAGATGCAAAAATTGTGTGTAAGGATCGTGTAAATTGTGTAGAAGAAACTTATATAGAGGAAAATTGTGTATTGAATGGCTAGAAGGTAAAGGTCTTATTTATATGCTTTTACTAGAAATCCTAGTGTAACTCTAATTCCTAATTCTTCTAAAGTAATAAATTAAAATCCTAGAACGATAAGGGAATTGATCATATTTCTAATAAAAGAAATGAATCCTATTTTCTAAAATAATATAATAAAGAGACTAATCCTAATTCAACTAGGTGTTTTGAAAAACGTCACTTTTTGTGCAGCTTCTGGAAACTGACCATAACTTCTTCGATACATGTCGAAATTGTACGTTTTTTAGTTCTTTGGAAAGCTACTTTGATAAGATTTCAAACATGACCACTTTTGCACTGATCCAACTTCGTTTGATGCTTTAAAATAGGTCAAACATAAAAGTGACGGGATTGACAATTGGGAAAGGTTGGGATCATAAACTAAGGATTGAAATCTAGAACTTAAGAATTAAAAACTAGAATAAAAATTAAGAACTGAGGCCAAAATTAAGAACTATAACTTAGAAGCTAAGAACTAGAACCTAAAAATTGAAAACTAGAAATTTAAGAATGACAAATTAGAGCTTAGAGGATTACCTGGAGTCGGGCGCTGAAGAGAGAATTTCAAAATCCCTAAGCTTGGAAGAGAGGAAAAAATTATGTGTTTTTTGGTCGTGGTAAGGAGGTTCTATTTATAGGTATTTGGTCAATTGCGCACCCTATTGGGTGCACTCAATTGGCCAATGAATTTTAATTATACGCCCAGTTTGGTGTACTTAATTGAATTATGTGCCATGTTTCAGGCACTCAATCACTTTGGGTCGGTTACTGACTCAGTGAGTGACCGGTTGACTGGCTTAGTCGGGTATCCCAATCCTAGTCTAATTAGACTAATTGCATGTGCTGATTAGTGCGCTCAATCAATTAAGTGCCTGAATTCTTGCGCTTAATAGGGAATTTTAGGTGGTCTAGGGAGTTAGAGACCGAGTTCACTTAGGAACCAATTATACGCTTGTGCTGAGGCGCATAATATGATTGCATGCTCTAGGTAGGGCGTACAATCACGTCTTAGGCGGTTTCTAGAAGGGTGCAAGACCAGTCCAAAATGGATTAATTACGCGCTGGTATTGAAACATGTAATATGATTATGTGCACCTGGTAGGGCGCATAATCAAGGCCTAAGGCGGTCCTCAGGAAGTACATGCCTGGTCCAAGAGGGACAAATTACACATTAGCCATGGGGTGTGCAATCGAGTTATGTGCACTATATAGGGCGCGTAATTCAGGATTTTCCTGGGTTTGAGCCGGGTCTGAGCCACTGAGCTATTGTTTCAGCCTGGGTTCCGACCGTGTACTATTGTTTTAGTGTATGGTCCCCGTATTAGGGTTTTAAAGTCTTCGGAGAAGGTTAGTACTTTTCTGAAGATCGTGGGCCAGGTCAAAGGTTGACCGAATAGGTTTGTATATTCTAAGAGGGTAAAATGGGGGTATCTATAGATGCCCCTCTTCGGCGTGTTCTTGTGGAATAAGAATGCGTCAAAGAAGTAGACACTCCTCATCCGAGGTGCCTTTCATTTTTCTTAAGAAATCATAAATGTGACCTGGGGATGCTAACATTAAATTCTTGGCTTTCTTATCTATCAGCACAAGCTAAAATGGAGCATTAGGGTCCCAGTGGTAGTTGTCGAAAGGCGTATTCTATGTCGTGGATGCAAGTGACATCCCGTCGCATATCACGACGTACTGCTAGTAGCTGTCAATGGGAGAAAAGAGGCATAACCTAATCTGTGGGTGCAAGGGGCATCCTGTCGCATATCGCGACTTGCTGTAAGGGCAGTCAAACGATAGGAGAGCCAATATCGTGATCTGTAGGTGCAAGGGGCAATCAAACAGAGGGATAAACAACACAATCAAGGTATCGGGGGGCATTATACGAATGTCCAGAGACCGATAATAATATGAAATATCATTAATGGCAAAGGCTTTCACAAGTCATGTCAGATCGAGCGGGTCATTGCTCACACAAATGGCGGGTCAGGCGTCCTTTTCTAGTGGACATTTATGATTTCTCATAGTCGAATATATTTAGTGTTCGGTTTCCTAGGGGAAAGAATAGATTGGGGTGGTGAGAAGTGAAAGTTGATAGGTAGGAGATTCATCTGCATATTATTTTTTTTGTTTTTTTTTCTAAAATGCGAGATTTTTTATTCTTTTTCTTTTTTGAAAATTTGGGATTTAACTTAAGATCAATTCGGTGGTAAAACTTCAAAAAATGTGGCGTTCGAGATATCGATGAGAAGATCCACCAGTACGATATTTGTGGACCCACCCATTTACATGGTTGTCAAGATGACACTTGGCATGCCAAATGCTCCATCTAACCTTCTCATGAATACTGATGATTGTCACTTATGCGAGGACTACAGTGATTTACGAATAGAGAGAGATATGTTTTGAAAACATTTAACTTAATATTATTTAACTATATATTAGAAGAAATATCGAGTATAAGGGGGGTGATTATACTTACCTGAATTGTTGCTTGTTGGGGCTTTTGTATGCGATGGGACTCACTAGTTGTCGTAGTGATGTCACGGTGGGATACAAGAGGATTTCCTCTCTTTACTTCTACTGCGGTGGGACTTGATGGTCACCAATTAGATGAAATGTCTTGGGGAGGTGAGGTTCGCGATGGGACATGGTGGTCCTCCCCTTATGGTTGTGTCCTATGGTGAGTCCCACTGGTTGTAGGCATGATGGGACTTGAGGGGGACTCTGATGAGACGTTCGTGCTGGAACATGGTACAGGTGCGATGGGATGTTGGAGAGCTTCCACTCTTCTTCTGATTTCTGTAATGGTAGGGGTTTGCTAGTTATCGCGCGATGGGATGGTGGAGGGTCTATCCTCCTCTACTGCCAGTGAGCTTGTGCTTCGGTTGCAGTGGAGCTTGATGATTGTTGCGTGATGAGGGATTTGGGACGTGGGTTCTCTGGTTTCGCGATGAGACATGATCAAACCTTTCCCTCTCTTGGTTATGCAAAGTTATGCGATGAGATTTTGGGGAGGCGTGATTTGCTATGGGGTTTGGAAGGTTCGACTCTCTGCGATAGGACATTGATTGAGCCTTCCCTTCTTGATTGTGCATCATGACGAGATGTGTCCGAGCGTCTTGGGTAGTAATGTCACGATGAGATAGGTTTGTGATGGGATCAAGTTGTAGTTGCATCGTGACGGGACATGTGCAAGGTTGATGATTCCTTAGTCACCTCAATGGCGAGATAGGGTAATGATGGTGTTTCTTTCTTTGGCAGATATTGGTTATGCAATGGATTTAAGTTAGTTTGAATGGTGTTTGGGATTGTGATGGGATTTGCCTATGGTATTGGTGGTACGAGAGGATTTTCGTGAGGCTCCTTCTTAACTCTTCATGATGGGACATTGGTCGAGCCTTCCTTTGGTCGCGTTGGCGTGTTAGGTCGCGTGGTGAAGTTTTTACATTGCTGTGGGACATAGCTAACTTATGCTGATGTGTTTGGATGTTGCAAGTCCTGTCGCGGTGGGATGTAGGTGTGGTCAACGGCTCCCTCTCTCTGTGAACGGCCTGTGAGGCTACGCGATGGGACAGAGGAGAAAGAGGGATTCTTATCGAGATGGGACAAAGGGGTGTGAGGATGTGTATCCTATTTAAAATATGTTCATAGCTGAGTATTGCACATAGGGTATCGAGCGTTTGATTAAATTGCGCAGGGGCCACGTGCGCGTGATTATGGGATTATAGAGGTGATTGTGTGTTAGTGTGTGTGCATGCAATATCATTATGCGCTCTGTGGATAGCGCGCAAACAAAGTGCCGCGGGGTTGGCAGAGCGGAGGTGTTCGAGTGTCGACTTGAATTCCATGCATGAGTACCAGCGTGTAATTCAGTTATGCGCTAGAGTCAGTGTGGGCAATCAAAGCATCGTCAGGTCATAATGCGTGTGTCCCTTCGAATTCCGTGTGGTAACATAGGTGTATAATTTCATTGTGAGTAGGATTAGCTGCATGCGATTATTTTGTTGGGATTGTGTACGGGTAGAAGTTCAATTGCGCGCCCCCTAGGGTGCGCGTGATTGTGGTTAAGCGCTTCTGTGTAAGCGCATAATTTCATTGCGCGTTTCATTTCGGACGTTTAATTAAGTGAGTCTCTATATACACCCGAGTTCCTTTCATTTTTCTTCATTCATTCGTATTTTTCTCTAACTCTCAAGTTTTAACGATAACTTGTAATTTACGCATCAGATTTTGATGTCGTTTCTTCCAAGGTTCATGGTTTCGCGTGATCTTCAGCCTGACAGGCTTTCGACGGTGGTGTGACTTTTAGAATGGGCGGTATTGGGAAGGGAGCATCCTATAGACCCTTCATTATTATTAGAACGTGAAGATGGCGGTGGGAAAGTCCTCCAAATGGATGGAAAGGGTGTTACCCATCCAATCCTCCATTTCGCCTTCTGTTGCTTCTGATTGGATGCTCCGTGCTCGAGCTTTGTTTCTGTTTTGGGATCGGTTTTCATTTTGGGTTGTAAGTTAGGTCCTAAGTTTTCATTTTGGGTTGTATGTTCAGGAGGTATGCCTTCGGTGATACCTGTAAAATTTTATTATATAAATAAAGAGGTGTTTTATTCATTGTGTTTGTTTCATTGATGTTTGATTGTGTTTATTATTATATGTTTCTTGGGTTACATTTGAGAGGGAATGGGTAATGGCAGAGTATGGTGTTTATTTTTTGGGTATATTCTATGTTGTTCTGTTTCATGTATTCATTTGGAGGTCCCATGACGGAAAAGTAAAAAAAAAAAAAAAAAAAAAAAAAAAAAAAAAAAAAAAGCCCCAGTTTGGGGTATTCGAGGTAGGGAAGCAAGAACTAAATTGAAAAAAGTAAAAAAAAAATGCCTCAATTTGGGTATCGATCTTGTTACCTGAGTATCGCTACTAAGGTGCTAGTGCTATTTAAAAATAAATGTCTCAATGTCAAGTGACAGTGGAACTTTTATCTGTCTCATAGATGTCCTGGAGTATATTTGTAATGATCCCATGTTGGGAGGTAGCTTGATTATTTCGGCCATATGCTGGGATCAATTTTGTAAGTGCTGAACGATCATTATGTATCGTAGCTTTTAACAAGATTGAGGTGAATGGTAGGTAATGGGTGATTGCATCACTTTTCATTCGAGGGTTTTCGATTTTATCCTGAAAGAGATTTTGAAAGTCATTTGACTCATTGTCCGAAAGGAAAATTAAGGGTGAAGAGGAGGTAAGGTTTATTGATCTGAGGGTAGCTTTTTATTCAACCAAAAATTGAAATATTAGTCAACTACTTTCTTCTCGAGTGGGTAGTGTGGTGCCATAATTGAGCTCTCCATCATAGTCCAGCAACATCAAATCATCAAATTCTATGGTTAGCAGGAGTTTTATCCTCCTCCCGCCACCATACGACGACATCTAGTAGTGTAAAGATATCAGGGATGCCCTCACGATTTTACTTATGCTTCCCTGGTGGGGAATACCTAGGGTGCCCTCACAATTTCGCTTATGCTTCCCTGAATTCATTGACTATTCATTCATCGTATTGCTCTCGCTCGATTGTATTTCTTTTCTGTATATATTTTTAAAACAACCTGCTAATGCAAGAATTATGAGGTTTGATGGAACCTTACATTTTCATTTTTTCTGCTCTAACACCGACTCCAATGGCTGAAGAGGTGTATGAGAATCTAGAATTTTCTATATTTTAAAAAAGAGTTTCATGATCCACTAGTCCTTTCGATCAACTTGCCCGAATAGGAGGGTGGTCAATGAGTCAGATGATATCTAAAATGGTTTTGAAAATAATGACCTACGACTGGCGAATGCCTTGTGATGACTGCGAGGATGATAAGTATATAAGCATGCCTGTTTAGGCTACGAGATATGATGATCATTGAGTCGAGATTCCAAGGGTTAGGAAGTCTTTCCCTTGTAGCTATTTTTGGGCATGTTGCCAAAATAGTGAAAGTACTTCCCATGTGGGGTTTTGATTTCCTACAGGCGAGGCAGTTGTGTAGGTGTGGTCTCCTTAGCACTAGTTTCTCGACTTCGAGTTCTCGGTTAGGTAAGAGTTATAAGTTAGAGATATTGCAGGACAGATGACATATGTATATATATATATTTTTGTTTTGTATATATTTTTTGATTTTTTTATATTTTTGTGTTATGGTATAGCATTAGTTTCTTAAGCAGAGTATGGCTCTGGAGGTCGGATGGGAAAACTGACAGTTGGATAGTTTGTTCCAGGGTCCTCGATCCCTCTCGATTTGGTTAATCTGGGATGAGAGAGAGGTCATATTTGCGTTCGTGGTTTTGATGATGTGAGATTTGTTGAAATAGGTGTGACATCTTTTAACTTCTTCTTTTGATGAGTCTTTTATGGTCTAGGCCTCCTTATCGGGAGGGACCTTCTTCAGTTTTTCGTCGGAGTGAGGCATGCTGTAAAGTTGGGGTATGAGACAAGGTCCTTCCCATGAGGTTTTGTGTAATGTTATTATTTTTAGTTGGTGGTTGTTAACTTCTTACCCTGTGTTCGAAAAGAGAGTTAAAATCACACAATTAAAGGATCCATTGGTGGTACACACTAAGCCAAGCAGACATATAGACCTGCAAGTGTTCAGGGCCTATTGTAGCAAGTTTTAAAGAGTGAGTAAGGGAATGTCCACAGGGAAATGTGAGCTAAAAATCAAGTAAATCTCCATATCTATAGTAGATCTGGCACCCTACCTAATACTAAAATAGCAAATGGAAGAGGAGAGGTTTTAAGGGGTTGTCACTTTAAACTAAACTACAGAAACACAATTAAATGAAGAAATGAATTGGGATCAAGTCCAGAGTTCAGATCTTACAAGTGAGGGGAATTTTTGGTGAAATAAAAAATAGAAAATAGAGAGAAGCAGCTTGGAGTTTGGTCTTGCTGCAATTGGGTTGAGCTGACAATGTTACAAAGAGTTCAAAGCGCACCAATCCCTCATCTGGCTACAAGCACAGCTGTATGGTAGAAGAATCTGATCTGAGCCAGAGATTTGGATTGATCTTAAGGCTATGATCTGTCCACTTCAATGGTCACAGATCATCCAATAGATTCACTCCATTCTCAGGTTTCCATCAGAACATTATAATCACTACAAATGTTGCAACTGCCAGGTCACAAGCACAGGAAATTGCAAGAACATCAGATCTAGGGAGATCAAATGGTATCCAAGAGGTCTACTAGTTAAGTGGGTGAGCTGATTCCCATCTACAAAAATTCGATCGAGCACCAAATGAAATCAAATGAACTAAGGATCTAATTAAAATAATAAAACCAACATTGCATTGAAATAAACTCACTATACAATGAAATACTCTCATATTTATAGTCTGTGCATTATCTGACCGTCAATAACACTCTCAACCTTCCCCAATTATAGGTCCAACCTCGGTCCTTGCTGCTCCTGGGAAATTAGCCAACCATAGTTGGGGTAAAAGAAACAATATGAATTCGAGTGAAAATTTCGATACCGGCCCTAATCTCCATAATCGTCCTCTTTTTTTGGCAACTTCCCTCCTTTTATATCTCTCCCCCTCTGCCTCAAATCTATTTTTGCCGCCAATCACACTTCAGCCAGGCTGATTCTATTATTCCATTTTTATTCCCCTTCTAGAAGGTCCTCTGAGTTAGTTAGAGTTAGGGGAGAGCACGTGGGTCGGTTAGGGTTTTCTAGGGTATTTTTAAAACCGTCGTGCCGATCACCAGAGTGCCTTGGATTGCGTGCAACAGGTCATCAATTCGTAGTGTGTGCACAACAGCTCTTCCGAGAAGTCCTTCAGTCGATTTTGATAGGTTCCTGAAGCTTTCGATAAGTTCCAAGCAGGCATTTTATTCCTTTCGCTAGGATTCAGGATTTTTTCGATAGGTTTCGGTAGGTTGATCCTTCCAATAGAGCTCCAGCATCCACAGCCTTCATCTGGTGTATTCGACAGGTTGAAGGATCTTTTCGACAGGTTGATCTCTTGCACAATAAGTTTCGATAGGTTTGCTTCTAGCTCCTATCGACAAGTTCCAAACTTTGCGATAGGCTCTCTTCAAGCTCAGGCAACCTGTCGATAGGATGCTCCCTTCTTATTTCCGACTGCGCAATAGGTTCTGAATCCTATTGAATTCTCCCATCTTCACGACTTCTTCCTTTTTTAGCCTTCAGATCCTATCGACAGGTTCTAATAACCTCTCGGCAGATTGTTTTCAACCTATTTTCACTTCTTTAAAACTGCTTTGCTGTTGCTGCATGCCCTAAGTGGGCATTGGTGTGCAGCTCTCTTGTGTACCATTATTGAGTGTGAGCTGTACTGAGAGATGGACCTTCTTGTGAAGCACTTTTGGGTGAATTTTTGAACTATGCCTGTCTTTTACTTCTATCTACAAAACATGCTCAATATGCATTTATTAGTTTACTCACAGGTCTATCAAAGGTCAGGTTAAAGGGTGAAAACTGGCATTTTTCACTGATTAACACACCTCCAAACCTAAGCTTTGCTAGTCCTTGAGCAAAGGAAGAATAAAGAAAACTAAAAATGCCAATTCTGTAGGGAGCACAGATGCATTTAACTTATGTATCAAGCCTTTTAAACCCCTAGGTTCTCCCTAGTGGAGGAGTGAAGTCTCCTGAGGGTTTTCAATGAAGGTACCCATAAACTTCTCCAATAAAATAAGTTAAGACTAATGCAACATGCTAAAATAGAGTTTAATTAAATAAAATAAAATCCACACCATGTTCATTCAGTTTTTAGAGGATTTTTAGCAGAAAAATCACTAGTTCAAAACTTGAAATTATGTTGTAATTCCTTCATCATCAATCAGTTCATGTCAAGGCATTGTGCCTAAAAATTAATGCAGAGCTCACCTTTAATTTAAGAATTTTGTTTTGATAATGCCCCAATCAATTTTTGATTTCGGACCCAAATCTTACCAGGGCTGTCACTCACAATAAAAATAGAAGGGTGCATCATTTCACATAGCTCAAGAGCAGTTACAGCCCTCAAATAGGACTGCAAGCATGAGCATAGGCATTGCTCTAACTTCTGAAATTTTCTAACTCTCTTCACTATAGATTAAACAAATCCTCATCTCCACATGACAACTCAATCTATTTCAGATCAGTAGGGTCTTTTTATTGGGTTGTAATGTGGCTTATGGGTAAAATTTACAAAAGAATAAAGGGGTAAAAAGGATTCAAATTGAGAAATCAGTAGAGGAAAGGAGGTGATTTGCAACTCAACCTTCTTCATTTCAGCTCATCTTCATTTTCTTTTTGAATTTGCAGACTTGAAGTGATCAGCTTCATCAGCTTCTTATCTTCTTGTAGATTTTCAAATGAAGTGATTTCTCTTTTTTTTTGTTTCATTTATTTATTTATTTTTATGGGTTGGAATGCCACCACTATACATCACACATGCCTTCAAATGTGTTTTCTTCTTCTTGCACAAAATTGTCAAACCTTGCTGCTTTAACCTCACTTCTCCTTCTATTTCCTGATTTCTCAGATTGAGGGTGAACTGAAACATGTGAAAAGGTTTTGAGTTTAAATTTTCTAGTTTTCATCAAAGAAAACTGGGATTTTTATGGCTCAAAAGGTGTGTATCAAGGGCAGTTCAAAGCTGGGAAATTTTAAGCTCAAACTGTCCAAGGGATGGCCTTACTTCATGTCTTCAATGTCATGAATGTTGTCAAGCCATTTTAATTTGGATTTGCCTAACTTCTAGTGATCGAAACTAGATCCAATCAGTCCTTAGAGCAGAAAAATTACCAAGACACTCTTCAAAGAAAATTTTTCAGGCCCAAATCTCATTGGGTATGGCTTTCCATCAAATTTCTGGGGTGTATCCTTACAATTTTCTCTCCTTTCAGTTTCACTAAACATTAATTTTTTGAAAATTCTGGACACTTTCTTCATGAAAAATGTTAAAACTACAACATATTTCAGTTTCAAAAAGTTTTTTAATTTCCTCTTTTTTCAAAAATTAGGTGGGAAATCACTTTATTTGCAAAAACTTTTTCTTTTCAACATAGTTGCACTAGCATTAACTAATATATTGGTAAGTCTACTCTGCCACACCCCCAAACCTAAGTTAAATAGTGTCCTCACTGTTTAGATAGCATGGAAACAATGAGAAGGGTGAGGTAAGAAAATATAGAACAATTATGCACAAAGAGAGACATAGGAACTGAAAACAAAATATTAATAATATCCATAAAAAAGAAAATGTACAGGATACAAGCCAGGAATTGAAAATAAGCTAAAACAGCCTACACTATTTACAAGCATCATCAGGCCAATCATACAAGTCTGCCAGGTGTTTCAAATCTTTCTTGGATAAAGGAGCTTTTCCTTTAGGTTGGAACTTCAGGGTGGACTGCTGGGGGGGCTCCTCAGACTGGGCAGCAGATTTCTTATCTTGCTTGGTAGAAGCATCAGCAGAATTAGAATCAGAAGGGAAGAGGGCGGTAGGATCTAGGCCAAGGGCAGCAGCAGCCTGCCTTCTTTCCTTCTTGGAGAGAAAGGTGGAGGAGGTGTCATGTAGGGGTGGGGGCTTGGTGGGGACTACCTCTTCAGACTGGGTGGCAGGTTCCTTCCCTTTTCTACGAGCAGAAGCAGAAGAAACAGATCTTTTAGAAGTGACTCTTCTTTTTTTGAGAGTCCTCTTAGGTTTTGGTGGGGTAGGTTGAGAGGAAGGAGGATCTTGGGCTGGAGGAGGGAGAACATCCACAGAAGTCCCTAGAGTGTTTAGCGGAAAATGAGAGCAGCAACAAAAGTGGAAGAGAGCTAGGGTTTGCAGACGGTGTTGAATGGAGCAAAAATGACTTAACGATAGGTATATAAAGAGTGAAAATCGATTTCGATAGGATGAGCTGGGTGATTTCGATAGGGCAAGGCGTCCTATCGAACACTATAAAGATTACAGTGTGCAGGTGGAATATTTTGATAGGTCAAATCCTTCCTATCAATAGGTTCATATGGTACATGATTCATCCTCTCGATTGATTCCCGATAGGTATTCAGAACCTATCGAAAACTTCTTTCTGACCTTTTGAAGCTATCGAAAAGTTGTTTTCACCTATCGACATGCCTTAGTGCCTATCGAAATCCTAAAATGACCTATCGAAAGGTCCCATATGTCCATAAAAGCTACATTTTTGTGCTGTGTTTAGCCTCTGCACGCAACAAACTCTTTTGTTGTGCTTTCATTCAATTTGTTTTCATTATTGACATACTCCCATGGTCCCTAGACTGCTGCCAAGATTGACATGATGACCTAATTCTAGCATGACAATTTTATTGTAAATGAATAAAACATTAAAATAGAAAGTAATCACTTAAAACATAACAAAAATATAGTACATATGATACACACTGAAATCAGGTATAAATTGGAGGGCCCTTAAGATCAATGGTCTCCTCAGGCTCACAAATTTTTTCAACACAAATTTTTAGCCTCTGCCCATTGACTTTCATGACCCTACCATCTATAGGGTCCATGATTTCTACAGCCCCAGATAGGGAAACATGTAAAACTGTGTAGGGCCCATCCCATCTGGATTGTAATTTTCCTGGAAAGAATTTTAATCTTGAATTGAACAACCATACCTTGTCACCTATTTTGAATTCCTTCTGCAGCAAGTGCCTGTCATGAAAGGCTTTGTTTTTTTCCTTGTAAATCCGGGCATTTGAATATGCTTCCAACCTTAACTCATCAAGCTCAGATAATTGTAGTTTCTTGTTCACACCAGCAAAAGTTAAGTCAGAATTTAATGTTTTAATAGCCCAATTGCTCTATGTTCTAACTCAACAGGCAAGTGACATGTCTTACCATATACTAGCCTAAATGGAGACATCCCTATGGGGTCTTATAGGCAGTCCTATAAGCCCACAAGGCATCTGACAGTTTTATGGACCAATCTCTCCTATCAGTTCACACAGTCTTCTCTAGGATGTGTTTGATTTCTCTGTTAGAAAATTCTACTTGCCCACTGGTTTGTGGGTGGTAGGGAGTAGCAATTTTGTGGTTCACAGAATATTTTTTCAACAGCTTTTCAAAAGGTTTTTTGCAAAAGCGGCTTCCTCCATCACTAATAATAGCTTTGGGGGTGCCAAACCTAGAGAAGATGTTGTCCTTTAAGAACTTAATGACAACCTTATGATCATTTGTTCTTGTAGCTATGGCTCTACCCATTTGGACCCATAGTCCACAACTACAAGGATGAAATTATATCCATAGGAGGAGGGAAAAGGTCTCATAAAATCAATTCCTCATATGTCAAATAATTCACAAACAAGCACAGGTTGCAAGGGCATGGAGTTTCTTTTATAATACTTCCTATTTGCTGGCATCTAGAACAAGCTTTGTAATGCTGTATGACATCCTTGAAAAGAGTGGGCCAATAGAAACTACTTTGAAGCACCTTTGCAGCATTCTTGTTGCCACTGAAATGGTCCCCATAAGCATGTTCATGACACATGGTTAGAATGTTTTCAAACTCAGTTTCAGGTACACATCTTATTATTACCTGGTCTGTACAATACTTAAAGAGGTAAGGATCCTCCCACATGTAATATCGAATTTATGAGAATAATAGATTCCTATCATCCTTACTCCAATGTGAGGGTATCCTTCCCACAACAAGATAGTTTACTATGTTGGCAAACCAGGGCATACTTATCTCCACAATAAAAAATTGCTCATCTGCGAGAGAATCATTGATGGGCAAGTTCTCTATTTCAGCATCTAGGATCCTTGATAGGTGGCCTGCAACCATATTTTCAACCCCCTTCTTGTCTTTGATTTCTAAGTTGAATTTCTACAAAAGAAGAATCCATCTAATTAGTCTAGCTTTAGCCTCCTTCTTAAACAAGAGGTATTTCAAGGCTGAATGGTCAGTAAACACAGTGATCTTAGATCCCAACACATATGATTTGAATTTTTTCAAAGCAAATACAATAGCCAGTAGCTCCTTTTTAGTTATAGTTTAATTCAATTGAGCATTAACCATTGATTTACTAGCATATGCCACCACACATGGTGCTTTGTCTTTCCCTTGTCCTAGTACTGCACCAATGGCAAAGTCTGATGCATCACACATCAGCTCAAATGATAGAGAGAAATCGGGAGCTTACAATACAGGAACAATGGTCAAACAAGTCTTCAGAAGTTTAAAAGCAGCTAGGCATTCATTATTGAACATAAATGGAACCTCTTGGCACAACAAGTGGCAAAGAGGCTTGGAAATTTTGCTAAAGTCTTTGATGAACCTCGTGTAGAAACCAGCATGGCCCAAGAATGACCTAACTTGTTTGGCAGTTTTAGGAGGGGGCAAATGTACTATTAAAACAATTTTAGCTTGATCAACCTCTATTCTTCTTTGGAAAATAACATGTCCTAGGACAATGCCTTGAGTCACCATGAAATGACTCTTTTCGCAACTCAAAACCAGGTTGGTCTCCTCACATCTTTGCAGCACAAGGCTGAGCTGGTGCAGGCATTGGCTAAAATCATCCCCAAAAATAGAGAAATCATCCATAAAAATTTCTAAAAGCTTGTCAATCATGTCAGAAAAAATAGCATACATACATCTTTGAAAAGTAGCTGGTGCATTACATAGTCCAAATGGCATTCTTCTATATGTAAAGGTTCCAAATGGACAAGTAAATGTGGTTTTTTCTTGATCTTGTGGGTAAACCGGAATCTGGTTGTATCCTGAATAACCATCAAGAAAATAGTAAAAAGCCTTGCTTGCGAACTTATCTAAGATCTGATCTATAAAAGGCAATGGGAAGTGATCTTTACTAGTTTTCTCATTGAGCTTGCGATAGTCTATGCATACCCTCCAACCAGTGATTTGTCTGGTTGGAATCAACTCACCTAAGTCTGCTTGAACTATTGTTATCCCAGATTTCTTGGGCACCACCTGAGTAGGTGCCACCCATTGAGAATCTGAGATAGGGTAAATGACCCCAGCATCAAGAAGTTTGACTACTTCCTTCATAACAACTTCCTGCATGTGTGGGTTGAGTTTCCTTTGCATCTCTCTAGAAGGTGTAGAGCCCTCTTCAAGATGAATTTTGTGCATGCACACAGCTGGATTTATCCCCCCAAAATCTGCAATAGTCCACCTTATTGCTCTCTTATGCCATTTTAGCACATAAAGCAATTCTTCTTCCTGCTCAAGAGTGAGGGAGGAAGAGATTATCACTGGCAATTTGTGATTGGCTCCTAAAAAGGCATATTTTAAAGATTTTGGGAGTTTCTTTAACTCCACATCTGGGAGACTGATGAGTGAAGGCAATAGGGTGCCCTAGAAGGTGGTGGAAGAGGTAGTAAAGCAGGAGTCCATGGGTGATACTTTGCTGGCCTTACTTTAGAATTTACACTTTTCACTTACTTAAGCTCAGATGTGGAAGCTTTCTCTTCTACTATTTCATTCCACACTTCTTCAAAAACATTAAACAAATCATTACCATGCAGCAGCTGAGGCAGATTTTCTTGCACAAACTCATCCAACACATCAATGGAAAAACAGCCCTCATTCTCTAAGTGGGGCTGATGAGCTGCATTGTACACGTTCAGCTTGACTTTCATATTACCAAAAGATACTTCCATGACCCTGATCTATATTGTTTACAAGCATTTGCAGTGGCCAAAAAGGGCCTGCCTAAGATCACAGGGATAGAAGTAGCACACTTGCTTGGCTCCATGTCCAGCACCAGAAAATCAGCAGGATAAAAGAATTTGTCAACCCCTACCAAGACATCTTCAATGATCCTCACAGGCTGCCCTTCAGATTTGTCAGCTAGTTATAAGACCACATGTGTGGGCTTCAACTCTCCTAAGCCCAGCTTCTCATATACTCAATATGGAAGCAAATTCACACTAGCTCTCAGATCTAACAAGGCTTTTTCAATGGTATGATCTCCAATGATGTAGGGGGTAGTGGGGACTCCAGGGTCTTGGAGTTTTGTTGGGGTTGTAAAAGTCAATATCTGTTTCACTTTTTCTGCTGAAAAAATTTTCTTGGATAAATGTATCCTTCATTGTCTTTTCTAAGTGCAAAGGTCTTTCAAAAACTTGGCATAGGCTGGAACCTGCTTGATTGTATCAAGTAGAGGTAAGTTGATCATTACTTGCTTAAAGGTTTCCATCATTTCCTCTATTTGGGCTTGCCCTTTATCAAAAGAGGAAGGTGCTTGCATTGCCCTAGGAAATGGAAAATGTGATTGCTCCCCTATTTGCAACCTTAGCCAACTCATCATCTCTCTTTTTTATTTTTTTATTTTCTTGAGGATCATCA
The DNA here is from genome assembly GCA_021018995.1 of Chloranthus sessilifolius. Classification (NCBI taxonomy): domain Eukaryota; kingdom Viridiplantae; phylum Streptophyta; class Magnoliopsida; order Chloranthales; family Chloranthaceae; genus Chloranthus; species Chloranthus sessilifolius. Next base: position 52,487,433 of record CM037598.1, read on the forward strand.
CTATCCTTCTTATTCAACATGGGTTGCTCCTGTTGTATCTTCTCAATAACCACTTCTTTTTCTTTTTCTAAATTTTTTAAAGGCCCACAGCCTACTTGATTGTCCACCAACCTTCCACTTCTTAATGTGGTTATAGATTTTGCTTCCTCATGGGAAGAAGAAACTTCACCTACCACATATTATCTCCTTTGGTTGTCCATGGGTTGGCTAGGCAGCCTCCCTTCCTCTCTCTTGGTCAAAGCATTAGACAACTAACCAAGATGGTCTTCTATCTTTTTAATGCTTTGGCTATAAGAGTGCACAGTTTGAGACAAGGATCTTATGTTCTACAATGAGGCCAGAACTTGTTCCTCAAAAGAAAGTGATCTAGCAGCTGGAGGGGGTGCAGCTTGCTGCACAGCCTGAGCCATAGGTTGAGTCATGGGTTGCTGGTAGTGGGGCCTTGGAAAGTAATTCTGGTGGTAGGGCTGAGCATTTTTATAAGGCATGGACTGCTGTGGCTACTGCTGCTAGTTTGGAAAAGTATCTTGTCTCCACCTCAAGTTGGGGTGGTTTCTCCATTGGTAACCAGCAGTAGGCTGTTGCCCAAAAGACTGAGTGGCAGCCACATGCTCCATCACAAAGTCTAGAAATTGAACAGCTGAGGGGCATTCCTGAAAGGAGTGAGTAGGGGACTGGCATATAACACATGCCTCCTCCACTTTAGCAGCCATGGGTGACTGCATTGTTCCCATGAGCTTATCAAACTTCTTGGTCAAGCTGTCCACTTTTCATTCCAAATCATTATGCCCACTGACCTCATACATCTTTCCTCTTGTGGTATTTTCTTTCACCATTCTAGGGATGTCCAAGTCCCTGGACAATATCTCTCTCTGTATAGAGTTCTCATTGATGATGTTGAACAACTCCCAAGCCTCCTCAACAGTTTAGTGGAGGCAAGTACCACCACAAGAGGCATCTACCATATCTCTGCTTTTAGAATCAATTCCCTGATAGAAACTTTGAACAAGTTGTCATTCAGGGATTTGATGATGGGGGACATTTCTTCAAGAGTTCTTTAAATCTCTCCCATGCTTGGTGAAAGTCCTCAGTTGGGTCTTCAGCAAATGAGATAATGCCCTTCCTCAACTGACTTGTCTTAGACATGGGGAAAAACTTGGTCAAAAACTGGCATTGAAGATCACTCCGGAATTGAATACTATTGGGTGGGAGCATTGACAACCAAGTCCTGGCTGTATCCTTTAATGAAAAAGGAAAAACTCTCATCCTGGTTACTTCCTCCCCCAAACCTGTAATATTGAATGTAGTGCACAGTCCTAGAAATTCATCAATATGCTTATATGGGTCTTCTTTGGTCATGCCATTGAATGAGGGTAGCATTTGGATTATGGAAGGCTTGATCTTATAGTTCCCTTGAACAGCAGGAAATTGAATGCAGAAGGGGGGATTTTAAACCCCTAGTGCATTGAATTCCTTTAAGGTTCTAGGTTGCTCACCTATTTCAGCAGATTCAGATGCAGTAGATGTGGGTGAGATTTGTTTAGACCTAAGAATTCTTTCAACCTCTAGATTTAATGGAACAATCTGAGGATTGAGGGTTCTCCTTCCAAACATACACCACTCACAATCTTAATGTACACAAAATGCCGAGTAAATTTAAATACAACAATTAGGAACAAGCACAATTAACTAATAAATCTATAAATCCACAGGTCAGGAAAATAAGAGTAGAGGGATGCAAACTTTAGAGCAACCTCTAGCACAATGCTCTTCCTTAGAAACAGCTTCCGATCTATGAAATAATAAAAACTACTCCAAAACAAAAAAAATTTCAAAAGCAGTTAGTTAAAACTTAAACAAGCTATTACAGATCTACAATCTATACTAAAACAAACTTCGATCTACCAATTTTAAGCACACAGATTCCCGACAGCGGCGCAAAAAACTTGTTGGCTTCTTATCTTGGGTTTGAAAAGAGGGTTAAAATCACATAATTAAAGGATCTATTGGTGGCACACACCAAGGCAAGCAGACATACAGACCTGCAAGTATTCAGGGCCTGTTGTAACAACTTTTAAAGAGTGAGTAAGGGAATGTCCACAGGAAAATGTGAGCTGAAAATCAAGTAAATCTCCAAATCTATAGTAGATCTGGCACCCTACATAATACTAAAATAGCAAATGGAAGAGGAGAGGTTTTAAGGGGTTGTCACTTTAAACTAAACTACAGAAACACAATTAAATATAGAAATAAATTGGGATCAAGTCCAGAGTTCATATCTTACAAGTGAGGAGAATTTTTGGTAAAATAAAAAATAGAAAGTGGAGAGAAGCAGCTTGGAGTTTGGTCTTGCTACAAATGGGTTGAGCTGTCAGTGTTATAAAGAGTTCAAAGTGCACCAATCCCTCATCTGGATACAAGCACAGCTGTAGGGTAGAAAAATCTGATCTAAGTCAGAGACTTGGATTGATCTTACGGCTATGATCTGTCCACTTTATTGGTCACAGATTATCCTATAGACTCACTCCATTCTCAGGTTTCCATCAGAATATTATAATCACTACAAATGTTGTAATTGCCAGGCCACAAACACAGGCAATTATAGGAACATCAGATCTAGGGAGATCAAATGGTATCCAAGAGGTCTACCAGTTAAGTGGGTGAGCTGATTCCCATCTACACAAATCCGATCGAGCACCAATTGAAACCAGATGAACTATGGATCTAATTAAACCAATAAAACCAACATTGCATTGAAATAAACTCACTATATAATGAGATGCTCTCAGATTTACAGTCTGTGCATCATCTGACCCTCAATAACATCTCAACCTTCTCCAATTATAGGTCCAATCTCACTCCTTGCTGCTCCCAAAAAATTAGCCAACCATAGTTGGGCTAAAAGAAAGAATGTGAATTCGAATGAAAATTTTGATACCGGCCCTGATCTCCAGAATTGTCCCCTTTTTTTGGCAACTTCCCTCCTTTTATATCTCTCCCCCTCTGTCTCAGATCTATTTTTCTCGCCAATCATAGCTCAGCTGGGATGATTTTGTTATTCCCTTTTTATTCCCCTTCTAGAAGGTCCTCTGAGTTAGTTAGAGTGTGGGGAGAGCATGTGGGTCAGTTAGGGTTTTCTAGGTAATTTCTAAAATCGTTGTGTCGGTCATCAGAGTGCCTCGAATTGCATGTAGTTGGTCCCCAATTCACAGTGTGTGCACAACAACTCTTCTTATAAGTCCTTCAGTCGATTTTGATAGGTTCCTGAAGCTTTCGACAAGTTCCAAGCAGGCATTTTGTTCCTGTCTCTAGGATTCAGGATCCTTTCGATGGGTTTCAATAGGTTGATCCTTCCAATAGAGCTCCAGCATCCGCAACCTTCATCTGGTGTATTCGACAGGTTGAAGGATCTTTTCAACAGGTTGATCTCTTGCGTAATAAGTTTCGATAGGTTTGCTTCTAGCTCCTATCGACAGGTTCCAGACTTCGCAATAGGTTTTCTTCAATCTCAGGCAACCTGTCGATAAGATGTTCCCTTTCTTATTTTCGACTGCGCGATAGGTTCTGGATCCTATCGAATTCTCCCATCTTCACGACTTCTTCCTTTTTTAGCCTTAAGATCTTATTGACAGGTTCCAATAACCTCTCAACTGGTTATTTTCAGCCTATTTTTACTTCTTCAAAACTACTTTGCTATTGCTGCATGCCCCAAGTGGGCATTGGTGTGCAGCCCTCTTGTGTGCCATTGTTGAGTCTGAGCTGTACTGAGAGATGGACCTTCTTGTGAAGCACTTTTGGGTGAATTTTTGCACTATGCCTGTCTTTTACTGCTATCTACAAAACATACTTAAAATGAATTTATTAGTTTACGCGTAGGTCTATCAAAGGTCAGGTTAAAGGGTGAAAACTGGCATTTTTCACTAATTAACAGTGGTTATTTGAGTATATTTCTGTGATGTATTGTTTTGATTTGATGAAAGGAGTCAATTGAAGGGGACTGTGATGTTGATTTCGTAAAGAGAGTGACAAGGTGGGACAAAGGTAGAACTAAAGGAGAAGATAAGGAAGTGTGGACCATGTTGGACCCTTCCTTAGCGTGTGGATTTTTAGTTTTGTTTGATTCTGCTTGTTTTATTTAATTCGCACTTTGGGTTTATTGTGAGGTTGTTTTAAAGTTTTATTTATAATTTTTTGGGGAAGCTTGGTATCGATAGTTTGGTGTAGTAGTTTTATTGGTTGGGGTTCCGTGAAAGTTTTGATCGTGAGGTGTATGGAGATTTGGATCTAGTGATCAGAAGTGATTTTAGTTGTGACGTTGATTTCATGTTGTGGACAATTCAAGGATCAGGTGGCATATTCATTTGGATGTTGATTGGGGTCATAGGATTTAAGTCTGGTTTGATTTTGAAAGTGGGAGCGACGATCGGCTCCTTGATAGGTTTGGTAGTTGGCTCAAAGGTGAGTGGAGTTGGCATTGTAGGAATAGGTTCGATTTTAGTGATGGTTTCGTGTTCGACGATAGGTTTGGATTTGCTGATAGTTTGAGGTTTGATGGCATGCTTGTGTTCGGTGATAGGTTCATGTTTAGGGAATGGTTTAGATTCAATAATAGGTTTAGATTCGATAATAGGTTCTGTTTTGATAGTAGGTTTAGGTTTGATGATAAGTTTAGGTTTTATAATAGGTTTAGTTTTGATGATAGGTTTAGTTTTTGTAACAGGTTTGAGTTTGGGGTTTAGTTTTGTGGTTAGTGGAATGGTAAGTTCAATAGTGGGTATAAGTTCTTGTTTCAGAGTTGAGGGGATGACAAGTTCGGTGGTGAGTTTTGTAGGGGTTGATTCATGAGTTGGTTCCGAAATTAGCCCAACAAGTGATTTTGGAGTGGGTGGTTCAGAGGTATGTTTGGTAATAGATTCAGGTTCGAGATTTTGTTTTGAAGTTGGTGAGGTGGTAGTGAATTTAGATTCCGAAGTGAAAGTAGAAGTTAATTCGAGAGTTGATTCTAAGGTTAGTGGAGTGATGTGTTTGTTATTGAGTCCATGTTTTAAAGCAGGTGTAGGAATTGATTTAGGGATTGGTGGGACAAATATGTTCGATTTCGGGGGTTTGTTTCGTAGTTGATTTGGAAGCGAGAGGGCTAGTGATTTTGGGAGTACATTGGATTACGGGTTTGGGTTCAGAGTTTAGTTTAGGTTTAAGTATGAATGGCATCGTATAATACCGATTGATTGATTCAAAAATTACTTCTAAAATCAACACATGAGCCTGTTCGGGGGTTGTAATTACTTCTAGAATTGGCACATGAGCCTGTTCGAGGGTAGTTTGCGTCATTTGTTTGGACGCCTGTTCAGGAGGTTTTGCGATTGATTCGTTTGTTGGTAGGTTATCAAATTCAAGGGTTGAGTTGGTTCGGAGATAAGTGAGTTGAGCTTGACGATGAGTTTGGTGATGGGTTGAGTTAGTTTAGGGGTAGATTCGGTGATAGTTTGAATTTTAGTGATCTTAGTGACCGGTTCTAGGTGAAAGGTAATTTTACATTTATCAGTTCGTGGGATAGGGTTAGTTTGTTGCGAGTGCATGGTATTGACATGGTCTAAACGGGGTTCAATTCTGTGAATCAGGCTAGCTGGGTGGAATGGGGCAAGAGTGAGTGAGTGTACGGTCTCGTATGCGGGTTGAGTTTGACCGAACAATAGGTTGTAATAGGCGATGTCATTTTGTGTGTCATCGGGGCACTGGTTTTTGTCATAGTATGGGTTTTTGTATTGGTTGGTGTATAGTCGTTGGTTTTGGTCAGGGTATAGATTTAGGTATAGATCTTGAGCTTGGTCATATGGGTGGTATGGTAGGGAGTTTGTTTGGTTTTGTTCTTGGTTCGTGCTGATTTGTTTGGGGTTTAGCGTCTAGTTTAGGGTGTTTGCCTCAGGGTCACTGCAGGAGAGTTCGTTGGATGTTAGTGTAGAGAAGTTAAGATCTCCGTTCTCCAGTCGACGTTCTAGGCATGAGGCTCGTAGATAAAGTCTAGTAAAGTCAGAGCAGTCGCTTAGGATGAGAACCCTTTGAAGAGGCTCTCAGCTATTATCGATCACAATTTTTATCGCATCACTTTCTTTTATTTGATTCCACATTCGGGCGACGAACCTTCTCCAACGGTTGGTGGTAAACGTCATAAACTCTTCGTCGTCCTCTTGTCTTGTGTGCATTAAATTAGTGAGACTAACCTCTTCGTAAGTCAAGTGCTAGTATTGGTCAGGGAATCTGTCGGCTAAGTCTTTGAATGTCTCGATTTCAGCTAGAGGTAAGGCAGTGAATCAGTTAAGGGCTTCTTCTAGCGATCTCTGAAAGTAATGGATCAAGAGCCTATGATTGGTACAGATTGGTCAACAGTCATTACAGAATAGGGCCAAGTGGTGCTTTTTGTTTCCCGTATCGTTAAATTTGTTGAATTTGGATGGTTTGAACCCGGCGAGTTGTTATTTAATACTAAGTGTGCATGATTTATTTGTATTTTGAAAACAGATTTGCAAATGCTAAGTTATACTGAATCTGGAAAATTAAAAAGAATAAAGAAATATCAGCACAGGGAGAAGTGAATTAGCCTGCAAGATCAGGGCCAATTGTAGCAAGTTTTAAATGTAAGTGAGTAAAAGATCGTCCACAGAGAGTTTATTTAAAAATGTAAGATAAACCTCCAGATCTGGCCTCTGATCCTATCTACAAAGCACGTAAGATGGGAGGTTGGATTTGTCACATTAACTAAATGATAAAAGTAAAGATTAAACTAAGTGATCCAGATCTGAGTTGGGGAGATTTTGATGTAAATTAATAAGAATGGAGAAATAATATCTAACTTTGATTTGGTTCTTGAAACAAAATGAGAATAAATGTAGATCAAATGAGAGATGATCCAATCTTCATCTGGCTACAAGCACAGATGTAAGAGGAAGTAATCTAACTCAAGGATTAGAGTTAAACTTATGGCTATGGTATGTCCACTTCAATGGCCACAAACCATCCAATAGTCTTTAATCTAAACCCTCAATTCAGAACAAGAAATACCACTACAAATGCTGTGAAAGATTAGGTTACAAACACTAATTCCCACAGGGATAATGAATCAAGGGAAATTGCTTGAAAAATAGTAAATCTAAAGGAGTCTAGTGCAATAAGGAGATCACAGCGAACCCTCAACATGAATCCAATTGAGAACGTACGGTTCACAACAACCTTTTCAAATTCACCATTACAATTACAGAGCACAACTTAAACAGCTCTCGGATTTGTAGTCTTGAATACAATTCTCACGTGAAGTACAGAGACATCTCACAGCTCTCAGTTACAAATAAAAGCTAGGCTATTACAGAAATTTCAGACAAGCTATCCGAAATGGAAATGAGGCAATAGAAATGAAACTCAAAATCTGGATACCCAAATTGGGCAAATGGTTCATCTATTTATAGTTTCCCCCAGGTCTAGCTCAGATGTGTATCGACCAATCAGATGTGCTTAGATCTGTATCAACCAATGGTAGTCGAGCACGAGGATCCAGATCTATTTTGGCCAATCAAAATTGCTTGATTTGTTTTAGCCAATCAGATGACAGAGGCATCAATTCTGTTATGTAATTCGAAAATCTGTTAGAATTTCTAGAAGTTCCCGCCAATTGATTTCATCTTCGGGTGCTCACATGGGGTGGAATATGCCTTTGGTTCATGCTCAGAATCTTCTGAAATGTCCCTGGGTTTTTAAATGCATTGGGGCACGTGCAAAAGATTACTGAAATACCCTTGCAGATTCTAGGAATCTCCAGAATACCATTTCGAATAGTTTAGGAAACATTTCGCAAGGTACTGTGACTTCTGAAGCTCTTTTCACAAAGTTCAGGTTCTGTTCGCTTAGAGTTCTCTTCTTTTCGAATAGGTCAAACATCCTTTCGAAGAGTTCAGGTACTCTTCGAAAACTAAGCCTGGAGCTTTTAGTTCTTGTCGCAGAGTTCAGGTTCTTTTCGAAAAGCACTCTGTAGTGCATTCTTCTGTTTGAATTGCACTACATTTCTTTTCTGGGTTGAGACTAGGTCTTTGCCTCTTCAGTTCAGGCATTTTGACAGCTAGTGAGGTTGTCCCTTCTCTTTCTTCCTTTGGATCAACATAGATTATCATCTTTTTGACATTTTTAGGCTGCTTTCATGGTTAAGCCTGTCTTTATTGTTAGCTGTAACACAAGCACTTAAAACACTTATTTAGTTCTCTCAAGGGTCTATCAAGGCTCAGGTTAAAGGGTGGAAAATGGTATTTTCTAGTTCTCAACACACCCCCAAACCTAAGCTTTGCTAGTCCCTGAGCAAAGACAAAATTAAAAGCAGAATAAAAAGCCACTTTTGTAGGGAACACAGTTGCATTTAGCATATGCAACAAGCCTTTTAAACCCCTAGGTGATCCCTAGTGGAGGAGTGAAGTCTCCTGAGGGTTTTTAGTGAAGGTACCCGCAAACTTCTCCAATAAATCAGTTAATATCAATGCAGTTATGTTAAAGCAGACTTTTATCCAGTTAGGTTATTCACACCTGCATCAGTCAAGCTGTAAAAAGATCTTCAAGAAAATATTAGTTTAAAACTAAAGTTCAGCTATAATTCCTTTTACCATTCACTCAGTTGGTGTCAAAAACTTTTTATAAGAAAAATTAATGAAAAGCTTGCCTTCTATTTGAAAATTTAGTTTATGATGTTACCCCAAATATTTTGATTTCAAACTCAGCTCTCACCAGGGATTTCACTCACCATGCAAGTATGAGGGTTGTAGTAATTCACACAGCTCAAGAGCAATTACAGTCCTCAAATAGGATTGTAAGCAGGAGCATAGGCTTTGCTTTTTAGTTCTGAATTCACTGCACTTTTCACCATAGATTACACAAATCCTTATCTCCATGTGACAGCTCATTCCATCATTGATTAGTAAGGACTTTAACTTGGGTTGTAATGTGGCTTATGGGTGAAATTTATCAAGAATAAAGAGGTGGAATGGAATTCAGAATTGAGAAGTTAATCAAGGTAAGGAAGTGGTAAACACATCTTCTTTATTTCAGCACAATTTCATCTTCTTCTTTGAATTTTCAAAGCCAAAGTGGCCATCTTTTTCTCTTTCTTTTTCAAATTCCCAATGAAATGACTTTTTCTGACTTTTTTTTTTTTTTTTTTTTCGAAGCAACATTGACTGGAGTGCAACATTTCTTTTATTTATACATCATTGCCTTCAATTATTTTTCTTCTTCTTTTACCAATCTGTTACCCAACTCTCCTTTCTTCAGCTTCTTTTCCTTTACCTTCTGAATTTTGAGAGTGAGGGTTAGGCTCAATGAGGTTGATTAGGTTGGTTAATGAGGTTACAAAGAAATCTTGGGTTTATAAGGCTCAACTGGTGTGTATCAAAGGCAGTTTCAATAGGTGGGGCTTTTTGAAGTTCAAACTGTCCAAAAGGAGGCATTACATCATGTCTTTAATATCATGATTGTTGTCAAGTTATTTCAATTTGAATATGTGTAACTTCTAGTAATAGTAAGCAGGTTCAAGCAGTCCCTAGAGCAGAAAAAATTGCCCATTCATATCTCCAAAGAATACATTTCAGGCCCTAGTCTCACTGGGTGCAGTTTTTTATCAAATTCCTGAGGTATATCATCACTGTTTTCTCTCCTTTTAGGTTTACTAAAACATCAATTTTTTATTTTGAAAATTTTCTGACATTCCCTTCATGAAAGTATTGGAATTACACTGAAAATCAGTTTTAAAAGTTTTAACTTCCTCATTTTTTAGGTGCGAAATCACTTTATTTTCAAAAATTCTACTGGTGATCAGCTGCATTAATGTTAACTCAATTATTAGCATTTCTGCCACACCCCCAAACCTATGGTGAGTGTGGTCCGTGACCCAAAGAAAAGAAACAAGCAATCAGAAATCATCATGATAAGAAAAAAAAAAAGAAATGCACAATGTATGTACAATGCATTAACACAAAACCAAAATTTTATATTATAGACCCAAAAAAAAAAAATGTACAATGTATTCTAATAGTTGGGATCAAAGTCTGTATCATAAGTTGGTTCAATGGGATCAGAACTGGAGTCACTGTCAGAGTCAGAACTAGAATCAGTATTGGAGTTTGAACTCGATTTGGCCTTCTCCTGGATTATGGCTTGTAGCTCGGTATATTCCTCAGCTTTGATCTTTTTGGTGAGGCCAATATACTTTTCAAGTCTAGTAGTCCTCAATTTTTCCTGTTCAAGCTTTGCTTGCAACATGGTCACCTTGTGCTGCTCACTCCTAACCATCTGAAAAGTTTGACCCAGCAGGTCCTGCATCTTCTCTCTCTCAAATTTCATGAATAACTCCAATTTCTGAATCTGGTTTTCACAAGGGGTTCTAATGTAAGCTTGCAAATCAGCTAACCCCTTGAGGACATCTCGACAGATATATGGATTCTTTTCCATAGCCCTTTTGAGAGTGGCAAATCTGTGAATGGGAATGGAATGGTAGGGGACCAAAGGTATCCCAGCTGTGGGAGTGGGAGAAGAGGGGTCCAGAAGAATGACCTCAGGGTCGGTCTGAGTGGTTTGATCAGAAAAAATGAGGAGAGGTGAAGGGGACTCAATAAGAACTACCTCAGGTTCTGTTTGGGTAGCATGGGCAGTAGTGGTGAGGGTGGGTGAATCAACCAATACTACCTCAGGTTCTGTTTGGGTATGAGTTATTTCAGGTGTATGAGTTAAATGAGCAGGTGAATCTGAGAAGCATTGGAGAAGGGGGGTGCTTTGAGATGGTTCAACAAAATCTGGGGCCAAATCTTGGTCATTATTAGGAGAAATTGGTGGTGTGAGTATGACTGGAGTAGATGGTGTAGAGGAGGAATCTGCAACGGGGATTATGTTGGTTATGGGAGATGGGATTGCTTGAATTGGTGCAAGCATAGGAGTTGGGCTAGGTGAGGTAGGTAAGATGACAATTTCTTCAAGAAGGGGTGCAGCTGAAGAGCTGGTCACCACAGGAAGCTTGCTCAATGTCGGCTGTAGGTAAAATAGGTTTAGCTAAAGAGCTGGTCACCTCAGGGTCTAGCAAAGCAGGTTCTAAGGTAGCTGCAGGGGCAGGTTCAGGTATGGCAGGTTCACTAGTAGCTGCAGGGGCAGGCTCCACTTCCTCCTTCATTCTATTTAACATTGCTTGACTTGTAGTCCAAGCCTTTTTCCCAAAAGCATGAGGAGATATAACTTCAAATGGTTCTTGCTCATCAATGTCAAATTTGGCTCTTAGTAGGGCTGTGATCAGCGTACCAAATGGTATTCCAGCTAATTTCTGCTCCTTTTTCAGCTTGGTACTAATATCAGCCATGGCTTCAAAGATAAACATAGGAGCATTAAAGAATTGCCCCTTAGAAAAATGAAAGAGAGCCTCTAAAATTGGTGTCCTCCTTTCTTGGCTGTGCCTAGTGACACAAAAACATCCCCTCAAAATAGAATCCATCAGCAAAAATTAAGGTGCTAAGTCTCTCCTCATGATGGATTGTCCAGTTCCAACGATGCCTTGGGTTAAATGTGCAGCCATTTCTTTGAAAGAGGCAGTTTCTGGTGGGGCCAATGGACCAGCAAGATTAAATTGAAAAGGTATCCCCAAAGCATTCCCAATGACTTCATAAGTGACAGTTAAATCGCAATCATCAATGAAAATAACAAGAGTAGGGACATCAGCATCCTTCTCTGTCACTTTTACCAAGTTTTGGTACCATAATTTCACCATTCGTGGATAAATTTTCTCTGGAAGAGGGGTTAGGATGTTGCTCAGTGAGGCATCCCTAATGTATTTAAAAGATAACTGACATTCAGGTTTGTTATAGAAAAAAGTTTCATCCACGATAAGCTCTGGAATCAGCTTCTGAGCTTCAATGAATGGGTTTGGCAGTACCAAATGCATAGGGAGAGGAGGGAGCTCAGACTCAGGACTAGGGTCACCTGTCGGGATGGGTTCCTCATGTCGAACCTTCTTCCCCTTCTCAATTCTATCTGCTTTATCCATCGAAAGTTTTCTCTTGGCTGAAGCTTTGGTTTTTCCTTTTTTGGACGATTTGCTAATTTTCTTAGCAGAAGATTTTTGGAACATTTCAGCCAATGATTTTTCAGCTTTCCCCATTCTAAAGCTTTGTATAAAAACTCCCACAATCAATGCTGACACCAAATCAAGCTTTGCAAATGATAAACAGAGGAAAAGCATAGAAAAATACTGAAATCTAGGGTTTTGGTTGAACTTGTTGCTTGCTCGCTGAAATCCACCAGAACCAGAAGCTAAAATCCCTCTCTTCAAGCTTAAATGATCGAACAAATGTGAAGAAAAGTGTGGCTGAATTTTAAAATCACGCAAGGAAAGAAAGAAAAAAGGGTTTCTGTGAAACAGGACGTTCTCAGAAGGCTTTCGAATATGAAACCCTTACTTCGAAAGGGTTTAAATATGGTCAAAATGATTTTCACAAATATCTTTGAAGTTTTCGAAAAGTTCAAAATAGTCCTTTTTTACAATTGAGAATGGCATCAGTACCATTCGAAAAGCATATGGCTTCAGAAACAACTATTCGAACAACAAATAACTTCAAAACTAACTATTCGAAAAGTAAATAGCTTCAGAACTAACTATTTGAAAAGTAAATAGCTTCAGAACTAACTATTCGAAAAGCAAATAACTCCTTTCGAGCAGTTAGTTACAGGGTCAGACACTTTTCGAATAGAAAGTTGAACTTTTCGAAATGAATTTTTTTCTTTGCGAACTCATTTTTCGCATATTATAAACTTCTCGAATTGAGTGTATACAAGATTAAAACAGAGAGCAAACAACTATGCCAAAATTATAAAACAAGCACTGATAAAATACATATTATACAGTGGGTTATCCTCAGATATGGGACGGATCTTGATGATAGATGGTTAGTACAGGCTCCAGGGTATTTTCAATGCATGGTTTGAGCCGTTTACTTTCAAGATTCTTCCATCACTTGGGTCCAGAATTTCAACAGCCCCAGAAGGTGATGCATGAATGACAGTATATGGCCCTTCCCATCTGGATCTCAGCTTTCCAGGAAAAAACTTAAGTTTTGAGTTAAATAGCCATACCTTAGAGCCAGCTATGAGCTCTTTTCTCAACAAATTTTTATCATGGAAGGCTTTGACTTTCTCTTTGTAAGATCTTGCATTGGTGTATGCATCCATCCTCAGCTCTTCTAACTCCTCAAGCTGCAGTTTCCTGTGATTACCAGCAGTAGTAAGATCCATGTTCAAGGTTTTAATGGCCCAAAAGGCCTTATATTCTAACTCCACTGGTAAATGGCATGGTTTGCCAAAGACCAATCTGAATGGGGACATGCCAATTGGGGTTTTATAGGCTGTCCTATATGCCCACAATGCATCATTCAGTTTAAAGGACCAATCCTTTCTGTCCTTCTTCACAGTCTTTTCCAGTATATGTTTGATTTCTCTATTGGAAATCTCCACTTGTCCACTGGTTTGTGGATGATATGGAGTAGCTACTCTATGAGTCACAGAGTATTTTTTCAATAAAGCTTCAAAATGTTTATTACAAAAATGGCTTCCCCCATCACTGATAATAGCTCTGGGAAAACCAAACCTGGAGAAAATGTTATCCTTTAAAAATTTCAGAACCACTCTGTGATCATTAGTTTTAGTGGGTGTGGCTTCAACCCATTTGGATACATAATCCACAGCTACTAAGATGAAATTACACCCATTGGAAGGAGGAAAGGGACCCATGAAGTCTATCCCCCAAATATCAAACAATTCAACTACCAAAATAGGTTGTAATGGCATTGAGTTTCTCTTAGAAATGCTGCCCAATTTCTGGCAGTTCTGGCAAGACTTACAGTGCTGCAGAGCATCTTTGAAAAGTGTAGGCCAATAAAATCCACACTGCAAAACCTTTGCAGCAATTTTGTTTCCACTAAAATGACCTCCACAGGCCTGTTCATGACACATAGAAAGTATGCTATGAAAGTCTTCTTCAGGGACACATCTTCTTATTATTTGGTCTGCACAAATCTTAAATAGATAAGGATCTTCCCAAATAAAATATTTAACCTTTGAGAAGAAAAGATCTTTATCCATTTTATTCCAATGTTGAGGAATTCTTCCAATAACCAAAAAGTTGACTATGTTTGCAAACCAAGGGGTGTGTATACTGATAGCAAAAAGTTGCTCATCAGGGAAAGATTCATTGATAGGCAGCCTATCAATCTCAGCAGTTAAAATTCTAGACATGTGATCAGCCACCACATTCTCCACACCCTTTTTATCTTTGATCTGTAAATCAAACTCCTGTAATAGGAGGATCCACCTGATTAATCTTGGTTTGGTGTCCTTCTTAGACAGAAGGTATTTCAGGGCTGAGTGGTCAGTGAACACCACTATTTGTGAACCCAAAACATATGACCTGTATTTCTCTAAAGCAAAAACAATTGCCAGCAGCTCCTTCTTAGTTGTTGTGTAATTGAGTTGTGCATCAATCATTGATCTACTGACATAAGCTATGACATGAGGCAGCTTATCCTTTCTCTGTCCAAGAACAGCTTCCAAAGCATAATCTGATGCATCACACATCATTTCAAAAGACAGTGAATAATCTGGAGACTGTAATATTGGAGCTGAAATCAAATAGTTTTTTAAGAATTCAAATGCCTTCAAGCATTCATTGTTGAAAACAATAGGGACATCTTGGCCCAATAAATGACAAAGAGGCTTGGATATTTTACTGAAGTCCTTAATGAACCTTCTGTAGAATCCAGCATGTCCCAGAAAACTTCTGATCTGTTTAACAGTTTTGGGAGGTGGCAAATGTGCAATTAAATCAATTTTTGCTCTGTCCACCTCAATGCCCTTGTGGGAGACAACATGGCCAAGGACAATGCCTTGGGTGACCATGAAATGGCTCTTCTCCCAGCTCAAAACTAGATTGGTTTCTTCACATCTCTGTAACACCAATTTGAGATGATGTAAACACTGGGCAAAACTATCTCCATAGATTGAAAAATCATCCATAAAAATCTCCATAAATTGGTCAATCATATCAGAGAAAATGGAGTACATGCATCTTTGAAAGGTGGCAGGAGCATTACAAAGACCAAAAGGCATTCTCCTATAAGCAAAAGTACCAAAAGGGCAAGTGAATGTGGTCTTTTCTTGATCTTGTGGATACACAGGAATCTGGTTGTAACCAGAGTAACCATCAAGAAAATAGTAATAAGCTTTTCCTGCTAGCTTATCTAAAATTTGATCAATGAAGGGAAGAGGGAAATGGTCTTTTCTAGTCATTGTGTTTAGTTTTATGTAATCAATACAGACCCTCCAACCAGTTGTTTGTCTAGTTGACATAAGCTCACCAGAATCTGAGGTTACAACAGTGATCCCAGATTTCTTAGGTACCACCTGTGTAGGTGCCACCCAAGCTGAATCTGAAATGGGGTAAATGACCCCTGCATCCAACAGCTTAACAACCTCCTTCATGACCACTTCTTGCATATGAGGATTCAGCCTCCTTTGCATTTCCCAAGAAGGCTTTGCATCTTCTTCCAAATGAATTTTATGCATGCAAACAGCTGGACTGATTCCTCCCAAATCAGTAATAGTCCAGCCAATTGCTTTCTTATGCTGTTTCAATACAATCAACAGCTCTTCCTCCTGCTCCTCAGTGAGGGAGGAAGAAATAATCGCAGGCAATATTTTATGGTCTCCTAAAAACACATATTTCAAATTTTTTGGCAACTGCTTTAGCTCTACATCCGGTAATGAGAAAAAGGTAACCAAAGTACCTTGGCTTGTGGAAGGGAAAGAATAGCAGTTTCCATGAAGAGAACCTTCTTGATTGATCATGAGTTCCTTGCACAACATTTACTTCCTCGGACTTTGAGGTACAAAATATTTCTTCCTCAATTTCCCAAGCATCTTTAAAATCAGTGGTTAAATCTTCACACGCAAAAAGCGTGGTAGAGTCTCTTCCACCGGTTCATCCAATAGATCAACAAGAAAACATTCTCGGAATCAATTGAGGTCAGGATCGCATTATAAACATTTAATTTCACCTTCATATTTCCAAAAGAGACCTCCATAATACCAGACCTGCATTGAATGCAAGCATTTGCTGTAGCCAGAAATGGTCTCCCCAAAATGACAGGGATGGAAGTTTTGCTTTTTGTAGGTTCCATGTCCAATACCAGAAAATCAGCAGGGTAGAAAAACTTATCTACTCCTACCAATACATCCTCAATCATCCCAACTGGCTTTCTTTCAGATCTGTCTGCTAGTTGTAACACCACATGAGTGGGTTGTAATTCTCCCAAACCTAGTTTCTCATATACAGAATATGGAAGCAGGTTGACACTAGCACCCAAATCTAATAAAGCCTTTTGAATGGTATGTTCCCCAATGATGCAAGGGATTTTGGGGATTCTAGGATCTTGAAGTTTAGGAGGTGTGGTAAGGGACAACACCTGATTAACTCTTTCCACAGCAAAGACCTTCTTGGATAAGTGTATCCTAGACTGTCTTTTGTGAGTGCAAATATCTTTCAAAAATTTTGCATATGCTGGAATTTGTTTGATTGCATCAAGCAAAGGTAGATTTATCTTGACTTGCTTGAAAGTCTCTATCATTTCATCTATTTTTGTGTTCCCTTTATCAAAAGGGGATACAGATTTCATGGCATGAGGAAATGATAAATGAGGAACTATTCCTTCATCTACAACTTTAGAAACATCATTTGAATATTTTAGATTTTTCTGTTTTTCATTTTTTTGATTTTTCTGAGGTACATCAGCACCCCCAATGCTAACATTATGCTGCTCCTGCTGCATATCTTTATCATTTTCCTCAATTTTTTCTTCTTCCTTGTCAGTACCCACTTTGTTATTTATAATTCTTCCACTTCTCAAAGTAGTGACAATTTTTACTTCTTCATGAGAAACAGAAGCCTCTCCAACCATGAACTGTCCTTTGGGATTGTTCAAAGGTTGGTTGGGTAACCTTCCTTCCTCTCTTTTAGTTAAAGTATTTGAAAGTTGACCCAATGTTTCTTCAATCTTCTTTATGCTCTGACTGTGAAAGTTCACAGTTTGAGTTAAAGACCCTAAATTCTGGAGTGAATTTAGAACTTGATCTTCAAAAGAAGGGGATCTGGAAGGGGCTTGAACTGGAGCAGATTACTATACAAGTTGTTGTGGAATGGGCTGATGAAAAGTTGGCTTGGTATAAAAATTCTGCTGATAAGGCTGAGCATTTTTGAAAGGTACTTGGTTCTTTGATTGCTGCTGCTGTTGCGATTAATAATTGGCCTGGCTCCACCTTAAATTGGGGTGCCCTCTCCATGCATATTCATTTGACTGCATTTGTCCAAATGATTGGGCAGCATGAGCTTGTTCCACCACTAGATCTGAGAACTGTAGTGCAGCAGGACATTGATGTATGAATGAGTAGGGAACTGACATATCAGACATGCCTCCTCTACTCTTGCAACCATGGGATTTTTAAGTGAGTCCATCAATCTATCAAATTTTGTGGTTAAATTATCCATCTTCCTTTCAAACTCATTCACCTCATAAATCTTTCCTTTGGTGCTTTGCTGATTGTTCAACCTAGCAGGATTCTCAATATCTCTTGACAAAGATTCCTTTTGAGTTGAATTTTCACCAATTACTTGATAGAAACTTTGAACAAGCTGCCATCGGGGGATTTGATGATGAGGACATTGCCTTAAAAGTTCTTTAAATCTTTCCCATGCTTCATGGAAAGTTTCAATGAATGTCGAGAAGGAAATAATACTTTGTCTCAACTGGCTTATTTTAGACATAGGGAAATATTTGGCTAAAAATTGACACTGCAAATCATTCCAAGAAGTGATACTATTTGGTGCTAACATAGACAACCATGCTCTAGCTTTGTCCTTTAATGAAAAAGGAAAGAGCCTAAGCTTGGTTGCTTCTGGACCAAGTCCAGCTATGTTGAATGTGGTGCAAAGAGACAAGAATTCATCCACATGTTTGTATGGATCTTCCGTACTCAACCCATGGAAGGAAGGAAGCATTTGGATAGTTGATGATTTGATCTCATAATTTCCTTCAACAGTAGGAAATTGAATGCAAAATGGAGAATTATAGGCACCAGGTGCAAAGTAATCCCTCAAAAGTTGAGGTTCTTCACCCATAGTAGCTGTTTCAGCATAATTCTGTGGGGTTTGTCTGGTTCGTAGTAGCCTTTCAACTTCTAAATTTAGAGGGACAATCTCAGGGCTGAGAGTCCTCCTACCAAACATACAACACAGAATAGCGAATCAGATTATGCACAGCAAACCTTCAGAATTCCTTTTAAAGTAGATTCCACACTTCAAAATGTATATGAATAGCTGCACAGATATAAATAATAGAATAGTTTAGCACTGATGTAACGATAAAAACAAAATGAAAACTTAGGTCTACCTATTTTAAAACAAATTCCCCGGCAACGGCACCAAAAACTTGTTATTTAATTCTAAGTGTGCATGATTTATTTGTATTTTGAAAACAGATTTGCAAATGCTAAGTTATACTGAATCTGGAAAATTAAAAAGAATAAAGAAATATCAGCACAGAGAGAAGTGAATTAGCCTCCAAGATCAGGGCCAATTGTAGCAAGTTTTAAATGTAAGTGAGTAAAAGATCGTCCACAGAGAATTTATGTAAAAATGTAAGATAAACCTCCATATCTGAGCTACCAGATTTGGCCTCTGATCCTATCTACAAAGCACGTAAGATGGGAGGTTGGATTTGTCACATTAACTAAATGATAAAAGTAAAGATTAAACTAAGTGATCCAGATCTGAGTTGGGGAGATTTTGATGTAAATTAATAAGAATGGAGAAATAATATCTAACTTTGATTTGGTTCTTGAAACAAAATGAGAATAAATGTAGATCAAATGAGAGATGATCCAATCTTCATCTAGCTACAAGCACAGATGTAAGAGGAAGTAATCTAACTCAAGGATTAGAGTTAAACTTATGGCTATGGTATGTCCACTTCAATGGCCACAGACCATCCAATAGTCTTTAATCTAAACCCTCAATTCAGAACAAGAAATACCACTACAAATGCTGTGAAAGATTAGGTTACAAACACTAATTCCCACAGGGATAATGAATCAAGGGAAATTGCTTGAAAAATAGTAAATCTAAAGGAGTCTAGTGCAATAAGGAGATCACAGCGAACCCTCAACACGAATCCAATTGAGAACGTACGGTTCACAACAACCTTTTCAAATTCACCATTACAATTACAGAGCACAACTTAAACAGCTCTCGGATTTGTAGTCTTGAATACAATTCTCACGTGAAGTACAGAGACATCTCACAGCTCTCAGTTACAAATAAAAGCTAGGCTATTACAGAAATTTCAGACAAGCTATCCGAAATGGAAATGAGGTAATAGAAATGAAACTCAAAATTTGGATACCCAAATTGGGCAAATGGTTCATCTATTTATAGTTTCCCCCAGGTCTAGCTCAGATGTGTATCGACCAATCAGAAGTGCCTAGATCTGTATCAACCAATGGTAGTCGAGCACGAGGATCCAGATCTGTTTTGGCCAATCAGAATTGCTTGATTTGTTTCAGCCAATCTGATGACAGAGGCATCAATTATGTTATGTAATTTGAAAATCTGTTAGAATTTCTAGAAGTTCCCGCCAATTGATTTCATCTTTGGGTGCTCACATGGGGTGGAATATGCCTTTGGTTCGTGCTCAGAATCTTCTGGAATGTCCCTGCATTTTTAAATGTTTTGGGGCACGTGCAAAAAATTACTGAAATACCCTTATAGATGCTAGGAATCTCCAGAATACCATTTCGCATAGTTTAGGGAACTTTTCGCAAGGTAATGTGACTTCTGAAGCTCTTTTCGCAAAGTTCAGGTTTTGTTCGGAAAGAGTTCTCTTCTTTTCGAATAGGTCAAACATCCTTTCGAAGAGTTCAGGTACTCTTCGAAAACTAAGCCTGGAGCTTTTAGTTCTTTTCGCAGAGTTCAGGTTCTTTTCGAAAAGCACTCTGTAGTGCATTCTTCTGTTTGAATTGCTCTACATTTCTTTTCTGGGTTGAGACTAGGTCTTTGCCTCTTCAGTTCAGGCATTTTGACAGCTAGTGAGGTTGTCCCTTCTCTTTCTTCCTTTGGATCAACATAGATTATCATCTTTTTGGCATTTTTAGGTTGCTTTCATGGTTAAGCCTGTCTTTATTGTTAGCTGTAACACAAGCACTTAAAACACTTATTTAGTTCTCTCAAGGGTCTATCAAGGCTCAGGTTAAAGGGTGAAAAATGGTATTTTCTAGTTCTCAACACGAGTACAGTCAAGCCGATGTCTCAGCAAAATTTGTCGAACGCGTAAAATTGGTTAGAGTGTTCTTTCTTAGCCATGTAGTTGTCTAAAAGTTGGTGGTGGTTGTTTATGTTTATAGCGGTACCTTTTCTAGGTGTCTCGGGAGAGGGTTATCCTTGGTAGTTGTTGTTGAAGGTGTGAGAAGTATACATGTTATGTGTCGGGGGAGTCGAAACATGTGGAGGAGTCGGCATCCTTTCTTCTTGTCTGTTCCTCAGAGTAACTTGTCTTCGGGACCTGAGCAATGCATCGACTTCTTTTCCTCCTTTTGTGTGTGCACTAACAATGTGGTCCGTAACTTGACTAGTGGGATAGCTTCACTCAGTACCACTTTCTCTGATGTTGTCACTGTGATTTGTGTTTCGTGGAGCGAACGGGTATTTTTCGCTCTCACTGACTGTATTTACTCGAGCACGACGCTAGGGTGTCCAGGGAGACGGCCTAATGTTATACTCGGGATCGCTAGGGAGGTCCCATGAGGGTGGGTCAATACCATTGAAGTTTAATTTTCTGATGCCAGCTATTTTAAAATAGTTTTTTTTTTTTTTTTAAGTTTATCCACGTGCAAGTGTGTGTAGAAAAGTGATAAGCGGAATAAAATAGAAATCTAAATAAAAAAAGAAAAAATGAAAAAAAAATACAAAGCCAATTAAATAAAGCAAGGAAAACAAAAGACCAAATTAATTAAACTGGGGCAACCTTAGTAAAAAAGAGTCCCACCATGATCGCCAGTCTGTTGGTACACACTTTTTCTGGGTTCCTTTCGGTCCTCGAAAAGAGTGGCCCAATTCGGTCCAAGTGGACTCTGGCAAAGGCGATGATGGAGTAATAAATTAGGGAATATTAAATTACTAAAATTAAAGAGGCAAATAATAAATGGAAAGTGCTTGGGTGATGCGATCGCCAGCTGCAGATGTTTATCGATGTTGTAACACATCACCGATCATGCTTGAAGGGGAGAAGGGGCTTGCAGGTTGAACTCCTTTACTGAATTGCCGGCCGGCCGACGTCAACAGCTATGGGTTGCCTTTCGTGTAACTGGTTTGGTTTTCCTATTCCTGCTGGGATTCTAATTAACTTGGTCTCCTAATCATAGTGGGAGTCTGATTAGAAAAAAAGGTCTCCTACTTCTACTAGGAGTCTAATTTAAAGAGCCTCATGATTCTACTAGGAGTCTAATTAATTTAAATATCTTAATCCTATTAGAAATCTAATTAATTAAGCCTCATAATCCTACTAGTAATGCAAATATGTTAATTCTATGGAAACTAATTAGGAATAAACTATTTCTATTGAAACTCTAATTAATTAAAAATATACTAATTCTATTAAAAATCTAACTAAAGTAATTATTCTAATTTTACTGAAAATCTAAAAAAATGGGTTTATGGTCCGCTATGCTAAGGAGGATTGGCTTCGTTCCTAGGTACCCTCCGTAAGCTCCCTTGGGCAAATCGGTTGGTTAGGGTTTACTTTGAAAATAATATAGATTGAAAAACGAATTTTGAATTTATAAATTAGAGATTTACGGATCGAAAATTGAGGATTTTGAGAATCGCGTTAAAAAGTAGAACTAAAATTTCAGAACTAGAAGGTCAAAATTGATCTAAGAATAAGAACCTAAGATCTAAAACTAGAGATTAAGAACTAAAATTGAAATTCTAAGACTAAATTTAAGACTGAAATTAAGGATTGGTTCTAGAAACTAAGAACTAGAATAAAAATACTAAAAATTTAGATTAAAACATAAGATCTAAGATCTAGAATTTAAGAATCAGAGGGCTAGAACCTAAATCTAGAACTAGAATTAAAAAAAAGAGGGACTGGTTCTAGAACCTAAGAACTAGAACCAAAAAATTAAGAACTAAAGAATTATCTAAAGCCAAGCATTGCAGAGGAGGAACTAGAAAATTCGATTGTTAGATGCTATAATTTTGTGTAAGAATCGTGTAAATTGTGTAGAAGAAAATTATATAGAGGAAAATTGTGTATTAAATGGCTTGGGGGTAAAGGTCTTATTTATAGGCTTTTACTAGAAATTCTAGTGTAACTCTAATTCCTAGTTCTTCTAAAGTAATAAAGTAAAGTCCTAGAATGATAAGGGAACTTATCCTATTTCTAATAAAAGAAATGAATCCTATTTTCTAAAATAATATAATAAAGAGACTAATCCTATTTTAACTAGGAGTTTTGAAAAACGTCACTTTTTACGCAGCTTCTGAAAACTGACTAGAACGTCTTCGATACATGTCAGAATTGCATGTTTTTTAGCTCGTTCGAAAGCTACTTTGATAAGCTTTCAAACGTGACTAATTTTGCACTGATCTAACTTGATTAGATGCTTTAAAATAGGTCAAACATAAAAGTGATGAAATTAATAATTGGGAAAGGTTGGGATCATAAACTAAGGACTGAAATCTAGAACTTAAGAATTAAAAACTAGAATAAAAATTAAGAACTAAGGCCAAAACTAAGAACTAAAACCTAGAAGCTAAGAACTAAAACCTAAAAATTGAAAACTAGAAATTTAAGAACGACAAACTAGAACCTAGGGGATTACCTGAAGTCGGGCACCGAAGAGAGGATTTTGAAATCCCTAAGCTTGTAAGAGAGGAACAAATTGTGTGTTTTTTTGCCGTGGTAAGGAGGTCCTATTTATAGATATTTGGTCAATTGCGCGTCCTGTGGGGTGTGCTCAATTGGTCGGTCAATTTCAATTATGCGCCCTATCTGGTGCGCTTAATTGAATTATGCGTCCTGGTTTAGGCGCTCAATCACTTTGAGTCGGTGACTGATTCAGTGAGTGACCGGCTGACTGGCTCAGTCGGGTATCCCAGTCCTAGTCTAATTAGACTAATTGCATGTACTGATTAGTGCGCTCAATCAATTAAGAGCCTGAATTCTTGCGCTTAATAGGGAATTTCAAGTGGTCTAGGGAGTTAGAGACGGAGTTCGCTTAGGAACTAATTATATGCTTGTGCTGAGGTGCATAATTTGATTGCATGCTCTAGGTAGGGCGTACAATCACATCTCAGGTGGTTTCTAGAAGGGTGCAAGACCAGCCCAAAATGGACTAATTGCACGCTGGTATTGAAACGTGCAATTTGATTGTGCACACCTGGTAGGGCGCATAATCAAGGCCTAAGGCGGTCCTCAGGAAGTATATGCCTGGTCCAAGAGGGACCAATTACGCGCCAACCACGGGGCGTGCAATCGAGTTATGCGCACTATATAGGGTGCGTAATTTGGGATTTTCCTTGGTTTGAGTCGGGTCCGAGCCACTGAGCTATTGTTTCAGCCTGGGTCCCAACCATGTACTATTGTTTCAGTGCATGGTCTCTGTATTAGGATTTTAAAGTCTTTGGAGAAGGTTAGTCCTTTTCTAGAGATCGTGGGCCAGGTCAAAAGTTGACCGAACAGGTTTGTATATTCCAAGAGGGTAAAATGATGGTGTCTACACTTGGGTACACCGAATCGATAAATGATGTTGTTCTTGATGAATTTCTCGACATGGCTGGCCGTGATACTTGCGTAGGAAGCTGCCTCTACCCATTTGGTGAAGTACTTAATGGTGACTAGAATAGACTAGTACCCATTAGATGCTTTTGAGTTGACCTTTCCGATGGCGTCGAGGCTCCATGCGGCGAATGGCCAAGGAGTTGTCATGTTGTGTAGATCTATGGCTGGAGCATGTATCAGACTGGTGTGTTCTTGGCATTTGTAGCACTTCTGCACATGCTTACAATAGTTAGTTTCCATGGTGGTCCAGCAAATACCCTTACTGTAGGATCTTCTTAGCGAACATGGGCCCCGCATATTCCCTCGTGGATCTCTTTCATGATGTTGGTAGCTTAACTTTCGGTTAGGCATCAGAGCAGGATATTGTTATAAGACCGCTTGTAGAGGCACTCACCAAAGATGATGTAATTGGCCACTAAACGTTGGATGGTTCACCTGTCTTTTTTGGATGTCCCCACAAGGAAAGCACGAGCTTTGAGGAAATTCTTGATATCTGAG
The DNA here is from genome assembly GCA_021018995.1 of Chloranthus sessilifolius. NCBI lineage: Eukaryota > Viridiplantae > Streptophyta > Magnoliopsida > Chloranthales > Chloranthaceae > Chloranthus > Chloranthus sessilifolius. The sequence continues at coordinate 52,511,882 of CM037598.1, forward strand.
AACCATGGAGCCTCATCATCAAACTTTTCGAGTTCCTCAATTTGGAGGCAGAAGGCAGGTTCATTTCTCTACTCGATAATAATTGGTTTCATCTTGACACCATAGGGGATTTCGAGCATTGATACCAAGTTGCTAGTGCATTGGCGAAGCGATTTCTTGCTCGCGAGACATAGGAGAAGGTAACATCATCGAAGCATGCTATTAGATCCTCGAGGTGCTCATGATACAGGATTAGCTTCTCATCCTTCGTCTTCCAATCTCCGTTTGTCTAACATATGATTAACTATGAGTCGCCAAATACCCTAGGATGAGTTACATTCAGGTCAAGTGCTGCTTGTAAGCCCGCTGCGTAGGCTTCATTTTCAGCTATGTTGTTTGTGCACAGGAAGTTGAGCTTAATGGAGACTGGTATGTGAGACCCTTTTGGCAAAATCAGAATGGCGCCAACTCCTTGACCTTCGACATTTACTGCCCCATCGAAGTGCATTAGCCATGACTCTTCTGCCTCTTCTTTATCATCCTCTATCATGAACAAGATGTCTTCGTCTGGGAATTCAGTTCTTAAAGGCTCGTAGTCAGGAAGAGGGTTTTTGCCATGATGATTGGTGTGTGCTTGCCCCTTGATTACCTTCTGAGTGACATACGTGATGTCGAATTCAGATAGGAGAAGTTATCAAGGTGCAATTCAGCCAGTGAAGGTCGGCTTTTCGAATAAGTACTTCAACGGATCCATTCGCACCAGGAGTAGAATAACTTGGGATAGCAAGTAGTGGCGGAGCTTCTGTATAGCCCATACGAGAGCCATGCATGCTTTCTCTAGATGAAAATAGCGTGTCTCATAATCAGTGAATTTCTTGCTCAGATAGTAAATGATATACTCTCTTCTTCCTGTCTCATCATGCTGCCCTAAGACACATCCCATTGAAACTTCTGTAGTGGAGAGTGTTGGTGCACACTTTTTTTGGGTTCCTCTCAATCCCCGTTGAATCAGTGGCCCAATTCTGTCACAGTGGACTCTAGTGATGTGGCGTTTGGAATGGTGAAGGTAAAGAAAAAAAAGAAAGGGTTTTCTATGAAGATTCTTAGTTTGTTGTGATCGCTAGCTGTAGATATTTAACGACACTGCAACACGTCAATAATCACGCTTTAGAGCGGGTGTGGGCTACTTCTTTACTAAATCGTCCGCCTGCGAACGCCAGCAGCTGTGACTCTACCTATAATTTAGATAGTTAAAATTTCCTTTTCTTTCCCGTTATTGTGGTAGTTCTGATCAGTTTAGATTTTCCAATTCTATTGTGAGTTTAGTTGTATGGGAATTTATTATAGTGAGTTAATTTAGTATTCTAGTTCTATCAGGAGTCAAATTAATCTTGGTTTCCTAATCTTATTAGAATTCCAATTAATTTAGTGTCCTAATACTACTAAAAGTCTAATTGATATTAGTCTCCTAATTGTACCAGGAATGCAAATGTATTAATTTTAATGAAACTTTAATTAAATCAAGTATGCTGATTATACTGAAATTTTAATCAAAATAAATATGCTAATTTAAGTGGAGTTCTAACTGGAGCAAAGATAATAGTCCTGCTAGAATTCTAATGGGGATAAAGGACTGATTTTACTAGGACTTTAATTAAAATAAAGAAACTAATTTTGCTAGAGTTATGATCAGAGTGAGAAATTGATTATACTAAGATTCTAATTAAAGCAATGAATTATCTAAGCTAGAATCCAATTAAAATAAAGGACTAATTTTTCTTCTAGAATTATAATCAAAGCAATGAATCAATTATACTAAAATTCTAATAATAAAAAGGATTATGCTGAAATCTAATATAGCAAGGAATTAACTATGCTTGAACTATCTAATTAAAATAAAGGAACTAGTTTTATTAGAGTTCTAATCAAGACAGTTATTCTAAGGATCTAATCAAAAGAAACTATGTAAATTAATTATACTAAAATTCTAAGATAAAGTCATGAAACTGATTTTCTAATCCTAATTAAAGCACCAAAATAATTAAAAAGTAAAAGTTTTGGGCCCGCTATGCTAAGGAGGATTGGCTTCGTTCCCGAGTACCCTCCGTAAGCTCCCTTGAGCAAATCGGGTGTCTAATGTTAAAGCAAATTGGGTTTTGGATTATAATATTATATTTTGGCTTTTCAGAATCGATTTCGAGATTATAGTTATGGATTAAATTAAGAAACTAGAATTAATACTTGGGGTTTTTTAAAAATATTAAACTAAGAAATTAAAACTAAAATTCAAAATTCTAGGACTGAATTTGGGTCCGAAATCTGAAAATCATACCGTGTGATTAAGGACAGGTTCTAGAACCTAAGAACTAGAACCAGAGATTAATGATAGGGCTGGAAATTAAGATTTTAGAACGGAATTAAAGCCTAGGGTCGGTAAATTAGACCGTCAGATTAAGGACTGGTTCTAGAAACGGAGAACTAGAACCAGACACAAGAGATTACGGTCTGAAAAAGGAGTGCTACAGTCTAAAACTGAAAATTCGATATTAATAATTAAAACTAAGGAAAATCCTAAGTCTAAAACTAAGATTTTTACCTAGGATCGGGCTGCGGAGAGAAATCTCAAAGATTCGACGCTTAAATCTCGAAATCATGACTATGTTCCTCTATGTGTTCATTCTCAGAGTTCTCTGGTTTCGAAATCCTAAAAAAAAAAATCTGTTCTCTCTCGAAATTGCTAGCCTCTCCCGGGGCGAATTAGAAAATAATCTTTTATAGGTTTTTCCTCTAATTAAGCGCCCTGTTTCATGCGTTTAACTAGATCGCGCGCCGGTCTCCCGGTGCTTAATTACTTTGAGTCGATCATCGACTTAGTGAGCGACCGGCTGACTTGCTTAGCGAGTTTCCTAGTTCTAATCACGTTAGAACTAATTGCGTGCCAATTAAGGGGTGTGCAATCCGATTAAGCGCTTCTTTCAAAGCGTTTAATCAAGGAAGCTTGAGGGTCAAGGATTGTAAGACTAGGTCGGGCGTAGGCCAATTGCGCGCCGATGGTCGGGTGTTCAATCTGATCGCGCGTCTCATGTGAAGCGCGTGATCGAGTCTTGAGGTGGTTTGGGAAAGGAAGTCTGGTCTGGAAGGGGCTGATTGCACGTGTGTGGTTTTGCATGTAATCGAATTGCCCATGTGATTTTAGGCACATAATTCGGGGTTGTTCGGGTCTAGGCCGGGTCTGAAATGCCAGACTATTGCTTCAGCCTGCATTTCGACTATATACTATTGTTTCAGTATATAGTCTCCCTACGTTAGGATCTGAGTCATAGAGTTATTGTTTCAGCCTGTGTCAGCCATGTACTATTGTTTTAGTGCATGGTCCCGGCGTTAGGGTTATGGGGCCTGAGCAACAGAGCTATTGTTTCAGCCTGTGTCCAACTATATACTATTGTTTCAGTATATGGTCCCACATTAGGGCAAAAGGGGTCTAAAATGCAAGACTATTGTTTCAGTCTGCATTCTAACTATATACTATTGTTTTAGTATATAGTCTCCCTACGTTGGGATCTGAGTCACAGAGTTATTATTTTAGCCTGGGTTCAGCCATATACTATTATTTCAGTGCATGATCCTTATGTTAGGGTCATGGGGCCTGAGCCACAGAGCTATTATGTTAGCCCGTGTCCAGCCATATACTATTGTTTCATCATATCGTCCTAATTTGGGTTATGAGGTCAAAGGTTGATGGAACAGATTTGTATATTCCGAGAGGGCAAATTGGGGGTGTCTACAGATGCCCCTCTTCGGCGCGCTCTTGCAAAGTAAGAACGCGTCGAAGAAGTAGACACCTCTCATTCGAGGTGTCTTCTCGTTTCTCCTGGGAAATCACAAGTGTGAACTGGGGATGCTGACATGACATGCTTGACTTTCTTATCTATCAGCACAAGCTAAAATGGAGCATTCGGGGGCCTAGTGGTAGCTGTTAAAAGGCGTGTTCCATGTCGTGGATGCCCAAGGAAGATCTCGTCGCGTATCATGACCTGCTGTCATAGGCAGTCGATGGGGGAAGTCAATGTATCCTATTCCATGAGTGCAAGGGGCATCTCGTCGCATGGCGTGACCTGCTGCGAGTGATAGTCAAATGGAAAGGAGAATCACCATATCCTAATCTGTGGGTGCAAGGGGCATCCTGCCGCATATCGCGACCTACTGCAAGGGGCAGCCAAATAGAGAGATATGACGCAGTCGAGGTATCGGGGGGCCTCATACAAATGTCTATAAATAGGTCCAGGGATCTATAATAATATATTAAATTTTTTTTTGTAAAAGATTTTTGGTTTTAGAATAAGATTTTTGATTTTAAGAGTAAGTGGTAAGAGTTTTTTTTTTTTCCTTCTTTTTTTTTTGGAAGTAAAATATTTTTGTTTAGGAGTAAGTAAGGGGTTTTGAAAATTTGAAATTTTAGGGAATTTAACTTAAGATCAAATGGAGTAAAATGGGGCTGTAGTCAAATGTTCCATGTCTGGATGCCGGATTTGTAGACTTCATTATATATACTTGTCAAGATAACACTTGGCATGCGATGGGGAAGTCTATCCTATTCCATGAGTGCAGGATTGTCATGGCGGACTACAGTGATAGTCAAATGGAAAGGAGAGATTTTAATCATTTGACCTAATCATAAATAATTATATTTATTTAAAGCAAATAGAGTAATATGAAAAATGAGGTATCGGGGGGCCTCATACAAATGTCTATAAATAGGTCCAGGGATCTATAATAATACAATGAAAAATAATGTAATGGTTTTAGGTGTCATTTCGATTGCAGCGCTATTGCTCACACCAATGCGGAAGAAGTTCCTTTTCTATGTTAGTAAGTTCTTAGATTAAATATACGGTTTGGCTTCCTGTGTGGGTGAGTCACCAGTAATTGAGGTAAAATTTGGTAGGTGAGTCTCTTATATATATATATATATTTTTTTTTTTTTTTTTTGCTTGGTCTTTTTCTTTTGGTAGTTTGGGAGTAAAAGATTTTTGGTTTTAGAATAAGATTTTTGATTTTGGGGGATAGATGTTTTTTCTTCTTAAATCTTAGGTTATAAAAATCACATTGTGTTTAGACGTGATAGGCTTAGTTTTTTTTGTGTTTTGCCTTTTAAATGGGACAGACGGTAATTTATGATGGGACAATATCATGTGTGTGCATCTTTCATGGTGGGGTGTACGACGGGCTGCCCTCTTTCTTCTTGTCAAGATAACACTTGGCATGCCAGATACGCTGATGTGAAAGTTTTGATCAAGGTGATGATTGTATGTGAGGACTTTTTCCAAAGTCGCATTAGATGATTTTTCATTTGACCTAATCATAAATAATTATATTTATTTAAAGCATGCAATCGAGGTTTGAAGGGTTAGTACTTAAGTGTTCGTGGATTGTATTATGAATTGTGTGTATTGTATGGTCCAGGATTGAGGTTATGGGACTTAGGGTGACCTTTATATTGCACGTGGGTGTCATTTGATTAGGGGATCAATTAGAGAGTTTGCTAGCGATCATGATCGAGTGTCGCATCATTCGCGTATGGAGTGGTTGTTTAGTTGCGCTTTATTCGTATTTTGATGATTGCATTGTGTGATGCGATGATGATTAGCGATGCATAGGATATATAGTGTGTCCGCTTTTCTGGCATCTTAGGTTCTTCTGTTTATCGTGATAGGCTTAGTTTTGATATTTTTGATCTAAAAGTGTTTTGCAATATTTCGCGATGGGACATGCATTGGGATGTTATTTCTTCTTATGTTCGTGATTTCCGGTGATCTTTGCCCAAGTGGTCGATCATGTGCATCTATTTCAGAATGGGCGATTGGGAATGAGGATGTCTTCTTCACATCGATCCCTTTAGGAGCAAGAAGGCGTGTTGAGGATCAAGGAGGAGGAGAAGATGTGAAGAGGAGTAACTGTTTTTCAACCAATCCTTCCTGCGCCTCCGATTGACGCCAAAGTCTGTGGTAATCTTGGCATGCAATTGTAGGCTTTGAAGGGTGCTGATTTTGCATGTCTGTGTTCGTGATTGTAAATAATTAAAGGCAGATTGAGGTACCAAAATTTTGACCTTATATTGAGAAATGAGGCTTTTTGATTAGGTTATTTGTTTAAACTTATTAATGGATTGGTTGGATTTATTTCATTTGTTTGATTTAATTCAGGATTTAATTTGGCTTAGAGTTTATCCCGAGATTAGTTTGTTTTATGGGGTTTGTTTAGAGGGTTTATTAAGGTTCCTATATAAGTGGTTTGATGTCTAACGTTTTTTCTCATTCTCTCTTTAGTCTAGTTTTTTTTTAGAGAGTTTTTTTGAATTTAAAGTTTAAGGTATTTTATTTTAGTCTTTTTGTTTGACTTGAGATGTTATTTCTTCTTAGTGATTTTGTGATCTTTCAAAAATTCGATAGAGTGTTGTTATTTGAATTGGCTTATCTAGACTTGGGAGGATGTTATTTCTTTTGGAGCAAGGTGTGATCATTGGTTTATCTAGGAGTTGTCAGGTGAAGATGGTCTTTCAAGAGGAGTATGTGTTTGATTTAGATTTAATTAGATTGAAAGGGTTTTCAAAAGTGTGACACTTGTCATTTGGTGGTTTGAGGGGTATGGTTTATAAATGTATGTTAAAGGCGCTTTTTTATTTTATTTTTGTGGTTCAAGCTTAGGGTTAAATTTTTGGGGCATATATTTCTTTGTCTTGTGATTTAGGGTATTTTTGTTCATTAATGTCTTTTCTTCCTCTCTATTTTGTTTATTTGTATTGAACTCAAGAATTGTGATTGGATTATTCATTTGGATTTAATTCAAGGATTTGGGAATTTGGCTTAGTTAGTGCTATCAACCCAATCAAGTTTGTTTTATGGGGTTTGTTTAGAGGATTTAAATTTCTTAGTTTAAGTTGAATATTCAAAGGGAATGCCCTTGGTGTATTTTGTAATTATTTTATCTATTTATGAAGTGATTATATTTTTTTAATTCCGATTTGTGGTTATTTATATTTAGCAACTTTTGGTTTATTTAACTTTGTAGCTTATTTGAATTTGTTTTCAAAATTTAGATTCATGTTTGATTTAGTTTATTTATCTATTTATTGGGAGTGATTTATGTTGGGGACAATTTTTTTTTTGGTTTGGTTTAGTTTAGGTTCAGGTGTATAAACGATGGGGGGCATTTTTCAGTTTAGTTTTATTTTAGTTCTGGTGTGTAAGTGATGGGGCATTTCTTCATTTTTTTTTTGTTTAGTTTCATCTTAGTTGAATTGTAGAGATGATGTTGGGGGGGAGATTTTTTTTGTTTTTGATTTGAAGTGTGTATATCCTAAGTCAGAAGTGTTTTTGGATTGACTCTAACAATGGCGTAGTTTAGGTTGGAAGTCAGTGTCGGAAGTCTCCTAATTCAGTCCTGTGAACCTGCTGTTCGGGGCACATATTTTGTATTGAATTAGCGCTTCAATTCAACGATAAACTAATTATGCGCGCCGGAATGAGAGCTGTTTAAAGGTCGGAAGGTCATTAAGCCGGTCGCTTAATCAATTCAGCAAGTCATGGGGTGATTAGGTGGTGGCGATCACCGCTGAAGTGATCGGCATTCATGCGTCGGTTCAGGCGCTTGATATGATTATGCACTTGGTAGGAGACGCGCAACCAAGTGGTCGGGTTAGTTTGAGCAGGCAATGATCCGTTTGTGGGCCCTATTACGAGCGTTTGATCTGGATTAAGCGCGGGAATAGTGGTGCGTGATTCGGTTGCGCGCGTGATTTGGGTATGTTCTATATATAGTTCAAAAACATCTCATTCTTCCTATGCTATCTGTTTTGGTTTTTTATTTTTGGTTTCCTTGTTTCCTTGCGCTCTATTTTTTATGTTTTCAAGATATCTTGCAATCCGTTCGTCCGTTTCAGGCACCGTTTCTTCCGTTCTTGAGTCTTTCAAGTTCTTTGTTCTAGGATGGAGTCTGAGAGTGGTGGTAGGCGCGATCTTACTATTTCTGAGTTGGAGAGGATGATGATGGGGGAGATAGGTGAGACCTCTGAGGCTCGGACCAATGCTGTTGTCGGGGAGGAGGATGTCGGGGAGGTGACTAGAGAGGAGGTACCGGAGGTTGACCAGGGTAACAGAGAGGAGGTGCCCGAGATTGAAAAGGGTGTAGCTGAGGAGGAGGGTGAGAGGGCCAAGGAGCAGAGAGCTGAGGATGAGGCTGAGGGGAACCAGGGTGAGGAGTGTCATGATCGCAGACACTTCCCACTGGAGGATTTCTTCTCTTGGGGCTGGGTAGGTACTCGTGAGCAAGAGTTCCCTCATTCTTTTTAGGCATTTTAGGTTATGGCATAGACTTATTAGGATCTGGAAACCCTTTTTTTCAATTCATGTCGAACTTGCATTAATGATAGATTGCGTGCTCACTCATGCATCATGACGGCATCAGAGACTGGTCATGTTTCTATTCAGTAGTTCTTATCATGTTTTATATGTTTGTTGTAAGTTGTTATCAGTGTATCTGGATATATTTTACTTTTAGCTCTTAGATATGTTTGTCGTTGGTCATAGGTATGTGTTAGTCTTACTGTCATTATTTTGTTCTGTTCAATAGGAGCCCCTGCAGTTGGCTATCAGCTCGACATGGACCTAGTCTCATACTTGGTACCGTGCCTTACCGGAGTTTTAGCAGGCGCGGTTGGTGTCTTTCGGCTTCAGGCCGATCCTGGAGCTGGAGCCCTTTCAGGTCGATCGTGGCCATCTTAGAGAGGTGGAGCGAAGAGCATCAAGCGCTTCTCTTTCCAGTTGGCATGATGTTGCCGACTCACGGGATCGATTGTGCTAAGATTAGGGGGAAGCACTATCTCCATCATTTGAGCCGAAGCAATCAAGGAATTTGAAGGGGTTGCACATGTGGGGGCTAATAGAGGTACCTTTAAATTATTCATTCATTTGGAATTTTATGTGTTGTAATAAAACCCCGCTAATAGAGGTACCCCATAAATTATTCCTTCTTTGGGATTTGATGTGTTGTAATAAAAACAAACTAATAAAAGGTTATTGTCATCCTACGTGGCATGAGGAGTAGTTGACTGAGCAAGCTGTCCAGCTTTCCTAACATTTTGAAAAAGTGAAGAAGAATAAGTTAAGAATTTAAAAAGAGGTTTAATACTTACCAAGTTACCATGGTTGTGGAACATGAACTAATTACATGCAGCTGGTTATAAAAGACATTGGGAAAATTTCTAAAAGCCCCTAGTTGCTTCTCTAAATGCCCCTTATATTTTTTTTAATATCTAATAAACTCCTATACTCAAACCTTAGTTTACCTAAATGCTCCTCAACCATAAACATCCACCTTAATATCGAATTTACCGTAACAAGAGGGATATATTTAGAAAATAGGTTGAACGGCTGGGCCACCATACATTTTAAATCATAAAAGATAGTAGAAATTGAATTTAAAATGTGAAAATAGTGTTTTTTTCACAAAAAAAAAGGAGAAAAAATAATTTAAAAAATTAAGTAAAATTCTGAAAAATAAAAATTGCACAACCTTTTGAAAATAATAAAAATATTTTAAAATAAATATTTGTTAATCTAAAAAAAAATTCTTTCGTTTCAAGAGATCGAGGAAATAGACGAGATCGATGGCTCGATTGAATACCACACATAAAGTAGATCTGCAGTTTAAATAATACAGAGGCGCTCATTGAGGGTGAGCGAAATATAAGTGTTTTAAGATTCCAAGTAAGGATTTTCTTTATGATTTGGGTAATTTTGACATTAAAAGAGCTTTTTAGAGTTTAGGGGCATTTAGATAACTAAGTTTTGAGTATAGGGGGTTATTAGATATTAAAAAAAATTATGTGGGCACTTAGAAAGTAGCTTTTAAGGAGGGGGATTTTAGAAATTTCCCAAAAACATTTATGTATATTTTCTATGAGGGGCAATGGGCAGGTTGAACCTGATTTCATGTTCAACCATATCTGCAATTATTGGATATGAGTGAATCTCGACTTCCCTGGATTCCAATTTTAAGGATAACTGGGTCTGCATTACCGATCTTCATTTTGAAGGTGAGCCGATCACGGGATGGATAGCAGGAGCGTATTTGGAGGTGTGTGAGGAGATTTTGGGTGTACCGTGTAGGTCGAGTGGCTCGGGGCCAGGTGTAGTTCGAGTCACTTGGTTCTTTGATATGTTTGCGAGTGGCTTCGTCCTTTCGAGGCATCATTCGGAGTCGAGGGCATCTTATGAGGCACGCTGTGTGGTAGTGGCGGGTCGGGAGCCTGTAGTAGAGCCGGGGTTGGCTGCAAATAGGACGCTCTAAGCGTTCTTGATGCACTTCCTCGGTGTAGTACTCTTCTCTTCTTCAACTTGAGGATGCGTCACCGGGTTGTTTTTTATGATTCTCAGGGACTTGGATTGGATCCCTACCTATGCGTGGGGCGTGATCGCATTGGCGCATCTCTATGAGTAGCTTTATCGTTGGGGATGGGGCATCGTGACGATCGGTGGTTTCCTTCCTTTCCTCCAAGTGAGTTTTAGTTAGTTGATGTCATAACGTCTTTGTTTTCTTAGCCTTTTAATGGTAACTATTTAGCGTTTCTCTTTTGTTATTTTTTTTTTGTGTTCTGGGCGTATGACCATTTTGCTTTTCTTCGTTCGGGAGTTCTGTTGGAGGTGAAGTTCATGTTTCCTCGAACATACGTGTGGAGGGAGGCATTGAGGGGTCGTCGCTGGTCTTCGAATCTTCAGACCGCACGCGGTCTCTTCAAGGACATTCATGCAGGGCAGGTATATATCATCATGTGTATGTTTTGTGTCATTTTGATTTGGTCTTTTAGGATCTGAGGATTCATTGATGGGTTGGCTTGTTTATTTGGTTAGGTGATTTGGAGGCCATACGCGGCCGAGGAGGATGTAGGTGTGCCAGTGATTCAGTCTAGTCAGCCGTTCTTTGACGTGGACATATGGGTCCATTGTTTTGAGAAGGTGGAGAGGATCCACCTATCTCGTGTGGTGCGACAGCTGGGGCTCGCTCAAGGAGTCCCTCTAGAGATTCGCCACAGGATGGAAAAGAGGATGACCAGCCCTCCTGATCGAAACTTTACGGAGCGGATGGCGCTTTAGATGGCCGATTTCAGAGCTAGGGGGACCAGGTCATAGGGGCGTGTGACGAGGCAGACGCTCGAGAGTATAGGAGATGGTTTAGTGCACTGAGTGGCGGGCGCCTCTTCACGCGTCCCTTCAATGGGAGTGGCTCTTTTATAGTCGGCCGGCTAGAGTGGGCATCGATTTTGAGGGAGAGACTGGCTGCACTGGAACATGCCATCTCACTCCGAGTGTGCGGGGGGCATTAGACGCCCTCCACAGGGCGATGGAGCAGATTGGGTGTGCTCATCATCCGGATGAGGAGATGTTGCACTCCTTAGCCCTCTCGGTTGCTCAGGTTAGGGGAGTGGAGGATGAGTTGGGGGCTCGGCTAGCAGAGACTAGACAACTCCTGTTGAGCTAATTTATTGGTTTGATTATTTATGTATTATGTTGACTTGGTCACTTAGTCATTCTGATATAGTTGTGATGTCTTTTTTTTTTTTTGGGCAGTCCGAGAGGGAGGCCGAGGTCGCCAGTCACATGGCAATGATCGGATTACTACGCGGTCAGCAGTAGGCCTGCCGAGAGGTGGAGGCCAGTTTGCGATCTAAGATTGATTGATTGGTAACTGTCTATATTAACTTGATTTGTTAATTGTTAGCGTTGAGGGCTTGCCAACTGACATGTTCATTATTATTCATAGAGAGTCGAGCTTGCTGCTAGAGGTCCCGTTCCGGCATTTGATCCATCTTCAGTTGCTTCCTCCAGTAAGGAGGATCTAACGATGGCTTAACTTTGGGCCGAGTTAGATCATCTGGTAAGCTCCATTCAATCCTTTAACTCGTTTGTATAATTATCACAGTTCGTTGGGTGTTATTGTTTTGCTTTCTTTACATAGTTTACTAACATTATGTGGTATTTCAACGTCAGGTTGCCAAGGATCTTCAGATGAGGGAGGCGACTGCTGCCTCTATACGTCCCGAGAGTCAGGTATAGTTTCTGGCGTGGTGTAATTTAGTTTAGGTTATTTTATTTTATTTTGTTCTGATATGTTTCGTGTTGGTTTGTTTGCATTTTTTTTTGTGCAGGCAGTTCCAGACTCCACTCCTGAGGCTCCCCCTCAGGGGTTTGTTCCTATCCCTACTCAGATATATTCTAGTTATTGTGTTTATGGCTTATTTGTTATTATGATATTATCTGATGTATTTATTTTTCTCGTTGTAGGCATCTACATTTGCTGTCCCTTCCATGCCTCCTGCCGATCCAGTGACCGCTGAGACGGTTGAGCGAGTTCTGGAGGAGAGGCTGGATCTGGTATAATTCTTTCCTTTTTAAAGTTTTTTTATTTTTGTTCATGTATAGATTGGTTTTCTTTGACTTGGTGTGGTTATGCAGGTTTGTTAGCTTGAGGAGGTGTGTTTAGAGGTGATGCAAGTGCGCGCCACTCCCGAGGTAAAATAGATCCTTGGGGAGACTCAGAGTCGCAACAACCTATTCGTTGAGATGGTGGTTGTGCAGAAGACTTAGGCTGAGGCTTTGGAGGCAGCGCGTCGGACGATGCAAGTAGAGATGTAGGTGACCCTAGATCAGTTGCAGTATTGTTTGACGAGGAGTGAGCGGGGGATACGTAGGCTGGCTAGTCAGCTTAGTGGATCGGAGTTGAGGGCTACGGGTTCCTCGGCTGGGCAGTCTCGTCACATGTCTCGTGATCGTGTCAGGGGTGATGCTCATGAGGATTCTGTTGTTTGAAAGATTCTTATGGGGCATCCTCCTCATTCACCTCCATTCCTCGTCCATCCTAGTGGCAGCGTAGGGAGTAGGTGTGCGCATGCTTATTTTGTCCATTGTGGATGCATTGTATATACAGGGGGGATGCCCCTGATGACAAGTGTAAAAAGAAATGAAAGCTTTGATGTATATATTTAGAGATTTTTTTAGTTTAGATGTACCTAATCGACTGCTTCTCTTTTGATTACCTCTCGTATTTGCTTTTTGCTTCTTAGTTTCCTTAGCGCCATCGACCGTCATTGGGACTTGGATGCTCCCTGAGCTAGCCCGGTGATGGTTGAAGGTTGCTTTGTATCTGCACATGTAAAGATAACGCTATCAGTAATTTTTGTTCTCCCCCTTGCTAGTTGTCACGGGGGTGAGTGTCTCAGACTGGGGCCTAGTAATAAAGGTGGACATTTTCTCTTCTTTTTTTTCTTTTTTGTTCTTTCCTTTTTTTGTTTTTTTTTTCTTTCTTTTTTTTTTCTTTTTTTTTTCTTTTTTTTTTAAAATGAAAATAAAGCAACAGGGAAAGCAAATAACTAAAATAATAATAAATATAAAAAAAATACCCCAGTGTAGAAGTGTGGTAGAATTGGCAGTATAGTGTCTTCAGTAGCACTCTCTGGATGGTAACTTCGTCATTCCTTGTCTTCTTTGCAGACAAGCCGGCGCTTCTAATGTGATTCTCCTTTTGATCTAAAAAAATGCCCCACTTTGGGTCTATAAGCAATCATGGGTATTTGGTGAGTTAGTTTTAAAGAAAAGTTAATTAGTACTGTCATCGAACCGGGGGGAGGTCATTTCGATTGGGTCAGTTGCGTACGGGGGTCTATCCTAGGGTGGTGGTTATCCTATCCTGTGGTTATCAGGGAGAAGTATGGAAGGTATAGTGAGTGATTATGTCAGTCGTCATTCATCGGTTTTCAGTTTCATTTCTAGGAGCATCCTGTAAGCCTTCTGATTTATCATCCGAAATATATACAAAAGAGGGGGGTAGAGCTCAGCGATGCGGGGAATAGTTTGTATCTAATGCTTCCCAAAAGAGATAAGTAACAATCTCTTTCTCAAAGAGATACGAGATGCCATGATTGAGCTCTTTTCCATGTTTCAATACCATCAAAATCTCACATTCTATGGTTAGTAGGAGTTTGTCCTCCTCCTGCCACCTTACGAAGACATCTAGTAGTATGGGGACATCAGGGATGCCCTCGCAGTTCGCTTATACACTTCTAGTAAAGTTACCAGATATGTCTTCACGGTCTGCTTATGCTTCCCTGAGCTCATTGACTTGCTCATTCGTCGTAACGCTCTCACTCAAAATTTCGATATATGTATTCTTTGAAAGCATTCTGCTAGCGCAAGAATAATGAGTTTTAATTGAACTTGACATCTTTATTTTTTTTCTCTAATGTCTCCTCCAATGGCGGGGGAAAGGAAATGAGGATCAGGTGTTACTTATGCTTTTGAAAGAGGTTAGGTATGTCACTTGTCCTTTAATCAGACTGTCCGAGTGAGAAAAATGGGTGATAAATCGGAGGTCTTAAGGATATTCTGAGAATTGATGACGTACGACCAACGAATGGGTCGTGAGGACTACGGAAGTGATAGGTATAAGAATTTAACCACGGGATGTGATGATCACAGGGCTAAGGATAATATTTTCTAAGGTACATGGCGTTCCAAGGGCTAGGGAGTTCTTCCCCGTCTTGGTTCGCCAGTTTGTATGCATTTCCAGGTTATGCAGCTGTTATGACATAAAGGTCTTCCCAGTTCAATTTTAATTTTCCTTTCGGATGGGCGTGCTTGGAAGGCATGATTTTCTTTAAGATTAATTCTCCAATATTAAAGGTTCATTTGAGGAATTTCTTATCATAATCCCTTGCCACTCTCCTCTGATATACCTGAGCGTGATCAGCTGCCCTTAGATGTGTTTCATCAAATTGTTCTAACTGCGTGAGTAGGGCGATTCTCCTCTAGTCTAAGGACAACTCATCATCGAGTTGAATCCATAAGGATGGTACTTGTATCTCATATGATAGGACTGCCTCCATCCCGCAGATAAGGAGGTAGGGAGTTTGGCCAGTGGTCGTACGAATAGAGGTTCTATAAGCCCAAAGTGCTTCTGGTAGTCATTTGGGCCAGTCAGCTCCATTGCTTGTTTCTACTGTGCATTCCAAAATTTGAATCAGAATTTTGTTCGTAACTTCTGCTTGTTTATTTCCTTGAGGGTAGAACGGTGACGAGTGGCATAGATCGATGTCGTACTTCTTACATAACTTTTTTGTCTTCTCTTAGATAAACTATGGTCCATTGTTGGTAACAAATATCCTCGGTACTCCAAACCTGGTGATGATATTTTGAATGATAAACCTTATGAGTGTTGAAGCGGTGATTCTGACATAGGATTCCGTTTTTGCCCATTTGGTGTAGTATTCGATCACTGTAAGTATGAACACATGCTTGTGAGTGTTCCCAACTATGTCTGTGAAAGGTTCGATGACATCGAAGGCTCACATCAAAAATAGCCACGATAAGGTCATAGTATTCAATGCAACTAATGGAGCTTTAATGAGTGCGGCGTGCTCTTGGTATTATTTACAGGATTGAACGTAGAGGTGCCAATCTCTGATCATCGTCGTCCAAAAGTAGCCTAGTCATGTAACTTGATTGGCGAGCCTCTGTCTATCAGAGTGGGCATCGCAGGCACTGGTGTGTGCTTCTCAGATGATATATTGTCCTTTGGCAGTCGTGACGCATCATAGTAGTACTCCTTTGGTGAATGGTTCTTTGTATAACGTTTCGCTGAGTATGCAGAATCGGGCGCATTAGTTCCTTATAGTCTTCCGTTCGATCTTTGTGGCATATGGAGGGACGTGTTGATGCTTTTAGAAGTTTCAGATATCGAAATACCATGGCTATCTATCATCGGTTGGTGATTTTTCAAATCTGAACATAGCAACTTTGATTTTTTCCTTGACGTGCTTTTTCGGAGTGATTACTTCATTTGGTCCTGTCCTGGTGGGGAGGATCCGTAATTCTCTCTTGATGGTGCATGCTACCTTGTGGGTGGGTGCTATTAATTTTTTAATGAAGAAGGTCTTGGTACTTTGGCCGATGGGTATTTGGATGACCAAGGCTAACGTGGCTAAGGAATCTGCGAGCTCGTTTTCTAGTCTAGGGATGTGCGTGAAAGAGATTCTTTCAAATTTTTTTATCAAATTTTGAGCGGTTTCTAGGTATGCCATTAGTCTCATTTCCTTAGCTTTCCATTCTCCTATAACTTGCGAGATTACTAGCTTGGAGTCACTGATGGTTTTTAACTGTTTTAACGCCTAATTGTAATGTTGCTCATAGTCCAACTATAAAAGCTTCATATTTTGCGACGTTGTTAGTGACAGTGAAATCTAATTGAAAAGCCTTAGATATAATTACTCCTTTTGGGCTTAGGAGGACTATCTCGATGCCTTTTCCTTTATGATTTAGAGCGCTGTCGAAGTAAAGGGTCCATGAGGTCTTGTCGGGCTCTTCGTTATGAATTGTGAGCAGGTCTTCATCGGGGAAGTCCACATGTATGGGCTCATTGCTCGGGAGTGGGAGATCTGCAAGGTAATCAACGATTACTTATCCTTTGATCGACTTCTGTGTGATGTAAGTGATATCGAATTCTTGCAATAGCATATGCCAGTGAGCGATCTTTCCTGATGTTGTGGGCTTGTCAAATACATATTTCAAAGGGTCTATTTGGGCTAGTACTAGTATTTTATGTTCTCCAAAGTAGTATCGTAATTTGGTTGAAGCCCACACTAGTGTGAGGCAAGTTTTCTCCATTGAAGTGTATTTTCTTTCGTACTCGACCATCGTCCTACTGAGGTAGTAGATTGCCTTCTCTCTCTTGCCGTCTTCTTCATATTATCCTAGAATCACTCTCATTGCTTTGTCATTTGTTGAGACGTATAGGATTAGGGGTCCTTCAGGAATTAGTGGCGATAGTATTGGCAGGTTAAGGAGGTACTTTTTTATATTGTTGAAGGCTTGCTGACACCGGTCATCCCATTTCTACTTAGCTCCTCCTTTAAGAGTCTGTAGAAAAGATCGCATCTGTCTAAATGTTGGGAGATAAATCTCCTGATGAATTGCAATCTTCCTATCAGGCCTCATAATTTTTTAATATTACTAGGAGGCAGCATCTCAAGAATGGCTCTGACTTTTGTGGGGTCGACTTTGATTCCTCGGTTACTGACTATGAAACCGAATAATTTTCTAGAGGTGACTCCGAAGACACACTTCTTTGGGTTCATCTTCAGCTAATACTTTTTAGCTCTTTGTAGTAGCAGTTGGAGTGCTTCAATATGTCTTTCTCATGTTTGGGACTTCACTAATATGTCATTGATGTAGACTTCTACACATTTATGCATCATATCGTGAAAAATAGCCATCACGACATGTTGGTACGTGGCTCCTACGTTCTTGAGCCCAAAAGGCATGACGATGAAGCAGTAAGTCCCCCATAGTGTGGGGGAAGAAATCTTCTCTTGGTCGAACTCAACTAATTTGATCTGATTATATCCAGAGAAACCATCCATAAAGGATAGCATCTCGTGTCTAGCGGTGTTTCGACTACAGTGTCAATGTGTAGAAGCGGGAAGTCATCTTTTGGGCGTGCCTGGTTGAGGTTTTGAAAGTCAATGCAAACCTATACTCTGCCGTCTTTCTTAGAGACAGGTACTATGTTGGAGACTGACTTGGGGTAGAGGACGACTCGGATGAATTTGGCTTTATGTAATTTGTCAACTTCCTATTTAACTTGAAGGGCTATTTTTGGGTGCATCCTACGGAGTTTCTACTTAACAGTCTTTGCATTGGGTTCTAAGACAAGACAATGTTCTACTAAACTCAGGTCTAAACTAGGCATATCGTCATAGGACCATGCAAAGGAATCGAGGTGCTCTTATAAGACTTATGCAATCTGTTGACGTTCCTTGGTGTTGAGCATTGCGCTAATCAGTAGCTTCTTGGGTTTCTCTTTAGTGCCAAAGTTAAGTTCTTCTATGGGTTATGCGGCAGCTTGGGTTTGCTCATCGAAACGCTTGATAACCCGTTGGAAGTCTGGCGCCTCCTCAGCGATTGGTGTTCCTTCTTCATCTTCGGTAAGCTCGTATACTGTAAAGTTGCTACACTGGGGATTCGATTTTGTGAAAGGTAGTCCTTCATCGGCATAATCTTTGACTGAGAGATCTTTGGAAAGATGAAGGTCAAGACTATTGATTCTTCTCTTAAAGACACGAAGTATTTCGTCCGGTATGACCACTGGCTTGTTATTTAGCCTGGATGCTTTGCATCCTCGTACGGGAGATGGGGTATAAGTCTTAGGAGAAAAGTCTCCTTGTTGGTCGCACACTTGATTCGGAACGAAGGGTTCCCTTTCTTTAATGAGGTTTTCTGATTTTTTTGGATTTTATGTTTATAAATTTTTAAAGTTTTCTGTTTCTTTTATTTTTTTTATTTTTGACAATAAATATGGTATAGGGTCAGTTGCCTCAAAAGGCGCCGGGAGAGTTGCTTCCTCTAACTGAGGGAGCGAGATGGTTGCTAAAGTCATTCGAGCAATTCTTCGAGAAACGTGGACTTGTGATTTGGGCATTTTATTTTAGAGTCCTCATCTAATGAGATTTTTTAAATAAGCGATGCTGGTGACAGTGGCACCAACGTTTGGATTTCTTCTATCACATTGATTGCTCCTTCTTCGAAAAAACTCTAGAGATGGTAGTCGATCGAACTATCCTCCTCTGAGTCGTAACATAATGGTTCTTCCGGCAAAGGGTGATCTCCTAAGGGATCCTCAAGGGTAGCGAGCTCTTTCTCTTAAGCTTCATAGTATGTCAGGATAACCATGCATGCTTGGCAGTGAGGCTGATAATGGTGAGAAATGCAAGGAGATCCCCAAGGACATTCTCATCCTTCTAAGTTAGAGTCGAAGTCGGTATCAAATTCATCTTCTTGATCAGATAGTACTTGAAGTCCTAGGTTAGCTTGCTCTGTTAACTTGAGTGCAGGGAGGTCTATCGAGTAGTCCTCGTCATCACTCTTCCTTTAAAAATTTTCATAATATTTGGAATTGTGGCGCATCTGGGGATGGATAAGTGTCTAGTTCAAGTTTCTCTTCAAACTCAACGAGGGCGATGGGGGTGTTTCCCCCTAGGTCAACCAGATGACTGCTGGGATTTTCTGCTTCTCGTGTCGGTGGCCGAGCTAGTAGGTCATTACTTGTTTCTGTTGTCACAAGGTTGGCGTGATTCGATTCTTCTATCGTAGAATATCGTATCCAATTAGCGAAGCGTTCTAATATGCTGATGCATGCCCTATAGCAAGGTTGGTAAGGGTGAGCAATACAAGGGGAGTCCCTGGGGCATTCCCATCCCCTAAGGCCAAGGCCGAGGAGGATATTATACGAGTTAAGATTTTCTTGTGGGGTGTCAACTTCTTCCCATGTTAAGTGTAAGTACTCCCCATCCTCTTGTAAGGCTGCTATGTGAAAATCTTCATTGTTAGTGGATTCCCAATCTTCTACTTGCAGCTCAAGTTCTAGAGGTTCTTTCTTCCTCTCTTCTGTAAATTCCTTAAGAGTCAAACAAGGGTTTGACTCCTTCGAGCGGTTGATCAATATCATCATTCAGATTGGTTAAATCATTGAATGCTTTAGCCATTCGCTCAGTTTCTACTTCTCGGGATCTAGTGAAGGACACTTCCTTCTACCTTGGTACATCTGCTTTCTCGATGGTCCCATAGACGAAGTGGTCATATAGAGACCATTTGGGTGAGGTAGGGAACAAGTCGGCTTGTGGGCCGTTCGATTGATAACCTAACTCTGTGTTTGTGTATTTTTGTTGGGACGATAGGCCCTACACAACCTTGCTTATTTTTATCGAATTCGGTGTGGGGAACGCATTCGAGTTGGTACATAAGATCCCACCCTTTTATCATGGTGGGGTTGATGTCATAAAATTTGGCGAGGTTTGGGCCAACCTCTCTCCTCATTAATTTTTATTGACGCGTTGAGGGAGAACTAGGAGGGGTAGGGGGACGGACTTCTGCAACGGTTGTCTCATTAGGGATTTGTGTCTTTTGAATGTGGCCCGTGTTTAATACAGAATCATGGGCTATTGGAATACTTGCCACATAATCAGTATCCATCTCCTGGAGGGGTGCATCAACGTATATACGGAGGATGGAGTCCTCATATGAGAATTTGACACATGGATGGTATGTGGATGCGATAGCCTTCATTGACTCTAACCATTTTCTTCCAAAGATAAGATTGTACATACTAGTAGAATTAGAAACATGGAAGGTAACGTCTTTCGTTATAGGTCCAAGGAGAACCTGGAGTTTAAGAGTTTCTTTGACAAAGCGACGCGATCCATCGTAAGCTATGAGTGACAGTGCTGAGGGCCTGACATCTTGCTTCATGTATTCGAGTGTCTTTAACATTGTGAGAGGGCAAAGATTGAGTCCCGCTCTCATATTGACCAATGCATTGGGTACGGAGAACCATCTAATTATGACTGTAAGATATACGGGAGCTACAATCCTGCGAAGTGATTCTTTAGGCATGTCTGCATCTATGAAAGTGAGCGTTGGAGGTTGCGCCATGACGGAGTTGATTTGATGAAGCTCATCTAGGGTGGTGTCCTCATCCACTTGTGTGTCTTCAAGTGTCCTTATCAACAATTGGTGATACTCAGGTGATTTCTTGATGAGTTTTAATATGGATATCTGGACTGGGATCTTTTGGAGATGTCGTAGAAGGTCATATTCTTGCCCTGGCTCGAGTGCCATTTCTTTGCTAGTCGATGAGCCTTGGGTATAGGTGGTTGGATTGGTTGAGGCGCAAGTATTGGTGGAGGGATAATGTGAGGTGGGGGCGGCAAGTTAACCTCTCTTTCTCTCACGTTCCCCTCTGGTGGTTGTATATTTGCGAAATCCTTATTTCAAGGAAAAGGCGGAGGCAGATACTTGGTTCCCGACTTAAGAATCAGGCAAGTCGGTTGTTGACCAAACCCGGTGTGGCTCGACATTGATGCAACTATAAAGTGAGTGAAATTCGAGGTCGGAGTGCATACCTGCATCGTACCGCTCTAAGGTGGGAGGTACTGTGTGTAATCCTCCTCCTCCAGAAAAGCAAAGATCGTGTCTCGCATGGGTCGGGATGTTCTTCACACTCACTTTCTTCTATGTTTAGCAAATGCTTAGTCTTTGTTTCATTCTCTCGGCTTGGAGTCTTTCGGGTGACACTTTCTACCCATGCAATAATTTGGGCTACAGTTTGTAGAACATGATCTCTGTACTCGAGTTTAGAATCAGGCGAAGGGAGTGGTAATGGCGTTGGTTCAAGATTTGGAGGGGTTGAAGGTTCTGGTGGATGACTATGGAGGAATGGTCTCCTGGCCCTAAAGGAATGGACTCGTATCTCGAGAATTTTGAAAGACAATATTTTTGGATTTTGTATTTTATCTATTTCCTTGAATTTTTCCTTTTCTTCAGAGATGGGCCCTGGCAAGGCGGGCACCTATATACACATGGTATTATCTGCCAAGGGCTCACCTCACTTTTTTTAGGTTATTTTTTTAGGGAAGCCGGTGCTGTTCTTACGACCACATGATGCTTCTAGAGTTTGGGGCATTGATTCCCAATTCCTTATCTACGATTCCACCCCTTTACCTGCTCAGATGGAGGAGGCTGATTGATACAGCTTTTGGGATTTAACCTCCACCATGTTTATTCTGGGCTCTTACGGGACCCTGTCCTCAAACACCAACATTGTTCAGTGGTGGTTTACCACAGGCGGACTGTATAGGTATGGGAAACTCCTCAAAAAGGGACAGGGAGATCAGGTCTACTTCAAAATTGGGAGGGATGATTTGGGGATTGGTTGGTGGATCGGGGCTGTCGGCTTGTGCGAGGTTAGCTGTGTTGCCCCATCCTGATCAATTTTTACGACCCCGGTGCTCACAAATGTACTCCGGATGTGAGGTTGCGGATGAGGTTCGTCTTCCAGGTCTATTCCTCGAACTTTTACAGTAGCAAGGGTTCAAGCCTTTTCCTTGGCCTCTCGAACTTCTTCTTCGATAGGCTTGTAGCCTAAGCCAAATCGTACTCGCTACCTGCCTTTGGCTTTAAGTGGGTCCTTTTGTCCTTGAAACTGTGGTCCCAATTCCTTACCCATTTTATAGGCCCATTTCTGGAGCATAGCTAGGGCAGCAACTAGTCCACCATTGGTCTTCAACGTGATCCTCTCGAGGGGTTTAGGGATTACCGTTGATACATCATAGTCAAAGCTATGGAGGTATGAGTCTTCGATCATGTGCGGCACATCCAATACTTTAGGGTTCTCGATGCTGTGGGTCGCCTTTTCTCTTTCCTCCTGTCCTTCACCTAGAATGGTGATAATTTTATGTTCTGATACAAATATAAGTTTTTGGTGCAAGGTGGAAGTTATTGCTCCGACCTCATGCAACCAAGGTCACCCGAATAGTAGATTAAATATAGATTTGATGTCCATAACTTGAAAGGGTTTGGAAAAGGTCATTGGCCCGATCATGAGCTCAAGGTCGACTTCTCCAATTATCTCTCTTCTCGTGTTATCAAATCCTCTGGCACTCATTCTTGCTAGCCTGAAATTAGAGGGCTCCACCCCTATCTTGGTAGCGGTTTGTAGAGGGCACACATTCAAAGTTGATCCATTGTCTATTAATACCAATGGAATTACCAAGTTCTCAACTTCAACAGTGATGTTGAGGGGTTTGGCATGACTATTTTTCCCTCATCCGATAAATCGACATCAGAAAAGGAAATAGCATTCGGAGCCACTACCTGCCCGATGATTTGTCCCACTTCATTTGGGGTTTGGTAGACACGTGCGCATTTTTAAATGCTCCCATCAGAGCTTGGAAATGAAGAGGGGATGTAATCAACAGGTCCCAGACTGTGAGGTGTGTCGACATTCTCTTCAGCTGAGTCTCTAGTATGTGCTCTCCGCCCATTTTTTTGAAGGGGTTCACTACCCTAGGCTCTTTCTTCTCTTTCGACCGAGCTAGTACTTGTTCTTATGGTTGTTTAGAGATTCGTCCTGATCGGGTGACGAAATTCACTGCCCCTTCTCTATTGCTATCGGTATTGACATCCGTCTGATTATAACTGAGTGGGACCTGATGGGGGCCGTAGGTTAGTCCCGACATTTGGAAGGGAGTGGATAGAGGCCTTAAAGATGATGGAATCGGTGGACTGGGATGGGTGTTCATCACTTAGTTGACACTTGTTGGATAGGTCGGGAGCTGTAAAAGTTAGCCAAATGGGGTTAGTAGGGATTGTGAATGGCTGTATTGGGGGTGGTGTGATAGGGGTAGGTCGTTGATAATTAAGCGGTGCTGGAGGAGAATTTGGGGAAAAATTAGCCATCGGTAATTGGTGGGAGAAGCTACTACATATGGTTCATGCGAACTGGCTTGGACATAGCTGATGGGAGCTGGTGATGGAAAATACACCCTCAAATCTAAGGGTTTCACCGGTGGTGTGCGGTTGGGGAAATAGTCGGCTAAATTCAGGGGTTTGACCACCCCAATGCTTCTATCCTCCTGGTCTCTATGCTTTGGTGTTATAAAATCTTCTCAAGTGCAGATGTACTCTTATGGATCAAACTCCTCATCATCCCCCTCTATCATGTTGTTGGTTGGCCTTGGGCCTGCTCTGCCTGGTGAATGTGGTGGTAGCGGTACCTAGTGTATATTGGTGTGCTGGTTGGCCTGGGGATGCACTGAAAGAATGATCTTGCCGGCCTCTGTTAAGTCTTATATCACATGTTTCAAAGGAAAGCAGTGATCAGTTGGGTGACCTGGCCCTTGATGGAAATTATAATGAATATTGGGGTCCTAATTCCTTGGGATCGGATTTGGGGGAGGTCATGACTGGAGTGCAGTAACCAAACATTTTTCGATCAGTAAAGGTAATAAGATATTCAAGGATTGCCCCAATGGTGTGAAGACTCAATCAAAATGTGCCCTTCTCTGTTCTGGGGTCATCTATGCCCCTTACCCTTTTCCAGTTCTTTGCATCAACTCACTTCTGGCTGGAGATGGCTGTGCTGCCTTAAATTGAAAGGGGGGTATGCCGATATTGGGTTGTGTATTTACGATTGTTTGTACATCCGCCCATGTTCTTCTATCATTCCTCTGTTCGGTGAACCAACGAACCCCACTGGCCCCACCAAACATATTCTTGCTCAAACGTCCTTCTCTGATCACATCTTAGTAATGGTTGACATTCCTTACCAAATCAGTAAAACTAGACTACTATTGGTACACTAGGAAATCTGAGATGATTGGTAGGCTGCTTTTTGAGATCATCTCGATCTACTCATCATCGGGTTTTCTATTCCTGACCTGAACCGCCAATGCTCTCCACTGCACAAGGTAGTCGCTAAACGTCTCATCGGGTTTCTATTTCAGGCGAGTTAGATTTGACTTACGGGGTTCAATGTCTATGTTGTAGGCATATTGCTCTCGAAATAGATGGGTCAGGTCTTTCCATGTTTTGTTCATGAAAGGTTCTAACGAAGTGAACCATTTTAAAGCTGGACCAGTGAGGCTCTTTTGGAAGACCTTTATGAGTAAACGCTCATCCCCTCTGTACTGGGACAGGTCCCCACGGTAGGACTTGAGATGTGCAATGGGATTACCTATGCCATTGTATTTGTCGAAGATTGGCACTTTGAATTTTGGGGATAAGGGGACCTCTGAAAACAGCATAGGTCTGAAAAGTCTGTGGCATAGATTTCAGCTCCACCCATCTTCATCAGCTGTTTTTGAATCTTGTCCATTTGCTCTTTCAACAACTCTAACTCTTTGGACGGTGGGGCCGTCCTTTCAACAGGCGACCTTCATTCACTTTGGGTTATTGATGGGTTAGTGAACAGGGGTGGTGGGGGGTTGAAGCTGGTGAATGCCCCTGCATACGCCCCACTATTCCTGATCTCATCTTCCTCATACTGTGGGTCTATGTACGGTGGCAGAAGGGTGATATTATCCTGTTGGTTCAGTGTCGGTGGGATGGGTACTTGGTGGGACCACTGTATATATGGGGGAATCCTTGGGGATGAGTTTGAGAGGTATGCTGATGGGTGGACTGAGGATGGTTGATGGCATGGGATGGATTCCAGTATTGAACTGGGTATGAGGGTTGTGGATGAGTGAGGCCCATACTGGGTTGAGAGCCCTACTGATATGGGTGCATTATTTGGGGTGGAATGAGAGCCCGTTGGGGGTATGTGGGATACTAGGGGAATGAGGGAGGATGGGAGAGTGGGGCTTTCGGGTGTGGGCCTTGATGGATTTGGGTAAGGTTTATGGGGCCTTGGTAGGCTTGGGGTATTGGGCCCTGGTAGGCTTTGGTTTGGGCCATTAGGCTTTGGTGGTTTTGGGCTATTGGGCCATGGTGAGCTTGGGCCTTTGGGCCTTAGTGGGATTGGGCCATTGGGCATTAGTGGGCTTGGGTCATTAGGCCTTGGTGGGCTTGGGGTATGGGGACCTGAGGCCTGCTCAAATGACCCATGGTTGATGGGGGTCTTGGGTGGTATGGATAATGGAGGGTTGATGGGAGCTTTGGAGGAAAGGGGCATGAAAATTTGGGAGTGTATGAGATGGGTTTGTGAGGGATGGATAAGGGAGGCTTCTTTGTGAGGCCTTTCATATTGTATAGGCCTTAACCATCTCATCCATCATGGCCATTAGATTGGGTGATGGGGTGGATGTAAAGGGTACATATGATGGAAGGGAAAAGTGGGGTATGTATTGGGTTGGTGCATGGGAAAAATTGGGCATGACCTAGGTATAATCAGGCATGACCTGGGTAGATGGGGGGATATGTGATGGATTGGACACGATATGGGAAAATGTAGGAAAATTTGGTATGTGTTGGGAGGATGGGAAATTGGGCATGGTTTGGAAAAAATTGGGCATGGTTGATGGATTGGGCATGTGTGTGCCTAGAGTGGATGTAGGGAAGTGAGAGGTAAGTGGGTTTGACATTGGGGAATAACAGGGTAAATTTTGAGTGGTGGCGGATGTGGATGGGGGAAAATTTGAGTTATTTGGATTTGAGGGAGAATGGGGTGAGAGATGGAGTATGTGTGGGGTGGATGTGGGTGGATTTAGAGTAGAAGGAGATGGGGAAACAATCAAATTTTTGATGGGTGCACCAAAGGGCCCGGTGACTGTAAATGGTGGTTAGGTGAGAGGAATGGAGGTGAACACTTCTTCTGAATGGGAATGTGTCGAGGAGTGTGGTGGTGATGAATCGGGATCGGCATACGCTAGATCGACCGCCCATGGCATGGATTGTTGGTGGGTTGGGTACGGGTTCCACAGGTGAGGAGTAAAAACCCGTCTTCTCCTTCACCTACGGGATGGTGGAGGGAAGGCGATGCCGTTGTGTCAACACCACAAGCTATATCTTTCTATTTGAATTTTTGATTGATTTTTTTTTTTATGGAAAAAAGATAGTGAACCATTTTTACGATGGGTTCTAAGGCCTTG
This sequence comes from Chloranthus sessilifolius, assembly GCA_021018995.1. Taxonomy (NCBI): domain Eukaryota; kingdom Viridiplantae; phylum Streptophyta; class Magnoliopsida; order Chloranthales; family Chloranthaceae; genus Chloranthus; species Chloranthus sessilifolius. The sequence continues at coordinate 52,538,331 of CM037598.1, forward strand.
GAATTCTCGTTTCGACGGTGTTCAGGCCCCAAATATTTCCCACGGTGGGACCCTAACGTGCTTCAGAAGAAACAAAGGAGGACCTTTGTTCTATGTGAAGGCACGGGAATCTGTGCGACAACCTAATTCCTCAAAAAAAGAGAATAAGAGGGTGACAACTTTTGACTGGCGAAGGCGTATTGAGTGTCTGAATGTGTGGGATCTATTGGAGGTACTGTTGGGGAATTTCAGTGTGCTAATTTATGATGTAAAAATCAAGAGAAAACAGAGATGGATTCAACACATCGAAAATATCCTAGACCTGCAAGATACAGGGTCCTTTGTAGCAAGCTTTAAAAGTAAGGGAATGTCCACAGGGAAGCTGGTTAGAAATATGATAAATCTCCAGATCTGTAAGAGATCTGGCACCCTAGCTATCTCTACTTTAGTTAAAAGACAAGGGAGAAGTTTGAAATGAGTTGTCACTTAAACTAAACTACAATTAAAATGCAGATTATTTTGGATGGAATCTGGAGCCTCAGATCTTGCAGATGGAAGGTTTAAAAACTCAGAAAATGGAGAAGAACAGCTTGGAGATTGTCTTCACTGCAATCAGGTTTAGCTAAGCATATTACAGGGGTACAAAAGCGCACAAGTCCCTCGGCTGGCCACAGGCACTGTCCGCAAGCACAGCTACAGGGTATAAATTCAACTTTAAATCACAAGATCTATGACCGGTTCACTTCAATGGTCACAGACCATCCTATAGGCTTTATTGAATCCATGGCTTGTAGCAGATAAATCCAATTAAGGCCTGAGCTCAGATTCACCTTAAGGTTATGATCTGTCCACTATAATGGTTACAGACCATCCTAGAGATCTCCTACAAAGCCAGAGCCTCAATTAGAACAATTAAGACCACTACAGATGCTGCAATTTCTAGGTCACAGACGCAGGAAATTATAGGGATATCAGATCCAGGGAATTCAGATGACATCCAAGAGGTCTACTAGTTAAGTGGGTGAGCTGATCAAATAACTCCTCTACACAAATCTGATCGAGCACCAAAAGGCATCAAAAGAGCTTTAGATCTAATTAAAACATTGAAAATAATATTTACATTACAAACAAGGTCACTCTTACAATGGAATGCTCTCAGATCTATAGTCAGTGCAGCAATTAACCCCACCAACACTCTTAACCTTACCTAATTACAGATCTAACTCACCCCTTGCTGCTCCTAGGGATATAGCCAACTATGGTTGGGCTAAAGGAGGGACATGGAATCTCGCTGCAAGCTCTGATCTCCAGGAAATTGTTCAAAAATTCGATCCTCCCCAATGGCAATTGGGGATCTCAATATATAGCTTTCTCCTCTGTTTTTCTTGCCAAAAATCCCTTCTAGAAGGTTGTTAGAGTTTGTTAGAGTTTTGTTAACGCACGTGGGTTGGTTAGGGCTTTCTAGGGCATCTTCTAGAATGTCGCACCGATCATCAGAGTGCCTCAGTTTGCGTGCAATAGGTCACCAAGTCTCAGCGTGTGCATAGCATAGTTTCTGAGAAGTTCAGCACACAATTTTGAATGGTTGGAGAAGCTTTCGACAGGTTCAAAGTAAGCTTGTAGTTCCTTTCGATAGGTTCCCTAGTCTCTTCGATAGGTACCGATAGGATGAGTTCTCTCTTTGAAGCTTCAGGGTCCTCAGCCCAATATCTGGAGTATTCGATAGGTTGGCTAAGTAGTTCAATAGGTTCAGTGGTCCTCTTCGACAGGTTCAGCTCTGTGTGTCGTCATCCCGATAGGTTGGCTCCCATTCCTATCAAAAGGCTTAAGCATCCTTCGATAGGTTCAATTTCAACATCTTCATTTCGATAGGTTGAGGGAGCCCTCGACAGGTTGGAATCGAGCATTTTAGTCCATTTGCTAGGTTCTCAGATCCGTTCGATAGGTTCCTTTGACACTTCAGGCAAGTTTTCGACAGGATAGTTTCTTCTTTCCTTTCTTTGCTCGATAGGTTCTGAAATCCTATCGAACTCCTCAATCCATGTGACTCCATCCTTCTTCTGCCTTCGGATCCTATTGAACCCTTCTCCAGCTGCACGAATTCTTTCCTTTTAATCCTCAGTTCCTATCAAAGTCTTTCGGCATCCTCTCGATAGGATGTTTTGGACCTATCTTTACTTCTTTCTCCTTGTTCTGTTGCTAGGTCTGCATGGTGCTGAGAGATGACTTTTTCGTGGGCATTCTTAAGTGGTTTGCTGCATTATTACCAGCTTCCCCTACTATCTACAAAATGCACTCAATAGAGGCTTATTAGCGTGCTCATAGGTCCATGAAAGGTCAGGTTAAAGGGTGCAAAGTGGTGTTTTTCACAACTTAACACACCCCCAAACCTAAGCTTTGCTAGTCCCTGAGTAAAGGAGAATTCAAAGAAAAATAAAATGCCACTTTCGTAGGGAGCACGGATGCATTTGGCACATGCACCAAGCCTTTTAAACCCCTAGGTGATCCCTAATGGAGGAGTGAAGTCTCCTGAGGGTTTTCAGTGAAGGTACCCACAAACTTCTCCAATAAACATAGTTAATAATAGTGCAACCTATTAAAGCAGAATTTAAGCAAATCCAGTAAATTCAAATCATGCCCATTCATTAAGGGAAACTCAACAGAAAAAACATCCATTTGGAAATTTTATGTCTAGGCATTGTTTCTGAAATTTTATGCATAACTCACCATCAATTTGACAATCCTGCTTAGATACTTCCCCCTTCAATCTGGATTTCAGACCCAAGTCTCATCAAGGCTGTTCACTCATCAGTACAGAGAAGAGGGATAAATCATATCACTCAGCTCAAGAGCAGTTACAGCCCTCAAATAGGACTGCAAGCAGGAGCATAAGCATTGCCTGAATTTCTTACTTTTCCAGCTCTTTTTTACCATAGATTAAGCAAATTCTCATCTCCACATGGCAGCTCAATCCACTTTCAGATCTGTAAGGTCTTTTTAATGGGTTGTACTATGGCTCAGGGATGAGGTTTGCGGAGGAATAAGAAGGGATAACAGAGTTCGAAATTGAGAAATCAGTAAAGGCTAGGAGATGATTCATGACTTCACCTTTTATTCAGCACAATTCCATCTACTTTATGAATTTTCAGAGCCAAAGTGGCCAACTTGTTCTCTTCCTTCCAATATTTTTCTTTTTTTTTTTTTTTTTTTTATATATATATAGTGCAACAACTACCACCAACTGCATTTTTTCTTTCTTTCAACCTGATTTAGGACCTTGCTCCTCTAACCTTTCTCCTCCTTCCTCTTCCTGATTTCTCAGATTGAGGGTGAAATGAAATAGGTCAAGGGGTTTTGAGTTTAGACTTTCTGGTTTTCATAAAAGAAAATTGGGGCTTTTAAGGCTCAAGTGGTGTGCATCAAGGGCAGTTCAATGGTGGGGAATTTTAGGCCCAAACTATCCAAGAGATGGCCTTACTTCATGTCTTCCATGTTCTGAGTGTTGTCAAGTTGTTTCAACTCGGATTTGCCTAACTTCTAGTGATCCAAATTAGGTCCAGTCAGTCCTCAAGGCAGAATGAATTGCCAAGACACTCTTCAAAGAAGTTTTTCAAGCCCAATTCTCACTGGGTATGGCCTTCCATCCAATTTCTGGGGGGTATCCTCACAGTTTTCTCTCATTTCAGGTTCACTAATCATCAATTTTTTTTTATTATTTTTTTTGAAAATTCTCGACATTTGCTTCATGAAAATTGTTAAAACTTCAGCTTACTTTAGTTGCAAATGGTTTTTAAAATTTTCTTAATCAACAATTATGAGGTGAATTCATTCTCTTATTAATTATTCCTTTTTAACTTGGTTGTACTAAAATTAACTAGTTTATTGGCGTACATGTCACACCCCCAAACCTAAACTAAACAGTGTCCCCACTATTTCGAGCAGAATGGGTTTAGTTGTGTAGACATCTAGAGAGAAATAAATTGAACAAGAAATAAATTGGGAAACAACAAGTGAATTGCACAAAACATTTTATTATAAATAATCGTAAAACAGACATATGGACAACATATCCTATGGAGAAAAAAACGTCCCTCTAGGCTCAGGAATATCCTCAGCCTGCGTCAGGTGGAAGAGGAACTGCAAGCCAGGGGGGGGGAAGAAAAGGAAAAAGAGTGGGATTAGGGGGCTGGTGGTGGAGTGGTGGATGAGGATGAGGATGACGGGGGGGAAGCAGCCGGTGCCTCGGTCTTCTGCCTCTTCCTCTCCCTCTTTAGGTTTTTCTTTTTCTCTGTGATAAGGATTCTCTGAACCTCGTCTTATTCCAGAGAAATTGAAGAGGATCAGGCTCGATCAGTGGAGGTGGTGGTGGCCAGACTGGGAAGAACTTGATAGGCAACTCTGGAGGTTTGTCGTCGGCCATGAGTGGGGGCTGGAAGAGTTGGGCCGGTTAGGGTGGAATGGATGTGGAAGGAATGGACGAAGCAAATATTTAAAGTCATGGGTGTTGAAATATGAAATGATGCAATAAAAGCGGCGCAGTCGTCGAGGCGTGGGAATTAAAAAATTTGAAAAGCGGGAATGTAGGGAGTGGCGGTGCTGGATGGGAAATGGAGCGTGGACTGCATGATGGACTAAATTTAGGAGGGAAGATTAAGTTAAGGCAGCATGCGCCATAAATGCTGAAGCAAGGGGAGAGGGTTAGGAATTTGGGAGGTGCACAGGACAAGACTACTTTATCGATATGGGTGCGAACTATGATTTCGATAGGATGACGAGAATGGTGGAGATAGGTCGATGTGTCCTATCGAAGGCTAGGCAATCAAAGCTTACAAAAGGTATCATTCGATAAGTTCTTGACAGGTGGAAACTTTCTTTCGATAGGTTGGAATTTGACCTATCGAAAAGTGGCTGTTGCCATTTTTTAACCTATCGAGGGGTTGGTTTCACCTATCATCAAGGCTCAGTGCCCTTCGAAAATGTCTAGAATCCTATCAAAATCATCAGCCGTCTTATCGAAAGTGTTCTAAAAGCCAAAAGTTGGAAAAATGAGTGTAGGGCTCAGTTTCAGCACCCTGAAAATTTTCCTGCTAAGCCAACCATGACTTTGTTGATACAAATAAATCACACATATTACATATGATACATGCCAAAGTCAGCTATCAACCTGGAGGGTCTTGAAGATCAATGCTCTCCTCGGGCTCACAAATCTTGTCCACACACAGTTTGAGCCTCTGGCCATTGACCTTCATGACTCTACCATCTGTAGGGTCCCTGACTTCAACAGCTCCAGATGGGAAAATATGTACAACTATGAAGGGTCTATCCCATCTGGACTGCAACTTACTTGGAAAGAATTTTAATCTACAATTGAACATCCACACCTTATCATTGAGTTTGAATTCTTTCAGTAGCAAATGTCTATCGTGGAAGGCTTTGGTCTTCTCTTTCTAGCTCTGAGCATTGGAATATGCTTTCAATCTGAGCTCCTCCAGCTCAGCTATCTGCAATTTTCTATGTATACCAGCAGAGTTGAAATCAGAATTTATTACTTTAATAGCCCAGTATGCTTTGTGTTCCAATTCAACAGGCAAATGGCATGCCTTGCCATAAACTAGTCTGAATGGGGACATACCTATGGGGGTCTTATAGGCAGTCCTATAAGCCCATAGGGCATCTGTCAATTTCATGGACTAGTCCCTCCTCTCACATCACACAGTCTTCTCTAAAATGTGTTTGATTTCTCTGCTGGAAATCTCTACTTGTCCACTGGTTTGTGGGTGGTAGGGAGTGGCTACCCTGTGGGTCACAGAGTACTTTTCCAACAGCTTATCAAAAGGTTTATTACTGAAGTGGCTTCCCCCATCGCTAATGATGGCTTTGGGGATGCCAAACCTGGAGAAGATGTTGTCTTTGAGGAATCTAATGAAAACTTTATCGTCATTTATCCTTGTAGCTATGGCTTCTACCCATTTGGATAGGTAATCCACAGCTACAAGGATAAAGTTATATCCACAGGAGGGGGGGAATGGTCCCATAAAATCAATACCCCAGCCATCAAACAATTCGACCACTAGTATGGGCTGCAAAGGCATGGAATTCCTCTTAGTAATACTTCCCATTTGCTGGCATCGAGGACAAGCTTTGCAATGTTGTCGAGCATCTCTGAACAGAGTAGGCCAATAGAAACCACTCAGAAGCACCTTTGCAGCAGTCTTATTACCACTGAAGTGGCCCCCACAAGCCTGTTCATGGATCATGGTTAAAATGTGGTGGAACTCTGTTTCCGGTACACATCTTCGAATTACATGGTCTGAACAGTGCTTAAAAAGGTAAGGATCCTCCCATATATAGTGTTTGATCTGAGAGAAAAATAAGTTTCTATCATTCTTGTTCCAATGTGGAGGGATCCTTTGCACAGCAAGGTAGTTCACGATATTAGCAAACCAAGGCATATTGATCTCCACGACAAACAACTGCTCATCTGGAAAAGAATCATTGATGGGTAGGCTTTCTATTTCTGCAACTTGGATCCTTGATAGATGATCAGCAACCACATTCTCCACTCCTTTCTTGTCTTTAATCTCCAAATGGAATTCCTGCAAAAGGAGAATCCATCTGATTAATCTTGCTTTGGCGTCCTTCTTAGACAAGAGATATTTCAAGACTGAGTGGTCAGTGAACACAGTGATTTTGGAGCCCAACACATAAGATCTGTATTTTTCTAAAGCAAAGACAATGGCTAACAGCTCCTTCTCAATCGTGGTGTAATTCAATTGAGCATCAACCATTGATTTACTAGCATATGCCACCACACATGGTGCCTTGCCTCTTCTTTGTCCCAAGACAACCCCCATAGCAAAGTCTGATGCATCACACATTAGCTCAAATGGTAAAGAGAAATCAGGAGCTTGTAGAATCGGGGCTGTAGTCAAGCAAGTTTTTAGCTGCTCAAAAGCAGCTAGGCATTCATCATTGAACTCAAAGGGTACCTCTTGGCACAACAGGTGGCACAGAGGTTTGGTGATTTTGCTGAAGTCTTTAATGAATCGCCTATAAAACCCAGCATGGCCTACAAAAGACCTGACTTGTTTGACAATTTTGGGAGGGGGCAGATGGGAAATTAAGTCAATCTTAGCCTGATCAACCTCTATTCCCTTATGGGGGACCACATGTCCAAGGACAGTGCCTTGAATCACCATAAAATGACTCTTTTCCCCGCTTAGGACCAGGTTGGTCTCCTAACACCTCTGTAGCACAGAACTGAGATGGTGCAGGCATTGGCCAAAATCATCTCCATAAATGGAGAAATCATTCATGAAGATCTCCAAAAAATTTTCAATCATGTCAGAAAAAATGGCATACATGCATCTTTGGAAAGTGACAGGTGCATTACACAGCCTAAATGACATCCTCTTGTATGCAAAGGTCCCAAATGGGCAAGTGAATGTGGTTTTTTCTTGACCTTGGGGGTAGACAGGGATCTGATTATACCCTGAATATCCATCAAGAAAACAATAATATGCCTTGCCTGCCAGCTTGTCCAAGATTTGGTCTATAAAGGGCAGTGGGAAGTGGTCCTTGCTAGTTTTTTCATTTAGCTTTCTGTAATCGATGCATACTCTCCAACCAGTGGTCTGTCTGGTTGGGATCAGCTCTCCTGAATCAGCTTCAACAATTGTGATGCCAGATTTCTTGGGCACTACTTGGGTAGGTGCCACCCATTGGGAATCCGAGATAGGGTATATGATGCCAGCATCAAGGAGTTTGACTACCTCCTTCATCACAACTTCCAGCATGTGAGGGTTGAGTTTCCTCTACATCTCTCAAGAAGGTTTGGCACCTTCCTCAAGATGAATCTTATGCATGCACACAATAGGATTAATCCCCCCTAAGTCTGCAATGTTCCATCCTATTGCTCTCCTATGCCTTTTTAGCACAACAAGTAGTTCTCTTTCCTGCTCAATGGTGAGGGAAGAAGAAATTATCACAGGTAATTTGTTGTTGTCTCCTAAAAAGGCATATTTCAAAGCTGACAGGAGTTGCTTTAACTCCACCTCTGGGGGAGTGATGAGGGAGGGCAATAGGGGTGTCTTGGAGGGGGGTGGAAGAGGCAACAAGGCAGGCTTCCATGGATGGAGTTTTGCTGGTTCTGCTCTGGAAGAGGCAAGTTGCACATGCTCAGTTTCAGGGGTGAAAGTCATTTCTACCTCTGGTTCCTTCCATACTTCAGCTATCTCATTAGACCATTCCTTACCATGCAACAACATATTCACATTTTCTTGCACAACCTCATCTATAATGTCTAGAGAAAAGCAATCCTCATCAGGATGAGGTTGATTGGCTACGTTGTAGACATTCAACTTGACCTTCATATTTCTAAATGACACTTCCAATATTCCAGACCTGCATTGAATACAAGCGTTAGCTGTGGCCAAAAAGGGTCTGCCTAGGATCACAAGTATGGAGGTGGCATTCCTTCCTGGTTCCATATCCAGCACCAAAAAGTCAGCAAGATAAAAAAATTTGTTAACTCCCACCAAAACATCCTCGATTATCCCCACAGGTTTCCTTTCAGATCTGTCGGCCAACTGTATAACAACATGTGTGGGCTTTAATTTACCTAAGCCCAGCTTTTCATATACTGAATATGGAAGCAAATTTACACTGGCTCCCAGATCTAATAGGGCTTTGTCAATGGTATGGTCCCCAATGATGCAGGGGATGGTGGGGAGTCCAGGGTCTTAAAGTTTGGGGGGAGTTGTAATGGACAAGATATGCTTGACTTTTTCTGCTGAAAAGATTTTCTTGGATAAGTGTATCCTGGACTGTCTTTTATGGGTACAGAGGTCTTTTAAGAAATTGGCATAGGCTGGGACTTGTTTAATGGCATCAAGTAAAGGCAGATTGATCTTTACTTGTTTGAAAGTCTCCATCATTTCCTCAATTTTGCCCTACCCTTTGTCAAAAGGGGAGGGTCCTTACAATGCCTTGGGAAATGGCAAGTGTAGGGTGCTCCCTCACTTGCAGCCTTAGCCAATGGGGCTTCTCTCTTTTTGATTTTTTCTTTTCCTTGAGGATTCATATCATCCTCTTTATTGACACTGGGTGGTTCCTGCAAGTCCACCACTGGTGGCCTCTATTGTGTTCTTGGAAAACTCATTCCATTTTCTTCATTCAAACTTCTCACAGGCTCACAACCCACCTGATTGTCCACTAGCCTACAACTCCTCAAAGTTGTCACAGATTTGGCTTCCTCATAGGTGGAGGAAACTTCACCCACTACAAACTATCAGAGCATTAGACAACTGACCAAGCTGGTCCTCTATCTTTTTGATGCTCTGGTTGTGAAAGTGCACCGTTTCGGTAAAGGTGTTCAAGTTCTGTAATGAAGATAAAACTTGTCCCTCAAAAGATGGTGCTCTCACAGCTGGAGTAGGTGTAGCTTGCTGCACAGGAGGAGCTACAGGTTGGGCCATAGTTTGCTGATATTGAGGTCACGGGGCATAACCTTCTCGATAGGGCTGAGCATTTCTATAGGGCATGGGTTACTGAGGCTGCTGCTGCTGCTGCTGCTATTGGCTGGGGTATCCATCTTATCTCCACCTCAGATTGGGGTGGTTTCTCCATTGATGCCCAGCAGCAGGCTGCTTCCCATAGGCTTGAGTTGTAGCCACATGTTCTGTTATGAAATCAAGAAATTGGGCAGCAGATGGACATTCATCTAGGGAGTGAGAAGGGGACTGGCATATAGCACATGCCTCCTCCACTCTAGCAGCCACAGGTGACTGCATTGCTCCCATCAGCCTATCAAACTTTAGAGTTAAGCTGTCCACTTTCCTTTCCAACTCACTTGGCACACTCACTTCATATATCTTTCCTCTTGAGGTGTTCTCTTTCATCTATTTGGAAGGGTCTAGATCATTTGCTAAGGTTTCCCTTTGCATAGAGCTTTCACTGATGATGTCAAAGAGCTCCCATGCCCCCTCAACAGTTTTATGAAGATAAGTGCCTCCACAAGAGGCTCTTTGAATCAATTCTCTGGTAAAAGCTTTGAACCAGTTGCCATTTAGGGATTTGATGGTGGGGACATTTCTTAAGGACTTCTTTAAATCTCTCCCAGGATTGATGAAAGTCTTTAGTTGGATCTAGGGTAAAAGAGATGATACCCTTCCTCAACTAAATAGTCTTTGACATAGGAAAGAATTTGGCCAAAAACTGATATTAGAGATCACTCCGGGACTGTATACTGTTAGGTGGAAGCAGAGATAACTAGGTCCTTGCTTTGTCCTTTAATTAAAAAGGAAAGAGCCTCATCTTAGTTGCCTCCTCCCCCAAACTTGTGATGTTGAAGGTGGTGCACAGTCCTAAGAATTCATCTATATGCTTATAGGGATCCTCCTTGGTCAGGCCATGAAATGAGTGCAACATTTGAATGATGGACGATTTGATCTCATAGTTTCCTTCAACAGCAGGGAATTGAATGCAGAAGGGGGAATTGTAGATCCCTGGTGCATTGAATTCCTTGAGAGTTCGAGGCTGCTGCTGCTCACCCATTTCAACAGATTCAAATTCAACAGTTGTGGATGTAGTTGGTCTGGTTCTGAGAAGTCTTTCAACCTCTGGATTTAGTGGAATAATCTCAAGTTAAAGAGTTCTCCTACCAAACATACAACACCCACAACTAAATGCAGAGTAAATCCTCACACAACAAATATGAACACACAATTGATTAACTAATTTAAAAAATCAACAGATCTGAGAATAAACAGGGGAGAAGGGATGCAAACTGTAGAGCAGCCTTCAGCACAGCTCTCCTCTCATTCTGTACTCAAATCTAGTGAAATGGACACAGAAAATACTAAAAAATAGCAAAGCTCACAAATGCAGTTAGTAAAATCAAACAAAAACTACAAATCTATGATCAAAACTTAGATCTATCAATTTCTAAACCGCTTCCCCGGTAGCGGCGCCAAAAATTTGTTGGCGAATTTTAGTGTGCTCATTTATGATGTAAAAATCAAGAGATAACAGAGATGGATTCAGCACATCTAAAATATCCTAGACCTGCAAGATACAGGGTCCTTTGTAGCAAGCTTTAAAAGTAAGAGAATGTCCACTGGGAAGCTAGTTAGAAATATGATAAATCTCCAGATCTGTAAGAGATCTGGTACCCTAGCTATCTATACTTTGGTTAAAAGACAGGGGAGAGGTTTGAAATGAGTTATCACTTAAACTAAACTATAATTAAAATGCAGATTGTTTTGGATCGAATCTGGAGCCTCAGATCTTACAGATGGAAGGTTTAAAAACTCAGAAAATGGAGAGAACGGCTTGGAGATTGTCTTCACTACAATCAAGTTGAGCTAAGCATATTATAGGGGTTCAAAAGCACACAAGTCCCTCGACTGGCCACAGGCACTGTCCGCGAGCACAGCTGCAGGGTATAAATTCCACTTCAAATCACAGGATCCACCTGGCCTTAAGGCTATGATCTGTTCACTTTAATGGTCACACACCATCCTATAGGCTTTATCGAATCCATGGATTGCAGCAGATGAATCCAATTAAGGCCTGAGCTCAGATTCACCTTAAGGTTATGATCTGTCCACTTTAATGGTCATAGACCATCCTAAAGATCTCCTACAAAGACAGAGCCTCAACTAGAACAATTAAAACCACTATAGATGCTACAATTTCCAGGTCGCAGACGCAGGAAATTACAGGGATATCGGATCCAGGGAATTCAGATGACTTCCAAGAGGTCTACCAGTTAAGTGGGTGAGCTAATCAAGCAACTCCTCTACATAAATTCGATCTAGCACCAAAAGGCATCAAAAGAGCTTTAGATCTAATTAAAACATTGAAAATAATATTTACATTGCAAACAAGGTCACTCTTATAATGGAATGCTCTCAGATCTGTAGTCTGTGCAGTAATTAACCCCAGCAACACTCTTAACCTTACCCAATTACAGATCTAACTCACCCCTTGTTGCTCCTAGGGATTTAGCCAACCCTGGTTGGGCTAAAGGAGGGAAATGGAATCTCGCTGCAAGCTCTGATCTCCAGGAAATTATTCAGAAATTCAATCCTCCCTAATGGCAATTGGGGATCTCAATGTATAGCTTTCTCCTCTATTTTTTCGGCCAAAAATCCCTTCTAGAAGGTTATTAGAGTTTGTTAGAGTTCTGTTAACGCACGTGGGTTGGTTAGGGCTTCTTAGGGCATCTTCTAGAATGTTGCACCAGTAACCAGAGTGCCTCGATTTGCGTGTGATAGGTCACCAAGTCTCAGCGTGTGCATAGCATAGTTTTTGAGAAGTTCAGCACACAATTTCGACAGGTTGGAGAAGCTTTCAATAGGTTCAAAGTAAGCTTATAGTTCCTTTCGATAGGTTCCCTAGTCTCTTCGATAGGTACCGATAGGATGAGTTCTCTCTTTGAAGCTTCAGGGTCCTTAGCCCAATATCTGGAGTATTCGATAGGTTGGCTGAGTGGTTTGATAGGTCCAGTGGTCCTCTTCGACAAGTTCAACCCTGTGTGTCATCATCCCGATAGGTTGGCTCCCATTCCTATCGAAAGGCTTAAGCATCCTTCGATAGGTTCAATTTCAACATCTTCATTTCGATAGGTTCAGGGAGCCTTCGATAGGTTGGAATTGAGCATTTTAGTCCTTTCGCTAGGTTCTCAGATCTGTTCGATAGGTTCCTTTGACACTTCAGGCATGTTTTCGACAGGATAGTTTCTTCTTTCCTTTCTTTGCTCGATAGGTTCTAAAATCCTATCGAACTCCTCAATCCATGCGACTCCATCCTTCTTCTACCTTCGGATCCTATCAAACCCTTCTCCAACTGCACGAATTCTTTCCTTTTAATCCTCAACTCCTATCGAAGTCTTCCGACATCCTCTCGATAGGATGCTTTCGACCTATCTTCACTTCTTTCTCCTTGTTCTGTTGCTGGATCTGCATGGTGCTGAGAGATGACTTCTTTGTGGGCATTCTTAAGTGGTTTGCTGTATTATTACCAGCTTTCCCTGCTATCTACAAAATGCACTCAATAGAGGCTTATTAGCATGCTCATAGGTCCATGAAAGGTCAAGTTAAAGGGTGCAAAGTGACATTTTTCACCACTTAACAGGTACTAAATCGCTACGTAAGGAACTCGGGATCAGTGAAAAGATGCCTTAAATTTGGGCTGCCTAAAGCCAGAATGGTCTAGCGTATGTATTACATACGGTAGGCAAAAATTCTGTGAATTTGGCTTAGCGTATGTAATACATACGCTACGCAAACTTCTGGCATTTTTGGGTTAGCCTAACTGTTAGGTACGCTAGGAAAATTCTAGGCTTTTTCGGCTTAGCATATGTAATACATACGCTAAGCTAAAATAGTGTTTATATATTTTTTTTTACAGCAGCAGCATGCCCGAAATTGGTCTTGTTTTTTTTGGGTTTTCAGAAGCAATGCTTTCGGGGACTGATTTTCTTTATTACAACAGGTCCCTCCTCTTTGAACCAAGGGATACAAGGTTTGATACGGGACGACTATCGCTCTCCCCCAAGGGTTTTAAGCTTTATACTTGGATTGATCACCCATTGTAACGACCCAATTTATAGTGCACTTAATCTTATGGTGTTAGATGAGTGGTTGCACTAAACTTGGTGGTAGTGCTTGTTGCGACCCCAGTGTGCTTACTTTATTTGTTAGTGGTAAAAGAAATTTTAAATCAAAGTAAAATAGTGGATGGAATCAACACAAATGAGAAATCCTAGACCTGCAAGATACAGGGTCCATTTGTAGTATGTTTTGATAAGTAAGAGTTTGTCCCACAGGGAAAAGTTGATCTACAGCTCCAAGGGGGCCATCTCTAGTAGTCCCTCCAGATCTGACTATAGATCTGGCAGTCCTAAAAGGAGGGGAGTTTAGGGTCACTTATTCTAAGTATCCTAATGTAGCCTAATGAATTAACTACAGAAAGGGTTGAGAAGATGGATGGAGTGTGGGAAAATAAATATAAAAGGGTGAGAAGTATGCTATTGGGTTCAGATCTGCTGGAATTTATGACTCAGATCCAGGTCTGCTATTATAAAAATCTTGTCCAATGGCTACATTATCACCAAAGAGGAGAAAGAATCCAACTCATCCCTGTGCCATGATCCAATCCCTTAAGGCTATAACCTGTCCACTTAAATGGTCACAGACTATCCCATAGGGGAACCACAATCCAGAGATGGGTCAAAACAAGTTAATCATTGTAGGCACTACTTCATCCAGGCTACAAGCTCAAGAATCCATAGGGAACCTCAACCTCTAAAGCTCTATGTGTGGGGCTAAGGCTGTATAGGACCATGATAGCCCAGACACATAGAACCAGCGAGAGATTGAGTACCACCTTAGATCTAGCTGTCCATTACTTGAGTGGGACTACAATGGTCCAGTCACAAGCCTATAATCTCCATACCCAGATCAGATCTACCATCTGATGGCAGATCTATGCTAATATAGGGGAGTCTGCCTCTGTGCAATCTCCTACCAAGCTACAAGCTCAGGCTAGGAGAAGAAGGATCCATTTTGGATCGGCGGATTGGATTCACCCTAAGGTTATAACCTGTCCACTTGAATGGTCACAGACTATCCCAGAGGCTATCTTCCTCACGGAGCCCAAAACAAAACAAGAATATTGCTGCCACCACCATGGTCACAAGGCTACCAGCTCAGGCTTTCATGGGGATTTCAGATCTAGTGGATCCTGTGGTGGGGCTAAGGCTGTATCGGGCCATGATAGCCCAGACACACAGGTCACTTGGATCTGAATGGGTCCTTAGAATCAGTCCTCCATTGCTTTGAATCATAGCCAAAGCAATGGCGGATCACAAGGCAGCAGCCTTGCACAGAACAGCTCACAAACACACGAATCCCATAAAAGTACAACACCCAATCACAAATTCCATTAATCTAATCTCAATAAACATATATAGGCATGGCCAGCAAGTGTTGGGCCATGGAGAGAAAGAAAAAGAAAAAGGAAAACTACTTACAACTACAGAAGAACATAAAGGAAAAAGATCTCAGATCACTTCTCAGTGATAGAGTCTGGATTCCTTCTCTTTTCTCTAAGTCTAAAAGCTCTAAAAAGCTTCGTAATCCTTTAAACCTAAACCAGGCTTAGGTTTATATAGCAGTGGGTGTGGAAGCGCATTAGGGTTAGGAAACCCTAATTTTAGCGATGCCACGTGGCCTATTAATGATCCTTGGATGCCTCGGGGCACGTGCACAGAGATTCGAGAGTGGGAATGTGTGCCCTAATCCATAGAAATTCCCAGAAAGTCCTTTGCTGAAGCGATGGAAGGTTAAAGTTTAGAGCTTCGCTAGATAGCCATCATTTCCCAGACTCGTCGCGTCGTAGCTCTATTCTTCGCGAGGATGAGTTATTATTAAAACTTCAGACGTCGCAGGGTTGTAGCTTCTTGATGCTTTGAGCAGTCGCGAGGTAGATAGTTAAGCTCTCACTGGATTGGGCTTCACGCAGTTGGATTGCTACTTGTGAAAAGTGCGAGAACTGCACGAGCATTCCATTTCATAATAGATCTTCGCGAGGCAAACTCTGGCTCTGCGAGGCTGCTTTCTTTCTGAACAGCGCAACAATAGTGCGAGAAGTTCACTTCTTAATGAAACTTCGTGAGGATCCTCGCGATAGCTTTGAGGCTTTTCTGAACTGTGCGACAGGTTCTCTTGACATTTGCATCCCGCGGCTACTGTGCGATAACTTTCTTGAAGCTCTCTTGAACTGCGCGAGACTGTGTGACCTTTAACTTCTGAACTTCACGAGAGCTACGCGACTTTTAACTTTTGAAGCTCTTCTGCCACTCAACTGCACGAGAAGTTTTTGTGAAGTCTTGGGAATTCGCAAGGACTGCGCGAAGCATATTTTTCTGAATCCTTTGGAGCTTTGGGAAGCTGCGCGAGGCTCTTCTCAGGTCTGGATTCAGTTCTCCTTCTTCTGATGGACTTCTGGGGTCAAAACAGGCACCTTAACAGGATACCTGGCCTTATTGTGCTGCTATTTATTACCTACAGAAAACACTTAACAAACCTTTATTAGATGGCTAAGGGTCTAATCAAAGGCTATGTTAAGGGGTGAAAAGTGGTACTTTACAGGTCTTAACAGACCCCCAAACCTAATCTTTGCTAGTCCCTTAGCAAAGCTACACTAAAATAACTTCAGAAATTAAATGCCACTTTCGTAGGGAGTACGGATACATTTAGCATATGTACCAAGCCTTTTAAACCCCTAGGTGATCCCTAGTGGAGGAGTGAAGTCTCTTGAGGGTTTTCAGTGAAGACACCCACAAACTTCTCAATGAGACAATTAACAAACATGCATTATTATCAAGTGAGCAGTCAAGAAACAGAGTTAGTTCACCCTTGAATCAGTAAGAATATAAGAAATTCAAACACTTTGGCTGCACAGACAATTAAATAGTATAAGCTTCTCATGAAAGCACAACATTTCCAATCAGTTTACACTAAAGAACAATTCACATGTGTGTCAGCACTGAGCTCACCACTGGATCAAAAAAATTAGGTTATAGGTCACACCTAATGCATTCAAGATCAGACCAAAAACTCTTCAGGGCATACTCTCATAAAGAACTGTTGAGGGTTTCATTTTCTCTCAAGCTCAAGAGTAGTTACATCCCCCAAATGGGTCTGTAAGCATGAGCGTAGGCATAGCTCTGAAGTTCTGGCATCATTGATAGATCCTCACCATAGATTGGGTAACTCTTTATCTCCACATGACAGCTCATTCAACTTTGGATCACAAGGGCTTTAACTGGGCTGTAATGTGGCTTATGGAGTGGGGTTAAGAAGAATGGAAGGTTGAAAAGGAGTTCAAAATTGAGAAATCAGTAGGTGAAGGAGGTGATTCATGACTTCACCTTCTTTAATTAAGCTCCTTTCATCTTCTTTGAGGTTTTCAGATTTGAAGGGATCAGTTTCTCTTCTTGATTTCAATTTTTCCAATGAAAGTCCCCTCTTGACTCCTCTCTTACTCCTCTTCATTATTGTTTTTGTTTCTTTTTGATGCATTCTTCTTCTTTTTATTTTGTTTTTGCTTTTTTGAAATGCCACCAGTTTCTCGGTTACCAAACTGCCAGAATTTTGAGATACTTGTTCTCCATTCACCTAATGTTGATCATAGCTAGTCCATCTTCAACTCTTTCTCCTTTACCTTCTGAATTCTCAGAGTGAGGGTAGGCTGAATCAGGTTCATAGGTTCAGGTACAAGTACTCAGGTGCATTTTGAAGAAATTTAGGATTTAAAGCTCAAAGGGGGTATGGACAAGGGCAGTTGCTTAAGGTTAGTCTATTTAGGCTCAAACTATCCAAGAGAAGGCCTTGATCCTTTCCTAAGTCTCAAGAGTGTTGTCAGTTGTTTCAACTTGGAGTTGCCTAACTTCTAGTGAGCAAAGTGACTTAGCCAGTCCTTAGAGCTAGAAGAAATTGCCTTTGTCACTCCTCAAGGAAAAATTTTTGTATAGGCCCAAGTCTCACTGGTTATGGTCTTCCTTTGAATTCTTAAGTATGTCCTTACCTTTTTCTCTCTCTAGTGATTCATTAACTGCTGATACAAGTGAGTTTCCTTGGTGATCTCATCATAGAAATGTGAAATTTTAAAAGTTTGTAATGCCTAAAGTTCCGGCAAAAGTTTAAATTTCTTAATTTTCATGATTCTTAGATGAACATGGTTTCATTTCCATATTACTCACAAGATTCTACTGCACTTAGGTTAACTATTCCATTGGCAGGATCTGCTTGCCACACCCCCAAACCTATGAGGAGCAATGTCCTCACTGGTTCAAAGGTGTGTGTGCAGCAGATTTATTTATGGCAAAATAAAAGAAAATAAAATGGAGCAAAATAGACACAAGATAAAGAAAAATAGCAATGACAAAAGAAGAAGATCTATTATAAGAGAGAAATGTACAAAAGAAAAAACAACAGGAGAAAAAGAAAATGCAGAAACAGAAAAATCCTAGGTACAAGCTAATCGGAGCCTGAATTAAAACCAGTCCCAACCCATCTTCTTGGCCTGCTCTCAAAGGAGAGCCTCTTCCTCCTTTTTCTTTTGTTCCCTCTCTTCCTTTTTGTGGGCTACAGTTTTGGGCATGGTTGGAGCTTTTGGTGCCCTCACCCTTCATTTTGGGTGCCTTTAGTGCAGGAGGGATCACTGGGGATTTCTCTTTGGTTTGCTCAGGTGATTTGATAGGAATTTTTCCTTTGGGACTCTTTCCTTTTGAGCCCTTCCCTTTTGAGCCTTGCCCTTGCTGAGTCTGAGGGGGAATAAGAGGATATTTTTCTTTGTCTTGCGCAGGAGGGACAACCGGACTCTTGCCTTTATCTTTCTGGTTCAGTGGAGGTGCCTCCTCAGACTGGGCACATTGTTCTTTTCCAATTTTGATAGAGGTAGTTGTGTGAGTTTTCCTCTTAGCTGTAACTTTCCTTCTCTGAGGATAAGTTTGCTCAGCAGGGTCTGATGAAGGAGGAGCAACAAGACTTTGAGCCCTTGGATCCTCAGGTGGGGCAGAGTCAGAATCGAAATCAGAGGGAAAGAGAGCAGTGGGGTCCAATCCAAGGGCTGCAGTAGCCTGTTTGCGTTCATCTTTTGAAAGCAACCGACCATGGGGGTCATCCAGAGTAGAAGCTCTGGTGGCCTTTGGGGGTGGGGATGGTGGTGCAGGCTTTTTCCCTTTTTGGGCAGCAGTGGCTCTTTTGGAGGGAGAAGGTTTCTTGGGAGCAACCCTTTTTCTCTTGGGTGCAGGAGATTTAGCTGGGGGAGGCACTAAAGTAGGAGGTGGAGGAGGTACTTGAGTAGGAGGTGGAGGAGGTGGAGATGTAGATGTAGGAGCAGGGGGGATGGAAGAAGATGGCCCAGGGTGTGTGGAAGGTGGGACCTCAGGGGGTTCGGTAGCGAAAGGGGTGGCTTGAATTGGTTGGCCTAACAGAGATGCAATCCTTTTTTGCAAAATTTCAATCTGTTTTTCAGCTTAAAGGAGTTTGGCATCAGAAAGCCCCTTAGTGAGCCTGTGGATCTCCTGAGCATTGTTAAGTTTCTTTTCATACATTCGGGCTCTTGTTTGCTCCCACTGGGCATTGGCTTTCTCCATCTCCTCATTCAGTTTATAGTAAGTTGCGTCAGCCTTTATGTCATTGAGGGTCTCCAAAATTGTCTCCCACCCCTTGGAAATATCTCTCAGCTTTTGCCTGTGAGCAAGCATCAGGTCACTCAACTTCTGCAGCAAAGGATACTTAATGGATTGTCTAAGTTGGGCCATGCCCCTGAGAACATCCCTCTTGATGTAGGCATTGTCCCTCATGGCATGAAGGAGGGTGAAGTAAGGAGGGGTGTAATAGGAATGTCTTAGTAGGATAGGTAGAAAGGGAGTGGAAGAAGTAGAAGGTGATTGGTCCTGTGGGGGTAAAGTGGCAGGGAGGAAATTCACATTTGGGGGCTGGGCAAAAAGTTCTCGGTCAGTTTGAGTCGAGTTGGCAGAGAATGTAGGAGGAGGTAATATGAGAGGTGGAATGGAGGGCATGGGAGGAAAAACAAATGAAGTGGGGTCACTGAAGGTGGGTGGTTTTGGGTAAGGGTAAAATGGAATGATGAAGGGTCTGAATGGTAATGGTGGGGCCAAAAGTGTGTGTGGGTGGATGGAAAATGTGGATGCGAAAGGAATGGGGTCTGTTTGGGTTGATTGGTTGGTAAATTGGGGTGGGGGTAAAATGAGTGGGGGAAGGATAGGTAGAGTGGGGAAAGAGTGGTGGGTTATGGTGTCTTGGAGGGTGAGGGTTGTAGTTAAGTCAATGGGGGGAAAATCTGGTTGCACTGTGGAGTTAGAGGTGGAAGGGGTCTGGATTTGTGGGGTAGGATGTGTGTGTGCAGAGATGGGTGGTTTTGTCAATGTTTGAAGGGTGGATTTGATGTTGGTGATGTCAGTCTGTATTTGGTCTTGGGTATGTGTTGTGGTTGATAGTTGGGTCTGAATGTCATATATTAGGGAAAGGATATGGGTAAGTGTGTTTGAGTTTGGTTGGGGTGGAGTATGAGAAGAAGAGGGAACAGGTTGGAAAGGGGAAGTAGGGGCATGATGGAAGGTTGTAGGAGGAGGAGATGGAGGGTCTGGTGAGTGATGTGGGAAAGGAAGTGGGGAATCAGGGAGAGGGATATCAAGGGTTGGCATGGTGTCAAGAAATGTAGTCATGAAGGCCTGAAATCCGGAAGTAGTGGCGAGGTTAAAGTCAAGGTCTGTGAGTGGAGGTGAAGTAGGGATGGCTGGGATGGTGGTTGAATCAATGTGTATGGTTTCTGTGGGAATGATAGGGGTAGTTGGTGTAGGTAAGGATATGGCAGGGGTTGTGTGAGAGGTTTTCTTTTTAATATAGGATATCAAGGGAGGGTTGTCATGGGGGTCAATGTTTTCCTCCCAGGAACGAATCACAGGGAAATCTAAAGTGGGTACAGATAAGGGAGACAAAAGAGGGAAAGGGAGAGATGGAATAGGCAAAGAAACTGATGGAGGGACAAGTGTGGTGGATGGAGGTATTGCTACAGAATCAGGAATGACAGGAGCTTGCACCACCTTCTTGGGAGCAGGAGCTTGAGCCACCTTTTTGGGAGCAGTGGTGGCCTTTGCAGCAGCAGTCCCCTCTCCTTGCTCAGAAGCAACCTAAGCCTCAGCCTTCTTCTTCTTTTGGGGATCCATTAGATTCCTGTTGATCCCCCATTGCCTCTTTGCAAAAGTTGTAGGGGTGAGGTCAATAGTTAACTCCCCCACTGGTATCTTGTACCCTCCCCTCAAGAGTAGTCTGGTGATGAGCCTTGCATAGGGGAGAGTGTGGAGCTTCTTCTTCAGCCCTAGCTTCATCATTATATCCTTCATGGCCTCAAAAATCAACCAGGCAGCATGGAATCTGTGGCCCAGAGAAAAGGAATAAACAGCATCAGTAATTGGGGTCCTCCTCTCCTGCTGATGGCCGGCACAATAAATGTTCTTTCGCAGAACTTGATCAATGAACATAAGTTTAGGGTCCAGGTCTCTTCTCCTGATGGAATCCCCGGTGGCCTTCAATCCTCTGGTAAGGGCCTGTGCAATGGCATCAATGGGGGCACACAGAGGGGGGCCATATCCACAGTTGGGGTCAAAACTAGCAGGGATGCCCATCACTTCAGCAGTCAACTCAGGGCTGAGTAACATATCAAAATTATCAATTAACACAAGGAGGCCTGGCTGCCCACGGTGGTCTGGTCTAGCCCTATTGTGCTGGTAATAGAGTTGCACTAGTCTAGGGTAGGCTAGTGCAGGGATAGCTTGCAGCAGGGGGGTCAAACCAGCCTTGCGCATGAACTGAATGGCAGGGGCTGACAGAGGTTCCATTTCAAAGAAAGATAGTTCAAAAACAGCCTCAGGTTCCAAGGGAATGGGAGTCAGGAGCTCAAAGGGTGTAGAGTAATCAAGTGCTAGCGCAGCCACTTCCTGAACCACTTCTTTCCCTTTTTGCGGCGTTGTTGAGGACTTGGCCTTCTTGGGAGTGGGCTCCACGGGAGCCTTATCCCTTGCTCTTTTCACAGGTGCGCCCTTAGAGGCCATTGAACTTCTCCTCTGTGAATGTGTAGTTTGAAAAAATGAAAAGAAAAGGTTGAGAGCTAAGGCTTACCCTAAAACTTAGGGTTCTGTTCAATATGATGCACAAAAGACCACGAGAGCTCCTATCAGAGGGCAACTGGTGATGGAGGATGTAGGAGCAAATCCCCGGAATTAGAAGGTGAATGATGGACTATAAGATGGATGCTAGAGGAGAGAGATTAATGGGAGTCAGAGCTAGGGTTTCGCTGGCTGGAGAAGAAAGAGAAAAAGAAAAGGAAAGCAGCGCGAGGTTGGATTATATAAATTGTGAGGCTTGGCGCGCTTTGAAAATGTCTGCTCGCTAGATGGGAAGGAGTGGGTCGCAAGATTGGACTTTCATTTGGATCGCGTGAGAGAGTCCACACAATTGCATTGAATCTCGCGACAGCTTAGCAGAATAACATCTTATGAACTGCGGGAGAAGAAACCACACCTATTTTTCAGAACCTTGCGACAGCTATAACAGTGACAAGGATCACACACCCATTAGTCTGCCATTTTCCTTTGTTTTATGGGTGGATTCTCTCACATTCTCTTTTCCAGAGACACCCTTAGTCATTCTAAACAGGACTCTCCGTGCTTTCCCAACAATTAATCATGCAATTACTCAAAAAGCATTTAATCAAAACATCAAATTTAAACAACATTCTAATTATCAAAACAGTATAATCTTCATTCATTCACTCTAAACCATCAATTCAAAGGGGATAAGAAGCAAAGCAAGCAGAAGAATTTTCAAGTCATATACACTGAGACTCCGACAAGATCACTAGAAATTCCTATAAATAGAATAAAAAAATGAACCATACTAAAATACATAACCTACACAATACACGGTTCTGTGAATCAATTTAATGAAAGTTCCCCCTGCCCCTCAAGGCTTGAGCATCCTTCACCAATCAAAAATTGGCCCTTGGGATTAACCACTAGCTGACTGGGCAACCTCCCCTCCTCCCTTTTAGCTAAGGCATTTGCTAGTTGGCCAATCTGCTCTTCCATCTTCTTTATGCTCTGACCATGAGAATTCACAGTTTGAGCCACGGACCCCAGGTTTTGCAGTGAGGTCAAGACCTAGTCCTCGAAAGAAGTATTTCTGGGTTGAGGTTGGGGTAAGACCAATTGATTTTGTTGCTGATGGGTCTGCTACTGGTGTTGAAAATTAGACCTAGGGGCATCTCCCTAATTGAACTGCTGCTGTGGCCTTTGGGGTAAGGCCAACATTTGCTGGGGCTGCATATAATTTTCTTGCCTCCACCTCGGATTTGGGTGGTCTCTCCATTGGTAACCAGCATTTTGGTGCTAGTATCTATATGGCTATCTATTGTAGCCACCAGATTGTTGTTGGCCAAAAGATTGCGCAGCAGCAGCATTTTCCAATACCAATTCAGGATATTGCCCTGCAGATGGACATTTCTCTACTATGTGCTGTGGGGACTGGCATATCAGACATGCCTCCGCCACTTGAGCAGCCCTTCTGGGTTGCATCATAGTAAGTAATTTGTCAAACTTCTCTGAGAGGTTTGCCATCTGCAGCTGCAGATCATTGTTCTTAGACACCTCATAAACTTTTCCTCTTGTCAATGCAGCAGGCTCCACTTTTGACACATACTCCTGACTAGTTCTTGCCAGGGATATCTTTTGAAAAGCATTTTCGCTGATTACTTCAAACAATTCCCATGCCTCATCAGTAGTCTTGTGCATGTAGGTTCCACCACAAGAGGCATCAACCATATCTCTATTTTTCTCATCAATCCCATTGTAGAAGCTTTGTACAAGCTGCCAGTCTGGGATCCTATGGTGGGGGCATTGTTTGAGCATTTCCTTAAACCTATCCGAGGCTTGATTAAAATCCTCAGTTGGGGATTGGGAAAAAGCAAGAATTTCCTTCCTCAACTGGCTAGTTTTGGACTCAGGGAAGAACTTTGTCAGGAACTTGGTCTGTAGGTCTTTCCACGAAGTGATGCCATTGTTGGGAAGAGTAGCCAACCAGGTACTAGCCCTATCCTTCAGAGAGAAGGGAAAGAGCCTGAGTCTAGTGGCCTCAGGTCCCAAACCAGTGATATTGAATGTGGTGCACAAGGCTAAAAATTGGTCAATGTGCTTGTAAGGGTCTTCCTTGCTAAGCCCATGGAAAGAGGGCAACATCTGGATGATTGAAGTTTTAATTTCATAATTCCCTTGAACATCAGGGAATTGAATGCTAAATGGAGAGTTATAGTCATCCGGAGCATTCAACTCCTTGAGAGTTCTAGGTTGTTCTTCACTCATGGCTACTGTCTCAAATTCAATTGGGGGCTCAACTGTGGTGTGCCTTTTCCTTCTAAGTCTTCTACCCCTTTCTAGCTCAGGGTTAAAAGGCTCTAAAGTAGGACTAAGAGATCTCCTACCTAGCATACAAACACACCACCAGCAGGGACAACTCCTTGCAGGTACATTGCACTTGATTCAAAGAATTTATCTAACAAATTTACAGCTATTTAAGAAAACATAAATTTACAACTATACTAAATAACTGCTATGGAATTTTCAAAGAAACTGGACTGAGTTTTAAAGGTTAGAGAATTGCAAACAGAGGTAGCTACTCTCCAAATGAAGTCCACTGTCCTTCTCTGCTGCTGTCTAGATCTGCAAGAAAGATTCAAAATTACATCAGCAGTATCAATTATTCACAGCTACAAAGAATACTAAAAATATAAAAAACTAAGGGTCTACTAATAGATCATCTTGTCCCCGACAACGGCGCCAAAAACTTGTTGCGACCCCAGTGTGCTTACTTTATTTGTTGGTGGTAAAAGCAATTTAAAATCCAAGTAAAATAGTGGATGGAATCAGCATAACTGAGAAATCCTAGACCTGCAAGATACAGGGTCCATTTGTAGCAAGTTTTGATAAGTAAGAGTTTGTCCCACAGGGAAAAGATGATCTACAGCTCCAAGGGAGCCATCTCTAGTAGTCCCTCCAGATCTGACTACAGATCTGGCAGTCCTAAAAGGAGGGGAGTTTAGGGTCACTTATTCTAAGTATCCTAAGATAGCCTAATAAATTAACTACAGAAAGGGTTGAGAAGATGGATGGAGTGTGGGAAAATAAATATAAAAGGGTGAGAAGTATGCTATTGGGTTTAGATCTGCTGGAATTTATGACTCAGATCCAGGTCTGTTGTTATAGAAATCCTGTCCAATGGCTACATTATCACCAAAGAGGAGAAAGAATCCAACTCATCCCTGTGCCATGATCCAATCCCTTAAGGTTATAACCTGTCCACTTAAATGGTCACAAACTATCCTATAGGGGAACCACAACCCAGAGATGGGTCAAAACAAGTTAATCATTGTAGGCACTACTTCATCCAGGCTACAAGCTCAGGAATCCATAGGGATCCTCAACCTCTAAAGCTCTATGTGTGGGGCTAAGGCTGTAAAGGACCATGATAGCCCAGACACAGAACCAACAGGAGATTGAGTACCACCTTAGTTCTAGCTGTCCATTGCTTGATTGGGACTACAATGGCCCAGTCACAACCCTACAATCTCCATAACCAGATCAGTTCTAACATCTGATGGTGGGTCGATACAAATATAGGGGAGTCTGCCTCTGTACAATCTCCTACCAGGCTACAAGCTCAGGCTCGGAGAAGAAGGATCCATTTTGGATTGGCGGATTGGATTCACCCTAAGGCTATAACCTGTCCACTTGAATGGTCACAGACTATCCCAGAGGCTATCCTCCTCACGGAGCCCAAAACAAAACAAGAATATTGTTGCCACCACCATGGTCACAAGGCTACCAACTCAGGCTTCCATGGGGATTTCAGATCTAGTGGGTCCTGTGGTGGGGCTAAGGCTGTATCGGACCATAATAGCCCAGACACACAGGTCACTTGGATTTGAATGGGTCCTTAGAATCAATCCTCCATTGCTTTGAATCACAGCCAAAGCAATGGCGGATCACAAGGCAGGAGCCTTGCACAGAACAGCTCACAAGCACACGAATCCCATAAAAGTATAACACCCAATCACAAATTCCATTAATCTAATCTCAATAAATATACATAGGCATGGCCAGCAAGTGCTCGGCCATGGAGAGAAAGAAAAAGAAAAAGGAAAACTACTTACAACTACAGAAGAATAGAAAGGAAAAAGATCTCAGATCACTTCTCAGTGATAGAGTCTGGACTCCTTCTCTTTTCTCTAAATCTAAAAGCTCTAAAAAGCTCTGGAATCCTTTAAAGCTAAACCAGGCTTAGGTTTATATAGCAGTGGGTGTGGCGACGCATTAGTGTTAGGAAACCCTAATTTTAGCGATGCCACATGGCCTATTAATGATCCTTGGATGCCTCGGGGCTCATGCATGGAGATTCGAGAGTGGGAATGCGTGCCCTAATCCTTGGAAATTCCTAGAAAGTCCTTTGCTGTAGCGATGGAAGGTTAAAGTTCAGAGCTTCGCTGTAGCCATCATTTCCCAGACTCGTCGCGTGGTAGCTCTGTTCTTCGCGAGGATGAGTTATTATTTAAACTTCTGATGTCGTGGGGTTGTAGCTTCTTGATGCTTTGAGCAGTCGCGAGGTAGATAGTTAAGCTCTCGCTCGATTGGGCTTCGCGCAGTTGGATTGCTACTTGTGAATAGTGCAGGAACTGCGCGAGCATTCCATTTCACAATAGATCTTCGCGAGGCTAACTCTGGCTCTGCGAGGCTGCTTTCTTTCTGAACAGCGCAAGAACTACACGAGAAGTTCACTTCTTAATGAAACTTCACGAGGATCCTCGCGATAGCTTTGAGGCTTTTCTAAACTGCGCGACAAGTTCTCTTGACATTTGCATCCCGCGGCTACTGAGCAACAACTTTCCTGAAGCTCTCTTGAACTACGCGAGACTGCGCGACCTTTAACTTCTGAACTTCGCGAGAGCTACGCGACTTTTAACTTCTGAAGCTCTTCTGTCACTCAACTGTGCGAGAAGTTGTTGTGAAGTCTTGGGAATTCGCAAGGACTGCGCGAAGCATATTTTTCTGAATCCTTTGGAGCTTTGGGAAGCTGCGCGAGGCTCTTCTCAGGTCTGGATTCAGTTCTCCTTCTTCTGAGGGACTTCTAGAGTCAAAACAGGCTCCTTAACAGGATACCTAGCCTTATTGTACTGCTGTTTATTACCAACAAAAAACACTTAACAAACCTTTATTAGATGGCTAAGGGTCTAATCAAAGACTAAGTTAAGGGGTGAAAAGTGGTACTTTTCAGGTCTTAACAGTGCTCCACACTAAAACCTACCCCATTTGAGAAAAAGCTTATTTAAGTTTAAAGTATACACAACTCTTCTCATTCTAATATTCTTAAAAACCCTAGCCGTCTCTTTCTTTTCTCCTTCTTTAAGTTTAAAGTATACACAACTCTTCTCATTCTAATCTTCTTAAAAACCCTAACCTTCTCTTTCTTTTCTCCTTCTCAAAAACCTTAGCCGTCACAACTCCTCCACCCACCCCTTTCTTAAAAACCCTTTAATCTCTTCCATAAATCCTTGGTGCTTTCTTCCACAAAGAACACCATGAGTTATTTTGGCCATCAAGATCGAGGAGGAACAAGAAGGCAAAATCGTGGATGGGCCATCGGGTGGACGCCGATCTCTATTGCCCTAATCACCATCATTCTGCCGATCACACTTCAAGAGGTGGGTACCCATCCATCCATCTCGTTCTTCTCAGATCCCATCGTGTAGGGTACGATGGATCGCGTTCCGACAGGTTAAATAAATCAAACCCGTGTATAGTTTGTAAAAAAAAAAAATCATTTTGGAAAAAGAGTAAATCAACCAACCTTATTTAGTTCCTTATGTTTTGCGTTGATTATTTTAGTTGTTCTTATCTTTTGATTAATTAGTATATTTTTGGAACCCTAAATTGTTTAAAATCCCGACACCTATTTAAGTTCAACTTCAATTGATTTGTTGATGTCAAGGGGCCTCAAATTGAAATCGAACAAGGGTTAAACCCTCAAATTGTCATAGGTCAAAGATTTGACCATGTTTATGTAATGCAAGGTGTCTGCTATAGGCAAGTAGATTTTATTTATATCTTTGAACTTCAGCACATATCCCCATAGCAGTGTGAGGATATTGGGCTAAACTGTCTTATAGCATTTTCTTTGCTTCCAAGGCACTCATTTCTCTAATTGGGGCTAAAAAAAAGAAGACGAGGGGTGAGACCTCTATTTTCTAGTATATTCTTGAAACCTTTGAGTCTTCATTCAATGCTGTAAAATTCAATCATTTTAGACTCATGATTGCTGCTATTAGTGAGATAAAATTTGTTGATTATTTGTTAATTGTTGGGGCTACTGTACTATACTTTTAAGTCTATGGAGTGTTGATTCCCTGAGTAAAGTATATGTGATATGGTAGTACTTTTCGCTGCTATTTAAACATATTTTGGCCCACGTTTCCACTATTGGATCATGAGAGTTACTATAAATTTTAGGTAAGTAATTTTAGTCTATTTAATGCTCCCTTCTAACTCATGTCATGAATTGAATAAATTATAATTTAATTATCTCTTATTATTATTATTACAACCATATACAAAGAAGTGGTACTTGATTTCTATAATATTATAATAACATAATTTTTTGTAAAAATAATGACATTATTATAATAGAGTGATTGGTTCTAATAGTTGGGCGTATAGACTCTATCTTGAACTCATTGCCCTTCATGTAAAATCGATTGACTGATCCCTTATGCTCGTTAGATCAACCCATCTGATGTTGGACCTTGGCCCATCTGATTGTGGACCGTGACCCATCTGATGTCAGACCGTGACTCATCTGATGTTGGTTAGAACGTGACCCATCTGATGTTGGACTATGACCCATTTTATGTTGGACCTTGACCCATTTAATCGTGGACCAATGAGACCCATGCTTTTAAGCGAGTACAACTGTATTTAGTAATTTAAGTTGCTTGGGCATCATTATATCTAACCGTTCCTGAGCCTTTAAATTGTAATATATAATTAAATGTATTATATATAATTTAGGTTGTATATTATTATATTCTATATAAATCATGGTACTCAAATACCTCTTTATTTTAATAATATAACCTGTCACATAATGTATTGATATAATATTGCTATTTTGGTCAAGTGCTATTCAGGCAGCAAATCGACTCCCCGTCTCAAACTTTTGTGTTTCGATCGATCGACCATTATGTTTCGATCCATTGATCCACACCTCAACCACAACCAACCTTAAAGGCTCATAATATAATATATAAGTATATATAATATTATATTATAATAAAAGTTTATATTATATAATACTATATTAAGGTGAAGGCTTATACTATATAATGCTATATTAAGGTGAAGGCTACTATTATATAATATTATATTAAGGTAAAGGCTTATGTTATATAATATTATGATAAAGAAAATACTTATACTATATAATATTATATTAAAGTAAAGACTTTTATTATAGAATATTATATTAAAGTGTGGGTTCTAAACCCTATATTTAATAATGTATTATATAACTTTTTATTATATAATACTCTTATATAAGATACAGTACTCTAGTGTTATCTTGCTTTAATCATACAAATTGCTTTTAATATACAGGCATGACATCAATCCTGTTCCGAATTCGTTGGTATTATATTATAGAATATTTTATTCGATTGATTGACACTTATGTCTGACCAATCGATTTCAGAACCTATTGATTCGATTCTCGTCCGAACAGACAACTACCCTTACCTTTGTATTTCACTTTACTCACAATCAAATTTTAATACATCATTCAATCGATAGTTGTGATTAACTTAACCTTTAAAATAATAATATTTTCTATTTGAGTATTTAATAATAATATTATATATATATATATCACTTTTATTACTTCAACGCGACCACTTCGATAACGTGAAGTGTTAGAATTTCGATACCTCTTGAAAATCAAATTCTGACCTTCAAGTTTTTGAAAACACACTAATTACTCCCCCACTATATATTTATTGATGTGCTATATAAATAAATAAATATAAACATAACAATAATCCTAATGTAAACTTTTATACACTTGATAATTATATGTTTCCATCTTAAGCTTAGTGTACGGGTAAAGGACATGTTAGGTCATACGACGCGAGTATATGAGATCATACCTACGCTCGACGTGGTGATTTGCTGAGATAGTATCGAAGTGAAGAATACATCGTATTCACATTTCTTACAACTCATGGTGGTATGGGACATCATGATGAATAGGGCGAGTCCGAATTCAATGTAACCTCGTATACTATGGCATATACGGTGACCCGATCACCCGAAGTTCTAATACAATAGGAAAAGATATGAGTTAAGATACAAGGTTTAGACCTTTAGACAGTAGTCATGGTGGGGTTCACTTCAGGGTCACGTGAAACTCGGAATGTAAGCATCCATGTATGGATGTAACACCTCTATGGTACTATGGGCTTCCACATGATGTACATCCAGGTTACTACGGAACCCATCCCTTGGAAAGAGTTGTTTATGAAACTTACCGCACCGTGTTTGCTGTGGATTTAGGTCTTAGAGGTATGTTATGTTATGAGTATGATAAGTTAAGATAAGTTATGAGTACGATAATAAGATACTGCTATGTAGGCCAATAAAAGATTAAGAACTTAAGTCTCTATACGTGTCGTTCCTTGTGTAGCCACCATAAGGGCAACAACGTCTTTCAGTCAAGACGGGTCTCTGAGAGACATTATGAGTTATGAGTCGCCGACCGCCCCTATGACTCGATGGGGTGTATGATATGATATGATATGGTGGGCGTTATGATATGGTGGTATGATACTATGGTGACTCTCACATGATAGCTCAAGCAGCGACTCTGGCACAGGTCATTTAGGATTTTATTAGTTTGCTAGTTATGCTCATGCAATGTATAGACGTATGTGCAATAATAATGAAAGAAGATACGATATGATACGATATGAGATATGATAAAGTACGTTAGGATATGAGTGTCTAGATCATGGTCCTGTATTCACGATTATGATATGAGTTTACGATATGCACTTGATTTTATTATTCTCTTCTGATTTCTTGAGATATTATATTTATCACTCACTTGATACAGCAACAATGCACCTGAGTAGAATGGGGTGGATTGGTAGTATATCTATTGAATTTACGTGACTGAGTAAACTCATCCCACAATAATCTAACAGTTGCAAGTGACTATATTGACGGAGTGGACCTTTCTTTCCCTGATCCGATTGATGCTGAGTACATCAATTCGGTGGATACGGAGAACCAGGAGCCTTGGGAGAGCAATGTAGCTGAGTATCAGGAGGCCTTTAGTACTGATCTTAATCCAAGTGCCAGATATTGACCTTCTTAGACTCGGTATTGAGTTAGTCTTACTTTATTATTGTTGAGACTATGGTTTTCGTTTATCGGATTTGTCTCCGACTTGACATACATTTTGTTTGTGGATTTATGGTATTTTATCGCATTTATTCTTCATTTATGATTGCTTTATATTCCATCTTTATACGTTGGCTTTCATGAATTTTGTGGAACTAGATATGCGTGGGAACTTTGATTATGTGTATGTCCACTTAGCATATCCGGGATATGTGCGGGTCATAACTCAGAATCTAGGCCCTCGGGATGGGATAGAATTTCAGGTTGTGACACCCACCCTATATACCTCTGGCGCAAACGCCTTCTCAGATACTAGATGGGGTAGCACTTTTCCTGATCATCACCACTAAGGGCTGCCCTCCCTTGAAAATCTACCCAACGCAAACTGAATTTAGTCCCTTGATTCACTTTTAAGATTCAATTTTAATTTTCAATTTTTAAAAGGGAGTTTGCTTAGGTTAAAAAATGGGTTGCGATGATTCCTTGCTGCCTCTACGGGCCGATGTCTACTGGTGGAAAATGATTGCGGAGGCCCGCCAAACGGCTAAGGTGTGTAAATGTGCAAGTAAGCCTGCCAATTGGCTAAGGCATGTAAATGATCGAACATAGATAAAAATAAGGATAATGCACAAGTAGGCCCGCCAATTGGCTAAGGCACATAAATGACAAAAACGTAGGGGTAAGTAAAAATAGACGTACTAGTATGGGTGAGGAAAATTGACGGAATTGTAGGGGTGAGGATGAAAAGAAAATAAACAAATGTTAGTGAAAATTTGAAATAAAAGCAACAAAAGGGACCAAATTTCAAGGGGAAGCTCTACTAGCTACTCTCCAGCAGAGTCGCCATTTGTGCGATTGTGGGCTCTCGCGGGTCCGTCATAACGATGCGCTCTTTACTACAAATTTAGAGTTGCCACCCAGAGCTTTTGGTGTCCTGAGATACCCAAATCAATATGATGAGCACTGAAGTGCTAACAATATGACTCTGATATGGTCTACGCCAAAGGCACTTGGGTAGGGGCTTCGGTTATCGATCGAAAAGGTGTTAGGCACCCGATCAACCCGCTCGTGAGTGGTCTCTACTTATGGTCAAAATAAAAAATAAAAATAAGAATAAAATAATACTTCCTCTTGCCCGAAGGCACTTCGATCCTATTTACGCTCTGTGCAATCACCGAAATTTCGACGGCATAATGGCACAAATTCAAGGATAAAGGAAAAGCAAAGAAGATAGAGGAAAAGAGGGGAGAGTCGAAGCTCTCTGGCCCTTGTAGCACCGCTGTGGTTTTTCACGCAAGAGCGACGTTGGTGAGCTTCTGATAGCAAACGGGTGGTTGGATGGGTTCTAAACTTTAAGGCTAGGAAGCTAGAGGGTAGGAGTAGAGGACTAAGGCCTAGTTCCTACCAAAACAGGGAGATTGATGATGGTAAATGGGATTGAAAGAGATGAACTCAGTTCTAGAATTTTATGGGTTTAGTGCTAAAATGGGAGATGGGGGATCACTTCCTTTTTTCTCTCTTTAGGAAATTTTTTCAAGCCTTTGTAAAGGGAGGGGTGCCTCTCTATTTATAGAAAAAAGAGAGGTTTAAGGATGGATTTAAGGGTTAATTGGGATAGCAATTAGGTAATAGGAATCTAAGGTTTTCTAGGGTTTTAGAAGCTTAGATAGGTGTGAAATGGCTTTCAATGGTAGATGATAGGGGGGCCTTTAAAGGGCTAAAGGGTTGCAAATAGGGCAAATGGGGGTGCAACAGTCCTATGAAAACCAACCTCAATGGATGGGGTGGTCAACAAGTCAAACCCCAATTTTGAAATTTGGCAAAAATCCTAAAAAACACTGTTCCTAAGCCTAGAGTATGTATTACATACGCTAGTTATAGGAACAGTGCTCCTGAGAAACCTAGAGGTTTAGTTCCCACCATAGGGTTCACAGAAGGGTCAAATTTTTGCCAAGCGTATGTAATACATAATCTAAGCCAAAAATAGCCAGAAAATGGCCTAGTGTATGTTTTACATACGCTAGGCAAAAATCCTACATTTCGGACAACATACGCTAGGCAAAAATCCTGCATTTCTGTCCGATACCCAAATCGTCCTAACTTTTGATCTATAGCTCAAATTGAGGAGATTCTTAGCTTGTTGGGAAGATGGGAACATCCTCTTTCCAATGGTACTTTTTTTAGCTCTAGTAGAGGTCCCAGCGAACCCTGTACACCTCTCTCTAACCATTGCTAGGGAGGGTTCAAACAGGTCTGGGGAGGGGGTCTATAGGTTAGGGTTGATTCCTAAGGGTTAGGGATAGGCTTATAAGTGTTTGGGTTGACTTCTAAGGGTTCAGAAAGTGCTCTCAGAAGCTCGGGGTGCGCCTTTCTCGAAGTGCAAGTTGATCGGGCCTTGGGCCAAACTTGGTTGTCTACAGATGTTAAGAAAGTATGTGAAAGACCCAACTCATGTCGTCGATGAACCATCATTTGAAATTTATGAGGATTTAACTATTACAGCGGAACCTATTCAAGTACTCCATTGAAAGGAGCAGGTATTGCGAAATAAGCGCATGCCCCTAGTGTTGGTAAAGTGGAAGAATCATTCCCGAGAGGAGGCTAATTAGGAGCGTGAAGCAGAATTTTTCGAGCAATAACCACATTTGTTTCAATGAGACTCGAGAGAATTTTGATGTCATGTAATTGCTAATAGAAAAATTTTGTACACTTGGTGTTTTAAATTGTGTAACTTGTTTAATCTATGTAAAGGCATTATTGTGAGTTAGATGACAATAAGCAATTATAATTTCTAACTTAAACTCACAAAAACAAGTAGAGAAAGACTTGTTCAACAAATTAAGGGTTTTCTGTCAAAACCGATCGATCTAAATTAAATCCAATCGATCGATTTTGAAACCGATCAAACGAGTGGGAAAACCAATCGATTAAATGACCAAACAGAGAAACATGAGTTTATCAGTTTAAACTGATTGATCAAAATCCAATCTAATCGATCGATTTGAAAACTGATGGATCTAATTATAAATCGATCGATAAAAATATGTCGAGCAATTAAGTTCTCCAGGTCAACAAGTTCTGTTTCTAATCGACAGGATATTTTTTGGTTCGACAGGCTGCATTAATAAGTAAATCGATCAATCGAACTAGAAATTGATCGATCAAAATTTTTTGAGAGGCTCAATTTTAAGAGTCGACAGGTTGCATATAAAAGCCGACAGGCTTCATTAATTGCGCAAACCGATCGATCGATTTGAGGAATCGATCGATTGATTTGGGCATTATAAAAGGAAATTGGGTTTTATTTTTTTCATTGCATGAATGTTTTTAGGGTTTCTTTTGTTTTGTCTTCGTTACTGTGTACTTTGGGGGTTTCCAGCCATCAAACTTCAGCCATTTGAGTTTGATTCTTCGGGGGTTTGATTCTGAATCTCATCTAGAGGTAAGATCATACACTTCTTTTGAGATTCTTTGAGTTTCTTAAATTCAAAGCCCTAGTTTTTTATTTTCCTAAAATTTAATGGCACCAAAAGGGAAACAGACCGCAAACCCTTCGACTTTGAAGCAACCAGTGACACATTAAGGTTCTTTGTGTAGACCACCACCATTAGAAAGACCCAGCACATGGTGGGCGGCAGAGGACTTTATGCCTAAGTCAACTTTTGATCCAACCCTTTTTCGTGACATAAAACTGAATCAATGGGCTTTAGAGTACCTATGGAAGGTCAGGCTAATCAATTTACTCAAACCCTTAGGAGATTACTACTATCCTCATTTAGTGAGGTTGTTTTACCAGAACATGTACGAGGGGGATGAAGAAAAAGTGATCTATACAAAGATCGATAATAGGGAATATAAGTTCTGTGCAACCATGAGATTTTTGACCATCACATCACGACGATGCACACACTAATGAAAATATAGAGTCGCCACCCAGAGCTTTTGGTGTCCCGGGAAACCTAGATCATTTTTATAAGCACCAAAGTACCACAAATATGACTTTGAATCCAGTCTACACCAAAGGCACTTGGGTAGGGGCTTCGGTTATCGATTGGAAAGGTGTTAGGCACCCAATCAACCCTCCTAATATGATCTCTACTTATGGCCAAAACAAAAATAATATAAAAGAAATGAAAAGGGCTTCCTCTTACCCAAATGAGTCTTAAAATCCTATTTGTGCCCCTCCGTTCCTACCGAAAATTTGGCGGCGTAACGGCACAAATGGGAGGATGGAGGAATAACTGAGAAGGTAGAGGAATAGAGGGGAGAGTCCAAGCTCTCGGTCCCTTGTTGGACCACTGTGGAACCTTGCATTGGCTTGCTTCAGTGAGCTTTTGAGGGCTTGTATGATGAGAAATGGGATTCTAACTCCTATGGTTTACTAACTAAGAGGTAGAGAGGAAAGGCTAGGGGGTAACACACCTCTAACCTAGAGCTTATGGGTGAAAAGCTAAGGTCTAAAGGGACTTTTAAAGTTCCGGAATTTGTATGGGAATGGTGCACTAGAGGAGAGAGGAGAAAGGGATTCCTTAACCTCTTAATTGCAAATTTTTTCAAGCCATTTGCAATGGAGGGTACCTCTCTATTTATAGAAAAAGAGAGGGTTAGGGGGTACTTAAAAGCTAATTAGGGTTAGCAATTAGGTAATGGGCAATCTAAGGTTTTTGGGGTTTTCTAGAGCTTGGAGAAGAGGGATTTGGGTTTAATGATAGATGATAGGGTGGTAACTTGAATGACAAAAGGGTGATAACCTAAGCTAATAGGGTCACTAGGGTCCTAAAGAAACACACCCCAGACTTTGGGATGGTCCACAAGTCAAACCCCCAATGTCAATTTTGGCTATTTTTTAAAGAAAAACCAGGCCCAAACTGTTGGAGGTTGAAGACCCGCAGGGGCCCAACCCGATTTTGTAATTTCCTACATAAATCTACGATCTTCATTTGGAAAGCTGGGGAAGTCCTCTTTCCAATGGTATATAACTCAGCTTCAAAAGTGGTTTGTATAAATTTTGGCACTGCTCTCTTTAACCATTGCTTAGGAGGGTTCGAAACTAGCTTTATGGGTTCAGTTTTGTAATTTCTTTCATAAATCTGTGATCTTCATTTCGCATTAACTTTTGATGTACAACTCAAAATTAGGAAATTCTTAGCTTGTTGGAAAGATGAGAAGCTCTACTTTCCAATGATATATGCCTTAGGTTAAAAAACTATCTATCAAAACTTTGGTACTCCTCTTTCTAACCGCTATTCAGGGGGGTTCGAATCGGGCCCGAAAAGGATTCTAATAGTCTGGGAAGGCTATGGTTGATTCCTAAGGGTTTAGGATAATTCCTAAGGGTTTTGGGATGATTCCTAAGGGTTTCAGAAATGCTTTCAAAAGCTCAGGGGTGCGCTTCTCTCGAAATATGTCTCGATCGGGCCTTGGGTCAAATTTGGGTGTCTACAAATGCCCATCTTTGGTATCTAATCACTAATGATCGAATGCCAAAGAAAAGAGATATACGAAGAGGCCCAAGGCATTATTGACGGGTCTGTTATATTTAGAATGAACTTTAAACAGCAAATGAGTAACATGGTGAGAAAACGAAAGCCCTGTATGTTGGGAAAAATAGTCGATTCTCAAGGTAATCGATTCCTAAGCACTTAGCGACATTACTAGGCATAACCGAGGTGGAAAATGAGTTGCGAAAGCCCAATAGCTGCGAAAAATGGTCACTTCTTGAAATGATTTGAAGGAGTTTGATGTTCAAGATTTATTCTGAGTACAACAGCTTCGTAAGTAAGGAGGGTGATCGACCCACATTCAAAGATAGGCGCAATGCAAGTAAGCATGGTTCCACAGTTTGTTTTGAATCATATGAGACATTGACCGCCTCATCTGACTGGTCACAAGTGTCCCTGCTGGAAGCAGGGTTCAAGGTCTTTGGGAGAACCCATTGATCTCGAAGTTTATTTAGCATGACAACCTGAGCGGAGCGAATAGATGTCGTAATGTTTTTTGGGAGTACGTGCTATTTTTCCCACATGTTTCGTATCATCATGACCCAGAGTATCTAACCTTTAATAACATAGAACAGATCTGGCCAAATCGAGTGCCCACCAAAGGAGACATCCAATCCTGATCTCTACTGATAATAATCTTACAAATCATTTAACTATGAAAGTCTCGACCCAGATCTGTTCGGGTATAATTTACGAGAACAAATGACCATCCAATGGATACCCAGACGTAAGGCGTATACTTTACAGGGATACCATGCCAATATAGGTTTTAAGCCCACAGAAATAAGAGGAATGAAACCTTCAGCATGCATGTTTATACATAGTTTGATTGACATGTAGTTTCATTTTCAATGGATTGGTTTTAACCAATGATTGACCTTTTTCATAACGGAGTTACCCGAACCTCAAACCCCATAGGGCGCATGCCTGGACAGTGTAGACTAAGAGTCTACACCTCCAAAATAGCTCGTGATGACTCTCAAGTTAGACACTCACGTTCATATGAATCTGCCAACTGAGCGTTCGTCGTAAAGATTTAGTAGTGGAGTCGACGCGATCGAAACATTAATCGTTTGACCGAGATTGACATCGTTGCTCCTACTTCGAAGTAGGATATAAAAATCCAAGGCGCACCTTTAGACTTAGGACATTGATATAGCACAACTACGTTGCCGATAAAATATTGGCATTTTACCCCTTCGGAACACGCACATGCGTCGTTGTGCATCCAATCATATGAGGCATAGACAGCCTCATTTATCTAGTTGCGGGTGTCTCGGCTTGAAGCAGGGTTCAAGGTCTTTGGACGAATCGATTGATCTTAAAATTTATTTAGCACGACAACCCGAGCGGAGCGAATAGATGTCACAATGCTTTTTAGGAGTACGTGCTGTCTTTTTAAAACATATATTTTTGTTATTTTATGTGGGGAAGTTTTTGACATTTTGTGTTTATCATTTTATGTGTTTTTTAGATTTTTGAGTTATCATTTGATGTGGTTTTTTGGATTTTATCATTTCATGTGATTTTTAGGATTTTAAGTTAATATTTCATGTGATTTTTTTAGATTTTGAGTTATTATTTCATGTGATTTTATCACATTATTACTTCTATTATTTTATGTGAATTATTTCTGGGATTTTCTTATCTCCTTTTTTTATGGATTTTTAGATTTTTAAGTTATCATTTTATGTGATTTTTTGGTCTTTTAAAACTATCATTTTATGGGAATTATCCTATCATTTTAATTTTTTATGTAAATTATTCTATCATTTTATGTGAATTATATATATTTTTTAGTTTTTTATGTGTAATTTTTTATCATTTTTTTGGACTTTTTCACATTTTTCTATATAGGATCGGGACGCCTATTGCTCTCAGTCCATTTTATTCTTTGCACGGCTTCCCGAGTAAGTTGAATGAGGATCGAAACTCTATTTAGGAGGGACAAAACAAAGAGAGGGGGTACCGGGTCATGTATCTGACCCACACCAGGCCCAAGGACCCGACTCACGAGTGGCTGGCGCAACTATTAGTTGCACCAAGCCAAAAGAAGCCCAAAGTAGTCTGGCGCAACTATTAGTTATACAAAGCCTGGTTGGGGAGCCAATTTAAACAGCTCGAGTTCGAGCAGCAGGGCATTTTTTCAAAAAAAATTCTCCCCCTCTCTTCAAAACCGAAAACTGGACTCCTTAGGGTTCCTTTACATTGCTTCTACCCGTGTCTCATTGCCGGCATATGCTCGCGCCGATTGATCGCCATCTTGCACTAGATCAAAGACCCCATCTTCTTCACAAGGTAACCATTTAAAACTCATTTTTCTTGCTTTTTCTTGCAAATATGATCACGATCTTCCATTCTTTGATGAGTAATGGTTTATTTTTATGATATGTATATTTATTGATGATGTGTGGATGATTTCTTATGAACAGTGCCTTATTTTTGTTATTTTATGGATTTATTGGTGCCTAATATACATATTTTTTTCTTGTTTTTATTTGTGTATATGTAGAAGGGATTTTATTTTTGTTGTTTTTTGTTTATTTTTATGTTGCATATAAAGCAATGGATTTTTGGTCTTTTATTGTGTTTTTAACACTAATTTAGGAAAAAGGGATTTTCGGTTTCTTTTTTGAATTTTAACTAAGGAAAATGATTTTTGACTTCTCTTAAAATTAAGAAAACAAGGGATTTTATATTTTTTTGTTGTTTTGAGAACTAAGGCATTGATTTACTATTATTTATAATTTTTGTGTTGGTTTTTTTTGTTCTTTTTTTGATTTTATGGGCATAAACTACAGGTTTTTTTTGTAATTTTTGTTTTTATAAAAGGAAGGCCCTTCTATTTTTGGTTTTTGATTTTAGGAGCATAAAAGGATGGATTCTTGAACATAAGAGAAAGAGATTTTTTTTTGTTTTTAGGAGCATAAGGAAGTGATTCTTTTTTGTTTTTCTAAACATAAAAGAAGGACTTTAAAAGATGAGACTTCTCATTTTTTGGTTTTTGTTTTTAGGAACATAAAGCAAGGATTTTTTGTTTTTGCTTTTCTAATCATAAAATAAAGACTTTCTCTTTGGTTTTTGATTTTTAAAAGCATAAAGAAAGACTCTTCTGTTTTTGTTTGTTTTTAACTTTGTTTTTTTTTCTTTTTAGAACATAAAAGAAGGACTCTCTTTTTTTTGGGTTTGATTTTTGAAGCTTAAAGAAATGATGATGATTTCTTTTGTTTTAACTTGCCTTACTCTTAAACATAGAAAAAGGGAAATTTGTTTTATTTTTTATTTACTTTCGAAGATAGAAAGGAAGGGATTTTTTTGTATTTTCATTTTATTAAAAAAGAATTTTTTATTGTTTATGCATGTGTGTGTGTGTATCTTTGTTTCAGAAAATGATAGAAAAAGAATGAGCATACTTGCCTTCCCTTGGCTCGCAGCAAAAGTGGTTCTTTATCACTGATCTGCTCTGATGTAATTATTTTTTGTTGTCCCTGAATGTCCGGCGACGAAGAATACATGCCTGAACTAGGGCTGTTGCAACAAATTTTAAAAGGTAAGTAAGGGTATGTCCACAGGGAAATGTGGTTTAATTATAGTAAATCTCCAGATTTATGGTAGGTCTGGCACTCTAT
The DNA here is from genome assembly GCA_021018995.1 of Chloranthus sessilifolius. Taxonomy (NCBI): domain Eukaryota; kingdom Viridiplantae; phylum Streptophyta; class Magnoliopsida; order Chloranthales; family Chloranthaceae; genus Chloranthus; species Chloranthus sessilifolius. Next base: position 52,578,533 of record CM037598.1, read on the forward strand.
CCTAATTTAAGTTAAACTAAAATAGGAAAGAGGAGAGGTTTTAGGTTTTTGTCACTTTTACTACAAACTACAAAGGTTAAATGCAAGTGATCTAGATCTAATCAAACACAAAGATGAGGGGAGATTTAGAAAAGATGAAAATTCAAAAGATGGAGAACAGTAGCTAGGGGTCTTGGTCTCTTACTAAAAATCAAAGGCAGTGTAGAGGATAGATTTGCAACAATCCTCCATCTGGCTAAAAGCTCCCCGAGTTCCCCCAGCAAATGTAAGGTATAAGAATTCAATCTCCACCAATGAATTGAAGCAATCCTAGGATTATGATCTTCCCTTCTACTTGATACAGTTCGTCCCAAAGATTATTCCAATCTATTGATCTTGATTGGAACAGGTAAACTATTACAGATGTTGCGGGTACCAGGCTACCATCTCTTCATTTTTGGCTAGAATCCACAGGAGTATCCAATCCAGAAAAATCAAATATAAAGAAGTGAAATATAGATTAGAATTACCTTTAAAAACTACAATTGTATTATAATAATACAACTTACAATCCTATTGTGCCCAGATCTGCAATCTGTGCAACATACAATCTCTTACAAGCCTATGAAACTCTCGATTTATAGCTCAAGACCTCACCCTAACTACTGAAAAGAGTTTAGCCAACCATGATTGGCTAAAGAGAGAATGGGAGAAGAAGGAAGAGAGAGGGAGTTCTTGGAGGAAAATGGATCTCGAGCTATGCTCTGGTTCTCTCAAATTCTGGATGGTGCTTCTGTAAAACATCTCTTCTATTTATACCTTCTTCCTCTGTCTCAGATCTATTTCAGCAAATTAGAGCCTAAGAGAATAATTTTGTTATTCGGGGCTACTGATGTGGCTAATTTCTCTTCTAAAAACTCTTCTCCCATTGGTCGATAATCGGTAAATACACATGAGGCAATTAGGGTTTCCAATCATGCTTAGTTTAGTACCAAAAATACCCCCAAGGTTGCTTTTGGATGTGTCCACAAAATTCAGAAGTTGGCAGTTGCTGCAAAAGGGCCTTGAGAAGTTGCCAATTCGAGTGTCGAGAGGTTCAGATAACCTCTCGATAGCTGCTTAGTCTACTTGCTCTTTATTTCGATAGGTTTGGACACCTCTCGAGGAGTTGAATTGCACTAGTCGATAGGATTGGATGACTAGTCAACAGGATCTATGTGGCTCTTGACAGGATTGAAACATCTCGGCAGGATTGGAAGCCCGTTTCACTGTTCTGTCCATTTTTCCATTCATCCTCTCGACAGGTTATAATCAACCTGTTGACTGGTTATACAAACTACCACTGAGCTCTCGATAGGTTCGATCTATCCTCATGAGAATGCGCATGCCTTTAGGTGAGTTGTTGATAGGTTGTCTCGACAGGTTCAGCTGAACCTCTCGAGATGTACTTGGAACCTCTCGACTTCTCCTGCACCTTCAGGTAAGGTGTCAACAAGATCTTTTGTTGCACTTCCAACCTCTCGATAGCTTGGCTCCTACGTATTACAACCTCTCGATAACTATTGGGGAGCTCTCGACAGCTTCATGTATAGCATCCATCGTCTCAACAGCTTCAAGGAACCTCTCGATATGTTGGCTTTTAAGTATCAGATCCTCTCGACAACTAGAACTAACCTCTCGACAGGTTTACTCTTGTGCTTCCACTGCTGGCACACATCTCTAGTGTGTTGTTCTTCCTCGGTTCAACACTCAGCCACCTCTTGGTGGATTCAATCCTCATTCCTTGCAACTGCACTCAGCCTCAAGTATACCTAGTTGGGCTAAAGACAATCTCATGAACTTCTAAGGCTCTTATGGACTGCTTGATTGGCTGGCCTTTGGGCTGTAAGGTCACATGTTGAGATGCATGAGCAGCTTCTTTGTCTATTTTAAGTGGATGTCTGCACTAAGCTTGCAATTTATTGGTTATCTACAAAATACACTCAAAACACATTATTAGTCTGCTCAAAGGTCCACCAAAGGTCAGGTTAGGAGGTGAAAAATGATATTTTTCACAGCTTAACAATTACCTGAAACAATATGGAGAAGGCCATTGGCCCATTCAATAGCTCATTATCAACTTCTCCCATTATCTCTCTTCTGGTATGATCAAAATCTCGGGCACTGGTACTCGGGGGTCTCAACATGCATGGATCTACCCAGATCTTTGTGGTGGTTCTCAGTGGGAATATATTCAACGCAGACCCATTATCAATTAAAACCAAGGGTATTACCATATTTTTTGCCTCAACAGTAATATTAGAAGACTTTGAGTGACTACCTCCTTCCTCTAGTAAATCGGCATCCAAAAATGAAATAGCATTTGGGGCCATCACTTGACCAATTATCTGCCCGACTTCATCCGGGCTAACTTGAAGTGACACATGTGCATTCTTTAACACCCCCATTAATGCTTGAAAATAGAGTGAGGACGTCATTAACAGATCCCACACAGTGATGTGAGCTGGCATCCTTCGCAGCAGAGTCTCCAGTATATGTTCTTGACCCATTTTCTCAAAAGGATTTACTTGGTTATCCTTCTTTCCCTCTGACTGGGCCTGTGCTGTTGCTGGTGCTTCTGGTTGCTTTAAAATCTTCCCAAATTGGGTTATAAAGTCAACTGCCCCTTCTCTATTGCTGCCAACATTGATATCTATTTGCTCATAACTCAGAGAGACCTGATGTGAGTTATAGGTTGGTCCCGAAATCTGATATGGTATGGCTACTGGTATCGGATGCTATTGCACTGTGGGCTTCAGAGGTTTTGGTAACACTTGGTTTACTTCAGTGATAGCTGGTTGGGTGGCAAAATTGGGCTAGAAGGGGTGGTGAAGCTGGTGAGTGGTGGCATCGGGGGAAAAGGGGTAGGGGTAGGCCATTGGTAGCTGATAGGTGCTGGCGGGGGGTTGAGGGTATGATGGGCTATCGGGTAATTGAGGGGGTTGGTGGTGTATGGTTGATATACATTTATATGCACATAATTGACAAGAGTGGGTGATGGAAAATAGACCCTAAGATCTAAGGGCTCAACTAGTGGTGCTGGGCTAGGAAAATAATCTGACAAGTTCAGGGGTTCAATCACCCCAATATTCCTTTCTTCACAGTTTCTCGACAATGGTGCTACGTAGCTCTCCTGATCACTGATGTAGTCCGATGGGTCAAACTCGAATTCCTCCTCACCTCCTATCATTCCGATGGTGGGTCTGGGACCTACTCCTCTGGTAGGATGTGGGGGTAATGGCACCTGGTGGATATTTGCATGTTGGTTCACTTGGGAAGGGGCCGGAGGAATGCTTTTTCTCGCATCGAGTAAATCTTAGATCGCGCACTTCAATGGGAAGTAGCAATCAGTCAGGTGACCCGAACCCTGATGAAAGTTGTAGTGAGTTAATATTAGGGTCATAATTCTTTGAGATTGGGTGAGGAGGAGGTTGCGATTGATGAATAGTGAGTAATCCCTTTTCTATTAGTAAAGGTAAAAGTACACTTAATGATTACCCCAGGGGTGTAAACACCCGATCGCAGCGAGCTCTCCTCTACTTCGGAGTCATCTGCATTCCTTGCCCATTCCCTGCTCTCTGCATCTACTCAGTTCTGACTGGTGCTGGTTGGGCTACTTGAAATTGGAACGGGGTTATATTATTATTGGGCCTAGTGTTGGCAACATTCTGGACGTCAGCCCCTATTTTTTTCTCATTCCTCTATTTCAAAAACCTTCCAAAACCACTGGCTCTAGTCGGTGCATTCTTATTTAGGCGACCCTCCCTGATAGCATCCTCATAATGATTAGCATTCCTTACCAGATCGGAAAAGCTGGATTGCTACTGGTATACCAAAAAGTATGAGATTACCGGTAGAGTATTCTTGGAAATCATTTCAATCTGTTCATCATCTGGTATCCTATTTCAGACCTGAGCTGTCAGTGCTCTCCAGCACCCTAGATAATCGCTTAAGGTCTCATTTGGGTTCTGTTTTAACCGGTCTATGTCAGACTTATGCGGTTCGATGTCTATGTTATAGACATATTGTTCTTGGAACAAATGCGTTAAATCCTTCCACATTTTCATCATAAATGGTTCCAAAGATGTGGACCATCTTAAGGCTGGATTGGTCAAACTCTTCGAAAAGACTTTTATCAGTAGTCGTTCGTCCCCTCCATATTAGCACATGGTCCCACAATAGGACTTGAGGTATGCAATAGGACTGTCAGTGCCGTTGTACTTGTCAAAAGCTAGCATTTTAAATTTTGGAGGTAAGTAGACCTCAGCAAATAGACACAAATCTGTGAAGTCCGTGGTGTGAATTTCAGCACCACCCATTTTCAACAACTGCTTCTGTATTTTGTCCAACTGTTCTTTTAGCTGCTCTGATTCTTTGGACATAGGAGCCACTTTCTCGACTGTTGGTTGGACTTCACTCTGGGCTACCAAGGGATGAGACATGATGGGAGGAGGGTTAAGGCTGGTCAAAGCCCCAGCATAGGCTCCATTACTTGTTATCTTATCCTCTTCATACTGCTGGTCTGTGTAGGGTGCAGTGAGGGGGGATTCTCTTTCTGGTGCTGCATGGACTGGATGGGAATGGCAAGAGTGGGGGTTGGGTGAGCCCATTAGGAATGAGGGAAAGTTTTTTGGATGATGGGATGAGTAGAAGTTAGATTTTGGAGTGGGGCCTGATGAGGCCATTGAGCATGGGGGAAGGTTTGATGTTGACTTTGGGATGTCGAGATATGGGTGAATTGGGGTTGAAGTAAGGCATGGGTTTGAGCTGGGTATGGGGGTTGTGAATGGGTGAAATTTTGGTGGAATTGTGAAGGGTATGGCTGTGAGACTCTAAGGTTTTACTGGACTTGGGTTTGGGCTATGGAGCCTTGGGAGGGTTGGGCTATGAAGGTTTGGCCCATGGGTCCTTGGGAAGCTTCGACCACAAAGCCTTGGTCATGATAGGTGTGGCCCGAGGGGCCTTTGTGGGTTTGGGTCATGGGCCATTGATGGGTTTGGGCCATGGGCCCTTGGTAGGTCTGGGCCATGAGCCCTAGGAGGATCTGGCCCATTGGGCCTTAAAGGGTTTAGGCCATGGGCCCTTGATGGGCTTGGCCCATTAGGACTTAATGGGTCTGGACCATGGGCCCATGGTGGGTCTGGGCCATAGGCCCTTGGTAGGTATGGGTTATGGGGTTTTGGGCCATGAGGCTTTGAGACATGTGGGGGACGGGGGTTTGGGCCATTGGGCCTTGAGATAGGTGGGTAGTGGGGCCTTGGGACAATGGGCCTTGGGACATGAGGGTAGTGGGGGTTTGAATGGTATGGATGATGGGGGGTTGATGGGGGTCATGGGGGAATGAGGCATGAAGGCTTGATAGGGTATGGGATGGATCCATGGGTGTGTGGTGTGGATGAGAGGGGATGTGTTGGGAGGCCTTCCACTTGTTATATGTTTGGAACATTTCCTACATCATGGCCATGGAAGGGGGATCTGATGGAGATGGGTTATTTGATGGTTGGAAGGGTATGGATGGGGTGTGTGAGGAGGAAAAATTGGGCATGGCCCCGGTAGAATTGGGCATGATCTGGGTAAGAGGCGGGATATGGGGTGGATTGGAGAAATGAGGTGGGGCATGGGTGGATGGATTAGGCATGTCTGGGGGAGATGTATGGGGCATGGAGGTGGAGAATGAGGGAGGAAAATTTGCCATGGCTTTGAAAAAGATGGGCATGACTTGGGTAAATGGAGGGATTTGTAGGGGATTAGATGTGGTGTGGATGGATGTGGATGGAATAGGGCATGTTAGTTAGGGTAGAGGATGGATTTTGAGTGGGTGTGGAAGGGAGGTGAGGTGGGTTGGAGACGGCCATGGATGAAGGATTGGCTTGGGAAAATGAAGGGAGGTTGGGATTTTGGGTATTTTGGGAAGTGGTGGAAGGGAAAATAGGGGCACCGAACGGGCTGGTTATGGTGAGCGTTGATTGGGCAAAGGGGGTGGAAGTGAACTCTTCTTCGGTATCGGAATGGGTTGGAGAATGTGGCAAGAATGAGTCAGGATCGGTATAAGTCGGGTCCATCACCCATGACATATCTTGGTATCGGGTTGGGTATGGGTGCCTCAGATGGGGCCCGTAAAGCTTCCTCCTTTTTTTCGTACGGGATGACAGAGCGTATGATGATGTCGTTATGCCGGCACCAATCGGGACACTATTTTTAATTTTTAATTTTAATTTTTTTGGATTTCTGTAAGTGAAAAGAAATGAGGGTTTCGGGGCCTTTTGAATTTCCTTCTCGGGTGGCTCTCGTACCCTAGATAGGTCCAGTGACAAAGGTTCCAAAGCGCTTCGAAAAAATCAAAGGGAAACCCCTCTATCTATTAAAGGCACAAAAACCAACGTAAACAACTCGATCCCTTGGAATGAATAAAAAAGAAGTCACCTTCTTTTGATCGACAAGGGCGTATTGGGTGTCAAAAATTACAGGGCCTAAATAGAGGCATAAAACACACTAATTGGGGACTTCGGGATGTGAAATAGGCCTCAGATTTGAACTGGTGCTCCTCAGAACCACACTGGCGCAACTAATAGTGGCGCTAGAGCAAAAAGTCCCAAATTATAGCTGGCATAACTAATAGTTGTGCCAGTGTACTTTTGAGACATTTTGCATTGGCGCAACTAATACTTGCGCTAGAGCCAAATGGCTCTCTAGTTTATATGACAGCAGCAACCTCAGTTCGAAATAAATCTCCAAACTGGCTTTTGGTGGAAGCTGGGCTTCCAGTGATTGACTGTGTATATGATCCGCTCTCTTCCTCACCGAACTTAAGGGGTTAAGGCCAAATTGTGTTCATTATCACTCACTTTTTCTCGGGTTTTAAGCTTGGTAACGAGAACGTTACCCACTCGATATACCTCAAGTGCAAGCACTTTTCTTAGGTACTAGGTGGGTTGGGACTTTTTCGGATCATCACCACTAGGAGCTGCCGCTATACTAAGACCCGGGTGTTTGTATGTGTACCTAAATAACCTAACCCTTTAAAAATCTACTCCACAAAAATCAATTTAAATCTCCTTTGTTGGTTCAATTTTATTTTTTACTTTTAAGGGAATTTTCTTAAGTTCAAAGATCGGGGGTGATGATCCCGTGCCGCCTCTACGGGTCGGCGTTCACTGGCAGACTATGATTGCAAAATTAAAAGTGCAAGTAGGCCCGCTAAATGGCTAAAACACTTTAAATGACAAAAATGTAAAGCATTAGATGACAATGCACAAGTAGACCTGCCGATCGGCTAAGGTGCTTAAAATGACGAAATCGTAAAGAAATTGAATGCGCTGCGTAAGTAGGCTCGCCAATCGGCTAAGGCTCATAAATGACGTGAAGTAGGGATAAGTAAAATAACATAATCAAAGGGGTGAGTAGGAAAAATAGAAAAAATAAAATAAAAAACAACAATAAAAGGTTAGTAAAATAAAAAATAAAGAGGGCCAAGTTCAAGGAGAAGCTCTACTAGCTACTCCCCAGCAGAGTCGCCATTTGTGTAACCGTGGGATTTTTTACTATCCCGTCACGACGATGCGCACACTAATGAAAATATAGAGTCGCAACCCGGAGCTTTTGGTGTCCCGGGAAATCTAGATCATTTTTATATGTACCAAAGTGCCACAAATATGACTCTGAATCCAGTCTACGCCAAAGGTTCTTGGGTAGGGGCTTCGGTTATGGATTGGGAAGGTGTTAAGCACCCAATCTATCAGCTTAAAGCAGTCTCTACATATGGCCAAAACAAAAGTAATATAAAATAAATGAAAAGGGCTTCCTCTTGCTCAAATGGGTCTTAAAATCCTATTTGTGCCCCTCCGTTCCTACCGAAAATTCCATGGCATAACGACACAAATTGGAGGATGGAGGAATAACTGAGAAGGTAGAGGAATTGAGGGGAGACCTAGAGCTCTCGGGCCCTTATTGCACCACTGCGGAGCCTTGCGTTGGCTTACCTCGGTGAGCTTTTAGAGGCTTGTATGATGAGAAATGGGGTTCTAACTCTTATGGCTTACTGGCTAAGACGTAGAGAGGGAAGGCTAGGGGTAACACACCTCTAACCTAGAGCTTATGGGTGAAAAGCTAAGGTCTAAAGGGACTTTTAATGTTCTAGAATTTTCATGGGAATGGTGCACTAGAGGAGAGAGAGAGAAGGGATTCCTTAATCTCTTAATTGCAAATTTTTTCAAGTCATTTGTAAGGGGGATGCATCTCTATTTATAGAAAAAGAGAGGGTTAGGGGGTACTTAAACATCTAAGATTTTTGGGGTTTTCTAGTGCTTGGAGAAGAGGGATTTGAGTTTAATGGTAGATGATAGGGTGATGAATTGAATGGCAAAAGGGTGATAACCTAAGCTAATAGGGTCACTAGGGTCCTAAAGAAACACACCCCTGACTTTGGGATGGTCCACAAGTTAAACCCCCAATGTCAATTTTGGCCATTTTTGAAGGAAAACCAGGCCCAAACTATTGGATGTTGAAGACCCGCAGGGGCCCAGCCCGATTTTACAATTTCCTGCATAAATCTGCGATCTTTATTTCGCCATAGCTTTTGATGTATAACTCTGATTGAGGCGATTTTTGGCTTGTTGGAAAGCTGGGGAAGCCCTATTTCCAATGGTATATAGCTCAGCTTCATAAGAAATTTGTATAAATTTTGTCACTGCTCTCTTTAACCACTGCTTAGGAGGGTTCGAAACTGGCTCTATGGGTCCGATTTTATAATTTCCTACACAAATATGTGATCTTTATTTTGCCATAACTTTTGATGTACAACTCCAAATTAGGCGATTATTAGGTTGTTGAAAAGATGGAAAGTTCTAATTCCAATGGTATATGCCTTAGGTTGAGAAACTATCTATAAAAACTTTGTCACTCCTCTTTCTATCTGCTGTTCAGGGGGGTTCGAATACGGCCTGAGATTCTAATAGGTCTGGGAAGGCTATGGTTGATTCCTAAGGGTTCAGAACGATTCCTAAGGGTTTTGGGATGATTCTTAAGGGTTTGGGAAATGCTTTAAAAAGCTCGGGGGTGCGCTTTTCTCGAAATGTGTCTTAATCGGGCCTTGGATCAAATTTGGGTGTCAACAAGTTTGACTACGACCATATCACTAATGCCTTAGAGTGCATTGCGGAGTATGGAAATAATATAGAGTTGGAGGAACCCTACCTAGAGGAAGTTGAATTCCATGATGTTTGCGCGAGGATTACCCACGGCAGACACGGGTCAGGCCAGGCGATAAAAAGGGCAGATTTGCCCCGTGATTTATGAATGTTAGATACTATCTTCAAGTGTAACTTTTACCCATTGAGGCACAAGACAGAGTAGGTTGGGGTTGTGCAACATGCACTATTTTTTGCATTTAACAAATGTTGGTTTCATGTTCCGGAAGTCATTCTAGATGGCATTGTGTATGCCAAAGGGAAAATGCTAGAGGGCGGAGTGAGCCCTAAAGATAGAATATCCTATGCTCGTCTGATATCGAGCATGATTGAAGATTATACCAGAGGAGGAGAGGAATATGATATTCCAGAGTCTGAGCCATGAAAAATGGATAATGAAAAACTCTACTTGTTCAAGGAATGGAAGAAGACTTACAACCAGTTAGATAAGAGTGCGCGAGCAAGAGGGTTGGAGCCAGCACCAACTACAACACAAGGACCTGAGTAGCTAGCACCACTGGCTTAGCCACAACAGCCAACACCATTGGCTCAGCAACAACAGCGTGTGTTAGCACCTCACCATCTATGTAGACACCCAAATTTGGCCCAAGGCCCGATCGAAATACATTTCGAGGGAGGAGTACCTGTGAGCTTTTGATGGCATGTATGGAACCCTTAAGAAACCTTCTAAAGCCTTAGGAGCTATCCCAAACCCTTAGGAATCAATCTAGATCCCTAAGGAACCTTCCCAAACCTTTAGGAACACATCCCGACCCTTAGAACCCATTTTGAACCTAAACCTAGCTTTACCAAGCAATGGATGAAGAGTGGTGCACTGGGGCTATCTGCGACCTACTACTATAATCAAATCTTATACCATTAAAAAGTAAAAGTCTTTAACATTCCAACGAGCTAAGAATCACCCCAATCGGAGCTGTATACGTAAAGATATCGCATTCTAAATCCGTAGGGCAGAATGATAAATTCATGTGAACCCCCTTAGGGATTGGGCACAACTAATAGTTGCCCAAGTTATACGTGGTTTTGGCGTGACTAATATTTGCGCCAAGCCATGTCTCCCTAGAAATAGCTTGGCACAACTAATAGTTGCGCCAATTATAGGTGGGTCCCTATTAATCTCTTAAAAGTACCACTTTTCACCCCTTAACATGAGCTTTGATAGACCTATGAGTGGACTAATAAATGCTTGTTGAGTATGTCTTGTAGATAGCAGTAAAAGGCAGTCATAGTGCAGTTCAAACCCAACAATGGCCCACTTAGAGCATGCAGCAACAGCAAAGCAACTTTGAAGTAGTGAAAACAGGCTAAAAACAACCTATCGAGAGGTTATTGGAACCTGTCGATAGGATCTGAAGGCTGAAAAAAGGAAGGAGTCATGAGGATGGGAGAATTCGATAGGATCCAAAATCTATCGTGCAGTCGAAAATAAAAAGGGAGCATCCTATCGAATGGTTGCCTGAGCTTGAACAGAACCTATCGAAAAGTCTTAAAACCTGTCGATAGAAGCTAGAAGAGAACCTATCGAAAAGTCTGAAAACCTGTCGATAGGAGCTAGAAGAGAATCTATCGAAACTTATTACGCAGAAATTAACCTATCGAAAGGATCCCCCAACCTATCGAACACACCAGATGGAGGCTGTGGATGCTGGAGCTTTATTTTCAGCATCAACCTATCGGAATATTTAAAGGATCCTGAATCCTAGCGAATGAAACAGAAGGCCTATTTGGAACTTGTCGAAAGCCTTAAGAACCTATAGAAATCGACTGAAGGACTTCTCAAAAAAGTTGTTGTATACATGGTACAAGTTGGTGACCTGCTACACACAATCTGAGGTACTCTGGTGACCGGCATGAAGTTTCTAGAAGTGCCCTGGGAAACCCTAACTGACCCACGTGCTCTCCCCCAACTCTAACTAACTGAGAGGGCCTTCTATAAGGGAAATAAAAGAAGGAATAACATAATTATTCCAGCTAAGCTATGATTGGCGAGAAAAATAGATCTGAGGCTGAAAGGGAGAGCTATATAAGGAGGGAAGCTACCAGAAAAAGGGGGGATCATTTCTTAAGATCAGAGCTTGCATAGAAATTCCCTATTCTTCCTTTTTGCCCAACTATGGTTGGCTAATTTCTTTGGAGCAGCAAGGAGTGAGGTGGGTTTATAATTGGAGAGAGTTGAGAGTGTTATTGAGGGTTCGATGATGCATAGACTACAAATTTGAGAGCATTTCATTGTATAGTTAGTTTGTTTCAATGCAATGTTGGTTTTATTATTTTAATTAGATCCATAGTTCCTCTGGTTTCCTTTGGTGCTCGATCGGTTTTGTGTAGATGGGAATAGCTCACCCACTTAACTGGTAGACCTCTTGGATACCATTTGATCTCCCTAGATCTGATGTTCCTACAATTGCCTGTGTCTATGGCCTGACAGTTGCAAAATTTGTAGTGATTATAATGTTCTGATGGAAACCTGAGAATGGGGCGAATCTATTAGATGATCTATGACCATTGAAGTGGATGGATCATAGCCTTGAGATCAATCAAAATCTCTGGCTTAGATCAAATCCTTTTACCCTATAGCTGTGCTTATAGCTAGGTGAGGGATTGATGCACTCTGAATTCTTTATGACACTATCAGCTCAATCCAATTGCAGCAAGACCAAACTCCAAGCTGTTTCTCTCCATTTTTTGTTTCTAATTTCACCAAATATTCTCCTCACTTGCAAGATCTACACTCTGGATTTAATCTCAATTCATTTCTATATTTAATTGTGTTTCTGTAGTTTAGTTTAAAGTGACAACCCCTTAAAACCTCTCTTCTCTCTTTTGCTATTTTAGTATTAGGTAGAGTGCCAGATCTGCCTTAGATCTGGAGATTTACTTAATTTTCAGCTCACATTTCCTTGTGGATATACCCTGACTTACCCTTTAAAACTTGCTACAACAGGCCCTGAATACTTGCAGGTCTATGTGTCTGCTTTTCTTGGTGTGTGCAACCAATAGATCCTTTAATTGTGTGATTTTAAACCTCTTTTTGAACACAAGGTAAGAAGCCAACAAGTTTTTGGCGCTGTTGCCGGGGATCTGTGTGCCTAAAATTGGTAAATCTAAGTTTGTTTTAGTATATATTGTAGATCTATAATAGACTGTTTAATTTTTTACTAACTGCTTTTGAAAGTTTTTGCTGTTTTGGAGTAGTTTTTATTATTTTTAACAGATTGGAAGCTGTGTCTAAGGAGGAGCATTGTGCTAGAGGCTGTGCTAAAGTTTGCATCCCTCTACTCTTCTTATTTTCTTGATCTGTGGATTTGTAGATTTATTAGTTAATTGTGCTTGTTCCCGATTGTTGTGTTAAATTTGCTCTGCATCTTGTGTGCATTAAGATTGTGAGTGGTATATGCTTGGAAGGAGAACTCTCAATCCTTAGATTATTCCATTAAATTCAAAGGTTGAAAGAATTCTTAGGTCTAAACAAATCTCACCCACATCTGTTGCATCTGAATATGCTGAAATGGGTGAGCAACTTAGAACCTTGAAGGAATTCAATGCACCAAGGGTTTACAATTTCCCCCTCTACATTCAATTCCCTGCTGTTCAAGGGAACTATGAGATCAAGTTTTCCATAATCCAAATGCTACCCTCATTCCATGGCCTGACCAAAGAAGTCCCATATAAATATATTGATGAATTTCTAGGACTGTGCACTACGTTCAATATTACATGTTTGGGGGAGGAAGCAACCAAGATGAGACTCTTTCCTTTTTCACTAAAGGATAGAGCCAGGACTTAGTTGTCAATGCTCCCACCCAACAGTATTCAGTCCTGGAGTGATCTTCAATGTCAGTTTTTGGCCAAGTTTTTCCCCATGTCCAAGACAAGCCAGTTGAGGAAGGGCATTATCTCATTTGCTTAAGACCCAACTGATGACTTTCACCTAGCATGGGAGAGATTCAAAGAACTCCTGAAGAAATGTCCCTACCATCAAATCCCTGAATGGCAACTTGTTTAAAGTTTCTATCAGGGAATTGATTCTAAAAGCAGAGATATGGTACTTACCTCCACAAAACTGCTGAGGAGGCTTGAGAGTTGTTCAACATCATCAGTGAGAACTCCATGCAGAGAGAGACATTGTCCAGGGACTTGGACATCCTTAGAACGGTGAAAGAAAATACCACAAGAGGAAAGATGTATGAGGTAAGTGGGCATAACTATTTGGAGAGAAAAGTTGATAGTTTGACCCAAAAGTTTGATAAGCTCATGGGAGCAATGCAGTCACCCATGACTGCTAAAGTGGAGGAGGCATTGGTTATATGCCAGTCCCCTACTCACTCCCTTGAGGAATGCCCTTTAGCTGTTCAATTTCCAGATTTAGTGATGGAGCATGTGGCTACCACTCAATCTTTTAGGCAACAACCTACTGCTGGTTACTAATGGAGAAACCACCCGAACTTGAGGTGGAGACAAGATACTTTTTCAAACCAGCAGCAACAGCCACAACAGCCCATGCCTTACAAAAATGCTCAGCCCTACCACCAGAATTACTTTCCATGGCCCCACTATCAAGAACCCATGACTCAGCCTATGGCTCCGCCTGTGCACCAAGTTGCACCCCCTCCAGCTGCTAGATCACTTTCTTTTGAGGAACAAGTTCTGGCCTCATTGCAGAACTTAGGACCCTTGTCTCAACCTGTACACTCTCATAGCCAAAGCATTAAAAAGATAGAAGACCATCTTAGTCAGCTATTTAATGCTTTGACCAAGAGAGAGGAAGGGAGGCTGCCTAGCCAATCCATGGACAACCCAAGGAGATAATATGTGGTAGGTGAGGTTTCTTCTTCCCATGAGGAGGCCAAATCTGTCACCACATTAAGAAGTGGAAGGCTAGTGGATAATCAAGTAGGCTGTGGGCCTTTGAAAAATCTAGAAAAAGAAAAAGAGAAGGTACAATAGGAGCAACACATATTGAATAAGAAGGATAATGATAGTCCTCAAGAAAAAAAAAAAAAAAAAAGATGATGAGTTAGCTAAGGCTGCAAATGGGGGAGCAGTCCCACATTTGCCATTTCCTAAGGCAATGTAAGCACCTTCCCCTTTTGATAAAGGGCATGCGAAAATAGAGGAAATGATGGAAACTTTTAAGTGAAGATCAACCTGCCTCTACTTGATGTAATCAAGCAGGTTCCAGCCTATGCCAAGTTTTTAAAGGGCCTTTGTGCCCACAAAAGACAATCAAGGATGCATCTATCCAAGAAAGTCTTTGCAGCAGAAAAAGTGAAACAAATACTGACTATTGCAACTCCAACAAAACTCCAAGACCCTAGGTCCCCACTATCCCCTCCATCATTGGGGATCATACCATTGAAAAAGCCTTGTTAGATCTGGGAGCTAGTGTGAATTTACTTCCATATTTAGTATATGAGAAGCTGAGCTTAAGAGAGTTGAAGCCCACACATGTGGTCTTACAACTAGCTGACAGATCTGAAAGGAAGCTTGTGGGGATCATTGAAGATGTCTTGGTTGGGGTTGACAAATTCTTTTTTCTTGCTGATTTTCTGGTGCTGGACATGGAGCCGAGCAAGTGTGCTACCTCTATCCCTGTGATCTTAGGTAGGCCCTTTTTGGCCACTACAAATGCTTGTATACAATGTAGATCAAGGGTCATGAAAGTATCTTTTGATAATATAAAATTTAAGCTGAATGTGTACAATGCAACTCATCAGCCCCACTTAGAGAATGAGGACTATTTTTCCATTAATGTGTTGGATGAGTTTGTGCAAGAAAATCTACCTCAGCTACTACATGGTCATGATTTGTTTAATGTTTTTGAAGAAGTATGGAATGAAACAGTGGAAGAGAAAGCTTCCACATCTGAGCTTGAGCAAGTGGAAAGTGTAAATTCTGAAGCAGGGCCAGCAAAGCATAACCCATGGACTTCTGCTTTACTACCTCTTCCACCACCTTCTATGGCACCCCTATTGCCTTCACTCATCAGTCCCCCAGATGTGGAGTTAAAGCAACTCCCAAAATCTTTAAAATATGCCTTTTTAGGAGCCAATCACAAACCGCCAGTGATAATCTCTTCCTCCCTCAGTCTTGAGCAGGAAGAAGAATTACTTTGTGTGTTAAAAAGGCATAAGAAAGCAATGGGGTGGACTATTGATAAGTAGTGAAAAATACCATTTTTCACCCCTAAACATGAGCCTTGAAAGACCCTTGAGAGGACTAAATAAGTGCTTTAGTGTTCATATTGCAGCTAACCAAAAAGACAGGTCCAAATCCGAAAACCATCCTAAAATGATCAAAACGCTGACAACGCATGTCAAGCTCAAAGAGGGAGTGAAGAAATAGCCTCAGCAATGGCTAAAAAGGTCCTAAAAGAGCAAGAAAAGACCTGAAGAAGAAGAAGGATCCATTCGCAAAGAAGAATGGAAGCTAAAAGTCAATCCGCAAAGAACTTCTACTATTCGCAAAGAACCTTGAACTTTGCGAAAAGAAGAAAACACTCCTCGAATAGAAGAATGACCTTTGCGAAAAGAAGAAAAACACTGCGAAAGAAGAGAAGTCCTGCGAAAAGATCTCCGAAGCCAAAATGCTTTGAAAAGATCTCCAAGCCAAAATGCTTTTAAAAGATCTCCGCCAAAATGCTTTGCGAAGAGAGCTTCGAGCCAAACTACTTTCTAAAAGCCCTTAAACTATGCGAAATGGCATTCGGGATTTGCACGTCCAAGGTATTTCAAAACTTTGCACGCTTCAATGCATTTTAAAACCCAAGGACATTGGAAGATTACGAGCACTAACCAAAGGCATATTCCACCCCATGTGAACACCCAAAGATGAAATTACTTGGGAACTTCTAGAAGCTCAAACAGATTTTTGAATTACATAATGTAATTGATGCCTCTGCTTCCGATTCATTGAACCAGATCAAGCATTTCGATTGGCGTAATCGGATCCGGATCCGGTGCTCGACTCCTATTGGTTGATACAGATCTATCCAATTCGATTGGTTGATACACATCCGAGCCGGCTTAGGAAAACTATAAATAGACGAACCATTTGCCCAATTTGGGTATCCAGTTTTAGAGTTTTCATCTCTGTTTCCCTCATTCCGGTCGAGATAGGCTTATCTGAACCCCGTAATCCTTCTTGTAGTTTACCTTTGAGAGCCATTGTGAGGGATTTGTACTTCCAAGTTCGGATTCAAGATCAGAATCGAGGGCTCTCGAGAAGCTCGGGTAAGTCCGAGGGCTCTCTAAAGCCGTGCTCGTAATTGTAACGTTGGATTTTAAAAGGTTCTTTGTAATTTGTGTCTTCTCCATTGGAGTCATGTCGAGGGTTACGAATGATCACCTTAGTGCATTAGACTTCTTTAGATTCACTTATCCGCATCCAACTTCCTTAATTCATCATCCACATGAATTAGCGTTGGTAACCTAATTCAAGATTTACGATGTTCATGTTCAACTAAAGAATAGGCCCTGACTAGGCAGGATCTGTGACCATTTAAGTGGGATGATCCGACCATAAGTCTAAACCTATTCCTTAATTCGGATTTATTTCTCTTACATCTTTGGTAGCAGATGAAGATTGAATCTGCTCCGTTGAACTACAGATTCTCCATTAAAATTCAGAGGCTAAAGTACATGAAGCTATTATTTCTGCATTTGTCTTATTTTAAACATCTCCCCAACTCGGATCTGAATCATGTAGTTAGTTCTTTTCTTTATTTGCTTATAGTTAAATGGGACAAAATCCAACACACTTTTTTATCTATTCTTTTTAGATAATTATAGAGCGATCGTAGCACAGATCTGGAGGTTTATCTCTCGGTTTAGACAAACTTCTCGTGGACGATCTTGAAATACTTACTTTTAAAACTTGCTACAATTGGCCCTCGATCTTGCGAGCCGTTGTTAGCCCCAATGTCTTGATATCCCTTTCATAAGTTAACATCCATATAACCTAGCATTCTTTAATTCTTTAATTTTTGATTCATAATGCACACAATTATGGCACACTTGGGAGCGACAACAAGTTTTTGGCGCCCGTTGGAAGTTTGTTCTAAAATAGATAGACCTATGTTTATTTTCATTTATTTTAATTTTTTGCTTTAAACACACTTTGCATTCCAAGTGCTTGATTAAATGTCTCTGAGCTTTTGTATAGAAAACCCGCTTTTTTCAAGTAATTTTTTTTTATTTTTTTTATTTTTATTTTTAGTTTTTATTCTTTGCCTTCTAGTTATTTGAATAAATCTCGCCACTCTTTTGTCTTTTTGTCAAATTTGGGCGTGCTTTGAGTTTTTCTTTTATTTTGTCAATACTTGAATAAGGTATGCCGCAGCTTTTGGATGTTTGCGATCCGAGCAGCCTCAACAAGGAGCATCTGGACCAAAAGTGGAGCAGATCTCGCTTGAGTTTGCATCCTTCTCCTTTGCATTCATTTTCTATTTTAAATTCTTGAGAACCAGCAGCTCATTGTGTTTAATGTTTGTTTTGATTATAATTTCTCATCTTTTAGGCATGCCGATTTTTTACAAAACCAAATACAAAATAAAAGAAGTCGAAACACAAATAGAAAATCTCGAGTTGTTTCTCATTATTTTCAGCAGAGTAAATAAGGGCTCTTGTTGAGCAGGATGATCCAAAACAAGTAAAAAAAAAAAAAAAAAATTATAATAAAAAATAGAAAATTATAAAACAATATAGATATCTTCCTGATGGGTCATTTTTCTCCATTTGCATCCACTTTTCCCATCCGGACTCGAGATCATTTTTTTTTTAGGAATCATGTAGGATAATGAGTAGTGAATCATAGGCTTTTGAATATTCAATGGACCCACTAATTTTATTTTCCTTGAGATTTCTTCATCATAAAGGGTCTCAAATTGTGTGAACCTGCTTTAATATGTGCTCCCATGCTTCATTATTTCTTTTTTCATACACATCATCAACAAAGGGGTCAATCTTATGAATCTTGCTTTTCACCGTATTCTGCTAATCATTTTTATAATCACTTAGATTCATAAGTATCTCAGCTTTTGGGTTTGTTTCTTTGGGCTTAGGATATATCATTTGGCATTAGATTTTCTGTTTTAGGAATTTTAGTTTCAAATTCTGTTTTTAGATCATTTGATTTTTTTCTTTCTTAGGTTAATGTGTCCTCGCTTTTCGATTTTCGTCATTTTTCTGCGAGTATAGTTAGTTTATAACTTTGTTTTCCTATTTTGCATTCACAAATTCAGTTTTGTATCAACACTTTTCTTTTCTTTTTTAACTTTGTATTGGGTCCCTTACCTTGCTTTTCTTGTTTCTCTGTTATTAGCATTAGTTTCCTTTCATTTTCATAGTAATCCTTCTATTTGTTAGATTTTATTTAGCAATTCTAGCATTGTTTTGTTGATTTTCTTGCATTTGTATATCATGTTTTCCTTTTCCTTGCTCATATCTTCGATTTTACATTTTTATTTTTTCTCTTGCATATAGTTTAGATTTTTTCTTCTTAGTTTTTCTTTCTTCTTTTACCTGCTGCCCCTAGTCTCTCATTGTCTAGAACATTGAGGACAATGTTCATCTTAGGTTTGGGGATCCACGAGAAAGAAGGAAAAGGAGATCAAATTCAAAGGAGTCTGCTTTGTGCAAGGCACTCACCATCATCAAGTTCTCTCTCTTGGAGACTGCTCCTCTCCCTCTTCCACAAGTTACCAAGGTACCTTTGCTGCCCTCTTTTCTGCCCACAATTGGAACTCAAAGCAGCTCCCAAAAATCTGAAATATGTATTTTGGGAGATCATCAAACACTACATGATTATTTCTTCCTCCCTTACAAAGGAGCAAGAAGAGGAGTCGTTGGTAGTTCTAAAACGACAAGAAAGCAATTGGTGGACCATTGTTGATTTAGGAGGACTAAACCCAATTTGTATGCATGCATTTGTTTCTGTTGCTTCTTAGTTTACATTTGCTTCTTAGTTTACATTTTCATTAATTTTTTCTTTTCTTTCGGTTTACATTTTCATAAATTCTACCATTTAGATCTGTAGTGAGTTGCTATTTTCTTTGTTTTTCCTTACAACAACAAGTGAGGACACGGTTCCTCACCGTTTCCCCCAATTTCGAGTTGTTACTCACTTATTGGGGAATTAAATGCGAAAGTTACTTTGCCTCCCCTACGCATGCGTAATGCTACTTAATGACCTCGATTCTGGGCCATGAGCATTACCAATGCCCCCATTCAAGTCCCACCCTTCGGCTTCCCCCACCTTACCTATAAATAACCAACCTCTACCAAATTCCCCACATCTTTCCCCACCCTTCCAAAATGGCCGACACCAAGCCAATAAGCCACCACACGCTTTTACCCCATGTGGTGGACCCACCACCACGAAGGTGCCAGATCACTCCACCCCTCGGGACGAATTTGAAGAGGTCCTCATGATTTTGGCCAAAGAAAAGGAGGCCCAACTCCGGCCTCCTCGGAAAAACAAAAAATCAACCTTCCCCGCCACTTCCACCCTCCACCGCCCCCCCCCTCCCCTAAAAACACATCCTATTATTCTTTATTTATTTTTTTTTTTTTTTTTTATTTAAAATATTTCTAGTTAATAAACTTTACTTTCTCCCATTCTCCATGTCATTTTTCTGTTTATTTTTTTCTTCTTATTGTTTGCCTTGTTTCAATTTTTCCGGTATAAAGTGACCATGCCACCTTTGAACCGGTGAGGACACTTTCTCCCCATAGGTTTGGGGTGTGTGGACAAGTCCTGCCTAGGAATAGTTAACATAAGGCGTGAATCACCTAAGTAATTAGGAAATGTATTAATTTACTTTAGAATCATGACAACTAGAAAATTTAAAATTCCCTTGCCAAATTTAGACATTCTAAACCTTGCGATATTCTACATTTCCATGATGATTACACCATAAAAACATCGTATACGTAGTAAGTCAAAAGGAAGAGAAAAAGGTAAAGATATACTTAAAAGCTCAAGGAAAAACCATAACCGAGAATTGAGCCCATATATTTTCCATCTCGTTGAAGAGTGATCGAGGCAATTTTTTCCGATTCAAAGGATTGGTGAGGCATTAGATCCACTAGAAGTTAGGAAACTCCAAATTAAAACAAATGTGACACTCATGAAAGCGAGGAAAAGATCAAGGCCTTCTTTGGGACAAATTTTGAACCTATGAGAACCAACCAAGAAAAATCACTGCTTGTACCCCATTTGAGAACTGTAAATCCTACAATTCTTCATCAAAAATACTCAAAAGTACTTGTTTGAACCTATGGAACTAATTCAGCCTTCCCTCACTCGAGAATTCAGGAGGTAAAGGAGAAAGAAGCGAAGATGGACCATTTCTGGGCAACATCAAGAAAATGAAGAAAATACCTCAAAAAACAGCAAACATGGTGGTGAGAAAAGAAGAGACAAACAATGTGAAAAAGTTGCAAGCAAAAAGGCAAAAAGGGACCTTATGTTGAAAAATGCAAGATCAAAGAAAGAACTGATCACCGTGAATGTGAGAATCTCGAAAAGAAGAAGAAAGAAGCTAAACTCAAAAGGTGGAGTCATGAACCATCTCCTGCACTTCCGAGTTCTCAAATTCAAACCTCTTCAAATTGCCTTTCCTTGAAACTTCACTCCATAAGCCATACAAACAAACCTAGATTAAAAGCCCTTGTGATCCAAAGTTGAGTGAGTCATGTGGAGATGAGAAGTGACCCAATCTATGGTGAGGAGATGTCAATGATGCCATTGCCTAAGAATCATGCCTATGCTCATGCTTACAGATCCATTTGGGAGATGTAAGCGCTCTTGAGCTTAAGTGAAAATGAACCCCTCAACAAAAACACCGATGAGAGTATACCTGGTGAGTGTTTGGGTTGGAACTTGAGCACCTTAAGTATGACTTATAACCTAATTTTTATCCATAGGATGAGCTTACGCACATTTGTATGATTTTCTATGATTTGTTCACAGATTGGAAATATTGAAACATTCATGAGGTTTATAAATGTTTAAATTCTGTACAAACAATAATCAAATTTTCTGTTTCATCATTGATTCAAGAGTAACTAACCCCCTCCTTGATTGCTCATTTGATAATATTGCACCTGATGTTAAGCTGTTTCATGGAGAAGTTTGTGGGTACCTTCACGAAAACCCTGAGACTTCACTCCTCCTCTAGGGATCACCTAGGGGTTTAAAAGGCTTGTTGCATATGCTAAATGCACTGCTTCCTACAAAAGTGGCTCTTTACTTTGTTTTTTATGTTTCTTTGCTCGGGGACTAGCAAAGCTTAGGTTTGGGGTGTGATAAGTAGTGAAAAATACCATTTTCACCCCTAAACATGAGCCTTGAAAGACCCTTGAGAGGACTAAATAAGTGCTTTAGTGTTCATATTGCGCTAACCAAAAACAGTCCAAATCAAAACCATCCTAAATGATCAAAATCGACAACGCATGTCAAGCTCAAAGAGGAGTGAAGAAATAGCCTCGGAATGGCTAAAAAGGTCCTAAAAGAGCAAGAAAAGACACGAAGAAGAAGAAGGATCCATTCGCAAAGAAGAATGGAAGCTAAAAGTCAATCCATAAAGAACTTCTACTATTCGCAAAGAACCTTGAACTTTGCGAAAAGAAGAAAACACTCCTCGAATAGAAGAATGACCTTTGCGAAAGAAGAAAAACACACTGCGAAAGAAGAGAAGTCCTTTGCGAAAAGATCTCCGAAGCCAAAATGCTTTGCGAAAAGATCTCCAAGCCAAAATGCTTTATGAAAGATCTCCTGAAGCCAAAATGCTTTTGCGAAGAGAGCTTCGGAGCCAAACTACTTTCTGAAAAGCCCTTAAACTATGGAAATGGCATTCGGGATTTGTTTCGTCCAAGGGTATTTCGAAAACTTTGCACGCACCAATGCATTTTAAAACCCAAGGACATTCCGGAAGATTCGAGCACGAACCAAAGGCATATTCCACCCCATGTGAACACCCAAAGATGAAATTACTTGGCGGGAACTTCTAGAAGCTCAAACAGATTTTGAATTACATAATGTAATTGATGCCTCTGTTTCTGATTGGTGAACCGGATCAAGCATTTCGATTGGCGAACAGATCCGGATCCCGGTGCTCGACTCCTATTGGTTGATACAGATCTATCCAATTCGATTGGTTGATACACATCCGAAATGGCTTAGGAAAAACTATAAATAGATCGAACCATTTGCCCAATTTGGGTATCCAGATTTTAGAGTTTTCATCTCTGTTTCCCTCATTCCGGTCGGATAGGCTCTCAGACCCCAGTAATCCCTTCTTGTAGTTTACCTTTGAGAGCCATTGTGAGGATTTGTACTTCCAAGTTCGGATTCAAGATCAGAAATCGAGGGCTCTCGAGAAGCTCGGTATAAGTCTGAGGGCTCTCTAAGAAGCCGTGCTCTGTAATTGTAACGTTGGATTTTAAAAGGTTCTTTGTAATTTGTGTCTTCTCCATTGGAGTCATGTCGAGGGTTACGAATGATCACCTTAGTGCATTAGACTTCTTTAGATTCACTTATCCGCATCCAACTTCCCTTAATTCATCATCCACATGCGAATTAGCGTTGGTAACCTAATTCAAGCGGCATTTGATGTTCATGTTACGAACTAAAGAATAGGCCTGACTAGTGATCTGTGACCAGTAAAGTGGGCAGATCACAGCCATAAGTCTAATCCTATTTCTTAATTCGGATTTATTTCTCTAACATCCATCTTTGGTAGCTGGATGAAGATTGAATCTGCTCTGAACTTGATTCTCCATTAAAATTCAGAGGCTAAAGTACATGAAGCTATTATTTCTGCATTTGTCTTATTTTAAACATCTCCCCAACTCGGATCTGGATCATGTAGATAGTTCTTTTCTTTATTTGCTTATAGTTAAATGTGACACAATCCAACACTCTCTTTTATCTGTTCTTTTTAGATAATTATAGAGCCAGATCTGGTAGCACAGATCTGGAGGTTTATCTCTCAGTTTAGACAAACTTCTCTGTGGACGATCTTGAAATACTTACTTTTAAAACTTGCTACAATTGGCCCTGATCTTGCAGGCCAGTGTTAGCCCCAATGTGCTGATATCCCTTTCATAAGTTAACATCCATATAACCTAGCATTCTTTAATTCTTTAATTTTTGATTCATAATGCACACAATTATGGCACACTTGGAGCGACAACAACTATTGCAGAATTGGTGGAGATAAATCCAGCTGTGTGTATGCACAAAATTCATTTTGAAGAGGGTTCTAAACCTTCTAGAGAGATGCAAAGGAAGCTTAACCCACACATGCAGGAAGTTGTTATGAAGGAAGTAGTCAAACTTCTTGATGCTGGGGTCACTTACCCTATCTCAGATTCTCAATGGGTGGCCCCTACCTAGGTGGTGCCTAAGAAATTTGGGATCACAATAGTTCAAGCAGACTCAGGTGAGCTAATTCCAACTAGGCAGACCTGTGGCTGGAGGGTATGCATAGACTATCACAAGCTCAATGAGAAAACTAACAAAGATCACTTCCCATTGCCTTTTATAGATAAAAAAAAACAAGTTGGCAGGTAAGTTGGCAGGTAAGGCCTTTTACTATTTTCTTGATGGTTATTTAGGATACAACCAGATTCTTGTTTACCCCCAAGATCAAGAAAAAATAGCATTCACTTGTCCATTTGGAACCTTTGCATACAGAAGGATGTCATTTGGGCTATGTAATGCACCTGCCACTTTTCAAAGATGTATGTATGCTATTTTTTCTGACATGATTGAAAAGTTTTAAGAGATTTTTATGGATGATTTCTCAATTTTTGGGGATGATTTTAGCCAATGCCTGCACCATCTCAGCCTTGTGCTGCAAAGGTGTGAGGAGACCAACCTAATTTTGAGTTGGGAAAAAAGTCATTTCATGGTGACTCTAGGTATTGTCCTAGGACATGTTGTTTCCCCAAAAGGAATAGAGGTTGATGAAACTAAAATTGATTTAATAGCACATTTTCCCCCTCCCAAAACTGTCAAACAAGTCAGGTCATTCTTAGGCCATGCTGGTTTCTACAGGAGGTTCATCAAAGACTTTAGCAAAATTTCCAAGCCTCTTTGCCACTTGCTATGCCAAGAGGTTCCATTTGTGTTCAATGATGAATGCCTAGCTGCTTTTGAACTTTTGAAGACCTGTTTGACTACTACTCCTATATTGGAAGCTCCTGATTTCTCTCTGCCATTTGAACTGATGTTTGATGCATCAGACCTTGCCATTAGTGCAATATTAGGACAAAGGAAAGACAAAGCACCATGTGTGGTGGCATATGCTAGTAAATCAATGGTTGATGCTCAATTAAATTACACCACAACTAAAAAGGAGCTGCTAGCCATTGTATTTTCTTTGAAAAAATTTAGATCATATGTGTTGGGATCCAAGATCACTGTGTTTACTGACCATTCAGCCTTGAAATACCTCTTATCTAAGAAGGAGGCTAATGCTAGACTAATTAGATGGATTCTTCTTCTGCAGGAATTCAACTTTGAAATCAAAGACAAGAAGGGGGTTGAAAATATGGTTGCTGACCACATATTAAGGATTCCAGATGCTGAAATAGAGAGCTTGCCCATCAATGATTCTTTCCCAGATGAGCGGCTTTTTGCTGTGGAGATAAGTATGTCCTGGTTTGCCAACATAGTAAACTATCTTGCTGTGGGAAGGGTACCCCCAAATTGGATAGGAATTTGTTCTTCTCACAAATTCGATATTACATGTGGGAGGATCCTCACCTCTTTATGTATTGTGCAGACCAGGTGATAAGAAGATGTATTCCTAAAATTGAGTTTGAAAACATTCTAACCATGTGTCATGAACAGGATTGTGGGGGCCATTTCAGTGGCAATAAGACTGCTGCAAAGGTGCTTCAAAGTGGTTTCCATTGGCCCACTCTATTCAAGGATGCCATATAGCATTGCAAAGCTTGTTCTAGATGCCAGCAAATGGGAAGTATTACAAAAAGAAACTCCATGCCCTTGCAACTTGTGCTTGTTGTTGAACTATTTTACATATGGGGAATTGATTTTATGGGACCTTTTCCCCCCTCCTATGGATATAATTTCATCCTTATAGCTGTGGACTATGTGTCCAAATGGGTAGAGGCCATAGCTACAAGAACAAATGATCATATGGTTGTCATTAAGTTCTTATTGGCACCTCCAAAGCTATTATTAGTGATGCAGGAAGCCACTTTTGTAACAAACCTTTTGCAAAACTGTTGGAAAAATACTTTGTGACCCACAAAATTGCTACTCCCTACCACCCACAAACTAGTGGGCAAGTAGAGATTTTCAACAGGGAAATCAAACACGTCCTAGAGAAAACTGTGCGAGCTGATAGGAGAGATTGGTCCATAAAACTGCCAGATACCTTGTGGGCTTATAGGACTGCCAATAAGACCCCCATAGGGATGTCCCCATTCAGGCTAGTATATGGTAAGGCATGTCACTTGCCTGTTGAGTTAGAACATAAAGCATATTGGGCCATTAAAACATTAA
Source organism: Chloranthus sessilifolius (assembly GCA_021018995.1). Classification (NCBI taxonomy): domain Eukaryota; kingdom Viridiplantae; phylum Streptophyta; class Magnoliopsida; order Chloranthales; family Chloranthaceae; genus Chloranthus; species Chloranthus sessilifolius. Next base: position 52,604,296 of record CM037598.1, read on the forward strand.
ATTCTGACTTAACTTCTGCTGGTGTCAATAGGAAACTGCAATTATCTGAGCTTGATGAGTTAAGGATGGAGGCATATTCAAATGCCCGGATCTACAAGGAAAAAACCAAAGCCTTTCATGACAGGCACTTGCTGCGGAAAGAATTTAAAATATGTGACATGGTATGGTTGTTCAATTCAAGATTAAAATTCTTTCCAGGAAAATTATAGTCCAGATGGGATGGGCCTTACACAGTTTTAAATGTTTCCCCATCTGGGGCTGTAGAAATCATGGACCCCAAAGATGGTAGAGTTATGAAAGTCAATGGGCAGAGGATAAAGATTTGTGTTGAAAAAATTTGTGAGCCTGAGGAGACCATTGATTTTCAGGAACCTCGAATTTATACATGATTTCAATGTGAATCATATGTACTATATTTTGATTTTGTTCTGTTTTGATGTTTTGTTCATTTTCAATAAATTTTCCATGCTAGCATTAGGACATCATATCAATCTTGCCAAGAAGTCAAAGGACCATGGGAGTATATCAATAATGAAAACAACATAAATTGAAGCACAACAAAGGAGTTTGCTGGGTGCTGAGGCTGAACACAACACAAAAATGCAATTTCTATGAGCATATGGGACCTTTCGATAGGTGTTGCTACCCCAGCTATGCTTTCTTTATTTGTTTGTGGTAAAAGAAATTTAAAATCAAAATAAAACAGGGGATGAAATCAGCACAACTGAGAAGTCCTAGACTTGCAAGATACAGGGTCCATTGTGGCAAGTTTTGATAAGTAAGAGTTTGTCCCACAGGGAAAGATGATCTATAGCTCCAAGGGAGCCATCTTTAGTAGTCCCTCCAGATCTGACTACAGATCTGGCAGTCCTTAAGAGAAGGGAGTTTAAGGTCACTTAGTTTACAGATCCTAAGGTAGCCTAATGTCTAAACTACAGAAAGGGATGAGAGGATGGATGGAGTGTGGAAAGTAAATATAAAAGGGTGAGAAGTATGTTATTGAGCCTAGATCAGAGGAGTTTTGTAACTCAGATTCAGATCTGATGTTATAGAAATCATGTCCAATGGCTACATTATCACCAAAGAGGAGAAAGAATCCAACTCATCCCCGTGTCATGATCCGATCCCTTAAGGTTATAACCCGTCCACTTAAATGGTCACAGACTATCCCATAGGGGAACCACAATCCAGAGATGGGTCAAAACAACTTAATCATTGTAGGCACTATTTTATCCAGGCTACCAGCTCAGGAATCCATAGGGAACCTCAACCTCTAAAGCTCTATGTGTGGGGCTAAGGCTGTATAGGACCATGATAGCCCAGACACATAAAACCAACAAGAGATTGAGTACAACCTTCGATCTAGCTGTCCATTGCTTGAGTGAGGCTACAATGGTCCAGTCACAAGCCTACAATCTCTATAACCAGATCAGATCTAATATCTGATAGCAGATCTATACAAATATAGGGGAGTCTGCCTCTGTACAATCTCCCACCAGGCTAATACAAGCTCAGGTGCAGAGAAGAAGGATCCATCTTGGATCTGTGGATTAGAATCACCCTAAGGCTATAACCTGTCCACTTGAATTGTCACAGACTATCCCAAAGGCTATCCTCCTCACGGAGCCCAAGACAAAACAAGAATATCACTGCCACCACCATGGTCACAAGGCTACCAGCTCAAGCTCCCATGGGGATTTCAGATCTAGTGGTCCTGTGGTGGGGCTAAGGCTGTATAGGACCATGATAGCCCAGACACATAGGTCACTTGGATCTGAGTGGCCCTTAGAATCAGTCCTCCATTGCTTTGAATCACAGCCAAAGCAATGGTGGATCACAAGGAAGCAGCCTTGCACAGAGCAGATCACATTCAAACACAGATCCCATAATGTAAAAATCCTACTACAAAACTTCCATTAACTAGTTTAAAATGCATACAAAGGCATAGTCAGCAAGTGCTGGACTATGGAGAGAAGGAAAAAGAAAAAAAAGAAAACTACTTACAGCTACAAAAGAAAAGAAAAACGATCTCAGATCAAGTCTCCAAGAGACGAGATGTGTTCCAAGATATCTAAACCTAAGCTAAGTATGGGTTTATATAGCAGTGATGTGGCGGCACATTAGGGTTAGGAAACCCTAATTTTAATGATGCCACATGGCCTAATAGTGATCCTTGGATGCCTCGAGGTGCGTGTATAGAGATTTAAGCGTGGGAGTGCGTGCCCTAATCGCTAGAAATTCCCAGAAAGTCCTCTGCTAAATTGATGGAAGTTGAAGTTCAGAGCTTCGCTAGGTAGCTATTGTTTCCCAGACTTGTCGCGTGGTAGCTCTTGCTCTTCGCGAGGATGATTTGACATTGAAGCTTCAACCATCGCGAGGTTACCTTGGTTTGCTCTGCAGGCAGTCGCGCGGTAGTGAATTGTGCTCTTGTTGGATTGGGCTTCGCGAGGTTGAGTAGACATCAAAGCCTCAGATGTCGCAGGGTTGGAGTTCAAGCAGTCGCGAGGTAGTTGAGCATTCGCTGGGTTGATCTTCGCAAGGATGGATTTGAATAGCGTGAGAACTATGTGAGCACTTCTCTTCAATGGACTTCGCGAGTTTCCTCGCGAGTCTTTAATGAGTTCTGAACTGCGTGAGGTTCCATGTCTTAATTGATCTTCATGAGGATGGCTCTGTCTTTGCGAGGATGCTTCCTTCTTGAAGAGCATGAGAATTGTGCGAGGAGTTCTGTTTTGATATTTGCATCCCGCGGCTACTACGCTACAGCTGCGCGAAGAGTCTTCTAAAGCTCTCTCTCCTCAGCCGTTCTGAGTGAACTGCGCGAGATTGGGAGAGGTCTACTTTGAACTGTGTGAGACTACACGATGTGTTCAACTCTTGAGCTTCATGAGAGTTGTGCGAGTTTGTGCTTCTGAAGCTCTTCAGTCACTCAACTGCGCGACAAGTTGTTATAAAGTCTTGGGAAGCTCAGTTGGACTGCACGAGGCATATTTCTCCTGAATCCTCTAAAGCTTGGGTGAGCTGTGCGAGGCTCATTTCAGGTCTGGATTCAGAGTCCATCCTTCTGAGGGACTTTTAGTGCCGAAACAGGCTCCTTAGTAGGATTTCTGGCCTTATTTCACTGCTGATTATTACCTACATAAAACACTTAACAAGAACTTATTAGATGGCTAAGGGTCTAATCAAAGGTTAAGTTAAGGGGTGAAAAGTGGTACTTTTCAGGTCTTAACACACCCCCAAACCTAATCTTTGCTAGTCCCTTAGCAATGGTACATTAAATCTACTATAAAAATTAAATGCCACTTTCGTAGGGAGCACAGATATATGTAGCATATGTACCATGCCTTTTAAACCCCTAGGTGATCCCTAGTGGAGGAGTGAAGTCTCCTGAGGGTTTTCAGTAAAGACACCCACAAACTTCTCATGAAACAGTTAACAAAAGTGCAATATCATCAAGTGAGCAGTCAAGGAGCAGACTTAGTTTACTCTTGAATTAGTAAACATAAAAGAAATTTAATCCATTGGTTGCTCAGTAATTTAAACAGCATAAACTTCTCTTGAATGCACAACATTTCCAATCAGTTTACAACCACAGAAAACTGCATAAGTGTGTGCCAGCACTGAGCTCATCATCAGATCAAAAATTAGGTTATAGGTCATACATAATGCATTCAAGATCAGACCCAAAAACTTTCCAGGGCATACTCTCATAAGGGTCTTATTGAGGGGTTCATTTTCTCTCAGGCTCAAGAGCAGTTACATCCCCCAAATGGGTCTGTAAGCATGAGCATAGGCATAGCTTTGAAGTTCTAGCATCATTGACAGATCCTCACCATAGATTGGATAACTCTTTATCTCCACATGACAGCTCACTCAACTTTGGATCACAAGGGCTTTTAATTTGGCTGGAATGTGGCTTATGGAGTGGGGTTAAAAAGAATGGAAGGTTGAAAAGGGGTTTAAAATTGAGAAATCAGTAGGTGAAGGAGGTGGTTCATGACTTCACCTTTTTGAATTTAGCTCCTTTCTTCTTCTTTGAGATTTTCAGATTTTAAGTGATCAATTTCTCTTCTTGATTTCGATTTTCCAAATGAAAGTTCCTCTTGACTCCTCTCATACTCCTCTTCATTATTACTTTTGTTTCTTTTTGATGTATTTTTCTTCTTTTTATTTTTGTTTTTGCTTTTCTGAAATGCCACCATGTTCTCGCCACTATACCGCTGCATTTTGAGATACTTCTTCTCCATTCACCTAATGTTGACCATAGCTAGTCCATCTTCAACTCTTTTTCTTTTACCTTCTGAAATCTCAGAGTGAGGGTAGACTAAATCAGGTTCATAGGTTCAGGTACAAGTACTCAGGTGTATTTTGAAGAAATTCAGGATTTAAAGCTCAAAGGGGGTATGGACAAGGGCAGTTGCTTTAGGGTTGGTCTTTTTAGGCTCAAACTGTCCAAGAGAAGGCCTTGATCCTTTCCTAAGTCTCATGAGTGCTGTCAGTTGTTTCAACTTGGAGTTGCCTAACTTCTAGTGAGCACAGTGACTCTACCAGTCCTTAGAACTAGAAGAAATTGCCTTAGTACTCCTCAAAGAATAGAAAAAAAAATTGTAAGCCCAATTCTCATTGGTTATGGTCTTCCTTTGAACTTTTAAGTATGTCCTCACCTTTTTCTCTCTCCAGTGATTCACTAAGTGCTGATACAAGAAAGTTTCCATGGTGATCTCGTCATGGAAATGTGAAATATTAAAAGTTTATAATGTCTAAAGTTTGCAGAAATTTTAAATTTCTTATTTGCCATGATTCTTAAGTGAACATAGATCCATTCCCATATTACTCACATGACTCTGTGCACTTAGGTTAACTATTCCATTGGCAGGGTCTGCCTGCCACACCCCCAAACCTATGAGGAGCAGTGTCCTCACTGGTTCAAAGGTGTGTGTGCAACAGATTTATTAAGGGCATAATAAAAGGAAACAACAAGAAAGAAAACAACTAAGAACAGAGAACTGGACAGAATAATCAGAACAAGAAAATTTCATTAAGACTAAAAAGAAAATTACAAAAAGAAAGAAGGGAGGAGAGAGGGATCAAGGATGGGGGGGGGTGAGAAGGTGGTGGAAGGGGTTGAGTGGAGGGGGCAGGGGATGGTTCTATCTTTTGCTTTTTCTTTTGTGACTGGAGCTTTTCCTCCTCCTCCTTAGCCAGGATCTGCTGAACCTCCTCGTATTCATCCCAGAGGGGTTGTAGGGGGTCCGGCTCTTTAGGTGGGGGCGGTTCCAACCACATCGGGTAAAACTTGTTAGGCAGCGCATTAGGCTTGTCGTCTGCCATTGTTAGGACTAGGGATGGAACGCTAGGGTGAGAGGAGAAAGGATGAGATGAATATGAAAGGGGCTCCCTGTGTATTTAAAGACTAGGATGGTGGAAGATGAAACGGTGGAATAACATCAAAGTCGCTGCAATTAATTGAGAGTGAGTTGGGAAACGACAAGTCCCACCAATCAGCGTGGGAAATGACAAATGCATTTGACTCGCGCAGTTGGGCAAGGGGATCACGAGATAACTGAATCTCGCGATGATGGATGTTGGAGCTTGAAGTGCACGAGAGACTCTGCAGCATTTGTTGAAGCTCGTTACAGCGAAATAAATGTTCTATGTGAATTGTGCGAGAGCTTCCCAAATCTCAATTTGGAATGCGCGAGGGCTTAGTACCAAACAAGGGCAATACAGGTAGTGCAGCATATTCATCAAAAATATTCAAACAATATGCATTCAATTCAAAAATCAGCAATTCGCAGAAGAAGAAGAAGAAATCATACCAATCCCACATAAACTCTATCAAGCTCAACATATTCAGACTCCACAGAAACACTACAATTTCCTAAAAATTATTGAAGAAATAAAAGTAGTATAGTACAACATGGACACAACTGTGGGTCAGGTAGAAAAGGGGTCCCATGAAAATGAATATTGTTCATAGGGTGTCAGCAGGTTTTTCGATACAAGGCTTAAGCCTCTGACCATTCACTTTGAAGGTCCTCCCAGATTTGGGATCCTTGACTTCCACAGCACCAGATGGGGAAACATTTAAGACAATATAGGGACCTTCCCATCTGGAATTTAATTTGCCAGGAAAGAATTTTAGTTTGGAGTTGAATAACCAAACCTTACCACCAGGTATGAGGCTTTTTCTCAGCAAGCCCTTGTCAAAGAAAGCTTTGGACCGTTCCTTGTAGATCCTGGCATTGGTGTAAGCATCCATCCTTAGCTCATCCAATTCAGACAGCTGCAATGACCTGTGATGACCAGCAGAAGTTAGGTTCATATTTAAATTCTTAATGGCCCAATAGGCCTTGTGTTCTAACTCTACTGGGAGATGGCAAGCCTTGCCATAGACCAGTCTGAATGGGGACATTCCAATGGGAGTCTTATAGGCAGTCTTATAAGCCCATAGTGCATCATTTAGTTTATCGGCCCAATCTCTCCTGTCAGTCCTTACTATTTTCTCAAGGATGTGCTTGATCTCCCTATTAGAAATTTCAACTTGCCCACTTGTCTGTGGTGGTAGGGAGTAGCAATCCTATGGGTCACAGAATATTTCTTGAGCAAGCTCTCGAAATTTTTGTTGCAGAAATGGCTACCGCCATCACTGATAATAGCTCTAGGGGTTCCAAATCTGGAGAAAATGTGCTGCCTTACAAATTTGAGGACCACCTGGTTGTCATTGGTTCTTGTGGCAATGGATTCTACCCATTTGGAAACATAGTCCACTGCCACTAAGATGAACTGATAACCATTAGAAGGAGGAAAGGGGCCCATGAAGTCTATACCCCATACATCAAACAGTTCTACAACAAGGATGGGTAATTTGCAAGGCATTGAATTTCTTTTGGACAGCCCTCCTAATTTTTGACATCTCGCACATGCCTTGCAGTGTGTATATGCATCTTTGAATATAGAAGGCCAGTAAAACCCACACTGCAGGACCTTGTCAGCTGTTTTTCTCCCACTAAAGTGGCCTCCACAGGCATTTTCATGGCACATGGCCAGAATACTGGGGACATCACTTTCGGGAACACATCTTCGAATGATTTGGTCTGCACAGTACTTGTATAGGCAAGGTTCCTCCCAGAAAAAATATTTGACCTTTGAGAAAAACAAGTCTTTATCCATTTTGGTCTAGTGAGCAAGAATCTTTCCTATAACTAGATAATTGACAATGTGTGCAAACCAAGGGACCAAGGATTGGATGGCAAATAATTGCTCATCCAGGAAGGCATCATTTGTAGGACCATCAAGGCATTTCTCCAAGACAATTCTGGACAAGTGGTCAGCCACCACATTCTCTACACCCTTTTTGTCCTTGATTTCGATGTTAAACTCCTGTAGCAGGAGTATCCATTTAATCAGCCTAGGCTTAGCATCTTTCTTGGACAATAGGTACTTTAATGCTGAATGGTCAGTGAAGATTACAGTTTTAGATCCTAGTAGATAGGCTCTAAATTTGTCAACAGCATAAACCACTGCCAGAAGCTCTTTCTCTATTGTGGTATAGTTCAGCTGAGCTTCAGCAAGTGATTTGCTGACATAAGCAATGACCACAGGCAGCTTATCCTTTCTTTGGCCCAAAACAGCACCTATTGCTAAGTCTGATGCATCACACATCAGCTCAAAAGGCAGGGTATAGTCTGGTGTTTGGAGTACAGGGGCAAAGGTGAGGCATATTTTTAATGTTTTAAAAGCCTTAAGACATTTAGCAAAAAAGTCAAAGGGCACATCCTAGCAGAGCAGGTGGCACAATGGCTTAGCAATTTTGCTGAAGTCCTTAATGAACCTCCTGTAAAATCCTGCATGCCCAAGGAAAGATCTAATTTGTTTGACTATTTTTGGAGGGGGTAAATTGGCAATGAGGTCAACTTTGGCCTCGTCTACCTCAAGCCCTTCTTTAGAGACTACATGGCCCAACACAATTCCTTCTATTACCATGAAGTGGCTCTTTTCCCAGCTTAAAACCAGATTGGTCTCCTCACATCTTTACAAAACTAGGCTGAGGTGTTGTAGACACTGGCCAAAACCGTCCCCATAGACAGAAAAATCATCCATAAAAATCTCCAAAAACTTGTCAATCATATCAGAGAATATGGCATACATACACCTCTGAAAAGTGGCTGGTGCATTACAAAGCCCAAAAGGCATCCTTCTGTTAGCAAAGGTGCCAAAAGGACAGGTAAAGGTGGTTTTCTCTTGGTCTTGAGGATGCACAGGGATTTGGTTGTACCCTGAGTATCCGTCAAGAAAACAGTAAAAAGCTTTTCCAGCCAACTTATCTAAAATTTGATCAATGAAGGGGAGAGGGAAGTGGTCCTTTCTGGTCATAGAGTTGAGCTTCCTATAATCAATGCACACTCTCCAGCCAGTGGTCTCCCTTGCTGGTCTCAACTCTCCAGTTTCAGTTTTAATCACTGTTATGCCAGATTTCTTGGGCACCACTTGGATAGGTGCCACCCAGTTAGAATCAGATATGGGGTAAATCACCCTTGCATCCAGCAATTTGATGATCTCCCTGAGGACCACTTCTTGCATGTGAGGATTGAACTTCCTCTGCATCTCCCTGGAGGATAGTGAGTACTCCTCAAGATGGATCCTGTGCATGCAGATTGATGCATCTATTCCTCCTAGATCTACAATGGTCCAACCAATTGCCTTTTTGTGCTTCCACAAAACTGTTAGTAACTCCTCTTCCTGCTCATTGGTAAGAGAGGAAGAGATGATTACAGGAAGCTTATCTCCTTTCTCAAGGAAGGCAAATTTTAATGTTTCTGGGAGCTTCTTGAGTTCCAGATCAGGGGCTGGTTGAGTGGATGGCAAAATTGGTGCATTGGAGGTTGGAGGAAGAGGCAGCAATGTAGGTTTCCAACTGGAATGCTGCACTGAACCCACAGAAGACTTCAATGTGGTCATGTCTTTTGGTATCACATCTGGGCTCTCTTCCTCCACCATGTCCCAAATTTTAACTAAATTCTTGACAATGTTGCCCCACTCCAGCAGAGTGGGCAATTCTTCTTCTAAAATTTCCTCTAGTACATCCACTGCAAAGCTCTCCGCATTGTCCATCTGAGGGTACTTTGCACTGTTGTACACATTCAGCTCAACTTTCATATGTCCGAAAGTTACCTCCATTACTCCAGACCTGCATTGAATGCATGCATTGGCAGTGGCCAAGAAAGGCCTGCCCAATATAACAGGTATGGGATTTGGGCTATTGTTGTAGCCCATGTCCAACACTAAGAAGTCAGCAGGGTAGAAAAACTTATCCACCCCCGCTAAGACATCCTCAACCATTCCCAGAGGTCTCCTCTCAGACCTATCAGCCATCATTAGCACAATGGGGGTAGCATTCTGCTCCCCCAAACCTAGCTGCAGATATACACTGTATGGCAACAGGTTAACACTGGCTCCAAGGTCTAAAAGGGCTTTTCTAATTATATGGTCTCCAATTACGCAGGGAATAGTGGGTATCCCAGAATCTTCCAACTTCTCAGGCATTGATATGTTAAATACAGAATTCACTGTATCAGTTGCAAAGACCTTTTTGGACACATGGCCTCTAGCTTTTCTCTTTTGGGTGCAGAGGGCTTTCAGGAACTTTGCATAGGCTAGGACCTATTTAATTGCCTCAAGCAGGGGCAAATTGATTTTCACCTACCTGAAGGTCTCCATCATTTCCTCCATCTGGGCATTCCCTTTATCAAAAGGGACAGGACCATCCAAAGCTTGAGGAAATGGCAGCTGAGGTACTGCTGGTCCCTCAACTGCTAGCCCATGACTACACTTTTGTTTTTTTCTTTTTTCATATTTTTCCTACTACTGAGGCTCAACTACAGCCTCTTTATTTTTCTCCTGCTGTAGGGTGGCAAGCAATTCTTGGCTTTGGGTTCCAACAACATCTCTATCACGATCATTTGCATCATCTGTGGAAATGACCTCTGCTGGTCTGTTACCCACCTGGTTGTCTATCAGCCTGCCAGACCTTAGGGTTGTAACAGTATTGGTTCCCTCAAAACTTAAGGAAGCTTCTTCGATTAAAAACTGACCCTTAGGGTTAGCAACTGGCTGGCAGGGCAACCTCCATTTATCTCTCCTAGCCAAGGCATTTGAAATTTGGCTTATCTGTTCTTCCATTTTCTGGAGGCTCTGACCATGAGAGTCCATAGTCTGAGCCAAGGATCCCAGGTTTTACAATGAAGTCAAGACCTGGTCCTCGAAGGAAGCATTTCTTAGCTGGGAGTGCGCTACGACCAACTGATTTTGTTGCTGATGGGGCTGCTGATGGTGCTGGAAGTTAGACCTAGGGGCATACCCTTGATTGAACTGCTATTGTGGCCTTTGAGGTAAAGCCATCATCTGCTGTGGGGACTGTTGAGAACTGGAAAATACCATTTTTCACCCCTTAATCTGGGCCTTGATAGACCCTTGAGAGAACTAAATAAGTATTTTAAGTGCCTATGTTGCAGCTAACAATAAAGACACGCTTAACCATAAAAGCAGCTCAAAAGTGCCAAAAAGATGACAATCCATGTCAGTCCAAAGGAAGGAAGTGAAGAAACAACCTCATCAGCTGTGGAAAGGTCTAAATAGAAGAGGCAAAGACCTGTAAGAGAAGCAGGGAACATTTCGAACAGAGAAATGCACTACAGAGTTCTTTTCGCAAAGAACTTGCACATTTCGTAAAGAACCTTGAACTTTGCGAAAAGAAGAAAACACTCCTCGAAAAGAAGATTAAACTTTGCGAACAGAGCTTCAGAAGTCATTGAACTTTGCGAAAAGGCCCCTAAACTCTGCGAAAAGGACTAAAACTCCAGGTGTAGCTTTCGAAGAGCATCTGAACTCCTCGAAAAGAAGATTGAACTTCGACGAGCTTGAAGTCATCGAACTTTGCTAAAAGGCCCTCGAACTCTACGAAAAGGTATTCGAGATTCGCAGCCTTTAACAAGGGCAATTCAAGAATCGCTACACGCCCAATGCATTGAAAAGCCCAGAGACATTTCGGAAGATTCTGAGCACGAACCAAAGGCATATTCCACCCCATGTGAACACCCAAAGATGAAATTACTTGGCGGGAACTTCTAGAAACTCTAACAAACTTTCAAAATGCATAACAGAATTGATGCCTCTGTTTCCTGATTGGCTGAACCAGATCAAGCAGCTCGATTGGCCGTAACAGATCCGGATCCTAGTGCTCGACTCCTATTGGTTGATACAGATCTATCCAATTCGATTGGTTGATACACATTTGAGTGGCTTAGGAAAACTATAAATAGACGACCCATTTGCCCAATTTGGGTATCCATATTTTAGAGTTTACAACTCTGTTTCCCTCCTTTCGGCCAGATAGCGTAGCTGAACCCCCTGTAATGCCTTCTTGTAGTTTTCCTGTGAGAGCCATTGTGAGTGATTTGTACTGCCAAGTTCGGATTCAAGACTGTAAGTCTGAGGGCTCTCTGAGTAGCTCAGACTGTAAGTCTGTGGGCTCTCTAAGAAGCCGCGCTCTGTAATTGTAATTTTGGATTTTAAAAGGTTGCTGTAATTTGTGTCTTTTCCATTGGAGTCATGTCGAGGGTTCTGAATGTTCACCTTAGTGCATTAGACTTCTTTAGATTCACTCATTCGCATGCAACTTCCCTTAATTCATCACTCTGTAATTAGCGTTGGTAACCTAATTCTAGCAAAGATTTACAAAGGATGTTCATGTTCGAACTAAAGAATAGGCCACTGACGATATGTGACCATTTAAGTGGATGATCACACCCATAAGTCTAAACCTATTCCTTAATTCGGATTTATTTCTCTTACATCTGTGCTGGTAGCCAGATGAAGATTGAATCTGCTCTGTTGAACTACCGATTCTTCATTAAAATTCAGAGGCTAAAGTACATGAAGCTATTATTTCTGCATTTGTCTTATTTTAAACATCTCCCCAACTCGGATCTGGATCATTTAGTTTAAATTTTCCTTTGTTTTTAGTTTGTTAAACGTGACAAATTCAACCTCCCATCTTATGTGCTTTGTAGATAGGATCAGAGGCCAGATCTGGTAGCTCAGATCTGGAGGTTTATCTTAAATTTTAAATCAATTCCCTGTGGACGATCTTTTACTCACTTACATTTAAAACTTGCTACAATTGGCCCTGATCTTGCAGGCTAATTCTCTTCTAACTGTGCTGATATTTCTTTATTTGTTTATATAGTCTAGAGACACTGTAATTTGGCAGCTATAAAACTGTTTTCAAAACTCACATAAATCAAGCACACTTAGAAGTAACATCAAGTTTTTGGCGCCGCTGCCGGGGAATAGATTTTAAAATTGGTAGACCTAAGTTTTTCTATTTTGTAGATTTGATTTTTATTTTAATTTTTGCTTTAAACCTGCACTTTGCATTCCAAGTGCTTGATTAAATGTCTACAGCAGTTTTGTATAGAAAACCTGTTTTCTCGAAATTTTATTTTTTATTTTTACGAGTTTTATTCTTTGCCTTCTAGTTATTTGAATAAATCGCCACTCTTTTGTCTTTTGTCAAATTTGGGCGAGCTTTGAGTTTTTCTTTTTATTTTGTCAATACTTGAATAAGGTATCACGCACTTTTGGATGTTTGCAGATCCGGAGCAGTCAACAAGGAGCATCTGGACCAAAGTGGAGCAGATCCGCTTGAGTTTGCATCCCTTCTCCTTTGTATTCATTTTCTATTTTAAATTCTTGAGAACCGAATTTCGTGTTTAATGTTTGTTTTGATTATAATTTCTCGTCTTTTAGGCATGCCGATTTTTATTTTTTACAAAACCAAATACAAAATAAAAGAAGAAAACACAAATAGAAAATCTCCGAAGTTGTTTCTCATTATTTTCAAGAGAGTAAATAAGGGCTCTTGTTGAGCAGGGCTGATCCAAAACAAGTAAAAAAATAATAATAATAAAAATAGAAAATTATAAAAACAATATAGATATCTTAGGATAAATGTTTTCTCCATTTGCATCCACTTTTCCCATCCGGACTCGAGATCATTTTTTTTTTTAGGAATCATGTAGGATAATGAGTAGTGAATCATAGTTTTGAATATTCAATGGACCCACTAATTTTATTTTCCTTGATTTCTTCATCATAAAGGGTCTCAAATTGTGTGTGAACCCTGCTTTTAATATGTGCTCCCATGCTTCATTATTATTTTTTTTTTTTCATACACATCATCAACAAAGGGTCAATCTTATGAATCTTGCTTTTCACTTTGTATTCTCGCTAATCATTTTTATAATCACTTAGATTCATAAGTATCTCGTGCTTTTGGGTTTGTTTCTTTGGGCTTAGGATACATCATTTGGCATTAGATTTTCTGCTTTTAGGAATTTTAGTTTCAAATTCATTTTTAGATCATGATTTTTTCTTTCTTAGGTTAATGTGTCCTCGTTTTATCGATTTTCGCCATTTTTCGTGAGTATAGTTAGTTTATAACTTTGTTTTCCTATTTTGCATTCACAAATTCAGTTTTGTATCAACACTTTTCTTTTCTTTTTTTGTATTCAAATTCTTACCTTGCTTTTACTATTTCTCCGTTATTAGCATTAGTTTCTTCATTTGCATAGTAATCCTTCTATTTGTTAGATTTTATTTATATTCTAGCATTGTTTTGTTGATTTTTCTTGCATTTGTATATCCTGCTTTTCCATTTCCTTGCTCATATCTTCGCTTTTACATTTTTATTTTCTCATATATAGTTTAGATTTTTTCGTTCTTAGTTTTTCTTTCTTCTTTACCTCACCTAGTCTCTCATTGTTCAGAACATTGAGGACAATGTTCATCTTAGGTTTGGGGGTATGGGTGTATGCCAATGAAATAAGTTAATGCTTGATGTTTATGACCAGCAGAATTTTTGAAAATGAAGTAATTTCACACCGTTGTTTTGAAAATGAGGAAGTTAAAACTTTTAAAATTAATTTCTAGTGTAATTCTAATACTTTCATGAAGTGAAGGTCGAAAATTTCTAAAAAAAAATAAATAAAAATAAAAAATTGATGTTTTAGTAAACCTAAAATGAGAGAAAAGGATGATATACCTCGTGAATTTGATAGAAAACCACATCCAAAGTGAGATTTGGACCAAATGTATTCTTTGGAGGTATAAATTGGCGCTTTTTTCTCGCTTAGGACCTGTTTGAACTCGTTGTTTTCACTAGAAGTTACATATATCCAAGTTAAAATATCTTGACAAAGAATCATGATATTAAAGACATGATGTAAGGCCTCCTTTTGGACAGCTTGAACTTCAAAACCCAACCTTTTCAAACCGCCTTGATACACACCAATTGAGCTTTATAAATCCAAGATTTCTTTGAAACCTCATCAACCTCATTTAGCCTAACCCTCACTCGAGAATTCGTAAGGTAAAGGAAAAAAGTCAAGAAAGGTGAGTTGGGTAACATTGGTAAAAGAAAAGAAAAATAATTGAAGGAAATGATGTATCGAGAAGAAATGTGGCATTCACCAATGTTGATTTGAAAAAAAAAAAAAAAGAAAAGAAAAGGAGAAGGCATTTCATTGGAAGTTTGAAAAAGAAAGAGAAAAAGATGGCCACTTTGGCTCAAAAATTCAAAGAAGAAGATGAAATTGTCAATTGAAGAAGGTGTGTCTATCACCGCCTTACCTTGATTGACTTCTCAATTTTGAACTCCATTCCACCCCTTTATTCTTGATAAATTTCACCCATAAGCCACATTACAACCCAAGTTAAAGTCCTTCGATCGATTGATGGATTGAGTCATCACATGGAGATAAGGATTTGTGTAATCTATGGTGAAAAAGTAGTAAATTCAGAATGAAAAGCAATGCCTATGCTCTTGCTTACAATCCTATTTGAGGATAATTGCTCTTGAGTCAGTGTGAAATAGTGCAACCCTCATATTTACATGGTGAGTGAAAACTCAGTGAGAGTTGAGTTTGAAATCAAATTATTTGGGGTAACATCAAAACTGAATTCTCAAATAGAAGGCAAGCTTTTCATTAATTTTTCTTGTAAAAACTTTTTGACACCAACAGAGTGAATGGTAAAGGAATTACGACAGAATTTTAGTTTTGTACTGATGTTCTCTTAAAAATCTTCTTACATCCTGACTGATGCAGATGTGAATAATCTGATTCGATAAAAGTTTGCTTTAATGAGCGCATTGATCTTAAGCGATTTATTGGAGAAGTTTGTAGGTACCTTCACTTGAAAACCCTCGGAGACTTCACTCCTCCACTAGGGATCACCTAGGGGTTTAAAAGGCTTATTGCATATGCTAAATGCAACTGCTGTTCCCTACAAAAATGGCTTTTCATTCTATTTTTAAATTTTGTCTTTGCTCGTGGACTAGCAAAGCTTAGGTTTGGGGGTGTGTTGAGAACTGGAAAATACCATTTTCACCCTTAACTGGGCCTTGATAGACCCTTGAGAGAACTAAATAAGTATTTTAAGTGCCTATGTTGCACTAACAATAAAGACACGCTTAACCAAAAGCAAACTCAAAAGTGCCAAAAGATGACAATCCATGTCACCAAAGGAAGGAAGTGAAGAAACAACCTCATCACCGTGGAAAGGTCTAAATAGAAGAGAAGAGAAGCAGGAACATTTCAAAGAGAATGCACTACAGAGTTCTTTTCAAGAAGAACTTGCACTTTCGTAAAGAACCTTGAACTTTGCGAAAGAAGAAAACACTCTAAAAGAAGATTAAACTTTGCGACAGAGCTTGAAGTCATTGAACTTTGCGAAAAGGCCCTAAACTCTGCGAAAAGGACTAAAACTTGGTGTAGCTCAAGAGCATCCGAACTCCTCGAAAAGAAGATTGAACTTTGCAACGAGCTCGTGAAGTCATTGAACTTTGCGAAAAGGCCCCTGAACTCTGCGAAAAGGTATTCTGGAGATTCACAGCTTTAACAAGGGCAATTCAGTAATCTGCTACACGCGCCCCAATGCATTGAAAAGCCCAGAGACATTCCGGAAGATTCTGAGCACGAACCGAAGGCATATTCCACCCCATGTGAACACCCAAAGATGAAATTACTTGGCGGGAACTTCTAGAAACTCTAACAAACTTTCAAAATGCATAATGAATTGATGCCTCTGCTTACGATTGGTGAACCAGATCAAGCGATTACGATTGGCGAACAGATCTGGATCCTAGTGCTCGACTCCTATTGGTTGATACAGATCTATCCAATTCTGATTGGTTGATACACATTTGAGTGGCTTAGGAAAACTATAAATAGCGAACCATTTGCCCAATTTGGGTATCCAGATTTAGAGTTTTCATCTCTGCTTTCCCACATTCCTAGATAGCTTATCTCGAACCCCTGTAATCCCTTCTTGTAGTTTACCTTTGAGAGCCATTGTGAGTGATTTGTACTTCCAAGTTCGGATTCAAGATCAGAAGTCCGAGGGCTCTCGAGAAGCTCAGATCAGAAGTCCGAGGGCTCTCTAAGAAACCGCCTGTAATTGTAATTTTGGATTTTAAAAGGTTCTTGTAATTTGTGTCTTCTCCATTGGAGTCATGTCGAGGGTTACGAATGTTCACCTTAGTGCATTAGACTTCTTTAGATTCACTCATCCGCATGCAACTTCCTTAATTCATCACCCCGTGTGTGAATTAGCGTTAGTAACCTAATTCTAGCAAAGATTTACAAGGATTGATGTTCATGTTACGAACTAAAGAATAGGCTGACTAGATGATCCGTGACCATTTAAGTGGATGATCACGGCCATAAGTCTAAACCTATTCCTTAATTCGATTTATTTCTCTTACATCTGGTAGCAAGATGAAGATTGAATCTGCTCTGTTGAACTACCGATTCTCCATTAAAATTCAGAGGCTAAAGTACATGAAGCTATTATTTCTGCATTTGTCTTATTTTAAACATCTCCCCAACTCGGATCTGGATCATGTAGTTAGTTCTTTTCTTTATTTGCTTATAGTTAAATGTGACACAATCCAACACTCTCTTTTATCTATTCTTTTTTTTAGATAATTATAGAGCCAGATCTGGTAGCACAGATCTGGAGGTTTATCTTAAATTTTAAATCAATTCCCTGTGGACGATCTTGAAATACTTACTTACATTTAAAACTTGCTACAATTGGCCCTGATCTTGCAGGCCAGTGTTAGCTCCAATGTGCTGATATTCCTTTCATAAGTTAACATCCATATAACCTAGCATTCTTTAATTCTTTAATTTTTGATTCATAATGCACACAATTATGGCACACTTGGAGCGACAACAGGGACTGGCATATCAGACATGCCTCCACCACTTAAGCAGCCCTTCTGGGTTGCATCACAGTCAGTAATTTGTCAAACTTCATAGGGAGGTTTGCCATCTGCAACTGTAGGTCATTGTTCCTAGACACCTCACAAACTTTTCCTCTTGTCAATGCAGCAGGCCATACTTTTGACTTAGACTCCTGACTAGTTCTTTCCAAGGATAGCTTTTGAAAAGCATTTTCACTAATCACCTCAAACAATTCCCATGCCTCATCAGCAATTTTGTATATGTAAGTGCCACCACAAGAGGCATCAACCATATCTCTACTTTTTTCATCAACCCCATTGTAGAAGCTTTGAGCAAGCTGCCAGTCTGAGATCTTGTGGTGGGGGCATTGTTTGAGCGTTTCCTTAAACCTATCCCAGGCTTGATTAAAATCCTCAGTTGGGGCTTGGGAAAAAGTAAGAATTGCCTTCTTCAACTGGCTAGTTTTGGTCTCAGGGAAAAACTTGGTCAGGAACTTGGTCTGCAGGTCTTTCCATAAAGCAATGCTATTGTTGGGAAGAGTGGTCAACCAGGTACTAGCCCTATCCTTCAGAGAGAAGGGAAAGAGTCTGAGCCTAGTAGCCTCAGGTCCCAAACCAGTGATATTAAAAGTGGTGCACAAGGCCAAGAACTGGTCAATATGCTGGTAAGGGTCCTCCTTGCTAAGCCCATGGAAAGAGGGCAGCATCTGGATGATTGAAGTTTTTATTTCATAATTCCCCTGAACATCAGGGAATTGAATGCTAAAAGGGGAGTTATAGTCATCTAGAGCATTCAACTCCTTGAGAGTTCTGGGTTGTTCTTCACCCATATTTGCTGTCATAGATTCACTTGGGAGCTCTCCTGTGGTGTGCCTGTCTCTTCTGAGTCTCCTTCCCCTTTCTAACTCAGGGTTAAGAGGCTTTAAAGTAGGGCTGAGAGATCTCCTCCCTAGCATACAAGCACACCAACAACAAGGAGATTTTCTTGCAGGCACATTGCAAATGAATAACTTTACAATTATCAAATTTATCTAACTAATTTAGAGCTATTCAAAGAATACATTTACAACTATCCTAGATACTACAAGAGAATTTTCAAGAAAGATAGACAGGGTTTTAAAAGTTAGAGAGTTTGCAAACAGAGGTAGCTAAGCTCCAATTGCAGTCCAACTGTCCTTCACTGTTGCTGTCTAGATCTTCAAAAAAAAATTCACAAATACATCAGCAGTATCAATTATTCTTAACTATCAAAGAATAATAAAACTACAAAAACTTAGGGTCTACTAATAGATCAACTTTCCCCGGCAACGGCGCCAAAAACTTGTCGCTACCCCAGCTGTGCTTTCTTTATTGATTTGTGGTAAAAGAAATTTAAAATCAAAATAAAATAGGGGATGAAATCAGCATGACTGAGAAGTCCTAGACCTGCAAGATACAGGGTCCATTGTGGCAAGTTTTGATAAGTAAGAGTTTGTCCCACAGGGAAAGATTATCTACAGCTCCAAGGGAGCCATCTTTAGTAGTCCCTCCAGATCTGACTATAGATCTGGCAGTCCTTAAGGGAAGGGAGTTTAAGGTCACTTAGTTTATAGATCCTAAGGTAGCCTAATGTCTAAACTACAGAAATGGTTGAGAGGATGGATGGGGTGTGGAAAATAAATATAAAAGGGTGAGAAGTATGTTATTGAGCCTAGATCAGAGAAGTTTTATAACTCAGATTCAGATCTGATGTTATAGAAATCCTGTCCAATGGCTACATTATCACCAAAGAGGAGAAATAATCCAACTCACCCCAGTGTCATGATCCGATCCCTTAAGGTTATAACCTGTCCACTTAAATGGTCACAGACTATCCGATAGGGGAACCACAATCCAGAGATGGGTCAAAACAAGTTAATCATTGTAGGCACTATTTCATCCAGGCTACCAGCTCAGGAATCCATAGGGAACCTCAACCTCTAAAGCTCTATGTGTGGGGCTAAGGCTGTATAGGACCATGATAGCCCAGACCCATAGAACCAGCAAAAGATTGAGTACAACCTTCGATCTAGCTGTCCATTGCTTGAGTGAGGCTACAATGGTTCAGTCACAAGCCTACAATCTCTATAACCAGATCAGATCTAACATCTGATAGCGGATCTATACAAATATAGGGGAGTCTGCCTCTGTACAATCTCCCACCAGGCTAATACAAGCTCAGGTGCAGAGAAGAAGGATCCATCTTGGATCTGTGGATTAGAATCACCCTAAGGTTATAACCTATCCACTTGAATGGTCACAGACTATCCCAGAGGCTATCCTCCTCACGGAGCCCAAGACAAAACAAGAATATCGTTGCCACCACCATGGTCACAAGGCTACCAGCTCAAGCTCCCATGGGGATTTCAGATCTAGTGGGTCCTGTGGTGGGGCTAAGGCTGTATAGGACCATGATAGCCTAGACACATAGGTCACTTGGATCTGAGTGGCCCTTAGAATCAGTCCTCCATTACTTTGAATCACAGCCAAAGCAATGGCGGATCACAAGGCAGCAGCCTTGCACAGAGCAGATCACATTCAAACACAGATCCCATAATGTAAAAATCCTATTACAAAACTTCCATTAACTAGTTCAAAATGCATACAAAGGCATAGCTAGCAAGTGCTGGAGTATGGAGAGAAGGAAAAAGAAAAAAAAGAAAACTACTTACAGCTACAAAAGAAAAGAAAAACGATCTTAGATCAAGTCTCCAAGAGACGAGATGTGTTCCAAGATATCTAAACCTAAGCTAAGTATGGGTTTATATAGCAGTGATGTGGCGGCACATTAGGGTTAGGAAACCCTAATTTTAACGATGCCACATGGCCTAATAGTGATCCTTGGATGCCTCGGGGCACGTGCACAAAGTTTTAAGCGTGGGAGTGCATGACCTAATCGCTAGAAATTCCTAAAAAGTCCTTTGCTGAAGCGATGGAAGTTGAAGTTCAGAGCTTTGCTAGGTAGCTATTGTTTCCCAGACTTGTCGCGTGGTAGCTCTTGCTCTTCTCGAGGATGGTTTGACATTGAAGCTTCAACCGTCGCGAGGTTGCCTTGGTTTTCTCTTCAAGCAGTCGCGTGGTAGAGAATTGCGCTCTGGCTGGATTGGGCTTCACGAGGTTTAGTAGACATGAAAGCCTCAGATGTCACGGGGTTGGAGTTCAAGCAGTCATGAGGTAGTTGCACATTCGCTGGGTTGATCTTCCCGATGGTGGATTTGAATAGCACGAGAACTACACGAGCACTTCTCTTCAATGGACTTCGCGAGTTTCCTCGTGAGGCTTTAATGAGTTTTGAACTGCGTGAGGTTTCATGTCTTATTTGATCTTCGCGAGGATGGCTCTATCTTTGCGAGGATGCTTTCTTCTTGAATAGCGTGAGAACTGCGTGAGGAGTTCTTTTCTAATATTTGCATCCCGCGGCTACTGCGATAGCTGCATGAAGAGTCTTCTAAAGCTCTCTCTCCTCAGTCGTTCTGAGCGAACTGCACGAGGTTGAGAGAGGTCTGCTTTGAACTGTGCGAGACTGTGCAATGTGTTCTACTCTTGAGCTTCGTGAGAGCTATGCGAGTTTGTGCTTCTGAAGCTCTTCAGTCACTTAACTACGTAAGAAGTTGTTGTAAAGTCTTAGGAAGCTCAGTTGGACTGTGCGAGGCATATTTCTCCTGAATCCTCTAAAGCTTGAGTAAGCTGTGCGAGGCTCATTTCAGGTCTGTATTCAGAGTACATCCTTCTGATGGACTTCTGGTGCCAAAACAAGCTCCTTAGCAGGATTCCTGGCCTTATTTCACTGCTGATTATTACCTACATAAAACACTTAACAAGAACTTATTAGATGGCTAAGGGTCTAATCAAAGGTTAAGTTAAGGGGTGAAAAGTGGTACTTTTCAGGTCTTAATAATAGGTCATTTGAGGATTTTGATAGGTCATTTGAGGATTTCGATAGGCACTAAGACTTGTCGATAGGTGAAAACAACTCTTTGATAAGTTCAAAAGGTCAGAAAGAAGTTTTCGATAGGTTCTGGATAGTTATCAGGAACCTATATCGAAAGGATGAATCGTGTACCACATGAACCTATCGATAGGAAGGATTTTACCTATTGAAGCATCTCATCTGAATGTTGTATTCTTTATAGTGTTTGATAGGACGCCTTGACCTATTGAAATCACTCACCTCATCCTATCGAAATCAATTTTCACTCTTTATATACCTGTCGTTAGGTCATTTATGCTCCATTCAACACTTTCTGCAAACCCTAGCTATCTGTTCCTCATTGGGCTGCTCTCATTTTATGCCAAATACTCTAAGGACCTTTCGCCATTCATTTTGCCACTCCTCAAGTTCATTCAGCTCGCAAAAAGGAGCATTTTGCACATGATTTTTGGGAAATTAGAGTTGTGCATCACGATTTTTGCAAAACCCTAAGAGTTTAGGGTAAGCTATCCCTCTGCTTCACTCTGTTATTTTCCTAGCTGTTTGCTTCAGAATTTTAATTCAAATTGGTGAGTAAGCTTTAAGAGATTAATTTCTGAGAGCATAATGGTCGATTTTGAAGAAACCCTAGTTGACCTATTCCAGCAACCAGCTTCTTCCACCCCAAAGTCCTCTAAAAAATCAAAGCCTACCTCCAACCCACCTACCAAGAGGAAGCTTCCTAAGGGGAAGCCCAAGAAGGCTCCTAAAGCAAAGAAGGCCAAGTCTGTCGCAATTCAGGAGCTTAATGCAGAAATACCTATGGAGAGCTCTGCTCCAACTAGGAAAACACCATTGCCCAACCCTGACACATTACTTGCGGTGGAGCCTCCTACTGCATTAACCACCCATAATGAGTTTATGAATGGGTTGAGCCTTATCCCTGAGACAGATTTTGATCTTGTATATTTTACTGAGATAAAGAGTGCGAGGGGACACTAATATATCTAAAGAAGGAGGGATTGTTATCCCTACTTATACCCTTGAAGGAGACTGTGTACCCCAGGCAGGTTAAATTGTGGTACCAGAATTTGACAAAGAAGGTGGTGCTAGAAATTCTGATTGATGATTGGCAAATCACTGTGGATTGCAAGGACATTGGAATGGCTTTGGGAGTTCCACATCAATTTGACTCCACTAGATCTGAGGGAGCACCCAAATGGGTTACATTCAGAGAAATGGCTAAACAGCTCACCAATGGAATTGTGGGATCTGGTGAATCTTTGATGAGAAGAGACCTCCAACCTAACTTCAGATTCATCGACACTATTTTGAGAAAGAATGTGTATGTCACTGGAAACCTGTAGTAGAGAAGGCACCCAGTTGTAGATGCTTTGTACTACTGTTCAAAAGGGCAATTTTTGAGTGCACCATAGCTGATTTTTGAGACAATGGTAGACATTAATGATAAGGTGCTTAAAAGATAGACATTTGCTAAAGGTGTTGGGTTGCCTTTTAGCAGGCTCATTACATGTTTACTCAAGGATGGGAAATATGTGGTTAAGAGGAAAGAGCCAATCGAGAAGTTGACTCCAAAAGTGTATGGAAAAAGGGCATGGTCCACCAGCCTAACCCTGATTAAGAAGAGTAAGCCAGTTGAGTTGGAGGAGATTGAGGAGGTGCCCACTACAACTGCAACAGATCTTACTGGTGAGATACCCTCATCCATCCTTTCACCTACCTTACCTACATCATCACGAACACCTCCACCCACTTTGCTTTTCCCCTTTGTATCAGTCTCTCTTCCAACAAACCCCCCTCCTCTGACCTTTGAGCCAGTTTTACCTCCACTCACCACTTAAATTCTTGAACCTGAAGTCCTTGAACCTCCAACACTACCAGAGCCTACCCCTACCCTTTCTTCTCCACCCTTTGACCAACCCCTTTCTAACTTCCCCCCTCACCAACCCCTACTTCATACCCAGGGCTTAGACCAGTTTACCACCGCTGGGTTCACTGCCCTCATGACATCCATTGTGGAAGATGTTGGGCATGAGTACACCCCACTCCCTCACTCCCCACTCCCCAACCCCCCTCATTTCAACCATGCACCATCCTCCCCTTTCCACCCTATTCAAACACTTGTCCCCTCTAATCCCACCATGCTTGATACTTTCACCCAAATTCTCTCCCTATTATAATCCATCCAAACTCAATTGACCACAAGCAACAACAACCAAGCCCTCATGAGCTCTTACCTTCAATCCATTCAGTCCACCCTTACCCCATCCTCTTCAACTCCCCAACCCCCTCACACTTTCCCTCTTTCCCCTGTCCAGTCACCTCCCCATTTATCTCCTTCATCTTCACCCATAGTTCCACCTCCCACAGCTGTTACCCAATCTGAGGAGGCAACTTCTCCATTTTTCCCCATACCTATCTCATCCCCATCTTTTACCCCTCCATCATCTCTACTAGTAGCCACTGAAGTTGTTGTGTTAGCTACCACCCAACCACCCACTCTCACTCCACCTGTCTTCACAGATGCCTCAACCCAAACTGATCCACTTGAGGAACTGGTTACCTCCACCCTCTCCTCATCTTCCACTCCACCCCTTTCCTTGCCCATTGTACTCAGATCCCTCATCTATATTCCCCCTTACTTCACTCTATTGTATGCAATGAGGGACAACCCCTACATCCGTCGGGATGTTCTTAGTGATATGGCTGCCCTCCGAGCATCCTTGGAAGTCTCCTATGGGGAAAGGACAGCTCTCATGGAATTGGAGTAAAGAATCCAGCTCCGGGATATCTCTCAGGGGTGGAAAGAAATCCTGACTCGTTATGAGTCCGCCAAACTACTTGGTGATGCTCAAACTTGCATTGCCGAGTTTAGGAAGAAGAATGTTGAACTTCTCCAGAAAAAATTCGCCAATGCTCAAGAGATACTTAAGGCCACCCAGGAACTCTCTGAGTCCAACCTGCTTTATACAGCAAAGAAAATTAACATTCTGGAGAGAAAATTTACTTCATTGACCTCCCAACCATTTCAACCAACTCCTCTTTCTACAGATCCTCCGGACAACCCTACCTCCTCCCTTCCCTGTCCACCTTCTTCCACTCAACCTGCTCCTACCCCACCTGTAGATGTAACCCCCCCTCCAGCCCAAGATCTTCCTACAGCTAAACCTTCCCCACCAAAACCTAAGAGGACTTATATAAAGAGAAAAGTTACTGCAAAGAGATCTGTTTCCTCTACTTCTGCTTGCTGTAAAGGGAAGGAACCTGCTACCTAGTCTGAAGAGATAGCCCCCATTAAGCCCCCACCCCAACATGACACCTCCTCCACTCTACTCTCCAAGGAGGAAAGAAGGCAAGCTGCTGCTGCCCTTGGCCTAGATCCTACTATCCTCTTCCCTTCTGATTCTGATTCTCTTGCTGCTTTTGCCAAGATTGATAAGAAAGCTACTGCCCAGTCTAAGGAGGCCCCCAAGCAGTCCACCCAGAAATATCAACCTAAAGGAAAAGCACCTCTATCCAAGGAGGATTAAAAAATTTTGGCAGACTTGTATGATTGGCCTGATGATGGTTGTAAATATATATAGTTTATGTTTGTTTGTTTTCTCTTACTGCTTTAGACCATGTATATATTTGAGATGTTAATAGTAATTTTTTTTCTATGCTGTCTTTCTTTGTACTTATTCTTCCATCTGTTTCTTCATATACCCTGTTCATTTCTACCATGCTCTCTGCACAGTGAGGACACTAATTCATTTAGGTTTGGGGGTATGGCAGGTGTGCCAATTAAATGAGTTAATACTAGTGCAGCAATGTTGAAAAATATTTTTAAAACTAAAGTGATTTCCAAATGGATTTTTGGAAAAAGAAGAAATTAAAAACTTTTTGAAACTAAAATGAGCTGTAGTCTTAACATTTTTCATGAAGCAAATGTCAAGAATTTTCAAAATTTAATGTTTAGTAAACCTGAAAGGAGAGAAAACTGTGACGATACACCCCAAAAAATTGATGAAAGGCCATACCCAGTGAGATTTGGGCTTGAAAAATTTTCTTTGAAGAGTGTCTTGGCAATTTTTCTGCTCTAAGGATTGATTGGATCTAGGTTCGATCACTAGAAGTTAGGCAAATCCAAATTAAAACAGCTTGACAACATTCATGACATTGAAGATATGAAGTAAGGCCATCCCTTGGACAATTTGAGCTAAAATTTTCCCACCTTTGAACTGCCCTTGATACACACCATTTGAGCCTTTAAAATCTCAGCTTTTCTTTGATAAAAATTAGAAAATTTGAACCCAAAACCCCTTGACCTATTTCAGTTCACTCTCAATATGAGAAATCAAGAAAAAGGAGGAGAAGTGAGGCTAGAGGAGCAAGGTTTAAATTTTGGTTGAAAGAGAAGGAAGCACATTTGGTGGTATTGTGGCATTCCAGCCCATAAAAAGAAAAAAAAAAATACAAAAATAAAAACATACAAAAAGAAAAGGAAAAATAGAAAATCAAAGAAAAAGAATGAGAAAGAGAAGTCATTTCATTGAAAGATTGAAATGAGGATTAGAAACTGATCACTTCAAATCTGAAAGTTCAAGAAGTAAATGACGATGTGCTGAAATGAAGAAGGTTGAGTTGCAAATCATCTCCTTTCCTCTACTGATTTCTCAATTTGAATCCCTTTTACCCCTTTTATTCTTTTACAAATTTCACCCATAAGCCACATTACAACCCAATAAAAAAACCTTACTGATCTGAAATGGATTTAGCTGTCATGTGGAGATGAGGATTTGTTTAATCTATGGTGAAAAGAGTTAGAAATTTTCAGAAGTTAGAGCAATGCCTATGCTCATGCTTGCAGTCCTATTTGAGGGCTGCAACTATTCTTGAGCTGTGTGAGAAATGATGCACCCTTCTACTTTTGTTGTGAGTGAACAAACCTGGTAATATTTGGGTCTGAAATCAAAGTTGTTTGGGGTATTATCAAAACAGAATTCTTAAATTAAAGGTGTGCTATGCATCATTTTTCAGGCATAATGCCTTGAGATGAATTGATTGATGAAGGAATTATAGTAGAATTTTAGGTTTTAAACTGATGATTTTTTTGCTGAAAATCCTCAAAAATTTAAGGGACATGGTGTGGAATTTATTTCATTTCACTTAAACTCTGTATTAACATGTTGCATAAGTATTAACTGATTTTATTGGAAAGGTTTATGGGTACCTTCACTGAAAACCCTCAGGAGACTTCACTCCTCCACTAGGGATCACCTAGGGATTCAAAAGGCTTAATGCATATCCTAAATGCATCTGTGCTCCCTACAAAAGTGGCATTTTAGTTTTCTTTATTCTTCCTTTGCTAAGGGACTATCAAAGCTTAGGTTTGGGGTTGTGTTAATCTCTGAAAAGTATCACTTTTCACCCCTTAATATAAGCTTTGATAGACCTATGAGTGGACTAATAAATGATTGTTGAGTATGCTTTATAGATAGCAATAAAATGCAGTCATAGTGCAGAAATCCATCTCTCAGTGTAGTTCAGACCCAACAATGGCCCACTTAGAGCATGCAGCAATAGCAAAGCAGCTTTGAAGGAGTGAAAACAGGCTGAAAACAACCTGTCGAGAGGTTACTAGAACCTGTCGAGAGGATCTGAAGGCTGAAAAAAGGAAGAAGTCGTGAGGATGGGAGAATTCAATAGGATCCGAAACCTATCGCGCTGTCAAAAATAAAAAGGGAGTATCCTATCGAATGGTTGCCTGAGCTTGAACAGAACCTATCGAAAAGTCTGAAAACCTGTCGGTAGGAGCCAGAAGAGAACCTATCGAAAAGTCTAAAAACTTCTCGATAGGAGCCAGAAGAGAACCTATCAAAACTTATTATGCAGAAATCAACCTATCGAAAGGATCCCCCAACCTGTTGAACACACCAGATGAAGGCTATGGCTGCTAGAGCTTTATTTTCAGCATCAACCTATCAAAACCTATCAAAAGGATCCTGAATCCTAGCGAAAGGAACAGAAGGCCTGTTTGGAACTTGTCGAAAGCCTTAAGAACCTATCGAAATCAACTGAAGGACTTCTCAGAAAAGTTATTGTACACACGCTGCAAGTGGGTGACCTGCTGCATGCAATTCGAGGCACTCTAGTGAGCGGCACAAAGTTTTTAGAAGTGCCCTGAGAAACCCTAACCGACCCACGTGCTCTCCCCCAACTCTAACTAACTAAGAGAGCCGTCTAGAAGGGGAATAAAATAAGGAATAACATAATTATTCCAGCTGAGCTGTGATTGGCGGGAAAAATAGATCTGGTGTTGAAAGGGAGAGCTATATAAGGAGGGAAGCTGCTAAAAAAAGGGGGGATCAATTCTCGAGATCAGAGCTTGCATCGAAATTCCCTATTCTTCCTTTTTGCCCAACTGTGGTTGGCTAATTTCTTTGGAGCAACAAGGAGTGAGGTTGGATCTGTAATTGGGGAGAGTTGAGAGTGTTATTGAGGGTCAGATGATGCACAGACTACAAATCTGAGAGCATTTCATTGTATAGTGAGTTTGTTTCAATGCAATGCTAGTTTTATTGTTTTATTTAGATCCATAGTTCATCTGGTTTCCTTTGGTGCTCGATCGGATTTGTGTAGATGAGAATAGCTCACCCACTTAATTGGTAGACCTCTTAGATACCATTTGATCTCCCCAGATCTGATGTTCCTGTAATTGCCTTTGTCTGTGGCCTGACAGTTGTAGCATTTGTAGTGAATATAATGTTCTGATGGAAACCTGAGAATGGGACGAATCTATTGGATGATCTGTGATCATTGAAGTGGACAGATCATAGCCTTAAGATCAATCCAAATCTCTGGCTTAGATCAGATCCTTTTACCCTGCAGCTGTGCTTATAGCCAGGTGAGGAATTGATGCACTCTAAATTCTTTGTGACATTGTAAGCTCAATCCAATTGCAGCAAGACCAAACTCCAAGTTGTTTCTCTCTAATTTTTGTTTCCAATTTCACCAAATATTCCCCTCACTTGCACGATATGAACTCTGGATTTAATCTCAATTCATTTCTACATTTAATTGTATTTCTATAGTTTAGTTTATAATGACAACCCCTTAAAACCTCTCCTCTCTCTTTTGCTATTTTAGTATTAGGTCGGGTGTCAGATTTGCCTTAGATCTGGAGATTTACTTAATTTTTAGCTCACATTTCCATGTGGAGATACCCTTACTTACCCTTTAAAACATGCTACAACAGGCCCTGAATACTTACACGTCTGTGTGTCTACTTGCCTTGGTGTGTGCAACCAATAGATCCTTTAATTATGTGATTTTAAACCTCTTTTTGAACACAAGGTAAAAAGCCAACAGTCCCCCCGCGAGCAGTCGACTTCCCAAAGCTACTATGCATCACTGCTTTACTGTGCATATGCTTGGCGCAACTAATAGTTGTGCCAGGCATATGAATAGTAACTTTAGGTTTTTGCCTCGAATTTCATGTTTAGGGTTTGACTTGTTGACCATGTTGACCTTTGGGGTGTGTTTTGGTAGTTTTGTTGCACCCATTTACTATCTATGTGTAACTCCTTAAGTGGTTTAAAGCCTCACCCTATCATCTACCATTGGAACACCTTCTCACATTTTTTAAGGCTCCAAAAATCCTAGGAAACCTTAGATGGCCCATTACCTAATTACTATTCCCAATTAACCTCTAAGCACCCTCCTAACCTCTCTTTTTCCTATAAATAGAGAGGCACCCCTCCTTGTAAATGGCTTGAAAATTTTTGCAATTAAGAGATTAAGGAATCCCTTCTCTCTGTCTCCTCTAGTGCACCATTCCCATACAAATTCCAGAACTTTAAAAGTCCCTTTAGAACTTAACTTTTCACCCATAAGCTCTAGGTTAGAGGTGTGTTACCCCCTAGCCTTCCCTCTCTACCTCTTAGCTAGTAAGTCATAGGAGTTAGAATCCCATTTCTCATCATACAAGCCTTCAAAAGCTCACCGAAGCAAGCCAATGCAAGGCTCCACAATGGTGCAATAAGGGCCCGAGAGCTCCGCCTCTCCCCTCTCTTCCTCTACCTTCTCGGTTATTCCTCTATCTTTCCATTTGTGCTGTTACGCCGCAGAATTTTTGGTAAGAATGGAGGGGCACAAATAAGAATTTAAGATCCTTTCGGCAAGAGGACGCCTTTTTCTTTTCTTTTATATTATTTTTTTTTTTACCATAAGTAGAGACCGCATTAAGTAGGTTCATTGGGTGCCTAACACCTTCCTAATTGATAACTGAAGCCCCTACCCAAGACCCTTTGGCGTAGACCGGATTTAGAGTCATATTTGTTGCACTTCGGTGCTTATAAAAATGATCTACGTTTCCCAGGACACCAAAAACTCCGGGTGGCGACTCTATATTTTTCATTAGTGAGCGCATTCGTCACGACGAGATCGTCAAAAATCCCACGGTTGCACAGATGAAGACTCTGCTGGGGAGAAGCGAGTAGAGCTTCCCCTTGAACTTGGGTTCTTTATTTTTAATTTTTACTAACCTTTTATTACTGTTTTTTATTTTATTTTTACTATTTTTTTACTCACCCGTCCGATTACGTCATTTTACTTACCCCTACTTTTACGTCATTTATGAGCCTTAGCCGATCGACTGGCCTACTTGTGTATAGTCTTTAATTTTCTTTACATTTTTGTCATTTTAAGTGCCTTAGCTGATTGGTGGGCCTACTTGTGCTTTGCATTTAAATTCCTTTACTTTTACGTCATTTAAAGTTCCTTAGCCATTTGGCGGGCCTACGTGCGCACTTACGTTTCCGCAATCATATTAGAAACAGTGAACGCCAACTCGTAGAGGCAGCTTGAGATCATCACCCCCGATCTTTGAACATAAGAAAATTCTCTTAAAAAAGTGAAATTTAAAATTAAACCAAAGGGGATTTAAATTAATTTTTGCGGGGTAGATTTTCAAAGGGTTGGGTTATTGAGGCATACATACAACTGTTGTGGACTTTCCCATGTGCTAATTATTGTGTGGTGAAAACAAATTTAATAACAAAGTAAAATAAAAGAATGGATTCAATACAACTAAAGTAATCCTAGACCTGCAAAATACAGGGCCTATTGTAGCAACTTTTGATAAGTAAGAGTTTGTCCCACAGAAAAATTGATCTAGAACCCAAAATGGGCTATAATAGTAGGCCTTCAGATCTGGCTACAGATCTGACAATCCTAAAGAAAGGGAGTTGGGTGTCACGGCTACACTACATTAACCTTAACAAAAGAGAAATAAAATGTAGCCCTATCCTAAAGAAAGGGTTAAGAAGAAGATGGTGATGGTATGTGCCATGATAAAATATAAAAAATGGTGACAGGTAAGCAAGTTAAGCTCAGAGTTAAAGCAGTAATGTAACTCATATTTAGTCTGTCTCTGTAGTGCTCCTTACTGTGATGCTATCAAAAGCCTCAACTCATGCCATTTAGGGTGCTCTTAAGGGTATAGGCTGTCCACTCAAATGGTCACAACCTATCTTATAGAGTCTGTCAAATCTCATTGATCAAGCCAGAAGTTGCTAATCTAATTCAGAGGAGTGGACTGATCGTTTCCCCAACCACTGGACCAAATCAGGCCATGAATACTATTATAGCACTATGTAATGCCAGTGCTAGAAGCTCCCTAGATCTGCGCACAGATTTGGCTAACATCCATAGGTATTCCAACCCATAAAATCCTAAGCACTTTGCCAAGGCCAACGGCTCACTGGTGCCCACAAAAAGGACCATATAATAGGTTGAATAAGGTTCTAGATTCAGCTGGTCATTGCTACAAAAGGCCTGTAATGACTCAACCTCAAGCTGTAACTACTACAGAGAAATCAGATCTAACATTTGATATTAGTTAGGTAAAATAGAGGGCAGCCAGTTCCTGTACAAAACCTCCTCATAAGGCTTTAAAAGTTCATGTGCAGGGGAGAAGAATCTTTCTCAAACATGTGGCTGGACACAACCTTAGGGCTATACTCTGTCCACTCAAATGATCACAGGGTATCCCATTGATCTGTCCATACCACTTTTCACCCCTTAACTTAATCTCTGTTAGACCCTTAATCATTTAATAAATGTGTTTTTAGTTTACTATGTAGGTAATAAGCAGTAGCTGCAAATAAACCCCTAACCATGCCAGGAAGCCTACTGTTGACCCAGAAGCCCCTCAGAAATGTGAAGGTAGAACTCAAACAGAGAATTTGCTGCAGCAGAGGCACAGTAAAGTAGAAACAAATTAAGAAGAATGCCTTGCGTAGATGTCGTAGAGCTCAATTTAACCAGAAAGAATACGTCGCACAATTGTCACGGCCTTCTAAAGGGAGCACAACAACTGGTCGCACCGTTCGCATGCAGATGAATGTCAGCAAGGAGTAAAAAGTAAACTCCGCACGGTTCTCACAAGGCTCAGTCTAAAGCGCTCATGAAGCTCTCGCGCAGTCTCGCGCAGCTCAAAAGAGGAGTCTGCAACCGTCGCACGATTCACTGAATAGAGAGAGCTCCAGACATTCCACCGCACGGCTGGCGCGCAGTAACCGTGGGACACACACTTTCAAGGAACTACTCGCACGATCCAGAAGCCTATGTACATTGTTCTCTTCATGAAGATCGCAGCCAGATTCATCAAGGAACAAACTGCGCCCGCCATTCTAGCGCTAGTTCTCGCGCCATTCAAATGAAAAGACCAATCCCTCAACGCCTAAAGCATTCTCGCGATGATCAAAGTACCAACCCTGTGACTGCAAGAGATTCAAGGTAAAGCAACCCCGCGACGCCAATTCTACCACGCGGAAAGATCTATAAATCCTTTCTACTCAGTGAGGATCAGGTTCTAAACTTCTCCCCACTTCCGTAAGGACAACCTAGGAATCTCCAGTAATTAGGGTACGCACTCCAATGTTTCAATCTCCGTGCACACGCCCCGAGGCATCTAAAGGATAAGAATGGGCCGCAATTGCATTAATGAAATTAGGGTTTCTTAACCCTAATTAATAGAGAGCCGACTGCTATATAAGCCTAAGCCTAGCTTAGGTTTAAGGGACTTTTTGTTCTCAACTTCTATGCTTCTTCTTGAAATCGACTGTAGAATTACAGTAGGCTAAGGTTAGGGTTTAGGAGTTTTTCTTTTTCCTTTTTCTTTCTCTCCATAGTCCAGCACTTGCTGGCTATGCCTTTTGTATGATTAGATGGTATAGTTTTTAATAGAGTTTTGTAATAGGATTTATTGCATGTATAGGATGATGTTTTTATTGTGAGTTGTTCTGTACAAGGCTGCTGCCTTGAGATCCCCCATTGCTAAGTTATATCGTAAGCAATGGAGGATTGTTTTTAAGGTTTTATTTAGATCCAAGTGACCTGTGTGTGCAGGTTAGGCACATTGCAAGCCTTCCCCCACCATAGGATCCACTAAATCTGAATCCCCACGGGAGCTTGAGCTGGTAGCCTTGTGAACATGGTGGCAGCAGCAATGTTCTTGTTCTGTCTTAGACCTTTGTGAGGAGGATAGCCTCTATGGATAGTCTGTGACCATTCAAGTGGACAGATTATAGCCCTAGGGTGAGGCCAATTCACGGAACTAAGACAGATTCTTCTTCTCTACACTTGTGCTTGTAGCCTTGTGAGAGATTGTGCAGTGACAGACTCCCCTATATTTGTATAGATCCACCATCAGATTGCAGATATGATTTGGCTATAGAGATTGTAGGCTTGTGACTGGATCACTATAGTCTTTCTAAAGTAGTGAACAGCCATGCTTAGAAGCTGATACTCAAACTCTTGCTGATCCTGTGTGTCCAGGCTCGTGCACTTTGTAGGCCTAGCCTCACACACAAAACTTTAGAGGATGAGGTTCCTATGGATTCTTGAGCTTGTAGCCTAGATGAAGTAGTGCCTACAATGGTAAACTTGTTCTAACCCATCTCTGGATAGTGGTTCCCCTATTGCATAGTCTGTGACCATTAAAGTGGACAGGTTATAGCCATAAGGGATTGGATCATGGCACAGGGATGAGTTGGATTCTTTCTCCTCTTTGGTGATAATGTAGCCATTGGACAGGATTTCTATAGCAACAGATCTGAGTCTGAGTTACAAGACCCCATCAGATCTGTACCTAATAACATACTTCTCACTCTTTTATATTTATTTTCTCACACTCCATCCATTTTCTCAACCCTTTCTATAGTTTAGACATTAGGACACCTTAGAATTTAGATTATAGTGACCCTAAATCCCATTCCATTTAGGATTGCCAGATCTATAGTCAGATCTGGAGAGCCTACTAAAGATAGCTCCCTTGGAGCTTTAGATCAACTTCCCTGTGGGACAAACTCTTACTTATCAAAACTTGCTACAATAGGCCCTGTATCTTGCAGGACTGTGCATATTTTAGGCTTGCTATTCTGTAATTTCATCCCACCTTTCATTCATTTTCATTCACTCCATTCTTATTATTGTCTTTAATAAAGTCAGTAGCAGGCACTTAAAATATCTTAACAACAGGGTATTCCATTGATCTGTCCATACCACAGAGGTCTGAGAAAGAACATGTAAACTGCTGCAACCACCATGGTCCATAGGCCTCCGAGCTCTCCAGATCTCACTACAGATCTAGCATTGCTTTCCATGGGATTATCAAACCAAGGAAAATAAGATGGTAAACAATAGATCTATTAGAAACTGAATGGGCTAGTCCCAAATCCATGGATCCTATAGATATCTAAGGGAACCATAAGATCTTTAGATTCAATTAGTCATTAAAACATCAATCCATTAATTAAGGCAAACCTTACAATGAACTGCCTCCAGGCTACAGCCCGTACACAACTGCTCATCAAAGATCCCAATATATACAAAACCTATTACAAAACTGAAATAGGACTAAGCCTAACTACTTACAGGGGGATTAGCTAGCAAATGTTGGGCTAAGAGAGAAGAAAAATAAGAAAAAGAAGTGATCAAACCCTGACCCTAACCCTAGCTTGCTGGAACTCTCAGTCGACAGAGGATGAAGGAAGGATTGATAGATAAAACTAAACTCTAAGTGTAGCTTATATACTCTGTCCATGCAGCCTTGGTTCAGAAGGGATTAATCGTAGTTTTTCCAGTAGACGAGACACTATTACGACCCTTGAGTGCCTTGAGATGTGCACCTTGAGATCTGTGCCTCGAGAAGTGTGCCCTAGCTTTAGGAAATTTCCAAAAGGTCCTTCTATTAAAATTGGGAAGTGGGGAAACCATGATTCACAAGGCTGGCATATGCATTAATTCATTTGCGCAGCTGCAGAGCCTTCACAGAGTAGCCTTTGGCTGGTGGGAAGTGCTCACTCGTGTAGCAAACCTTTGGTTAATCGCACAGTTCTTTTATGCTGTAAAGCTATCACGGAGATGATCTGGAGCGCTTGGATTTCTCACGTAGTAGAGCTTCAGAAGCACTCTCTCTTGCAGATATGTTCTTGTGCTCACATAGTAACTGGTAAGGCTTCAGAGTGCGTGAGATCTACGCAAGAAGAATTCTGGGTGTCTCTCTCTTCTTTGGCCATGCAAAAACTCTGCGAGGTACACTTTGTTCTGTATACATATAGACTCGCTAAGTTCTGCGCGCGACTGCTTTAAGGCTTATCTCCGCGAGAACTTTGCGATGGCAAATTCTGAGGATTTTAAACCGCGAGATCTTCATGATGTCTTTACAGCTCTCCTCCTGACTGCGTGCCCCATCTACGCGAGGGCATCCTCCACTGCATCCTTAGCTTCACGAGGAAGCTCCTCAATTCTGCGAGATTTATCTTTTGATACTCTAATGCATTGCACCTACTATTGTTGCAGTCTTCTCCATTCTCAGCTAACCTCATCCATCTGCTAGACTTTGGTCAATGATGATCAGTAAATAAGTCACCATGGTGACCACTACCAAGGTGTTCCCTTAGGCTTTAGCTTAGCTGTCATCCTTTCATGTATTCTCTCTCTTCTTTGGACTAAAAAGCAAAGATTTTGTATTAAGCTGCACAGATTATTGCTAACTGCAAAACACAGTTAACAAATGATTATTAGTCTGCTTGAAGGTCTATCAAAGGTTAGGTTAAGAGGTGAAAAGTGGTATTTTTAAGTGAATAACACACCCTGAAACCTAATCTTTACTAGTCCCTGAGTAAAGGAAAATTTAAAACAACTATTCTAAGAATGTAAATCCCACTTTCGTAGGGAGCACGGATACATTTATCATATGTACCAAGCCTTTTAAACCCTTAGGTGATCCCTAGTAGAGGAGTGAAGTCTCTTGATGGTTTTCTGTGAAGATACCCACAAACTTCTTATTAAAATAGTTAATCAGAAGTGTAAAATTTTCAAGTTAGCTGTCAAGAAATAGAGCATTAGTTCACCTTTCATTCAAAAAAAAATAAATGAAGAATTTGAACATGTGATATGCACAGACATTTAATCATCACAGCTTTTACATAGATGCACATCATTTCCAATTAGGTCACTGCAGGGGAAAAAACACCACATGTAGGTCAGTATTGAGCTCCTCATTAATTCAAAAATTAGGTTATAGGCCATGCCTAATACATTCAACATCAGACCCAATGCTTACTAGGGCGTACTTCTCACAAGGAACCTTGAGGGTTTCCATTTTCTCTTAACCTCAAGAGCAGTTACAGGCCCCAAATGGGTCTGTAAGCATGAGCATAGGCATAGCATCTAAGTTTTGGCATAACTGGCTAATCCTTACCATAGATTGGACAACTATTTGTCTCAGCATGACAGCTCATTCAACATTGGATCACAGGGTCTCTTGACTGGGCTGTAATGTGGCTTATGGGATAGGTTATAAAGAATGGATGGTTGAAAAGGGATTCAAAATTGGGAAGTCAGTAGGTGAAGGAGGTGATTCATGACTTCCTCTCCTGTAATTCATAACCTTTCATTTTCTTTAAAATTCTTCAGACTTGAAGTGGCCAGCTCCTCATATTTTTGATTTTTCAATGAACTTTTCCTCTTGCCTCCTCTCTTATTCCTCTTCATTATTATTTTTTCTTTCTTTTGGATGCATTTTTCTTTTTGTTTTAGTTTTTCTGACTTGCCACCTCTCTCCTCAGCTGCTACACTATTATGCTTTAAGTATCTCTTCTTCATTCACCTAATATTGACCTTATCTTATCAATCTTCAGCTCCTTCTCCTTTATCTTCTGATTTCTTAGAGTGAGGGTAGGTTTGAATCAAGTCCATAGGTTTAGGTACAAGTACTCAGGTGTATTTTGAATAATATTGGAAATCAAGGCTCAAAGGGTGGCTACACAAGGGCAGTTGATTAGGGTTTGTCTATTTGAGCACAAACTGTCCAAGAGAAGGCCTTGATCCTTTCGTAGGTGTCATGAGTGCTGTTAGTTGTTTCAACTTGGAGGTGCCTAACTTCTAGTGAGAGTATTGACTTAGCCAGTCCTTAGAGCTAGAAAAATTACCTCAGCTACTCCTCAAAGAAGGGAAAAAAATTTTGTAGGCCCAAATCTCACTAGTTATGGTCTTCCATTGAACAGTTGAGCATGTCCTTACCTTTTTCTATCCTTAGTGATTCACTAAGTATTGATACAAGTGAGTTTTCTTAGTGTTCACATCATGGAAATGTTAAAATTTAAAAGGTTGTAGTGCCTACAGGTCTGCAAAATTTTTAAATTTCTTAATTTTTTATGATTCTTAAGTGAACATGGTTCCATTTCTATCTTACTCACTTGATTATGTTGGACTTAGATTAACTGCTTCATTGGCAGATCCTACCACACCCCCACACGAGGAGCAGTGTACTCACTGATTCAAAGTTATATGTGGATATGCAGCAGGCTCAAGACTGAGGTAGTAAAAAGAAAACGACACAGTAGAAAAAGAAAAGACACAACACAAAACAAACAAACACAAACAAACACACAGAAATAAAGAAATGCAGATTGGAAACTAAACAAAACAAAGAGCACTTTCATTATAACATCTAAAGTATGTACAAAGTAAGGGAAAGAAAAGGACAAAATTCACACACCACTGCTTAACTAAATACATGTGCATAATTTAATCATCAGAGTCCCTGGCCTCAGTAGGTGCTTCTTGGATTCCTTTCCCCTTTGCTTGCTTCAAAGTGACAACCTTAGATAGTGGTCACTTTGAAGTAGATTTCCTAGGCTTGGCTGTGCTTTTTCTAGTTGGAGTGGGGGAAGGATTTTGGGTAGGTTCCTTGATTTTGAGTCCAGGTTTGACTGGGATAGAATCCTTTGCATCAGGAGTTGTTGCCTGAAGAGGTACATCTGGGTTAAGTTCTTTAAAAGGAGCTTCTGCCAACTCCCGGACAGTTCATGCATTTGCTCTCTTCTCTAAAGCTGCAATAGTCACTCCATAATCTTAAGCTCGCTCCTCAGTCAATCGCAGTTTCTCTTTCAGTTCCTTGATGACATCTTCCTAACTCTCAACTCTTTTCATTGCTTCATTGTATTGGATCATGATCTCTCACCATCCTTGCTTGATTTCCTTTTTCTCAACCTTATGAGCAAGCATCAGGAGTTTAATTTTATCAAGGAGGGGCTGCCGTACTATAGCTTTCGAGTCAGCCATGCATTGAACTACATCTCTTTTTATGTAGGCATTGGCTTTCATGGCTCTAATGAAGGTAGAGTAAGGGGCATGGGGGTAGCAAAGATAGGATATATGGGTAGATCATCAATGGAAGAAGGGTCAGCCTATAATGGAAGGGGACTGGATGAGGACAGAAGTGGGGTGGAGGGCAGAGGGTGGGGGACATGAAGGTGTTGCTGTTCTAAGTGTGCATGATTTATTTGTATTTTGAAAACAGATTTGCAAATGATAAATTATACTGAATCTGGAAAATTAAAAAGAATAAGAAATATCAGCACAGAGAGAAGTTAATTAACCTGCAAGATCAGGGCCAATTGTAGCAAGTTTTAAATGTAAGTGAGTAAAAGATCATCCACAGAGAATTGATTTAAAATGAATGGTAAACCTTGTTGCTACCCCAGTTGTGCTTTCTTTATTTGTTTGTGGTAAAAGAAATTTAAAATCAAAATAAAATAGGGGATGAAATCAGCATAGCTGAGAAGTCCTAGACCTGCAAGATACAGGGTCCATTGTGGCATGTTTTGATAAGTAAGAGTTTGTTCCACAGGGAAAGATGATCTATAGCTCCAAGGGAGCCATCTCTAGTAGTCCCTCCAGATCTGACTACAGATCTGGCAGTCCTTAAGGGAAGGGAGTTTAAGGTCACTTAGTTTACAGATCCTAAGGTAGCCTAATGTCTAAACTGCAGAAAGGGTTGAGAGGATGGATGGAGTGTGGAAAATAAATATAAAAGGGTGAGAAGTATGTTATTGAGCCTAGATCAGAGGAGTTTTGTAACTCAGATTCAGATCCGATGTTATAGAAATCCTGTCCAATGGCTATGTTATCACCACTGAGGAGAAAAAATCCAACCCATCTCTGTGCCATGATTCAATCCCTTAAGGTTATAACCTGTCCACTCAAATGGTCACAGACTATCCCATAGGGGAACCACAATCCAGAGAGGGTCAAAACAAGTTAATTATTGTAGGCACTATTTCATCCAGGCTACCAGCTTAAGAATCCATAGGGAACCTCAACCTCTAAAGCTCTATGTGTGGGGCTAAGGCTGTATAGGACCATGATAGCCCTGACACATAGAACCAGCAAGAGATTGAGTACAACCTTTGATCTAACTGTCCATTGCTTGAGTGAGGCTACAATGGTCCAGTCACAAGCCTACAATCTCTATAACCAGATCAGATCTAACATCTGATAGCGGATCTATACTGTAGACACCCAAATTCGGCCCAAGGCCCGATCAATCTGTACTTCGAGAGAGATGTACTCCTGTGCTCCCGATGGCACCCCCTGAGCCCTTAGGAACCTACCTAGACTAGTAGAAATCACCCTAAGACCTTTAGAGCTTTTCCCCCAATCCTTAGAAGTCACCCCTAGACCCTAGAATCCCTTCCCAGACCTACCTTAAACCCTTCTGGCGGTTGATGGGAGGAGAGCCATAGAATTTCACACAGAGCATTACCAAGGGTGAGACATATATCATTGGAAAGTGGGCTTCTTTAGCTTTCCAACAAGCCAACAATCACCCAATTTGGAGCTACGGTTTGAAAGTTATGGCCAATTGAGGTTTCACATAAAATCATAGGACTTTTACTCAGGCGTAGATATTACATACGCCCAGCCATTTTGGCCCCAGATTAGTCAGGCGTGTATATTATATACGCCTGCCTATTTTGGGAAAAATTTGGCTAGGCGTATACAATATATATGCCCAGTATAGGTGGGACCCACCACGGGTTCCATCTTCTCAAAACTCCCCTGATTTTGAGAATTCATTGTTCCTAAATATGTACATAATATATATCCGACAATTAGAATCGTCATTAGTTGCTTGAATTTCCTTCATCTAGTTTGACCCTTTGACCATCCCCTTAGTTAAGGTGGGTGTCTTAAGATTGGTTGCACCCCCTTTGAGCTTATTGGCAACCCTTAAGTCACCTTTGGTCTCACCCCATCATCTGTCATTGAAATCAGTTTCCCTAAAACCCTGGGACCTGAAAAACCTAGAAAACCTTAGATGGGGAGATTACCTAATTGCTAAACCCATTAGCTCTTAAGTAAGCCCCTAATCCACCTCTTCTCTATAAATAGAGAGGCTCCCCTCTTCCTTAAGGGTTGGAAAAAATTGGAGGTTAAGGATTTGGAGCTTAAGAGAGAACCCTAGTGAGAGAAAATGCACACATTTTTCCAGAATTCCAGCATGCTTAGTTCATCCCTTTCAGTCCATTTACACCATTAGATCACTCCTTTTAGCTAAAACCTAGCCTCTAGCTTCACTCTACACCCCCTATTTTATTGAATCCTAGCATTAGAGCCCATTTTCACACCATTTAAGCCATCGAAAGCACGCCAAAGCGAAGATCTTCCACGGTGTAACAAGTGCCCGTGAGCTCCGGCTCACCCCTCTCTTCCTCTACCTTCTTGGTGTCTCCTTTGTCCAAGGATTCAAGCCGTTACGCCACTGAAATTTCGGCTTGGCTCAAAGCTTGATAGGACCGTATTGCCTTCGGGCAAGGGGAAACTCCGCCCTTTTTATTTTGGCCATAGATAGAGACCGCTACGTGCGGGTTGATCGGGTGCCTAAACCCTTCCCGATCGATAACCGATGCCCCTACCCTAGAGCCTTTGGCAAAGACCGGTAAATCAGAATCATATTTAGCACTTCGGTGCTCAAAATATCGATTTGAAGGTTTCCCGGGTCACCAAAAGCTCTGGGTGGCGACTCTACATTTTCATTAAAAGTGAGCGCATCGCCGCGACGGGTTTGAGTGGATCCACGGTCGAACAGATGGCGACTTTGCTGGGGATTTCACCCTAGTGCTTCTCTTGTTGGCCTTTCCTTTTATTTTATTATTTTACTAACCATGGCTATTTTTTGTTCTAATTTGCTGCTATTTTTTATTATTTTTTGTTGTTTTTACTAACGTACTCACCCCTACGATTCAATCCTTTAAGTGCCTTAGCCGTTTGGCGGGCCTACTTGTGCCTTAAATTTCAGCTTTTACGATTCTTGTCATTTAAGCCGCCTTAGCCGTTTGGCGGGCCCGCTCGCATTTATTATCACGTCATTTAAATTTCGGTCATTTACAAGTCTTAGCTGTTTGGCGGGCCTACTTACGCATTTTATTTCGATCATCATATTTCACCTTCGAACGCCGGCCCGTTGAGGCGGCACGGGTTTGTCATCCCCGACCCGATTTTGGACTTAATCTCACTCCCCTATAAAAGTTTGTAATTAAAAGTGAACCAATAGTATGGGGACATAATTGAATTTATTTTTGTATTTTTGGGTAGTTTTCGGGGGGTTTAGGCACAGATACAATTTACCCGGTTCCCAGTAAGGCAGCAGCCCTAGTGGTGATGATCTTGAAAAGAACCACCCCTTCCAGTACCTGAGAAGGCGCTTGCGCCGGAGGTATATTGGTTGGGTTGCCAATTCCGATCAAGCTGTAAAACCCGCATTGGTGAGTGCGTAGAAAACCCAAAATTCAGTCGTGTATCCCTAGGAAACGGAAAGAAGGGACCCGATAACATCTACAGCAGTCCCCGGGAGCATTTCTCCCAAGAAACCAGTTCAAAGACCCACATTCGGGCTTGCTGTCCACTGTCAAAATATAATTGACTGAACCTTTTGCCCGGCGTATATAATATATACGCCCAGCAAAAAAGCCCCAGATTTACACAGGCGTATATAATATATATGCCCAGCCAAAATCCCTAGATTTAAGCGAGGCGTATATAATATATACGCCCAGCCAAATCTGTATACTTTTTGGTCGGGCGTGCATAATATATACGCCTAGTATATACTGGGCTGCAGCAACCCGACCTGAGGCCCAATCCACCACCCCAATTCCCCGATTAGCGGTATTAGTGTCCGCGGTAGCCTCCCACATTCTCTAACACCCAATATGCCCCCGCCC
The DNA here is from genome assembly GCA_021018995.1 of Chloranthus sessilifolius. Taxonomy (NCBI): domain Eukaryota; kingdom Viridiplantae; phylum Streptophyta; class Magnoliopsida; order Chloranthales; family Chloranthaceae; genus Chloranthus; species Chloranthus sessilifolius. The sequence continues at coordinate 52,646,111 of CM037598.1, forward strand.
AGTCAAAAAAAGGCGACTTCTTATTGATTTACTCCGGGGGATTGGGTCATTTGCGTGGATTCCCTGGCCTTCAATAGAACGAAAGGGTTCCCTTTTGCTTCTTCCGAAGTGTGTCGGATCTCGCCGTGGGACCTACTAAAGGTACATATATAGCCCGAAACAGGAGTTGACCCTGGGCACCAGGTCATCATTCATCTAAGTAGAGGGGAGTTAATTGCAATTTGAAAAAAAATGGAGAAAGAAAATCCTCATCTTCAAATAATCAACCTTCAAAAAAAAAATCAATCAAAATCAAAAATAAAAAATAATAACAAAAAATTCACTTTTCAAAAACAAAAAATAAAATCATCATCATTTTCCAAAACCCAAAAAAACACATAAAGAAAAACAATAAAAAATATACCTTGGTGTGACCGTCACTACGGCGACCTCAAACCCGGCCCGTAGGAGAAGAACCAGGAAGGTATTTGGCCCTTACCCGCGACATCGGTACAACACTAAATCGTGGATCATGTCAAGAGCGATACATCCCACATCATCCTTCCCATTCCCATATAGGAGAAGACCCGATCTCAACACCTTCACCCAAACCAGGTTCGATATCACGGGCCCATTTGGGGCCGTGTTCACCTCCACCTCATCCCCTTCCCTTACATTCTCCCAACATACCCCTTTTCATCCCCTCTGAAACCCCTCATTTCCCAACGATCCTTACATCCCCATCTCCCATCCAAACACCATTACGCATCCCCATACTTCCAAAGACCCCCAGGAGTCCATCCCCGCCTTCTTCCCACGTTCCATCCCTCTCATCACCCATGCCCCCAACATCCTACATCCCATCCACCCCATCTCACATACCATTCCCACCACATGGCCCATCCACATCCCAACATACCCCCCCATTTACCCAGGTCATGCCCAATTTCTCCCAACCACCTCCATCCTTAAGTGAGCCATCACCCCCCAATCTCACACCTGAATCCATGCCCTCGATGGAGGACATGAGAACGATGTACGCTCTGTGGGCTGCTTCTCGCAACCCTACCTCTCAAACCCCGCATCCAAATGTCCAAAACCTCCATACCCCATTCCCTCCTAACCATGCCCAACCACCCATCGTCCATACCTCCCAAAATCCCCCACCTCAATTCCAGACCCAAACCCACACAAATCCATGGGCCCCAGCCCAAACACCTCTAGAGCAATGGGCCCAGACCCAAGACCCTCAAAACCCATGGGCCCAAGCCCTAGCCCATCAGGCCCAGGCCCCAACCCAAACACCTCCAAACCCATGGGCTCAAGTCAAAACCCACCAGACCCAGGCCCAGCCCTAAGACCCTCAAAACCCATGGGCCTAAGCCCAAGCCCATCAGACCCAGGCCCAGGCCCAAAACCCTCAAAACCAATGGGCCCAAGCCCGAGCCCATCAAACCCAGGTCCAAGTCCAAGCCCCCCAGGGCCTTTGGACCCAAACCTATCAAACCCAAGCCCAGGGCCCATGGACACAAACTCAACCCCCTCATGGCCCAGTAACCCAAACTCAACAAGACCCATTAGCCCAAAGTCATATTAAGCCCCACACCCAGGCCCAAGGCCCGTCAGTCCAAGCCTTCCAAAACCATCAAACCCAAATCCCTCAAACCCGAGGCCCATCCGCCCACGCTCATCAAAGCCCATTCACTAACCCCATACCCCCCCACCAATACCCTTCATTCACTTATACCCCTTACGCCCCCATCCCACCTCCAATGGGAAATTCGATCCATCCCATTCCTCAAAACCACAACATCCCACCACCTCAATCACACCCCCATGACCCCCAGAATGTGCACCCAACTCAGCACATCACTTACCCACAAAATGCTCACCCATTTATCTCTTCTCATCCCCTACAAACCATATGGCCCCACCAGGTCATCCAACCCATCACCCCCCAAGTCCAAATAGCAGAGCTCGCCCCTCACCAATACCATGACCAATAGGACGAGGAGGATGAGATTCGCAACAGTGGAGGAGCTGCCAGTTTTAACCCTCCCGGGCCCACCATCATCACACCTAGGGTCGAACCAAATTAGGGGGAAGCGGTCCTCGCCGCGGCCTTAAAGGAACCAGAGCAGCTGAAAGAACAGATAGACAGAATACAGAAGCAGCTGATGAAGATGGGAGGAATGGAACTACACTCAACGGACTTTTCAGACTTATGTCTGTTCTCTGATGTACCCTTGCCACAGAAATTCAAGATGCCATCATTCGATAAGTATAATGGCACTGGCAACCCCATCACCCACTTGAAATCTTCATGGGATATGTGCCGATGTATGAGATGAACGACTCCTCATCAAAGTGTTCCGGAAGAGTTTAACGGGCCCAACACTGAGATGGTTCACATCCCTTGAACCGTCCATGATAAAAAATTGGAAAGATCTGACACGCTTATTTCAAGAACAATATGCCTATAACATGGACATAGAACCAAGGAAGTCGGACTTCACCCGATTAAAGCAAAGACATGATGAAACATTCAGTGCTTACTTGGGGAGGTGGAGGGCCTTAGCCACTCAGGTAACTCATCGGATCCCCGATGATGAGCAGATTGAATTGATAACCAAGGGAGCCCTCCCAGTCATCACAGATTTTTTAGTATATCGGCTGATCAAGTTTTCTTGATCCTGGTCCGAAATGCCAATCGTTGCGAAGACGACATTAGAAAGGGCAGGTTAGGAAGGAATGTATAGGCCACGGGGTTCGCCGAACCAAGAATTGAAAGAAGACCAGGGACAGAGGTACAGAACATTGTTTACCCCCAGGCCAATACCAACGCCCCCCGATACAACTCCAAGTTACACAACCACCCCCGACCCATTTTGAGCAAGTATCAAGGCCAAGCAACGGACCAAGATCCCTGTTTACCCCAGAACAGATGAAAGCATGTTTTGAATGAGTATTCGCCCCGTTGAGGCAATCCTTGAGTGTCTTACTGCCGGTGTTACTACAGAAAGACCTGGTCAATTTACTCCAACCTTGCCTGCCACCCCACCCAATACCAAGGAATTACGATCTGAATCTGCATTGTAATTTCCACCAGGGACCGGGTCACCCTACGGACCGGTGCTTCCCGTTAAAGCACGAGGTCCAAGATCTGATAGAGGTGGGAAAGATCATACCCCTGCCACTTCCCCAAGGGCAGAACCAGAATATCCATCAAGCCCCTCTACCACCGCACCCAGGAAGCCCCAGGCCTAACATACATTGGATAGAGGAAGAAGAAGAAGAGTTACCCTTCAGATTATATTAGCAATCAGGAGGAATTTTCACTCCCCAGGCCGATCGAGGATGAACTATTTGTTGGGGTGATCAAGCCACTGTATCTTGCCGATTATTTTCCCACACCAGCTTGCCAAGAGGAGCCCTTAGAATTAGGGCAATATTTTTCCTCCCACGCTCCTGCCTATTAAATCCAAGCAGGCACACCCTTGCCAATCATCATATATCCACCCACGCCCAATTTACCCCATACACCCCTCCGTCACACAAATCATCCTGTTCATACATGATTCCGCCATCCCCATATTATCCTACCCCATACACACCCTCAAGTCCCTCCACCCAATACATTACTCTGCAATCCTCAAGTTACCCCATTCCATACACACCTTCAAATCCCACCACCCAATTTACCCCATACACCCCTCCATGCACAACTCCATCATCCCCAATCTATCCCATTTCATCTACTAACCCCTCAACATCCCACCATGCCACAAACCCCTTATACCCCCATTCCACCCACTACCGCCATATCAAACCATCCTGCTCAATGCACGACTCCATCGTCCTCAATTTACCCCACTTCATCCACAAACCCATCACCATCCCATCATACCTCCCCATATACAAATCCTTCATATCCCTATCACCCCGCGCCGACCACACCTCAAACATCTCTCCATCCCTCCAGCCTAGTCACACTCCCACCATCCCTTCGCCATTTTGGCCCCAACCCAACTCCACCACCACCCGGACCAAGCAACCCCTCACCCAATCCCTCACCCAATCACCACTTTGGTCCTACCATGCCGTAATAATGTACAAGCCCCTCCGTGCCCATAACTCCAATTCTGTCAATTCCCCCCACTACCATTCCACCCCCCATTGGAGTTAACACAGGTGGGACCCGAAAACCATATCCGCCCAATCCTCCCCGAAATCCTCACGCACTCCATTTCTCATCCCAAAACCTGTTTATGACCCGCATCAGGTACCATTGAGCTATGAACAAACGGACATGAATGTCGGGTGCAACCAAGAAGAGGCTGTTGAATTCGTTACCCGATCGGGCTAGATTTCTGCCCAGTCGAAAGCATAAGGGGCAATCAGAGGAGAAGAAAAGAAGAAAGAACAGGCCACAGGAAATCCCTTTGAAAAAATGGCCAGGGAGCACATACTAGAGACACAGCTCAAGAGAACACCCGCACATATTACTGTGTGGGATTTGTTAATCACGTCCCCACTCCACTTTCAAACCCTAATGGGAGCGCTCAAGGATGTGCATGTCTCCACCCATGTAACTCCAGATGAAGTAGGGGAAATAATAGGGCAAGTGTTGGCCCCAAACACCATCTCTTTCACCGATGCAGACCTACCGATCGAGGGGAATGACCATTCTAAACCCCTGAATATAATAGTGGAAGCAGGGAACTTGGTGGTACCGTTGGTCCTGATCGACAACGGGTCGGTGCTGAACGTATGCCCTCTAAGGACGGCAATCAAAATTGGGGCGAACCCTGACACCTTCCGGCCCTCCATATCAAGCGCACGAGGATTCGACAACACTACAAGGGAAATTATAGGAGAAGTAGACCTTGACCTGATCCTCGGACCGTAAACCTTCACCACCCCCTTTCAAGTGATGGACATCAAGTCTACCTTCAATTTGCTATTGGGCCGGCCATGGATACATAAGCTCGGAGCAATACCATCTACTCTACACCAAAAGCTCCGATTCATCTCAGAAGGAAAAATTGTCGCCATCATAGGTGAGAGCAGAGAGGACATGGGGAAGAGCGCTCTGCACATTGAGAATTCGAAAGTACTAAACATACCACACACAGCCGAGGACGCCGATCTCCACCGATTTGAGTATGACTTCTCAAGTGTTACCCTCGAACCAACTGAAAAGACCCCGAATAAAACTGAAGGAGGAATGGACTCAGCTGTGTTCTTGCTCCACAGATGGGGCCATCAAAAAGGGAAAGAACTGGGCCCACGCCTTCAAGGAAGAAGAGACCCTGTCAAGGCCAAGGGGCAACAAACTAAATTTGGCTTAGGCTACAGGCCCAGAGAAGAGGAAGTCAGAGAAGCCAAGGAAAAGATGAGAGCCGCAGCAGCCGCCAAGGCCAGAGGAATCATCTTGGAAGAGGAACCTCACGCTCACCCCCACATCCGTGAAAACTTTGTAAGCACCGGGGTAGTAAAAATCGATCTGAATGGGGAGACGAGGGTAACCCCACATAAGCCTACTTCAATCCACCCCACCAATCCCTACATCATCCCCCCAGACTTCGAAATGGACTTAGCTGCCCTTTCCTTGTTTGAGGAAGAAGTTCCCCGATCCACCCCTCACTCCAGCACCAACCACTCTGGGCCCCTCCTAACCGTAGAGGACAAGGTCCCGGAGGATCCCTCTGTAAATATGTCGAGGGAAGAAATGCAAGAGCCTACCGATGCCGCTCTCGATCAAAGAGGTAAAGGCCAAGCCTCACAGGTGAGTAACTGGGCATCCTTGCCCCAACTCTTGAGAGCCGCCAAATGCCATGAAAATGGCATCGACTCTCCAAAAAAAACAACCTGTAAAAAGTGAGGTTAGCCTCTGGACTGCTCTGCCTTGTATATATAGAGATCCACCTCGCCAGGGGCTGACCTCCGAAAAAATACAAAAGATCATAAAAATAGAAAAAATACTAATTCCAAAAATATTACCCTTTAAAATTCCAATAAAATTAAAATCAATATCGTGATACCCGTCCCACGTGAAACCAACCCCTTCCCTGCAGAAATACAAGGAGAGGTAGGAGTCACGAGTCTGGACGAGGAAGGCCAAACCGACGAGCTCCCCAATGAGCTCCTCAAACAATTTGCCGATTTTGAGCATGGCCCTACCCCGATCGTCGAAGAGACAGAGGATGTCAATTTGGGCACCATAGAGGCCCCCAGAATCACCAAAATCGAAACGTCGCTGTCCCCTATGGAGAGGAAAGGTATGATAGACTTCCTTCGATCATACCAAGACGTCTTCGCATGGTCGTATGAGGACATGCCTGGTTTGGTTACCGATCTGGTTGAGCATGAGTTGCCACTCTACCCCGATGTTAAGCCGGTTAAACAGAAGCTGAGACGACTCCGACCCGAATGGATGTTGAAGGTGAAGGATGAGGTCATCAAACAGTATGACGCAGGTTTCCTCATGGTATCCAAGTACCCGCAGTGGCTAGCCAATATCGTCCCTGTACCAAAGAAGGATTGAAAGGTTCGAATGTGCATTGATTTCTGAAACCTCAATAGGGCGAGCCCTAAGGACGACTTTCCATTACCCCACATCGACATCTTGGTCGATAACATTGCAAAGCACGAGATGCTCTCGTTTATGGATGGATTCTCAGGATACAATCAGATAAAGATGGCAGAGGTTGATCGTGAGAAGACAGCGTTCATTACCCCCTGGGGAACCTTCTGCTAGAAGGTAATGCCATTCGGGCTGAAGAATGCTGGGGCAACCTATCAAAGAGCAATGACGGCTCTGTTCCATGACATGATGCACCGAGAGATCGAAGTATACGTCGACGACATGATTGCCAAATCACCAGAAAGGGAGGACCATTTGATAAACCTTCAGAAGCTATTCGAGAGGTTGAGAAAATATAGATTGCGGTTGAATCCCCAAAAGTTCACCGTCGGTGCTATGTTCAAAAAATTGTTGGGCTTTATTGTCAGTAGGAGAGGGATCGAGGTCGATCTGACCAAGATCAAGGCTATCACTGAGATGCCACCACCATCTACAGAGAAGGAAGTCAGAGGCTTTTTAGGCAGGATCCAGTACATCAGCCGATTCATTGCACGGTTAACTCCAATATGCGCACCAATATTCAAATTACTGAGAAAGGATTCGCCAGTTGAATGGAATGATGACTGCCAGGCTGCATTCGACAAGATTAAAGGTTATCTCCTGAAACCTCCGGTATTGGTACCGCCCGTACCTGATAGACCCCTGATAATGTACTTGTCCACGACTAAATTTTCCATGGGCTGTGTGTTAGGACAGCATGATGAGACGGGAAGAAGAGAGCAGGCCATCTATTACCTAAGCATGAAATTCATTGATTACGAGACGCACTATTCTCATCTGGAGAAAGCATGCCTGGCGCTCATTTGGGCTACTCAGAGACTTCGACACTACCTATTATCCCAGGTCGTTCTACTTCTAGCACGGATGGATCCGTTGAAGTACCTATTCGAGTAACCGGCTCTCACTGGCTGAACTGCACGATAGCAACTACTCCTATCCGAATTTGACATTACTTATGGCACCCAGAAGTCGATTAATGGGCAAGCACTCGCTGATCATCTTGCTGAGAACCCTCTGCCTGACTATGAGCCTCTAAGGATCGAATTCCCCGATGAAGACATTTTGCTCATGATTGACGAGGATACAGAGGAAACGGAGGAGCCCTGGGTAATGCACTTTGATGGGGCATCGCATGTTGAGGGCCAAGGAGTTGGCGCCATTCTTATCTCGCCAAAAGGATCCCATATACCCATCTTAATCAAATTGAACATCCCATGCACCAACAATATGGCCGAGTATGAGGCCTGTACAGCTGGCTTACAGGTGGCTCTTGATCTAAATATAACTCACCTTAGGGTCTTTAGAGATTCACAGTTAATTATATGCCAAACCAACGGGGATTGGAAGACCAAGGATGAGAAACTGATCCCATACCATGAACATCTGGAGGATCTGATAACGTACTTTGAGGAGGTCACCTTCTCCAATGTGCCGCGAGCAAGAAATTGGTTTGCTGATGCCCTGGCTACCCTGGCCTCTATGGTCGAGATTCCATATGGAGTGGTGATGAAGCCGATCATGATAGAGTAGAGGAACGAACCGGCTTTCTGTCACCTGATCGAAGGACCTACGGAGATAGAGGACCAACCACCCTGGTTCTAAGACATCAAGAATTTCCTCGAGACCCGAACTATCTCGGAAGGAACATCAAAGGTAGACAAACGCACCATCCAGCGATTGGCCACAAACTACGTCATCTGCGGCGATCTCTTGTATAGACGGTCTCACGACAATATTCTGCTCCGATGCCTAACCCAGAAAGAAGCGATTGAGATCATGAAGGAGATTCATGAAGGGGTCTGCAGAGCCCACGTCAGTGGACACATGCTTGCTAAGAAAATTCTAAGGCAAGGATACTTTTGGACCACTTTGGAGACCGATTGCTGCAAGCACATACAGAAGTGCCACAAATGCCAAGAGCACTCCAGCTTAATATACACTCCGGCCATTGACTTGCACAGCATGGCTACTCCTTGGCCGTTCGCCACCTGGGGTTTCGACGTCATCGGCAAGATCAATCCTAAGGCTTCCAATGGACATCAATTCATCCTCGTCGCTGTGGAATACTTTACAAAATGGGTAGAGGCGGCCTCCTATACGAGCATTAAGGCTAGTCATGTTGAGAAGTTCATCAAGAACAACATCATTTGTAGATTCGGTGTACCTAAAGATATCATCACTGATAATGGCACTAATTTCGCTAATAGGCATTTCAGGCCTTGTGTGAGCGGTTCAAGATCAAGCATCATCGTTCATCCCCGTATAGGCCTCAGACGAATGGAGCTGTGGAGGCAGCCAACAAAACTCTGATCTGCATCCTGGAGAAGATGGTAGTTACTTACAGAGATTGGAGTGAGCAATTACCCTTCGCACTTTGGGCCTATAGAACGTCTATCCGCACTGCCACAGGGGCCACACCATTCTCCCTTGTGTATGGGACCGAGGTCGTGCTACCCGTTAAGGTCGAGGTACCGTCGCTCTGCATCCTTCAGGAATCCCATCTACCTGAAGCTGAGAGGAAAAGAGCCCGTTTTGAACAGCTAGACTTAATTGACGAGAAAAGACTCCAAGCCTTGTGCCACACTCAGGTCTATCAGAGGAGAATTGCACATGCTTACAATAAGCGCGTCCGCGGCCGAGATCTGAAGGTAGGAGACACTGTACTGAAGAAATTTTTTCCGTCTCTCCACGCTGATCCAGGAGGGAAGTTTAAGCCGAATTGGGAGGGACCCTACGTCATCCGAGAGGTTTTACCAGGATACGCCGTTCGCCTCGCCACCATGGACGGAGACCACTTTCCTGAGCCCATCAACGCTGGATACCTCCGTAAGTTCTACTCATAGGTCTTAGGACAAGGTAAGTTTCTATAAAAGTAGATGCATGACCGCTTAAGGGCTCCATAAAAGAGGCCATCATTTCGAAGTCAAGTAGCCCAAAAGAATATGCCCTGAAAACCTTCACCCTTTTTGCTACACACTTTGGGCCAACAACCATTTCTTTCATATACCCCACCCAAAATTCCAAAAAAAGAAGAAAGAAGAAAAGGGAGGAAAAATCCAAACCAAAAGAAGAAGAAGAAGGCTCCCCCAAAAAAAAAAAAAACAACAAAGAAAAAGAGGGGTACCCCAAACAAAAAAAAAACAACAAAAAAATGATGACTGGGGCATAAAAAGCCTTTGGAAAGAAAAAGGAGTCCCCGAATCTAGAAATCACCCCAAACTTAGATCCAAATCCCCAGAAAAACCCAACCTGTTTGAACCCCAACCACATTACAACCCGGAAGAAAGCCCTCTTCAAGGTCCACAAGCGGTTATAACATCTACTGTATCAGAACAAGCTGAGTTAACAAACCACACAGAACTTCATTCAGCCGGCTATGACGGAATTGACGCCCATGTCGTGGCTTTCTGGTTCTTGAAAAAAAAAAAAAAGAGAGAAAGTTAATTTGAGTTCAAAGCAAGACGGACGTGGTTAAAACCCAAAAGGGTGCCACGGGAAAAAACAGCAAACTCACGCGGACCAGGTGAAAACCTGAAAGGACACCTGGGGTAAGAGAGCGAACCCATGGATGTGGTGAAAACCCGAAAGGGCGCTACTGATAAAAACAGGGATGACAGGCATGGCGGAAACCCGTCTTCGGCGCTATGAGCAAAAAATGTCAAGAAAAGAGAGATTAGGAGAAGATCTGTCCTAGCCTGCCTGCTTTTGTTTGGATCCCTTGAGCCTCTCCTCTTTGCTGGGCCACCCATGTGAAAATTGGATCAGATCCCGATCAAGTATGTCGTCTCTGCCACGGCGTCTGACGCATGACCAAAGGAAAAGACAGAAGGCTAGACCAATCCCGGGGATGCTGACCGTCCCACGTTTAAAGAAAAAACCTGCACCTCACGAACAGAGTTCAGCCATGCTCAAAAAAAAAAAACAAAAAAAAGAGGGGGACCCGCTGGTTTGGCCTTATGGTTACCGGCATCACAAAAGAAAAGAAAAATTCCAAAAAAGAAAATAGATTTCCCTTTCCCATAAAAAGCCTCACACTGTGGAGGAGAAAATTCCAAAAAAGAAAATAGATTTCCCTTTCCTATAAAAAGCCTCACACAAAAGAAAAGAAAAATTCCAAAAAAGAAAATAGATTTCCCTTTCCCATAAAAAGCCTCACACAAAAGAAAAGAAAAATTCCAAAAAAGAAAATAGATTTCCCGTTCCCATAAAAAGCCTCACACTGTGGAGGAGAAAATTCCAAAAAAGAAAATAGATTTCCCTTTCCCATAAAAAGCTCCACACTGTGGAGGCAAAAATTCCAAAAAAGAAAATAGATTTCCCTTTCCCATAAAAAGCCCCACACTGTGGAGGAGAAAATTCTAAAAAAGAAAATAGATTTCCCTTTCACATAAAAAACCCCACTTTGTGAAAGAAGAAATCTCCATAAAAAGTCTTACATTGCGAGACGTACAAAAAGAAAAAAAAGAAAAAAAAGAAAAAACACGAAAAATATATGTATGTATAGATTTCATTCCATTTCTTACAGTGTTGCCTGCAGAGTGTCACGTCCCAAAAAGATAACGACGTGACACACTCTATTTTGCTGCTTTCTTTACAAAAAAAAAAAAAAACAAATGTATATAACTGTATATATATGACAAAAAAAGAAGAAAAAAAAGATAACCCAAAAAGAGATCTTTGTTAGGGGGCTTTCCCCCCGCGTATATGATCTATGATATGTGCAGGAACAGGTCAAGGGCGGGGAGCACGCTTCAATGCGCTAATCTCTACAAGCAGGGAGTCCTCGCGGGCATTTCGATCAAACATCCACCTACCATGAAGACTCTTCTGCCGTCTCCGTGAAGCTTCAGCTGCGCTGTGGGACTCAATCAAAAGACCAGTCAACCGAAGAACCTCGCTCTCGGCTATAGCAACTCTCACCTTCGCAATATCAACTCTGACCCTTTCTTTCTCCAAAGCCTCGATCAAAGCCTGCCTCTCTATGGAAAGGGACTCGATCCGGGTTTGAAGCATCGCTTCCTTACATGGCCAAGGCCCTGTCTCTATCACATCTACCGAAATCGGGCTAGGAGTAGGTAATTCCTCAGATACCAGCCAACCCTCGTAATCCGAAGAGACGACGCCCCCCTGAACCAAGGTACACATATGCGTCGATTGGCGGGTTTTCTAGAGACCAGCTATGCGATCAAGATCACTAAGAGAACCTCGAGAGAATATCAGAGAGCACAAGGGTGGCCTCGCGGTACACGACACGTGCTGAGTATACCCGAATTGACGAAGCACCCGAGATGGGAAGTAGTATGTTCTACCAGTCAACCCCAAAAGTGTGATGCCCTCACAATCCAGAGAGCGGACAATCGGAAAGGTGCCGTCCATCCAGGGAAGTTTCCAGGTCAGCTCTGCATCAGATAGCCACAGGCTCACTTCCTCGACGCTCCCACAAGGCAGTGTCGAACTCCGGATCAGAAAACCCCGAGCCACATCCCCTCTAATCAAGCAGAATCTCGGCACAGGCCCCATGATAGCCAAATGCTCTCCTAACCACATCTAAACAAGGAGCGGGCTCCCGCTGAGAATCCCAACCCAGCCCGAGGCCGCAGCATCCAGGCCTCGATACATCTCCGCCAAGACCAGGTGTACCAATGAGCGACCTCCCTCTAATTCGGTCAAAACATCACATAGTCCAAGGGAAAAGCTCTCACCCCAAGTAAAGAAGAGAACTTCTGACAGCAAATAAAGGGCAAAGGCCTTCACATTGAAGGGATCTCGAACAGGCAAATTTTGAAGGCTCGAGTCACCGAAAAGTTCTCTCAAGAATTTCACTGAACACCTGGTGGGCCCTCCAGTAAAACATTTCTCGTATCCACCCTTTTTTAAGCCAAGAACCGCGTGGATCGCCTTTGCATACCCTAGTTTGGGCACTACTTTGGCAAGGCCTCGATGCATCTTCAAGCCAGTGATGGAGGCTAGCTCTTCCAAAGTTGGGGTCAGCTCCCTAGACCCAAATTTAATGACATGGGCCCTATGGTCCCATGATGCCAAAGCCGCCTATAGTAGGTTGGGCAACAGAGGAACAACGAGGAGAGAGGAAAGGCGGGACAGCCAGAGGCCATTCAGAATAGCAAGCTCGCTCTCAGCCAAACTATCATGCCATTTTTGCAAAAAGCTGGGCCCCGGGTCCAAACAGGGAAGTATACCGGCCCCCGTATAAAAGCTTGGGCCCCCTTTTGAAGGCAGGTCCATCGACGTACAAAAATGTTCTTTGTGAAATCAGTCAATATATGATGATGGACCCGCTATAAAAGGGGGGAATGAAAGAAAATAAAAGGAGGGACAAAATAGCCAAACCAAGGTAGAATAGGAGACAAGGGGGGACCAGGCTCGGGTTATAAGGAGCCCGCTGAGCTCAATCTATAGCAGGCGTATATATTATATACGCCAAGGCAAATTTTGAACCATTTTTGCCCGGCGTATATAATATATACCACCATTTTATGAGGATTGGTCGGTATATATATATATACTCTATTGATTGAATGTTGGCTCGTATATAATATATACGCCGATTTAAGCTGTAGTAAGGCCCCCTCACACTTGTCTATTTCTTTTCCCAAGGAGGAACGTAGTTTTATTTGGCCCACCTTTTCGTCGTGAGAGTGCACATGGGCGGCCATGCCACACACCCATGAGAAACACCCGGGTGGCGCGCCGCCCATAGGTCACATACGGAGAGTCACCTGCATGATCTACATCATCATTGGAGAGGTGCCAATTCATTCCAAGCAAGAAAAAGAGAGAGGAAACCACCAAAGCAAAGAGATAACCCAATAAAACAGTCGCATAAACCATGAAAATTTTAAAACAATAAAAAAAAAGGAGACTGTTGTTGTCTAAAGTTATTACATGTCCCATATAAATCAAAAGTCTAAATTGTCTCATTGTGCCCACTTTTTCAGAAAAAAAAAAAACTACTCCTGGGCAGCTCCCTTCAATTTCTTCCTGCGCCGGCTCGCACTTTGGAAAGTGCGAGTCTCCCCCACCCGAGTCCACGCCTGAGAGATACGGCTAAGCAAGGAGCGCGACTCCTTCTCACGAGCACGCTGCAGAGGCACACCAAAAGCCATCGACTAGAGAAAAAGCGGAAAGTAAATAAGGAAAATGTCTAGGTTGGGCCAGCATTCACTCACCACTTCGGTCTCCCTAAGCCCAATGAGGTTACGGTAGTATTCGGCCTGACTCACTGCCGACTCATAATCCTGGCCAATAAGGAAAAGGAGGTGTTAGTCACATGTGCCATCGGCATAATTCGAGAAAGGAACAAGAACAGCAACAAGATAGAAATTACCCCGGAATCGGGAGGTGGGACATGGATAGCTTCTGAAATTTGTGCCTTTTCGCCACATCGGCACACACACGGACAAAAGGCATCATCCAGCGTTTGAAGGTCCCTCGACCTCGGACCGACTACCAAGCACCGACACCGAAGGGTTAGAGGGTCTCAGCACGCCACGCCGGCACCAGCCCCGAAAGGATCGGAGGGTCCAGCACCTGTTGCATCATAGGGAACGGCCTCCTCTTCCCCCTCATCTGAGTCGCCGCCTTGCTCAAACAATAGAGAGAAACATTTTATCATTAAGGGCGACAGGTCAATCAAAGTAACCACATGAAAGCTGCTGAATGAAAGGAGAAATGGGGCATTACTTGAGATCGCGGCCCGCTAAAAGCTAAAAAGTTAGCACCAGGCACGAAGCGGGGCAGCAAGAAATGGTAGGGTGGAGTCATCGATAGGAACCCCATGGTGAAGAAAGTGAGCAGCGAGTTCATCAATGGAGCCCTCTGGGGCCAACACATTGGCGGGAGGAGCTTGGGGCACTGCAAAGAGAGGGCGATACTGATGAACCACTCTCTCCCCTAAATAGTAGGCCCTAGTCCAGGACCCGTAGAGAAAGATGATACGACGGTCCAGCAAAAGACGAGAAGGACCCACCGAGGCCAAATTCCAGAAGGGAGATCCTATGTAAGGGTCGAGGATGACCTACAAAAGAAGAGAAAATCGGAAGGGGATGCACACATTTGGTCAGAACCCCTAGCACACAGGAGCTGAGCTGTCAAATTTACAAATAGGGAATTGTTTTACCTACTCTGGGATCAACAGGTCGAGCTGAGAGCGCAGTCCTAACTCCAAATGCTTCATACCTACGTCCCGACGGCGACCCACATGCTAGTTACTCATGAGGGGGAACGTAGCAATGTCAGACTGAAGCAGAGGGCGACCCGGTTGAAAGTGAAGGTACCCCCAGACCTGAGAAAGCAGGCAGATGAAGACAGGTATGTTATAAAAGAAAATTGGATAAATTAAAACCAAAAGATAAAATACCTCAATGGCAGGCCAGAAACCCACAATGGAGCTAGACTCCCCAAGAACGGCCCGCTTTAAATTTGGACATGAGTACATAAGCCACCCCAATCGAATCGATGCACGGTCTCCCAGTTCACCATCAAGCTGAGCAAGGACAAAGAGACTCGCCCTCCACTGGTGTTGGAGAGGAAAGTCTTGCCCAGGAGGAACAATAAGGAGATGCACAGCAACATAAGTGCGTGTGAGCTCGATGTAAATGTCCATGTCAGGCTGCCCCTTGTCCACCAACTCATTAGGCCCAAACTGATCAACCAACCAGGATAGCTTGACCTCCGAGCCCCGAACATTCCCTGAGGACGGGTAGGCCCCTATCAGTTGAATCACCTCCTCCCTACCGGTGTGCGGGTAGGTACCACGGGCAACCCTCCTATACGGACCCCAGTGATCATAGACCAGTCCACCGGTGTGAAGGCCATCTCTGCCACGGCCATGTGGAATGTCATCGTCTCGGGGCGAAAATTCTCTATCAGTGCCTTTAAATAGGCCGTATCGGCCCTCACAGCGGGGCATGAAATGAAGTCCCCAAAACCGGCAGCAGTGAGTAGGTCCTTCACCACTGGGGGAAGGTAAAGCACAAGACGCTGGAGGTCAAACCAACCGCCTCAGAACATAATGTGCGGCAGGGGCTGCAAGCAGAAGGCATCAATCAGATAGGGGCATGGAGATATAATGAAGGCATTAAAGGAAAACAAAAGCGAAAAGGAGGAGACCCATCTGTTTACCTAACCAACGATCCCGAAGTTGGACATATGGGTGTGCTGGCAGTAGAGGAGGCCGGTATGGGCGGCCTCGCCTTGCATCTCATACCAAGGCTGGGAGGAGCGCTGAGACACAATGAACTATTCCCCACGGGGGCTGTAGGCCATCTCCGGCCCTTCTTGCTGATCATGCCCCTCGTCACCAGACATCTTGAAAATATGAGAAGCATCGGCATATGAGAGGGTTGCTAACAAAAAAAATGTATATATATATATATATGCACTAATCCAAAAAAAAATAACAACAAAAAAAAACAACCATGTGTGTGTACTAAAAAAAAAAGAGCAGCCCCAAAAAAAGAACCATGTGTATGTACTAAAAAAGCAAAAAAAAAAAAAGGGATGTGTGTGTACTAAAAAAAAAAAACCATGTGTGTGTGGGTGCTGACCCAAAAAAGAGATGTGCGTGTACAAAAAAAAAAAAAAAACAATAAAAAAAACCATGTGCGAGTATACTAATCCAAAAAATATGTGTGTATGTGTACTAACCTAAAAAAAAAAATGCGTGTACCAATCCAAAAGAAAAAAAAAATGTGTGTGTGCTAACCCATTAACAAAAAATGTGTGTGCGTATTAATCAAAAAAAAAAAAGGGAAGTGTGTGTATAAATATAGGCATCTCTTTTCTTTTGCATATTAATCCAAACCAAAAAATGTGTATAAATATAGGCGTCTCTTTTCTTTTGCATATTAATCCAAACCAAAAAAATGTGTGTATAAATATAGGCGTCTCTTTTCCTTTGGGTTAGTATCTATAAAAAAAAAAGGAAGAAAAGCAAACAAAAAAAAACAAACAACTAAAGCAACTAAAACAAAAAAAAAGAAAGGAGAAAAAGGAAATATAGGCATCACAAAGCATTTCATGAAAAAGAAAAGAAAGATGCAATAGCATCAAAATTCGAAAGAAAAACAAGGGGAAGGTAATGGTTACCTTCAATGGGAGAGAAAAACGAATAGTGGCGGAGGATAAGCGCCTTTCGATCCACACCCGCGACCGCTGGTAATAGAACTCAAGCCAAATCAAATGAAAAAATCCTAAGGGGTTGTCCCAGACTCAAGAAGGAGGGAGGAAGGGAGAATTTGAAAAGGGGGGCCCCTTTTGTGCTCGGGCTCAGGCGGTTTCAGAATCGCCAGTTTTAGGCAGTATATAATATATACGCCCGACCATTTTTCGCCAGATTTTGGTCAGGCGTAGATATTATATACGCCCGACCAAAAATGGCAGTTTTTAAACTGCCCGACCTCTTTTTTTTTTTATTTTAAGGCCCAACGCCCCCCCTTGTATGCTACGGACCTCGATCCGAACCCCCCTTCGAGGCCCACGTGTCATCGGCCATGGTGCACACATCTCCAAATGACCCTTCGAGTTCCCTTCGATTGGCCCAAAGGGACCATGCTACAATAAACAGATCTAGATCCGTAGGCGCCCCCCTAATGCGCCCACAAAATCAAAAAAGGGAAAGAAAAAATAAAAAATACAATGCTGGTTCTCAAATGAGCGTCGCAACGCCTGTTTGCCCCACTCCGAGAGCCGTGTTAAATCAATTCGGAATGATCGGGTTCACCTGAAAGCTCTCGAACCCTATTTCAGGCAGGGACATTTTGTACCTGACCCGGCAGGCAGGTAATTTTGCCCATCTCCGGTCACTGTTCCCTATAGAGTCCCCCAGCAAGGGTCAAGGCCTGATCCGGCAGGCAAACCAAGAACCCATCACCGGAATGCACATGTCCCTAAGGTATATCAACATGGTAAGTTGATTCGCCTAAGGATACATGCAAAAATAAAGGCAGTTTGAGCATGCCCGGGGTCTCAATCTGACATGAAAAAGGAAAAAGAAAAGAAAAAAAATAAGAAAGAAAAGGAGAAGAAATAACAACCTGTTGCTGGTTAGTGGGTTGACCCCACCTTCCGGCATTCCCTCTGGTCATCCACCTTCGGATCTCTGTTGACCAGGAGTGCCCCCGACTTCAGACCATTCGAAAAGTCTATTGTCAGTCGAAACTGACCAGTCAAAAATGAAATTACAACTAACCAAACTATGTGTGAACATACAGACCAAAGGGCTCTTTTCCCTTTTTATTTCCTTTTACACAGGCTTAAAACCTGTATAGGCACGGTGTCCCTGTTGAATGTACACACTTGTGTCTGGGTATCCGCAGGATGGTCGTTGTCCTCGTAAATTGTACCTTAGGGTTGAGGCTTCTGTTCGCGCCTATTTGCTGCTTATCGCCCCTGATGGGTGTCTGTCTATGCATAGTTAGTAAGATGTGATTTCATTAGGGACGGAGGCTAGAATTGGCCATCTCTTTCGAGGGATGTTTGGTTTTGGCCTGATCTTTAGCTTTGTCTCGAGTTAAGGCACTCCGATTCATATGAATCAGGAGCTCCTCACCACTAGAATGCACACATCCCCCAAGGTATACCTATCCCCAGCATGGCGCACGCACTCTTAAAAGCGTATCAACTGGCATTTGATCCACTTAAAGAGTTATGCGAGAATAAAATTTCCAGAGGACCTTGAGCTTTGCTTAGAAGCCTCGGAGCAAAAGAAAATTCAGAAAATGACACAAAAAAAAATTACTCAGAAAATGGGCATGCATTCCCAAGAGGTGTTGCGACATCAATATTCGCTCCACTCGGGTCAATCATGCTAAAGCAACCTCGAGGTTGATGGGTTCACCCGAAAACTTTGAGACTTACCTAGGTAAGGGCACCCAGGCCCAATCCAATGGAGCTGTCGATATTCCATAGGATTGGACATAGTTTGAAGGCCTTCTCTTTGTATGCTTCGCATCAATTTCGAAGCATAGATCGATCATCCCATTTCATGGAGCTGTCTGGTTCAGATTAACACTCTACATCACAAATCTATAATTTCCCCCAGGAAGTGGATGATATCTCGGCTAGCAAGCTTACACTTTTTGCGATCATCGCAGTTATGCCCAGTAATGTTGCAATGCGCTTGGGGACTGCTAGCCTTGAGGTACAGACGATATCCCGAAATGAGAGGGCTTACGTACACTCACCATCGCCATGAATGTTTGAGAATTGAGTTGAACCAGGCGGACCCATCAAACATGCCTTGGACCTCTTCGGATGTCTCTTGTCTTTGGCATCCGATCATTAGTGATCGAATACCAAAGAGGGGCATCTGTAGACACCCAAATTCGGCCCAAGGCTCGATCAATCTGTACTTCAGGAGAGATGTACTCCTGTGCTTCTGATGGCACCCCCTGAGCCCTTAGGAACCTACCTAGACCAGTAGAAATCACCCTAAGACCTTTAGAGCCATTCCCCCAATCCTTAGAAGTCACCCCTACACCCTAGAATCCCTTCCCAGACCTACCTTAAACCCTTCTGGCGGTTGATGGGAGGAGAGCCACAGAATTTCACACAGACCATTACCAAGGGTGAGCCATATATCATTGGAAAGGGTACTTCTTTAGCTTCCCAACAAGCCAAAGATCACCCAATTTGGAGCTACGGTTCGAAAGTTATGGCCGATTGAGGTTTCAGATAAAATCGTAGGACTTTTACTCAGGCGTAGATATTACATACGCCCAGCCATTTTTGCCCCAGATTAGTCAGGCATGTATATTATATACGCCTGCCTATTTTGGGAAAATTTGGTCGGGCGTATATAATATATACGCCTAGTATAGGTGGGACCCACCACGGGTTCCATCTTCTCAAAACTCCCCTGATTTTGGTGAAATTTACTGTTCATAAACTGGGCGTACATAATATATACGCCTAGCTTAGCTACAGTAACTGTCAACAGTTGCTCAAATTTCCTTCATCTAGTTTGACCCTTTGACCATCCCCTTAGTTAAGGTGGGTGTCTTAAGATTGGTTGCACCCCCTTTGAGCTTATTGGCAACCCTTAAGTCACCTTTGGTCTCACCCCATCATCTGCCATTGAAATCAGTTTCCCTAAAACCCTGGGACCTGGAAAACCTAGAAAACCTTAGATGGGGAGATTACCTAATTGCTAAATCCATTAGCTCTTAAGTAAGCCCCTAATCCACCTCTTCTCTATAAATAGAGAGGCCCCCCTTTTCCTTAAGAGTTGGAAAAAATTGGAGGTTAAGGATTTGGAGCTTAAGAGAGAACCCTAGTGAGAGAAAATGCACACATTTTTCCAGAATTTCAGCATGCTTAGTTCATCCCTTTCAGTCCATTTCAACCATTAGATCACTCCTTTTAGCTAAAACCTAGCCTCTAGCTTCACTCTACACCCCCTATGTTATTGAATCCTAGCATTAGAGCCCATTTTCACACCATTTAAGCCATCGGAAGCACGCCAAAGCGAAGATCTTCCATGGTGCAACAAGGGCCCGTGAGCTCCGGCTCACCCCTCTCTTCCTCTACCTTCTTGGTGTCTCCTTTGTCCAAGGATTCAAGCCGTTACGCCGCCGAAATTTTGGCTTGGCTCAAAGCTTGATAGGATTGTATTACCTTCGGGCAAGGGGAAACTCCACCCTTTTTATTTTTATTTTGGCCATAGATAGAGACTGCTACGTGAGGGTTGATCGGGTGCCTAAACCCTTCCCGATCGATAATCGATGCCCCTACCCTAGAGCCTTTGGCAAAGACCGGTAAATCAGAGTCATATTTAGCACTTTGGTGCTCAAAATATCAATTTGAAGGTTTCTCGGGTCACCAAAAGCTCTCGGTGGTGACTATACATTTTCATTAAAAGCGAGCGCATCGCCGCGATAGGTTCGAGCGGATCCACAGTCGCACATATACAAATATAGGGGAGTCTGCCTCTATACAATCTCCCACCAGGCTAATACAAGCTCAGGTGCAGAGAAGCAGGATCCATCTTGGATCGGTGGATTAGAATCACCCTAAGGCTATAACCTGTCCACTTGAATGGTCACAGACTATCCCAGAGGCTATCCTTCTCACGAAGCCCAAGATAAAACAAGAATATCGCTACCAGCACCATGGTCACAAGGCTACCAGCTCAAGCTCCCATGGGGATTTCAGATCTAGTGGGTCCTGTAGTGGGGCTAAGGCTGTATAGGACTATGATAGCCCAGACACACAGGTCACTTGGATCTGAGTGGCCCTTAGAATCAGTCCTCCATTGCTTTGAATCACAGCCAAAGCAATGGCGGATCACAAGGCAGCAGCCTTGCACAGAGCAGATCACATTCAAACACAAATCCCATAATCTAAAAATCCTATTACAAAACTTCCATTAAACTAGTTCAAAATGCATACAAAGACATAGCCAGCAAGTGTTGGACTATGGAGAGAAGGAAAAAGAAAAAGAAAACTACTTACAGCTACAAAAGAAAAGAAAAATGATCTCAGATCAAGTCTCCAAGAGATGAGATGTGTTCTAAGATATCTAAACCTAAGCTAAGTATGGGTTTATATAGCAGTGGTGTGGCGGAGCATTAGGGTTAGGAAACCCTAATTTTAATGATGCCACATGGCCTAATAGTGATCCTTGGATTCCTCGGGGTGCATGCATGGGGATTTAAGTATGAGAGTGCGTGCCCTAATCGCTGGAAATTCCCAGAAAGTCCTTTACTGAAGCGATGGAAGTTGAAGTTTAGAGCTTCGCTAGGTAGCTATTGTTTCCTAGACTTGTCGTGTGGTAGCTCTTGCTCTTCACGAGGATGGTTTGATATTAAAGCTTCAACCGTCATGAGGTTGCCTTAGTTTGCTCTTCAGGAAGTCGCGCGGTAGAGAATTGCGCTCTCGCTGGATTGGGCTTCGGGAGGTTGAGTAGACATCAAAGCCTTAGATGTCGCGGGGTTGGAGTTCAAGCAGTCGTGAGGTAGCTGCGCATTCGCTGGGTTGATCTTCGCGAGGATGGATTTGAATAGTGTGAGAACTGCGCGAGCACTTCTCTTTGATGGACTTCGCGAGTTTCCTCGCAAGGCTTTAATGAGTTCTAAACTGTGCTAGGTTCCATGTCTTAATTGATCTTCGTGAGGATGGCTCTGTCTTCGTGAGGATGCTTTCTTCTTGAATAGCGCGAGAACTGTGCGAGGATTTCTCTTCTGATATTTACATCCTGCTGCATCGTATGGCTAACACCCACGAAGAGTTCTTCTCTCTCTCACCGCCTGGTTAACTGCAAGGTGAGAGAGGTCTCGCCTATTTGCGATGTGTTCTACTCTTGAGCTTCGCGAGTGTTGCGTGAGTTTGTGCTTCTGAAACTCTTCAGTCATTCAACTGCGCGAGAAGTTGTTGTAAAGTATTGGGAAGCTCAGTTGGACTGTGCGAGGCATATTTCTCCTGAATCCTCTAAAGCTTAGGTCAGCTGCACGAGGCTCATTTTAGGTCTGGATTCAGAGTCCATCCTTCTGAGGGACTTCTGGTGCCAAAACAGGCTCCTTAGCAGGATTCCTGGCCTTATTTCACAGCCTATTATTACCTACATAAAACACTTAACAAGAACTTATTAGATGGCTAAGTAAAAATTAAACTAAGTGATCCAGATCTGAGTTGGGGAAACGTTTGAGGTAAACTTATAAAAATGGAGAAGTAATATCTAACTTTGATTTGGTCCTTGAAAACTAATGAGAATGACTGCAGCTCAACTGAGAGATGATCCAATCTTCATCTGGCTATAAGCGCAGATGTAAGAGAAATAAATCTAATTTAAGGATTAGGTTTAAGCTTATGGCTATGGTCTGTCCACTTTAATGGCCACAAACCATCCAATAGACTTTAATCCAAAGCCTTGGTTTAGAACAAGAAGCATCACTACAAATGCCGTGAGAGATTAGGTTACCAACACTAATTCTCACAGGATTAATGAATCAAGGGAAATTGCATGAAAAACAGTAAATCTAAAGGAGTCTAATGCAATAAGGAGATCAGAGGGAACCCTTAACATGAGTCCAATTGAGAATATACGGCTTACAGCAACCTTTTCAAATCCACCATTACAATTATAGAGCACAGCTTAAACAGCTCTCAGATTTGTAGTCTTGAATACAACTCCCTTTTGAATTACAGAAATATCTCACAGCTCTCAATTGCAAGTCAAAGTGAAGCTATTACAGGGATTTCTGCATAAACTGTCTGAATGGGGAAATAGGAATGAAACTCAAAATCTGGATGCCTCAATTGGGCAAATGCTTCACAATTTATAGCTTTCCCAGTGTCCAACTCGGGATGTGTATAAACCAATCGAGGTTCTCGACCAGATTGACCAATGGTAGTCGAGCACGAGGATCGAGATCTGTCCGCCAATCGAATTCCTCGATGATCTGTTTGTGCAATTAGGTGAAAAGGCATCAATTATGCATTTTGAAAGTTTGTTAGAGTTTCTAGAAGTTCGCCAAGTTATTCTCTCTAGGTGCTCACGTGGGGTGGAATATTCCTTCGCTTTATGCTTAGAACCCTCTGAATGTCCCTAGGTTTTAAAATGCATTGGGACGTGTGCAGCAGACATTAAATTGCCCTTGTTAAAGCCGAATCTCCGTAATACCTTTTCGCAGCTTAGGGGCCTTTTCGCAAAGTGTCGTGACTTCAAGCTCTTTTCGCAATGTTCAATCTCTTCAATTGTGTTTTCTCCTTTTCGCAAAGTTCAATCTTCTCTTCAAGAGTTCGATGCTCTTCAGCTACTGAGTTTTAGTCCTTTCGTTCAAGGTTCTAAAAGTGTTCTTTTGTAAAAGAACTCTGTAGTGCATTTCTCTGTTCAAATTGTTCCCCGCTTCGCTTACAGGTCTTTGCCTCTTTACTTTAGACCTTTCAACAGCTGATGAGGTTGTTTCTTCACTTCCTTTCTTTGGACTGACATGGATTGTCATCTTTTTGGCACTTTTAAGCTGCTTTTATGGTTAAGCCTGTCTTTATTGTTAGCTGCAACATAGGCACTTAAAACACTTATTTAGTTCTCTCAAGGGTCTATCAAGGCCCAGATTAAGGGGTGAAAAATGGTATTTTCCAGTTCTCAACAATAGGTGCCACCCAGTTAGAATCAGAGATGGGGTAAATCACCCCTGCATCCAGCAATTTGATGATCTCCCTGAGGACCACTTCCTGCATGTGAGGATTTAACTTCCTTTGCATCTCCTTGGAGGGTAGTGATTCCTCCTCAAGATGGATCTTGTGCATGCAGATTGATGCATCTATTTCTCCTAGATCTGTAATGGTCCAACCAATTACCTTTTTGTGCTTCCTCAAAACTGTTAGTAACTTCTCTTCCTGATCATTGGTAAGAGAGGAAGAGATGATTACAGGAAGCTTATCTCCTTTCTCAAGGAAGGCATATTTTAATATTTCCGAGCTTTGAGTTCCGATCGGGGTTGGTGGATGGCAAAATTGGTGCATTGAGGTTGGAGGAAGAGGCAAGAATGTAGGTTTAACTGAATGCTGACCCAGCCCATGTAAGACTTCAATGTGGTCATGTCTTTTGGTATCACATCTGGGCTCTCTTCCTCCACCATGTCCCAAATTTTAACTAAATTCCTGACAATGTTGCCCCACTCCAGCAGAGTGGGCAATTCTTCTTCTACAATTTCCTCTAGTACATCCACTGCAAAGCTCTCCTCATTGTCCATTTGAGGGTACTTTGCACTGTTGTACACATTTAGCTCAACTTTCATATGTCCGAAAGTTACATCCATTACTCCCAACCTGCATTGAATGCATGTATTGGTAGTGGCCAAGAAAGGCCTGCCCAATATAACAGGTATGGGATTTAGGCTATTGCTGCAGCCCATGTCCAAAACTAAGAAGTCAGCAGGGTAGAAAAACTTATCCACCCCCACTAAGACATCCTCAACCATTCCCAGAGGTCTCCTCTCAGACCTATCAGCCATCATTAGCACAATAATAGGGGTAGCCCCCCCAAACCTAGTCATATACACTGTATGGCAACAAGTTAACACTGGCTCCAAGGTCTAAAAGGGCTTTTCCAATTGTATGGTCTCCAATTATGCAGGGAATAGTGGGTTTCCCTGGATCTTGCAACTTCTCAGGCATTGATATGTTAAATACAAAATTTACTATATCAGTTGCAAAGACCTTTTTGGACACATGGCCTCTAGCTTTTCTCTCTTGGGTGCAAAGGTATTTTAGGAACTTTGCATAGGCTGGGACCTATTTAATTGCCTCAAGTAGGGGCAAATTGATTTTCACCTGCCTGAAGGTCTCCATAATTTCCTCCATCTGGGCATTCCCTTTATTAAAAGGGACAGAACCATCCAAAGCTTGACGAAATGGCAGCTGAGGTACTGCTAGCCCATGACTACACTTCTGTTTTTTTCTTTTTTCATGTTTTTCCTCTTGCTGAGGCTCAACTACAGCCTCTTTATTTTTCTCCTGCTGCAGGGTGGCAGGCAATTCTTGGCTATAGGTTCCAACAACATCTCTATCACGATCATTTGCATCATCTGTGGAAATGACCTCTGCTGGTCTGTTACCCACCTGGTTGTCTATCAGCCTGCCAGACCTTAGGGCAGTAACAACATTGGTTCCCTTAAAACTTAAGGAAGCTTCTTCGATTAAAAACTGACCCTTGGGGTTAGTAATCGGGTCGGTGGCAACCTCCCTTCATCTCTCCTAGCCAAGGCATTTGAAATTTGGCTTATCTGTTCTTCCATTTTCTGGAGGCTCTGACCATGAGAGTCCACAGTCAGAGCCAAGGATCCCAGGTTTTGCAATGAAGTCAAGACTTAGTCCTTGAAGGAAGCATTTCTTAGCTGAGAGTGGGGAACGACCAACTAATTTTGTTGCTGATGGGGCTGCTGATGGTGCTGGAAGTTAGACCTAGGGCCATACCCTTGATTGAACTGCTGCTGTGGCCTTTGAGGTAAAGCCAACATCTGCTGGGGCTGCATATAATTGTCTTGCCTCCACCTCAGATTTGGGTGGTCTCTCCATTGGTAACCAGCATTTTGGTGCTGGCAACCATATGGTCAGTATTGTAGCCTCTCCATTTTTGTCGGCCAAAAGATTGTGCAAGAAGATGTTCCAAGACAAATTGTGGTATTGCCCTGCAGATGGGCACTCCTCAACTGTGTGTTGTGGTGACTGGCATATCAGACATGCCTCCACCACATGAGCAGCCCCTCTGGGTTGCATCACAGTCATAAATTTGTCAAACTTCTTAGAGTGATTTGCCAACTGCAGCTGCAGGTCATTATTCCCAGACACCTCATAAACTTTTCCTCGTGATAATGCAACAAGCCCCACTTTTGACACAGACTCCTGACTAGTTCTTTCCAAGGATAGCTTTTGAAAAGTATTTTCACTAATCACCTCAAACAATTCCCATGCTTCATCAGCAGTTTTGTGCATGTAAGTGCCACCACAAGCGGTATCAACCATATCTCTCCTTTTTTCATCAATCCCATTGTAGAAGCTTTGAACAAGTTGCCAGTCTGGGATCTTGTTGTGGGGACATTGTTTGAGCATTTCCTTAAACCTATCCCAGGCTTGATTAAAATCCTCAGTTGGGGCTTGGGCAAAAGCAAGAATTGTCTTCCTCAACTGGCTAGTTTTGGTCTCAGGGAAGAACTTGGTCAGGAACTTGGTCTGCAGGTCTTTCCATGAAGCAATGCTATTGTTGGGAAGAGTGGTCAACTGTGTCGCCCTATCCTTCGTAGAGAGAAGGAAAGAGTAGCCTAGTAGCCTCAGTCCCAAACCAAAGGATATTAAAAGTGGTGCACAAGGCCAAGAACTGGTCAATATGCTTGTAAGGGTCCTCCTTGCTAAGCCCATGGAAAGAGGGCAAGATCCGGATGATTGAGTTTTGTTCATAATTCCACGAACATCGAATTGAATGCTAAAGGGAGTTATAGTCATCAGAGCATTCAACTCCTTGAGGAGTTACTGGGTTGTTCTTCACCCATATTTGTCTCACAGATTCACTTGGGGGCTCTCTTGGTGTGCTGTCTCTTCTAAGTCTCCTTCCCCTTTCTAACTCAGGGTTAAGAGGCTCTAAAGTAGGGCTGAGAGATCTCCTCCCTAGCATACAAGCACACCAACAGCAAGGAGAGCTTCTTGCAGGCACATTGCAAATGAATAACTTTACAATTAACAAATTTATCTAACTAATTTACAGCTATTCAAAGAATACATTTACAACTATCCTAGATATTGCTAGAGAATTTTCAAGAAAGATAGACAGAGTTTTAAAAGTTAGAGAGTTTGCAAAGCAGGTAGCTAAGCTCCAATTGCGATCTAACTGCCTTCACTTCATGCCTCTAGATCTACAAAAAAAAAATTAAAAAAATTCACAAATACATCAGCAGTATCAATTATTCTTAACTACCAAAGAATAATAAAACTACAAAAACTTAGGGTCTACTAATATATCAACTTTCCTCGGCAACGGCGCCAAAAACTTGTTGCTACCCCAGCTGTGCTTTCTTTATTTGTTTGTGGTAAAAGATATTTAAAATCAAAATAAAACAGGGGATGAAATTAGCACAACTGAGAAGTCCTAGACACAGAATCTGAGGTCCATTGTGGCATGTTTTGATAAGTAAGAGTTTGTCCCACAGGGAAAGATGATCTACAGCTCCAAGGGAGCCATCTCTAGTAGTCCCTCCAGATCTGGCAGTCCTTAAGGGAAGGGAGTTTAGGGTCACTTAGTTTACAGATCCTAAGGTAGCCTAATGTCTAAACTACAGAAAGGTTGAGAGGATGGATGGAGTGTGGAAAATAAATATAAAAGGGTGAGAAGTATGTTATTGAGCCTAGATCAGAGGAGTTTTATAACTCAGATTCAGATATGATGTTATAGAAATCCTGTCTAATGGCTACGTTATCACCACTGAGGAGAAAGAATCCAACCCATCTCTGTGCCATGATTTAATCCCTTAAGTTTATAACCTGTCCACTCAAATGGTCACAGACTATCCCAAAGGGGAACCACAATCCAGAGATGGATCAAAACAAGTTAATTATTATAGGCACTATTTCATCCAGGCTACCAGCTCAAGATTCCATAGGGAACCTCAACCTCTAAAGCTCTATGTGTGGGGCTAAGGCTGTATAGGACCATGACAGCCCAGACACATAGAACCAGTAAGAGATTGAGTACAACCTTCGATCTAGCTGTCCATTGCTTGAGTGAGGCTACAATGGTCCAGTCACAAGGGGAGTCTGCCTCTGTACAATCTCCCACCAGGGTAATACAAGCTCAGGTGCAGAGAAGAAGGATCCGTCTTGGATCGGTGGATTAGAATCACCCTAAGGTTATAACCTGTCCACTTGAATGGTCACAGACTATCCCAGAGGCTATCCTCCTCACGGAGCCCAAAACAAAACAAGAATATCGCTGCCACCACCATGGTCACAAGGCTACCAGCTCAAGCTCCCATGGGGATTTCAGATCTAGTGGGTCCTGTGGTGGGGCTAAGGCTGTATAGGACCATGATAGCCCAAACACATAGGTCACTTGGATCTGAGTGGCCCTTAGAATCAGTCCTCCATTGCTTTGAATCACAGCCAAAGCAATGGCAGATCACAAGGCAGCAGCCTTGCACAGAGCATATCACATTCAAACACAAATCTCATAATGCAAAAATCCTATTACAAAACTTCCATTAAACTAGTTCAAAATGCATACAAAGATGTAGCCAGCAAGTGCTGGGCTATAGAGTGAAGGAAAAAGAAAAAGAAAACTACTTATAGCAAGAGAAGAAAAGAAAAATGATCTCAGATCAAGTCTCCAGGAGATGAGATGTGTTCCAAGATATCTAAACCTAAGCTAAGCATATATAGCAGTGGTGTGACGGCGCATTAGGGTTAGGAAACCCTAATTTTAACGATGCCACGTGGCCTAATAGTGATCCTTGGATGCCTCGGGGCACATGCATGGAGATTTAAGCATGGGAGTGCATGCCCTAATCATTGGAAATTCCCAGAAAGTCCTCTGCTGAAGCGATGGAAGTTGAAGTTCAGAGCTTCGCTAGGTAGCTATTGTTTCCCAGACTTGTCACATGGTAGCTCTTGCTCTTCGCGAGGATGGTTTGACATTGAAGCTTCAACCGTCGCGAGGTTGCCTTGGTTTGCTCTTCAGGCAGTCGCGCGGTAGAGAATTGCGCTCTCGCTAGATTGGGCTTCACGAGGTTGAGTAGACATCAAAGCCTCAGATGTCGCAGGGTTGGAGTTTAAGCAGTCGCGAGGTAGCTGCGCATTCGCTGGGTTGATCTTCGCGTGGATGGATTTGAATAGCTCAAGAACTGCGCGAGCACTTCTCTTCAATGGACTTCGCGAGTTTCCTCGCGAGGCTTTAATGAGTTCTAAACTATGTGAGGTTCCATGTCTTAATTGGCCTTCGCGAGGATGGCTCTATCATCGTGAGGATGCTTTCTTCTTTAATAGCGCGAGAACTGTGCGAGGAGTTCTGTTCTGATATTTGCATCCCGTGCCTACTGCGCGATAGCTGTGCGAAGAGTCTTCTGAAGCTCTCTCTCCTCAGCCATTGTGAGCGAACTGCGCGAGGTTGAGAGAGGTCTACTTTTAACTGTGCGAGATTGCGCGATGTGTTCTACTCTTGAGATTCGTGAGAGCTGCGCGAGTTTGTGCTTCTGAAGCTCTTCAGTCACTCAACTGCGCGAGAAGTTGTTGTAAAGTCTTGGGAAGCTCAGTTGGACTGCGCGAGGCATATTTCTCCTGAATCCTCTAAAGCTTGGGTCAGCTGCGCGAGGCTCATTTCAGGTCTGGATTTAGAGTCCATCCTTCTGAGGGACTTCTTGTGCCAAAACAGGCTCCTTAGCAGGATTCCTGGCCTTATTTCACTGCTAATTATTACCTACATAAAACACTTAACAAGAACTTATTAGATGGCTAAGGGTCTAATCAAAGGGTAAGTTAAGGGATGAAAAGTGGTACTTTTCAGGTCTTAACAAACCTCTAGATCTGAGCTACCAGATCTAGCCTCTAATCCTATCTACAAAGCGAATAAGATGAGAGGTTGAATTTGTCACATTAACTAAATTATCTAAAAGTAGAATTTAAACTAAGAGATTCAGATCCGAGTTGTGGGAATTGGATGTAAAATTAATAAGAATGGAGAAATAATAGTTGACTTAAGCTTAGTAACTGATTACAGAATGAGAACTAGTGTAGCACAATCGAGAAATTATCCAAATCTTCATCTGGCTACCAGCTCAGATGTAACAGAAATTAGGATTGAGTTGAACTTATGGCTATGATCTGTCCACTGTCATGGACACAGATCATCCTATAGTCTTCAATCTGAATTCTTGATTCAGAACATGAGCACCACTACAAATGCTGTAAGAAATTAGGTTACAAACGCAGATTCTCACAGGGATAATGAATTAAGGGAAATTGCTTTAAAAAAAATAGTAGATCTAAAGGAGTCTAATGAGTAAGGAGATCACAAGGAACCCTCAACATGAATCCGATTGAGAACGTACTGTTGAAAGCAGCCTTTTCAAATCCACCATTACAATTACAGAGCACAACTTCAACAGCTCTCGGATTTGTAGTCTTGAATACAATTCTCACTTGAATTACATAAGTGTCTCACAGTTCTCAGTTACAAACAAAAGCTAGGCTATTACAAAGGTTTCAGACAAGCTATCTGAATTGGAAATGGGGCAGCAGAAATGAAACTCAGACTCTGGATCCCCAAATTGGGCAAATAGTTCATCTATTTATAGTTTTTCCCCAAGTCCATTTCAGATGTGTATTAACCAATCAAAATTGGTTAGATCCATATCAGCCAATAGGAGTCGAGCACAAGGATCCAGATCTTTTCTGGCCAATCAGAACTGCTTGATCTGGTTCAGCCAATCAGGCAACGAAGCATCAATTCTGTTATGTAATTCAAAACTCTGTTTGAACTTCTAGAAGTTCCCGCCAAGTAATTTCATCTTTGGTGTTCACATGGAGTGGAATATGCCTCTAGTTCGTGCTCAGAATCTTTCGAAATGCCCCTGGGTTTTCTAATGCATTAGGGCGCATCCAGAGATTACTGAATTCTCCTTGTGGATGCTGGGAATCTTCAGAATACCATTTCGCATAGTTTGGAGACCTTTTCGAAAGGCATTGTAACTTCTGAAGCTCTATTCGCACAGATCTGGTGCTGTTCGCAATGGATTCTCTTCTTTTCGTATAGGTCAGGAATCCTTTCGAATAGTTTAGGTGCTCTTCGAAAACTAAGCCTGGTGCTTTTAGTTCTTTTGACAAAGTTCAGGTTATTTTCGAATAGTTCAGGAATCCTTTCGAATAGCATTCTGTAATGCATTCTTTTGTTCGAATAGCTCCAAACCTCTTTCCAGGTTGAAACCAGGCCTTTGTCCTCTTTAGTTTGGGCATTTTGACAGCCATTGAGGTTGTCCCTTCTCCTTCTTCCACTAGATTAGCATGAGTCATCATCTATTTGGCACTTTTAAGCTGCTTTCAGGGTTAAGCCTGCCTTTATTCTTAGCTGTAAAATAAACGCTAAAAACACTTATTTAGTACTCTCAAAGGTCTATCAAGACTCAGGTTGAGGGGTCGAAAATGGTATTTTCCAGTTCTCAACACACCCCCAAACCTAAGCTTTGCTAGTCCCTGAGCAAAGATAAAATTTAAAAACAGAATGAAAAAGCCATTTTTGTAGGGAGCACAGTTGCATTTAACATATGCAACAAGACTTTTAAACCCCTAGGTGATCCCTAGTGGAGGAGTGAAGTCTCCTGAGGGTTTTCAGTGAAGGTACCCACAAACTTTTCTAATAAATCAGTTAATATCAATGCAGTTCTGTTAAAGCAGACTTTCATCCAATCAGATTATTCACACCTGCATCAGTCAGGCTGTAAGAGGAATCTCAAGAAAATATCAGTTCAAAACTAAAATTCTGCTGTAATTCCTTTAACCATTCACTCAGTTTGTGTCAAAAAGTTTTTTTTTTTTTCTTTTTTTTACAAGATAAATTAATGAAAAGCTTGCCTTCTATTTGAGAATTCAGTTTTGGTGTTACCCCAATGAGTTGATTTCAAACCCAACTCTCTCCAGGATTTTCACTCACCATGCAAGTAAGAGGGTTGTACTATTTCACACAGCTCAAGAGCGATTCTGACCCTCAAATAGGCATTGCTTTTAGTTGAATTCTTGCTCTTTTCACCCTAGATTACACAAATCCTTATCTCCATGTGACAGCTCAATCCATCTTTGATCAGTAAGGACTTTAACTTGGGTTGTAATGTGACTTATGGGTGAAATTTATCAAGAATAAAGGGGTGGAATGGAGTTCAAAATTGAGAAGTCAGTCAAGGTAAGGAGGTGGTATGGACACCTTCTTTATTTTAGCACAATTTCATCTTCTTCTTTAAATTTTCAGAGCCAAAGTGGCCATCTTTTTCTCTTTCTTTTTCAAACTTCCAATGAAATGACTTCTCCTTTTTTTTTTGACTGGAATGCCACATTTCTTCTGCTGATACATCATTGCCTTCAATTATTATTATTATTATTATTATTATTATTATTATATATTTTTTTTTTACCAAACTGTCACCCAACTCACCTTTCTTCAGCTTTGTTTCCTTTACCTTATGAATTCTCAGAGTGAGGGTTAGGCTAAATGAGGTTGATGAGGTTTCAAAGAAATCTTGGATTTATAAAGCTCAAATGGTATGTATCAAGGGTAGTTTCAAAAGGTGGGGCTTTTTGAAGTTCAAACTATCTAAAAGGAGGCCTTACATCATATCTTTAATATCATGATTGCTGTCAAGCTATTTTAACTTGGATATGTGTAACTTCTAGTGATAACAAGCAAGTTCAAACAGTCCCTAGAGCAGAAAAAAATGCTAATTTATACCTCTAAAGAATACATTCCAGGCCCAAATCTCACTGGGTGTAGTTTTTTATCAAATTCTTGAGGTATATCATCACTGTTTTCTCTCTTTTTAGGTTTACTAAAACATCAATTTTCTTTTGGAAATTTTCTGACATTCACTTCATGAAAGTATTAGAATTACAGTAGAAATCAATTTTAAAAAGTTTTAACTTCCTCAATTTTCAAAACAACAGGTGTGAAATTACTTTATTTTCAAAAATTCTACTGATCATAAGCTGCACTGATGTTAACTAAACTATTGGCAATTCTGCCACAACCCCAAACCTATGATGAGTAGTGACCTCACTGGTCCATAAGTGAATAAGCAAAAAGAAAAGAATAAAAAATAAAAAGCATATTGACAGAGAAGAAAGAAAAGAAATGCACAGTAATTGCAAATTAACAAAAGTCAGCAGTAAACATTAATTACACAGTACAGAACCAACAAAACAAACATGTACAAGGTATTCTAATAACTAGGGTCAAAATCTGTATCATAAGTTGGTTCAATGGGGTTAGAATTGGAATCACTGTTAGAGTCAGAACTTGAGTCAGTATTGGAGTCTGAGCTCGATTTAGCTTTCTCTTGGATGGCTTGAAGTTCGGTGTACTCCTCAGATTTGATCTTTTTGGTGAGGCCAATATATTTTGCAAGTCTATCAGTCCTCAGTTTTTCTTGTGCCAGACTCTCTTGTAACATGGTAACTTTGTGCTGCTCACTCCTAACCATATGAAATGTTTGGCTCAACAGGTCTCGCATCTTATTTCTCTCAAATTCCATAAACAACTCCAGCCTCTGAATCTGTTCTTCGTAAGGGGTTTTGATGTAAGTGTGGAAATCCGCAATCCCCTTAAGGACGTCACGAAAGATGTAAGGGTTCTCTTCCATAGCCCTTTTAAGAGTGGCAAAACGTGGGATGGGAATTGAGTGGTAGGGGACCCTATGTATTCCAGCAGTGGGGGAAGGGGAAGATGAATTCACAAGCACTACCTCAGGGTCAGTTTGGGTGGCTTGATCAGAGACATTAAGGATGGGTGGATCTAAAACTATTACCTCTGGATCTGTTTGGGTAGCTTGGTCAGAAAGCAAGGTACTTGTAGCTCTGTGGTTGTTTGGGATGTGGAGGCCAAGGTTTGGAGAATGGAATTTGTCACAGACTGGTTGTCTGTGTTGATCTATAGTTGGGCTTGGATGGATTGGAGAAAGGTGAAGATTTGGCTAATTGTGTCAGGTGTGGGTGTGGTATGCAAAGTAGGGGCTGGTAAAATTGATGTAGATGGTTGAGGGGCAATGGGTGAAATGGCTGTAAAGGGGGAAGTAGCCAAATGGGTGAAATGAGGAGGGTCAGGTATGGGAACAGATTCAAGCCCAATATTCTCCAAGATAGATCCCATCAAAGATGAATAGGCCTCTATTGTGAATATCTCAGGTTCAGGGATATGGGTGATTTCAGGTGTATGAGTTGAATGAGCAGGTGAACCTGAGAAACTATGGAGGAGGGGAGTGCTAGGAGAGTGTTCAACAAAATCTGTGGCAATATCTTGGACATTGTTAGGTGAAATTGGTGGTGTAAGTATGGCTGGAGTGGTTGGTGTAGAGGGAGAGTCTGCAATTGGGATTATGGTGGTGATGAGTGATGGGACTGCTGGAATGGGTGAAGGAATAGGAGCTGTGCTAGGTGAAGTGGGTAAGATGATGACCTCTTCAACAATGGGTATAACTAAAGAGCTGGGCATCTCCTCAATAGTAGTATTTTTAATGTCAGCTGCAGGTGCAATAGGTGCAGCTAAAGAGCTGGTCACCTTTGTTTCCGGTATGGCAGGTTCACTGGCAATTGTAGGGGCAATGGGTGCAGCTAAAGAGCTGGTCACCACAGGTGCAGGTATATCAGGTTCTTGAGCTGGCTCAGCTTCCTCCCTTACTCTATTCAACATGGTTTGGTTTGTAGTCCAAGCCCTCTTCCCAAAAGCATGAGGGGATACAATTTCAAATGACTCTTGTTCATCAATGTCAAATTTGGCCCTAAGTAGGGCTGTGATCAGCCTTCCAAATGGTATTCCAGCTATTTTCTGTTCCTTCTTCATCTTAGCACTAATGTCAGCCATGGCTTCAAAAATCAGCATAGGGGCATTGGAGAATTGCCCTTTTGAAAAATGAAAGAGGGCCTCCAAAATGGGTGTCCTTCTTTCCTAACTGTGCCCAATGACATAAAAACATCCTCTCAAAATGGAATCCATCAGCAAAAATTAAGGTACTAAGTCTCTCCTCATGATGGATTGTCCAGTTCCAACTATGTCGTGGGTTAGATGTGCAGCCATTTCTCTAAAAGACACCGTCTCTGGTGCAGCCAAAGGACCAGCCGGATCATGCTGAGAAGGTATTCCCAAGGCATTTCCAATGTCTTCATAAGTGACTATTAAATCATAATCATCAATGAAAATTACAAGAGTTGGGACATCAACATCCTTCTCAGTCACTTTCACCATGTTTTCGTACCATAATCTTACCATTCTTGGATAGATTTTCTCTGGAAGAGGGGTTAGGATATTGCTCAGTGAAGCATCCCTGATGTAATTCAAAGATAGCTTGCATTCAGGTTTGTTTAAGAAAAATGTTTCATCAACAATAAGCTCTGGGATCAGCTTCTGGGCTTCAATGAAAGGGTTTGGCAGTACCAAATGCATAGGAAGAGGAGGAAGCTCAGGCTCAGGACTAGGGTCAGCTATTGGGATGGGTTCCTCATGTCTTACCTTCTTCCCTTTCTCAATCTTATCAGCTTTATCCATCGACAGTTTCCTCTCTTGGTCGTAGGTTTAGCTTTTTTTTGTGGAGGGTTTTTTCTTAGCAGAAGATCTGGGGAACATTTTAGCCGACGATTTTTCAGTTCTCCCCATTCTAAAACTTTGTTGAATCTCACACAATGTATGCTGACACAGAAATCAACTTTGTAAAACACAAACAGAGGATATGCAAAGAAAAAATACCAAAATCTAGGGTTTTGCTTGAAATCTTTGATCACTTGATTAAATCCACCAGGATCAGAAGCAATGGGTCCTTCTCTTCAAGCTTACTCAGAGGAACAGAAATGAAGGAAATTTGATCTGAGCTCCAAAAGCATGCAGGGATAGAAGGAAAATGGGTATTCTGTGAAACAGGACACTCTGGGAATGCTTTCGAATATGAAACCCTTGCTTCGAAAGGGTTTAAATATGCTTAAATCGATTTTCGCAAAGCATCTTTGAAGTTTTCGAAAAGTTCAAAACGGTCCTTTTCAACAAGGAGAATGACATCACTACCATTCGAAAAGCAAATGACTTAAGAGACAACTTTTCGAAAAGCAAAAGGCTTCAGAACAAACTATTCGAAACGTTTATCATTCTTTTCGAGCAGTTGGTTACAGGTCCAGATCCTTTTCGAAAAGAAAATTATTCTTTTCAAAATGAATATTTTCTTTGTGAATTGATTTTTCACATACTGTAAACTTCTCGAATTGAGTGTAAAACATGACTAAAATAGAGAGAAATAAAACTATGCAAAAATTACAAAACAAACACAATTAAAATACATATGATACAGTTGTTTATCATCAGATTCGTGGAGGCTCTTGATGATAGATGGTCAGCACAGGCTCCAGGGTATTTTCAATGCATGGTTTGAGCCTCTGACCATTTACTTTCAAGGTTCTCCCACCACTTGGGTCCATAATTTCAACAGCCCTAGAAGGAGATGCTTGAATGACAGTATATGGCCCTTCCCATATGGATCTCAGCTTTCTAGGAAATAACTTAAGTTTTAAGTTGAATGGCCATACCTTAGAGCCAGCTATGAACTCTTTTCTCAGCAGATTTTTGTCATAGAAAGCCTTAACTTTTTCTTTGTAAGATCTTGCATTGGTGTATGCATCCATTCTCAGCTCCTCCAACTCAGAAAGCTGCAGTTTCCTGTGATTACCAGCAGTAGTAAGATCCATGTTCAAAGTTTTAATAGCCCAAAAGGCCTTATATTCTAACTCCACTAGTAAATGACATGTTTTACCATAGACCAATCTGAATGGGGACATGCCAATTGGGGTTTTATAGGTTGTCCTATATGCCCACAATACATCATTCAGCTTAAAGGACCAATTCCTTTCTGTCCTTCTTCACAGTCTTTTCCAGTATATGTTTGATTTCTCTATTGGAAATCTCCACTAGTCCACTGGTCTGTGGATGATATGGAGTAGCTACTCTATGAGTCACAGAGTACTTTTTCAATAGAACTTCAAAATGCTTATTACAAAAATGGCTTCCTACATCACTGATAATGGCTCTGGGGGAACCAAACCTAGAAAAAATGTTGTCCTTTAAAAATTTCAGGACAACTCTGTGGTCATTGGTTTTAGTGGTTGTGGCTTCAACCCATTTGGATACATAACCCACAACTACGAAGATGAAATTAAAACCATTTGAAGGAGGAAAAGGTCTCATGAAATCTATCCCCCAAATATTAAACAATTCCACTACCAAAATAGGCTGTAAAGGCATTGAATTTCTCTTGGAAATGCTGCCCAATCTCTGGCAATTCTGATAAGACTTAAAGTGCTACAGTGCATCTTTGAAGAGTGTGGGCCAATAAAATCCACACTGCAAAACCTTTGCAACAATTTTGTTTTTTACTAAAATGACCTCCACAGGCCTGCTCATGACACATGGAAAGTATGCTATGAAAGTCTTCTTCATGGACACATCTTCTAATTATTTGGTCTGCACAAATCTTGAATAGATAAGGATCCTCCCAAATAAAATGTTTAACCTTTGAGAAGAAAAGATCTTTATCCATTTTATTCCAGTGTTGAGGGGTCCTTCCAGTAGCAAAAAAGTTGACTATATTTGCAAACCAAGGGGTGTGTACATTGATAGCAAAAAGTTGCTCATCAGGGAAAGATTTATTGATAGGCAACCAATCAATCTCAGCAGTTAGAATTCTAGACTGGTGATCCGCCACCACATTTTCCACACCCTTTTTATCTTTAATCTGGAAATCAAACTCCTGTAATAGGAGGATCCACCTGATTAATCTTGGTTTGGTATCCTTCTTAGACAGAAGGTATTTCAGGGCTGAGTGGTTAGTGAACACCATAATTTGTGAACCCAAAACATATGACCTGAACTTCTCCAAGGCAAAAACAACTGCCAGCAGCTCTTTCTCTGTGGTTGTGTAATTGAGCTGTGCATCAATCATCGATCTACTGGCATAAGCTATGACATGAGGCAGCTTATCCTTTCTTTGCCTAAGAACAGCTCTCAAAGCATAATCTGATGCATCACACATCAGCTCAAAAGGTAGTGAATAATCTGGAGATTGTAGTATTGGAGCTGAAATTAAATAATTTTTTAAGAATTCAAATGCCTTAAGGCATTCATAATTGAAAACAAACGGAACATCTTGGCACAATAAATGGCAAAAAGGATTGGATATTTTACTGAAGTCCTTAATGAACCTCCTGTAAAATCGGGCATGCCCCAGAAAACTTCTGATTTGCTTAACAGTTTTAGGAGGAGGCAAATGTGCAATTAAATCAATTTTTGCTCTGTCCACCTCAATGCCCTTGTGAGAGACAACATGGCCAAGGACAATGCCTTGGGTGACCATGAAATGGCTCTTCTCCCAGCTCAAAACTAAATTGGTTTCCTCACATCTCTATAACACCAAGCTGAGATGATGTAAACACTGGGCAAAACTATCTCCATATATTGAAAAGTCATCCATAAAAATCTCCATAAATTGGTCAATCATATCAGAGAAAATGGAGTACATAAATCTTTGAAAGGTAGCAGGAGCATTACAAAGACCAAAAGGCATCCTCCTATAGGCAAAAGTGCCAAAGGGGCAAGTGAATGTGGTCTTTTCCTGATCTTGTGGATACACAGGAATCTGGTTATAACCAGAGTAACCATTAAGAAAACAGTAATAAGCTTTTCCTGCTAGCTTATCTAAAATTTGATCAATGAATGGAAGAGGGAAGTGGTCTTTTCTGGTCATTGTGTTGAGCTCAGAGTCAATATGCACCCTCCAACCAGTTGTTTGTCTGGTTGAAATGAGCTCACCAGAATCTGAGGTTACCACAGTAATCCCCAATTTTTTAGGTACCACCTGTGTAGGTGCCACCCAAGCTGAATCTGAGTTGGGGTAAATGACCCCTGCATCCAACAACTTAACAACCTCTTTCATGACCACTTCTTGCATATGAGGATTCAGCCTCCTTTG
Source organism: Chloranthus sessilifolius (assembly GCA_021018995.1). Lineage (NCBI taxonomy): Eukaryota > Viridiplantae > Streptophyta > Magnoliopsida > Chloranthales > Chloranthaceae > Chloranthus > Chloranthus sessilifolius. The sequence continues at coordinate 52,684,940 of CM037598.1, forward strand.
CATTTCTCTAGAAGGTTTTACATCTTCCTCCAAGTGAATTTTATGCATGCAAACAGCTGGACTGATTCCTCCCAAATCAGCAATAGTCCAGCCAATTGCCCTCTTATGTTGTTTTAATACAATCAACAACTCTTCCTCCTGCTCCTCAGTGAGGGAAGAAGAAATAATCACAGGCAATGTTTTATGGTCTCCTAAAAACACATATTTCAAATTTTCTGGCAACTGTTTCAGCTCTACATCAGGTGGGCTAAGAAATGAAGGTAACAAAGGTACCTTGGGTGTTTGTGGAAGGGGAAGAACAGCAGGTTTCCATGAAGAAGACCTTGTTGATTGATCATGAGTTCCTTGCACAGCATTAACCTCCTCAGACTTTGAGGCACAAACTGTTTCTTCCACAGCATTTCTCCAAGCATCTTTAAAATATGTGGTTAAATCTTTACACTGCAAAAACTGTGGTAAAGTTTCTTCTACCAGTTGAGGTTGTGTAATTGTATTGTAGACATTTAACTTTACCTTCATATTTCCAAAAGACACTTCCATAATACCAGACCTGCATTGGATGCAAGCATTGGCTGTAGCCAGGAATGGTCTCCCCAAAATGACAGGGATGGAAGTTCTGCTTTTTGTAGGTTCCATGTCCAATACCAAAAAATTAGCAGGGTAAAAAAACTTATCTACCCCTACCAATACATCCTCAATCATCCCAACTGGCTTTCTGTCAGATCTGTCTGCTAGTTGTAACACCACATGAGTGGGTTTTAACTCTCCTAAACCTAGTTTCTCATATACAGAATATGGAAGCAGGTTGACACTAGCACCCAAATTTAATAAAGCCTTTTCAATGGTATGTTCCCCAATAATGCAAGGGACTGTGGGGATTCCAGGATCTTGAAGTTTAGGAGGTGTGGTAATGGACAAAACCTGATTAACTCTTTCCACAATAAAGACCTTTTTGGATAACTGTATCCTAGATTGTCTTTTGTGAGTGTAAATATCTTTCAAAAATTTTGCATATGCTGGGACCTGTTTGATTGCATCAAGCAAAGGTAGATTTATCTTGACTTGCTTGAAAGTCTCCATCATTTTGTCTATTTTTGTATTCCCTTTATCAAAAGGGGATGCAGATTTCATGGCATGGGGAAGTGGTAAATGAGGAACTAGTCCTTTATTTATAGCTTTAGAATCATCACCAGAATTTTTTGGATTTTTTATTTTTTCATTTTTTTTATTTTTCTGAGGTACATCAGTACCCCCAATGCTATCATCATGCTGCTCCTGCTGCATATCTCTAGCATTTTCCTTAATTTTTTCTTCTTCCTTTTCAGTACCTACATTGTTATTTACAATTCTTCCACTTCTCAAGGTAGTGATAGCTTTTACTTCTTCATGCAAAATAGAAGCCTCTCCAACCATGAACTGTCATTTAGGATTGTTCAAGGGTTTGCTGGGTAACCTGCCTTCCTCTCTTTTGGCCAAAGTATTTGAAAGTTGACCCAATGTTTCTTCAATCTTCTTTATACTCTGACTGTGAAAGTTTACAGTCTGAGTTAAAGACCCTAAATTCTGGAGTGAAGTTAGAACTTGGTCTTCAAAAGAAGGGGATCTGGAAGGGGTTTGAACTGGAGCAGATTGCTACGTAGGTTGTGCCATCTGTTGTGGAATGGGCTGTTGAAAATTTGGCTTGGTATAAAAATTCTGCTAGTAAGGCTGAGCAATTTTGAAAGGTATTTGGTTCTTTGGTTGCTGCTGCTGTTGTGATTGATAATTGCCCTGGCTCCACCTTAAATTGGAGTGCCCTCTCCATGCATATTCATTAGATTGCATCTGTCCAAATAATTGGGCAGCATGAGCTTGCTCCACCACTAGATCTGGGAACTGTGGTGCAGGTGGACATTGATCATGGGAATGAGTAGGGGACTGGCATATCAAACATGCCTCCTCAACTCTTGCAACCATTGGATTTTTAAGTGAGTCCATCAATCTATCAAACTTGGTGGTTAAATTATCCATCTTCCTTTCCAACTCATTCACCTCATAAATCTTTCCCTTGGGGGTCTGCTAATTGTTCAACCTAGCAGGATTCTCAATGTCTCTTGACAAAGATTCCTGTTGAGTTGAATTTTCACCAATAACTTCAAATAGGTCCCAGACCTCCTCAACTATTTTTTGCAAATAGGTGCCTCCACAGGAAGCATCTACCATATTCTTACCCTTTTGATCAATTCCCTGATAGAAGCTTTGAACAAGCTGCCATCGGGGAATTTGATGATGAGGACATTGCCTTAAAAGTTCTTTAAACCTTTCCCATGCTTTATGAAGAGTTTCAGTTGAGTGTTGTGAGAAGGAAACAATATTTTGTCTCAACTGGCTGGTCTTAGACATAGGGAAGTATTTGGTTAAAAATTGACATTGCAAATCATTCCAAGAAGTAATACTATTTGGTGGCAACATGGACAACCATGCTCTAGCTTTGTCCTTTAATGAAAAAGGAAAGAGCCTGAGCTTGGTTGCCTCTGGACCCAGTCCAGCTAGGTTGAATGTTGTACAAAGAGACAAGAATTCATCCACATGCTTGTATGGATCTTCCTTACTCAAACAATGGATTGAAGGAAGCATCTGGATAGTTGATGATTTGATCTCATAATTTCCTTCAACAGTAGGAAATTGGATACAAAATGGGGAATTATATGCACCAGGTGCAAAGTAATCCCTCAAAAGTCTACGTTGCTCACCCATAGTAGCAGTCTCAGCAAAATTCCGTGATGTTTGTCTGGTTCTTAGTAGCCTTTCAACTTCTAAATTCAGAGGGACAATCTCAGGATTGAGAATCCTCCTACCAAACATACAACACAGAAACAAAGAGTAAAATTATGCAAAGCAAACCTTCAGTATTCCTTTCAAAGTAGATTCCAGGCTCAAATGTATAGGAATAACTGCACAGATTTAAACAATAGAACAGTTAGCACTGATGTAATAATGAAAAAAAAAAACTTAGGTCTATCAATTTTAAGATCTATTCCCCAGCGACAGCGCCAAAAACTTGTTGTTGTTCTAAGTGTGCATGATTTATTTGTATTTTGAAAACAGATTTGCAAACGATAAATTATACTGAATCTGGAAAATTAAAAAGAATAAGAAATATCAGCACAGAGAGAAGTTAATTAACCTGCAAGATCAGGGCCAATTGTAGCAAGTTTTAAATGTAAGTGAGTAAAAGATCGTCCACAGGGAATTGATTTAAAATGAATGGTAAACCTCCAGATCTGAGCTACCAGATCTGTCCTCTAATCCTATCTACAAAGCGAATAAGATGAGAGGTTGAATTTGTCACATTAACTAAATTATCTAAAAGTAGAATTTAAACTAAGTGATCTAGATCCGAGTTGGGGGAATTGGATGTAAAATTAATAAGAATGGAGAAATAATAGTTGACTTAAGCTTAGTAACTGATTATAGAATGAGAACTAGTGTAGCACAGTCGAGAAAGTATCCAAATCTTCATCTGGCTACCAGCTCAGATGTAAGAGAAAATAATCCAACTCAAGGATTAGGATTGAGTTGAACTTATGGCTATGATCTGTCCACTGTCATGGACACAGATCATCCAATAGTCTTCAATCCGAATTCTTGATTCAGAACATGAGCATCACTACAAATGCTGTAAGAAATTAGGTTACAAACGCAGATTCTCACAGGGAAAATTAATTAAGGGAAATTGATTTTAAAAAAATAGTAGATCTAAAGGAGTCTAATGAGTAAGATCACAAGGAACCCTCAACATGAATCCGATTGAGAACGTACTGTTGAAAGCAACCTTTTAAAATCCACCATTACAATTACAGAGCACATCTTAAACAGCTCTCGGATTTGTAGTCTTGAATACAATTCTCACTTGAATTACATAAGTGTCTCACAGTTCTCAGTTACAAACAAAAGCTAAGCTATTACAGAGGTTTCAGACAAGCTATCTGAATTGGAAATGGGGCAGCAGAAATGAAACTCAGACTCTGGATCTCCAAATTGGGCAAATAGTTCGTCTATTTATAGTTTTTCCCCAAGTCCATTTCAGATGTGTATTAACCAATCAGAATTGGTTAGATCCATATCAGCCAATAGGAGTCAAGCACAAGGATCTAGATCTATTCTGGCCAATCAGAACTGCTTGATCTGGTTCAGCCAATCAGGCGATAGAAGCATCAATTCTGTTATGTAATTCAAAAATCTGTTTGAACTTCTAGAAGTTCCCACCAAGTAATTTCATCTTTGGGTGTTCACTTGGAGTAGAATATGCCTCTGGTTCATGCTCAGAATCTTTCGGAATGGCCCTGGGTTTTCTAATGCATTGGGGCACGTGTAGAGATTACTGAATTGCCCTTGCGAATGCTGGGAATCTTCAGAATACCATTTCGCATAGTTTGGAGACCTTTTCGAAAGGCATTGTAACTTCTGAAGCTCTATTTGCACAGATCTGGTGCTGTTCGCAAGGAATTTTCTTCTTTTCGAATAGGTCAGGAATCCTTTCGAATAGTTTAGGTGCTCTTCGAAAACTAAGCCTGGAGCTTTTAGTTCTTTTCGCAAAATTCAGGTTCTTTTAGAATAGTTCAAGAATCCTTTCGAATAGCATTCTATAATGCATTCTTCTGTTTGAATAGCTCCAAACTTCTTTCTAGGTTGAAACCAGGCCTTTGTCCTCTTTAGTTTAGGCATTTGGACAGCCAATGAGGTTGTCCCTTCTCCTTCTTCCACTAGATTAGCATGAGTCATCATCTTTTTTGCACTTTTATGCTGCTTTCAGGGTTAAGCCTGCCTTTATTGTTAGCTGTAAAACAAACGCTAATAACACTTATTTAGTACTCTCAAAGGTCTATCAAAACTCAGGCTAAGGGGTGGAAAATGGTATTTTCCAGTTCTCAACAGAAGGGTATGCTCCGGTATAGGTAGTTGAGGGTCAGGGTCAGTTTGGGTGGAGGCATCTCTGAAGGTGTTAAGAGAAGTTTCTTGGAGAGTTGCAATGGGTGTAAGAGCAAGTAGGGGATTATGGATTCATGTAGGGAGAGTTGACTATTTGGAAGGTTGGGTTAGAGTGGTTAAAGTTGCTTGGATGGATTGTAAAATGGTTGGGATGGAGGTAGGGTGTGGTAAGGTGGATGGAAGTGAATGAAGATTGGCCTCAATTGTTGCTTGGGTTTGGGTATTGGCAAACATTTGGGAATGTAGGGAGAGTAGGAGGTGCAGGATTTGGGGTAAAAGGTCAGGTATGGTAGTGGTTGTGGGTTGAGTAGGGGGAACATGTTGAAAGGGGGAAGTGGGTCTATGTGTGAAGGTAGTGGCCTAGGGTGATGGATGATGTGGAGGGGTGAGGTGAGTCTGGGAGAGGGGTATACTCTAAGTTGATGTCTCCTAGGATAGTGGACATCATAGTGGAGAATTCCTCTCTTGAAAATGGCTCCTGGTTATGGGGTAAGGGAATGGATTGGTCTACAGGCTCACTAGTGATAGACATAAAAGGTGGGGTTTCAAAGGTATGAGTTACAGGTTCGTAGGGTGTGGGTATGGGGTCTGGAATGGCTATGGTTTCAGGGATTGGAATTGTTTGGAAGATATATGTGGGATGAGGTGCAGTAGGGGTTTTGATAGGTTTCTTTTTCTTTTCGTATGGTCTTGACAGGCGGGCTAGGGTGGGCTGGAAAAATAGGTAGTGGAGCAGAAATGGGTAGGGTGGCTATGGTGATTGGTGATATAGGGCCAAGTAAGGGTAGTGGGCTTGTGATGGGCTGTGATATCTGAGTTGAAGGTGGAGGTGGTGTGGAACTGAGTGTAGGTAAAGGTGGTGTAAAGGGGGTTAGAGCTGGCATGGAGGTAGAGGTAATGGCTGAGGAGGTGATGGCTGTACTGACTGGCACAAGTGAGGTGGAGGATGCAACAGCATTAGCAATAGCAGCTGCTTCAAGAATGGTGGGGGCTGCTTCTCTCAGTAACTCCTCTCTTCTTTTTCTTCTTCTCCATCATGGTGCCACTGATTCTCCACTATTTCTTTTCACTCTTTTTAGAGTTCAGGGCCACAGTCTCCTCCTCCCTTTTAAAGGGGTATTTCCCCCACTTCAGCAATGCAGTAATCAATCTGCAGTAAGGAAGGGCATGAGGTTTCTTCATAATTTTTTTCTTCTCACATAAACCATTAATCCCCTAAAAAACTAATTTGGCTGCATCCAAGTAGCAGTTTCTATGAAATGAGAAGAGGGCATCAGCTATGGGGTACCTCCTCTCCTGCTCATGCCCAGAGCAATACACATTTTTCCTCAACACTGCATCCATGAGCCTGAGGTTGACGTACAGATCTCTCTTCCTAATAGAGTCTCCTGAGGCAGTGATCCCTCCAGTCAAAGTAATGGTGGCAGTCAAAGGAGGACCCAAACCACACTCAGGGCTATACTTGGCTGGTATCCCCAGTAATTTTACAATGTCTGCCTGGTTGAACAGCATCTCGAAATTATCAAATAATGCCAGCAGTGTTGGGTTCCCATCATCACTAGTTTCTAACCACATATTCTGATAAAATAATCTGACTAATCCTGGAAAATCCAGCTGCATTGAGGGCCTCAACAGTGGCAGTAGGGATGCCTTGGTCAGATATTCAATGGAGGTAGAGGTCTCTGGTAGTTCCTCAAAATAGACTTTATCAAAGATGGTTTCAGCCTCCAGCTGGATTGCTTGCACAAAGTCTGAAGGGATCCTGATGTAGTCAGTAGTCGCTTCCTCCTCAACCTTAGGGACCACAACCCTACCCTTTTTCTGTTTCTTCTTTGATTTTTTAGGGCACTTAAATGGTGGGTGCTCTCGGGCCCTCTTCTTTGGGGCGGTTTTCTTCTCTTTTAGGATTGTTGGCTCAACAACAGGTGAGGGCACCTCAGAGGTCTCCAATGTGGAGGCCTCTGCAATCCTTACGGATTTTCTAGTGGCCACAGGGCTGCCACTGACAGACGGGTTCAACATTATAGTTAATGTATCTGTGAATTTTGAACCCATGGCCATAGGTGCTCAGATCGTGGAAATTAGGGCTCACCAATCTTAGAATATGCAGATTACACTGAGGAAGCACAGATCCTGTAAACTTCTGCCCTTCTTCCCTCTAATAAATAAATCAATCATAGCTCAAAGAGAGGAATGGAGATCATACCATTTGAGAGCTAGGGTTCCATCTAAAAATAAACACAGTGGCTCAAATTCCCCCAATCCTTGGTCGAAGTGATCAGGAGGAGATGGGGAACAAAATTGTGAGAGGAAAAAGCCTGAGGTGGTGTGGATTACAAAGTAGAGAAGAAAGGAGAGAGAGAGAGGAAGTTGGTTTCTATGCTGGGAAACTAGGGCAAATAGAGAAAATGAAGAAAATGAGGGAGGACTTTGCTAAGTTCATAGAGCAAATCCTGCGGTTCACGGAGTTGGCAATAGGAGCTCACGGAGTAAAATTTTCGTGCAGTTGGTATTTAAATCTGCGAGATGTTTTTTTACGTAGAAGAACACAATGCCTCACATTAAAATTCATAGAGCTGACTCAATGGCTTTGCTGTGTGAGAGCTATTACCTTTTAGAATTAGTGCCTCGCACAGCAGTCGGGCAGAACATCACACATGGCACATTTTTATGCTCAGACTGGGCTCGTGGAGCAGAAAGTAACTCTGCAAGGCATTTTTATAGCCATTTATCAGGTCTTTCAGTGTGCGAGTAAGCTAAGGGATGGCTCGCATAGCAAATTTGAGTCTGCCAGATCTGCGCGACAACATTTCTTCACAGCCATTACTCTGTTAGCTCAGTGCAGCACATTGGTTAGTGCATCCATGATGTTGTGCAACTAACCATTGTTCATGGGCACCAACCCTCAGATAGGTGCTTCATTTCAACCACGAAAAATATATTCCCATCTTCAAGTATTAGATCATCAACATTGCAAACTCCTAAAAATAATTTATTTTTTTTTAGCTCAACTTCATGCAGATTATGAAAAGGGTACATCAACCATTCGTCAACAAACACACAGCAAATTCAGATGACAAATATGCACATATATTCAATCACAAAATTGCAAACATAGGCAAAGCAACATAAGTAATTCAACATCACGCTAAACACACAACTGACAGATCTCTAAAGAACACAACACAAAATAGTATTTTCATACATATTATAAACTTATTACCAACCTTTTGATCACTAGACACTAGCTTCCTGCTGAGTAGAGGATGCATCACCAATCATATACTGACATTTCGGATTTGTCAGGGGCTAACTAGGAAATTTTCCTTCCTCCCTCCTATTCAGAGTATTATAAATCTGGCCTAGCTGGTCTTCAATCTTCTTGATGCTCTGTCCATGAGAATTGACAGTCTACACCAAGTTCCTGAAGTTTTGCATTAAAGTCAGCATCTGCTCTTCAAATGATGTGGACTTGGGCTGTTATGGGAGCAGGGCCAACTGGGTGGACGATGGGGCAGGTAACAAAAATTTTTGCCTTCATGGGTAACCTTGATTAAACTGGTGTTGGGGTCTATAAGGAGTTATCATTTGCTACTGCTGGGGTTAAGGATATGAATATTATCTCTACCTCAGATTTGGGTAGTTCCTCCAAGAATACCCAACATGCTGCTGCCGAAAAGTTTGAGCAGCATTGACATGCTCCATAACAAAATCTAGAAACTGGGTAGCAGATGGACAATCATGAATAGAATGTGTGGGAGATTGGCATATCAAACATGCTTCTTCTACCTGTGTAATCACCCGGGGCTGAATTACATTCATTAGTTTGTCAAATCTCAAGCTCAGGTTGTCCACTTTCCTCTCCAGATCACCTTGCACCTTCACTTCATATATTCCACCTCTAGGGGTGGCTTCTTTTACCATCTTAGCTGGAGTCTAGCTATCATTGTGTGACAGAGAGTCCTACTGCATGGAATTTTCCCCTACTATGTCAAACAGCTCTCAAGCTTCCTCAGCAATCTTGTGGAGGTAACTACCACCACAGGAAGCATCCATCATATCCCTGCTCTTGGAATTAATTCCTTGATAAAATAGTTGGACAAGCTGCCACATTAGAATTTTGTGGTGGGAGCATTGTTTTAACATCGCCTGGAATCTTTCATAAGCTTCATAAAAATCCTCAGTTGAGGATTGAGTGAATGACAAAATATTTGTCCTCATCTGGTTGGTTTGTTCATGGGAAAGAATTTGGCCAGAAATTTGGTTTGAAGGTCACTCCATGACTGTATGCTCTTGGCTGGAAGCTTTGATAGCAATGTTCTGGATTTGCCCCTTAGTGAGAAAGGAAAAAAGCCTCAGTTTAGTGGCCTCAGGTCCCAAGCTAGCAATATTGAAGGTAGTAGAAAGTGCTAAAAATTGGTCTATGTGCTTATAGGGATCTTTACTAAGCCCATGAAACGAAGGCAGCATATTAATGGTGGAGGATTTAATCTCATAATTCCCTTCAACAAAGGGAAATTGAATGAAGAAGGGAGAAATGTACTCTCCAGGTGCCTTGTACTCTTTTAATATTCTCTGCCTCTCAGCCATGATAGCTGGTTCAGTTTCAATAGCAGGGCCTTGTGGGATGCGCCTAGGTCTAAGGATTCTTTCAAGCTCTAGATTTGGGGGTTCTATCTCAGGGTTTAAAGACCTTCTACCATGCATATACTCACACCCACAGTAAGTACAGAAAATGCTCACAAGCACACACAAAGAATATTTCAAATAAAAATTAACAACTACATAGATTTACACTAAACAAATAACAAGGAATTATACATAAATGGATAGAGATTTAGGTGAAAGGAAGTGAAAACAGAGCTAGCTTCACTCCAATTGCAGCTCTAGTTTTTCCCTTCTTCTGCTATCCATTTATGTAAAATTCTACAAAGAATCAGTAGTACTTTTATTCTAATTTAGGTACAACTATAAAGAATTTAGAAATCTAAATTATAGTACAACTCAAGTCTACTAAAAAGATCAGTATCCCCCGCAGTGGCGCCAAAAACTTGTTGTGGACTTTCCCCATGTGCTGATTATTATGTGGTGAAAACAAATTTAAAAATAAAGTAAAATAAAATAATGGATTCAGCACAACTAAAGTAATCCTAGACCTGTAAGATACAATGCCTATAGTAGCAAGTTTTGATAAGTAAGAGTTTGTCCTACAGAGAAATTGATCTAGAACCCAAAATGGGCTATAATAGTAGGCCTTCAGATCTGGTTACAGATCTGATAATCCTAAAAAAAGGGAGTTGGGTGTTACAGTTACACTAAATTAACCTTAACAAAAGAGAAATAAAATGTAGCCCTATCCTAAAGAAAGGATTAAGAAGAAAATGGTGATGGTATGTGCCAAGATAAAATATAAAAAATGATGAGAAGTAAGCAGTTTAAGCTAAGAGTTAAAGCAGTAATGTAACTCAGATTTAGTCTGTCTCTGTAGTGCTCCTTGCTGAGACGCTATCAAAAGCCTTAACAGGGTAGAAATATCCAACTTAACCCATGCCATTTGGGGTGCTCTTAAGGGTATAGGATATCCACTCAAATGGTCACAGCCTATCCTATAGAGTCTGTCAAATCCCATTGATCAAGCCAGAAGTTGCTAATCTAATCCAGAGGAGTGGACTGATCATTTTCCCAACCAATGGACCAGATTAGGCCATGAATACTAGTGCATCACTATGTAATGGTAGTGAGTGCTACAAGCTCCCCAGATCTGCGCACAGATTTGGCTGACAACCATAGGTATTCAAACCCATAAAATCCTAAGTGCTTTGCCAAGGCCAACGACTCACTGGTGCCCGCAAAAAGGACCATGTAACAAGTTGAATAAGGTTCTAGATTCAGCTGGTCATTGCTATAAAAGGCCTACAATGACTCAGCCTCAAGATGTAACTACTACAGAGAAATCAGATCTAACATCTGATATCGGTTAGGTAAAATAGAGGGGAGCCAGTTCCCGTACAAAACCTCCTCACAAGGCTCTAGAAGCTCATGTGCAGGAGAGAAGAATTCTTCTCAACCATGTGGTTGGACACAACCTTGGGCCTATACTCTGTCCACTCAAATGGTCACAAGGTATCCCATTGATCTATCCATACCACAGAGGTCTGAGAAAGAACATGTAAACTGCTACAAGCACCGTGGTCCACAGGCTTCCGAGCTCCCCAAATCTCACTATAGATCCAACATTGTTTTCTATGGAGCTATCAAACTAAGGGAAATCAGATGGTAAATAATAGATCTACTAGAAACTGAATGGGCTAGTCCCAAATACATGGATCCTATAGACATCTAAGGGAACCATAAGATCTTTAGATTCAATTAGTCATTAAAACAGTAATCCATTAATAAAAGCAAACCTTACAATGAACTACCTTTAGGCTACAGCCCGTACACAACTGCTCATCAAGGATCCCAATGTATACAAAACCTATTACAAAACTAAAATAGAACTAAGCCTAAGTACTTACAGGGGGATTAGCCTGCAAATGCTGGGCTAAGAGAGAAGAAAAATAAGAAAAAGAAGTGATCAAACCCTGACCCTAACCTTAGCCTGCTAGAACTCTCAGTCGACAAAGGATGATGGAAGGATTGATAGATAAAACTAAACTCTAAGTGTAGCTTATATACTCTGTCCATGCGGCCTTGGTTCAAAAGAGATTAACCCTAGTTTTTCCAACAGACGTGGCACTGTTATGATCCTTGAGTGCCTTGAGATGTGTGCCTTGAGTTCTGCACCTCGAGAAGTGGGGAAACCATGCTTCTTGGGGCAGGCATATGCATTAATTCATTCGCACAGTTGTAGAGCCTTCGCAGAGTAGCCTTTGGCTGGTGGGAAGTGCTCACTCGCGCAACAAACCTTTGGTTAATCACATAGTTCTTTTATACTGCAAAGATGTCACGGAGATGATCTGGAGCGCCTGAATTTCTCACGCAGTAGAGCTTTAGAGGCTCTCTCTCTCTTGCTGAGTACTCGCACATATATGTTCCTGCACTCGCGTAGTAACTGGTAAGGCTTCAGTGTGCGCAAGATCTATGTGAGGAGAATTCTGGACATCAATCTTCATTGGCCACGTAAGAACTCCGCGAGGTACATTTTGTTCAGTATACATATAGACTCGCTAAGTTCTGTGTGTGGCTACTTTAAGGCTTGATCTCGGAGAGAACATCGCGATGCCAAATTCTGAGGATTTTAAACCGCCAGATCTTCATAATGTCTTTACAGCTCTCCTCCTGACTGCACAGTCCATTTGCACGAGGGCATCTTCCACTACATCCTTAGCTTCACGAGGAAGCTCCTCAACTCTACGAGATATGTCTTTTGATACTCTAATGCATTGCACTTGCTGCTATTGCAGTCTTCTCCCTTCTCAGCTAACCTCATCCATCTGCTAGACTTTGGTCAATGATGACCAGCAAATAAGTCACCATGGTGAGCACTACCAAGGTGTTCCCTTCAGCTTTAGCTCAACTATCATCCTTGCATGTATTCTCTCTCTTCTTTGGACCAAAAAGCAGGGATTTTGTATTAAGCTACACACATTATTGCTAACTACAAAACACACTTAACAAATAATTATTAGTCTACTTTAAGGTCCATCGAAGGATAGGTTAAGAGGTGAAAAGTGGTACTTTTCAGTGAATAACAACAACAACAACCCGGGTCTTAGTACAATGGCAGCCCCTAGTGGTAATGATCCGGAAAAGTCCCACCCCACCTAGTACCTAATAAAAGTGCTTGCACTTGAGGTATATCGGGTGGATAACCTTCTCATTCCAAGCTTAAAACCCAGAAAAAAGAGAGCGATAGTGAACCCAATTTAGCCTCTAAACCCTTAGGGTCGGTGATAAAAGAGACGTATCATCAAATCAGTCAGTCCCCGGAAGCCCAGCTACCACCAAAAGCCAATTTGGAGACCCATTTAGAACTAAGGTTGCTGTTGTCATAGAAGTTGGAGAAGCATTTTATCTGGCACAAGTATTAGTTACACCAATGCAAAAAATCCCAAAAGTACACTGGCATAACTATTAGTTGTGCCAGCTTTAATCTGGGACCTTTTGCTCTGACACCACTATTAGTTGCGTCAGGTTGGTTCTTAGCAGCTTCAGTCCGAATTTGTGGCCTATTTCGCATCCCGGACTCCCCAATCAATGTGTTTAGTGCCTTTGTTTAGGCCCCACAATTTTTGATACCCAATACGCCCTCCCCAGTCAAAAGAAGGTGATTTATTTCAGATCCATTTTGGGGGATTGGATTGTTTGCATTGGTTTTCATGCCTTCAATAGATCAAGGGGTTTCCCTTTGATTCTTTCGAAGTGCTTCGAAACCGTTGCCGCGGGACCTATTAAGGGTACGAAAGCCACCCGAGAAGGGAATTCAAAAAGTTCCTGAAATCCTCATTTCTTTTCACTTACAAAAATCTAAAAAATAAAAATAAAAAAATAAAAAATAGAGTCTTGATTGGTGCTGGCACAACGACATCATCGTACCCTCCGTCATCCCGTAGGGGAAGAAGGAGGAAGCTTTACAGACCCCATCTGAGGCACCTGTACCCAACCTGATATCAAGATATGTCGTGGGCGGTGGACCTGACTTATGCCGATCCCGACTCATCCCTGCCTCATTCTCCAACCCATTCCCATACCAAAGAAGCCTTTACTTCTACCCCCTTTGTCCAATCAACCCTCACCATAATTGGCCCTTTTGGTGCCCCTATTTTCCTTTCCACCACTTACCAAATTACCCAAAATCTAAATTTCCCATTGTTTTCCCAAACCATGCCTTCATCCATGGCCATCTCCAACCCATCTCACCTCCCTTCCACACCCGCTCAAAACCCATCCACTACCCTAGGCAACATGCCCTATTCTCATCCACCCAACTTGATCCACCCACATCCATCTATACAACATCCAATCCCCCACACATCCCTCCATTTACCCAAATCATGCCCATCTTTTCCAAAGCCATGGCCACATTTCCTCCCTCATTCTCCTCCTCCATGCCCCATACATCTTCCCCATACATACCAAATCTATCCACCCGTGCCCCACCTCATTTCTCCAATCCACCCCATATCCTGCCTCTTACCTGGGTCATGCCCAATTCTACAGGGGCCATGCCCAATTTTTCCTCTTCACATACCCCATCCATACCCCTCTAACCATCAAATAACCCATCTCCATCTGATCCCCTTTCTATGGCCATGATGGAGGAAATGTTCCTAACATATAACAAGTGGAGGGTACCCAACACATCCCCTCTCATCCACACCACACACCCGTGGATCCATCCCATACCCTATCAAGCCTCCATGCCTCATTCCCCCATGACACCCATCAACCCACCATCATCCATACCATTTAAATCCCCACTACCCTCATGTCTCAAGGGCCCATGGCCCAGACCCACCAAGGCCCAATGGGCTAGACCCACCAAGGCCTAATGACCCATACTCACCAAGGACCCATGGCCCAGATCGACCACAGCCTAATGGGCCAGACCCACCAACGGTCCATGGCCCAAACCCACCAAGGCCCAATGGGCCAGACCCACCAAAGGCCCATGGCCAAAACCTCCCAAAGGTCCATGGCCCAAACCCATCAAGGGCCCATGGTCCAGACCCATCAAGGGCTCATGGCCCAGACCCATTATGTGCCCATGACCCAGACCCACCAAGGGCCCATGGCCCAACCCATCAATGGCCCATGGCCCAAACCTATCATATGACTAAGGCTTTGTGGCCCAACCCTTCCAAGGCTTCATGGCCCAAACTCAAGGCCAGCAAAACCTTGGGGCGTTGCACCTATACCCTTCACAATTCTTCCAAAGTTTCACCCATTCACAACCCTCATACCCAGCTCAAACCCATGCCTTACATCAAGCCTAATTTACCCATATCCCTACATCTAAAAGTCAGCTTCAAATCCCCCATGCTCTATGGCCTCATCAGGCTCCACTCCAAAATCTAACTTCCACTCATCCCATTATCCAAAAAGTCTTCCCTCATCCCTAATGGACTCACCCAACCCCCATCCAAGCCATCCCCACCCAATCTATGCAGCACCCACAAGAGAATCCCGCCCTCACTACACCTTATATAGACCAGCAGTATGAAGAGGATGAGATAAGAAACAATGGAGCCTATGCTGGGACTCTGACTAGCCTTAGCCCTCCTCCTATCATTTCCCACCCCCTGGTAGCCCAAAGTGAAGTCCAACCAACTGCCGAGAAAGTGGCCCCCATATCCAAAGAGTCGGAGTAGTTGAAAGAATAGCTGGACAAAATTCAGAAGCATTTGTTGAAAATGGGTGGTGCTGAAATCCACGCCACGGGATTCATAAATTTTTGTTTGTTTGTTGAGGTCCCTTTGCTTCCTGTTGGAGTGTCTGCCTTCCCTTTAAAAAGGGTCTAAAATTCACTCATAAATATAGGCAGATCACACTTACACAGAGCTGAAAGTAATCAGGGCCTGTTGTAGCAAGTTTTTAAAAGATGGTAAGTAGGGGAATGTCCACAGGGAGGCTAGTTTAAAATGTGGTAGATCTCCAGGTCTGTAAGAGATCTGGCACCCTAACTAATGCTAAATTAGCTAAAAGACAGGGGAGAGGTATAAAAAGGGTTGTCACTTAAGCTATACTAAAATAAAATAAAAACTAGATGGGATCTAGTTTAGAAATCTAGATCTTGTAGGGGAAAGGAATTAAAAGTAGGAAATGGAGAATAGTAGCTTGGAAATTGGTCTTACTGAAATCAGGTTAGGTTAATCATGCCATAGGGTTCAGAGCACACAAATCCCTCAACTGGCTACAAGCACAGCCGTAGGGTAGAAGACTACACTCCAAATCAAAGGATCTAACTGGTCTTAAGGCTATGATCTGTCCACTTTAATGGTCACAAACCATCCTATAGACTTTGTCCGATCTAAAGATTTACAGCGGAAGAATCCAATTGAAACCTGAGAGTGGACTAGTCTTAAGGATATGATCTATCCACTTTAATGGTCACAGATCATCCTAGGGATTTCCTCCAAAGTAAAGGCATCAATCAGAGCATTAAAACCACTACAGATGCTATAATTTCTAGGTCACAGACTCAGGGAATTACAGGGATATCAGATCCAGGGAGATCGGATGGTATCCAAGAGGTCTACCAGTTAAGTGGGTGAGCTGATCTACAGACTCCTCTACACAAATCCGATCGAGCACCAAATGAAACCAAAGGAACTTTAGATCTAATTACAACATTAAAAACAATATTTACATTGCTATCAAACTCACTCTACAATGAAAATGCTCTCAGATCTGTAGTCTGTGCTGCATTGAACCCAATATAGCACTCTCAACCTTACCCAATTATAGATCTAACCTCTTTCCTCACTACTCCAAGGGAATTAGCCAACCATTGTTAAGCTAAAAGAGGGAAAATGAAATTTCTCTGCAAGCTCCAATCTCAAGAATTTTGGTTCAGATCTCGATCGCCCCCAATTTTAATTAGGGATCTCTATATATAGCTTTCTTTCTTATTTTTCTCGCCAAAACTCCCTTCTTGAAGGTCCTCAAAGTTTGTTAGGGTTCTGTTAGAGCACGTGGGTCAGTTAGGATTTCCTAGAGCATCTTCTAGAATCATCGTGCCATTCACCAAGTGCCTCGAGTTGCGTGCAGCAGGTCACTAAGTCGCAGCGTGTGCATAGTTGATTTTCTGAGGAGTTCTGCACACGATTTTGATAGATTGGGGAAGCTTTCGACAAGTTCAAGTAGAGCTTTTTAGTCCTTTCGCTAGGCTCTCCAATCTCTTCGATAGGTTCTGATAGGATGAGCCTTGAGGCTTCAGCATTCACTGTGCTTTATCTCGAGCATTCAATAGGCTGGAGGAGCATTTTGATAGGTTGGATGACCATTTCGACATGTTTTAGCTTTGCATGTCATCACTTGATAGGATGGCTCTCACTCCTATCGAAAGGCTCAAGTATCCTTCGATAAGTGCTATTCCAACATCTCCATTTTGATAGGTTCAGGTGGTCCTCCGATAGGTTCAGGAAACCTTCCGATAGGTTCCCTTTTCTCCTCAGGCAGATTTCGATAGGATGAACTCTATCTTTCTTTTAGCTATTCGATAGGTCCTTGGATCCTATCGAATTTCACAATCCTCTCGAATCCATCTTTTCTCTGCCTTCAGATCCTATCAAAACCTCACTAACTGCACGAATTCCTCCATTTAACTCTCAGCTCCTATCGAAGTCTTCAGATGACCTCTCGATAAGATGTTTTCGGCCTGTTTTCACTTCCTGCCCCTTGCTTTGCTATGGCCACGTGCTCCAAGGGCCCAATGGTATGCAGCCTTCTAGTGTGCTATTGCTGGGTCTATTCTGTGCTGAGAGATGGTTTCTTTGTGGGCATTCTTGAGTGGTTTTGTGCATTGTTTTCATCTTTTATTACTATCTACAAAATAAACTCAACAGAGGTTTATTAGTATGCTCACAGGTTTATCAATGGTCAGGTTAAAGGGTGAAAAGTGGCATTTTTCACCACTTAACATACCCCCAAACCTAAACTTTGCTAGGCCCTGGGCAAAGGAGAATTAAAGAAAATGAAAATGCCACTTTCGTAGGGATCACGGATGCATTTAGCATATGCACCAAGCCTTTTAAACCCCTAGGTGATCCCTAGTGGAGGAGTGTAGTCTCCTGAGGGTTTTCAGTGAAGGTACCCATAAACTTCGCCAATGAAATTTAGTTAATCATAGTGCAACCTGTTAAAGCAGAGTTTAAGTAGATTAAATAGATTCACACCCTGCACATTTATTAGAGGAAGTTTAACAGAGAAAAACATCCCTTTGGAACATGAAAGTCTGCTGCAATTTCTTCATCATCACTCAGTTCATGTCAAGGCATTTCTCTCCAATATTTGATGCAGAGCTCACCATTTATTTAAGATTTATGTTCTGATACTACCCTTGTCAGATTGGATTGCAGACCCAAGTCTCACCAGGGCTGTTCACTCATCAATACAAAGAAGAGGGGTGTATCATATCACTCAGCTCAAGAACAATTACAGCCCCCCAATAGGACTGCAAGCATGAGCATAGGCATTGCTCTGATTTCTGACTTCTCCAGCTCCTTACACCATAGATTAAATAGATCCTTATGTCCACATGACAGCTCAATCCATTTCAGATCAATAAGGTCTTTTTATTGGATTGTAGTGTGGCTTAGGGATGACGTTTGTGAAAGGGATAACAAGGGTTCAAATTGAGAAATCAATAAAGGTAAGAAAGTGTCTAGACAACACCTTCTTCATTTCAACACACTTTCATCTACTTCTTGAATTTTCAGATTTAAAGTGATCAATCCTCTTTTCAATCTTTCAATGAAATGTCTTCTCTTTCTCAACCTTTTGTTCTCTTTTTTTTTTTTTATGGGTTGGAATGCCACAATACCACCAAATGAGTCTCTCTCTTTCTGAACCAAATATCACACCAGCTCTACCTTCTTCCATTTCTTCACCTTTACCTTCTGAATTCTCAGAGTGAGGGTCAGGATGCATTAGGTCAAAGGTTTTTTTTTTGGGGTTTTAATTTTCTGCTTTCCATCAAAGAAATCGGGATCTTTAAGGCTCAAAGTGGGTGTATCAAGGGCAATTAGAAGGGTAGGATCTTTAAGCTAAAACTGTCCAAGGGATGGCCTTACTTCATGCCCTCAATAGCATGAATGTTGTGCAGCTGTTTCAATTCGGGTTTGCCTAACTTCTAGTGAGTAGAATTAGGTCCAACCAGTCCTCAGAGCAGAAAAATTGCCAAGACACTCTTCAAAGAAAACATATATATATATATATATATATATATATATATATATATATATATATATATATAAGGCCCAAATCTCACTAGGTATGGCCTTCCATCCAAAATTCTGGGGGTTATCCCCACAACTTTCTCTCATTTCAGGTTTACTTTACATCAAAGATTTTTCAAAACTTGTTGACATTTACTTCATGACCAATGTTAAAATTACAGTTTATTTCAGTTCCAAATGGTTTTTCTTTTTTTTAAATTGGGTGAGAATTCACTTTGTTTCCACAGGCTCTTTTTTAAGCTTGGTTGCACTGAAATTAACTAATTTATTGGCATACATGCCACACCCCCAAACCTAAACTAAACAATGTCCTCACTTTTTATAGCGTGGGAGTAATGGTGAAGACATCCAAAAAAAAACAATTATACAAGTACAATAAAACAAAGCATTTCATTGAAAAGAAAGTAAAAGATAGCCATTACAATGGTCAAGCATAAGGATTCTAAAGTTAAGACGTACATTTGGACAAATATCTTAGGCAAACTAAAAATGTCCTTTCCCCTGGCTCAGAGATATCCTCAACTTGCTTCAGGTGGAAGAGGAACTGCAAGCCAGGAGTGGAGGAAGAAAAGGAAAAAGAGTATGATCAAGGGGCAGGGGGTGGGGTGGCGGAGGAAGATGGGGGGGAGAAGCCGGTGCTTCGATCTTCTCCCTCTTTTCTTTTTTCTTTTCCTCCATGGCGAGGATCCATTGTACCTCCTCATATTCATCCCAGTGGAATTGTAGCGGGTCTGGTTCCTTGGGTGGTGGTGGCTCCAACCACAAGAGGGAGAGTTGGGCTGGAGTCAAGGTGGGCTTGTCATCCACCATAGCTATGACGAGGAGTGCAGAGGGTAGAAGGAGGTGAATGAGAAGAAGTCGAGCCATCTACATCTATTTAAGGTGGGTGCATGCTAGAATATGAAGCGGCGTATTCAATATCGCCGCCTTCCAAGATAAAGAATGAATGGTTAATTCCATCATTCATTATGGGGAACGAAGTCGTGCATTAATTGGCAGCTTATATTTAGCGCTGGGAGTTATGGCATAATGCAGAAACCCAAGAGGGTTAAGAGTGTAAATCCCATGCTTCGCGCAGCTATACATATGGTACACATGGGGTAAAATTCTTGCATAGCACAGGTGCACAACAAGCATGGAAAGAGTGAATACGTTGTCGATAGGATGAGTTTATTGTTTAAAATGTCGACAGGTTAAGGCTTCCTATCGAAATGTCACAAGTATGTAGCTGGCAGTGGAATGGTCTGATAGGTTCAACTCATCCTATCGAAGTGAACAAACATTGATTTCGATAAGCTGGGAGGAATGCTTTCGATAGGTCAGTGTCCTATCGAAAGCATGGCAGATAAAGCATTCAATTCGCTAGGATGCCGATGGGTGAAAACAGTCTTTTGATAGGTTAGATAGTACATTCGTCATCTTGTCTATAGGTTCTAGATAGGAGCCCGGAACCTATCGCAAAGTTGGTCTCACCTACTGATAAGTCTTAGCACCTCTCAAAATCCTCACCAATCCTATTGACGCCAGCAACTGAGCTAGCGAAAGGTCCAAATGACCTATCAAGAGGTCCTATAAGCTCAAGAACATAGCATGTGTGTGCGGTGCTTTAGCCTTAACACTGAGCAACTCTTTTGTTGTGCTACCATTCAGTTCATTTTTCTTCTGATCCTGTTCCGATGGTCCCTAGATGGCAGGCGATATTGAAGTGAAGCCTGATCCTCAAATGTTCATTTTATTGTAGAAAAATAAATGGGAAAGAATCAAAATAGAAACCAAATATAGTACATAGGATACAAATCGAAGACATGTATTAACCTGGAGGATCCTAAAGATCAATGATCTCCTCAGGCTCACAAATGTTGTTGACGCAAAGTTTTGACCTTTGACCATTGACCTTCATGACTCTGCCATCTGTAGGGTCCACGACTTCGACAACTCTAGATGGAGAAATGTGTACCACTATGAAAGGCCCATCCCATCTGGACTGTAACTTTCCTAGAAAGAACATCGTTCTGGAGTTGATCATCCATACCTTGTCATTTGGCTTGAATACTTTTTGTAGCAAGTGTATGTCATGGAAGGCTTTGGTCTTCTCCTTGTAAATCTAGGCATTTGCATAGGCTTCTAGTCACAATTCATCTAGCTCGGATAACTGGAGTTTCCTGTGTATACCAGCGGAGTTTAAGTCAGAATTTATTACTCCAATGGCCCAGTATGCTTTGTGTTGCAATCCAACAGACAAGTGACATGCCTTGCCATAAACTAGTCTGAATGGGGACATGCCTATGGGGGTTTTATAGGCTGTCTTATAAGCCCATAAGGCATCCACTAATTTTGTGGACCAATCCCTCTTGTCAGTTCTTACAGTCTTCTCGAGAATATGTTTGATTTCCCTGTTGGAAATCTCTACTTGCCCGCTGGTTTGTGGGTGGTAGGGGGTGGATACTCTGTGGGTCACAGAGTATCTTTCCATCAGTTTATCAAAAGGTTTATTATAGAAGTGGCTTCCCCTATCACTAATAATAGCTTTAGGGATGCCAAATCTTGAGAAGATGATGTCTTTCAGGAATTAGATGACAACCTTGTGGTCATTTGTCCTCATAGCTATGGCCTCTACCCATTTGGACACGTAATCCACAGCTACAAGGATGAAATTGTATCCATAAGAAGGGGGAAAAGGTCCCATAAAATTGATTCCCCAAATATCAAACAGTTCGACAACAAGTATAGGTTGCAAGGGCATAAAGTTTCTCTTTGTAACGCTGCCCATTTGATGGCATCGACGACAAGCTTTATAGTACTGCCGGGCATCTTTGAATAGAGTAGGCCAATAGAAACCACTTTGAAGCACCTTCACCGTAGTCCTGTTACCACTGAAGTGGCCCCCACAAGCCTGTTCATGGCACATGGTTAGGATGTTTCAGGTACACAACGTCTGATCACCTGATCCGCGCAATGCTTAGAGAGGTAAGGATCCTCCCACATGTAATATCGAATCTGTGAGAAGAAAAGATTTTTATCATCCTTGTTCCAATGTGGAGGGATCCTGACCATAGCAAGGTAATTTACAATATTGGCAAACTAGGGCATACTTATCTATACAGTAAAAAGCTGCTCATCTGGGAAAGAGTCATTGATGGGCAAGCTCTCTATTTCAACCGCTGGGATCCTTGACAGATGGTCAGCAACCACGTTCTCAACTCCCTTCTTATCTTTAATCTCCAAATTGAATTCCTGCAAGAGAATAATCCATCTGATGACTCTTGCTTTAGCTTCCTTTTTGGACAAGAGGTATTTCAAGGCTAAGTGGTCAGTGAACACAATAATTTTTTATCCCAGTACATAAGACCTGAATTTTTCTAAAGCAAATACAATGGCTAATAGCTCTTTCTCAGTCGTAGTATAATTCAATTGAGCACCAACCATTGATTTACTAGCATAGGCTACGACAGAAGCTGCCTTGTCTCTTCTTTGACCTAAAACTGCCCCAATGGCAAAATCTGATGCATCACACATCAGCTTAAATGGTCGAGAGAAATCAGGGGCTTGCAAGATAGGGGCTATAGTTAAAAAGTCTTTAACAGTTCAAAAGTAGCTTGGCATTCATCATTGAACTCAAAAGGAACATCCTGGCACAACAAGTGACAAAGGGGTCTGGAAATTTTACTGAAGTCCTTGATGAACCGCCTATAAAACCCAGCATGGTCCAAGAATGACCTGACTTGTTTGAATGTTTTGGGATGGGGCAAAATGAGAAATTAAGTTGATCTTAGCCTGATCAACCTCTATTCTTTTATGGGAGACAACATGTCCTAGGACAGTGCCTTGAGTCCCCATGAAGTGACTCTTTTCCTAACTCAGAACTAGGTTGGTCTCCTCACACCTTTGCAGCACAGAGATGAGATGGTGCAGGAATTGGCTAAAATCATCCCCATAAATGAAGAAATCATCCATAAAGATCTCTAAAAACTTGTCAATCATTTCAAAGAAGATAGCATACATGCATCTTTGGAAAGTGGCATGTGCATTACACAACCCAAATGGCATCCTTCTGTATGCAAAGTTCCAAATGGGCAAGTGAATGTGGTTTTTTCTTGGTCCTGGGGGTAGACAGGGATCTAATTGTACCCTGAATATCCATCAAGAAAATAGTAATAGGCCTTTCCTGCCAACTTGTCCAAGATCTGATCTATGAAGGGCAATGGGAAGTGATCCTTGCTGGTTTTTTCATTGAGCTTTCAAAAATCTATGCATACCCTCCAAGCAGTGGTCTGTCAGGTTGGAATCAGCTCACCTGAATCTGCTTCAACAATCATGATACTGGATTTCTTGGGTACTACCTGGGTAGGTGCCACCCATTGCGAATCCGAGATAAGATAAATTATCCCAGCATTGAGGAGTTTGACTACCTCCATCACAACTTCCTGCATATGTGGGTTGAGTTTTCTCTGCATCTCTCTCGAAGGTTTGGAGCCTTCCTACAAATGAATTTTATGCATGCACACAGCAGGGTTGATTCCCCCTAGGTCTACAATGGTCCATCCTATTGCCCTTTTATGCCTTTTTAGTACACCAAGTAGTTCTTTTTCCTGCTCAAGGGTGAGGGAAAAAGAGATTATCACAGACAGTTTGTTGTTGGCTCCTAAAAAGGCATATTCTAAAGACTTTGGGAGCTGCTTTAACTCCACATCTAGGGGGCTGATGAGGGAGGGCAATAGGGGTGTCTTAAAGGGGGGTGGGAGAGGCAACAAAGCAAGCCTCTGTGTATGGTGTTTTACTGATTCTGCTTCAGAAGATACCAGTTTTACATGCTCAATCTCAGAGGTTGGAGCCTTTTCTACCTCTGCTTCCTTCCATTCTTCAGCAAGATCATGAAACCCTTCCTTACCATGCAGCATCATATTCAAATTTTCTTGCACAACCTCATCTATCACATCAAGGAAAAAATAGTCCTCATCAAGATGAGGTTGATTGGATGCATTGTACACATTCAATTTGACCTTTATATTACCGAAGGATACTTCCATGACTCCAAACCTGCATTCAATACAAGCATTAGCTGTGGCCAAAAAGGGCCTTCCTAATATTACAGGTATGGAAGTGACACTCCTACCTGGCTCCATATCTAGCACCAAAAAGTCAGCAGGGTAAAAAAACGTGTCAACCCCCGCCAAAACATCTTCGATTATCCCCACAGGCTTCCTTTCAGATCTGTCAGCCAACTATAAGACCACATGTGTGGGCTTCAATTCTCCTAAGCCCAGCTTCTCATATAGTGAATATGGAAGCAAATCTATATTGGCTCCTAGATCTAATAAGGCTTTGTCAATGGTGTGATCCCCAATGATGCAGGGGCTAGTGGGGTGTTAAGACCTGAAAAGTACCACTTTTCACCCCTTAACTTAATCTCTGTTGGACCCTTAATCATTTAACAAAAGTGTTTTAAGCCTGTTTGGTAGGTAATGAACAACAGCTGCAATAAGGCCTTAATCCTGCTAAGGAGCCCACTTTTGCCCCAGAAGTCTCTCAGAAGAAGGGAAGCTAGATCCAGACAAGAACTTGACTGCATGAAGGCAAAGCACAGTAGCAACAGAGTAAGAAATGAGCTTCGCATAGTTGTCGCAGGGTTTAAAGGATTCAGAAAGTAAGCCTCGCGCGGTCCTCGCAAGTTTCCCAAGACTTCATACCAATTGTCCGTGCTATTCTCGCACAGTTTAGTGACAGAACGGCTTCAGAATCATCACTCGCACAACTCTCGAAGCTCAAGCACATAAATGCTCGCACAGTTTTATGCAGCTCAAGAAAGCAGCACTTAAAACTATGCACAGTTCACTCAAATAAGCTGAGGAGAGAGAGAGAGCTCCAGGTATTTTTACGCGCAGTTGTCGCGCAGTGGCCCTAGGAGGTAAAACTTCAGAAAAACCTCTTGCACAGTTCAGAGATCAATGCACATCACGCCCTCGCAAGGATCCTCGTGAAGATCCATTGAGAAATAAACTGCTCGCACGATTCTTGCACCATTCAGAAGGAAAGTGCAATCCCATAAAGACTAGAGCAATCCAATGAGGATTCAGTGCTCTATCGCGTGATTGCTTAAGCTGCAAACTAAGACAACCCCGCGATGGCTAGAATTTCAAGTTAATCCAATCTCACGAAGACTGTGCTACCACGCGACAGTCTTGGAAACCAGTGCTACCTGGCAAGGCTCTGGACTCTAACTCTCCCTCACTTCTGTAGAGGACATTTTGGGAACTTCCAGCAATTAGGGCATGCACTCTAACGCTCCAATTTTTGTGCACGCGCCTCGAGGCATCTGTTAAGACTTGAAAAGTACCACTTTTCACCCCTTAACTTAACCTTTGATTAGACCCATAGCCACCTAATAAGTCCTTGTTAAGTGTTTTATGTAGGTAATAACCAGCAGTGAAATAAAGCCAAGAATCCTACTAAAGAGCCTGTTTTGGCACTAGAAGTCCCTCAGAAGGATGGACTCTGAATCCAGACCTGAAATGAGCATCACACAGTCCAACTGAGCTTCCCAAGACTTTACAACAACTTCTCGCGCAGTTGATTGACTAAAGAGCTTCAGAAATATAAACTCACATAGCTCTCATGAAGCTCAAGAGTAGAACACATCACGCAGTCTCGCACAGTTCAAAGCAAATGTCTCTCAACCTCGCGCAGTTCGCTCACAACGGCTGAGAAGAGAGAGCTTCAGGAGACTCCTCGCGTAGTTCTCGCACCATTCAAGAAGAAAGCATCCTTGTAAAGGCAATGACATCCTCACAAAGATTAGTTAAGACCTGGAACCTCGCACAGTTCAAAACCCATTATAGCCTCGCGAGGTACCTCATGAAAGCCAGTAAAGAGAAGTTCTCACACTATTCAAATCTATCCTCGCGAAGATCAACCCAGCGATCGCACAGCTACCTCACGACTGCTCGAGCTCCAACCCCGCGACATCTGAGGCTTTGATGTCTACTCAACCTCGGGACTGCCTGAAGAGCAAACCAAGCCAACCTCGCGACGGCTGAAGCTTTAATGTCAAACCATCCTCGTGAAGAGCAAGAGCTACCACGCGATAAGTCTGAGAAACAATGGCTACTTAGCGAAGCTCTGAACCTCAAACTTCCATCTCTTCAGTAGAGGACTTTCTGGGAATTTCTAGCGATTAGGGCACGCACTCCCACACTCAAATCTCCATGCACGCGCCCCAAGGCATTGAAGGATCACTATTCGGCCATGTGGCATTGTTAAAATTAGGGTTTCCTAACCCTAATGCGCCTCCACACCACTGCTCTAAATACCCACACTTAGCTTAGGTTTGGGGGAGCTTAGACTTTCTTTTCTTTCTACATCCTGGAATAGCTGGGAACACGTCTCATTTCTTGGAGACTTGATCTGAGATCATTTTCTCTTTCTTTTTATTGCTGTAAGTAGTTTTCCTTTTCTTTTTCCTTCCCTCTATAGTATAGCACTTGCTGGCTATGTCCTTGTATGCATTTTGGACCAGATTAATGGAAGTTCTATAATAGGATCTGTACTTTGCAGGATTTGTGTTTGAATGTGAGATGCTCTGTGCAAGGCTGCTGCCTTGTGATCTGCCATTGCTTTGGCTGTGTTTCAAAGCAATGGAGGACTAATTCTAAGGGCCATTCAGATCCAAGTGACTTGTGTGTCTGGGCTATCATGGTTCTATACAGCCTTAGCCCCACCACAGGACCCACTAGATCTGAAATCCCCATGGGAGCTTGAGCTGTAGCCTGGTAACCATGGTGGTGGCAGCAATATTCTTGTTTTGTCTTGGGCTTTGTGAGGAGGATAGTCTGTGACCATTCAAGTGGACAGGTTATAGCCTTAGGGTGATTCTAATCCACCGATCCAAGATGGATCCTTCTTCTTTACACCTGAGCTTGTAGAAGCCTGGTAGGAGATTGTACAAAGGTAGACTCTCCTGTACTGATATTGATCTGCCATCAGATGTTGGATCTGATCTGGTTATAGAGATTATAGGCTTGTGACTAGACCATTGTAGCCTCACTCAAGCAATGGACAGCTAGATCAAAGGTTGCACTCAATCGCTTGTTGGTTCTATGTGTCTGGGCTATCATGGTCCTATACAACCTTAGCCCTACACATAGAGCTTTAGAGGTTGAGGTTCCCTATGGATTCTTGAGCTGGTAGCCTGGATGAAATAGTGCCTGCAATGATTTACTTGTTATGTTTTGACCCATCCCTAGATTGTGGTTCCCCTATGGGATAGTCTGTGACCATTTGAGTGGACAGGTTATAACCTTAAGGGTTGAATCATGGCAGAGTGATGGGTTGAATCCTTTCTCCTCAGTGGTGATAATGTAGCCATTGGACAAGATTTCTATAACATCAGATTTGAATCTGAGTTACAAAACTCCTCTGATCTGGGCTCAATAACATACTTCTCACCCTTTTATATTTATTTTCCACACTCCATCCATATTCTCAACTCCTTCTATAGTTTAGACATTAGAGTACCTTAGAATACTTAGAATAAGTGACCTTAAACTCCCCTCCTCTTAGGACTGCCAGATCTATAGTCAGATCTGGAGGGACTACTAGAGATGGCTCCTTTGGAGCTGTAGATCACCTTTCCCTGTGGGACAAACTCTTACTTATCAAAACTTGCTACAATGGACCCTACATCTTACAGGTCTAGGATTTCTTAGTTGTGCTGATTCCATCCCCTGTTTTACTCTTTCTTTGATTTTTAAATGACTTTTACCACCAACCAATAAAGCACAACAACTGAGAGATTCCGCAACAGCATCCAAGGAACAGTATTAGGCCACGTGGCATCGTTAAAATTAGGGTTTACTAACCCTAATGCGCCGCCAAACTGACTGCTATATAAACCTAAGCCTGGTTTAGGTTTAGGGGACCCCTCTTAGAGTAGAATTTTGTCTAGTAAGGTTTAGGTAGATTTATTTTTACTTTTTCTTCTCTCCATAGCCCAGCACTTGCAGGCTATACCTCTGTAAGATTATTTGGTTTAAATTTAATGGAATTTCATGATTGGGTGTTTTACATGTATGGGATTGAAGTTTGAGAATGACTTGTTCTGTACAAGGCTGCTGCCTTGAGATCCTCCATTGATAGGTTGTATTATGAGCAATGGAGAACTATTTTTAAAGACCTATTTAGATCCAATTGACCTATGTGTCTAGGCTAACATGCTCCCATACAAGCCTAATCCCTCCACAGGATCCACTAGATCTGAAATCCCCATGGGAGCCTGAGCTTGTAGCCTTCTGAACATGATGGTGACAGCAGTGTTCTTGTTCTATTTTGGTCCTCTATGAGGAGGATAGCCTCTGGGATAGTCTGTGACCATTTAAGTGGACAGGTTATAGCCTTAGGGTGAGGCCAATACACAGATCCAAGACAGATTCTTCTTCTCTGCACTTGTGCTTGTAGCCCTGTGAGAGATTATGCGGAGACAAACTCCCCTGTATTTGTATAGACCCGCCGTCAGATGACATATTTGGTTTGGTTATAGAGATTGTAGGCTTCTGACTAGATCACTGCAGTCTTTCTACAGCAGTGCACAGCTAGACCTAAGGCTGTACTCAAACTCTTGCTGGTTCTATGTGTCTGGGCTAACATGCTCCCATACAGGCCTAGCCCCACACATAGCACTTTAGAGGTTGAGGTTCCCTATGGATTCTTGTGCTTGTAGCCTAGATGAAGTAGTGATTACAATGATAGACTTGTTCTGACCCATCTCTGGACTGTGGTTCCCTAATTGGACAGTCTGTGACCATTTAAGTGGACAGGTTATAGCCATAAAGGGATTGGATCATGGCACAGAGATGAGTTGGATTATTTCCCCTTAGTGGTGATAATGTAGCCATTGGACAGGATTTCTATAGCAGCAGATCTGAATTTGAGTCATGAAACCCATTAGATCTGAACCTAATAGCATAATTCTCACCCCTTTTATATTTATTTTCCCACTCCATCCATTTTCTCTACCCTTTCTATGGTTTAGACATTAAGTTACCTTCGGATTTAGAATGTAGTGACCTTAAATCCCCTTCCATTTAGGATTGTCAGATCTGTAGTCGGATCTGGAGAGCCTACTAATGATGGTTCCCTCGGAGCTTTAGATCAACTTTTCCTGTGGGACAAACTCTTACTTATCAAAACTTGCTACAACAGGCCCTGTATCTTGCAGGACTGTGTATATTTTAGGCTTGCTGCTCCGTAATCATCACTCTACCTTTCACTCATTTTTTATTTACCCCATTCTTATCACTGTCTCCAATAAAGTCAGTAACAAGCACTTAAAAATAACAACAACAAGTTTTTGGCGCCGCTGCCGGGGACTTTTTATCTAATAGTAGACTCTAGAATTTTGTATTTTTTGTTCTTTGGTAGCTGTACTTGTGAATAATTGATACTGCTGATTTACATTTAGAATTTTTCTTGCAGATCTGGACCATAGTAGAGGAGTCTGGAATTGCATTGAGAGTCTAGCTACCTCTGTTTGCACTTCTCTAACCTTCAAAACCTCAGTTTATTTCTCCTTTGAAGATTCCATAAGAAGTTGATTAGGATAGTTGTAATTTTTTTTTAGTGCAATGTGCTTACGAATAGTTGTCCCTGCTGTTGGTGTGTGTGCATGTTAGGAAGGAGATCTCTCAGTCCTACTTTAGAGCCTGCTAACCCTGAGATTGAAAGGGGTAGATGACCGAGAAGGCACAGACACACCACAGTCGGGCCCCCTATTGAACTAGAGACAACAGTTATGGGTGAAGAGCAACCTAGAACATTGAAGGAATTGAATGCTCCGGATGATTACAATTCTCCATTCAGCATTCAATTCCCAGATGTTCAGGGTAATTATGAGATCAAAACTTCCATCATCCAAATGCTTCCCTCTTTCCATGGGCTTAGCAAGGAAGACCCCTACAAGCACATTGACCAGTTCTTGGCCTTGTGTACGATATTCTCCATTGCTGGTTTGGGACCAGAAGCCACTAGGTTAAGGCTTTTTCCTTTCTCCTTAAAGGACAGGGCCATGACCTGGTTATCTACTCTCCCAAACAATAGCATCACTTCCTGGAAAGACCTCCAAATAAGATTTCTGTCTAAATTTTTCCCAGAGACCAAGACCAGCCAATTGAGGAAGGGTATACTTTCTTTTGCCCAGTCCCCAACTGAAGATTTTAACCAATGCTAGGATAGATTTAAGGAGATGCTCAAACAATATCCCCACCACAAGATCCATGACTGGCAACTTCTCCAGAGCTTCTACAATGGGATTGATGAGAAGAGTAGAGACATGGTAGATGCCTCTTGTGGTGGAACATACATGCATAAAATAGCTGATGAGGCATGGGACTTATTCGAGGTCATAAGTGAAAATGCTTTTCAGATGATGTCCTCATCTAGAACTGTTCAAGATCCTTCTCCTAAGCTGGGGGTGGCTGAAACTTATAAAGGAAAGATGTATGAAGTTAGAGGAAACGATGACCTGAGAATGCAGATGGCCAATCTTACTGAAAGATTTAATAAACTTTTGACTGTGGTGCAGCCTAGAATGGATGCACAAGTGATGGAGGCATGTTTGATATGCCAATCTCCAGAGCATACAGTGGAGGAATGCCCATCTGCAGGGCAATACCCTGAGTTTGTAATGGAACAGGCTGCTAGTGCCCAATCTTTTAGACAACAACAATCTGGTGGCTACAATAAACAACTATATGGATATCAGCACCAAAATGCTAGTTACCAATGGAGAGACCACCTAAATTTGAGGTGGAGGCAAGACAATTATATGCAGTCACAGCAGATGTTCGCCTTACCTCAAAGGCCACAGCAGCAGTTTAATCAAGGTTATGCCCAAAGGTCGAATTTCCAACAATAGCAGCCGCAGCAACAAAATTAATTGGTAGTTCTCCCACCTCAGCCCCGAAGTGCTTCTTTCGAGGACCAGGCTTTGGCTTAATTGCAAAGCCTTGGACCCTTAAATCAGACTGTGACTTCTCACAGTCACAGCATTAAGAAAATAAAAGAGCAGCTTGGCCAAATAGCCAATGCTCTGGCTAAGAGAGAGGAGGGCAGGTTGCCAAGCCAACCAGTAGCAAACCCCAAGGGCTAGTATTCCATCGGAGAAGGCTCCTCAAATTTTCAGGGGGCCAATGCCATCACAGCCTTAAGGTCTGGCAAGCTGGTAGACAACCAGGTGGGAAAAGAACAAGGAGATGTTTACCCTAAGGAAATATCAAGTGAAAATGATAAAGACTTTGTTAGAACACAGAGTCAAGAACTGCCTGCTACCCTTCAATAAGGGAAAAATAAAGAGGTTGTAGTTGAGCCTGAGCAGGAGATAAAAATAGATAAAAGAAAAAAACAAAAGTTCAGCCATAGGCTTGTAGCTGAGGAACCAGCAGTACCTCAGCTGCCATTTCCTGAAGCTTTGAGTGGCCCTGCCCCATTTGATAAGGGTTAGGCACAAATCGAGGAAATGATGGAGACCTTTAAGCAGGTCAAAATAAATTTACCCCTGCTTGATGCAATCCGACCGGTCCCAGCCTATGCAAAGTTTCTGAAGGACCTCTGTACTCAAAAAAGGAAGGCCAGAGGCCATTTGTCTAAAAAGGTCTTTACAGCTGATACAGTTAATTCTGTATTAACTATGACAATACCTGAGAAGTTGCAACACCTAGGGATACCCACTATTCCCTGTATTATTGAGACCACACGATTGGAAGGGCCCTTTTAGACCTTGGAGCCAGTGTTAACTTGCTACCATATAGTATATACCAGTAGCTAGGATTGGAGGAGCTGAAGCCCACCCCCATTATTCTATTGAGGGTTGATAGGTTTGAGAGGAAGCCCATGGGAGTGGTTGAGGATGTCCTAGTGGGGGTAGACAAGTTCTTCTACCCTGCAGATTTCCTTGTTTTGGACATGAGTTGTAACAAAAGTACATCTCTGATACCTGTTATCCTGGGCAGACAATTTTTGGCCACTGCCAATGCATGCATTCAATGTAGGTCTAGAATCATGGAGGTCACTTTCGGACATATGAAAGTTGAGCTTAATGTGTACAACAGTGTAAAGTACCCTCAGCTAGACAATGAGGAATGCTTTGCAGTAGATGTACTAGAAGAAATTGTTGAAGAAGAACTGCCCACTCTGCTGGAGTGGGGCAACATTGTCACTAATTTAACTGAAGTTTGGAACTTGGTGGAGGAAGGAAGCCTAGCTTTAATGCCAGAAGACATGCCCCTAGTGAGGTCTTCTGTGGGCTTAGTGCAACATTCAAATTGGAAACCTACATTCCTGCCCCTTCCTCCAACCAACAATACACCAATCCTGCCATCCATACAACAAGCCCCTGAACTGAAGCTCAAGAAGCTGCCAGAGACATTAAAATATGCTTTCCTCGAGAAAGAAGAGAAACTTCCTGTAATTATCTCCTCTTCTGTAACCTGTGAGCAAGAGGAGGAATTGCTAACAGTTCTGAGGAAGCACAAGAAAGCAATTGGCTGGACCATTGCTGATCTGGGAAGGATTGATGCATCAATCTGTATGCATAGGATCCATTTAGAAGAGGGCTCAACACCCTCCAGGAAAATGTAGAGAAAATTGAATCCTCACATGCAGGAGGTGGTCCTGAAAGAAATTATTAAGTTGTTGGATGCTGGGGTAATTTACCCCATCTCTGATTCTGAATGGGTGGCACCAATCCAGGTGGTACCCAAGAAGTCTGGCATCACTGTGATCACAACCGACTCTGGAGAGTTGAGACCAGCCAGGGAGACCACTGGCTGGAGAGTTTGCATCGATTATCGAAAACTCAACTCCAAGACCAAACAAGACCACTTCCCTCTCCCTTTTATTGATCAAATTTTGGATAAGTTGGCTGGGAAAGCATTTTACTATTTTCTTGATGGGTACTCAGGGTACAACCAAATCTCTGTGCACCCTTTGGATCAAGAGAAAACTACTTTTACTTATCCTTTTGGCACCTTTGCTTACAGAAGGATGCCTTTTGGACTGTGTAATGCCCCAGCCACTTTTCAGAGGTGTATGTATGCCATCTTTTTTGATATGATTGATAAATTTTTAGAAATTTTCATGGATGATTTCTCGGTTTATGGGGATAGCCTTGACCAATGTCTACAACACCTCCATCATGTCTTACAAAGATGTGAAGAGACCAATTTGGTCTTAAGTTGGGAAAAGAGCCACTTCATGGTAACATAAGAAATTGTGTTGGACCATGTGGTCTCGAAAGATGGAATTGAGGTAGACAAGGCCAAAGTTGACCTCATTACAAATTTTCCCCCTCCAAGAACAGTCAAGCAAATCAGATCCTTCCTTGGGCATGCTGGATTCTACAGGAGGTTTATCAAAGACTTCAGTAAAATTGCTAAACCATTGTGCCACCTGCTATGCCAGGATGTGCCCTTTGATATTTCTGCTGAATGTCTTGAGGCTTTTGAAAAGTTAAAAATCTGCCTCACCTCTACTCCTATACTCCAAACACCTAACTATACCTTGCCCTTTGAGTTGATGTGTGATGCATCTGACTTGGCAATAGGTGCTATCTTGGGCCAGAGAAAGGACAAGCCGCTTGTGGTCGTTGCATATCTCACCAAATCACTTGTTGCAGCTCAGTTGAACTACACAACCACTGAGAAAGAGCTTCTAACAGTGGTTTTTGCTATGGACAAGTTTAGACCTTACCTACTTGGGTCTAAAACTGTCATCTTCACTGACCACTTAACATTAAAGTACCTACTATCCAAGAAGGATGCAAAGCCCAGATTGATTAGATGGATACTCCTATTGCAGGAGTTTGACATCGAAATCAAAGACAAGAAGGATGTAGAAAATGTGGTGGCTGACCACTTCTCCCGAATTATGTTGGAAAAAGGTGATGATGACCTTGCTACAAATGATGTCTTCCCGGATGAGCAATTGTTTGCCATCCACTCTTTAGTCCCTTGGTATGCACATATTGTCAATTATCTAGTCATAGGCAAGATCCCTTCCCATTGGACAAAAGTCGATAAAGACCTATTTTTCTCACAGGTCAAATTCTTTTTCTGGGAAGAACCATGCTTGTACAAGTATTGTGTAGACCAAATCATTCGGAAATGTGTCCTCGAAAGTGATGTCCCCAGTATTATGGCCATGTGCCATGAAAGTACCTGTGGGGGTCACTTTAGTAGGAGAAAAATAGCTGACAAAGTACTGCAGTATGGGTTCTATTGGCCTTCTCTTTTCAGAGATGCCAATACACACTGCAAGACCTGTGAAAGATGTCAGAAACTAGGAGGGCTGTCTAAATGAAATTCAATGCCTTGACAACCCATCCTTGTTGTAGAACTATTTGATGTGTGGGGTATTGATTTTATGGGCCCCTTTCCTCCTTCAAATGGTTTTCATTTCATCTTAGTGGCAGTGGACTATGTTTTCAAATGGGTAGAAGCCATTGCCACAAGAATTAATGATAATCAGGTGGTCCTCAAGTTCATAAAGCAAAATATCTTCTCCAAATTTGGTACCCCTAGAGCCATTATCAGTGATGGGGGGGAGCCATTTCTGTAATAAAAATATCGAGAACTTGCTCAAGAAATATTCTGTCACCCATAGGATTGCTACTCCCTACCACCCACAAACCAGTGGGCAAGTTGAAATTTCAAATAGGGAGATCAAGCATATCCTTGAGAAGACTGTGAGGACTGATAGGAAGGATTGGGCTGACAAGCTTAAAAATGCACTGTGGGCCTATATGACTGCCTATAAGATCCCCATTGGTATGTCCCCATTCAGACTGGTCTATGGCAAGGCCTGTCATCTCCCAGTGGAGTTAGAACACAGGGCCTATTGGGCCATCAAACATTTAAATCTAGATCTAACTTCTGCTGGTCTTCACAGGTCGCTGCAGCTGTCTGAATTGGAAGAACTAAGGATGGATGCGTATGCCAATGCCAGGATCTACAAGGAAAGGTCCAAAACTTTCTTTGACAAAGGGCTGTTGAGAAAGAGTTTTATTGCTGGTGATAAGGTTTGGTTATTTAACTCCAAACTTAAGTTTTTTTCGGGCAAATTGAAATCCAGATGGGAAGGTCCTTATATTGTCATGCATGTTTCCCCATCTGGTGCTGTGGAAATCAAGGATCCCAAGTCTGGGAGAACCTTGAAAGTGAATGGTCAGAGGCTTAAGCCTTGTTTTGAAAAACCTGTTGAACCCATGGACACCATTCACCTTCAAGAAGATCCTTCTTCAAATTGATCCACAGGTGTGTCATTACTGTATCATATGTATGATGTTTTTGGTTGATTTATCTTACTTATTTCTATTCTTTAAGATTTGTTCATGGTCTTATCTGATTCTGGACCAATCTGTTTTAAGCTTTTGATGCATGGTTTGATTCTTACTATTTTTCAATAGATAGCTTCTGTTGCCCGCCTAATATGGAAGGTCGTTTTTGATTAATAGCTTTAGTTTGAATGTGTCTAGAGGTGGCCATAGCCATAGGAGAGAGTCATGCCCCGGATCCAACCACAAGCAAACAAGAAAAGGGGCAGAACAAAGAGCACATGCTCTCTGTTTTATTCCTTACTATCTCTAGGTCCAAAATTAAAGTCTGGGAGACTATCGCGAGATTCAAAAGCTATTGCGAGGTTAAAAAGGAAGCCTGGGAGCATGTCGCGCAGTTTGCATAGCAGCATCCAATGCCTATCGCGAGTTTCATGTGTTCCTGACAACCTCTCGTGCGGTCCACATAGCGCTCTTCAGTAGTTCTCTCAAGATTATCAGGCTGTCGCGAGGTTCCCAAGGTAAACTGGGAGACTCTCGCGTAATTAAATAGAAATACTTCATTTCCTATCGCGAGATTCTAAGTCTGTCGCGAGATTCAAAAATGAACCTCAGAGTTTTTCATGCAATCCAATAGAAATCTAAGAGCCGCTCACGCGATTCACATGAATTAATCTCACTCTGTCGCGCGCTCCAAGGATAACTTGAGAGATTGTCGCGCAATCTAGATTTAATCCACACCTTTGCTAGGTTCATTTCCAAGCCTGTGACCAGATGTTCCAAAGCGTGTTGAGCTTTGCGATAAGTATTTCAACCTAGCGGTTTGTCCCTTCTTCATTATTTTCATCCTTCTTCCCTCTGTGAAACCCTAGCTTCTGGAGCTCTCCCCTCTCCCCCTCCAGCATCACTCCTACAACTCATCATTCACCTCACATTCTATAGAGTTGTTCCTGACATCACCACCATCCATTGCCCTCTACTCAGAGATCTTGAGGTGCCCTGTGCATCAAATCAAACCAAACCCTAGATTTCAGCCCCCGTTTCTCATACTATAGGACATAGTTAGATATGACTCCAAAATTTGCACAGAAGAGAAAAGGAAAGGAAAAGGACCCTGCAGAGACCACCCCCAAAAAGGCCAAGACTTCAAAGTCCTCGAAAAAAGGAAAGGAAGTGGTTGAGGAGGCGGCGGTACCAACCACAAAGTTCTCTACTCCTTCTGAGCTCATAGAGTCAATTCCATTGGAGCCTGAAACAACCTTTGATGTACCATTTTTTGAGAAAGAACCTCTCTCTGCCCCTACAGTACAATTTATGAGCAAAGCAGGCTTGTTGCCATTAATGAGAGGAATTCTAGCACTAGCCTACCCCAGGCTAGTGCAGCTATTTTATCAGCACATCAAGGTCAAGAGGGACAATGATGGACAAGGGTTATTGCTGGTGCTGATTGACGACTTCGATATGTTGGTGTGTCCCAAGATGATCGCGGAAGTGTTGGGCATCCCAGCAGCATTCAATACTAGCTGTGGATATGGCCCCCCTCTGAGGGCATCGATGGATACAATTGCACTGGCCCTAACTAGAGGATTAAAAGCCACTGGGGACTCAATTAGAAGGAGGGAACTAGAACCTGAACTATTGTTCATTGACCAAGTCCTACGGAAGAACATATACTGCTCAGGACATCAGCAGGAGAGGAGAACCCCCATTACAGATGTTGTCTACTCCTACCACATTGGCCATGGATTCCATGCAGCCTGGCTGATTTTGAGGCTATGAAGGATGTAGTGGAGAAGTTAGGGTCCAACAAGAAGCGTCACACTCTACCCTATGCAAGAATCATTACCTTGCTGCTGCTCAAAGGGGGCTACAAGATAGGACGGACTGAGCAGACCACCATTCTTATCCCTACTATCTTCGCCAAAAGGCAATGGGGAATCAGGAGGAGCTTGATGGGGGGCCAGAAAAAGAAGAAAGCTGAGACTCAGGCACAACCCAAGCAACCAGAGGCAGCTAGACAGGGTCTACCCCTACTACAGAGGAGGTGCCTCCAGAGATTATCACTTCCATCGCTTCTGGCTGACACCACACTAACCACCCTCTTGCATCCATCTCTAACCCCCCTCTGTTTCCATTCTCCATGCCCACTCCCCCTTCACCTGTGCTTGGTCCATGGGAGGACTCACCTTCCCCTACCTTACCTCAGTACACAGCCACCAGTCCCCCCTTATCTCCACCTAAGCCTACCAGCCCACCACTCATCTCCTACAAAAAATGAAAAATAACTGCAACCATCCCCACCATCTCCCAAACACCACCCTCCATACCCTCTATCCCCATTGACACACCCCACCTTGATGAAACTCCCACCCCAGCCATATCTACTACATCCCCTCTCCCTGACATTGACTTAACCCTTAACACATCCATAGGCTTTCAAGCATTCATCTCTACATTCCTTGAAACAATGCCTGCATATTACACCCCTCTGCCAGACTCCCCAACTACCTCCCAGCACCACTCCCCAGAACCCCACTCTTCCCCTCCCTCCACTTTCCATCATGTTCCTTCCTCCCCTTTCCGACCAGTACCCTCTTCTTCCCAAACCCAACCTCCTAGTTTTGGCACACTAACCCTCATCCTCCCCCTTATCCAAGACATACAAGCTCAGTTATCCACCAATACCCAAAAACAGGACCAGATGCAAGCTGAACTCACCTCCATCCAATCCACCCTACACACCTTCACCACTCCACCCATCCCCTCCCCATCCACTTCACCCCCCCTGGTCCTATCCACTGACAGACAAACACAAATAGACTTGCCTCCTGACTCATTCCCCCCCACCTTCACCATTAACTCCTACCCACCCATTTCCTTTAATCCCTTTCACAATTCCCATTTTCCATCCCCATCACCCCAACTCCTATTGAACCTACACCCTTTCCTTTCCCCTATACCCTCCACCCCCTCTTATCCTATCCCCCACCTTCTCTACAAAATCCATCTAAAAAGACGCAGACCCCATTCCCCCCCAACTTGATTTCCTTCCTTTCATTCCCCCTCCCCCCCCCCGGACCAAGCACAATCTGCTCCTCCCACCTCCTATCTTCCCATTGCACCAAAACATTATTTTTACAGCCCCCCTACCTCACCATCCTCCACCTTATGAGAGATAATACATACCTGAGGAAGGATGTCCTGAGGGGCATGGCCAAGCTTCGCCAATCCATTGAGACCCCCCTGTTAGAGCAGATTGACAAAATGACGGAGGAACACAGACAGCAACTTCTGGGCATCTCATTGGGGTGGACAAACATTTTGGACTCCTACCAAAAGGCCAAGGCTACAGCTACTTATCATCAGATCACTTGGGAATATGAGAAATCAAATACTGCTGCAGTGAATGCCCGGGCGCGAATGCTTGAAAAATGACTTAACAATGCCCAGGAAATCCAAAAAATCCAAAAGGAGATCCATGAGACTGACGCCCTCAAATTTCAAATCAAGATAGCCTCATTGAAATCTGCATTGGCTACTGCCCGTAATGAACCTTACCATCCGACCCCCATCTCTGTTCACGTGCCTGCGCCTGCGCCAACTACTACTCCAGCTCCACCTGCCCAGTCTGAGGAGGCACCACCTCAGCCCCAGAAAGCCAAAGATAAAGCTCCTGCTTCACCTCCTAAGGAGCAGCCTCCATCTACTGAGCAACCTACCCCTACCATGGCCTCTGCTGAACCACCACAGAAGCAAACTTATCCTCAACAGAGGAAAGTCACTGCCAAGACGTCTGCTCCCAAAGCTGTCCCTTTAAAAATTGGAAAAGAGCCTGCTGCCCAGTCTGAAGAGGCACAGTCCCCTGCCAATCCTGAGTCCACTAGAAAAGGAAAGTCACCGGTGGTCCCCACTGAGGAACCCAAAGCTAAAGAAAAAGAGAAATCCCTAGTGGTCCCACCTGCAGAAGCTGAAGCCAAAAGCAAAGGTAAAGGAAAATCCCTTACCACCCCCCCTGCTAAGCGCAAAGGAAAAGCCCCTCATGAACCCAAGGAACCAAAGGCTCCCAAAGCACCAAAAATGAGGGTGAGGGCACCTAAAGCTCCATCTGCAATGAAAGCACCAGTCGAAAAGAAAAAAGAGAGGGAGGAAAAGAAGAAACAAGACAGGGCTGCCCTTAAGGCACAGGCTAAAAAGATGGGTTGGGATTTCCTTACAGATTCTGATTCAGATTAGATCCTAGCTTCTAGATTGTATCTTAGGATTTTCTGCTTGTAATTCCACTTATAACTATTTTTATTACACTTTAATAGAAATTCTAGTTTTATCTATTGCTCTGTTCTGTGTGTTTCTTTCTGATTGTTTGGTACTTTTGATTTTGTTCTTTTTGCCATTCATGGGAGAAGAGTTTGTGGGAGGATATTTTTCTTTGAACCAGTCATCCATGTAGCGGATAGATGTCGTTGGTGGCTGAATAAAATTTGTGCAATACCTGCCTTAGGAATTTCAATGGCTTCCTCTTCAAACTGATGTGCCATGTTAATTGTACCTCGCGAAGATCCCCAGCTCAGCTGCGCGAGAGATGTCCTTTCCTCATCACTGATTGCTCTTCGCGAGGATCCCCGTGCGATACACTTACCTCTTTAAATACCATGCCTCTCTTTGGACATTCATTTAATGCTACTTCTCTTTTCCAAAGAGCCAATTGTGAATTTTCTTCTTTCCACACACAACACTCATTTATTGCCAAGTGTGAAAAGGGGCGCAATTTCAATTCCGCCGATTCATGTTCCCTCGTCCCTCTCTTTTAAGCCGACCCTCCATCCCTTTTCATCTCATCCCTCCTCTTCTACCCCTAGAAGTCCATACCTCCTCACACAAATGGCGGATGACAACCCCTTTGGGTTCCCAATCAAATTTTACCCCATCTGGGAAGATTCCCCACCGCCAAAGGAGCCGGACCCCTTGCAATTTCTCTGGGATGAGTATGATGAGGTCCAGCGACTCCTCGCCAAGGAAGAAAAGAAAAAGAAGAAGAAAGAGAAGAGTGAAAAGAAGAAGATAAAAATGGCACCACCGGCATCTCCCCCTCCATCTTCCTCAAACCCTCCTGACTACATTGACCCCATTTTCTTTTCAATCTTTTCAATCTTTTTGTCATATTTTCTTTTTATTTCAATGAAAGTTTCTTTTACTTCTATACTGTGCAGTTTGCATTTGTTGTTTCTCTATCTT
Organism: Chloranthus sessilifolius; assembly: GCA_021018995.1. Lineage (NCBI taxonomy): Eukaryota > Viridiplantae > Streptophyta > Magnoliopsida > Chloranthales > Chloranthaceae > Chloranthus > Chloranthus sessilifolius. The sequence continues at coordinate 52,725,362 of CM037598.1, forward strand.
CTTCTGTGTTTATTTTTGTCTGACTGCTTGGATTCTACTACCTTTTATCACCTCTGAACTAGTGAAGACACTACTCCAAATGGTTTGGGGGTGTGGCTGTCTGCCAATAGAATAGTTAATTTTTGTACAATAATGGTGGTATAACTGAGATGAATAAAGTTAATTTCCACTAAACTTGATACAATCAGGAAACATGTAAAATTTAAATTTTTTACAGACTGTTGGAAACAGAAAAAGTTGAATTTTGACACCACCATGAAGCTAATATTAGAAAATTTTAGAGGTAAGTACTCAATGAGCCTAAGAGGAGAGGAACAGATGAAAATACAACCCATGAGTTAAATGTGATGACCATACCTAGTGAGATTTGGACCCAGAATTTTCTTTTGAAGAGTGTTTTTGGCATTATTTTTGCTCTAAAGACTGATTGAATCAGGACTTCTTCACTAAAAGTTGTGCAGCTCCAAATCAAAACTAATTGGCAGCACTCATGAGACTAAGGAAATGATCCAAGGCCCTCATTTGGACAGTTTGAGCCTAAAAATCAAAATCTACCCTTTTGCATACACTAGTTGAGCCTTAAAATCATATTTTTTCTTTCACAAACACCAAAAAACTTGCACCTTAATCTCATTACCTGAGTCAACCTTACCCTCACTCTGAGAATTCAGAAGGTAAAGGAGAAGGAGGGAATGATACTGAGAATGGTCCAATATTCTATGGAAGATGAAGAAAAGCAACTTGTGAACAACTGTGTATTAATGGCAGTTGTGTGGCATTTCATCAAAAGAATGAATAAAGAAAATTAAAAGAAAGAAAAAAAAAAAAAAAAAGTCTAGAGAACATCATCACCTAAAAATTGAAAAGAAGAGGAGAAGCTGGCCACTTTGTCTCTGAAATAGAAGAGGAAGATGAAGTTTTATTGGAATGAAGGTTGTGAAATCATGAAGCACTCCTTATCTTGTTGATTTCTCAATTTGGATTCTCAATTTGGATTCCCTTTTTACCCCTTTTATTCTGCACACCCCTCAGCCATAAGCCACATTACAACCCATTCTAAAAGACCTTGTGGATCCAAAGTCAAATGAGCTGTCATGTGGAGATGAAGAGTTGTCCAACCTATGGTGAAAATCCTTGAAGATGTCAGAAAATTAGAAGTTTGGCCTATGCTCATGCTTGCAAGCCCATTTGGGGTCTGCAACTGCTCTTGAGCTATTAAGAATGCGAACACCCTCAGGATATTAATGTTGAGAGATAGCCCAAGTGAGAATTGGGTCTGAATTTAAACCCCATTGGGATTGTATCCAACCTAAATTTTGAATCAAAGGCAAGCTGGGTACTAATTTTTATACATTGAAATTCTAATGTTAAATCAATGATGGTCAGGCAAACACATGTTAACTTTTAAGTTTTAAATGGCCTGCAATATTGCTGCAATTTCCTCTAAGTGTTAAATAAATTTACTGTGGAATGAAACTTTAAACATTCGAATTTGTGTTGTCATTATCTGCACTATACTTAACTGACTCTAATGGTGAAGCTTGTGGGTCTCTTCACTGAAAACCCTCAGGAGACTTCACTCCTCCACTAGGGATCACCTAGGGGTTTAAAAGGCTTGGTACATATGCTAAATGTATCTGTGATCCCTATGAAAGTGGCATTTACAGCTTTGCTAAGGGACTACCAAATATTAGGTATGGACCCTTAATCAATTAATAAAAGTGTTTTAAGCCTATTCTGTAGGTAATGAACAGCAGCTGCAATAAGGCATTAATCCTACTAAGGAGCCCACTTTTTCCCCAGAAATCTCTCAGAAGAAGGGAAGTTGGATCCAGACAAGAACTTGACTGCATGAAGGCAAAGCACAACAGCAACAGAGTAAGAAATGAGCCTCACGTAGTTGTCACAGGGTTCAAAGGATTCAGAAAGTAAGCCTCGCGCGATCCTCGTGAGTTTCCCAAGACTTCATAACAATTGTTCGCGCTGTTCTCGCGTAGTTTAGTGACATAAGGGCTTCAAAATCATGACTCGCACAGCTCTCGAAGCTCAAGCACTTAAATGCTCATGCAGCTCAAGAAAGCAACACTGAAAACCATGCGCAGTTCACTCAAATAAGCTGAGGAGAGAGAGAGAGAGAGCTCCAAGTATTTCTACGCGCAGCTATCGCGCAATGGCTGTGGGATGTAAAACTTCAAAAAAACCTCTCGCACAGTTCATAGATCAATGCACATCACGTCCTCGCGAGGATCCTCGCAAAGATCCATTGAGAAATAAATTGCTCGCGCGATTCCCACACCATTCAGAAGTGCAATCCCGCGAAGACCAGAGCAATCCAGTGAGGATTCAATGCTCTATCATGCGACTGCTTAAGCTGCAAACTAAGACAACCCCACAACGGCTAGAATTTCAAGTTAATCCAATCTCGCGAAGATCGTGCTACCACGTGACAGTCTGGGAAACCAGTGCTACCTAGCGAGGCTCTGGACTCTAACTCTACCTCACTTCTACAGAGGACATTCTGAGAACTTCCAACAATTAGGGCACGCACTCTAATGCTCCATGTTTTGTGCACGCGGCCCGAGGCATCCAAGGAACAGTACTAGGCCATGTGGCATCATTAAAATTAGGGTTTCCTAACTCCAATGTACCACCAAACTGACTGCTATATAAACCTAAGCCTGGTTTAGGTTTAGGGGACCCCTCTTAGAATAGAATTTTGTTTATCTTCTTTTTGTAGTAGCTGTAGATCTCTAGTAAGGTTTAGGTAGATTTCTTTTTACTTTTTCTTCTCTCCATAGCCCAGCACTTGCTGGCTATGCCACTGTATGCTTATTTGGTTTAGATTTAATGGAATTTCATGATTGGGTGTTTTACATGTATGGGATTGAAGTTTGAGATTGAGTTGTTCTGTACGAGGCTGCTGCCTTGAGATCCCCCATTGATAGGTTGTATTATGAGCAATGGAGAATTGTTTTTAAAGACCTATTTAGATCCAAATGACCTGTGTGTCTGGGCTAACATGCTCCCATACAGGCCTAACTCCACCACAGGATCCACTAGATCTGAAATCCTCATGGGAGCCTAAGCTTGTAGCCTTGTGAACATGGTGGTGACAATAGTGTTCTTCTTCTATTTTGGTCCTCTGTGAGGAGGATAGCCTCTGGGATAGTCTGTGACCATTTAAGTGGACAGGTTATAGCCTTAGGGTGAGGCCAATCCACAGATCCAAGACAGATTCTTCTTCTTTGCGCTTGTTCTTGTAGCCCTGTAAGAGATTGTGCAGAGATAAACTCCCCTGTGTTTGTATATACCCGCCATCAGATGGCAGATCTGGTTTGGTTATAGAGATTGTAGGCTTGTGACTGAATCACTGCAGTCTTTCTACAGCAGTGGACAGCTTGACCTAAGGCTGTACTCAAACTCTTGCTGGTTCTATGTGTCTGGGCTAACATGCTCCCATACAGGCCTAGCCCCACACATTGCACTTTAGAGGTTGAGGTTCCCTATGGATTCTTGTGTTTGTAGCCTGGATGAAGTAGTGCTTACAATGATAGACTTGTTCTGACCCATCTCTGGACTATGGTTCCCCAATTGGATAGTCTGTGACCATTTAAGTGGATAGGTTATAGCCACAAAGGGATTGGATCATGGCACAGAGATGAGTTGGATTCTTTCTCCTCAGTGGTGATAATGTAGCCATTGGACAGGACTTCTATAGCAGCAGATCTAAATTTGAGTCATGAAACCCATCAGATCTGAACCTTATATCATACTTCTCACCACTTTTATATTTATTTTCCCACTCCATCCATTTTCTCAACCCTTTCTATGGTTTAGACATTAAGTTACCTTCAGATTTAGGATATAGTGACCTTAAATCCCCTTCCATTTAGGATTGCCAGATCTGTAGTCGGATCTGGAGAGCCTACTAATGATGGCTCCCTCGGAGCTTTAGATCAACTTTCCCTATGGGACAAACTCTTACTTATCATAACTTGCTACAACAAGCCCTATATCTTGCAGGACTGTGCATATTTTAGGCTTGTTGCTCCGTAATCATCACTCTACCTTTCACTCATTATTTATTTACCCCATTCTTATCACTGTCTCCAATAAAGTCAGTAGCAAGCACTTAAAAATAGCAACAACATGGGGAGTTCAGGGTCTTGGTGTTTGGGGTGAGTTGCAATAGACAGGACATGCTTTACTTTTTCTGCTGCGAAGACCTTCTTGGATAGGTGTATCCTAGATTGTCTTTTAAGGGTGCACAGGTTTTTCGAAAACTTGGCGTAGGCTGGGACTTGTTTAATTGCATCAAGTAAAGGTAAATTAATCTTTACTTGCTTGAAAGTCTCCATCATTTCCTCGATTTTACTTTGCCCCTTATCGAAAGGGGAAGGTGCTTGCAGTGCCTTAGGAAATGGCAAATGTGGGATTGCTCCCTCATTTACAGCCTTAACCAATGGGGCATATTTCTTTTTGATTTTTTTCTTTTCTTGAGGATCCTCTTTATTCTCAGTTGGTTGCTCCTTCAGGTCCACCACTGTGGCCCTTGTTGTGCTCTTACAGAAATCTCTTCTTTTTCTTCCTCCAAGCTCCTCACAGGCTCACAGCCCACTTGGTTGTCCACTAGCCTACCACTTCCCAATGTTGTAATAGATTTGGCTTCCTCATAGGTGGAGGAAACTTCCCCCACTATAAACTATCTTCATGGGTTATCCTGTGGTTGGTTGGGCAGCCTTCCTCCCTCTCTCCTAGTCAAGGCATCAGACAGCTGACCAAGTTAGTCCTCTATCTTTTTGATGCTCTGGCTATGAGAGTGCACAATTTGAGGTAAGAAATTCAAATTCTGTAGTGAAGCTAGAACTTGTTCCTCAAAGGAAGACGCTCTCGCAGCTGGAGAGGGTGCAGGTTGCTGCACAAGTGGAGCCACAGGTTGGGCCACGGTCTGCTGGTACTGGGGCCTTGGGACATAACCTTGGTGATAGGGTTGAGCATTTTTGTAGGGCATGGGCAGCTGGGGCTGCTGCTACTGGCTTGGGTATGCATCTTGTCTCCACCTCAGATTGGGGTGGTTCCTCCATTGATACCCAGCAACAGGCTGCTGCCCATAAGACTAAGTTGCAGCCACATGCTCTATTACAAAATCAAGAAACTAGCCAGCAGATGAGCATTCTTCAAGGGAATGAGCAAGGGACTGGCATATAGCACATGCCTTCTCCACTCTAGCAGCCATAGGTGACTGCATTGTTCCCATAAGTCTATCAAATTTCAGTGTCAGGCTGTCCACTTTCCTTTCCAAATCACTTTGCATACTCACTTCATACAACTTTCCTCTTGAAGTATTTTCCTTCACCAACCTAGGAGGCTCTAGATCCCTAGCCAAGGTTTCCCTTTGCATAGAGTTCTCACTAATGATGTCAAATAGCTCCCATGCCTCCTCAACAGTTTTATGGAGGTAGGTGCCACCATAGGAGACATCTACCATGTCTCTGCTTTTAGAATCAATTCCTTGATAAAAACTTTGAACCAATTGCCATTCAGGCATTTGGTGGTGGGGGCATTTCTTTAGGAGTTCCTTGAATCTCTTCCAGGATTGGTGAAAATCTTCAGTTGGGTCTTGGGTAAATGAGATGATACCCTTTCTCAACTGGCCGATTTTGGACATAGGGAAGAACTTGGCCAATAATTTAAATTGGAGATTACTCCAGGAGTGGATGCTGTTGGGTGGAAGCATTGACAACCAGGTCCTGTCTCTGTCCTTTAATGAAAAAGGAAAGAGTCTCATCCTGGTGGCCTCCTCCCCCAAACCTGTGATGTGGAAGGTAGTGCATAGTCCCAGGAACTCATCAATGTGCTTGTAGGGATCCTCCTTAGTCAGGCCATGAAATGAGGGTAGCATCTGGATTGTGGAAGATTTGATTGCATAGTTTCCTTGAGCAGCTAGGAATTAAATGCAGAAGAGGGAATTATAAACCCCTGGTGCATTAAATTCTTTGAGGGTTCTCGGCTACTATTTCTCTCCCATTTCTACAGAGTCAATTGCAGCAGATGTGAGTGGAGTTTGTCTGGATCTGAGAAGTCTTTCAACCTCTAGATTTAGTGGAATAATCTGAGGTTGGAGAGTTCTCCTACTAAACATACAACACTCAAAGTCTAACAGCAGAGCAAAACCTCAACACAACAAGTAGAAACAACTCAAATGACTAACTAATTTAAAAATTAACAGATCTAAAAAATAACAGGGGAGTAGAGGGATGTAAACTATAGAGGAGCTGTTGATTACTTCTGGTGTGCTTACATTATTGGTTGGTGGTGAAAGTTATTTAAAAATAAAAGACAGAGTAAAACAGGGGGTGAATCCAGCACAACTCAGAAGTCCTAGACCTGCAAGATACAGGGTCCTTTGTAGTAAGTTTTGATAAGTAAGAGTTTGTCCCACAGGGAAAGGTGATCTAGAGCTCCAAGGGAGCCATCTCTAGTAGTCCCTCAAGATTTGTCTACAGATCTGGCAGTCCTAGAAGGAGGGGAGTTTAAGGTCACTTATTCTAAGTATTTTAATATCTAAACTACAGAAAGGGTTGAGAGGATGGATGGAGTGAGGAAAATAAATATAAAAAGGGTGAGAAGTACGTTATTGAGCCAAGGTCAGAGAAGTTTTGTAACTCAGATTTAGATCTGATGTTATAGAAATCCTGCCCAGAGGCTACATTATCACCACTGAGGAGAAAGGATCCAACCCATCACTCTGCCATGATTCCACCCTTAAGGCTATAACCTGTCCACTTAAATGGTCACAGATTATCCCATAGAAAGCCACTATCCAGGGATGGGTCAAAACATAACAAGTAAATCATTGCAGGCACTATTTCATCCAGGCTACCAGCTCAAGAATCCATAGGGAACCTCAACCTCTAAAGTTCTATATGTGGGGCTAGAGGACCATGATAGCCTGCACATAGAACCATAGAAGAGCGATGATAAATTGATCTGACCTTGATCCATTGCTTGAGCGAGGCTACAATGGTCCAAATACCACCTACAATCAGAACTGATCAGATCCAACATCTGATGGCGGATCTATACAAATATAGGGGAGTCTGCCTCTGTACAATCTCTCACCAGGCTTCTATAAGCTCAGGTGTAAAGAAGAAGGATCCATCTTGGATCGGCGGATTAGAATCACCTTAAGGCTATAATTTGTCCACTTAAATGGTCACAGACTATCCTAGAGGTTATCCTCCTCACGGAGCCCAAAACAAAACAAGAATATCGCTGCTACCACCATGCTCACAAGGCTACCAGCTCAAGCTCCCACGGGGATTTCAGATCTAGTGGGTCCTGTGGTGGGGCTAAGGCTGTAGGACCATGATAGCCCAGACACACAGGTCCCTTGGATCTGAATGGCCCTTAGAATCTGTCCTCCATAGCTTTGAAACACAGCCAAAGCAATGGCGGATCACAAGGCAGCAGCCTTGCACAGAGCTTCTCACACACAAACACCAATCCCACAAAGTACAGATCCTATTACAGAACTTCCATTGATCTAATTCAAAAATACATACAAAGGCATAGCCAGTAAGTGCTGGACTATGGAGAGAAGGAAAGAAAAAGAAAATTACTTATTGCTAAAAAGAAAGAGAAAAGAGAAAATGATCTGAGATGGGTTCTCAGATACATAAACTTAAGCTAGGTATCGGTTTATATAGCAGTGGGGTGGTGGTGCATTAGGGTTAGGAAACCCTAATTTTAATGATGCCACATGGCCTAATAATGATCCTTGGATGCCTCGTGGTGCGTGCACAAAGATTTGAGCATGGGAGTGCGTGCCCTAATCATTGGAAATACCCAGAAGGTCCTCTGCTGAAGAGATGGAAGTTTAGGGTCAGAGCTTCGCTAGGTAGCTGTAGTTTCCCAGACTTGTCGCGTGGTAGTTCTTTGCTCTTTGCTAGGATGATTTCACACTGAAGCTTCAGCCGTCGCGAGATTGCCTTGGTTTGCTCATCAGGCAGTCGCACAGTAGAGAACTGTGCTCTAGCTGGATTGGGCTTCACAAGGTTGAATAGGAAACACAATCTCAAGTGTCGCAGGGTTGAAATTCAAGCAGTCGCGAGGTCGCTCGATCTTCGCTGGGCTGATCTTCGCGAGAGTGAATTCGAGTAGTGCGAGAACTTCGCGAGCACTTCTCTTTACTGGACTTCACGAGTTACCTCGCAAGGCTCTACTGAGTTCTGAACAGCGCGAGGTTCTATGTCTCACTTGATCTTCGCGAGGTTGGCTTTGCCTTCGCCAGGATATTTTCTTTCTTGAATGACGCGAGAACTGTGCGAGGCATTCTTCTTCTGATGCCCTCTCTCCTCAGCCGTTCTGAGCGAACTGCACGAGATTGAGAGAGGTCTGCTTTGAACTGCGCGACACTGCGCGATGTGTTCTACTCTTGAGCTTCGTAAGAGCTGCGCGAGTTTGAGTTTCTGAAGCTCTTCAGTCACTCATCTGCGTGAGAGGTTGCTATAAAGTCTTGGGAAGCTCAGTTGAACTGCGCGAGGCATATTTCTCCTGAATCCTCTAAAGCTTGGGTCAGCTACGAGAGGCTCATTTTAGGTCTGGATTCAGAGTTCATTCTTCTGAGGGATATCTGGTGCCAAAGCAGGCTCCTTAACATGATTCCTGGCCTTACTTCACTGCTGATTATTACCTACGCAAAACACTTAAGAAGAACTTATTAGGTGGCTAAGGGTCTAATCAAAGGTTAAGTTAAGGGGTGAAAACTGGTACTTTTCAGGTCTTAACACACCCCTAAACCTAATCTTTGCTAGTCCCTTAGCAAAGCTACATTAAATCTACTCTAAAAATTAAATGCCACTTTCGTAGGGAGCACGGATACATTTTAACATATGTACCAAACCTTTTAAACTCCTAGGTGATCCCTAGTGGAGGAGTGAAGTCTCCTGAGGGTTTTCAGTGAAGTCACCCACAAACTTCTCAAATGAAACAGTTAACAAAAGTGCAATATCATCCAATGAGCAGTTAAGGAATCAGATTTAGTCTACTCTTAAATCAGTACACATAAAAGAAATTTAATTCATTGGTTGCACAGTAACTTAAACGGCATAAACTCTCATGATTGCACAGTATTTCCAAATAGTTTGCAACCACAGAAAACTGCACAAGTGTGTGTCAGCACTAAGCTTATCCTTATATAAAAAAAATTAGGTTAAGGCCATACATAATGCATTCAAGTTCAGACTCAAAAGAAAACTTTGCAGGGCATAGTCTCATAAAGGTTTGTTGAGGGGTTCATTTTATCACAGGCTCAAGAGCAGTTACATCCCCCAAATGGGTTTGTAAGCATGAGCATAGGCAGAGTTCTTAAGTGCTGACATCATTGGCAGTTCCTCACCATAGATTGGATAATTCCTTATCTTCACGTGACAGCTCACTCAACTTTGGATCACAAGGGCTTTTAACTGGGCTGTAATGTGGCTTATGAGATAGGGTTAAAAAGAATGGAAGGTTGAAAAGGGGTTCCAATTTGAGAAATCAGTAGGTCACAGAGGTGGTTCATGACTTCAACTTCCATAATTCAGCTCCCTTCATCTTCTTTGAGATTTTCCGATTTGAAGTGATCAGTTTCTCTTCTTGATTTGGATTTTCCAATGAAAGTTCCTCTTGACTTCTCCCTTATTCCTCTTCATTATTATTTTTGTTTCTTTTTACTGGAGTTTCCTTCTTTTTATTTTATTTTTGCTTTTCAGAAATGCCACCATGTTCTCAGTTACCATACTGCCAGATTTTTGAGATCCTTCTTCTCCATTCACCTAATGTTGACCATAGCTAGTCCATCTTCAACTCTTTCTCCTTTACCTTCTGAATTCTCAGAGTGAGGGTAGGTTGAATCAGGTTCATAGGTTCAGGTTCAAGTACTCAGGTGTATTTTGAAGAAATTTAGGATTTAAAGCTCAAAGGGGGGTATGGACAAGGGCAGTTGCTTTAGGATTGGTCTTTTTAGGCTCAAACTGTCCAAGAGAAGACCTTGATCCTTTCCTAGGTCTCATGAGTACTGTCAGTTGTTTCAACTTGGAGTTACTTAACTTCTAGTGAGCACAGTGACTCAGCCAATCCTTAGAACTAAAAGAAATGCCTTAGTTACTCCTCAAAGAATAGAAAAATTTTGTAGGCCCAATTCTCACTGGTTATGGTCATCCTTTGAACTTTCAAGTATGTCCTCACCTTTTTCTCTCTCTAATGATTCACTAAGTGCTGATACAAGTAGGTTTCCTTGGTGATATTATCATGGAAATGTGGAATATTAGAAGTTTATAATGTCCATGGTTTGCATAAATTTTAAACTTCTTAATTTCATGATTCTTAAGTGAACAGAGGTCCATTTCCATATTGCTCAGATGAGTCTGCTACACTTATGTTAGCTATTCCATTGGCAAGGTCTGCCTGGCACGCCCCCAAACCTATGAGGAGCAGTGTCCTCACTGGTTCAAAGTGAATGTGCAGTAGAACTAATGAGGCTAAAAGAAAAGGAAAGAACAGGGAACAAAATACACAACAGGCAAAGCAAGATAGTAAAGACAGGGGAAAAGTCTATGAAAAATTAGAAATGTATAAAATATAAGAAAACAGTTGCAAAAGAAACAAAGAAATTCCTAGGTACAATCTAGTTAGAATCTGTCTCAAAACTTATCGCATCCCATCTTCTTTGCATGCTCTTGCAGGAGAGCCTCTTCTTCTTTCTTCTTTCGTTTCCTCTCTGCCTTTCTTTGCTCGGGAGTTTTGGGTATGGTTGGAGCCCGGACCCTCATTTTTCTCTTCTTGGGTTCAGGAGGGATCTCCGAAGATTTTGCAGTGGTTGGCTCAGGGGGTTTGGTGGGAGATTTTCCTTTGGGGCCCTTACCTTTGGAGGCTTGCCCTTGCTGAGGTTGACGGGGAATAAGAGGTGATTGGGCTGGTGCTGGCTCAGGAGGGGCAACGGGGGATTTAGCTTGGGCTTGCACCTGAGACAGGAGAGGACTTTTCCCTTTTTCTGGTTTAGGGGGAGCCACAGGAGATGGATCTGGTACTTTGGCTGTAGGAATGGCAGGGCTCTTCCCTTTCACGGGCTGGCTTAGTGGTGGTGCCTCCTCAGACTGGGCAGATGTTTCTTTTCCAATTTTCAAAGAGCGACTTGGGGGAGTAGTCCTCTTTGCAGTAACTTTCCTTCGCTGAGGATAGGATTGTGCAGCAGGGCCGGATGAAGGAGCAGCAACAGTAGGTTGGGCACTGGGATCCGTAGGTGGTGCAGCATCAGATTCTGAGTCAGAAGGAAAGAGCTCAGTAGGGTCCAATCCAAGGGCAGCAGCAGCCTGTCTGCGTTCTTCTTTGGAAAGTAGGCGCCCATGGGGATCATCCTGAGCAGAAGCTCTGGTGAGCTTTGGAGGTGGGGATGGAGGGGCCGGCCTTTTGCCTTTTTAGGCTGCAGTGGCTCTTTTAGAAGTGGGCTTTTTCTTGGAAAGGGTGCGTTTTCTTTTGAGAGCAGGAGAGGGAATAGGGGGGGGCACTGAGGGAGGAGCAGGAACTGCAGTAGGGATTAGAGCAGGAGCAATAGGTTGTGTAGGTACTACAGAAGGAATTGCAGTAGGCATTTGAGGAGGAACAGGAGGAGCTACCAGAGTGGGGGCTGTGGGAGTTGGGGGAACAGATTGTGTAGGGGTTGGGGTAGGGGCAGTGGAAGAAGGTGGGCCTGGTTGTGTGGAAGAAGATGGGGCCTCAGGGGGAGCGGTGGCGATGGGGGTGGCCTGTATAGGTTGGGATAGTAGGAAGGCAACTCTCTATTCCATGATTTCAATTTTCTTGTTAGCCCACAGGAGATTAGTATCTGCAAGCTCCTTACTGAGTCGGTTGATCTCCTGAGCATTGTTCAATTTTTTCTCTAATAGCCTGTTGTGCTTTTTCACCCTCTCTGCATTGGCCTTTTCAATCTCAGTAGTCATTACATGTCGTTCTTTTGTTGTTCGCATTTGATGTCTCCAAAATTGCCTCCCACCCTTTGAAAATATCTCTCAGCTGCTCGTGGTGAGTAAACTTCAAGTCACTAAGTTTCTGCAGCAAGGGGTATTCGAGGGCTTGGTGGAGTTGGGCCATGCCATTGAGAACATCCCTCTTGATATAAGGATTGTCCCTCATGGCATGGAGGAGGGTGAAGTAGGGAGGGGTGTAGTAGGAGTGTCTGGGCAAGATTGGTAGAAATGGAGTGGAAGGAGGAGATGGTGATGGATCCTGGGGGAGAAAAGTGGGGGTTGTAGAAATGGTTGGGGTGGTCTGGGTTGATGGATCCTAGGGGAGTTAGAGGTGGAAGGGGGTTGGGTCAATGGGGTGGTAGGAGGTTGTGTTGGGATTGGTGGGTTTGTCAATGTTTGATGGGTGGATTGTGTGGTGGTTATGTCAGTTTGCATTTGGGCTTGGGTCTGTGTGGTCTTGGATAGTTGGGTTTGGATGTCATGTATGAGGGAAAGGATATGAGTAAGGGTATCTGAGGTTGGTTGAGGTGGAGTATGAGGATAAGAAGGAACAGGTTGGAAAGGGGAAGTGGGGGCATGATGGAAAGTGGTAGGGGGGAAGGTGAAGGGTCTGGCTAATGATGTGGTGAAGGGAGAGGGGACTCAGGGAGAGAGATGTCATGGGTGGGCAAGGTATCAAGAAAGGTGGTCATGAAGGCTTGATACCCTGAAGTGGTGGCTATGTTAAAGTCCAGGTCATGGAGAGGTGGGACTAAGGGTTGGTCAATAAGGGGTGTGTCTGTGGGAAGGACAGGGGAGGTGGAAGTGGGTAAAGATGAGGCCGGGGTAGTGTGGGAGGTTTTCTTTTTAAGGTAGGTTATCAAGGGAGGGCTGTCAAGGTGTGGATCAGATGATATGGGAGAGACTGAGGCTGTGTATTGAGGTATGGTGGGTGAAGGTGGAGTGTTGTCATGGGGTTCAACACTTTCTTCCCAGGTACGGATAATAGTGGGAGGTGGAATGGAAAAAGGAGATAAAAGAGGAAAAGGGAGAGATGGAATAGGTGAAGAAGGTAGTGGAGAGGCAAGTGTGGTGGATGGAGGGATTGCTGCAGAAGCAGAGGTGACAGAAGCTCGCGCCACCTTCTTTGGAGCAGGGGTTTTACCCTTCTCTTTGGGGGCAGGGGTGACCTTTGCCACAGCAGCTCCCTCTCCCTGCTCGGAGACATTCTGAGCTTCAGCCTTCTTCTTCTTCTAGGGATCCGTTAGACTTCTGTTGATCCCCCATTGTCTTTTGGCAAAAGTGGTGGGAGTGAGGTCAACAGATAACTCCCCCACTGGTATCTTGTGCCCTCCCCTCAGAAGTAGTCTGGTGATCAGTCTTCCAAAGGGGAGAGTGTGGACCTTCTTTTGGAGCCCAAGCTTCACCATCATGTCTTTCATGGCTTCAAAAATCAACCATGCAGCATTAAATCATGGCCCAGAGAGAAAGAGTAGAGAGCATCAGCAATTGGTGTCCTCCTTTCTTACTGATGGTCGGAGCAGTAGATATTCTTCCTTAGCACTTGATCGATGAATAGCAGCTTGGGATCTAAATCCCTTCTTCTGATGGAGTCCCCTGTGGCCTTCAAGCCTCTGGTAATGGCTTGGGCAATGGTATCGAGAGAGGCACTCACAGGGGCACCATATCCGCAGTTGGGATAAAAAATGGTCGGGATGCCCATGACTTGACAATTAACTGGGCTAAGCAACATCTCAAAATTATCAACTAACGAAGGAGGCTGGCTGCCCTGTGTCCGTGCGACCCTAAGGTGTTGGTAAAAGAGTTGCACTAATCTAGGATAGGCTAGTGCAGGGAATCATTTGCATCAAGGGAATAAACCAGCCTTCTTGAAGAACTCATTGGCAGGTGCTGACAACGGCTCTGATTCAAAGAAAGAGATATTGAAAATGGCTTCAGGCTCTAAGGGAATGGAAATGAGGAGCTCAAAGGGTGTAGAATAATCAGGTGTTTGTGCAGCCACCTCAGGAACCACCTCCTTCCCTTTGTGTTGTGTCGTAGAGGACTTGGCTTTCTTAGGGGCAGGCTCCACAGTGGCCTTGTCCCTGGCACTCTTCACAGGTGCACTTTTAGGAGCCATCACAACTCTCCTTGGTGAGTGTGCAGTTGAAATTTTGAAAGGAAAGATCAGGAGCTGAGTCTAACCCTAAAAGTCAGGGTTCTATTCAATTGGACACACGGTGGATCTCAAGAGCTCTTTGCAGGGGGCAGCTATTGATGGAAGCTTTAAGAACAAAAGTCCAGAATTTTAAAGTGAACAATGAACTGTAGACAGGATGCTGGAGGAGAGAGGTTGAGAGGAGTGGGAGCTAGGGTTTCGCTGGTAGGAGAGGAAAGAGAAAGCGAGAAAAAGCCATGGGTGGGATTTAAATATCGCGAGGCTCGGCGCACTTTGAAAATGTCCGCTCGCTGGCTGGGAATGAATGGGTCGCGAGATTAGATGTTCCTTTAAACTGCGCGAGGCAGCCCACCCAGTTATATCTGAAACTCGCGATAGCAAAACAAAGTAGTTCTTTATGAACTGCGGGAGAGGGGACCAAACCCATTATTCAGAACCCCGCGATGGCTTAACCAAGTTAGAATTCACTCACCCATGAGTCAGTTGTTTGACCCTAACTTTATAGGTGGATTCTCTCACAGACTCTCTTCCAGGGACACCCCCAAGCATTATAAAGCATTTATAAATTCCCATACTTTCCAGGCATTAAATTCATACATCATGAAAAGCATTCAAATACTACATTATCATTCGATCACTTGAAATTATCAAACAAGGGGAGCTGGTATAAAAGTAGGCATTAAAGCACTAAACTCAGATTCCAACAAGATCACTAACAATTCCTATCAACTGTAGAATACATATCATACAACGGTGCACAGTTCTTAATCATTAATTTAATGAAAGATCCCCCTCAGGGTTGGAGGATCCTTCACCAATCAAAAATTAGCCCTTGGGATTAACCACTGGTTGACTGGACAACCTTCCCTCTTCTCTTTTGGCTAAGGTGTTTGCTAGTTGTCCAATTTGTTCTTCCATCTTCTTGATGCTCTAACCATGAGAGTTCACAGTCTGAGTCAAGGAACCTAGGTTTTGCAGTGATGTCAAGACCTGGTCCTTGAAAGAAGTATTTCTAGGTTGAGAAGGGGGTAAGACCAACTGATTTTGCTGCTGATGGGGTTGCTGATGGTGTTGGAAGGTAGACCTAGGGGCATTCCCTTGATTGAACTGCTGCTGTGGCCTTTGTGGTAAGGCCAACATCTGCTGGGGTTGCAGGTAGTTGTCTTGCTTCCACCTCAGATTTGGGTGATCTCTCCATTGGTAACCAACATTTTGGTGCTGGTATCCATATGGCTGCCTATTGTAGCCCCGAGATTGTTGCTGGCCATAAGATTGAGCAGCAGCAGCATGTTCTAACATCAATTCAGGAAATTGCCCTGCAGATGGACATTCCTCCACTGTGTGCTGTGGGGACTAGCATATCAGACATGCCTCAGCCACATGAGCAGCCCTTCTGGGTTGCATCACAATCAATAATTTATCAAACTTCATAGAGAGGTTTGCCATCTGCAGCTGCAGGTCATTGTTCCCAGACACCACCTTTGACTCAGATTCCTGACTAGCTCTTGCCAAGGATGGCTTTTGAAAAGCATTCTCACTAATCACCTCATATAGTTCCCATGCCTCCTCAGCAGTTTTGTGCATGTAGGATCCACTACAAGAGGCATCGACCATATCTCTATTTTTCTCATTAATCCCATTGTAGAAGCTTTGTACAGGCTGCCACTCAGGGATCTTGTGGTGGGGGCATTATTTGAGCATCTCTTTAAACCTATCCCAGGACTGGTTAAAATCCTCAGTTGGGGATTGAGCAAATGCAAGAATCTCCTTCCTCAACTGGCTAGTTTTGGTCTCAGGGAAGAACTTGGTTAGGAATCTGGTCTGCAGGTCTTTCCATGAAGCAATGCTACTGTTGGGAAGAGTGGTCAGCCAGGTACTGGCCCTATCCTTCAGAGAGAAGGGAAAGAGTCTGAGCCTAGTAGCCTCAGGTCCCAAACCAGTGATATTAAAAGTGGTGCATAAGGCCAAGAACTGGTCAATATGCTTTTAAGGGTCCTCTTTGCTAAGCCCATGGAAAGCTGGCAGCATCTGGATGATTGAAGTTTTTATCTCATAGTTTCCCTGAACATCAGGGAATTGGATGCTAAAAGGGGAGTTATAGTCATCCGAAGCATTCAACTCCTTGAGGGTTCTGGGCTATTCTTCACCCATAATTGTTGTCACAGATTCACTTGGGGGCTCTCCCGTGGTGTGCCTGTCTCTTCTAAGTCTCCTTCCCCTTTCTAACTCAGGGTTAAGAGGCTCTAAAGTAGGGCTGAGGGATCTCCTCCCTAGCATACAAGCACACCAACAACAAGGAATGCTTCTTGCAAGCACATCGTAAAAGAATGATTGTACACTAACAAATTTATCGAACTAGTTTACAGCTATTCAAAGAATACATTTAAACTATCCTAGATACTGCTAAAAATTTTCTTTTAAGAAAGATAGACAGAGCTTTAAATGTCAGAGAGTTTGCAAACAGAGGTAGCTAAGCTCCAATTGCAGTCCAAGTATCCTTCACTGCTGCTGTCTAGATCTGCAAGAAAGGTTCAAAATTATGTCAGCAGTATCAATTATTCACATGTGCAAAGAATACTAAGAATACAAAAACTAAGGGTCTACTAATAGATCATCTGTCCCCGGTAGCGGCTCCAAAAACTTGTTGATTACTTCTGGTGTGCTTACATTATTGGTTGGTGGTGAAAGTTATTTAAAAATCAAAGACAAAGTAAAACAGGGGGTGAATCCAGCACAACTCAGAAGTCCTAGACCTGCAAGATACAGGGTCCTTTGTAGCAAGTTTTGATAAGTAAGAGTTTGTCCCACAGGGAAAGGTGATCTAGAGCTCCAAGGGAGCCATCTCTAGTAGTCCCTCTAGATGTGTCTACAGATCTGGCAGTCCTAGAAGGAGGGGAGTTTAAGGTCAGTTATTCTAAGTATTTTAACATCTAAACTATAGAAAGGGTTGAGAGGATGGATGGAGTGCGGAAAATAAGTATAAAAAGGGTGAGAAGTACGTTATTGAGCCAAGGTCAGAGAAGTTTTGTAACTCAGATTCAGATCTGATGTTATAGAAATCCTGTCCAAAGGCTACATTATCACCACTGAGGAGAAAGGATCCAACCCATCACTCTGCCATGATTCCACCCTTAAGGCTATAACCTGTCCACTTAAATGGTCACAGATTATCCCATAGGGGAGCCACTATCCAGGGATGGGTCAAAACATAACAAGTAAATCATTGTAGGCACTATTTCATCCAGGCTACCAGCTCAAGAATCCATAGGGAACCTCAACCTCTAAAGTTCTATATGTGGGCCTAAGGCTATAGGACCATGATAGCCCAGACACATAGAACCAGCAAGAGATTGAGTACAACCTTCGATCTAGCTGTCCATTGCTTGAGCGAGGCTACAATGGTCCAGTCACCAGCCTACAATCTCTATAACCAGATCAGATCCAACATCTAATGGCGGATCTATACAAATATAGGGGTGTCTGCCTCTATACAATCTCTCACCAGGCTTCTACAAGCTCAGGTGTAAAGAAGAAGGATCCATCTTAGATCGGTGGATTAGAATCACCTTAAGGCTGTAATTTGTCCACTTAAATGGTCACAGACTATCCCAAAGGTTATCCTCCTCACGGAGCCCAAAAAAAAACAAGAATATCGCTGCTACCACCATGCTCACAAGGCTACCAGCTCAAGCTCCCATGGGGATTTCAGATCTAGTGGGTCCTTTGGTGGGGCTAAGGTTGTAGGACCATGGTAGCCCAGACACACAGGTCACTTGGATCTGAATGGCCCTTAGAATTAGTCCTCCATTGCTTTGAAACACAGCCAAAACAATGGCGGATCACAAGGCAACAGCTTTGCACAGAGCATCTCACACATAAACACCAATCCCACAAAGTACAGATCCTATTATAGAACTTCCATTGATCTAATTCAAAAACACATACAAATGCATAGCTAGCAAGTGCTGGACTATGGAGAGAAGGAAAGAAAAAGAAAATTACTTACTGCTAAAAAGAAAGAGAAAAGAAAAAATGATCTGAGATGGGTTCCCAGATACCTAAACTTAAGCTAGGTATGGGTTTATATAGCAGTGGGGTGGCGACGCATTAGGGTTAGGAAACCCTAATTTTAATGATGCCACGTGGCCTAATAATGATCCTTGGATGCCTCGGGGTTTGTGCATAGAGATTTGAGTGTGGGAGTGCGTGCCCTAATCGCTGGAAATACCCAGAAGGTCCTCTACTGAAGAGATGGAAGTTTAGGGTCAGAGCTTCGCTAGGTAGCTGTAGTTTCCCAGACTTGTCGCGTGGTAGCTCTTTGCTCTTCGCTAGGATGATTTGACACTGAAGCTTCAGCCGTCGCGAGGTTGCGTTGGTTTGCTCTTTAGGCAGTTGCGCGATAGAAAATTGCGCTCTCGTTGGATTAGGCTTCGCGAGGTTGAATAGAAAACGCAGTCTCAAGTGTCGCGAGGTTGAAATTCAAGCAGTCGCGAGGTCGCTCGGTCTTCGCTGGGCTGATCTTTGCGAGAGTGAATTTGAGCAGCGAGAGAACTTTGCGAGCACTTCTCTTTACTGGACTTCGCGAGTTACCTCGTGAGGCTCTACTGAGTTCTGAACTGCGCGAGGTTCTATGTCTCACTTGATCTTCGCGAGGTTGGCTTTGCCTTCGCCAGGATGTTTTCTTTCTTGAATGGCGCGAGCACTGCGCGAGGCGTTCTTCTTCGGATGCTCTCTCTCCTCAGCCGTTCTGAGCGAACTTCGTGAGATTGAGAGAGGTCAGCTTTGAACTGCGCGACACTGCACGATGTGTTCTACTCTTGAGCTTCGCGAGAGCTGCACAAGTTTGAGTTTCTGAAGCTCTTCAGTCACTCATCTGCACGAGAGGTTGCTGTAATGTCTTGGGAAGCTCAGTTGAACTGCGCGAGGCATATTTCTCCTGAATCCTCTAAAGCTTGGGTCAGCTGTGCGAGGCTCATTTCAGGTCTGGATTCAGAGTTCATTCTTCTGAGGGATATCTAGTACCAAAGCAGGCTCCTTAACAGGATTCCTGGCCTTATTTCACTACTGATTATTACCTACACAAAATACTTAACAAGAACTTATTAGGTGGCTAAGGGTCTAATCAAAGGTTAAGTTAAGGGGTGAAAAGTGGTACTTTTCAGGTCTTAACAGCAGCCTCCAGCATAATGCTCCTCACACACAGTAGCTTCAGATCTGTTAAAATGCACACAAAAGACTGAAAAACAACAAAACTTGCAAACACAATTAGTAAAATCAAACAAACCACTACAGATCTTATGGTATAAACTAAATAAAAACATAGATCTACCAATTTGAAAAACAAACTTCCCCGATAGCGGCGCCAAAAACTTGTTGGGGGTGTCTGCCTTCCTTTCAAAAATGGTCTAAAATTCACTCATAAATCTAGGCAGATCACACTTACACATACCTACAAGTAATCAGGGCCTATTGTAGCAAGTTTTAAAAAGATGGTAAGTAGGGGAATTTCCACAGGGAGGTTGGTTTAAAATGTGGTAGTTCTCAAAGTCTGTAAGAGATCTGGCACCCTAACTAATGCTAAATTAGCTAAAAGATAGGGGAGATTTTTAAAAAGGATTATCACTTAAGCTATATTAAAATAAAATGAAAACTAGCTGGGATCGAGTTTAGAAATCCAGATCTTGCAGGGGAAAGGAGTTAAAAAAGTAGAAAATGGAGAAGAGTAGGCTGGAAATTGGTCTTACAGAAATCAGGTTAGGTTAATCATGCCACAGGGTTTCAGAGCACCCAAATCCCTCAACCGGCTACAAGCATAGCTGCAGGGTAGAAGACTTCACTCCAAATCAAAGGATCTAACTGGTCTTAGGGCTATGATCTATCCACTTTAATGGTCATAGACCATCCTATAGACTTTGTCCGATCTAAAGATTTATAGCAGAAGAATCCAATTGAAACCTGAGAGGCTATGATCTGTCCACTTCATTGGTCACAGATCTTCCTAGGGCTTTCCTCCAAAGCAAAGGCATCAATCAGAGCATTAAAACCACTACAGATACTATAATTTCCAGGTCACAGACTAAGGGAATTACAGGGATATCAGTTCCGGGGAGATCGGATGGTATCCAAGAGGTCTACCAGTTAAGTGGGTGAGCTGATCTACAAACTCCTCTACACAAATCTGATCGAGCACCAAATGAAACCAAAGGAACTTTAGATCTAATTACAATATTAAAAACAATATTTACATTGCAATCAAACTCACTCTACAATGAAAATGCTCTCAGATCTGTAGTCTGTGCAACATTGAACCCATAATAGAACTCTCAACCTTACCCAATTACAGATCTAACCTCTCTCCTCGCTACTCCAAGGGAATTAGCCAACCATTGTTGAGCTAAAAGAGGGAAAATGGAATTTCTCTGCAAGCTCCAATCTCCCGAATTTTGGCTCAGATCTCGATCGCCCCCCAATTTAAATTAGGGATCTCTATATATAACTTTCTCTCTTATTTTTCCTGCCAAAACTCCCTTCTCGAAGGTCCTCAGATTTTGTGAGGGTTCTATTAGAGCACGTGGGTCAGTTAGGATTTCCTAGGGCATCTTCTAGAATCGTCGTGCCGATTAACAAGTGCCTCGAGTTACGCGTAGCAAGTCACCAAGTCGTAGTATGTGCATAATTGATTTTCTGAGGAGTTCTGCACACGATTTTGATAGGTTGGGGAAGCTTCTGATAGGTTCAAGTAGAGCTTTTTAGTCCTTTTGCTAGGTTCTCCACTCTCTTTGATATGTTCTGATAGGATGAGCCTTGAGGCTTCGGCATTCACTGCGCTTTATCTAAAGCATTAGACAGCCTGGAGGAGCATTTTGATAGGTTGGATGACCGTTTTGACAGGTTTTAGCTTTGCATGTCATCACTTTGATAGAATGGCTGTCACTCCTATCGAAAGGCTCAAGTATCCTTCGATAAGTGCTGTTCCAGCATCTCCATTTCGATAGGTCCAGGCGGTCCTCCGATAAGTTCAGGAAACCGTCTGATAGGTTCCCTTTTCTCCTCAGGCAGCTTTGGACAGGATGAACTCTATCTTTCTTTTAGTTGTTCGATAGGTCCTTGGATCCTATCGAATTTCATAATCATCAAGAATCCTACTTTTCTCTGCCTTCAGATCTTATCGAAACCTCACTAACTGCATGAATTCCTCCAGTTTAACTCTCAGCTCCTATCAAAGTCTTTAGATGACCTCTCGATAGGATGTTTTCGACCTATTTTCACTTCCTACACCTTGCTCTGCTGTGTCCACATGCTCTAAGGGCCTAATGGTGTGCGGCCTTCTAGTGTGCTATTGCTGGGTCTGTTCTATGCTGAGAGATGGCTTCTTTGTGGGCATTCTTGAGTAGTTTTCTGCATTATTTTCATCTTTTATTGCTATCTACAAAATAAACTCAATAGAGGTTTATTAGTGTGCTCACAGGTTTATGAAAGGTTAGGTTAGAGGGTGAAAAGTGGCATTTTTCACCACTTAACACCTCCCAAATTTAAAATGTCAGCTTTTGACAAATACAACAACACTGGCAATCCCATAGCACACCTCAAATCCTATTATGGAGACATGTGCCAGTATGGAGGGGACGAAGGACTACTAATAAGGTCTTTCAAAAAAGTTTGACTACTCCGACCTTAAGATGGTTCACATCTTTGGAACCAGCTATGATTAAAATGTGGAAGGACTAAATGCATTTGTTCCAAGAAAAATATGTCTATAATATAGACATCAAATCGCGTAAGTCTGACTTGACCCGATTAAAGCAGAACCCAAATGAGACCCTCACCGACTGCTTGGGGCGATGGAGAGCACTAGTAGCTCAGGTCTAAAATAGGATACCGGATGATGAACATATCAAAATGATTTCCAAGAATACCCTACCAGTAATCTCAGACTTTTTAGTGTACCAGAAGCACTCTAGCTTTGCTGATCTGGTAAGGAACGCTAATCATTGTGAGGATGCTATCAGGGAAGGCCGTCTGAATAAGAACGTATCGAGTGGAGCTAGAGGGGTTAGGAGGTTTTCAAAATAGAGGAACTATAAGAGAACCAGGGTCGACATCTAGATCGTTGCCAATACCAAGGCTAATAATAACATAACCCCATTCCAGTTTCAAGCAACACAGTCAGCACCTGTCAGAACTGAGCAGATGCATAGAGCAAGGAATGGGCAAGGAATGCAGATGACTCCGGAGCAGATGAGAGCTCGCTATGACCGAGTGTTTACACCCCTGGGGCAATCATTAAGTGTACTTTTATCTTTACTAATAGAAAAGGTATTAGTCACTATTCGTCAACCGCAACCTCCTCCTCACCCGATCCCGAAGAATTATGACCCTAAGACTCACTGCAACTTTTATCAAGGTCCGGGTCACCCGACTAATCGTTGCTTCCCATTGAAGCACACGATCCAAGATTTAATCAATACGAGACAAATCATTCCACCGGCACCTTCTCAAGTGAACCAACATGTTAATATCCATCAGGTGCCATTACCCCCACATCCTATCGGAGGAGCAGGTCCCAGATCCACCATTAGAATGATAGAATGTGAGGAGTTTGAGTTTGACCCGTCAGACTACATCAGTGATCGAGAGTGCTATGTAGCACCATTACTGAGAAACTGTGAAGAAAGGAATATCGGGGTGATTGAACCGCTAAACTTGTAAGATTATTTTCCCAGCCCAACGCCACGAATTGAGCCCTTAGATCTTAGGGTCTATTTTCCATCACCCACTCCTATCAATTATGTGCATATAAATGCATATCAGTCATACACCACCACCCCCGTCAATTACCTGATGGCCCATCATACCCTCAACCCCCCGCCAGCACCTATCAGCTACCAATGGCCTACCCCTACCCCTTTTCCCCCTGCGCCACAACTCACTAGCTTCACCACCCTCGTCTGGCCCAATTTTGCCACCAAACCAGCTATCACCGAAGTAAACCAAGTGTTACCCACACCTCCAGAGCCCACAGTGCATAAACATCTGATACCAGTAGCCATGCCATTTCTGATTTTGGGACTAACCTATAACTCACATCAGGTCCCGCAGAGTTATGAGTAAACAGATATCAAAGCTGGTAACAACAGAGAAGGGGCAGTGGATTTTGTGACTTGATCTGGGAAGATTTCAAAGCAGCCCAAAGCACTAGTAGCAGCAGCACAATCCCCACCAGAGGGGAAGAAAGCCAGTGCCGTGAATCCTATCGAGAAAATGAGTTGAGAACATATACTGGAGACTCAGCTGAGAAGGATGCCAGCTCACATCACTGTGTGGGATCTATTAATGACGTCCCCACTCTATTTTCAAGCTTTAATGGGGGCGTTAAAAAATATACATGTATCGCTTCAGGTTAGCTCAAATGAAGTCAGGCAGATAATTGGTCGAGTGATGGCTCCAAATGCCATTTCATTTTCAGGCGTCGATTTACCGGATGAAGGAAGTGGTCATTCAAAATCCTTAAATATAACTGTTGAGTTCGAAAATATGATAATCCCCTTAGTTTTAATCGATAATGGGTCTGGTTTAAACATATGCCAACTAAGAATTCCCACTAAGATTGGGGTGGATCCATGCATGCTAAGAACCACGAGGACTAGTGCCTGAGGTTTTGACAACACGAGGAGAGAGATAATGGAGGAAGTTGACTTTGAGCTATTGATTGGGCCAATGACCTCCATATTATTTCAAGTGATGGACATTAAATCCTCATTCGATCTACTGTTAGGGCACCCATGGTTACATGTGCGATCCCATCCACATTGCACCAGAAGCTCAAGTTCACATCCGGGCATAAGATTATCATTATCATCGGCGAAGGGTACAACGAGAAAGAAAAAGCCACCAATAGCATCAAAAAGCCCAACGTGCTAGATGTGCCACACACCGCTAAGGTTGTCGATCTCCACAGCTTCGAGTATGAGGTATCAACAGTACTCCTAAAGCCCATCGAGGGTATCATTCCAAGAATCGGAGGTGGAATGATAGCAACAGTGGCCATGCTCCAAAAGTGGAGCTATAAAAAAGCTAGAGGACTGGGGCACCTTTCCCATACAAATTCTAGCACTTTAGAAGTCCATTTAGGCCTTAGCTTTTCACCCATAAGCTCTAGGTTAGAGGTGTGTTACCCCCTAGCCTTCCCTCTCTACCTCTTAGCTAGTAAGCCATAGGAGTTAGAACCCCATTTCTCATTATACAAGCCTTCAAAAGCTCACCGAAGCAAGCCAACGCAAGGCTCCACAGTAGTGCAACAAGGGCTCCAGAGCTCCAGCTCTCCCCTCTATTCCTCTACCTTCTCGGTTATTCCTCTGTCCTACCTTCTGTGCCGTTACGTCGTCGAATTTTTTATAGGAACGGAGGGGCACAAATAGGATTTTAAAGCCTTTTGGGCAAGAGGAAGAGTTTTTCTTTTCTTTTATATTATTTTGTTTTGACCATAAGTAGAGACCGCATTAAGTGGGTTGATTGGGTGCCTAACACCTTCCCAATCGATAACTGAAGCCCATACCCAAGAGCCTTTGGCGTAGACCGAATTCAGAGTCATATTTGTGGCACTTCGGTGCTTATAAAAATGATGTAGGTTTCCCGAGACACTAAAAGCTCCAGGTGGTGACTCTATATTTTTCATTAGTCTGTGCATTCGTCGCGACGGGATTACGAAAATCCCACGGGTGCACAGTCTAGCAACAACGACGATGGATGATGTTCTCGCCTGCATGACTCACCTGGGGGAGAACAATCGTTTGTTGCATCGCCGTATGGACTACCATGAGGGCCTCTTGACGCGCCTCATGCAACATGCCTACCCTACAGATTATATGGCACAACTTGCGGATGCTTGTGCTTACGTACCTGACCCATGGTACCACACCACTGGAGCGTCAGCTTTTGGTAGCAGGGAGGCTGATGATGAGCAAGCTGGACCTTCGGATGCGCCACAGGATCCGTGAGACGAGAGAGAGTGAATGATAAACTTTGACGTTTTATTTTGATTAAATGTTTTGTATAAGTGGAGAACTATTAGGTCTTGGTAGACCTACAAATTTTCTTTTACGCTATGGATGTATAAATTTAATTTCAGAATTTTGTTAGAAAATCATGCTTTCTTTGCAAATATGGATTTTAAACGTTGGATTTCGTACAGGTAAGATAGATGAGTCAAATTGACTTGTATTAATTAGATATTGATTCAATTGTCTGTGATGGTGAATGTTAGTAGCTAGATATGATGGAAAACGTTAGTAGCAAATTCTATAGTGTTGATGTATACGTGTGTATGTGGTGCATGGATTTATATACTTGTGATTAGTTCAGAGTTGGCCTGGCCTTGGTTAGAGACATTTTATAGAAGATAGGAATTTGTTAAAAACTCATTAAAGGATTTGGTTCTCTTAAAGGGGCAAGATTTTGCTTTCATTAGGTGTCTTTACTTTGTGTGTGTGCGACTCCATAGGGAGTGACAACTTACTCCCAAACCAAAGGTACCCTAACCAATTTTCGCGGACGAAAATTACTAAGGAGGGGAGAATGTAACATCCTGAAAATTTTAATTTCTGAATTGACTTGACTTGATATGCGTGTCCGACAGGTTTGAACCCCCTAGCCCTCTTCCTCTACCCCTTAGCTATCAAGCCTTAAAGGTTAGAACCCACTCTTCAACCACTCAAGCTATCAGAGGCTCATCAAGTGCACCTACGTGAAGGTCCATAGCTGTGCTAGAAGGGCCTGAGAGCTTCGGCTCTCCCCTCTACTCCTCTACCTTCTTATCTTTTCAGTTATCTTTGAATTTGTGTCGTTATGCCGCTGAAATTGTAATAATTGCGGAGGGGCACAAATAGGATCAATGTGCCTTTAGGCAAGAGGAAGTGTTCTTAGTATTTTTTTTTTCCTTTATTTTGGCCAGAAGTAGAGACCGCGTTTGAGCAGGTTGATCGGGTGCCTAACTCCTTCCCGATCGATAACCGAAGCCCCTACCCAAGAGCCTTTGGCGTGAATCGGTAAATCAGAGTTATATTCGAACCTTTAGTGCATTTAATATTGATTTTTGATTTCTCGGGACACCAAAAGCTCTGGGTGGCGACTATAGTTTTTTATTAAACGAGCGCATCATCACGATGGATCGATAAGGTCCACGGTTGTACAAATGGCGACTCTGCTGGGGACTTCTAGTAGTGCTTCCCCTTGAAATTTGGCCTTTTTCTTTATTTTTACTAACATTTGGTTGTTTTCTTTTAGTTTCACTCACCCCTACGATGCCTTCGATTTTTCTTACCCCTACGATTCGGTTTGTTTTTACTTACCCCAACTTTTCCATTGTTTATATGCCTTAGCCGATTAGCGGGCCTACTTAAGCATTGTCTTTATGATTCATTTATTTTTCCGTCATTTATATGCCATAGCCGATTGGCGGGCTTACTTGCGCATTTACACACCTTAGCCGTTTGGCGGGCCTACGTGATCTTTTAATTTTCGCAATCATATCTCATCAGTGGACGCTGGCCCGTAGAGGCGGCATGGGACCATCACCCCCCGTTTTTGACCATTAAGCAAACTCCTTAAAAATTAAAGTTAAAATTGAACCAAGAGGGCGACTTAATTGAATTTTTTTGGGGGTAGATTTTATAAGGGTTGGGAATTTTAGGCAAAGATACAAATGTCCCAGTTCTTAGTACGGAGGCAGCCCCTAGTGGTGATGATCCAGAAAAGTACCACCCCATCCAGTATTTCAAAAGGCGCTTGAGCCGGAGGTATATAGGGTGGGTGACCGATCCAGTAACGAAGCTTAAAATCCTTAAGGGAGTGCATTAGTTGTCCCGAATCAACCTTGTATCCCTAGGTTAGGTGAGAAGGGACCCGTTATAACAAGAAAATTAGTCACCGAAAGCATTGCTTCCAAAAAACCAGAAAAAGAGACCAATTTTGGGCTTGCTATTTGCTATCAAAATATAAATATAAATCCCATTTTGCCTGGCGTGTGTAAAATACACGCCAAGCCATTTTTACCCAAAACTGCTCTGGTGTATAATATACATGCTAAGCCAAAATCCCTAGATTTTGGCCTGGCACATATAACACACACGCAAGCCTAATCTGGGCTATGTTGATAAAATTATGGTTGTGCTAATATTTATTAGTGTCAAAGCAGGTGGGGAAAAGAATCCAAAATAAAATGAAGCATAAAAAATCAGAGATAGAAGATAAACACAAGACCAAATCACAGTTCTGCAAGATCCAAGGCCTATTGTAGTATGTTTTGATAAGCAAGATCTGTCTACAGATCTGGCAACTCTACACCTAAGCTAGAAAGCAAGGTAAGGAGATGGTGTTTAGGCGTCACTAGCTAACCTAAAACTAAATACAGGACAAAAATAATCTAAAACTAAAGAAAGGGGGAAAAGAAAGATGATGGGTGTGTGTGGTAAAATAAAGATAAAAGATGGAGAAGTAGACAGCTAAGGTTAAATCGGTTTTGTAATTCAGATTTAGAAATGAAAATGCAGCAGAATGTTATTCACTGAAAAGTACCACTTTTCACCTCTTAACCTAGCATATGTTGGACCTTGAAGCTGACTAATAACTCCTTTTTAGGTTTCTTTGTAGTTAGGAATAACTTGTGCAGCTTAACACAAAGTCTATACTTTTGGTGCCAAGAAGAGAGAATTCAAGCAAAAGATGACAGCTGAACTGAATAGTGGCGGAACACCATGGTGGTACACACCATGGTGACTATTTTGCATGTCATAATGGACCAAGGAAGTCCAGTAGATGAAAGAAGAATAGGTGAGAGTGGAGGAAGCTGTAACAGAAGCATGTGCATAGCAGTAGAGGAGCCAATGACCTATCTCGCACAGCTAAGGTGCTGCTTCGCGCTGTTCAATTCACTGGCAAAGCTCCCTTGTGCAGCTAGGACATGCTACTTATTAGAACTCGTGAAGAAGTCGTGCAACTCAATGAAGGGGTTATCACAAAGAAGTCCTCTTACGCAGCAGTCACGCAATTCAACTAAAATCAACATGTGAAGAAACTCGCAGAGCTCTTGCGCACTAAGCCTCCAAAAATACAGCTCGTAAAGTTCTCACAAGGTTCAAGCCTTAATGCAGTCACGTGCACTACCCTGCGAGACCAATTGGTGCGAACAACAACAAAGTCCTCGCGAAGTTCTCACATGGCTTTGGAAGAGAGAGATGCCTAGAAATCTTCTCGCGCAACTCTCGCATGCCTAGAAGCTTAACACTGAACACCCTTCTGCGTGAGTACATTCAAAGCTGAAGCAGTTGTGCGATCATCCACAGTCCTACTACGCAAGAAAATAGTAATCAAAGCCAAACTCTACCTCGCGAACACTCTGCAGCAGTGTGACAGAAGTGATATGCAGAAGCCAGCCTCGCAATACTCGGGCTCTCCACTTCTCAATCTTAACTCAAGGACCTTTTAGGGATTACTCCAAGTCTAGGGCACACATCCTGATGCATGAATTCTGATGCATGCATCCCAAGACATCCAAGGGTTGTAACAGTGCCACATCTGCTTGAAAAATTAGGGTTTACTCTTCTCTAAGCCACGACATTTGAACTAAGTATATAAGTTGTTCTTGTAACTTAGAAACTATCAATCACTCTTTCCTTCAACCTTTATCGGCTGAGAGCTCAACAAGCTTAGGATTAAGGTTAGGGTTTGATCACTTTTTTTTCTATTTTTTCTTCTCTCTTACCCCAACACTTGTTGGCTAAATCTTTGGTAAGCATTTAGGTGTAGTTTTATTTAAGTTTTGTAATAGGTCATTTAAACATTGGGATTCTGTGTTGAATTATTGGGCACAAGGCTGCTGCCTTGAGAGATTTCATTGTTGGTAACATCAGATCAATGGAACTTGCGTTTGAATGCTTACTTAATCTATTCTTTTCCTATTTGCCCGTAATTTTATTCAGGCTATAGCATGCATTTAGGATTTGAGCCTATTGAAAGGCCCATGAAAGCTTGAGCTTGTAGCCTCTGGACCATGGTGGCAGCAATAGTTTACATGTTCTATCTCATCATTTGTGGGTAAGGGAGCCTCTGTGGATAGCTTGTGACCATTAGAGTGGACAGACTATAGCCCTAGGGCAATCTTGGTCACAGATCTGAGATGGATTCTTTTTCTCTGCACTTGAGCTTGTAGGCTGGTGAGAGATTGTGCAGGAACAGGCTCCCCTCTGTTTCACTTGACCACTATCAAATGTTAGATATGGCTTCTCTATAGTGATTACAGCTGTGAGGATACTTTATTACAAGCTATTTTTAAGCAATAAATTATCGATTGAAAGACCATTTAAATCTATAGATCTTTTGGTTCCATTAGTTTCTCGATCGGATTTATGTATTTGGGAATTGCCCATTCACTTAACCTTTAGATTTTTTTATTGCCATCTGATCCTCTTAGGTTTAATACCCCAATGAATGTTAGACTAATCTGTGCGTAGAACTGGAGAGCTTGTAGCTTGGCAAACATAGTATCTGAAATGGTATTCATGGCCTGATTTGATTCATTGGATTAGGTTTGAACAACCCACTCCTTTGGATTTAGGTTAGCTTTTCTGACTCAATGAATGGGATTTGATAGACTCTATTGGATAAATTGTGGCCATTTGAGTGGACATACTATAGCCTTAAGAGCGCCCCTAATGGCACGGGTTAAATTGGATTCTTCTACCTTGCTGAGGTTATTGATAGCACTTCAGTAAGGATGTGCTGCAGAGAGCCCTAAATCTGAGTTACATAACTGAATGAACTTTAACATAGACTGTTTACTTCTCATCCTTTCATCTTTATTTTTACACACCATCACCACCTTCTTCATGACCATAGGACTATACTTTTTTTCTTTTCTTTTTAATAGGTAATTTAGTGTAGTTGTGACACCCAACTGCCTTTCGTTAGGATTGTCAGATCTTTAGCCACATCTGGAGGCTTACTATTATAGCCCATTTTGGGTTCTAGATCAATTTCTCCGTGGGGCAAACTCTTACTTATCAAAACTTGCTACAATAGCCCTGTATCTTGCAGGCTTAGGATTATTTCAGATGTGCTGTTTCCATCTTTTATTTTACTTTGATTTTTATTTTGTTCTCACCACATAATAAAATCAGCACATGAAAGAATCGACAACACAACCCTTCACTTGGCTACAAGCACAAGTGCAAGGTATATGAATCTAATTCAACCCATGCCATTTATACTGCTCTTAAGGATATCATTTGTCCACTTAAATGGTCACAGACTATCCAAGGGAGATAGTCAAATCCCATTGATTAAATCAGAAATCTAACCTAACCCAAGAGAATGGATTGATCTTAAGGTTATAATGTGTCCACTTAAATGGTAATAGACTATCCAATAGATTTCCTCCAATCAATAAATTATATTAACACATGAAAACTATTGCAGACACTATGTTTGCAAAGCTACAAGCTCCTGCATTCATAGGAGCAAACCGATCTGGGAAATCAAGTGGAAACCACGTAAAATTCTAGGCTGAATGGGGACTTAAGGTCAGTTGGTCATTGCTACAAAAGGCTATCAATGACCCAGATCACAAGTTTGTAATCACTACAAAACTCATATCTAACCTTTGATAATGGTGATGCAAAACAGAGGAGAGTTTGGCTCTGCACAATCTCTCACAAGGCAACAAGCCCAAGTGCAGAGAAGAAAAATTAATCTCAGACCTATGAGGAAAACTTTCTTTAAGGCTATAGTCTGTCCACCCAAATGGTCACAGACTATCCTAGAGGCTACCTTCCACGCAAATGATGAGACAAAATAGTAAAACTGCTATTGTCACAGTGGTTGCAAGGCTACAAGATCAGGCAATCATGGGAGCATTAAACCCATGAAAAACACAGAGAAAATATAGATTTAATGGAGCATTTAAAATAACAAACCATTGAATAGAAAGAAACTTACAATGCTTTCCCTCAAGGCAGCAGCCTGTGCAAACCCCAAAATAGATCTTCTATTTAAAACGAAACCCATTGCATTACATGAAATAAAACCTAGCTATTATATAGAACCGAGTCCAACATTGCTGTTGTGCTAGGGGAAGAAGAAAGGGGAAAGAAATAAAAGAAATCCTAAAAGAAACCCCAAAATAAAACCCTAATTTGAGCCAGCTATTATGGCTTTAAAACCCTAAGTGAACTAGGCTATTCCTGGCTCTAAATCCCCAAGTGAACCAGGTTAATCCTGGCCGTTTACATAACAGGCATATTGTTTTATTTATATAGTCCATAGAACACATTACAAGCTTTAGCCAATAAGAAACAAGGGTGAAGATGTATGGAGTTGATTTCGTGGCCCATCTGTTGCCCTTAGATGCTTTAAGAAGTGTGGGACATTGGGATGCATGCCCTTGAAGGTGTGAAATATCCAAAATATCATTGGGTACTGAAATAGGCTGCTGGAATTTGTGCCTCATGTAGATGAACACTTTAGGTATGCACCTCACTGAGATCTCGCTAGGATAACTCTAGGTTGCAGCCTCAGAAGTTTAAAGTCGCTATGATCTCGCTGGGCTTAAATGCTTCAGGCATGCACCTCGCTAGGTTCTCGCCAGGTTCAAAACAACCTCGCCAGGTTAAAATGTAGCCTCGCCAGGTTGCCTCAGTCAGCGCAGCACAACAGCCAACTCTATGGACTGGTTGAGTGTGCTTTTGAGGCTGCTACATGCTACAAGAGTACTGGTTTGCTACACACATGATGTATTTGAGTGTGGGCTTGCTACAAGAGAGTATGAGCTGCTCGAGAGGTTGCTATTTGAAGGCACAGAGCTGCTCAACAAAGGATTTCAGATTTTGCAGTTTGTATAGTTCATAGCAGTAGCACTCCACTATGCTTAGGCTCCACTTCTCTCCCCCAACAAGCCTTCTAGGACCTCGAAGCATGCTAAAATTGCCCAAATGTTGTGAACCACTATAGTACATTCAATGTAACTGCATAAACTCCACAACTTAGCATAAAATTCATTCTTCTTGCCTTGAAAATGAAGGATTGCGGCACTAAAAATATATTTACCGATTATCTACAAAACACACATAAAACATATTATTAATCAGCTCAAGGGTCCATCAAAGGTCAGGTTAAGGGATGAAAAGTAGTACTTTTCAGAGATTAACACACCCCCAAACCCAATCTTTGCTAGTCCCTGAGCAAAGGAAAAATTAAAACAACTACTCTAAAAATTTAAATACTACTTTCGTAGGGAGAATGGATGCATTTAGCTTATGCATCAAGCCTTTTAAACCCCTAGGTGATCCCTAGTGGAGGAGTGAAGGCTCCTGAAGGTTTTCAATGAAGGTACCCACAAACTTCACCATTAAAATAGTTAAGTATAGTGCAATCAATGACAAAACAAATTTCAATAAATAAAACTTCATTCCACACCTAATCTTTAAAATTCATAGGAAATTACAGTAATAATGCAAACAATTTAACACTGAAATTAGCATGTATGTGCATCACCACCATTCAATTCAATACAATATCCACAAATTAGCACTAAGCTTGCCTTTGATTCAAAAATCAGGTGTGTATACAACCCCAATGAATTAAATTTTCAGACCCATTCCTCACTAGGGCTATGTCTCAACATTGAAAATCTAAGGGTGTTCACATTTAAAGTAGCTCAAGAGCAGTTATAGACCCCAAATGGGCCTAAAAGCATGAGCATAGACAAAGCTTCTAATTTCTGACATTCTCATAACTTTTCACCATAGATTGGATACTCCCTTATCTCTACATGACAACTCATTTAACTTAGGATCAACAAGGTCTTTTGATGGGTTGTAATGTGGCTTATGGGTGAGGTTTGTAAAGAATAAAAGGATAGAATGGATCAAAATTGGGAAATCAGCACGGTAGGAGGTGAATCATGACTTCACAACCTTCATTTCAACACTACATCTTCCTTGACAATTTTCAGATTCAAAGTGGCTAGCTTCTTCTCTTCTTTTCAATTTTTAGATGAAGTACTTTTCTTGACTTCTCTTTCCTTTTTTTTTCTTTTTATATTTTTCAAATTTTATATTATTTTATAAATGCCAATCACATACCACTGTTACACTGTTGTTTTATAATTGTTTCTCTTCTCTTTCCACCAAATGTTGACCTAGCCTACCTATCTTCAATTTCTAGTCCTTTACCTCTTGAGCTCTAACAATGAGGGTATGGTTGAATCAGGTCAATAGGGTTTAGGTGCAAGTACTCCGGTGTTTGTTGAAGAGAAAATGGATTTAAAGGCTTAAAGAGTGTATACACAAGGGCAGTTTTAAAAGGTTAGAATTTCAGGCTCAAACTGTCTAAATGAAGGTCTTACATCATTTCTTTAGTGTCATGAGTGCTGTCAAATTGTTTCAACTTGGGAGTGCCTAACTTCTAGTGAAAAGTATTTGAATTAATCAGTCCTTAGAGTAGAAAAAACAATGCCAAAATATTCTTAAAAAAGAATTGGATAGGCCCAAATCTCACTGTGCATGGTTCTCATATTAACTCATGAGGTGTATTTCTACATTTTTCTTTCCTCTCTAGTTGACTATGTGCTAACTGAAAAAAATTTTGATATTAGTTTCATGATGGTGCTAAATTTTTTTAATTTTCACAAATTTCCTCATTTTCGGGTTAGGTGGGAATTGACTTTATTCATTCCAAGTAAACCACACAATACTGCACTAGAGTTAACTATTCCATTGGCAGGTCTACTCTGCCACACCCCAAAACCTAAGTTAAATAGTGTCCTCACTGTTTCATGCAACATGTGTATAGGGGCAGCAGGGTAAAGAACAGACAAACACCCTAATGATGGCAAAAAATTTCAGCATTGAAAGTACACATTGGAAAGGAGGTTTCATACAAAAAATCAAATCATACCACACAATATATACAAACAGTCCGGATGGGGGGTACATGAATGAAAAAAAATTTAATTTCCTCATCTGGACTCAATTGAATTGGAAAGAACTATGAAATAAAAAATGAAAGGCCATACCTTTGGATTTGCAAAAAATCTGAATTCTCCATTCAGTAGATATTCAGTTGCATGAGAGGTGCAGGGAGAAGTTCCAGCTCACGACAGGTGGATAAACGATAAAAAGGCAGCAAAGGTGCCTTAGATGTTCATTCTTCATTAAATTCATCAAATTCCTCACCCCAACTGTGGCAATTTGGGTGAGAAATTTCCACTCTCTCATCAACATAGCAACTGAACATCTTAAAAAATTTCTTTCATTTTTTCAATTGGGGCTCAACAACCCCATTTCATTTAGCTTCATTCCTTACGCACACTCGCTTTGCATCACTACAGTCTTGGGTAGCCACCTTCTTTCCATTCCTCGAGGCATTGATTGACCTAGTTTCTTCATGACTTCAAGAAGCTTCATCAATCAAATGTATTCCTAGTGGGTTGTTCAATGTTTGGCTCGGGAGCCGACCCTCTTCCCTTCTCATCAGAGCATTTGAGATATGACCAAGCTGGTCCTTAATTTTCTTGCTGCTCTGTACGTGGGATCCACAATTCGAGTTCAGGTATTGCAAGGAGGACAAAACCTGCTCCTCAAAGGAGAGGGCTCTAAGTTATGGGGGTGCTATAACTAACTGACCTGATGAGAAAATTGTTGTCCTTGTGCATGACCTTGGTAAGACTGCTGGTTAGTATTGTAGGGCAAAGCCTGCTGCTGCTGGGTACGAGGTGAATCAGCTTATCTCTACCTCAAGTTTGGGTGGTTCCTCCAAGTGTACCCAACAGGCTACTATCCATATGACTGGATAGTATTGGCTTGTTCATGAAAAAATTCAAGGGACAGACCAGCAGAGAGACATTAAAGATGTGAGTGTGAGGTGAGTGGCATATGGTGCACACCTCTCTAACCTGTGTAGCCACGTGGGGCTGCAACACATCCCAAACTTTATCAAACTTTTTCGACAATTGGTCCACTTTCCTTTCCAGGTCACTATAAACATTCACTTCATACAACTTTCCGGAAGACGTGGGTTCTCTAACAGCTCTAGCAAGTGGCTCAATGCCATAACTTGGCAAAGCCTCCTACTGGAGAGAATTTTCACTAATCAACTCAAATAAATCTCATGCTTCCTCTGTAGTTTTAGTGAGGTATGTGCCACCACTTGATGCATCAATCATTGCTCTAATCCTTGCACCAAGTCCCTGGTAGAAGCTTTGTACAAGCTGCCACATAGGGATCTAGTGGTGTGGGAACCGCCTCGACAATTCCCTAAATCTATCCCATGCCTCATGCATTGGTTCAGTTAGGGATTGAGCAAAAGAGATGATGCTCTTCCTCAAATGGCACATTTTACCAATTGGAAAAAATTTGGCCAAAAATTGACATTAAAGATCGTTCCACAACTATATGATGTTTGGTGGGAGCAAGGAGAGCCATGTTTGGGCCTTATCCTTTAGTGAAAAAGGGAAGAGCCTAAGCTTGGTGGCTTCCTCTCCCAACCTAGCAATATTAAAAGTAGTGCACAATGATAGAAAATGGTCTATGTGCTGGTGGGGTTCTTCCTTTCTCAGCCCATGAAAACTTGGTAGCATTTGGATGGTTGAGGCTTTAATCTAGTAACTGCCCACAACATTAGGGAGCTGAATGTAAGAGGGGGATGCATATTCCCCTGGTGCATTGTGCTCCTTAAGTGTTTTAGGTCTCTCTCCCATCTCAGTTTCTACTAGATTTTCAGCCGGTGGGTGTGTGTTGCAGAATCAGGACTCAGAATTCTCTCAATTTCAGGATTTAACGGTACAAGTTCGGGATTGAGAGACCTCCTTCCTTGCATACAACACACACTCAACTAGACAAGGGGTAGCTTACAACATAGACAAAAATTAAAACTATGACTACTACAGCAGAATTTTAAAGAATGCAGAATTGAAATAACAACAGGGGGGAGAAGAGAATGCAAACTCAGGCACAATGTGTACTAGCAGGAGTTGTACTCTCCTGATTGCTATTTCTCTAGACCTACAAAAATCAGCAAAATTCAACAAGAATTTATTGAAGCTACAAAATTAATAATAGAAAATAAGTGGAAACTAAAATGATGCCAATTGTATGTTATTCACACATACCCATTACAATAAAAAGTCCTGAAAACAAGCAGAGAAACTAAAAATTCCAGAAAAATACAGCTGGCATGTATTTAAACATTAACTCTACAATGAATAAAATTAAAGACTACTAAAACACAACTAAGACACAAAATACCTAAAACAAAAAATAAAGACAGAGAAAAAATCAGACTCGAAATACAACTATACTTATTCAAACCCTACAAAGCATCAAAACTAAACTAAACCCTACATCTACAAAGCATAAAACTAAACTCAGTTTACTATACTAGATCAAAACTCCTCGGTAGCGGCGCCAAAAACTTGTTGATAAAATTATGGTTGTGCTAATATTTATTAGTGTGAAAGCTGAAAGGGAAAAGAATCCAAAATAAAATGAAACAAAATAAAAATCATAGTCCTGCAAGATCCAGGGCCTGTTGTAGCAAGTTTTGATAAGTAAGAGTTTGTCCCACAGAAAGTATTGATCTGAAACCACAAGGGTTGTATAGTAAACTCTAGTTATGCCTACAGATCTGACAACTCTACACCAAAGCTAGAATGCAAGGTAATGAGAGGGTATTTAGGTGTCACTTGCTAACTTAAAACTAAATACAGGACAAAAATAATCTAAAACTAAAGAAAGGGGGAAAAGAAAGATGATGGGTGTGTGTGGTAAAATAAAGATAAAAGATGGATAAGTAGATAGCTAAGGTTAAATTAGTTTTGCAACTCAAATTTAGAAATGGAAATGCAGCAGTCCTTCACTTGGCTACAAACACAAGTGCAAGGTAAATGAATCCAATTCAACCCATGCCATTTAGACTGCTCTTAAGGCTATAATTTGCCCACTTCAATGGTCACAGACTATCCAAGGGAGATGGTCAAATCCCATTGATTAAATCAGAAATCTAACCTAACCCAAAAGAATGGATTGATCTTCAGGCTATAATCTGTCCACTTAAATGGTCACAGACTATCCAATAGATTTCCTTCAATCAATGAATTCTGTTAACACATGAAAACCATTGTAGACACTATGTTTGCAAGGCTACAAGCTCATGCATTCATAGGAGCAAACAGATCTAGGAAATCAAGTGAAAACCACTTAAAATCCCAGGCTGAATGAGGACTAAATCTCAGCTAGTCATTGCAACAAAATTCATGCAATGACTCAGTTCACAAGTCTACAATCACTACAAAACTCAGATCTAACCTTTGATAATGGTGATGCAAAACAGAGGAGAGTTTGGCTCTGCACAATCTCTCACAAGGCTACAAGCCTATGTGTAGAGAAGAAGAATCCATCTCAGACTTGTGAGGAAGACCTTCCTAAATGGTATAGTCTGTCCACTCAAACTACCCTAGAGGCTACCTTCCATGTAAATGATAAGATAGAACAGTAAAATTGTTGCTGTCACCATGGTTGCAAGGCTACATGCTCAGGCAACCATGGGAGCATTAAACCCATAAAAACCCATGAAAAACACAGAGAAAACATAGATTTAATGGAGCATTTAAAATAATAAAGCATTGAATAAAATGAAACTTACAATGCTTGCGCTCAAGGCAGCAGCCTATGCAAACCCCAAAACAGATCTTCTATTTAAAACGAAACTCATTGCATTACCTGAAATAAAACCTAGCTATTACATAGAACCTAGACAAACATTATTGTTGTGCTAGGGCAAGAAGAAAGGGGAAAGAAATAAAAGAAATCCTAAAAGAAACCCTTAAATAAAACCCTAATTTGAGCCAGCTATTATGGCTTTGAAACCCTAAGTGAACTAGGCTATTCCTAGCTCTAAAACCCCAAGTGAATCAGGCTAATCCTGGCTGTTTACATAATAGGCATATTGTTCTATTTATACAGTCCACAGAACAACTTACAAGCTTTAACCAATAAGAAACAAGGGTGAGGAAGTATGGAGTTGATTTCATGGCCCATCTGTGGCCCTTAGATGCTTTGAGAAATGTGGGACATTCGGATGCATGCCCTAGAAGGTATGAAATACCCAAAATATCCTTCAGTGCTGAAATAGGCTGCTAGAATTTGTGCCTCGCGTAGATGATAGCTTTAGGTATGCACCTCGCTGAGATCTCGCTAGGATCTCACTGGGCTGCAGCCTCAGTAGTTTAATCTCGCTAGGATCTTGCTGGGCTGAAATGCTTCAGGCATGCACCTCGCTAGGTTCTCGCCAAGTTCAAAACAACCTCGCCAAGTTCATTTCAAGCCTCGGTAGGTTCAAATGTAGCCTCGCCAGGTTGCCTCAGGCAGCGTAGCAGCCAGCGCAACTAGCAGTAGCACTCCACTATGCTTAAGCTCCACTTCTCTCCCCCAACAAGCCTTCTAGGACCCCGAAGCATGCCAAAATTGCCCCAATGGTGTGAACCACCATAGTACATTTAATGTAACTCCATCAACTCTACAGCTTAGCATAAAATTCATTCTTCTTGGCTTCAAAATGAAAGATTGCTGCACTAAAGCTATATTTACATGTTATCTACAGAACACACTTAAAACACATTATTAATCAGCTCAAGGTTCCATCAAAGGCCAGGTTAAGGGATGAAAAGTGATACTTTTCAGAGATTAACAGGCTAAGTAGCCTGAATCTGAGGCCTATTATCACCTTCCCGAGTCCCCCACTTTGGTTTAGCACCTCTGATAGGTCTCGCACTCTTCGACACCCAATACGCCCTCACCGGTCAAAAGAGGTTACTTTCTCATTGGCTCGCTCCAAGGGATCATGTTGTTTGCATGGATTCTGATGCCTTCACATAGATCAAAGGGTTTCCCTTTTGATTCTTCCGAAGCATGTTAGGAACACACCACGAGAGATATTTAGGGTGTGAACGCCACTCGAAACGGGAATTCCAAAGGTCCCGAAGTTCTTCATCATAAAGATTCACTTATTTTAAAATAAAATAAAATAACCCAAAAATATATAGCTTATGGTGCAAGCATAACGGCATCACCTTACCCTCCGTTGTCCCATAGGGGAATTAGGAGAAAATTCTATAGACCCCACCCGAGGCATCCATACCCAATCCGTCGCCAAGCCATGTCGTGGGCGGTTGATCCGGCCTACGCAGATCCCGATTCATCCCCACCGCCTTCCCCATCACATTCCCGCATGGAGGAAATCCCCATTTCCGATTTCCCAACCCAATCCCCATTCAACGTCACCGGACCATTCGGTGCACCCATTTTCCCATCCACACCCATTCAAAATTTACCCCATTTTTCATCCATAACTACCTAAAATCCATCCACATCCATCCCACATTTTCTTAATTTTTCCTCCAATCCAAATACCCCCAATTTGCCACATCCACATCCACTCAAGACACCTCAACATTTCAATCCACACCCACTCCACATAATCCCCATTTTCCCCCCACCATTCAAAATCCAACCCAATCTCTAACATCAACCCAAAATTTATCCTATTTCCCATCCACATCTAACATACCCAAATTCCCCATACCTTCCCAAAATCCAATGGCCCATTTCACCCAAGCCATGTTGTTGGAGTGTCTGCCTTCCCTTCAAAAAGGGTATAAAATTCACTCATAAATCTAGGCAGATCACACTTATACAGACCTGCAAGTAATAAAGGCCTGTTGTAGCAAGTTTTAAAAAGATGGTGAGTAGGGGAATGTCCACAGGGAGGCTGGTTTAAAATGTGATAGATCTCCAGGTCTATAAGAGATCTGGCACCCTAACTAATGCTAAATTAGCTAAAAGATAGGGGAGAGGGTTAAAAAGGGTTGTCACTTAAGCTATACTAAAATAAAATGAAAACTAGCTGGGATTGAGTTTAGAAATCCAGATCTTGCAGGGGAAAGGAGTTAAAAGCAGAAAATGGAGAAGAGTAGCTTGGAAATTGGTCTTACTGAAATTAGGTTAGGTTAATCATGCCATAGGGGTTCAGAGCACACAAATCCCTCAATTGGCTACAAGCACAGTTGCAGGGTAGAATACTCCACTCCAAATCCAAGGATCTAACTGGTCTTAAGGCTATGATCTGTCCACTTTAATGGTCAAAGACTATCCTATAGACTTTGTCCGATCTAAAGATTTATAGCAGAAGAATCCAATTGAAACCTGAGAGTGGACTAGTCTTAAGGCTATGATCTATCCACTTCAATGGTCACAAATCATCCTAGGGATTTCCTCCAAAGAAAAGGCATCAATTAGAGCATTAAAACCACTACAGATGCCGTAATTTCTAGGTCACAAACTCAGAGAATTACAGGGATATCAGATCAGGGAGATCGGATGGCATCTAAGAGGTCTACCAGTTAAGTGGGTGAGCTGATCTATAGACTCCTCTAAACAAATCCGATCGAGCACCAAATGAAACCAAAGGAACTTTAGATCTAATTACAACATTAAAAAAAACATTTACATTGCAATCAAACTCACTCTACAATGAAGATGCTCTCAGATTTGTAGTCTGTGCAGCATTGAACCCATAATAGCACTCTCAACCTTGCCCAATTACAGATCTAACCTCTCTCCTCGCTACTCTAAGGGAATTAGCCAACCATTGTTGAGCTAAAAGAGGGAAAATGGAATTTCTCTGCAAGCTCCAATCTCTAGAATTTTGGTTCAGATCTCGATCGCCCCCAATTTCAATTGGGGATCTCTATATATAGCTTTCTCTCTTATTTTTCTCACCAAAACTCCCTTCTCGAAGGTCCTTAGAGTTTGTTAGGGTTCTGTAAGAGCACGTGGGTCGGTTAGGGATTCCTAGGGCATCTTCTAGAATCATCGTGTCAGTCACCAAGTGCCTCGAGTTGCGTGTAGCAGGTCACCAAGTCGCAGCGTGTGCGTAGTTGATTTTCTGAGGAGTTCTGCACACAATTTCGACAAGTTGGAGACGCTTCCGACAGGTTGAAGTAAAGCTTTTTAGTCCTTTCGCTAGGTTCTCCAATCTCTTCAATAGGTTCTGATAGGATGAGCCTTGAGGCTTCATCATTCACTGCGCTTTATCTGGAGCATTCGACTGGCTGGAGAAGCATTTCAATAGGTTGGATGACCATTTCGATAGTTTTTAGCTTTGCATGTCATCACTTCGATAGGATGGCTCTCACTCCTATCAAAAGGCTCAAGTATCCTTCGATAGGTGCTGTTACAACATCTCCATTTCGATAGATCCAGGCGGTCCTCTGATAGGTTCAGGAAACCTTCCGATAGGTTCCCTTTTCTCCTTAGGCAGCTTTCGACAGGATGAACTCTATCTTTCTTTCAGTTGTTCGATAGGTCCATGGATCCTATCGAATTTCACAATCCTCACGAATCCCTCTTTTCTCTGCCTTCAGATCCTACCGAAACCTCACTAACTACATGAATTCCTCCAGTTTAACTCTCAGCTCCTATTGAAGTCTTCAGATGACCTCTCGATAGGATGTTTTCAACCTATTTTCATTTCCTGCGCCTTGCTCTGTTGTGGCCATGTGCTCCAAGGGCCCAATGGTGTGCAGCCTTCTAGTGTGCTATTGCTGGGTTTGTTCTGTGGTGAGAGATGGCTGCTTTGTGGGCATTCTTGAGTAGTTTTCTGCATTGTTTTCATCTTTTATTGCTATCTACGAAATAAACTCAATAGAGGTTTATTAGTGTGCTCATAGGTTTATCAAAGGTCAGGTTAAAGGGTGAAAAGTGGCATTTTTCACCACTTAACACATGCCCAATTCTCCCCTATCCACTCCACACTTGCCCTCTAATACAAATCCACCACATATCTCTCCATCTACCTAGGTCATGACCAATCTTCCTCACACATCCACCATACCCAATTTTCCCTCATTTAGCCAAACCATGCCCAACTTTCCTCTCCCATCTACCTGGGCCATGCCCAATTTTCCCCATACCCTCCTCTCATCGAATGGACAATCTACATCCACCTCCACACCAAATCTCATGGCCATGATGGATGAAATGCTGAGGGCTTACACCATTTGGAAGGCCTCTCAAAGCCTCCCTCATCTATCCCTAACACCTCCAAACCCATCCCATAGACTCCAAAATATCTATACCTCATTCCCCCAAAATCCTAATCAACCCCCCATTATTCATACCACCCAAGGCTCCCATCAACTATGGGGCCATTTGAGTGGGCCTCAAGGCCCAATGGCAAAAGCCCACCAAGGCCTAATGGCCCAAACCCACCAAGGCCCATTGGCCCAAGCCCACCAAATCCCTATGGCCCAAACCCATCAAGGCCCAATATCCCATGCCCAAGCCCATCAAGGCCCAAACTTAGGAGCCTCAGTTTCAAACCCTCCACAATTCTCACAATATCCCATATTCACCCAACAAGCCCCCATTCCCCCTCAGATAACACACCCTCTCATCCAATCCCTCAACCCGGCCTGGGCCCTGTTCATCGACATTCTTCACACCCCAACTCAATATGAGAATCCATCCCATACCATCAGTCATCCCCAATTTACCTATCCCCTCATTCCCCAACTAAATCCCCAAAATATCCAAACTATACAATGGCCTCTTCAGGACCCTGCCCAAAATCTACCATTCACTCACCCCATCATTCCACATGCCACTCCTCAGAGTTTCGCCCATTGCTGAAATAGAAAATGGATAAAATACAAAAACAACTAATGAAGATGGGAGGAGCTGAAATTCATGCTACTGAGTTCTCTGACCTGTGTCTGTTTGTTGAAGTACCACTTCCCCACAAATTCAAAGTGCCTTCGTTTGACAAATATTACGGCACTGACAACCCCATTGCACATCTAAAGTCCTACTACGGAGATATGTGCCAATATGGCAGGGATGAACGACTCCTCATCAAAGTGTTCCAAAAAAGTCTCACTGGTCCAGCTTTGAGATGGATCACGTCTCTTGAACCGTCATTAATTAATACGTGAAAGGATCTGACCCACCTATTTCAAGAACAATATGTCTATAACATAGACATAGAACCACGCAAGTCTGATTTAGCCCAATTAAAATAGAAGTCTGATGAGACGTTGAATGATTATTTGGGGAGATGGAGAGCATTGGCAGCCCAAGTGAAAAATCGGATACCCGATGATAAAAAAATTGAGATGATCTCAAGAAACACTCTTTCGATCATCTCAAATTTTTTGGTATACCTGTAGTAGTCTAGCTTTACTAACCTGGTGAGGAATGCTAACTGCTGTGAGGATGTAGTAAGAGAGGGTTGTTTAAATAGAACGGTAACTAGTGGAGTTTGCAAGTTTCCTGAGCAGAGAATCGAGAGAAGAGCAGGGGGAGGTCCAAGCTGTAATGACCACGCAACCCAATACCAACATAGTACCATTTCGATTTGGGGTAGCCGCGCAAGTCCTAGCACCTACAAATCAGGCTCCAAGGCAGAGCAACATCCCCTGGGGGTAGCAGACCCCTGAGCAGAGAAGGGCCTAATATAACTGAGTGTTCACTACCTTAGGGCAATCCCTGAATGTCCTTTTACCTCTACTAGTCGAGAAGGGTCTGATAACCATACTCCAACCATGACCTCCGTTGAATCCGCCCCTAGAGGTTACGATCTCAGCACACACTATAATTACCACTAGGAACCTGGGCATCAAATTGATCGATGTTATTCATTAAAGCATGCAATACAAGACCACATTGAGGTAGGGAAACTCATTCCCCCTACACCTTCTCAAGTAAATCAATACACTAACATTCACCAGGCGCCATTACCGCCACACCCACAGGGTGGAATGGGCCCAATGGACAC
Organism: Chloranthus sessilifolius; assembly: GCA_021018995.1. Classification (NCBI taxonomy): domain Eukaryota; kingdom Viridiplantae; phylum Streptophyta; class Magnoliopsida; order Chloranthales; family Chloranthaceae; genus Chloranthus; species Chloranthus sessilifolius. The sequence goes on from CM037598.1 coordinate 52,769,408, forward strand.
AATTAACATGATGTAGGAAGAAATAGAAGAGGTTCACCCCTCAGATTATATCAGCATGGAAGAGAGCTATGAATCATCAGGGCAGTGGAACAAAAGATGCGAAACCATGGGGGTAATCAAGCCTCTGAACTTGGCCAATTATTTCCCAAGTCCGACACCCGATTATTTCCCAAGCCGAACACCCCAAGCAACACCTCGAGATTTAAGGTTGTATTTTTTGGTGCCAGCCCCCATCAATCATGTACAACCCAGCTGGACCCCACCTCTGTAATACCAATCATATCTGACATCAACCCCCATCAATTACATGGCGCCCAATTTTACCTCACCCCCTAATATTCCCTCAACCTTTGGAACAAACTCCAACCTAATAGAGTTGGCCCAATGTTGCTACATCATCGTCAATTCAACCGCCTCCTATACCAATTAACCACATTTAGCCCAGCATTGCCTCACCAGCCTCGCCAGTTCAATTGTATCTGGCGCCTCCACCTGTCCCATTCCAAATCCCCAGACCAACATATAATCCCCATCAAGTCCCGCTGAACTATAATCAAACTGATATTAATGCCAAGAGTAGCAATGAAGGAGAAGTGGAATTCATTACCCGATCTGGCAAGATCTCTAAATAACCAGAAGTATCGGCATCGGCCCAGCTAGATGAAAGAAAGGATACTACAGAAGTACATCCTATGGAGAGGATGAGCTGAGAGCACGCGTTAATGACACAACTAAAAAGAATGCCGACTCATATCACTATCTGGGATCTCCTGATGACGTCTCTGCTCCTTTTCCAAGCTTTAATGGGAGCGCTAAAAGACACCCATGTCTCAGGCCAAGTTTCCCCATAGGAGGTGGGACACATGATTGGACAAGTTATGGCTCCTGATGCCATCTCATTTTCGGGTGCTGACCTCCCATCCGAAGGATGCGATCATTAAATACCCCTCAACATTACGGTCGAAGCAGGGATTATAATGATACCATTGGTTTTGATCGACAATGGTTCGACATTAAATGTGTTCCCGTTGTGAACTACGACCAAGATTGAGGTCGATCCAACCATGTTTAGACCAAAACAAGTGTGAGAGGGTTTGATAACACCAGAAGGGAGGTAATAGAAGAAATAGATCTAGAGCTCACCATTGGGCCAATCACCTGCTCCATCCCATTCCAAGTCATGGATATCAAATCCACCTTTAACCTGCTACTAGGGCGCCCATGACTACACAAAACTGGGGCAATACCTTCGACCTTATATCAAAAGCTCAGATTTATATCAGAACAGAAGGTCATTACCATCATAGGTGAAGGGCAGGAAGAAAGAGAGAAAAGGGCCCACAGCATAAAAAATCTCAAGGTACTGGATGTGCCACATACAACAGAGGATATCGACCTTCATAGCTTTCAGTATGAAGCATTCACATCGACATCAAAACCCACCTCAAAAATTAGCAGAGGAATGGTTGTAGCTATAGCCATGCTCCAAAAGTGGGGCTACCAGAAAAGAAAAGGTTTGGGTCCTAGCCTGCAAGGCAGAAGACACCCAGTCAGGGCTAAGGGCAGCCAGCGAGTCAGATTTGGCTTAGGCTATAGGCCTATCGAAGAAGAAGTCGAGGAGGCCAAGGAAAAGGCTCGAATCATTACCACAGCCAAATCCCAAGGGATAGACTTGCAAGATGAACCCCTATGGCAGCCTCACATCTGAAGCACATCGTAAGCACATGTGCCATCAAAATAGATCAGAATGGGGCAACACAGCTGACCCTATGCAAACTGGTAGCCGTAATTCACCCCACCAATCCCCAAATCATTCCCTCTACTATAGAAATAGACCTGGCCTCCCTGTCCCTTTTTTAAGAAGAGGTTCCCCCGCCAATATCCCCCCTACCATAGACCACCATAAACCTATATTGGCATTTGAGGACCGGGTCTCGGACGAGCCCAGGATAAACATGATGGAGGCTGACTCCCAAAAGCCATCTCAATCAGCCTCCTCCATCAAACCAAGTAAAGGTGCAACACCGTAGGTAAGGAATTGGGCATCAATGCCCCTAACTCTGGAAGCATCGGGTGGCCTAAAATTCGGCACCCGCTTCCCAAAATAAAAAAATCCTATAAAAAGTTAGGTTAGCCCTTGGCAGGCAATACCATGTGCATATAGAGACCCGCCTTGCCAAGGGCCCACTTTCGAAAAAAAAGAAAAATCTAAAAAAAAAAAGAAATATAAAATAACCAAAATTGTCCTTTAAAATTCCTGATAAAATCAAGAAAAAAGATGCCTTAATTGAAAAAACCGTCCCTTGTGAAATCGATCCCTTCCTTGTAGAAATACAAGAAGAGGTAGGAGTCACGAGTCTGGATAAGGAAATCCCTGCTGAGGAGCTTCCCAATGATCTCCTTGAATGATAGACCAATTTTGAGCAAGGCCCTACCCCGATCATTGAAGAAACAGAGGATGTCAACCTGGGTACAAAGGAGGCTCCATGAATCACCAAGATTGAAACATCGCTATCTCCTGAGGAAAGAAAAAGCATGATTGATTTCCTTCAATCATACCAAGATGACTTTGTATGGTCATTTGAGGTCATGCCTGGTTTGGATACCGATTTGGTCGAGCATGACCTGTCGCTATATCCAGATGTTAAATTGATCAACCAGAAGTTGAGACGCCTCAGACCCGAGTGAATGCTAAAAGTAAAAGATGAGGTCATCAAGTAGTATGATGTGAGATTTCTCATCGTCTCCAAATACTCATAGTGGCAAGCCAACGTTATCCCAGTACCGAAAAGGATGGAAAGGTTCGCATGTGCATTGATTTCATAAATCTCAACAAGGCGTTCCCAAAGGACGACTTCCCGTTTCCACACATTGATATCTTGGTTGATAACACTGCCAGGCATGAGATGCTCTCATTTATGGATGGATGTTTTGAATACAATCAGATCAAGATGGCAGAAGCAGACCACGAGAAAATAGTGCTCATCACTCCATGGGGAACTTTCTACTATCGAGTCCGGCCTTTCAGACTGAAAAATGATGGGGCAACATATCAAAGAGAGATGATAGCACTCTTCCATGACCTGATGCACCGAGAAATTAAGATGTACGTTGACAATATGATCACTAAATCACAGGAAAGCGGTTACCATCTGGTGAACTTCCAAAAGTTGTTTGAAAGATTGAGAAAATATAGGCTCCGTCTGAACCCTCAGAAGTGTGCATTCGGTACCATGTCAGGAAAACTACTGGGCTTCATTGTCAGTAGAAGAGGCATCAAGGTTGACCCAATCAAGGTAAAAGCCATTGATGAAATGTCGGTGCCATCTACCGAGAAAGAAGTCAGAGGCTTCTTGGGAAGAATATAGTACATCAGTCAATTCATTACACAGCTAACTCCTATTTGCACACCGATCTTCAAGTTACTAAGAAAAGATTCACCAGTCAAATGGAATGATGGCTGTTAGGCAACATTTGATAAAATTAAAGGTTACCTCCTCAACCCACCGGTTTTGGTGTCATCCGAACCTGAGAGACCACTCTTAATATATCTCTCCACAACTAAAGTTTCGATGGGATGTGTCCTAGGGCAACATGATGAAAAAGGAAGAAGAGAGCAGGCCATTTATTACTTGAGCAAGAAATTCACTGATTACGAGACACGCTATTCTCATCTAGAGAAAGCATGCCTGGCTCTCGTATGGGCTATCCAGAGGCTCTGCCACTACTTACTATCTCAAGTTGTTCTACTCCTAGTGTGAATGGATCCATTGAAGTACCTATTCGAAAAGCTGGCTCTCACTGGCCGAACTGCACACTGGCAACTTCTCCTATCTGAATTTGACATCACATATGTCTCACAGAAGTTGATCAAGGGGCAAGCACTTGCTGTTCATCTTGTCAAAAATCCTTTACCTGACTACTTGCCTTTAAGAACTGAATTCCCAGATGAGGACATTTCGTTCATGACAGAGGATGATGCGACGACAACAGAGGAATCCTGGGTAATGCACTTTGACGAGGGAATAAATGTCGAGGGTCAAGGAGTCGGCGCTATTCTAATTTCACCAAAGGGGTCTCACGTACCAGTGCCCATCAAGCCTAACTTCCCATGCATAAACAACATGACCGAATATGAAGCCTGCGTAGTAGGCCTATAGGCAGCCTTGGACCTTAACGTAACTTATCTTAGGGTGTTTGGCGATTCGCAGTTAATCATATGTCAGACCAACGAAGATTGGAAGATGAAAGATGAGAAGCTAGTCCCATACCATGAGCACCTCGAGGATATGATCATGTGTTTCAATGATATTACGTTCTCTTATGTCCAACAAGCGAGAAATCGCTTTGCTGATGCACTAGCAACATTGGCATCTATGGTCAAAATTCTATATAGTGTCGTGATGAGGCCGATCATGATTGAGCAAAGGAATGACCTAGCCTTCTCCCTCCAGATTGAGGGACCCACAAAGTTAGATGATGGGCCTCCATGTTTCTCAGATATCAATAATTTCCTTGAAACTCAAACATTTCCTGAAGGTACGTCCAAGACGGACAGGTAGAACTTTTAGTGCGACAAAGTTAGATGATGGGCCTCCTTGTTTCTTAGATATCAATAATTTCCTTGAAACTCAAACTTTTCCTGAAGGTACCATCCAATGTTTAGCGGCGAGCTACGTCATCTACGGCTAGTGCCTCTACAAGCGGTCATATAATAATATCCTACTCCGATGTCTAACTGAGGACGAGGCAGCCAACATTATAAAAGAGATCCATAAGGGATTATGTGGGGCCCATGTCAATGGGCACATGCTTGCCAAAAAGATCCTACGATAAGGATATTTCTGGACTACCATGAAAGCTGACTGTTGCAAGCATATTCAGAAGTGCTATATATGGCAAAAACACTCTAGTTTGATACATGCTCTAATCATAGATCTACACAGCATGATCACTCCTTGGCCATTCGCCACTTGGGGCCTCGACGTCGTCCAAAAAGTTAATCCAAAAGCTTCGAACAGGCATCAGTTTATCCTCATCGCCATTGAATACTTCACCAAATGGGTAGAGGCGACATCCTATACATATATCACGACCAACCATGTCGAGAAGTTCATCAAGAATAATATCATTTGTCGATTCGGTGTATCCAAAGACATCATCATGGATAATGGCACCAACTTTACAAACAACTGTATCATAGCCTTCTGCGAGCAATATAAAATCAAACATCATCGCTCGTCACCATATCAACCACAAACCAAAGGTGCCATAGAAGCTGCTAACAAAATAGTCATCTGCATCCTTAAGAAGATGGTCGTCACATACCGAGACTGGAATGAAATGTTACCACTCGCATTATGGGCCTACCGAACATCGATCCGTACCGCTACAAGGGCAACACCATTCTCCCTTGTGTATGGAACTGAGGCCGTGTCACCATTTGAAGTTGAAGTACCCTCCCTCCTCATTCTCATCGAATCGAGTCTACTAGAGGCCGAAAAGGACACATCCTGCTTTGGCTCCTAGCCTTCTGTCACACCCAAGTTTATCAAAGTGAATCACACGCACTTACAATAAACATGTTTGCATTCGAGATCTGAAAGTAGGAGATACAGTACTCAATAAAATCTTGCCGTCTCTCCATGTCGATCCAAGAGGGAAATTCAAACCCAATTGGGAGGGACCTTATGTCATTCGAGAAGCACTCCCTAGATATACGCTCTGCCTCGCCACCATGGACAGAGATCACTTTCCTGAGCCAATCAATGCTGGATATGTTTGACGATTCTATTCCTAAGTCTCCCACACAAAGGTAAGTACTAATAAAAAATGGATACGTGACTCCCTAAGGATACTTTAAAAAAGAGGCCATCATTTTAAAGTCAAGTAGACAAAAAATATCCCTGAATGATCATACCCTTTGCTACACCCGTTGAACCATTGGCCCTTCTTTCATAAACCCCTCCCCATAAAAGAAGACAGAAAAAGTGTATATACCAAATAAAAAAAAGGATAAAAAGAGTTACCATCAAATCTAAAAAAATCATAACAGCAAAATCCCAAAAAGAGGATGTCTGAAAAAAAGTAAAAAGAACAAAAAAAATTGAAAAGAAAAAGTGGGGCATGTATAGTCAAAATTTCCCAAGGAAGAAGTGTATTACAGCAACTGGAACCCTATCGAGGTAACCTTATTAACCCAAGAATACCTTTAAAATTCCTAACCTATCCCATGGCCAAGATACATCCCAAGAAAAAGCCCTCTTTAAGGTCTAGAAGCAGTCATAGTATCCATTGAGTCAGCATGTGGCAAACTGACAGACGACAAAGGAACTCCACCCAGTCGGCTATGATGGAATCGACATCCATGTCATGGCCTTTGAAAAAATAAAGAAGAGAAGAAAAAGAAAAAATACAAGCTCAAAGCAAAAAGGACATGGTGAAAACCTGAAAGGGGGCCATGGGTAAAAACAGCAAGCTTATGCGGACCAGGTGAAAACCTGAAAAGGCGCCTGGGGTAAAAATGCATACCCATGGATGTAGTGAAAACCTGAAAGGGCGCTACGGGTAAAAAAGAGGGCAACAACGGGCATGGTGAAAACCCGTCTTGGGCTCTATGAGTAAAAAAAAAGGTTGAAAAGAAAAAGAAAAATTATTCAGTGACTCATTTGATTGCATTTCTAAATTATCTGGTCTCCAAGTGGGCCACTCATGTTTGCTCAAATCAAGTCCTAATCTGGTTTATCTTCAGACTGCACCGTCAAATGTACGACTTGAGGTAAGGAGTAAAGGTTGATTCGATCCAAAGGGATGGATGTTCCGACCTTGGTAAAAATTTTAAACCTCACTCAGGTCTGACCCCATGAATGTGTTCGACTATGCTCAAAATGGGACCCGCTACTTCACCTCATTGTTAAGGCATTAGACAAAAAAAAAAGGAAAAGAAAGAGAAAAACAATAAAAATAAGTAAACCAAAAAAATCCAAAAAAATATATACTCCTTCCATGTATATATTTACAGCATCGTACTTCCATCTCAAAAATGAAGAAAAAGAATAAAAAAATCTATGAAAACAAAAATTCAAAAATATATAAATCTTAAAAATTGAAAATGTGTAGGTAAAGGTTTGCTTCTCATTATATTAATTAGGATGCATATTGTTACCTATATAAGCAAAAAAGGGACTGACATTTTCTCAAGAATGTACAGGAACATCAAATGGTCCAAAGCCTTGAAGCAGGCAACCTCTCAGCGATGGACAAATCAGATGAACCATCTCACCACCGGCACCCGATCTATTCCAAAAAAAGAGAGAAGAAATTCATTTTGAAAAAGAAAAAATATAGCTATATCTTCATGGTACTTTCGCTATACACATAATGCTGTAAAATGTTAATATTTTACCGGCAACGCAGCTGTGCTAAATTAATATCCTAAATCTAAGGTTCACCTTGAATCTTTGGATCCTACTTTAAAGTAGGAGCAACGGTGTCAATCTCAGCCAGACAGTAAATGTTTCAATTGGGTTGATTCCACCGCTAAATCTTCGAGCTAAGGGCTCCGTCTTTGGATTCATGTGAACTTTAGTGTTTTAAGCTTCAGATTTCATAGGAAAAGGTCAATCGTTGGTTAAGAGCAGCCTGTCAAAAAGAAATTACCTATCGAACGACTATGATCAAATATGCATTCAGAAGGGCTCATTCTGGGGTGTAGGCTTAAAACCTGCATTTATACACTCCCTTAGATAGGTGCCATGTGTCTGGGTATTTGTGGATGGTCGTTGTTCTTGTAAATGGTCCTCAGACATGTTCTGGGTCAGGACTTCCATCGCCTTGTTATTTATCGCCCCCTGATGGATGCGTGTTTTTGCATAGTTGTTCGTTTGTAATTTCATTATCTATAGAGACTAGGATTGGATGTCTACTTCGGTAGGCACCCAATTTTGGCCGAATTTGTTTAGCATTATTTAAAGTTGGGCACTCTAAGTCATGTTTATTCAAGGCACACTATCAAAAATGGCACACACTCCTAAAAAGTATTGCGACATTAATATTCGCTCCACTTGAGTAGTTGTGTTAAATTATCTTCGGGATTGATGATCACCCAAAAATCTCAAACCCTACCTCGCGTAGGGGCACCTGTGGCCAATCAAATTGGGCAATCAATGCCTCATCTGAATGGACACAAACTGTTGGATCTTCGTGTCATTACTTTATGCCAATCACTAAGTGTTGGTCGAAATGAATCTCAATCATCATGCATTTTCAAATTGTACCATCTCAGTTATGCCCAATAACATCGCTAAGTGCTTGGTGACCGATAGCCTTGAGGAATAAAAGTTTTCCCTAATGTTGGAGCTTCGGCTACTCTCGAGTGATGCACTTTTTCTCTGGTGTTGGGCTTATGTCACTCTCCATTTAGTTATTTTACTTTCTAATGTTTAAGGTTTTTTTTGAACACAGTAAACCCATTAGCATACCTTAGGCCTCTACGGATGTCTCTTTCTTTAGCATACGATCATTACAGATCGGATACCAAAGAAGGGCATCTATAGACACCCAAATTTGGCCCAAGGCCCGATCGACACATACTTCGAGAAAGGCGGACCCTCGAGCTTCTAAAAAAATCTCTTATACCCTTAGAAATCTTCCCAAACCCTTAGAAACTTTCCTAAACCCTAGGAATTACCCCCGACCTCTTCAGACTCATAGTTAACCCTCTCGGGCAATGGTTAGGGAGAGATGTCCCAGGGCTGGCAGAGACTTTTACTAAGACTAAATCTTCTAAAAATGAAAAGTAGAGGTTCCTAGCTTTCCAACAAGCTAAGAATCACGTCAATCCGAGTTGTACTTCAAAAGTTACGACAATTCGAAAAAGACTCAAAAACTGCACCTGATTAAACCTCCCGAGAACCTCTCGAGGAGATGGTCATGCCTGGTGTGTGTAATACACACGCTTGGCCATTCCTGGAGAACTATTACTTGGCATGTATATTATACACGCTAGGCCATTTTTTTCCTAGAAATGGCTTAGCATGTATATTATACATGCCAAACATGGATGGGCCCCCTAGCGGGCTCTGAACATCCTAGACACTATACATATGCCTGGCGCGGATAATACACATGCCAGGATTAGCTACAGTAGAACTTAGATTTTGCTCGAATTTTACTTTTGGGGTTTGACTTGTTGGCCATCCCAATGTTTAGGATGGGTTTCATTAGGACTGTTGCACCCCTACTTACCCTATTTGGAACCCTCTAGTCATTTGAAACCACACCCTATCATCTACCATTGAACCCAATTCACTTCTTTCCAAGCCCTTAAGATCCCAAGAAACCTTAGACGTTAGGATTACCTAATTGCTAACCCTAGCTAGATTTTAGGTACCCCCTAACCCTCTCTTTTTTTATAAATAGGGAGGCACCCCTCCTTGCAAATGGCTTGAAAAATTTTCCAGGAGAGAGAAAAAGATTAAGAGATCCCTTTCTTTCCTTCGGTGCACCAAAACCCATACAAATTCTATAATTCAAAACCACCTTAGAAACCCCCTCTTCCATAAAAAACCCTTGAGTCTAGAAGAGAACTACCCTCTAGCCCTCTTCCTCTATCCCTTAGCTATCAAGCCTTAGAGGTTAGAACCCACTCTTCAACCACTCAAGCTATCAGAAGCTCATCAAGTGTACCTACGTGAAGGTCCATCTTGTTGGACTTACTAGTGTGCTGATTTTATTGTGTGGTGAGAACAAATTAAAAATCAAAGTAAAATAAAAGATGAAAATAGCACAACTAAAGTAATCCTAAGCTTGCAAGATACAGGACTATTGTAGCAAGTTTTGATAAGTAAGAGTTTGTCCCATAGAAAAATTGATTTAGAACCCAAAATGGGCTGTAATAGTAGGCCTCCAGATCTGGCTACAAGTTTGACAATCCTAAAGAAAGGGAGTTGGGTGTCACCACTACACTAAATTACTTATTAAAAAGAAAAGAAATAAAGTACAATCCTATCCTAAGAAAGGGTTATAAAGAAGGTGGTGATTGTGTGTTAAAATAAAGATAAAAGGATGAGAAGTAAGCAGTCTAGGTTAAAGTTCATTTAGTTATGTAACTTACATTTGGGGCTCTCTCTACCGCACATCCTTGCTGAAGTGCAATCAATAACCTCAGCAAGGTAGAAGAATCCAACTTAACCCATGCCATTTGAGGTGCTCTTAGGGCTATAGTCTGTCCACTCAAATGGCCACAATCTATCCAATATAGTCTATCAAATCTCATTGATTAAGCCAGAAACGCTAACCTAATCCAAAGGAGTGGGTTGATCAAACCTAATCCAATGAATTAAATCAGGCCATGAATACCATTGTAGACACTATATTTGCCAATGCTACAAGCTCCCTAGATCTGCGTACAGATCTGGCTGGCATTCTTAGGGTATTAAACCTAGGAAAATCAGATGGCAATCAAAAGATCTAAAGGTTAAGTTAATGGGCCATTCCCAAGTACACAAATCTGATCGAGAATATTAATGGTACCAAAAGATCTATAGATTTAAATGGTCTTTAAATCAACAATTTATTGCTTAAAATAGCTTGTAATACAATGTCCTCACAGCTGCAATCACTATAGAAAAGCCAGATCTAACATCTGATAGCGGTCAAGTGAAACAGAGGGGAGCCTGTTCCTGCACAATCTCTCACCAGGCTACAAGCTCAAGTGCAGAGAAAAAGAATCCATCTCAGATTTGTGACCAAGATTGCCCTAGGGCTATAGTCTATCAACTCTAATGGTCATAGGATACCCACAGAGGCTCCCTTACCCACAAATGATGAGATAGAACATAAAAACTACTGCTACCACCATGGTCCCCAGGCTACAAGCTCAAGCTTCCATGGGACTTTCAATAAGCTCAAATCCTAAATGTAGGCTATAGCCAGAATAGAACTACAGACAAATAGGAAAATAATAGATTGAGTAAGCATTAAAACATAAATTTCATTGATTTGATGTTACTAACCATGAAATCTCTCAAGGCAGCAGCCTTGTGCATAATAGTTCAACACAAAATTCCAATGTTTAAATGACCTATTATAAAACTTAAATAAAACTTAACCTAAATGCTTACCAAAGATTTACCCAGCAAGTGCTAGGCTAAGAGAGAAGAAAAAAATGGAAAAAGAGGTGATCAAACCCTAACCCTAACCCTAATCTACTTCTGCTCTCAGCCGAAAAATGTTGAAGGAAAGAGTGATTGATGGTTTATAAGTTACAAGCACAACTTATATACTTAGTCCTAATACTGTGGCTGAGAGAAGAGTAAACCCTAATTTTTCAAGCAGATGTGGCACTATTACCACCCTTAGATGTGTTGGGATGCATGCATTAGAATTCGTGCCTTGGGATGTGTGCCCTAGACCTAGGGAAATCCCGAAAAGATCCTTAAGTTAAGATTGAGAAGTGGAGAGCCCGAGCTTCGAAGGTTGGCTTTTGCATATCAATTCTGTCGCACAGTTGTAGAGTGTTCACGGGGTTGCATTTAGCTTTGAATATTGTTGTCTTACACAGTAGGAATGTGGATGATCGCACAGCTGTTTCAACTTTGAATGCACTCGCGCAGAAGGATTTTCAGTGCTTAGCTTGCTCGCGCAGTAGAGCTTTAAAAGCTTTCTTTCACGAGGTTAGCGCGCAGATGCCTTAGCATCTCGCTTGGTTCAGAGTTGAGATTCTAGGCACGTGAGAGTTGCGCAAGAGAACTTCTGGGCATCGCTCTCCTCCAGAGCCACGTGAGAACTTCGCGAGGTCTATTTCTGTTGTTCACGCCAGTTGGTCTCGCAGGGTAATGTGTGCGGCTGTATTATGGCTTAATCCTTGCGAGAACTTCGCGAGTTGTATTTCTGGAGGCTTAGTGCATGAGAGCTATGCGAGTTTCTTCACATGTAGATTGTAGCTGAACTGTGCGGCTGCTGCGTGAGAGGAATTCTTTGAGATAACCCCTTCATTAAGCTGCGTGACTTCTTCGCGAGCTCTAATATGCTGCATGTCTTAGTTGCGTGAAGGAGCTTTGCCAATGAATTCAACAACGCGAGGCTACACCTCAGCTGTGGGAGATAGGTCCTTGGCTCCTCTGCTGCTATGCACATGCTTCTGTTGTTGCTTCCTCCACTCTCACCTATTCTCCTTTCATCTGCTAGACATTCTTGGTCCATTATGACATGTAAAATAGTTACCATGGTGTGTACCACTATAGTGTTCCATCACTTTCTGGTTTAGTTGTCATCCTTTGCTTGAATTCTCTCTTCTTGGCACCAAAAGCATAGACTTGGTGTTAAGCTACACAAATTATTCTTAACTATAAAACAAGCTAAAAAAAGTTATTAGTCAGCTTCAAGGTCCAGCAAAGGCTAGGTTAAGAGGTGAAAAGTGGTACTTTTCAGTGAATAACACACCCCCAAACCTAATCTTTTCTAGTCTCTGAGCAAAGAAAAATTTAAATAGCTACTCTAAGAATGTAAATGCCATTTTCGTAGGGAGCACAGATGCATTTATCTTATGCATCAAGCCTTTTACACCCCTAGGTGATCCCTAGTGGAAGAGTGAAGTCTCCTGAGGGTTTCCAGTGAAGGTACCCACAAACTTCTCAAGGAAACAGTTAACAAAAATGCAACATAGTGGTTAATTAGTTTGAAATAAATACAGTTCATTTCACTCTTGCTCTGTCAAAATTAAAGGAGTTCCAAAGTAGTATATGCAAACTATTTAGCACCTCAATCATGCATGCAGGCTCATTACATCCAATCAGCTGACACCAAGAAAACAATATGTGCAAAGCAGTACTAAGCTTACCAATACATCAAAATTCAGGTTCAAACAATACCCCAATGATTTAAATCTTAGACCCAATGCTTACCAGGGCTATCTCTCATAAATGAATTTAAGGGTGTATCATTTCACATAAGCTCAAGAGCAGTTATATACCCTAAATGGGTTTGCAAGCATGAGCATAGGCATTGCTTCTAATTTCTGATATCATAAAGTACTCTCACCATAAACAAGACATTCCCTCATCTTCGCATGACAGTTCATTTGACTTTGGATCAACAAGCGCTTTTCATGGGTTGTAATGTGGCTTATTGGTGAGGGTCGTAAAGAATAAAAGGGGTAAAGAAGGATTCAAAATTGAGAAATCAACATAGGTAGGAGATGATTGATGACCTCACCTTCTTCATTTCAGCACAACTCCATCTTCTTTTGAAGTTTCAGAGCAAAAGTGACCAACTTCTTCTCTTCTTTTCAGCATTTCCAATGGAATTCTTCTTTTGACTTCCCTTATTTTTTTTTTGTTTCTTGTATTTATATATTGCTGCCACACATCTACACCTGCTACACTGTTATTTACAGATCTACTTCTCTCTTCTTCTCTTTTCACCAAATGTTAACTTTACTAACCAATCATCAACATCCTATCTTTTGCCTTATAAATTCTCAAAGTGAGGGTAGGGCTGAATCAGGTTAAGAGGTTCAGGTTCAAGTACTTTGGTGTTTGTTGAAGAAAAATGGGGCTTTAAGGCTCAAAAAGTGTATGCACAAGGGTTGTTTCACAGGTTTGATCTTTTAGGCTGAAACTATCCAAATGAAGGCCTTGATCCTTTCCTTAGTGTCATGATTACTGTTAAACAACTTCAACTTAGGGTGTCTAACTTCTAGTGAAAAGGGCTTGACTCAGTCAGTCCTTAGAACATAAAAAATTGCCATAGACACTCCTAAAAAAAATAATTTTATAAGCTCAAAGCTCAAAGCTCACTGGGTATGGTCTTCAATTGAACTCAAAGGGGTATGCTTTCACCTGTTTCTCTCCTTACTAGTTTACTAACTATTGTTTATATAAAAAATTTCTTGATGTTCACCTCATAGAAGTATTGATTCCCAAATGATTTTAGTATTAGAAGGGGTCTGCACAGTGTTTAAATTTTCTCACTTTCAACATTGCTTAAGTGAAATTCATTCTATTTATTCCTCACTTAGTTAAGACTGCTGCATTTAGGTTAACTAGATCATTGGCAATCCTAGCCACACCCCAAACCTATGAGGAGAAGTGTCCTCACTAATGCAAATATAAGAGGGCATGTGCAGCAGGGAATAGATACAAAATTGACACTAAAACAAACAATTAAAATAAAATTAACTAAGTAAAGCATATAAAAGTAGGAAACAAGGCACACACAAACAACTAAAACAAACAAACTATCTATGAGCAGAAAGCAAAGCAAACAAAACATAACAAAAAGGAATTGCATTAATGCAGACAAAATTTATACAATGTACAAGAGAAGTAAGCTACAAAAGGTAGGTCCTAAATAAGTACATATGCAAAACTAATCATTTGAATCCTCTGCTATAGCAGGTGGATCTTGAATTCCTTTGCCCTTTGCTTACCTCAAAGCAGCAACAGTAGACTGTGTCCTTTTGGAAGTAGTACTTCTTGGCTTGGAGGGGCCTTTCTTTTTGGGAGTGGGTTGTGGCTTGGAAGTAGGTTCTTTGATTTTTATTCTAGGTCATGCTTTGGTAGGCTTCTTGGGTGGAGGGTTGTTTGCTGGAGAGGTACATCAGGTTTTAATTGTTTGAAAATAGCCTCTGCTAACTCCCGGTCACTATGTTCAGTTAGGTTCTTCTGCAATGCTGTAATAGTCACCCCAAAATCATTGGCCTTGTCCTCTGCTACTCTCAGGTCTACCTGTAATTTCTTTATTACATCCTCCATCCCCTCAGCCCTAGTCTTTTCTTCATTGTATTGTATCATTATCTCTTGCCAACCATATTTGATTTTCTTCTTCTCTAACTTATGGGCAAGCAGCACTACTCAGAGTTTATCAAGAAGGGGCTGTCTCACTGATGCTCGGAGGTCATCCATTTCTTTTTCCACATCTCTTTTCATGTAAGCATTTTTCTTCATAGCTCAAAGGAGTGTGTAGTATGGAGGTCGCGGGTTTAAAGAGGCTGGTACTATGGGCTGGGTATCACTGAAGGAAGGGTTAGCCAGCAATGGAGGGATGGGTGGTGGCATGGCTTGGGTGGAAGTGGAGGGTAGAGTGAGTTCTATCACCTCAGGGTTAGTTTGGGTGGAGGCATTTTTAAGGGGAATGGGGGAGGTAAGGGAAACAGGTTTTAAGGGGGCAACAACAGTAGGTGTTGCTGCTATGGGAATGGGAGGGATAGATAGGGTTGGTGTAGGCAAATGGGAAGGTTGGGTTAAAAGTGACAGTGTGGATTGAATGTCTTGTAAGCCAATTTGAATGGAGGCTTGGTTTTAGAGGGTAGAGTTCATGGATTGCAGATTGGTTGAAATTGATGATTGGGTTTGGGTATCGGCCAACACTTGGGCTTAGATGAAAAGTAGTAGGTTAAAGATATAGGGTAGAAAATCAAGTGTGGGGGTTGGAATTGGTTGAAAAGGGGAAGTGAGTGAATGAGTGAAAGTGGTGGCCTGTGGGGACTGTGGCGGAGGGGTGAAATGGGGAGGGGGAGGTGAGTCTGGGAGAGGTGTAAACTCATAGTTTATGTCCTCTATGATAGAGGACCTCATGGTGGAGTATCCCTCATCTGAAAGAGGGATTTGGTCATGGGTAGGTGGAGCTGGAATGGATTGGTCTAAGGGTTGAAGGAATTTAAGCGGAAAAGGTGTGGAGATTTCAATGGGCTTGGGGGGTGTAGTGGGGAGCTATGTGGGATATCAAGGGTGGGTGGTTCAGGCTCAAAGGCTTGGGCTGGTGAGGTAGGTGTTAGGTCACTGGTTGAGTCTGGGACAGTGGAGGTTTTAGGAATTGGGATGGTTTAGGGGATATAGGGAGGTTGGGGTTGCTTCTGTGCCTTGGCGGATCTTCTTTTCTTTTTATAGGTTGCCAGCATAGGTAAGGATGGTTGAGGGATTGGTATGGTTTCTTGAGATGTGGTATGGATGGGTGAGCTTGGTGTGGCTGATGTGATGGGTGAGGGTATGGTTAAGGTAGCAGCAGGTATGGGGGCTATGGGGATGGATAAAGTGAGTTGGGATGAGGGTAATGGGACTATGGAAGGTTGTGACGCTGGGGTAGTGGCTGTTGTGGAAGGTGAAGGGGTGGCTGGTAAGGTAATGGCTACAGATGTGGTGGTGGTGCTGGCTGGCACAAATGAATGGGCTGCCTGTGAGAGGAAAGTAGAGCTTGGAGCCATAGAGGTTGCCACAGCAGCAACCTCAGAGGTTGCTCATACATCAGCCTTCTTCTTCTTCTTCTTCTCAATGAGAGTACCACTGATCCCCTATTGCTTTTCGCCATCATTTTTGGGATTCAGGGCAAAGGTCTCTTCATTTATTTGAAATTGATACCCTCCAAGCTCCAGCAAGGCTATAATAAGCCTGCAGTAGGGAAGGAAATGGGGTTTCTTCTTGGTTTTTACCTTCTCCACGATGTCAGTCATCCCCTCAAAAATTAACTTGGCAGCATCCAAGTAATGGCTCTTGTGGAGGGAGAATAGTGCATCAGCAATAGGAAACCTCCTCTCCTGCTCATGTCCAGAGAAATATATATTTTTCCTCAGCACCGCAAATATCTCTTCATTATTGATGCTCCAGATTCAGTGACCCCTCCAGTCAGCTCCTTGGCTATCTCTGGGATGGTGGCTGTCAAAGGGGAACCCAAGCCACATTCAGGGCTATACCTGGCTGGTATCCAAAGGATCCTAGCAATGGTAGCTTGATTGAATAGAATCTCAAATTTGTCTATGAGCACCAGTAGTGCTGGGTTCCCGTCATCCCCAATTTTGACTCTGATATTCTAGTAAAACAATTGCACTAGTCTAGGGAAGACTAGTTGCATTGGGGCTCTCAATAGGGGCAACAATGAGGCTTTTGTGAGGTACTCCGTGGAGGCAGCTGTTTCAAATAGCTCCTCAAAGAAAGCCTTATCAAATATTATCTCAGATTCTAGCTTAATTGCTGCAGCAAAATCAGATGGGACCCTGAGGTATTCATTATCTTCTTCCTCTTCATCCTCAAGGACCTTAAGGGTTACTTCCTTGCTCATTTTCTGTGTCTTCTTTGATTTCTCAGGGCTCTTAGATGGAGGGTGCTCTTTGGCCCTCTTCTTTGGGGCAGACTTCTTTTTGGCACCTTGGGCATCAGAGGCCACACCTATACCTTTCTTCATAGTTTTCTCAATTTGGGTGCAGTTACCACAGGGGTCTCCACATTGGAGGCCTTTGCAATCCTTACAGATTTCCTAGTGGCGATAGGGCTTCTAGCAGGTGGTGGGGTTACCAAAACATATAAGGTGTCTGAGAATTTTGAACCCGTGACCATATCTATTCAGTTTCTCAAAATTAGGGTTTCAAAATCCTAGCAATTGTAATGCAATCTTCACAAATAAAACAGACCCCAAATTGCTCTCAACTTACACTAGAGTAATGTGCAATTAAATCAACTGAGAGAGAGTGAGATATCTTGCCAAATAATAGCTAGGGTTTCACTTTCACACGTTGCATAGATGCTCAAATCCCCCCAAACCTAGCCCAAAGTGACCAGAAGGTGATGGGGAGAAAAATGTATGAGGAAACTAGCTGAGGTTTAGTGGAAAGGGTGGTTTAGAAGAAAGAAGAAAAGGGGGAGCTCGGAAGGGCGCAGGGAAAATTAGGGCAAAGAGAAATGAAATGGCGAAAATGAGGAAGTCGCTGGGTTTATAGGGCTTAACCCATGCTTCGCACAGTTGTCGTTAAGTTCTCGCGAAGTACGTTCCTCGCACAGTAGACAACTAACCTCGTGAAAGGTTCAGTTGTGAAGAAAAGTAGAGCCTCGCGAAGAAAGATTTAAAAGCTTCAGGTGCCTCACAAGGCTCTTCACAGAGTAAAATTTAGGCTCAAGCGCGTGAAGCAGTTGCTCATATCTCGCACAGCTAGAGTAGTGAAACCTCGCGAGCATTAAAATATGAGTCTCAAGCATCTCACGAGGCTCGCTATCAGGCTGTAGCATATGTCCTTGTGCTCGTGAAGCTCTCTTGCAGAACAAAATATTCATCCGAACTCCGCGAGAAAGGTTCAGGTGGCTCATGAGCTTGAAATTCAGGCTATTTAGCCTCGCGACAAATCTACACTTAAACTTTTCTCTGAGCCGGTGCCTCGGCCTGAGCATGTACACTATCATGCACCCATTCAGTGTGCATTAGCAAGACTCCATGACATGCACTCTAATTCATCAGGATAGTTAGGTTACTCTTTATCAACACTGAAACATCACAAATTTAGAATTTCAAAGATAATAATTCAGATCAAATTCAAAAAGTGTATTGTGAGAGTATCTCAACTATCATCAACAGATATGAGCATCAAAATTCAGATGACAAACATGCACATGTACGCAAAACAATAATGACAAAACACAATTAGACACACAAGCAAATCATTATTCTAAAGTAGTAGATGAAAAATTTCTAAGTACTCAAAACAAAACACACAGTCAATACATATGGTACACACATTATTTTGGTTCTTCACCACTGACCTTCACTTTTCATGACCTCCTTAGTTGCTTTGTCCTACTAAACCATCATCCACATGGTTGCAGGATGCTTCACCAATCATGTACTGCCCCTTGGGGTTGGCTAATGGTTGACTAGGCAATTTGACCTCTTCTCTCCTGTTCAAAGCATTGTAGATTTGACCAAGCTAGTCCTCTATTTTCTTAATGCTTTACCCATGAGAGTTCACAGTTTGGACTAGGCTGCCCAAATTTTGCATGGATGCCATCATTTGCTCTTCAAAAGAAGAGGATCAGAGCTATTGTGGGGGCAAGGCCAACTAGTAATTTTGTCGAGGTGGGTATCCCTAGTTAAACTGGTGTTGAGGTCTATATGGAGCTACCAACTGCTGCTGTTGGGGTTGAGGCTAATTATCTTGCCTCCACCTCAAATTTGGGTGGTTCCTCCATGAGTACCCAACAGGTTGCTGCCCAAATGCTTGGGCAGCATTGGCTTGGTCCATAACAAAATCAGGGAATTTGTTGGCTGATGGACAATCATATAGTGAATGTGTGGGATCTTGGCATATCAGAAATGCCTCCACTTGTACAACCATTCTAGGCTGCATCACATTCAGCAATTTGTCAAACTTTATGCTCAAATTATCCACCTTCTTCTCCAGCTCACTTTGCACCTTCACTTCATATATTCCACCTCTAGGGGTGGACTCTTTGATCAACCTAGCAAGGGTCTGGCTGTCATTGTGAGACAGTGACTCCTGCTGCATGAAATTTTCCTCTATAATGTCAAACAGCTCCCAAGCCTCATCAGCTGTCTTGTAGAGGTAACTATCACCACATGAGGCATCTACAATATCCCAGCTCTTGGGATTAATTCCTTGGTAAAATACTTGCACTAATTGCCACATTGGAATTTTGGGGTGGGGCATTGTTTTAACATCACCTGAAATCCTCCCATGCTTCATAAAATTCCTCAGTTGAGGATTGAGTAAATGATAAAATACTTGTCCTCATCTAGCTGGTCTTGTTGAAGGAAAAGAATTTAGCTAGGAATTGGCTTTGGAGGTCACTCCATGTTTGTATGTTGTTGGTTGAGAGCTTAGAGAGCCATGTGTTGGCTTTGTCCTTCAGGGAAAAAGGAAAAAGCCTTAGTTTAGTGGCTTCAGGTCCCAAGCCAGCAATATTGAAGGTGGTGCAAAGTGCCAAAAATTGGTCAATGTGCTTGTAAGGATCTTCCTTACTAAGCCTATGAAAAGATGGCAGCATATTGATGGTGGAGGACTTGATTTCATAGTTTCCTTCCACTGAAGGGAATTATATGCAGAAGGGAGAAGTGTAATCCCCTGGTGCATTGTATTCTTTCAAGGCTCTTTGCCTCTCAGCCATGGTAGCTAGCTTAGTTTCAACAGTAGGGCCTTGTGTGGTGTTTCTTGGTCTAAGGATCCTTTCAACCTCAGGATTTGGAGGTTCCAACTTAGGGTTAAGGGACCTTCTCCCAAGCATACACCCACAAACTCAGCAAGTAAGGAAAATGCTTACAACACTCAAAGAAATTTTAAACTAAAATAACAACTAAACAACTTTATACTAAATAAATTATAGGGAATTCAAAATTAAAGGGTTAGGTTTCAAGGTAAAAGAAGTGCAAACAGAGCTAGCTAGACTCCAGCTACAGGTCTAGCTTTTCCCTTCTGCTGTTATCCAATTACGCAAGATTCTAAAAATAATTAGTAATACTTTTATTCTACTAAGGCACAATTATAAAGAATTTTCTAAACTATAATATAATACAACTCAGGTCTATGAGAAAGATCAATATCCCCGACAGCGACACCAAAAACTTATTGTCGGACTTACCAGTGTGCTGATTTTGTTGTGTGGTGAGAACAAATTAAAAATCATAGTAAAATAAAAGATGGAAACAACACAACTAAAGTAATCCTAAGCCTGTAAGATATAGGGCTATTGAAGAAATTTTTGATAAGAGTTTGTCCCACAGAAAAATTGATCTAGAACCCAAAATGGGTTGTAATAGTAGGCCTCCAGATCTGACTACAGATCTGACAATCCTAAAGAAAGGGAGTTGGGTGTCACAACTACACTAAATTACTTATTAAAAAGAAAAGAAATAAAGTACAGTCCTATCCTAAGAAAGGGTTATTAAGAAGGTGGTGATTGTGTGTTAAAATAAAGATAAAAGGATGAGAAGTAACCAGTTTGGGTTAAAGTTCATTCAGTTATGTAACTCAGATTTAGGGCTCTCTCTGCAGCACATCCTTGCTAAAGTGCAATCAATAACCTCAGCGGTAGAAGAACCCTCATACCCAGCTCAAACCCATGCCTTACATCAACCCTAATTTACCCATATCCCTACATCTAAAAGTCTGCTTCAAACCTTCCCCAGTGCTCAATGGCCTCATCAGGCCCCACTCCAAAATCTAACTTCCACATATCCCATTATCCAACAAGCCTTCCCTCATCCCTAATGGACTCACCCAACCCCCATCCAGGCCATCCCCACCCAATCTATGCAGCACCAATAAGAGAATCCCGCCCTCACTGCACCTTATGTAGACTAGCAGTATGAAGAGGACGAGATAAGAAACAATGGAGCCTATGTTGGGACTCTGACTAGCCTTAGCCCTCCTATCATTTCCCACCCCCTGGTAGCCCAAAGTGAAGTCCAACCAACTACTGAGAAAGTGGCCCCCATATCCAAAGAGTCAAAGTAGTTGAAAGAACAGTTGGACAAAATTTAGAAGCATTTGTTGAAAATGAGCGGTGCTAAAATCCACGCCACGGACTTCATAAATTTGTGTTTATTTGTTGAGGTCCCTTTGCCTCTTGTTCGAGTGTCTACCTACCCATCAAAAAGGGTCTAAAATTCACTCATAAATATAGGCAGATCACACTTACACAGACCTGCAAATAACCAGGGCCTGTTGTAGTAAGTTTTAAAAAGATGGTAAGTAGGGGAATGTCCACAGGGAGGCTGGTTTAAAATGTGGTAGATCTCCAGGTAGTTAAGAGATCTGGCACCCTAACTAATGCTAAATTAGCTAAAAGACAGGGGAGAGGTTTAAAAAGGGTTGTCACTTAAGCTATACTAAAGTAAAATGAAAACTAGCTGGGATTGAGTTTAGAAATCCAGATCTTCTAGGGGAAAGGAGTTAAAAGTAGGAAATGGAGAATAGTAGCTTGGAAATTGGTCTTACTAAAATCAGGTTAGGTTAATCATGCCACAGGGGTTCAGAGCACACAAATCCGTCAACTGGCTACAAGCACAGCCGCAGGGTAGAAGACTACACTCCAAATCAAAGGATCTAATTGGTCTTAAGGCTATGATCTGTCCACTTTAGTGGTCACAGAGCATCCTATAGACTTTGTCCAATCTAAAGATTTACAGCAGAAGAATCCAATTGAAACCAGAGAGTGGACTAGTCTTAAGGATATGATCTATCCACTTTAATTGTCACAGATCATCCTAGGGATTTCCTCCAAAGTAAAGGCATCAATCAGAGCATTAAAACCACTACAGATGTTGTAATTTCTAGGTCACTGACTTAGGGAATTACAGGGATATCAGATACAGAGAGATCGGATGGTATCTAAGAGGTCTACCAGTTAAGTGGGTGAGCTGATCTACACACTCCTCTACACAAATCTGATCGAGCACCAAATGAAACCAAAGGAACTTTAGATCTAATTACAACATTAAAAACAACATTTATATTACAATCAAACTCACTCTACAATGAAAATGCTCTCAGATATGTAGTCTTTGCCGCATTGAACCCACAATAGCGCTCTCAACCTTACCCAATTATAGATCTAACCTCTCTCCTCACTACTCCAAGGAAATTAGCCAACCATTGTTGAGCTAAAAGAGGGAAAATGAAATTTCTCTGCAAGCTTCAATCTCAAGAATTTTGGTTCAGATCTCGATCGCCCCCAATTTTAATTGGGGATCTCTATATATAGCTTTCTTTCTTATTTTTCCCGCCAAAACTCCATTTTTGAAGGTCCTTAGAGCTTGTTAGGGTTCTGTTAGAGCACGTGGGTCAATTAAGGTTTCCTAGGGCATCTTCTAAAATCATCGTGTCGTTCACCAAGTGCCTCGAGTTGCATGCAGTAGATCACCAAGTCGTAGCGTGTGCATAGTTGATTTTCTGAGGAGTTTTGCACACGATTTTGACAGGTTGGGGAAGCTTCCGACAAGTTCAAGTAGAGTTTTTTTGTCCTTTCGCTAGGTTCTCCAATCTCTTCAATAGGTTCGGATAGGATGAGCCTTGCAGCTTCAGCATTCACTGTGCTTTATCTGGAGCATTCAACAGGATGAAGGAGCATTTCGATAGGTTGGATGACCATTTCGACAGGTTTTAGCTTTGCATGTCATCACTTTGATAGGATGGCTCTCACTCCTATCGAAAGGCTCAAGTATCCTTCAATAAGTGCTGTTCCAACATCTCCATTTCGATAGGTCTAGGTGGTCCTCCGATAGGTTCAGGAAACCTTTCGATAGGTTCCCTTTTCTCCTCAGGCAGCTTTCGACAGGATGAACTCTATCTTTTTTTAAGCTGTTCGATAGGTCCTTGGATTCTATCGAATTTCACAATCCTCACGAATCCTTCTTTTCTCTGCCTTCAGATCCTATCGAAACCTCACTAATTACACGAATTCCTCCAGTTTAACTCTCAGCTCCTATTGAAGTCTTTAGATGACCTCTCGATAGGATGTTTTCGGCCTGTTTTCACTTCCCGCGCCTTGCTTTGTTATTGCCACGTGCTCCAAG
Organism: Chloranthus sessilifolius; assembly: GCA_021018995.1. Classification (NCBI taxonomy): domain Eukaryota; kingdom Viridiplantae; phylum Streptophyta; class Magnoliopsida; order Chloranthales; family Chloranthaceae; genus Chloranthus; species Chloranthus sessilifolius. The sequence goes on from CM037598.1 coordinate 52,792,700, forward strand.
GGCCCAATGGTATGTAGCCTTCTAGTGTGCTATTGGTGGGTCTATTTTGTGCTGAGAGATGGCTTCTTTGTGGGCATTCTTGAGTGGTTTTCTGCATTGTTTTCATCTTTTATTACTATCTACAAAATAAACTCAACAGAGGTTTATTAGCGTGCTCACAGGTTTATCAAAGGTCAGGTTAAAGAGTGAAAAGTGGCATTTTTCACCACTTAACACACCCCCAAACCTAAGCTTTACTGGTCCCTAAGCAAAGGAGAATTAAAGAAAATTAAAATGCCACTTTCATAGGGATCACAGATGCATTTAGCATATGGACCAAGCCTTTTAAACCCCTATGTGATCCCTAGTGGAGGAGTGTAGTCTCCTGAGGGTTTTCAATGAAGGTACCCATAAACTTCGCCAATGAAATTTAGTTAGTCATAGCGCAACCTGTTAAAGCAGAGTTTAAGTAGATAAAATAGATTCACACCATGCACATTTATTAGAGGAAGTTGAACAGAGAAAAACATCCCTTTGGAACATGAAAGTCTGCTGCAATTTCTTCATCATCACTCAGTTCATGTCAAGGCATTTCTCTCCAAATTTGATGTAGAGCTCACCATTTATTTAAGATTTCTATTCTGATACTACCCTTGTTAGATTGGATTGCAGACCCAAGTCTCACCAGGGTTGTTCACTCATCAATACAAAGAAGAGGGGTGTATCATATCACTCAGCTCAAGAACAATTACAGCCCTCAAATAGGACTGCAAGCATGAGCATAGGCATTGCTCTGATTTCTGACTTCTCCAGCTCCGTACACCATAGATTAAATAGATCCTTATCTCCACATGACAGCTCAATCCATTTCAGATCAATAAAGTCTTTTATTGGGTTGTAATGTGGCTTAGGGATGACGTTTGTGAAAGGGATAACAGGGGTTCAAATTGAGAAATCAAAAAGGTAAGAAAGTGTCTAGACAACACCTTCTTCATTTCAACACACTTTCATCTACTTCTTGAATTTTCAGATTTGAAGTGATCAATCCTCTTTTCAATCTTTCAATGAAATGTCTTCCCTTTCTCAACCTTTTGTTCTATTATTTATTTATTTATTTACTTTTATTTTTTTTTTATTTTTTATGGGTTGGAATGCCACAGTACCACCAAATGAGTCTCTCTCTTTCCGAACCAAAAATCACACCAGCTCTACCTTCTTCCATTTCTTCACCTTTACCTTCTGAATTCTCAGAGTGAGGGTCTGGTTGCATTAGGTCAAAGGTTTTTTTTTTTGGGATTTTAATTTTCTGCTTTCCATCAAAGAAGCTGGGATCTTTAAGGCTCAAAGTGGGTGTATCAAGGACAATTAGAAGGGTAGGATCTTTAAGCTCAAACTATCCAAGGGATGGCCTTACTTCATGTCCTCAATATCATGAATGCTGTCAAGCTATTTCAATTTCGGTTTGCCTAACTTCTAGTGAGCAGAATTAGGTCTAACCAGTCCTCAGAGCAGAAAAATTGCCAAGACACTCTTCAAAGAAAAAAATAATATATATATATATATATATATATATATATATTTTTTTTTTAGGTCCAAATCTCACTAGGTATGGCCTTCCATCCAAAATTCTAGGGGTTATCCTCACAACTTTCTCTCATTTCAGGTTTACTTTAAATCAAAGATTTTTCAAAACTTGTTGACATTTACTTCATGACCAATCTTAAAATTACAGTTTATTTCAGTTCCAAATATACATTTTTTTTTTTTTTTTTTTTTTTTAATTGGGTGGGAGTTCACTTTGTTTCCATAGGCTCTTTTTTAAGCTTGGCTACACTGAAATTAACTAATTTATTGGCATACATGCCACACCCCAAAACCTAAAGTAAATAGTGTCCTCACTTTTTATAGCATGGGAGTAATGGTGAAGACATCTGAAAAAAAAATATTATACAAGTACAATAAAACAAAGCATTTCATTGAAAAGAAACTAAAAGACAGCCATTACAATGGTCAAGGACAAGGATTCTAAAGTTAAGACGTACATCTGGACCAATATCCTAGGCAAAGTAAAAATGTCTTTTCCGCAGGCTTAGAGATATCCTCAACCTGCTTCAGGTGGAAGAGGAACTGCAAGCCAGGAGTGGAGGAAGAAAAGGAAAAAGAGTAGGATCAAGGAGCAGGGGGTGGGGTGGCGGAGGAAGATGGGGGGGAGAAGTCGGTGGTTCGATCTTCTCCCTCTTTTCTTTTTTCTTTTCCTCCTTGGCGAGGATTCGCTGTACCTCCTCATATTCATCCCAGTGGAATTACAGCGGGTCTGGTTCCTTGGGCGGTGGTGGCTCCAACCACAAGAGGGAGAGTTGGGCTGGAGTCAAGGTGGGCTTGTCATCCACCATAGCTTTGAGGAGGAGTGCAGAGGGTAGAAGGAAGTGAATGGGAAGAAGTAGAGCCATTTGCATCTATTTAAGGTGGGTGCATGCTAGAATATGAAGTGGCGTATTCAATATCGCCGCCTTCCAAGATAAAGAATGAATGGTTAATTCCACCATTCATTATGGGGAGCGAAGTCGTGCATTAATTGGCAGCCTATATTTAGCACTGGGAGTTACAGCGTAATGCAGAAACCCAAGAGGGTTAAGAGTGTAAATCCCATGCTTCGCACAGCTATACATATACACATGGGGTAAAATTCCTGCACAGCACAGGTGCACAACAAGCATGGAAATAGTGAATACGCTATTGATAGGATCAGCTTATTGTTTAAAATTTCGACAGATTAATGCTTCCTATCAAAATGTCACATGTATGTAGCTGGCAGTGGAATGGTCTGATAGGTTCAACTCATCCTATCGAAATGAACGAACATTGATTTCGATAAGCTGGGAGGAATGCTTTTGACAGGTCAGTGTCCTATCAAAAACATGGTAGATAAAGCATTCAATTTGCTAGGATGTCGATGGGTGAAAACAGTCTTTTGATAGGTTAGATAGTACATTCGTCATCCTGTCGATAGGTTCCAGATAGGAGCTCAGAACCTATCGCAATGTTGGTCTCACCTACTGATAAGTCTTAGCACCTCTCGAAATCCTCACCAATCTTATCGACGTCAGCAACTGACCTAGCGAAAGGTCCAAATAACCTATCGAGAGGTCCTATAAGCTCAAGAACATAGCATATGTGTGCGGTGCTTTAGCCATAACACCGAGCAACTCTTTTGCTATGCTATCATTCAGTTCATTTTTCTTCTGACCCTGTTCCAATGGTCCCTAGATGGTAGGCGATATTGAAGTGAAGCCTGATCCTCGAATAGTCATTTTATTGCAGAAAAATAAATGGGAAAGAATCAAAATAGAAACCAAATATAGTACATAGGATACAAATCGAAGACATGTATTAACCTGGGGGATCCTGAAGATCAATGATCTCAGCAGGCTCATAAATGCTGTTGACACAAAGTTTTAGCCTCTGACCATTGACCTTCATGACTCTGCCATCTATAGGGTCCATGACTTCGACAGCTCCAGATGGAGAAACGTGTACCACTGTGAGAGGCCCATCACATCTGGACTGTAACTTTCCTAGAAAGAACATCATTCTGGAGTTGAACATCCATACCTTGTCATTTGACTTGAATTATTTTCGTAGCAAGTGTCTGTCATGGAAGGCTTTGGTCTTCTCCTTGTAAATCCGGGCATTTGCATAGGCTTCTAGTCGCAATTCATCCAGCTAGGATAACTGGAGTTTCCTGTGTATACCAACGGAGTTTAAGTTAGAATTTATTGCTCCAATGGCCCAGTATGCTTTGTGTTGCAATCCAACAGGCAAGTGACATGCCTTGCCATAAACTAGTCTGAATGGGGACATGCCTATGGGGGTTTTATAGGCCATCCTATAAGCCCATAAGGCATCCACTAATTTTGTGGACCAATCCCTCCTGTCAGTTCTTATAGTCTTCTCGAGAATAGGTTTGATTTCCCTATTAGAAATCTCTACTTGCCCACTGCTTTGTGGGTGGTAGGGGGTGGCTACTCTGTGGGTCACAAAGTATCTTTTCATTAGTTTATCAAAAGGTTTATTACAGAAGTGGCTTCCCCCATCACTAATAATAGCTTTAGGGATGCTAAATCTTGAGAAGATGATGTCTTTCTGGAATTGGATGACAACCTTGTTGTCATTTGTCCTCGTAGCTATGGCCTCTACCCATTTGGACACGTAGTCCATAGCTACAAGGATGAAATTGTATCCATAAGAAGGGGGAAAAGGTCCCATAAAATCGATTCCCCAAATATCAAACAGTTCGACAACAAGTATAGGTTGCAAGGGCATAAAGTTTCTCTTTGTAATGCTGCCCATATGCTGGCATCGAGGACAAGCTTTACAATGTTGCCGGGCATCTTTGAATAGAGTAGGCCAATAGAAACCACTTTAAAGCACCTTCACCGTATTCTTGTTACCACTGAAGTGGCCCCCACAAGCCTGTTCATGGCACATGGTTAGGATGTTTTAGGTACACAACGTCTGATCACCTGATCTGTGCAATGCTTAGAGAGGTAAGGATCCTCCCACATGTAATATCGAATCTGTGAGAAGAACAAATTTTTATCATCCTTGTTCCAATGTGGAGGGATCCTGCCCACAGCAATGTAATTTACAATATTGGTAAACCAGGGCATACTTATTTGTACAGTAAAAAGCTGCTCATCTGGGAAAGAATCATTAATGGGCAAGCTCTTTGTTTCAGCCGCTGGGATCCTTGACAGATGGTCAGCAACCACGTTCTCAACTCCCTTCTTGTCTTTAATCTCCAAATTGAATTCCTACTAGAGAAGAATCCATTTGATTAGTCTTGCTTTAGCTTCCTTTTTGGACAAGAGGTATTTCAGAGCTGAGTGGTTAGTGAACACAATAATTTTTTATCCCAATACATAAGACCTGAATTTTTCTAAAGCAAATACAATGGCTAATAGCTCTTTCTCAGTCATAGTATAATTCAATTGAGCACTAACCATTGATTTAGTAGCATAGGCTACCACAAAAGGTGCCTTGTCTCTTCTTTGACCCAAAACTGCCCCAATGGCAAAATCTGATGCATCACACATCAGCTTAAATGGCCGAGAGAAATCAGGGGCTTGCAAGATAGGGGCTGTAGTCAAACAAGTCTTTAACAATTCAAAAGCAGCTCGGCATTCATCGTTGAACTCAAAAGGAACATCCTAGCACAACAGGTGACAAAGGGGTCTGGAAATTTTACTGAAGTCCTTGATGAACCGCCTATAAAACCCAGCATGGCCCAAGAATGACCTGACTTGGTTGACAGTTTTGGGAGGGGGAAAATGAGAAATTAAGTTGATCTTAGCCTGATCAACCTCTATTCTTCTATGGGAGATAACATGTCCTAGGATAGTGCCTTGAGTCCCCATGAAGTGACTATTTTCCTAACTCAGAACTAGGTTGGTGTCCTCACACCTTTGAAGCACAGAGATGAGATGGTGCAAGCATTGGCTAAAATATCCCCATAAATGGAGAAATCATCCATAAAGATCTCTAAAAACTTATCAATCATTTCAAAGAAGATAGCATACATGCATCTTTGGAAAGTGGCGGGTGCATTACACAACCCAAATGGCATCCTTCTGTATGCAGGGATCTGATTGTACCCTAAATATCCATCAAGAAAATAGTAATAGGCCTTTCCTGCCAACTTGTCCAAGATCTGATCTATGAAGGGCAATGGGAAGTGATCCTTTCTGGTTTTTTCATTGAGCTTTCAAAAATCTATGCATACCCTCTAACCAGTGGTCTGTCGGGTTGGAATCAGCTCACCTGAATCTGCTTCAACAACTGTGATACCGGATTTCTTGGGTACTACCTGGGTAGGTGCCACCAATTGTGAATCCGAGATAGGGTAAATTATCCCAGCATCGAGGAGTTCGAGTACCTCCTTCATCACAACTTCCTGCATATGTGGGTTGAGTTTTCTCTGCATCTCTCTGGAAGGTTTGGAGCCTTCCTCAAGATTAATTTTATGCATACACACAGCAGGGTTGATTCCCCCTAAGTCTGCAATGGTCCATCCTATTGCCCTCTTATGCCTTTTTAGTACACCAAGTAGTTCTTTTTCCTGCTCAAGGGTGAGGGAAGAAGAGATTATCACAGGAAGTTTGTTGTTGGCTCCTAAAAAGGCATATTCTAAAGACTTTGGGAGCTGCTTTAACTCCACATGTAGGGGACTGATGAGGGAGGGCAATAGGGGTGCCTTAAAGGGGGGTGAGAGAGGTAACAAACCAGGCCTCCATGGATGGTGCTTTGCTGATTCTGCTTCAGAAGATACCAGTTTCACATGCTCAATCTCAGAGGTGGGAGCCTTTTCTACCTATGCTTCCTTCCATTCTTCAGTAAGATCATTAAACCATTCCTTACCATGCAACATCATATTCAAATTTTCTTGCACAACCTCATCTATCACATCAAGGAAAAAATAGTCCTCATCAAGATGAGGTTGATTGGATGCATTGTACACATTCAATTTGACCTTTATATTACCGAAGGATACTTCCATGACTCCGAACCTGCATTGAATACAAGCATTAGCTGTGGCAAAAAAGGGCCTCATAATATTACAGGTATGGAAGTGACACTCCTACCTGGCTCCATATCTAGCACCAAAAAGTCAGCAGGGTACAAAAACATGTCAACAAAAACATCTTCGATTATCCCAACAGGCTTCCTTTCAGATCTGTCAGCCAGCTGTAAGACCACATGTGTGGGCTTCAATTCTCCTAAGCCCAGCTTCTCATATAGTGAATATGGAAGCATATTTACACTGACTCCCAAATCTAATAAGCCTTTGTCAATGGTGTGATCCCCAATGATGCAGGGGATAGTGGGGAGTCCAGGGTCTTGGTGTTTGGGGGGAGTTACAATAGACAAGACTTGCTTTACTTTTTCTGCTGCGAAGACCTTCTTGGATAAGTGTATCCTAGATTGTCTTTTATGGGTGCACAGGTCTTTCAAAAACTTGGCGTAGGCTGGGACTTGTTTAATTGCAGCAAGTAAAGGCAAATTGATCTTTACTTGCTTGAAAGTCTCCATCATTTCCTTGATTTTACTTTGCCCCTTATCGAAAGGGGAAGGTACTTGCAGTGCCTTAGGAAATGACAAATTTGGGATTGCTCCCTCATTTACAGCCTTAGCCAATGGGGCATATTTCTTTTTGATTTTTTTCTTTTCTTGAGGATCCTCTTTATCCTCTTTATTCTCAGTTGGTTGCTCCTTCAGGTCCACCGCTGGTGGCCCTTGTTGTGTTCTTACAGAAATCACTTCCTTTTTTTCCTCCAAGCTCCTCACAGGCTCACAGCCCACTTGGTTGTCCACTAGGCTACCACTTCTCAATGTTGTAATAGATTTGGCTTCCTCATAGGTGGAGGAAACTTCTCCCATTATAAACTATCTTTGTGAGTTATCCAGTGGTTGGCTGGGCAGCCTTCCTCCCTCTCTCCTAGTCAAGGCATCAGACAGCTGACCAAGTGGGTCCTCTATCTTTTTGATGCTCTGGCAGTGAGAGTGCACAGTTTGAGGTAAGGAATTCAAATTCTGTAGTGAAGCCAGAACTTGTTCCTCAAAGGAAGATGCTCTCGCAGCTGGAGAGGGTGCGGGTTGCTACACAGGTGGAGCCACAGGTTGGGCCATGGTTTGTTGGTACTGGGGCCTTGGGACAAAACCTTGGTGATATGGTTGAGCATTTCTATAGGGCATGGGCTGCTGGGGCTGCTGCTACTAGCTTGGGTATGCATCTTGTCTCCACCACAGATTTGGGTGGTTCCTCCATTGATACTCAGCAACAGGCTGCTGCCCATAAGACTGAGTTGCAGCCACATGCTCTATTACAAAATCAGGAAACTGGCGAACAGATGGGCATTCTTCAAGGGAATGAGCAAGGGACTGGCATATAACACATGCCTCCTCCACTCTAGTAGCCATAGGTGACTGCATTGTTCCCATAAGTCTGTCAAATTTTAGTGTCAGGCTGCCCACTTTCCTTTCTAAATCACTTTGCATACGCACTTCATACAACTTTCATCTTGAAGTATTTTCTTTCACCAATCTAGGAAGCTCTAGATCCCTAGCCAAGGTTTCCCTTTGCATAGAGTTCTCACTAATGATGTCAAATAGCTCCCATGCCTCCTCAGCAGTTTTATGGAGGTAGGTGCCACCACAGGAAGCATCTACCATGTCTCTGCTTTTAGAATCAATTCTCTGATAAAAACTTTGAACCAATTGCCATTCAGGGATTTGGTGGTGGGGGCATTTCTTTAGGAGTTCCTTGAATCTCTTCCAGGATTGGTGAAAATATTCAGTTGGGTCTTGGGTAAATGAGATGATACCCTTTCTCAACTGGCTGGTTTTGAACATAGGGAAGAACTTGGCCAAGAATTGAAATTGGAGATTACTCCAAGACTGAATGTTGTTGGGTGGAAGCATTGACAACCAGGTCCTGGCTCTGTCCTTTAATGAAAAAGGAAAGAGTCTCATCCTGGTGGCCTCCTCCCCCAAGCCTGTGATGTCGAAGGTAGTGCATAGTCCCAGGAACTCATCAATGTGCTTGTAGGGATCCTCCTTAGTCAAGCCATGAAATGAGGGTAGCATCTGGATTATGGAAGATTTGATTTCATAGTTTCCTTGAGAAGCTGGGAATTAAATGCAGAAGGGGGAATTGTAAACCCCTGGTGCATTAAATTCTTCGAGGGTTCTCGGCTACTATTTTTCTCTCCCATTTCTACACAGTCAATTGCAACAGATGTGAATGGAGTTTGTCTGGATCTGAGAAGTCTTTCAACCTCTAGATTTAGTGGAATAATCTGAGGTTGGAGAGTTCTCCTACCAAACATACAACACTCAAAGTTTGAGTGCAGAGCAAAACCTCAACACAACAAATAGAAACAACTGAAATGACTAACTAATTTAAAAATTAGCAGATCTGAAAAATAATAGAGGAGTAGAGGGATGTAAACTATAGAGCAGCCTCTAGCACAATGCTCCTCGCACACAGTAGCTTCAAATCTGATAAAATGCACACAAAAGACTGAAAAACAACAAAACTTGCAAACACAGTTAGTAAAATCAAACAAACCACTACAGATCTTATGGAATAAACTAAATAAAAACTTAGATCTACCAATTTCAAAAACAAACCTCCCCGATAGCGGCGCCAAAAACTTGTTGGGGTGTCTGCCTTCCTTTCAAAAGGGTCTAAAATTCACTCATAAATATAGACAGATCACACTTACACAGACTTGCAAGTAATCAGGGCCTGTTGTAGCAAGTTTTTAAAAGATGGTAAGTAGGGGAATGTCCACAAGGAGGTTGGTTTAAAATGTGGTAGATCTCCAGGTCTGTAAGAGATCTGACACCCTAACTAATGCTAAATTAGCTAAAAGACAGGGGAGAGGTTTAAAAAGGGTTGTCACTTAAGCTATACTAAAATAAAATGAAAACTAGCTGGGATAAAGTTTAGAAATCCAGATCTTGCAGGGGAAAGGAGTTAAAAGAAGAAAATGGAGAAGAGTAGCTTGGAAATTGGTCTTACAGAAATCAGGTTAGGTTAATCATGCCACAGGGTTTCAGAGCACAAAAATCCCTCAACCGGCTACAAGCACAGCTACAGGGTAGAAGAGTTCACTCCAAATCAAAGGATCTAACTGGTCTTAAGGCTATGATCTATCCACTTTAATGGTCACAGACAATCCTATAGACTTTGTCCGATCTAAAGATTTATAGTAGAAGAATCCAATTGAAACCTGAGAGTGGACTAGTCTTAAGGCTATGATCTATACACTTCAATGGTCACAGATCTTCCTAGGGATTTCCTCCAAAGCAAAGGAATCAATCAGAGCATTAAAACCACTATAGATACTATAATTTCCATGTCACAGACTCAGGAAATTATAGGGATATCAGATCCAGGGAGATCGGATGGTATTCAAGAGGTCTACCAGTTAAGTGGGTGAGCTGATCTACAGACTCCTCTACACAAATCCGATCGAGCACCAAATGAAACCAAAGGAACTTTAGATCTAATTACAATATTAAAAATAATATTTACATTGTAATCAAACTCCCTCTATAATAAAAATGCTCTCAGATCTGTAGTTTGTGCAGCATTGAACCCATAATAGAACTCTCAACCTTACCCAATTATAGATCTAACCTCTCTCCTCGCTACTCCAAGGGAATTATCCAACCATTGTTGAGCTAAAAGAGGGAAAATGAAATTTCTCTGCAAGCTCCAATCTCCAGAATTTTTGTTCAGATCTCGATCGCCCCCCAATTTCAATTGGGGATCTCTATATATAACTTTCTCTCTTATTACTCCTGCCAAAACTCCCTTCTCAAAGGTCCTCAGAATTTGTGAGGGTTCTGTTAGAGCATCTGGGTCAGTTAGGATTTCCGAGGGCATCTTCTAGAATCATCGGGCCGATCAGCAAGTGCCTCGAGTTACACGTAGCAGGTCACCAAGTCGCAGTGAGTGCATAGTTGATTTTCTGAGGAGTTTTGCAGACGATTTCGACAGGTTGGGGAAGCTTTCGACAGGTTCAAGTAGAGCTTTTTGGTCCTTTCACTAGGTTCTCCAATCTCTTCGATATGTTCTGATAGGATGAGCCTTGAGGCTTTAGCATTCACTGCACTTTATCTAGAGCATTCGACAGGCTGGAGGAGCATTTCGATAGGTTGGATGACCGTTTCGACAGGTTTTAGCTTTGCATGTCATCACTTCGATGGGATGGCTCTCACTCCTATCGAAAGGCTCAAGTATCCTTCGATAAGTGTCGTTCCAGCATCTCCATTTCGATAGGTCCAGGCGTTCCTCCGATAAGTTCAGGAAACCTTCCGATAGGTTCCCTTTTCTCCTCAGGCAGCTTTGGACAGGATGAACTCTATCTTTCTTTTAGCTGTTCGATAGGTCCTTGGATCCTATCGAATTTCACAATCCTCACGAATCCTTCTTTTCTCTGCCTTTAGATCCTATCGAAACCTCACTAACTGCACGAATTCCTCCAGTTTAACTCTCAGCTCCTATCGAAGTCTTCAGATGACCTCTCGATAGGATGTTTTCGACCTGTTTTCACTTCCTGCGCCTTGCTCTGTTGTGGCCACGTGCTCTAAGGGCCCAATGGTGTGCAGCCTTCTAGTGTGCTATTGCTGGGTCTGTTCTGTGCTGAGAGATGGCTTCTTTGTGGGCATTCTTGAGTAGTTTTCTGTATTGTTTTCATCTTTTATTGCTATCTATAAAATAAACTCAACAGAGGTTTATTAGTGTGCTCACAGGTTTATCAAAGGTCAGGTTAAAGGGTGAAAAGTGGCATTTTTCACCACTTAACACCTCCCAAATTTAAAATGTCAATTTTTGACTAATACAATAACACTGGCAATCCCATAGCACTCCTCAAATCCTATTATGGAGACATGTGCTAGTATGGAGGGGACGAAAGACTACTAATAAGGTCTTTCAAAATAGTTTGACTGGTCTGGCCTTAAGATGGTTCACATCTTTGTATCCAGCTATGATAAAAATGTGGAAGGACTTAATGCATTTGTTCCAGGAAAAATATGTCTATAATATAGACATCGAATCGCGTAAGTCTGACTTGACCGGATTAAAGCAGAACCCCTCAGCGACCTCTTGGGGCAATGGAGAGCACTAGCAGCTCAAGTCCGAAATAGTATACCGGATGATGAACATATCGAAATGATTTACAAGAATACCCTGCCAGTAATCTCAGACTTTTTACTGTACCAGAAGCACTCTAGCTTTGCTGATCTGGTAAGGAATGCTAATCGTTGTGAGGATGCTATCAGGGAAGGCCATCTAAAGAAGAACGTATCGAGTGGGGCTAGAGGGGTTAGGAGGTTTTCATAACAGAGGAACGATAAGAGAACCAGGGCCGACATCCAGAACGTTGCCAATACCAAGCCTAATAATAACATAACCCCATTCCAGTTTCAAGCAGCATAGTTAGCAGCAGTCAGAACTGAGCAGATGCAGAGAGCAAGGAATGGGCAAGGAATGCAGATGACTCCGGAGTAGAGGAGAGCCCACTATGACCGAGTGTTTACACCCCTGGGGCAATCATTAAGTGTACTTTTATCTTTACTAATAGAAAAGGGATTAGTCACTATTCGTCAACCACAACCTCCTCCTCACCAGATCCTGAAGAATTATGACCCTAATACTCACTGTAACTTTCATCAGGGTCCGGGTCACCCGACTGATCGCTGCTTCCCATTGAAGCACAGGATCCAAGATTTAATCAATGCGAGGAAAATCATTCCACTGGCACCATCTGAAGTGAACCAACATGCAAATATCCATCAAGTGCCATTACCTCCACATCCTACCAGAGGAGCAAGTCCCAGACCCACCATCAGAATGATAGAATGTGAGGAGTTCGAGTTTGACTCGTCGGACTACATCAGTGATCGGGAGAGCTATGTAGCACCATTGCCGAGAAACTATGAAAAAAGGAATATCGGGGTGATTGAACCCCTAAACTTGTCAGATTATTTTCCCAGCCCAACGCCTCGAGTTGAGCCCTTAGATCTTAAGGTCTATTTTCCATCACCCACTCCTGTCAATTATATGCATATAAATGCATATCAGTCATATACCACCACCCCCGTCAATTACCTGATGGCCCATCATACCCTCAACCCCCCACCAGCACCTATCAACTACCAATGGCCTACCCCTACCCCTTTTCCCTCGGTTGCATCACTCACTAGCTTCACCACCCTCGTTTGGCCCAATTTTGCTACCAAACTAGCTATCACCGAAGTAAATCAAGTGCTACCCACACCTCCAGAGCCCGCAGTGCAAGAGCATCTGATACCAGTAGCCATGCCATTTCTGATTTCAGGACTAACCTATAACTCACATCAGGTCCCGCTGAGTTATGAGCAAATAGATATCAAAGATGGTAACAACAAAGAAGGGGTAGTGGATTTTATGACTTGATCCGAGAAGATTTTGAAACAGCCCAAAGCACCAGTAGCAGCAGCACAATCCCATCCAGAGGGAAAGAAAGACAGTGACGTGAATCCTATCGAGAAAATGAGTTGAGAACATATACTGCAGACTCAGCTGAGAAGGATGCCAGCTCACTTCATTGTGTGGGATCTGTTAATGATGTCCCCACTCTATTTTCAAGCTTTAATGGGGGGGTTAAAAAATATGCATGTATCACTTCAGGTTAGCTCAAATGAAGTCAGGCAGATAATTGGTCAAGTGATGGCTCCAAATGCCATTTCATTTTTAGATGTCGATTTATCGGATGAAGGAAGTGGACATTCAAAATCCTTAAATATAACTGTTGAGTCCGAAAATATGATAATCCCCTTAGTTTTAATCGATAATGGGTCTGGTTTAAACATATGCCAACTAAGAATTGCCACCAACATTGGGGTGGATCCATGCATGCTATGACCCACGAGGACCAGTGCCTGAGGTTTTGACAACACGAGGAGAGAGATAATGGAGGAAGTTGACTTTGAGGTATTGATTGGGCCAATGACCTTCTCCAAATTATTTCAAGTGATGGACATTAAATCATCATTTGCTCTACTGTTAGGGCACCCGTGGCTACATGAAGTTCAAGCGATCCCATCCACATTGCACCAGAAGCTCAAGTTCACATCCGGGCATCAGATTATCATTATCATCGGCGAAGGGTACAGCGAGAAAGAAAAAGCCACCAATAGCATAAAAAAGCCCAATGTGCTAGATGTACCACACACTGCTGAGGTTGTCGACCTCCACAACTTCGAGTATGAGGTATCAACAGTACTCCCGGAGCCTATTGAGGGCATCATTCCAAGAACCGAAGGTGGAATGATAACAACAGTGGCCATGCTCCAAAAGTGGAGCTATCAAAAAGGTAGAGGACTGGGGCACCTTTCCCATACAAATTCCAGAACTTTAGAAGTCCATTTAGGCCTTAGCTTTTCACCCATAAGCTCTAGGTTAGAGGTGTGTTACCCCCTAGCCTTCCCTCTCTATCTCTTAGCTAGTAAGCCATAGGAGTTAGAACCCCATTTCTCATCATACAAGCCTTCAAAAGCTCACCGAAGCAAGCCAACGCAAGGCTCCACAGCAGTGCAACAAGGGCTCGAGAGCTCCAACTCTCCCCTCTATTCCTCTACCTTCTCGGTTATTCCTCTATCTTCCCATCTATGCCGTTACATCGTCAAATTTTTGGTAGGAACGGAGGGGCACAAATAGGATTTTAAGACCCTTTGGGCAAGAAAAAGCTTTTTTCTGTTCTTTTATATTATTTTGTTTTGACCATAAGTAGAGGCAACATTAAGTGGGTTGATTGGGTGCCTAACACCTTCCCAATCGATAACCGAAGCCCATACCCAAGAGCCTTTGGCGTAGACCGGATTCAGAGTCATATTTGTGGCACTTTGGTGCTTATAAAAATGATCTAGGTTTCACGAGACACCAAAAGCTCCAGGTGGCGACTCTATATTTTTCATTAGTGAGCACATTCGTCGTGACGGGATTGCCAAAAATTCCATGGTTGCACAGTCTAGCAACAATGACGATGGATGATGTTCTCGCCTACATGACTCACCTGGAGGAGAACAATCGTTTGTTGCATCGCCGTATGGACTACCATGAGGGCATCTTTACGCTCCTCATGCAACATGCCTACCCTACAGATTATATGGCACAACTTGCAGATGCTCGTGCTTACGTACCTGACCCATGGTACCACACCACTGGAGCGTCAGCTTCTGGTAGCAGGGAGGCTGATGATGAGCAAGCTAGACCTTTGGATGCGCCACAAGATCCGTGAGACGAGAGAGAGTGAATGATAAACTTTGAAGTTTTATTTTGATTAAATGTTTTGTATAAGTGGAGAACTATTAGGTCTTGGTAGACCTATAAAATTTCTTTGCGCTATGGATGTATAAATTTAATTTCAGAATTTTGTTAGAAAATCATGCTTTCTGTGCAAATATGGATTTTAAATGTTGGATTTCATACAGGTGAGATAGACGAGTCAAATTGACTTGTATTAATTAGATATTGATTCAATTGTGTGTGATGGTGAATGTTAGTAGCTAGATATGATGGAAAACGTTAGTTGCAAATTCTATAGTGTTGATGTATACGTGTGTATGTGGTGCATGGATTTATATGCTTGTGATTAGTTCGGAGTTGGCCTGGCCTTGGCTAGAGACTTTTTATAGAAGATAGGAATTTGTTAAAAACTCATTAAAGGATTGGGTTCTCTTAAAGGGGAAAGATTTTGCTTTCATTAGGTGTCTTTACTTTGTGTGTGTGCGACTACATAGGGAGTGACAACTTACTCCCAAACCAAAGGTACCCTAACCAATTTTTGCGGACGAAAATTACTAAGGAGGGGAGAATGTAACATCCTAAAAATTTTGATTTTCCAATTGATTCAACTCGATATGCGTGTCCGACAGGTTAGAACCCCCTAGCCATCTTCCTCTACCCCTTAGCTATCAAGCCTTAGAGGTTAGAACCCACTCTTCAACCACTCAAGCTATCAGAAGCTCATCAAGTGCACCTACATGAAGGTCCACAATTTTTCTATAAGGGCCCGAGAGCTCCGACTCTCCCCTCTACTCCTCTACCTTCTTATCTTTTTAGTTATATTTGAATTTGTGTTGTTACGTCGCTGAAATCTTAATAATTGCGGAGGGGCACAAATAGGATCAATGTGCCTTTAGGCAAGAGGAAGTGTTCTTTGTATTTTTGTTTTTCCTTTATTTTGGCCAGAAGTAGAGACTGCATTTGAGAGGGTTGATCGGGTGCCTAACTCCTTCCCGATCGATATCCGAAGCCCCTACCCAAGAGCCTTTGGCGTGAATTGGTAAATCAGAGTCATATTCTAACCTTCAGTGCATTTAATATTGATTTTTCATTTCTCGGGACACCAAAAGCTCTGGGTGGCGACTCTAGTTTTTTATTAAACGAGCGCATCATCACGATGAATCGATAAGGTCCATGGTTGTACAAATGGCAACTCCGCTGGGGACTTCTAGCAGTGCTTCCCCTTGAAATTTTGCCTTTTTCTTTATTTCTACTAACATTTGGTTGTTTGCTCTTAGTTTCACTCACCCCTATGATGCCTTCGATTTTTCTTACCCCTACGATTCGGTTTGTTTTTACTTACCCCTACTTTTCCATTGTTTATATGCCTTAGCCGATTAGTGGGCCTACTTGAGCATTGTCTTTATGATTCATTTATTTTTTCGTCATTTATATGCCTTAGCCGATTGGCGGGCTTACTTTCGCATTTACACGCCTTAGCCGTTTGGTGGGCCTACGTGAGCTTTTATTTTTCACAATCATATCTCATTAGTGGACGCCGGCCCGTAGAGGCGGCACGGGACCATCACCCCCCGTTTTTGACCATTAAGCAAACTCCTTAAAAATTAAAGTTAAAATTGAACCAAGAGGGCGACTTAATTGAATTATTTTGGGGGTAGATTTTATAAGGGTTGGGAATTTTAGGCAAAGATACAAATGTCCTGGTTCTTAGTGCGGAGGCAGCCCCTAGTGGTGATGATCCAGAAAAGTACCACCCCATCCAGTATCTGAGAAGGTGCTTGAGCCGGAAGTATATAGGGTGGGTGACCGATCTAGTTACGAAGCTTAAAACCCTTGGGGGAGTGCATTAGTTGTCCCGAATCAACCTTGTATCCCTAGGTTAGGTGAGAAGGGACCCGTTACAACAAGAAAATTAGTCATCGAAAGCATTGCTTCCAAAAAACAAAAAAAAGAGACCAATTTTGGGCTTGCTATTTGCTATCAAAATATAAATATAAATCTCATTTTGCCTGGCACGTGTAAAATACACGCCAAGCCATTTTTACCCAAAACTGCTCTGGTGTGTATAATATACATGTCAAGCCAAAATCCCCAGATTTTGGCTTGGCGCATATAATACACACGCCAAGCCTATTCTGGGCTATGTTGATAAAATTATGGTTGTGCTAATATTTATTATTGTGAAAGCAGATGGGGAAAAGAATCCAAAATAAAATGAAAAAAAAAAAAATCAGAGATTGATAAACACAAGACCAAGTCACAGTCCTGCAAGATCCAAGGCCTATTGTAGTAAGTTTTAATAAGCAAGAGTTTGTCCCACAGGGAGTATTGATCTGAAATCACAAGGGTTGTATAGTAAACTCCAGATCTGCCTACAGATCTGACAACTCTACACCTAAGCTAGAAAGCAAGGTAAGGAGATGGTGTTTAGGTGTCACTAGCTAACCTAAAACTAAATACAGGACAAAAATAATCTAAAACTAAAGAAAGAGGGAAAGGAAAGATGATGGGTGTGTATGGTAAAATAAAGATAAAAGATGGAGAAGTAGGCAACTAAGGTTAAATCAGTTTTGTAATTCAGATTTAGAAATGAAAATGCTGCAGAATGTTATTCACTGAAAAGTACCACTTTTCACCTCTTAACGTAGCGTATGTTAGACCTTGAAGCTAACTAATAACTCCGTTTTAGCTTGCTTTGTAGTTAGGAATAAATTGTGCAGCTTAACACAAAGTCTATGCATTTGGTGCTAAGAAGAGAGCGAATTCAAGTAAAAGATGACAGCTGAACTGAAAAGTGATGGAACCCCATGGTGGTACACACCATGGTGACTATTTTGCATGTCATAATGGACCAAGGAAGTCCAGTAGATGAAAGAAGAATAGGTGAGAGTGGAGGAAGCTATAACAGAAGCATGTGCATAGTAGTAGAGGAGCCAATGACCTATCTCACACAGCTAAGGTGCTGCCTCTCGCTGTTCAATTCACTGGCAAAGCTCCCTTGTGCAGCTAGGACATGCAACTGATTAGAACTCGCAAAGAAGTCGTGCAGCTCAATGAAGGGGTTATCACAAAGAAGTCCTCTTACGCAGTAGTCGCATAATTCAACTAAAATCAACATGTGAAGAAACTCGCAAAGCTCTCGCGCACTAAGCCTCCAGAAATACAGCTCGTAAAGTTCTCACGAGGTTCAAGCCTTAATGCAGTCACGTGCACTACCCCGCGAGACCAATTGGTGCGAACAATAGCAAAGACCTCGCGAAGTTCTCGCATGGCTTTGGAAGAGAGAGATGCCAAAAAATCTTCTCGCGCAGCTCTCACATGCCTAGAAGCTTAACACTGAACACCCTTCTGTGTGAGTACTTCAAAGCTGAGGCAGTTGTGCGATCATCCATAGTCCTGCTATGCAAGAAAATAATAATCAAAGCCAAACTCTACCCCGCAAACACTCTGCAGCAGTGTGACATAAGTGATATGCAGAAGCCAGCCTCGCAATGCTCGGGCTCTCCACTTCTCAATCTTAACTCAAGGACCTTTTAGGGATTTCTCCAGGTCTAGGGCACACATCTTGATGCACGAATTCTGATGCGTGCATCCCAACACATCTAAGGGTGGTAATAGTGCCACATCTGCTTGAAAAATTAGGGTTTACTCTTCTCTAAGCCACGACATTTGAACTAAGTATATAAGTTGTGCTTGTAACTTAGAAACTATCAATCACTCTTTCCTTCAACCTCTGTCGGCTGGGAGCTCAACCAGATTAGGATTAAGGTTAGGGTTTGATCACCTATTTTTCTAATTTTTCTTCTCTCTTAGCCCAATACTTATTGGCTAAATCTTTTGTAAGCATTTAGGTGTAGTTTTATTTAAGTTTTGTAATAGGTCATTTAAACATTGGGATTTTGTGTTGAATTGTTGTGCACAAGGCTGCTGCCTTGAGAGATTTCATTGTTGGTAACATCAGATCAATGGAAATTTTATTTGAATGCTTACTTAATCTATTTTTTTCCTATTTGCCCGTAGTTTTATTCAGGCTGTAGCATGCATTTAGGATTTGAGCTTATTGAAAGGCCCATGAAAGATTGAACTTGTAGCCTCGGGACCATGGTGGCAGCAATAGTTTACATGTTCTATCTCATCATTTGTGGGTAAGGGAGCCTCTGTGGATAGCCTGTGACCATTAGAGTGGACAGACTATAGCCCTAGGGCAATCTTGGTCACAGATCTGAGATGGATTCTTTTTCTCTGCACTTGCGCTTGTAGCCTGGTGAGAGATTGTGTCGGGGCAGGCTCCCCTCTGTTTCACTTGACCACTATCAGATGTTAGATCTGACTTCTCTATAGTGATTGTAGCTGTTAGGATATTTTATTACAAGCTATTTTTAAGCAATAAATTGTTAATTAAAAGTCCATTTAAATCTATAGATCTTTTGGTTCCATTAGTTTCTCGATCAGATTTATGTATTTGGGAATTGCCCAATCACTTAACCTTTAGATCTTTTGATTGCCATCTGATCTTCTTAGGTTTAATACCCTAATGAATGTTAGAAAGATCTATGCGTAGAACTGGAGAGCTTGTAGCTTGGCAAACATAGTGTCTGAAATGGTATTCATGGCCTGATTTGATTCATTGGATTAGGTTTGATCAACCCACTCCTTTGGATTTAGGTTAGCTTTTCTGACTCAATGAATGGAATTTGATAGACTCTATTGGATAGATTGTGGCCATTTGAGTGGACAGACATAGCCTTAAGAGCGCCCCTAATGGCATGGGTTAAGTTGGATTCTTCTACCTTGCTGAGGTTATTGACAGCACTTCAGTAAGGATGTGCTGCAGAGAGCCCTAAATCTGAGTTACATAATTGAATGAACTTTAACCTAGACTATTTACTTCTCATCCTTTTATCTTTATTTTTACACACCATCACCACCTTCTTCATGACCCTTTCTTAGGATAGGACTGCACTTTTTTTCTTTTCTTTTTAGTAGGTAATTTAGTGTAGTTGTGACACCCAAATCCCTTTCGTTAGGATTGTCAGATCTTTAGCCACATCTGGAGGCCTATTATTATAGCCCATTTTGGGTTCTAGATCAATTTCTCTGTGGGGCAAACTCTTACTTATCAAAACTTGGTATATTAGCCCTGTATCTTGCAGGCTTAGGATTCTTTCAGTTGTGCTGTTTCCATCTTTTATTTTACTTTGATTTTTAATTTGTTCTCACCACATAATAAAATCAGCACATGAAAGAATCGACAACACAGTCCTTCACTTGGCTAGAAGCACAAGTGCAAGGTAAATGAATCTAATTCAACCCATGCCATTTATACTGCTCTTAGTCTATAATTTGTCCACTTAAATGGTCACAGACTATCCAAGGGAGATGGTCAAATCCCATTGATTAAATCAAAAATCTTACCTAACCCAAGAGAATGGATTGATCTTAAGGTTATAATGTGTCCACTTAAATGGTAATAGACTATCCAATAGATTTCCTCCAATCAATGAATTATATTAACACATGAAAACCATTGCAGACACTATGTTTGCAAAGCTACAAGCTCCTGCATTCATAGGAGTAAAGAGATCTGGGAAATCAAGTGGAAACCACGTAAAATTCTAGGCTGAATGGGGAATTAAGGTCAGCTGGTCATTGCTACAAAAAGCTATCAATGACCCAGATCACAAGTTTGTAATCACTACAAAACTCATATCTAACCTCTGATAATGGTGATGCAAAACAAAGGAGAGTTTGGCTCTGCACAATCTCTCACAAGGCAACAAGCCCAAGTGCAGAGAAGAAGAATTAATCTCAGAACTATGAGGAAAACCTTCCATAAGGCTGTAGTCTGTCCACTCAAATGGTCACAGACTATCTTAGAGGCTACCTTCCATGCAAATGATGAGAGTGAACAGTAAAACTGTTGTTGTCACAGTGGTTGCAAGGCTACAAGATCAGGCAACCATGGGAGCATTAAACCCATGAAAAACATAGAGAAAATATAGATTTAATGGAGCATTTAAAATAACAAACCATTGGATAGAAAGAAACTTACAATGCTTTCCCTCAAGGCAGCAGCCTGTGCAAACCCCAAAATAGATCTTCTATTTAAAACGAAACCCATTGCATTACATGAAATAAAACCTAGCAATTATATAGAACCGACTCCAACATTGCTGCTGTGCTAGGGCAAGAAGAAAGGGGAAAGAAATAAAAGAAATCCTAAAAAAAACTCTAAAATAAAACCCTAATTTGAGCCATCTATTATGGCTTTAAAACCCTAAGTGAACTAGGCTATTCCTGGCTCTAAAACCCCAAGTGAACCAGGTTAATCCTGGCCATTTACATAACAGGCATATTGTTCTATTTATATAGTCCATAGAACACATTACAAGCTTTAGCCAATAAGAAACAAGGGTGAGGATGTGTGGAGTTGATTTCGTGGCCCATCTGTTGCCCTTAGATGCTTTGGGAAGTGTGGGACATTGGGATGCATGCCCTAGAAGGTGTGAAATACCCAAAATATCATTGGGTACTGAAATAGGTTACTGGAATTCGTGCCTCACGTAGATGACCACTTTAGATATGCACCTCACTGAGATCTCGCTAGGCTGCAGCCTCAAAAGTTTAATCTCGCTAGGATCTCGCTGGGCTGAAATGCTTCAGGCATGCACCTCGCCAGGTTCATTTCCAGCCTCTCCAGGTTAAAATGTAGCCTCGCTAGGTTGCCTCAGCCAGTGCAGCGCAGCAGCCAACTCTATGGACTGCTTGAGTGTGCTTTTGAGGCTGCTACACAGCTGCAAGAGTACTGGTTTGCTACACACATGAAGTATTTGAGTGTGGACTTGCTACAAGAGATTATGAACTGCTCGAGAGGTTGCTATTTGAAGGCACAGAGCTGCTCAACAATGGATTTCAGATTTTGTATAGTTCATAGCAGTAGCACTCCACTATGCTTAGGCTCCACTTCTCTCCCCCAACAAGCCTTCTAGGACCTCAAAGCTTGCTAAAATTGCCCCAATGGTGTGAACCACTACAGTACATTCAATGTAACTCCATAAACTCCACAACTTAGCATAAAATTCATTCTTCTTGGCTTGAAAATGAAGGATTATGACACAAACTATATTTACCAATTATCTACAAAACACACTTAAAACATATTATTAATCAGCTCAAGGGTCCATCAAAGGTCAGGTTAAGGAATGAAAAGTAGTACTTTTCAAAGATTAACACACCCCCAAACCCAATCTTTGTTAGTCCCTGAGCAAAGGAAAAATTAAACCAACTACTGTAAAAATTTAAATGCTACTTTCGTAGGGAGAATGGATGCATTTAGCTTATGCCTCAAGACTTTTAAACCCCTAAGTGATCCCTAGTGGAGGAGTGAAGGCTCCTGAGGGTTTTCAATGAAGGTACCCACAAACTTCACAATTAAAATAGTTAAGTATAGTGCAGTCAATGACAAAACAAATTTCAATAAATAAAACTTCATTCCACACCTAATCTTTAAAAATCAGAGAAAATTATAGCAATAATGCAAACAATTTAAAATAGTTAAGTATAGTACAGTCAATGACAAAACAAATTTCAATAAATAAAACTTCATTCCACACCTAATCTTTAAAAATCAGAGAAAATTATAGCAATGATGCAAACAATTTAACACTGAAATTAGCATGTATGTGCATCACCACCATTCAATTCACATTAGAAATACAATATCCACAAATCAGCACTAAGCTTGCCTTTGATTCAAAAATTAGGAGTGTATACAACCCCAATGAATTAAATTTTTAGACCCAATCCTCACCAGGGCTATCTCTCAACATTTAAAATCTAAGGGTGTTCACATTTAAAGTAGCTCAAGAGCAGTTACAGACCCCAAATGGGCCTGAAAGCATGAGCATAGACAAAGCTTCTAATTTCTGACATTCTCATAAATTTTCACCATAGATTGGATACTCCCTTATCTCCACATGACAACTCATTTCACTCAGGATCAATAAGGTCTTTTGATGGGTTGTAATGTGGCTTATGGGTGAGGTTTGTAAAGAATAAAAGGATAGAATGGATCAAAATTGAGAAATCAGCACGGTAGGAGGTGAATCATGACTTCACAAATTTCATTTCAGCACTACTTCATCTTCCTTGACAATTTTCAGATTCAAAGTGGCTAGCTTCTTCTCTTCTTTTTAATTTTTAGATGAAGTACTTTTTTTGACTTCTCTTTCTTTTCTTTTTTTTTTTATATTTTTCTAATTTTATGTTATTTTATAAATGCCAATCACATACCACTGTTACACTGTTGTTTTATAGTTGTTTCTCTTCTCTTTCCACCAAATGTTGACCTAGCCTACCTATCTTCAACTTCTAGTCCTTTACCTCTTGAGCTCTAACAGTGAGGGTAAGGTTGAATCAGGCCAATAGGGTTTAGGTGCAAGTACTCCGGTGTTTGTAGAAGATAAAATGGATTTAAAGGCTCAAAGAGTGTATACACAAGGACAATTTTAAAAGGTTAGAATTTTAGGCTCAAACTATGTAAATGAAGGCCTTACATCATTTCTTTAGTGTCATGAGTGCTGTCAAATTGTTTCAACTTGGGAGTGCCTAACTCTAGTGAATAGTATTTGAATTAATCAGTCCTTAGAGTAGAAAAAAATGCCAAAATACTCTTAAAAAAGAATTGGATAGGCCAAAATCTCACTGTGCATGGTTCTCATATTAACTCATGAGGTGTATTTCTACATTTTTCTTTCCTCTCTAGTAGACATGTGCTAACTGAAAATTTTTTTGATATTAGTTTCATGATGGTGCTAAAATTTTTAAATTTTCACAAATTTCCTCATTTTCGGGTTAGGTGGGAATTGACTTTATTCATTTCAAGTAAACCACACATTGTTGCACTAGAGTTAACTATTCCATTGGCAGGTCTACTCTGCCACACCCCAAAACCTAAGTTAAACAGTGTCCTCACTGTTTCATGCAACATGTGTATAGGGGCAGCAGGGTAAACAACAGACAGACACCCTAATGATGGCAAAACCTTTCATCATTGAAAGTACACATTGGAAAGAAGGATTCATACAAAAAATCAAATCAGACCACACAATATATACAAACAGTCCGGATGGGGGGTACATGAATGACAAAAATTTTAATTTCCTCATCTGGACTCAGTTGAATTGGAAAGAACTATGAAATAAAAAATGAAAGGCCATACCTTTGGATTTGCAAAAAATCTGAATTCTTCCATTCAGTAGATATTTAGTTGCATGAGAGGTGTAGGGAGAAGCTCCAGCTCACGACAGGTGGATAAGTAATAAAAAGGCAACAAAGGTGCCTTAGATGTTCATTCTTCATTAAATTCATCAAATTCCTCGCCCCAAGTGTGGCAATTTGGGTGAGAAATTTCCACTCTCTCATCAGCACAGCAACTAAACATGGTAAAAATTTTCTTTCTTTTTTTCATTTTTTTTTTAATTGGGGCTCAACAACCCCATTTTATTTAGCTTCTTTCCTTATGCACACTCGCTTGGCATCACTACAGTCTTGGGTAGCCACCTTCTTTCCATTCCTCGAGGCATTGATTGACCTAGTTTCTTCATGACTTCAAGAAGCTTCATCAATCAAATGTATTCCTAGTGGGTTGTTCAATGTTTGGCTCGGGAGCCGACCCACTTCCCTTCTCATCAGAGCATTTGAGATATGACCAAGCTGGTCCTCAATTTTCTTGTTGCTCTATACGTGGGAATCCACAATTTGAGTTCAGGTATTGCAAGGAGGACAAAACCTGCTCCTCAAAGGAGGGGGCTCTAAGTTGTGGGGATGCTATAACTAACTAACCTGATGGGGAGGGCTGTTGAGAAAATTGTTGTCCTTGTGCATGACCTTGGTAAGACTGCTAGTTAGAATTGTAGGGCAAAGCCTGCTGCTGCTGGGTTTGAGGCGAATCGGCTTATCTCCACCTCAGGTTTGGGTGGTTCCTCCAAGTGTACCCAGCAGGCTGCTATCCATATGACTGGACAGTATTGGCTTGCTCATGAAAAAATTCAGGGGACAGACCAGCAGAGAGACATTGAAGATGTGAGTGTGAGGGTGAGTGGCATATGGTGCACACCTCTCTAACCTGTGTAGCCACGTGGGGCTGCAGCACATGTAAAACTTTATCAAACTTTTTCTACAATTGGTCCCCTTTCCTTTCCAGGTCACTATAAGCATTCACTTCATACAACTTTCCGGAAGACGTGGGTTCTCTAACAGCTCTAGCAAGTGGCTCAATGCCATAACTTGTCAAAGGCTCCTACTGGAGAGAATTTTCACTAATCAACTCAAATAAATCTCATGCTTCCTCTGCAGTTTTAGTGAGGTATGTGCCACCACTCGATGCATCAATCATCGCTCTAATCCTTGCACCAAGTCCCTGGTAGAAGCTTTGTACAAGCTGCCACATAGGGATCTAGTGGTGTGGGAACCGCCTCGACAATTCCCTAAATCTATCCCATGCCTCATGCATTGGTTCATTTGGGAATTGAGCAAAAGAGATGATGCTCTTCCTCAACTGGCACGTTTTACCGATTGGAAAAAATTTGGCCAAAAATTGACCTTAAAGATCGTTCCACAACTATATGCTGTTTGGTGGGAGCAAGGAGAGCCATGTTTTGGCCTTATCCTTTAGTGAAAAAGGAAAGAGCCTATGCTTGGTGGCTTCCTCTCCCAACCCAGCAATATTAAAAGTAGTGCACAATGATAGAAAATGGTCTATGTGCTGGTGGGGTTCTTCCTTTCTCAGCCCATGAAAACTTGGTAGCATTTAGATGGTTGAGGCTTTAATCTAGTAACAGCCCACAACATTAGGGAGCTGAATGTAAGAGGGGGATGCATATTCCCCTGGTGCATTGTGCTCCTTAAGTATTTTAGGTCTCTCTCCCATCTTAGTTTCTACCAGATTTTCAGCCGGTGTGTGTGTGTTGCAGAATCAGGACTAAAAATTCTCTCAATTTCAGGATTTAACAGTACAAGTTCGAGATTGAGAGACCTCCTTCCTTGCATACAACACACACTCAACTAGACAAGGGGTAGCTTACAACATAGACAAAAATTAAAACTACGACTACTACTGCAGAATTTTAAAGAATGCAAAATTGAAATAACAACAGGGGGGAGAAGAGAATGCAAACTTAGGCACTTTGTGTACTTGCAGCAGCTGTACTCTCCTGATTGCTATTTCTCTAGATCTATAAAAATCAACAAAATTCAACAAGAATTTATTGAAGCTACAAAATTAATAACAAAAAATAAGTAGAAACTAAAATGATGCCAGTTGTATGTTATTCACACATACCCATTACAATAAAAATTCCTGAAAACAAGTAGAGAAACTAAAAATTCCAGAAAAATACAGCTGGCATGTATTTAAACACTAACTCTACAATGAATAAAATTAATGACTACTAAAACACAACTAAGACACAAAATACCTAAAACAAAAAATAAAGACAAAGAGAAAAAATCAGACTCGAAATACAACTATACTTATTCAAACCCTACAAAGCATCAAAACTAAACTCAAACCCTACATCTACAAAGCATAAAACTAAACTCAGTTTACTATACTAGATCAAAACTCCTCTGTAGTGGCGCCAAAAACTTGTTGATAAAATTATGGTTGTGCTAATATTTATTAGTGTGAAAGCTGATGGGGAAAAGAATCCAATATAAAATGAAACAAAATAAAAATGAGGGATGGAAGATAAGCACAAGACCAAATCACAGTCCTGCAAGATCCAGGGCCTGTTGTAGTAAGTTTTGATAAGTAAGAGTTCATCCCACAGGAAGTATTGATTTGAAATCACAAGGGTTGTATAGTAAACTCTAGTTCTGCCAACAGATCTGGCAACTCTACACCTAAGCTAGAAAGCAAGGTAAAGAGAGGGTATTTAGGTGTCACTAGCTAACTTAAAACTAAATACAGGACAAAAATAATCTAAAACTAAAGAAAGGGGGAAAAGAAAGATGATGGGTGTGTGTGGTAAAATAAAGATAAAAGATGGATAAGTAGATAGCTAAGGTTAAATCAGTTTTGCAACTCAGATTTAGAAATGGAAATGCAGCAGTCCTTCACTTGGCTACAAACACAAGTCCAAGGTAAATGAATCCAATTCAACCCATGCCATTTAGACTGCTCTTAAGGCTATAATTTGCCCACTTCAATGGTCACAGACTATCTAAGGGAGATGGTCAAATCCCATTGATTAAATCAGAAATCTAACCTAACCCAAGAGAATGGATTGATCTTCAGGCTATAATCTGTCCACTTAAATGGTCACAGACTATCCAATAGATTTCCTCCAATCAATGAATTATGTTAATGCATGAAAACCATTGTAGACACTATGTTTGCAAGGCTACAAGCTCATGCATTCATAGGAGAAAACAGATCTGGGAAATCAAGTGAAAACCACTTGAAATCCCAGGCTGAATGAGGACTTAAGCTCAGCTGGTCCTTGCAACAAAATGAATGCAGTGACTCAGTTCACAAGTCTACAATTACTACAAAACTCATATCTAACCTCTGATAATGGTGATGCAAAACAGAGGAGAGTTTGGCTCTGCACAATCTCTCACAAAGGTACAAGCCTAAGTGTAAAGTAGAAGAATCCATCTCAGACCTATGAGGAAGACCTTCCTTAATGCTATAGTCTGTCCACTCAAATGGCCACAGACTACCCTAGAGGCTACCTTCCATGCAAATGATAAGATAGAACGGTAAAATTGCTGCTGTCACCATGGTTGCAAGGCTACTAGCCCCGGCAACCATGGGAGCATTAAACCCATAATAACCCATGAAAAACATAGAGAAAATATAGATTTAATGGAGCATTTAAAACAATAAAGCATTGAATAAAATGAAACTTACAATGCTTGCGCTCAAGGCAGGAGCCTATGCAAACCCCAAAACAGATCTTCTATTTAAAATGAAACCCATTACATTACATGAAATAAAACCTAGCTATTACATAGAACCTAGTCCAACATTACTGTTGTGCTAGGGCAAGAAGAAAGGGGAAAGAAATAAAAGAAATCCTAAAAGAAACCATTAAATAAAACCCTAATTTGAGCCAGCTATTATGGCTTTAAAACCCTAAGTGAACTAGGCTATTCCTAGCTCTAAAACCCCAATTGAACTAGGCTAATCCTGGCTGTTTACATAACAGGCATATTGTTCTATTTATACAGTCCATAGAACACATTACAAACTTTAGCCAATAAGAAACAAGGGTGAGGATGTATGGAGTTGATCTCATAGCCAATCTGTGGCCCTTAGATGCTTTGGGAAATGTGGGACATTGGGATGCGTACCCTAGAAGGTATGAAATACCCAAAATATCCTTCGGTGCTGAAATAGGTTGCTGGAATTCGTGCCTCGCGTAGATGACAGCTTTAGGTATGCACCTCGCTGAGATCTCGCTAGGATCTCGCTGGGCTACAGCCTCAGAAGTTTAATCTCGCTAGGATCTTGTTGGGCTGAAATGCTTTAGGCATGCACCTCACCAGGTTCTCGCCAAGTTCAAAACAACCTCGCTAGGTTCATTTCAAGCCTCGCTAGGTTCAAATGTTGCCTCGCCAGGTTGCCTCAGCCAGCGCAGCAGCTAGCGCAACCTGCAGTAGCACTCCACTATGCTTAGGCTCCACTTCTCTCTCCCAACAAGCCTTCGAGGACCCTAAAGCATGCTGAAATTGCCGCAATGGTGTGAACCACCATAGTACATTTAATGTAACTCCGTCAACTCTACACCTTAGCATAAAATTCATTCTTCTTAGCTTAAAAATGAAAGATTGCGACACTAAAGCTATATTTACCTGTTATCTATAAAACACACTTAAAACACATTATTAATCAACTGAAGGATCCATCAAAGGTCAGGTTAAGGGATGAAAAGTGATACTTTTCGGAGATTAACAGGCTAAGCAGCCCGAATTTGAGGCCTATTATCACCTTCCCGAGTCCCCCACTTTGGTTTAGCACTTCTTATAGGTCCCACACTCTTCGACACCCAATACTCCCTCACTGGTCAAAAGAGGTTACCTTCTCATTGGCTCGCTCCAGGGGATCATGTTGTTTACATGGATTCTGATGCCTTCACATAGATCAAAGGGTTTCCCTTTTGTTTCTTCCGAAGCACGTTAGGAACCCACCACGAGAGATATTTAGGGTGCGAACACCACTCGAAACGGGAATTCCAAAGGCCCCGAAGTTCTTCATCGTAAAGATTCACTTATTTTAAAATAAAATAAAATAACTCAAAGATATATAGCTTGTGGTGCTGGCATAACAGCATCACCTTACCCTCCGTTGTCCCGTAGGGGAATTAGGAGAAAATTCTATAGACCCCACCCGAGGCATCCATACCCAATCCGTCGCCAAGCCATGTCATGGGCGGTTGATCCGGCCTATGCCGATCCCGATTCATCCCCACTGCCTTCCCCATCACATTCCCGCATGGAGGAAATCCCCATTTCCGATTTCCCAACCCCATCCCCATTCAACGTCACCGGGCCACTCGGTGCACCCATTTTCCCATCCACGCCCATTCAAAATTTACCCCATTTTTCATCCATAACTACCTAAAATCCATCCACATCAATCCCACATTTTCTTAATTTTTCCTCCAATCCAAATACCCCCAATTTTGCCCCATCCACATCCACTCAAGACACCTCCACATTTCAATCCACACCCACTCCACATAATCCCCATTTTCCCCCCACCATTCAAAATCCAACCCAATCTCTGACATCAACCCAAAATTTATCCTATTTCCCTTCCACATCTAACATACCCAAATTCCCCATACCTTTCCAAAATCCAATGCCCTATTTCACCCAAGCCATATTGTTGGAGTGTCTGCCTTCCCTTCAAAAAGGGTATAAAATTCACTCATAAATCTAGGCAGATCACACTTATACAGACCTGCAAGTAATAAGGGCCTGTTGTAGTAAGTTTTAAAAAGATGGTGAGTAGGGGAATGTCCACAGGGAGGCTGGTTTAAAATGTGATAGATCTCCAGGTCTATAAGAGATCTGGCACCCTAACTAATGCTAAATTAGCTAAAAGATAGGGGAGAGGGTTAAAAAGGGTTATCACTTAAGCTATATTAAAATAAAATGAAAACTAGCTGGGATCGAGTTTAGAAATCCAGATCTTGCAGGGGAAAGGAGTTAAAAGCAGAAAATGGAGAAGAGTAGCTTTAAAATTGGTCTTACTGAAATTAGGTTAGTTTAATCATGCCATAGGGGTTCAGAGCACACAAATCCCTTAACTGGCTACAAGCACAGTCGTAGGGTAGAAGACTCCACTCCAAATCAAAGGATCTAACTGATCTAAGGCTATGATCTGTCCACTTTAATGGTCAAAGACCATCCTATAGACTTTGTCGGATCTAAAGATTTATAGTAGAAGAATCCAATTGAAACCTGAGAGTGGACTAGTCTTAAGGCTATGATCTGTCCACTTCAATGGTCACAAATCATCCTAGGGATTTCCTCCAAACCAAAGGCATCAATCAGAGCATTAAAACCACTACAGTTGCTGTAATTTCCAGGTCACAGAATCAGGAAATTACAGGGATATCAGATCCAGGGAGATCGGATGGTATCCAAGAGGTCTACCAGTTAAGTGGGTGAGCTGATCTACAAACTCCTCTACACAAATCCGATCGAGCACCAAATGAAATCAAAGGAAATTTAGACCTAATTACAACATTAAAAACAACATTTACATTGCAATCAAACTGACTCTACAATGAAAATGCTCTCAGATCTGTAATTTCTGCAGCATTGAACCCATAATAGCACTCTCAACCTTACCCAATTACAAATCTAACCTCTCTCCTCGCTACCCAAGGGAATTAGCCAACCATTGTTGAGCTAAAAGAGGGAAAATGGAATTTCTCTACAAGCTCCAATCTCCAGAAGTTTGGTTCAGACCTCGATCGCCCCCCAATTCAATTGGGGATCTCTATATATAGCTTTCTCTCTTATTTTTCTCACCAAAACTCCCTTCTCGAAGGTTCTCAGAGTTTGTTAGGGTTCTGTTCGAGCACGTGGGTCGGTTAGGGATTCCTAGGGCATCTTCTAGAATCATCGTGCCGATCACCAAGTGCCTCGAGTTACGTAGAGCAGGTCACCAAGTCGCAGCATGTGCATAGTTGATTTTTTGAGGAGTTTTGCACACGATTTTGACAGGTTGGGGAAGCTTCCGACAGGTTCAAGTAGATCTTTTTAGTCCTTTCTCTAGGTTCTCCAATCTCTTCGATAGGTTCTGATAAGATGAGCCTTAAGGCTTCAGCATTCACTGTGCTTTATCCGGAGCATTTAACTAGCTGGAGGAGCATTTCGATAGATTGGATGACCATTTCGATAGGTTTTAGCTTTGCATGTCATCACTTCGATAGGATGGTTCTCACTCCTATCGAAAGGCTCAAGTATCCTTCGATAAGTGCTGTTCCAGCATCTCCATTTCTATAGGTCCAGGCGGTCCTTCGATAGGTTCAGGAAACCTTCAGATAGGTTCCCTTTTCTCCTCAGGTAGCTTTCGATAGGATGAATTCTATTTTTCTTTCAGTTGTTCGATAGGTCCTTGGATCTTATCAAATTTCATAATCCTCACGAATCCTTCTTTTCTCTGCCTTCAGATCCTATCGAAACCTCACTAACTGCACGAATTCCTCCAGTTTAACCCTCAGCTCCTATCGAAGGCTTCAGATGACCTCTCGATAGGATGCTTTCGGTCTGTTTTCACTTCCTGCGCCTTGCTCTGTTGTGGCCACGTGCTCCAAGGGCCCAATGGTGTGTAGCCTTCTAGTGTGCTATTGCTGGGTTTGTTCTATGCTGATAGATGGCTTCTTTGTGGGCATTCTTGAGTGGTTTTCTGCATTGTTTTCATCTTTTATTACTATCTACAAAATAAACTCAATAGAGGTTTATTAGTGTGCTCACAGGTTTATCAAAGGTCAGGTTAAAGGGTGAAAAGTGGCATTTTGCACCACTTAACACATGCCCAATTCTCCCCTATCCACTCCGCACTTTCCCTCTAATACAAATCCACCACACATCTCTCCATCTACCTAGGTCATGACCAATTTTCCTCACCCATCCACCATACCCAATTTTCCCTCATTTAGCCAAACCATGCCCAACTTTCCTCTCCCATCTACCTGGATCATGCCCAATTTTCCCCATACCCTCCTCTCATCGAATGAACAATCTACATCCACCTCCACACCGAATCCCATGGCCATGATGGATGACATGCTGAGGGTTTACACCATTTGGAAGGCCTCTCAAAGCCTCCCTCATCTATCCCAAACACTTCCAAACCCATCCCATATACTCCAAAATCTTTATACCTCATTCCCCCAAAATCCTAATCAACCCCCCATTATTCATACCACCCAAGGCTCCCGTCAACCATGGGGCCATTTGAGTGGGCCTTAAGGCCCAATGGCTAAAGCCCACCAAGGCCTAATGGCCCAAACCCACCAAGGCCCATTGGCCCAAGCCCACCAAATCCCTATGGCCCAAGCCCATCAAGGCCCAAACTTAGGAGCCTCAGTTTCAAACCCTCCACAATTCTCACAATATCCCATATTCACCCAACAGGTCCCCATTCCCCCTCAGATAATACACCCTCTCATCCAATCCCTCAACCCGGCCTGGGCCCTGTCCATCCACATTCTTCACACCCCAACTCAATATGGGAAATCATCCCATACCATCAGTCATCCCCAATTTACCCATCCCCTCATTCCCCAACTATCTCCCCAACATATCCAAACTATACAATGGCCTCTTCAGGAACCTGCCCAAAATCTACCATTCACTCACCCCATCATTCCACATGCTACTCCTCAGAGCTTCGCCCATGTATAGTGGTCCCATCAGGCACCCGTCCAACATAACTCTGAACCAACAAGATAACCTCACTCTTCCTCCACCATATGTTGATCCACAATATGAAGAGGATGAGGTAAGAAATAGTAGGGCCTATGAAGGGGCATTTACCAATTTTATTCCACCACCACCCACATTCACGCACTCATATGCCATTCAGAATGAAGGGGGACCAACTCCGGCCCTACAATCAAAAGAGTTTAAATTGCTGAAAGAGAAAATGGACAAAATACAAAAACAACTAATGAAGATGGGAGGAGCTGAAATTCATGCTACTGAGTTCTCTGACATGTGTCTGTTTGCCGAAGTACCACTTCCCCACAAATTCAAAGTGCCTATGTTTGACAAATATAATGGCACCGACAACCCCATCGCACATCTAAAGTCCTACTATGGAGATATGTGCCAATATGGCAGCGATGAACAACTCCTCATCAAAGTGTTCCAAAAAAGTTTCACTGATCCAGCTTTGAGATGGATCACATCTCTTGAACCGTCAATGATTAAAACATGGAAGGATCTGACCCACCTATTTCAAGAACGATATGTCTATAACATAGACATAGAACCGTGCAAGTCTGATTTGGCCTAATTAAATAGAAGTCTAATGAGACGTTGAATGATTATCTGGGGAGATGGAGAGCATTGGCAGCCCAAGTGAATATGGATACCCGATGATAAAAAAATTGAGATGATCTCAAGAAACACTCTTTCGGTCATCTCAGATTTTTTGGTGTACCTACAGTAGTCCAGCTTTACTAACCTGGTGAGGAATGCTAACCGCTGTGAGGATGCAGTAAGAGAGGGTTGTTCAAATAGAATGGTAACTTGTGGAGTTTGCAAGTTTCCTGAGCAGAGAATCGAGAGAAGAGCAGGGGGGAGGTCCAAGCTGTAATGACCACTGTTGACAAGTGAAAAATACAATTTTTCACCCCTGAACTTGAGTCTTGATAGACCTTTGAGAGAACTAAATAAGTGTTTTAAGTGCTTATATTGCAGCAAACAATAAAGACAGGCTTAACCGTAAAAGCAGCTTAAAAGTGCCAATAAGATGACAATCCATGTCAATCCAAAGGAAGAAAGTGAAGAAACAACCTCATCAGCATTGAAAGGACTGAATAGAAGAAGCAAAGACCAGGAAGAGAAGTATGGAACAATTTGAACAGAAAAATGCACTACAGAGTCCTTTTCACAAAGAACCTGTACTTTTCGCAAAGAACCTGAAACTCTGCGAAAAGGAATAAAACTCCAGGCGTAGCATTCGAAGAGCATCTAAACTGTTCGAAGAGAGGATTGAACTTTGCGAAAAGAAGAAAACACAATTCGAACAGAACCAGAACATTACGAAAAGAGCTTCAGGAGTCACAACACTTTGCGAAAAGGCCCCTAAGCTGTGCGAAGAGGCATTCTGGAGATTCGCAGCTTTAACAAGGGCAATTCAGTAATCTGTTGCATGCGTCCCAATGCATTTTAAAACCTAGGGACATTCCAGAGGGTTCTAAGGATGAAGCGAAGGAATATTCCACCCCACGTGAGCACCTAGAGAGGGAATAACTTGGCGGGAACTTCTAGAAACTCTAACAAACTTTCAAAATACATAACAGAATTGATGCCTTTTTCACCTGATTGGCTGAACCAGATCGAGGAATTCTGATTGGCCAGAACAGATCTGGATCCCCGTGCTCGACTACCATTGGTCAATACAGATCTGAGAACCTCTGATTGGTTGATACACATCTGAGCTGGACCTGGGGAAAGCTATAAATAGACGAAGCATTTGCCCAATTGGGGCATCCAGATTTTGAGTTTCATTTCTAATACCCCATTTCCGGCCCAGACTTGTCGCAATCCTTGTAATAGCCTACTTTGTACTTGCATTTGAGACATGAGATATCTTCAGAACTCAAAGGAGAGTTTGCATCCAAGACTGCAAATCCGAGAGCGGTTAAGTCGTGCTCTGTAAAATGTAAGGATGAATTTTAAAAGGTTGCTGTAAACTATGCATTCTCCATTGAACTCATGTCAAGGGTTCCCTCTGATCTCCTCAGTACATTAGACTCCTTTAGATTCATTGTTTTGCATGCAATTTCCCTTGATTCATTAATCCTGTGAGAATTAGTGTTTGTAACCTAGTCTCTTCTGACATTTGTAGTGATGTTTCTTGTTCGAATTGAGGATTTGGATTAAAGACTATTGGATGGTTTGTGGCCATTAAAGTGGATGTAGACCATAGCCATAAGTGTAAGCCTAATCCTTGAATTAGATTTATCTCTCTTACATCTGTGTTGTAGCCAGATGAAGATTGGATCACCTCTGTTGAGCTGCAGTTATTCTCATTAGATTTCGAAGACCAAATCAGATTTAGATATTACTTCTCCATCTTTGTTTCAATCATTCCCCCAACTCGGATCTGGATCATTTAGTTTAAATTTTTCTTTGTTTTTAGTTAGTTAAACGTGACAAATTCAAACCTCTCATCTTATCAGTTTTCTAGATAGGATAAGAAGTCAGATCTGGTAGCTCAGATCTGGAGGTTTATCTTACATTTTAGACAAATTCTCTGTGGACGATCTTTCACTCACTTACTTTTAAAACTTGCTACAATTGGCCCTGATCTTGCAGGCTAGTTCTCTTCTAACTATGCTGATATTTCTTTATTTTTTTTATATAGTCTAGAGCCACTGTAATTTAGCAGTTATAAATCTGTTTTCAAAACACACATAAATCAAGCACACTAAGAAGTAACAACAAGTTTTTGGCGCCGTTGCCGGGGAATTTGTTTTAAAATTGGTAGACCTAAGTTTTTCAATTTTGTAGATTTGATTTTCATTTTAATTTTTGCTTTAAACCTGCACTTTGCATTCCAAGTGCTTGATTAAATGTCTACTGCAGTTTTGTATAGAAAACCTGTTTTACTGCAGCAGAATTTTTTTTATTTTTCTGACATTTTATTCTTTGCCTTCTAGTTATTTGAATAAATTTTGCTGCCACTCTTTTATCCTTTTGTCAAATTTGGGCAGTAGCCTGAGTTTTTCTTTTTATTTTTGTCAATATACTTGAATAAGGTACTGCTGCAGTTTTTGGATTTTTGCAGATCTGGAGCTAGTCAACAAGGAGCATCTGGACTAAAAGTGGGCAGATCTCGCTTGAGTTAGCATCCCTTCTCCTTTGCATTCATTTTCTATTTTAAATTCTTGAGAACCGGCAGATTCTGCTTGTGTTTAATGTTTGTTTGATTATAATTTCTCTTTGTCTTTTAGGCATCTTTGATTTTTTTTACAAAACCAAATACAAAATAAAAGAAAATGAAAACACAAATAGAAAATCTACGAGTTGTTTCTCATTATTTTCAGATAGTAAATAAGGGCTCTTGTTGAGCGTTGATCAAAACAAGTAAAAATATATATACATATAGAAAATTATAAAACAATAAATATATATATATAGATATCTTAGGATGCTGTTTTCTCCATTTGCATCCACTTTTCCCATCCGGACTCTTTGAGATCATTTTTTTTATTTTTAGGAATCATGTAGGATAATGAGTAGTGAATCATAGGCTGTTTTGAATATTCAATGGACCCACTGATTTTATTTTCCTTCGAGATTTCTTCATCATAAATGGGTCTCAACTGTGTATGAAACCTGTTTTTAATATGTGCTCCCATGCTTCATTATTCTTTTTTATTCATACACATCATCAATAAAGGGGTCAGTCTTATGAATCTTGCTTTTCACTGTATTCCTGCTAATCATTTTTATAATCACGTAGATTCATAAGTATCTCAGGCTTTTGTTTTTTTTTTCTTTGGGCTTAGGATGTATCATTTGGCATTAGATTTTCTGTTTTAGGAATTTTAGTTTCAAATTCTGTTTTTAGATCGCTGATTTTTTTTTTTCTTTCTTAGGTTATTGTGTCCTAGTTTTACGGATTTTCGTCATTTTTCTGTGAGTATAGTTAGTTTCTAACTTTGTTTTCCTATTTTGCATTCACAAATTCTGTTTTTGTATCAACACTTTTCTTTTTTCCTTTTTTTTTTTTAACTTTGTATTCAGTCCCTTACCTTGATTATACTGTTTCTCTGGTATTAACATTAGTTTCCTTCCATTTGCTTTGCAGTTCTTTTATTTTTCTGATCATATATTCAGTTTTTTGATTTTTTTTTGTAGCAGTTCTAGCTTAGTTTTGTTATTTTTCTGTTTTATCAGTAATTTCCTATATTTATATAACATTTTTTTTCCCTTTTCCTGCTCATATATTCAGTGTTATTTTCTTTATTTTCTTTGCATATAGTCGCAAATTGCAAATTTTTTCTTTTTTTCTTCTTTTATCCCGCTGCCTCAGTTTCTTTAAATTAGAACAATGAGTACAATGTTCATCTAAGGTTTGGGGGTATGGCAAGTAAGCCAATAAAATAAGTTAATGCTTGTGCGCTTATAATCGTGAATTTTGAAAATGAAGTAATTTCACACCTGTTTTTTTGAAAATGAGGAAGTTAAAACTTTTAAAATTGATTTCTAGTGTAATTCTAATACTTTCATGAAGTGAAGGTCAAAAATTTCTAAAAAAAAAAATTGATGTTTTAGTAAACCTAAAAGAGAGAAACAATGATGATATACCTCAAGAATTTGATAGAAAACCACACCGGTGAGATTGATTTGGGCTTGAAATGTATTCTTTGGAGGTATGAATTGGCAATTTTTTCGCTCTAGGGACCGTTTGAACTGCTGTTATCACTAGAAGTTACACATATCCAAGTTAAAATAGCAAAGAATCATGATATTAAAGACCTGATGTAGGGCCTTCTTTTGGACAGTTTGAACTTCAAAAAGCCCCACCTTTTAAAACTGCCCTTGATACACACCATTTGAGCCTTATAAATCAAAGATTTCTTTGAAACCTCATCAACCTCATTTAGCCTAACCCTCACTCTGAGAATTCAGAAGGTAAAGGAAACAAAGCTGAAGAAAGGTGAGTTGGGTAACAGTTTGGTAAAAGAAAAAGAAAATTAATTGAAGGCAATGATGTATCAGCAGAAGAAATGTGGCATTCCAGTCAATGTTGATTTGAGAAAAAAAAAAAAAAACAAAAAAAAAAGGAGAAGTCATTTCATTGGAAGTTTGAAAAAGAAAGAGAAAAAGATGGCCACTTTGGCTCTGAAAATTCAAAGAAGAAGATGAAATTGTGCTGAAATAAAGAAGGTGTCCATACCACCTCCTTACCTTGACTGACTTCTAAAAATTTTGAACTCCATTCCAACCCTTTTATTCTTGATAAATTTCACCCATAAGCCACATTACAACCCAAGTTAAAGTCCTTACTGATCAAAGATGGATTGAGCTGTCATATGGAGATAAGGATTTGTGTAATCTATGGTGAAAAGAGCAGTGAATTCAGAACTAAAAAGCAATGCCTATGCTCACCTTACAGTTCCTATTTGAGGGTCAGAATCGCTCTCTTGAGTTGTGTGAAATAGTACAACCCTCCTACCTGCATGTTGAGTGAAAACCCTGGTGAGAGTTGGGTTTGAAATCAACTTATTTGGGGTAACATCAAAACTGAATTCTCAAATAGAAGGCAAGCTTTTCATTAATTTTTCTTGTAAAAACTTTTTTACACCAACTGAGTGAATGGTAAAGGAATTACAGTAGAATTTTAGTTTTGAACTGATGTTTTCTTGAAAATCTTCTTACAACCTGACTGATGCAGGTGTAAATAATCTGATTGGATGAAAGTTTGCTTTAACAGAACTGCATTGATCTTAACTGATTTATTGGAGAAGTTTGTGGGTACCTTCACTGAAAACCCTCAGGAGACTTCACTCCTCCACTAGGGATCATCTAGGGGTTTAAAAGGCTTGTTGCATATGCTAAATGCAACTGTGCTCCCTACAAAAGTGGCTCTTTACTTTGTTTTTTTAATTTTGTCTTTGCTCAGGGACTAGCAAAGCTTAGGTCTGGGGGTGTGTTGACAAGTGAAAAATACCATTTTTCACCCTTGAACTTGAGTCTTGATAGACCTTTGAGAGAACTAAATAAGTGTTTTAAGTGCTTATGTTGCAGCTAACAATAAAGACAGGCTTAACCATAAAAGTAGCTTAAAAGTGACAATAAGATGACAATCCATGTCAATCCAAAGGAAGAAAGTGAAGAAACAACCTCATCAGCTATTGAAAGGTCTGAATAGAAGAAGCAAAGACCTGGAGGAGAAGTATGGAACAATTCGAACAAAAAAATGCACTACAGAGTCCTTTTCGCAAAGAACCTGAAACTCTGCGAAAAGGAATAAAACTCCAGGTGTAGCATTCGAAGAGCATCTGAACTGTTTGAAGAGAGGATTGAACTTTGCGAAAAGAAGAAAACACAATTCGAACAGAACCAGAACATTGCGAAAAGAGCTTCAGGAGTCACAACACTTTGCAAAAAGGCCCCTAAGCTGTGCAAAGAGGCATTCTGGAGATTCGCAGCTTTAACAAGGGCAATTCAGTAATCTGTTGCACATGTCCCAATGCATTTTAAAACCTAGGGACATTTCAAAGGGTTCTAAGCATGAAGCGAAGGAATATTCCACCCCACGTGAGCACCTAGAGAGGGAATAACTTGGCGGGAACTTCTAGAAACTCTAACAAACTTTTAAAATGCATAACAGAATTGATGCCTTTTTCACCTAATTGGCTGAACCAGATCGAGGAATTCTGATTGGCCAGAACAGATCTAGATCCCCGTGCTCGACTACCATTGGTCAATACAGATTTGAGAACCTCTGATTGGTTGATACACATCTGAGCTGGACCTGGGGAAAGCTATAAATAGACGAAGCATTTGCCCAATTGGGGCATCCAGATTTTGAGTTTCATTTCTAATCCCCCATTTCCCAGCCAGACAGCTTGTCTGCAATCCTTGTAATAGCCTACTTTGTACTTGCATTTGAGAGCTGTGAGATACTGCTGTAACTCAAAGGAGAGGTTGCATCAAGACTAAATCCGAGAGTCATTAAGCGGTTTCTATAAATTGTAAGGATGAATTTTAAAAGGTTCTTGTAAACTATGCATTCTCCATTGGACTCATGTCAAGGGTTCCTCGATCTCCTACATTAGACTCCTTTAGATTCATTGTTTTGTATGCAATTTCCTTGATTCATTAATCCACTGTGAGAATTTGTGTTTGTAACCTAGTCTCTTTCGGCATTTGTAGTGATGTCTCTTGTACTGAATTCAGGATTTGGATTAAAGACTATTGGATGGTCTGTGGCCATTAAAGTGGACAGACCATAGCCATAAGTGTAAGCCTAATCCTTGAATTAGATTTATCTCTCTTACATCTTGTCTTGGTAGCCGATGAAGATTGGATCACCTCTGTTGAGTCAGAATTTTCTCATTAGATTTCAAAGACCAAATCAGATTTAGATATTACTTCTCCATCTTTGTTTCAATCATTCCCCCAACTCGGATCTGGATCATTTAGTTTAAATTTTTCTTTGTTTTTAATTAGTTAAACGTGACAAATTCAAACCTCTCATCTTATCAGTTTTCTAGATAGGATAAGAAGCCAGATCTGGTAGCTCAGATCTGGAGGTTTATCTTACATTTTAGACAAATTCTCTGTGGACGATCTTTCACTCACTTACTTTTAAAACTTGCTATAATTGGCCCTGATCTTGCAGGCTAATTCTCTTCTAAATGTGCTGATATTTCTTTATTTTTTTTATATAGTCTAGAGCCACTGTAATTTAGCAGCTATAAATCTGTTTTCAAAACACACATAAATCAAGCACACTAAGAAGTAACAACCACGCAACCGAATACCAACATAGTACCATTTCGATTTAGGGTAGCCGTGCAAGTCCTAGCACCTACAAGTCAGGCTCCAAGGCAGAACAACATCCCCTGGGGGTAGCAGACCCCTGAGCAGAGAAGGGCTTGATATAACCGAGTGTTCACTCTCTTAGGGCAATCCCTGAATGTCCTTTTGCCTCTACTGGTCGAGAAGGGTTTGCTCACCATACTCCAACCATGACCTCCGTTGAATCCGCCCCTAGAGGTTACGATCCCAGCACACACTATAATTACCACTAGGAACCTGGGCATCAAACTGATCGATGTTATTCATTAAAGCATGCGATACAAGACCTCATTGAGGCAAGGAAACTTATTCCCCCTACACCTCCTCAAGTAAATCAATACACTAACATTCACCAAACGCCATTACCGCCACACCCGCAGGGAGGAATGGGCCCAATGGACACAATTAACATCCTGTAGGAAGAAATAGAAGAGGCTGACCCCTCAGATTATATCAGCATGGAAGAGAGCTATGAATCATCAAGGCAGTGGAACCAAAGATGCAAAACTGTAAGGGTAATCAAGCCTCTGAATTTGGCCAATTATTTCCCAAGTCCGACACCCGATTATTTCCCAAGCCCAACACCCCAAGCAACACCTCTAGATTTAAGATTGTATTTTCTGGTGCCAACCCCCATCAATCATGTACACAAGCTGGACCCCACCTCTGTAATACCAATCATATCTGGCGTCAACCCCCATCAATTGCATGGTGCCCAATTTTACCTCACCCCTAATATTCCCTCAACCTTCGGAAAAAACTCCAACCTAATACAGTTGGCCCAATGTT
Source organism: Chloranthus sessilifolius (assembly GCA_021018995.1). Lineage (NCBI taxonomy): Eukaryota > Viridiplantae > Streptophyta > Magnoliopsida > Chloranthales > Chloranthaceae > Chloranthus > Chloranthus sessilifolius. Next base: position 52,834,122 of record CM037598.1, read on the forward strand.
GCCACATCATCATCAATTCAACCGCCTCCTTTACCAGTTAACCACATTTAGCCCAACATTGCCTCACCAGCCATGCTAGTTCAATCATATCTGGCGCCTCCACCTGTCCCATTCCAAATCCCCAGACCAACATATATTACCCATCAAGTCCCGCTGAACTATAATCAAACATATATTAATGCCAAGAGTAGCAATGAAAGAGCAGTGGAATTCATTACCCGATTTGGCAAGATCTCTAAACAACCAGAAGTGTCGGCATCGGCCCAGCTAGATGAAAGAAAGGATACTGCAGAAGTACATCCTATGGAGAGGATGAGCTGAGAGCACGCGTTAATGACACAACTGAAAACAATGCTGACTCATATCACTATCTGGGATCTCCTGATGACGTCTCTGATCCATTTCCAAGCTTTAATGGGAGCTCTAAAAGACACCCATGTCTCAGGCCAAGTTTTCCCATATGAGGTGGGACACATGATTTGACAAGTTATGGCTCCTAATGCCATCTCGTTTTCGGACGCTAACCTCCCATCCGAAGGATGCGATCATTAAAGACCCCTCAACATTACGGTCGAAGCAAGGATAATAATGATACCATTGGTTTTGATCGACAATGGTTCGACATTAAATGTGTGCCTACTGTGAACCGCAACCAAGATTAAGGTCGATCTAACCATGTTTAGACCAAAACAGGTGTGAGAGGGTTCTATAACACCAGAAGGGAGGTAATAGAAGAAATAGATCTGGAGCTCACCATTGGTCCAATCACCTACTCCATCCCATTCCAAGTCATGGATATCAAATCCACCTTTAACCTGCTACTAGGGCACCCATGACTATACGAAATTGGGGCAATACCTTCGACCTTATATCAAAAGCTCATATTTATATCGGAACAGAAGGTCATTACCATCATAGGTGAAGGGCAGGAAGAAAGAGAGAAAAGGGCCCACAACATAAAAAATCTGAAGGTACTGGATGTGTCGCATACAGCAGAGGATATCGACCTTCATAGCTTTCAATACGAAGCATTCACATCGGCATCAGAGCCCACCTCAAAAATTGGCAGAGGAATGGTTGCAGCTGTAGCCATGCTCCAAAAGTGGGGCTACTAGAAAGGAAAAGGTTTGTAAGAGACCAGTAAAGGGCAACCAAAGGTGAGTCGATTCGCTCAAAGCTATAGGCCTATCGAAGAAGAAGTCGAGGAGGCCAAGGAAAAGGCTCGAATCATTGCCACAACCAAATCCCGGGGGATAGACCTGAAAGATGAACCCCTATGGCAGCCTCACATCTGAAGCACATTGTAAGCACATGGGTCATCAAAATAGATCAGAATGGGACAACACAGCTGACCCCATGCAAACTGGTAGCCGCAATTCACCCAACCAATCCCAAAATCATTCCCTCTACTATAGAAATAGACCTAGCCTCCCTATCCCTTTTTTAGGAAGAGGTTCCCCCGCCAATATCCCCCCTACCATAGACCACCACAAACCTATTTACATTTGAGGACTAGGTCCCGGACGAGCCCAGGATAAACATGATGGAGGTTGACTCCCAAAAGCCATCTCAATCAGCCTCCTCCATCAAACCAGGTAAAGGTGCAGCATCGTTGGTAAGGAATTGGGCATCAATGCCCCTAACTCTGAAAGCATCGGGTGGCCTGAAATTCGGCACCCGCTTCATAAAAAAAAAAAACCTATAAAAAGTGAGGTTAGCCCTTGGCAGGCAATACCATGTGTATATAGAGACCTGCCTTGCTAAGGGCCCACTTCCGAACAAAAAGAAAAATCTAAAAAAATAAAAGAAATACAAAATAGCCAAAATAGTTTTTTAAAATTCCCGATAAAATCAAGAAAAAAGATGCCTTAATTGAAAAAACCGTCCCACGTGAAATCGACCCCTTCCTTATAGAAATACAAGAAGAGGTAGGAGTCACGAGTCTGGATAAGGAAATCCCTGCTGAGGAGCTTCCCAATGATCTCCTTGAACGATAGACCAATTTTGAATATGGCCCTACCCCGATCGTTGAAGAAACAGAGGATGTCAGCTTGGGTACAAAGGAGGCTCCTCGAATCACCAAGATCGAAAAATCGCTATCTCCTGAGGAAAGAAAAAGCAAGATTGATTTCCTTCAGTCATACCAAGACATCTTTGTATGGTCATATGAGGACATGCCTGGTTTGGATACCGATTTGGTCGAGCATGACCTGCCGCTATTTCCAGATGTTAAATCGATTAACTAGTAGTTGAGACGCCTCATACCCGAGTGAATGCTAAAAGTAAAAGACGAGGTCATCAAGCAGTACGATGCGGGATTTCTCATCGTCTCCAAATACTCGTAGTGGCAGGCCAACATTGTCCCAGTACCGAAAAAGAATGGAAAGGTTCGCATGTGCATTGATTTCAGAAATCTCAACAAGGCGTGCCCAAAGGACTACTTCCCGTTTCCACACATTGATATCTTGGTTGATAACACTGCCAGGCATGAGATTCTCTCATTTATGGATGGATGTTTTGGATACAATCAGAACAAGATGGCAGAAGCAAACCGCGAGAAAATAGTGCTCATCACTCCACGGGGAACTTTCTGCTATCGAGTCAGGCCTTTCAGACTGAAAAATGAAGGGGCAACATATCGAAGAGAGATGATAGCACTCTTCCATGACATGATGCATCGAGAAATTGAGATGTACGTTGACAATATGATCACCAAATCACCGGAAAGAGGATACCATCTGGTGAACTTCCAGAAGCTGTTTGAAAGATTGAGGAAATATAGGATCCGTCTGAACCCTCAGAAGTGTGTATTCGGTGCCATGTCAGGAAAACTACTGGGCTTCATTGTCAGCAGAAGAGGCATCAAGGTTGACCCAATCAAGGTAAAATCCATTGATGAAATGTCACCGCCATCTATCGAAAAAGAAGTCAGAGGCTTCTTGGGAAGAATATAGTACATCAATCAATTCATTACACAGCTAACTCCTATTTGCACACCGATCTTCAAGTTACTAAGAAAAGATTCACCAGTTAAATGGAATGATGACTGTTAGGCAGCATTTGATAAAATTAAGGGTTACCTCCTCAACCCACCGGTTTTGGTGTCATCCGAACCTGAGAGACCACTCTTAATGTATCTCTCCACAATTAATGTTTTGATGGGATGTGTCCTAGGGCAACATGATGAAACAGGAAGAAGAGAGCAGGCCATTTATTACTTGAGCAAAAAATTCACCGATTACGAGACACGCTATTCTAATCTAGAGAAAGCATGCCTAGCTCTCGTATGGGCTATCCAGAGGCTCTGCCACTGCTTACTATCTCAAGTTATTCTACTCCTAGAGCGAATGGATCCATTGAAGTGTTTATTCGAAAAGCCGACTCTCACTGGCCGAATTGCACACTGGCAACTTCTCCTATCTGAATTTGACATCACATATGTTTCACAGAAGTTGATCATGGGGCAAGCACTTGCTGTTCATCTTATCAAAAATCCTTTACCTGACTACGAGCCTTTAAGAACTAAATTCGTAGATGAGGACATTTCGCTCATGACGGAGGATGATATGACGACAACAGAGGAATCTTGGATAATGCACTTTGACGAGGGAATAAATGTCGAGGGTCAAGGAGTTGGTGCTATTCTAATTTCACCAAAGGGGTCTCACGTACTAGTGTCCATCAAGCCTAACTTCCCATGCACAAACAACATGGCCGAATATGAAGCCTGCGTAGTAGGCCTATAGGCAGCCTTGGACCTGAACGTAACTTATCTTAGGGTGTTTGGCGATTCGCAGTTAATCATATGTTAGACCAATGGAGATTGAAAGATGAAAGATGAGAAGCTAGTCCCATACCATGAGCACCTCGAGGATATTATCACGTGTTTCAATGATATTACGTTCTCTTATGTCCCACAAGTGAGAAATCGCTTTGCCAATGCACTAGCAACATTGGCATCTATGGTCAAAATTCTATATGGTGTCGAGATGAGGCCGATCATGATTGAGCAAAGGAATGACCCAGCCTTCTACCACTAGATTAAGGGACCCACAAAGTTAGATGATGGGCCTCCATGTTTCTCAGATATCAATAATTTCCTTGAAACTCAAACTTTTCCTGAAGCTACGTCCAAGACGGACAGGCAGAACATTTAGCGGCACAAAGTTAGATGATGGGCCTCCATATTTCTCAGATATCAATAATTTCCTTGAAACTCAAACTTTTCCTGAAGGTACCATCCAATGTTTTGCGGCGAGCTACGTCATTTGCGGCTAGTGCCTTTACAAGCGGTCATATAATAATATCCTACTCCGATGTCTAACTGAGGATGAGGCAGCCAACATTATAAAAGAGATCCATGAGGGAGTATGTGGGGCCCACGTCAATGGGCACATGCTTGCCAAAAAGATCCTACGACAAGGATATTTATGGACTACCATGGAAGCTGACTGTTGTAAGCATATTCAGAAGTGCTATAAATGACAAGAACACTCCAATTTGATACATGCTCTAACCATAGATCTACACAGCATGACCACTCCTTGGCCATTCGCCACTTGGGGCCTCGACGTCGTCCGAAAAGTTAATCCGAAAGCTTCGAATAGGCATCAGTTTATCCTCATCGCCATTGAATACTTCACCAAATGGGTAGAGGCGACATCCTATACATATATCATGGCCAACCATGTCGAGAAGTTCATCAAGAATAATATCGTTTGTCAATTCGGTGTATTCAAAGACATCATCATGAATAATGGCACGAACTTTACAAACAACTGTATCATAGCCTTCTGCGAGCAATATAAAATCAAACATCCTCACTCGTCACCATATCAACCGCAAACCAATGGTATCATAGAAGCTGCTAACAAAATAGTCATCTGCATCCTTAAGAAGATGGTCGTCACATATCGAGACTGGAATGAAATGTTACCACTCGCATTATGGGCCTACCGAACATCGATCCGTACCACTACAAGGGCAACACTGTTCCCCCTTGTGTATGGAACTGAGACCGTGTCACCATTTGAAGTTGAAGTACCCTCCCTCCTCATTCTCATCGAATCGAGTCTACTAGAGGCCGAAAAGGAGACGTCCCACTTTGAGCAGCTGAACCTGCTAGATGAGAAAAGGCTCCTAGCCTTGTGTCACACCCAAGTTTATCAAAGGCGAATCGCACGCACTTACAATAAACGTGTTTGCATTCAAGATCTGAAAGTAGGAGATACAGTACTCAATAAAAGCCATCTCTCCATGTCGATCCAAGAGGGAAATTCAAACCCAACTGGGAGGGACCTTATGTCATCCGAGAAGCACTCCTTAGATATGCGCTTTGCCTCGCCACCAAGGATAGAGATCACTTTCCTAAGCAAATCAATGATGGATATGTCTGACGATTCTATTCCTAAGTCTCCCACAGCAAGGTAAGTACTGATACAAAATGGATAAGTGACTGCTTAAGGAGACTTTAAAAAAAAGGCCATCATTTTAAAGTCAAGTAGCCAAAAAGTGTCCCTGAATGATCATACGCTTTGCTACACCTGTTGAGCCATTCGCCTTTCTTTCATAAATCCCTCCCCAGAAAAGATGACAGAAAAAGTGTATATACCAAATAAAAAAGAAGAGAAAAAGAGTTACCATCAAATCTAAAAAAATCATAACAGCAAAATCCCAAAAAGAGGATGTCTGAAAAAAAGTAAAAAGAACAAAAAAAATTGAAAAGAAAAAGTGGGGCATGTACAGTCAAAATTTCCCAAGGAAGAAGTGTATTACAGCAGCTGGAACCCTATCGAGGAAACCTTATTAACCCAAGAATACCTTTAAAATTCCTAACCTATCCCATGGTCAAGATACATCCCAAGAAAAAACCCTCTTTAAGGTCTACAAGCAGTCACAATATCCATTGAGTCAGCATGAGGCAAACTAAGAAACGACAAAAGAACTCCATCCAGACGACTATGACGGAATCGACATCTATGTCGTGGCCCTTGAAAAAATAAAGAAGAAAAGAAAAAGAAAAAATACAAGCTCAAAGCAAAAAGGACGTGGTGAAAACCCGAAAGGGGGCCATGGGTAAAAACAGCGAGCTTGTGCGTACCAGGTGAAAACTTGAAAAGGCCCCTGGGGTAAAAATGCATACCCATGGACGTAGTGAAAACTTGAAAGGGCACTATGGGTAAAAAAGAGGGCAACAATGGGCATGATGAAAACCCGTCTTGGGCACTATGAGTGAAAAAAAAAGGTTGAAAAGAAAAAGAAAAATTATTCAGTGACTCATTTGATTGCATTTCTAAATTATCTGGTCTCCAATTGGGCCGCTCATGTTTGCTCAAATCAAGTCCTAATCCGGTATATCTTCAGATTGCACCGTCAAATGTATGACTCGAGGTAAGGAGAAAAGGTTGATTCGATCCAAAGGGATGGATGTTCCAACCTTGGTAAAAATTTTAAACCTCACTCAGGTCTGACACCATGAACGGGTTCGACTATGCTCAAAATGGGACCCACTACTTCACCTCATTGTTAAGGCATTAGACAAAAAAAAAAGAAGAAAAGAAAGAGAGAAACAATAAAAACAAGTAATCCCAAAAAATCTAAAAAATTTATACTCCTTCCATGTATATATTTACAGCATCGTACTTCCATCTCAAAAATGAAGAAAAAGAATAAAAAAATCTATGAAAACAAAAATTCAAAAATATATAAATCTTGAAAATTGAAAATGTGTAGGTAAAGGTTTGCTTCTCATTATGTTAATTAGGATGCATATTGTTACCTATATAAGCAAAAAAGGGACTGACGTTTTCTCAAGAATGTGCAGGAACATCAAATGGTCCAAAGCCTTGAAGCAGGCAACCTCTCAGTGAGGTACAAATCAGATGAACCATCTCACCAGCGACGTTCGATCTATTCCAAAAAAAGAGAGAAGAAATTCATTTTGAAAAAGAAAAAATATAGCTATATCTTCATGGTACCTTCGCTATACACAAATGCTGTAAAATGTTAATATTTTACTAGCAACGTAGCTGTGCTAAATTAATATCCTAAATCTAAGGTTCACCTCGAATCTTTGGATCCTACTTTAAAGTAGGAGCAATGGTGTCAATCTTAGCCAGACAGTTAATGTTTCAATTGGGTTGATTCCACAGCTAAATCTTCGAGCTAAGGGCTCCGTCTTTGGATTCATGTGAACTTTAGTGTTTTAAGCTTCAGATTTTATAGGAAAAGGTCAATCGTTGGTTAAGAGCAGCCTGTCAAAAAGAAATTACCTATCAAACGACTATGTTCAAATATGCATTCAGAAGGGCTCATTCTGGGGTGCAGGCTTAAAACCTGCATTTATACACTCCCTTAGATAGGTGCCATGCATTTGGGTATCTGTGGATGGTCGTTGTTCTTGTAAATGGTCCTCGAACATGTTCTGGGTTAAGACTTCCATCGCCTTGTTATTTATCACCCCCAGATGGATGCGTGTTTTTGCATAGTTGTTCGTTTCTAATTTCATTATCTATAGAGACTAGGATTGGATGTCTACTTCGGTAGGCACCCAATTTTGGCCAAATCTGTTTAGCATTATTTAAAGTTGGGCACTCTAAGTCATGTTTATTTAGGGCACACTATCAAAAATGGCACACACTCCTAAAAAGCGTTGCGACATTAATATTTGCTCCATTCGAGTAGTTATGTTAAATTATCTTCGGGATTGATGATCACCCAAAAATCTCAAACCCTACCTCGCATAGGGGCACCTGTGGCGAATCAAATTGGGCAATCAATGCCTCATGTGAATGGGCACAAACTGTTGGATCTTCGCGTCCTTACTTTATGCCAATCATTAAGTGTTGGTCCATCACCGTCCCGCTCGCGGGGCAATCTTGTTCGAAATGAATCTCAAACATCATGCATTTTCAAATTGTACCATCTCAGTTATGCCCAATAACATTGCTAAGTACTTGGTGACCGATAGACTTGAGGAACAAAAGTTTTCCCTAATGTTGGGGCTTTGGCTACTCTCGAGTGACGCACTTTTTCTCTGGTGTTGGGCTTACGTCACTCTCCATTTAGTTATTTTACTTTCTAATGTTTAAGGTTTGTTTTGAACATAGAAGACCCATTAGCATGCCTTAGGCCTCTACGGATGTCTCTTTCTTTGGCATACGATCATTACAGATCGAATACCAAAGAAGGGTATCTGTAGACACCCAAATTTGGCCCAAGGCCCGATCGACACATACTTTGAGAAAGGCAGACCCTCGGGCTTCTAAAAAAATCTCTTATACCCTTAGAAATCTTTCCAAACCCTTAGAAACTTGGCTAAACCCTAGGAGTTACCCCCGACCTCTTCAGACTCATAGTTAACCCTCTCGGGCAATGGTTAGAGAGAGATGTCCCAGGGCTGGTAGAGACCTTTACTAAGACTGAATCTTATAACATTGAAAAGTAGAGGTTCCCAGCTTTCCAACAAGCCAAGAATCACCTCAATCCGAGTTGTACTTCAAATGTTACGACAATCCGAAAAAGACTAAAAAATTACACCTGATTGAACCTCCCAAGAACCTCTCGAGGAGATGGTCATGCCTGGTGTGTGTAATACACACGCTTGGCCATTCCTAGAGAACTATTGCTTGGCATGTATATTATACATGCTAGGCCATTTTTTTCCTAGAAATGGCTTAGCGTGTATATTATACACGCTAAACATGGATGGGCCCCCTAGCGGGCTCTGAACATCCTAGACACTGTACATATGCCTGGCACGAATAATACACATGCCAGAATTAGCTACAGTAGAACTTAGATTTTGCCCAAATTTTACTTTTGGGGTTTGACTTGTTGATCATCCCAATGTTTAGGATGGGTTTCATTAGGACTATTGCACCCCTACTTACCCTATTTGGAACCCTCCAGTCATTTGAAACCTCACCCTATCATCTACCATTGAACCCAATTCACATATTTCCAAGCCCTTAAGATCCCAGAAAACCTTAGATGTTAGGATTACCTAATTGCTAACCCTAACTAGCTTTTAGGTACCCCCTAACCCTCTCTTTTTTTATAAATAGGGAGGCACCCCTCCTTGCAAATGGCTTGAAAAATTTTCCAAGAGAGAGAAAAAGATTAAGAGACCCCTTTCTTTCCTTTGGTGCACCAAAACCCATACAAATTCCAGAATTCAAAACCACCTTAGAAACCCCCTCTTCCATAAAAAACCCTTGAGTCTAGAAGAGAACTACCCTCTAGCCCTCTTCCTCTATCCCTTAGCTATCAAGCCTTAGAGGTTAGAACCCACTCTTCAACCACTCAAGCTATCGGAAGCTCATCAAGTGTCCCTACGCGAAGGTCCATCTTGTCCGACTTACCAGTGTGCTGATTTTATTGTGTGGTGAGAACAAATTAAAAATCAAAGTAAAATAAAAGATGAAAATAACACAACTAAAGTAATCCTAAGCTTGCAAGATACAGGACTATTGTAGCAAGTTTTGATAAGTAAGAGTTTGTCTCATAGAGAAATTAATCTAGAACCCAAAATGGGCTGTAATAGTAGGCCTCCAGATCCGGCTACAAATTTGACAATCCTAAAGAAAGGGAGTTGGGTGTCACAACTACACTAAATTACTTATTAAAAAGAAAAGAAATAAAGTATACTCCTATCCTAAGAAAGGGTTATAAAGAAGGTGGTGATGGTGTGTTAAAATAAAGATAAAAGAATGAGAAGTAAGCAGTCTAGGTTAAAGTTCATTTAGTTATGTAACTTAGATTTAGGGCTCTCTCTGCCGCACATCCTTGCTGAAGTGCAATCAATAACCTCAGCAAGGTAGAAGAATTCAACTTAACCCATGCCATTTGGGGTGCTCTTAAGGCTACAGTCTATCCAATAGAGTCTGTCAAATCCCATTGATTAAGCCAGAAATGCTAACCTAATCTAAAGGAGTAGGTTGATCAAACCTAATCCAATGAATTAAATCAGGCCATGAATACCATTGCAGACACAATATTTGCCAATGCTACAAGCTCCCTAGATCTGCGTACAGATCTGGGTGACATTCATAGGGGTATTAAACCTAGGAAAATCAGATGGCAATCAAAAGATCTAAAGGTTAAGTGAATGGGCCATTCCAAAGTACACAAATCTGATCAAGAATACTAATGGAACTAAAAGATCTATAGATTTAAATGTACTTTAAATCAATAATTTATTGCTTAAAATAGCTTGTAATCAAATGTCCTCACAGCTGCAATCACTACAGAGAAGCCATATGTAACATCTGATAGCGGTCAAGTGAAATAGAGGGGAGCCTGCTCCTGCACAATCTCTCACCAGGCTACAAGATCAAGTGCAGAGAAAAAGAATCCATCTCAGATCTGTGACTAAGATTGCCCTAAGGCTATAGTCTATCAACTCTAATGGTCACTGGCTATCCACAGAGGCTCCCTTACCCACAAATGATGAGATAGAACATAAAAACTACTACTACCACCATGGTCCCCAGGCTACAAGCTCAAGGTTCCATGGGCCTTTCAATAAGCCCAAATCCTAAATGTAGGCTATAGCCAGAATAGAACTACGGACAAATAGGAAAATAACAGATTGAGTAAGTATTAAAACATAAATTTCATTGATCTGATGTTACTAACAATGAAATCTCTCAAGGCAGCAGCCTTGTGCATAATAGTTCAACACAAAATTTCAATGTTTAAATGACCTATTATAAAACTTAAATAAAACTTAACCTAAATGCTTACCAAAGACTTACCCAGCAAGTGTTGGGCTAAGAGAGAAGAAAAATTGGGAAAAAAGAGGTGATTAAACCCTAACCCTAACCCTAATCTACTTCAGCTCTCAGCCGACAGATGTTGAAGGAAAGAGTGATTGATGGTTTCTAAGTTACAAGCACAACTTATATACTTAGTCCTAATATTGTGGCTGAGAGAAGAGTAAACCCTAATTTTTCAAGCATATGTGGCACTGTTACAACCCTTGGAAGTCTTAGGATGCATGCATCAGAATTTATGCCTCGAGATGTGTGCCCTAGACATGGGGAAATCCCCAAAAGGTCCTTAAATTAAGATTGAGAAGTGGAGAGTCCGAGCTTCGCGAGGTTGGCTTCTACATATCACTTCTGTCACACAACTACAGAGTGTTCGCGAGGTTGCATTTGGCTTTGAATATTGTTGTCTTGCACAGTAGGACTGTGGATGATCGCACAACTGTTTCAGCTTTGAATGCACTCGCACAGAAGGATTCTCAGTGCTCAGCTTGCTCGTGTAGTAGAGCTTTAAAAGCTTTCTATCACAAGGTTAGCGCACAGATGCCTTAGCATCTAGCTTGGTTCAGAGTTGAGCTTCTAGGCACGCGAGAGCTGCGCAAGAGAACTTCTGGGTGTCGCTCTCCCCTAGAGCCATGTGAGAACTTCATGCGGTCTATTTCTGTTGTTCATGCCAGTTGGTCTCGCAGGGTGTTGTTTCTCCAAGTGTGCCATAATTGTGTGCATTATGAATCAAAAATTAAAGAATTAAAGAATGCTAGGTTATATGGATGTTAACTTATGAAAGGGATATCAGCACATTGGGGCTAACACTGGCCTGCAAGATCAGGGCCAATTGTAGCAAGTTTTAAAAGTAAGTATTTCAAGATCGTCCACAGAGAAGTTTGTCTAAACTGAGAGATAAACCTCCAGATCTGTGCTACCAGATCTGGCTCTATAATTATCTAAAATAAAGAATAGATAAAAGAGAGTGTTGGATTATGTCACATTTAACTATAAGCAAATAAAGAAAAGAACTAACTACATGATCCAGATCCGAGTTGGGGAGAGGTTTAAAATAAGACAAATGCAGAAATAATAGCTTCATGTACTTTAGCCTCTGAATTTTAATGGAGAATCTGTAGTTCCACAGAGCAGATTCAATCTTCATCTGGCTACCAGCACAGATGTAAGAGAAATAAATCCGAATTAAGGAATAGGTTTAGACTTATGGCTATGATCTGTCCACTTAAATGGTCACAGATCATCCAATAGTTGTGGCCTATTCTTTAGTTCAGAACATGAACATCATCAGAATGCCGCTAGAATTAGGTTACCAACGCTAATTCGCATTGTGGGTGATGAATTAAGGGAAGTTATGCGGATGAGTGAATCTAAAGAAGTCTAATGCACTAAGGTGAACATTCGTAACCTCGACATGACTCCAATGGAGAAGACACAAATTACAAAGAACCTTTAAAATCCAAAATTACAATTACGAAAGCACGGCTTAGAGAGCCCCTCAGACTTACAACCGAGCTTCAGAGAGCCCTCCGACTTGCCTTGAATCCAACTTGAAGTACAAATCACTCACAATGGCTCTCAAAGGTAAACTACAAGAAGGGATTACAGGGGTTCAGAAGCTATCCGACCGAATGAGGGAAACAGAGATGAAAACTCTAAAACTGGATACCCAAATTGGGCAAATGGTTCTATTTATAGTTTTCCTAAGCCACTCAAATGTGTATCAACCAATCGAATTGGATAGATCTCAGATCAACCAATAGGAGTCGAGCACCGTGATCCAGATCTGTTCGCCAATCGAATCGCTTGATCCGGTTCACCAATCAGAAACAGAGGCATCAATTCGCTATGCATTTTGAAATTCGCTTGAGCTCGGAAGTTCCCGCTGTAATTTAACTTTGGGCGCCACATGGGTTGAATATGCCTTCGATCTTGATTGAACCTTCCTAATGTTCTTGGTCTTTTGATTGCATTGAGCTGCAAAGTTTCTGAAATACCCTTGGACGAGCCGCAAATCCCGTAATGCCATTTCGCATAGTTTAAGGGCTTTTTCGCAAAAGTAGTTAGAGTTTCTAGAAGTTCCCGCCAAGTTATTCCCTCTCTAGGTGCTTCACGGGGTGGAATATTCCTTCGCTTTATGCTTAGAATCTTCCGGAATGTCTCCGGCTTTTCAATGCATTGGGGCGCGTGACATCAATTGCCCTTGTTAAAGCCGCGAATCTCCGTAATACCTTTTCGCAGAGTTCAGGGGCCTTTTCGCAAAGTTCAATGACTTCTGAAGCTCTGTTCGCAAAGTTCAATCTTCTTTTCGAGGAGTGTTTTCTTCTTTTCGCAAAGTTCAAGGTACTTTACGAAAAGTGCAAGTGAATAGTAGAAGTTCTTTGCGAATTGAACTCTAGGCTCCCATTCTTCTTTGCGAATAGTAGAAGTTCTTTGCGAATTGAACTCTAGGCTCCCATTCTTCTTTGCTAATAGTAGAAGTTCTTTTAATGGCTCTCTCTCTGCTTCGTGTCTTTGTCCGCTTTTTAGACCCTCTTTAGCCATTCGAGGTTGCTTTCTTCACTCCTTCTTTAAACTTGACATGAGTTGGCCGCTTTTGATCTTTTTGGGATGCTTTTCGGATTTGAACCTGTCTGATTGGCTAGCTGTAAAATGCACACTAAAGCACTTATTTAGTCTTCTCAAGGGTCTTTCAAGGCTCATGTTTAGGGGTGAAAAATGGTATTTTTCACTACTTAGCACACCCCAAACCTAAGCTTTGCTAGTCCCCGAGCAAAGAAACGTAAAAGCAAAATAAAGAGCCACTTTTGTAGGAAGCACAGTGCATTTAGCATATGCAACAAGCCTTTTAACCCTCTAGGTGATCCCTATAGGAGGAGTGAACTCTCCTGAGGGTTTTCAGTGAAGGTACCCACAAACTTGTCCATGGGACAGTTGGCATTGGTGCACTGTCATCCCATGAGTAATCAAAGATCAAAATTAGTTACTCTTGAATCAATGTTTAAACAGAAATTTAGGTTTATTGTTTGCAAGGATTTCAACATTTATAAACCTTATGAATGTTTCACTCTTTCCAATCTGTGAGCAGCCATAGAAATCATGCAAATGTGTCAGCAGAGTTCATCATTTGAATAAAAATTAGGTTATAAGTCATACTTAATGTGCTCAAGTTCCAACCCAAACACTTACTGTGTACTCTCATCAAGATTTTTGTTGAAGGGTTCATTTTCACTCAAGCTCAAGAGCGCTTATATCTCCCAAATGGATTTGTAAGCATGAGCATAGGCATGATTCTCGTGTGCTGGCATCCTTGACATCTCCTCACCATAGATTGGGAGGCCTTATCTCCACATGACAGATTCACTCAACTTTGGATCACAAGGACTTTTAGGCTGGGTTTGTTGTATGGCTCATGGAATGAGGTTTCGTGGATAGGAAGGTTGAACAGTGTGTTTGGATTTTTGAGAAGTCAGAATTGAAGGAGGTGGTTCATGACTCCACCTTCTTGAGTTTAGCTTCTTTTGAGATTCTCGTTCAAAGTACTCATTCTTCTTCCTTTGATAAAGTTCCCTTTTGCCTTTTACGCTTGCTTCTTTTTCACATTGTTTTTCTTTTACTTTCTCACCACCATCTTGCCCATTTTTGAGGTATTTCTTCTTCATTTATTTTGATATTTGCCCGAAATGTTCCATCTTTACTTCTTTCTCCTTTAACTCCTCAATTCTCAAGGTGAGGAAGGCTGAATTGGTTCCATTGGTTCAGTGCAAGAAAAATGGGTGTTTTGATGAAGCATTGTAGGATTTATAGCTCAATTGGGGTACAAACAAGGCAGTTCTTTCTTGGTTGTTTCTATTAAGCTTAAACTGTCCAAAGCAGGCCTTGATCTCTTCCTCAGTTTCATGAATGTTGTTGCTTGTTTTGATTTGGAGTTTCCTAATTTCTAGTGGCTCTTACGCCCCCGCCAGTTCTTTGAATCAGAAAAGGGTTGCCTCAGTCACTCTTCAACAGAGATGTAAAACATATAGGCTCAATTCTCACTAGTTATGGTTTTTCCTTGAGCTTTTAAGTATATCTTTACCTTTTTCTCTTCCTGTAGACTTGCTATGTGCTAATACAAGTGTATTTTCCTGGTGTTAACATCATGGAAATGTGGAATATTGTAGGGTTTAGAATGTCTAAATTCTTGCAAAGAAAATTTTAAAATTTCCACATTGTCATGATTCTTAAGTAAATTGATTCATTTCCTGATTACTTTGGTGATTGTGATGCCCTTATGCTAATTATCCCATGGGCAGGACCTGTTTGCCCTACCCCCAAACCTATGGGGAACAGTGTCCTCACTGGTTCAAAGGTGGCATGGTCACAAGCTGCATCAAGCATTAACTTATTTCATTGGCATACCTGCCATACCCCCAAACCTAAGATGAACATTGTCCTCAATGTTCTAGACAATGAGAGACTAGGGGCAGCAGGGTAAAAGAAGGAAGAAAAACTAAGAACAGAAAAAATCTAAACTATATGTAGCAGAAAATAAAAATGTAAAACTGAAGATATGAGCAAGGAAATGGAAAACATGATATACAAATGCAAGAAAAATCAACAAAACAATGCTAGAACTGCTAAATAAAATCTAACAAATAGAAGGATTACTATGCAAATGAAAGGAAACTAATGCTAATAACAGAGAAACAGTCCGGGCTCAACAAGAGCCCTTATTTACTACTGCTGAAAATAATGAGAAACAACTCAGAGATTTTCTATTTGTGTTTTCAGCTTTTTTTTTTTTATTATTTTGTATTTGGTTTTGTAAAAAAAAAATCAGCAGGCCTAAAAGATAGCAGAAATTATAATCAAAACAAACATTAAACACAGCAGAACTGCTGGTTCTCAAGAATTTAAAAATAGAAAATGAATGCAAAGGAGAAGGGGATGCAAACTCAAGCAGATCTGCTCCAGCTTTGGTCCAGATGCTCCTTGTTGGACGGCTGCTCCAGATCTGCAAACATCCAAAAACGCAATCTAGGGGTTTCCTCTGTTTGGGTTTCTTTGCTTTGAACAGATCGCGCAGCTGGGCTCTACCCTTGTGATTTCTGACAAGAGAAAAAGCGCAGAAGATTAGAATAGATGGTGGTTATTCGTGTGGAGCTCGTGAGAGAAGAGGGTGAGCTAGGGTTTTGAAAAGGGGTTTTTCTTGGGAGAGTGTTTGCAGATATTCAGTGACTTTCAAAAATGACCTAATATTCTAACAAGTAAAATCGCAAAGCACCCTTAAGTGTCTTTCGAAAGGTAAAAAAAAATCTTGAGAAAGTGTAGTTCGCAAAGAACTGAGCTTCAGTATGTCTATTCGAAATGGATTTGGCTCCAGAAAGATCTTTTCGCAAAGGACTTCTCCCCAGATTTTCTATTCGAAAAGGAAATTTTAACTATTCGAACAGAACATGGTTCTTTTCGAGTAGTTCATTACAGCTCCAGAATCAATTCGAATAGAACTTTGAACTTTTCGAAAAGTACTTTTTACTTTGCGATTTGAACTGTGAAGTGTATTTACACTATGCGTACAAGAAAAATAGATGTAAACAAAGAAAAATCGGAAAAACAATGTTGTACAAACATATTATACACTTTTCTACCATCGATTTTTGGAGATTCATGATGATAGGTGGGCAAGGGCTCTGGGTGTTTTCAATGCATGGTTTGAGCCTCGACCATTTACCTTGAGTATTCTTCCATCCTTGGGATCTGAAATATCCATGACTCGAGGGGAGGCCTTGATGACAGATGTATGGCCCTTCCCATCCGGATCTCAATTTGCAGGAAAGAATTTAAGTTTAGAGTTGAATAACCATACCTTGGACCTCGATGAACTCTTTTCTCATGAGGCTCCTATCATGGAATGATTTAACCTTCTCTTTGTACAACTGGAGCTAGTGTAGGCATCCATCCTCGGTTCTTCGATTCGGTGAGTTGAAGCTTCCGTGGTTACCGCAGCTTAGATCCATATTAAAAGTTTTGATTGCCCACAAGGCCTTATATTCTAATTCTCGGGTAGATGGCATGCCTTGCCATAAACCATCTGAAAGGGGACATCCTATAGGAGTCTTGTAGGCGCTCAGATGCCCACAAAGCATCATTAAGCTTAAAGGACCATTCCTTTCTCATCCTTCTTCACGCTTTTTTCCAAAATGTGTTTGATCTCTATTTGAAATCTCCACCATCCCACTTTGGTTTGTGGATGATAGGGAGTGGCTACTCGTGAGTGACAGAGTACTTTTAATAGAGAGTCAAACTACTCACATAAAAGTGGCTTCCCCATCACTAATGATGGCCTGGGGAATCCAACTGGAAAAAATGTGGTCTTTGAGGAATCTTAAAACCACTTTGTGATCATTGATTTGGTAGCTATGGCCTCAATCCACTTGGAGACATAATCCATAGCTACCAAGATGAAATTGTTTCCATTAGAAGGGGAAAGGGCCCATAAAATCTATGCCCCAAACATCAAACAACTCAACTACCAAGATTGGTGCGGGGCATTGAGTTTCTTTTGGAAATACTTGCCCAATTTTGGCGATTCGCAAGATTCTGATCTTTGTAAGGCATCTTTAAAGATTGTGGGCCAATAGAAACCACACTGCAGAATTTTTTGCATTTGTTTTATTGCTTTGAAATGGCCTCCACAGCTCGTTCATGACACATTGACAATATGCCGTGGAATTCATGGTCCGGGACACACTTTCGATCACTTGGTGCACAATTCTTGAATAGATAAGAATCTTCCCAAATGAAATGTTTAACTTGTGAGAAGAAAAGATCTTTATCCATTCTATTCCAATGTTGAGGAATCATCCAATAGCCAAGAAGTTGACTATGTTTGCAAACCAAGGATTGTGGGTATTGATGGCAAAAGTTGCTCATCGTGAAATGATTCATTAATGGGTAAGCTATCATCCTCGATTGAGAATTCGGATAAGTGATCGCCACCACATTCTCCACTCCTTTCTTATCCTTAATCAGAGATCAAACTCGTAATAGGAGGATCCACCGATTAATCTGGCTTGGTATCCTTCTTAGACAGAAGGTACTTTAGGGCGAGTGGTCAAGAACACCACAATTTGTGAACCTAAAACATAAGGCTGAATTTTTCCAATGCAAACACAATGGCCAGCCTCTTTCTCAGCTTGTTGTGTAGTTGAGCTGGGCATCTATCATGGATCTGCGCATAAGCTATGACATGGGGAAGCTTATCTTTCTCGCCCTAGGACAGCTCCTAGGCATAGTCGATGCATCACACATCAGCTCAAAGGGCACCGAATAGTCGGGGGGACGCAAGATGGGAGCTGAAATCGACATTTCTTAAGGACCTCAAAGGCTATCATGCATTCATTAGTAAACACAAAACGAACATCTTGTCACAGTAAATGACAGAGTGGCCTGGATATATTACTGAAATCTATGATGAACCTCCTATACAATCCTGCATGCCCTATGAAACTTCGATTTGCTTAATAGCCTGGGAGGAGGCAAATGTGCAATTAGATCAATTTTGCTTGGTCCACCTCTATGCCTTTATGGGAGACCACATGTCCTAGGACAATGCCTTGGGTGACCATAAAATGACTCTTTTCCCAGCTTAGAACCAAATTGGTTTCTTCACATCTTTGCAACACCAACTTGAGGTGGTGTAAGCATTGGGAAAAGCTGTCTCCATAAATTGAAAAGTCATCCATGAAGATCTCCATGAATTGATCAATCATGTCAGATAAGATGGCATACATGCATCTTTGAAAAGTAGCAGGGCATTGCAAAGACCAAAGGGCATCCTCCTATAGGCAAAAGTGCCAAAGTGTGAAGGTGGTCTTTTCTTGGTCCTGTTGGTACACAGGATCTGGTTGTAACCAGAGTACCCATCAAGGAAGCGAGTAAGCTTTGCTGCAAGCTTATCAAGGATTTGGTCAATGAAGGAGGGGAAATGGTCTTTCCTTGTCATGGTATTTAATTTTCGTAGTCTATGCGCACCTCCATCCAGCTTGTTTGTCCGGTGGACATAAGTTTAGATTCAACTCTGCTACAACAAAGGATGCTGATTTCTTAGGCACCACCGTGTGGGTGCTACCAAGCAGAATCAAATGGGGTAAATGACCCCAAAGATTCAGCTTTTGACAACTTCCTTCATTACCACTTCTTGCATGTGAGGATTCAACCTTCTTTGCATTTCTCTAGAAGGCTTGGCATCCTCTTCCGTGTGGATCTTATGCATGCATACAAATGGGTTTATTCCTCCTAAATCAGCAATGGTTCACCAATTGCTTTCTTGTCGTTTTAGAACTACCAATGCCTCTTCTTGCTCCTTTGTAAGGGAGGAAGAAATAATCATGGTAGTGTTTGATGATCTCCCAAAACACATATTTCAGATTTTTGGGGAGCTGCTTGAGTTCCAATTGTGTGAGAAAAGAGGGCAGCAAAGGTACCTTGGTAACTTGTGGAAGAGGGAGAGGAGCAGTCTCCAAGAGAGAGAACTTGATGATCTTGGTGAGTGCCTTGCACAAAGCGGACTCTGCTGAATTTGATCTCCTTTTCCTTCTTTCTCGGATCCCCAATCATTTTTAAATTTCGTGGTGGAGTCTTTACCTTGCGTAAATGTTTGTAAAGACTCCTCCACCATTTCATCAATGATGTCAACATGGAAACATTCCTCAGAGAATTGAGGTTGAGTAATGAGATTATACACATTCAATTTAACTTTCATATTTCCAAAAGACACCTCCATGATGCCGCACTGCATTGAATGCATGCATTAGTCAGAGCTGTGAATGGTCTTCCTGTAATGACAGGATGGCAAGTGGTACTTTTGGTTGGTTCCATGTCCAACACCAAAAGTCAGGTAGAAAACTTGTCTACTCCTACCAAAACATCTTCAATCAACCCATAGGTTTCCTTTTCTGAGTCTGTAACACCACTTGAGTGGGTTTCAATTCTCCCAAACCTAGCTTCTCATAGATGTAATAGGGAAGCAGTTGACACTAGCACCCAGATCTAGCAAGGCTTTCTCAATGGTGTGCTCCCCAATGATGCAGGGATTGTGGGGATTCTGTGGTCTTGCATCTTAGGTGGTGTTGCAATTGATAGCACTTGGTTGATTTTTCCACAAGAAAGGCCTTCTTGGATAAATGTATTCTAGATTGCCTTTTGTGGTGCACCTCTTTGAAATTTTGCATAAGCGGGGACTGTTTGATTGCATCAAAGCGGTAGATTAATTTTAACTTGCTTGAATGTCTCCATCATTTCCTCAATTTTGTGTTTCCTTTGTCAAAAGGGACTTCATTGCATGGGGAAATGGGAGGTGAGGAACAAATTTCTCCTCCTCATCTTTTCAACAATTTTGTTATTTTTTGTTTTTCATTTTTGAATTTTACGATGTAAATCAACAGCCATATTGCTATCCATTTGTTGTTCTGCACTTGTTCTTCATCTTTTCCTCTTCACTACCTTTGTGTTGTTTATTATTCTTCCACTTCTCAAAGTAGTCACGACTTTGATTTCCTCATGGCCATTTGAGATTCTCCAACCATGAATGTCCCTTAGGATTGTTCACGGGTTGGTAGGTAGTTACCCTCTTCTCTCTTAGCCAATGAATTTGAGAGTTGGCCCGAGTTTCTTCAATTTTTTAATGCTCATTGTGAAGGTTCACGATCGAGGCAGTTCAAGATTTTGAAGTGAACTCAAGACACGCTCTTCAAAAGGTCGAGGGATCTAGGAGGCGGTGATGTCTTTGCATGGCTTGTTGTTGGTTAATTCTGAAAATTTGATTTATTATAAAAATTTTCTTGATATGGTGGCGGGTTTGAAAGGTAATTGATTTTTGGGCTCTTCTTTGCTGTTGAAATTTCTGATTCCACGAGATTAGGATGAGATCTCCATGGGTAGTCATTCGATTGCATCATCCATAAAGGTAATTTGCATGAGCTTGTTCCATCATGAGTTAAAATTGTGATGCGAAGGACATTGATCAATGGAATGAGTGGGGGGGCTGGCATATCAGACATGCCTCCTCTACTCTTGACCCATTTGGAGCTTTAAATGAGTCCATCGTCTATCAAATTTTGTGGTCAAATTATCCACTTTCCTTTCCATTGACTTCATAAACTTTCCCTCTTGTGAATTGGGGATTATTCATCCTATTTGGATTCTCGGTGTCCCTTGGCGGAGATTCTGCTTTGGGTTGAATTTTCTCCAATCACCTCAAAGATCCCAAACCTCTTCAAGCTGTTTTTGCAAGTAGGTACCTCCACAAGAGGCATCCACCATGTTCTTGCCCTTGATCGGTTCCTTGATAGAAGCTTTGAACCAGTGCCATTTAGGAATTTGATGGTGAGGCATTGCCTTATGATTCTTTAAACCTTTCCCATGCTTCATGGAAAGTTTGATTGAGTTTTGGGAGAAAGAGATGATGCTTTGTCTCGGTTGGCTGGTTTTAGTCATTGGGAAATATTTTGACAAAAATTGACATTGCAAATCATTCCATGATGTGATCTTTGTTTGGTGCTAACATAGATAACCATGCTCTAGCTTTGTCCTTTAATGAAAAAGGAAGAGCCTAAGCTTGGTTGCCTCAGACCAGTCCTATGTTAAATGTTGTGCATAAAGCCAGAAATTCATTAATGTGTTTGTAAGGGTCTTCCTTACTCAATCCATGGAATGAAGGCAACATTTGGATGGTGGAGGACTTAATTTCATAATTTCCCTCCACTGTGGGAAATTGAATGCAAAATGGGGAATTATAAGCACCGGGCAAAGTAGTCTCTTAACAATCTCGTTCTTCACCCATTTCAGAGATGTCATGATGTATGTCGGTTTCTTAGGAGTCTTTCAACCACGAATTTAACAGAATCTCGAGTTGAGGTTCTCCGCCAAACATACAACTCGAGAGAGAGTTTGGTACAAAGAACTGTCTATTTAAGAACTTTCCTTTCCTTTTACACAGCTGTAGGCTGCATAAAAATAACAACAAAATTAATAAATGACTGATAAATAAATGAAAATAAACATAGGTCTATCTATTTTAGAACAAACTTCCCCGGCAGCGGCGCCAAAAACTTGTTTCTCCAAGTGTGCCATAATTGTGTGCATTATGAATCAAAAATTAAAGAATTAAAGAATGCTAGGTTATATGGATGTTAACTTATGAAAGGGATATCAGCACATTGGGGCTAACACTGGCCTGCAAGATCAGGGCCAATTGTAGCAAGTTTTAAAAGTAAGTATTTCAAGATCGTCCACAGAGAAGTTTGTCTAAACTGGGAGATAAACCTCCAGATCTATGCTACCAGATCTGGCTCTATAATTATCTAAAATAAAGAATAGATAAAAGAGAGTGTTGGATTGTGTCACATTTAACTATAAGCAAATAAAGAAAAGAACTAACTACATGATCCAGATCCGAGTTGGGGAGAGGTTTAAAATAAGACAAATGCAGAAATAATAGCTTCATGTACTTTAGCCTCTGAATTTTAATGGAGAATCAGTAGTTCCACAGGCGATTCAATCTTCATCCGGCTACCAGCCAGATGTAAGAGAAATGAATCCAATTAAGGAATAGGTTTAGACTTATGGCTATGATCATCACTTAAATGGTCACAGATCATCCAATAGTTGTGGCCTATTCTTTAGTTCGAAACATGAACATCTTGTAAATCTTTGCTAGAATTAGGTTACCAACGCTAATTACGCACGGGGTGATGAATTAAGGGAAGTTGCATGCGGATGAGTGAATCTAAAGAAGTCTAATGCACTAAGGTGAACATTCGGAACCCTCGACATGACTCCAATGGAGAAGACACAAATTCGCAACCTTTTAAAATCCAAAATTACAATTACGAGCACGACTTTAGAGAGTCCTCGGACTTACGTCGAGCTTCTTAGAGAGCCTCAGACTTACGATCTTGAATCGAACTTGGAAGTACAAATCACCACAATGGTTCTCAAAGGTAAACTACAAGAAGGATTACAGGGGTTCAGATGAGCTTATCCGACCGAATGAGGGAAACAGAGATGAAAACTCTAAAACTGGATACCCAAATTGGGCAAATGGTTCGCCTATTTATAGTTTTCCTAAGTTTTCCAAGCCTCCAAATGTGTATCAACCAATCGAAATTGGATAGATTCAGATCAACCAATAGGAGTCGAGCACCGTGATCCAGATCTGCTCGCCAATCGAATCGCTGATCCGTTCACCAATCAGAAACAGAGGCATCAATTCGTTATGCATTTTGAAATTCGCTTGAGCTCGAAGTTCCCGCCAGTAATTTAACTTTGGGCGCCACATGGGTTGGAATATGCCTTCGGATCTTGATTGAACCTTCCGAATGTTCTTGGTCTTTTGATTGCATTAGCGTGCAAAGTTTCTGAAATACCCTTGGACGATCAAATCCCTCGTAATGCCATTTCGCATAGTTTAAGGGCTTTTTTCGGAAAGTAGTTAGAGTTTCTAGAGTTTCCGTAAGTTATTCCCTCTCTAGGTGTTTCACGTGGGGTGGAATATTCCTTCGCTTTATGCTTAGAATCTTCCTAAATGTCTCCGGGCTTTTCAATGCATTGGGGCGTGCAATAGATTACCGAATTGCCCTTGTTAAAGCCGCGAATCTCCGTAATACCTTTTCGCAGAGTTCGTGGGGCCTTTTCGCAAAGTTCAATGACTTCAAGCCTCGCTCGCAAAGTTCAATCTTCTTTTCGAGGAGTGTTTTCTTCTTTTCGCAAAGTTCAAGGTTCTTTACGAAAAGTGCAAGTTCTTTGCGAATAGTAGAAGTTCTTTGCGAATTGAACTCTAGGCTCCCATTCTTCTTCGCGAATAGTAGAAGTTCTTTGCGAATTGAACTCTAGGCTCCCATTCTTCTTTGCGAATAGTAGAAGTTCTTTGCGAATGGCTCTCTCTCTTGCTTCAGGTCTTTGTCTGCTCTTTTAGACCCTCTTTAGCCATTGTTGAGGCTGTTTCTTCACTCCTTTAAACTTGACATGAGCTGTCAGCTTTTTGATCTTTTTGGGATGCTTTTCGGATTTGGACCTGTCTGATTGGTTAGCTGTAAAATGCACACTAAAGCACTTATTTAGTCTTCTCAAGGGTCTTTCAAGGCTCATGTTTAGGGGTGAAAAATGGTATTTTTCACTACTTAACACAGGGTAGTGCACATGGCTGTATTATGGCTTAATCCTTGCGAGAACTTTGCGAGTTGTATTTCTGGAGGCTTAGTGCACGAGAGCTACGCGAGTTTCTTCACATGTAGATTGCAACTGAACTGTGCGGCTGCTGCGTGAGAGGACCTCTTTGTGATAACCCCTTCATTGAGCTGCGTGACTTCTTCGTGAGCTCTAATATGCTGCAGGTCTTAGTTGCGCGAGGGAGCGTTGCCAGTGAATTCAACAGCGCGAGGCTACACCTCAGTTGTGCGAGATAGGTGCTTGGCTCCTCTACTGCTATGCACATACTTCTGTTATTGCTTCCTCCACTCTCACCTATTCTCCTTTCATCTGCTAGACTTTCTTGGTCCATTATGACATGCAAAATAGTTGCCATGGTGTGTACCACTATGGTGTTCCATCACTTTCTAGTTTAGTTGTCATCCTTTGCTTGAATTCTCTCTTCTTGGCACCAAAAGCATAGACTTGGTGTTAAGCTACACAAATTATTCTTAACTATAAAATAAGCTAAAAAAAAGTTATTAGTCCGCTTCAAGGTCCAGCAAAGGATAGGTTAAGAGGTGAAAAGTGGTACTTTTCAGTGAATAACACACCCCCAAACCTAATCTTTTCTAGTCCCTGAGCAAAGCAAAATTTAAATAGCTACTCTAAGAATGTAAATGCCACTTTCGTAGGGAGCACGGATGCATTTAGCTTATGCATCAAGCCTTTTAAACCCCTAGGTGATCCCTAGTGGAGGAGTGAAGTCTCCTGAGGGTTTTCAGTGAAGGTACCCACAAACTTCTCAATGAAACAGTTAACAAAAATGCAACATAGTGGTTAATTAGCTTGAAATAAATATAGTTCATTTCACTCTTGCTCTGTCAAAATTAAGGAATTCCAAAGTAGTATATGCAAACTATTTAACACCTCAATCATGCATGCAGGCTCATTACATCCAATCAGCTGACACCAAGAAAACAATATGTGCAAAACAGTACTAAGCTTACCAGTACATCAAAATTTAGGTTCAAACAATACCCCAATGATTTAAATCTCAGACCCAATGCTTACCAGGGCTATCTCTCATAAATGAATTTAAGGGTGTATCATTTCACATAAGCTCAAGAGCAGTTACATACCCTAAATGGGTTTGCAAGTATGAGCATAGGCATTGCTTCTAATTTCTGATATCATAAAGTACTCTCAACATAAACTAGACATTCCCTCATCTTCGCATGACAATTCATTTGACTTTGGATCAACAAGGGCTTTTCATGGGTTGTAATGTGGCTTATTGGTATGGGTCGTAAAGAATAAAAGGGGTAAAGAAGGATTCAAAATTGAGAAATCAACATAGGTAGGAGATGATTCATGACTTCACCTTCTTCATTTCAGCACAACTCCATCTTCTTTTGAAGTTTCAGAGCTAAAGTGACCAACTTCTTCTCTTCTTTTCAGCATTTCCAATGAAATTCTTCTTTTGACTTCCCTTTTTTCTTTTCTTTTTTTGTTTCTTGTATTTATATATTGCTGCCACACATCTACAACTGCTACACTGTTATTTACAGATCTACTTCTCTCTTCTTCTCTTTTCACCAAATGTTAAACTTTACTCACCAATCTTCAACATCCTCTCTTTTGCCTTCTAAATTCTCAGAGTGCGGGTAGGGCTGAGTCAGGTTAAGAGGTTCAGGTTCAAGTACTTTGGTGTTTGTTGATGAAAAATGGGGCTTTAAGTCTCAAAAAGTGTATGCACAAGGGTTGTTTCATAGGTTTGATCTTTTATGCTCAAACTGTCCAAATGAAGGCCTTGATCCTTTCCTTAGTGTCATGATTACTGTTAAACAACTTCAACTTAGGGTGTCTAACTTCTAGTGAAAAGGGCTTGACTCAGTCAGTCCTTAGAACATAAAAAATTGCCATAAACACTCCTAAAAAAAATAATTTTATAAGCTCAAAGCTCACTGGGTATGGTCTTCAATTGAACTCAAAGGGGTATGCTTTCACCTGTTTCTCTCCTTCCTGGTTTACTAACTACTGTTCATATAAAAAATTTCTTGATGTTCACCTCATAGAAGTATTGATTCTCAAATGATTTTAGTATTAAAAGGGGTCTGCACAGTGTTTAAATTTTCTCACTTTCAACATTGCTTAAGTGAAATTCATTCTATTTATTCCTCACTTAGTTATGACTGCTGCATTTAGGTTAACTAGATCATTGGCAATCCTTGCCACACCCCAAACCTATGAGGAGCAGTGTCCTCACTAATGCAAATATAAGAGGGCATGTGCAGCAGGGAATAGATACGAAATTAACACTAAAACAAACAATTAAAATAAAATTAACTAAGTAAAGCATATAAAAGTAGGAAACAAGGCACACGCAAACAACTAAAACAAACAAACTATTTATAAGCAGAAAGCAAAGCAAACAAAACATAACAAAGAGGAATTGCATTAATGCAGACAAATTTTATACAATGTACGGGAGAAGTAAGCTACAAATGGTAGGTCCTAACTAAGTACATATGCAAAACTAATCATATGAATCCTCTGCTATAGCAGGTGGATCTTGAATTCCTTTGCCCTTCGCTTGCCTCAAAGCAGCAATAGTAGACTGTGACCTTATGGAAGTAGTACTTCTTGGCTTGGAGGGGCCTTTCTTTTTGGGAGTGGGTTGTGGCTTGGAAGTAGGTTCTTTGATTTTTATTCCAGGTCTGACTTTGGGAGGCTTCTTGGGTGGAGGAGCTATTTGCTGGAGAGGTACATCAGGGTTTAATTGTTTGGAAATAGCCTCTGCTAACTCCCGGTCACTATGTTCAGTTAGGTTCTTCTGCAGTGCTGTAATAGTCACCCCATAATCATAGGCCTTTTCCTCTGCTACTCTCAGGTCTGCCTATAATTTCTTTATTACATCCTCCATCCCCTCAGCCCTAGTCTTTTCTTCATTGTATTGTATCATTATCTCTTGCCAACCATATTTGATTTTCTTCTTCTCTAACTTGTGGGCAAGCAGCACTGCTCGGAGTTTATCAAGAAGGGATTGTCTCACTGATGCTCGTAGGTCAGCCATTTCTTTTTCCACATCCCTTTTGATGTAAGCATTTTTCTTCATAGCACAAAGGAGAGTGTAGTATGGAGGTCGCAGGTTTAAAGAGATCGATACTATGGGTTGGGTATCACTGAAGGAAGGGTTAGCCAGCAATGGTGGAGGAATGGGTGGTGGCATGGTTGGGGTGGAAGTGGAGGGTAGAGTGAGTTCTATCACCTCAGGGTCAGTTTGGGTAGAGGCATTTTTAAGGGGAATGGGGGAGGTCAGGGAAACAGGTTTAAAGGGGGCAACAACAGTAGGTGTTGCTGCTATGGGAAAGGGAGGGATAGATAGGGGTGGGGTAGGCAAATGGGAAGGTTGGGTTAAAGTGACAGTGTGGATTGAATGGCTTGTAAGCCAGTTTGAATGGAGGCTTAGTTTTAGAGGGTAGAGTTCATGAATTGCAGATTGGCTGTAATTGATGATTGGGTTTGGGTCTCGGCCAACACTTGGGCTTAGATGAAAAGTAGTAGGTTAAAGATATATGGTAGGGAATCAAGTGTGGGGGTTGGAATTGGTTGAAAAGGGGAAGTGGGTGCCTGAGTGAAAGTGGTGGCCTGTGGGGACTGTGGAGGAGGGGTGAAATGGGGAGGGGGAGGTGAGTCTGGGAGAGGTGTAAACTCATAGTTGATGTCCTGTATGATAGAGGACATCATGATGGAGTATCCCGCATCTGAAAGAGGGAATTGGTCATGGGTAGCTGGAATGGATTGGTCTAAGGGTTGAAGGAATTCAGGTGGAAAAGGTGTGGAGATTTCAATGGGCTGGGGGGGTGTAGTGGGGAGCTATGTGGGATATCAAGGGTGGGAGGTTCAGGCTCAAAGGCTTGGGCTAGTGAGGTAGGTGTTAGGTCACTGGTTGGGTCTGGGATAGTGGAGGTTTCAGGAATTGGGATGGTTTAGGGGATACAGGAAGGTTGGGGTTGCTTCTGTGCCTTGGCGGATCTTCTTTTCTTTTTATAGGTTGCCAGCATAGGTAAGGATGGTTGAGGGATTGGTATGGTTTCTTCAGATGTCGTATGGATGAGTGAGCTTGGTGTGGCTGATGTGATGGGTGAGGGTATGGTTAAGGTACCAGCAGGTATGGGGGCTATGGGGATGGATAAAGTGAGTAGGGATGAGGGTAATGGGACTATGGAAGGTTGTGAGGCTAGGGTAGTGGCTATTGTTGAAGGTGAAGGGGTGGCTGGTAAGGTAATGACTACAGATGTGGTGGTGGTGCTGGCTGGCACAAATGAATGGGCTGCCTGTGAGAGGGCAGTAGAGCTTGGAGCCACAGAGGTTGCCACAGCAGCAACCTCAGAGGTTGCTCCTACATCAGCCTTCTTCTTCTTCTTCTTATTCTCAATGAGAGTACCACTAATCCCCTATTGCTTTTTGCCATCATTTTTGGGATTCAGGGCAAAGGTCTCTTCATTTATTTGAAATTGATACCCTCCAAGCTCCAGCAAGGCTGTAATAAGCCCGCAGTAGGGAAGGGAATGGGGTTTCTTCTTGGTTCTCACCTTCTCCACGATGTCAGTCATCCCCTCAAAAATTAACTTGGCAGCATCCAAGTAATGGCTCTTGTGGAAGGAGAATAGTGCATCAGTAATAGGAAACCTCCTCTCCTGCTCATGTCCAGAGAAATATATATTTTTTCTCAGCACCACATCCATAAATCTAAGATGCGGGTGCAAATCTCTCTTCATGATTGATGCTCCAGATGCAGTGACCCCTCAAGTCAGCTCCTTGGCTATCTCTGGGATTGTGGCTGTCAAAGGGGAACCCAAGCCACATTCAGGGCTATACCTGGCTTGTATCCAAAGATCCTAGCAATGGTAGCTTGGTTGAATAGAATCCAAAATTTGTCTATGAGCACCAGCAGTGCTGGGTTCCCATCATCCCCAATTTTGACTCTGATATTCTAGTAAAACATTTGCACTAGTCTAGGGAAGACTAGTTGCATTGGGGGTCTCAATAGGGGCAACAATGAGGCTTTGGTGAGGTACTCCATGGAGGCAGCTATTTCAGATAGCTCCTCAAAGAAAGCCTTATCAAATATTATCTCAGATTTTAGCTTAATTGCTACAGCAAAATCAGATGGGACCCTGAGGTATTCATTATCTTCTTCCTCTTCATCCTCAGGAACCTCAGGGGCTACTTCCTTGCTCATTTTCTGTGTCTTCTTTGACTTCTCAGGGCTCTTAGATGGAGGGTGCTCTCTGGCCCTCTTCTTTGGGGCAGACTTCTTTTTGGCACCTTGGGCATCAGAGGCCACACCTATACCTTTCTTCACAGTTTTCTTAATTTGGGGGTCCTCAGAGGGTGCAATTACCACAGGGGTCTCCACATTGGAGGCCTCTGCAATCCTTACAGATTTTCTAGTGGCGATAGGGCTTCCAACTGGTGATGGGGTTACCAAAGCAGACAAGGTGTCTGAGAATTTTGAGCTCGTGGCCATATCTATTCAGTTTATCAAAATTAGGGTTTCAAAATCCTAGCAATTGTAATGCACTCTTCACAAATAAAACAGACCCCAAATTGCTCTCAACTTACACTAGAGTAATGTGCAATTAAATCAACTGAGAGAGAGTGAGATATCTTGCCAAATAATAGCTAAGGTTTCACTTCACACGTTGCACAGATGCTCAAATCCCCCCAAACCTAGCTCAAAGTGACCAGAAGGTGATGGGGAGCAAAAATGTATGAAGAAACTAGCTGAGGTTTAGTGGAAAGGGTGGTTTAGAAGTGAGAAGAAAAGGGGGAGCTCGAAAGTGCGCAGAGAAAATTAGGGCAAAGAGAAATGAAATGGCGAAAATGAGGAAGTCGCTGGGTTTGTAGGGCTTAACCCGTGCTTCGCACAGTTGTCCTTAAGTTCTCGTGGAGTACGTTCCTCGCACTGTAGACAACTAACCTCGTGAGAGGTTCAGTTGTGAAGAAAAGCAGAGCCTCACAAAGACAAATTTAAAAGCTTCAGGTGCCTTGCGAGGCTCTTCACAGAGTAAAATTCAGGATCAAGCGCGCGAAGCAGTTGCTCATATCTCGCACAGCTAGAGTAGTGAAACCTCGCGAGCATTAAAATATGAGTCTCAAGCATCTCACGAGGCTTGCTATCAGGCTGTAGCATATGTCCTTGTGCTCGTGAAGCTCTGTCGCAGTACAAAATATTCATCCGAACTCCACGAGAAAGGTTCAGGTGGCTCGGGAGCTTGAAATTCAGGCTATTTAGCCTCGCAACAAAGCTACACTTAAACGTTTCTCTGAGCCGGTGCCTCGGCCTAAGCATGTACACTGTCATGCACCCATTCAGTGTGCATCAGCAACACTCCATGACATGCACTCTCAGTCATCAGGATAGTTAGGTTACTCTTTATCAACATTGAAACATCACAAATTCAGAATTCCAAAGATAATAATTCAGATCAAATTCAAAAAGTGTATTGTGAGAGTATCTCAACTATCATCAACAGACATGAGCATCAAAATTCAAATGACAAACATGCACATGTACGCAAAACAATAATGACAAAACACAATTAGACACACAAGCAAATCATTATTCTAAAGTAGTAGATGAAAATTTTCTATGTATTCAAAACAAAACACACAGTCAATACATATGGTACACATTATTTTGGTTCTTCACCACTCACCTTCACTTTTCATGACCTCCTTAGTTGCTTTGTCCTACTAAACCATCATCCACATGGTTTCAGGATGATTCACCAATCATGTACTGCACCTTGGGGTTGGCTAATGGTTGACTAGGCAATTTTCCCTCTTCTCTCCTGTTCAAAGCATTGCATATTTGACCAAGTTGGTCCTCTATTTTCTTAATGCTTTACCCATGAGAGTTCACAGTTTGGACTAGGCTCCCCAAATTTACCATGGACGCCATCATTTGCTCTTAAAAAGAAGAGGATCTGAGCTATTGTGGGGGCAAGGCCAACTAGTAATTTTGCCGAGGTGGGTATCCCTAGTTAAACTGGTGTTGAGGTCTATATCGAGCTACCAATTGCTGCTGCTGGGGTTGAGGGTAATTATCTTGCCTCCACCTCAAATTTGGGTGGTTCCTCCATGAGTACCCAATAGGTTATTGCCCAAATGCTTGGACAGCATTGGCTTGCTCCATAACAAAATCAGGGAATTTGTTGGCTGATGGACAATCATGTAGTGAATGTGTGGGATCTTGGCATATCAGATATGCCTCCTGCACTTGTACAACCATTCTAGGCTGCATCACATTCATCAATTTTTCAAACTTTATGCTCAAATTATCCACCTTCTTCTCCAACTAACTTTGCACCTTCACTTCATATATTCCACCTCTAGGGGTGGACTCTTTCATCAGCCTAGCAAGGGTCTGGCTGTCATTGTGAGACAGTGACTCCTACTGCATGAAATTTTCCTCTATAATGTCAAACAGCTCCCAAGCCTCATCAGCTGTCTTGTAGAGGTAACTATCACCACATAAGGCATCTACAATATCCCTGTTCTTGGGATTAATTCCTTGGTAAAATACTTGCACTAATTGCCACATTGAAATTTTGGGATGGGGGCATTGTTTTAACATCTCCTGAAATCTCTCCCATGGTTCATAAAATCCTCAGTTGAGGATTGAGTAAATGATAAAATACTTGTCCTCATCTTGCTGGTCTTGTTCATGAAAAAGAATTTAGCCAGGAATTGGCTTTGGAAGTCACTCCATGTTTGTATGTTGTTGGCTAGGAGCTTAGAGAGCCATGTGCTGCCTTTGTCCTTTAGGGAAAAAGGAAAAAGCCTTAGTTTAGTGGCTTCAGGTCCCAAGCCAGCAATATTGAAGGTGGTGCAAAGTGCCAAAAATTGGTCAATGTGCTTGTAAGGATCTTCCTTACTAAGCCTATGAAAAGATGGCAGCATATTGATGATGGAGGACTTGATTTCATAGTTTCCTTCCACTGAAGGGAATTGTATGCAGAAAGGAGAAGTGTAATCCCCTGGTGCATTGTATTCTTTCAAGGCTCTTTGCCTCTCAACCATGGTAGCTAGCTCAGTTTCAATAGTAGGACCTTGTGTGGTGTTTCTTGGTCTAAGGATCCTTTCAACCTTAGGATTTGGAGGTTCCAACTCAGGGTTAAGGGACCTTCTCCCAAGCATACACCCACAAAGCCAGCAGGTAAGGAAAATCCTTACAACACTCAAAGAATTTTTAAACTAAAATAACAACTAAACAAATTTATACTAAATTAATTATAGGGAATTCAAAATTAAAGGGCTAGGTTTCAGGGTAAAAGAAGTGCAGACAGAGCTAGCTAGACTCCAGTTACAGCTCTAACTTTTCCCTTCTGCTGTTGTCCAATTACGCAAGATTCTAAAAAGAATTAGTAATACTTTTATTCTACTAAGGCACAACTATAAAGAATTTTCTAAACTATAATATAATACAACTCGGGTCTATGAGAAAGATCAATATCCCTGACAGCGACACCAAAAATATATTGTCGAACTTACCAGTGTGCTGATTTTATTGTGTGGTGAGAACAAATTAAAAATCATAGTAAAATAAAAGATGGAAACAACACAACTAAAGTAATCCTAAGCCTGCAAGATACAGGGCTATTGAAGCATGTTTTGATAAGTAAGAGTTTGTCCCACAGAAAAATTGTTCTAAAACCCAAAATGGGTTGTAATAGTACGCCTCCAGATCTGACAATCCTAAAGAAAGGGAGTTGGGTGTCACAACTATACTAAATTACTTATTAAAAAGAAAAGAAATAAAGTACAGTCCTATCCTAAGAAAGGGTTATATAGTAGGTGGTGATTGTGTGTTAAAATAAAGATAAAAGGATGAGAAGTAAGCAGTTTGGGTTATAGTTCATTTAGTTATGTAACTCAGATTTAGGGCTCTCTCTACAGCACATCCTTGCTAAAGTGCAATCAATAACTTCAGCAAGGTAGAAGAATCCAACTTAACCCATGCCATTTGGGGTGCTCTTAAGGCTATAGTTTGTCCACTCAAATGGCCACAGTCTATCCAATAGAGTCTGTCAAATCCCATTGATTAAGCCATAAATGCTAACCTAATCCAAAGGAGTGGGTTGATCAAACCTAATCCAATGAATTAAATCAGGCCATGAAAACCATTGTAAACACTATATTTGCCAGTGCTACAAGCTCCCCAGATCTACGTACATATCTGGCTGGCATTCATAGGGGTATTAAACCTAGGAAAATCAGATGGAAATCAAAAGATCTAAAGGTTAAGTGAATGGGCCATTCCCAAGTACACAAATCTGATAAAGAATACTAATGGAACCAAAAGATCTATAGATTTAAATGGACTTTAAATAAACAATTTATTGCTTAAAACAGCTTATAATACAATGTCCTCACAGCTGCAATCACTACAGAGAAGCTAGATCTAACATCTGATAGCGATCAAGTGAAACAGAGGGGAGCCTGTCCCTGCACAATCTCTCACCAGGCTATAAGCTCAAGTGCTGAGAAAAAGAATCCATCTCAGATTTGTGACCAAGATTGCCCTAGGGCTATAGTCTGTTCACTCTAATGGTCATAGGCTATCCACAGAGGCTCCCTTACCCTCAAATGATGAGATAGAACATAAAAACTACTGCTACCACCATGGTCCCAAGGCTACAAGATGAAGCTTTTATGGGCCTTTCAATAAGCTCAAATTTTAAATGTATGCTATAGCCTGAACAGAACTACAGATAAATAATAAAATAATAGATTGAGTAAGCATTTAAACATAAATTCCATTGATCTGATGTTACTAATAATGAAATCTCTCAAGGCAGTAGCCTTGTGCACAACAGCTCAACACAAAATCCCAATGTTTAAATGACCTATTACAAAACTTAAATAAAACTATACCTAAATGCTTACCAAAGATTTAGCCAGCAAGTGCTGGGTTAAGAGAGAAGAAAAAAAGGGAAAAAGAGGTGATCAAACCCTAACCTTAACCCTAATCTACTTGTGCTCTCAGCCGACAGAGGTGGAAGGAAAGAGTGATTGATGGTTTCTATGTTACAAGCACAACTTATATACTTAGTCCTAATACTGTGGCTGAGAGAAGAGTAAACCCTAATTTTTCAAGCATATGTGGCACTGTTACAACCCTTGGATGTCTTAGGATGCATGCATCAGAATTCATGCCTCGAGATGTGTGCCCTAGACATGGGGAAATCCCCAAAAGGTCCTTAAATTAAGATTGAGAAGTGGAGAGCCCGAGCTTCGCGAGGTTGGCTTCTGCATATCACTTCTGTCGTGTAGCTACAAAGTGTTCGCGGGGTTGGATTTGGCTTTGAATATTGTTTTCTCACACAGTAGTACTATGGATGATCGCGCAGTTATTTCAGCTTTGAATGCACTCACGTAGAAGGAATTTTAGTGCTCAGCTTGCTTGCGCAGTAGAGCTTTAGAATCTTTCTTTCACGAGGTTCGCGCGCAGATGCCTTAGCATCTTGCTTAGTTTAGAGTTGAGCTTCTAGGTGCGTGAGAGCTACGCGAGAGAACTTTTGGGCATCTCTCTCCTCCAGAGCCACGCGAGAACTTTGTGAGGTCTATTTTTGTTGTTCGGGCCAATTGGTCTTACGGGGTAGTGCGTGTGGCTACATTATGGCTTGATCCTCATGAAAACTTCCTAAGTTGTATTTATGGAGGCTTAGTGCACGAGAGTTGTGCGAGTTTCTTCACATGTAGATTGCCACTAAACTGTGTGATTGCTGCGCAGGAGAACTTCTTTATGATAACCCCTTCATTGAGCTGCGTGACTTCTTCACGAGCTCTAATATGTTGCATGTCTTAGCTGCGTGAGGGAGCTTTGCCAGTGAATTCAATAGTGCGAGGCTACACCTCAGCTATGCGAGATAGGTCCTTGGCTCCTCTGCTGCCATGCACATGCTTCTGTTGCAGCTTCCTCCACTCTCACCTATTCTTCTTTCATCTGCTAGACTTCTTGGTCCATTATGACCTATAAAATAGTCACCATGGTGTGTACCACCATGGTGTTCCATCACTTTCTAGTTCAGCTATTATACTTTGCTTGAATTCTCTCTCTTCTTTGCACCAAAAGCATAGACTTTGTGTTAAGCTGCATAAATTATTCCTAACTATAAAACAAGCTAAAAAGATGTTATTAGTCAGCTTCAAGGTCTAGCAAAGGCTAGTTTAAGAGGTTAAAAGTGATACTTTTCAATGTATAAAGTTCACAGTTGTGCTACAAGGGCCCGAGAGCTCCGGCCCTCCCCTCTACTCCTCTAGCTTCTTAGCTTTTCCTTTATCTTTGAATTTGTGCCGTTATGTCACTGGAATCTCAGTGATTGTGGAGGGGCACAAATAGGCTCAACGTGCCTATGGGCAAGAGGAAGTGTTCTTTGCATTTTTATTTTTCATTTATTTTGGCCATAAGTAGAGACCGCATTTGAGCGGGTTGATCGGGTGCCTAGCACCTTCCGATCAATAACTGAAGCCCCTACCCAAGAGCCTTTGGCACGAATCGGTAAATCATAGTCATATTCGGCATTTTGGTGCATTTAATATTAATTTTTGGTTTCTCGGGACACTAAAAGCTCTAGGTGGCGACTCTAGTTGTTTATTAAACGAGTGCCTCATTCCGACAGATCGATAAGGTCCATGGTTGCACATTCAGTTTTTAAACTCTAAACCTAGCTATAAGTTACCACAATTCACGGTGATAAACTATAAGTTAAATTTCATACTTTGATTTAAGATTTATGAGCGAATACCCAAATGACGTGGCGAGATAACTGTGACCGACATGGCGGGATATCAGTGATCGGTACGGTGGGATATCTGTATAACTTGTGCATCCGATACGGCTGAATATCCTTATAATGTGGATCACATATGGTCAATGTGAACCACAAGTGACCCTATTAACGTAGCTCAGGGGCTTAGCATCAATTGTGAAATAGTTCATTGAATGACGATGGTGGGTATTCCCATCGGTATGTTATGGCTCACGATGCTATATATGCTCGGGAGTGTAGTTAAGTGATCAATTTAAGTTTCTTCTTGTGTTATGTGAAAAGCTTTTGAAATCATGTGATTAACTTGAAATGTGCATGCAATTCAATTTATTTTGATTCAAATGCCTTTGAAAATATGTCCTTCAATTATTTCTATATATGTCATGAGATTATATGTGTGATGTGATAAAAAGCACGGTATGGATGTTTTCCCTATTGAGCTTAGACTGTTAGCTCACCCTTCGACTATACGTCACAGGTACAGGTGTAAATACTGGTACTGAGGATCGTGAGTTTGAAGATCCTGAGTCTGTGCCAGAGGAAGAGTTAGAATCTTCCCGTGTGGATTATTTCCCTTAGAGGGAATTATGGTTTTATATCTTTTGAGATTTTAGTGTGTAGTTCAGTCTTGGTACATCTAGCCTTATGTTATTTAGAATTTAGATATATGTAAATATGATAACTATTATTTTGTGAACCGTGTTTCGGTGATGAATGGCCATCACTGGCTGTTCTTCTCGATTCTATTGTCCATGTGTCTTTACATGGAATTAGAACAGTTATTTTGAGCGCACTTTGATAATAGAACTGGAGATTTCTTTTGATAGTTAGAGTTATGTGCTTTGTTTTCTACTTTGTGTGTGGATGAGCCAAGTGTTCGTGAGATTCGTTCCGGCATCGTCATTATTGGTGGTCTGACGGCATGAGTTTTCGGGGTCTAAAATCCGGGCTGTCACAGCGTTTGATCATCTTTTTCGTTCAATCATCTTTCTTACTGCTTTTTTATTTCATTTCAATGAAGATTAATACTTTAGTTCTTTTTTACTGATTATTTTTAATATTTACACATCATTAACTTGTTAGTAGTAAACTGAGGTTTAGCATCACTAAGTTAATGGTGATAAAATGGTATATTCTGTGACTGATCTCACCTCCAAACTTATGTTTTGATAGTCCCTAGCAAGCAAGGAAAGCAATACTAATCTAAAATTTTAAATGCCACTTTCGTAGGGAGCACGATTGCATTTAGCGGATGCAACAAGCCTTTAAACCCCTAGGTGATCCCAAGTGGAGGAGTTGTAGTCTTCTGAAGGTTTTCAGTGAAGTTACCTACAAACTTCAAAATATTTTTGGGTTTTTCAACTTTTCAAAACAAAATAAAAATTAAAAATCTACTCTAATTTTATACACTAGCAAAATTAATAATCATATGGTTATGATGATTTTCAAAAATTACAAATCTTTTATATCCTTACTTTCCATTATAACAGTTATCCTTAATCAGAACTCAGCAATTTCAATTCAGTATAGCGTGGAGTGTGTGCGTACCAGTGAAATTTTTATTCATCATAAATTTTTCTAAATTATAGATTTAGAAAATATTTTCATCCAAAAACTCTCACTATTGGCATACTCTCAAAAAGATTTGAAATTTCTGGGTTCTCTCTGTATGATATATATTATAAATTCAAAGGACAATTGAAATCTCATAGAATGGATAATCAATTTTGTTCATATGATTCCTGTGCAATCCATAGTATCTATTATTCACACTCTATTAGGCTTATGCTTTTGTAAATCGTAAATAAAAAAGTTCTTTCCTTCGGCTTGCAATGGGGTTTTGGGTTTAAAAAGTTTCGAAGAAAGGCAGATAGGATTCAAAAAGTTTCTCTGAGAATTTAGTTCTTCCTAGGGGTTTAAAAGGCTTGATGCATAAGCTAAACGCATTCCTGCTCCCGACAAAAGTGGCATTTACATTCCTAGAGTAGTTGTTTAAATTTTTCTTTGCTCGAGGACTAGCAAAGATTAGGTTTTGGGGTGTGTTATTCACTAAAAAGTATCACTTTTCACCTCTTAAAATAGCCTTTACTACACCTTGGAGCTGTCTAATAATCCCTTGTTTACCAAGTTTTGTAGTTAGTAATAAACATTATAGCTTAGTACAAAGTCCAAGCTTTTGAAGCTGAAAAGAGAGTGAGTTTAATGCTAAGATGTGGAGCTGAGGCAAGAACAGAAAATACACCTTGGTGGCACATACCATGGCGACCACATGGCATGCCTAAGTGGACCCAGGAAGTCCAACAGATGAGAAGAATTTGGACTTGAGTGGAGAAGGCTGCAGCAGTAGCAGCATGTACACTGCAGCAGAGGAGCAGAAGGCAGCCTCGCACAGTCAAATACATGGTCTCAAGCAGTGTAAATTTGCAGAAGCTACTTCGCGAACACCTCGCGAAGTCAACACCTGTAGCATAAATCATCCTCGCAAGGCAGCTCGTGCAGCTCACTAAAGAGGAGTTTTAGAAATCCTTCTCGTGAAGTTCTCGCAAAGTCAGGGCAATTCATTCTCATTTCATGTCGCGAAGCACTTACACAGTCCATGGTAGGAAAGTCTAACAAATGCTGCATGAAGAGTTCTCATGCAACTCATTTAGACAGATGACTCCAGCCGCTCGCGTAGCTTTCGAGTAGCTCTGGAGGAGAGAGACACCCAAAAAAGCTCTCGCAAGCTCTCGCACAACTCTCGTGCACTACAGTTCCAAAGCCAGCCATGCAAAGCGACAAATCTGTCCTGGTGAGCAATCGTGCAAGAACTCAAGGCTTATCCATGCGAGATGTAGAATTCAATGCTTCATCCACGCGACACTTATGCGATCGAAATACCTGAAGCTCCACTGCGCGAGCTAAGATAAATCACATAAATTCTTCTGCACGAGCGATATACTTCCAAGCTAACTCTCAGTCACTCGAGCAATTTTCCCAACCAAATTCTACCTCCCGAGCACACTTCATATCACGCGACTACATTGTACAAGCAAAGCCAGACCCGCGAAGCTCGAGTTCTCTACTTCTCTTTCCAAACACAAGGATACTTTGGGGATTTCCCCAGGTCTAGAGCACACATCCCAAGGCCCTAATCTCTATGCACGCATCTTGAGGCATCCAAGGGTTGTAACCAAGCCACGTCTACCATAAAATTATGGTTTAATCTCCTCTTGGCCAAGGCATTAAGCACTGAGTATAAAAGCTATAACTTAGCTAATTTTTCCTATCTTTCCTTCAACCTTAGTTAGTTGTGAGCTCTAGCGGATTAGGGTTAGGGTTAGATCACCATCTTTTTCTATTTTTTTTCTTCCTTAGCCCAACACTTGCTGACTATAATCTTTGTAAGCAAATAGGCATAGTTAATTCAGTTTTTGTAATGGGTTTTGTACACATTGGGATTTGTTGAGGGTTATTCTGTACAAGGCTGTTGCCTTGAGAAATTTCATTGTATGTATTGTTTAATTAATGAAATTTGTGTTTTAATGCTTATTCAATATATTGTTTTTCTATTTGTCCATAGTATTCTTTGATCGATGCCATTCATTTAGGATTTTACTGATTTGAAATCCCCATGGAAGCTTGAGCTTCTAGCCCTGGGACCATGGTGGTAGCACTAATTATCTTGTTCCATCTCAGACCTTTGTGACTTGGATAGCCTCTGTGGATAGTCTGTGACCGTTTGAGTGGATAGACTATAGCTATAGGTGATTCTAAGCCACAGATCTGAGGTGGATTTTTATCCTCTGCACTTAAGCTTGTAGCCTTGTGAGAGGTTGTAGCAGTAACAAGCTCCCCTCTATTTTACATGACCATCATTAGATGTTATATCTGATTTCTTTGTAGAGATTATAGACTTGTAAGCTAAGTCATTGCAAGCCTTTTATAGCAATGACTAGCTGCATTTAAGTCTCCAAATAGCCTTTGAACAATTGGTTTTTCAAGAGTTGTTTGCTCCTAGGGATGCTTGAGCTTGTAGCGTGGCAAACATAGTGTCTGTAATGGTCTTTATGTTTTGATTTGATCCATTGGTTGGAGGAAATATATTGGATAATCTGTGACCATTTAAGTAGACCGGTTATAGCCTTAAGATCAGTCCATTCCCTTGGAATAGATTGGTTTTCTAATTTAATTCCTGTGTTTTGACCCTCTCTATTGGATAGCCTGTGATCGTTGAAGTGGACATGCTATAGCCTTAAGAGACCAGGTCAAACCATAGGAGTTGAGTTTGATTCTTCCACCTTGCAGATGTGCTTGTAGCCATCTAAAGGATTGCTGCAGAGACAGCTCTAAATCTGAGTTACATAACTGAAATAACCTTAGCTTAGCAGCCTACTTCTCATCAATTTAATTTTAATTTAACACACACCATCATCACCTTCTTCATAAACCCTTTCTTTAGGATAGGGCTGCACTTTCTTTCTCTTCTTTTAGTGTTAGTTTAGTGTAGTTGTGACACCCAACTCCTTTCACTAGGATTGCTAGATTTGTAGCCAAATCTGGAGACCTACTAATATAACCCTCTTCAGGTTCTAGATCAATTTTTCTGTGGGACAAACTCTTACTTACTTAAAACTTGTTACAACAACCCTGTATCTTATAGGCTGTGCCTATTTTAGACTTGCTATTTTGCCCATTTTCATCTCTTCACTCTTGATTTATTTTCTCCATTATTTTTCAATAAAATAGCAGTAAGCATCTTGAAATATAGATGGCAATAAATATTTGGTGCCACTGCCGGGGATATTGATCATTTTAGTAGACATGAGTTGTATTGTAGTGTATTTTAGTTTAAAAAAATTCTTTGTAGTAGTACCTGTAATTGAATAAAATGTACTACTGATTTTTATTTGAATTTTTGTAGATTTGGACAGCAACAGCAAGGAAAAGCTAGAGCTGCAGCTAGAGTTTTGCTAGCTCTGTTTACACTTCTTTTGCCCTAAAACTCAGTTCCATTTGCGTTGAATTCCCTGTCAGTAGTTTAGTATAAATTTTGTTTAGCTGTAATTTTGTTTGTATATATATTTTTTTAGTGTGTTGGGAGTATTTTCCCTACTTGCTGTTCTGTGTGTGTATGCTTGGTAGAAGGTCCCTGAACCTAGAATGAGAACCTCCAAATCCTGAGGTAGAAAGGGTCCTTAGACTAAGAAATACCACACCGGCTCCTGCTGTTGAAACTGTGCCAGCTGTAATGGCTGAGAGGCAAAGGACACTAAAGGAATATAATGCACCTGGGGATTATATATCTCCCATCTGCATTCAATTTCCTTCAGTTGAGGGAAACTATGAAATTAAGTCCTCCACCATCAACATGCTGCCTTCTTTTCATTGGC
Source organism: Chloranthus sessilifolius (assembly GCA_021018995.1). Classification (NCBI taxonomy): domain Eukaryota; kingdom Viridiplantae; phylum Streptophyta; class Magnoliopsida; order Chloranthales; family Chloranthaceae; genus Chloranthus; species Chloranthus sessilifolius. The sequence continues at coordinate 52,875,282 of CM037598.1, forward strand.
TCAATAAGGAAGATCCTTACAAGCATATTGATTAGTTCTTAGCACTTTGTACTACTTTTATCATTGCTGGCTTGGGACCTGAAGCCACAAAACTTAGGGTTTTTCATTTTTTCCTAAAGGATAAAGCCAGTACTTGGCTCTCTAAGCTCCTAGCTAACAACATACAAACATGGAGTGACCTCCAAAACTAATTTCTGGCAAAATTCTTCCCCATGAATGAAACTAGTCAGATGAGGACAAACATACTTTCATGTACTAAAACTAAACTGAAGATTTTATGAAGAATGGGAGAGGTTTCAAGAAATGTTAAAACAATGTCCCCACCACCAAATTCCACAATGAAAACTTGTGCAAGTCTTCTACCAAGGAATTAATCTCAAAAGTATGAACATGATGGATGCCTTATGCTGGGGTAGTTACCTCTACAAGACAGCTGATGAGGCATGAGAATTATTTGACATTATAGGTGAGAATTCCATGCAGCAGGAATCACTGTCCCGCAATGATAGTTAGACCCCAGCTAAAATGGTGAAAGAATTCACCCCTAGAGGTGGCATGTATGAGGTAAAGGTGCAAAGTGAATTAGAAAAGATGGTAGACAATCTGAGTTTAAAGTTTGATAAATTAATGAATGTGATGCAGCCTAGGATGGTTGCACAAGTGGAAGAGGCATGTTTGATATACCAATCTCCCACACATTCACTTCAAGAATGTCTATCAGCCAACCAGTTTCCTGAATTGGTTATGGAACATGCCAATGCTGCTTAGGCATATGGATAACAACCTATTGGGTACACCTAGAGAAATCACCCCAAATTGAGGTGGAGACAAGATACATACCAACAGTCCCAACAGCAATAACTGATAGTTCCATACAGAGCTCAGCACCAATTCAACTAGGGATATGCACCTAGGCAAAATTTTCAGCTGCCTGCCCCCACAACCAAACCTGTTGGTTATGCCCACATCACAGCCCAGATCCTCTTCTTTGGAAGAGAAAATGCTGGCATCAATGCAAAATTTAGACTATTTAGTACAAACAGTGAACTCTCATGGGCAAAACATTAAAAAAATAGATGACCAACTGGGTCAAATATGCAATGCTTTGAACAAGAGAGAGGAGGGCAGGTTGCCTAATCAACCCTTAGCCAACCCTAAAGAGTAGTACATGATTAGAGAAGGTTCCTCTACCCATGAGGAGGCAAGGTGGTTGACAATGTAGTGGGTAGGGTAGCCGAGGAGACCATGGAGAATGAAAAAGAAAAAAAATGTGAGTGCTAGAGAACCATTGAATTTATCCCCTGCTGTGGAGCAGCAAGGATAAAATAAAGGGGCTGATGTTGAGCCCGAACAGCAAATAATAAATGAAGAAAAGAGAAAAAAATAAAAATTTGATCATAATGTTATTAGGCATGCAGATGTGGCACCAGCAGTACCACAGTTGCCATTTCCTCATACACTTGCTAGCCCATCTCCTTTTGATAAAGGGAATGCTCAGATGGAGAAAATGATTGAGACCTTCAAGCAGGTCATGATAAATTTACCCCTGCTTGATGTCATTAAATAGGTCCCTACCTATGCCAAATTCTTAAAGAACTTTTGTACAAAAAAATGGAAAGCAAGGGTGCAACTGTCAAAAAAGGTCTTTACTATGGAACAAGTGGAATCAATGTTGTCCATAGCCACACCTAAAAATTACAGGACCCAAGGGTACCTACCATCCCTACATCATTGGAAACCACACCATAGGTAGAGCCCTCTTGGACTTGGGGGCCAGTGTGAACTTGCTCCCATGTTCTGTATATGAGGAGCTACGTTTGGGAGAGCTAAAACTAATTCCAATTGTGCTCCAACTAGCTGACAGGTCTGAGAGAAGACCTATGGGTGTGGTGGAGGATGTTTTGGTGGGGGTAGACCAGTTCTACTACCCTGCTGATTTACTAGTTTTAGACATGGACCTTTACAAAAGTAAAACCCCAATTCCTGTCATCCTTGGCAGACCATTCTTGGCCACTGCCAATGCTTGCATTCAATGTAGGTCAAGGGTGATGGAGGTAACCTTTGGAACTATGAAGGCCCAATTAAATGTGTATAATACTGCCAAACAACCTCAGATGGACATTGAGGACTGTTGTGCAATAGATGTACTAGATGGCCTTGTAGAAGAAGAATTATCCAATCTGCTGGATTGGGATAATGTTTGAGAACCTGGAAAATATTTGGAGTGAGGTTGAAGAGGAGGCCCAAGCTTTTATGGCAGAAGACAGCACCACTCTAGAGTTTTCTGTGAGCCTATTAGGGCATTCCAGCTAGAAACCGACATTGCTATGCCTTCCTCAGACCACCAAGGCACCTTTGTTGCCTTTCATGAAAGTCTCCCTAATCTGGAGCTTAAGCAGCTCCCAGACATATAAAAGTATGTCTTCTTGGGGCAAAACAAAAAGCTTTCAGTGATTATCTCTTCCACTCTTACTAGTGAGCAGGAGGAATTGTTGAGTGTTCTCAAGAAGCACAAAAAAATAATGGGTTGGACAATTGCTGATCTTGGGGGGATTGATGTCTCAGTTTGCATGCACAAAATACACCTAGAAGAGGATTCAAACCCTTTAGGGAGATGCAGAGGAAGCTTAATCCTCACATGCGAGGTGATCTTCGAAGAGATAGTAAAACTATTGGATGCAAGGGTGATTTACCCCATTTCAGATTTAGAGTGGGTGTCAGCTATTCAGGTGGTACCCAAAAAATCAGGCATAACAGCTATTACTTTTGATTTTGGGGAGTTGATGCCAGCCAGGGAGACCACTGGCTGGAGAGTTTGCATAGATTACAAAAAACTCAACTCCAAAACTAGGAAAGACCACTTCCCTCTCCCTTTCATTGACCAAATTCTAGATAAATTGGCTAGGAAAGCATTTTATTGCTTTCTTGATGGATACTCAGGGTATAACCAAATCCCTGTGTATCCTCAAGATCAAGAGAAGACCACCTTTACATGTCCCTTTAGCACTTTTGCCTATAGGAGAATGCCTTTTGGTCTATGCAACGCCCCAGCCACATTTCAGAGGTGCATGTATGCAATCTTCTCTGATATGATTGACAAAGCCAAGGTTGACTTGATTTCACACGTGCCCCCACGCAAGATTGTCAAACAAATTAGATTCTTTTTAAGACATGCTAGATTCTACAGGAGGTTCATTAAGGACTTCAGCAGAATTGCAAAGCCACTGTGCCACCTGTTGTGCCAGGATGTGCAATTTGAATTTTTTGCTGAGTGCCATGAGGCCTTTGAGGTCTTACAAAGGTGCCTCACCACTGCTCCTATAATCTAGGCCCCAGATTATTCACTTCGCTTTGAACTGATGTGTGATGCATCGGATCTAGCAATAAGTCCTGTCTTGGGACAGAGAAAGAACAAGCTGCACACATTGATTTTCTATACAAGCAAAATATTAGTAGAGGCTCAGCTCAATTATACCACAACTGAGAAGGAGCTACTAGCTGTTGTGTTTGCTATGGACAGGTTTAGACCCTACTTTTTTGGGTCTAAAATTATTGTGTTTACTGATCACTCAACCCTTAAATACCTATTGGCCAAAAAGGATGCTAAACCTAGGCTGATCAGATGGATCCTGCTGCTGCAGGAGTTTGATCTTGAGATCAAAGAAAGGAAGGGAGTGAAGAATGTGGTGGATGGCCACTTTTCTAGAATTTTGTTGGATGAATGTGCAGCTGCACCAGTTAATGAATTGTTTCCTGATGAGCAGCTGTTTGCTACTCAGTCCATTGTGCCATGGTTTGCCAACATTGTAAATAACTTGGCTGTTGGCAGGATCCCTTTCCATTGGAACAAAGTGGATAAAGACTTGTTCTTTTCACAAGTCAAGTTCTTTTTCTGCTAGGACCCCTGCCTATACTAGTACATTGTAGACCAAATCATAAGAAAATGTGTCCCTGATAGTGACATCCCCAGTATTCTGAGCATGTACCATGAAAATGCTTGTGAGGGCCACTTCAGTGGGAGAAAAACTATAGCTATGGTATTGCAGTGTGGCTTCTATTGGCCTTCCTTGTTTAAGGATGCATATTCCCACTGCAAGTCTTGTGCCAGATGTCAGAAAATGGATTGCCTATCAAGAAAAAATTCAATGCCATTGCAGCCCATTCTTGTTGTGGAATTATTTGATATCTAGGGAATTGATTTTATGGGCCCCTTTCCTCCCTCAAATGCTTACAGTTTTATCCTTGTGGTAGTAGACTATGTGTCCAAGTGGGTTGAAGACATTTCTACAAGGACTAATGGCCACAAGGTTGTCCTAAAATTAATCAAAGAAAATATCTTCTCAAGATTTGGCACCCCTAGAGCCATCATCAGTGATGGGGGCAGCCACTTCTGTAACAGAAATTTTAAGAGCTTGCTCAAGAAATATTCTGTTATCCAGAGGATTGCAACTCCCTACCACTCCCAGACTAGTGGGCAAGTTGAAATTTCAAATAGGGAGATTAAGCATATCCTAGAGAAGACAATTAGGACAGATAGGAAAGACTGGGCCATGAAGCTGAATGATGCACTGTGGGCTTATAGGACTGCCTATAAGACCCCAATTGGCATGTCCCCTTTCAGACTAGTTTATGGCAAGGCCTGTCACCTGCCAGTGGAGTTGGAACATAGAGCCTATTGGGCTATTAAAACATTGAATTTGGATCTAACACCTACTGTTATGCAAAGGAAGGTGCAGCTATCAGAGCTTGAGGAGTTGAGATTGGATGCATATGCCAACTCAAGGATTTACAAGGAAAAATCTAAAGCTTTCTTTGACAAGGGACTGATGAGGAAGGATTTCAAGGTTGGTGCTAAGGTTCGGTTATTTAACTCCAAGTTATAAAATTTTCTAGGGAAGCTAAAATCTAGGTGGGATGGACCTTACACTGTCATTCATGCCTCCCCATCTGGTACTGTGGAGATCTTGAATCCTATTTCTGGGAACAACATGAAAAGTGAATGGTCAAAGGCTGAAGATTTGTGTAGAAAACTCTGTGGAGCCTCCTCAGACCATATGTTGGAGTGTTTGCCCTCCCTCCAAAGAGGGTCTAAAATCACTAATAAAACTAGGCAGAACACACTCACACAGACCTGCAAGTAATCAGGGTCTGTTGTAGCAAGTTTTAAAAAGATGGTAAGGGAATGGCAATAGGGAGGTTGGTTTAAAAATATGATAAATCTCCAGATCTGTATGAGATCTGGCACCTAACTAATGCTAAGTTAGCTAAAAGACAGGGGAGAGGTTTAAAATGAATTGTCACTTAAACTAAGCTAAAATTAAAAATAGACTAACTTGGATCGAGGTTGGGAACTTAGATCTTGCAGGGGAAAAGAGTATAAAGTAGAAAATAGAGAAGAGTAGCTTGGAGATTGGTCTCACTGAAATCGGGTTCGATTAATCATGCTACAGAGGTTTAGGGCACACAATTCCCTCAACTGGCTATAAGCGCAACTCCAGGGTAGTAGGCTCCACTCCAAATCACAGGATCCACTGGGTCTTAAGGCTATGATCAGTCCACTTGAATGGTCACAGACCATCCTATAGACTTTATCTGATCCATGGATTTGCAGCAGACGAATCCAATTGGAGCCTGAGCTTGGACTAATCTTAAGGTTATGATCTATCCACTTTAATGGTCACAGACCATCCTAGGGATCTCCTCCAAAGCTAAAGCATTAATTATAATAATTAAAACTGCTACAGATGCTACAATTCCAAGGTCACAGACTCAGGGAATTACAGGAGTATCAGATCCAGGGAGATCGGATGGTATCCAAGAGGTTTACCAGTTAAGTGGGTGAGCTAATCTACAAACTCCTCTACACAAATCCGATCGATCACCAAATGAAACCAAAGGAACTTTAGATCTAATTAAAGCATTAAAAACAACATTTACATTGTAATCAAAGTCACTCTACAATGGAAATGCTCTCAGATCTGTAGTCTGTGCCGCAGGGAACCTACAATGGCACTTTCAACCTTACCCAATTACAGATCTAACCTCTCTCCTCGCTACTCCAAGGGAATTAGCCAACCATTATTGGGCTAAAAGAGGGAAAATAGAATTTCTTTGTAAGCTCTAATCTCCAGAATTTGGCTAAGATCTCAATCTCCCCCCAATTGCAATTGGGGGTCTCTATATATAGCTTTCTCCTCTATTTTTCCTGCGAAAAATCCCTTCTAGAAGGTCCTCAGAGTTTGTTAGGGTTCTGTTACAGCACGTGGGTCAGTTAGGGCATCTTCTAGAACTGTCGTGCCGATCTCCAAGTGCCACGGGTTGCGTGCAGTAGGTCACTAAGTCACAACGTATATACATAGCTGAATTTCTGAGAAGTTCTGCACATGATATCGATAGGTTCAGGAAGCTTTCGACAGGTTCAAATAGATCTTTTTTGTCCTTTCGCTAGGTTCTCAGATCTCTGCGATAGGTTCTGATAGGATGAGCCTTCTCTTAGAGTTTCAGCATTCTCAGCCCTTGGCCTGGAGCATTCGACAGGTTGGGGAAGCTTTTCGACAGGTTGGAGAACCATTTCGATAGGTTCCGTTCTACATTCCATCATTTTGATAGGGTTTCTCTCACTCCTATCGAAAGGCTGAAGCACCCTTCAATAGGTTCTGTTTCAGCGTCTCCATCTGGATAGGTTCTGGAAACCATTCGATAGGTTCCTTTTACACCTCAGGCAGGCTTTCTATAGCATGGTTTCTTTCTTTCTTTCAGTTGCTCGATAGGTTCTTGGATCTTATCGAACTCCTCAATCAACACAAATCCATCCTTCTTCTGCCTTAAGATCCTATCGAAACCTTTTCAATTGCACGAATTCCTCCTTTCTTTGCTTTTAGCTCCTATCGAAGTCTTCAGGTGACCTCTCGATAGGATGTTTTCAGCCTATTTTCACTTCCTTTGCCTTGCCCTGCTGTAGCCACGCACTCGAAGGGTCCAGGATGTGCTACACTCTGGTGTGCTGTTGCTAGGTTTTTCCTGTGCTGAGAGATGGCTCCTTTTTGGGCATTCTTGAGTGATTTTTTACATTAGTGTCATCTTTTATTACTGTCTACAAAATGCACTCGACAGAGGCTTATTAGTGTGCTCACAGGTCTATCAATGGTCAGGTTAAAGGATGAAAAGTGGCATTTTGCACCACTTAACACACCCCCAAACCTAAGCTTTGCTAGTCCCTGAGCAAAGGAGAATTAAAAGGAATTAAAAATGCCACTTTCGTCGGGAGCACGGAAGGATTTAACATATGCACCAAGCCTTTTTAACCCCTAGGTGATCCCTAGTGGAGGAGTGAAGTCTCCTGAGGGTTTTTAGTGAAGGTACCCACAAACTTCTCCAATTAAATTTAGTTAATCACAGTGCATCCTGCAAAATAGAGTTTTAGTAATAGAATAAATTCACACCATATCTTTTCAATTCATTAGAGGAATTTCAATTAGAAAAAATCAGTTCCAAACTTGAAAGTCTGCTGCAATCCTTCACCATCACTCAACTCATGTCAAGGCATTGCTCTTAAAAATGAATGCATGGCTCACCTTTCACTTGAGAATTCTATTTTGATACTACCCCCATCAAATTAGATTTCAGACTCAAATCTCACCAGGGCTGCTCACTCACAGAAAATATGAAGGGTGTAGAATTTCACACAGCTCAAGAGCAGTTACAACCCTCAAATAGGACTGTAAGCATGAGCATAGGCATTGCTCTAATTCCTAAAATTTTTCTAGCTCTTTACACCATAGATTAAACAAATCTTTATCTCCACATGACAACTCAATTCATGTCAGATCAGTAAGGTCTTTTTATTGGGTTGTAATGTGACTTAGGGATGAAGTTTGTAAAAGAATGAAAGGGTAAAAAGGGGTTCAAATTGAGAAGTCAGTAAAGGTAAGGAGGTGGTCTATAGCTCAACCTTCTTCATTTTAGCTCTTCTTCACTTTCTTTTTGGAATTTCGGACTTGAAGTGATCAGCTTCATCAGCTTCATCAGCTTCTTATCTTCTTGTAGATTTTCAAATGAAGTGACTTCTCTTTCTCATCCTTTTGCTCTTGTTTAATTTTTAGTTTTTTTTTTTAGATCGGAATGCCACAACTATTCATCACACTAGCCTCCAAATATACTTTCTTCTTTTTGCCCGACATCGAACCTTGCACCTTCAACCTCACTTCTCTTCTTATTTTCTGATTTATCAGGTTGAGGGTGAACTGAAATAGGTCAAAAGGTTTTGGGTTCCAAATTTTTGGTTTCCATCAAAGAAAAACTATGATTTTAAAATCTCAACAAGTGTGTAACAAGGGCAGTTCAATGGTAGGGCATTTTAGGCTCAAACTATCCAAGGGATGACCTTACTTCATGTCCTCCATGTCATGAGTGCTGTCAAGCTATTTTGACTTAGATTTGCCTAACTTCTAGTGAGCATAATTGAGTTCAATCAGTCCTTAGAGCAGAAGAATTTTCCAAAACACACTTCAAAGAAATTACAAGTTTTTCAGGCCCAAGTCTCACTGGGTATGGCCTTCCATCAAATTTTCTGGGGGGTATCCTCACAGTTTTCTCTCCTTTCAGGTTCACTAAACATCAATTTTTTTATTTTCAAAAATTGTTGACATTTGCCTCATGAAGCTTGTTGGACTACAACTTATTTCAGTTTCGAATAGTTTTTTTTTTTTTTTTTTTTTTTTTTTTAATTTCCTCTTTTCCAAAAAAAATTCAAGTGAAAATTTACTCTAATTAATTCCAAACACTCCTTTTTAGCCTAGTTGTACTATCATTAACTAATTTATTGGCATACATGCCACACCCCCAAACCTAAATTAAATAGTGTCCTCACTGTTTTACCGCATAGTGGGTGTAGCTGTGCGATCAGGACAGAAACAAAACAAGTAGACAACCAGAGAAAAAAATATGGCATTAACAAAGCATTTTATTACAGTTAGTACAATGGGCAAGCACAAGGATGCAAAAAGTATGACATTCATGTGGACAAAATATCCTTGGCAAACGAAAAGCCTTCCCCCTGGCTCAAGGATATCCTCAGCCTGCGTCAGGTGGAAGAGGACTTGCAAGCCATGGGGGGGAGGAAGAAAAGGAAAAAGAGCAGGTTCAGGGGGCAGGGGGAGGGGTGGTGGAGGAGGATGCAGGCAGAGAAGCCGGTGGCTCGGTCTTCTGCTTCTTCTTCTCCGTCTTATCTTTTTGCTTTTCCTCCTTGGCAAGGATCCGCTATACCTCCTCATATTCGTCCCAGAGGAATTGTAACAGGTCTGGTTCCTTGGGCGGTAATGGCTCCAGCCAAAAGTGGTAGAGTTGAGCAAGAGTGAAGGTGGGCTTGTCATCTACCATAGTTATGAGGAGTGTAGAGGGTAGAAGGAGAGGAATGGGGCGAAGTCGAGCCATCTGCATCTATTTAAGGTGGATGCATGATAGAATATGAAGCGGCGCATTCAATATCGCCGCCGTCAATGAGAAAGAATGAATGGTTAATTCCACCAATCTGCATGGGGAACGAAATCGTGCATTAACTGGCAGCCTATATTTAGCCCTGGGAGTTATGACGTGGTGTAGAAAACCAGGGGGGGTGTAGAGTATAAGGCCCATGCTGTGCGCAATTGTACATGGTACACGTGGGGTAAAGTTTTCGCGCAGCATAGGTGCACAACAAGCATGGAAGTAATGGGGGCGATTTCGATAGGATGAGTGTTTAAAAGTCGACAGGTTAAGGCTTCCTATCGAAGTCGCACAGGTATGGGGCTGGCAATTGAATGTTTTCAATAGGTTCAACCCTTTCAATCGAAAGGAATAAACATTGTAGTCGATGCGCTAGGATGGCTGCTTTCGATAGGTCAGTGTCCTTTCTAACGCAGGGTAGATAAAACATTCAATTCGTTAGGATGCCGAGGGGTGAAAATAACTTTTCAATAGGTTGAGTAGTACATTTGTCAATCCTGTCGATAGGGTCCAGGTAAGAGTCCAGAACCTATCGCAATGTTGTTCTCACCTATCGAGAAGTTTCAGCACCTATCGAAATCCTCACCAATCCTATCGACGTCAGCAGCTGACCTAGCGAAATGTCCAAATGACCTATCGAGAGGTCCTATGAGTTCAATAACATGGCCTATGTGTGCAGGGCTTTAGCCTAAGCACCCAGCAACTCATTTGTTGTGCTACCAGTTAGTTTATTGAAATGAAGCGGGATCTTGACATGGCCATTTTATTACAGAAAAAATATCGAGGGAAAGAATCAAGGTATAAATCAAATAGAATACGTATGATATAAATCAAAGTCAGGTATTAAACTAGAGGATCCTGAAGATCAATGGTCTCTTTAGGCTCGCGAATGTTGTTGATGCAAAGTTTCAGCCTCTAACCATTGACCTTAAGGATTCTGCCATCTGTAGGATGCATGACTTTGACAGCTCCAGATGGAGAAATGTGTACCACTGTGAAAGGTCCATCCCATCTGGACTGCAGCTTTTCTAGAAAGAATTTCATTCTGGAATTGAACATCCATACCTTGTCATTTGGCTTGAACTCTTTTCGGAGCAAATGTCTGTCATGGAAGGCTTTGGTCCTCTCCTTGTAACTCCGGGCATTTGCATAAGCTTCTAGTCGCAATTCATCCAGCTCGGATAACTGGAGTTTCCTGTGAATACCAGCTGAGTGTAAGTCAGAATTTACTGCTCTAATGGCCCAATATGCTCTGTGTTGTAATTCAACAGACAAGTGACATGCCTTGCCATATACTAGTCTGAATGGGGACATGCCTATGGGGGTTTTATAGGCTGTTCTATAAGCCCATAAGGCATCCGTCAATTTGCTGGACCAATCCCTTCTGTTAGTTCTCACAGTCTTCTCGAGAATATGTTTGATTTCCCTGTTGGAAATCTCTACTTGCCCACGGGTTTGTGAGTGGTAGGGAGTGGCTACTCTATGGGTAACAGAGTATCTTTTCATCAGTTTATCAAAAGGTTTATTACAGAAGTGGCTTCCCCCATCACTAATAATAGCTTTAGGAAAGCCAAATCTTGAGAAGATGTTGTCTTTCAAGAATTGAATGACGACTTTGTGATCATTTGTCCTTGTAGCTATGGCCTCTACCCATTTGGATATGTAGTCCACAGCTACAAGGATGAAATTGTATCCAGCAAACGGGGGAAAAGGTCCCATGAAATCGATTCCCCAAATATCAAATAGTTCAACAACAAGTATAGGTTGCAAGGGCATTGAGTTTCTCCTTTTAATACTGCCCATTTGCTGGCATCGATGACAAGCTTGACAGTGCTTTCGGGCATCTTTGAATAGGGTAGGCCAGTAGAAACCGCTTTGAAGAACCTTCGCCATAGTCTTGTTACCACTGACGTGGCCCCCACAAGCCTACTCATGGCACATGGTTAGGATGTTTTGAAACTCAGTTTCTAGTACACAACGTCAGATCACCTGATCTGCACAATGCTTAAAGAGGTAAGGATCCTCCCACATGTAATATCGAATTTGTGCAAAGAACAGATTTTTATCATCCTTGTTCCAATGTGGAGGGATCCTACCCACAGCAAGGTAATTAACAATATTGGCAAACCAGGGCATTCTTATCTGACCAGTAAAAAGTTGCTCATCTGGGAAGGAGTCATTAATGGGCAAGCTTTCTGATTCAACTGCTGGGATCCTTTACAAATGGTCAGCCACCACGTTCTCAACTCCCTTTTTTTCTTTAATCTCTAAATTGAATTCCTGCAAGAGAAGAATCCATCTGATTAGTCTTGCTTTGACTTCCTTTTTGGACAAAAGGTATTTCAGAGCTAAGTGGTCAGTGAACACAATAATTTTTTATCCCAACACATAAGACCTGAATTTTTCTAAAGCAAAGACAATAGCTAATAGCTCCTTCTCAGTTGTAGTATAATTCAATTGAGCATCAACCATTGATTTACTGGCATATGCTACCACAGAAGGTGCCTTGTCTTTTCTTTGACCCAAAACTGCCCCAATGGCAAAGTCAGATGCATCACACATCAGCTCAAATGGCAAAGAGAAATCAGGGGCTTGCAAGATGGGAGTTGTGGTTAAACAAGACTTTAACAGTTTAAAAGCAGCTCAACATTCATCATTAAAGTCAAAAGGAACATCCTGGCACAACTGGTGACAAAGGGGTTTTACGATTTTGCTGAAGTCCTTGATGAACCTCCTATAAAACCCAGCATGGCCCGGAAATGACCTAACTTGTTTGACAATTATTAGGAGGACAAATGAGCAATTAAATCAATCTTAGCTTAATCAACCTCAATTCCTTTGTGAGAGACATGTCCTAGAATAGTGCCTTGAGTCATCATGAAGTGACTCTTCTCCCAACTAAGAACTAGGTTGGTCTCCTCATACCTTTGCAGTACAGAGCTGAGATGGTGTAGGCATTGGCTAAAATCATCTCCATAAATGGAGAAATCATCCATAAAGATTTTCAAAACCTTATCAATCGTGTCAGAGAAGATAGCATACATGCATCTTTGGAACGTGGTAGGTGCATTACACAACCCAAATGACATCCTTCTATATGCAAAGGTTCCAAATGGGCAAGTGAATGTAGTTTTTTCTTGGTCCTGGGGGTATAGAGGGATCTGATTGTACCCTGAATATCCATCAAGAAAATAGTAATAGGCCTTGCCTGCCAGCTTGTCTAAGATTTGGTCTATGAAGGGCAATGGGAAGTGATCCTTGCTGGTTTTTTCATTGAGTTTTCGATAATCTATGCATACCCTCCAACCAGTGGTCTGTCTGATTGGAATCAGCTCACCTGAATCTGCTGCAACAACTATAATGCCAAATTTCTTGGGTACTACCTGGGTAGGTGCTACCCATTGTGAATTTGAGATGGGGTAAATTATCCTAGCATCTAGGAGTTTAACTATCTCCTTCATCACGACTTCCTGCATGTGTGGGTTGAGTTTCGCTGCATCCCTCTGGAAGGTTTGGAGCCTTCCTCAAGATGAATTTTGTGCATGCACACAAAATTCTCAAGATTCTCCCAAGGTCTGCAATGATCCATCCTATTGCCTTCTTATGCCTTTTTAGTACACAAAGTAGTTCTCTTTCCTACTCAAGAGTGAGGGAAGAAGAGATTATCACAGGCAATTTGGTGTTGTCTCCTAAAAAGGCATATTTCAAAGATTTTGGGAGTTGCTTTAACTCCACCTCTAGGGAACTGATGAGGGAGGGCAATAGGGGTGCCTTAGAGGGGGGTGGGAGAGGTAACAAAGTAGGCCTCCATGGATGGTGTTGTGCTGGTGCTGCTCTAGAAGAGACAAGTTTCACATGCTCGATCTCAGAGGTGGGAACCTTCTCTACCTCTGTTTCCTTCCATACTTCAGCTAACTCATTAAACCATTCCTTACCATGCAGCAGCATATTCACATTTTCCTAGACAACCTCATCTATCACATCAAGAAAAGAACAGTCCTCATCGGGATGAGGTTGATTTGCTGCGTTGTACACATTTAATTTGACCTTCATATTTTCAAATGACACTTCCATGATTCCAGACTTGCATTGAATACAAGCATTAGCTGTGGCCAAAAAGGGCCTGCCTAGAATCACAGGTATGGAAGTGACACTCCTACCTGGTTCCATATCTAGCACCAAAAAGTCAACAGGGTAGAAGAATTTATCAACTCCAACCAAAACATCTTCGATTATCCCCACAGGTTTTCTTTCAGATCTGTCAACCAGCTGGAGGGCCAAATGTGTGAGCTTAAATTTGCCTAAGCCCAGCTTCTCATATATTGAATATGGAAGCAAATTTACACTGGCTCCCAGATCTAATAAAGCTTTGTCAATGGTATGATCCCCAATGATGCAAGGGATAGTGGGGAGGCCAGGGTCTTAGAGTTAGGGGGAGTTGCAATAGACCGGACTTCCTTAACTTTTTCTGCTGCAAAGACCTTCTTGGATAGGTGTATCCTAGACTGTCTTTTATGGGTGCACAGGTCTTTTAAAAACTTGGCATAGGCTGGGACTTGTTTAATGGCATCAAGTAAGGGCAAATTGATCTTTACTTGCTTGAAAGTCTCCATCATTTTCTCAAATTTTCCTTGCCCTTTATCAAAAGGGGAAGGTGCTTGTAGTGCCTTAGGAAATGGCAAATGTGGGATTGCTCCCTCACTTGCAACCTTAGCCAATGGGGCCTCTTTCTTTTTTTTTTTTTTTTCTTGAGGATCCTCATTATCCTCTTTATTCTCAGCTGATTGCTCTTTCAAGTCCACCAGTGGTGGCCTCCGTTGTGTTCTTGTAGGAATCTCTTCATTTTCTCTCTCCCAGTTCCTCACAGGCTCACAGTCCACTTGGTTGTCCACTACCCTACCACTTCTCAATGTTGTAACAGATTTTGCTTCCTCATAGGTGGAGGAAACTTCACCCACTGCATACTGTCTCCTTGGGTTATCCAGTGGTTGGCTAGGCAGCCTCCCTTCCTCTCTCTTAGTCAATGCATTAGACAACTGACCAAGATGGTCTTCTATCTTTTTGATGCTTTTGTTGTGAGAGTGCATAGTTTGAGTTAAGGGACTCAAATTCTACAGTGAGGCCAGAACTTGTTCCTCGAAAGAAGGTGCTATCATAGCTGTAGGAGGTGCAGATTGTTGCACAGGAGGAGCTACAGGTTGGGCAATGGGTTGCTGATACAGAGGCCTTGGGACATAACCTTCTCGATAGGGCTGAGCATTTCTGTAGGGCATGGGCTGCTAGGGCTGTTGCAGCTGGCTGGGGTATGCATCTTATCTCCACCTCAGATTGGGGTGGTTCCTCCATTGATACCCAGCAGCAGGCTGCTGCCCATAAGACTGAGCTGCAGCCACATGCTTTGTTATAAAATCAGAAAACTGGTCAGTAGATGGGCATTCTTCAAGGGGGTGAGCAGGGGACTGGCATATGGCACATGCCTCCTCCACCCTAGCAGCCACATGTGACTGCATTGCTCCCATCATCCTCTCAAATTTAAGGGCTAGGCTGTCCACTTTCCTTTCCAAATCACTTAGCACACTGACTTCATATCTTCCCTCTTGAGGTATTCTCCTTCACCAACTTAGGAGGCTCTAGATCTCTAGCCAAGGTTTCCCTTTGCATAGAGTTCTCACTAATAATATCAAAGAGCTCTCATGCTTCCTCAGTAGTTTTATGGAGGTGGGTGCCACCACAGGAAGCATCTATCATGTCTCTGCTTTTAGAATCAATTCCCTGATAAAAGCTTTGAACCAATTGCCATTCAGGGATTTGATGGTGGGGGCATTTCTTTAGGAGTTCCTTAAATCTCTCCCAGGATTGATGAAAATCTTCAGTTGGGTCTTGGGTAAAAGAGATGATACCCTTCCTCAACTGGATGGTTTTTGACATAGAGAAGAACTTGCCATTGGAGATCACTCCAGGACTGAATGCTATTGGGTGGAAGCATGGACAACCAGGTCCTGGCTCTGTCCTTTAATGAAAAAGGAAAGAGTCTCATCCTGGTGGCCTTCTCCCCCAAACCTGTGATATTAAATGTAGTGCACAGTCCCAAGAACTCATCAATGTGCTTGTAGGGGTCTTCTTTAGTTAGGCTATAAAATGAGGGCAGCATCTGAATTATGGACGATTTTATCTCATAGTTTCCTTGAGCAGTTGGGAATTGAATGCAGAAGGGGGAATTGTAAACCCCTAGTGCATTAAATTCCTTGAGAGTTATAGGCTGTTGTTGCTCACCCATTTCTACAGAGTCAATTGCAACAGATGTGGGTGTAGTTGGTCTGGATCTGAGAAGTCTTTCAACCTCTAGATTTAGTGGAATAATCTGAGGTTGGAGAGTTCTCCTACAAACATACAACACTCCAATTCTGAATGCAACACAAATCCTCAACACAACAAGTAGAATCAACCAAACTTTCTAACTACTCTAAGAAAAATCAACAGATCTGAAAAATAAAAGGGGAGTAGAGGGATGCAAACTATGGAGCAGCCTCCAGCACAATTCTCCTCTCACTGGCAGCCTCAGATCTAATGAAATGCACATAAAATACTGAAAAATAATAAAATTTACAAATGCAGTTAGTAAAATCAAACTAACAACTACAAAACTTAGATCTACCAATTTCTAAACACACCTCCCCTGCAGTGGTGCCAAAAACTTGTTGGAGTGTTTGCCCTCCCTCCAAAGAGAGTCTAAAATCACTAATAAAACTAGGCAGAACCCAGTCGCACAGACTTGCAAGTAATTAGGGTCCATTGTAGCATGTTTTGAAAAGATGGTGAGTAAGGAAATATCGACAGGGTGGTTGGTTTAAAAATGTGATAAATCTCCATATCTGTATGAGATCTGGCACCCTAACTAATGCTAAGTTAGCTAAAAGACAAGGGAGAGGTTTAAAATGAATTGTCACTTAAGCTAAGCTAAAATTAACCACAGACTAACTTGGATCGAGTTTGGGAACTTAGATCTTGTAGGGGAAAAGAGTAAAAAGTAGAAAATGGAGAAGAGTAGCATGGAGCTTGGTCTCACTGAAATCAGGTTTGATTAATCATGCTACAAAGGTTCAGGGCACTCAATTCCCTCAATTGGCTATAAGCACAGCTGCAGGGTATAAGGCTCCACTCCAAATCACAGGATTCACCTGGTCTTAAGGCTATGATCTGTCCACTTGAATGGTCACAGACCATCCTCTAGACTTTATCTGATCCATGGATTTGCAGCAGATGAATCCAATTGGAGCCTGAGCTTGGACTAATCTTAAGGTTATGATTTGCCCAATTTAATGGTCACAGACCATCCTACAGATCTCCTCCAAAGCTAAAGCATCAATTAGAACAATTAAAACCACTATAGATGCTGTAATTCCAAGGTCACAAACTCAGGGAATTACAGGAGTATCAAATCTAGGGAGATCAGATGGTATCCAAGAGGTCTACCAGTTAAGTTGGTGAGCTGATCTACAGACTCCTCTACACAAATCCGTTCGATCACCAATTGAAACCAAAGGAACTTTAGATCTAATTAAAGCATTAAAAACAACATTTAGATTGCAATCAAAATCATTCTATAATCGAAATGCTCTCAGATCTGTAGTCTGTGCAGCAGGGAACATACAATGGCACTTTCAACCCTACCCAATTACAGATCTAACCTCTCTCCTCGCTACTCCAAGGGAATTAGCCAACTATTGTTGGGCTAAAAAAGGGAAAATATAATTTTTCTGCAACCTCTAATCTCCAGAATTTAGCTCAGATCTCGATCTCTCTCTAATTGTAATTGGGGGTCTCTATATATAGCATTCTCCTCTATTTTTCTCGCCAAAAATCCCTTCTAGAAGGTCCTTAGAGTTTGTTAGGGTTTTAGAGCACGTGGGTCGGTTAGGGCATCTTCTAAAACAGTCATGCCGAGCACTAAGTGCCTCGAGTTGCATGCAGCAGGTCACCAAGTCACAGCGTGTACATAGCTAAATTTCTGAGAAGTTCTACACACGATTTTGATAGGTTCAGGAAGCTTTTGATATGTTCAAACGGAGCTTTTTGGTCCTTTCACTAGGTTCTCAGATCTCTTTGATAGGTTCCGATAGGATGCGCCTTCTAAGCCAAAGATTCTCTACTTCTTTGGCCCAAGTTGCCTCGATGTTGGGGAAGCTTTTCGATAGGTTGGAGAACCATTTCGATAGGTTCCGTTCTGCATGCCATCATTTCGATAGGGTTGCTCTCACTCCTATCGAAAGGCTCAAGCACCCTTCAATAGGTTCTGTTCCGACATCTCCATCTCGATAGGTTCAGGAAACCATTCGATAGGTTCCTTTTACACCTCAGGCAGGCTTTCGATAGGATGGTTTCTTCCTTTGTTTCAGTTGCTCGATAGGTTTTTAGATCTTATCGAACTCCTCAATCCACACGAATCCATCCTTCTTCTGCCTTCAGGTCCTATCGAAACTTTTTCAACTGCACGAATTCCTCCTTTCTTTACTTTCAACTCCTATCGAAGTCTTCAGGTGACCTCTCGATAGGATGTTTTTAGCCTGTTTTCACTTCCTTTGTCTTGCCCTACTATAGCCACGCACTCCAAGGGTCCAGTGATGTGCTACCCTCTGGTGTGCTGTTGCTGGGTTTGTCCTGTGCTGAGAGATGGCCCCTTTTTGGGCATTCTTGAGTGATTTTTTGCATTATTGTCATCTTTTATTACTATCTACAAAATGCACTCGAGAGAGGCTTATTAGGGTACTCACAGGTCTATCAATGGTCAGGTTAAAGTGTGAAAAGTGACATTTTTCACCACTTAACACCATACACCTTCATGAACCTCCCACTTCTTAGTGATCCACAACTCTATAAATTGTGTACCATACTTGTTGATTTTTTGTGTTGCCTTTTAAAATCTATCATATGTTGTCTTTGTTTTGTTGTTGATGTGCTGAAATATTCGTTTTGATTGTGTTAGTGTTTAAAACATCTGAATCCAATCTAATTAGTATGTTTCCTACTATGATTGAAATGTGCATGGACCTGGTGTCATTTAAATGTGCATGAACCTACTGTAATTTAAAATCATTTGAATTCTAGAATTTTTACTTTGTGCATTGTGTGCAATGGGCATGAAGTTATTAGAGGTGAAATAGATGAAATGTGAGGAAATTTGGTGCTGATGCACAATGGCAGGGTGCATGACAGTGTAGATGCACATGCCAGTGTGCAGGCACTAAGAAGGAGTGGCTTTAGCTTTGTCGCAAGGCTTAATGGCCTGCAGTTCACACTCGTGAGCTATATTTGGCTTTCTCGCGTGGCTTACTGAGCCCCGCGAGCCACAAATCATACAAAGATAGTGTGCTCACGAGGCTCTGATATGAATTTTGCATCTCTGCAAGAGCCTAGCGAGAGAAATTTCTGAAGCTACCTCGCGAGGCCCTTGGCTCTCTGAATATATGTTTCCTGCAAGATTAAAACCTCAGTTGTGTGAGGTCTGTAAATATACCTCTCGCACGCTCAGACTCAACTTCAGCTCCACGATTACCAAGTGAGAACTGTGCGAGGCACGGGTCTCACCCACTTATACCCCGTGATTTTTTCATTTCTTCATTCTTCTTCTCTTTGCCCTAGCTTCCACTGCACACCTCCGAGCTTTCCTCTCCCTTCTTTCTCCTTTACTGCCCGTACCACTCTAGCACAGTCACTCTGCTCCTACCATTGTGCTCCACACTAACTTCTGACCATTTTGCACTTGGTGTGGCAAAATTTGATCCATTGTGCAGCATTTAGACCCCTAACTATTTCGTGGTAAGTGTTCTCAGTCTTTCATTTGGTTTGATTTGTCTGCTATTTTAGTGTTGAGTAGGGAGGATTCTTTTTTTGTGCAAAACTTTCCTTGGATTGTGAACTACCCAGTTCTGTGTGTTTCAAGACCTATTTTAGGAATCTGTGTAGCCATGGCCACGAGTTCCAAGTTCATTGATACTCTGGCTGCCATGTTGAACCCTCAACCTACTAGCAGTCCCTTGGCCACAAGGAAGACTGTGAGGATTGCAGAGGCCTCCATTGTGGAGACCTCTGATATACCTGCACCACATATTGAGCCCCAAGTGGAAAAGATCAAAAAGAGGGCTGCTCCTATGAAGAAGGCTAAGTTTGCTGCCTCTGATGCCCCTACTCCTAAGAAAAAAACACCACCTAAGAAGAGGGCCAGAGACCACCCCCCTATTGCCAAGAGCCCTAAAAAGTCTAAGAAAAAGCAAAAGAAGGGCAAGGAAGTTGTCCCTGAGGTTACCCCAGAGGAAGACTCAGAGGATGACTCACTCACAACTCCATCTGAGCTTGTGGCTCCCATCAAATTAGAGGCTGAGACTGCCTTTGATATGGCTTTCTTTGAGGAAGAACCATCATCTGCTGCATTGTTCATGATATTTTAGAGTGCTGATTATTATTGGTGGTGAAAGCAAATTAAAGTCAAAGTAAAACAGAAGATGAAAGAGATGAAAATAATAATGCTAAAATATACAGACATGCAAGATACAGGGTCCTTTTGTAGTAAGTTTTAAAAGTAAGAGTTTGTCCCACAGGGAGTAGTGATCTAAAACCTAATAGGTTGTATAGTAGACCTCCAGATCTACTACAGATTTATCAATTCTAGCCTAATGTAAGAAGAAAGAGAGCCTTTCGCGTGTCACTAGATCTAATCTACAAAATAGAAATATAAAACTAGATCTAAAAGATTGAGGAAGATGAATGGAAAAATAAAAGATAAAATGGGGAGAGATAGACAGCTAAGGGCTGGTTCTTATTTGCAAAACAGATTAAGACATGTGAATTTGCAGCTATCCATCACTTGCTTACAAGCACAAGTGCGAGGTAGAAGAATTCAAACCAAACCAAAAGTTTGAACTGGTCTTAAGGGTATGATTTGTCCACTTGAATGGTCACAGATCATCCTATAGACTTCATCCAATCCAAAGGTTCAAATTGAAACATTAAAATCACTACAAATGTTGTGGATGCATGACTACAAGCTCAGGCATCAACAGGGATATTAAACTAAGGGAAATTAGATGGCAATCAAGAGATCTACTGGTTAAATGAATGGGCTATTCCCAAATATATAAACCCTATAGACATCTAATGGAACCACAAGATCTTTAGGTTTAATTGGACTTTAAAATCAATAATTTATTGAATCAAACAACTTACAATAACCTTGTTCTCAAATCTGTAGTCTGTGCATCGATCCACACATGTCCATGCCAAAATTACAATTACAAACCAGATCTGAGCTGCTATCTAGATCTAATCCAACAGGCTAGATTAGAGAGAGAAGGGGGAAGAGAAAAAAGGAAAAATAAAACCTAAAATTAAACCTAAATGAGCCATGGAGAAGTCAAAGAATTTCCTAGTTTCCTTGCTGAAGAATTATAGCAGCAAGGATGCTTATTTATGCATATGCAGTGATCCATGTGCTTTGAATTACAACCAATCAGAGGAGAGGAATTGATTTCAGTTGATGTTAATCCCTGTGTTTAGCATTGCAACCAATCAGAGAGCAGAGAGAGATCCATTCAGTTATACACAGTTGAAATGGTTTGCTTCCCACTAAGAATTGCTCCAAAATAGTTTGCATGTGGGCAGAATTCTTTTGTTCTTTGGAGTTCCTAAATATACCCCTGCCGACCAAAAATATATCCAGCTGCAGCCCTTTATAATTGCTGCATATATTTGAGGCTTGATTGATTTCTCAAAAGTGCCCCCGATGTTCATTAATAATAGCTACAACTGATGGAGTCCCCAAGATAATTTTTTAGATCCACTGATGAAGGCTGGCAGCTGATGGAGTCTTGGTGGAACTCGAATCTCAACAGGTACAGCTGCATGAATGATCCCTTCGAGAGGTTGAAGTGGAAGTGCATCAGCCTCAAGTGTCTATTCGTGAGGTTGGTAGATGAACTTGAGAGGATGGTGAATGATTCGAGAGGTTGGCTGAAGGTGTGCTTGAACCAATCGATAGGTATTGAAGGCTGGGCTTGCTGAAATTGACAGGATGAAGGGTATTCTCAAGAGGTTAGCTGATGGTAGTGCTAAAGCTCGAGAGTTACTGAAGCTGCAAGGTGTCCACTCGAGAGGTTGTGAGTTGGAGTTCTTCGAGAGGATGGAAGATATTTTTGCAGCTTATATACAAATAAACAGGTTCAGAGTAGGCTCAACAATCCTCTCGAGAGGATGAGACCCACTGTGTTGATCTCGACCGGATGAAGTGTGGATCTCGACAGGTGCTGAAGTTGCATCATCCACTTGATAGGTTGAGAGTTCTTTGCAAACCACCACTCGACAAGTTCAATACCTCTTCAATTTGAGAGGTTCTGTGACCTATTGCTGTAAAAGGTCCTCTCGAGAGGATGGGATTTGAATGCCACAACTTATACAGTCGACAGGTTGGGTGCTCCTTGAATTCGAGAGGATGATGGCAGCGCCTTCTTTAATTCAACAGGTTGGCATTCATTCTTCATTGCAGCTCTCGATAGGTTCTATATATGCATAGAACTGCTCGAAGACTTTAAGTACATCAGCTTTAGGCATCTTCTCATGAGTTTGCTGAAAAGAAGGATGGTCTGCTCGACAGCTTTGAAATGCAGCAGCTAAATCCATTCAGGGAGTTGAAGTGTAGGTGCATGAACTACTTATGTAGTTGTTGGAAGTGCTTGCTGCTGTAGCTTAATGTGCAGCTGCTCTTCGCTGGGCTGCTTGTTGTAGCGTGCAACAGATGCAACTGTTGTGGCTTAATGTGCAGCTGCTCCATGAATTTCTAAGCCTTTTAGATTGCTGTTGCAAGAGTTCTCATATGTGTATACAGCTGCAGGTTCTTTTTTAGCTTAAGCACACCATAGGTTGCTGCAATAAGCTCCTAGAACTGCTATTTTACTTCAACAACAACTGGTCTTCATGTGTGCCTCCCTCTTTTCTCAGCTTTAAGGTTCTCATCTCCTCTTATTGGCACCTTTAACAGAAAAACTGCACTAAGGATGCAACTTCTTCCTAACTACAAAATAATATTAAAAGGCAATTATTAGTCACTCTAAATCCAAGCAAAGGCCAGGTTTGAGGGGTATAAAATGGTATAAATCAGTGACTAACACCCATCCATTGAGTTCCTCACCAAAGCCTCCCTATTACCCCTGCTCAGGCCCCCACTGCAGTTAGTTTTTCCTAGGCTAGTGCAATTGTTTTACCAGAACATCAGGGTTAAGATAGGTGATGATGGAAACCCTACTCTGTTGGTATTAATTGATGAGTTTAAAATGCTATTCAACCAGGCTGTAATTGCGGGATACCAGCCAAATACAACCCTGAGTGTGGTTTGGGTGCACCATTGACTGCAACCATCCCTAAGATTGATAAAGAGATTGCTAGAGGGATTACAGCATCTGGGGTGTCCATTAGAAAGAGAGACCTGCCTCCAAGCCTAAGATACATGGATGGAGTTTGGAGGGAAAATGTGAACTGCTCTGGGCACCAGCAAGAGAGGAGGGCCCCAATAGCTGATGCCCTTTACTCCTCCTTAAACCATTACATTGATGTTACCAAGCTTATATTTGAAGGGATGCAATACATCCATGAGAAGGTGAAGAAGCAGTAGAAGCCCCATGCCCTGCCCTATTGTAGGCTCATCACAGCTCTACTGAAGCTGGGGGGCTACCATTTCAAAATGAATGAAGAGACAGTGAACTTGGCCCCTAGCAGATATGGGAAGAAACAATGGGGGATCATCCATACATTGATTGAAATGAAGAAGAAGAAAAAAAAGGAAGAGCACTGCTCAAGCATTTCACAATCCAAGAGGAAGTCATGCTACCTCTCATACACCTCTGTAATCATCACCTGCTCACTGCCACTACATTGCCGTCACCATCTATACCCACCCTCCCAATTCCATCACCCGCCATTCCACTACCATCA
This sequence comes from Chloranthus sessilifolius, assembly GCA_021018995.1. Lineage (NCBI taxonomy): Eukaryota > Viridiplantae > Streptophyta > Magnoliopsida > Chloranthales > Chloranthaceae > Chloranthus > Chloranthus sessilifolius. The sequence goes on from CM037598.1 coordinate 52,898,742, forward strand.
TCTACACACAACTTCCACACTCACCTCCATTTCCATGCCAGCTCTTGCCTCACACCCAATTCTAAAATCTACACCTACTACCATCACCCCAACCTCACAACCCTCCACAGCTACATCATCTCTCCCTGAGCCAATTCTATCCATTTTTTCTGCTTACCCCAGCCCACCTATCAAACAAACATACAACAAAAAGAAAGCCTCCCAATCCACCAAAGCCTCCACTAAACCTCCCCAGTCCATTACCTTACCACCACCAACCCCATTACCTTAGTCCATTCAAATTCAAGAACCCCCAACCACCACTTCTACTAGCCTTCCAGAACCTACCCCAACCTCTCATCCCATCCCAATCCCCCCAACCACCTCTCTAACAGAAATAACTTCCATTTCCACCTCTATACCTCATCCCATACCCACAGCTACACCCCCATCCTCACCAATACCACCCCCTCCATTTAACTATGATGAGAGTGAGCCTTAGCTCACTGACATCCCACATAGTTTTATAGCAGACCTACCTCAGCCCACTAAACCCTCTGCACACATTGAACCTGCCACACTTAAACCCTTGGGCCAACCTCTTCCATTTTTCCTTTCCTATGACCAAGACCCCTTCTCATCAGAGGGGTACTCAGCAATGATGGGCTCTATTATTGGGGACATCAATTATGAATTCACCCCTCTTCCAAATTCACCTCAGCCACCTCATTTTACCCCTACCCCTACTTCACCACAACCTACTACTTTCCATCATGCACCCACTTCACCCATTCAACCAATTCAAACAACCCAACCCACAGTACCTATCCAACTTGACTCCCTACCCCAAATCCTTAGCCTCCTTTCCCTCCAAACCCAAATAATGGCGAACACATAAAGCCAAACTACCATAGCGGCCAGCCTTCATGCCATGCACTCAACCCTCTAAAACTAGGCTACCATTCAAACCAGCTTAAAAGCCATTCAGTCCACCTTATTAACCTTAACCCCACCATCACAATAGCCATTTATCCCTCCACTACATTCTCCTTTGCAGCCACGCAAACTGATCCTGAGGTAGTGGACCTCACCCAACCTGACCACCAAGAGGTGGAGTTGGCATCTCCTTTACCCATCCCATTATCCATCCCTTCATCTTCATCCACACCACCCCATGTTCTGGCTGACCCTTCTCCCCATGCTGCTAATACAATGCTACTTGCCTCATCATTCTCCATATCTCCATTTGCATCCCTCCTTCAAGCAATGAATGAAAACCAATACATCAAGAGGGATGTAATCAAGGGGATGGCTGATATCAACACTGCAATCAAGTAGCCCTTCCTCCATCAAATCAAATTTCTAAGATTAACTCACAAGATGGAGAGGAAGAAGATGATGCATGGTTGGAAGCAGACCTTGTAACAATACCAGCTGGAGAAGTTTAGAGCAGATTCCCTTGAAGAAGTGGTGAAGAACCTGCAGTTGGTCCTTCGATTGGTTGAAGATAGAGCTAACTATTATGTCAGGACTGCTACAACATTACATCAGACCCTATCTGAGTTGGCAGACAAAGACATAGCAGCAGTTGTTGCCTCTCTCTTCACTACAACAGCTCCTCCCCCTGCAACTGCCCCTTTTCCCAGAGAAAACCAATCCTTGGAGTCAAGATAAAAGAACCATCTCAAAAGTCTGCACCCACTCCCAAGAAAAGAAGCAGCACCAAGCATATGAAGACAACTGCTAAGAGATCAAAATCCATTGCTACTACTCTCAAGAAAGAAAAAGGGAAATGTGTACAGGAACCTGTAGATGTAGATTCAGATGATGCAAATTGTAGTTATAGTTAGTTAGGATTTCTTTGCTCTCTATAATTTTTTGGTATTTATTTTCACTTGCATTGTACATATTACTGTTTTATAAATGAAAGTTCTTTTTGGTATCTTTTGTTTGAGTTTTGTTTGGTTTTGATTATTTTTGTTGTTTATTATTTTCACTTGCCTTGTTTTGTGTGTTATTTTTATAAATATACACTGCTACACATGTTCTTTATCTCTAAAACAGTGAGGACACTGATCCTCATACGTTTGGGGGTGTGGCAGGATATGTCAATGATGTAGTTAACCTAAGGGTAGCAGAATCAAGTGAGTAAGATAGAAACAGAGCTAAGTTCACCTAAGAAACTTTAAAAATGAGGAAATTTAAAACTTTGCAGACCTTTTGGCATTAAAATCTTTTAAATTTTAACTTTTTCATGAAGTAAATATCAAGAAAACTCATTTGTGTTAGGACTTAGTGAACCATTAAGGAGATATAAAGGTGAGAACATGCCCATAAGTTCAATGGAAGACCATACCTAGTAAGATTTGGGCCTACAAAATTATTTTTTTCTCTTTGAATAGTGTCTTTGGCAATTCTTTTTACTCTAAGGACTGACTGAGTTGACCATTTTTTCACTAGAATTTAAGCATCTCCAAATTAAAATAACTGATAGCACTCATACATTTAAGAAGGGATCAAGGCCTTCTCTTGGACAGTTTGAGCCTAAAGATATCAAACCTAGTAAACTACCCTTGTGCATACACCTTTTGAGCCTTAAAATTTTACTTTTTTTTAAAAGACACCAGAGTATTTGTACCTAAACCTATAGACCTGATTCAACCCTACCCCCACTCTGAGAATTCAGAAGGCAAAGGAGAAGAAGTTGAAGATGGACAAGCTAAGGTCAATATTTGGTGAATGGAGAAGAAAGTCAAAAGGAGGACAGCAGTGTAGCAGCTAGGAGGAGGGTGGCATTTCAGAAAAATAAAAACAAAAAGAAAAGAAAATATACCCAAAATAAAAATAAAATAAAATAAAATGATGGAGAGGAAGAGAGATGTGTTAAGAGGAAATTCCATTGGAAAAAGTGAAAATAAGAGGAGAAGCTAGCCACTTCAAGTCTAAAACATATCAAAGAAAATGAAATATGCTAAATTCAAGAAGGTGAAGTCATGAATCACCTCCTTCACCTGCTGATTTCTCAATTTTGCAACCTTTTCACCCTTCCATTCTTTTTAACCTTCACCCATAAGCCACATTACAACCCAGTCATAAGACCTTGTGATCTTAATTAGAATAAGTTGTCATGTGTAGATGAGGAGTTGCTTAACCTATGGTGAGAAATGATTAATGATGCTAAAATTTAGATGCCTTGCCTATGCTCATGCTTGCAGGCCCATTTGGAGACTGTAACTACTCTTGAGCTTGTGTGAAAGTAAAAACTCTCAAACCCAATTATAAGAGACTGCCCTGGTAAGCATTGGGTCTGACATTGAAAGTATTGGGCATTCTTTAAACCTGATTTTTGAATTAATGGTGAGCTTAGTACTGACATGCACTTAATATTTTTCTTATTGTAAGCTAATTGGAAATGATGTGCATGCATGTAAGAATTTTTCATGTTAAATTGTCTGAGCATTTCATGTGTTTGAAATTCCTCACATTATGGAAGAGAATCAAGGGTGGACTGATACTCTGTACATTGAAAACTGATTTGATAATGTGTGCACTTTTGTTAAATGTTTTATTGAGAAGTTTGTGGGTGCCTTCACTAAAAACCCTCAGGAGACTTCACTCCTCCACTAGGGATCACCTAGGGGTTTAAAAGGCTTGATGCATAAGCTAAATGCATCCATGCTCCCTACGAAAGTGGCATTTACATTCCTAGAGTAGTTATTTAAATTTTGCTTTGCTCGAGGACTAGCGAAGATTAGGTTTGGGGGTGTGTTATTCACTGAAAAGTATCACTTTTCACCTTTTAACCTAGCCTTTACTACACCTTGGAGCTGTCTAATAATTCCCTCTTTAACATGTTTTGTAGTTAGTAATAAAAGTTACAGCTTAGTACAAAGTCCAAGCTTTTGAAACCAAAAAGAGAGTTTAATGCTAAGATGTGGAGCTGAGGCAAGAACAGAAAATACACCTTGGTGGCACACACCATGGTGACTACATGGCATGCCTAACTGGACCCAGGAAGTCCAGCAGATGAGAAGAAGTTGGACTTGAGTGGAGAAGGCTACAGCAGCAGCATGTACACTCTAGCAGAGGAGCAGAAGGCAGCCTCGCCCAGTCCGAAACATGGTCTCACGTAGTGTAAATCCGCAGAAGCTACCTCACGAACACCTCGCAAAGTCAACACCTGCAACACAAATCATCTTCGCAAGGCAGCTCGTGCAGCTCATTGAAGAGGAGCTTCCAAAATCCTTCTAGCGAAGTTCTCACAAAGTCAGGGCAATTCACTTTCATTTCATTTCATGAAGCACTCACGTAGTCCATGATAGGAAAGTCTAAGAAATGTCGTGCGAAGAGTTCTCACATAGCTCATTTAGATAGAAGACTCCAACCGCTTGCACAGCTTTCGTGTAGCTCTGGATGAGAGAGACGCCCATAAAAGCTCTTGCACAGCTCTCGTGCACTGCAGTGCCAAAGCCAGCCACGTGAAGTGATAAATCTATCTTGGTGAGCAACAGTGCAGGAACTCAAGGCTTATCTATGCGAGGTGTAGAATTTAGTGCTTCATCCATGCGACACCTACGGGAGCGAAATACCTGAAGCTCCACTGTGCGAGCTAAGACAAATCACTGCAAATTCTTCTGCGTGAGCGATATACCTCCAAGCTAACTCTTAGCCATGTGAGCAGTTTTCCCAGCCAAATTCTACCTTGCGAGCACACTTCATATCACATGACTGCATTGCACAAGCAAAGCCAGACTCGCGAAGCTCAAGTTCTCCACTTCTCTTTCCAAACACAGGGATACTTAAGGGATTTTCCCAAGTCCAAATCACACATGCCGAGGCCCTAATCTCTATGCATGCATTCTGAGGCATCCAAGGGTTATAACCAAGCCACGTCTACCATAAAATTAGAGTTTAATCTCCTCTTGGCCAAGGCATTAAGCACTGAGTATAAAAGCTATAACTTAACTAATTTTTCCCATCTTTCCTTCAACGTCAGTCAGCTGTGAGCTCTAGGTGATTAGGGTAAGGGTTAGATCAACATCTTTTTCCATTTTTTTTCTTCCTTAGCCCAGCACTTGCTGGCTATGATCTTTGTAAGCAATTAGGAATAGTTAATTCAATTTTTGTAATAGGTTTTGTACACATTGGGATTTGTTGAGGGATGTAGTGCAAAAGGCTGCTGCCTTAAGAATTTCATTATAAGTATTGTTTAATCAATGAAATTTGTGTTTTAATGCTTATTCAATATACTATTTTCCTATTTGTATATAGTATTCTTTGATCTATGCAATGCATTTAGGATTTTATTGATTTGAAATCCCCATGGAAGCTTGAGCTTGTAGCCCTGGGACCATGGTGGTAGCAGTAATTATCTTGCTCCATCAAAGAACTCTGTGACTTGGATAGCCTCTGTGGATAGTCTATGACCATTTGAGTGGATAGACTATAGCCTTAGGGTGATTCTAAGCCATAGATTTGATGTGGATTTTTATCCGCTGCACTTGAGCTTGTAGCCTTGTGAGAGGTTGTAGTAGGAACAAGCTCTCCTCTATTTTACATGACCATCATTAGATGTTAGATCTGATTTCTCTCTAGAGATTGCAAACTTGTGAGTTGAGTCATTGTAAGCCTTTTGTAGCAATGACCAGCTGCATTTAAGTCTCCAAATAGCCTTTGAACAACTGTGGTTTCCACTAGTTTTTTAAGAGTTGTTTGCTCCTACAGATGCCTGAGCTTGTAGCCTGGCAAACATAGTATCTGTAATGGTCATTATGCTCCGATTTGATCCATTGGTTGGAGGAAATCTATTAGATAATATGTGATCATTTAAGTGGACAGGTTATAGCCTTAAGATCAGTCCATTCCCTTAGAACAGATTTATTTTCTGATTGAATTCCTGTGTTTTGACCCTCTCTATTGGATAGCCTGTGACCATTGAAATGAACATGTTATAGCCTTAAGAGACCAGGTCAAACCATAGGAGTTGAGTTCGATTCTTCAACCTTATAGATGTTCCTCTAGCCATCTGAAGGATTGCTGCAGAGACAACTCTAAATCTAAGTTACATAACTGAAATAACCTTAGCTTTGTTGCCTACTTCTCATCAATTTTATTTTTATTTTAACACGCACCATCATCACCTTCTTTGCAAACCCTTTCTTTAGGATAGGACTGCACTTTCTTTCTCTTCTTTTAGTGTTAGTTTAGTGTAGTTGTGACACCCAACTCCGTTTCTCTAGGATTGCCAAATCTGTAGCCAGATCTGGAGGCCTACTAATATAACCCTCTTTGGGTTCTAGATCAATTTCTCTGTGGGACAAACTCTTACTTACTTAAAACTTGTTACAAGAGTCCTGTATCTTGCAGGCTGTCTATTTTGGACTTGTTGTTTTGTCCATTTCGTCTCTTCACTCTTGATTTGTTTTCTTCATTATTTTCCAATAAAATAGCAGCAAGCATCTCGAAATATAGACGGCAACAAAGATAACGTTCTTACTATGAATTTTTGTATCGATAAAATAATTATATAATACACTTAATTATTTTACACAATATTGCGATGGATGAGTCGATAGCTTGACATTGCCCGGAAGTATTTCGGACATGCTTCGGGTCTTTCAGTGTCAGTGTAGTCACTGTCCCTTTTTCTTCTTGTGTAATCATCAATTTTAACCTCTGCCCATTAATCTTGAAAGTGCGGCCGTCTTTGGGATCTCGGATAGTGACAGCCCCGTGAGAGAATGTTTCTATAATGGTGTAGGGACCATCCCAACGACTTTGTAATTTTCCAGGGAATTACTTTAATCTCAAATTGTAGAGCCATGTTGGGCCGACTCAAAACTCTTTCTCAAAATGTGTTTATCATGGAATGCCTTGGTTTGAGTGTTTTCATAGGCATCATTTTGAATTTCCTCAAGTTCATTGAGTTCAAGTTTTCATTGCCCGCCAGATGCCGTCAACTCGAAGTTGAGAACATTGATAGCCCATACCGCTCTATGCTCTAATTCCATTAGTAAATGGCAAGTCTTACCGTACACCAGTCGGAAAGGAGACATGCGAATAGGTGTTTTGTAGGTTGTTCTATATTCTCACAAAGCATCTTGCAATCTCATGGACCAATCTTTTCTATCAGGTCGAAGAGTTCTTTCTAATATCTTCTTTATTTCCCGATTAGAAACCTCAACTTGTCCACTAGTTTGCTGTAATATCCTGAGATCTCTGAGCCCAGTACGTCATGTTGATACTCGACTTCGGTTGTGAGGTACTCCGTGTACTACATGACGTGGGCAGTTCAATTAACGGGTCCAAATGGAAGTCAAAGGTATGTTGACTGATAGGACACACACACACGTTCTTGCGTTAGACGTACACTAGATATAACCATGTATAGAAGCCATCGGGCATTAGATTCGATTTAAGCGAGGTCTTACCATAACTAATTTTGGACCTCATGAGCCCCAGGCCAATACCGGATTCTGTATTACAACCAACACGAAATCATCACTTAATGCCATACACAACACTTAAGTGTATGGGTCACACTCTGAAACAACCACCCTTAGAAGAAATGTCATTTTATTGTATTTTGACCTAAAACACTTAAGACCCGTTAGACAACCAATCAAGTAAGGCCCATTAGTGGAGAGCCATGGGATGGCTCGTACACCACTCTTGAGTTTACAAGCAACACTCCAAATCAAGACCCTAACTTACAAAACAAATTTTGTGCGCATAAGAGCCATGCATTTTCATTGAAAACAAGGGAGAGGGAAAGAGAGAAGAGGACTAGTTCATTCTCAGCTCTTGAGACCCAAATGTTGGAACCTGCCCCAACCATTGAACTATAGGAAGACTTCAGCTAGATCGATCACCACGAATCTATCGAGAGGGGTGATCAATACACCGAACGTACACTAAGCTTCGCACAAAAACCTTTCAACGTCGATTGTACAAACTACGTGTAAAAAGGTATGTACCACGTTGCGATCTTGTGAATTATAAACTCCAGTTGTTAGAACGTGAAATCGTCGTTGGCATAATCACATGCAATGAGTTCGACGATTGAACACAGGAGAAATGTGGAAAATATGATAGTCTACGATAATCAATAGCTGAAAATGTTGCATGCAGGGAAAAACGAAGGCAAAATTATGATCCAAATGGAAAATAGGTGTGGGTTGTCTGATCAAAGTATGAACCTTAATCACATGCAAAGGATTCAAGGGAAAATTTGGGAGTTTTTAGTCTGAAGAAGATGAGAAAACAAAGCTTGAATGATCATACTCGCCCGGGCTAAGCATGAACTGGCCAAGCGAGCGAGCAGCTGGGGCTTAGAAATGAAAGGAGTAAAGAACTCGCCCGGGCGACTTCTTTAGGCAATATAGTTCAGGCATAATTCACCCGGCCAACATGGAATGCTGAAGGGTTAACGCGAGCGATAGTCAAAACTTGCTGGGGCGAGTTACCTTTAAGGCGCTAGGCTTAAGTGCTTTTGTGAGCTCGCCTGGGTGAGTTTCATAGGCCATTTTTCTCGGGTGAAAGCCGCCCGGGCGACTTTAAGTGGCACTTTAAAATTTAAAAGGGAGCCGTCGGGCGACCTCCTAGCTTAGCCATGGCGAGTTGGGTTGCCTACATGCCCTTTTTGCCTTGACTTAAGAGTTATCTTCGGAGCCTTGACTTAGGAAAACCTTGTGTGCATAGTGGCTCTTTACACGTCGTTTTACTTTGAGCATGCATTGATCTAGGCTAACATGCGAGACAGACAATAGATTCCAGGAGACGTCCTTGCATTCTATCGCGTGTATTGTTGACTTTGAGGTAGGGAAAAAAATGCCATGCTTGATGATTTATTTCCTTGCATTCGTGTATTTGATGCTCGTACTTTAATCTACAATACTTTCTTCAAATGCTAAGTGTGACAACTTGATTTAATTGTGAAGATTTTGACGAATTCATGTACACAAAATACATGCATATCTACATTGCATTTTGATATAGTTGTGTTTGCCTCGATAAAATTCCAGATTTGTTTATATACTTCTTGTGTACTGATTACTGCTTGTGTACGTGTTTGATTTGTATCTCTTTATTTTCTTGGCTATGTTCCCACTCAAGTGACCTTGTTAATGTAGCTCAGGGGCTTGACCTACGAGTTCCCAACCCAAGTAACCTTGTTAACGTAGCTCAGGGGCCTGGCTTCTCGAGTTAAGTGACCCTGCTAATGTAGCTCAGGGGCTTGACTGCTCAATTGGAGTGACCCTATTAACATAGCTTAGGGGCTCGACTATCTGGTTTAAGCAACCCTGTTAATGTAACTCAGGGGCTTGACCTATTGTCTTGCTTGATTTCTTCTATACTCATTTGTGTTACTCGTTCAATATGCTCTAGCACCTGCTTTGATCATTTGAGTTGCTACGCATTGTCCTGCATATCACATTTTTTTTTATGAAATGCCATCTTTTTTATATGATAAAGAATTGTTTTGTTTTTGAAACTCAAATCATGTGATAAGTACGACTTAAATTATTTCCCGTATTTTATATGCATCAAGTTCATGAATAAGAAAGATAAAGATGGTTGAGCAATGTTTTTTTTTCCTTACTGAGCTGGATGAAGCTCACCACTCGACTATACGTCATAGCTGCAGAAGTAGATTTGGAGCGTGATCCGGAGCAAGAAGAGGACTCGGATTGCAATCCTAACGAGGAAAAAGATTTGCCTAAGGAGCATTTTCCTTAGTTGACTTAGTTAGAGGGTGTAATATTTTGGGCTTTGTAAAGAATACGGTAAAAAAAATACTTGATAAATATTAGTGTTTTTGTTATTTTGTTATCCACTATTTTAGGTGAAGGTTGGCCTTCACCGGTGGATTTAGAGTTTCAATATGTGTGAATACATCTGGTAGGTTTAATTTTCCATATTGTTTATGCCATAGCTCTGATATACTTCCGCATTGTGCACTTCGATTTTGCATCATGTAAACTTACCATTAACTGATGGCCTGGTCCTTCCTATTGTTGATGTAAGGAAACATAGAGTTGTCAGGAAGCTAGTTAAACATATCGATACAATAGCATCACTATAATTCGTATCATGCACAATCTGACAGCGCGGGTTTTAGGTAAAGAAGCCCGGGCTGTCGCATTTGCGGGTGGTAGGGGGTTGTAATTTTATGCGTAACACCATATTTCTTGAGCAAGCTCTCGAAACACCTATTGCAACAATGGCTTCCACTATCACTTATAATAGCTCGTGGGGTTCCAAACTGTGCGAATATATTCTCCCTGATGAAAGAGATCACCACCTTATGGTTATTTGTTCCTATGGTTGTTGCTTTAACCCACTATGACACGCAGTCAATGGCTACAAGTATATACATGAATCCGAACGACGGTGGAAAAGGGCCCATGAAATCTATGCCCCATATGTCAAGGGGTTTTGCAGCCAAAATCGGTTGTAGGGGCGTCATGTTCCTTCGAGACATGGCTCCTGACTTCTGCATCGCTCGCAAACCTAACAAAAATGCTGGGCATCCTTAAATAACATTGGCCAATCAAATCCAGATTGTAGCACTTTGGCAGTTGTCTTTTTACCACCGAAGTGACCCCCACAAGCACATGTGTGACAGAACTGTAAAATATTGTGGGCGTCACTATCGGGCACACATTTCCTAATTATTTAATATGGGCATATCTTAAATAGGTCCGGATCCTCCCAAATATGGCGCTTAACGCTAGAAAAGAAAACATACTTGTCTTGATTGGACTAGGTCGGGGGAATCTTACCTATTGCCAAATGATTTACGATGTTGGCATACCATGGTATTGTTGTTTGGATGGTAAAAAGTTAATCATCTGGGAAGGTGCCCTGTAGAGATTCTTTACTGATGGTTTCAGGCATTTCAATTCTTGATAGATGGTCAGCCACCGCATTCTCTACTCCCTTTTTATCCTTGATCTCGAAGTTGAATTCCTGCAAAAGTAAGATCCACCTGATCAGTCTAGGCTTGGCAACTTTTTTAGTTAGTAGATATTTCAATGCATAATGATTAGAGAAAATGACGATCTTTGACCCCAATAGGTATTGTCGAAATTTGTCTATTGTAAATACGATAGCTAGGAGCTCCTTCTCGGTGGTAGTATAGTTCAACTGAGCTTCAATCAAGGTCTGACTCGCATAATAAATTACATGAGGGATCTTGTCCTTCCACTGTCCTAGAACTACACCTATTGGGTGATCCGAGGCATCACACATTACCTCAAAGGGTAGGGAGTAATCAGGGGGTTGGATGATTGGTGCTAATGAAAGAAGTGCTCGAAGTTTATTTAACGCATCAAGACAAGCATCGTTAAAGTCAAAAGGTACATCATTTGTTAATAGGTGGCACAGTGGTTTTGAGATTTTTGAAAAATCTTTGATAAAATGGCGATAGAAGCCAGCATGGGCAAGGAAAGATCGGATCTACCGTACCGAAGTCGGTGGTGGTAGATTTTCTATTACATCGATTTTGGCCCTGTTAACTTCTATTCTTCTTTTGGAGACGATGTGCCCTCAGACTGCCTTCTTGAACCATAAAATGGCTCTTCTCCCTACTTAATACCAAATTAGTTTCTTCACATATTTCTATGATGAGGGCAAGGTGATCAAGACAAGAATCAAAAGTTTGGCCAGATACCGAGAAGTCATCCATAAATACTTTGAGAAACTTGTCTATCATATCAGAAAATATAGCCATCATGCATCTTTGGAATATTGCTAGTGCATTACACAACCCAAAGGGCATGCGACGATATGCAAATGTTTTAAAAGGACATGTGAAGGTGGTCTTTTCTTGATCTTCTAGGTACACTGGAGCTTGTTTATACCCAGAGTATCCATCTAGAAAGAAAAAAATAGTCCTGACCTGCATGTTTTTTCAGAATTTGATCAATAAAGGGCAATGGAAAATGATCCTTGCGAGTCATTGAGTTGAGTTTTCGGTAGTCAATAGATACGTGCCAACATGTAGTTTCGCGTAAGGGTACCATTTCACCAGCTGCATTCTCCTTGACAGTAATCCTTGACTTCTTTAAGACTACCAAGATAGGGTTCACCCATTCACTATAAAAAGTTGGGTAAATAATATCTGCATCTAGTAGTTTCATGATTTCCTTTTGAACAACATCCCTCATATTTGGATTCAATCGTCACTGACTTTCACGTTAAGGTTCGGCATTGTCCTCCAAATGGATACAATGCATACATTTTGAGGGGTCAAGCCCTTTTAGGTCAATGACAGTCCATCCAATTGCACGCTTATACCTTACAAGTATGGCCAACAACTTACTCTCTTGTTCCCTGTTAAGAGCAAAGGAAATGATTACTGGGAGAGTTTCATGAGGCCCAAGGAAAGCGTATTTAAGGGTGTCAGGAAGTAGTTTCAAATCTAAAGCTGGTGCTTTTTCAATGGATGGTTGTAGTGGATCATTGGAAGTGTCAGGAAGAGGTTCAATCCATGGCTTCCAAGCCCGTGATTGGGAATCATGAGAGGAGGTGTCTAGTAGATAAGTCACCTCTCAGATTGTTGTTCAGGTTCCCTCAAATCCGTATACCATAACGTGGTTTCCAACTCATCCTTCGATAGAATTTTAGGCAGTGCTTCTTCTATTATTTTGTCAATTTCATCCACACAGAAGCACTCCTCATCGTCAATTGAAGCCATCTGGTTGGCTACTGAAAAGACATTTAACTGAATTCACATATCTCCAAAAGAAACTTCCATCACTCTGATTTTACAGTTAATACAAGCATTAGGTGTGACAAAGAATGGCCTTCCCAGAATGACTAGAATTTGTGTTGGAGATTTCAAACTTCGTTCCATATCTAATACTAAGAAATCAATAAGAAATACAAATTTGTCGACTCCAACCATAACATCTTCAATGATTCCTACTAGCCTTCGTTCTGATCTATCGACTAACTGAAGAGTTACCAATGTAGGTCCCATATTTTCATGTCTCAGTTTCTCATATACTGAATATGACAGTAGCTTCACACTAGCTCCCAGATCAAGAAGTGCCTTGGTGATAGCGTGATCTCCTATGATAGATGGAATTGTAAGCACCCCAGGATCCTTAAGCTTGGGCGGGGGCCTGCAAGACTGAGATTACTTGCTCTGTCTGGAAGACCTTCTGTGATAAATTGTTCCACCACTTCCGCTTCTGCATGCACATTTCCTTTAAGAATCGTTCGTAAGCTAGAACTTATTTGATTGCCTCCAATAGGGCAAATTGATCTTCACTTCTTTGAAGATTTTAGTAATTTCTTCTATTTTTTTTTTATCAAAGGGAGATGGTGCAATAAAAATGTTTGGAAATGGTAACTTTGGTATATATGATACTTCAATCACAAATGTGGGTACACTATCATTATTTTGTAGTTTTTTTTGTTTTTCATTTTCTAATTTTTTTTTCTTTTCTTATGGGAGAGTCTCTTCTTTGGCTTCATTCTCCTTATCTCTGGTCGTAGGGACAACTACAGGTGTAGACATCTCTACTCCATTGTTAATAGTCCGGCCACTCCTTAAGGTCTATATAGCTTGAACTGTGAGAATTGGTGTCTGCGAGCTCGCCGAGTTACGCTCCTTTTCCTCCCAAAGCAAGGCTAATTGCCCGATTTAGGTTTCTAGATTTGTAATGGACTGAGTACAAGAGTGTAAGTTTTGGGAGATCTGGGACAACTGGGCTAATTCCCTAGAGCGATGGTGCGCATGTTGTTGTAAGTCCTGGAGAATTTGGAATATAGTAGCACCATCATTTCTTTTCTGAGGACATGCTTGTTACACAAAAGATTGGTATGGGATATATGACTATTGGAAATTTGGAGAATATTGTGGGTATGTGTAAGATAATTCTTGTGGAGTTACCCTTGGGAAGCCATAAGGGTTATCCCACTAAGAATTATAAGAATTCTCAATACTATCCCACTGAGACGCAAAGGCCTGCTCTGTCTCCAACGTGGCTAGAGATAAAGGTGTAGTTGGGAATTCCACTGGGGAATAAATCATATTAAGATTTGGCCAAAATATTTCATCACGGCCTTAATATTTCATCACGGCCTTGCATCTTAGATATTTTATTACTAAAATTATTTATTATATATATATATATTAGCTTAATTTCATTTTTATTTTAGAAAGCAGGGAGAGAAACAAATCTGAGCCTCTAGCTTCAGTTGTCAGTAGAAGTGTTGAAACCTTTAATTCGCTGCTCCGAATAAACCTACAAAGGCTTAAGAAGCGATCAAGAAAATTAAATATAAAGAAATATAAAAAGAGAAAGATAAATATTTGTTTTCTAAGACTAATAAAAAATAAAATCTGCTTTCCTAGCAAAGGCGCCAAAAACTTGTTCTTGATTTTTATATTGTTCTAATTAAGTCTTAACCTATTGCAAGTGCACAATGGAAATTGTAATGCTAGTATAGGATCGTTCCCACGAGGAAGTATTTTATCTCAGTATTTTGCTTTTCTGAAAACTTATATTTATCTTTAAGATCCTAAACTACTTGAGAAATATGAATACAAGAATGATTTTTAAGCTAAAGTGTAGAAAATAAATCCTAATCTTCAAACTTCTAGATTCTGGTCGTCAATCAGTTTTTTTTTATTCTCAGATATTTACGAAATTAAAATACCGTTATACTATATATCAAGTCTCCTAGTTTTGGTCATCAATCAAAACTAGAATCCTATCAATACAAATTTAATCTAATCAACAACCACCTAAAACTTAAGCGTCAATCAAAATTGAGAAAATTGAAAATGGAAAAATAAAATCTTTACACTAATCTGCAAATCTCAACCTGAGTTGTCAATTCAAATCAAAACTTGGGGATGTTTACAATGTAGGAAATATACAATAAAATAAATCTAAACTAGAAAGTAAAGTAGAACCATCCAAAGGGTTGATCTTTCAGCTTTCATTGCCATGATTGTCAGGCAAGACCTTAGAGAACTGTTGATAAATTTACTTGATAAATCTAATATACAATGGTGATCAGTAGAAAACCTAGACCTCAGTCATCAATTGATGCTAAGAAATTCTTCGATAAAATTATTCCTATGCCAAGCTCTCTTATTTATAGATCATAGGAGTCTGTTTACAGTGATCTAATCCTAATAAATGAAAATACTAAAAGCAAAAGTTTCCTAGTATAACTCTACTTCTAATCCTATCTTTCCTTGCTTTGAATAGTTGATGCGTTCAGGACTTTCTCCTTAATTTCAGCAATCGAGTTCTTTTAGGAGTCTTTCTTCATCAATCTTCCCAGATCCGTGATTCGCCAAACTTTTAATTTAAGAGTTCTTCTATTTGATGCATGGCGGTGTGAATCTTCACTTGATCAACAACATTGAGAAGTTTTAATCTATACAATCGTAAATTACGATTTCTCTTTCTTACATAGCTTTCACTCTGAACGATTCTGAATCATGAACGATCATTTTCTTCTTTGTATCACCTTCCGCTAGAACGTCTTTTGAAGAATCGTAAATTACGATTTTGTATTTTTCTTTATATAACACTCCATCGTCTTTTACGATTTCTTATTCTTTCAACGGCGTCTGATCGTCTTTTTCATTCAATCATCTTTTGTCCTGCTTTTTGAGTTCATTTCGATGAAGAGTAACACTTTGGTTCTCTTTTACTTATTATTCTTAATATCTGCACATCATTAACTTGTTAATAGCAAACTGGGGTTTAGCATCGCTAAGTTAAGGGTGATAAAATGGTATATTCTGTGACTGATCAATTATCAGCAAATAAGTATACATTAATAAATTCAATTATTTTCGAAATTAGAAAACACTTAAAATAGTTAGCAACTCATATTAACTGTATTATTAAGTTAATAAATAGTCAGCAACTCATATTAACTGCAAAGCATACCTCAAACTAGAAAGGTGAATGGCTGCTGACCAAAAGTTTAACACGAAATGGTGTCCAAATCATCAACCACCGTTTAATGCCACTTTTTATGTCAAACCATTGAGGTGTGATTTTTCAGTGTGCCATGTGGCAGACATCTATGATCAATCTAAATTACCCTGGTGGCAATCCATCGTTCGAACATATCCCAGCCAAAAGATCATGCATATCAGTGGATGTAAACCATCCGATCAATGAACTTTAATAACAGCCCCTAGGAATTAAGAACAAACTTTAGTGTGCTAAAATTGAATGGTTTTGGTTTAATTGGATGAACTTATTTGTGCAAACCATCGCTCTGGCCTCTTGTATCCCAGATGCATTGACGGCGTCCACATGATCTGTTGCATACAAGTCATAACATTACAAGATTCATAATTTTTAATTACCATTGAAGAAATGAAAGCAGTACTTCTGACGCTTTTTACGTAGGGTTGGAAGTAATACTAATGTCCTCCATTGGCTAATAATGAGCCCCATTACCTTGATTTTAAATTCTTTTTTAAAAATAATAAATTCTAATACACTAGGCCCATTTCCGAGGATTAATGCAAATGACAATCTTATTACAAAGAAAGGCATCCAGTTCTGCAAGAGATAGAAAGTGACGACCATTACAAAAGTCTCATGCCCGATCAACGGGAATATATTATCTCCCTTTGCTATCGAATGTGGTGAAGTTCGTACTAAAGATGTCATGATCCTTGCTTGGCACCTTGTGCGGCAAGAGTTCGCATCGTGATGGAACTTTATTTTTCATCTCCTGTATGAAGTAGACAATTTAATAGAAATTTACTATTGCAATCACGTGCAATAATGGACAAGAAGATGTTCAGATAGCGAGCTGATCAATATGAGGAGTACGATTACCATCCAGAGTCTCTGGTTTAATTGCATGAACTCGATTGTGCGAACCACTCGGGCCTCTTTTATCCCAGATGCGTTGACGACGTCCACATGATCTGTTGCATACTAGTCCTATAAGACAACAAGTGACGTAATTTTTTTTGTTTTTTCCAGTGAAGAAATGAACTAAATGGGTTATAAAGATACATACAAATAGTATATTCCTTCATGGATTACAACTTTCCCATCGAAAAACAAATTGTAATAAGCATGCATGTTCCCAACTGTTTGATCAAAGGAGATACGGTTCAGGACCAAACTCTCGTAAGTTGTTGATCCCTACTCTGCAAAGATGTTTAACATTGTTTTCATGTTTTCCCTGGTGGCATTCTCCATCTAAATATAGAAAAAGGATTCAGAGGTGTACTATTGTCGACAAAGTTGCAAGGAGAAAGTGAAAAATGAATGAAGAAGTATACCTCACTTGAATTTCTTCCCCCCTTTCTTTAAATAGGCGCCTCTCGAAGGGGCCACAGTCAAGAAATTGATGGGGCTCATTATTAGACACATTTCTCTTAGGGGCATAACTAATCAACCATCCAAAAGCAAGTAATTGATTGGTTGATTAGAATGGTCTAGTCCGTTCGATTTTAGGTTACAGTCCTGTTAGTCACTGGTTTTTGCTACTTTCACCTCCTAACCTAGGCTTTACTAGAGCCTAGAGCCACTTAATAACTGATGTCTAATGTGTTTTTGTAGCTAAGCAATAATATGCAGGCATCCATAAAATAGGTGCCAAGATGAGGATTTAGAACCATTAGAAGCTAAGATAGTTGATGTTGTTGGAATATTCACCAGAAAAGAGCTTTCTAGACAACACCTTCAGCAGTTCCATTCCAGATTTGAGCAACCAAGTGCTTCAATCAACATCAGTAGTTGCATACAATCATGTGGGTCAGCACATTCAGCAGTAATAGTTACTTTAATAACTCAATCTTCAGCTGTGTGTACACATCTAATGTGCACACTAGGGCATTTCATGTTAGCAGAACAACTTTAGAATGTGCACACTACAGCAATACATGCATTGGAACTACTAACCATCTTCAGCTGTAGTAGCAATGTATGGGAGCAGCTGCACAATAGTTGTCCATTCAGTAGCACACTAGAACAACCATGTAGTTAACCATTTTTAGCACTTTCAGATCATTCACATCCTAGCAGCACATTGTTGAAATCCAACCTATCGAATGGTGTTGATGCTGAAGCAACCTGAAAATGTACCTGTCGAATGGTAAAGCTTGCTAAGGGAGTATCTGTCGAGCAATTAAGCAATGCCACCTATCGAGCTGCAAACAAGGAGACTTCGAGCAGTTATTAAAACACTCATTCATGCACTCAAGTACATAAGCTAGAAAGAAACCAACAAAGAACTCCACGAGTGGATTGCAGAAGCTGATTTTGTGCTAGAAATATACCACTCGAGTGGTTTAATATGGCTGAAAGTGAACCTCATGAATAGTTATGAAGCTGAAAAGGAGAACCTGTTGAGCAGTACTCCTCTAATCTCCTACCTGTCGAATGCTAGGCTGCTGAAGTGTGCATTGTTCGAGCAGTACTGAAGCTTAAAGCCCAACCTGTCGACAAGTTCACTCCCTCTTCTTTCAACCTATGGAGCAGTGCTAAACAAGAGTTCAACCTATCGTGCAGTTCTTCTCCAACCATTCAGGACCTGTCGACCACTTCACTCCTCCAATCTCTCAACCTATCGACTACTATAGTTTTGAAGCCATTTTTTGAACTTGTCGAGTTCCCCAGCAAGAGTTTTTTAGCAACTTATCAAGTTGTTTCAGCAACCTGTCGAATTCATCCCCCAAACTGCTCAAACAGATTGCTAACCTGTCAAGATCCTCACATCAACCAACCACTCAATTAGCTTTTAGCATCCACTTGAGGTGATCAATGTTTAGCTATGCACCTTTAATCTTCAACAGTAGCCATCAACTACTTGAGCTGATGCTTAATTCAGACATCAAGCTTTAGCTTAGGTTCTAACTACTTTCAGCAGTTGTCATGTGGATCAAAAGGGGTAGTTTTCGGATTGTCAACAAGCACATGGGACAGCAGTCCATATGTGGATTATTTCACAACAAAAAGGAGTATTCTTGGGCTGTAATGAAGCCATTGCAGCTGAGCATAACCAGGATTCTTCTCCCTGATTGGCCAAAATACCAATCACTTGAATCAAGCATAAACCACATCAATTGCCTCTTCTCTGATTGGCTGAAACACAAGGCACATGGATCAATGCAAAGCTATAAATTGCAAACCTTTGGGCTGTAATTCTTCAGCAAGGAAGCGAGGAATAACCTCACTATCCTTAGCTCATTTTAGATCTAGTTTTAGGTTTTCTTTTCCCCATTTTCCCTTTCTTTTCTCTCCCTAATCCAGCCTGTTGGATTAGATTTATGTAGCAGCTGAGATTATTTTGATCTGTAAATTGGTGCTGTAATTACATTATGAAGAATTCAGAATTTTCAGAGACTGCCGCCTTGAGGGAAATTATTGTAAGTCTTGTTCATGCAATAAAATGTTGAGTTTATAGCTTCATCCGATCTATAATTTTCTAGGTTTTTGCTTTGGATGTCTATGGATCTGATGCACCTATGGATGCCTATGCTTGTAGCTTTGCATCCATAGTGGCAGCAGTGATCTTCTTGTTCTATCTTTAACTCTTTTACCTGGCACACATCTATGGGATATGTTGTGACCATTTGAGTGGAAAGCCATATAACCCTAGGATTGGTTCAGACCTAAGGGTTAGAACAGATTTTTTCCCCAAGGACTTGTGCTTCTAGCCAAGTGATGAATTTCTACAAATCTGATTCATACTTTGTTTTATAGCCCTCTTTTCAGCATTTTGATATGGAGTCTAGCAGAGATTGCAGAGTTGAGAGCTAGGCCATTGCAGTTGTTTCAAGCAATGACCAGCTGACTTTAATGCCTTAGTTGAGCTGTGATTTTCTTGTGATTTTCACTAGAATTTTACAGATCTGCTGCTCCTATGGATACTTGTGCTTGTAGCCTGGCACCCATAGTGCCTGCAATAGTTTTCTTGTTTCAACTCTAGGCCTGTGCTTAGATGAGTTCCCTGGGATAATCTGTGACCATTCAGGTGGACAGATTATACCCCTAAGATCAATTCAAAGTCTCTAGTTTAGAATTGAATTTTTCTTCCTTGCACTTGTGCTTGTAGCCAAGTGAAGGCCAGCTGCAGATCCATTATTCTAAATCTGATTTACAGTAAAAATAATCCCTAGTTGTCTACTTCTCCCCATTTTATATTTTATTTCTTCATTCACCTTCATCCTCTTTCAGATTTATCTTTTAATTCTGTTTTGTAGCTTAGATTTAGTTTAGTTGTGACACCCGAAAAATTGTCTTTCTTTCCCTGTTTTCTTAGAATAGGCTAGAATTGCCAGATCTGTAGCATATCTGGAGGTCTACTAGGTTCTAGATCACTACTCTCTGTGGGACAAACTCTTACTTACTTTTAAAACTTGCTACAACAACCCTGGATTCTTGTAGGCCTGTATTTTATCTTTGTGTGCAAACTTCTTTTGCTGTAATTTTCCTTTTTTTTTTTATTGTTTCTAGTATCTTGACAAGCACAAGGTAAAACAACAAGTTTTTGGCGTCGCATTTGAGTTTGTGCAGATCTGAAGCAGTAGCAATAAGAGGAGCAAATGGATTGCAGCTGGAGCAGACCTACCTGAGTTTGCATTTTCTTCTCCTTTGTTTCCATTTAAATTTTTGAAAATCTTTAAATCCAGCAGTTCTGTTATATTTGTGTTTTATTTTTTTTTATTTTCTGTTGTAAATACTTTTATTTTTGTCTGCTACAAATATGTTATGTTTTGTGTATGCTTGGTAGAAGATCCCTCAACCCCGAGATTGTCCCTTTAGATCTTGAAGTTGAGAGGCTTCTTAGACCTAGGTAACCCACACACACACCTGATATTCATTGTGATCCATTTATGATGGGTGAGCTACCCAGACCTTTGAAGGGTTACTATGCACTAGGGGCATACTCATCCCCCTTTTACATCCAATTCCCTGTAGTTATAGGGAATTATGAGATCAAATCCTCAACCATCCAAATGTTGCCCTCATTTCATGGGTTAAGCAAAGAAGACCCATACAAATACATAGATGAGTTCCTTGCCTTATGCACAACCTTTAATATTGCTGGTTTGGGAGAGGAAGCCACCAAGCGTAGACTTTTTCTTTTTTCCTTAAAGGATAAGGCTTGAAATTAGCTCAACATACTCGCAACCAATAGCATTTCATCCTGGATTGACTTGCAAAGCTAGTTCTTGGCTAAATTTTTTCTCATAAACAAGACCAGTCAGTTGAGGAAGAGCATCATTTCCTCTACTCAATCCCCAGCTGAAAATTTTAATGAGGCATGAGAGAGATTCAAAGAGTCGTTGAGGTAATGCCCACACCATCAGATACCTAGTTGGCAGCTTATTCAAAGCTTCAATCAGGGTATTGATTTTAAATACAGAGCCATGGTGGATGCTTCATGTGGTGGCACATATCTTAAAAGACTGATGAGGAGGCTTGGGAGTTGTTTGATGTGATTAGTGAAAATTCAACTCAATAGGAGGCTCTATCAAGGAGTGACATTGAGCCAACTGCTAGAGTTACCAAAGACCCCATTCCTAAAGGAAAGTTGTATGAATTGAATGTTTTCAATCACCTGGAGAGGAAGGTGGACAGTTTGTCCTTCAAATTTGATAAATAGTTGAGTGAGGTGCAGCCCCACATGGCTACACAGATAGAGAAGGCATGTCTGATATGCCAATCCCCAATTCACTCCATTCAGGACTATCCCTCTGCTGGTCTGTAACCTGACTTGGTCATGGAGCATGCCAATGAAGCTCAAGATTATGGGCAGCATCAGCCTACTGGGAACCCTTGGCGAAACCACCCTAATTTAAGGTGGAATCAAGAAAATTTTCAGCAATCCCAGCAGCAGCAACAACTAATTCCCCATAGACCCCAGCAATTGCAACTAACCTCTTTCCCCAATCATCAGTACCAACAGCCAATGGCCCAACAAAGTCTCATGTCATCAGCACCCCCACAAGCCAGTACACCTTCCTTTTAGGAGCAGGTTTTGTCCTCCTTGCAAAACCTTAGCTCTTTAATGCAGACTGTACTTTCCCACAGCCAAAGCATCAAAAAGATTGAGGGCCGGCTTGTTCAACTCTCCCATGCTCTAACTAAAAGGGAAGTGGGCAGACTCCCCAGTCAACCATTGAATAATCCTAAGGGCCTGCCCAAGGTGGGTGATTCTTCTTCAGAAGAAGTTGATAGACAGCTAGGTAGTTTTTGTACCAAAAAGAGGTGCAGAAGGTCAAAATAGATGGGTACCTTGCTGCAGATTCATATTTAAGCATGCTATTTTTTTTATTTATTTATTTTTTTTTTCACTATTTTTTTGTTTTTTTTCTTAGAATATCTTTGTTTTCTATTTTTTTTGGGTTTTGTATGTTTGAATACTTTTTTTTTTCTTTGTTTTGCTATTTTTGTGTCTGATTTTCTATTTTTGCAGGAATATGCGTTTGTTTCTTTCATTTGTATAGCATCCTTTCTATTTTTCTATCAAAAAATTCAGTTTTGAGCTTTTATTTCTCCTTTCTTTTCTGCATAGAGTTCATTCTTTGTTGTTTACAAACCCAGCTACCCCTAGCTACTCATTGTGCAAACATTGAAGACAATATTCATCTTAGGTTTGGGGGTATGGCAGGGTGTGCCAATGGAATAGTTAATGCTAGTGCAGCAGTGTTGGATTAAAAAAATTTCAAATAAAGGGAATTCCCACCTGATTTTTACAAAAAGAGGAAATTAAAAACTTTTTAAAACTGAAATTTGTTGAAAATCTAACATTTTCATGAAGCAAATGTCAAGAAATTTTCCACAATTGGTGCTTAGTGAACCTGAAAAGAGAGAGATTGCGAGGATATACCCTAGGAATTTAATGGAAGACCATACCCAATAAGAATTGGGCTTGAAAAAAAATTCTTTGAAGAGTGTTTTTGATAATTTTTTCTGCAGTAAGGACGGGTTGAACCTACTCTTTTTCACTAGAAGTTGTGCACTCCAAGTTGAAACAGCTTGACAAAACTCATGAATCTAAAGGCATGATGTAAGGCCTTCATTTGGATAGTTTGAGCCTAAAAATCCCTACCTTGTGAACTACCCTTGATACACACTATTTGAGCTTCAAAAATCCAAGCTTTCTTTGACAAAAAATCAAAGAATTTGAACCCAAACTCCAATGACCTAATCCAGCCTGACCCTCACTCTAAGATCTCAAAAGGTAAAAGAGAAGAAGCTAAAGAAGGGAGAGATGGTTTAACAGTTGGTGGAAGAAGAAGAAAGGACATTTGATGACAGTTGTGTTAGTTGTGTAGCTGTGGCATTCCAACCCATATAAAGAAAAATGAGAAAAATACAAAGAAAAGCATACAAAAAGAGAAAAATAGAAAAAAAAAATAAAAAGAGAAGGAGAAGTCAAAGAAATACTTAATTGGAAAATTTGAAAGGAAGAGAAGAAGCTGGCCACTTTGGCTCTGAAAATTCAAAAAGAAGATGGAGTTGTGCTAAAATGAAGAAGATGAAGTCATGAATCATCTCCTCCCTTTGCTGATTTCTCAGTTTTTGAATCCTTTTATACCCTTTTATTCTTTTAAAACCTCAACCCTAAGCCACATTACAACCCTATAAAAAGACCCTACTAATCTGAAATGGATTGAGTTGTCATGTGAAGATGAGGAGTTGTGTAATCAATGGTGAAAAGAGCCAGAGGATTTCAGAACATAGTAGCACTGCCTATGCTCATGCTTGCAATCCTATCTGAGGGATGTAATTGCTCTTGAGCTATAGTGAAATGACACATCGTTCAATTTATTTTGAGTGACAGCCCTGGTAAGACTTGGGTCTGAAATTGAGTTTGTTGGGGGCATTATCCAAACAGAATTCGCAAATTAATGGTAAGCTTTGCACTAATTCCCACACACAACACCCTTGACATGAGCTAATTGATTGTGGGGGAATTTAAAACTTGAATTTCAGTATTAAACTATTGTTTTACTATTTTAATCTCCTCTAAAAAATTAAAAGAATAAGGTGTGGAATGAATTTTATTTGTTTGAACTCTATTTTGACATGTTGCACTGACATTAATTGTATTATTGAGAAGTTTGTAGGTATCTTCACTAAAAACCCTCAGGAGACTTCACTCCTCCACTAGGGATCACCTAGGGGTTTAAAAGTCTTGGTGCATATGCTAAATGCTTCCATGCTCCCTACGAAAGTGGCATTTAAATTTTGTAGAATAATGGTTTAATTTTCACTTTGCTCGAGGACTAGCAAGGTTTGGGTTTGTGTGTGTTAGTCACTCATTTTTGCCACTTTCACCTCCTAACCTGGGCTTTACTACAGCCTAGAGCCATTTAATAACTGATGTCTAATGTGTTTATGTATCTAAGCAATAATATACAGACATCCATAAAATAGGTGCCAAGAGGAGGATTTAGAACCATTAGAAGCTAAGACAGTTGTTGTTGTTGGAATACTCACCGGCAAAGAGCTTTCAAGACAACACCTTCAGCAGTTGCATTCCAGATTTGAGCAACCAAGTGTTTCAATCCACATCAGCAGTTGCATACAATCATGTGGGTTAGCACATTCAGTAGTAATAGTTACTTTAGTAACTCAATCTTCAGCTGTGTGCACATATCTAATGTGCACACTAGGGCAGTTCGTGTGAGCAGAACAACTTCAGAATGTGCACACTACAGCAATACATGCATTGGAACTACTAACCATCTTCAGCTACAGCAGCAATGTATGAGAGCAGCTGCACAATAGCTGTCCATTCAACAGCACACTAGAACAGCCATGTAGTTAACCATTTTCAGCACTTTCAGATCATTCACATCCAAGCAGCACATTGTTGAAATCAAACCTATCGAATGGTGTTGATGCTGAAGAAACCTGAAAATGTACCCGTCGAATGGCAAAGTTTTCTAAGGGAGTACCTATCGAGCAATGCAGCAATGCCACTTGTCAAGCAGCAAACAAGGAGACCTCAAGCAGTTATTAAAACCCTCATTCATGCACTCGAGCACTTAAGCTGAAAAGAAACCAACAAAGAACTCCACGAGTGGATTGTAGAAGCTGATTGTGTGCTAGAAATATACCACTCGAGTGGTTTAATATGGCTGAAAGTGAACCTCACAAATAGTTATGAGGCTGAAAAGCAGAACCTGTCAAGCAGTACTCCTCCAATCTCCTACCTGTCGAATGCTAGGCTGCTGAAGTGTGCATTGTTCAAGCAGTACTAAAGCTCAAAGCACAACCTGTCGGGAAGTTCACTCCCTCTTCTTTCAACCTATTGAGCAGTGCTGAACAAGAGTTCAACCTATCGAGCAGTTTTTCTCCAACCATTCAGAACCTGTCGACCACTTCACTCCTCCACTCTCTCAACTTGTCAACTGCTATAGCTCTGAAGCCATTCTTTGAACCTGTCAAGTTCCCCAACAATAGTTTTTCAGCAACCTATCGAGTTGTTTCAGAAACCTATCAAATTCATCCCCCAAACTGCTCGAACAGATTGCTAAAGCTCTCTTCATCCTTTTGAGTTGTTTTAGAACTTCATTCACTAACCTGTCAACATCCTCACATCAACAAACCACTCGATTAGCTTTAGCATCTGCTTGAGAAGATTAATGTTTAGTTGTGCATCTTTAATCTTCAACAGTAGCCACCAACTACTTGAGCCCATGCTTCATTCAGACATCAAGCCTCAGGTCGAGTTCTAACTGTTTTTAACAGTTGTCATGTGGATCTAAAGGGGCAGTTTTGTGATTGTCCACAAGGCACATGGGACAGCAGTCCACATGTGGATTATTTCACAACTAAAAGGAATATTCTTAGGCTGTATTGAAGCCATTGCAACTGAGCATAACCTGGATTCTTCTCCCTGATTGGCCAAAATACCAATCACTTGGATCAAGCATAAACCAGATCAATTTCCTCTTCTCTTATTAGCTAAAACACAAGGCGCATGGATCAATGCAAAGCTTTAAATTGTAGACCTTTTGGCTGTAATTCTTCAGTAAGGAAGCAAGGAATAACCTCACTATCCTTAACTCATTTTAGATCTAGTTTTAGGTTTTCTTTTCCCCATTTTTCCCTCTCTTCTCTCTCCCTAATCCAACCTGATGGATTAGATCTATGTAGCAGCTGAGATTATTTTGTTCTGTAAATTGGTGCTGTAATTACATTGTGAAGAATTCAGAATTTTCAGAGACTACCACCTTGAGGGAAATTATTGTAAGTCTTGTTCATGCAATAAAATGCTGAGTTTATAGCTTCATCCGATCTATAATTTTCTAAGTTTTTACTTTGGGTGTCTACGGATCTGATGCACCTATGGATGCCTATGCTTGTAGCCTTGTATCCATAGTGGCAGCAGTGATCTTCTTGTTCTGTCTTTAACTCTTTTACCTGACACACATCTATGGGATATGTTGTGACCATTTGAGTGGACAGCTATATAACCCTAGGATTGGTTCAGAGTTAAGGGTTAGAACATATTCTTTCTCCAAGGACTTGTGCTTCTAGCCAAGTGATGGATTTCTGTGGATCTGATTCATACTTTGTTTTATAGCCCTCTTTTCAGCATTTTGATCTAGAGTCTAGCAGAGATTGCAGACTTCAGAGCTAGTCCATTGTAGTTGTTTGAAGCAATGACCAGCTGACTTTAATGCCTCTGTTGAGCTGTGATTTTCTTGTGATTTTCACTAGAATTTTACAAATCTACTGCTCCTATGGATACTTGTGCTTGTAGTCTTGCATCCATAGTGCCTACAATAGTTTTCTTGTTTCAGCTCCAGGCCTGTGATTAGATGAGATCCCTGGGATAAGCTGTGACCATTCAAGTGGATATATTATACCCCTAAGATCAATTCAATGTCTCTGGTTTAGGATTGAATTTTTCTTCCTTGCACTTGTGCTTATAGCCAAGTGAGGGCTAGCTACCGATCCGTTGTCCTAAATCTGATTTACAATAAAAATAATCCCTAGTTGTCTACTTCTCCCCATTTTATATTTTATTTCTTCATTCACCTTCATCCTCTTTCATATTTATCTTTTAATTATGTTTTGTAGCTTAGATTTAGTTTAATTGTGACACCTGAAAAACTCTCTTTCTTTCCCTGTTTCCTTAGAATAGGCTAGAATTGTCAGATCTGTAGCAGATCTGGAGGTCTACTAGGTTCTAGATCACTACTCTCTGTGGGACAAACTCTTACTTACTTTTAAAGCTTGCTACAACAGACCTAGATTCTTGCAGGCTTGTGTTTTATCTTTGTGTGCAAACTCCTTTTGCTGTAATTTTCCTTTTTGTTTATTGTTTCTAGCATCTTGACAAGCACAAGGTAAAATAACAACAAGTCCATACAGTCTGTCCAAGTGATTGACCGTCCCATGTACTTATCTAATACGTGACCTATTCCAATTGATGTAGGTATAGTGTATTTTTGGCCCACCTTCTAATATCCTTTTAGACATTCACAACTACTGAAGTTTACCAATTAAAAACATACTAAATGGAGAAACGTATTTTTTAATTAGTTTGCCAATATTTGAAGCTATGACCAAATTAGATTCAGTCATAATTCTTACATGTTGCTTTTTTTCCTTGCTTAAGCACTTCAATTGTACCCTCCACTACTTTTGGGCTTTCTTCTGATATGGTGTCCTAACAGGTACTGCTAATAATGACTTGGAACATATTAGTTTTCTCTCCATCTCAAGTTTGTTTATTAATTTTTGTATAATTTATTTTGTCTCTAGCATTGTAAATTTTATATTTATTTTTACTGTTGGGGGCAGGTCCTAGGGATTTGCTCTATCTTCATATGGACAAGAGGCCAGCACAGTTGACCCCTTTCTCATTCATGAAAAGAGAATCACTGGGAGGCATGTGGTTGAAAAGAGATTGGATGCTCAGTGCATCCTTCCTATTTGGAAAGAATAACTTTTTTACCTCTTGATGCCTTACAAGATGCACATGGGACCTATTAAAATATTATTGATGGTAGCTGAAGTACTTGCGCATGTGAGTTAGAGTCTCTTCAATTGATATTATCTACTAGACCAAACCATGAATCGGGCAACCTAGTGGTTCAATAGTGCTTGGTAGACTCCCCACGGTAACCTTGAGTGTATTATTTAAACCCGGGTGTTGCAACAAAAGAAAATTGGGCAACCTTGAGTGTATTATTTAAACTCGGTTCTTGCAGCAAATTTCTAACTATAATTGAGTTGGAAATCCTTGAATTTTTTTATTAATCGATTCGTTGGCTAGCATTGACCCTTACAATGAGGCACATATGGCGACCATGACAGCCGTTTTGAGGAAGAGGAGAGCTGTAAGATTTGAGGTCTTGATTCTTAATCGGCTTTCTTTTGAGAAGATGGTAGAAAATATTCACTCACACTCGTGCCATGTTTATTAGGGTCGAGCAGCGTTGACAATGACTACGAGGAACATCTTGAAAGTTAGTGCGTGTCACAAAAATGGTTGTTCAGCCTTTTAACTTATTAGAGATTTTACCATGATTATGCCTAACTGTTTTATAGGTCTGGCGGAATCTCCGATCGCGGAGGATTATCATATAGGCTGAGCCGTAAACACATAATTCGTGTTGCAGTTTGATTATAGTGACTAGATTGTAAGCGTATAAATAATTATTTTTTATTAGGTTTTATAGATGTATATTTATAGATACAACTCCTAATCATACTATTGATGATAGTAGGTAATGATCGGTATGGTTGCCCTTAGGAGAGAGCTTATGCCACACTGGGCAGATGATCAGCACGTTAACGACCATAATGGGGACGCCGAGGATAACGACGGTGAAGAGAAAGACGCCAGTAGCGATGATGACGACGACTAGGGATATGATTTGTTAATCCGTTTTTCCATCATTTTTTTCTTCCACTACAACGTGTATTTCCGAAGAACAACTTCTCTACTAACAGTAGAAACTGTAATTTTTGAATCGTGATAGTCTATACTAGACAGTAATTTTTTGAAGGGCTATAAGATTGGTTATTCTAGGTCCCATTTTTAACACTAACCAACCGATAAAAACTCCAATAAGTATTCCATAATGTCAGGGCCTTGTAGACCGATGACCTTGGGGGACTATATACTATAAATCAGTGTATAAGAGGATTTCCTTATACATTCTTCATAAATATTAAACCCAAGGCTTTTCCCGCCCAGCACAATAGGTAAGTGGTCGTTTTATTTTCAAAATAGTGCAAGTGCACAAGTTCGAATGTACAAGGGCAAGTACAAGGGTATTTAACCACAGGGATTTGTCATTTATCTCTTATTTAATTTTGTTTTATGAAATACTTTATAGCACTAGATTTTTAAAAATAAATAAAGAAATCTACGTAGTTTTGGAAATAAGGAAGGAGAATGCAGACTGGAATCCCTCTTGGATTCTAAATTCGTATATTAATAAATCCTATTTCTTTTCTATCATGAATCCCTGGTACCCCTGCTCCTGGCTACAAGTTCAGTCACTTCGTATATGGCTTACGTAAATCTAATCGTGAGTTAGAAAAACTGAATCGTTAAGGAAACCATTCCACGAACCAACAAAACTACCCTACAAGGCCTAGTCTATCAATGAATGTCCTATCTAGGTTAACTCAATCCCTAAAAGGCCACTGAATTAAGCTAAATAAGATTGCAGCATTACTTTCCCATTCTCGATCTAGTCAAAACCTCGAACATGCAATCATACCGTTAATGGAATTCACAAATATAAAAAGTAGCAGAACTTTATTAAAAAATACTCATCCAGAATACAAGAGATCTAATCCGAAGCTTTTAGCACCCATCGACTCAGAGATCTCCATCATTGCTGATGCCGACTCTAACCGATGATTACATCTAGTCTCCCTCCATTTCAGAACTACTCCTAACCTACAACTATGAAAATTCACGTCAGATCTCTCTAGAAAAGTTTCGGCGTGTGAGTCCCCTAAAACCTAACCCTAGGGTCCTTATTTATAGTTTTATAAGGCCCTAGAACAAATTTACACGGCAAGTAATCTCTAGATCCTAAAAATCCTCCGAAGGGATAAATCTGTAAGGGAATTCGCATTGATTTGGAGTTATCTAGTCTATTGAAGAGATTCTTTGAGAAGATCTCAGAGTTAGAGCATATCCACAATTGTGCGCGCCTAGAATTTTGCTCAAAAACTCTGTTGTGGCTAGTCAAGTTTGGAGAACCGACCGGTTGAGTTCAAACTCCTTCAGGTGGAGGACAACCCATGAAGGCTTCTCTGTGCTTCAAAATTTTCTGCATTCTATTTACTATTTTCCCAATCGGTCGACTGAGTCCTGAGTGGTCTCCATTTGTATTTCTGAAGCTTTCAATGTCATGACCGGTCGACTAAGTCCTTCGACCGATCCATTTAGGCTTAGTTCTCTTCTATTTGGATCCTTCTCTGCTGCTCTATTTTTACCGATCAAATTTGCAGTTTCGACCGGTCCATTTGACCATTTAGAGCATTCTTCCAGCTGCCTCCTTGGATCCTTGCCGTTTTCTTGGGTTTCTTCATATCTTTGCTCATTTAACACATTTTACATTTAACTGGCTTTTACACCTGTTGCAACACTGCATGAACTAAAAGCATGCATTAGTGGTTAATTGAGGTCTAACAAAGTCGGGATTCGGGGATAATTTATACAACTTTTGGGTCCGATCACACCCCCAAACCTTAACTTTGCTAGTCCCCGAGCAAAGGCAACATTAAAACTATAACCTAAAAGCAATTTATTCTAATAATATACAAGCTAATCTAAGAAAGTAAAGAGCCACTTTCATAGGGAGCACGATTGCATTTACCATAAGCAATAAGCCTTTAAACCCCTAGGTGATCCCTAATGGAGGAGTTGTATCTCCTGAGGGTTTTCAATGGAGACGCCCACAAACTTCCAAAAAAGTTTCAAAACCATCAGTAAAAGAATTTTTGAAACTAGTTTTCATATAATATATACATTTAAAAATCAAAATTTGTAATCATTTTAACATGCAAATTCTTATTTCAAATACTGATACCATAACAGTTCTATTGTTATTTATTCCAATCAGCCCAATGCTCCGATCCTTAGGCCAATCTTTCTTCCATGCCCAGAGTGTTGTGTGTGCGTGTGTTAATGCTTAGATCGTTCTATTTCTAGATCAATCCAACTCGGGAATGGTCAGATCCCAAATCTTGACTCAATACTCACTTTAGGCATACACTCTCAACAATGTCACTCCGATGACTAGGCTACTTTGTCACACACATGTGGGATAGAGTTACAATACAATTTAAAGGATCCCACTCGATATAAGAAAGACGGTGCATCAAAGAAATCTAATAGTAACCTCATAGAAGAATGATGCTTATTTTCCATGCATGTTATAATGTGTACCATAGTCATTGCATCATCATCCTCCACAAGGCATTTACCACCTGAGATTGGATCAAAAAGGTCTTTTAGAAGGTTGTAATGGGGCTTGGGTGAAGGTTAAAACGAAAGGGGAAGTTGGGATTCAAATATCTCTGAGAAATCAGAAAAGAACTCGATTTGATTTTCTATTTTTGGTTCTTTCTTCTTAGGATTTTTCATAATTTCTCTTTTATTTTCTTTTCTCAATTCTCTCTTGTTTTTATTCCTTCTTGTTCTTTGGATATCACCGCATATTTCTACCATTTTCAGTAGTATTTCTTTGTTTCTCTCTCCCCTTTCCTTCTTTTTCAATTATGCCATATGTTCCCAGTAGACCCCATTCTCAAGCTTTCCAAGTTTTAGTCGATTCTTGGAATCCTAAAATATCATATTCGAACTGGTCCATTGATTTTTGGACTTAAACATGCCAGATGGTGAAAAAAGATTTCCAAGCATGGAATCCGGACCAATCTTCAAATGTTTACATTGGGACTGATTATCATCCTAAATAACTGCAATTTTGTCATGTCATGGATATTTAAAAAAAGTAAAATTACATGCATCTCTTATCACTAACAAGGTATTGAGGGTACATAAAAGAAATAGTGGTCATATTTATGATATGACAATTTGTAGTAATAACCACACATCCAGCAAAAACACACCCCCAAACCTACTAGGTGTTATGTCCTCATTGCACAAAGCTATAACTATTATACAAGCGACAAGGTATTTGGGAAAAATTATGTGAGAAATGGCAAATAAACATTCAAATAAATCGGACAGGTCATAGCCAAAAAGTACAGCAAATTAGCAAGGGGCATAGAGGCATACTAAGCCTCCCCCAAACCTATTCAGTAGTACCATTCACACATCCATGGAATTTATAGCAAACACCAATAACAAAAGGAAAATCAAACTATCTATATTCAAAAAGTATAAATTATAGACTCCATTTGGATAAAAATTAAAAAGCTAGGAAAAAGCTAGACATGTCCAAACAATGGCAGCGACCCAAGAGGTGAGGCGTGACGAATCCTTATTCTTCGAAAAGCGGCCGGATCCGAACCGATCACTCCAAAACGATATTTCCTTTCCTAGCCCAAGTAGGTGCATCTAATAGAAGATGTAAAATACACCAGGCCAAGCAAAGAAGTTACACCAAGGGCGGCGGCTGAGGCGAGGATGGCGGGCGGTGGCGCTGGCGTTTGGGAGGGGGAAGAGGAGAAGTCGACAAAGGCGGACCGTCCGATTCCGCCTCCCTTACAAGTAGGAGCATTTGCTCCCAAATCTGCTTCTCAACTCGAGACATCCCAGGCCCATCCCACCAGATGTAGTTTTCTATGGCCTCCCAGATCTCAGACCAACTGGCTTCGTCGGCCATGGTGGAAGAAGTTTTAGAAAAAGAGTTTGAAGATGAAGAAATAAATGGGGTGAGTGTTGGTTTTATAATGAAGGGGATGGAGAAGATGAAAGGTTGTGTTTAATAAGAAAGGTGGACGGTTGGAAGGTGGAGAGTTGCGCGCCAAAAGTTCAAAAGACACAAGGCTCAAGGAAGAAGAAAACTATTGGGGGAAAACTAGGGCAAGACTGGTCGAAAATAGATTTTGATCGATCAGAGGGGCTTTAACTAGCCCCAAGCGTACTAACTCGACCGGTTGAAACCATTTCGACCAGTCAAAAAATTAGAGCAAATAATATGCTCCAACTATGCTTCAAATGTGAAGTGGAAATCCCCCAATTCGACCGGTCGAACTCTTATTTCGACCGATCAGAACACAGCAACAGCTTTGGCTACTATTGTGTTTCTTCCTTTTGAGCAAGTGGACCGGTCGAAAATCTATTTCGACCGGTTGAAATCTATTAGAGAAGCAGTTATCTACCCAGATTTCACTGACACACCTACTAACCTATCCTACTAATGCACAAACACTTAGGTTGCCTCCCAAGAAGCGCTACAGATGGGTCAGTAGCTCGACAAAGTGATCAGACCCAAATATTGTATAAATTATCCCCAAATCTAGGCTTTGTTAGACCTCACTTAACCACTAATATATGCTTTTAGTTCGTGTTGTGTTACAACAGGTGTGGAAGTCGATTAATTGCTAAAAAGATTAAAAGTACAAAGTTATAAAGAAACCCAAGCAAAAGGAAAGGATTCAGGGAGATGTAGCTGAAGGAATGCTTTAAAAGGTTAATTGGATCGGCCGAAACTGCAAATTCGACTATCAAAACAGCGTAGCAGAGTAGCCTTCCAACTAAAGAGAATCAAGCTTAAATGGATTGGTCAAAGCATCACTTTCAATCGGTCAAAACTCTAAAATGGCCTCAAAAGTGTAAAGAGAGACCAGTTAGGACTCAGTCGACTGGTCAAAACTGGAAGAGCAGAACGCTAACATCCTCAGAAGAATTACTCGACCGGTCCAGACTAATTTGACCAGTTAGGAAAATAAGTGAAGTTGAAGCCATTGCAGGTTGTCTCCTACCTGGAGAAGGAAACTAAAGTCGACTGGTCGGTGCTCTAAACTCTACCAGTTCAAACAGAGTTTTTGGGCAAAAAACCAGGCGTGCATAGTTGTGGATATCTTCTAAAGTCCGAGATCTTCTCCGGTAATATCTTCAACAGGCTGGATAACTCCAAACCGCGTAGATTACCTGCTATAATCATCATCCTTGAAGGATTTTTAGGATCTAGGGAGTCCTTGCCATGTATATTTGTTCTAGGCCCTTGTAATCTATAAATAAGAACCCCGAGGTTTAATATTAGGGGACTCACATGCCAAAATCTTTCTAGAGGGCTCTGACGTGAGTTTTCATAGTTTTAGGTTAGGAATAGTTCTGAAATAAGAGGGAGACTGGATGTAATCATCAATCAAAGTCTGTATCAATAATGATGGATATCTTTGAACCGATGAGCGCATAAAAGCATCAGGCTGGATCTCTTGTATTCTGGATAAGTATTTTTAATAAAGTTCTATTTCTTTTTCTGCTTGTGAATTCCATTGATGGTATGATTGCATGTTAGAGGTTCTAACTAGATCGAGAACGAGACAGTAACGCTACAATCTTATTTAGCTTAATTCAGTGGCCTTATAGGGATTAGGTTATCCTAGATAGGATATTCACTAACGGACTAGGCCTTGTAGGGTAGTTTTGTTAGTTCGTGCAATGGTTCTTTGACGATTAGGTCTTTCTAACTTGCGATTAGATTTACCTAGGCCATATACGAAGTGACTGAGCTTGTAGCCAGAAGAGGGGGTACCAAGGATTCATGACAAAAAAGAAATTGGATTTTATTATTATACGAATCTGAAATCCAAGAGGGATTTCAATCTGCTTTGCCCTTTCTTACTACCAAAACTATACTGATTTCTTTAGTTATTTTAGGAATCTAATGCTACAAAGTACTTCATAAAACAGAATTAAATAAGAGATAAACAATAAATCCCTGTGGTTCGACACCCTTGTACTTGCCCTAATACATTCGAACTTGTGCACTTGCAAGGTTTTGAAATAAAACGATCACAAGGTCAAAGTCCTCATTGGAGCATTGGTGAGTTAGAGGAAGACGAAGTGTCCCCAGCCATTGCTTTGCCTTTCTAAACATTAACAGGTCGAGTAGGCAACTGGGCCTCCTCTCTTTTATTTAAAACTGCAACTAGCTCTTCAATTCGAGCTGCTAGAACAGTTTGAAAAACTGTGAAAGGGCGGAGTGAATTCTTGTGGTGTTGGATTTGTTGCTGTCAGGTCCAAACTGCCATCAGCAATGCTTCTTCCAAAGAGCCAATCCGGCGAGGCGAATGATGTTGTTGTCTCAAAAATGGCAGAGCATTCATCAGTCTAAAAGGTTGATTATTTCTCTGCATAACATTGTGTTGTCGGGATAGATTTGGGTGGTTCCTCCAGCTTGGATTATAAATATTGACACATCCATAATTGTTATCCAAATGCTGGAAGGAACGTGCTACAGCCTGATGATTTTGGGTTGCTATGGCGGTCA
Source organism: Chloranthus sessilifolius (assembly GCA_021018995.1). NCBI lineage: Eukaryota > Viridiplantae > Streptophyta > Magnoliopsida > Chloranthales > Chloranthaceae > Chloranthus > Chloranthus sessilifolius. The sequence continues at coordinate 52,934,140 of CM037598.1, forward strand.
TAGGAGCAGCAGGATGCACAGGAAACCGTTGGGCAAGATTCTGGTTAAGACCATGAACCTCACCTCCTTGTGATGTTGGTGCGATTTTATACCCAACATGGACTGGATTTTTATCTTCCAATGTTTCAACTTTGGAAGTAAAGTCATCCCAGATTTCAGGTTATACATCCTTGCTTAGGAGGTGTACTTATAAAAATCTCTGGTCCAGTCTTCTCGTTGTCGGGCATGGCACTGATTCCACACTGAGGGTCCCTAATAGTTCCCATGCATTACTTGTGGTAAATGAGAAAAACATACCCCCACAGGCAACATCAATCCAATGTCGTGTTTGTTCATTTAAGTCTTTGCAGAGACTGAGCACTATTTCCCAACACGAAAAACCCCATGATCAAGGGAACTCAGCAGAAGATCGTTAAAGCGTCTCCAGCATTCATAAAAAGATTCTTCCAGAGATTGATAAAAGGCAGTTACTACCTTGCAAAATCAACTCGTCTTACAAGTTGGGAAATACTTATTATAGAACGTGTCCTGCAATTCTTTCCAACTATTAATCGAGTCAATAGGCAAAGAGTGTAGCCACTGCTTCACCCTGTCCCTTAATGAAAACGGAAAATGCCTCAAACGAGTGGCCTCTTCTGTTAAGTTTTTAATTTTAAATACAACACAGATCTCTAGAAAGCATGTTAGACATAAATGGGGGTCTTCGTTACCCTATCCATCAATAGACATAAATACTTTTCTAGAGGGCATTCTAGAAAAGTTTTGGCGTGCCAGTCCCCTAAAACCTAGCCCTACGGTCCTATTTATAGTTTTACTAGGCCCTAGAACAAATTTACCTGGCAAGTAATCTCTAGATCCTAAAAATCCTCCAAGGGGATGAATCTGGAAAGGAATCTGTGCTGATTTGGAGTTATCCAATCTATTGAAGAGAATCTCGAAGAATATCTCGGAATTAGAGGTCATCCACAGTTGTGCGCTCCTGAAATTTCGCTCAAAAATTTTGTCGTGATCGGTCGAGTTTGGAGAACCGTGGTCGAGTTCAGAATCCTTCAAGTAGAAGATGACCCTCGAAGGTTTCTTTTTACTCTAGTTAACAGACCGGTCAAATCGGGCTCTAGTTAACAGACCGGTCGAATCGGGCGTGACCAGTCGAGAAATTCTTTTAAATTTTCTACATTATGTTTACTCTTTTCCCGACCGGTCGGCTAAGTCCTGACTAGTCTCCTTCTGTGTTTCTAAAGCTTCCAGCGTCATGACCGGTTGTTGGGTATTTCTAGTGTGCTGATTTGGTGTGTAATGAAAAGAAACAACAGAGATAGATTCAGCACATCTAAACTATCCTAGACTGGCAAGATATAGGGTCTTTGTAGCAAGTTTTAAAAGTAAGGGAAAGTCCAAAGAGAGGTGGTTTGGAATTGAGTAAATCTCAAGATCTGTAAGAGATCTGGCACCCTAGCTATTACTAATTTAGCTAAAAGATAGGGGAGAAGTTTGGATCAGGTTGTCACTTCAACTAACTACAATTAAAATGTAGATTGTCTTAGATCGAATATGGAGCCTCAGATCTTGCAGGTTAATGGTTTAAAAACTCAAAAGATGGAGAAGAACAGCTTGGAGGTTGTTTTCACTGTAATCAGGTGAGCTAAGCATATTACAGGGGTTCTAAAGCACACAAGTCCCTCGGCTGTCCACAGGCACTAGCCACAAGCACAGCTGCAGTGTATAAATTCCACTTCAAATCACAGGATCCACCTAACCTTAAGGCAATGATCTGTCCACTTTAATGGTCACAGACCATCCTATAGGCTTTATCGAATCCATGGATTATAGCAGATGAATCCAATTGAGGCCTGAGCTCAGCTTTACCTTAAGGTTATGATCCGTCCACTTTAATGGTCACAGACAATCTTAGAGATCTCCTACAAAGCCGGAGCCTCAATTAGAACAATTAAAACCACTACAGATGCTGCAATTTCTAGGTCACAGACACAGGAAATTATAGGGATATCAGATCCACGGAATTCAGATGATATCCAAGAGGTCTACCAGTTAAGTGGGTGAGCTGATCAAGCAACTCCTCTACACAAATCTGATCGAGCACCAAAAGGTATCAAAAGAGATTTAGATCTAATTAAAACATTGAAAATAACATTTACATTGGAAACAAGGTCACTCTTACAATGGAATGCTCTCAGATCTATAGTCTGTGTAGCAATTAACCCCAGCAACACTCTTAACCTTACCCAATTACAGATCTAACTCACCCATTGCAGCTCCAAGGGAATTAGCCAACCATGGTTGGGCTAAAGGAAGGGAAATAGAATCTCGTTGTAAGCTCTGATCTCTAGGAAATTGTCTAGAAATTCAATCCCCCCCAATGGAAATTAGGGATTTCAATATATAGCTTTCTCCTCTTTTTTTCCTGCCAAAAATCCCTTCTAGAAGATTGTCAGAGTTTGTTAGAGTTTTGTTGAAGCACGTTGGTTGGTAAGGGTTTTCTAGGGTATCTTCTAGAATATCATGTTAAGACCTAAAACGTACCACTTTTCACCCCTTAACTTAACCTTTGATTAGACCCTTAACCACCTAATAAGTTCTTGTTAAGTGTTTTGTGTAGGTAATAATCAGCAGTGAAATAAGGCCAGGAATCCTGTTAAGGAGCCTGCTTTGGCACCAGAAATCCCTCAGAAGAATGAACTCTGAATCCAGACCTGAAATGAGCCTCGCGCAACTGACCCAAGCTTTAGAGGATTCAAGAGAAATATGCCTCGCGCAGTTCAACTGAGCTTCCCAAGACTTTACAGCAACCTCTCGCGCAGATGAGTGACTGAAGAGCTTCAAAAACTCACAATCACACAGGTCTCGTGAAGCTCAAGAGTAGAACACATCGCGCAGTTCGAAGCAGACCTCTCTCAATCTCGCGCACTTCGCTCAGAACGGCTGAGGAGAGAGAGCTTCAGAAGATTCCTCGCGTAGCTATCGCACAGTCACCACGGGATGCAATTATCAGAAGAAGAACTCCTCGTGCAGTTCTCGTGCCATTCAAGAAAGAAAACATCCTGGCGAAGGCAAAGCCAACCTCACGAAGATCAAGTAAGACATAGAACCTCGCGCAGTTCAAAACTCAGTAGAACCTCGCGAGGTAATTCGTGAAGTCCAGTAAAGAGAAGTTCTCGCACTGCTCAAATTCACTCTCGCGAAGATCAGCCCAGCGAAGAATGAGCGACCTCGCGACTGCTTGAATTTCAACCACGTGACACCTGAGACTGTGTTTTCTACTCAACCTCGCGAAGCCCAATCCAGCGAGAGCGCAATTCGCTATCGCGTGACTGCCTGAAGAGCAAACCAAGGTAACCTTGCGACGGCTGAAGCTTCAATGTCAAATCATCCTAGCGAAGAGTAAAGAGCTACCACGCGACAAGTCTGGGAAACTACAGCTACCTAGCGAAGCTCTGAACCTAAACTTCCATCTCTTCAACAGAGAACCTTTTGGGTATTTCCAGCGATTAGGGCACGGCCTCCCACGCTCAAATCTCTGTGCATGCACCCCGAGGCATCCAAGGATCACTATTAGGCCACGTGGCATCGTTAAAATTAGGGTTTCCTAACCCTAATGTGCCGCCACCCCACTGCTATATAAACCCATACCTACCTTAGGTTTAGGTATGTGGGAACACATCTCAGATCATTTTTCTTTTCTCTTTCTTTTTATCTGTAAGTAGTTTTCTTTTTCTCTTTCCTTCTCTCCCCATAGTCCAGCACTTGCTGGCTATGCCTTTGTATGTGTTTTTGAATTAGATCAATGGAAATTCTGTAATAGGATCTGTATTTTATGGGATTTATGTTTATGTGTGAGATGCTCTGTGCAAGGCTGCTGCCTTGTGATCCGCCATTGCTTTGGCTGTGTTTCAAAGCAATGGAGGACTGATTCTAGGGGCCATTCAGATCCAAGTGACCTGTGTGTCTGGGCTATCATGGTCCTACAGCCATAGCCCCACCACAGGACCCACTAAATCTGAAATTCCCATGGGAACTTGAGCTGGTAGCCTTGTGACCATGGTGGTAGCTGTGATATTCTTGTTTTGTCTAGGGCTCCGTGAGGAGGATAACCTCAGAGATAGTCTGTGACCATTTAAGTGGACAGATTATAGCCTTAGGGTGATTCTAATCCACCGATCCAAGATTGATCCTTCTTCTTTACACCTGAGCTTGTAGAAGCCTGGTGAGAGATTGTACAGAGGCAGACCCCCCTATATTTGTATAGATCTGCCATCAGATGTTGGATCTGATCGGGTTATAGAGATTGTAGGCTGGTGACTGGACCATTGTACCCTCACTCAAGCAATGGACAGCTAGATCGAAGGTTGTACTCAATCTCTTGCTGGTTCTATGTGTCTGGCCTATCATGGTCCTACAGCCTTAGCCTCACATATAGAACTTTAGAGATTAAGGCTCCCTATGGATTCTTGAGCTGGTAGCCTGGATGAAATAGTGCCTGCAATGATTTACTTGTTGTGTTTTGACCCATCCCTGGATAGTGGCTCCCCTATGGGATAATCTGTGACCATTTGAGTGGACAAGTTATAGCCTTAAGGGTGGAATCATGGCAGAGTGATGGGTTGGATCCTTTCTCAGTGGTGATAACGTAGCCTCTGGACAGGACTTCTATAACATCAGATCTGAATCTGGGTTACAAAACTCCTCTGATCTGGGCTCAATAACATACTTCTCACCCTTTTATATTTATTTTCCACACTCTATATATCCTTTCAACCCTTTTTGTAGTTTAGACATTAGAATACTTTGAATAAGTGACCTTAAACTCCCTTCCTTTTAGGACTGCCAGATCTGTAGTCAGATCTGGAGGGACTACTAGAGATGGCTCCTTTGGAGCTGTAGATCACCTTTCCCTGTGGGACAAACTCTTACTTATCAAAACTTGCTACAAAGGACCCTGTATCTTGCAGGTCTAGGACTTCTAAGTTGTGCTGAATTTACCCCCTGTTTTACTCTTCCTTTGATTTTCAATAACTTTGACCCCCAACCAATAATGTAAGCATACCAGAAGTCGTCAACAAGTTTTTGGCGCCGTTGCCGGGGAAAGATGATCTATTAGTAGACCCTTAGTTTTTGTATTCTTAGTATTCTTTGCACATGTGAATAATTTATACTGCTAACATAATTTTGAACCTTTCTTGCAGATCTAGACAGCAGCAGTGAAGGATAGTTGGACTACAATTGGAGCTTAGCTACCTCTGTTTGCAAACTCTCTGACTTTTAAAGCTCTGTCTATCTTTCTTAGAAAAATTTTCTAGCAGTATCTAGGATAGTTTAAATGTATTCTTTGAATAGCTGTAAACTAGTTAGATAAATTTGTTAGTACACAATCATTCTTTTGCAATGTGCCTGTAAGAAGCTTTCCTTGCTGTTGGTGTGCTTGTATGCTAGGGAGGAGATCCCTCAGCCCTGCTTTAGAGCCTCTTAACCCTGAGTTAGAAAGGGGAAGGAGACTTAGAAGAGACAGGCACACCACAGGAGAGCCCCCAAGTGAATCTGTGACATCAATTATGGGTGAAGAACAACCTAGAACCCTCAAGGTGTTGAATACTCCGGATGATTATAACTACCCTTTTAGCATTCAATTCCCTGATGTTCAGGGGAACTATGATATAAAAACTTCAATCATCCAGATGCTGCCAGCTTTCCATGGGCTTAGCAAGGAGGACCCTTACAAGCATATTGACCAGTTCTTGACCTTGTGCACCACTTTTAATATCACTGGTTTGGGACCTGAGGCTACTAGGCTCAGACTCTTTCCCTTCTCTCTGAAGGATAGGGCTAGTACCTGGCTGACCACTCTTCCCAACAATAGCATTGCTTCATGGAAAGACCTGCAGACCAGATTCCTAACCAAGTTCTTCCCGGAGACCAAAACTTGCCAGTTGAGGAAAGAGATTCTTGCATTTGCTCAATCCCCAACTAAGGATTTTAACCAGTCCTGGGATAGGTTTAAAGAGATGCTCAAACAATGCCCCCACCACAAGATCCCTGAGTGGCAGCTTGTACAAAGCTTCTACAATGGGATTGATGAGAAAAATAGAGATATGGTCGATGCATCTTGTGGTGGATCCTACATGCACAAGACTGCTGAGGAGGCATGGGAACTGTTTGAGGTGATTAGTGAGAATGTTTTTAAAAAGCCATCCCTGGCAAGAACTAGTCAGGAATCTGAGTCAAAGGTGGGGCCTGCTGCTGGATCAAGAGGAAAAGTTTATGAGGTGTCTGGGAACAATGACCTGTAGCTGCAGATGGCAAATCTCTCTATGAAGTTTGACAAATTATTGACTGTGATGCAACCCAGAAGGGCTGCTCATGTGGCGGAGGCATGTCTGATATGCCAGTCCCCACAACACACAGTGGAGGAGTGTCCATCTGCAGGGCAATTTCCTGAATTGATTTTGGAACATGCTGCTGGTGCTCAATCTTATGGCCAGCAACAATCTGGGGGCTACAATAGACAGCCATATGGATACCAGCACCAAAATGCTGGTTTACCAATGGAGAGACCACCCAAATCTGAGGTGGAAGCAAGACAACTACATGCAGCCCCAGCAGCTGTTGGCCTTACCACAAAGGCCACAGCAATAGTTCAATCAAGGGAATGCCCCTAGGTCTACCTTCCAGCATCATCAGCAGCCCCATCAGCAACAAAATCAGTTGGTCTTACTCCCTTCTCAGCCTAGAAATGTTTCTTTTGAGGACCAAGTCTTGACTTCATTGCAAAACTTGGGTTCCTTGGCTCAAACTGTGGACTCTCATGGTCAGAGCCTCCAGAAAATGGAAGAGCAACTGAGCCAAATGTCAAAACCTTGGGTAGGAGAGATGAAGGCAGATTGCCCTGCCAGCCAATTGCTAACCCCAGGGGTCAGTTTTTAATTGAGGAAACTTCCTCAAAGTTTGAGGACACCAATGCTGTCACTACCCTAAGGTCTGGCAGGCTGGTAAACAACCATGTGGGTAACAGACCAGCTGAGGCAATTTCCACAGATGATGCAAATGATCATGATAGAGAAGTTGTGGGACCACAAAGCCAAGAAGTGCCTGCCACCTTGCAGCAGGAGAAAAATAATGAGGTCAGAGTTGAGCGCACAGGAGAAAAACGTGAAAAAGAAAAGAAATGTAAGTTTAGTCATGGGCTAGCAGCTGAGGAACCAGCAGAACCTCAGCTGCCATTTCCTCAGGCTTTGGATGGTCCTATCCCTTTTGATAAAGGGAATGCCCAGATGGAGGAAATGATGGAGACCTTCAGGCAGGTGAAAATCAATTTACTCCTGCTTGAGGCAATTAAACAAGTCCCAACCTATGCAAAGTTCCTGAAAGACCTTTGCACCCAAAAGAGAAAGGCTAGAGACCATGTGTCCAAGAAGGTCTTTGCAACTGATACAGTGAATTTTGTATTTAACATATAAATGCCTGAGAAGTTGCAAGATCCAGGGATACCCACTATTCCCTGTGTAATTGGAGACCATACAATTGGAAAAGCCCTTTTAGACCTTGGAGCCAGTGTTAACCTGTTGCCATACAGTGTATATCTGCAACTAGGTTTGGGGGAGCTAAAAGCTACCCCCATTGTGTTGATGATGGCTGATAGATCTGAGAGGAAACCTCTGGGAATGGTTGAGGATGTCCTGGTGGGAGTGGATAAGTTCTTCTACCCTACCGACTTCTTAGTTTGGGGTGCAGCAATAGCCCAAATCCCATACCTGTTATATTGGGCAGGCCTTACTTGGCCACTGCCAATACATGCATTCAATGCAAAATTGGAGTAATGGAGGTAACTTTTGGACATATGAAAGTTGAGCTGAATGTGTATAACAGTGCAAAGTATCCTCAGATGGACAATGAGGAGAGCTTTGTAGTGGATGTACTAGAGGGAATTGTGGAAGAGGAATTGCCCACTCTGCTGGAGTGGGGCAACATTGTCAGGAATTTAGTTGAAATTTGGGACATGGTGGAGGAAGAGAGCCCAAATGGGAGATCAAAATACATGACCATATTGAAGTCTTCTGTGGGCTCAGTGCAACATTCCAGTTGGAAACCTACATTGATACCTCTTCCTCCAACCTCCAATGCACCAATTTTGCCATCCGCCCAACAGGCCCCTGATCTGGAACTCAAGAAGCTTTCAGAAACATTAAAATATGCCTTCCTAGAGAAAGGTGATAAGCTTCTTGTGATTATCTCTTCCTCTCTTACCAATGAGCAGGAAGAGGAATTACTAACAGTTTTGAGGAAGAACAAGAAGGCAATTGGCTGGACCATTGCCGATCTGGGTGGAATTGATGCATCAATCTGTATGCATAGGATTCATCTTGAGGAGGGAGCACTACCCTCCAGGGAAATGCAGAGGAAGTTAAATCCTCACATGCAGGAAGTGGTCCTTAAGGAAATCATTAAATTGCTAGATGTAGGGGTAATTTACCCCATCTCAGATTCTCATTGGGTGGCACCTATCCAGGTGGTGCCCAAGAAATCTGGCATAACAGTGATTAAGACTAAAACTGGAAAGTTGAGGCCAGCCAGGGCAACCACTGGCTGGAGAATGTGCATTGATTATAGGAAGCTCAACTCTAAAACCAGAAAGGACCATTTCCCTCTCCCCTTCATTGATCAAATTCTGGACAAATTGGCTGGAAAAGCTTTTTACTGTTTTCTTGATGGGTACTCAGGGTACAACCAAATCCCTGTGCATCCTCAAGACCAAGAGAAAACCACCTTTACCTGTCCTTTTGGCACCTTTGCTTACAGAAGGATGCCTTTTGGACTGCGCCACCACTTTTCGAGGTGTATGTATGCCATATTCTCGATATGATTGACAAGTTTTGGAGATTTTATGGATGACTTTTACGTCTGTATGGGGACAGCTTTGGTGATGTCTCTGACACCTCGGTAGTTTTGCAAAGATGTGAGGAAACCAATTTGGTTTTAAGCTGGGAAAAGAGCCACTTCATGGTAACACAAGGCACTGCGTTGGGCCATGTAGTCTCTAAAGAAGGGCTTGAGGTAGACAAGGCCAAAGTGGACCTCATTGCCAATTTGCCCCCTCCAAAAATAGTCAAGCAAATCAGATCTTTCCTCGGGCATGTGGGATTTTATAGGAGGTTCATTAAGGACTTCAGCAAAATTGCTAAACCATTGTGCCACCTGCTCTGCCAGGATGTGCCCTTTGACTTTCTGCTGACTGTCTTAAGGCTTTTAAAACATTGAAAATCTGCCTCACCTCTGCTCCTGTACTCCAAACACCAGACTATACCCTACCTTTTGAGCTGATGTGTGATGCATCAGACTTGGAATTAGGTGCTGTTTTGGGCCAAAGAAAAGATAAACTGCTTGTGGTCATTGCTTATATCAGCAAATCACTTGCTGAAGCTCAGCTGAACTATACCACAACTGAGAAAGAGCTTCTAGCAGTGGTTTACGCTGTTGACAAATTTAGAGCCTACCTACTAGGATCTAAAACTGTGATCTTCACTGACCATTCGGCATTGAAGTACCTACTGTCCAAGAGAGATGCTAAGCCTAGGCTGATTAGATGGATACTCCTGCTATAGGAGTTTGACATCGAAATCAAGGACAAAAAGGGTGTGGAGAATGTGGTGGCTGACCACTTGTCCAGAATTATCTTGGAGAAATGCCTGGATAGCCCTACAAATGATGCCTTCCCTGATGAGCAATTATTTGCCATCCAATCCTTAGTCCCTTGGTTTGCACACATTATTAATTATCTAGTTATAGGAAAGATTCCTCGCCACTGGACCAAAATGGATAAGGACCTGTTCTTCTCAAGGGTCAAGTATTTTTTCTGGGAGGAACCTTGCCTATACAAGTACTGTGCCGACCAGATCATCCGAAGATGTGTTCCCGAAAGTGATATCCCCAGTATTCTGACCATGTGCCATGAAAATGCCTATGGAGGACACTTTAGTGGGAGAAAAACAACTGACAAGGTCCTGCAGTGTGGTTTTTACTAGCCATCCTTATTCAAGGATGCATACACACACTGCAAGGCATGTGAGAGATGTCAGAAACTAGGAGGGTTGTCTAAAAGAAATTCAATGCCTTTACAGCCCATCCTTGTTGTAGAACTGTTTGATGTATGGGGAATTGACTTCATGGGCCCCTTTCCTCCCTCTAATGGTTACCAGTTCATCTTAGTGGCAGTGGACTATGTTTGCAAATGGGTAGAAGCCATTGTCACAAGAACTAATGATAACCAGGTGGTCCTCAAATTCGTAAAGCACAATATTTTCTCAAGATTTGGAACCCCTAGAGCTATTATTAGTGATGGGGGTAGCCATTTCTGCAACAGGAATTTCGAGAGCTTGCTCAAGAAATATTCTGTGACCCATAGGATTGCTACCCCCTACCACCCACAAACAAGTGGGCAAGTTGAAATTTCCAATAGGGAGATCAAGCACATCCTTGAGAAAACAGTTAAGACTGACAGGAAAGATTGGGCTAAGAAACTGGATGATGCACTGTGGGCCTATAGGATTGCCTATAAGACTCCCATTGGAATGTCCCCATTCAAACTGGTCTATGGCAAGGCCTGCCATCTCCCAGTAGAGTTAGAACACAGGGCCTATTGGGCCATTAAGAATTTGAACATGGACCTAACTTCTGCTGGTCAACACAGGTCATTACAACAATCAAAATTGGATGAGCTGAGGATGGATGCTTACACCAATGCCAGGATCTACAAGGAACGGGCTAAAGCATTCTTCGACAAGGGCTTGCTGAGAAAAAGCCTCGAACCGGGTGATAAGGTTTGGTTATTCAACTCCAAACTAAAATTCTTTCCTAGCAAATTAAACTCCAGATGGGATGGTCCCTATGTTGTCGTGAATGTTTCCCCATCTGGTGTTGTAGAAGTCAAGGATCCCAAATCTGGGAGGACCTTCAAAGTGAATGGTCAGAGGCTTAAGCCTTGCATTGAACGACCTGCAGATCCTATGTGCACTATTCATTTTCATGGGACCCCTACATCTACCTGACCCACAGTTGTGTCCATGTTGTACTATACTACTTTTGTTTCTACCTTAAGTTTTAGAAAATTTTAGGGGTTATGTGGAGTTTGATATTGTTGAGCTTGATTGAGTTTATGTGGGATCGGTATGATTTATTCTTCTTCCTCTGTGAATTGCTGATTTGGTCTTTGCGCATTCCAAATTGTGATTTGGGAAGACTCGCTCAATTCGCATAGACCATTTCTTTCACTGTTGCGAGTTTTAATGCTACAGAATCTGTCGCGCACTTCCAGATCTAACTCCCATAATCGCGCGATTCTGATTTCTCGTGATCCCCTTACCCAGCTGCGCGAGCCTAATGCATTTGTCATTTCCCACGCTGACTGCTGGGACTTGACGTTTCTCAACTCACTCTCATTTAATTGCGGCGACTTGGATGTTATTCAACTGTTTCATCTTCCACCATCCTCGCCTTTAAATACACAGGGAGGCCATGTTCATCTTCATCGCATCCTATCTCCTCTCACCCTAGCGGTCCTTCCCTAATCCTAATAATGGCAGATGATAAGTCGGACGCACTACCTAACAAGTTTTACCCGATGTGGTTGGACCCGCCGCCCCCTAAAGAGTCGGATCCCCTCCAACCCCTCTGAGATGAATACGAGGAGGTTCTGCAAATCCTTGCCAAGGAGGAGGAGGAAAAGCTTGACCCTTGAAGAAGAAGCAAAAGCAGCCATCCCGCCCCTCCACTCGACCCCCTCCCCCGCCTTCTCCACCCCCTCCCCCCCTTCTCAACCCCCTCACCCCTGATCTCTCTCCCTTTCCCTCCTCCGTTTTTGTAATTTTCTTTTAATCTTAATGATATCTTCCTTTTCTGATATGCTGTACAGTTTTCTGTTGTTGGTTTCTTTATTTCTTGTTCTTCTCTTCTATGATCTAATAACTCTGTTGCACAGCCACCTTTGAACTAGTGAGGACACTGCTCCTCATAGGTTTGGGGGTGTGCCAGGCAGACCCTGCCAATGGAATAGTTAACATAAGTGCAGCAGACTCATCTGAGTAATATGGAAATGGATCTATATTCACTTAAGAATCATGAAATTAAGAAGTTTAAAATTTATGCAAACCTTGGACATTATAAACCTCTAATACTCCACATTTTCATGATAATATCACCAAGGAAACTCACTTGTATCAGCACTCAGTGAATTCGTAGAGAGAGAAAAAGGTGAGGACATACTTGAAAATTCAAAGGAAGACCATATCCAGTGAGAATTGGGCCTATAAATTTTTTTTCCATCTTTTGAGGAATAACCAAGGCAATCCCTTCTAGTTCTAAAGATTGACTGAGTCACTGTGCTCACTAGAAGTTAGGTAACTCCAAGTTGAAACAAGACAGACTCATGAGGCGAGGAAAGGATCAAGGCCTTCTCTTGGACAGTTTGAGCCTAAAAAGACCAATCCTAAAGCAACTGCCCTTGTCCATACCCCCTTTGAGATTTAAATCCTAAATTTCTTTAAAATACACCTGAGTACTTGAACCTGAACCTATGAACCTGATTCAACCTACCCTCACTCTGAGAATTCAGAAGGTAAAAGAGAAAGAGTTGAAGATGGACTAGCTATGGTCAACATTAGGTGAATGGAGAAGAAGGATCTCAAAAATCTGGCAGTATGGTAACTGAGAACATGGTGGCATTTATGAAAAGCAAAAATAAAATAAAAAGAAGGAAACTCAAGTAAAAAAAAACAAAAATAATAATGAAGAGGAATAAGAGAGAAGTCAAGAGGAACTTTCAATGGAAAATCAAAATCAAGAAGAGAAACTGATCACTTCAAATCGAAAAATCTCAAAGAAGATGAAGGGGGCTGAATTTTGGAAGGTGAAGTCATGAACCACCTCTGTGACCTACTGATTTCTCAAATTGGAACACCTTTTCAACCTTCCATTCTTTTTAACCCTACTCCATAAGCCACATTACAGCCCAGTTAAAAGCCCTTGTGATCCAAAGTTGAATGAGCTATCATGTGAAGATAAGGAATTATCCAATCTATGGTGAAGAACTGCCAATGATGTCAGCACTTAAGAACTCTGCCTATGCTCATGCTTACAAACTCATTTAGGGGATGTAACTACTCTTGAGCCTGTGAGAAAATGAACACCTCAACAAACCTTTATGAGAGTATGCCCTGCAAAGTTTTTTTTTGGGGTCTGAACTTGAATGCATTATGTATGACCTTAACCTAATTTTTGACATAAGGATAAGCTCAGTGCTGGCACACACTTGTGCAATTTTCTGTGATTGCAAACTATTTGGAAATGCTGTGCAATCATGAAGAGTTTATGCTGTTTAAGTTACTGTGCAACCAATGAATTAAATTTCTTTTATGTGTACTGATTCAAGAGTAGACTAAATTTGATTCCTTGATTGCTCATTGGATGATATTGCACTTTTGTTAACTGTTTCATTGGAGTAGTTTGTGGGTGTCTTCACTGAAAACCCTCAGGAGACTTCACTCCTCCACTAGGGATCACCTAGGGGTTTAAAAGGCTTGGTACATATGCTAAATGTATCCGTGCTTTCTACGAAAGTGGCATTTAATTTTAAGAGTAGATTTAATGTAGCTTTGCTAAGGGACTAGAAAAGATTAGGTTTAGGGGTGTGTTAAGACCTGAAAAGTACTACTTTTCACCCCTTAACATAACCTTTGATTAGACCCTTAGCCACCTAATAAGTTCTTGTTAAGTGTTTTGTGTAGGTAATAATCAGCAGTGAAATAAGGCTAGGAATCCTATTAAGGAGCCTGCTTTGGCACCAGAAATCCCTCAGAAGAATGAATTCTGAATCCAGACCTGAAATGAGCCTCGCGCAGCTGACCCAAGCTTTAGAGGATTCAGGAGAAATATGCCTCGCACAGTTCAACTGAGCTTCCCAAGACTTTACAGCAACCTCTCGCGTAGATGAGTGACTGAAGAGCTTCAGAAACGCAAAATCATGCAGCTCTCGCGAAGCTCAAGAGTATAACACATCGTGCAGTGTCATGCAGTTCAAAGCAGACCTCTCTCAATCTCGTGCAGTTCACTCAGAACGCCTGAGGAGAGAGAGCTTCAGAAGATTCCTCGCGCAACTGTCGCGTAGTCATCGCGGGATGCAATTATCAAAAGAAAAACTCCTCGTGCAGTTCTCGCGCCATTCAAGAAAGAAAACATCCTAGTGAAGGCAAAGCCAACCTCACGAAGATCAAGTAAGACATAGAACCTCACGTAGTTCAGAACTCAGTAGAACCTGGCGAGGTAACTCGCAAAGTCCAGTAAAGAGAAGTGCTCGCAAAGTTCTCGCGCTGCTCAAATTCACTCTCGCGAAGATCAGCCCAGCGAAGACCGAGCGACCTCGCGACTACTTGAATTTCAACCCCGTGACACCTGAGACTGTGTTTTCTACTCAACCTCACGAAGCCCAATCTAGCGAGAGCGCAATTCTCTACCGCGCGATTGCCTGAAGAGCAAACCAAGGCAACCTCGCGATGGCTGAAGCTTCAGTGTCAAATCATCCTAGTGAAGAGCAAAGAGCTACCATGCGACAAGTCTAGGAAACTACAGCTACCTAGCGAAGCTCTGAACCTAAACTTCCATCTCTTCAGCAGAGGACCTTCTGGGTATTTCCAGCGATTAGGGCACACCCTCCCATGCTCAAATCTCTATGCACGTGCCTCGAGGCATCCAAGGATCACTATTAGGCCATGTGGCATCGTTAAAATTAGGGTTTCCTAACCCTAATGCGCCGCCACCCCACTGCTATATAAACCCATACCTAGCATAGGTTTAGGTATCTGGGAACACATCTCAGATCATTTTTCTTTTCTCTTTCTTTTTATCTGTAAGTAGTTTTCTTTTTCTCTTTCCTTCTCTCCATAGTCCAGCACTTGCTGGCTATACCTTTGTATGTGTTTTTAAATTACATCAATGGAAATTCTGTAATAGGATCTGTGTTTTATGGGATTTATGTTTATGTGTGAGATGCTCTGTACAAGGCTGCTGCCTTGTGATTCGCCATAGCTTTGGTTGTGTTTCAAAGCAATGGAGGGCTGATTCTAGGGGCCATTTAGATCCAAGTAACCTGTGTTTCTGGGCTATCATGGTCCTACAGCCTTAGCCCCACCTCAGGACCCACTAAATCTGAAATTCCCATGGGAGCTTGAGCTGGTAGCCTTGTGACCATGGTGGTAGCAGCGATATTCTTGTTTTGTCTTGGCCTCCGTGAGGAGGATAACCTCTGGGATAGTCTGTGACCATTTAAGTGGACAGATTATAGCCTTAGGGTGATTCTAATCCACCGATCCAAGATGGATCCTTCTTCTTTACACCTGAGCTTGTAGAAGCCTGGTTAGAGATTGTACAGAGGCAGACCCCCCTATATTTGTATAGATCCACCATCAGATGTTGGATCTGATCTGCTTATAGAGATTGTAGGCTGGTGACTGGACCATTGTAGCCTCACTCAAGCAATGGACAGCTAGATCGAAGGTTGTACTCAATCTCTTGTTGGTTCTATGTGTCTGGGCTATCATGGTCCTACAGCCTTAGCCCCACATATAGAACTTTAGAGATTGAGGTTCCCTATGGATTCTTGAGCTGGTATCCTGGATGAAATAGTGCCTACAATGATTTACTTATTGTGTTTTGACCCATCCCTGGATACTGGCTCTGCTATGGGATAATCTGTGACCATTTGAGTGGACAAGTTATAGCCTTAAGGGTGGAATCATGGCAGAGTGATGGGTTGGATCCTTTCACCTCAGTGGTGAGAATGTAGCCTCTGGACAGGACTTCTATAACATCAGATCTGAATCTGGGTTACAAAACTCCTCTGATCTGGGCTCAATAACATACTTCTCACCCTTTTATATTTATTTTCCACACTCCATCTATCCTTTCAATCCTTTCTGTAGTTTAGACATTAGAATACTTAGAATAAGTGACCTTAAACTCCCTTCCTTTTAGGACTACCAGATCTGTAGTCAGATCTGGAGGGACTACTAGAGATGGCTCCTTTGGAGCTATAGATCACCTTTCCCTGTGAGACAAACTCTTACTTATCAAAAATTGCTACAAAGGACCATGTATCTTGCAGGACTAGGACTTCTAAGTTGTGCCGAATTCACCCCCTGTTTTACTCTTCCTTTGATTTTCAATAACTTTGACCACCAACCAATAATGTAAGCACACCAGAAGTCGCCAACACGTCGCGCCGGTCATCAAAGTGCCTCGGTTTGTGTGCAGCAGGTCACCAAGTCACAGTGTGTGCATAACATAGTTTCTGAGAAGTTCAACACACAATTCTGATAGGTTGGAGAAGCTGCCGACAAGTTAAAAGTAAGCTTGTAGCCTCTTTCGATAGGTTCCCTGGTCTCTTCGATAGGTTCCGATAAGTTGGGCTTAGATGCTTCAGCTTCACTGCACTTGATCTGGGGCCTTCGACAGGTTGGAAGAGTAATTCGATAGGTTGAGGATTCACATTCTATTTCTTCGATCAGATGACCCTTGTTCCTATCGAAAGGTTTAAATCATTATGCGATAGGTACTATCTCAGCACTTCTATTTCGATAGGTTCAGTGGACCATTCGATAGGTTCAGGGAACCTTTTCGTAGGTCTCCTTTTTCCCTCAAGCTAGCTTTCGATAGGTTGAATTCTCTTTCTCTTTCAACTGCTCGATAGGTTCTATGATCCTATCGAATTCTTAACTTCTACGCGAATTCTTCCTTTTTCTGCTTTCTGATCCTGTCAAACCCTTCTCAACTGCACGAATTTCTTCCTTTCAATGCTTTCAGCTCCTATCAAACTCTTCTAGTGACCAATCGATAGGACATTTTCAACCTATTCTCACTTTCTTCACCTTGCCCTGTTGCAGCCACGCGCTCTAAGGGTTCAATGATGTGCTACCCTTTGGTGTGCTATTGCTGAGTTCGTCCAGTGCTGAGAGATGGCTCCTTGTTGGGCATTCTTGAGTGCTTGTCTTCCCTACTATCTTCTTTTATTATTGTCTACAAAATACACTTGACAAGGGCTTATTAGTGTGCTCACAGGTCTATCAATGGTCAGGTTATAGGGTGAAAAGTGGCATTTTTTCACCACTTAACACACCCCCAAACCCAAGCTTTGCTAGTCCTTGAGCAAAGGAGAATTCTAAGAAAAAGAAAATGCCACTTTCGTAGGGAGCACGGATGCATTTAGCACATGCACCAAGCCTTTTAAACCCCTAGGTGATCCCTAGTGGAGGAGTGATGTCTCCTGAGGGTTTTCAGTGAAGGTACCCACAAACTTCTCCAATGCAGCATAGTTAATGATAGTGCAACCTGTTAAAGCAGAATTTAAGCAAATCAAACAAATTCAAATCATGCCTATTCATTAAGGGAAGTTCAACAGAAAAAATATCCATTTGGAAATATGAAAGTTTGCTGAAATCTCTCCATCATCACTCAGTTTGTGTCCAGGCATTTCTTCTAAAATTTTATGCATAACTCACCATCAATTTGAGGATCCTGCTTAGATACTTCCACCTTCAATTTGGATTTCAGACCCAAGTCTCATCAGGGCTGCTCACTCATCAGTACAGAGAAGAGGGGTAAATCATATCACTCAACTTAAGAGCAGTTACAACCCTCAAATAGGACTGCAAGTAGGAGCATAGGCATTGCTTGAATTTCTGACTTTTCCAGCTCCTTTCACCATAGATTAAGTAGATTCTCATCTCCGCACGACAGCTCACTCCACTTTCAGATCAGTAAGGTCTTTTTATTGGGTTGTAATGTGGCTTAGGGATGAGGTTTGTGAAGGAACAAAAAGGGATAACAGGGTTCAAATTTGAGAAATCAGTAAAGGCAAGGAGGTGATTCATGACTTCACCTTTAATTCAGCACAATTCCATCTACTTTTTTGAATTTTCAGAGCCAAAGTGGCCAGCTTCTTCTCTTCCTTTCAATTTTTTTTTTTCAATGAAATGACTTCTCTTTCTCATTCTTCTGCTCTTTTTTTTGTGGTTTTTTTTTTTTTTTTTTTTTTTTGTAATACCACAAATACCACCAACTACGTTTTTCTTTCTTTCAACCTGATTTAGGACCTTGCTCCTCTAACCTTTCTCCTCCTTCCTCTTCCTGATTTCTCAGATTGAGGGTGAAATGAAATAGGTCAAGAGGTTTTGGGTTTAGAATTTCTGGTTTTCATCAAAGAAAATTGGGGCTTTTAAGGCTCAAGTGGTGTGCACTAAGAGCAGTTCAATGGTGGGGAATTTTTAGGTTCAAACGATCCAAAGGATGGCCTTACTTCACATCTTCAATGTCCTGAGTGCTGTCAAGTTGTTTCAGCTCGGATTTGCCTAACTTCTAGTGATCCAAATTAGGTCCAGTCAATCCTTAAAGTAGAAAGAATTACCATGACACTCTTCAGAGAAATCTTTCAGGCCCAATTCTCACTGGGAATGGTCTTCCATCCAATTTTTCTTGGGGTATCTTCACAGTCTCTTCTCGTTGCTGGTTTATTACACATCAGAAACATTCTTCAAAAATTCTTGACATTTTCTTCATGAAAAATGTTAAAACTTCAGCTTACTTCAGTTGCAGATGGTTTTTAAAGTTTTCTTAATCAACAATTCTGAGGTGAATTCATTCTCTTTTCGATTATTCCTTTTTAACTTGACTGCACTAAAATTAATTAGTTTATTGGCATACATGTCACACCCCCAAACCTAAACTAAACAGTGTCCCCACTGTTTCGAGAAAATGAGTTTAGTTGAGCAGACATCCAAAGAAAATAAATGGAACAAGAAATGAATAGAGAAACAACAAATGAAATGAACAAAACATTTTATTATAAATAATCTGAAAACCGACATGTGGACAACATCTCCTTTGGGAAAAAAAAATGTCCCTCCAGGCTCAAGGATATCCTTAGCCTATGTTAGGTGGAAGAGAAACTGCAAGCCAAGGGGGGGAAGAAAAGGAAAAAGAGTGCGATCAGGGGGCTGGGGGGGGGGGGGCGGATGAGGATGAGGATGACGGGGGGGGGGGGGAGTAGCCGGTGACTCGGTCTTCTGCCTCTTCTTCTCCCTCTTTAGGTTTTTCTTTTTCTCCTTGGCGAGGATTCTCTGGACCTCGTCATATTCATCCCAGAGAAATTGAAGAGGATCAGGCTCGACTGGTTGAGGTGGTGGTGGCCCGACTGGGAAGAACTTGATAGGCAAATCTTGAGGTTTGTCGTCTGTCATGAGTGGGGGCTGGAAGAGCTGGGCAGGTTACGGTGGAATGGATGTGTAAGGACTAGGCAAAGTGAATATTTAAGGTGCATGGCTGCCGGAATATGAAACGATGTAATAAAAGTGGCGCAGTCTTCCAGGCATGGGAATTGAAAATGAAGGGCAGGAATGCATGGAGTGGTGGTCGCTGTGTGGGAAATAGAGTGTGGACTGCATGATGGGCTAAATTTAGGGGGGAAAATAAGTTAAGGGGGCATGCACCATAAATGCTGAAGCACTGGGAGAGGTTTAGGTATTTAGGAAATCCATAGGATAGGACCACCTGATCGATACGGGTGTGGAAAACAATTTCGATAGGACGACGAGAATGGTGGCGATAGGTCAAGGTGTCCTATCGAAGACTTGGCAGTCAAAACTTACAAAAGGTACAATTTCAATAGGATCTCAACAGGAGGAACCTTCCATTCGATAGGTCGGAATTCAATGCGATTCGTCATTTCAATAGGTACCGATAGGTACCCAGAACCTATCGAAAAAGTTTCTGTTGCCTTATTTAACCTATTGAGGGGTTGGTTTCACCTATCGTAAAATCTCTGTGCTCCTCGAAAACATCCAGAATCATATCGAAATCATCAGCCATCTTATCGAAAGGGTTCTAAAAACCAAGAGTTGGATATTTGAGTGTAGTGGTCGGACCCAGCACCCTGAAATTTGTCCTGCTAGGCGGGCCGACACTTTCTTGATACAAATAAATCACATATTTTACATATGATACAAGCAAAAATCTGCTATTAATCTGGAGGGTCTTGAAGATCAATGCTCTTTTCAAGCTCACAAATCTTGTCCACACACAGTTTGAGCCACTGGCCATTGACCTTCATGACTCTACCATCTGTAGGGTCCCTGACTTCAAAAGCTCCAGATGGGGAAACATGTACAACTATGAAGGGTCCATCCCATCTAGACTGCAACTTTCCTAGAAAGAATTTTAATCTAGAATTGAACATCCACACCTTATCATTGGATTGGAATTCTTTCCGTAGAAGATGTTTGTCGTGGAAGGCTTTGGTCTTCTCTTTGTAAGTCTGAGCATTGGCGTATGCTTCCAATCTAAGCTCCTCCAGCTCAACTAACTGCAATTTCCTCTGTATACCAGCAGAGTTGAAATCAAAATTTATTGCTTTAATAGCCCAGTATGCTTTGTGTTCCAATTCAATGGGCAAATGGCATGCCTTGCCGTAAACTAGTCTGAATGGGAACATACTTATGGGGGTCTTATAGGCAGTCCTATAAGCCCATAAGGCATCTGTCAATTTCATAGACTAGTCCCTCCTATCACTTCTCATAGTCTTCTCTAAAATGTGTTTGATTTCCCTATTGGAAATCTCTACTTGCCCACTGGTTTGTGGGTGGTAGGGAGTGGCTACCCTGTGGGTCACAGAGTACTTTTCTAGCAGCTTATCAAAAGGTTTATTACAGAAGTGGCTTCCCCCATGGCTAATGATGGCTTTGGGGATGCCAAACCTGGAGAAGATGTTGTCTTTGAGGAATTTAATGACAACTTTGTGATCGTTTGTCCTTGTAGCTATGGCTTCTACCCATTTGGACACGTAGTCCACAGCTACAAGGATGAAATTATACCCACAGGAGGGGGGAAATGGTTCCATAAAGTCAATACCCCAGACATCAAACAATTTGACCACAAGTATGGGTTGCAAAGGCATGGAATTTCTCTTAGTAATACTTCCCATCTGCTGGCATTGACGACAATCTTGGCAATATTGTCGGGCATCTTTGAACAGAGTAGGCCAATAGAAAACACTCTCAAGTACCTTCGCAGCAGTCTTGTTACCATTGAAGTGCCCCCCACAAGCCTGTTCATGACTCATGGTTAAAATGTGGTGGAACTCTGTTTCCGATACACATCTTCGAATTACTTGGTCTGAACAATGCTTAAAAAGGTAAGGATCGTCCCATATATAGTGTTTGATATGGGAGAAAAAAAAGTTTCTATCATTCTTGTTCCAATGTGGAGGGATCCTTTTCACAGCAAGGTAGTTCACGAAATTAGCAAACCAGGGCATACTGCTCTCCACAGCAAACAGTTGCTCATCTGGAAAAGAATCATTAATGGGTAGGCTCTCTGTTTCTGCAATTTGGATCCTGGACAGATGATCAGCAACCACGTTTTCCACTCCCTTCTTGTCATTAATCTCCCAATGGAATTCCTGCAAAAGAAGAATCCATCAGATCAATCTTGCTTTGGCCTCCTTCTTAGACAAGCGGTATTTCAAGGCTGAGTGGTCAGTGAACACAGTGATTTTAGAGCCCAACACATAAGATCTCAATTTTTCTAAAGCAAAGACAATGGCTAACAGCTCCTTCTCAGTCATGGTATAATTTAATTGAGCATAAACCATTGATTTACTAGCATATGCCACCACCCATGGTGCCTTGTCTCTTCTTTGTCCAAAAACAGCCCCCATAACAAAGTCTGATGCATCACACATCAGCTCAAATGGAAAAGAGAAATCAGGGGCTTGTAGAATAGGGGCTGTAGTCAAGCAAGTTTTCAGCTGCTCAAAAGCAGTCAAGCAGTAATCATTGAACTCAAAGGGTACCTCTTGGCACAACAGGTGGCACAGAGGTTTGGTGATTTTGCTGAAGTCCTTAATGAATCGCCTATAAAACCTAGCATGGCCCAGAAAAGACCTGACTTGTTTGATAGTTTTGGAAGGGGGTAGATGGGAGATTAAGTAAATCTTAGCTTGATCAACCTCTATTCCCTTGTGGGAGACCACATGTCCAAGGACTATGCCTTGAGTCACCATAAAATGACTCTTTTCCCAACTTAGGACCAGGTTGGTCTCCTCACACCTCTGTAGCACGGAACTGAGATGGTGCAGGCATTGGCTAAAATCATCTCCATAAATGGAGAAATCATCCATGAAGATCTCCAAAAACTTGTCAATCATGTCAGAAAAAATGGCATACATGCATCTTTGGAATGTGGCAGGTGCATTGCACAGCCCAAATGGCATCCTCCTGTATG
This sequence comes from Chloranthus sessilifolius, assembly GCA_021018995.1. Classification (NCBI taxonomy): domain Eukaryota; kingdom Viridiplantae; phylum Streptophyta; class Magnoliopsida; order Chloranthales; family Chloranthaceae; genus Chloranthus; species Chloranthus sessilifolius. The sequence continues at coordinate 52,956,469 of CM037598.1, forward strand.
CAAAGGTCCCATATGGGCAAGTGAATGTGGTTTTTTCCTGGTCTTGGGAGTAGACAGGGATTTGATTGTACCCTGAATATCCATCAAGGAAACAGTAATATGCCTTGCCTGACAGCTTGTCCAAAATTTGGTCTATGAAGGGCAATGGGAAGTGGTCCTCGCTGGTTTTCTCATTGAGCTTTCTGTAATCGATGCATTCTCTCCAGCCAGTGGTCTGTCTAGTTGGGATTAGCTCTCCTGAATCAGCTTCAACAATTGTGATGCCAGATTTCTTGGGCACTACCTGGGTAGGTGCCACCCATTGGGAATCGGAGATAGGGTATATGATGCCAGCATCGAGGAGTTTGACTACCTCTTTCATCACAACTTCCTACATGTGAGGGTTGAGTTTCCTCTGTATCTCTCAAGAAGGTTTGGCACCTTCCTCAAGATGAATCTTATGCATGCGCACGGTAGGATTAATCCCCCCTAAGTCTGCAAGTTCATCCTATTGCCTTCCTATGCCTTTTTAGCACACCAAGTAGTTCTCTTTCCTGCTCAATGGTGAGGGAAGACGAGATTATCATAGGTAATTTGTTGTTGTCTCCTAAAAAGGCATATTTCAAAGTTTTCGAGAGTTGCTTTAACTCCACCTCTAGGGGCTGATGAGGGAGGGCAATAGGGGTGTCTTGAGGGGGGTGGAAGAGGCAGCAAAGTAGGTTTCCATGGATGGAGCTTTGCTGATTCTGCTCTGGAAGAGACAAGTTGCACATGCTCAGTTTCAGAGGTGAAAGTCGTTTCTACCTCTGGTTCCTTCCATACATCAGCTAGCTCATTAGACCATTCCTTACCATGCAACAACATATTCACATTTTCTTGGACAACCTCATCTATTATGTTGAGAGAAAAACAATCCTCGTCAGGATGAGGTTGATTGGCTGCATTGTAGACATTCAACTTGACCTTCATATTTCCAAATGACACTTCCATTATTCCAGACCTGCATTGAATACAAGCGTTAGCTGTGGCCAAAAAGGATCTGCCTAGGATCACAGGTATGGACGTGGCATTCCTTCCTGGTTTCATATCCTGCACCAAAAAGTCAGCAGGATAAAAGAATTTGTTAACTCCCACCAAAACATCCTCGATTATCCCCATAGGTTTCCTTTCAGATCTGTCAGCCAACTGTATAACATGTGTGGGCTTTAATTTGCCTAAGCCCAGCTTCTCATATACTGAATGTGCAAGCAAATTAACATTGGCTCCAAGATCTAATAGGGCTTTGTCAATGGTATGGTCCCCAATGATGCAGAGGATGGTGGGGAGTCCAGGGTCTTGAAGTTTGGGGGGAGTTGCAATGGACAGGACATGCTTGACTTTTTCTGCTGAAAAGACTTTCTTGGATAGGTGTATCCTGGACTGTCTTTTATGGGTGCATAGGTCTTTTAAGAATTTGGCATAGGCTGGGACTTATTTAATGGCATCAAGTAAAGGTAGATTGATCTTTACTTGTTTGAAAGTCTCCATCATTTCCTCAATTTTGCCCTGCCCTTTGTCAAAAGGGGAAGGTCCTTGCAATGCTTTGGCAAATGGCAAGTGTGGGGGTGCTCCCTCACTTGCAGCCTCAGCCAAAGGGGCTTCTTTCTTTTTGATTTTTTCTTTTTCATTAGGATCCATATCATCCTCTTTATTGAGAGTGGGTTGTTCCAACAGGTCCACCACTGGTGACCTTTGTTGTGTTCTTGGAAAACTCATTCCATTTTCTTCATTCAAACTTCTCACAGGCTCACAGCCCACTTGATTTTCCACTAGCCTACAACCCCTCAAAGTTGTCACAGATTTGGCTTCCTCATAGGTGGAGGAAACATCACCCACTACAAACTGTCTTCGTGGATTATCCTGTTGTTGGCTAGGTAACCTTCCTCCCTCTCTCCTAGTCAGAGCATCAGACAGCTGACCAAGCTGGTCCTCTATCTTTTTTATGCTCTGGTTGTGAGAGTGCATAGTTTGGGTTAAGGTGTTCAAGTTCTGCAATGAAGATAGAACTTGTTCCTCAGAAGATGGTGTTCTCATAGTTGGAGTAGGTGCGGCTTGCTGCACAGGAGGAGTTACAGGTTGGGCCATGGTTTGCTGATATTGAGGTCTTGGGGCATAACCTTTTCGATAGGGCTGAGCATTTCTGTAGGGCATGGGTTGCTGGGGCTACTGCTGCTATTGTCTGGTGTATCCATCTTGTCTCCACCTCAGATTGGGGTGGTTTCTCCATTGATACCTAGCAGTAGGCTGCTGCCCATAGGCTTGAGTTGCAACCACATGCTCTGTTACAAAATCAGGAAATTGGGCAGCTGATGGGCATTCATCTAGGGAATGACCAGGGGACTGGCATATAGCACATGCCTCCTCCACTCTAGCAGCCACAGGTGACTGCGTTGCTCCCATCAACCTATCAAATTTTAGAGTTAAGCTATCCACTTTTCTTTCCAACTCACTTGGCACACTCACTTCATATATCCTTCCTCTTCAGGTGTTCTCTTTCATCAATTTAGAAGGGTCTAGATCTCTTGCAAAGGTTTCTCTTTGCATAGAGTTTTCACTGATGATATCAAAGAGATCCCATGCCTCCTCAGCAGTTTTATGGAGGTAGGTGGCACCACAAGAGGCATCTATCATATCTCTGCTTTTAGCATCAATTCCCTGGTAAAAGCTTTGAACCAATTGCCATTCAGAGATTTGATGGTAGGGGCATTTCTTGAGGAGTTCTTTAAATATCTCCCAGGATTGATGAAAGTCTGTAGTTGAATCTTGGGTAAAAGAGATGATACCCTTCCTCAACTGACTGGTCTTTGACATAGGAAAGAATTTGGCCAAAAACTGAAATTGGAGATCACTCTAGGACTGAATACTGTTGGGTGGAAGTAGGGACAACCAGGTCCTGGCTCTGTCCTTTAATGAAAAAGGAAAGAGCCTCATCCTAGTTGCCTCCTCCCCCAAACCTATGATGTTGAAGGTAGTGCACAGTCCTAAGAATTCGTCTATATGCTTATAAGGGTCCTCCTTGGTCAGGCCGTGAAATGAGGGTAACATCTGAATGATGGACGACTTGATCTCATAGTTTCCTTGAGCAGCAAGGAACTGAATGCAGAAGGGGGATTGTAGACCCCTGGTGCATTGAATTCCTTGAGAGTTCGAGGTTGCTGCTGCTCACCCATTTCAACAGATTCAATTTCAACAGTTGTGGATGTAGTTGGTCTGGTTCTGAGAAGTCTTTCAACCTCTAGATATAGTGGAATAATCTGAGGTTGAAGAGTTCTCCTACCAAACATACGACACCCACAAACTGAATGGAGAATAAATCCTCACATAACTGAAAGAAGCAGCACAACTGACTAATAATCAAAAAGATAAAATCAGCAGATCTGAAAATAAACAAGGGGAAAAAAGGGATGCAAACTATAGAGCAGCCTTCAGCACAGCTCTCCTTTCACTCTGTACTCAGATCTGCTGGAATGCACATAAAAAATACTGAAAAAATATCAAAACCTACAAATGCAGTTAGTAAAATCAAACACACAGTTACAGATTTATAAAACAAAACTAGATCTATCAAATTCACAAACACCTCCCCGGTAGAGGCGCCAAAAACTTGTTGGGTATTTCCAGTGTGCTGATTTGGTGTGTAATGAAAAGAAACAACATAGATGGATTCAACACATCTAAAATATCCTAGACCTGCAAGATACAGGGTCTTTGTAGCAAGTTTTAAAAGTAAGGGAAAGTCCACAGAGAGGTGGTTTGGAATTGAGTAAATCTCAAGATTTGTAAGAGATCTGGCACCCTAGCTATTACTAATTTAGCTAAAAGATAGGGGAGAAGTTTGGATCGGGTTGTCACTTCAACTAACTATAATTAAAATGTAGATTTTCTTAGATCGAATATGGAGCCTTAGATCTTGCACGTGAAAGGTTTAAAAACTCAAAAGATGGAGAAGAACAGCTTGGAGGTTGTTTTCACTGTAATCAGGTTAAGCTAAGCATATTACAGGGGTTCAAAAGCACACAAGTCCCTCGGCTGTCCACAGGCACTAGCCACAAGCACAGCTGCGGGGAATAAATTCCACTTCAAATCACAGGATCCACTTGACCTTAAGGCTATGATCTGTCCGCTTTAATGGTCACAGACCATCCTAGAGGCTTTATCGAATCCATGGATTGTAGCAGATGAATCCAATTGAGGCCTGACCTCAGATTTACCTTAAGGTAATGATCTGTCCACTTTAATGGTCACAGACAATCCTAGAGATCTCCTACAAAGCCAGAGCCTCAATTAGAACAATTAAAACCACTACAGATGCTGCAATTTCTAGGTCATAGACGCAGGAAATTACAGGGAATTCAGAGGATATCCAAGAGGTCTACCAGTTAAATGGGTGAGCCGATCAAGCAACTCCTCTACACAAATCCGATCGAGCACCAAAAGGAATCAAAAGAGCTTTAGATCTAATTAAAACATTAAAAATAACATTTACATTACAAACAAGGTCACTCTTACAATGGAATGCTCTCAGATATATAGTTTGTGCAACAATTAACCCCAGCAACACTCTTAATCTTATCCAATTATAGATCTAACTCACCCCTTACTGCTCCTAGGGAATTAGCCAACCATGGTTGGGCTAAAGGAAGGGAAATAGAATCTCGTTGCAAGCTCTGATCTCTAGGAAATTGTCCAACCCCCCAATGGCAATTGGGGATCTTAATATATTGCTTTCTCCTTTGTTTTTCCTACCAAAAATCCCTTCTAGAAGATTGTCAGAGTTTATTAGAGTTCTGTTGAAGCACATGGGTTGGTTAGGGTTTTCTAGGGTATCTTCTAGAACGTCGCGCCAATCACAAAAGTGTCTCGAGTTGTGTGCAGTAGGTAGCCATGTAACAGCCTGGGCATAACATAGTTTCTGAGAAGTTTAGCACACGATTTTGACAGGTTGGAGAAGCTTCCGACAGGTTAAAAGTAAGCTTGTAGCCTCTTTCGATAGGTTCCCTGGTCTCTTTGATAGGTTCCGATAGGTTGGGCTTAGATGCTTCAACTTCATTGCACCTGATATGGGGCCTTCGATAGGTTGGAAGAGTAATTCGATAGGTTGAGGATTCACATTCTATATCTTCGATCAGATGGCCCTTGTTCCTATCGAAAGGTTCAAATCATTCTACGATAGGTACTGTCTCAGCACTTCTATTTCGATAGGTTTAGTGGACCATTCGATAGGTTCAGGGAACCTTTCGATAGGTCTCTTTTTTCCCTCAAGCTAACTTTCGATAGGTTGAATTCTCTTTCTCTTTCAACTGCCCGATAGGTTCTTGGATCCTATCGAATTCTTCACTTCTGCACCAATTCTTCCGTTTTCTGCCTTCTAATCCTGTCAAATGCTTCCCAGCTGCACGAATTTCTTCCTTTCAATGCTTTCAGCTCCTATCGAACTCTTCAGGAGACCAATCGATAGGACATTTTCAACCTATGCACACTTTCTTCACCTTGCCCTGCTGCAGCCACGCACTCCAAGGGTTCAATGATGTGCTACCCTTTGGTGTGCTATTGCTGAGTTCGTCCTGTGCTGAGAGATGGGTCCTTGGTGGGCATTCTTGAGTGCTTTTCTTCCCTAGTATCTTCTTTTATTGTTGTCTACAAAATACACTTGACAAGGGCTTATTAGTGTGCTCACAGGTCTATCAATGGTCAGGTGATAGGGTGAAAAGTGGCATTTTCAACCACTTAACACTGGTCGACTAAGTCCTTCGAATGGTCCATTTAGGCTCAGTTCTCTTCTTTTAGGATTCTTTTCTGCTGCGCTATTCTGATCGGTCGAATTTGTAGTTTCAATCAGTCCATTTGACCATTTAGAGCATTCTTCCAGCTGCCCCCTTGGATCCTTGCCATTTGCTTGGGTTTCTTCATATCTTTGCTTATTTAACACATTTTACATTTAACCAGCTTTTACACCTGTTACAACACAACATGAACTAAAAGCACACATTAGTGATTAATTGAGGTCTAACAAAGTTGAGATTCAGGGATAATTTATACAACTTTTGAGTCCGATCAGTAAATAGCTGTCTATCTCTTTGTACCTCTCCATTATAAGGTTTTACTCTGTGGAATAGAGTGCTCATACCTTACCTCTCATGGCTGCTCTCTCCCCCTCTCTATCTCTCTCTCTCTACCTCTCATTTAAATTTTTTATTCAGAATATCACCGAGATAATTTTTGCCAATTTTCTGCTTGCAGATTACGGACTTTAATTTTTGGACGCCCAAATCTACCAATCATCGGTGTCGAAGATTGCAAAAGACGCCCAGATCTATCCATGAGCGATGTTGCTTGCATATTAGGGACTCTAATTTCTCCCTTCTTTTTTTCATTTTGAATCTGGTGTGATTGAACGATGGTTTGAAAAAATTACGGAAATAGTGATGTTGTGGAGATTGGCTAGTTTTTTTTTTTTTTTTGGGTTATTTGAAGCTGGAGTGGTTGCAAATTTATTTTCTTCTTATTTGTGTTGGTTTTTTTTTTGGGTATTTGAAGCTGAAGTCGTTACAAATTTATTTTCCTTTTATTTTTTTTTGGGATTTTTAATTTTCGGTTTTGAATTGGAAATAGGTAAATTTTGCTTTTCCTAAAGATAAATTGGGAGTTGCTTGCGTGATTTGTTGATTACCTCTAGTCTCTCCATTGTTGTTTTAGATACTTCCCCTCTTTGAAGTTAAAGATGTTGCATTCTTATTGATTACCAGTGCCTTGCATGATTGTGCTCCTACCTGTTGTGAATTAAAAACAAAATGTATTCGATTTTTTATTTTCCTTTTTGTTTTTTTTTTCTTTTTTTAGGATCGGTTTTTTGACTGTATCTAGCATTTGGCTTTCAGCTACCATAATTGAAATCGAACCAGGCCAGACTGGTTTGGTTCGATGTCGATTTTCAATCGGTTTTGGTCCAGGTCGAGCCGGTTCTAGAAACTCGGTTTTCAGTTAGTTTTCAATTTTCAAATTTAATTTTCCCGTGTCGGTTGGTTGCTGGTTGACATCTTATGACATGACCGGGTGCTACACAAAGTAGGGCCCAACGATACCAAATGGAAACATCAAACATATTTCGTCTAATTGGAAAATCATGATACTAAGATCTATGATCTCAAAGATTTGGATGAAAAGACATCTGTAACATATGATTCAAAGCTCTCAACACCGCACCTTCATAAAAATTTTGTGATTTCAAAGCTGTAGACACCTTTTAAAAATTAAGAGTGTTGTCGTTAATTTAAAAAGGTGTCCGACTGCTATGAATCATACGCTTTGCATTTTTCTTTCGCATGTTTTTGTTTTAATCATAGATCTTTAGATCTAAATTTTGCACTGCTTATCAACAAAATGAGTCTCATGCAGCTTCACATGGGCTTCAATGCCTCGTATGGTCATATTTCAAGGGAAATCTTACTCCTTGATACTTAATCCCTTTCCCTCCATGGGGAAAGCTTATTCTGTTGTTTTACATGATGAGCAAAGTGTAAGATTAATTTGACACTATTTAGGTTCTCTGCCTCATATGTCTGGAGGCTAGAACATAATTATGAAATTGGGAAGATGGAAGGGGTATAAGAAGCAGGTACAGGAACAGGAACTCAAAATAGAGTTCCCAATGCATTTTTATTTATGTTTCTATTCTAGAAAGAAAACAAGACGATATATAGATTAATCATCAAATCATAAAATACTTGGATAATGTCAAAAAAAAATTGAACTACAATATCATTATATTGACTTCACTCACAATCCTTTAGACATGTAGTTGCTTGGCTGGAAATAGTGCCAAGAGAAAATTGGCATGATTTTTAAATTGTTTTGTAGCCCTAAATAGTGTTTTTACTCTTTTTTAGTGTTGCTTTCTTTAATATGTTTAATTCCCATTTTTATTATTATCAATGATCCATTTAATTCTTTTCTATTGACTTTGGGTGCTGTTAGGATCTTATTTTGAGTGAGTATCATGTATCTACTATCAAGTAGGGGACTCGTGTATCATAGGTTGTGCACGGGTCAATCTCCTTGTACCAAATTGGGAGTTGCACAAATCAATATTGATGAGTTCCAAATCGGTGAGTCATAAATGTCTAAGCTTATCCCGAGTTTTGACCTATTTGGCGGGGAGAGATTGATCTTCTTGATGGAGATATTCACGCAAAAACAGGTCTCTGCTACATGAAAACCACCAAATTTCTAAAAATAAATCCCAAAGCCCTCAAATTTGCATGAATATATACTTATGGGTACCTCTATTTGGCAAAGTATCTGGTATCCCTCCCAAGGCCTTCTCTCTAACCAACCCTTTGGCTTCTTTGAGAACCCAGACCATGATCAATGAAAATTAATATAAAGGGCACTTTAGAAAATCATCCGTCTTTTTGATACATTTTAGCCTATTATAAAGAACTGAAACGTTTTAGAAAAAAAGGGTTTTCACAGTTTTTTAAAGTTTAGAGATCCATGCGATGTAAAATATCCAATTATAAGATTACAACTTTACCCTTCTTCTCCACAAAACCTTCAAAACTGCTGGAGTTCTTTTCCGGTGAGCTGTATCTCCGGCGCCCATTTTCGTCTGAAAATTGTAAGCAAAGCTCCATCATCTCCACTAGATCTCTTGGTTCGTCGACGATCGGATCTCCCTCCTGGAGATTATTCCCTCTTGGATCAGTCCGTTTGAGGCCTACAGATAGGAGTTTCGAAGACCTCTTGGAATCATCTTCAACCTCTAGTCGTAACCTCTGAAACCCTAACCAGGTGCTTCAATTACCATCGATTCGACCCAAACTCTAGGGTTAAGATTAGAAAGTTATTAGAAGGCTTTTTCTCTCAAGTACCATCTTCATCTCATGAAGAATGGCTCAAATCTAAAGCTTCTTCCTTCTCATGCAAAATTGGTAACAGAGGTTGCAACAACAAAGTTTATTCTACTTGCAACCACTGTTGATTCCTCGCTTTACTAGGCTCATTCTATCATCACATGTGGCAGATCTGTGGCTTCATACAGCATATTTGTCCATTTCCTATCACACCAACTAAATGTGCCACGGGTTGTCTTCTACAGCTTGATTTTCTCTATTTGCAACATCGCTTTCAGTGCCCTATTTTCATCGATTTTCCTGCTTTGTTAATCGTGTGAATTGAACCCCTTTCTTCTTCTTAAAATTTCTTCTGATAGTGGGTTGCAACAACAATTGTCTTTCTATTTGTACCTACAGGTTGCTATCTACAACAGAGTTTATATTTGGCGTCGACAAAGATTATTAAATTTTTTTAAATGTTAGACTTCAAGTCCGGTGCGGTGCGGTTGGCTGCCATTTCTTCGGATCGTGTCTGTGAAACATGTTAGATGCGATTTTGGGGCCTATGTTTTGCTTAATGAGTTTATGCAATCAGAGAGTCGTGGTCGTCCGTGAGCCGTTCGAGTTCTGCCCGTTGGTTATGGACAACAGAAAGTCGAGTTCCGGCGAGAAAAGCTCATCGGAAAAGAACTCCGTTAGTTTTGTGGAAGAAGAGAAGAAGAAAACAAGTTTGAAAGTTTTAGGGAGAAGGGTAAAGTTGTAATCTCACAATTGGGTATTTTACATCACACGGATCTCTAAGCTTTTAAGAATGTGAAAACTCTTTTTTCTAAAACTTTTAGTTTTGGTATAATAGGCTAAAACATTTGGAAATCAAGGTTGTTTTGCTAATTTCCCCTAATATAAATTACCAACACATAAAACGAAAAGAAAGAGCCAAGTTATGGTGGAGGGTGGCTTTCTGCTAGTATTGTTTGAATTTTTATTTTATTCAAACCTTACAAATCAAACCCATAAGATAAATTCCCTATCTCTTGAGAAGTACAGCGTGGTTCACGGTGGAGGGTGGCTTTCTGCTATTAATTTTTTTCCTTTTTGAAGAAATCAATTCTTCTTTGTCAGGATATGAATTTAGTAACAAGTGCCATTTTTGAGTCTTGGTGTAATGGTGTTGCATATTTTTGGTGATCTGCTGATGGGTTTTTTTTACATTTTTATCATCTTTCTATTTTCCTCCTGATTTCATTTTCTTCTTGTTTCTTGAGATGGCTTTCATGTTTCCATTTATTTTGCTTTTTCCCCAACTAATGAGACATGGGCAAAGAAGCTATTCTAGCTATTAAGTCCTCTTTGATGTTTGTTCCTTCTTGGTCTCTGATATGATCTACCAAATTGTGCAACCATGGGCTCTCACGAGTCCGTCGCAACAATGCGCTCCTTTAATAAAAAATTAGAGTCGCCACCCAGAGCTTTTGGTGTCCCAGGAAATCTCAAATCAATATTAAATGCACCGAAGTGCCAAATATGACTTTGATTTACTGGTCTAACGCCAAAGGCTCTTTGGTAGGGGCTTCGGTTATTGATCGAGAAGGTGTTAGGCAACCGATCAACCTGCTCGGAAGCAGTCTCTACTTATGGCCTAAATGAATATGAATTAAAATAGCACTTCCTCTTGCCCGAAGGCACTATGATCCTATCAAAATCTCCACAAACACTAAAAATTCGGCGGCGTAACGGCTTGAATCCTTGGATAAAGGAAAAGTGAAGAAGGTAGAGGAGTAGAGGGGAGAGCCGGAGCTCTCAGGCCCTTGTTTCACAGCTGTGGACTTTCGCGTAGGTGCACTTGGTGAGCTTTCGATAGATTGGAAAGATGGAATGGGGGTTCTAATCCGCTAAGGCTTGATGGCTAAGAGGTAGGAGAGGAGGGCTAAGGGGTAGCTCTCACCTAAACTCAAAGGTTTTTTATGGAAGATGGGGTCGAAAGGGGGCCTTGAAGTTTTGAAATTTGTATGCGTTTGGTGCACCAAAGGGGGGAAAAGGTCTCTCTAAATCTTTTTTATCTTTTGGAATTTTTTCAAGCCATTTGCCAGGGCGATGCCTCTCTATTTATAGGGAAAAGGGAGGTTAGGAGGGTACTTAAGAGCTAATTAGGATTAGTAATTAGGTAATCTTCTAATCTAAGGTTTCCTAGGATCTTAAGGGCTTGGAAAAGTGGGCAATGGTCTTCAATGGTAGATGATAGGGTGGGATTTCCAATGACTAGAGGATTGCAAATAGGGTAAATGAGGGTGCAACAGTCCTATACCCACCCTAAACATTGGGATGGTCAACAAGTTAAACCCCAAAAGTGAAATTTGGGCAAAATCTAAGATTTACTGTAGCTAAGTCTGGCGCATCTATTATCCACACCAGGCATATGTATAGTGTCTTGGAAGTTCAGAGCATGCTGGGGGGCCCCTCCATGTTTGGCGTGTATAATATACACACCAAGCCATTTTGGGGAATAAATGGCCTGGCGTGTATAATATACACGCCAGGCAACTTTCTCTCAAAAACGGCTTGGCGCGTGTATTATACGCGCCAAGCATGCCCAACTCCTCAAGAGGTTTAGAGCATGTCAAGGGGTTCACTTAAAATGTAGTTTTGAGGCTCGAAATTTTGGATTGCCATAACTTTTGGTGTAGGACTCGAATCGAGGTGATTTATGGCTTGTTGGAAAGTTGGGAATCTCTACTTTTCAATGGCATAAGATTTAGTCTTAGTAGAAGCTCCTTCTAGCACTGATACATCTCTCTCTAACCATTACCAAAGAGGGTTAACTATGGGTCCAAAGAGGCCGGGGGTAATTCCTAAGGGTTTAGGCAAGTTTCTAAGGGTTTGTGAAGGTTCCTAAGGGTATGGGTAAGTACCTAAGGGTTTGTGAAGGTTTCTAAGGGTATGGGTAAGTACCTAAGGGTTTGTGAAGGTTCCTAAGGGTACGGGGGATGCTATCGAAAGTTCGGGGGGTGCACCTCTCTCGAATAATATTTAGATCGGGCCTTGGGCCAAATTTGGGTGTCTACAGATGCCCCTCTTTGGTATCTGATCACTAATGATTGAATGCCAAAGATAAGAGACACCCGAAAAGGCCCAAGGCAACACTGACGGGTCCACTGTATTCAAAACGAACCTCAAACATCAGGTGGGTAACATGGTGAGTAAACGAAAGCCCTGTATGTCGAAAAAAATGTTCGTTCCTCAAGGCTATCGGTCCCCAAGTGCTTAGTGACATTACTAGGCATAACCGAGATGGCACGAGTTGCGAAAGCCAAATATGTTAGAAATAATGTCCACTTCTCGAGATGATTGAAGATGTTCGATGTTCAAGTTTCATTATGAATATAACATCTCCGTGAGTGAGAGGGTGATCGACCCATACTTAAAGATAGGCGTGAGACAAATGCGCGAAGGTCCACAACTTGTGTCCACTCATACGAGGCATTGGCTGTCCCATTTGACCGGCCACGGGTGCCCCTGCGTGAAGCATGATTCGAGCTTTTTGGGAGAACCCAACGATCTCAAAGTTAATTTAGCATGACTACCCGAGCAGAGTGAATTGATGTTGTAACACTTTTCGGGAGTACGTGCCGCTTTTTCGAAAGTCACATATATATATATATATTCTTTTTGTTATTTTATATGAATTTTATTTGGAGTTTTTGCTATTTTTTGGATTTTTTGTTATTTTATGTAAAGATTTTTTTGTATGATTGTAAAGATTTTTTGTATGTTTGTTTGGGATGCTTTGAGTATGCTCGTCGATCTCGAACCATTTATTTTAGCACAGCCTCCCGAGCATATCAAATGGAAGTTGCCGTGCTTCCCGGGGGTGTGTGCACCTTTTCGGGTCTAAGGAGGATTAGTCTTGGCATGTATAATATATGCGCCAAGCCAAATTGGGCCAGGAATAGCCTGGCGTGTATATTATACACACCAGGCTAAATCTGGCCAAAATAGGCCTAGCGTGTGTATTATACACGCCAAATCAGAATTGGGGGGATTTTAAATCAGTCAAGCCCAAGCCCAAAAGGGCATATTTCAAAATTCCTTCCTCCCCCCTTCTCTAAACCAAAACGGAACCTCCTCCTAGGGTTCTTTTGGATCGATTTGAACCTTGTTTCATTGCCAGCATCCGCTCTCGCCGATCAAGCAAACGTTCAACGCCGGATCAAGGATCTATTTTCTTGAAGGTAATCATTGTTTAACTTCGTTTCCTTAGATTCCTCTTGAATTATTTGCAAGGTGGTTTAGGATTCTTGCATTTTTAGATGATGAATGATAATTTTTTGCAAGTGTGATTATTTATGACCCGTTTGATTTCATTCTATGTGGATTGGTTGCGATTATTTTGAATGATGCCCTATTTCCCTTTTTCATTGGATTTTCTTGAGCCATTTTGTTGATATGATTAGGGCCCCTCTCTTTTTCTTTGAATCTAAATGATTTTCTGTGTTATGCCTGATTTTTGAAACTTTTTATTTTCTTTTCTTTTCTTTTTTGAAACTTTTTCTCTTCTCTTTTTTTCGTTTATGTATATATATATATATATATATATATATATATATATATATTTTTTATTTTTTTTTTGTTTTCTTGAAACTTTATCTCTTTCTTTCCCCTTTGTTTTTTTTGTTTATGTATGTATGTATATATATATATATATATATATATATATATATATATATATATTTTTTTTATTTATTTTTTTTTTTTTAAAACTTTTTCTTCTTTTCTTGAAACTATATATATATATTTTTAACTTTTTCTTCTTTTCTTGAAACTTTTTCTCTTCTATTATTTTTTTTGAAACTTTTTTTCTTTCTTTCTTTCTTCTTTTTTTGTTATCTGTGCATGTTTATACACACGTTGTGGTGTGTTTTTTTTTAAATGTCAGGGGGCTTGGGACTCTCCCCCCCCCCCTCTTTGATGTATTTATTTAAAAATGACGATGAATATGATTGATGGAAAATGAAAGGGGGCATACTTACCTTCTTTTGGTTCGTAGCAATTGGTTTCTTGCTATTAACATATCTTGATATGGTTGCTTGTGTCTCCCTCAGAATGTCGAGTGAGGAGCAAGGGAAAGAGGAGGGGCCTGAGGTGGTTTATGGTCCCTGGGAGGAACAATTTTTCGCAGTGCAGAGCTCTTCCCATCTTTGGTACGAGATGCAGGATGAGGCAGCCCATACCAGTCTACTTAATCAACAACACATCCATATCTCAAACTTTGAGATTGCCGGCAGGTAGAAAACAGATTTTATTTTACCACTTTGTCTTTTCTTTGTGTGAGTTTGCTTTATCTTCAGGATTTGATACTTCTTTATTTTGATGCAGGCCTTGCCCATGATTACATTCCCTGGGGGTTGGTTCGACCTCCAGTGCCTTTACCTATACCTTCCTCCGGTTGTGAAGTTTCTCCTTGCGAAGGCCGGTTTCGGGGACTTCCTTTCGTGCCCTGCCATGAGAGCGATTCAGCCTATCTGAAGGCCCTACTTGAACGCTTTCAGCCTGAGACCATGACTTTCTACATGTCGATAGCCGAAATGACCATCACCCTGATTGATTTATTAATGATTACAGAGATTAGGATAGGGGCACATCGATGACCAGCCTTCGCGTACGAGGTCGGGACGAGATGGTTCAATTGATCGGGGATTACCCCTCTTCCCAGAATATGCATAGCACTGATGTTAAGTTATCTTGGCTGGCAGATTTGTATAGTAAGAACAAATTGGTGGATCTGGGCCAGCTTGATGCGGATATCCCAATTGAGCCTGGGCGTGCCTTGATGTTGGCTCACATCTCGCTCCTTTTTCTCTTAGGCAAGAATCTCTTTGCCAATGCCAATCAGAGGCTGGGTTTCATTTTCCTTGCTTAGTATCATGGGAAATTGGGACAATGTGCACCAGTACAACTGTGGCGGGGCTGGATATGCCGTGCTAATTTTTGGCCTGGCTCGAGCCTCAGTTGGGGACCTAGGTTCTGATGTCAGTTTCTGGCCTGCAATTAAGGTAACCCCCGACTCACTTTCCTTGGTTTTTTTTTTTACTAGTCATTCATCCTACCTCTGACACATCTTTTATATTTACTGCTCTCTTCAAATTTGGGGGTACCTGCATTTCCAGCCTGGTTTCCCTCTCCTCTTCTCTGATATTTACACATATCTGCTTATGAGCAATTGGCACAA
The DNA here is from genome assembly GCA_021018995.1 of Chloranthus sessilifolius. NCBI lineage: Eukaryota > Viridiplantae > Streptophyta > Magnoliopsida > Chloranthales > Chloranthaceae > Chloranthus > Chloranthus sessilifolius. The sequence continues at coordinate 52,971,547 of CM037598.1, forward strand.
GAATCACCACATGGATGTTAGAATGAAGAATTTAGAGCTGGGCCTGAGGTCCCAATTTGATTTGCTGATCTCAGAGTAGGTATGGATACTTTCCTCTTCTCTCCCCCTTTTTCGGGGTTTGATGGCGTCTATTGACTGATAGCATTCTCTTTACCACTGCAAATCATCTTTGACCCGTACATTGGTTCTCCCTTCTGGGACCGAGCAGTCGTGGGTCCGTCCTACCTTTTCATTGACTGTCGTGTCATTTTCTTTTATGGGGCCTGGGCTAGAGCATATTACCTGGGGGAGAGAGTGGTACATCAACACCGAGATCATTTCATCGTGCCGCAGGCTCCTCCTACGGACGCTATGTCTCCTAAGGGTACTATCGAGGAGCTCTCAGCTAGATTCCACCATCATGGGGTCCCTATTGATGATCTTCTCATGCCTGAAGGATAACCAATTTGGTATGAGTCCCTGCCCTATCGGTCCCTCCTTTCGTGTTTCATACTCGATGCTAACTTTTTGGCCTTCGACTGTCTACGATCTCAGGCGGTTCTCCTTTTGCTTTAGGCAAGTTTCCAATGGTTCTGATTCAATTTTTGTCTCCACTGACTGAAATCTTACATCTTTCCATAGTTCGGAGGGAGAGATGATTCTAACGGCAATGATGAGACAAAGGCAGGTCCTGCTGAGGCTACAGTTGCTGGTCCTTCAGAACCCTCTGGCACGGGTGCTTTTGGTAGTTCTACTGCTGATGTTTAAGGGACCTTCAGACGCCTTGATGATGCCTTTATTTCAAGTTTATGTGCTAGTGTCACTGAGCAGGCCCGCCTATCTGCTAAAGCGGTCCAGGTCCTCCCATTTGAACTGGTCCCAGGGATGAGTTTCCTTTCCCCTATACTTCCTTTTCAGAGAAATGCCTATATTTGCACTTATGGCCCCTGTAGCTGATATCTCTTTTGTGTAGAACTATGAGTCAGCCGCGAATCAGGCTGAGTATTATTGCAATATCGCCAGTCTTCGGGATGTAGAAATGGTAAGTGTTTTATTGATTAGCTTTGACTTTTTGGTTTGCTGCTCTTAATTTTACTCAAACTGATCTCCTGGTATGATGCTTATAGCGCGCTCGTGAGAAGGAGTCGCGATCGTTGCTCAGGAGGTTATTGCAGGCGTAGTCTCGGGTGGGGGAGGTTCGGACATACCATAGTACCTCGCGCCATCACAAGAAATCCTAGGGCACTGATAAGGATTAGGCATGCTTTGATTTGTTTAGACATTTTTAGACTCTTCGGGCATACCTTTTTTGGTTTTTGGAAACATGTAATGGATGATATGACAATATGTTTTGGATGGTTTTTAGTTTTTTAGGATGAATGTTAGTGCCCTCTTTTTTATTGTATGTTCTATCCCCCTTTTGCTTGTTACAGTATACTGGATCATTTGCGGGATGGGCTCAGATTTTTCTCAGGCCATGCCTAGGTTAATTTCGGCCAAGACTTTAACCTTTGTGCGGACTGTTCCTGAAAGTAGAAAGTTATATAATGGTTAGATGTTAATTCCTTGTATCCCAGCATGTGGTCTGGGGTGTTTTGAAAATATATTGTAGGAATTGCAGGTGGGCTGGCTAGGGGGCTAGCAAAAAGGACCTCCCCTACCCTCTCGTTTTCTCTTTGGGTGTCTGCAGTGGTCTGGCGTGTGTAATATACATGCCAGGCAACTTTTGGGGGAGAAATGGATTGGCGTGTGTAATACACATGCTAGGAAAAATCTGGAGGTAAATGGCTTGACATGTATAATAGACACACTAAGTGCCTTCTAGGGAATGTGGGGCCTTTTAAGCCCGAGAATGCACCTATTTCTCCCTCTTGTGATTTAGGCTTGGTATTTTTTGCTACCATTTTTCTTTTTGCTTGCCCAATAGTGGGTCCATCATCCTACATCGAATTATATCTCGAGAATATCTTTGTATGACAATGGACCCGCTTTCCTACCCCGCCTCTCGTAGGGGGTCTGAGACCACTATACTTCCCTCTTTTGGTGTGGGGCCTAGTTTTCTAAAGAAGTGGCTTGAGAGCTTGAATGAGAGTGAGCTCGCGAGTTTGGATCGGCCTGGATTGGCCAGTCTCTTGTCTTTCCTTGAAGTTCCTCCGCTTTGGGATTTTATTTATGTAGCGGCTTCATCTTGGGAAGTTGACACCCATGTCTTCCATTTTTGGAACCGTGAGTTAACTCCTACTCTCGAGGAGCTCTCTAATCTATCAGGTCTGAAGTTGCATAGGGACCTTGCCAGGGTACTGACAAAATCGAGTTATGCTAAGGCCATCCAGATCACCTTAGGCCTAAACAAATCTGATTATGAGAAAAGCCTCGTTGGCGGGCCCACCAGGTGTTCGGTGAAATTCCTGAGAAAACTTTTTGGGGAAGAAACCCTGCGAAAATTGCCGAAAAAAAACACTCATAATGCGAAGGCCTTTGCCGTTTGCCTTATCTCTGAGGTTCTTTTCTACACTGGGGGAGAGTTTCTCACTTGCACTCTACGACGTCTTAGCGGAATTAGAGGGAGGTCGTTTCGTTGTTGGGGATAATCTACTGTGCTGATTTATGATGTAAAAATCAAGAGAAAACAGAGATGGATTTAGCACATCTGAAATATCCTAGACCTGCAAGATACAGGGTCCTTTGTAGCATGCTTTAAAAGTAAGTAAGGGAATGTCCACAGAGAGGCTGGTTAGAAATATGATAAATCTCCAGATCTGTAAGAGATCTGGCACCCTAGCTATCTCTACTTTAGTTAAAAGATAGGGGAGAGGTTTGAAATGAATTGTCACTTAAACTACACTACAATTAAAATGCAGATTGTTTTAGATCGAATCTGGAGCCTTAGATCTTACAGATGGATGGTTTAAAAACTCATAAAATGGAGAAGAACAGCTTGGAGGTTGTCTTCACTGCAATCAGGTTGAGCTAAGCATATTACAGGGGTTCAAAAGCACACAAGTCCCTCACCGCCACGAATTGTCAATAAAGCACAGCTACAGGGTATAAATTCCACTTCAAATCGCAGGATCCACCTGGCCTTAAGGCTATGATCTGTCCACTTTAATGGTCACAGACCATCCTATAGGCTTTATCGAATCCATGGATTGCAACAGATGAATCCAATTAAGTCCTGAGCTCAGATTCACCTTAAGGTTATGATCTGTCCACTTTAATGATCACAGACCATCCTAGAGATCTCCTACAAAGCCAAAGCCTCATTTAGAACAATTAAAACCACTACAGATGCTGCAATTTCTAGGTCACAGACGCAAGAAATTATAGGGATATCAGATTCAGGGAATTCAGATGACATCCAAGAGGTCTACCAGTTAAGTGGGTGAGCTGATCAAGCAACTCCTCTACACAAATCCGATCGAGCACTAGAAGGCATCAAAAGAGCTTTAGATCTAATTAAAACATTGAAACCAACATTTACATTGCAAACAAGGTCACTCTCACAATGGAATGCTCTCAGATTTGTAGTCTGTGCAGCAATTAACCCCAGTAACACTCTTAACCTTACCCAACAATAGATCTAACTCACCCCTTGCAGCTCCTAGGGATTTAGCCAACCATGGTTGGGCTAAAGGAGGGAAATGGAATCTCGCTACGTGCTCTGATCTCTGGGAAATTGTTCAGAAATTCGATCCTCCCCAATGGCAATTGGGGACCTCAATATATAGCTTTCTCCTATGTTTTTCCCACCAAAATTCCCTTCTAGAAGGTTGTTAGAGTTTGTTAGAGTTCTGTTAACGCACGTGGGTTGGTTAGGGCTCTCTAGGGCATCTTTTAGAACATTGTGCCGGTCACCAGAGTGCCTCAATTTGCATGCGACAGGTCACCAAGTCTCAGTGTGTGCATAGCATAGTTTCTGAGAAGTTCAGCACACGATTTCGACAGGTTAGAGAAGCTTCCGACAGGTTCAAAGTAAGCTTGTAGTTCCTTTCGATAGGTTCCCTGGTCTCTTCGATAGGTACCGATAGGATGAGTTCTCTCTTTGAAGCTTCAGGGTCCTCAACCCAATATCTGGAGTATTCGATAGGTTGGCTGAGTAGTTTGATAGGTCCAATGGTCCTCTTAGACAGGTTCAGCTCTGTGTGTCATCATCCCGATAGGTTGGCTCCCATTCCTATCGAAAGGCTTAAGCATCCTTCGATAGGTTCAATTTCAACATCTTCATTTCGATAGGTTCAGGAAGCCTTCGACAGGTTGGAATCGAGCATTTTAGTCCTTTCGCTAGGTTCTTAGATCCGTTCGATAGGTTCCTTTGACACTTCAGGCAAGTTTTCGACAGGATAGTTTCTTCTTTCCTTTCCTTGCTCGATAGGTTCTGAAATCCTATCGAACTCCTCAATCCATGCGACTTCATCCTTCTTCTGCCTTCGGATCCTATCGAACCCTTCTCCAACTGCACGAATTCTTTCCTTTTTCTCGTCAGCTCCTATCGAAGTCTTCCGGCATCCTCTCGATAGGATGTTTTGGACCTATCTTCACTTCTTTCTCCTTGTTCTGTTGCTGGGTCTGCATGGTGCTGAGAGATGACTTCTTTGTGGGCATTCTTAAGTGGTTTGCTACATTATTACCAGCTTTCCCTGCTATCTACAAAATGCACTCAGCAGAGGCTTATAAGTGTGCTCACAGGTCCATGAAAGGTCAGGTTAAGGGGTGCAAAGTGGCATTTTTCACCAATTAATACACCCCCAAACCTAAGCTTTGCTAGTCCCTGAGCAAAGGAGAATTCAAAGAAAAGTAAAATGCCATTTTCGTAAGGAGCACGGATGCATTTAGCACATGCACCAAGCCTTTTAAACCCCTAGGTGATCCCTAGTGAAGGAGTGAAGTCTCCTGAAGGTTTTCAGTGAAGGTACCCACAAACTTCTCCAATACAACTTAGTTAATACTCATGCAACATGTTAAAACAGAGTTTAAGTGAAATAAAATAAATTTCACACCATGTCCATTCAAATCCAGAGGATTTTTTTTCAGCAGAAAAATCACCAATTCAAAACCTAAAATTCTGCTGTAATCCCTTCATTCTCAATCTGTTCATGTCAAGGCATTGGCCTTAGAACTTTGATGCAGAGCTCCCCTTTAATTCAAGAATTTTGTTCCTATACCACCCCAAATCTCTGATTTTAGACCCAAATCATATTGGGGCTGTTCACTCATAACAAAAATAGAAGGGTGCATCATTTCTCACAGCTCAAGAGTAGTTGCAGCCCTCAAATAGGACTGCAAGCAGGAGCATAGGCATTGCTTTAATTCCTGAAATTTTCTAACTCTTTTCACCATAGATTAAGCAAATTCCCATCTCCACATGACAGCTCAATACATTTCAGATAAGTAGGGTCTTTTTATTGGGTTGTAATGTGGCTTATGGGTGAAATTTGTAAAATAAATAATAGGGAAAAATAAGATTCAAAATTGAGAAATCAGTAAGGGTAAGAAGGTGCCTAGACAATACCTCCTTCACTTCAGCATAATTACATCTACTTCTTGAATTTTCATATTTGAAATGATAAGTTTCTAATCCTCTTTTCAGTCTTTCAATGAAATGACTTCTCTTTCTCAACCCTTTTTTTCTTTTTTTTCTTTTTTCATAGGCTGGAATGCCACAATGCCACCAACTGTGTTTTTCTCCTCTTGTACCCACTTCTCAAACAAGCTCTACCTTCTTCCATTCTTTTACCTTTACGATCTGAAATCTCAGAGTGAGGTCGGGCTACATCTGGTTAAAGAGTTTTGGGTTTGCATTTCTAGTTTCTATCGAGGAAAAATTGTGATTTCAAGGCTAAAATGGTGTGTATCAAGGGCAGTTCAAAGGTGGGGCATTTTAGGCTCAAACTGTCCAAGGGATGGCCTTACTTCATGTCTTCAATGTCATGAATGCTGTTAAGCTATTTCAACTTGGAATTGCCTAACTTCTAGTGATTAGAATTAGATCCCATTAGCCCTTAGAGTAGAAGAAATTGTCCAGACACTCTTCAAAGAAATTAGAAATTTTCAGGCCCAAATCTCACTGGGTATGGTCTTCCATCAAAATTTCTGAGGGGTATCCTCACAGTTTTCTCTCATTTTAGGTTCACTAATCATTAATTTTTTTTTTTAAATTCTTGACATTTGCTTCATGAAAAATGTTAAAACTACAGCTCATTTCAGTTTTAAAAAGTTTTTAATTGCCTCTTTTCCAAAAAAAATCAGGTGGGAAATCACTTTATGGTAAAAAACTTTTTCAATATAGCTGCACAAAGCATTAACTTATTTCATTGGCACACTTGCCATACCCCCAAACCTAAACTAAATAGTGTCCTCACTGTTTTGAGAAAAAGCAATCAAGAGGGAGACAGGGAGTGGGGTGTACTCATGAGCAACATCCTCCACAATTGAAGAAATGAGGGCAAAGAAACCAGTAGAAGTGAACTGGTCCAAACCCTGTGTATGTGTAGGAAGTGGTGGAGGGGGAAAATTAGGAAGGGATTGGAGGGAGCGTGGGGAAGACATGGTGGGGATAGGCTCGGAGAAGGTGGGGAGTTCGAGGATCCCAGGTGTAGGTGATGGTGTCCGTAAGGTGGATGAAAAAGTGGGTGATGTAGGCGGAACGGTGGATGGGGGAATGTCAGCAGCATGATCTGCTGCTGAGGTAGTAGGCACCTCCTTCTCTGCCTCAATCGGCTTGGTCTTTTGAATCAAAGTTAAACTTGTAAACCATGCCCTCTTTCCAAAAACCTTTTGAACCATTTTCTCCATTGGCTCAGCCTCCTTGATCCTATACTTTCCAGCTTTGAGCAGACAGGTGATGAGCTTGCTGAAGGGTAGACCTCCTCCTTTAGAAAAAGCCTATCTTTTAAGCACCTTGTCATTTATGTCCACCATAGTTTCAAAGATCAGCTTAGGTGCATTTACGAACTGCCCCTTGGAACAATAAAATAAAGCATCCACTAATGGGGACCTTCTCTTCTGCAAATGTCCTGTAACATAGGCATTTTTCCTTAAGATGGTATCCATGAATCTGAGGCTAGGATGGAGGTTTCTTCGCATCAGGGATTCTCCAGAACCCACAATTCCATTGGTTAGCTGCTTGGCCATATCCTTCAATGTAGCTCCCTCAGTACGGTTGGAGTCAAATTGATATGGCACCCCCAAGGCCATTCCTGTCTCTGTGATCGATAGTCAGTTGCCAATCATCAATCAAAATTTCTAATACATCATCAGTCCCCTGTGCCACCTTCTTCTTCAGATTTTGGTACCATAACTTCACCAGCCTGGGATACACTGATTCCTTCAATGGCGACAGTAGGGGCAACAAGCCTTCTTTCTTCAAATAGCTTAGTGTTTCCTGGCAATCTCCAATGTTGGCAAAATATGCCAGATCAAATTCGGTCTCAAGGACAAGGTTTAACTTGTCAACAAATTCATTGGGGGTGGTTAGTATAGCCGGAAGCTCTACAGCAATGGGCCTGTCAGGGGTAGCTCTCTCTAAGGGTGTTTCTACCACAGGTTCCTAAATTTCAGTAGCTTTGGGTTTCTTAGCTTTAGGACTCTTTTTGGGTGTCCCCTCAGCGAGCTTCCTCTTTACAGGTGGTTTGGTAGCAGGTAGCACTTTCTTGAAGGATTTAAGGGTGGATGCAGTTGATTTCTGGCGTATGCTGGCTAGTGTTTCCTCAGGCTCATCCATTATAATCTCAGGGAGTAATTTCTCACCAACTTGGAATGGGAAAACATAGAAAGACAACAGAGTGATGGTAGGAAGGCAACTCACCTCTAGGTACCTAGGGTTTCACAAAGCTAGCGATGCACCGCTCAAATTTCTCTAAAATCAGGGGCAAAATGCTCCTCTACGCAAGTTGAATGTCTTGATAAAATGGCACACTAAATAGCAGAAGAATCCGTGAGAATTTAGTAGAGAAAGAGGGAGGCAAAAAATGAGGAAGAGAGCTAGGGTTTTTTAGAGGGTAAGGAGTGAAGCACAAATGACCTATCGACAGGTATATATAGGTGAAAATGCGATTTCGATAGGATGAATGGAATCGTTTTGATAGGTTGATACATCCTATCGAAAGCTTAGACATCAAAGCTTTCAAAAGGGATGATTTTTAAGGATTTTGATAGGTAAGACCATCCTATCGATAGGTTTAAATGGCAGAGACAACATCTTTTCGATAGGTGCCCGATATGTACTCAGCACCTATCGAAATCTTTGTTTGCCCTTATTTAACCTGTCGAGCAGTTGGTTTTACCTGTCGAAACATCCAGTTCCTATCGAAATCATTAGATATCCTATCAAAATCACCATGAAACCTAACGAAATATAGATTAGGCCTAACGAAGGCTTCAAAACCCAAAAAAAGTTGCCTTTCTTTGCACCCTTAGCTTCAGGACTTATCAGGCTCTGTTGTTGTGCGGCCCTATGATTGGATTCTTATGTGGATGAGCTCCCCTTATCTTAGAGCAGCTGGCAAATTTGAAAAGATGATCCACTAGAGAGCATGGCATATTTATTTCAAAAGAATTCTACTAGAGATGCAAAGTAAAAAAAAATCTAAAACAGAAGCAAAATATGGCACATATGATACATACTCAACTGCAGGTGCTAATCTAGAGGATCTGGAAGGTAAACGACCTCCCCATGTTCCTTGAACTTTTCATCCTTCTTGGATCCATTCCTCAGCAATTGTTTAACCCCTGGTTGCAATTTTGTCTCTATAGGCCACTCATTGTTCTGCAGCAGCTATTGAGGATTCTCATGCAGAGCCTCCTCTAGCCCTGCAATGGAAAAATAGGTTTCATCAAAAGGGGGTTGAGGGCTGGTGCTGTACACATGCTGTTTTACTTTCATGTTGCCAAAGGTGACCTCCATGATTCTGGATCTACACAGAATGCAGGCATTTGCAGTGGCCAAGAAGGTTCTGCCCAGAATCACAGGGATGGAGGAAATACCTTTACTTGGCTCCATATCTAATACCACAAAGTCAGCAAGGTAAAAAAATTTGTCAACTCCCACCAGGACATCCTTAATGACTCCCACAGGCTTCCTTTCAAACCTGTCAGCCAGTTGCAAAACTACAGGTGTGGGCTTCAAGTCTCCCAGGCCCAATTTTTCATAGACTACATAAGGCAGCAAGTTCACACTGGCTCCTAAGTCCAATAAGGCCTTCTCAATTTTATGATCCCCAATGATGCAGGGGATAGTAGGCACTCCGGGGTCTTGAAGTTTGGTGGGGGTTACAATGGACAAAATGTGTTTTACCTTCTCTGCTGAAAAGACTTTATTGGACAAGTATGTCCTAAACTGTCTTTTATGGGTGCATAACTCCTTCAAAAATTTGGCGTAGGCTGGGACTTGTTTGATGGCATCCAGTAAAGGCAGATTAATCTTTACTTGTTTGAAAGTCTCCATCATTTCCTCAATTTTGCCCTGCCCTTTGTCAAAAGGGGAGGGTCCTTGGAATGCCTTGGGAAATGCCAAGTGTGGGGGTGCTCCCTCACTTGCAGCCTTAGCCAATGGGGATTCTTTCTTTTTGATTTTTTCTTTTCCTTGAGGATCCATATCATCCTCTTTATTGACACTGGATTGTTCCTGAAGGTCCACCACTGGTGGCCTCTGTTGTGTTCTTGGAAAACTCCTTCCATTATCTTCCTTCAAACTTCTCACAGGTTCATAGCCCACCTGATTGTCCACTAGCCTACCACTCCTCAAAGTTGTCACAGATTTGGCTTCCTCATAGGTGGAGGAAACTTCACCCACTACAAACTGTCTTCGTGGATTATCCTATGGTTGGCTAGGTAACCTTCCTCCTTCTCTCCTAGTCAGAGCATCAGACAGCCGACCAAGCTATTCCTCTATCTTTTTGATGCTCTGGTTGTAAGAATGTACAGTTTGGGTTATGGTGTTCAAGTTCTATAATGAAGATAGAACTTGTTCCTCAAAAGATGGTGCTCTCACAGCTAGAGTAGGTGCAGCTTGCTGCACAAGAGGAGCTACAGGTTGGGCCATGGTTTACTGATATTGAGGTCTTGGGGCATAACCTTCTCGATAGGGTTGAGCATTTCTGTAGGACATGGGCTGCTGAGGTTGCTGCTGCTGCTGGCTGGGGTATCCATCTTATCTCCACCTCAAATTGGGGTGGTTTCTCCATTGATTCCCAGCAGCAGGCTACTGCCCATAGGCTTGAGTTACAGCCACATGTTCTGTTACAAAATCAGGAAATTGGGCAGCTAATTGGCATTCATCTAGGGAGTGAGCAGGGGACTGGCATATAGCACATGCCTCCTCCACTCTAGCAGCCACAGGTGACTGCATTGCTCTCATCAGCCTATCAAACTTCAGAGTTAAGCTATCCACTTTCCTTTCTGACTCACTTGGAACACTCACTTCATATATCTTTCCTCTTGAGGTGTTCTCTCTCATCAATTTGGAAGGGTCTAGATCTCTTGCTAAGGTTTTCCTTTGCATAGAGTTTTCACTGATGATGTCAAAGAGCTCCCATGCCTCCTCAGCAGTTTTATGAAGATAAGTGCCTCCACAAGAGACATCTATCATGTCCCTGCTCTTTGAACAATTCCCTGGTAAAAGCTTTGAATCATTTGCCATTCAGGGATTTGATGGTGGGGACATTTCTTGAGGAGTTCTTTAAATCTCTCCCAGGATTGATGAAAGTCTTCAGTTGGATCTTGGGTAAAAGAGATGATACCCTTCCTCAACTGACTAGTCTTTGACATAGGAAAGAATTTGGTCAAAAACTGACATTGGAGATCACTCCAGGACTGTATACTGTTAGGTGGAAGTAGAGATAACTAGTTCCTGGCTCTATCCTTTAATGAAAAAGGAAAGAGCCTCATCCTAGTTGTCTCCTCCCCCAAACCTGTGATGTTGAAGGTGGTGCACAATCCTAAGAATTCATCTATATGCTTATAGGGGTCCTCCTTGGTCAGGCCATGAAATGAGGGCAACATTTGAATGGACTATTTAATCTCATAGTTTCCTTGAGCAGCAGGGAATTGAATGCAGAGAATTGTAGATCCCTGGTGCATTGAATTCCTTGAGAGTTCAAGGCTGTTGCTGCTCACCCATTTCAACAGATTTAAATTCAACAGTTGTGGATGTAGTTGATTTGGTTCTGAGAAGTCTTTCAACCTCTGTATTTAGTGGAATAATCTGAGGTTGCAGAGTTCTCCTACCAGACATACAACACTTACAACTGAATGCAGAGTAAATCCTCACACAACAAATAGCCACAACACAATTTATTAACTAATCAAAAAATCAGTAGATCTGAAAATAAACAGGGGAGAAGGGATGCAAACTATAGTGCAGTCTTCAACACAGCTCTCCTCTCACTCTGTACTAAGATCTGGTGAAATGGACACAAAAAATACTGAAAAATAGCAAAACTCACAAATGCAGTTAGTAAAATCAAACAAAATCTACAAATATATGATTAAAACTTAGATCTATCAATTTCTAAACTGCGTCCAGTGTGCTGATTTATGATGTAAAAATCAAGAGAAAATAGAGATGGATTCAGCACATCTGAAATATCCTAGACCTGCAAGATACAGGGTCCTTTGTAGCAAGCTTTAAAAGTAAGTAAGGGAATGTCCACAGGGAGGCTAGTTAGAAATATGATAAATCTCCAGATCTGTAAGAAATCTGGCACCTAGCTATCTCTACTTTAGTTAAAAGATAGGGGAGAGGTTTGAAATGAGTTGTCACTTAAACTACACTATAATTAAAATGCATATTATTTTAGATCGAATCTGGAGCCTCAGATCTTGCAGATGGATGGTTTAAAAATTCAGAAAATAGAGAAGAACAGCTTGGAGGTTGTCTTCACTGCAATCAAGTTAAGCTAAGCATATTACAGGGGTTCGAAAGCACACAAGTTCCTCTGCTGGCCACAGGCACTGTCCGCAAGCACAGCTGCAGGGTATAAATTCCACTTCAAATCGCAGGCTCCAGCTGGCCTTAAGGCTATGATCTGTCCACCTTAATGGTCACAGACCATCCTATAGGCTTTATCGAATCCATGGATTGCAGCAGATGAAGCCAATTAAGGCCTGAGCTCAGATTCACCTTAAAGTTATGATCTGTCCACTTTAATGGTCACAGACCATCCTAGAGATCTCCTACAAAGCTAGAGCCTCAATTAGAACAATTAAAACCACTACAGATGCTGCAATTTCTAAGTCACAAACGCAGGAAATTACAGGGATATCAGATCCAGGGAATTTAGATGATATCCAAGAGGTCTACCAGTTAAGTGGGTGAGCTGATCAAACAACTCTTCTACACAAATCTGATCGAGCACCAAATGGCATCAAAAGAGCTTTAGATCTAGTTAAAACATTGAAAACAACATTTACATTGCAAACAAGGTCACTCTCACAATGGAATGCTCTCAGATTTGTAGTCTGTGCAGCAATTAACCCCAGCAACACTCTTAACCTTACCCAATTACAGATCTAACTCACCCCTTGCTGCTCCTAGGGATTTAGCCAACAATGGTTGGGCTAAAGGAGGGAAATAGAATCTCGCTACAAGCTCTGATCTCTAGAAAATTGTTCAGAAATTTGATCCTCCCCAATGGCAATTGGGGATCTCAATATATAGCTTTCTCGTCTATTTTTCCCGCCAAAAATCCCTTCTAGAAGGGTGTCAGAGTTTGTTAGAGTTTTGTTAACGCACGTGGGTTGGTTAGGGCTTTCTAGGGCATCTTCTAGAACATCGCGTCGGTCACCGGAGTGCCTCAGTTTACTTGTGACGGGTCACCAAGTCGCAAAGTGTGCATAGCATAGTTTCTGAGAAGTTTAGCACACGATTTCGACAGGTTGGAGAAGCTTCCGACAGGTTCAAAGTAAGCTTGTAGTTCCTTTCGATAGGTTCCCTGGTCTCTTCGATAGGTACCGATAGGATGAGTTCTCTCTTTGAAGCTTCGGAGTCCTCAGCCCAATATCTGGAGTATTCGATAGGTTGGCTAAATAGTTTGATAGGTCTAGTGGTCCTCTTTGATAGGTTCAGCTCTGTGTGCCGTCATCCTGATAGGTTGGCTCTCGTTCCTATCGGAAGGCTTAAGCATCCTTCGATAGGTTCAATTTCAACATCTTCATTTCGATAAGTTCAGAGAGCCTTCGACAGGTTGGAATCGAGCATTTTAGTCCTTTCGCTAGGTTCTTAGATCCGTTCGATAGGTTCTTTTGACACTTCAGGCAAGTTTTTGACAGGATATTTTCTTCTTTCCTTTCTTTTCTCGATAGGTTCTGAAATCCTATCGAACTCCTCAATCCATGTGACTTCATCCTTCTTCTGCCTTCGAATCCTATCGAACCCTTCTCCAACTGCACGAATTCTTTCCTTTTTCTCGTCAGCTCCTATCGGAGTCTTTCGGCATCCTCTCGATAGGATGTTTTGGACCCATCTTCACTTCTTTCTCCTTGTTCTGTTGCTGGGTCTACATGGTGCTGAGAGATGACTTCTTTGTGGGCATTCTTAAGTGGTTTGCTGCATTATTACCAGCTTTCCCTGCTATCTACAAAATTCACTCAACAGAGGCCTACTAGTGTGCTCACAGTTCCATGAAAGGTCAGGTTAAGGGGTGCAAAGTGGCATTTTTCTCCACTTAACAGTGCTGCATATGGTGCTAGTAGAGCTTTATTGCTGCCTTGATACCTTCACTCTGGGCATGGTGGAGGGCCTCCGGGGATGTTTTGCTTTGCTCCAAATTTGTCTCGGGGAACATCTTGCTATCTTAGGACCCGTGCCCCGCTTTTATGTCGTTTGCAGTGAGGCAGCTCACTGCTTCTTGGGTCGATGTCACAAGCTGCCATAGGAGAATATACAAGGGCTGAAGCTTTGGCTGGCTGAGGCCGAACTGGTGTGGAGACTTCCTTGGTTGGATAGGGCTTTCCCAAGGGTTCACTCTTGAGATTACGAGGGCATCACTCTCCTTGGTTTGATCAGCAGCACTTACTATTTCCCATTTCGAGTGTTGTGCCAGTTTGGTTGCTCTCAGCAGGTACCCTGTGCAGCAACACCACCCTTATCCGACTTGATTTATTCTCAGGGATCCCTTGGAGACTTGGATAGGATTGCTGCTCTCTAAAAAATGCATCAGTCGATGCATATGTGCTATTTAGAGTAGGGGAATTTAGTTTTGATCGCTCCAGAGTATGAGGCTTGGTCGCTGTCTGAGAGGCCTTCTACTTGTCACTTGGATCTGTCCGAGAGTAGTGATGTGGAGGGGCCTTGGCCAAAGGACTCGATTCTTCAATCCCTTATTAAGCTGTTGGTGGACGAGAAAGGAATTCTGCATGATCATTTAGAGAAACAAAAAGTTAAAGCAGAGGCGCCAGAAGTCAGAGCGGATGTAGCTGAGTGTGAGGTCCTTCACTTGGAAGGTCCCTTGAGTGACGCTCTGGGTGCCACCGATGCCTCCAGGAAACAGTATAGGAGTTTTCATGGCCGCTGGATGACAGAGCGGGATGTTTGGGAGGACACTTTATGTGAAGAGATATGTGCCCTAAAGTGTGAGTTGGGTCATTGATTCCATCCTACACATATCTTTTTGCATAGATTAGATTACCACATGAAGGGGCATAAGAACCGCTGCTAGATATTTTTTTGGGTATACATATGTTCTTTATGTTTTTGTTGTTGTTTTGCTTTTTGTAAAAAGGAAGGGTACACAAGACTTCACACAGGTTATTTTTTGAGATGTGGTATGAGTACAATATAGATATGTAAATGGAAAGGGAAATCTATTATCTCGCATAAATTTTATCTTTTCTCTGTTTTTGAAAAAGGGGGGAACCGGGGTACTATGCGGATCATTCCTTTGGAGACGTGGTGCACACAGTGGCGGCCTAAAAATTGGAAAGGAAAATTCATTATCTTTTACAAATGTGGTCCTTCGTCAGATCAATCATCCCGGAGTAGGGAGCGCACAGTGATTGCCTGAAAATGGGAAAGGAAAATTTATTATCTTTTTAAAAAAAATTTCTTTGATGCCTTAAGCATGAGGGGAAGTAACGAGTCCAATTTTGAGCGTAGTTAAAACTGTCCAAGATTGGTCCTGGGTGAGGTCCATAACTCCCATCCCCTTGGATCGAATAAACCTTTTATCCTTGCCTCAGGTCATGTGTTTGATGGTGCGACCGTGATGATATGCTTGGCCCATACTTGATTTGAGTAAACATGAGCGGCCCAGGAGGATCAGATGGATTTAGGGTGTAACCAAGGGAGTAATTGATGACTTTCTCTCTCTCTTTTTCTTTCCCTATTTTCTTTTACAACCTTTTTGCTCACAGCGCCCAAGACAGTTTTTCGCCGTGCCTGTTGTTTCCCTCATTTTTTTTAGCCATAGCGCCCTTTCAGGTTTTCACTACGTCCATAGGTATGCATTTTTACCCATAGCGCCCTTTTCAGGTTTTCACCTGGTCCACACAAACTCGTTGTTTTTACCCATGGTGCCCTTTCAGGTTTTTACCACGTCCTTTTTACTTTGAGCATGTATTTTTTTTTTTTTTCTTTTATTTTATCAAAGGTCATGACATGGTCGTCGATTCCTTCATAGCTGATTGGATGGAGTTCTTTTGTCCTCTCTTTGCTTAGCTCGTGCTGACTCAATGGATACTGTGACTGCTTATAGACCTTAAAGAGGACTTTTTCTCGGGATGTATTTTGGCCATAGGATAGGTTAGAAATTTTGAAAGTGTTCTTAGGTTAAGAAGGTTTCCTCGATACGGTTCTAGTTGTTGTAATAAACATCTTCCTTGAGAAATCTTGACTATACATGTCCCACTTTAACTTTTCTACTTTTTGTTCTTTTTCCTTTTTTCTAGACATCCTCTTTTTGAGATTTTACTTTTCTTATTTTTTTGGATTTGATGGTAACTCTTTTTCTACTTTTTTTTGTTTGGTATATACGCTTTTTTTGGATTTGATGGTAACTCTTTTTCTCCTTTTTTTGTTAGGTATATACACTTTTTTGGATTTGATGGTAACTCTTTTTCTCCTTTTTTTGTTTGGTATATACACTTTTTTTGGATTTGATGGCCCATTGTTTATGAAAGAAAGGCCAATGGCTCAACGGGTGTAGCAAAGGGTATGATCATTCAGGGACACTTTTTGGCTACTTGTCTTTGAAATTATGGCCTCTTTTTTAAAGTATCCTTAAGCTGTCACGTTTCCACTTTTATCAGTACCTACCTTGTTGTGGGAGACCTAGGAAAAGAATCATTGGACGTATCCATCGTTGATTGGCTCAGGAAAGTGATTTCTGTCCATGGTGGCAAGGCAGAGCGCATATCCAAGGAGTACTTCTTGGATGACGTAAGGTCCATCCCAATTGGGCTTGAATTTTCCTCTTAGATCGGCGTGGAGGGATGGGAAGATCTTATTAAGTATAGTGTCTCCCACTTTTAGATCTCAACCGCGAACACATTTGTTGTAAGCCGATGCAATTCGCCCTTGGTAAACTTGGGTATGACACAAGGCTAGGAGCCTTTTCTGGTTCAACAGATTCAGCTACTCAAAGCGGGACCTCTCTCTTTCGGCCTCTGGTAGACCCAATTCGATGAGAATGCGGAGGGAGGGAACTTCAACTTCAACTGGAAGCACAACCTCAGTTCCCTACACAAGGGAGAATGGAGTTGCCCCTGTAGTGATACGGATCGACATTCAATAGGCCCATAGTGCAAAAGGGTAGCATTTCACTCTAATCTCGATAAGTGACAACCATCTTCTTGAGGATTCAAACAATCGTTTTGTTAGCATCTTCTATGGCACCATTAGTTTGTGGATGATATGGTGACGAACGATGATGTTTGATTTTATATTACTCGCAGAAGGCTCTGATTCGCTTGTTCACAAAGTTCGTGCCATTGTCCGTGATGAAGTCCCTGGGTACACCGAATCGACAAACGATATTATTCTTGATGAACTTCTCGACGTGACTGACTATGATGTTCTTATATGACGCTACCTCTACCCATTTGGTGAAGTATTCAATGGCGATGAGGATGAATTGATGCCCATTAG
Organism: Chloranthus sessilifolius; assembly: GCA_021018995.1. Lineage (NCBI taxonomy): Eukaryota > Viridiplantae > Streptophyta > Magnoliopsida > Chloranthales > Chloranthaceae > Chloranthus > Chloranthus sessilifolius. Next base: position 52,988,606 of record CM037598.1, read on the forward strand.
ATGCTTTTAGGTTGACCTGTCTGACGACGTCGAGGCCCCAAGTGGCGAATGGCCAATGAGTGGTCATGCTATGTAGATCTATGGTTGGAGCATGTATCAAACTGGAGTATTCTTGGCATTTGTAGCACTTCTGAACATGCTTGCAATAGTTAACTTCCATGGTAGTCCAGAAATATCCTTGCCGTAGGATCTTTTTGGCGAGCATGTGCCCATTGACGTGGGCCCCGCATACTCCCTCATGGATCTCTTTCATAATGTTCCCTGCCTTGCCCTCAGTTAGGCATCTAAGCAGGATGTTGTTATATGATAGCTTGTAGAGGCACTTGCCACAAATGATGTAATTAGCTGCTAAAAGTTGGATAGTTTTCCTATCTGTCTTGGAAGTGCCCTCAGGGAAAGCTTGAATTCCGAGGAAATTCTTGATATCTGAGAACCATGGAGGCTCATCATCTAACTTTATGGGTCCCTCAATCTGGAGGCAGAAGGGTGGCTCATTCCTCTACTCAATCATGATCGGCTTCATCTTGACATCATATGAAATTTCGACCATCAATGCCAACATTGCAAGTGCATCGATAAAGTGATTTCTCGCTCGCGAGACATAGGAGAAAGTAATATCATCGAAACATACTATCAGATCTTCGAGGTGCTCATAGTATGAGACCAGCTTCTCATCCTTCATCTTCCAATCTCTGTTGGTTTAGCATATGATCAATTGTGAGTCTCCAAACACCCTGAGATGAGTTACATTTAGATCCAAGGCTGCTTGTAAGCCTGTTGTGCATGCCCCATATTCGGCCATGTTGTTTGTGCATGGGAAGTAGAGCTTGATGGACACTGGTATGTGAGACCATTTTGGTGAAATCAGGATAGTGCCAACTCCTTGACCCTCGGCATTTGCTGCCCCATCAAAGTGCATTACCCAAGATTCCTCTGTCTCTGCCATATCATCCTCTATAATAAATAATATATCTTCATCTAGGAATTCGGTTCTTAAAGGCTCATAGTCAGGTAAGGGATTCTCGGCAAAATGACCAGCAAGCGCTTGCCCCTTGATCAACTTCTCTGTGACATATGTGATGTCAAATTCAAATAGGAGAAGTTGTCAGCGTGCAGTTCAGCAAGTGAGAGTCAACTTTTTGAATAGGTACTTTAATAGATCCATTCGCGCTAGGAGTAGAATAGCTTGGGGTAGCAAGTAGTGGCTGAGCCTCTGGGTAGCCCATACGAGAGCCAGGCATGATTTCTTTATATGAGAATAGCCTGTCTCGTAATCGGTAAATTTCTTGCTCAAGTAATAAATGTTCTGCTCTCTTCTTCCTATTTCATCATGTTGCCCTAGGACACATCCCATCAAAACTTCCATCGTGGAGAGATACATTAAGAGTGGTCTCTCAGATTCGGGAGGTACCAAAATTGGTGCGTTGAGGAGTTAACCTTTAATTTTATCAAATGTTGCCTGACAGTCCTTGTTCCATTCAATGGCGAATCTTTCCTTAGTAACTTGAAGATTGGCGTGCAAATAGGAGTTAGATTTGTAATGAATCGACTGATGTACTGTACTCTGCCCAAGAAGCTTCTAACTTCTTTCTCGGTAGATAGCGGTTGCATTTCAATGATGGCTTTTACCTTGATTGGGTCAACCTCGATGCCTCTCCTATTGGTGATGAAGTCTAGTAACTTTTCTGATATAGCACTGAATGCACACTTCTGAGGGTTCAGCTGGAGCCTATATTTTCTCAGTCTTTCAAACAGCTTCTAGAGGTTCACCAGATGGTCACCTCATTCAAGTAATTTTGTGATCATGTCATCAACGTACACCTCAATTTCTTGATACATCATGTCATGGAAGAGTGGTGTCATAGCTCTCTGATATATTGCCCCAGCATTTTTCAGTCCAAAAGGCATGACTCGATAGCAGAAAGTTCCTCATGGAGTGTTGAATTTTGTTTTCTCGCAGTCTACTTCTACCATCTTGATTTGATTTATCCGAAAAACCCATCCATAAATGAGAGCATCCCATGCCTGGCAGTGTTATCGACCAAGATATCGATGTGTGGCAACGGGAAGTCGTCTTTCGGGGTTGCTTTGTTCAAGTTTCTAAAGTCGATGCACATGCGAACCTTTTCATCTTTCTTTGGTATAGGGACGATATTGGCTAGCCACTGTGGGTATCTGGAGACCATGAGAAACCCCGCATCATACTGCTTAATGATCTCATCCTTCACTTTTAGCATCCATTCTAGCCGAAGACGTCTCCTCTTCTGCTTGGCGAGCTTAACATTTGGATGGAGTGGCAACTCATGTTTGACCAAATCAATGTCCAAACTAGACATGTCCTTATATGGCCATGAGAAGACATCTAGACATATCCTTATTGATTTCCTTGGTATGACCGAAGGAAATCAATCATGTTGCTTCTTTCCTTGGGAGATAGCGATGTTCCGATCTTGGTGATTCTGGGGACCTCCTTTGTACCCAGGCTGACATCTTCTATTTCTTGAACAATAGGGGTAGAGCCATGCTCAAAGTCGGCAAACCGTTCAAGGAGTTCATCAGGGAGTTCCTCAGTAGGGATTTCCTCATCCAGACTCATGATTCTTACCTCTTCTTATATTTCTATAGGAAAGGGGTCGATTCCACGTGGAACGGGATTTTCGATTAAGGCATCTTTTTCTTTGACTTTATCAAGAATTTTGAAAAATAATATTTTTGGATTTTATAATTTTTCTATGTTTTTAGTTTTTTCTTTTTATTCAAAAGTGGGCCCTTGGCAAGGCGAGTCCCTATATACACATGGTATTGTCTGCCAAGGTTTCACCTCACTTTTTATAAGTTATTTTTTTTTTAAAGTGGGTGCCAAATTTTAGGCCACCCGATGCTTCCAGAGTTTGGGGCATAGACGCCCAGTTTTGCACTTGTGATGTCGTACCTTTACCTGCTCTGATGGAGGAGGCTGATTGAGACGGCTTTTGGGAATCAACCTCCATCATGCTTATCATGGGCTTGTCCAAGACCCGGTCCTTAAACGTCAGCAAGGTCCTGTGGTGGTTTACCATAGGAGAAGATTGTGCAAGTACGAAAGACTCTTCCTCAAAAAGGGATAGAGCGGCTAGGTCTATTTCCAAGTTTAGGGGAATAATTTGGAGATTGGTGGGATGGACAGGGGCTACCGATTTTTGGGGGGTTAATTATGTTGCCCCATTTTGATCAATCTTCACAATCCCCGCACTCACGAAGGTATTTCGGATGTGAGGTCTAGGACGGGGTTTCTCTTCTAGGTTTATTTCCTTGGCTCTAGTAGCAAATATTGTTCGGACTTTTTCCTTAGCCTCTCGGACTTCTTGTTCAGTGGACTTGTAGCCTAACCCGAATCTGACTTGCTACCCGCCCTTAGCCTTCACTGGCTCTCTCTTACCTTGCAACCGGGGTCCTAACCCCTTTCCTTTTATATAGCCCCATTTATGAAGCATGGCTACGGTCGTGACCATTCCACCACCGGTCTTTAAAGTGATCCTCTCAAGGGGCTCAGGGATTACCGTCGATACATCATATTCAAAGCTATGAAAGTCTGTATCTTCGATCGTGTGCGGCACATCCAACACCTTGGGATTTTTGATACTATGGGTAGTTTTTTCTCTTTCCTCCTACCCCTCACCTAAAATGGTGATGATTTTCTACTTTGACACAAATCTAAGCTTTTAGTGCAGGGTCGAAGGTCTTGCCCTGACCTCATGTAACTAGGGGCGCCCTAATAGCAAATTAAATGTAGACTTGATGTCCATAACTTGGAAGGGTATGGAAAAGGTCATTGGCCCGATGACGAGCTCATGGTCGACTTCTCCAATTATCTCTCTTCTCGTATTATCAAATCCTCTGGCACTTGTTCTTGTTGGCCTTAACGCGGAAGGGTTCACCCCTATCTTGGTAGCGGTTCTCAGAAGGCATACATTCAAGGCTGGTCCATTGTCTATTAATACTAATGGAATCACCAGGTTCATGGCTTCTACCGTGATGTTGAGGGGTTTGGAGTGATTATTTCCCTCATCTGACAAATCAGCATCCGAAAAAGAGATGGCATTAGGAGCCAACACCTGCTCAATTATTTTTCCCACTTTGTCGGGGGTTACTTGAATAGACACATGTTCATCATTTAATGCTCTCATTAAAGGTTGGAAATGGGGAGGATATGTCACTAATAAATCCCAGACTGTGATATGGGTTGACATTCTTTTTAGCTAGGTTTCAAGTATGTGCTCTCAACTCATCTTCTCAAATGGATTTACCGCAGTAGTATCGTTCTTCCCCTCTGGTCGGGATGGCACTGGTACTGGTGCGTCCGGCTGCTTGGAGATCCTTCCTAACCTAGTGACGAAATCAACTGCCCCTCCCTGCTATTGTCGGTATTGATATCTGTTTGATCATAACAGAGCGGGACCTGATGGGGAACGTAGGTTAGTCCCGAGATCTGGAATGGGGTGAAAGTAGGTGTCTGTGCTGATGGATTGGAATGGGCGGAGATCGCCTGGTTAACTTATCTAATAGATGGAAGGGTGGAGCAAGTGGGCCGAATGGGGTTGGCAAGGATTGTGGATGGCTGTATCGGGGGTGATGTGACAGGGGTGGGCCATTGATAGTTGACCGGTGATGGAGGGCGATGGGAGGCATAGTCGACCATTGGGTAGTTGGCAGGGGTGGTTGTGTATGGCTGATATGAATTGATTTGGACGTAATTGATAGGAGTTAGCAATGGGAAATATACCCTAAGATCTAAGGGTTCTACTTGTGGTGCGGGGTTAGGAAAGTAATCTTCCTAGGTGTGGATGTACTCTGACAGGTCAAACTCCTTATCATCCTCTTCTACCATGCTGATAGTTGGTCTTGGACCTGCCCCTCCTGGTGGGTGTGGTGGTAGTGGCACTTGGTGTATGTTCCCATGTTGGTTAGCCTAGGGAAGTGCCGAAGGGATGATATTACCAGCCTCCATTAAGTCTTGTATCACATGCTTTAGGGGGAAATAATGATCAGTCAGGTTGCCTGGTCCTTGGTGAAAGTTGTAATGGGTGTTGGGATCATAGTTCCTCAGAATTGGATTCAGCGGGGGTCGTGGCTGAAGTGTTGTGACAAAACCCTTTTCAATTAACAAAGGCAGCAAAATGTTCAGGGACGGCCCAAAGGGTGTGAAGACTCGATCAAAATGGGCTTTTCACTACTCTGGAGTCATCTGTGCCCCTTGGCCATTTTCGATTCTCTGCATCAGCTCGCTTCTAGTTGGGATTGGCTGGGCTGCCTTAAATTGGAATGGGGTTGTGTTGGTATTAGCTCATATATTGTCAACTGTTTGCACCTCTGCCCCGATTCTTTTTTCATTTCTCTGATCGGCGAACCTCTGGACTCCACTGTTTGTCATTTTGTTCAACTGCCTCTCTCTTATCGCATCCTCAAAGCGATTGGCATTCCTTACCAAATCAGCAAGCTAGACTGTTGTAGGTATACTAAGAGGTCCGAGATGACCAGGAGGGTGTTTTTTAAAATCATTTTAATCTGCTCATCATTGGATATTCTATTCCTGACCTGAGATGCCAGTGCCCTCCACCGCCCAAGATAATCACTGAATGCTTTGTCGGGCTTCTGCTTTAGCCGGGCCAGGTCTGATTTTCTGTGTTCAATGTCTATGTTGTAGACATATTGCTCTTGAAATAAGTGGGTCAGATCCTTCCAAGTTTTGATCATGGAAGGTTCCAATGAAGTAAACCATCTTAAGGCTGAGCTCGTAAGGATCTTTTGGAAGACCTTTATGAGCAAACGCTCATCCCCTCCGTATTGGCACATGTCCCACAGTAGGACTTGAGATGTGCAATGGGTTACCCGTGCCATTATATTTGTCGAAGATCGACACTTTGAATTTCAAGCGTAAGGGGACTTCAAAAAACAGGCACAGGTCGGAAAAGTCTATGGCATGGATCTCAGTTCCACTCATCTTTATTAATTATTTCTGGATCTTGTCCAGTTGTTCCTTCCATTGCTTGGATTCTTTGGATGGTGGTGTCATTCTTTCGACTGTCGGCCTCTATTCAATTTACACTGCGGGTGGGTTGGTCATTAAGGGTAGCGGAGGATTGAAACTTGTGTGTGCCCCCATATAAGCCTCGCTATTTCTTATCTCATCTTCCTCATATTGTGGGTCTTCATAGAATGGGGGAAGGGTGAGATTTTCCTGTTGGTGTTGGGTAGTCTGAAGTGGTGCAGGATGAGACCACTGTACATGGGGAAAATTTGGTGGAATGCCAGGGTGAGTGAAGGTTGGGTTTTGGATTAGGGTTTGATGAGGCCATTGTGCCTGAGGTAATTCATGGGGATGATTTTGAGATGTAGGAGGATGGGTGAGTTGGGGTTGATGAACGGTATGAGATAGGTTCCTGTATTTTGTTGGGTATGATGTGTGAAAGGGATTTTGAGGGAATTGTGGAGGGTGTGGGTATGAGGTTCTAAGGTTTGGGCCTTGCTGGGGTTGGGTATAGGGTAACGAGCTTAGATGGGCTTGGGTCATAGGGCCTTGGTGGGTCTGGACCATGGGACCTTGGTAGGTCTAGCCCATTGGCCTTTAGTGGGTCTGGCCCATTGGGCCTTAGTGGGTCTGGCCCATTGGGGCCTGAGGCCCGCTCCAATGACCCCATGGTGGGTGAGGGTCTTGGGTGGTATGAATAATGGGGGTTGATGAGAGTTTTGGAGAAAAGGGGCATGGATATTTGGGAGACTATGAGATGGGTTTGTGAGGAGTGGATAAGGGAGGCTGCTTTGAGAAGCCTTCCAGCTGGTGTAGGTCCTGACCATCTCCTCCATCATGGCCATTGGATTGGGTGAGGAGGTGGATATAAATGGTACATCCAATGGAATGTGGGGTGTGAATGAGGTGGATGTGTGGGAAAAATCGGGCATGACCCTAGTAAAAGTGGGCATGACTTGGGTAGACGGGGGGATGTGTAGTGGGTCGGAGAACATGGGTGTGGTATGGGCAAATGCGGAAGAATCGGATATATATTGGGAGGATGAAAAATGGGGCATGGTGGAAAAGGTGGGAAATGGAGTTGGGTTTTGGGTGGATGTGGATGGAATATGAGATGGGTTTGGAATGGACATGGAGGTGGAGATGGTTTGGGAAAATGAGGGGGAATGGGTGGTCAGATTTTGGGGGTTTTGAGCGGTGGTGGACGGAAAGAGGGGTGCAGCGAAAGGGTCCGGTGACGGTGAATGATGGTTGGGTGAGTGGAATGGAGGTGAACATTTCTTTCGAATGAGAATGGGTTGGGGAGCGTGGCGGGGATGAATCAGGATCAGCGTATGCTAAATCTACCGCCCACGACATGGCGTGGTGATGGGTTGGGTACCGATGCCTCGGGTGAGGTCTGTAGAATTTTTTCCTTCTTCCCATTCGGGATGACGGAGGGTAAGCTGATGTCGTTATGCCAGCACCACAAGCTATATTTTTTTGGTTATTTTATTTTATTTTTAAAATAAGTGAAACTTTACGATGAAGGACTCCGGGGCCTTTGAATTCCCGTTTTTAGTGGTATTCGCACCCTAAATATCTCCCGCAGCGGGCTCCCAACGTGCTTCGGAAAAATCAAAAGGGAAACCCTTTTATCTATGTGAAGGCACAGGAATCCACGCAGAAAACCCAATCCATCGGAGCGAGTCAATAAGAGAGTGACCTCTTTTGACCGAGGAGGGCGCATTAGGTGTCGAAGAGTGCGGGAGCTATCAGAGATGCTAAACAATTAAGCGGGGGACTCGGGGAGGTGATAAAGGCCTCAGATTTGGGCTGCCTAGCCTAGAACAGGCTTGGCGTGTGCAATATATGCGCCAGGCCAAAATTCGGAGATTTTGGCTTGGCGTGTATATTATACACGCCAGAGTAGTTCTAGACAAAAAAAGGCTTGGCATGTGTTTTATACATGCCAGAGCAGTTCTCAGTAAAAAAGGCTTGGCATGTATTTTACCCGCGCCCGGCAAAATGAGATTTATGTTTATACTTTGACAGTAAACAACAAGCCCGAAATTGGTCTTTTTTTTTATTTTCTGGAAGCAATGCTTTCGGATACCGATTTTCTTATTGTAACGAGTGCCTCCTCACCGAACCTAGGGATACAAGGTTGATTTGGAGCTACTAAACGCACTCCCCCAAGGTTTTAAGCTTTGTAACAAGATCGATTATCCACCCTATATACCTCCGGCGCAAGCACCTTCTCAGATACTGGATGGGGTGGTACTTTTTCGAATCATCACCACTAGGGGCTGTTGCCGTACTAAGAATCGGGTGTTTGTATCTTTGCCTAAAATTTCCAACTTTTATAAAATCTACCCCTAATAAAATTCAATTAACTCTCCCTCTTGGTTCAATTTTAACTTCAATTTTAAAGGGAGTTTGCTTATTGTTCAAAAACGGGGGGTGCTGGGCCCGTGCCTCCTCTATGGGCCAGCGTATACTAATGAGATATGATTGCGAAAAGTAAAAGCTCACGTAGGCCCGCCAAACAGTTAAGGCGTGTAAATGTGCAAGTAAGCCCACCAATCGGCTAAGGCATATAAATGACAGAAAAATAAATGGATCGTAAAGACAATGCTCAAGCAGGCCCGCTAATCGGCTAAGGCACATAAACGTCGGAAAGGTAAGGATAAGTAAAAATAGATGGAATAGTAGGGGTGAGAAAAATTGACAGAATTGTAGGGGTGAGTAAAAAAATGAACGTTAGTGAAAATAAAATAAAAACAACTAGAGAAGCCAAATTTCAAGGGGAAGCTCTACTAGCTCTCCCTAGCAGAGTCGCCATCCGTGCAACCGTAGGCTCTCGCGAGTCCGTCGCGACGATGCGCTCGTTTAATAAAAAACTAGAGTTGCCACCTAGAGCATTTGGTGTCTTGTGAAACCTCAAATCAATATTAAATGCACCGAAGTGTCAAATATGACTCTGATTTATTGGTCTAACGCCAAAGGCTCTTTGGTAGGGCTTCGGTTATCGATCGGGAAGGTGTTAGGCACCCGATCAACCCGCTCGAAAGTAGTCTCTACTTATGGCCTAAATGGATATGAAATAAATTAACACTTCCTCTTGCCCGAAGGCACTATGATCCTATCAAGATCTCCACAAACACTAAAAATTCTACAACCTAATGGCTTGAATCCTTGGATAAAGAAAAAGCGTAGAAGGTAGAGGAGTAGAGGGGAGAGCCGGAGCTCTCGGGCCCTTGTTGCACAACTGTGGACTTTCACGTAGGTGCAGTTGGTGAGCTTCCAATAGCTTGAAAAGATGGAATGGGGGTTCTAATCCTCTAAGGCTTGATGGCTAACAAGTAGGAGAGGAGGGCTAAGGGATAGCTCTCACCTAAACTCAAAGGTTTTTTATGGAAGATGGGGTCTAAAGGGGGCTTTGAAGTTTTGGTATTTATATGGGATTGGTGCACCAAAGGGGGGAAAAGGTCTCTCTTAATCTTTTCTCTTTTGGAATTTTTTCAAGCCATTTGCAAGGGGGGTGACTCTCTATTTATATGAAAAAGGGAGGTTAGGAGGGTACTTAAGAGCTAATTAGGATTAGCAATTAGGTAATCTTCTAATCTAAGGTTTCCTAGGATCTTAAGGGCTTGGAAAAGTGGGCAATGGGCTTCAATGGTAGATGATAGGGTGGGGTTTCAAATGACTAAAGAGTTTCAAATAGGATAAATGAGAGTGCAACAGTCCTAATGAAACCCACCCTAAACATTGGGATGGTCAACAAGTCAAACCCCAAAAGTGAAATTCAGGCAAAATCTAAGATTTACTGTAGTGAATCCTGGCGCATGTATTATCCATGTCAGACATATGTACAGTGTCTGGAAGGTCCAGAGCCCGTTGGGAAGCCCATCCATGTTTATACACGCCAAGCCATTTTTGGGAATAAATGGCCTGACTTGTATAATATACACGCCAGGCAACTTTCTCCCAAAAATGGCTCATGTGTATTATATGCGTCAAGCATGCCCAACTCTTCGAGAGGCTCTCGAGAGGTTCAGAACCTATCGAGGGGTTCACTTAAAATGTAGTTTTGAGGATTGAAACTTTGTATTGCCATAACTTTTGGTGTAGGGCTCGGATTGAGGTGATTCTTAGCTTGTTGGAAGCTAGGAACCTCTATTTTTTAATGACATAAGATTCAGTCTGAGTAGAGGTCTCTGTTAGCCCTGGTACATCTCTCTTTGACCATTTCCCGGGAGGGTTAACTATGGGTCCGGAGAGGCCGGGGGTAATTCCTAAGGGTTTAGGCAAGTTTCTAAGGGTTTGTGAAGGTTCCTAAGGGTATGGGTAAGTTCCTAAGGGTTTGTGAAGGTTCTTAAGGGTACGGAGGATGCTATCAGAAGCTTGGGGGCTGCGCCTCGATTGAAGTATTTTTTGATCGAGCCTTGGGCCAAATTTGGGTCTCTACACAAATATAGCCGAAAAATCTCTACCATTCGCATGAAATCATAGAGGTCTTCTGCAAGTACCAACATGACTAGGAAATATCTTTTGCAGAGCTTGAAATAAATGGGATTTGGATTATTCTGCATCTGAACAATTTGAAAGTTCAATTACTGCCACCAAACTTCTTGTTCTTGATGGATGAAGAAGCACCACCAGCTTAGCCAACATTTGTATGTTGACTACAATTAATTAACCTATGATCATATAAATCATTCGACCCTAAAACAAACACAACCTTTGCAATTTCATAATAATCATATATTTTCAATGATGAATTGTTCAATTTTACAACCATTTATACAAAATTTACAATTGTAATCATACGTAAATTAATGCTAAGATCATGTGTTACAATTGTAATCATACGAAACTATGGTTGTGTTTCGGATTGCTCTATGGAGGCAAAGAGCAGCCCACTTAAAGAGAGCAGGTCTATAAATTCGTTTTAAAGAGACCAAAATTCAGCTCTTTCACTCTCTGAAAGAGGTAAGAGCACTTGCAGCCAAATGCCATCCCATACTGATGTGCTCTTAATTATGTGCAGGAAGTTGCTCTTTGCCTCCAAAGAGCTGAAAACTACCCCTTGTTTCAGCAGGCCCTTTCTCACTAGAAATTGCTTTCATACCTAAATTATGTTGTATACATTTTCTGTAATATCTTTTCTAAAATTGCAATTTCTAATTCATCGCGCTGCTATTATTACTTTCAACTATGTTGTATATAGTTTCTGTTCTTTTTCTCCTAAAGATTGCTATTTTTACTAAGCCAGGACTAATAACTATGACCTTGTCATAGGGTATGGAACGGGGAAATAAAGGGAAAGGGAAGATGATACTGCCAGTGCACAGGAGTTGTAGGGTAACATCGAGGGTTGCTCAACCAAAGGCCGGTAGAAAAGATTATCTTGATTTTAAATTAATTCATTCCAGTATTATAATACATTATATTTCGTAATACTGGCGTATTGACCTATCGTATGCAGATTTTTTCGATCTTACCATTGGCGAGACTTCTTAGGAAGTTGCGGTTTTGCCGTTTGTGAAGAGGTCCCCATTATGGGCGACGATGGAGTCGATGGAAGCATTTTCTAGAATCCCGCAACAACCTCATTTTAGTCCCTTGATGAACCAAAGCGAAATAGTGTGCGAAGGAATTGCTATAGATCACATGGTGACCTTTACCGATGTGTTCGCCGCGATATGGGAATCACAAATTGATCAACCGAGATACCTATTCGAGAACAAGTTAAGTGCCCTCCTCGAGTTGGAGGAGAACGGGTTTGACGTCGAACCGTTACGAGCTGCCCTCTGGCACCTTCTAAGTTTCGATCAAAGACAAGCGAGAGCAACTAAGCAAGAGGTCTTTAGAAGTGCAACAAAGGCTCCGAGTTGTGGAGTGCATCCTAGGGAGGCTCAACCAAGGATCAAAATATCGGTAAGCTGATACGTATCGTCCTGACCTTCAGGATGATACGTATCGGGTATCGGTTTGATACATTGAATTTTTATTTTTATTTTGCGATACATTGAATGTATGGATTGTATAATAACAGTTTTATTAATCTTTTGCAGCCAAAAAAATTTAAAAAGCTTTCGAGGTTCCTAGGGTTTCCTTAGTAAGGACTGATAGAGAAAAGATATAAAGAGATTTTCCACATGATGAGAATGAAGTCAGCCATCCAAAAAACAAAACTACACAGGAAATTAGAAACTACAGTAGATTCCAAGCTACAGCTGTCAACAGGCAGTGTTTGCATGTGACCCAACCTGATTTTAAAACTGAGTTGGGCATATAAGCTTCACTCATAAGGCTAGGTCAACCTATATAGTTGTATGTGTGCGTGTGTGACTCTTTCTGTGCGTGTGTGTGTGTCTGTATATATATATATATATCTTACGTCTGATGCTTCAATGGGACATTTGCATTGTCCACCAATTAAAGTAAATGCCGTTAAAATGCTATTATTTTTCATCTCTGCTGCTCCTTTTTTCTTTTTATTCAGTTGTATAGCATGTGCCCTTTGTCACCTCTTTTTAACAGGACCGAGAGTGTGGATCCAAATCACCCCCCAAAATATTGTACCTTCTCTTACCCCTCAAAATCTAAATCTCCCCTTTTGTTTCTCTCTCTTGCCCCTCTCTCTCTCCTTCCTTTTATTTAGCCTTTTGGTCAATGCCCTTCCAATCACCCTCTCTCACCTCTAAACCATCATTTGGGCTTTGGTTGGTTGGGCCCCTCACACTTGTTATTGCTACTCCAGTCTTATTGCTCTTCAGAAGTATACAATGGCTTTCATTTATATTATATTTTTTTAATTGAGAAATGATGGCATGATGTTGATATCACCATTATGTGAATGATATTGGTATGTGTCCCATGCTATCAGACAATATAAAATAAAAACGCTGCCCAAAACACACTGGAGAAATGAGATAATCTGAGGTCAATTAGTTTCTATCAGGTCTTCCCAAATATCGATCAATCTACTGCCCCTCAACTGCCCTGTCCTTATGACCCAACTGAGAACTAAATCTCTAGCCACTCTCATAACCATGGCAACTGGATTCCTTATCTTACAAAAAATACTGTCATTCCATTCTAACCAGATCACTTGCAGAATAGCAAGAAGAAAAGCTCTCCAAAATGAACCTTTAAGACCATAAATACTCCCCCTCCCATGCCATTATCAGCTGACTGCAAGAGTCGGGAAATACTAGTTATATTCAGTGAGGCAGGTTCATGTTTTGGCTTCTATAGAAGTCTCTTTTTGCATGGTTTGAGATAATTGGTGTCATTTGATGATTTTTTTTCTTTATTTATTGGTCATATTTCCTAGATGGAAGGTTGCTTCTAATAGTTTATCTTATGAAGGACTAGAGTCATTATGGATTGTCCTATTCTTATCTTTTCCATTCTTGTAATTCATGTGATATTGGCATTATGATACTAGCTGGGGGGGGAGAGAGTGTCTGTTTGGGGTTACAGATGGGATCAATGTGATATTGGCAAGGTTGACTACGGCAAGTGGAGTATGGATAGGATCACTTGTCATTGCCTGCCTCAGTTTTGATGTCTTATAAATATCCCATTCGAGCTACCTATAAATATTGATATTTTTCAAATGTGGTTTTTAAATTACAAATGCATAATAGGCTACATGTCTGCTTGCATGGATTAACTGAAAACAATGGTAGGCTATGGAAAAGGAACATTAAGGAAATGCAAATTATAACTTCTAAAACAAGTAAAAGTTGGGGAATTTTTAGGAACAGCCGGTTATGCATATTGGTGTTGGGGCATTTATAGAATCTGTGGCTCCCAAATATTCTAATTTTTTGTTTGCTTGCTCTTGATTATGTGATCAATCTCTAGTATTTGCTTGCACTTCCATTTTTAGCTTTTTTGCCAGGGTCATCTTTTTTGTGGTTATTACTGTCTAATTTTTTCATGTATTAGTCATTAGACTCTGCTTCCAATAAATTTTTGAACTAATAAAAAATATCACCAATATGAATACTAATAAAAAGAAAAAAAGATACCAATATGCATGTTTTTTCTTTCAGGACCCTGCATTGATTCATTCTTGATGTTTTGCAGATTTCTGAAGCCTGTTGTTTCTTATGTCGCTGTTGTTGCTAAATGTCATTTAAGTTCTCTTTATATGCATGAAAAGGGGAGTCTTTTTGCACAACTGGTGGACCTGCTGCAATTTTATGAAGGGTTTGAGATTGATGGTCATGTTGGGACACAGCTCACTGATGACAATATGCTCCTTTCTCATTATTCTCGCATGCAAGCCTTTCAGTTATTCGCATTCAAGAAAGTCCCCAAGGTTTGCTCATAAATTTGTTTTCTTAATAAATTAGCACATTACAAATAAAAATTAGGTTTGTTCATGGGTGCATATTTATGAAATGATATTTAAGACAACCATTGCTGAAAAGATGGAGAAATTGTTTATTTATATATATTTTTTGAATCCATCATGACCACAACTATAATCTTTTTGTCAATTGTAGTTGCGAGAGCTTGCATTGTCTAACATTGGTTCAAATCACAAACGTGATGATCAATCAAAGAAATTGTTTGTATTATCTACTTAGGAGCTACAAGACTTGATTTGCAATAAGGTTTGTAATATTTATAAATAAAGTAGGATAGCAATTGTTTTTCATTCCTTTAGTGATACTTTCCTGTGAAGTAAAAATGGTGTTCTAAAAAGAGCCTCACGAAATATCACTTAAGATAGTTTGGATATGTCCGTTGGAAGATGTTACAAAGTTTCAAGTAGTATGAGAAGAGATTAGAAGGGACATAATGGATTGCGATGCTATTAAAATCTTTGCACTGATTAAAAAAAAATAGGAGAGAAATGAGACTCTCAAAGCTCACCACAATAGATGGGATAAAACTGTGATAATGATGCCATTGTCGATCTCTCACTATCAAAAGCTAGGAAGCTCACCCCCAATTAATAGATGGGATAAAGCTATGATGATGATGTCATTGTCCCTAATAGATGGGATAAAGCTATCATGATGATGCCATTGTCGATCTCTCACCATCAATAGCTGGGACGTACAACTTTAAGGACTACTGTTATTCACAAATGTCGGCTTTTGAGATGTGATAGCCTAAAAAGGCTATATATTACGCCTTTAATTTAGTAAAATAGAGGTCCATCCATCCGGTTGAAATGATGCATCCAGTAATCCGATTGAATTGATGCATCCATCCATTTTAATTTAATTTTATATAAAAATATACATATCTGATTGTTGTTGCTTCTTAGTGTGCTTGATTTATGTGTGTTTTGAAAACAGATTTATAGCTGCTAAATTACAGTGGCTCTAGACTATATAAAAAAAATAAAGAAATATCAGCACAGTTAGAAGAGAATTAGCCTGCAAGATCAGGGCCAATTGTAGCAAGTTTTAAAAGTAAGTGAGTGAAAGTCGTCCACAGAGAATTTGTCTAAAATGTAAGATAAACCTCCAGATCTGAGCTACCAGATCTGGCTTCTTATCCTATCTAGAAAACTGATAAGATGAGAGGTTTGAATTTGTCACGTTTAACTAACTAAAAACAAAGAAAAATTTAAACTAAATGATCCAGATCCGAGTTGGGGGAATGATTGAAACAAAGATGGAGAAGTAATATCTAAATCTGATTTGGTCTTTGAAATCTAATGAGAATAACTGCAGCTCAACAGAGGTGATCCAATCTTCATCTGGCTACAAGCACAGATGTAAGAGAGATAAATCTAATTCAAGGATTAGGCTTACACTTATGGCTATGGTCTGTCCACTTTAATGGCCACAAACCATCCAATAGTCTTTAATCCAAATCCTCAATTCAGAACAAGAAACATCACTACAAATGCTGTAAGAGACTAGGTTACAAACACTAATTCTCACAGGATTAATGAATCAAGGGAAATTGCATGCAAAACAATGAATCTAAAGGAGTCTAATGTACTGAGGAGATCAGAGGGAACCCTTGACATGTGTCCGAAGGAGAATGCATAGTTTACAGCAACCTTTTAAAATTCATCCTTACAATTTACAGAGCACGGCTTAACAGCTCTCGGATTTGCAGTCTTGGATGCAAACTCTCCTTTGAGTTACAGCAGTATCTCACAGCTCTCAAATGCAAGTACAAAGTAGGCTATTACAAGGATTGCAGACAAGCTGTCTGGCTGGGAAATGGGGGATTAGAAATGAAACTCAAAATCTGGATGCCCCAATTGGGCAAATGCTTCGTCTATTTATAGCTTTCCCCAGGTCCAGCTCAGATGTGTATCAACCAATCAGAGGTTCTCAGATCTGTATTGACCAATGGTAGTCGAGCACGGGGATCGAGATCTGTTCTGGCCAATCAGAATTCCTCGATCTATTTCAGCCAATCAGGTGAAAAAGGCATCAATTCTGTTATGCATTTTGAAAGTTTGTTAGAGTTTCTAGAAGTTCCCGCCAAGTTATTCCCTCTCTAGGTGCTCACGTGGGGTGGAATATTCTTTCGCTTCATGCTTAGAACCCTCTGGAATGTCCCTAGGTTTTAAAATGCATTGGGACGCGTGCAACAGATTACTGAATTGCCCTTGTTAAAGCTATGAATCTCCAGAATGCCTCTTCACACAGCTTAGGGGCCTTTTCGCAAAGTGTTGTGACTCCTGAAGCTCTTTTCGCAATGTTCTGGTTCTATTCGAATTGTGTTTTCTTCTTTTCGCAAAGTTCAATCCTCTCTTCGAACAGTTCAGATGCTCTTCGAATGCTACGCCTGGAGTTTTATTCCTTTTCACAGAGTTTCAGGTTCTTTGCAAAAAGTACAGGTTCTTTGCGAAAAGGACTCTATAGTGCATTTTTCTATTCGAATTGTTCCATACTTCTCCTCCAGGTCTTTGCTTCTTCTATTCAGACCTTTCAACAGCTGATGAGGTTGTTTCTTCACTTTCTTCCTTTGGATTGACATGGATTGTCATCTTATTGGCACTTTTAAGCTGCTTTTATGGTTAAGCCTGTCTTTATTGTTAGCTGCAACATAAGCACTTAAAACACTTATTTAGTTCTCTCAAAGGTCTATCAAGACTCAAGTTCAGGGGTGAAAAATGGTATTTTTCACTTGTCAACACTGATATCTCCTTATTTAAAGATAGGCGAGTTTTTACTTTGAAACTTATTTAGGGACCTATTTTAATATTTTTTGGTGAAGTTGACAAGGTGTAGATTTATTACTACCCTTAATTATGCTACACACAATAGGAAAATTGCAGATGGCAGGCAAGTTTTGTGTAGGCAAACTGCAAGCGGCTGATCTGGCCTGAAGTGACTGCTTGCCCCAAATTACATTGCTTGGGCCCTCTGCCCAATAACTAATTAACAGTCACACGTCACAACTTTGAACTTTGCCTACATGAAAATAAAGTGACAGTTGATACACACCATAAATGCAAAATAAGCTTAAAAATTTAACGAAAAGGAGATTTACCAGAATTGAGAGACAATTGTAAAGCTTTCCATTCTTGAATAGAGATAGGTCCAAGATTGGGCCCTTTTGGTATCCCCACAAATGATCAAAGCATGCCTTGACCTGGTTCTAACTTGGCTTCGAAAGAAAAATGTATCATTAGACTAAATCCCATTTTTTTCAAGTTTACACTCAGAGCTCGAGTGGAAATTTCATGCTTTGATGACCTTTTGGGAGGATCCTAATCCCCACTTCCTAGAGTTTGGTCAAGGATAGGTGGATCATTTGGTTATACTGAATGGCCACCTATTAGGACTTTGTTAAGGATGGTGGACGATATGGGTAAATCTGGCTGGTATTATATTAAAGATTAATTGAGTCATATTTCTTGTTACCCAGTTGGCAGAGAGATGTTGGTATGAGTCAGGTGATACAAACCAATATGGGTGTGTTTTGTTGGGCTCCGTCATCCAATAAAGGCTTGTATTAGACAAGACCAATATTTATCATCTTGGAATTGAATTTGACAAAAAGATATCCTGATACTAAGATTCTGTATGTATCGGATGGTGGAAACATGTTTCATTTCATCATTGGAGCTGACTGAGACATATCCGGCATCGAGATTACAATCCATGATAAGCAGTCTTACATTGCTCCAACATCATTTCAAAAGAAGCAAACATTTTAGTTTGTTTTTTTCGAGGGGGGGGTGGTTGTTGTAGGTATTAGGGGATATTATCCTCTGATGGAATAGGACATTTTCCTTTGGAGGGAATGTTTATTTATTTTATTTTATTTTAGTTTGCTTTTGCATTACTTGCGGCGATGAATAGACATCCAAGCATTCCGCAGAATCCAGAGTGTAGGTGACTTTGGTCTATTTAACTTCGCGATTACTACGTCATTTTTGTTATCTTGTTACATTATACATTATTATTAGTACCCTGAAGTGTTTGTGTAATTTGCAGCTATAGTAGAGCCAAACATAGATACTCTAAAGGGAGTGAGGAGCAGCTCAGCCTTGGCCTTCATCTTGTTTCGGCTGCAGAAGCAGGTGCTTTGGTGAGTAATTAAATGTTCTAAAAATAATATGGAAGAGTTTCGAAGCTCTCATTGTTCAAGCAAGTTGTACTTCCACTAGTTTCTGAACTGAGTCAAACTGATAGGTTATTGGTACCACAGCTCTTATCCTCTTGCTCCATGCAGCCATAAACTCAAAATTTGAATGCCTCATGAAGTGCATAGGAAGGTTAGAATTTTTTTATGTTGTTATTATTATTCTTCTTTTGATTTTGAATTTTTCTTTTATCATTAATTTAGTAATTCATTACAGTTGACCATTTTTATTGAACCCATACTAATATATCTCATTTTAATGTGATTGCCTCTCGTCGTTCCACTTTGGTAAGTGATTGTTCAAACAGATCTGGATTTCTGCTGCTTGGCTGCTTCACACTACTTCTTTCACTGGTACGGTGGTACCTTTATTTTTTTTATTTTTATTCCTTTAATTTTTAATTTTAGTTTATATCTTTAATAATTATGAGGTTAAATGCTTTCTACTCTTTTAGATCTAATCTATGTGAGGCATGAATTTATGGTGTTTGGTTATGTTCTCCATAGATCTAAGCTTCTGAGTATTTTGATTATTAATTTTTTCTCATAAATAGGAATTTTTTTTTAAAAAGATTTTATGTTGTAGTTTTATCTTTCTTACTTGACACTTGGATCTAGTTGTTTGATCTGTTGGATTTTGCTTCCAAAAGATAGATTTTTTCTCTTCTCTAGGCTCTACCACTAAATTTTCTATTTTATTTTTTATATAAATTTTTGTTTCTCTTCATTAAGTTGAGGCATCTTTCTCGGGTCTCTAAGTTCGAGAGGCTCAAAAGCCAGGGAAGCCAATCACGACAAACTCAAAATTATTAAGAGAACTCTTATTCACAAAATATCAATGCTAATCTATTTTTTTGTTATAGGTTCTATTATTTATTAAAGGATAAAAAGAAACTCCTACTCTAACTATAATTAAACTTCTATTATACTTAGGACTCTTAAGTAAGAGTAAATCTTTTTACCCTAGTTCTATCTCCTATTTTCAAGGACCCTCGTCTCACAAAGAAAGAAAGAAAGAATGCCAAAATTTTTTACCACTTCTAATCACTAAGAGACTCCTCTAAATCACCGAGATTTATCACCCTTTTCTTTTCAGGAATCTATTCCTCACAGAATAAGCAAACTTGTTTTTATATTCACCGAGAATCCTAAATTTTTTCTCGGGATTCCCAAATAACTTGACATTTGCCTCTCTTCTTTAGGGCCCATTGGTTGTTTAAATAAAATCCATTTTTTTAACACACTTTCTGTACCTCATTAAACTCTGTTCATTCCTTTTAAGCCCCCTTGTTAATGATAATTTCTGAAACCTTTTTATCCATATTCTCTAGTCGCTTAAACTCGTGAAACGTAAGATATTTCCAGCCCTTTCATCCACTATTGCAATCCATAATCCAGCCATTAAAACAACTTCAAAATTTCCCCATCGTGCACTGCATCATATATGATTATGGGGAGAAGGGGGTAGAGTAGGTAAATGGATAGGTGTAGGGATAGTTGGCTGTTGTGATGGTTGGATTAAAAGTGATAAGGTGGATTGGATGGCTTGTAGGCTAGTTTGCATGGAGGCCTGATTTTGGAGGGTGGAGTTCCTGGTTTGGAGGGTGGCCTCAATGGATGATTGGGTATGGGTATTGGTCAGTACTTGGGATTGAAGGGAGAGGAGGAGGTTGAGTATTTGGGGTAGGGGATCAGGTATGATAGGGGATGTGGGTTGGATGGGTGGAATTGCTTGAAATGAGAAAGTGTGGGCATGGTGAAAAGGTGGGGTGAGTGTGGTCTGTAAATGGGTAGGCTGTGGAGAGGTGGGTTGTGGAGAATCAGGTAATGGGGAGTATTCATGCCCAATATTGTCCACAATGGACTTTATCAGGGATAAATATCCTTCACTGGTTAACTGGTCTTGGGTGTGTGGAGGTGAGATGGAAAAGGTGGGATCAGTGTCAAAGGGTATGGATGGAGAGGGAGAAGTGGCTAGGTCCGCTGATGAAGCTAGTGCAGGGCTCAGAGGTTCAATGGCTGCTATGGATGGGCTGGCTGGAATGGAGAGTGATGATAAGGTAGGGAAGGGTCTATGCTAAGAGGAGTAACTAACCGAGGTGTGGATGTGGTGATGGTTGAAAGGGTGGCTGAGCTGCTAGGGCGAATGGAAACTGGAATGGAAGGTAAAGAAACTGAGATGGATGGTATGGCAGAGGGGGAATGGTGAGGCAGACATCAGAGCAGCTGACCATAGGCAAAATCAAATCGATTGAGGGGATGACTGTGGGCGCAAAGGTCATAGGTGGAGGCTGTTGCTTACTTCTAGGTGTGCATGATTTATTTGTGTTTGGAAAACTAAAAAGAATAAAGAAATATCAACACAGAGAGAAGTAAATTAGCCTGCAAGATCAGGGCCAATTGTAGCAAGTTTTAAATGTAAGTGAGTGAAAGATCATCCACAGAGAATTTATTTAAAATGTAAGATAAACCTCCAGATCTGAGCTACCAGATCTGGCCTCTGATCCTATCTACAAAGCACATAAGATGGGAGGTTGAATTTTTCATATTAACTAAATGATAAAAGTAAAGATTAAACTAAATGATCCAGATCTGAGTTGGGGAGATTTTGATGTAAATTAATAAGAATGGAGAAATAATATCTAACTTTGATTTGGTTCTTGGAACAAAATGAGAATAAATGTAGATCAAATGGGAGATGATCCAATCTTCATCTGGCTACAAGCACAAGTGCAAGAGGAAGTAATCTAACTCGAGGATTAGAGTTAAACTTATGGCTATGGTATGTCCACTTCAATGGCCATAGACCATCCAATAGTCTTTAATTTGACCCTCAATTCAGAACAAGAAACACCATTACAATTGCTGTGAAAGATTAGGTTACAAACACTAATTCCCACAGGGATAATGAATCAAGGGAAATTGCTTGAAAAAGAGTAAATCTAAAGGAGTCTAGTGCAATAAGGAGATCACAGGGAACCCTCAACACGAATCCAATTGAGAACGTACAATTCACAACAACCTTTTCAAATTCACCATTACAATTACAGAGCACAACTTAAACAGCTCTCGGATTTGTAGTCTTGAATACAATTCTCACGTGAAGTACAGAGATATCTCACAACTCTCAATTACAAATAAAAGCTAGGTTATTACTGAAATTTCAGACAAACTATCTGAAATGGAAATGAAGCAATAGAAATGAAACTCAAAATTTGGATACCCAAATTGGGCAAATGGTTCATCTATTTATAGTTTCCCCCAGGTCTAGCTCGGATGTGTATCGACCAATCAGAATTAGTCAGATCTATATCAACCAATGGTAGTCGAGCACGAGGATCCAGATCTTTTTTGGCCAATCAGAATTGCTTGATTTGGTTCAGCCAATCAGACGACAGAAGCATCAATTCTGTTATGTAATTCAAAAATCTGTTAGAACTGCTAGAAGTTCCCGCCAATTGATTTCATCTTCAGGTGCTCACATGGGGTTGAATATGCCTTTGGTTCGTGCTCAGAATCTTCTGAAATGTCCCTGGGTTTTTAAATGTATTGGGGCGCG
Organism: Chloranthus sessilifolius; assembly: GCA_021018995.1. NCBI lineage: Eukaryota > Viridiplantae > Streptophyta > Magnoliopsida > Chloranthales > Chloranthaceae > Chloranthus > Chloranthus sessilifolius. The sequence goes on from CM037598.1 coordinate 53,010,745, forward strand.
TGCAAAAGATTACTGGATTACCCTTGCAGATGCTAGGAATCTCCAGAATACCATTTCGCATAGTTTGGGAAACTTTTCGCAAGGTACTTTTATAGGGAACACAGTTGCATTTAGCATATGCAACAAGCCTTTTAAACCCCTAGGTGATCCCCAGTGGAGGAGTGAAGCTCCTGAGGGTTTTCAGTGAAGGTACCCACAAACTTCTCCAATAAATCAGTTAATATCAATGCAGTTCTGTTTAAAGCATACTTTTATCTAGTCAGGTTATTCACACCTGCATTAGTCAAGCTGTAAAAAGATCTCTAGGAAAACATTAGTTTAAAACTAAAATTCAGTTGTAATTCCTTTATCATTCACTTAGTTGGTGTCAAAAAGTTTTTATAAGAAAAATTAATGAAAAGCTTGCCTTCTATTTGAAAATTCAGTTTATGATGTTACCCCAAATAATTTGATTTCAAACTTAACTCTCACTAGGGTTTTCACTCACCATGCAAATATGAGGGTTGCACTGTTTCACACAGCTCAAGAGCAATTACAGTCCTCAAATAGGATTGTAAGAAGGAGTATAGGCTTTGCTTTTTAGTTCTGAATTCACTTCTCTTTTCACCATAGATTACACAAATCCTTATCTCCATGTGACAACTCAATCCATCATTGATCAGTAAGGACTTTGACTTGGGTGGTACTATGGCTTATGAGCAAACTTTATCAAGAATAAAGAGGTGGAATGGAATTCAGAATTGAGAAGTCAGTCAAGGTAAGGAAGTGGTAGACACATCTTCTTTATTTCAGCACAATTTTATCTTCTTCTTTGAATTTTCAGAGCCAAAGTGGCCATCTTTTTCTCTTTCTTCTTTCAAATTCCCAATGAAATGACTTTTTCTGACTTTTTTCCTTTTCGAAGCAACATTGACTGGAGTGCAACATTTCTTTTGTTGATACATTATTGCCTTCAATTATTTTTCTTCTTCTTTTACCAATCTGTTACCCAACTCTCCTTTCTTCAGCTTCCTTTCCTTTACCTTCGGAATTTTCAGAGTGAGGGTTAGGCTCAATGAGGTTGATTAGGTTGGCTGATGAGGTTACAAAGAAATCTTGGGTTTATAAGGCTCAACTGGTGTGTATCAAAGGCAGTTCCAAAAGGTGGGGCTTTTTGAAGTTCAAACTGTCCAAAAGGAGGCCTTACATCATGTCTTTAATATCATGATTGCTGTCAAGTTATTTCAATTTGAATATGTGTAACTTCTAGTGATAGTAAGCAGGTTCAAACATTCCCTAGAGCAGAAAAAATTGCCAATTCATATCTCCCAAGAATGTATTTCAGGCCCAAGTCTCACTTGGTGTGGTTTTCTATCAAATTCCTGAGGTATATCATCACTGTTTTCTCTCCTTTTAGGTTTACTAAAACATCAATTTTTATTTTGAAAATTTTCTGACATTCCCTTCATGAAAGTATTGGAATTACACTAAAAATTAGTTTTTTAAAAAATTTTAACTTCCTCATTTTTCAAAACAATAGGTGTGAAATTACTTTATCTTCAAAAATTCTGCTGTGATCATAAGCTACACTGATTTTAACTAAACTATTGATAATTCTGCTACATCACCCCCAAACCTATGATGAGCAGTGCCCTCACTGGTCCGAGGTGCATAAGCAAAGAAAAGAAAACAATCAAACAGAAATTATAATGACAGAGAAGAAAGAAAAGAAATGCATAGTAATTACTAATTAACAAAAGTTAACAGGAATTACATATTACAGATCCACAAAACAACCATGTACAATGTATTCTAATAACTGGGGTCAAAATCAGTATCATAAGTTGGTTCAATGGGATCAGAACTAGAATCACTGTTAGAGTCAGAACTTGAGTCAGTGTTGGAGTCTGAACTCGATTTGGCCTTCTCCTGGATTGTGACTTGCAGCTCGGTGTATTCCTTAGCTTTGATCTTTTTGGTGAGGCCAATATACTTTTCAAGTCTAGTAGTCCTCAATTTTTCCTATTCAAGCTGTGCTTGCAACATGGTAGCCTTGTGCTGCTCACTCCTAACCATCTGAAAAGTTTGGCCCAGCAGGTCCTGCATCTTCTCTCTCTCAAATTTCATGAACAACTCCAATTTTCGAATCTGGTCTTCATTAGGGGTTCAAATGTAAGCTTGCAGATCAGCTAACCCCTTGAGAACATCACGACAGATATAAGGGTTCTCTTCCATAGCCCTTTTAAGAGTGGCAAATCTAGGAATGGGAATGGAGTGGTTGGGGACCAAAGGTATCCTAGCAATGGTAGTGGGAGAAGAGGAGTCCAAAAGAATGACCTCAGTGTCGGTCTGAGTGGCTTGATTAAAAAAAGTGAGGAGAGGTGAAGGGGGCTCAATAAGAACTACTTCAGGTTCTGTTTGGGTAGCATGGGCAGTAGTGGTGAGGGTGGGTGGATCAACAAATACTACCTCTGGTTCTGTTTGGGTAGCATGATCATCAACAGCAGGTTCAGTGGCTAAGGTATTTGTGTGGGATGTGGAGGCTAAGGTTTGGAGAAGGGCATTTGTCACAGACTGATTGTCTGTGTTGATCTATAGTTGGGCTTGGATGGATTGGAGAAAGGTAAATATTTGGCTAATTGATTCAGGTGTGGGTGTGGTATGCATAGTAGGGGGTAAAATCAGTAGATGGTTGAGGTGCAATGGGTGAAATGGTTGTAAAGGGTGAAGTAGCCAAATGAGTGAAATGAGGAGGGTCAGGTATAGGTACAGATTCAAGCCCAATATTCTCTAAAATAGATCCTATCAGTGATGAATAGGCCTCTGTAGTGAATATCTCAGGTTCTGTTTGGGTATGAGTTACTTCAGGTGTATGAATTGAATGAGCAGGTGAACCTGAGAAGCTTTGGAGAAGGGGAGTGCTTGGAGATTGTTCAACACAATCTGGGGCCATATCTTGGTCATTGTTAGGAGAAATTGGTGGTGTGGGTATGGCTGGAGTGGATGGTGTAGAGGAGGAGTCTGCAACGGGGATTATGTTGGTTATGGGAGATGGGATTGCTTGAATTGGTGCAAGAATAGGAGTTGGGCTAGGTGAGGTGGGTAAGATGACAACTTCTTCAAGAATGGGTGCAGCTGAAGAGCTGGTCACCATAGGAAGGACCGCTTGTTCAATGTCGGCTGTAGGTAAAATAGGTGCAGCTAAAGAGCTGGTCACCTCAGGGTTTGGCAAAGCAGGTTCTAGGGTAGCTGCAGGGGCAGGTTCAGGTATGGCAGGTTCAATAGCAGCTGCAGGGGCAGGCTCCACATCCTCCCTCATTCTATTCAACATTGCTTGACTTGTAGTCCAAGCCTTATTCCCAAAAGCATGAGGAGATATAACATCAAATGGTTCTTGCTCATCAATGTCAAATTTGGCTCTTAGTAGGGCTGTGATCAACCTGACAAATGGTATTCTAACTAATTTCTGCTCCTTTTTCAGCTTGGTACTAATATCAGCCATGGCTTCAAAAATCAACATAGGGGCATTGAAGAATTGCCCCTTAGAAAAATGAAAGAGAGCCTTTAAAATTGGTGTCCTCCTTTCCTGGCTGTGCCCAGTGACATAAAAACATCGCCTCAAAATAGAATCCATCAGCAAAAATTGAGGTGCTAAGTCTCTCCTCATGATGGATTGTCCAGTTCCAACTATGCCTTGGGTTAAATGTGCAGCCATTTCTATGAAAGAGACAGTTTCTGGTGCGGCTAGTGGACCAGAAGGATCATATTGAAATGGTATCCCCAAAGCATTCCCAATGTCTTCATAAGTGACAGTTAAATCGCAATCATCAATGAAAATAACAAGAGCTGGGACATCAGCATCCTTCTCTGTCACTTTTACCAAGTTTTGATACCATAATCTCACCATTCGTGGATAAATTTTTTCTGGAAGAGGGGTTAGGATATTGCTCAGTGAGGCATCCCTAATGTATTTCAAAGATAACTGACATTCAGGTTTGTTGTAGAAAAAAGTTTCATCCACGATAAGCTTTGGGATCAGCTTCTGAGCTTCAATGAATGGGTTTGGCAGTACCAAATGCATAGGGAGAGGAGGAACCTCAGGCTCAGGACTAGGGTCAGCTGCTGGGATGGGTTCCTCATGTCTACCTTCTTCCCCTTCTCAATTTTGTCCGCTTTATCCATCAAAAGTTTCTCTTGGCTGAGGTTTTGGCTTTTCCTTTTTTGGAGGGTTTGCTAACTTTCTTAGCAGAGGATTGTGGGAACATTGCGGCCAATGATTTTTTAGTTTTGCCCATCTCAAAGTTTCGTTTGAATCTCACACAATGAATGCTGATATCAAATTGAACTTTGCAAAACACAAACAAAGGCAATGCAAAGAAAAATACCGAAATCTAGGGTTTTGGTTGAACTCTTTGAACGCTTGATGAGATCCACCAGAATCAGAAGCAAAATGTCCCTCTCTTCAAGCTTTATTAGTGGAACAAATATGAAACAAATGGGATCTGATATTTAAAAGCACACAGAGATGGAACGAAAATGGGTTTTCTGTGAAACAGGACACTCAGAGAAGGCTTTTGAATATGAAACCCCTGCTTCGAAAGGGTTTAAATATGCTTAAAACCCCTGATTAATCTCGGTTTGGTATCCTTCTTAGACAGAAGGTATTTCAAGGCTGAGTGGTCAGTGAACACCACTATTTGTGAACCCAAAACATATGACCTGAATTTCTCTAAAGCAAAAACAATTGCCAGCAACTCCTTCTCAGTTGTTGTGTAATTGAGCTGTGCATCAATCATTGATCGACTGGCATAAGCTATGACATGAGGCAACTTATCCTTCCTTTGCCCAAGAACAGCTCCCAAAGCATAATCTGATGCATCACACATCATTTCAAAAGGTAGTGAATAATATGAAGACTGTAATATTGGAGCTGAAATCAAACAGTTTTTTAAGAATTCAAATGCCTTCAAGCATTCATTGTTGAAAACAAAAGGGACATCTTGGCACAATAAATGACAAAGAGGCTTGGATATTTTACTGAAGTCCTTAATGAACCTTCTGTAGAATCCAGCATGCCCCAGAAAACTTCTGATTTGTTTAACAGTTTTGGGAGGTGGCAAATGTCCAATTAAATCAATTTTTGCTCTGTCCACCTCAATGCCCTTGCGGGAGACAACATGGTCAAGGACAATGCCTTGGGTGACCATGAAATGGCTCTTCTCCCAGCTCAAAACTAGATTGGTTTATTCACATCTCTGTAACACCAATTTGAGATGATGTAAACACTGGGCAAAACTGTCTCCATAGATTGAAAAATCATCCATAAAAATCTCCATAAATTGGTCAATCATATCAGAGAAAATGGAGTACATGCATCTTTGAAAAGTAGCAGGAGCATTACAAAGACCAAAAGGCATTCTCCTATAGGAAAAAGTGCCAAAAGGGCAAGTGAATGTGGTCTTTTCCTAATCTTGTGGATACACAGGAATCTGGTTGTAACCAGAGTAACCATCAAGAAAACAGTAATAAGCTTTTCCTGCTAGCTTATCTAAAATTTGATCAATGAAGGGAAGAGGGAAATGGTCTTTTCTGGTCATTGTGTTTAGTTTTTTGTAATCAATGCAGACCCTCCAACCAGTTGTTTGTCTGGTTGACATAAGCTCACCAGAATTTGAGGTTACCACAGTGATCTCAGATTTCTTAGGTACCACCTATGTAGGTGCCACCCAAGCTGAATCTGAAATGGGGTAAATGACCCCTGCATCCAACAGTTTAACAACCTCTTTCATGACCACTTCTTGCATATGAGGATTCAGCCTCCTTTGCATTTCCCTAGAAGGCTTTACATCTTCTTCCAAATGAATTTTATGCATGCAAACAGCTGGACTGATTCCTCCCAAATCAGCAATAGTCCAGCCAATTGCTTTCTTATGCTGTTTCAATACAATCAACAGCTCTTCCTCCTGCTCCTTAGTGAGGGAGGAAGAAATAATTGCAGGCAATGTTTTATGGTCTCCTAAAAACACATATTTCAAATTTTTTGGCAACCGCTTTAGCTCTACATTCGGTGGGCTGAGAAAAGAAGGTAACAAAGGTACCTTGCCTGTTTGTGGAAGGGGAAGAATAGCAGGTTTCCTTGAAGAGAACCTTACTGATTGATCATGAATTCCTTGCACAGCATTTACTTCCTCAGACTTTGAGGTACAAAATGTTTCTTCCTCAACATTCCCCCAAGCATCTTTAAAATATGTGGTTAAATCTTTACACTGCAAAAACTGTGGTAGAGTCTCTTCCTCCAGTTCATCCAATAGATAAACAAGAAAACATTCCTCAGAACTGCATTGAGGCTGTGTGACTGCATTATAAATATTTAATTTCACCTTCATATTTCCAAAAGAGACTTCCATAATACCAGACCTGCATTGAATGCAAGCATTGGCTGTAGCCAGGAATGGTCTCTCCAAAATGACAGGGATGAAAGTTTTGCTTTTTATAGGTTCCATGTCCAATACCAGGAAATCAGCATGGTAGAAAAACTTATCTACTCCTACCAATACATCCTCAATCATCCCAACTGGCTTTCTTTCAGATCTGTCTGCTAGTTGTAACACCACATGAGTAGGTTTTAATTCTCCCAAACCTAATTTCTCATATACAGAATATAGAAGCAGGTTGACACTAGCACCCAAATCTAATCAAGCCTTTTCAATGGTATGTTCCCCAATAATGCAAGGGATTGTGGGGATTCCAGGATCTTGAAGTTTAGGAGGTGTGGTAATGGACAACACCTGAATAACTCTTTCCACAGCAAAGACCTTCTTGGATAACTGTATCCTAGACTGTCTTTTGTGAGTGCAAATATCTTTCAGAAATTTTGCATATGCTGGAATTTGTTTGATTGCATCAAGCAAAGGTAGATTTATCTTGATTTGCTTGAAAGTCTCCATCATTTCATCTATTTTTGTGTTCCCTTTATCAAAAGGGGATACAGATTTCATGGCATGAGGAAATGGTAAATGAGGAACTAGTCCTTCATCTACAGCTTTAGAAACATCATTTGAATATTTTTCATTTTTTTGATTTTTCTGAGGTACATCAGCACCCCCAATGCTAACATCATGCTACTCCTGCTGCATATCTCTATCATTTTCCTCAATTTTTTCTTCTTCCTTGTCAGTACCCACTTTGTTATTTACAATTCTTCCACTTCTCAAAGTAGTGACAGTTTTAACTTCTTCATGTGAAACAGAAGCCTCTCCAACCATGAATTGTCCTTTGGGATTGTTCAAAGGTTGGCTGGGTAACCTTCCTTCCTCTCTTTTGGCCAAAGTATTTAAAAGTTGACCCAATGTTTCTTCAATCTTCTTTATGCTCTGACTGTGAAAGTTCACAGTCTGAGTTAATTTAGAACTTGATCTTCAAAAGAAGGGGATCTGGAAGGGGCTTGAACTGGAGCAGATTGCTATACAGGTTGTTGTGGAATGGGCTGCTGAAAAGTTGGCCTGGTATAAAAATTTTGCTGATAAGGCTGAGCAGTTTTGAAATGTACTTGATTCTTTGATTGCTGCTGCTGTTGCGATTGATAATTGCCCTGGCTCCACCTTAAATTGGGGTGCCCTCTCCATGCATATTCATTTGACTGCATTTGTCCAAATGTTTGGGCAGCATGAGCTTGTTCCACCACTAGATCTGGGAACTGTGGTGCAGCAGGACATTGATCATATGAATGAGTAGGGGACTAGCATATCAGATATGCCTCCTCTACTCTTGCAACCATTGGATTTTTAAGTGAGTCCATCAATCTATCAAACTTTGTGGTTAAATTATCCATCTTCCTTTCTAACTCATTCACCTCATAAATCTTTCCTTTGGTGGTTTGCTGAGTGTTCAACCTAGCAGGATTCTCAATATTTCTTGATAAAGATTCTTGTTGATTTGAATTTTTACCAATTACTTCAAATAAATCCCAGACCTCCTCAACTGTTTTTTGCAAGTAAGTGCCTCCACAGGAAGCATCTACCATATTCTTGCCCTTTTGAACAATTCCTTGATAGAAGCTTTGAACAAGCTGCCATCAGGGGATTTGATGATGAGGACATTGCCTTAAAAGTTCTTTAAATCTTTCCCATGCTTCATGGAAAGTTTCAGTTGAATGTTGTGAGAAGGAAATAATACTTTGTCTCAACTGGCTTGTTTTAGACATAGGGAAATATTTGGCTAAAAATTGACACTGCAAATCATTCCAAGAAGTGATACTATTTGGTGCTAACATAGACAACCATGCTCTAGCTTTGTCCTTTAATGAAAAAGGAAAGAGCCTAAGCTTGGTTACTTCTGGACCAAGTCCAGTTATGTTGAATGTGGTGCAAAGAGACAGGAACTCATCCACATGCTTGTATGGATCTTCCTTACTTAAACCATGGAAGGAAGGGAGCATTTGGATAGTTGATGATTTGATCTCATAATTTCCTTCAACAGTAGGAAATTGAATGCAAAATGGAGAATTATAGGTACCAGGTGCAAAGTAATCCCTCAAAAGTTGAGGTTCTTCACCCATAGTAGCTATTTCAGCAGAATTCTGTGATGATTGTCTGGTTCGTAGTAGCCTTTCAACTTCTAAATTTAGAGGGACAATCTCAGGGCTGAGAGTCCTCCTACCAAACATACAACACAGAATAGAGAATCAAAGTATGCACAACAAACCTTCAGAATTCCTTTTAAAGTAGATTCCACGCTTCACAATGTATATGAATAACTGCACAGATTTAAACAATAGAATAGTTTAGTTTAGCACTGATGTAAAGATAAAAACAAAATGAAAACTTAGGTCAACCTATTTTAAAACAAATTCCCCGGCAGCGGCGCCAAAAACTTGTTGCTTACTTCTAAGTGTGCATGATTTATTTGTGTTTTGAAAACAGACTTGCAAATAATGAATTGTACTAAATTTGGAAAACTAAAAAGAACAAAGAAATATCAGCACAGAGAGAAGTAAATTAGCCTGCAAGATCAGGGCCAATTGTAGCAAGTTTTAAATGTAAGTAAGTAAAAGATCGTCCACAGAGAATTTATTGAAAAAGTAAGATAAACCTCCAGATCTGAGCTACCAGATTTGGCCTCTGATCCTATCTACAAAGCACATAAGATGGGAGGTTGAATTTGTCACATTAACTAAATGATAAAAGTAAAGATTAAACTAAATGATCCAGATCTGAGTTGGGGAGATTTTGATGTAAATTAATAAGAATGGAGAAATAATATCTAACTTTGATTTGGTTCTTGGAACAAAATGAGAATAAATGTAAATCAAATGGGAGATGATCCAATCTTCATCTGGCTACAAGAACAGATGCAAGAGGAAGTAATCTAACTCAAGGATTAGAGTTAAACTTATGGCTATGGTATGTCCACTTCAATGGCCACAGACCATCCAATAGTCTTTAATCTGAACCCTCAATTCAGAGCAAGAAACACCACTACAAATCTTTGTGAAGATTAGGTTACAAACACTAATTCCCACAGGGATAATGAATCAAGGGAAATTGCTTGAAAAATAGTAAATCTAAAGGAGTCTAGTGCAATAAGGAGATCACAGGGAACCCTCAACACGAATCCAATTGAGAACGTACAGTTCACAGCAACCTTTTCAAATTCACCATTACAATTACAGAGCACAGCTTAAACAGCTCTCGGATTTGTAGTCTTGAATACAATTCTCACGTGAAGTACAGAGATATCTCACAGCTCTCAATTACAAATAAAAGCTAGGCTATTATAGAAATTTCAGACAAGTTATCTGAAATGGAAATGAGGCAATAGAAATGAAACTCAAAATTTGGATTCCCAAATTGGGCAAATGGTTCATCTATTTATAGTTTCCCCCAGGTCTAGCTCGGATGTGTATTGACCAATCAGAATTGGTCAGATCTATATCAACCAAAGGTAGTCGAGCATGAGGATCCAGATCTGTTTTGGCCAATCAGAATTGCTTGATTTGGTTCAGCCAATCAGACGACAGAAGCATCAATTTTGTTATATAATTCAAAAATTTATTAGAACTTCTAGAAGTTCCCGCCAATTGATTTCATCTTCGGGTGCTCACATGGGGTGGAATATGCCTTTGGTTCATGCTCAAAATCTTTCGAAATGTCCCTGGGTTTTTAAATGCATTAGGACGCATGTAAAAGATTATTGAATTACCCTTGCAGATGCTAGGAATCTCCAGAATACCATTTCCCATAGTTTGGGGAACTTTTCACAAGGTACTATGACTTCTGAAGCTCTTTTCGCAAAGTTCAGGTGCTGTTCGCAAGGAGTTCTTTTCTTTCGAATAAGTCAGAAATCCTTTCGAAGAGTTCAGGTGCTTTTCAGAGACTAAGCCTGGAGCTTTTAGTTCTTTTCATAAAGTTCAGGTTCTTTTCGAAAAGTTCAGATTCTTTTCGAAAAGCACTTTGTAATGCATTCTTCTGTTCGAATAGCTCCACACTTTCCAGGTTACAACCAGGCCTTTGTCCTCTTTAGTTTAGGCATTCTGACAGCTCGTGAGGTTGTCCCCTCACTTTCTTCCTTTGGATCAACATGGATCATCATCTTTTTGGCACTTTTAGGATGCTTTCATGGTTAAGCCTGTCTCTATTGTTAGCTGTAACACGAGCACTTAAAACACTTATTTAGTTCTCTCAAGGGTCTATCGAGGCCCAGGTTAAAGGGTGGATAATGGTATTTTCTAGTTCTCAACAGAGGCTCCAAGCTAGGAGCAGCATATGGGAGCAGTGGCTCAGAGGTGACTGATGTAGAGATCTCTGGAGGAGGTATTGAGCTAGTGACAACTGTTGGGAGAGGCTCTGAATTAGCAAAAGTAGAGGTTCCATGTGCAGTAGCAGAGCTGACTACTTGTGGAGCTTCTATATCAGGATCCTCACTTGATTTGTTCTTGCTCTTCCCAATTAAGGTCCTACTGGTAGACCAAGCTCTCTTCCTAAATACTTTTGGAGTCACCTACACCACTGGCTCATCAATTGGGAAAGCAAATTTTTATCTCTTAAGCAAGGCAGTGATGAGCCTACTATAAGGTAGGCCAGGTAAGGCTTGCACTCTTTGGATTTTTTCATTGACATCCACCATTGCATCAAATACCAGCTTTGAGGCATTCATAAACTGGCCCTTGGAGAAAAAGTATAGGGCATTCACTATGGGAGTTCTCCTCTCTTGCTAATGTTCACTAACATATATATTCTATCTCAAAATTGAATCAATGAACAACATGTTGGGGTGTAGACCTCTTCTCATTAATGACTCCCCAGACCCCACAATGCCTTGAGTGAGGTGCCTGGCCATTGCTTTGAAATGCACATTTTCAGATTCTGGCAGACCATAGGATGTATCAAAAATAGCAGGGACCCCTAATGTCAACCGAATGTCATTGCAATCTACCAAGAGCTCCTTGTTATCAATCAAACTCACAAGGTAAGGCTCAATTGAACCTGGCTTGGTCTTCTTCCTCAGGTTTTGGTACCACAATTTGACCAGCCTAGGGTAGGATTTCTCTTGCAAAGGGGTCAATAATGGTGTTAGTCCTGCTTTCACTATGTAATCCAAAGTATCCTTGCACTCCTCTTCCTTAGAAAAATAGGGGAGGTCAAAAATTGTCTCTGGGATTAGGCCTAACTTATCCACAAATTCATTGGGACTGGATAGGTTTACATTGACCTCAGGTTCCCCCTCAGGGTTAGGCACAGGGTTGGGCTCAGGTATAGGGTTAGGTTCTGTCTCAGGGGCCTCCTTAATAATTTCTTCACTGATTTGGGCCTTCTTAGCTCTTTTTGCTTTCCTAGGTTTCTCAGATTTCTCAGCTTTATCCAAGACAAGCTTTCTTTTGGCAGATGGGGTCTCCTTGGGCCGTTTGGTTTGCCTACTGGATTTCTTAGTGGAAGGGGCTTTGAAAAGGGTGGTTACGGTATCCTCTTGATTAGCCATTGGGCATTAAATCCACATAAACTATATCTCAATAATTCACCAAAAAAATCTTCTATGTCTCAAATGAATCTCCACAAAAATTTCCAATGAAAGTACTTGAGCAAGGAAATCACAGAGTGAATGGTGAAGGAGGACTTACCAAGAGAAACCTAGGTTTCTCAGATCTCGATGTTTATGGAACCAAATTAGTCTCCAATAGGCGCAAAATGTAGCTTTTAAGGAATTGAAGCACTTGGAGCAAGGGCACAGTGAGTGGGGTTGGAACCAGTAAAGGAAAGGAAGAAGAAAGAGAATGGAAATCGGCAAAGAGAAAATAAAGCTCAGGGATTGTGCAACCGTAGGATCCGTGATGATCCCGTCGTGGCGATGGGCTCTCTTGCAAAAATATAGAGTCACCACTCGGAGCTTTTGGTGTCCCGAGATACTTATATCATTTTTATAAGCACCGAAGTGCCACAAATATGACTCTGAATCCGGTCCACACCAAAGGCTCTTGGATAGGGGCTTCGATTATCGATCGGGAAGGTGTTAGGTACCCGATCAACCTGCTTAACGCAGTCTCTACTAATGACCAAAACAAAAATAAAGTAAAAGAGAAGAAAATGACTTCCTCTTACCCAAAAGGGCTTAGAATCCTATTTGTGTCCCTCCGTTCCTAGCAAAAATTCGGCAGCGTAACGGCACAAATGGGAGGATGAAAAAAGTAAAAAAGAGATAGGAAAAGAAAGGGGAGAGCCGGAGCCCTCGGGCCCTTGTAGCACCATAGGAGAGCCTTACGTGGCTTGCTTTGATGAGCTTTTGAAGGCTTGAATGGTGGAAAAAGGGGTTCTAAGTCCTAAGGCTTGAAGCTAAGAGGTAGAGAGGGAAGGCTAAGTGATTACACATATCTAACCTAAAGGCTTTTAGTGAAATGCTAAGGTCTAAGGGAGCTTTTTGAAATCTGGAATTTGTATGGGAAGTGTGCACCAAAGGGAGAAGGATCTTCTCACTTTAAGCTCTTTCTCTCTTAGGCCAAAATTCTCAACCCTTAAATCAAAGGGAGGGGGGCTCTATTTATAGGAAATGGGTAGGTTAGGAGACCACTTAAGTGATAATTGGGGTTAGCAATTAGGTAATCTCAAATCTAAGGTTTTCTAAGGTTTTTGGAGCCTTGAAATATGTGAGAAGGTCCTTCAATGGTGGATGATGGGGTAAGGCCTTAAGCTACTTAAGGGTTTGCAAATAGGTAGTGAATGGGTGCAACAGAACTATCAAAACACACCCCAAAGGTCGAGGTGGTCAACGAGTCAAACCCCAATCATGAATTTCAGGGTAAAAAGACATGGTTACTATTTATATGCCTGGCACAACTAATAGTTGTGCTAGGCAAATGTACAGTAAAACAGTGTTGAACAGTGTTTAGAAGTTAGTTCGCGAGGGTGGGGTCCACATTTAAAACTAGCGCAACTATTAGTTGTCCCAGGCTTAATTTCTAGGAGAAGTGGCATGGCACAACTAATAGTTGCACCAGGCAAAATTATAACTGGCACAACTATTAGTTGCGCCAAATCCCTAGGGGGCCCACCTGATTTTACTCTTTTACCCTCCGAGTTCAGACCATCATATCTTTTCATGTACAACTCCGATTGGGGCGATCCTTGGACTGTTGGAAATCTAACGTCCTCTACTTTCCAATGGTGTGAGATTTGATCATAGTAGAAGGCCATAGCTGGTCCTGGTGCACCACACCCTTTTCCAAGGTTTTAAAAGGTTAGGTGTAGGTTCAGAACGAGTTCTAAGGGTTGGGATTGATTTTTAAAGGTTCGAGGCAGGTTCCTAAGGGATCTAGGGAGATTCCTAAGGGTTTGGAAGGGTTCTTAAGGGTTATAGGGTGGTTCTTAAAGGTTCCATACATGCCATCGAAAGCTCGGAAGCTCACCTTTCTTGAAATGTGTTTCGATAAGGCCTTGGGCCAAATTTGGGTGTCTACGGATGTCCTTCTTTGGTATTCGATTACTAATGATCGAATGCCAAAGAAAGAAACATTCGAAGAGGCCCAAGGCATTACTGACGGGTGCGTTGCATTCAGAACAAACTTCAAACATCAAATGAGTAACATGGTGAGAAGACGAAAGCCCTGGATGTCAGGCTAAATATTCGTTTCTCAAGGTAATCGATTCCCAAGCGCTTAGCAACATTACTGGGCATAACCAAGGTGGAATGAGCTACAAAAGCCCAATAGTTGGGAAAAATGTTTGCTTCTAGAGATAATTTGAAGGTGATTGATATTCGAGATTCATTCTGAATACAATAGCTTCGCAAGTAAGGCGAGTGATCGACCCACATTCAAAGATAGGCGCAAAGTAAAAATAGGCAAGGCTCCACAGTTTGTGTCCAATCGTACGAGGCATTTGATGGCCCCCTTCGATTGTTCACAGGTGCCCCTACTGAAAGCAAGGTTTGAGGTCTTTGGGTGAACCCATTGATCTCGAAGTTTATTTAGCGTGACTAACCGAGTGGAGCGAATAGAGGTCGTAACACTTTTTAGGGAGGACGCGCCATTTTTGAAAGCATGCCTTAGATCAACATGACCTAGAGTATTCAACTTTGACTACCTTGAACAGATCCAACCAAACATTGGGGTGTCTCCCTAAAGGGACATCCAATCCTTGTCTCTGCTGACAATGATCATAAACATCAATTAACTATGCATAATCATGCACCCATCAAGGGCAATAAGCAACAACAAAGGCGATGGAAGCCCTGACCCAGACCCGCCTGGGTACAATTTACCGGGACAAACGACCATCATACGGATACCCCAGACGCATGGCGTACACTTTACAGGGATACCGCTGCCCATACAGGTTTTAAGCCTACAGAAAATAAAAGGGAAATGAATCCTTCTGAATGAATGGTTGAACATAGCTTGATTGATACGTAATCTCATTCTCAACAGGTTGGTCTCAACCAATGATTGACCTTTTCTAACGGAGAATCTGAAGCTTAAGATACTAAAGCTCATATGAATCTAAAACAGAGCGCTCATCGCAAAGATTTAACAGTGGCGTCAACCTGATCAAAACATTGATCATTTGATCAAGATTGGTGTCGTTGCTCCTACCTTGAAGTAGGATCCAGAATCCAAGGCGTGCCTTAGACTTAGGACTTTAATATGGTACAGCTGCATTGCTGATAAAATATTAACATTTTACCGTCTTATGCTTGTGCGTCTCTGCGGGGAAACACAAATAAGTTGTGATAGTTTTTCTATCATTTTATGTGATTTTTTTGGATTTTGAAACTATTATTTTATGTGATTTTCCTATTATTTTTTGTGAATACTTCCGGCTTCTCTGTGGGGATTTTTTTTTTTATTGTCATTCATCATTTTTGTTGGATTTTTCTTCATATTTTCCTGTGTAGGACCGGGATGCTTATTGATCTCGGTCTGCTTTTATTCTAAAATGGCTTCCCTGATAAGTCGAAGGATGATCGAGATGTCATCTCAGGAGCACGTGCATTTGCCGAGAGTGACAAAACAAATAAAAAGAGTGGGGGAACCAGCTTTCCTATCTGACTCGCACCAGGCCCAAGACCCGGCCTAAGTGCCTACCGCAACTATTAGTTATGCCAGGCCAATATGGGCCTTGAATTTGCTGGGCGCAACTATTAGTTGCACCAAGTTTGGCTGGTGAGGAATTTAAACAGCCCGAGTTTGGGCTATGGGGCATTATTTTGAAATTTTCTTCCCCCCTTCCTCTTGAAATCGAAAATCGACCCCTCTTAGGGTTACTTTACATTGCCTCTACGCGTGCCTCATTACCGTTGCTTTACGTTTGTGGATCGATTGCCAACTCACGCTAGATCAAACATCCCTTTTCTTTGAAAAGGTAACCATTAAAAACCTATTTTCTTTTATTTTTCTTACTTTTTCTTGCAAATATGATCATGATCTTGCATTCCTAGATGAAAAATGGTTTATTTCCGTTGTAAGTATGTTGATTGATGATGTGTGAATGGTTTTCCATGAATAATGCCTTATTTTTGTGGTTTTATGTGTTTTATATATATATATATATACATGTAATAAAAAAAAATTTGTTTTTATTTGTGCTTAGAAAAGGGGTTTTATTTTTGTTATTTTTTGTTTTTATCTTGAATACAAAGCAAGGATTTTATATATCATTTGAAAACTAGTTAGGAAAAGGGAATTTTTTAGTTTCTTCTTTTTTTTTGAAAAATTAATTAATTAAAAATTATTTTTGGTTTCTATATATTGAAACGAAAATTAATTAAGGAGAATGTTTTTTTTTTTTTTTTTTGGGTGTGGCACCTCAATTACTGGGTGAGATCTCAGGTCCTCTTTTGAGCATGGTCGAACCTATTCTCTATGGTTGGGCCTGAGTGAGTTTCAGCAGTTTCACCAAGGCCGGAGCGTCAATCCCTTTGGATTGGGCCAAACCTTTCTCCTTACCTTGGGTCATGCATTTGACAAAGTAGTATCGCAAAAATAATTCTGGTCGGGACCCGATTTGAACTAGCATGAGCGGCCCAGAAAAAGGGATCAGGGAGAATAACCAAGAGGGCTCCTTAAACATTAATCAATCACTTCAAACCCTTCTTTTTCTTTTTTTTTCTTTTCATTTTTCTCCTTTTTTACCTGTAGGGCCCTTTCGGGTTTTCACCACGTCCATGGGTCTAGCTCTCTTACCCCAAGCGCCCTTTCGGGTTTTCACCTGGTCCGCACAAACTCGTTGTTTTTACCCGTAGCGCCCTTTTGGGTTTTCACTGCGTCCATCTTGCTTTGAGCTTGTATTTTTATTTTATTTTTTCTATTTTTTCAAAAGCCACGACATAGACGTCGATTCCATCATAGCCGGTTGGATGGGATTCTGGTGTCATTTCACAACTCGGCTTATGTTGACTTAACAAATATTATGACTGCTTATAGACTTAAAAGAGGGATTTCTTCAGTGTGTAGCATGGCCATGGGTTAGGTTAGGATTTGAAGGTATGCTAGGCTAAAAAGGGTTTCCTTGACATGGCTTCAGTCTTCTCGATATGCCTTCTTCCTTGGGTAACTTACTGTGCATGCCCCATGATTTTTTATTCTTTTCTTTTTATTTCAGGCAATCTCTTTTTGAGGTTTTACTTTTCTGATTTTTTTTTGGATTTTGATAGTAACTTTACTTCTCTTTTTCTGTATATGTACACACACATTTTCTTTTAGGGAAGGGAGTTATTAAAAGAAAAAGACCCAGGCTCAAAATGGGGTAGCAAAGGATATCATCTTTTTTAGGGATGCTTTTTGGCTACTGTGTTTGGAATGATGGCCTCTTTTGGGTGGTTCTTAAGCAATCACATATCTGTTTCATCAATACTTACCTTATCGCGATAGACTAAGCGTAGAACCTTCGGATGTATCCAGCATTGATGGGCTCAGAATGATGATCTCCGTCCATAGTGGCGAGGCGGCTGGCATATCTCGGTAGCACTTTTCAAACGACGTCAGGCCCTTCCAGTTTGGCCTGAATTTTCCTCTCGAATCGACGTGGAGGGATGGGAAGATCTTCTTCAGCACAGTGTCTCCTACCTTTAGATCTCGACTGTGGACACGTTTATTGTAAGTGCATGCGATTCACCCCTAGTAAACTTGAGTGTGACACAAGGCTAGGGGTCTCTTCTCGTCTAATAAGTTCAACTGTTCGAAGCGGGATCTCTCTCTCTCTGCTTCGGATAAGCCTGATTCCATGAGAATTTGGAGCGAGGGTACTTCAACCTCAATTGGTAGGAAGACCTCGATTCCATATACAAGGGAGAACGGTGTTGCCCCTGTAGCGGTATGGATTGACATTTTGTAGGCCCACAAAGAAAATGATAATATTTCGCTCTAATCTCGGTAAGGGACGGCCATTCTCTCAAGGATGCGGACGATCGTCTTGTTTGCAGATTCCACGGCTCTATTAGTTTGAGGCCGATAGGGTGACAAGCCAGTGTTTGATTTTGTACTGCTCGCAGAAGGCTCGAATGCACTTTTTCGTAAAATTGGTGCCATTGTTTGTGATGATATCCTTGGGTACTGTTGTCGCTCCAAGTGTGCCAAAATTATGTGCATTATAAATCAATAATTAAAGAATTAAAGAATGCTAAATTATATGGATGTTAACTTATGAAAGGGATATCAGCACATTGGGGCTAACACTGGCCTGCAAGATCAGGGCCAGTTGTAGCAAGTTTTAAAAGTAAGTATTTCAAGATCGTCCACAGAGAAGTTTGTCTAAAATGAGAGATAAACCTCCAGATCTGTGCTACCAGATCTGGCTCTATAATTATCTAAAATAAAGAATAGATAAAAGAGAGTGTTGAATTGTGTCACATTTAACTATAAACAAATAAAGAAAAGAACTAACTACATGATCCAGATCCGAGTTGGGGAGATGTTTAAAATAAGACAAATGCAGAAATAATAGCTTCATGTACTTTAGCCTCTGAATTTTAATGGAGAATCAGAGTTCAACAGAGCAGATTCAATCTTCATGCTACCAAAGATGATGTAAGAGAAATAAATCCGAATTAAGGAATAGGTTTAGACTTATGGCGTGATCTCCACTTAAATGGTCACAGATCATCCTAGTGGCCTATTCTTTAGTTCGAACATGAACATCATCAGTAAATCGCTTGAATTAGGTTACCAACGCTAATTACGAGGATGATGAATTAAGGGAAGTTGGATGCGGATAAGTGAATCTAAAGAAGTCTAATGCACTAAGGTGATCATTCGTAACCCTCGACATGACTCCAATGGAGAAGACACAAATTACTGACAACCTTTTAAAATCCAACGTTACAATTACAGAGCACGGCTTCTTAGAGCCCTCGGACTTACCTGAGCTTCTCGAAGAACCCTCAGATTCTGATCTTGAATCCGAACTTGGAAGTACAAATCACTCACAATGGCTCTCAAAGGTAAACTACAAGAAGGGATTCAGGGGTTCAGATAAGCTATCTGACCGGAATGAGGGAAACAGAGATGAAAACTCTAAAATCTGGATACCCAAATTGGGCAAATGGTTAGTCTATTTATAGTTTTCCCTAAGTCCAGCTCAGATGTGTATCAACCAATCAGAATTGGATAGATCCGTACCAACCAATAGGAGCCGAGCACCGGGATCCGGATCTGTTCGCCAATGAAAATGCTCGATCTGGTTCACCAATCGAGCGTTAGAAGCATCAATTCTTATGGGAATTCAAAAGTCTGCTTGAGCTTCTAGAAGTTCCGCCAAGTGATTTCATCTTTGGGTTTTCACGTGGAATGAATATGCCTTTGGTTTGTGCTTGGAATCTTCCGGAATGTCTTTGGGCTTTTAATTACATTGGGCGTCTGAGTTTCGAAATGCCCTTCAAAGTGGTATAAATCCCAGTATGCCATTTGAGTTTAAGGGTCTTTTCGAAAGTAGTTTAGCTCGAGCTCTCTTACATAAGCGCTTTGGCTTCAGGAGATCTTTTTCAAAGGACTTTGGCTTGAGATCTTTTCCCAAGGACTTTGGCTTGGAGATCTTTTTGCAAAGGACTTTGGCTTGGAGATCTTTTCAAGGACTTCTCTTCTTTCGCAGTGTTTTCTTCTTTTCGCAAAGTTCAAAGTTCTTCCGAATAGTAGAAGTTCTTTGCGAATTGAACTTTAGCTTCCATTCTTCTTTGAATGGATCCTTCTTCTTCTTCGGTCTTTTCTTGCTCTTTTAGGACCTTTTTAGCCATTCTTTGAGGCTATTTCTTCACTCCCTCTTTGAGTTTGACATGCGTTGTCGACTTTTGATCATTTAGGATGGTTTTCGGATTTGGACTGTCTTTTTGGTTAGTGCAATATGAACACTAAAGCACTTATTTAGTCTTCTCAAGGGTCTTTCAAGGCTCATGTTTAGGGGTGAAAAATGGTATTTTTCACCACTTAACACACCCCCAAACCTAAGCTTTGCTAGTCCCTGAGCAAAGAAACATAAAAAACAAAGTAAAGAGCCACTTTTGTAGGAAGCACAGTGCATTTAGCATATGCAACAAGCCTTTTCAACCCTAGGTGATCCCTAGAGGAGGAGTGAAGTCTCTGAGGGTTTTCAGTGAAGGTACCCTAAACTTCTCCATGAAAGCATTAACATCGGTGCAATATTATCAAATGAGCAATCAAGGAGCAGGTTAGTTACTCTTGAATCAATGATGAAACAGAAAATTTGATTATTGTTTGCACAGAATTTAAACATTTATAAACCTCATGAATGTTTCAATATTTCCAATCTGTGAACAGTCATAGAAAATCATACAAATGTGCCGATAGCTCATCCTATGGATAAAATTAGGTTATAAGTCATACTTAGGTGCTCAAGTTCCAACCCAAACACTCACGGGGTATACTCATCGGTTTTTGTTGAGGGGTTCATTTCCACTCAAGCTCAAGAGCGATTACATCTCCCAAATGGATCTGTAAGCATGAGCATAGGCATGATTCTTAGGCAATGGCATCATTGACATCTCCTCACCATAGATTAGGTCACTTCTTATCTCCACATGACTCACTCAACTTTGGATCACAAGGGCTTTTAATCTAGGTTTGTTTGTATGGCTTATGGAGTGAAGTTTCAAGGAAAGGCGTTTGAACAGAGGTTTGAATTTGAGAACTAAGGAAGTGCGAGATGGTTCATGACTCCACCTTTTGAGTTTAGCTTCTTTCTTCTTCTTTTCGAGATTCTCACATTCACAAGGATCAGTTCTTTCTTTGATCTTGCATTTTTTCAACATAAGGTCCCTTTTTTGCCTTTTTGCTTGCAACTTTTCACATTGTTTGTCTCTTCTTTTCTCATCACCATATTGCCTGTTTTTGAGGTATTTTCTCTTCATTTTCTTGATGTTGCCAAATGGTCCATCTTGATTCTTTCTCCTTTACCTCCACGAATTCTCGAGTGAGGGAAGGCTGAATTAGTTCCATAGGTTGTGCAAGTACTTTTGAGTATTTTGATGAAGAATTGTAGGATTCTGACTCAAATGGGGTACAAGCGGGGCAGATTTTTCTTAGTTGGTTCTGTTAGGTTCAATTTGTCCAAAGAAGGCCTTGATCTTTTCCTCAGTTTCATGAGTCTTTGTTACTTGTTTTAATTTGGAGTTTCTAACTTCTAGTGGATCTAATGCCTCGACAATCCTTTGAATCGGAAAAAATTGCCTCATCACTCTTCAACAGAGATGGAAAATATATGGGCTCAATTCTCAGGTTATGGTTTTTCCTTGAGCTTTTAAGTATATCTTTACCTTTTCTCTTCCTTTTGACTTACTACGTCTTGATACCGGTATGTTTTTATGTGTAATCATCATGGAAATGTAGAATATCGCATAAGGTTTAGAATGTCTAAATTTGGCAAAGGAATTTTAAATTTTCTAGTTGTCATGATTCTTAAGTAAATTAATACATTTCCTAATTACTTAGGTGATTCGCCTTATTATTAACTATTCCTAAGACTTATGCGCCACACCCCAAACCTAAGATGAACATTGTCCTCAATGTTCTAGACAATGAGAGAGTAGGGGCAGCAGGGTAAAAGAAGAAAGAAAAACTAAGAACAGAAAAAATCTAAACTATATGCAGCAGAAAATTAAAATGTAAAACTGAAGATATGAGCAAGGAAATGGAAAACATGATATACAAATGCAAGAAAAATCAACAAAACAATGCTAGAACTGCTAAATAAAATCTAACAAATAGAAGGATTACTATGCAAATGAAAGGAAACTAATGCTAATAAAAGAGAAACAGTAAAAGCAAGGTAAGGGACTGAATACAAAGTTAAAAAATATAGAAAAGTGTTGATACAAAAACAGAATTTGTTAATGCAAAATAGGAAAACAAAGTTAGAAACTAACTGTACTCACAGAAAAATGACGAAAATCAGTAAAACGAGGACACATTAACCTAAGAAAGAAAAAAAAAAAAAAAACTTGTTGTCGCTCCAAGTGTGCCAAAATTATGTGCATTATAAATCAATAATTAAAGAATTAAAGAATGCTAAATTATATGGATGTTAACTTATGAAAGGGATATCAGCACATTGGGGCTAACACTGGCCTGCAAGATCACGGCCAGTTGTAGCAAGTTTTAAAAGTAAGTATTTCAAGATCGTCCACAGAGAAGTTTGTCTAAAATGAGAGATAAACCTCCAGATCTGTGCTACCAGATCTGGCTCTATAATTATCTAAAATAAGGAATAGATAAAAGAGAGTGTTGGATTGTGTCACATTTAACTATAAGCAAATAAAGAAAAGAACTAACTACATGATCCAGATCCGAGTTGGGGAGATGTTTAAAATAAGACAAATGCAGAAATAATAGCTTCATGTACTTTAGCCTCTGAATTTTAATGGAGAATCTGTAGTTCAACAGGCAGATTCAATCTTCATCCGGCTACCAAAGACAGATGTAAGAGAAATAAATCGAATTAAGGAATAGGTTTAGACTTATGGTGTGATCTCATCACTTAAATGGTCACGGATGATCGCTATTGTGGCCTATTCTTTAGTTCGTAACATGAACATCAGTAAATGCCGCTTGAATTAGGTTACCAACGCTTAATTCATGAGGATGATGAATTAAGGGAAGTTGGATGCGGATAAGTGAATCTAAAGAAGTCTAATGCACTAAGGTGATCATTGGAACCCTGACATGACTCCAATGGAGAAGACACAAATTACAACCTTTTAAAATCCAACGTTACAATTCTGAGCACTTCTTAGAGAGCCCTCGGACTTACAGATCTGAGCTTCTCAGAGCCCTCGATTCTGATCTTGAATCCGAACTTGGAAGTACAAATCACTCACAATGGCTCTCAAAGGTAAACTACAAGAAGGGATTTACGGGGGTTCGGATAAGCTATCTTGACCGAATGAGAAGCAGAGATGAAAACTCTAAAATCTGGATACCCAAATTGGGCAAATGGTTCGTCTATTTATAGTTTTCCTAAGTCCATTTCGGATGTGTATCAACCAATCGAATTGGATAGATCTGTATCAACCAATAGGAGTGAGCACTAGGATCCGGATCTGTTACAATGAAAATGCTACGATCTGGTTCACCAATCGGTTAGAAGCATCAATTACATTATGGGAATTCAAAAGTCTGTTTGAGCTTCTAGAAGTTCCCGCCAAGTGATTTCATCTTTGGGTTTTCACGTGGGGCGGAATATGCCTTTGGTTTGTGCTTGGAATCTTCCGGAATGTCTTTGGGCTTTTAATTACATTGGGGCGCGTCTGAGTTCTTGAAATGCCCTTCAAAGTGGTATTAAATCGATATGCCATTTCGCGAGTTTAAGGTCTTTTCAAAAGTAGTTTGGCTCGAGCTCTCTTCATAGCACTTTGGCTTGGAGATCTTTTCACAAAGGACTTTGGCTTGGAGATCTTTTTCGCAAGGACTTTGGCTTGAGATCTTTTCGCAAAGGACTTTGGCTTCAGGAGATCTTTTCGCAAAGGACTTCTCTTCTTTTCGCAGAGTGTTTTCTTCTTTTCGCAAAGTTCAAAGTTCTTTGCGAATAGTAAAAGTTCTTTGCGAATTGAACTTTAGCTTCCATTCTTCTTTGCGAATGGATCCTTCTTCTTCTTTAGGTCTTTTCTTGCTCTTTTAGGACCTTTTTAGCCATTGCTGAGGCTATTTCTTCACTCCCTCTTTGAGTTTGACATGCGTTGTCAGCTTTTTGATCATTTTAGGATGGTTTTCAGATTTGGACCTGTCTTTTTGGTTAGCTGCAATATGAACACTAAAGCACTTATTTAGTCCTCTCAAGGGTCTTTCAAGGCTCGTGTTTAGGGGTGAAAAATGGTATTTTTCACTACTTATCAGGTACTCCAAATCAGCACACAATATTACTCTTAAGGAACTTCTCGATGTGACTGGCCGTGATGTTGGTATATGACGCCGCTTCTACCCACTTGGTAAAGTATTCAATGGCGACGAGAATGAACCGATGCCCGTTCAATGCTTTCGGATGAATCATTCCGACAATATCAAGGCCCCACGTGGAAAATGGCCAAGAAGTGGTCATGCAGTGTAGACCGTGGCAGGAGCATGTATCAGACTGGAGTGTTCCTGACACTTGTAGCATTTCTGAACATGTTGGCAGCAATCTGATTCCATAGTGGTCCAAAAGGTTCCCTGCCACAGAATTTTCTTAGAAAGCATGTGACCGTTGATGTGGGCTTCGCATACTCCTTCGTGGATCTCTCTCATGATGTTGGTTGCTTCATACTCTGCAAGGCACTTGAGTAAGACGTTATTGTACGACCGCTTGTAAAGGCACTCCCCGCAAATGACGTAGCCTGTCACTAGACGTTGGATGGTTCGTCGTTCCATCTTGAATGTACCCTCAGGGAAAGTTAGGGTCTCGAGGAAATTCTTGATATCTGAGAACCAAGGTGGCTCATCATCAGACTTTGTAGGTTCCTCAATCTGTAGGTAGAAGGCCGGCTCATTCATCTGCTTGATCATGATTGGCTTCATCTCAGCACCATATGGGATTTCTATCATCGACGCCAACGTCGCTAGTGCATCAGCGACTTATCCGGGGGACATATGAGAATGTCACATCTTGAAAGCAAGCTATCAGATCCTCGAGGTGCTCATGGTAAGGGGTCAATTTCTCATCTTTCATCTTCCAATCTCCATTTGTCTGGCATATGATCAACTGTGAATTGCCAAACACTCAAAGGTGAGTTATATTTAGATCGAGAGCCGCCTGCAGACTAGCGGCACAAGCTTCATACTCAGCCATGTTATTAGTGCAAGGGAAGTTGAGCTTGATAGAGAAGGGTAGGTGGGATCCTCTCGGTGAGATCAAAATGGCGCCAACTCCTTGGCCCTCGACGTTTGTTGCCCCGTCAAAGTGCATTACCCATGATTCCTCTGCTTCCTCAGTATCGTCTTCCGTCATGAACAAGATATCTTCATCTGGGAACTCAGTTTTCAAAGGTTCATAATTTTGCAAAGGATTGTCAGCAAGATGAACCGCAAGTGCCTACCCTTTAATCGATTTTTGAGTGACGTACGTGATGTCGAACTCAGACAATAAAAGCTGTCATCGTGCCGCTCACCCAGTGAGAGCCAGCTTCTTGAATAGGTATTTCAACAAATCCATGCGGGCTAAAAGTAGAATGGTTTGGGATAACAAGTAATGGCAGAGCCTTTGAGTAGCCCATACAAGAGCCAGGCATGCTTTCTCCAAATGAGAATTGCGTGTTTCATAATCAGTAAACTTATTTCTTAGATAGAAAATGGCATGTTCCCTTCTTCCTATCTCGTCATGCTGCCCTAAGACACATCCCATCGAGACTTTCGTCGTGGAGAGATACATCAAGAGTGGTCTCCCTGGCTCGGGTGGTACCAACACGGGTGGGTTTAGAAGGTAGCTTTTGATTTTATCGAATGTTGCCTAACAATCATCATTCCATTCAACGGGCGAGTTCTTCCTTAGTAGCTTGAAGATCGGCATGCAGATTGGAGTTAGTTGCGCAATGAACCGACTAATATATTATATTCTGCCCAAGAACCCTCTAACTTCCTTCTCAATAGACGGTGGCAGCATTTTCATGTGGTTTGACCTCGATCCCTCTCCTGCTGACGATGAATCCTAACAATTTTTCAGACATAGTGCGAAAAGCGCACTTCTGTGGTTTCAGGCATAATCTGTACTTCCTCAGTCTCTCGAACAGCTTCTGAAGGTTTACCAACTGATCGCCTCGCTCCGGTGACTTGGATATCATGTCATCGACATATACTTCAATCTCTCGGTGCATCATGTCGTGAAACAGTGCGGTCATAGCTCTCTGGTACGTTGCACCAGCATTCTTCAGTCCAAATGGCATGACTCGATAGCAAAAGGTTCCTCAGAGAGTAATGAACGTTGTCTTCTCGCGATCAACTTCTTCCATCTTTATCTGATTATATCCTGAAAATCCATCCATGAAAGAAAGCATCTCGTACTTAGCAGTATAATCGACCAAGATGTCAATGTGTGGCAATGGGATGTCATCCTTCGGGCTCACCCTGTTCAAATTACGAAAATCGATGCACATGCGAACCTTTCCATCTTGCTTCGGTACAGGCACGATATTGGCTAGCTACTGCGGGTACTTAGATACCATGAGAAACCCTGCATTATACAACTTAATGACTTCATCTTTGACTTTCAGCTAGGGCTGTCAACAGGCCAGGCTTCAGCTTGGGACCGGCCTGGGCCCGGCCCGGATAAGAAACAGGCCCGGGTTCAGGCTTCAAAGTGGAAGGCCCGACTCGGCCCAACCCGGCCCAGATAGCTAAAATCCTTAAGAAAGTTTTAAAAAAACTTAAATTTTATTTTAAAAAAGGTAAAGCTGACACGAGCGGCCCAGTTATAGCTAATCGAGTGAGTTTAAACTAGAAAAATTTTGAAAGCAAGTGAGCAGCTAGACTAGGATAGCTAACGGGGCAGAGCCGAGCCCAAATTTAAAAAAAAAAAAAATAGGTCGGGTGAAAAACTCGGCCCGAACTTGACCAGGCCCGGCCCATTGATAGCCCTACTTTCAGCATCCATTCGAGTCAGAGATATCTCAGGTTCTGCTTAACCAACTTCATATCGAGGTAAAGAGGCAACTCATGCTCAACCAAATCGGTGTCCAAACCAGGCGTGTCCTCGTACGACCAAGCAAAAACCTCTTCGTATGACCGAAGGAAGTCAATCATGCTTTTTCTCTCCTCGGGAGACAGCGACGTTCCAAATTTTGTTATTTTGGGAATCTCCTTAGTCCCTAGATTGACGTCTTTGGTCTCTTCTACAACGGGGGTAGGGCCATGCTCAAAGTCGGCGAACCGATCAAGGAGTTCATTGGAGAGCTCTTCAAAGGGGACATCCTCGTCCAAACTCGTAACACCTACCTCTTCTTGTATTTCTACAGGAAAGGGGTCGATTTTACGTGGGACTGATATTTTGATTAAGGCATTTTTTTGTGGAATTTTATCAGGAATTTTAAATGACAATATTTTTGGACTTTAGATTTTTTCAATGTTTTTGGGATTTTGTATTCTTTCCATATTTTTGAGAATTTTATTTTCTTCGGAGACGGACCCTTGGCAAGGCGGGTTGTTATATATACAAGTTATTGCTTGCTAAGGGCTTATCTCACTTTTTATAGGTTATTTTTTTAGGAAATTGGTGCCAAACTTTAGGCCACTCCCTGCTTTCAGAGTTTGGGGCAAAGATGCCCAGTTGCGTACCTGAGGGGCCGCTCCTTTACTTGTTGGGATGGAGGTTGCTGACTAATATGGCTTATTGGAGTCATCCTCCATCATATTGATCCCCAATTCGTCCGAGATGATGTTCTCAAACATTAATACCATTTTGCGGTGATTTACTACAGGGGGTGTTTGTTCAAGTATTGGCCATCATTCCTCGAAGAGGGACAACACAGCTAAATCTATTTCCAGGCTGGGAAGGGAGATCTGGGGATTGGTGGGATGTATTAGGGGTGTGGTTTTGTGTGGGGTCAAATGGGCTACCCCATTTTGGTCGATCTTTACAACCCAAACACTGACAAAGGATTCCCTAATGTGTGGCCTAGGGCGAGGTTTCTCTTCTATGTTGATTCCTCGAGCTCTTATAGTTGCGGCAACCCTGGCTTTCTCTTTGGCCTCTCGGACCTCTTCCTCTGTGGGCTTATATCCCAACCCGAATTGGACCTTTTGCCCCTTAGCAACAACTGGCTCTCTCCTGCCCTGTAGTCTAGGCCCGAGCCCTCGGCCTTTTTGATAGCCCCACTTTTGGAGCATAGCCACCGCTGCTATCATACCGCCTTCCTTTTAAAGCATGAGGCCCTCAATGGGCTCCGAGAGTATTGTCGATACCTCATATTCAAAACTATGGAGGTCAATGTCCTCAGTGGTGTGCGGGACATCCAGTACATTGGGCTTCTTGACGTTGTTGGTGGCCTTTTCTTTCTCACTGTTCCCCTCATTGATGATAGTGATAATCTTGTGCCCAGACGCAAACCTGAATTTTCGATGCAAAGTGGAAGGTATGGCTCCGACCTCGTGCAGCCACGGGCGCCCCGACAATAGATTAAATGAGGATTTGATATCTATTACTTAAAACAAGATGGAAAAGGTCATTGGCCTGATCAACAGATCAAGATCAACTTCTCCCTTTATTTCTCTCCTGGTATTGTCAAAACTTCTAACGCTAGTCCTCGTGGGCCTCAACATGCATGGATCAATCCCGATCTTTGTGGCGATTCTTAAAGGGCATATATTCAATGCGGATCCATTATCAATCAAAACTAGGGGAATGACCATATTTCCAGACTCAACAATTATATTTAAGGATTTTGAATGGCTACATCCTTCCTCAAGTAAATCAGCATCAAAGAATGAAATGGCATTTGGAGCCATCACTTGCCCAATTATCTGCCCGACTTCATCTAGGCTGACCTGAAGTGACATATGCGCATTTTTTAGCGCTCCCATTAATGGTTGAAAATGGAGTGGGGACGTCACCAATAGATCTCAGACGGTTATATGGGCGGGCATTCTTCTCAGTTGAGTCTCAAGTATGTGTTCCCGACTCATCTTCTTAAATGGATTCACAGTGCTCTCTTTCTTCCCTTTAGGCTGGGCTTGTACTATTGCCGGTGCTTCTAGCTGTTTTGATATCTTCCCTGACCTAGTAACAAAGTCCACGGCCCCCTCTCTACTGCTACTGCCAGTGTTAGCATTGGTTTGTTCATAACTCAGCGGAACCTGGTGAGGATCATAGGTTGATCCCGATATCTGAAACGGTATAGCTGCCGGTGCCAGAGGCACTTGTACTGTGGGCTAAGGAGGTGTGGGCAACACTTGATTTATTTCGGTGGTGGCGGGTTGGGTGGTAAAATTGGGCCAAATGGGGGTGGCGAAGCTTGAGGGTGGTGGTATTGGGGGGAACGAGGCAAAGGTAGGCCATTGATAGCTAGTAGGTGCTGGCGGGGGATCGGGGGTTTGATGGACCGTTAGGTAATTGACCGGGGTGGTGGAGTTTACAGGTGGCTGAACTGGGGGCAATGGGGTGGGCGCAGGCCATGGATAACTGACGAGTGTGGGTGTAGGATTGGGGGCCTGATGGCTTATTGGGTAATTGACAGGGGTGGGTGATAGAAAGTACGCCCTGAGGTGGGGAAATAATCTGACAAATTCAGTGGTTCAATTACCCCGATGTTCCTTTCCTCAATATTCCTTGGCAACGGCACCACATAACTCTCCCGATCACTAATGTAATCGGATGGGTCAAACTTAAACTCCTCTTCATTTTCTACCATTCCAACGGTGGGTCTGGGACCTGCTCCTTTAGTAGGATGTGGGAGTAGTGGCACCTGGTGAATATTCGCATGCTGAGAAGGTGCAGGTGGAATGATTTTTCTTACTTCAATCAAATCTTGGATTGCGTGCTTTAATGGGAAGTAGTGATCGGTCGGGTGACCTGAACCCTGATGAAAATTGCAGTGGGTATTTGAGTCATAGTTCTTTGGGATTGGATGAGGAGGTTGTGGTTGGCGGATAACAACTAATCCCTTTTCTACTAATAGGGGCAAAAGTATGCTCAAAGATTACCCCAGAGGTGTAAAATCTCGATCATAGCGGGCTCTCCTTTGCTCCGGAGTCATTTGCATTCCTTGCCCCTTCCCTACTCTCTACATCTGCTTAGTTCTGACTGGTGCTAGCGGGGCTGCCTGAAATTGAAATGGGGTTGTATTATTATTTGGCCTGGTATTGGCAATGTTCTGGACATCGACCCCGGTTCTCTTATCGTTCCTCTGCTCTGAAAACCTCTTAACTCTACTGGGTCCACTTGGCATGTTCTTATTCAGACAGCCCTCCCTAATGGCATCCTCACATTGGTTAGTATTTCTAACCAGATCGGCAAAGTTGGATTGCTGCTGGATCACCAAAAAGTTTGAGTTCACTGGCAGAATATTCTTTGAGATCATCTCTATCTACTCATTATTAGGTATTCTATTTCTGACCTGAGCTGTTAGTGCCCTCCACCGCCCTAGATAATCGCTGAAGGTTTCGTTCGGGTTCTGCCTCAGACGGGCTAAATCTGACTTACGCGACTCAATGTCTGTTGTAAACATATTACTCTTGGAATAAGTGGGTCAGATCTTTCCACGTCTTCATCATGAAGGGTTCCAAGAACGTGAACCACTGCAGGGCCGGACCCGTTAGACTCTTCTGAAAGACTTTTATTAGCAGTCTCTCATCCCCCCGTATTGGCACATGTCCCCACAATAGGACTTGAGGTGTGCTTGCCATTATATTTGTCAAGGTCGCATTTTAAATTTAAAGGGGGGACCTCAGCGAACAAACATAAATCTGTGAAGTCCGTGGTGTGGATTTCAGCACCACCCATTTTCATTAGCTACTTTTGTATTTTGTCCAACTGTTCTTTCAGCTGCTCTGACTCTTTTGATACAGGGGCCACTTTCTCGGCCGCTGGTTTGACTTCACTCTAGGCTACCAAGGGGTGAGCAATAACAAGAGGAGGGTTAAGGCTGGTCAATGCCCCAGCATAGGCCCCGCTATTCCTAATCTCGTCCTCCTCATACTGCTGGTCGGCATAATGTGCAGTGAGGGCGGGATTCTCTTGTTGTTGCATGGGTTGGATGGGAATGACACGAGTGGGGGTTGGATCAGCAGATTGGGAGAAAGGAAGGGTTTGTTGGGTGATGGGATAAATGGAAGTTTGGTTTTGGGGCAGGGCCTGATGGGGCCATTGGATATGGGGGAAGGTTGGGAGATGGCTTTGTGGTGTGGGGCCATGGGAAAATTGGGTTTGGGGTATGGCATGGGTTTGACCCGGCTCTAAAGGTTGGGTGAAATGTTTGGGGTATTGTGGAAGGTATGAGTGTGAGGTTTTGGCTTGGACCATGAAGCCTTGGTCATGGTAAGTTTGGGCCATGGGCAATTGATGAGTTTGGGCCATGGGCCCTTGATAGGTTTGGGCCAGGGGCCCTTGGTAGGTTTGGCCCATGGGCCCTTGATGGGTTTGAGTCGTGGGCCCTTGGTGGGTCAGGGCCGTGGGCCCTTGGTGAGTCTGGGCCATGGGCCCAGGGTAGGTTTGGGTGATGGGGTACTGGGCCATGGGGCCCTGGGATATGTGGGAAAAGGGGATTCGGGCCAATGGGCCTTGGGGCATGTGGGAGGTTAGGGATTGGGCCATGGGGCCTTGGGGTAAGTGGGTCATGGGGGAGTGAGGCATGGAGATTGGCTAGGGTATGGGATTGGTTCATGGGCATGGGGTGTGGAAGAGAGGTATTTGGAAAGCCTTCCATGAGGAGTAGGCTTGGAACATCTCCTCCATCATGGCAATAGAAGGGGGATCGGATGTGGATGGTGGATTTAAGGGATGATTGAGTATGGATGGGATGGAGGTGGAAGGATTAGGGATGTTTAGGGATGAGGATTGGTGGGGTGTGGATGCTGGGAAAAAACCAGGCATGGCCCCAATAAAAATGGGCATGACCCGGGTAGATGGGGGGATTTTTGGGGGGTTGGATAGGGCGAAAGTGGTGTATGTGAATGTGGGTAGATCGGGCCTATAGGGGGGAGATGGGAAATGGGGCATGAATGTGGATTGGGAGAATGGGTTTGGGTTTTGTATGGATGTGGATGGAAAATGTGTTGGATTGGGCATGGATATGGGAGGGAGAATGGGCATGGTTTGGACAAAAGATGGGGAATGGGGGGGTTGATTTTGGATATTTTGGGGGGTAGTGGTTGGGAAAATGGGGGCGTCGAATGGGCCGGTAACTGTTAAGTAGTGAAAAATACCATTTTTCACCCCTAAACATGAGCCTTGAAAGACCCTTGAGAAGACTAAATAAGTGCTTTAGTGTGCATTTCTGACTAACCAATCGAGGAGTCCAAATCAAAAGCATCCCAAAAGATCAAAAGTCGATGACTCATGTCAAGTTTAAAGAAGGAGTGAAGAAACACCTCAAAGAATGGCTAAAGAGGGTCTAAAAGAGCGGAACAAAGACACGAAGCAAGAGAGTTCAATTCAAAGAACTTCTACTATTCAGAAGAACTTCTATTTTTCGCAAAGAATTTTAAACTTTCCGAAAAGAAGAAAACACTCTGCGAAAAGGAGAAAAGTCCGCGAAAAAGATCTCTGAAGCCAAAGTCCTTTGCGAAAAGATCTCCTGAAGCCAAAGTCCTTTGCGAAAAGATCTCCTGAAGCCAAAGTCCTTTGCGAAAAGATCTCCTGAAGCCAAAATGCTTTGTGAAAAGATCTCCTGAAGCCAAAATGCTTATGAAGAGAGATTCGAGCCAAACTACTTGAACTAAAAAGCCCTTAAACTATGCGAAATGGCATTCGAGATTTGTAGCTCGTCCAAGGGTATTTCGGAAAATTTGCACGCACCCTAATGCGTTTTAAAACCCAAGGACATTCTGTAAGATTTTGAGCACGAACCAAAGGCATATTCCACCCCATGTGAACACCCAAAGATGAAATTACTTGGCGGCAACTTCTAGTAGCTCAAACAGATTTTTGAATTACAATGAAATTGATGCCTCTGTTTCCGATTGGTGAACCAGATCAAGCATTTCGATTGGCGTAATGATCTGGATCCCGGTGCTCGACTCCTATTGGTTGATCTGAGATCTATCCAATTCTGATTGGTTGATACACATCTGAGCTGGACTTAGGGAAAACTATAAATAGACGAACCATTTGCCCAATTTGGGTATCCAGATTTTAGAGTTTTCATCTCTGTTTACCTCACTCCGGTGAGATAGCTTATCTGAACCCCCTGTAATACCTTCTTGTAGTTTACCTTTGAGAGGCATTGTGAGTGATTTGTACTTCCAAGTTCGTATTCAAGATCAGAACTGAGGGCTCTTCGAGAAGCTCGATCAGAAGTCTGAGGGCTCTCTAAGAAGCCGTGCTCTGTAATTGTAACGTTGGATTTTAAAAGGTTGCTGTAATTTGTGTCTTCTCCATTGGAGTCATGTCGAGGGTTCTGAATGATCACCTTAGTGCATTAGACTTCTTTAGATTCACTTATCCGCATCCAACTTCCCTTAATTCATCATCCCTGTGCGAATTAGCGTTGGTAACCTAATTCAAGCAGCATTCTGATGTTCATGTTCGAACTAAAGAATAGGTCACACTAGTCGGATCTGTGACCATTTAAGTGGACAGATCACAGCCATAAGTCTAAACCTATTCCTTAATTCGGATTTATTTCTCTTACATCTGTGCTGGTAGCCAGATGAAGATTGAATCTGCTCGGTTGAACTACAGATTCTCCATTAAAATTCAGAGGCTAAAGTACATGAAGCTATTATTTCTGCATTTGTCTTATTTTAAACATCTCCCCAACTCGGATCTGGATCATGTAGTTAGTTCTTTTCTTTATTTGCTTATAGTTAAATGTGACACAATCCAACACTCTCTGTTATCTATTCTTTATTTTAGATAATTATAGAGCCAGATCCTGGTAGCACAGATCTGGAGGTTTATCTCTCAGTTTAGACAAACTTCTCTGTGGACGATCTTGAAATACTTACTTTTAAAACTTGTTACAATTGGCCCTGATCTTGCAGGCCAGTGTTAGCCCCAATGTGCTGATATCCCTTTCATAAGTTAACATCCATATAACCTAGCATTCTTTAATTCTTTAATTTTTGATTCGTAATGCACACATTTATGGCACACTTGGAGCGACAAATAAGTTTTGGCGCTTTCGGAAGTTTGTTCTAAAATAGATAAACCTATGTTTATTTTCATTTATTTTAATTTTGCTTTAAACGCACTTTGCATTCCAAGTGCTTGATTAAATGTCTCTGAGTTTGTATAGAAAACCTGTTTTCTGCAGTGAATTTTTATTTATTATTTATTTTTTATTTTTCCGAGTTTTTATTCTTTGCCTTCTAGTTATTTGAATAAATCTGCTGCCACTCTTTTGTCTTTTGTCAAATTTGGGCGTGCTTTGAGTTTTCTTTTTAGTTTTGTCAATACTTGAATAAGGTCACGCTAGTTTTTGGATGTTTGCAGATCCGAGGCACCGTCGAACAAGGAGCATCTCGACCAAAGTCTGGAGCAGACCGCTTGAGTTTGCATCCCCTTCTCCTTTGCATTCATTTTCTATTTTTAAATTCTTGAGAACCAGCAGTTCTGCTGTGTTTAATGTTTGTTTTGATTATAATTTCTGCTGTCTTTTAGGCATGCTGATTTTTTTTTTACAAAACCAAATACAAAATAAAAGAAGCTGAAAACACAAATAGAAAATCTCTGAGTAAAGTGGATAATTTGACCACAAAATTTGATAGGCTGATGGACTCATTTAAAGCTCCAAATGGGTCAAGAGTAGAGGAGGCATGTCTGATATGCCAGTCCCCCACTCATTCCATTGATCAATGTCCTTCTGCATCACAATTTCCAGAACTCATAAATTCTACCATTTAGATCTGTAGTGAGCCTGCTATTTTCTTTGTTTTTCCCTTACAACAACAAGTGTGGACACGGTTCCTCACACGTTTCCCCCAATTTCCAGGTTGTTACGCACTTATTGGGGAATTAAATGCAGAAAGTTACTTTCTGCCGCCTCCCACACGCATGCGCCCAATGCTACTTAATGACCCACGCTGATTCCTGGGCCATGAGCATTCCCAATGCCCCCCCATTCAAGTCCCACCCTTTCGGCTTCCCCACCTTACCTATAAATAACCAACCTCTACCAAATTCCCCCACATCTTTCCCCACCCTTCCAAAATGGCCGTGACCAAGCCAATAAGCCACCACAGCTTTTACCCCATGTGGCTGGACCCACCACCACCGAAGGTGCAGATCCGCTCCAGCCCCTCTGGGACGAATTGGAGGAGGTCCGCGCGATTTTGGCCGAAGAAAAGGAGCCCCAACTCCAGCCTCCTCAGGAAAAACAAAAAATCAACCTTCCCTGCCACTTCCACCCCTCCACCCCCCCCCCCTCCCCTAAAAACACTGTCCCTATTCTCATCTTTATTTTTCTTTTCTTTTTTATGTAAAATATTTCTAGTTAATAAACTTTACTTTCTCCCATTCTCCATGTCATTTTCATTTTATTTTTTTCTTCTTATTGTTGCCTTGCTTCAATTTTTCCTTATAAAGTGACCATGCCACCTTTGAACCGTGAGGACACTGTTCCCCATAGGTTTGGGGTGTGGCAGACAAGTCCCGCTTAGGAATAGTTAACATAAGGCGGAGAATCACCTAAGTAATTAGGAAATGTATTAATTTACTTAAGAATCATGACAACTAGAAAATTTAAAATTCCTTTGCCAAATTTAGACATTCTAAACCTTGCGATATTCTACATTTCCATGATGATTACACCATAAAAACATACTGGTATCAGCACGTAGTAAGTCAAAAGGAAGAGAAAAGGTAAAGATATACTTAAAAGCTCAAGGAAAAACCATAACCAAAGTGAGAATTGAGCCCATATATTTTCCATCTCATTGAAGAGTGATCGAGGCAATTTTTTTCGATTCAAAGGATTGGTGAGGCATTAGATCCACTAGAAGTTAGGAAACTCCAAATTAAAACAAGTAATGACACTCACGAAATCGAGGAAAAGATCAAGGCCTTCTTTGGACAGACTTGAACCTAACAGAACCAACCAAGAAAAATCTGCCTTTTGTACCCCATTTGAGTCAGAATCCTACAATTCTTCATCAAAATACTCAAAAGTACTTGCACCGAACCTATGGAACCAATTCACCTTCCCTCCTCACTCGAGAATTCAGAGGTAAAGGAGAAAGAATCGAAGATGGACCATTTCGGGCAACATCAAGAAAATGAAGAGAAATACCTCAAAACAGGGCAATATGGTGGTGAGAAAAGAAGAGACAAACAATGTAAAAAGTTGCAAGCAAAAAGGCAAAAAAGGGACCTTATGTTGAAAATGCAAGATCAAACCAAGAACTCATCACTCTGAATGTGAGCCTCTCGAAAAGAAGAAGAAAGACGCTAAACTCAAAAAGGCCGCGTCATGAACCATCTCCTGCCCTTCCTCACTCCTCAAATTCAAACCTCTGTTCAAATCGCCTTTCCTTGAAACTTCACTCCATAAGCCATACAAACAAACCAAGATTAAAAGCCCTTGTGATCCAAAGTTGAGTGGTCATCATGTGGAGATAAGAAGTGACCCAATCTATGGTGAGGAGATGTCAATGATGCCATAAGAATCATGCCTATGCTCATGCTTACATGCATCCATTTGGGAGATGTAATCGCGCTCTTGAGCTTGAGTGAAAATGAACCCCTCAACAAAACAACATGAGAGTATACCCCGGTGAGTGTTTGGGTTGGAACTTGAGCACCTTAAGTATGACTTATAACCTAATTTTTATCCATAGGATGAGCTTATCACGGCACATTTGTATGATTTTCTATGATCGTTCACAGATTGGAAATATTGAAACATTCATGAGGTTTATAAATGTTTAAATTCTGCAAACAATAATCAAATTTTCGTTTCATCATTGATTCAAGAGTAACTAACTCTCCTTGATTGCTCATTTGATAATATTGCACGATGTTAACTGTTTCATGGAGAAGTTTGGGTACCTTCATGAAAACCCTCAGAGACTTCACTCCTCCTCTAGGGATCACCTAGGGGATGAAAAGGCTTGTTGCATATGCTAAATGCACCTGTGCTTCCTACAAAAGTGGCTCTTTACTTTGTTTTTTATGTTTCTTTGCTCAGG
The DNA here is from genome assembly GCA_021018995.1 of Chloranthus sessilifolius. Lineage (NCBI taxonomy): Eukaryota > Viridiplantae > Streptophyta > Magnoliopsida > Chloranthales > Chloranthaceae > Chloranthus > Chloranthus sessilifolius. The sequence continues at coordinate 53,047,460 of CM037598.1, forward strand.
GACTAGCAAAGCTTAGGTTTGGGGGTGTGTTAAGTAGTGAAAAATACAATTTTTCACCCCTAAACATGAGCCTTGAAAGACCCTTGAGAAGACTAAATAAGTGCTTTAGTGTGCATTTTAACTAACCAATCGATGTGTCCAAACCAAAAGCATCCCAAAAGATCAAAAGTGACACTCATGTCAAGTTTAAAGAAGGAGGGAAGAAACAAATTTCAAAGAATGGCTAAAGAGGGTCTAAAAGAGCAGACAAAGACCTGAAGCAAGAGAGAGTTCAATTCGCAAAGAACTTCTACTATTCGCAAAGAACTTCTACTATTCACAAAGAACTTTGAACTTTGCGAAAAGAAGAAAACACTCTGCGAAAAGGTGAGAAGTCCTTTGCGAAAAGATCTCCTGAAGCCAAAGTCCTTTGCGAAAAGATCTCCTGAAGCCAAAGTCCTTTGCGAAAAGATCTCCTGAAGCCAAAATGCTTTGTGAAAAGATCTCCTGAAGCCAAAATGCTTTGCGAAAAGATCTCCTGAAGCCAAAATGCTTTGCGAAGAGAGATTCTGGAGCCAAACTACTTTGCGAAAAAGCCCTTAAACTATGCGAAATGGCATTCTGGGGATTTGCAGCTCGTCCGAAGGGTTTTAGGAAACTTTGCACGCACCCCAATGCGTTTTAAAACCCAAGGACATTCCGGAAGATTCTGAGCACGAACCAAAGGCATATTCCACCCCATGTGAACACCCAAAGATGAAATTACTTGGCGGGAACTTCTAGAAGCTCAAACAGATTTTTGAATTACATAAATGCGAATTGATGCCTCTGTTTCTGATTGGTGAACCAGATCAAGCATTTACGATTGGCGAACGATCCGGATCCCGGTGCTCGACTCTATTGGTTGATACAGATCTATCCAATTCGATTGGTTGATACACATCTGATGGGCTTAGGGAAAACTATAAATAGACGAACCATTTGCCCAATTTGGGTATCCAGATTTTAGAGTTTTCATCTCTGTTTCCCTCATTCGGTCGGATAGCTTATCCGAACCCCTGTAATCCTTCTTGTAGTTTACCTTTGAGAGCCATTGTGAGTGATTTGTACTTCCAAGTTCGGATTCAAGATCAGAACTGAGGGCTTTCAGGAGAAGCTCAGATCGTAAGTCCGAGGGCTCTCTAAGAAGCCGTGCTCTGTAATTGTAACGTTGGATTTTAAAAGGTTGTTGTAATTTGTGTCTTCTCCATTGGAGTCATGTCGAGGGTTCAGAATGAACACCTTAGTGCTTTAGACTTCTTTAGATTCACTTATCCGCATCCAACTTCCCTTAATTCATCATCCCCATGCGAATTAGCGTTGGTAACCTAATTCAAGCGCATTTACTGATGATGTTCATGTTACGAACTAAAGAATAGGTCACTAGTGAATCTGTGACCATTTAAGTGGATGAGATCACGCCATAAGTCTAAACTATTCCTTAATTCGGATTTATTTCTCTTACATCTGTGCTGGTAGCCAGATGAAGATTGAATCTGCTCTGTTGAACTACAGATTCTCCATTAAAATTCAGAGGCTAAAGTACATGAAGCTATTATTTCTGCATTTGTCTTATTTTAAACATCTCCCCAACTCGGATCTGGATCATGTAGTTAGTTCTTTTCTTTATTTGCTTATAGTTAAATGTGACACAATCCAACACTCTCTGTTATCTATTCTTTATTTTAGATAATTATAGAGCCAGATCTGGTAGCACAGATCTGGAGGTTTATCTCTCAGTTTAGACAAACTTCTCTGTGGACGATCTTGAAATACTTACTTTTAAAACTTGCTACAATTGGCCCTGATCTTGCTGGCCAGTGTTAGCCCCAATGTGCTGATATCCCTTTCATAAGTTAACATCCATATAACCTAGCATTCTTTAATTCTTTAATTTTTGATTCGTAATGCACACATTTATGGCACACTTGGAGCGACAACAGTAACTGTAAAGGGGGGTTGGGTGAGGGGGATGGTGGAAAAAACTTCTCTCGAATGGGAGTGGGTTGGAGAATGTGGCGGGGATGAGTCGGGATCGGCGTAAGCCGGGTCCACTACCCACGACATTCTATGAGAATGAGTTGGGTAAGGGTGCCTTGGATAAGGCCCCAAAAATCCTCCTCCTTGTTCCCCTACAAGACGGCGAAGGGAAACATGATGCCGTTGTGCCGGCACCACAAACTATTTTTTTTTTTTTGGTTTTGATTTGCTTTTTTATTTTTTGATTTTTGGAAAAAGTTTTTGAAAAAAACAAAGGTTCCGAGGCCTTGGAATTCCCTTTTCGGGTGGCTCTCGTACCCTAATTCAAGACCCGCGGCAAGGACTCTGATGCACTTCGAAAGAATCAAAGGAGAACCTTTGATCTATTGAAGGCACGGTAATCAAGGCAAATAACCCGATCCCCTGAAATGAGCTAAAAAGAAGTTGTCCTCTTTTGACCGACAAGGGCGTATTGGGTGCCGGAGATGGCAGGGCCCAAACAAGGAACTAAGCGCACTGATCGGGAGACTCGAGAGGTGAAGAAGGCCACGATTTCAGGCTGGTGCTGTGCAGAACAAACCTAGCACAACTAATACATGCGCCTAAGTAGTAGGACCCTTTTTTTACACTGGCGTAACTATTAGTTATGCCAAGGTAAAAAGTGAGGATTTAAAGCTGGCACAACTATTAGTTGCGCCAGTTATAAATTCCAGCTTTTTGCACTGGCACAACTAATACTTCCGCCAGCCAAAAATGTTGCTCCAGAACTGATGACAGCAGGCACCAACACCCAAAATGAGTCTCTTTTTTTGGTTTGTGTGGGAGCTAGGCTTCCTGGAACTGAGCTATTTTTTTTGTGATCGATTCTCTCCTCACCACACCTAAAGGGCTTGAGTCCGGTATAACTCGCTAGTGCGCTCCCCAAGGGTTTTAAGTTTTGGAATGGAAACCGACTTGATATACCTTCGGCGCGAGCACCTTCTCATATTCTAGGTGGGCTGGGACTTTTCTAGATCATCACCACTAGAGGTTGCTGCCATACTAAGACCCGGGTGGTTGTGTGTTTGCCTAATCTCAACCCTTTTAAAATCTACCCTGTAAAAGCAAATTAATTAAACTCCCTAACTTGGTTCAATTTTAATTTTTTCAAAGCTTTTCTTCTTTTTTTTTGGAAGTTTTAATTAGTTCAAAGACCGGGGGTGATGATCCCGTGCCGTCACTACTGGCCGGCATCCACTCTTGGGATATGAGTGCACAAGTAGACCCACCAACCGGCTAAGGCACTTTAAATGACGGAAAATTAAAGAAATTGAAAGATAATGCTCAAGTAAGCCCGCCAATCGGCTAAGGCACTAAAATGACAGAAAAGTAAGGAAAATTAAAAGATGATGCGCATGTAGGCCCGACAATTGGCTAAGGCTCATAAATGACGAAAAAGTAGGGGTGAGAAAAATAAAAAATAAAAAATAAATAAATAACAACAAAAATGGTTAGTAAAATTAAAAATAAAGGACCAAATTTCAAGGAGAAGCTCTACAAGCTATCCCCAGCAGAGTCGCCATCTGTGCAACCGTAGGATTCGTGACAACCCCGTCGCGGCGATGCGCTCGCTTGTAAAAATATAGAGTCGCTACCTGGAGCTTTTGGTATCCCATGATACACATGCCCTTTTCAAATTAAAGTCATAAACAAAATTCACATGATTGAATCAAATATGTATCATAACATAACACACATGCTAATGTAGTAATTGTACATGATATCAAGTGTTCCCTATCTTGAAATCTTAACCCGCACGCGCTCAATCCGTTGTTTGGGTTTGCCCTTCATCACATAACACCAAGTCACCTAAACATGTAAAATTCATGGTTCACACATTAGAACGATGCTAAACATACCTCGAAAAATTCCCTCAAAATCTCTCCATCAAAACACAACAAAATCCCGAATCTGACAATTTCGATCTATCGAATCCCTATTTCGATTGATCGAACTCATTTCAATCAGTTTCAATCGATCAAACTCATTTCAATCGGTTGAACACCTCAAAACATACATGGCATTTCTCAGTTCGGTCAAACGATTCCGCCATTTAGATCGAACGAACACAAATTCAATCAATCAAAAATAATTTCGATCGGTCGAATCCTCACAGAAGTCAAATGACCACAACACAGTTCGATCGAACGAATCCTAATTCGGTCGATCAAAATCATATAATTCGATCAATTGAAAATATTTTGATCGGTCGAATCCCTCAAAAACTAAATCACAATCCACACAGTTCAATTGAACGAATTTTGATTCGATCGATCGAATTTCTAATTCAATCGGTCGAAGATATTTTGATCGGTCGAATCCCCACAATAGGCTTTTCCAAAATCTCTGTTCTATACATTTCGATCGATCGAGTGTGAGATTGGATCAATCGAAACACACTTCGTTCGATCGAAATTTATTTCGATCGAACAAATTTCCTCAGACTTCAAATTCTTCCTTCTTAAGTCCATTTCGATCGATCGAACTAAATTTCAATCGGTCGAAATGAACAGATTCCGTCTGTTCTTATGTTTTTCTCATTCTTTCTCTTCTCTTTCCGAAATCAAACCTCATTTCTTATGATTCCTTGATCTCAAATTGAATAAATACTATCACTAACAAAATTTCACAATTTAAGCTTAATTTTTATACCTTGATTTCATCCGAATCCTCGAGCCTTGCTTCAAAATCGTACTAGGGTTCACCAAGCTGACAGGGAATTGTTCATCGCTCCAAACCCTTAGATGCTAGCTTCAAGAACGGATTGTTCTCGCATTCGACCACTGCAATCAATACCCCCGGTTCCTCCTCTCTCCTCTTAACTCCCAATGATAATCAATAACAAGGGTATTGACTGCAAAATAACTAAGGTATTTATTTCTCTTATATCCAAACCTTAGGCTTAAGTACTAAGCACTACACCTAGGCTGGGTGTATGAGGGTTCACTAACCCATATCCTAGCCTACATACACAAAATTCGTTCCGTCGGATTTGATCTATAGACATTACATGATCCATCGACACGGTCCTCGACATACGGATCGTCAGGCATGCATACCGAGGCATACAGTTCATAGGTCAAAACTCAGGGACGTTAAAGTTCAACTTTTGAATTGAAACTAAACACGATCAAGTGGCATGCTCCAATGGCTCACTTTTCACCCACAAGTACCTTTTTTGTTATCTAATGCATCAAAGCAAGTATATTTTGTAATCGTCATAGCATTTGTGATGTATGATGCCCATTACATGTCCAAGCAACATTGCTATCTACATTCACCAAAATAGCAAAAAGTTGTTTAGGGACAATGATTGAATACCCTAATAACTGTGAATTCATAAATCAATAAGTGATCCAAATTCTTTAATTGTGCCTATGCAGGTCGCAAGCCCAAGTGAGAACGGAGTAAAAATGTTTTTTAGGAGAATAGAAATGTCCTAGCAAAGAATAGTCAGTACACAAACTTTTGGTCCATACCAACGAATTAGGTAACATTGATCTAGACCCATATGAGATCACTAATTTTCTCTCCTATAAAATCTACTACCACAACTCCAATTTCCTAATTAAATGAACCTCTAAATTGAATTCCTATATAGTTTTCTTAGTATTTTAAATATCTTAGTTAAACTACGAAGCTTACTTAATTGTAGAGAACAAATAGGAGCCAAAGAACGATGGCAAAGTGGTGTCGCCACTTTAAGATTTCTGCAAAAGTCTATTACTGAGAAGGAACCTCCACGTGGGCCAATGTAGCCTATTATGGGCTTTCATTTCCCCCCTTTTGAAATCTAATTCAGGCCCATTGTTTATATCTCAATGGCCCAGTCCTAGTAGAAGGAAAATTGAAATTCAGCCCCTATTAAGCACCGATTTTGCCACTAATTGACTGCAAGACTTGCAACTTTGCACTTCCTTTTTTCAGTCTTGTAAATCCTTGCAACAGCTATGGCTTTACTCCCTGCCGCCACTATGTGGACCAATGAATGAGGCTGTAATTGATGAAAAAGTTTCCATTTCAAGCGAGCATGTCACATCAAGTATCACTGGCGCATTTAGTCAGATGAGTTGCAGTAGCACTCACTTTTTGAGATCAATAGTCCATCAAGAAAATATTTGATATTTTAGAGGGAGAGAGAGAGAGAGAGAAAAGAAAAAACTCGCTAGAAACAAGGACGAGTGTATTACATGGTTAAAATTGGCACCAAGACTCCTCAAAAATTGGGAAAAAACTGGATAAAAACTGGCACCAAGAGTCCTCAAAATAAGTGTCATATTTGCATCCAATGCTCCAAATTCAATTGAAAAAGAAATACTTGTCGTTGCGCCTGGGTTACATGTGCCCGTAAGGACGAGTGTATTACACAGCATGACATGGTATGGGGCATTCCATCTACCATATAAGTATATAACAGTATGTTCTATTGCAAACACTATTTATGGTTCAAGGTATGGACAATATAACTTCATGACATACAATTTTTAACATAGGAGATAAAAACTATTTGGAAATAAAAAGAGTAAATAATTCACAATCTGTAACATTGCTATACACAATTAACTTATAAATCATAGCTGAGAAGGGAAAAAAAATGAGATCACTTAACTGCTAAAATGACTACCTAATACCAACATAAATAAATAAATGAACTCCTAGGCAGAGAAATTTTATTGTGAAACGATGCCATCTAGAGATCATGCACCAAGTTGCCTTGGAGATCCAAGTCAAAGATGGAGCAGTCAAACTGAATAGCAATCGCAAAAAAATTCATTTTTTTTTCAATGAAAGACTTAGTTACATGCCTCAAAAGGGAAGACAACGAACTAGGAGAACGCTAAAAAGAAACACAAATAAGCAAATCACCTCAACCTAAAGCACAATATGAATGCTACACTCAATAGACGTGCATGTTGGATAAACCTCACAGAAGATAGAAAATGGAGAAGAAAATTGATCAGTCAAATACACTAAAAAGCATAACTGCACTCTTATGGGAGGGAATAAGTGAATGGCTGCCATTAATAAGAGTATCAAAGTCCTCTAAACCACTGCTTGTAAAGTCGTTCTGGTGTTTAATTCCATAAAAATCCCTGTTTTCCATGAAATCCTATGGGGCAGCAGACCAATTCTGATAGGGTGTACTCAAAGGCAATTTCTTAACTGCAATAACCTAGTGATAAAACATCCGGATTTCATATATATATATATATATATTCAGCTTGAGCTTAAACTATCGTTCCTGGGTTATTGTACTAAAACCAGGTCATGCGCGAAACTATCTGACCGGTCTGAGATGACTTAAAGCTACTTCATTTCAATTCATTAACCAACTCTCTAAAACACGAATGACTTCAAACTTCATTGTCTAATACATATATAATTGTGTCAAATACATGGAGTTGTAAATGGAGTATGCATTCCGTTCAATGCATGGTGTGTGAAGAAAAGAGGCCCTATTTTAGTCTCTATGTTCAGCCATGTTGGGACCCTGTGTTCTTCTCTTCTTTCTGCACTTTTATTGGGAGACTCTCCCACCCTCGGAAGGAAAGCATGTCTTTTAAAGAAATTTATTTATTTTATTTTATTTCTAATATGCTTGCATCCTAATTGCTTAAAAGAAGGATTTAGGCCGTCTGATTAGTCCCCTGAGTCGGGCCCGACATGGCACTTTAGGACCAAGAGAAAAAGAGTTGAGCCCAGTTGGACTGCAAATGGGTCAGTTCTACCTAATTTAGGGTAGGGTTTAGGTCCAGATTATGTGTCAGATTAGGCCAAAATCCCAACCCAAAAAGTCATCAGAATAGGTTTGGATTTTGGGCTTTTGACCAGACTCGACCCAACCCAACTACTCCCTTTTATTTAGTCTTGAATCATTTGCTAAAAGGTTAATGCGAGCTCACCTTCCGCATTAGTTAAAGTCTTCACAATCCTTGCTTTTGGGCCAAATGACATTCGTTATCAGCCAATCCAATTTTTCCAAGTGGAACAACTTCTCATTCTGCAGTATGAAATTGTTCAGCTCCTGATCACATGAGACAAATGTTGGGGAGAAGAACAGATGAGACTTAAACACTTTCCCATACCTGAAGAAAAAAAGCATTCTAAGTATGGTTTTCCATGCAATTGATTCTGTTGATGCATGGTTTTATATTGCTTATTTCCGATTCATCTCCATGAAACTTAAGAATAACATCACCAATGGCCTGGCAGATGTGACCATTTCTGCTTAGCTCGCTATGGACTTCAAGCAATCAAGTATGTCTATTGCAGGCTATAGCTCTTAACAACAATTTCTCAACATCGATGCAACTTTGATTCAGTAAAAACTGAGCCTCCTTGCTAGATAGTAGGTCTATAACAAATGAATTATGACTGCACTTTATCTTCATATCTTATCCTGGCTCAATTTTTATAAATGGAGATGAACCCGAATCATATAGCAAAGGACACATCACTTGGGTCAATCACCCTCCATCAACCTTAGAGAATGTGGTAAAAAATTTGAGGACCAAACCAGTGAAAGATCAAGAGTATTCTTTCACTATAGCACAATCTCCATGATGGAGGAGATTGACCCAAGACAGCTGTTGGCACTCAGGTCGGGTACCTAATACAAACTTGAAAGGTTATAAATTTATATCGTTTAACAAGATTAATATGAGTGTCGCTTAACTGAAAAAACTAGAGAACAGAGACCATGCCAAATATAATGAAGAATTCACTCGCAACTAAATCAATAGATATAATATTAACAAGATCAGATAATCCAATTCAAAGTTAAATAAAATGAGTCAATGGATCTAAGAAACTAACTTTCCACAGTAGCCAAATCGTAATATGATTTCATCTAAATATTTCACCAGAAACAAATACCTCAATAGGGAAGACAACCAAATCTGTCTATTTGGTGTTTGCTTGATTAAAACACAGGTTCCCAGGCTCCAATGCTTCAAGGTTAATATGTCGCTCTGTCAAATACGTAGAGCAATTTTAACCAAATCTAATATCTCTAGCAAAAGAAACCAAATAAATTCCCTAAGGTAATAAAAATCTCACCCCAAAATCTATATCTAAACCATCAATCTGGATGCTATCACAGTATTCCTGCCAACATTTAAAATATGATAAATAAATAAAGCTAGGCTAAATAAATTTGTTGTCACTACCCATTGCTTTAGGAAAAGAAAATGAAAATGGAAACAAAGATCAGCCTCTAAGAAAAATATAGCCACATTAATGCATCATGAATCCTAGAGTCACAATAAATCCTATCCACACTTCCATTTATATTATTATCAGCTACAGTGCCAGGAGATTAAAATCGGAAGCAGGGGTCTAAATTCCAAACATCACCATAAGCTGGCTAAAAATCATCTAATACCCACTTAGTTATACCTTCCCCTTTCAATTGTACACCTTACAAAAGAGAAAAAAAAATCAGAAATAGTTAGGTGGCACTAAAGGAAATAATTCATGGGCATTCCTCTTCCTAAACCTGTTACCCATCTCATTCCCTTACGCTCCTCTTCCTAAACCTGTTACTCCAAGTCATCAAGCAAAAGGCGCACAAATCCAGGCACGTCAGCTTTTTGACCAGAAAGACAACGCTCTGTAATCCCATGCATTGATATGCAGCGCAAAGAATCAATCTTGTATGCCCAGTCCTTTTTTTATAAAACCATCTAATAATGCTTTCTACTAATCAACAATAAGAATATTTACAGGGGAGACATAATGTAAAGGTCAGAAGAGTCATTTAAATTGTGCTCAGATGAATGCAAATATAGCAAGTGAAACCAACATCACTTGCTCGGGCTGATTATAGGAACTTGTAAATTTTTAAGTGCATGAAGTCAACCAACAGCAAAATCGAAGCCTCATACAAGCTACATGGCTAGAAAACAGAGGTCATATTCTGCTCTATACAAGTTTTTAAAAGGGGGATTAAAAAGGCTAAATTGCTCCAAAGGTTGGCATGAACCTATCAACCTCATCCTAATTGAACCATGCATTTTTCATTATAATAGGTGTGTTTTGCATTGAAAAAATATTTGCATTTCATTATAAATTCAAAATCTGTGAGGGGATTTTTGAATATTTCATTAGAAAATTCAGAACCCATATCACATTCACATGAGCTCTGATAGTATTGCAGTGAAGATCGATGACAATGTTGATGATGACTATCAGGGGCTTGTGCAACTTAAAGGATAATGATATCAAAATTTAAAGCCCATAGAAAAAACCACAAAACACATTAAAAAGTCCAAGCCATAAAACCATAAAATCAGCAACTAGAGCTTCTCAACAATGAAACAAAATAAGCGACAATAGAAAAAATGAAAACAAAGGAATCTTCAAAACCCTAACTAGTAGAAATTTAAGCCTTCCAAATGAATCATAACACAGTTGTTATAAAAGCAAAAACTAAACAATGAGAAAACTAAAAACTTGGAGATGGACTGATGGGGAACTGATGGAGCAAACAATCCCATCCGCTATTTCATATTCACGCACGCTAACTATGGGTCTGTGAATCCAGAGGAACTGAAGAAGGTAAGTACATAATTCTATTTTTGTGTTTTATTCTCTTCAATGTTGATCTTTTGGGAGGTGGAGAGAGGTGTTTCTATAAATAGTAAACATAGATGTCTGGTTGATGCAATTGAGAGATTAAAGGAAGACATTTTACCTGTTGTGTTCTATCACTATGAATGGTTGTCGCAGGAAACCCATTTATACACAACCAGTGTTCCAATGAATCAGCTCCTTTCTTTGTCTCCTCAAAGACTAAAGTCAAAGCTTGCTACAAACTCAAATAACAATAGCACTGGGCATTACAAGTTGCTGCAAACCCAACTAATACATCCTCTATCATTTTCACAGGCCTCCTCTCAGATCTGTCAGCTAGTTGTAGCACCATATGTGTGGGCTTCAATTCTCCCAAGCCTAACTTCTCATAAATTGAATATAGAAGTAGGTTGACACTAGCTCCCAGATCTAATAAAGCCTTCTCTATGGTATGATCCTCAATGATGCAAGGGATTGTGGGAACTCTAGGGTCTTGAAGCTTGGTTGGGGTTGCAATGGCCAGCACTTGGTTCCTTTTTTCAGCATAAAATACCTTCTTGGATAGATGTATCCTAGATAATCTTTTATGGGTGCGCAAGTCTTTTAAAAATTTTACATAGGCTGAAACTTGCTTGATAGCATCAAGTAAAGGCAAGTTGATCTTTACTTGTTTGAATGTTTCTATCATCTCCTCCACTTTAGCATTCTCCTTATCAAAAGGAGAAGGTGTTTTCAATGCATTGGGAAATAGCAAATGGGGGACTAATCTCCCATTTACTGCCTTAGCAAGCTCATCAGATTTTTCTTTATTTTTGTTTTCAGTTTTTTCCTGGGGTACATCAACACCCCCCTTATTTTTTATATGTTGCTCCTGCTGCATATCATCATGGGCTGAACATTTCTCATCAGGTTCAACACCAACTTGGTTATCAACAAGCCTTTCACACCTCAAAGTGGTGACAGATTTGGCTTATTCATGTGAAGAAGTCTCACCCACCATGCACTGCCCTCTAGGGTTGTTCATGGGCTGACCAGGCAATCTTCCCTCCTCTCTTTTAGTCAAAGTATTAGATAGCTGACCAAAATGGTCATCTATCTTCTTAATACTTTGGCTATGAGAGTTGACAGTTTATGATAAAGAGCCTAAATTATGCAGTGAAGCTAGAACTTGCTCTTCAAATGTGAGGGATCTAGGGGGTGATGGGGCTGGTGTACTTGCATGCACAGGTTGAGCCATTGGCTGAGCCATAGGCTATTGGTATTGGAGCCTTGGAAAGTAATTCTACTTGTATGGCTGGGCATTCCTATAAGGCATGGATTGTTGTTGTGGTTGCTGCTGCTGATTTTAAAAGGTATCTTTTCTCCTCCTCAAGTTGGGGTGGTTTCTCCAATTATAATCAGTAGTAGGCTGTTGTCCATAGGACTGAGCAACATTCACATATTCCATCACAAGGTCTGAAAATTAGGCAGCAAAGGGACATTCCTCAAGGGAGTGAGTGGGGGACTGGCATATCACACATGCCTCCTCCACTTTGGTAGCCATTAGAGACTGCATTGCTCCCATGAGCTTATCAAACTTTTGATTTAAGCTATCTACTTTCGTTTCCAAATCATCTTATCCACTCACCTCATACATTTTTTGTCTGGTAGTATTTTCTCTCAACAATCTAGGAGTCTCAAAATCTCTTTACCAGGTCTCCCTTTGGATGGAGTTTTTACTAATGATATCAAACAACTCCCAAGCCTCATCAGCTATCTTGTGAAGGCATGCACCACCATATGAGGCATCAACCATATCCCTGCTCTTGGGAAAAATTCCTTGATAGAAACTTTGAACAAGTTGTCATTCAAGAATTTGGTGATAGGGACATTGCTTTAAGAGTTCCTTAAACCTCTCCCATGCTTGGTGAAAGTCTTCAGTTGGGGCTTGAGCAAAAGAGATTATACTCTTTCTCAACTGATTTATTTTGGACATGGGGAAAAACTTGGTTAGAAATTGATATTGAAGGTCATTCCAGGATTGAATACTATTGGTTGGGAGCATTGACAGCCAAGTCCTGGCTTTATCCTTTAGTAAAGAAGAAAAGAGTCTCAACCTGGTTGCTTCCTCCCCCAAACCTGCAATGTTGAAGGTAGTGCACAGTCCTAAAAATTTATCAATGTGCTTATATGGATCTTCTTTACTCAGGCCATGGTATGAGGGTAGCATCTGTATGATGGAGGATTTGATCTCATAGTTCCCTTGGACAGCATGGAATTGAATGCAGAAGGGGGAATTGTAACCCCTGGGGCATTGAATTCCTTTAATGTCCTAGGTTGCTCACCCATTGCAGAACTATCACAATAAACTACAGGTGTGTGTATGGGATGCTTAGGTCTAAGAAGTCTCAACTTCAAGATCTAAAAGAGCAATCTCAGGATTAAGAGATCTCCTACCAAGCATATACACAATTAAAATATAGGACAACACACAGAATGACAGTTACAGATTTAAGCAAAACAAATTCACAAACACACAACTAATGGTGCAAATCTAAAAACTACAGATCTTGGAATGTAAACAGAGTTAAGAAATGCAAACTTAAGCACAACTTGCTCCTCAAATTGGCACAATGCTCCTTTCAAAATAACAAATCTAGATCTGTAATCACAAAATTAAACTACAAAACACTACAGCAGGAATTAGTCAAACATAAAATAGGCAATAAAAAAATCTAAGTCTAAAATGAGAAAAATTTAGATCTACTACTTTTAAAACACAAGTCCCCGGTAGCAGCACCAAAAACTTATTGTCTTGCTCACCTTACAATTATTAAATGGTTAAAACAACCAATTAAAAGGTAAAATCACAGAGATGAGGAATCAAGGTAAGCAAGCAGTCCTACAAGAACTAGGGCTGTTGCAGTAAGTTTCAATAGGTAAGTCAGGATATGTCCACTCGGAAATGTGATTTAAACTATGATAAATCTCCAGATCTATAGCAGATCTGGCACTCTATCCTAAATTCAACTAAATCAAAATAAGAAAGAGAAGAGGTTTCTAGGATTTGTCACTAAAAATAAAACAATCAAATGCAAATGATCCAGATTTGATTAAACACAGAGTTAAAGGAAAATGGAGAAAAGATTGAAATCAAGAGGTGGAGAATAGCAGCTAGGGATTTTGGTCTTTATTGAAAATTATTTGGTTTAAAGGCAGTGCAGGGAACTAGTTTACAACAATCCTTCATCTAGCTATAAGCTCAGATGCAAGGTATAAGAATCCACTCTCAACCAGAGAATTGAAGCAACCCTAAGGCTATGATCTGTCCACTCGAATGGTCACACATAATCCCAGAGATTGTTTCAATTCAGGGATCTTAATTGGAATAATTAAACCATTACAGCTGCTGTGGATGCAAGGCTACAAACTCAGGCATCCATAGGGATATTAGATCTAGGAAAATCAAATGGCAATTAAGAGATTTGTAAATCTAAATTAACTTTACATTCAACAATTACTGAATCAATACAACTTACAGCCAACTATTCTCAGATCTACAATCTGTGCAATACCTAATCCTCCTACAAAGCTTTGAACCTCTTAATTTATAGCTCTCAACCTCACCCTAGCTACCAAAGAGGCTTTGCCAACCATAATTGGCTAAGAGGAGAATGGGGGAAGAAGGAAGAGAGAAGAAATTTTTAGAGGGAAGATGGAGATCAGATTTGGCTCTGGTTCTCCCAATTTATGGATGCTAGCTCTGTAAATTCTTCAAGCTTTTATTCTCTTCCCCTCTCTTCTCAGATTTGTTTTAGCCAATCAAGGCCCAAGAGAATAATTCTGTTATTCTGGGCTGCTGATGTAGCTGATTTCTCTTCTAGAAGCTCTTTCCCCATTGGTCTAAATATAGGTAGGCCCATATGATGCAGTTAGGATTCCCATTCATGCTCTGTGGTGTTCTAAAAATACCCCCAAGGGTCATTAACATGCCTTGGAACTTGTGCAAAGAATTCTGAAGTTGACAACTGCTGTGAAAGGAACTGAGAAGTTCCTAATTCGACTAATGAGAGGCTCAGGGAACCTCTCGACAGGTTCTGAATCAGCTTGGTGTTCTCATTGACAAGATTGAAGTGGCTTTCGACAGGTTTGGAGACATCTTGACAAGTTCTGTGAATTGTTCAATAGGCTGCAGAAGGCTCTTGATAAGCTGCTTGACTTCTCGACAGGTTCTGGTGATCTCGTTGATAGGATTGATAGCCAAAATCTTATGTGTTGTCCTAACTACATTTATCCTCTCAACAGGTTATAAAGCATCTTGTCGAGTAGTTATACAGTTTCATTTAAGTGCTAAACAGGTTGGTTCAATCCTCGCGAGAATGGGTGTAGCTTCAGGTAAGTCGTCGATAGGTTGCCGCGCACTGCTCGACAAGTTCAGTTGAACCTTGCAATAACTAGATGGAACCTCTCGACTTCCCCTACACCTCTAGGTATCCTCTCGACAGGATCTGCTTTGTGCTTCCACAGCTGGCACACATCTTTGGTGTGTTGTTCTTCATTTGGTCAACCCTCAGTAGCCTCTAGGTGGGTTCAATCCTCATTCCTTCCAACTACATTTAGTCCCAAGCACACCCAGTTGGGCCCATGACCTTGTCATGAACTTCTAAAACTCTATGGACTATTTGATTGGCTAGCCTTTGGGTAGTTTGAGCACAAGATAAGGAGTACGTTGCTTCTTTGGCCTTTTTAGATGAATGTTTGCACTAAGACTACAATTTACTGCTTATCTACAAAACATACTTAAAACACCTTATTAGTCAGCTCAAGGGTCCATCAAAGGTCAGGTTAGGAGGTGAAAAATGGTATTTTTCACTGCTTAACAAATGATAATAGAAATTATTGTCATGTACCCATTCAATATAGAGAGTATCGACCGGGGGTCGACAATCTACTTGTGCTTCTCATTGGAGGTATTCCAATTGCCATGTCCACAGTTTTGTCTGTGATGATGGTGATCGGCTCCCATCGATTGTCTCAGCAGGTTGGCCAGGATAGTTTTTTTTCTTTGGCTTGCCTTCATTTATTTTTTATATTATAGCTATCAAGATATAATGAATATAATAAGGTGATTACTAGTAACTGACACATCTCAGGGGGGCATCACAAAATGAATGACTGCTATAGAGGAAATGGCTGGAATGGATGTGCTTTGCAGCAACCAAACGGGAACATTAACATTGAATAAGCTTACGGATGACAAGAATCTTATTGAGGTCAGATAAGGAATTTAGTTGTGCGTACTTTCCTGTTGAGGACATCTTGTGGATTTTCATTCTAATCCCGTCCCTGTAATTTATTTGATTATTAGGTTTTTTCAAAAGGTGTTCATTAGGACACTGTGATTCTAATGGCTGCTAGAGCAAAATCAAGATTTTATTGACAGCGCAGTAGTTGGAATGCTAGTAGACCCAAAGGAGGTAATGTGCACTCTGTTTTGAATTTATAATACATTTACGACCATTTGTTTGATTCTTCTTTTTTCCTTTTGTTTTTGTTTTTGTCTTTGTATACTATACTATATAAAGGCGTGAGCTGCATTCACGAAGTTCATTTTCTTCCCTTTAATCCAACTGACAAGCGCACAACTCTAACATATATGGATTTTGAAGGGAAAATGCATCGTGTTAGCAAAGGCGCGCCGATGCAGGTACTGCTATTATTCCCGCTATAGTTTCCTGGTTAAGAGTAATTTCTTGTTAAGAACAATTTCCATGGCTTGTGGGTTACTTATCATGGTTGGGAAATGGTCTCAAATTCTGAATCTTGCTCACAATAAGTCTGACATAGAGCGCAGAGTTCACGCTGTGATTGGCAAGTTTGCAGAACAAGGACTTCGATCTCTTGCAGTAGCTTACCAGGTAAACTGCCTTTCTTTTTTTTCCTAATTATATCTTTTTTTTTAACTCTATTCCTATCGATATGTTACAAATGCATTTTGTCTGCTATTCCTTCATTTGACAAATCTCTGATTATTATGCAGGAGGTTCTAAAGGGGCGGAAAGATAGTCCGGGAGGCCCATAGCAGTTCATTGGTCTCATGCCTCTCTCTGACCCTCCCCGACATGATAGCACAGAAACCATCAGGAGGGCGCTCAACCTTGGTGTAAATGTTAAAATGATCACAGGTTAGCTTCTCAGTGCAACACCATGAACTCTACTTTGATTAGACATTGTACACTTAAATGGATTTGTAGACTGGAGATTCTTGTGTGACTAGACTTGTACAAATATTGTAGCGCTTCAAACATTGTCCTCACTGATCTTGGTCTCAGTGTCATCATCAGTGTTGTTCTCACTAGTCGTGCTATTTTCTAGA
Source organism: Chloranthus sessilifolius (assembly GCA_021018995.1). NCBI lineage: Eukaryota > Viridiplantae > Streptophyta > Magnoliopsida > Chloranthales > Chloranthaceae > Chloranthus > Chloranthus sessilifolius. Next base: position 53,064,426 of record CM037598.1, read on the forward strand.
GGATGAAAAATTACACTGTAAGCTACCCCTTTTATCACATAATTCTTTTCGTATTAAATTTTGTTTTTTTCTACTTTTTTTTTTCAAAAAAAAGAAATTGACCGATCGGTATTGGTGATACTGTATCTGTATCGGCTAATACTTATCGGTCCAAGATAGACTGACACCCGATACCAGTACCTTGGGTTCTACTGGATAGATATTTCATAAAAGGAACTGTAATGACAGTGATTATGATAGGATGCCATAGTAATTAAATTACACAAAATATGGTTTAGAATCTGTAATGACAGTGATTTGAATAAAAGAAAAAACAAATAACTGTTATAATAGTAATCAGGTGGCTCAAAACTGATTTGAAACAGTCATAATAGCAATCAGCTGTCATTAAGATCAAATTTCCTAAGCTGAATCATAAAATATATCTCAACAGCCATAAAAATCATTAGCATCATCAGGGAGATACTAGCGATACACAGTTTTGCATCTTGCTGGTTCCAAAACTAGTAAATTTCTAGTGATAATAATCCTTTTTATTTTGCTTGGTTTATTGATATTTAACTATTAGTGCTTGTCATTATATGATGTCTATTTCACATGCATAATAATTAATGTTTCTTTCATGGAGTTTCTCCATTATTCATAATTTCATTTGGTGTTGTATTTAGGGAACCATTAAATTCGTTTGAGCGCAGTAACCACACCAAGCACTATATTAACCCAAGGTTTTTTGGTGGCATTCTGTTGGCAGGAACATAGGCTAATGAATGTTTTCGAGGTCCAGCATTTTGTCAACTCTTTGTGCCACACATTCTTGTTGTTAACAGTTAGTGCTCTTTTACTTTGATATTTCTGCTCTAAAAGAAGCATGAATAATTTTGACTATTCCATTACATACCAATCCATTTCCCTATTATTATTATTAATAACAGGTATTGTGGATTCATATTAGAAATCCATTTTCCTATTCTAAATGCAATATTTTATGCCAAGTCGGAGGTCATTATCTATCTTGCCAGCCCCAAATAAGTGGAACAAGATGATGGTGATGATCTCATCTCAGTTTTGGTTGACCCAAAACTTGATAGTTTGAGCTGCTTTTTGACATATAGAGTTGCATGCATCATGCAGGTGAGTGACAAGATGGACCCAAATGAGCTCGTGAAATTGTGCGAGATTTTGAACCCTCCCAACAAACCAGGAAAGCTGACCATAATCACGTGAATGGGAGCCGAGAATAGAGAGTGAAGCTCCCCCACCTGGTTAGAGCCATACAGCAAGCTGGTCTCATCGTTATTTGGGTGAGCGATCCGCTGCATGGGAACACTATTAACCCTCCTTGTGGTTTGAAGACCCGTCCATTCGACGCAATCAGAGTAAGAATCACTTTATATATACCAAAATCAATATCCTAGTTTAATGATGTTCTGCTTTTGATTTTAGGCGAAGCTTTTCGATTTGAAGTTCACCTCAAACGGATAACTAGGGGACGGGGACACTTGGCAGGAGAGGCGAAGTAAATTTTTTTTTTTGTTTCTTTTATTTTGAAAATGGGCCATGGGGTTAGATTGTTAACTCTCTTTCTTTTGTTCTTCTTTTTGTTTGAATAAAAGGGTTGGGCAAGTAGAGTTTAAAATGTTTGGTTGATTTGAAAGGCTGAATCATAAGTTGAGATGCAACCTTTTGTTTGAATAAACGAATTGGGCATCTATTTTTTTTATTAATGGAATGATTTACATTTGAGTTGAATGGATGTGTTTAAATATGAGATTAATAGCTTTTTTTCTTTATATAATTTTTTTTAAAGCATTAAAAAAAGTATTTAAAAAATGCATTAAAAAAAGTATTAAAAAAATCGTTAAAAACTTGCATTAAAAAAATGACATTAAAAAATAAAAAATAAAAAATTTTCATTAAAAAAAGTATAAAAAAAATTTTATTTTAAAAAGAATTGCATAAAAAATCGTCGACATAATTTAAAAATAAAATTGCATAAAAAAACTATGACTATTAAGAGTAGTCATTGTTGAAGTTCATAAACTACTGCCGTGTATAGTGGTAAAAAAACCACTACTTTTTTTACAACTGATTAGGGCGGTGGTTTTTGGAAAAAACCACTGTTTAAGGCAATGGTTTTTTTAGCTTTTTCACGTAGTGAAGGTCTTTTTTCCTTCCCACACACCATCTGTAGTGGCCACCAATTTTTGCTACCCCCAAAGAATAATGATAATAGAATTTTCTGTACTGATGCCAATAATTATCCAAGACATGCCACAGTTATAAAAAAAACTATCTTCATAGCAGCTTTTGGGTGCAAACAAACTTTTCCTAATTTACTATTTAATAATCTTTCATCCCAAAAATATTAATTTCCTTTTGTCTTTGTATCCACCAAGTTAATTATTGACACAAGTAAAATTCCTTGAGGAACTAATTTTGTTACAAAAATGACGAGAGTTGGAATTAAAGAAATGTAGAGGATCCCTATTACTCTGAACTAAACAGAAACTGTCTAAACATTCTTCTCCACAAATAAAGTCAGTCAGCAAACAAACCCTTTGCAGGGGATCATCGTACAAATTGAAACTCTATAGCATGGTTTCAAATCTCAGCCGACACTAATGTGTACGTATTGGTTTGGCTTCAACTGCGATGACCCACACGACGTACTAGCCGAAACCATTGAAAGTCTTCACTGCACCTTTAGTAAGAGAAAAAACTGTCTTCAACGAGAACCCTTTAGCTTTAAGGAGGAGAAAAACAAATCTCCTGAAATGGAGATATACAGAAACACACAAACACACAACACACCAGATGATTCGTGTCTAGGAACATTCTCACTAGTGATTGAATTATTTAAAGCAAAATTACCCAAACATAAAGAAGAAAAGGGGATTTTAAAAATTCACATTTACGACCATCCATCAAGTCATTTCATACCCGTGCACTGCACCTAACCTACAAGGCAAGTTACTAAGTTAAATTCATAAACTGATATAAATAGTGTAAATTCCATGTAGCAAGGAATAGATAACATATATTGAGTTTTGATTGAAATACTAAAAAGCTACAACAATAAGAACATGGTTTTCTTATAAAAAAAAATAAAAAATAAGAACATGGTTTTATATACAAATTCACTTCAATTTATTGGGATTCCACAATATTAAGGATGCTAAAATTAAAAAAAAAAAGCAACCACAACACAAAAATTTATATGGCTCACCCAATATGAATGATGTTTAGGGAGATTCATGTTGATCCACTAATGCTTAAAATAAAAAGAAAACCCGAAAAAGAGAGGGAGATTATAAGCTTATGAAAAACCTTTTAACCCATCAATGCTTTCAAAAGCTATTAGAAGAGGAAAGGGGACTTTAGAAAAACAACAAAAAGAAAAAAAGAAATGGAAAAGAGGACATTGTAACTCGTATTGAATTTCCAACTTTTAGAAGATCATCAATGTAACACCCCCGAGTTCCCGAACCCGCTTCTCTAGGTGTAACGCGTGCTCGCTAACCGAAAGCAGCCTGCACATTATAACATAGACAAATCAGTCACTAATTCGAATAGGGATTTAAATATTTGATGGTGTATCAGGGCACACTAGAGACATTTGACATTGTTTATGTTAACATTACTTGACTACCTAATCTCAATTTAACGGACACTTTTACATTTTACTGACGTGGAATCATCGACCTGAAATTTTGACATCGATCTCCACGGGCCCGCATAAACTTATTGTTGGGCTGTTAAGTGGACATTTAAGTTTATTTTCGGCCTTTGGATGAAAGACCCATACATGTGCCCATTTACCAAGAGCGGCCGGCACTTTGGTTTTCAAACTGATCGCGACATGTCAAACCGACCACCATGCCCATTGAAACCCCTGATCCAATGGTATTTTAAAGGCCCACACACCAAGTGTCGTGTACTGGCCACACATTAAATCAAGACCCTTATATACTTAATGCCTCCCACGTATACCTTGACATGCCACATTTTTTATTCATGCGGTTTTGCTTGGGAATGAATTGAGAAGAAAAACAAATCTCCTCTTTCTCCAACTCTCCAACCCAATAGAAATCCCCAAGTTCAATCGAATTTTCCCTAATCGCTTCAAGGAGATCAGGGTTACAATCCTTCAAATCTATAGCGAAGAACTTCAGAAATTCGATCATCTTGCCGCTTCGGTGATTCCTCGAACTTCTACGATTAAAACATCAAGCGAGAGATCGCTTCCGCGCCGTAAGAATTAACGACCGGAATGTTCACGTGCGAAGAATCCGCAATAGTATGCTTACTAAATCTTTTAGGTATTTGTAAGTCTTTCTAATTTATTAATCTTGGTTGGATTTCTGAATCATATGGTCTAGGTTCAAAATTTTCATACAGGTTTTTGTCTGAATTATACATTTTTGTTATAGGTTTAGATGATAATTCATGCTCTGTCTACCAGGTTATGGCCAAATTATGCGAATCATCTTTCATTTCTAATCATTTGATTTGGATTTTAATATTTATTGTATCTTTAATATTTGGGTCTTCAAGAGAAATAAAATAATTTGGTTTTAGGCTAAACCAAACAATTCCATGTACTAAATTTGATTGAAGTCCTCCAATCAAGGATTGTAATGGATTTAACAATCTTTTATCCATTACGACAGGAAGTATAGGAGTGTCTATACCGTTTCTAAATAATCCTGTTATACATACTTGAAGTACACCAATATGGATATATTTTAATTTTGGATTTTCTCTTTTTCATCTTAATATTTTCTTTTTATCGAACAGTGTTATTTCTGTTATTACATTAGATGTGCTTTTTGCAGTTGTATTTCCTGAAAAATCTTCGAATATTCTTCTAGAAAATATTTTATCTAAAGGTGAAATTTTGTATATATCTTCTTTATTAAGTTTTCTTTGTATTTCTAATTCTCGAAGTTGTTCTTCAGAGAAAGATATTTCTTTACCCATAACATCTTTTAAAGTAATCATTTGATGTTCTTCGTCTGAAGGTTCGACGATTTTTAACATAAAAATTAGGTCATCTAAATTAGTATCAGAATCTGTTTCGGATTCTAATTTATAAATGACGCCATTATCATCACTTGATATTTCTTCACCAAAATAAACATTTAGATCTTTTTCATCCAAATATTTAATCATTTTAGTTATATTTTTTTCTCTATTTGGACATTGAGGAGCATAATGTCCTTCTTCATTACAAATAAAATAACGACATTTCTTTTTAGCCGTGCTTGTTTTGTCTGTCTTTTCTATATGTTTTTTCTTTTTAACATATTTTTGATTTTTAAAGAACTTTTTCCGTTTATTCCAAGGTTTCCATTTGAATTTTTTCTTCTTAAAACCTTTATTGTATCCCTTTCTTTTAGGAATATTACAACCTATTTTCCAATTTTCTTGGAGAATTTTATCACGTCATTTATGACGAAAGTTAGTCATCGTGATTTGATTCTTAACTTGTTTTTTAGCTTTTATTTCTAAACATCTATCTGTAATTAATCTTAGAACAAAGGATGTTCCGAGTCCTAGAGTATCCTGTTTTGTTAATTTATTAATAAAATCTGAATAGCCTTTTATAGCTAATTCATCCCATGGTGCAAGTAATTTATGATAAAATTGTTCTATCCATGATATATTAATTGGGGGTTCCAATTGATAATAATATTTTTTAAATGTATTACAATATTCCTGAAATTGACAGATATTGCATAATTCTAATTTTAAAAGAATATATATAGCATCTTCTTGTAGGTTTTGTTCACCCGTATAACCACAAAGATGTTCTTTAATGGTTATCATAAAGTATTTTAAGATATCATCAAGATTAGTAAAACTTCCTAATAATGTTGATTTTTATATTTTTTTATCATTTGATTATTTTCATTGTTTTAACCATTGCAGGACATCACCTTGAAGTGTTGCTGCAATATAGTCAAGAAATCTTTCTTTTGACCAAGTTACTTTTTGGTTTGTAATTACGTTGGGCATGGATTGTGCCCAATCGTCAATGACCTTTTCTTGATCTTTAAAGGGAACATTAGTTAAATCAAGATAAGTTCTAATTAGAGTTTTTGACCGATCGAAGTAAGATTTGTTCGATCGAACTGTGTGATAGCTAAATTTCTTTTGGAAGATTCGACCGATCGAAATATTTTCGATCGATCGAATTATAAGTTTTCGATCGACTGAAAGGGGATTCGTTCAATCGAACTATGTTTGATTTTTTTTGGCTTCTACGAGAGCTAGACCGATCAAATTTAGTTCGATCAATCGAAACATGATTTTGATCGATTGAAATTGGGATTCGAACGATCGAAATTCTCAGATGCAGAATTTTGGTAAATTTTGACTCTGAGATTTTGAGGGGAGTTATCCTAACATGTTTAGCACTGTTCTAATGAGTGAACATTGGATTTTATATTTTAGGTAACTTCGTATTGTATGATGAAGGGGGGCTAACCCAAACGGCGGTGTGAGCTAGTGCAGGTTAAGATCTCGAGGTAAGTAACACTTGACACCATATGCATTGTTAACATGTGTGTGTTATGATGTGATGTTTCTTTGAATTGATTATAAGTGTGGTTACGAATTCAATTTGGGAGGACATGTGCATCCGTACGTTTTTGATTCATGTATGAGTTGTGGAATTTTTCAAGATTTAATCTAATGTGTTGTGCAAGTATCTTCACACTTCTTTCCGACCTTTGATCTAAATATAATTATCACTTTACACAGCGATGAGCTATATATACGCACTTCGATTTAAAGTTTTTGTGAATACCCGACCGGTACTGCGGCTAATCCGTACACCTTTGTGCTATGTGTTTTGTGACTCCTACCGCATGACGGTAAATATGTTCGACCAAGCGTCCAACTTTATGGGACCTTAGATATATGTGAAAATGGTTCATATGAGCGACGATGGTGGGTATTCCATCGAGGGCTTGAGGCTATAGCTCCTCATTCTATTACTTTAAGCATACCACTTTAAGTTTTTCTTTTCTTGTATTGGAAGAAGATGTGGACCTATCTCTTTTGAATATCAAACAAGCTTTGTACCTATGTTTCATGCCATAAGATCTATGTTTGCCATTACAATAAGCATGCTATGAGTTTTTCCTTACTGAGCTTGGATGAAGCTCATTCCTCGACTATATGTCACAGGTTCAAGCGAAGACGTTGATACCAGGATTTTTGAGAGGGAGGATTCTGAGCTAGCTTCGGGGGAGGACTTGGAGGAGATTCACCCTGAGAGCTTCTTTCTTTGTACTAGGCCAGAGTAGGTCGGGCCCTAGGATTCAGGATGTGCTGGTTTAACTTTGGTTGTAAAGGATGTAAATTTTACAAATGATTGTATTTCTTTTGGTGAACCATGTTTCGGTAAGGTACGGCCCTTACCGATGGTTCTTGTCGGCTCTTTTTTTATAAGGAATCATATGGAATTAGAACCGTTATTTTGAGCTTTTGAAGAATAGTACTAGTTCTCTTTTTTGCTCTGATGAATCATTGGACATGGTTCTGCTTTGTTTTCCATTGTGCAACTGTACAATACGTGCTTCATTCGGGGGCTCGACCTCAGCGCCAGCCCATTGACAGCACGGGCTTTGGGGTGCCGAAACTAGGGCTGTCACAGTTGGTATCAAAGCTAGTTTTTAGAGACGTCTGACAAGTCTTAAACTATTTCGAGATTGGACTGTCTGTCAATGAGACTTTTGTTTCATTGTAATAGATTCCAATGGATCAACGAGGAAGAAGTAGACCTAGGGGACGTCGTCAAAGAGGTGAAAGGCGTATGGAGGATATTCTTTCGAGTTCCAGAGGAGAGCAGAGACCACCTCCTGAGGGGGAGAGAAGTCATGGAGATGAGTCTTCTGATAGGATCGCCAAGGCTATGGAGGCTATAGCCGCTGCTATGGCTCAGCAGACCCAGCAGACTACACTTCTGACTGAACAGATGACGTTGTTAGCCGCAAACAACGTCAGTCATTAGTAGCAACTGCCACCACCACCACCTCCTGCTTTGTTGCCATCCCCATTTGTTGATTTCAGGAGATTGAGACCTCCTGTGTTCCACGAGCAGACTGATCTGCTTGAAGCGGAGAAGCGGTTGAAACAGATGGAGAAATTATTGCAAAGACTGCAAAGCCCTGAGCATGAGAAGTTGGTTGGGCTCCTTTCCAACTAGAAGGCGACGCTGTCGCTTGGTGGAAGTCAGTGTTGAGGAAAAGGGAAGTTGAGGGTCCGTACATCCCATGGACGTGGGCAGACTTTGTAATGACATTTAACAAGGAGTACTTTCCTAAGCAAGTCCGAAATTAGTTGAAGGACTTTACGAATCTTGTACAGGGGAGCATGACCATATGAGATTAATGCAATGAGTTTATGAGGTTATCAAAGTTTGCACCAGAATTGGTAGCTACTGAAGAAATGAAGGCCAACAGATTCCAAGAAGGCATGAGACCAAATATACAGGAAAGAATGTCCATATTTGAATTTGAAGCATATGGCGATGTGATGGGGAAGGCCATCGTTGCAGAAAGGGACATCAACAAAAGACATGACTGGAAGAACAAGCCAAGTCCGGGGGGGTGAGTGACTATGACTCGGGGAATAAAAAGCTGAGGTTGTCAGCACCTGCTCTAGTTTCAAGACTAGCCTACGCAAATTATCCGAGGTCAAATACTTTCACTTCTACGAAATCGTTCTGTAGAGAGGGCCCTACTCAGGCTCAGACGTCTGGGGCATCTTTCACACAAGGACCTTCTAGAGCGGCATCTACGAGTCCACAACTAAAATATGCCCGTTGCGACAAATCGCATAAAACTTCAGACCGTAGACGAGACACATGTGGATGTTTTAAATGTGGGAAAGTAGGCCATATGATACGAGACTACCCCGAGATGAGAAAGGAGGGCACCATCTCAACTGCTACCACATCGAGACCTATGCAATCCACGAGACCTGTTGTTCAAGGTCGTGCCTTTACTGTGACAGTGGAAGACGCCCGGACAAGCAACGATGTAATCCAAGGTATAACCTTCTTGTTATGTTTGAACTCATTTATTTGTCTTCTAGATGAAGAAAGTGCATTGATAGAAAACTTCTAGGCTCACTTTGTGTGATCATGACATGCATTTCTGAACGGAGTGAATATGTTAAATGATATATAGGTACGCTATAGCTTTACCGAGAAAACAACGATGATCGTTGTGTTGCACGAGTTCTGATAGACCCAGGGTCTACCCACTCGTATATAACTCCAGAATTCATGGGGAAATTAAAGATTGTTCCCGAGGAGTTGAATTTTATTTTGGATGTTTCCGTTCCTACGAGAAGTACAGTGACTGCAGACACGTATTGCCGATCAGTCATAGTGCAAGTGAAGGATCAAGAGACTATCGTGGATCTTATCTTATTGAACATGCAAGGACTTGATGTACTACTTAGCATGAATGGTCTATGTGCATATCATGCCAGCGTAGATTGTCTATAGAAAGTAGTCACTTTTCGTCCACCTGGACAGAAATCTTTCTGGTTCATTGGCGAGAAAGGGAAAGTAGCACCGATTATCTCCGTAGTACGAGCTGAGCCAATGATGAAGAATGGATGTGAGGGATATCTAGCATTCCTGCAAGAGCAAAAGGAAGCAAAGAACGTTATTTTCAATATCCCAATTGCCTGTGAGTTTGAGGACGTATTTCCTGATGAATTACCAGGCTTGCCACCCGTTCGGGAGATCGAATTTGCTATTGACTTAGCTCCAGGCACTGAACCAGTTTCCAAAGCCCCATACTGAATGGCTCCAGCTGAACTGAAGGAGTTGAAGGAGTAATTACAGGAACCATTAGATAAGGGCTTTATAAGGCCAAGTGTGTCCCCTTGGGGTGCACCGGTCTTGTTCGTTAAGAAGAAAGACGGGTCCATGAGACTTTGCATTAACTATCGTCAATTGAACAAACTCACGGTCAAGAACAAGTACCCTTTGCCCAGGATCGGCGATCTATTCGACCAATTGCAAGGGGAAAAGTTCTTTACAAAGATCGACTTGAGATCCAGGTATCATCAACTAAAGGTGAAGGCCGAAGATGTGTAAAAGACAGCATTCAGGACTAGATATGGGCATTACAAATTCTTAGTGATGCCTTTCGGCTTGACGAATGCACCAGCCTCGCTTATGGACCTCATGAATCGGGTCTTCAAACAACACCTTGATACATGCGTAGTGGTGTTTGTGGACGACATTCTTATTCATTTAAAGACCAGAGAAGAACACGAACATCATTTGCGCATTGCCTTATAGGCCCTACGTGAACACCAGTTGTATGCCAAACTCAGCAAATGTGAATTCTGGCTAGAACAAGTGAGTTTTCTCGGTCACGTAGTATCAAAAGCAGGCGTGACTGTTGATCCGACAAAGATTGAGGCAGTGTTAGATTGGGAATAACCCAAGACCGTGACGGAGATTTATAGTTTTCTCGGTCTAGATGGATATTATCAACACTTTGTGGAAGGTTTCTCCAAGATTTCAGGACCACTCACCCGACTTACAAGGAAGAATGTAAAATTTGAGTGAACCAAGGAATGTGAAGAGAGCTTCCAAGAACTCAAGAAACGGCTTACCTCTGCTCCAGTTTTGGCTATTCCGTCAGGTAGTGTGGGATTTGTTGTCTACAGTGATGTGTGATATGGTGGTTTGGGCTATGTAATGAATCAAAGCAGTAAGGTCATAGCCTATGGGTCAAGACAGTTGAAAGATCATGAGAAGAACTACTCGACGCACGATCTAGAGTTAGCTGCAGTGATCTTTGCAGTTAAGATTTGGAGGCATTACCTGTATGGTGAGACCTTTGAGATCTTCACGGACCATAAAAGCCTTAAGTACCTGTTTACATAGAAAGAATTGAATATGAGGCAATGGCGGTGGATCGAATTTCTCAAGGACTATGACTGCACTATACAATATTACCCAAGTAAAGCAAACGTTATGACTAACACGTTGAGTTGGAAGAATACAACTCAGTTGACTAGTCTCATTGCGGGACTTCGACGATGGAAACTATTGGAAGACATTTCGTTGTATGATAAGAACATTGAAGTCAAGGATACCGGGGTACTGTTGGAAAATCTCACGATCTGGCCAACTATTTTTAATCGTATTTATGAACTCCAGATGAAAGACCCAAAGCTGATGAGGATACGTCAAAAGGTGAGTGCAGATGAAAGGGGGGATTTTTCTGTCAAAGAAGATGGATCATTACTATTCCGTGGCCGCCTGTGCGTACCTGTGGATGCCGAACTGAGGCAAACCATATTGGAGGAAGCTCATAAGTCCAAGTATGCCATTCATTCGGGTGGTACTAAGATGTACCAGGATTTGCGGAACTGTTATTGGTGGAGAGGATTAAAGAAAGATATCGCGGAATATGTGTTAAAGTGTCTGGTGTGTCAACAAGTAAAGGTGGATCATAGACACCCAGCTGGTTTATTACAACCTCTACTAATACCAGAGTGGAAGTGGGAGTCCATTTCTATGGACTTCACTGTGGGATTACCAAGGACGATGAGACGCCATAATGCAATATGGGTGGTAGTGGATCGATTGACAAAGTTGGCTCACTTCCTACCCTACAATACAACATACACTGCAAGCAAGTTGGCGGATTTATATATGAAAGAAATTGTGCGACTCTACGGTATTCCTATGAGCATTGTGTCCGATCATGATCCATTGTACACATCAGTATTCTCACAAAGATTCTAAGAAGGTATGGGCACGAGATTGGACTTTAGTTTCACATTTCATCCACAGACCGATGGTCAGACAGAGAGAGTCAATCAGATTATTGAGGATATATTGCAAGCATGCATGATTGATTTTCAGGGATCATGGGATCAGCATCTTCTGATAATAGAATTCGCGTATAACAATAGCTTTCAGCAGAGCATTGGGATGGCCCCATATGAGGCTCTATAGGGACGGAGATGTAGGTCTCCGATCAATTGGGAGGAAACAGGTGATAGATTTGTATTGGGACCGAAAGTCATCAGGAAAAATAGAGACCATCCGTATTATACAAGAAAGAATCAGGATGGCACACAGTCGCTAGAAGAGCTACGCGAATATTAAGCGCTCAAGCATGGACTTTCAAATGGGAGATCACATGTTTGTAAAGATATCCCCAATGAAGGGTGTGATGCGCTTTGGAAAGCGCGGAAAGTTGGGTCCTCACTTTATTGGACCATTCGAGGTATTGGGGAGAGTGGGTGAAGTTGCATATAGGGTCGCATTACCCCCAAAACTTGATAGAGTGCACGACGTATTTCATGTTTCAATGTTGCAGAAATACATGCGAGACCTAACTCATATCCTCGATGCACCACCTATGGAAGTCTATAGGGATCTGACGGTCATTGAAGAACCAATGCAAATTTTAGAACGAACCGAGCAAGTATTGCACACAAAATAGATTCCTTTGGTGTTAGTCCAATGGAAAAATCACTCTAGAGAGGAAACAACATGGGAACGCGAAGCTAAGATTCGTGCCCAACATCCTTCGTTGTTTGAGTAATCATGAGAAGGAGAAAAAATTTGTAATGGTCCTTTGTGATCAAATTATATGTAAATACTTTGAATGATCAATGATAGGGATGAATTAGATGTTGAAGCATGAGAACGAGAAAGAAAATTCAAAAACACAAGAAATTTGCTTTTTCAAAAACATGATTTTGATTTTCAAAAACACAAGAAAATTCAAAAGCATGTTTGATCAAATAAGATTTTGATCGATTGAGGTGTAAATCAACTGATCAAAATACCTTGGCAGACAGTGAGTGGTTAGGCATTGAAGCTTATTAAATTCATTCAATCGAATTAAATTTTGATCGATCAAATTTCATTTTCAATCGGACGAAAAAAAATAAATTTCCTTCGATTAAAATTCTATAGACCTGAGAAGCTTAATCGATCGAATTTTGGCATTTCGACCGATCAAATTAAGATTGGTTCGATATGAAATGTGGGGCCCAGTTTCCCTAAAGCTAATTTCGACCGATCGAAATGAGTTTCGATCGATCAAAATTGAAGAAAATTCTGTATAAGTCAGATTTTGACCGATCGAACTGAATTCGATCGATCGAATTTCATGTATATATATATAAACTACATTTTTAAGTTCATTTTTTTTTCAAAATTTTGGGGTTTCCATTAGGGTTTTTGAGGGATTTTACATTGGAGGATCAAACGAATGATCAATTGCGCTAGATCCTCCGAGAAATAAAATCCAAATCACCTCAAAGCGGTAAACCTTTAAACTTCGATTCTTGATTTCTTGCCTTGGGTTGAAAATTTTCTTATTTGATTAAAACCCTAGTTTTGGTTTTCATAGACTATGGCACCTAAGAAGAAGGCTGCCACTTCCAAAACCCCTTCATCGAAGCGACCCAAGATCACTCTGGGTCCTTCGCAACCACCAAAACCTCCGCCACAACCACCTATTCCACCACTGCAACCACTTGCCGAACAACCCATTGCTCTGCAAACTCCCCAGCGCGACCAACCAAGCAAATGGTGGGCCAACAAGGGTTTTGCCTTTGAGTACACCATCGATCCATCCTTATTCGAAATGCCCAATGTGCCCGGCGTTGACGCTTGGGCACTTGCTATTTGAGCAAGGCGGGATTGGATAATCTACTAAAACACATTCATCAGTACTATTACCCGCGCCTCGTGCGCTTGTTGTACCAAAATATGTTTGATGGCCCTGACCCTAATACCATTTGCACCAAAGTCGATGGGAAGACGTATGTTTTTACCCATGCAATGGCTTGTAGAGTGTTGTAATGCCTTGACGAGTATGGCGAGGGGATTAACTTGTTACCCCTAAATTTGACCCATAATTTTGTTGCCGAGCGGATGATTGGTGGACGAGTTGCACTGGGTCGAGCCATTAGGCGAGCCCATTTATCGAGCTATATGTGGATGCTCGACACCATCTTCAAGTGCAATCTCTACCCGATCCGCCACAAGACTGAGAGATTAGGGATGTTGATGGAAGCCCTATTTGAGGTTTTTCAGGGTAAATGGTTTGATGCCGTCGTAGTGGTTTTTGAGGGAATCAAGCATGGGAGGAAGAAGCTATTGGCAGGGGCGGAAAAGCTCAAGGAGTATATACAGTATGTCAGTTTGGTCTCGGCTATGTTTGATGAGTATGCCGCGACCTCCGTACACAAGATCTCCTCCAGGGAGCCTAGGTCCTCCGACAATGTGGTGTTCTACACCTTTAAGCAGTGGAGGAAGACTTATAACCGGCTGAAACCACACCTACAGCCAGCCCCTCAAGCGCTTCCTGTCCCTCCTCAACCACAAGATGCACCTGCTCAGGGCGCACCACTACCTGACCAACCTACTCCTTAGGCTCTTGTCCCCGATGAGCCTGAGGTTATCCCTCCAGTTCACTAACCTGCCGACATAGCGATACCACCCGACCATCAAGCAATTCTGATCACTAATGAGGCATTGCCTATGCTCATCCAGGAGAGTAATCATCAGCTCAATCAGTGCCTTGATTACTACGAGCTGCTCGTGGAGGACGTGTTGCATATGTACCCTACCAACAACGCCCAGAGGATGGCGGCCATGCGTGCGCAAGTATTTGGCGCTTCTATGACAGACGCTGCTGCTGAGGATCCATGGCCTGATGAGGCGGCCAGTGAGGATCATGCCGACGAGGAGACGGAGGATGTGGCAAATCCTACTGCTCCGACGGATCCTGTTGGAGCGGCTAGAGGAGCTACTGTTAAGGAATCATGAGCTTGAGAGTGTTTCTTTTTAAAATTTTCAATTTTTGGGCAATGTGTATAATTTTTAACTATTGTGGCATGGTTGCCATTTTTATTTTTACTTGTTAGAACTATGGTGGCATGGCTGCCATGATGATCTTTTTACATAATCATGCTAACCTTTCATTAATGTGTGTGTGTGATGCCTGAATTTAATCTATTAGAATTTATTGTGTAGACTGTGCGTGTGTGTGTGTGTGATGCGATCTTATAGTGACATGGATGGTTTAGCCATGTGTGGTGCCTTTCAAGGTAACCCTTCCTCTGTCGTGCCGCGCACTAGGATAATTTTTTAGATTGAAAATTCCTAATGTGGGGAGGATGTAACATCCTAAACATTTTAAAACCTTGATTTGCATGCCTCGATATGTGTGCCTGACTGTCCGCACATCAGGGACGGTATCGATAGTCGATACAATATCTATAGATCAAATCCAACGGATGGGATTTGACATATGTAGGCTAGGTTGAGGGTTAGTGCACTGTTGTACACCCAACGTTAGTGCAGCTGTTTTATGCCTAAGCCTAGGACTCAAGTATAAGAGGAATTAAATGCCTCATTTAGGTTTTTGTATTCAACACCTTAGTAATTGCTAATCATAGGGAGTTAAGAGGAGAGAGGGAGAGATTCGAGATTTAAACACTGATTGCATGCGAGAATAATCCATTCTCGAAGCTTGTGGTTACGTAATTAGAGCGATGAACGAGCCGCTATTCTTCTGGTGAATCCAAGTCAGATCTAGAGGCTAGGATTAGAGATTCGAAGGAAATCGAGGTATGAAAATTTGGTCGAGATCTTAAAATGATGTCGTTAACTATTTTTACATTAATTTAGATCACGAGAGCATAAGAAATCAAGTTTAACTTAATGTAGAGGGGGAAAACCCTTAAACAGGTAAAATTTGTTCATTTTGACTGATCAAAATTGAGTTCGATCGATCGAAATGGACTTAAAATGTGAAAACTTTGAAGAATGAGGAAATTCCTTCGATCGAAGTCAAATTCGATCGAATGAAATGGGTTCGATCGATCGAATCTCACACTCGATCGATCGAAACGTATATAAATAGGAACATGGAAAAACCCTCTGTGAGAACTCGATCGATCGAAATATATTCGATCGATCGAATTAGAGTTTTTTATCGATCGAAGTAAGATTCGTTCAATCGAACTGTGTGATAGCTAAATTGCTTTTGGAAGATTTGACCGACCAAAATATTTTTGATTGATTGAATTATAAGTTTTCGATCGACCGAAAGGGGATTCGTTCGATCGAACTATGTTTGATATTTTTTGGCTTCTGTGAGAGCTCGACTGATCGAATTTAGTTCGATCGATCGAAATGTGATTTCAATCAATCAAAATTGGGATTCGAACGATCAAAATTCTCAGATTCTGAATTTTGGTAAATTTTGACTGTGAGATTTCGAGGGGAGTTATCCTAACATGTTTAGCACTGTTCTAATGAGTGAACATTGGATTTTATGTTTTAGGTGACTTAGTATTGTATGATGAAGAGGGGCTAACCCAAACAGCAGTGTGAGCTAGTGCGGGTTAAGATCTCGAGGTAAGGAACACTTGACACCATGTACATTGTTACGTTAACATGTGTGTGTTATGACGTGATGTTTCTTTGAATTGATTATATGTGTGGTTATGAATTTAATTTGGAAGGACATGTGCATCTGTACATTTTCGATTCATGTATGAGTTGTGGAATCTTTCAAGATTCAATCTAATGTGTTGTGCAAGTATCTTCACACTTCTTTCCGACCTTTGATCTAAATTATAATTATCACTTTACATGGCGATGAGCTATATGTACGCACTTCGATTTGAGGTTTTATGTGAATACCCGACTGTTACGGCGGCTAATCCGTACACCTTTGTGCTATGTGTTTTGTGACTCCTATCGCATGATGGTAAATATGTTCCGCCAAGCATCCAACTTTATGGGACCTTGGATATATGTGAAAATGGTTTATATGAGTGACAATGGTGGGTATTCCATCGGGGGCTTGAGACTATAGCTCCTCATTCTATTACTTTAAGCGTACCACTTTAGTTTTTCTTTTCTTGTGTTGGAAGAAGATGTGGACCTATCTCCTTTGAATTTCGAACAAGCTTTGTACCTATGTCTCATTCCATGACCATATACTGTGCATACATCCCGATTATTCTGTTTCATTATGCCATAAGATCTATGTTTGTCGTTACAATAAGCATGCTATGAGTTTTTCCTTACTAAGCTTGGATGAAGCTCATTCCTCAACTATATGTCACAGGTTCAGGTGAAGTCGTTGATACCAAGATTTTCGAGAGGGAGGATTCTGAGCAAGCTTCGGGGGAGGACATGGAGGAGATTCACCCTGAGAGCTGATTTTTTTGTACTAGGCCAGAGTAGGTCTGGCCCTAAGATTCAGGATGTGTTGGTTTAACTTTGGTTGTAAAGGTTGTAAATTTTGCAAATGATTGTATTTCTTTTGGTGAACCATATTTCGGTAATGTATGGCCCTTACCGTTGGTTCTTGTCGGTTCTTTTTCCATAAGGAATCATATGGAATTAGAACCGTCATTTTGAACTTTTGAAGAATAGTACTAGTTCTCTTTTTTGCTATGATGATTCATTAGACATGGTTCCGCTTTGTTTTCCATTGTGCAATCAGACAATACGTATTACTTGCTCGTCGTCTCGCCTTTCATCAACGCACGGGCTTAGGGGTGCCGAAACCCAGGTTGTCATATATATTTTCTTTAGCCATGTACCCGTTATATCTAATAGACTATTTATACAACCAATTATTATATGCATATTATTTTCAGAATTGTTATCTATATGAAACATATATCTAAAATCTTTGATTTTTATTTGTCCAAGAGCTTATACAATCTATAGGTATTTCTAAATTTTTACTAGATGTTTCTGTCATTCTACTTTATGCAGGTACCTAAAACCACTTAGCGTATGGTTGGTACCTAAGCCGTTCCCAAGTAGGCAAAAAGTCATTATAGCTTCCAAAGTCTTTGAAGGGATTTGGGCTTTACCATACAATAAGTATATGGGTTTTATATCAAATAAGTTGACCTAAAAATCTTGTGAAAATTATTATTATTATTATTTATTTTTATTTTCTTATAGACTGATGTTATCCCAAATTATAGTTATATAGATAAACAATGCCATTATACGAATATGAATAACTAAAAATAGAAAAACATAAATATTAAAAGTGAGAGCATATATTTCCATTACATACTTACAATGACTGTTGTAGCCAATACGAAATGCCAACACAAATGCTAACACCTAACGCTTAAACTTGAACAACTAGGCTTTGATACCATTTACAACACTGCAGATTATTAATTGACTTGATGTCTCAACAAGGGTGAGAGCCTACCCATATATAGACTTTTTAAGATTCTATATACATACAACCCGACATACAACTTTTTAGACAGTAAACCATTATCGAAAAAAGATGCTTTTCTTTCACATCAAAGGAATCTTACTTTTTCTTTAACTTAAAGTAATATAAAAAGATAAGGTTTGAAATGTCATGTCTAACGTTTATGGGTAGCAATGTGTCCTGGATGAGTTGGAGTCGTCCTTGCTACTAATAATGGTGGGGTCCACTAGACTTCCATGCGGTTTTCTAAGTTGTGATAGAAAATTGAATCTTCCGATGGCGGACTGTGTGGATCATAGCTTTTTTGCGTCTCATCTTCTTCGAGCATGGTGGTTTCAATCTCTAGATTTTCTGAGAGGTCGAGGTCTTTACGAGAATCTATTTTTAGTAATAAAGAATTTGCTTCAACTATTTGTTCCCGAGTTCTCATATCCTCGATTGGAAGATTAGTGCTAAAAATTCTTTGACCATCAATTATATTGAATCGGTTATCGGTAGCACGGATTTGTCTTGCCATTGACAAAAATGTTTTCAAAGATCGAATCCAATAGGATTTTGGATTGATAGACATGATGTTGGCTTTTTCCATGGGGTCTTCAATTTCATCGAACTCATAGTCCTTAGTTTTGTCTAAAAACCAAATTTGATATGACTGATAAAAATTTTCTTTGGATCTCCAACCGATTATACTTATTATCCAAAAGGTGTAGTAGACGGTGCAATTAAGATTTTTGATGAGATGATAAACCATTGTTTTGATTATCAGAGGGAATTTATTGATGGGATATCCGGGAAAGATTAGTTATTTTACTAATCTCCATTCAAGACATTCTTCCAAATTGATAATTTTGGGAGAAATCCTCATAGCACTGAGCTAGATTATAATTGTTGATTAAGATTTGTTTAATCTTAATCTCTTGATCTTTAATTTGTGCTATCAGAGGAGTACTAATATGACTAGGTAAAATATGTTTTATTTTTTCAAGCAAACAAATTCTTTTTAGTTTGTAAAAAATAGGATCAGGATAATTTGTCTCCAAAAGATCTGTTAGTTCTAAAAACTGATTTATTTTTTCAATAGAAAAGTTTTTCGAAAAGGTTTCAGAATCCCATGCTATGGATTTAACAAGGACATTTGAACTGTCTTGTAATTTTTCTAACTTCTGTTCTTTTCCTTGATTTTTTGGGCGAGGTTGCTCATATGTCACCTAAACTACTTTTTATCATTTAAGAGTTGGCTTTTCCAAGCTCCATTAATTTCATGATAAAAGTTTGCACTTATTTCAGGATTATAAAAATCAAGGACATTATTGATACTAATGCTAGTTTGTTCTAGCAAATGTTGCGATTGTTGTACTTGATATAAAGTGAAAGCTGATTTAGCTTCACTGAATGAATCATGGACTTGGTAAAGGCATTTGGGAAGTTGGTAACTTGCTTTTGGCAAGCTAGCCAAGAGGTATAAAGTCTAGGCTGGTGACCTCTCAATACAACATAAGATTTACTTATGAATTGTGGTAGATAAGATGAGGAGGAGCTTCCTTCTTCTGTCATTCTTATTCATTTATAGAGTAAAATCCACTAGTTTAATGCCAACATAAATCTTCTTCTTGCAGTAAATATGCAGACTTCGGTTAGTGGTTTAAACTTGGATCTCTGCTTAAGAAATCAGTCAAAACGTTAGTACTGCCTTTAACATGTTCGACTTCAAAAGTATAAAGTCCTATTTGATTATACCGTTTAACTCTTCTTCCATCTGCAATATCGCGTTTATTTATTAAAAAATCTCGAACTGCTTGGTTATCAGTTCTTATAATGAAAATTCAGGGGCTAAATAAATGTGAAATCTTTTAAGAGCAAGTTTTATTGCTAATAATTCCTTTTCAAATATAATATAATTCTATTCATTTGGTTTGAATTTTCTAGAATTATAACTACATAATTTTTCTTTACTTTGTACCTTTTTCGTTAAAGGTGATTTTCTTGGTTTTATTCCAATAGAATGACAAGAGTCTTTTTCTTCCTATTTATATGCAGGAATAGCCTTTAAGATGCATCCCCAACAATTATCCGAAGCATCTGTTTCTAGAATTAATTTATCTTCGGCTTGTGGAAGATAAATTGTCGGACAATTTTGGATATCTTGTTTTATTTGATGTAGTAAATATTTATCTTGTTCTCTCCAAGTAAATTCTACTTCTCTTTTCAATTTATTTATTAAAGATTTTTCTTTTTCTGCTAAATTTTTTAAATAATTTCTTCAATAATTTAATAACCCTAAAAAACTTTGTAACTATTTTTTATCAGTTACTTCTTCAGGAAAATTTTTTATTTTTATTATAATACGATCTTGTAGTTTTAGACCATCATGGGTTAAAATAAGACCTAAAAATTCAATTACAACCCGGCAGTAGTCGAAGGTTATCTTGTATCTGCACATGAGGATAAAGTTATTAGTAATTTCATTTCCCCCCTAGCTACTTGTCAAGGGGGGAGGTGTCTCAGACCAAGGTCTGGTAATAAAAGTGGGGGGTATCTTTTCTCACTTTTTTTGTCTATTTTTTTTTTCTTCTTTTTTTCTTCTTTTTTCTCTTTTTCTTTTTTTTTTATACTTTTCATTACAAGGAAAGGGAAATAATGCAATAGGGAAAGCAAATAACTGAAAGAAAATTCTAATAGTAAAAAAAATGCCCCAGTGTAGGAGCATGGTGGAATGGGCAGCACGATATCTTTAGCGGTCTTCCTAAGGTGATGGCTCCATTATTCTGCATCCGTTCTTGAACAAGCAGGGGTTTAAGGCTGATTCTTCTTTTGAAAATAAAAATGCCCCAGCGTCAAGGTGCAATGGAGCTTCTCTTGATGCTTGTGAGAGCTTTGGGCCTATGGGGAACCATGTACGTTTTGATGAATTAGTGTCGAGGAAATTGCTTGATACTGTCTACCGAAACGGGGAAGTCGTATACTCATATCAATTGTATACCGGGGTTCTACGGCTGGTAGTGGTTACCCTATCCCATAGTCGTTGTTAGAGGGTGAGCGGTAGATAGTAAGTGGTTGCATCAGTCGTCATTCACAGGTTTTCGATTTCATATCTAGGGATATCTTAGAAGGGTGGTTCCGACTCATTGCCTAAAAACATAAATTAATGGTGAGAGAGGAGGGTAAGGCTCAGTGACCTAGGGGAATAGTTTCTACCAGACAATTTCTAAAAGGGATAAATAACAGTCTTTTTCTCGAGTGGATATGGGGTGCCATGATTGAGCTCCCCATCATGTTTCGGTACCATCAAAGGCTCACATTCTATGGTTAGCAGGATTTTGTCCTCCTCCCACCACCTTACGATGATCTCTAGTAGTATGGGACATCAGGGATGCCCTCGTGGCTTGCTTATACTTTTCTAGTAAGGTTATCAGGAATGTCCTCACAATTTTCTTATGCTTCATTGGGCTCATTGACTTGTTCACCTGTCGTATTGCTCTCTCTTAGTTTTGTATGTATATAAATATATATTTTTTTAAAGCAACCTGCTGATGCAAGAATGATGAGTTTTGATTGAGCCTAGCATCTTCATATTTTGTGCTCTAACATCTCTTCCAATGGCAGGGGAAAGGGGTGAGAATCGGGTGTTATTTATACTTTCGAAAGAGATCAGGTATTCCACTAGTCCTTTTAATCAAATTGCCTGAATAAGAAGGTGGGTAGTGAGTCGAAAGCCTTCGAGGATATCCTTGGAAATGAAGGCGTACGGCCAACGAATGAGTTTTGATGACTGGGGGGTGGTAAATATAGGTATCTGACTACAGGATAGGATGATTACGAGGCTAAGGGTAGTATTTCCTGAGGTACATGGCATTCCACAGGTTAGGGAGTTCTTCCCCGTCCTGGTTCACCAGCTTGTATGTGTTTCCTGGGTATGCGATTGATATGACATATGGGCCTTCCCAGTTCGATTTCAGTTTTCCCTTTGGATGTGTGTTTTGAAGGCATGATTTTCTTCAAGACTAATTTTCCAATTTCGAAGTCTCGCTCGAAAACTCTCTTATCGTAGCTCTGGCGATCCTCCTCTGGTATGCTTGAGCATGATCAACTGGCCTTAAATGCGTCTCATTGAGTTGTTCTAGCTCAGCGAGCAGAGCAATTCTCCTTTTGTCTAAAGATAGCTCATCATCAAGTTAAATACGTAGGGATGACACTTGTATTTCGTAGGGTAGGACTGCCTCCATTCCATACGTGAGGAGATAGGGAGTTTGGCCAGTGGCCGTGCAATTAAAAGTTTTATAAGCCCAGAGTGCTTCTGGTAGTCGTTCAGGCCAGTCGGCTCCATTGCTCATCTCCACTGTTCATTTCAAAATTCGATCAAAGTTTTGTTCGTGGCCTCTGCTTGTTCATTTCCTTGAGGGTAGAACGGTGACGAGTAATGTAGGTTGATGTCGAATCTCTTACATACATCTTCTCTGAGATGAACTGCGTTCATTTGTTGGTGATGAACATCCTGGGTACCCTAAAGTGGGTGATGATGTTTTGAATGATAAACTTCACGAGCGTAGAAGTAGTGATTTTGACATATGACTCGGCTTCTGCCCATTTGGTGTAGTATTTGGTTATTATAAGTATGAATGCGTGCTTGTTAGTATTCCCGATTGTGTTCGTGAATGGTCTGATGGCATCGAAGGCCCACCTTGAGAATGGCCATGGTGAAGTTATAGGGTTCAATGCAACGGATGGAGCCTTTATGAGTGTAGCGTGTTCTTGGCATTATTTGCAGCATTGGACGTAGAGGTGGAAATCCCTTGACATTTTCGGCCAGAAGTAGCCTTGACATATAATCTGATCTGTAAGTCTCTGTCTGCCGGCACTGGCGTGTGCTTCTCGAATGATGTATTATCCTTCGGTTGTTGTGATGCACAGCAGCAGTACTCCTTTAGTGAAGGCTTCTTTGTAGAGCATCTCGCTCAGGATGTAGAACCTTATGCATCGGTTCCTAATTATCTTTCGCTCAATCTTTGTAGCGTAAGGAGGGATGTGGCGATGCTTCAGGAAATTCCATATATCGAAATACCATGGTTGTCCGTCGTCGGTTGTTGATTTCTCAAATCAAAAGGTTGCTACGTCAGCTTCTTTCTTCGTGGAGTTGCCTAAGGCAGGTTGCCCTTCATTCTTGACGGCTTCTAGTCTAGTTGGCAGTTCCAGTTTCACTTACCAGGCGACTTTGGGTGCTGGTGTTTTTAATCTCTCAATGAAGAAGGATTTCGTATTCTGACCGACTAGTATTTGAATGACTGAGGCTAGTGTAGAGAGGGAATCCGCGAGCTCGTTCTCCAGTCTAGGGATATGCATGAAGGAGATCCTTTCAAACTTATTTATTAGGAACTGAGTTATTTCTAAGTATGACATCAATCTTCTCTCTTTGGTCTTCCACTCCCTGATGACTTGTGATATCACAAGCTTAGAGCCGCCGATTATTTTCAACAGCTTGACACCCAACTGTAATGCTGCTCGTAGTCCAGTGATGAAGGCTTCATATTTTGAACGTTGTTGGTGATTGGGAAGTCGAGCTGAAAGGCCTTTGGTATTACTATAGACACCCCCATTTTGCCCTCTCAGAATATACAAATCTGTTCGGTCAACCTTTGACCTCGCCCGTGACTTTTTGGAAAAGACTCACCTTCTCTGAAAGTTTCACCACCCTAATGTGGGACCATATACTGAAACAATAGTATATGGCTAGACGCAGGCTGAAACAATAGCTCTGTGGCTCAGGCCCCTTAACCCTAATGTGGGACCATATGCTGAAAGAATAGTATATCGCTGGACACGGGCTAAAACAATAGCTCTGTGGCTCAGACCTCCTAACCCTAAATTAGGAACCATGCACTGAAACAATAGTACATGGCTGAACACAGGCTAAAATAATAGCTCCGTGGCTCAGATCCCAACGTAGGGAGACTATATGTTGAAATAGTAGTATATAGTCGAAATGTAGACTGAAACAATAATATAGCATTTCAGACCCCCTAACCCTAAATTGGGAATCATGCACTAAAACAATAGTATATGGCTGAACACATGTTGAAACAATAGCTCTGTGGTTCATGTCCCAACATTCGGAGACTATCTATCGAAACAATAGTATACAGTCGGAATGAAGGCTAAAACAATAGTTTGGCATTTCAAGACCCGGACAACCCTGAATTATGCGCCTAAAACCACACGCGCAATTCGATCACATGGTAAAACACAAATGTGCAATCAGTCCCCCTCTTAGACCAAAGGGGGACTGATTGTGCGCGCCACCTCTAGACTCGATTACGCGTTCCACATGGCATGCGAGACCACCTCGAGACTTGATTACGTGCGCCACATGGCACGCGCGATCGGATTGAACGCCTAACCACTGGTGCGCAATTGGTCTACGTCCGACCTAGTCTTATAGTCCTTGACCCCAAAGCTTCTTAGATCAAGCACTCCAAATGAGGTATTTAATTGGATTGCACATTCCACACCAGCCATGCGATTAGTCCTAACATTGTTAGAACTGGGAAACTCGGTTGAGCCAGTTAGTCGGTCGCTCACTGAGTCGATGACCGACTCAAAGAAATTAAGCACCGAAAAACCGGCATGCAATTCAGTTAAATGCCAGAAATAGGGCGTTTAATTAGGAAAAAATCTATAAAAGACCTTTTTTAATTTGCCCCAAAGGGGGATTGAAAATTTTCATAGAGCTTAGGGATTTCGAGAACGAACACATAGAAAAATAGAGCCATGATTTCGAGATTCAAGCTTTGAATTTTGAGATTCCTCTCCGCAGCGCTGGCCTTAGGTAAAAATCTAGACTTTAGTTCCCAACCTTAGTTTTAATTAGTCCTTAAATTTAGTTTCCCTTAGTTTTAATTATTAATATTAAATTTTTAGTCTTAGACCGTAGCACCCTTTTTAGACCGTAATTTTAATATCTGATTCTAGTCCTTAGTTTCTTGAACCAGTCCTTAATCTGACAGCCTAATTCTTTGACCTTAGACTTTAATTTTATTCTGAAATCTTAATCTCCAGTCCTATCATTAATCTTTGATTCTAGTTCCTTAATCATACGGCCTGATTTTCTGATTTCAGACTCGAATTTAGTCCTTAAATCTTAAATTCTAGTTTTAATTCCTTAATTTAATAGTTTTAAAAATTCCAATTTATAATTTAGTCTTCTAAAATTCTACTCTCATAATTTAATTCATAATTATAATTCAAAAAGAACTTTAAAAATCCAAAAAAATATTATCTTATAATTCAAAATCCAATTTGCTGTAATCTTAGCCATCCAATTTGCCCCAGGGAGCTTAAGGAGGGTACTCGGGAACGAGGCCAATCCTCCTTAGCATAGCGGGCCCAAACCCCTTTTTTTCTTTTCATTTTTTTTAATTAATTTGATTTCCAATTAAAATTAAGATATTTAAATTAATTACACTCCTAAAAAGATTAGGAGACTTAATTAATTAGACCTCTAATAGGATTAAGATATTTAAAATAATTAGACTCCTAGTAGAATTAGGAGACCTTTTTTAATCAGACTCCCAGTAGGATTAGGAGACCAAGTTAAATAAAATCCCAGTAGGAATAGAAAAACCAAACCAGTTACACTAAAGGCAACCCACAGCTATTGACGCTCGCCGGCAAACAATTCAGTAAAGGAGTTCAACCCGCAAGCCCCCGCTTCCCTTTAAAGAGTGATCAATGACGTGTTGCAGTGTCAATAAATATCTGCAGCTAGCGATCGCATCAACACAGGTATTCTTCATTTAATATTCGCATTTTTAATTTCAGCAATTAATATTTCCTAATTTGTTACTCCATCATCGCCTTTTCCAGAGTCCACTCGGACCGAATTGGACCATTCTTTCGTAGGACCGAAAGGAACCCAGTAAAAGTGCGCACCAACAGACTGGCGATCGCGATGGGACCCTTTTTCGCTAGGGTTGTCCCAGTCTAATTAATTTGGTTTTCTATTTTCCTTGCTTTACTTAATTTAGTTTTTTTTTTATTTCTTAGCTTTACCTTTATCTCTTTTCTACACTCACTCGCACGTAGATAAAAAAATAAAAATCTAAAAAGAAATAATTATTTTAAAATGGTTGGCATCAGAAAATTAAACTTCAATGATATCGACCCACCCTCATGGGGCTCCCATAGCGACCCCGAGTATGACGTTAGGTCATCCCCATGGACAACCTAGCGTCGTGCTTGGGTAAACATGGTTAGTGAGAGCGAAAAATACCCCTTCACTCCACAAAACACAAATTACAACAAAAGCAGTAGGGCAAATGACGGTGAGCCAAGATACACCGCCGGCCAGATTATGGATCTCACCGCCCAAAAGCTAATGAAGGAGGAGAAGAAGTCGATGCCTTGAGATAAGCCCTAGCTGTAATATTTGAAGCCGACATGGACCAGAGACTGAGGGATGAGCGACGAGTTACCTCAAAAATTTGGTAAGAGGATAGGACACCGAATCCTCCACATGCTATGACTCCCCCGACACATATACCTCTCACACCTACAACAACAACTCTCGAGGACAACCCTCTCTCAATGCACCAAGAAAAGACACCGCCATAGACATAAACAACCTCCACCAATTTTTAGATGACTACATGGCTAACAAAGAACGTTCTAGTCACACTTTTGGATTCAACAAATTTTGCCTAGACATCAACTTCACTATACCAAGGTTTTAAACCTCCAAAATTCAACAAATGTAATGGTACAGGAAACCCAAAACACCACTTGGCCCTATTATGCAATGATTGTCGACCAATTCACACCAATCATGGGCTCCTTATCCATTACTTTTTGAGATCACTGGAAGGAGAAGCCCTTGATTGGTTCGCGGCCTTACCTTTAGCTGAAATCGAGACATTCAAAGACTTAGCCGACAGATTTTTAGATCAATACCAGTACCTGACTCATGAGGAAATTAGTCTCGCTGACTTGATGCACACAAGAGAAGAGGACGATGAAGACTTCTCGACATTCGCCAACAGTTGGAGAATACTTGCCACTCAAACGGGGAATCAAATAAAAGAAAGCGATGCGATAGAAATCGTGATTAGCAATACCCAAGAGCCTCTTCGAAGCGTTCTCATCCTAAGTGACTATCACGACCTCGCTAGCCTTTATCAACACGCCTCATGCATAGAACGTCGACTGAAGAATTGAGACCTCAGTCTTCCTACCTTAACATCCAATGGATCCTCCTCCCACAACCCCGAGGCAAACACCCTAAACGAAGCCATAGACTCCGAACAAATCAATGCAAACCAAGAACAAAACCAAACAAACCCTCAACCATACCCCCCATATGATCAAGCTCAAGACTTCTACACAAACCTGTACCCTGACTATAACCACCCTCTATACCCTGACCAAGACCAACCAATACATGAACTCGTACTATGACCAAAACCAGTGCCCCAATAACACGCAAACTGACATCACCTATTACAACCCATTGTTTGATCAAACACAACTCGCATATGAGACTGTACACTCATTCACCCTCGCCCCATTCCATCCAACTAGTCTGATCCGAAGAATTGAACCTCCCTCAAAGTAAGACCATACTATTCACTTACAACCAACGAACCCTATCCCATGCACCTATAAACGTGAAGTTACCTTTCCCCCTGAACCGGTTATCAAGATCACTAAAATACAAACTATCACCGAATCCAACCCTAAAGTAACTCAACCTGTCACCAAACTCATGGCCAAGCTCAACGCGCTTATCTCCGAACCGACTCAACCTATCCTTGAAACTGGTAACCTACCAACAAATGAATCAATCCCCACACCTCTTGAACAGACTCCTAAACCAATGACACAAACTACCCTTGAATAGGCTCACGTGCCGACTCTAGAGGTAGTTTTCGAACCAATCAATCAGTGTTATACGAAGCCACTCATACTTAAATTAATTAAAAAACTAAACTCTGAACCCAAATCAGTAATCCAATCTACTCTCAAAATCACCTGCCCTCTCACTTCCAAATCAACTCTGAAACAAACCCCCGAAATTGAACACATTGTCCCACTAATCTCAAAACCAGCCCCTGAATCAATCCCTACACCTGCTTTAAAACTTGAACTCAATAACAAACACATCACCCCACTAACCTCAGAATCAACTCACGAATCAGTCTCTACACCCACTTCAAAACCTAAACTCACAACCAAACTCACCACCTCCCCAACTTCAAAACAAAATCTTGAATCCGGCTCTACCACCAAACAGACCTCTGAATCACCCACTTGAAAATCACTCGTTGGGTTAATTTTGAAACCAAGTCATGAATCAACCCCTACAGAACTTACCACTGAACTTATCATCCCCTCAACTCCAAAACAAGAAAA
Organism: Chloranthus sessilifolius; assembly: GCA_021018995.1. NCBI lineage: Eukaryota > Viridiplantae > Streptophyta > Magnoliopsida > Chloranthales > Chloranthaceae > Chloranthus > Chloranthus sessilifolius. The sequence continues at coordinate 53,093,102 of CM037598.1, forward strand.
CCCACTATTGAACTTATCGTTCCACCAACCATGAAACTTAACCCCAAACTCAAACATATCATCAAAACTAAACCTATCATCAAGCCTAAACTTATCATGTAACATCCATGATTTCCATGTACTATGCAAGTCACATGTGCCATGAATAGTTCTATGGCATTTGTGGTGCACAAGAAAACCAAAATCTCTATATATGTTCTTAGGTGTATATGTTTGGCAGGTAAGCCAAATGGATGTAAAACACTTAGGATGAATGTGTGTGGTTAGCACACTAGTTAAAGAAAGTGAGAGAAAGGGGGGAGGAGTCTCCCATACGTTGCTTTATTGGAGCTTAGAAAGAGAGAGTGAAATAGGGAGAAAGAAGAAAAGGGTTTTATTAAAAGAAAATTAGAAATAGGAAGTTTCCATTGGGAAAAAGGTGAGATTCACCTTATAGATTTCTAATATATGAGATGGGGATGGGGGTGATGAGAGTGAAGAAGATCCCTTAGTTTTGAGAGCTTGTGGATGATCAATAAGGGGTTTAGTAGAAGGGTTTTGAAACCCTCATTAGTATGGTTGATCTTGGATCGAATCTAGAAGAGATTCAATTGATCTAAGGTATGTTTGATATTTATATGTGCTTTAAATAGGTGTATTAATTGTTAGTAGGATCATTTTGACATTTAATAGGGTGTTAAATGAGGTAGAAAGTTAGTTCTCAAGATGATCGAGCTAAAACGGTGATCGCTCCTAGCTCGAGCGATTATAATTACTCGCTCGCGCGAGGAAGGGAAAAAGTATAAGAGGAAAAATGTTATGGACTCACTCGAGCGAGAGGCTTTGTGAAGAGGTAGCCTGCTCGAGTGAGGGCTCGCTTGTAATCGCTCGAGCGAGGTTAAGTGATTGCTCGAGCAATGAATAGTGATCGCTCGCGCGAGGTACTGCATAGAATTTTATTTTATTTTTGTTGTTCTTGGGAGCTATGGTTCCCAAGATTCTTAGGGACTTTTTTTAGAGTATCTTTGGAGCATGCAATGTAGATTTGGCATGTGTTAGATGCGCTTGATTCATTGGGGGATGACGATGCATTAAATGATGTCTTTGCATTGAGGTAGGGAACGTCTTGAACATGTAATTTAAGAGCAAGATCATGTCTGTAGTGATATAGAAATGTAATTATGCATCAAAAATGTAAATTCCAAGTGTGTGTGTTTGTAAACAGAAAGTAAAGTAAATAAATATGACATCCCTAGGGGATGTGAGTGTGACAAAGGCATCTGCGTGATGCATTGACTTGGACATCCCAGGGATGTAAGTGACCTTGTAAAGTAAAGAGAATGAGAATGGTAAGGCCTAAATTACTATATTTAGCACATTCACACGGTGAATAACTATATATAGTGCACTTGATATTTAAGGTTTGGATAATATCCCACCGACGTGGTGGTATACCCACGACTGACGCGACAGGATATTCGTGACCAGTACGGTGGCCAATCCGTACACTAGTTGGACATCCCAGGGATGTAGGTGCTTATGTTTGAGATTTAAACTTTGTCGCCTAAGAGAAAGGGACCTAGGTAGTATTAAAAGAGAATATAAAAATGTCTGATTAGACGACGATGGTGGGTATTCCATCGGGCGCCCGACGCTATAGTGAGTCGGGGAATATTTAAGTTATGATTTAAGTCTTTAAGCCGAATCATTGTGGTGTATGAACAAGTTGAGAACAAATGAAACATGTAAAGTAACAATAACTTATAATGCATCTTTTCAGTCATTTAAAATGCTTTTTCAGTAAGTTCATTGATACACCATGCTGTTAAATATCATGGAATATATGTGAGAGACTAATTTATATGTTCAATTCAGTTTGTTTCCCTATTGAGCTATGATGTCGCTCACCCCTTTAGACTATACGTCGCGGGTTCCATTCTTGCGGCTGCTACTACTTCTGGAGACATTGATCCAGGAGATTCGGATTACGTACCTGGGGAGGATCAGGAGTCCCCCTCCTGAGGACTTCTTCTAGGAGATTCCTTGCGTATTTTGATAGAGTTTTGTGAGAGTACTGTGCGGCTTGGTATGTCAAGCTAAATATTTTGAAACTGTAATTAAACGAATGATATGCATATTCTTTCGGCGAACCATCTAGGGTGACATTGTCTTATCACTGATGGTTCGGGTCGGTTCTTCTGCTCATGCAGTGGCATGGGATTAGAATTGCCTTTTGAGCTTTTGGCTAAATATATCATTAATGCATGGGAGATTTAGTTAGATTCAATTCTTATGCTTTAATGTACTTGGTTATACCAATGTTCTAGGCAGGATTATGGGGCACGGCCTTGAGGGTCGTACTGATGGCACGAGTTTCGAGGTGTCGAAATTCGTGCTGTCATAAATTTATGCCGAAAAATTGAGTTTCGAGGTGCCGAAATTCAGTCATTTAAAATGCTTTTCTAGTAAATTCATTGATACACAATGCTGTTAAATATTATGGAATATATGTGAGAGACTAATTTATATGTTCAATTCAGTTTGTTTCCCTATTGAGCTATGATGTAGCTGACCCCTTTAGACTATACGTCACATGTCCCATACTTGCAGCTGCTACTGCTTCTGGAGACGTTGATCCGGGAGATTCGGATTACGTACCTGGGTAGGATCAGGAGTCCCCCTCCTGAGGACTTCTTCTAGGAGATTCTGCGCATATTTTGATAGAGTTTGATGAGAGTACTGTGTGGCTTGGTATGTCAAGCTAAATATTTTGAAAATGTAATTAAACGAATGATATGCATATTCTTTTGGCGAATCATCTGGGGTGACCTTGTCTTATCACTGATGGTTTGGGTCGGTTCTTCTGCTCATTTAGTGGGATGGGATTAGAACTACCTTTTAATCTTTTGGCTAAATATATCATTAATGCTTGGGAGATTTAGTTAGATTCATTTCTTATGCTTTAATGTGCTTGGTTATACCAATGTTCTGTGCAGGATTATGGGGTATGGCCTTGAGGGTCGTGCTGATGGCACGGGTTTTGGGGTGCCAAAATCTGGGCTGTCACAGTTGGTATCCGAGTAATTTCTTTTAGAATTTCTGACAATTCTTGTTGTTGTCAGAGCATAGGGACTTCTACTAATGAAACTTTGGATTTCACGTGCAGACCGTGATGTCTTCTAGAGGAAGAAGGGGCCGACCTCAGGACGGCCAGGATAGAAATTTACGTAGTAGAGATGATTTCATCTCGGCTAAGAATTGAGTACCTATGGGAAGCAGAGGGGCTTCAGGAAGTTGTGGCCAAGAGAGCCAAGATCATGAAGAGGGCCGAGAAAGAGATCATCAGGAAAGAGACCAGAGGGAACAAGAAAGAGTAAGAGAAAGAAACGAAGAGAGAGAAGAGAATCAATGGATGATGCACACCATGGAAACCATGGCTCAGCAAGCAGTATCCCTGGCAACTCATAATGCCAGCGATCAACAACAACCACCTACACCTCCAGTAGTTTGGACACAACCAGTGCCCTCTGCATTTACTAAGTTTAGGAGGATACGACCTCCTAGCTTTTCAGGGCAAGCATAGCCAATGGATGTTGAGAATTGGTTGAGTCAAATGGAGAAAGTTTTCAGTGTGCTTACATGCACGGAAGACGAGAGTGTCCATTGGGCACCTTATTTGCTTAATGGGGAGGCTGGGCCTTGGTTGAAGTCTGTTTCTAGGACTAGGGCTCAGGATATCCCAGGATTGCCCTGGACATGAGATGAATTCGTAGAAGAATTCAACAAATAATACTTCCCTAAAGTTGTAAGAGATCAGATGGAAGTAAAATTTTTACAGCTCGAATAAGGGAAGATGACAGTTAGAGAGTGCAGGGTTGAATTTATGCGACTTGCTTGCTTTGCTCCTGAGTACGTAGTCACGGACATTGGTTGAAGTTCGTTTCTAGGACTAGGGCTCAGGATATCCCAGGATTGCCCTGGACATGAGATGAATTCGTAGAAGAATTCAACAAATAATACTTCCCTGAAGTTGTAAGAGATCAGATGGAAGTAAAATTTTTACAGCTCGAATAAGGGAAGATGACAGTTAGAGAGTGCAGGGTTGAATTTATGCGACTTGCTTGCTTTGCTCCTGAGTACGTAGTCATGGACTTGATGAAAATAAAATGACTACAACGCGGCTTGAGGCCGGACATCAGGGGATGTGTAGAGGCTTTTGAGTTGAAGACCTATGGGGAGGTCATGAGCAAGGCCCTGGTAATTGAAGAGGATAATGAAGACAAATACAAAAGAAGGGACCAGCCAGGTAGAGGAAGAATGAATTAGAATAGAGTTGGGAACTACGAGCCGATGAATAAAAAGTCAAGGTTCGTCGCACCTATTCAGAGGCAACCGTTCCAAATAGGATATGTGAGACCGATGTAGCAGGCGAACTACCAGAGATTACCAATGCTTGTGTCAGGGAGGCCGATAAGATATGAGAGCCCTACTACCATCACGGGAGTAGCAGTTACACAGTGTTCCTCACGAGCAGCGTCGACTACAGTGGAGACTTGTGCCAAGTGTCGCAAGTCTCACAAGATGACAGATTGTAAGAAAGGCATGTGAGGTTGTTATAAATGTGAAAGATAGGCCACATCATCCGAGACTGTCCAGAGATGGCTAAGGAGAGGACGGTTTCTGCATCACTGCCACGACCTATAAAATCAAAGAAGTTGGTCGTGCAAGGAAGAGTCTACGTAGTCACTGCCCAGGAAGCAAGGAATGTACATGACGATATCCAAGGTGAGATTCCTTTTAAATAAAGAATAACAATTTCTTAAAATTTTAGATAGAGAAGGTGCATTCATTTAGAAAATAGTGTAGACTCGTTCGTGTACGTTAAATGTAGATAAGTAAATATGCACTATATCTGTATATATGTATGTTATAGGTACATTATGTGTATACAAGAAAGGATGCTACGTAGCATGTGAAGCTAGAGTGTTGATAGACCCAGGGTCTACCTACTCCTTTGTCACTCTGAGGTTTGCAAAGAAAATGAAGATTGTTCCGGAGACGTTGGATTTTATTTTAGCAGTGTCTATTCCGACTGGAGAATTGGTTGACATAGAATTAGTTTGCAAGTCGGTAGTAGTGGGTATTCATGATGGGGACGTTTATGAACTGGCAGCATAATTAATATTATTAGACATGCAAGGATTCAACGTGATCCTTGGCATGGACTGGTTGTCACAATACTGTGCGGCTGTAAATTGCAAGAATAAGGTCATCATCTTTAGACCTAACACAAGGGGATCATTCTGATTTCGAGGAGAAAGATCAACGCATATGCTACTTATCTCTGTAGTCAAGGTCGAGCGCTTGATCAGGAAAGGGGTGCAGCGATTATTTGGCATTCTTGAAGGAGGATAAGGAAGGGAAGAATATTACCTCAGACATAGCAGTTGTGCGAGAATTTGAGGATGTGTTTCCTGAGGAATTACCAGGATTACCTCCAGATAGAGAAGTAGAGTTCGCTATTGACTTAAGACCTGGAACTGAGCCTGTTTCTAAAGAACCATATAGGATGGCTCCTGCTGAGTTGAAAGAGTTGAAAGAGCAGTTATAAGAGCTCATGGATAAGGGGTTTGCAAGACCAAGTGTATCTCCATGGGGAGCACCGGTCTTATTTGTAAAGAAAAAGGATGGGTCAATACGACTGTGCATTGACTATTGCCAGTTAAACAAACTGACCATTAAGAATAGATATCCATTGCCTAAAATTGATGATATATTCGATTAGCTACAAGGAGCGAGGTACTTTTCCAAGATCGATTTGAGATCTGGATGCCATCAGCTGAGAGTCAAGGCAGAGGACATTCAGAAAACTGCATTCAGGACACGGTACAGACACTACGAGTTCTTAGTGATCTCGTTTGGGTTGACGAATGCACCGACCTCGTTTATGGATTTGATGAATCGGGTGTTTAAACCACACTTGGACTCCTACGTCGTGGTATTCGTTGATGACATTCTGATCTATTCCAAATCAAAGGAGTATGAAGCACACTTGAGAGTTACTCTACAAACCTTACGTGAACACTAATTATACGCCAAACTCAGTAAGTACAAGTTTTGGTTGGAAGAAGTTAACTTTTTGGGACATGTTGTCTCAAAGGAAGGTGTCACAGTAGATCCGGTTAAGATCGAAGCAGTGGTGAATTGGGAACAACCAAAGACGGTAATAGATGTCTGTAGTTTCCTTGGTCTAGCTGGCTACTATCGACATTTTGTAGAGGGATTCTCTAAAATATCGAGACATCTTACGAGACTTACACGGAAGGACGCAAGATTTGAGTGGAGTGAAGCATGTGAGAAGAGTTTTCAAGAACTCAAGAGGAGACTCACTTCAGCTCCAGTGCTAGCAATTCCTTTAGGCAGTGGAGGGTTTGTGGTATATAGTGATGCTTTGCATAATGGTTTGGGTTGCGTGCTCAACCAACACAAAAAGGTGATAGCTTACGGGTTGAGACAACTGAAAGAGCACGAGAAGAACTACCCGACACATGACCTAAAGCTAGCAGCGGTCATATTTGTGCTGAAGATTTGGAGACACTATTTGTACGGTGAGACCTTTGGAATCTTCACCGACCACAAGAGCCTCATATATTTATTTACATAGAAAGAGTTGAATATGAGGTAGCGCAGATGGATGGAGTTTCTTAAAGACTATGATTGCTCCATACAGTATCATCCAGGCAAGGCTAATGTGGTAGCCGATGCCTTAAGTCGGAAGGGTGCAGCTCAGTTGGCAAGTTTGATTATGGGGATGCACAGATGGAAATTGTTTGAAGATCTTTCACTGTATGATGCAAATATCGAGGTACAAGCTACAGGAGCCTTCTTGGCTAATATATCAGTGAGACTGATAATCTTTGAGCATATCCATGAGCTATAGATGAAAGACCCGGAATTGACTAAAATTTTCTAAGACATGATTGGAGGCGTCAGACCAGAGTTCTCAGTGAAAGAAGATGGTTCCTTATTGTTCAAGGGCCATCTTTGTATTCTAGATAATACCGATCTACGATAAACCATACTTGATGAGGCTCACAAGTAAAAATATGCGATCCACCCTAGTAGCACTAAAATGTATCAGGACTTGAGGAAGAATTACTGGTGGAGAGGTTTGAAGCAAGACGTGGCTCAGTACGTATCACAGTATTTGACGTGTCAGCAGGTGAAGGTCGATCATAGACATCCTGTTGGGTTATTACAGCCTCTACCCATACCAGAGTGGAAATGAGAGTCAATCTCTATGGACTTCATCATTGGACTACCACGTACAGCTAAGAGGTACAATGCCATTTGGATAGTCGTAGACCGATTGACAAAGTCAGCACGCTTTTTGCCTTACAACACGATGTACATAGCAGGAAGACTAGCAGAGTTGTATATGAAGGAGATCATGCGACTACATGGGATTCCAAGCAGCATTGTTTCTGATCGTGATCCGTTATGCACTTCAAAGTTTTGGAAGAAATTTCAAGAAGGCATGGGAACGCGATTGGATTTCAGTTTAGCATTCCATCCACAAACCGATGGGTAAATAGAGCGGGTGAATCAAGTGATATAAGACATGCTCAGAGTGTGTATGATGGAATTGCAAGGGTCATGGGATCAACATCTACTATTGATCGAATTTGCATACAATAATAGCCTTCAGACGAGCATTGGCATGGCACCGTATGAAGCTCTCTATGGACAGCGATGTAGATTGCCTATCAATTGGGAAGGGAGAGGCGAGAAATTTGTTTTGAGGCCAGAGTTACTTGAAGATAATGCCACTTATGTTCATATGATAAGGGAGAAACTCAAAGTAGCTCAGAGCAGATAGAAAAGCTACGCCGATATTAAGAGGACGAGTGTAGACTATATCGTAGGTGAGCATATATTTGTGAAAGTGTCGCCTATGAAAGGCGTGATGAGATTCGGAAAGAGGCAAATTGAGTCCCCGCTATCTTGGACCCTTTGTGGTTTTGGGTCGAGTTGGGGAAGTTGCTTATTGCGTTAGATCACCACCGTTGTTTGATCGGGTACATAATGTCTTCCACATATCTATGCTTAGAAAGTACATGAATGACCCTTCCCATATCTTGGGAGGCCAACCATTGGAAATGCATGAAAACATGAGCATGATAGAGGAACCAACAAAAATATTGGATAGAAAGGAGCAAGTACTATGCACCAAAGTGATTCCTTTAGTACTTGTTCGATGGAAGAATCATCCGGTCGATGAAGCAATGTGGGAGCGTGAGGCGGATGTCAAACAATAGTATCCTAGCTTAATTGAGGACACTAGTTAGTGCCCTACAAATGTTATAAAATATATAGTATTTTGGCATGTGTATGTACAAATTTCTGTTTTGAAATGAATGGATGAGTTCAATTAAATTTTGGGCATAGTTCATTTCAATCTTGATAGATTAATCATTCCATCAATAATTTTCAATTGCCATAGATAGGAGATTCGGTGTTAGAAGGAGACTAGAAGTTAGAAGTAACACAGGGCGAAAATATAGGACAAAATGAACTAGAAAAATATTTTTGGGCTCGCTCGAGCGGTGACTTGCGCTCGCTTGCGCGAGCCATATGAAAATAGAGTGCCAAATCAGTTCTAGGATCGCTCGAGCGAGGACTTATTATCGCTCGAGTAAGGTAGGGGGTATAAATATGGGCGGCAATCACTGTTTCGCCCATTTCTTCACGCAAGGAGAGGTTGGGGTGCAAGGGTTTAGGGTTTTTAGCCTTGAAGCTTCTTCTCCGTATGATTATAAGCTGAATTCGAAGAATCCGATCCGTTCAAAATGCGTAAAAAGGTGATTTCTACCCTAAATCCACCTTATTTTCATTGATTTTAGTTCTTTTAACACCCTAATGGCTTCTACAAGCCCTAACCCTCAAACTAGATAGAGGGTCGCGATTCGATCACCATCTTCTCGCAATAAAGCGCCACATGCTCCACAACCACCACCACCACTTCAAACACATGCACCAGCCCAAATAGATGATTGGTGGGGGGCCAAAATCTTTGAAACCGAGTGGGAAATCCACCCCACTTGCTTTTGAGATCCTACGTCCACAAAATGGACTTTGAATTTCCTCACGTAAAATCGTATGAGATCATTATTAGCACCTTTTGGGAATCGGTATTATCCACGACTCGTTAAATTATTTTATCAAACCCTTAAAACCACGAGTGATAAAGACATTCTCGTCATTGAAATCGACGAAAGGTCGTTTGAGTTTGGCGAGGCTGACATTGCAATCGCCATGGATTGCCCTCACACCTACACCCAAGAACCAAATTCTCAACCCCCTTTTGCGCAAGCAATACCTTTTCAGATGATTATCGTCGACATTACTGGCGGCACCACTGCATTGGAACAATCTATCACTCGGTTCCAGTTGCCGCCATATATGTGGCCTCTCGACATCATTTTCAAGAAAAATCTATACCTGGCGTGCCACGATCACGAGTGTCGTGATGGATTTTTGAGGGCATTCCACTCTGCTTTCCACAAAAAATAGTTTAGCACACCTAGGGTGGTTCTCAAGGGCATTATCCATGCTCTTAAACAAAATATGAAGGGTGCTATCCCACCACCCATCAATCACTTACCTTACGCCCGTCTCATTTTTCGACTCTTCGGCTTACGCAATGGGAAAGAAGGCTTTCAACTGAGAGCGGACGAGCCCGTCCTCACTGATAACATCGTCCCATTCGTCGACCAGGACCTAAGTAAAAACTTAAAGAGCCTCCACAATTGCCTAAACAGGAAACGGGATCGTCAGGTCGCACGACAAGCGGCACAACCACCACCAACCAGACCATCTGCTCCCTCCTCTTCGTCTTCACAGCCTTTCCCTACCACAGACAGCAACATGATGAGGGAGATCCTCCTACAAGGGAGGGATATTCGGTTACATCAGCGGTTTAAAGAGTCACTCCTCATAGACCTCATGGTCCATGCATTCCCACAGACATACCAGGAGCGCGTCGATACTATGCGGGGTAACATCTTTGGTACGTCTAGCTTGAGTCCTGCTACTAGGGTGACTACAGCTGGTGCCACTATCACGGGGAGGTTGGTGACGATGGTGACGATGAGGACGATGATGACAATGACGATGACGATGATGAGGAGTATGAGCAGGGTGACCATTAGGTCGTCATCTATCATTTAAATTCTTTTTGAAAATAGCAATGTAATATTTTTAAATGTTTTGATGTGATGATCGGGAAGTCGATCCTTTAAAATATGGTGACATGGGTGTCACAATTTTGTTAGTCAATGCATTGTGCTCTTATGTGCATGATAACTTAAATTCAATGTCATTGGTGATGGTCATATTAGGACCAATTTAATGTGCATGGACTTGGTTTATGTGGAGTGAATCAACTTGTGATACAAATTTGTGGATATGTATGGTTTTATTTGTAGGTGATCGGGGATGTGTGTAGTCATACCCGAATGTGTGGATGTGTGTGTTTCCTTATGTAGGTACTTATGAAAGTTTGTAGTTCTAATTGACTGCTATTGAGTTCAATGCAATGTGTTTATTATCTCCCATGGCAGGTTGATTTGAAATAGGTATTATATTCACGGTGATAATACCTGCTAAATTGGTTGCTATAATTTCACATGAGTTTGAAATAGGTATCATATCGGGTGCGATAATAGTCGTATATTGGTGGTTATACTTCATATTGAATTCGAATGGGTGAACTATTATCTATTATTTTTTAGGTTCATTTGGAATGGGTATTTATCTGTTGTTTTGAGGCAATATGGATTATGTTTCCTGAAACGCTGAAATGATGATGGGCCACTTTTACCCATATGCTTAATTAGGTGATTCGACTAAATGGGTAGCTGTTCGGTTACCCCTATTGCTTGTGTGTAGTTTTGTTTTGAATAGTCCTTTGGCAATTTTTGAGGATGAAAATTTTATAAGGTGAGGTGAATGTAACACCCATAATTTCTATATACTGCGCAGGTCACGTGTGCCATGAATAGTGCTATGGCGTTTGTGGTGCACAAGAAAACTAAAATCTCTATATATGCTCTTAGGTGTATATGTTTGGTAGGTAAGTCAAATGGATGCAAAACACTTAAGATGAATGTGTGTGGTTAGAACACTAGTTAAAGCAAGTGAGAGAAAGGGGGGAGGACTCTCGCATACGTTGCTTTGTTGGAGCTTAGAAAGAGAGTGAAATAGGGAGAAAGAAGAAAAGGGTTTTATTAAAAGAAAACTAGAAATAGGAAGCTTCCTTTGGGAAAAAGGTAAGATTCACCTTATAGATTTCTAATATATGAGATGGGGATGATGGTGATGAGAGTGAAGAAGATCCCTTAGTTTTGAGAGCTTGTGGATGATCAAGAAGGGGTTTGGACGAAGGGTTTTCAAACACTCATTAGTATGGTTGATCTTGGATCGAATCTAGAAGAGGTTCCATTAATCTAAGATATGTTTGATGCTTATATGTGCATTAAATAGGTATATTAATTATTAGTAGGATCATTTTGACATTTAATAGGGTGTTAAATGAGGTAGGAAGTTAGTTCTCGAGATGATTGAGCTGAAACGGTGACCGCTCCTCGCTCGAGCGGTTATAATAGCTTGCTCGCGCGAGAAAGGGAAAAAGTATAAGAGGAAAAATGTTCTGGACTTACTCGAGTGAGAGGCTTTCTGAAGAGGTAGCCTGCTTAGGCAAGGGCTCACATGAAGTCATGAGGCCTCGTTTATAATTGTTCGATCGAGGTTAAGTGATCGCTCGAGCGATGAATAGTGCTCGCTCGCGCGAGGTACTGCATAGAATTTTATTTTGTTTTTATTGTTCTTGGGAGCTATGGTTCCCAAGATTCTTAGGGACTTTTTTTAGAGTATCTTTGGTGCATGCAATGTAGATTTGGCATGTGTTAGATGCGCTTGATTCACTGGGGGATGATGATGCATTAAATGATGTCTTTGCATTGAGGTAGGGAACGTCTTAAACATGTAATTTAAGAGCAAGATCATGTCTGTAGTGATATAGAAATGTAATTATGCATCAAAAATGTAAATTCCAAGTGTGTGTGTGTTTGTAAACACAAAGTAAAGTAAATAAGTATGACATCCCCAGGGGATGTGAATGTGACAAAGGCATTCGCGTGATGCATTGACTTGGACATCCCAGGGATGTAAGTGACCATGTAAAGTAAAGAGAATGAGAATGGTAAGGCCTAATTTACTATATTTAGCACATTCACACGGTGAATAACTATATATAGTGCACTTGATATTTAAGGTTCGAAGAATACCCCACCGACGTGGCGGTATACCCACGACTGACGCGACAGGATATTCGTGACCGGTACGGTGGCCAATCCGTACACTAGTTGGACATTCGAGGGATGTAGGTGCTTATGTTTGAGATTTAAACCCTGTCACCTAAGAGAAAGGGACCTAGGTAGAATTAAAAGAGAATATAAAAATGTTTGATTAGACGACGATGGTGGGTATTCCATCGGGCGCCCGACGCTATAGTGAGTCGGGGAATATTTAAGTTATGATTTAAGTCTTTAAGCCGAATCATTGTGGTGTATGAACAAGTTGAGAAAAAATGAAACATGTAAGTAATAGTAACTTATAATGCATCTTTTCAGTCATTTATAATGCTTTTTCAGTAAATTCATTGATACACCATGCTGTTAAATATCATGGAATATATGTGAGAGACTAATTTATATGTTCAATTCAGTTTATTTCCCTATTGAGCTATGATGTAGCTCACTCCTTTAGACTATACGTCACGGGTTCCATACTTGCGGCTGCTACTACTTCTGGAGACATTGATCCGAGAGATTCGGATTGCGTATCTGGGGAGGATCAGGAGTCCCCCTCCTGAGGACTTTTTCTAGGAGATTCCTTGCGTATTTTGATAGAGTTTTGTGAGAGTACTGTGTGGCTTAGTATGTCAAGCTAAATATTTTGAAAATGTAATTAAATGAATGATATGCATATTCTTTCGGCGAACCATCTGGGGTGACTTTGTCTTATCACTGATGGTTCGGGTCGGTTCTTCTGCTCATGCAGTGGCATGGGATTAGAATTGCCTTTTGAGCTTTTGGCTAAATATATCATTAATGCATGGAAGATTTAGTTAGATTCATTTCTTATGCTTTAATGTACTTGGTTATACCAATGTTCTATGCAGGATTATAGGGCATGGCCTTGAGGGTCGTATTGATGGCACGAGTTTCGAGGTGCCAAAATTTGTGCTGTCATATATCATCAAACCTAAACCTACTATCAAAACTAAACCTATTATCAAAGCTAAACCTATTATCGAATTAAAACCTATCCTTGAACATGAACCTATCATAAAACCTAAACCCACGATTGAAATTGAGTCTGTCATCAGACACAAAACCAAACCGATCATTGAACTTAAACCAATCGTCGAACCTAGACCAGAACCTATCATTGGCCCTACACCCATCCACAAGCTCGAACCTACCATCAAAGGCAAACCCGCCATCAAACTCGAACCTATCGTCAAACTTGAACATGTCGTCAAACTTGAGCCAGTTATTGAGCACAAACCCATCACTAAAACCGAGCTTATTCCTACAACGCCAACTCCACTCACCTTTGAGCAAACCACCGAACCTATCAAGGAGCCGATCATCACTCCCTCTCTTGAAATAAAACCAGGCTTGAATCTTACAACTCTAATCATAAAATGGGCAGCACAACTAAAATCGCCAAATTCTCAAACCTCGCAGCATAAAATGGGCAGCACAACTAAAATTGCTCCTGATCACCGGATCCAGATTTCCAAAGACCTCACAATCAAAACCTTCATGGAACCCCAACCAACAATACTATTACACCAAACTCAAGACACTAAACTTCCTCCAAAAATTACAAGTAAAACTTTAAAACAACCTCATAATAAACCCAAAGTACACATCAAACAAAACAAGCATAATCAAATAAAACTGAACCACTCCACATGAAGGGAAAGTCAACATTGACCCACACCCTCATGCCTCCTCTTCCTACTCCACCTCTGCCTTATCTTATCACTACCTTTACAACACTACCGTCCCTCTCAACGGTCTCCACTCCAACTTCACTCGCAAACAGCTTTCCAACCACCCACAAACGACCCTGAAGAACTCTTTAGCAACTCTATGCTTCATCTCTACAAGATGCCTCACTCCATCATAAAACAAAAGAAGGTCCCTCTCGATAAGAAGACCCCGGACATAAAAGATTCATCAAAAGAAGAAATCAAATGACACCACACCTATTTTGACAAACCCTATACCATCCAAAACACAAACCCAAACATAACCTCTCTCTCATCCATGATCAATCAGATTGAAAGGGATTGAGGACCCTAAAATAATATCATCTAATCGAACGGTCACTCTAACCATTCAACATGTACCACCAAGCGGACTTTCTGAGTCAGTCTCTACTTAAGGAACTGATGTTATACTATAACACCACAAGAGTAACAAAAAAACATAAATATATATATATATATATATATATATCATCTACCCTATAATATCTCTCACCTATAACTCTTACTCGACCGAGAACTTGAAGTCGAGGAGCTAGTGCTAAGAAACAATGCCTGCACAACCACCTCACTTGGATAAAATCAAACCCATATAGAAGTACTTATATTATCTCGACAACATGCCCAGGAAACAACCACAGGGGAAGGACTTTTTGACCCCTGGGAATCATAATATAATGACCATCATGTCTCGTAGCCTAAACAAACATACTTATATACTTATCATCCTCGCAATCATCACAAGGCATTCGCTAGTCGTAGGTCATTATTTCGAAATCATTTTAGGTATCATCTGACTCATTGAGCACCCTCCTATTCGGGCGAGTTGATTGAAAGGACTAGTGGATCATGAAACTATCTTTCTAAAATATAGAAAACTCTGGATTCTCACACACCCTTCCAACCATTGGAGTCGATGTTAGAGGACAAAAAATGAAAATGTAAGGTTCCATCAAACCTCATAGTTCTTGCATTAGCGGATTGTTTCAAAAAAATATACAGAAAGGAAGCACAATCGAGCGAGAGCGATATGACGAATAAACAGTCAATGAATTCAGGGAAGCATAAGAAAATTGTGAGGGCATTCCTGGTAATCTTATTAGGGAAGCATAAGCAAACCATGAGGGCATCCCTGACACTACTAGATGTCGTCGTACGGTGGCAGGAGGAGGACAAAACTCCTGCTAATCATAGAATTTGAGATTTGATGGTTCTGGGCCATGACAGAGAGCTCAATTATGGCACCACATTATCCACCTGAGAAGAAAGTAGTTGACTTCTATTTCAAATTTGTGTTGAAAAAGAAGCTACCCTCAAATCAATAAACCTTACCTCCTCTTCACCCTTTATTTTCTTTTCCGACAATGAGTCAGTCGCTTTTCAAAATCTCTTCGGAATAAAATCGAAAAACTCTCGAATGACAAGTGATGAGATCACTTATTACCTACTATTCACCTTAATTCTTTTTGAAAACTACGATACATGATGATCATTCAACACTTACAAAATCAAGCCCGAAATGTGGTCGAAATAATCGAACTACTTCCTGACATGGGATCATTACTAATACACTCCAGGACATCTGTGAGGAAGGTAAAAGTCCCACCGTCACTTGACACTGGAGCATTTATTTTTAAAGAGCGCTAGCACCTTGGTAGCGATACTCAAGTCACAAGATTGATACCCCAAACTGGGGAATTTTTTTTAAATATTTATTTTTCAATTTAGATCCTGCTTCCCCACTTTGAATACCCCAAACTGAGGCATTTTGTTTTAAATTTTTTTTCAATTCAGTTCTTGCTTTTCTACCTCGGACAACCCAAACAAGGGCATTCATTTTTTAGTTTAGTTCTTACTTTTCCGTCATGGGGACCCCCAAAATGAACACCTGAAACATAACAACTGAGATACACTCGAAAAATAAATACCATACTCTAATACTATCCATTTCCGCTCCAATGTAACCCAACAATCACACAACACTTACCCCCAAAAGAAACACAAATCCACCACAGAATAAATGAACCAATAGAATTAAAACACTTAACACCCATCTAGAAACTTTAAATTAAACCCTAAATTCACACATTTCTAATAAGTGTCACCTTAAGTCAAACATAAGACCAAAACAAAGTAACTTAAACTTTAAACACGGGATTCACCCCCCACCTAAAATAAAACAAACATAAAAATCCCTTAAAACTCCCTAAAATGAAACCCTAACTCATCTGGACCATGAGATCATCTCAAGATAAATCTAATTAAATAAATGCCCCAACAAACTCAATAAAAACTAAGTGGAATCTTAAATAAAACCCAATATACCAAGAAAAATCCCAGTAGAACTATAAATCAATTTTGAAAAATTAATCCTAGCATTCCAAGTTAAGACCTCACTAAATAGAATCCTGACAAATTAAGTAATTCAAAATAAAATTTTTGAATGTCTGCACAGGTCCCATTGAATAATAAAATATAAACAAATACAACCAATAAAACACCTTTAATAAACTTTTTTACACAATATCACCGAAGGTATACTTCCTGAATTTACATCCTAAAACGAAAACCTAAAACTTTAACCTACAACCCAAAACGAAGACTGGGTTCAAAACTGAGACAAAGCGAGGAGCAGATTCTGCTCGGAGCGTCCAATCGGAGGCTTCAAGAAGGATTGGTTGGGGAGTACATCCCTCCACTTGTTACTCCTCTTCTGCCATCTTTACCTCCTCTGCCGCTGTCTCCTCTACGCTGCCTTCACTGCTCCCTAAAAGGGATCGATATGAAGACCGGCCTCCTCTTTCCCAATACTGCCCATTCTCATAATAATGCCATCCCCGAGCATCACCTCAAGTTGAAGAGCATGCGAAACGACGAATATAGGAAGAAATGACATTGCAATCAGACGATTGGATCACCCAATATCATAGAAAGACGGATATCTGAGCATAAAAAATTTAGAAAAGTAAAACTCGAGACTAAAACTAGAGATGTAAAAAAGTAAGACTTATATAAATCTGGATTTAATCACGAGCAGGACATAGGTAACTTCGATCCACGCAAAGGAAACTGTGCCCAACTTAAATCACATGCCCTAATGGAGCGCGCAACTTTAATCACACGCCTGAAAACAGACGCTCAATTCGATTAAGCGACCAGTACCAGACATGTAATACACAAATTCATGCATTCTCACACCTTTTTATCCCATCTCGGTAAAAATTCTCCTATCCCATCGCGTAGCCTCACAGGCTGTTCATAGAGAAAGAGGGAGAGCTACTGACCCTTCTCCCATCGCGTAGCCGTATAAGAAACATTGACCGTGCCCCTGGTCCTATTGCGACAAGACATACATCCCTTACCGTGACACCGTCATTTTCCCTTATCCCATCACGATCTGACCAAAAGGGGAGAACCCCATCGCCTAACCCTGTCATGCACGTCCCATTGTGACAAGATGCACACACACGATACCACCTCGATATCCAAACTCATTGACCTAAATCAGCCATGCCCTCATGTCCCATAGCGAAAAGCCAAAAGCAAATTCCTTAAAAACATGGGCACACCCCAAAAAATCAAAGACAGCCAATCACGATGCACCCACAATGGTATCTCTTATGACCTAAGATCTGCCAAAGAAAGAAACACGACACCCCTATAGCGCAAATATCCCATTAACGTCCCATCACAAACATCGTTACCCGAGACATCCAAACACATTCTTACCACCCATTTATATGTCCCCTCGCGATGCAACTACGACCTGATCCCATCACGGACATGTCCCGTTGCGAACATCTCACCAAGCACTAGAAATCCCGCGCGCGGATCCCCCAGCAAAGCCCCAGCATATCCCATCATGACATCACCACCCGAAACATCCAGATGCAACCCTGATACACACACACAAATATGCCCCGTCACACCTATAGTCACCAGGGCTCATCCCAAATACACCCCCATAAAAGAAAAACCTAACCAATGTCCCATCACAAAAATAAGCCAAACCTAACCAACGTCACCATATTGGCAACAGCCAGGCTTCACTATAGCATAAATGAAGCAAGAGGAAACCCTCTAACACCAATCATATCACTACACCACAATTGAGCCCCATCGCGACATCACTAGCCGAAAAGCTCAGATAGCACCTGCCATTCCATATGACGAAAAGGGAGAAAGCTCGATTGTGTCTCATCGCTAAAACAAAGAGCCTTCTTCCTGAAATTCTTGATACGTAACAATCGCCAGACACCACTAGAGCAAAAATGTGTAAAGATTTTAGACTCCTCCCATGTCCCATCTCGTCCGACCAATGCCATGTTTCAGCGCGAACATCCCGTTAGAATCCCCACGTCCCACCGGACTCGTCCTCAGCATACAACCGAAGAAAGGAAAAGTCACCAATGTCCCATCACAACATCACCTCCCCAAGACATGGTGTCACCTTAGTTACGCTAGTCCCTGCCACATCAGACATGAAGAAAAGATAAGAAATCTCCAAAGTCCCATAGTGCTGTCACAGCGACAACCGACTAGTCTCGCCGCCAGCTATACAAAGACCCCTGACAACCCATCAGTCCCATCACGGACCACAGAAGCTACACACAATCCAGGTAAGTATCACTGTTGTTGCTTCTTAGTGTGCTTGATTTATGTGTATTTTGAAAATAGTTTTAAAGTTGCCAAATTACAGTGGCTCTAAACTATATAAGAAATTAAAGACATATCAGCACAGTTAGAAGAGAATTAGCCTGCAAGATCAGGGCCAATTGTAGCAAGTTTTAAAAGTAAGTGAGTGAAAGATTGTCCACAGAGAATTTGTTTAAAATGTAAGATAAACCTCCAGATCTAAGCTACCAGATCTGGCTTCTTATCCTATCTAGAAAGCTGATAAGATGAGAGGTTTGAATTTGTCACGTTTAACAAACTAAAAACAAAGGAAAATTTAAACTAAATGATCCAGATCCGAGTTGGGGGAGTGATTGAAACAAAGATGGAGAAGTAATATCTAACTCTGATTTGGTCTTTGAAATCTAATGAGATTCGTGAGAGGTGATCCAATCTTCATCGGCTACAAGCACACGGATGTAAGAGATAAATCTAATTCAAGGATTAGGCTACACTTATGGTCATGTCATCACTTTAATGGCCACAAATCATCCAATAGTTATTAATCCAAATCCTCAATTCAGAATAGGAAACATCACTACAAATGCTGTAAGAGACTAGGTTACCAACACTAATTCTTACAGGATTAATGAATCAAGGGAAATTGCATAAAAAATAGTAAATCTAAAGAAGTCTAATGCAATAAGGAGATCAGAGGGAACCCTTAACATGATTCCAAATGAGAAAATACGGTTTCTGACAACCTTTTCAAATCCACTTACAATTACAGAGAGCCAAATGACTCTCGATTTGTAGTCTTGAATACAACTCTCTTTTGAATTACAGAAATGTCTCACAGCTCTCAATTGCAACTCAAAGTGAAGCTATTACAGGGATTTTAGACAAACTGTCTGGCTGGGAAATGGGGGATTAGAAATGAAACTCAAAATCTGGATGTCCAAATTGGGCAAATGCTTCGTCAATTTATAGCTTTCCCCAGGTCCAGCTCAGATGTGTATCAACCAATCAGAGTTGGTTAAATTCATATCAGCCAATAGGAGTCGAGCACGGGATCCGGATGCTTACGGCCAATCAGAACTGCTTGATCTGGTTCAACCAATCAAGAAACAGAGGCATCAATTCTGTTAGGAAATTCAAAAATCTGTTTGAGCTTCTAGAAGTTCCCGCCAAGTAATTTCATTTTTGGGTGTTCACATGGGGTGGAATATGCCTTTGGTTCGTGCTCAGAATCTTCCGAAATGTCCTTGGGTTTTAAAATGCATTGGGACGCATGCAACAGATTACTGAATTACCCTTGTTAAAGCTACGAATCTCCAGAATACCTTTTCGCAAAGCTTAAGGGTCTTTTCTCAAAGTGCTGTGACCTCTGAAGCTCTTTTCACACAGATTGGAGACCTTTTCGAAAAGAACTGTAACTTCTGGAGATCTATTCGCAAAGCTTGGGGACCTTTTCGCAAAGTTCAATCTTCTCTTCGAGGAGTTGGATGCTCTTGAAAGCTCGCTGGAGTTTTAGTCCTTTTCATGAGTTCAAGGTTCTTCTGAAAAGTGCGGGTTCTTCTTGAAAGAACTATGTAGTGCATTTCTCTGTTCGAATTGTCCCCTGCTTCTCTTACAGGTCTTTGCCTCTTCCTTTTAGACTTTTCCACAGCTGACGAGGTTGTTTCTTCACTTCCTTCCTTTGGACTGACATGGATTGTCATCTTCTTGGCACTTTTGAGCTGCTTTTATGGTTAAGCCTGTCTTTATTGTTAGCTGCAACATAGGCACTTAAAACACTTATTTAGTTCTCTCAAAGGTCTATCAAAACTTAAGTTTAGGGGTGAAAAATGGTATTTTTCACTTGTCAACAATCACCCTCCCTTTTACTCGATATTTCTTCTAAAAAAATATATAATAAAAAAAAGTTAGCTATGATTAAGTCAAAATGTTTTCAAAACCTATCTCCCTCAACTCACGAATCACTGTAGTCTTCCCGTAAGAGATAATTATTAGTATATATCAAGAAGGTTAGACAGAGTATCTGGCATGCCAAGTATCGTCTTGACAACCACAAAAATGGTCGAGTTCATATAACCCGTACCGGTGGATCTGCTCAGCGACGTCTCGAAAGCCATGTTTTTCAAAGTTTTACCATCGAATTGATCTTAAGTTAAAGTCCCCAAATTTTTAAAAAATAAAAAACTATCACTTCCAAAACCAAAACCCTTTACTTTCAAAAACAAACAACGAAACAAACAAAAAAAATAGAAAAAAGAAATAATAATAAATAAAGAGACCTCACCTACTAAAATTTACTTCAATTACTAGCCCAAACCGGCCATTCCCCCGGAAAATCAAATAACAAGTATATTTAATATAAGAACTTACAAAAGCCTATTGGAAAAGGAATGCCTGACGCACATTGGTGTGAGCAATGACACGCCCGGTCTGACATGAGTTGTAAAAGCCTTCGACATTATATTACATTTTATTATCGGTCCCTGGACCTTATTTATGGACATTGTATGGTGCCCCCTGGTACCTCGACTGCATCATACCCCTCTGTTTGACTACCCCTTGTAGCAGGTCGCGACATGGGGTGAGATGCCCCTTGCACCCACAAATTAGGATATGGTGATTCTCCTTTTCATTTGACTATCACTCGCAGTAGGGCATGCCATGCGACGGGATGCCCCTTGCACCAGCAGAATAGGATACACTGACTTCCCCCATCGATTGTCTATGATAATGGGTCGCAATACATGACAGGATCGCCCTTGGGCATCCACGACATGGAATACGCCTTTCGATAGCTACCACTGGGCCCTCGAATGCTCCATTTTAGCTTACACTGATAGATAAGAAAGCCAAGCATGTCATGTCAGCATCCCCAGTTCACATTTGTGACTTCCTAAGAGAAACGAGAAGACACCTCGAATGAGGGGTGTCTACTGTTATTTACTAAAAAGTACCACTTTTCACCTCTTAACTTAGCATTTGATGGAGCTTGAAGCTCACTAATAACTCATTTTTAGCTTGTTTTATAGTTAGGAATAAAGTGTGCAGCTTAACACAAAGTCTGTGCTATTGGTGCTAATACGAGAGAGATTTCAAGCAAAAGATGATAGCTAAACTAGAAAATGATGGACCACCATGATAGTACACACCATGGCGACTAATGTGCATGTCATACTAGAACCAATAAGTCTAGCAGATTTTAAAAGAATAAGTGAGAATGGAGAGAGCTACAACAGAAGCATGTGCATAGCAGCAGAGGAGCCAAGGACCTATTTCGCGCACCTGAGGTGCAACCTCGCGCTGTTCAAGTCACTGGCAGAGATTCCTCGCACAGCTAAGACAAACAACATAATAGAGATCGTGAAGAAGTCACACAGTTCAAATGGCGGGAGTTACTACAAAGAAGCTCTTGCGCAACGGTCACACACTTCAGCTGTAAGTATTATATGGAGAAACTTGCGGAGCATTCACATACTAAATACACCTCTCACAGTTCTTGAGTGACTCTGGAGGAGAGAGACGCCCAAAAAACCACTCGCTTAGCTCTCGTGCAGCTCGTGCGTGCCTAAAAGTGTAAGTCTATACCGAGCGAGATGCGAAAGGCATCTGCGCGAATACCCCATGAGTGAAGTTTCTGAAGCTCTTTTGTGTGAGTGTATTCACAGCTGAAGCAACTATGCGATCATCCAAAGTTTGTCTATGCAAGATAGCAGTATTCCATGCCAAGCTCTACCCCACGAACACCCTACATACTGCGCAATAGAAGTGAAATACATAAGCCAGCCCCGCGAAGCTCGGGTTCTCAAATTCTCAACCCTAACTGAAAGGCCTTTTGGGGATTGCCCTAGGTCTAGGGCATGCACCCCAAGGCATAGATTTTGATGCACGCATTCCAAAGCATCTAAGGGTTGTAATAGTGCCATGTTTGCTTTAAGAAAATTAGGGTTTACTCTTCTCTTAGCCACAACATTGGGACTAAGTATATAAGCAGCGCTTGTAACTTAGCAAATCATCATTCACCTTCTCCTTCAATCTTTGTCGATTGAGAGCTCAAGCAGGCTAGGGTTAGGGTTTGATCACCTCTTTTTTCATTTTTTCTTCTCTCTTAGCTCAACACTTGCTGGCTAAACCTTTGGTAAGCATTTATGTATAGTTTTATGTAAGTTTTGTAATAGTTCAATAAACATTGGGACTCGGTGTTAAGCTGTTGTGCACAAGGCTACTGCCTTGAGGGATTTCATTGTTAATGACACCAGATCAATGGGGTCTTTGTTTGAATGCTTACTCAATCTGTTATTTTCCTATTTGTCCATAGTTCTGTTCAGGCTATAGCATACAGCCCATGGAAGCTTGAGCGTGATGCCCTGGGGCTATAGTGGCAGACAATAATTTTTATGCTCTATCTTTGTATTTGTGGGTAAGGGGGCCTCTGTGGATAACCTGTGACCATTTGGCTTGACAGACTATAACCCTAGGGAAAACTTGGTCACAGATCTGAGACGAATTCTTCTTCTCTGCACTGGGACTTGTAGCTTAGTGAGAGATTGTGCAGGAATAAACTCCTTTTTGTTTTACTTGATCACTATCAGATGTTAGCTTCTCTGTAATGATTGCAGCTGTGAGGACATTTGTATTGCAGGCTGTTTCTAAGTAATAACTTATTGATTAAAAGTTTAATTAAATCAAAAGATCTTATGGTTTCCTTAGATGTCTATAGGATCCATGTTTTGGGGAATAACCCATTCAGTTTCTAGTAGATCTACTGTTTACCATCTGATTTCCCTTGGTTTAATATCCCTATGAATGTCAACTAGATCTGTGCATAGATCTGGGGAGCTCGTAGCACTGGCAAACATAGTACTGTAATGGTATTCATGGCCTGATTTGATTCCCTAGATGAGGTTTGATCAACTTACTCCTTTGAATTAGATCAGCAACTTCTGGCTTGATCAATGGGATTTGACAGACTCTATAGGATAGTCTGTGACCATTTGAGTGGACAGACTATAGCCTTAGGAGCACCCCAAATGGCATGGGTTAAGTTGGATACTTCCACCTTGTTGAGGTTAGTAATAACACTTCAGCAAGGACTAGCTACAGAGAGAGCCCTAAATCTGAGTTTCATAACTAAATAAATATGTAACCTAAGCTACTTACTTCTCACCCTTTTTATTCTTATTTTAACACACCACCATCCTCTTCTTTATAACCCTTTCTTAGGATAGGACTGCACTTTATTTCTTTCTTTAGGTAATTTATTGTAGGCATGACACCCAACTCCCTTTCTTTAGGATTGCAAGATCTATGGTCAGATCTGGAGGCCTACTATTATAGCCCATTTTGGGTTCTAGATCAACTTCTCTATGGGACAAACTCTTACTTATCAAAACTTACTATAATAGCCCTGGATCTTACAGGCTTAGGATTTCTTTAGTTGTGTTGTTGCCATCATCTTTATTTTGCTTTACATTAATTCTTTTATTATTTGTTCTCACCACACAATGAGCAAGCACACTAGTAATAAATAAAGGAAATCCCGAATCAAAAGATAATAAGTTTTTGGCGCCATTGCCGGGGAAGTTGATCTTTTTAGTAGACTTGAGTTGTATTATATTATATTTTAGAGAATTCTTTGTAGCTGTGCCATAGTAGGATAAAAGTGCTACTGATTCTTTGTAAATTTTATAGAATTGGACACCAGTAGAAGAGAAAAGCTAGAGATACAATGGGAGTCTGTCTAGCTAGCTCTGTTTTCACTTCTTTTACCCTGAACTTAGTCCCTTGATGTTGAATTCCTTGTAGTTCATGTAGTGTAACTTGTTTAGTAGTTACTGTAGCTTGGTTGTTATTTTAGTTAGAAATTCTTTAAGTGCTGTAAGCATTTTCCTTACTTGCTGAGTTGGTGGTGTATGCTTGGAAGGAGATCCCTAAACGCTGAGTTGGAACCTCCAAATCTTGAGGTGGAAATGATCTTTAGACCACAAAACACCACAGAAGGCTCTATTATTGAAACTGAGCTAGCTACCATGGCTGAGAGGCAAAGAACCTTAAAGGAGTACAATGCACCTGGGGAGTACACTTCTCCCTTTTGCATACAATTCCCTTAAGTAGAAGGAAACTATGAAATCAAAGCCTCCACCATCAATATGCTGCCATCCTTTCATAGGCTTAGTAAGGAAGATCCTTACAAGCATATTGACCAAATTTTGACACTTTGTAGCACTTTCAAAATTGCTGGCTTGGGAGCTGAAGCCACTAAATTGAGGCTTTTTCCTTTTTCTTTAAAGGACAATGACAGCACATGGCTCTCGAATCTCCAAACCAACAACATACAAACATGGAGTGACCTCCAAAGCCAATACCTGGTGTTGTCGCTCCAAGTGTGCCAAAAATGTGTGCAAAAAATTAAAGAATTAAAGAATGCTAAATTATATGGATGTTAACTTATGAAAGGGATATCAGCACATTGGGGCTAACACTGGCCTGCAAGATTAGGGCCAATTGTAGCAAGTTTTAAAAGTAAGTATTTCAAGATCGTCCACAGAGAAGTTTGTCTAAAATGAGAGATAAACCTCCAGATCTGTGCTACCAGATCTGGCTCTATAATTATCTAAAATAAAGAATAGATAAAAGAGAGTGTTGGGTTTTGTCACGTTTAACTAAAAGCAAATAAAGAAAAGAACTAACTACGTGATCCAGATCCGAGTTGTGGAGGTGTTTAAAATAAGACAAATGCATAAATAATAGCTTCATGTATTTTAGCCTTTGAATTTTAATGGAGAATCTGTAGTTCAACAGAGCAGATTCAATCTTCATCGGCTATCGACAGATGTAAGAGAAATAAATCCAATTAAGGAATAGGTTTAGACTTATGTGGATTTGTCATCATTCTAGGCCTATTCTTTATTTCGTAACATGAACATCACTATAAATCTTGAATTAGGTTACCAACGCTAATTGCAGGGGATGATGAATTAAGGGAAGTTGGATGCGGATGAGTGAATCTAAAGAAGTCTAATGCACTAAGGTGAACATTGAACCCTCGACATGACTCCAATGGAGAAGACACAAATTCTGACAACCTTTTAAAATCCAACGTTACAATTACGAGCACGGCTTCTTAGAGAGCCCTCGGACTTACAGTCGAGCTTCTCGAGAGCCCTCGATTCTGATCTTGAATCCGAACTTGGAAGTACAAATCACTGCAATGGCTCT
This sequence comes from Chloranthus sessilifolius, assembly GCA_021018995.1. NCBI lineage: Eukaryota > Viridiplantae > Streptophyta > Magnoliopsida > Chloranthales > Chloranthaceae > Chloranthus > Chloranthus sessilifolius. The sequence continues at coordinate 53,119,050 of CM037598.1, forward strand.
CAAAGGTAAAATACAAGAAGGGATTACGGGAATCAGATGAGCTTCGGAATGGGGAAGCAGAGATGAAAACTCTAAAATCTGGATACCCAAATTGGGCAAATGGTTCGATCTATTTATAGTTTTCCCTAAGCTTTCGGATGTGTATCAACCAATCGAATTGGATAGATCTGTATCAACCAATAGGAGTCGAGCACCGGGATCCGGATCTGCAGCCAATCGAAATGCTTGATCCGGTTCACCAATCGGGAAGCAGAGGCATCAATTACATATGTAATTCAAAAATCTGTTTGAGCTTCTAGAAGTTCCCGCCAAGTAATTTCATCTTTGGGTGTTCACATGGGGTGGAATATGCCTTTGGTTCATGCTCAGAATCTTTCAGAATGTCCTTGGGTTTTTAAACGCATTAGCGTGCAAAGTTTCTGAAATACCCTTGGACGGTACGCAAATCCCGTAATGCCATTTAGCATAGTTTAAGGGCTTTTAGCAAAGTAGTTTGGCTCGAATCTCTCTTAAAGCATTTTGGCTCCGAATCTCTTTTCGCAAAGCATTTTGGCTTCGGAGATCTTTTCGCAAAGGACTTTGGCTTCGGAGATCTTTTCGCAAAGGACTTCTTCTTTTTCGCATAAAACATTTTGGCTTCGAGAGGTCTTTTAAAGGACTTCTCTTCTTTTCGCAAAGTTCAAAGTTCTTTGCGAATAGTAGATGTTCTTGAATTGAACTTTAGCTTCCATTCTTCTTTGCGAATGGATCCTTCTTCTTCTTCTTTTCTTGCTCTTTTAGGACCTTTTAGCCATTCTTTGAGGCTATTTCTTCACTCCCTCTTTGAGTTTGACATGCGTTGTCGACTTTTTGATCATTTTAGGATGGTTTTGATTTGGACTGTCTTTTGGTTAGGCGCAATATGAACACTAAAGCACTTATTTAGTCCTCTCAAGGGTCTTTCAAGGCTCATGTTTAGGGGTAAAAATGGTATTTTCACTACTTATCACACCCCAAACCTAAGCTTTGCTAGTCCACGAGCAAAGAAACATAAAAACAAAGTAAAGAGCCACTTTTGTAGGAAGCAGTGCATTTAGCATATGCAACAAGCCTTTTAAACCCCTAGGTGATCCCTAGAGGAGGAGTGAAGTCTCTGAGGGTTTTCGGTGAAGGTACCCACAAACTTCTCCATGAAGCAGTTAACATCGGTGCAATATTATCAAATGAGCAATCAAGGAGGGTTAGTTACTCTTGAATCAATGATGAAACAGAAAATTTGATTATTGTTTGCACAGAATTTAAACATTTATAAACCTCATGAATGTTTCAATATTTCCAATCTATGAGCAGTCATAGAAAATCATACAAATGTGCGATAAGCTCATCCTATGGATAAAAGTTAGGTTATAAGTCATACTTAAGGTGCTCAAGTTCCAACCCAAATACTCACGGGTATACTCTCATCGTGTTTTTGTTGAGGGTTCATTTTCACTCAAGCTCAAGAGCGATTACATCTCCCAACTGGATCTGTAAGCATGAGCATAGGCATGATTCTTAGGCAATGGCATCATTGACATCTCCTCACCATAGATTGGGTCACTTCTCATCTCCACATGACTCACTCAACTTTGGATCACAAGGGCTTTTAATCTAGGTTTGTTTGTATGGCTTATGGAGTGAAGTTTCAAGGAAAGGCAATTTGAACAGAGGTTTGAATTTGAGAACTGTGAAGTGCGGAGATGGTTCATGACTCCACCTTTTGAGTTTAGCTTCTTCTTCTTCTTTTGAGATTCTCACATTCACGGTGATCAGTTCTTTCTTTGATCTTGCATTTTCAACATAAGGTCCCTTTTTGCCTTTTTGCTTGCAACTTTTCACATTGTTTGTCTCTTCTTTTCTCGGTCACCATATTGTTCTTTTTTGAGGTATTTTCTCTTCATTTTCTTGATGTTGCCCGAAATGGTCCATCTTGATTCTTTCTCCTTTACCTCCTGAATTCTCGAGTGAGGAAGGCTGAATTAGTTCCATAGGTTCAAAAAGTACTTTTGAGTATTTTGATGAAGAATTGTAGGATTCTGCTCAAATGGGGTACAAGCAGGGCAGATTTTTCTTGGTTGGTTACTGTTAGGTTCAAGTCTAAAGAAGGCCTTGATCTTTTCCTCGGTTTCATGAGTCTTTGTTACTTGTTTTAATTTGGAGTTTCCTAACTTCTAGTGGATCTAATGCCTCACCAATCCTTTGAATCGAAAAAATTGCCTCGATCACTCTTCATGGAGATGGAAAATATATGGGCTCAATTCTCACCGGTTATGGTTTTTCCTTGAGCTTTTAAGTATATTTTACCTTTTTCTCTTCCTTTTGACTTACTACGTCTTTGATACCGATTATGTTTTATGGTGTAATCATCATGGAAATGTAGAATATTGCAAGGTTTAGAATGTCTAAATTTGGCAAAGGAATTTTAAATTTTCTAGTTGTCATGATTCTTAAGTAAATTAATACATTTCCTAATTACTTAGGTGATTCTGCGCTTATGTTAACTATTCCTAGGCGGGACTTATGCGCCACACCCCAAACCTATGGGGAGCGAGTGTCCTCAACGGTTCAAAGGTGGTGGACAATTATTAGGGGAAGGCAATGAAACAACAATAATCTGGACGATTCTGACAAGAAGCACATCGAAATTTGGATAGAAAATAAAAGGAAAAAGGAAAGGGAGTAGGGGAGGGTTGTAAGTTTTTACGAAATAGGGAGAACAAAAGCAGATTTGGTTAGGCACGACTTATAATGAAAAAAATTGCAATAGAATAAAAGCGAAAATAAGAAAATAAGAAAGAGACAATTAATGAATTGGGCTTGTAAGCTGGTAGGTGATTCTCCTACTTCCCTCATTCTTCTTAACATGGCACGACTTGTGGTCGAGCTTTCTTGCCAAAGTTGTGAGGAGTGAGTACCTCAAAGGGCTCTTCCTATCAATGTCAAACTTGGCTCTTAAGAGGTGTAATGAGTCTTCCAAAGGGAGGCGGCAATCTTACATTCCTTTTTACCTTGGCAGCACTCATCCCATTACTTTCAGATCGGCATGGGGGCATTGAAGAATTGCCCTTAGAGAAGTGAAAGAGGGCTTCTAAGATGGGGTTCGCCTCTCTTGGTGTGCCCATAACATAAAAACTCTCTCGGAGTATGGAATCCATCGATTAGATATTGCGAGGCAGATCTCTTCTCACTATTGATTGCAGAACCCACCATGCCTGTGTCAAATGGGCAGCCATATCTCGATAGAGGCAACTTGAGGAGCGATCAAGGGTCCATCGAGAGTTGAATTGAAAAGGTATCCCTAGGGCATGTCCAATGTCCTCAATGATCCTGATTAAGTCAGTTGTCTATAAAATAACTAGGGTTGGCACATCAAGATGTTCCTCTGTGACGGTGAGGTTACGATACCAGCTTTGTCATCCTTGGGTAAATTTTCTCGGTAATGGAGTGAGGATGGTCTTTGAGGAAGCCTCCTGAGATATCTTAAAGATATGCGCATAATCGGGTTTGGAGGAGAAAAAGTTTCATCCACCAATAGCTGGTATGAGCTTAAGGCATCAATGAATGGGTTAGGCAAAACCAAAGGAATGGGTAATGGGGGCGGCTTTCAGGACTACTGGGCTCGAGGCGTGGCGGTGGGCTCCTCATGGCGTATTTTTTTCTTTTTCAACCCTATCTGCTTTGTCCATTGAAAGTTTTCTCTTCTGAGACTTCTTGGCTTTGCCTTTGGCTTTGGGGTGTGTTTGGTGTCTTCTTGGTGAAGATTTAGGGAACATGGCGAAGAGATTTCTCGGTTTTCCCATATTTAAAATGGCCTCAAATGTAGCTTAAGTACCGGCAATCACGAAAGAATAAGAGTAGAAGCGATTCCTTGATCACGAGGGTTTCCTCTGTGTGAGTTTCTTTGCTTTCTGAAAAGATCCTTGTTGTGATCTACACCTTTGATTTCGACAAGAGAAAAGGAGAGGATTAGAATAGATGGTGGAGTCTTTACCTTGCGAAATGTTTGTAAAGACTCCTCCACCACTCATCAATGATGTCAACATGGAAACATTCCTCGAGAATTGAGGTTGAGTATGACATTATACACATTCAATTTAACTTTCATATTTCAAAAGACACCTCCATGATGCGGACTGCATTGAATGCATGCATTAGCTGTAGCGAGAATGGTCTTCCCATAATGACAGGGATGGCGGTGGTACTTTTGGTTGGTTCCATGTCCAACACCAAAAAGTCGGGTAGAAAAACTTGTCTACTCCTACCAAAACATCTTCAATCAACCCCATAGGTTTCCTTTGGATCTGTCATTCAGTAACACCACTTGAGTGGGTTTCAATTCTCCCAAACCTAGCTTCTCATAAGCAGGCGAGTTGACACTAGCACCAGGATCTAGCAAGGCTTTCTCAATGGTGTGCTCCCCAATGATGCAGGATTGTGGGGATTCAGTGGTCTTGCATCTTAGGTGGTGTTGCAATTGATAGCACTTGGTTGATTTTCTCACAAGAAAGGCCTTCTTGGATAAATGTATCCTAGATTGCCTTTTGTGGGTGCACACCTCTTGAGAAGTTTTGCATAGCGAGGACTGTTTGATTGCATCAAGCAGGTAGATTAATTTTAACTTGCTTGAATGTCTCCATCATTTCCTCAATTTTGTGTTTCCTTTGTCAAAGAGGCCGACTTCATTGCATGGGGAAATGGGAGGTGAGGAACAAATTTCTCCTCCTCATCTTTTCAACAATTTTGTTATTTTCTGTTTTCATTTTTTGAATTTTACGATGTAAATCAATGACCATATTGCTATCCACTATTTTTTTACTTGTTTTGGATCGGGCTCAACAAGAGCCCTTATTTACTCTTCGAAAATAATGAGAAACAACTCGGATTTTCTATTTGTGTTTTGACTTCTTTTATTTTGTATTTGGTTTTGTAAAAAAAAATCAAGCATGCCTAAAAGGCAATGAAAATTATAATCAAAACAAACATTAAACACAATGAGCTGCTGGTTCTCAAGAATTTAAAATAGAAAATGAATGCAAAGGAGAAGGATGCAAACTCAAGCGAGATCTGCTCCGACTTTGGTCGAGATGCTCCTTGTTGAATGGCTGCTCGGATCTGCAAACATCCAAAAGCAGCTGATACCTTATTCAAGTATTGACAAAATAAAAAGAAAAACTCAGACTCGCCCAAATTTGACAAAAAGACAAAAGAGTGGCGTGACATTTATTCAAATAACTAGAAGGCAAAGAATAAAAACTAAAAAAAAAAAAAAATTACTGCAGTAAAGCAGGGTTTTCTATACAAAGCTACGTAGACATTTAATCAAGCACTTGGAATGCAAAGTGCAGGTTTAAAGAAAAAATTAAAATAAAAATCAAATCTACAAAATAAAAAAACTTAGGTCTACCTATTTTAGAACAAACTTCCCCGGCAACGGTGCCAAAAACTTGTTGTCGCTCCAAGCGTGCCAAAAATGTGTGCAAAAAATTAAAGAATTAAAGAATGCTAAATTATATGGATGTTAACTTATGAAAGGGATATCAGCACATTGCGGCTAACACTGGCCTGCAAGATCAGGGCCAATTGTAGCAAGTTTTAAAAGTAAGTATTTCAAGATCGTCCACAGAGAAGTTTGTCTAAAATGAGAGATAAACCTCCAGATCTGTGCTACCAGATGTGGCTCTATAATTATCTAAAATAAAGAATAGATAAAAGAGAGTGTTGGGTTTTGTCACGTTTAACTAAAAGCAAATAAAGAAAAGAACTAACTACGTGATCCAGATCCGAGTTGTGGAGGTGTTTAAAATAAGACAAATGCAGAAATAATAGCTTCATGTATTTTAGCCTTTGAATTTTAATGGAGAATCGTAGTTCAGAGAGCGATTCAATCTTCATCGCTACCGACATAGATGTAAGAGAAATAAATCCGAATTAAGGAATAGGTTTAGACTTATGGTGTGATTTGTCACGGATCATCACTAGGTGGCCTATTCTTTATTTTGAACATGAACATCATCGTAAATCGCTTGAATTAGGTTACCAACGCTAATTCGCATACGGGGATGATGAATTAAGGGAAGTTGGATGCGGATGAGTGAATCTAAAGAAGTCTAATGCACTAAGGTGAACATTGGAACCCTCGACATGACTCCAATGGAGAAGACACAAATTACAACAACCTTTTAAAATCCAACGTTACAATTACGAACGCGGCTTCATAGAGAGCCCTCGGACTTACGATCGAGCTTCTCGAAGAGCCCTCGATTCTGATCTTGAATCCGAACTTGGAAGTACAAATCACTCGCAATGGCTCTCAAAGGTAAAATACAAGAAGGGATTATAGGGGAATTAGATGAGCTTTCTGACCGTAATGGGGGAAACAGAGATGAAAACTCTAAAATCTGGATACCCAAATTGGGCAAATGGTTCGTCTATTTATAGTTTTCCCTAAGCTTCGGATGTGTATCAACCAATCGAATTGGATAGATCTGTATCAACCAATAGGAGTCGAGCACCGGGATCCAGATCTGTTACGCCAATCGAAATGCTTGATCTGGTTCACCAATCAAGAAACAGAGCATCAATTACATTATGTAATTCAAAAATCTGTTTGAGCTACTAGAAGTCCCCGCCAAGTAATTTCATCTATGGGTGTTCACATGGGGTGGAATATGCCTTTGGTTCGTGCTCAGAACCTTCCGGAATGTCCTTGGGTTTTAAAGCGCATTGGTGCGTGCAGTTTCTGAAATACCCTTGGACGGAGCAAATCCCGAATGCCATTTCGCATAGTTTAAGGGCTTTTTGTAGTTTGGCTCAGAATCTCTCTTCGCAAAGCATTTTGGCTCGAATCTCTTTTCATAAAAGCATTTTGGCTTCAGGAGATCTTTTCGCAGGACTTTGGCAGGGAGATCTTTTCGCAAAGGACTTCTCTTCTTTTCGCAAAGCATTTTGGCTTCAGGAGGTCTTTTCGCAAAGGACTTCTCTTCTTTTCGCAAAGTTCAAAGTTCTTTGCGAATAGTAGATGTTCTTTGCGAATTGAACTTTTAGCTTCCATTCTTCTTTGCGAATGGATCCTTCTTCTTCTTCAGGTCTTTTCTTGCTCTTTTAGGACCTTTTTAGCCATTGCTGAGGCTATTTCTTCACTCCCTCTTTGAGTTTGACATGCGTTGTCAGCTTTTTGATCATTTTAGGATGGTTTTCGGATTTGGACCTGTCTTTTTGGTTAGCTGCAATATGAACACTAAAGCACTTATTTAGTCCTCTCAAGGGTCTTTCAAGGCTCATGTTTAGGGGTAAAAAATGGTATTTTTCACTACTTATCACCTGGCTAAATTCTTTCCTATGAATAAGACCAACCAGATGAGGACAAGTATTCTATCATTTACTCAGTCCTCAACTGAGGTTTTTTTATGAAGCTTGGGAAAGATTCCAGGAGATGTTAAAGCAATGCCCCTACTACCAAATTCCAATGTGGCAATTAGTGCAAGTATTTTATCAAGGAATTAATCTTAAGAGTAGGGATATGGTGGATGCCTCATGTGGTAGTAGCTACCTCCATAGGACAGCTGATGAAGCTTGGGAGCTGTTTGACATTATAGGGGAAAACTCCATGCAACAGGAGTCACTGTCCCGCAATGACAGTCAAACCTCTGCTAAGTTGGTAAAAGAGACCACCCCTAGAGGTAGAATATATGAAGTGAAGGTGCAAAGTGAGTTGGAGAAGAAGGTGGACAATTTGAGCTTAAAATTTGATAAATTGATGAGTGTGATGTAGCCTAGAATGGTTGCACAAGTAGAGGAGGTATGTCTGATATGCCAATCTCCATCACATTCACTACAGGATTGTCCATCAGCCAACTAATTCTCTGATTTTGTTATGAAGCAAGCCAATGTTGCCCAGACATTTGGGCAGCAACTTGCTGGGTACTCTTGGAGGAACCACCCGAATTTGAGGTGGAGACAAGATAATTATCCTCAAACCCAGCAACAGCAATTGGTAGCTCCTTATAGACCTCAGCACCAGTTCAACCAAGGATACCCACCTAGACAAAATTTTCAGTTGCCTGCCCCACAGCCCAATCAGTTGGCCTTGCCCCCACAATAGTCCAGATCCTCTTCATTCAAAGAGCAAATGCTGGCATCCATGAAGAATTTGGGGGGCCTAGTCCAAACTGTGAACTCCCATGGGCAAAGCATTAAGAAAATTGAGGATCAGTTTGGCCAAATCTGTAATGCTTTGAACAAAAAAGAGGAAGGTAGACTGCCTAGCCAACCATTAATCAATCCAAAGAGACAGTACATGATTGCAAATGCATCCTCTCCCCATGAGGATGATGGTTCAGCAGGCCAAGGCAACTGAGGTGGTCACTGGAGTAACAAGGAAAGAGGGTGAGTGCTAAAGAACCAAAATGTGTGTACCATATGTATTGACTATGTGCCTTGTTTTGTGTTGTTTAGAACTTTTTCAAGTACTAATTTTAGGATAATAATGCTTTGTTTGTGTATTTTGTTTGATGTCATTTGGTTTTGTTTTGAGTGCAAGTGCACATTTGTCATCTGAATGTTGATGTTCATGATTTTTACTGCTAGTTGAGATACTCTCATATCACATTACATGAACTTGATCTGGATGTCTATCTTGAGATTTATGAATTTGTGATATTGCACTGTTTATAAAGGGTAATGTTGGGATATTTTAGGTGCTTGCTGCTGACTTTATTGGAAACAGTGATAAGAATGGAATTAGTGAAAATAAATCAAAGGTGGATTGAAAACTATAGAGCAGCAAGCCTAAAAATACACAGACCTGCAAAATACAGGGCCTGCTATAGCAAGTTTTAATAAGTAAGAGTTTGTCCCACAGGGAAAGTTGATCTAAAGCTCTAAGGAAGCTATCTTTAGCAGGTCCTCAAGATTTGGCTACAGATCTGGCAATCCTAAATGGAAGGGGATTTAAGGTCACTATTGTCTAAATCCTAAGGTAACCTAATGCCTAAACTACAAAAATGGTTGAGAAGAATGATGCAGTGAGAGAAAATAAATATAAAAGGGTGAGAAGTAAGCTATTAGGTACAGATCTGATGGGTCATATAACTCAGACTCAGATCTATTGCTATAGAAATCCTGTCTAATTGCTACATTATCACCAAAGAGGAGAAAGGATCCAACTCACCCCTGTGCCATGATCCAATCCCTTATGGGTATAACCTATCCACTTAAAGAGTCACAGACTATCCAATAGGGGAACCACAGTCCAGAGATGGGTTAGAACAAGTTTATCATTGTAGGCACTACTTCTTCCAGGTTACTAGCTCAAAAATCCATAGGAACCTCAACCCCTAAAGTTCTGTGTGTGGGGCTAGGCCTGTAATGTGCACTAGCCTGGACACACAGAACCAACAAGAGTTTGAATACTAGCTTTTAAGCCTAGCTGTTCACTGCTTTAGAAAGACAGCAGTGAACCAGTCACAAGCCTACAATCTCTATAGCCAGATCAGATCTGCCATCTGATGGTGGGTCTATAAAAATACAGGAGAGTCTGTCTCTGCACAATCTCTCACAAGGCTACAAGCACAAGTGCAGAGAAGAAGAATTTGTCTTAGGCTCTATCCTGTCCACTTGAAAGGTCACAGACTATCCACAGAGGCTATCCTCCTCACAGAGGTCTGAGACAGAACAAGAAGATTACTGCCACCACCATGTTCACAAGGTTACCAGCTCAAGCTCCCATGGGGATTTCGATTTAGTGAATCCTGTGGTGGGGCATTGTTGGTGATTTCTGGTGTGCTTACATTATTGGTTGGTGGTGAAAGTCATTGAAAATCAAAGGAAGAGTAAAACAGGGGGTGAATTCGGCACAACTCAGAAGTCCTAGACCTGTAAGATACAGGGTCCTTTGTAGCAAGTTTTGATAAGTAAGAGTTTGTCCCACAGGGAGTGGTGATCTACAACTCTAAAGGAGCCATCTCTAGTAGTCCCTCCAGATCTGACTACAGATCTGGCAGTCCTAAAAGGAGGGGAGTTTAAGGTCACTTATTCTAAGTATTCTAATGTCTATACTACAGAAAGGGTTGAAAGGATAGATGGAGAGTGGAAAATAAATATAAAAGGGTGAGAAGTATGTTATTGAGACCAGATCAGAGGAGTTGTGTAACTCAGATTTCGATCGGATGTTATAGAAGTCCTGTCCAGTGGCTACATTATCACCACTAAGGAGAAAGGATCCAACCCATTACTCTGTCATGATTCGACCCTTAAGGCTATAACCTGTCCACTCAAATGGTCACAGATTTTCCCATAGGGGAGCCACTATCTAGGGATGGGTCAAAACACAACAAGTAAATCATTGCAGGCACTATTTCATCCAGGCTACCAGCTCAAGAATCCACAAGGAACCTCAATCTCTAAAGCTCTATATGTGTAGCTAAGGTTGTATAGGACCATGATAGCCCAGACACAGAACCAGCAAGAGATTGAGTACAACCTTCAATCTAGCTGTCCATTGCTTGAGTGAGGCTACAATGGTCCAGTCACCAACCTACAATCTCTGTAACCAGATCAGATACAACATCTGATGGCGGATCTATACAAATATAGGGGAGTCTACCTCTGTACAATCTCTCACCAGGCTTCTACAAGCTCAGGTGTAAAGAAGAAGGATCCATCTTGGATCGGTGGATTAGAATCACCCTAAGGCTATAATCTGTCCACTTAAATGGTCACAGACTATCCCAGAGGTTATCCTCCTCACGGAGCCCAAGACAAAACAAGAATATCATGCCATACCACCATGGTCACAAGGCTACCAAATTTCAAGCTCCCATGGGGATTTCAGATCTAGTGGGTCCTGTGGGGCTAAGGTCAGATAGGACCATGATAGCCTGCACACACATGTGTCACTTGGATCTCCGAGTGGCCTTAGAATCACCTCCATTGCTTTGAAACACAACCCAAAGCAATGGCGGATCACAAGGCAAACCTTGCACAGCATCTCACATTCAAAACACAAATCCCACAAAATAAATCCTATTACGTAAAACTTCCATTGAATCTAATTCAAAATACATAAAGGCATACGAAGTGCTGGACTATGGAGAGAAGGAAAGAGAAAAAGAAAACTACTTACAGATAAAAAGAAAGAGAAAAGAAAAATGATCTGAGATGTGTTCCCAGATACCTAAACCTAAGCTAGGTATGGGTTTATATAGCAGTGGGGTGGCGGCGCATTAGGGTTAAGAAACCCTAATTTTAACGATACCACGTGGCCTAACAGTGATCCTTGAATGCCTCGGGGCACGTGCACAGAGATTTGAGCGTGGGAGTGCATGCCCTAATCACTAGAAATTCCCAAAAGGTCCTTTGCTGAAGAGATGGAAGTTTAGGTTCAGAGCTTCGCTAGGTAGCTGTAGTTTCCCAGACTTGTCACGTGGTAGCTCTTTACTCTTTGCTAGGATGATTTCACATTGCAGCTTCAGCTGTCGCGAGGTTACCTTGGTTTGCTCTACAGGCAGTCACGCGGTAGAGAATTGTGCTCTCGCTGGATTGGGCTTCGCGAGGTTGAGTAGAAAACCCAGTCTCAGATGTCGCGAGGTTGAAATTCAAGCAGTCGCGAGGTTGCTCGGTCTTCGCTAGGCTGATCTTCGCGAGAGTGGCTTCGCCTTCACAAGGATGTTTTCTTCTTGAATGGCACTAGAACTGCGCGAGGAGTTTTTCTGATAATTGCATCTCGCGACGATCGGCGACAAATTCCGAGAATCTTCAAACTCTCTCTCCTCAACGCTGGAAATTAACGTATGCGAGATTGAGAGAGGTCTACTTTGAACTGTGCAACACTGCACGATGTGTTCTACTCTTGAGCTTCGCGAGAGCTGCACGAGTTTGAGTTTCTGAAGCTCTTCAGTCAATCATCTGCGCGAGAAGTTGCTATAAAAGTCTTGGGAAGCTCAGTTGAACTGCGCGAGGCATATTTCTCCTGAATCCTCTAAAGCTTGGGTCAGCTGTGCGAGGCTCATTTTAGGTCTAGATTCAAAGTTCATTCTTCTAAGGGATTTTTGGTGCCAAAGCAGGCTCCTTAATAAGATTCCTGGCCTTATTTCACTCCTGATTATTACCTACAGAAAATACTTAACGAGAACTTATTAGGAGGCTAAGGGTCTAATCAAAGGTTAAGTTAAGGGGTGAAAAGTGGTACTTTTCAGGTCTTAACACACCCCCAAACCTAATCTTTGCTAGTCCCTTAGCAAAGCTACATTAAATCTACTATAAAAATTAAATGCCACTTTCGTAGGGAGCACAGATACATTTAGCATATGTACCAAGCCTTTTAAACCCCTAGGTGATCCCTAGTGGAGGAGTGAAGTCTCCTGAGGGTTTTCAGTGAAGACACCCACAAACTTCTCCAATGAAACAGTTAACAAAAGTGCAATATCATCCAATGAGCAATCAAGGAATCAGATTTAGTCTACTCTTGAATCAGTACATATAAAAGAAATTTAATTCATTGGTTGCACAAGAACTTAAATAAAGATAAACTCTCATGATTGCACAACATTTCCAAATAATTTTACAATCACAAAATCGCATAAGTGTGTGTCAAGACCGAGCTTATCCTTAGGTCAAAAATTAGGTTAAGGTCATACATAATGCATTCAAGTTCGTACCCAAAAACTTTGTGGCATACTCACATAAGGGTTTTGTTGAGGTTCATTTTCTCATAGGCTCAAGAGCGCTTACATCCCCAAATGGGTTTGTAAGCATGAGCATAGGCGTAGTTCTTAACCGACATCATTGGCGCCTCACCATAGATTGATAACTCTTTATCTTCACATGACAACCACTCAACTTTGGATCACAAGGGCTTTTAATGGCTGGAATGTGGCTTATGGAGTGGGGTTAAAAGAATGGAAGGTTGAGAAGGGTTCAAAATTGAGAAATCAATAGGTGATGAGGTGATTCATGACTTCACCTTCTTGAGTTTAGCTCCTTGCATCTTCTTTGAGATTTTCGATTTGAAGTGATCAGTTTCTTCTTGATTTTGATTTTCCAATGAAAGTTCCTCTTGACTTCTCTCTTATTCCTCTTCATTATTATTTTTATTTCTTTTTGCAAGAGTTTCTTCTTTTTTTTTGTTTTTGCTTTTCGTAAATGCCACCATGTTCTCGCCACTATATCCGCAAGATTTTTGAGATCCTTCTTCTCCATTCACCTAATGTTGACCATAGCTAGTCCATCTTCAACTCTTTCTCCTTTACCTTTATGAATTCTAGAGTGAGGGTAGGTTGAATCAGTGTTCATAGGGTTCGTTCAAGTACTGTGTATTTTGAAGAAATTTAGGATTTAAAGCTCAAAGGGGTATGGACAAGGGCGCTATTTTAGGATTGGTCTTTTAGGCTCAAACTGTCCAAGAGAAGGCCTTGATCCTTTCCTAGGTCTCATGAGTACTCGTCATTGTTTCAACTTGGAGTTACCTAACTTAGTGAGCAGGACTCACCATTCTTAGAACTAGAAGGGATTGCCTTAGTTACTCCTCAAAGATGGAAAAATTTTATAGGCCCAATTCTCACCGGGTTATGGTCTTCCTTTGAACTTTCAAGTATGTCCTCACCTTTTCTCTCTAATGATTCACTAAGTCGATATACAAGTGAGTTTCCTTGGTGATATTATCATGGAAATGTGGAGTATTAGAGGTTTATAATGTCCAAGGTTTGCATAAATTTTAAACTTCTTAATTTCATGATTCTTAAGTGAACAGAGGTCTATTTCCATATTACTCAGATGAGTCTGATGCACTTATGTTAACTATTCCATTGGCAGGGTCTGCCTGCCATACCCCCAAACCTACGAGGAGCAGTTTCCTCACTAGTTCAAAGGTGGCTGTGCAGCAGAGTTAATGAGGCTAAAAGAAAAGGAAAGACAGGGAACAAAACACACAACAGGCAAAACAAGATAGTAAAGACAGGGGAAAAGTCTATGAAAAATTAGAGATGTACAAAATACAAGAAAACAGAAGAAAAAGAAATAGAGAAAATCCTAGGTACAATCTAGTTAGAATCTGTCTTAAAACTTGTCCCATCCCATCTTCTTTGCATGCTCTTGCAGGAGAGCCTCTTCTTCTTTCTTCTTTCATTCCCTCTCTGCCTTTCGTTGCTCGGGAGTTTTGGGTATGGTTGGAACCCTGACCCTCATTTTTCTCTTCTTTGGTTCAGGAGGGATCTCTGAAGATTTATCAATGGTTGGCTCAGGGGGTTTGGTGGGAGATTTTCCTTTGGGGCCCTTACCTTTGGAGGCTTGCCCATGCTGAGGCAGAGGGGGAATAGGAGGTGGTTGGGCTGGTGCTGGCTCAGGAGGGGCAACAGGGGATATAGCTTATGCTTGCACCTGAGACAGGAGAGGACTTTTCCCTTTTTCTGGTTTAGGGGGAGCCTCAGAAGATGGTTCTTATACTTTGGCCGCAGGGATGGCAAGGGTTTTCCCTTTCACCCGCTGGCCTAGTGGTGGTGCCTCCTTAGACTAGGCAGATTTGTCTTTTCCAATTTTCAAAGATCCACTTGGGGGGGTAGTCCTTTTGGCAGTAACCTTCCTTCGCTGAGGATAGGATTGTTCAGCAGAGCTGGATGAAGGAGCAGTAGCAGTAGTGGGGGCACTAGGATCCTTTGGTGGTTCAGAAGAAGAGTCGAAGTCAGAAGGAAAAAGCTCAGAGGGATTCAATTTAAGGGCAGCAGCAGCCTGTCTGCGTTCCTCTTTGGAAAGTAGGTGACCATGGGGATCATCCTGAACAGAAGCTCTGGTGACCTTTGGAGGTGGGGATGGAGGGGCCGACCTTTTGCCTTTTTGGGCTGCAGCGGCTTTTTTTAAAAGTGGGCTTTTTCTTAGAAGGGGTGCGTTTTCTTTTAAGAGCAGGAGAGGGAATAGGGGGGGCACTGAGAGAGGAGCAGGAGCTACAGTAGGGATTTGAGCAAGAGCAACAGGTCGTGTAGGCATTTGAGGAGGAACAGGAAGAGCTACCGGAGTTGGGGCTGTGGGAGGTGGGGGAACAGATTGTGTAGGTGTTGGGGTAGGGGCAGTGGAAGAAGATGGGCCTGGTTGTGTGGAAGAAGAGGGGGCCTCAGGGGGAGTTGTGGCGAGAGGGGTGGCTTGTATGGGTTGGGAAAGTAGGAAGGCAACTTGCTGTTCGAAGATTTCAATTTTCTTGTTAGCCCACAGGAGGTTGGTATCGGCAAGCTCCTTACTGAGTCGGTTGATCTCCTAAGCATTGTTCAATTTTTTCTCTAATAGCCTGTAGTGCTTTTTCGCCCTCTCTGCATTGGCCTTTTCAATCTCAGTAGTCATTTTGTAATATATTGCTGCAGTCTTGTTCGCATTTAGGGTCTCCAAAATTGCCTCCCACCCTTTGGAAATATCTCTCAGCTGCTCGCTGTGAGCAAGCTTCAAGTCACTAAGTTTCTGCAGCAAGGGGTATTCGATGGCTTGGCGGAGTTGGGCCATGCCATTAAAAGCATCCCTCTTTATATAGGGATTGTCCCTCATGGCATGGAGGAGGGTGAAGTAGGGGGGTGTAATAGGAGTGTCGGGGTAAGATGGGTAGAAATGGAGTGGAAGAAGTAGAAGGGGATTGATCCTGGGGGGCAAGAGTGGGTGGGGTAAGGATGAAGTCAAGAGAAGTGGAAGTGGTGGGTAGTCTGTGTTGAATGGTCAAGAATTGGGGAGGGGAGGAGAAGAGGTGGAATGGAAGGTATGGGTGGAAAGTGAAATGAAGGAAGGGTAGTGATGGATGGTCGTGGAAGGAAGAATGGGATGGTGAAGGGTTGAAATGGAAGGGGTGGGTGAAATAAGGGGGCTTGAATGGGAAAGGTGGATGGGAAATGGAATGGGGTCGTTTGGGTAGAAGTGTGGGTAAATTGAGGGGAGGTAGTATTAGAGGGGTAGGATAGGTAGAGAGGGAAGGAGTGGTAGGGTATGGTGTCATGGAGGGAGAAGGATGGAGGTAAGTCAATGTGGGTGAGGTCTGTTGGAACTGTGGAGTCGAGGTGGAAGGGGTTGGGTCAATGGGGTAGTAGGAGGTTGGTTGGGAATGATTGGGTTTGTCAATGTTTGAAGGGTGGATTGTATGGTGGTTATGTCATTGCATTTGGGCTTGGGTTGTGGTGTTGGAGAGTTGGGTTTGGATGTCATGTATGAGGGAAAGGATATGGGTAAGGGTATCTGAGGTTGGTTGAGGTGGAGTATGAGGATAAGAAGGAACAAAGGTTGGAAAGGGAAGTGGGGGCATGATGGAAAGTGGTAGGGGAGAAGGTGAAGGGTCCGTGAATGATGTGTGAAGGGAGAGGGACTGTGAGAGGGATGTCATGGGTGGGCAAGGTATCAAGCAGGGTAGTCATGAAGGCTTGATACCCTGAAGTGGTGGCTAAGTTAAAGTTCAGATCATGGAGAGGTTGGACTAAGGGTTGGTCAATATGGGGTGTGTCTATGGGAAGGACAGGGGAGGTGGAAGTAGATAAAGATATGGTAGTTGTGGTGTGAGAGGGCTTCTTTTTGAGGTAGGTTATCAGGGGAGGGCTGTTAGGGTGTGGATCAGATGATATGGGAGAGACTGGGGCTATGTATTGAGTTATGGTGGGTGAAGGTGGAGTGTTGTCCTGGGGTTCAACACTTTCTTCCCAGGTACTGATAATAGTGGGAGGGGGAATGGAAAAAGGAGATACAAAAGGGAAAGGGAGAGATGGAATAGGTGAAGAAACTAATGAAGAGGCAAGTGTGGTGGATGGAGGAGTTGCTGCAGAAGCAGAGGTGACAGAAGTTCGCACCACCTTCTTTGGAGCAGGGGCTTTGGCCTTCTTTTTGGGGGCAGGGGTGGCCTTTGCCACAGCAGCTCCCTCTCCCTGCTCGGAAACACGCCGAGCTTCAGCCTTCTTCTTCTTCTTCTGGGGATCCATTAGACTTCTGCTGATCCCCCATTGTCTTTTGGCAAAAGTGGTGGGAGTGAGGTCAGCAGATAACTCCCCCATTGGTATCTTGTATCCTCCCCTCAGAAGTAGTCTGGTGATGAGTCTTCCATAGGGGAGAGTGTGGATTTTCTCTTGCAGCCCCAGCTTCACCATTGTATCCTTCATAGCCTCGAAGATCAACCATGCGACATTAAATCCATGGCCCAGAGAGAAGGAATATAGAGCATCAGCAATTGGTGTCCTCCTTTCTTGCTGATGGCCGGAGCAATAGATATTCTTCCTCTGCACTTGATCGATGAACAGCAGTTTGGGCTCCAAATCTCTTCTTCTGATGGAGTCCCCTGTGGCCTTCAAACCTCTTGTAATGGCCTGGGCAATTGTGTCAATGGGGGCACTCACAGGGGCACCATAACCGCAGTTGGGATCAAAACTGGCAGGGATGTCCATGACTTCAGCAATTAACTCAAGGCTAAGCAGCATCTCAAAATTGTCAATTAATGCAAGGAGGCTTGGCTGCTCCTGTGTGTCTGGTCTGACCCTAAGGTACTGGTAAAAGAGTTGCACTAACCTAAGGTAGGCTAGTGCAGGAATCATTTGCATCAAGGGGAACAATCCAGCCTTTCACAAGAACTCAATAGCAGGTGTTGACAACGGCTCTGATTCAAAGACAGAGATATCGAAAATGGCTTCAGGCTCTAAGGGAATGGAAATGAGGAGCTCAGAGGGTGTAGAATAATCAGGTGTTTGTGCAGCCACCTCAGGAACCACCTCCTTCCCTTTTTGTTGTGCCGTAGAGGACTTGGCTTTCTTAGGGGCAGGCTCCATAGTGGCCTTGTCCCTGGCTCTCTTCACAGGTGCACTTTTAGGAGCCATCACAATTCTCCTTGGTGAGTGTGCAGTTGAAATTTTGAAAGGGAAGATCAAGAGCTGAGTCTAGCCCTAAAAGTTAGGGTTCTATTCAATTGGACACACGGTGGATCTCAAGAGCTCTTAGCAGGGGGCAACTGTTGATGGAAGATTTAAGAACAAAAATGTAGAATTTCAAAGCAAGCAATGAACTGTAGACAGGAAGCTGGAGGAGAGAGATTGAGAGAAGTGGGAGCTAGGGATTCGCTGGAAGGAGAGGAAAGAGAAAGTAGTAAGGAAAAGCAGCGCGGGGTGGGATTTAAATTTCGCGAGGCTCGGCGCGCTTTGAAAATAGCTGCTCGCTGGTTGGGAAAGAATGGGTCGCGAGATTAGATGTTCCTTTAAACTGCGCGATGCAGCTCACCCAGTTATATCTAAAACTCGCGATAGCAAAACAAAGTAGTTCTTTATGAACTGCGCGAGAGGGGACCAAACCCATTATTCAGAACTTTATGGGTGGATTCTCTCACAGACTCTCTTTCAGGGACACCCATAAGCATTATAAAGCATTCACAAATTCCCACATTCTCAAGGCATTAAATTCACACATCATGAAAAGCATTCAATTACTACATTATCATTCAATCGCTTGAAATTAGCAAACAAGGGGAATAGGAATAAAAGTAGGCATAAAGCACTAAACTCAGATTCCAACAAGATTACTACACATTCCTATAAACTGTAAAGTACATATTATACAAAGGTGCACAGTTCTTATCATTAATTCAGTGAAAGATCCCTTCGTGGTCGAGGGAGAATTAAAGGATCCTTCACCAATCAAAAATTGGCCCTTGGGATTAACCACTGGTTGACTGGGCAACCTTCCCTCTTCTCGTTTGGCTAAGGTGTTCGCTAGTTGTCCAATCTGTTCTTCCACCTTCTTGATGCTCTGACCATGAGAGTTCACAGTCTGAGCCAAGGAACCTAGGCTTTACAGTGAGGTCAAGACCTGGTCCTCGAAAGAAGTATTTCTAGGTTAAGCAGGGGGTAAGACCAACTGATTTTGTTGCGGATGGGGCTGCTGATGGTGCTGGAAGGTAGACCTAGGGGCATTCCCTTGATTGAACTACTGTTGTGGCCTTTGTGGTAAGGCCAACATCTGCTGGGTGTAGTTGTCTTGCTTCCACCTCAAATTTGGGTGGTCTCTCCATTGGTAACCAGCATTTTGGTGCTGGTATCCATATGGCTGCCTATTGTAGCCCCCAGATTGTTGCTAGCCATAAGATTGAGCAACAGTAGCATGTTCCAAAACCAATTCCGAAAATTGCCCTGAAGATGGACATTCCTCCACTGTGTGCTGTGGGGACTGGCATATCAGACATGCCTCCGCTACATGAGCAGCCCTTCTGGGTTGCATCACAGTCAATAATTTATCAAACTTCATAGAAAGGTTTGCCATCTGTAGCTGCAGGTCATTGTTCCCAGACACCTCATAAACTTTTCCTTTTGATCCAGCAGCAGGCCCCACCTTTGACTCAGATTCCTGACTAGTTCTTGCCAGGGATGGCTTTGAAAAGCATTCTCACAAATCACCTCAAACAATTCCCATGCCTCCTTAGCAGTCTTGTGCATGTAGGATCCACCACAAGGGGCATCGACCATATCTCTATTTTTCTCATCAATCCCATTGTAGAAGCTTTGTACAAGTTGCCACTCAGGGATCTTGTGGTGGGGGCATTGTTTGAGGATCTCTTTAAACGTATCCTAGGACTGGTTAAAATCCTCAGTTGGGGATTGAGCAAACGCCAAAATTTCTTTCTTCAACTGGCTAGTTTTGGTCTCAGGGAAGAACTTGGTTAGGAATCTGGTCTGCAGGTCTTTCCATGAAGCAATGCTATTGTTGGGAAGAGTGGTCAGCCAGGTACTGGCCCTATCCTTCAGAGAGAAGGGAAAGAGTCTGAGCCTAGTAGCCTCAGGTCCCAAACCAGTGATATTAAAAGTGGTGCACAAGGCCGAACTAGTCAATATGCTTGTAAGGGTCCTCTTTGCTAAGCCCAAGAAAAGCTGGCAGCATCTGGATGATTAAAGTTTTTATCTCATAGTTCCCCTGAACATCAGGGAATTGAATGCTAAAAGGGGAGTTATAGTCATCCAGAGCATTCAACTCCTTGAGGGTTCTGGGTTGTTCTTCACCCATAATTGCTATCACAGATTCACTTGGGGGCTCTCCTATGGTGTGTCTGTCTCTTCTAAGTCTCCTTCCCCTTTCTAACTCAGGGTTAAGAGGCTCTAAAGCAGGGCTGAGGGATCTCCTCCCTAGCATACAAGCACACCAACAGCAAGGAACGCTTCTTGTAGGCACATTGCGAAAGAATGATTGTACACTAACAAATTTATCTAACTAGTTTATAGCTATTCAAAGAATACATTTAAACTATCCTAGATACTGCTAGAAAAAGTTTTTAAGAAAGGTAGACAGAGCTTTAAAAGTCAAAGAGTTTGCAAACAGAGGTAGCTAAGCTCCAATTGCAGTCCAACTATCCTTCACTGTTGCTGTCTAAATCTGTAAGAAAGGTTCAAAATTATGTCAGCAGTATCAATTATTCACATGTGCAAAGAATACTAAGAATACAAAAACTAAGGGTCTACTAATAGATCAACTTCCCGGCAGCGGCGCCAAAAACTTGTTGGTGATTTCTGGTGTGCTTACATTATTGGTTGGTGGTGAAAGTCATTGAAAATCAAAGGAAGAGTAAAACAGGGGGTGAATACGGCACAACTCAGAAGTCCTAGACCTGCAAGATACAAGGTCCTTTGTAGCAAGTTATGATAAGTAAGAGTTTGTCCCACAGGGAGAGGTGATCTACAGCTCCAAAGGAGCCATCTCTAGTAGTCCCTCAGATCTGACTACAGATCTGGCAGTCCTAAAAGGAGGGGAGTTTAAGGTCACTTATTCTAAGTATTCTAACGTCTATACTACAGAAAGGGTTGAAAGGATAGATGGAGTGTGGAAAATAAATATAAAAGGGTGAGAAGTATGCTATTGAGCCCAGATCAGAGGAGTTGTGTAACTCAGATTCAGATCAGATATTATAGAAGTCCTGTCCAGTGGCTACATTATCACTACTGAGAAGAAAGGATCCAACCCATTACTCTGCCATGATTCCACCCTTAAGGCTATAACCTGTCCACTCAAATGGTCACAGATTATCCCATAGGGGAGCCACTATCCAGGGATGGGTCAAAACACAACAAGTAAATCATTGTAGGCACTATTTCATTCAGGCTACCAGCTCAAGAATCCATAGGGAACCTCAATCTCTAAAGCTCTATATGTGGGACTAAGGCTGTATAGGACCATGATAGCCCAGACACAGAACCAGCAAGAGATTGAGTACAACCTTCGATCTAGTCATCCATTGCTTGAGTGAGGCTATAATGGTCCAGTCACTAGCCTATAATCTCTATAACCAGATCAGATCCAACATCTGATGGCGGATCTATACAAATATAGGGGAGTCTACCTCTGTACAATCTCTCACTAGGCTTCTAAAAGCTCAGGTATAAAGAAGAAGGATCCATCTTGGATCGATGGATTAGAATCACCCTAAGGCTATAATCTGTCCACTTAAATGGTCACAGACTATCTCAGAGGTTATCCTCCTCACGGAGCCCAAGACAAAACAAGAATATCGCTGCTACCACCATGGTCGCAAGGCTACCAGCTCAAGCTCCCATGGGAATTTCATATTTAGTGGGTCCTGTGGTGGGGCTAAGGCTGTAGGACCATGATAGCCCAGACACACAGGTCACTTGGATCTGAGTGCCCCTTAGAATCAGACCTCCATTACTTTGAAACACAGCCAGAGCAATGGCGGATCACAAGGCAGCAGCCTTGCACAGAGCATCTCACATTCAAACATAAATCCCATAAAATATAGATCCTATTATAGAATTTCCATTGATCTAATTCAAAAACATATACAAAGGCATAGCCAGCAAGTGCTGAACTATGGAGAGAAGGAAAGAGAAAAAGAAAACTACTTACAGATAAAAAGAAAGAACAGAAAAATGTTCTGAGATGTGTTCCCAGATACCTAAACCTAAGCTAGGTATGGGTTTATATAGCAGTGGGGTGGCGGCACATTAGGGTTAGGAAACCCTAATTTTAATGATGCCACGTGGCCTAACAGTGATCCTTGGATGCCTCGGGGCACATACACAGAGATTTGAGCATGGGAGTGCGTGCCCTAATCGTTAGAAATTCCTAGAAGGTCCTCTGCTGAAGAGATGAAAGTTTAGGTTCAGAGCTTCGCTAGGTAGCTATAGTTTCCCAGACTTGTCGCATGGTAGCTCTTTGCTCTTCGCTAGGATGATTTGACATTACAGCTTCAGTCGTCGTGAGGTTGCCTTGGTTTGCTCTTCAGGCAGTCGCGCGGTAGAGAATTGCGCTCTCACTGGATTGGGCTTCGATAGGTTGAGTAAAAAGCACAGTCTCAGATGTCGCGAGGTTGAAATTCAAGCAGTCACGAGGTTGCTCGGTCTTTGCTGGGCTGATCTGCGCGAGAGTGGCTTCTCCTTCGCAAGGTTGTTTTCTTCTTGAATGGCGCGAGGAGTTCTTTTGATAATTGCATCCCACGGCAACTGTGCAACAACTGTGCGAGGAATCTTCTGAAGCTCTCTCTCCTCAGCGTTCTGAGTGAACTGCGTGAGATTGAGAGAGGTCTGCTTTGAACTGCGCGACACTGCGTGATGTGTTCTACTCTTGAGCTTCGCGAGAGCTGCATGAGTTTGAGTTTTTGAAGCTCTTCAGTCACTCATCTGCACGAGAGGTTGCTGTAAAAGTCTTGGGAAGCTTAGTTGAACTGCCCGAGGCATATTTCTCCTGAATCCTCTAAAGCTTGGGTCAGCTGCGCGAGGCTCATTTCAAGTCTAGATTCAGAGTTCATTCTTCTGAGGGATTTCTGGTGCCAAACCAAGCTCCTTAATAGGATTCTTGGCCTTATTTCACTGCTGATTATTACCTACACAAAACACTTAATGAGAACTTATTAGGAGGCTAAGGGTTTAATCAAAGGTTAAGTTAAGGGGTGAAAAGTGGTACTTTTCAAGTCTTAATAGGCATAGGCCCGCAATGTGTCTAACCTGGATACACAGGTCACTTGGATCTAAATAAAACCTTAAAAACAATCCTCCATTGCTTACAATATAACATAGCAATGGAGGATTTGAAGGCAGCAACCTTGTACAGAACAACCCTTAAAACACCAATCTCATATAGGTATAACATCCTATTATAAAACACCATCAAAATTGTTCCAAATAAACATACAAAGGCATAGCCAGCAAATGCTGGACTATGGAGAGATGAAAAAGGGAAAAAGAAGCTACCTAAATCCTAACCTTAGCCTATTAGAATTCTACAGCTGATTCAAGAAGGAGTACAGAAGTCCCCTAAACCTATACTAGGCTTAGGCTTATATAGCAGTCAGCTGTGGAAGCATTAGGGTTAGGAAAACCCTAATTTTATTAATGTAATCATGGCCCATTTTTGTTCCTTGGATGCATTGGGGCGTGTGCACGGAGATTGGAGCATTGGAGTGCATGCCCTAGTTGCTGGAAGTTCCCAGATTTCCCTTGCAGAAGTGGGGAGAAGTTAAGATCTCGAGCCTTGCTAGGTAGCAAGGATTTCCAGGTCTTGTCGCATGATAGAATTGGCATCACGGGATTGAATTGACTTGAAGCTCTTGCAGTCGCGGGATTGATACTTTGGTCATCGCGGGAAGGCTCTGGTCGTCGTGGGATTGAGCTTTCTATTTGAATGGCACGGGAATTATGCGCGCGGTTCGTTCCTTGGTGAATCTCGCGGAGATCCTTGCGAAGAAGCCATGTGCATGGGCTTATGGATTGCGCGAGCAATTCCCTGAAGGTCTGTATCCCGTGGCCACTACGCGACAGCTGCGCTCAAGAATGCCTGGAGCTCTCTCTCCTCAGTGAATCGTGCGAAGATTAAAGGCGCCTTACTTGAGCTGCACAAGACTGCGCGGGACTGTGCGAAAGCTTATAACTGAGCCTCGTGAGAACTGCGCGAAGTCTACTTTCTAGGCTCTTCTGTCATTCATCTACACGAGAACAGCGCGAGCAGTTGTTGTGCTGCCTTCAAAATCCCGTGATAATTGTGCGAAGCCTTTTTCTCTGAAACAATTGAACCCTGTGACATCTCTTCGAGGCTCACTTCTTGATATTTTTCTGCTTTGTTGTGCCTATGCTGCAGCCAATTCTCTATCTAGGTACAACCTCCTTTCTTCTGAAGAACTTCTAGGGCAACAGTAGGCTTCTTGGCATGGTTAGGGCTTTATCTGCAGCTGCTGCTTATTACCTATAAGATGGGCTTAACACACATTTATTAAATGACTAAGGGTCTAACAGAGAGTAAGTTAAGGGGTGAAAAGTGATACTTTTCAAGTCTTAACACACCCCCAAACCTAATCTTTGCTAGTCCCTTAGCAAAGTTTTAACTAATTAAATGCCACTTTCGTAGAGATCACGGGTACATTTAGCATATGTACCAAGCCTTTTAAACCCCTAAGTGATCCCTAGTGGAGGAGTGAAGTCTCCTGAGGATTTTCAGTGAAGATACCCACAAACTTCACCATTAGAACAGTTAAGTATAGTGCAGTTAATGACAACACAAATTTCAATGTATAAAGCTTCATTCCACACCCATTCTTTAACATTTAGAGGGAACTGCAGCATTAATGCAGGCCATTTAAAAATCAAAATTAGCAAGTGTTTGCATCACCACCATTCATTTTATATTAGAAATTGAATGTGTAAAAATTAGTACCCAGCTTGCCTTAAATTCAAAAATCAGGTTGGATACAATCCCAATGAGGTTAAAATTCAGACCCAATTCTCACCAAGGCTATCTCTCAACATTGACAATCTGAGGGTGTTCACATTCAAAATAGCTCAAGAGCAGTTACAGACCCCAAATGGGCCTGCAAGCATGAGCATAGGCAAAGCTTCTAATTTATGACATCCTCATGACTTTTAACCATAGATTGGACAACTCCTCATCTCCACATGATAGCTCATTTTATTTTGGATCTACAAGGTCTTTTTGAATGGGTTGTAATGTAGCTTATGGGTGAGGGATATAGAGAATGAAGGGGTAAAAGGGAATCAAAATTAAGAAATCAACAAGGTAATGAGTGATTCATGACTTCACCACCTTCATTTCAATAAAACTTCATCTTACTTGATATATTCCAGAATCAAAGTGTCCAGCTTCTCCTCTTCTTTTTCATTTTCAGATGATCTTCTTCTCTAGACTTCTCTTTCTTTTTCTCTTTTTATTTTTATTCAATATTTTTATGATTTTTATGATGAACTTCCACACAAATACCATTGACACGCTGTTGTTCATAAGTTGCTTTTCTTCCCCTTGCACAGAATGTTGGACCACTCTCACTATCTTTAACTCCTCCTTTATCTTCTGAATTCTCAGAGTGAGGGTGAGGTTGAATTAGGTCATGCGGTTAAGGTGTAAGTATTCTGGTGTTTGTCAAAGAAAAGTAGGATTTTTAAGGCTCAAAGAGTGTATACCAAAGGGTAGTTTTAAAAGGTTAGGTTTTCAGGCTCAAACTATCCAAATGAGGGCCTTGGATCATTTCCTTAGTGTCATGAGTACTGTCAATCAGTTTTGATTTGGAGGTGCCTAACTTCTAGTGAAAAGGTCTTGACTCAATCAGTCCTCAGAGCATAAATAATGCCAAAAGCACTCTTCAAAAGAAAATGATGGGCCCAAATCTCACTAGGTATGGTCCTTAAATTAACCCATGGGGTGTATTTTCACATGTTTCTCTCCTCTTAGGTTCACTAAGTATTAACTGGAAAATTTTCTGATGTTAGCTTCATGGTGGTGTCAAGATTTTAACATTTTCAGTTTCGAAAAGTCTGCAAAAATATTTTAATTTTTTACAAGTTTCCTCTTTGCAACAAGTTAAGTGGAAATTAACTTTATTTATCCCAGTTACACTACCATTACTGCACTAAAATTAACTATTCTATTTGGCAGACCTACCCTGCCACACCCCCAAACCATGAGGAGCAGTGCCCTCACTGATTCAAAGGTGTGAAAGTGCAGGGTAATAGTCAGGAACAAAAAAGTAAACACACACAGATAATGCACATAAATCACTATACAAAAATAAATAAAATTCTATTAACTGAGAAGAGATGTACGACTGTAATTACAATGAGAAGATAAGAAGTGAAAGTAAAGAAAAGCCTAAGTACAATCTAGGTTAAGAGGATGAGGAATCATAATTCGAATCTGAATCTGTGAACCAGTCCCAGCCCATCTTTTGTGCATGTTTCCTAAGTGCAGCCTTGTCCTTTATCTTGCTTGCTTGCTTCTCAGTTGGAGTCTTTTTCTTCTTTGCTTTGCTCTCAGCTAGCCTCTTTTTCTTTGGTTGCCTTGGTTTCTTAGGTTGGGTTGGTGGTTTCTTCATGGTAGGAGCTTTTGTTGCCCTCACCCTCATTTTTCTGGTTTTGGGTTCAGGAGGGATCATAAGGGATTTTCCTTTGTCTTGCTCAGTGGGGGCTACTGGGGACTTCCCTTTGTCAGGCTGGCCAGGGGATTGTGCCTCCTCAGACTAGCACCTGGCTCTTTGCCAATTTTAATAGAGGCTGCTGTGGAAGCAGAGCTCTTAGCAGTGACGTTCCTTTGTTTAGGATAAGTTTGGTCAGTAGGCTGTGAAGCAGGAGTTGGGGTAGGTTGAGGCTTCTCAGTAGGGGGAGCAGTAGGAGACTTCCCTTTATCAGGCTAGCCAAGTGGTTGTGCCTCCTCAGACTGGGCAGTTGAGGTTTCAGAAGGTTTAAGCTTAGGTGCAAGCATGAGTACAGAGAGTGGGGTTGGCTGCTAAGCTGCAGTTCTGGCAGCTACCAATGCAGCTTCTAATTAGGTTATCTGGATTTTGGCTTTGAGGAGGTCAGTTTCATTGATTTCCTTTTGAATTCTGAAGATCTCCTGGGCATTATTGAGCCTCTTTTCAAACATCCTAGCCTTCATTCCTCTCCACATTGGTGTTTACCTTCTCCAGCTCCAAATTCATTTAATGATAAGCAGCCATGGTCTTTGCCTTCTCAAAGGCCTCCAAGATGTTGGTCCACCCAAGTGAAATACCCAGTAGTTGCTTTCTGTAGGCTTCCTCAATTTCACTAAGCTGCTGCAGTAGGAGGGTCTCAATGGACTGCCTAAGTTGGGCCATGCCTCTCAGGACATCCCTCCTAAGGTAGTGATTATCCCTCATGGCATGTGTTAAGACCTGAAAAGTACCACTTTTCACCCCTTAACTTAGCCTTTGATTAGACCCTTACCCATCTAATGAAGGTTTTTTAAGTGTTTTCTGTAGATAATAAACAGCAGCGCAATAAGGCCATAAATCATGTTAAGGAGCCTGTATTGGCACCAGAAGTCCCTCAGAAGAATGAGCCATGAATCCAGACCTAAGGTAAGCCTCGCACAGCTGACAAAGCTCCAGAGGATTCAGAAAAATATGCTTTGCGCAGTCCTCGCCAAGTCCCAAGACTTCACAACAACTTCTCGTGTAGTTGAGTGGCAGAAGAGCTTCAGAAGCCTTGAGTCGCGCAGCTCTCGCGAAGTTTAGAAGTTAAAGGTCGCGTAGTCTCGTGCAGTTCAAGAGAGCTTCAGGAAAGTTATCGCGCAGCTGTCGCACAGTAGCCGCGAGATGCAAATGTCAAGAGAATCTATCACGCGGTTCAGAAAAGCCTCAAAGCTATGGTGAGGATCCTCGCGAAGTTCCAATAAGAAGTGAACATTTCGCACAGTTCTTGCACTGTTCAGGAAGAAAGCAGCCTCGTGAAGACTAAAAGCTAGCCTCGCAAAGATCTATTATGAAATGGAATGCTCACGCAGTTCTCGCGCTATTCACAAGTACCAATCCAATTGCTCGAAGCCCAATCCAGGGAGAGCTTAACTATCTACCTCGCAACTGCTCAAAGCAACAAGAAGCTGCAACCCCGCGACGTCTGAAGTTTTAATGATAACTCATCCTCGTGAAGAACAAGCTACCATGTGACAAGTCTGGGAATCAACTGCAACCTGGCGAAGCTCTAAACTCCAACTTCCACATCATTCTGTAGAGGACATTTTAGGGATTTCTAGCAATTAGGGCACGCACTTCCACACTCAAATCTCTGTGCACGCACCCCGAGGCATCTAAGGATCATTAATGTGCCACGTGGCATCGCTAAAATTTAGGTTTCCTAACCCTAATGTGCCGCCACACCCACTGCTATATAAACCTAAGCCTGGTTTAGGTTTAGGGGATCGATCTTAGCTTTTAATCTTTTAGAGCTTATCATCTTAGAGAATTTTTAGATATCGGATCCTCTTCTTTTTTTCTGTAGTTGTAAGTAGTTCTCCTTTTTCTTTTTTCCTTCTCTCCATGGTCCAGCACTTGCTGGCCATGCCTATGTATGTTTATTGAGTTTAGATTAATGGAATTTGGGATTGGGTGATGTGCTTTGATGGGATGTGTGCGAATGTGAGTTGCTCTATTCAAGGCTGCTGCCTCGTGAACCACCATTGCTTTGGCTGTGATTCAAAGCAATGGAGGACTGATTCTAAGGACCCATTCAGATCCAAGTGACCTGTGTGTCTGGGCTATCATGGTCCTTTACAGCCTTAGCCCCACCACAGGACCCACTAGATCTGAAATCCCCATGGAAGCCTGAGCTGGTAGCCTTGTGACCATGGTGGTGGCAGCAATATTCTTATTTTGTTTTGGGCTCCGTGAGGAGGATAGCCTCTGGGATAGTCTGTGACCATTCAAGTGGACAGGTTATAGCCTTAGGGTGAATCTAATCCGCCGATCCAAAATGGATCCTTCTTCTCCGAGCCTGAGCTTGTAGCCTGGTAGGAGATTGTACAGAGGTAGACTCCCCTACATTTGTATCGACCCACCATCAGATGTTAGATTTGATCTGGTTATGGAGATTGTAGGCTTGTGACTGGGCCATTGTAGTCCCACTCAAGCAATGGACTGCTAGAACAAAGGAGGTACTCAATCTCTTGTTGGTTCTATGTGTCTGGGCTATCATGGTCCTTTACAGCCTTAGTCCCACACATAGAGCTTTAGAGGTTGAGGTTCCCTATGGATTCCTGAGCTTGTAGCCTGGATGAAGTAGTGCCTACAATGATTAGCTTGTTTTGATCCATCTCTGGGTTGTGGTTCCGCTATGGGATAGTCTGTGACCATTTAAGTGGATAGGTTATAACCTTAAGGGATTGGATCATGGCACAGGGATGAGTTGGATTCTTTCTCCTCTTTGGTGATAATGTAGCCATTGGATAGGATTTCTATAACAGCAGACCTGGATCTGAGTCATGAATTCCAGCAAATCTGAACTCAATAGCATACTTCTCACCCTTTTTTATTTATTTTCCTACACTCCATCCATCTTCTCAACCCGTTCTGTACTTAATTCATTAGGCTACCTTAGGATACTTAGAATAAGTGACCCTAAACTCCCCTCCTTTTAGGACTGCCAGATCTGTAGTCAGATTTGGAAGGACTACTAGAGATGGCTCCCTTGGAGCCGTAGATCACCTTTTTCCCTGTGGGACAAACTCTTACTTATCAAAACTTGCTACAAATGGACCCTGTATCTTGCAGGTCTAGGATTTCTCAGTTGTACTGATTCCATCCCCTATTTTACTTTGATTTTTAATTGCTTTTACCACCAACAAATAAAGTAAGCAAACTAGAAAATTACCCAATAAGTTTTTGGCGTCGTTGCCCGGGAAATAGATGATCTATTAGTAGACCCTTAGTTTTTGTATTTTTAGTATTCTTTGTAGCTGTGAATAATCGATACTGCTGATGGAATCTTGAATCTTTCTTGCAGATCTAGACAGTAGCAGAGAAGGACAGTGGATGGCATTTGGAGATTAGCTACCTCTATTTGCAAATTCTTGAACCTTTAAAACTCTGTCTATTTCTCTTACAATTTCCATAGCAGTATTTAGGATAGTTGTAAATTTATGTTTTCTTAAAATAGCTGTAAATTTGTTAGATAGATTCTTTGAGTCAAGTGCAATGTGCCTGCAAGGAGTTGTCCCTACTTGTGGTGTGTTTGCATGCTAGGTAGGAGATCTCTTAGTCCTACTTTAGAGCCCTTCAACCCTGAGCCAGAAAGGGGTAGAAGACTTAGAAGGAACAGGCACACCACAGTAGAGCCCCCAATTGAATTTGAGACAGTAGCAATGGGTGAAGAACAACCCAAAACTCTCAAGGAGTTGAATGCTCCAGATGACTATAACTCTCCATTTAGCATTCAATTCCTTGATGTTCAAGGGAATTATGAAATTAAGACTTCTATCATCCAGATGCTGCCCTCTTTCCATGGGTTTAGCAAGGAGGACCCTTACAAGCATATTGACCAATTCTTAGCCTTGTGCACCACATTCAATATCGCTGGTTTGGGACCTGAGGCTACTAGGCTCAGGCTCTTTCCCTTCTCTCTGAAGGATAGGGCTAGTACCTGGTTGGCCACTCTTCCCAACAATGGCATCACATCTTGGAAAGACCTACAGACCAAGTTCCTGACAAAGTTCTTCCCTGAGACCAAAACTAGCCAGTTGAGGAAGAAAATTCTTGCTTTTGCCCAATCCCCAACTAAGGATTTTAATTAAGCCTGGGATAGGTTTAAGGAAATGCTCAAACAATGCCCCCAACACAGGATCCCAGACTGGCAGCTTGTACAAAGCTTCTATAATGGGATTGATGAGAAAAATAGAGATATGGTTGATGCCTCTTATGGTGGAACCTACATGCACAAGACTGCTGATGAGGCTTGGGAATTGTTTGAAGTAATCAGTGAAAATGCTTTTCGAAAGCTATCCCTGGAAAGAACTAGTCAGGAGTCTGAGTCAAAAGTGGCCTGCTGCATTGTCAAGAGGAAAAGTTTATGAGGTGTCTGGGAACAATGATCTGCAGCTGTAGATGGCAAACCTCTCTTTGAAGTTTGACAAATTATTGACTGTGATGCAACCCAGAAGGGCTGCTCAAGTGGTGGAGGCATGTCTGATATGCCAGTCCCCACATCACATAGTAGAGGAATGTCCATCTGTAGGGCAATATCCTGAATTGGTTTTGGAACATGCTGCTGCTGCGCAATCTTTTAGCCAGCAACAATCTGGTGGCTATAACAGACAGCCATTTGGATACCAGCACCAAAATGCTAGTTACCAATGGAGAGACCACCCAAATCTGAGGTGGAGGCAAGACAATTATATGCAGCCCCAAAGGCCATAGCAGCAGTTCAATCAGGGATATGCCCCTAGGTCTAATTTCCAACACCAGCAGCAGCCCCATCAGCAACAAAATCAATAGTCTTTTCCCAACCTCAGCCAAGAATTACTTCTTTCGGGGACCAGGTCTTGACCTCACTGCAAAACCTAGGGTCCGTGGCTCAGACTGTGAATTCTCATGGTCAGAGCATAAAGAAGATGGAAGAGCAGATTGGCCAGCTAGCGAATGCCTTGGTAAAAAGAGAGGAGGGGAGGTTGCCCAGTCAGCCAGTGGTTAATCCCAAGGGCCAATTTTTGATTGGTGAAGGATCCTCAAGCCTTGAGGGGCAGGGGGAACTTTCATTGAATTGATTCACAGAATTGTGTATCGTGTATGTTATGCATTTTAGTGTGGTTTGATCTTTTTCCTGTTTATAGGAATTTCTAGTGATATTATCGGAGTCTGAATCTGTATGCCTGAATTTTCCTACCTGCTTTGGTTCTTATTCCCTTTGAATTGTTGATTGTGATTGAACAAATGATGGTGGTACTGTGTTGGTAATGCGAATGCTGTTTGAATTTGATGTTTTGAATAAATGCTTTTTGAGGAAATTGCATGATTACTTATTGGGAAAGCATGGAGTGTCCTTTTTAGAATGACTAAGGGTGTCACTGGAAAAGGGAATGTGAGAGAATCCACCCACAAAACAAAGGAAAATGACAGACTAACGGGTGTGTGATCCTTGTCTCTGATTAGCTGTCGCAAGGTTCTGAAAAATGGCGTGGTTTCTTCTCGCGCAGTTCATAAGACATTATCCTCCTAAGTTGTCGCGAGATTCAATACAATTGTGTGGACTCCCTCGCGCGATCCAAATGAAAGTCCAATCTCGCGACCCACTCTTTCCCATCTAGCGAGCAGACATTTTCAAAGCACGCCAAGCCTCGTGATTTATATAATCCAACCTTGCGCTGCTTTCCTTTTCTATTTTCTCTTTCTTCTCCAGCCAGTGAAACCTAGCTCTGACTCCCATTAATCTCTCTCCTCCAGCATCCATTTTATAGTCCATCATTCACCTTCTCATTTCAGGGATTTTCTCCTACATCCTCCATCACCAGTTGCCATTTGATAAGAGCTCTCACGGTCTTTCGTGCACCAGATTGAACAGATCCCTAAGTTTTAGGGTAAGCCTCAGCTCTCAACCTTTTCTTTTCATTCTTTAAAACTACACATTCACAGAGGAGAAGTCCAATGGCCCCTAAGGGCGCACCTGTGAAAAGAGCAAGGGATAAGGCTCCCGTGGAGCCCACTCCTAAGAAGGCCAAGTCCCCAACAGCGTCGCAACAAGGGAAAGAAGTGGTTCAGAAAGTGGCTGAACAAACACCTGATTACTCTACACCCTTTGAGCTTCTGACTCCCATTCCCTTGAAACCCGAAGCTGTGTTTGACATATCTTTCTTTGAAACGGAACCTCTGGCAGCCCCTGCCATTGAGTTCATGCGCAAAGCTGGTTTGACCCCTCTGCTGCAAGCTATCCCTGCACTAGCCTACCCTAGACTAGTTCAACTCTTTTACCAGCACCTTAGGGCTAGACCAGACCACCGTGGGCAGCCAGGCCTCGTTGTATTACTCAGCCCTGAGTTGATTGCGAAAGTGATGGGCATCCCTGCTAGTTTTGACCCCAACTGTGGATATGGCCCCCCTGTGCGTGCCCCCATTGATACCATTGCACAAGCCCTTACTAGAGGATTGAAGGCCACCGGGGATTCCATCAGGAGGAGAGACATAGACCCTAAACTTCTGTTCATCGATCAAGTTCTGCGAAAGAATATTTATTGTGTCGGCCATCAGCAGGAGAGGCGGACCCCAATTGCTGATGCTGTCTATTCCTTTTCACTGGGCCATCATTTTCATGCTGTAAGGCTGATTTTTGAGGCCATGAAGGATGTAATGGTGAAGCTAGGGCTGAAAAAGAAGCCCCACACTCTCCCCTATGCAAGGCTCATCACCAGATTACTCTTGAGGGGAACGTACAAGATACCAGTGGGGTAGTTAACCATTGACCTCACCCCTACAACTTTTGCAAAAAGGCAATGGGGGATCAGCAGGAGTCTAATGGATCCCCAAAAGAAGAAGAAGAAGGCTGAGGCCCAGGTTGCTACAGAGCAAGGAGAGGGGACTGCTGTTGCTAAAGCTCCTACTCCCAAAAAGGTGACTAAAGCTCCTGCTCCCAAGAAGGTGGTGCAAGCTCCTGTCGCTATTGATTCTGCAGCAAGACCTCCATCCACCACACCTATCCCTCCATCAGTTTCTTTGCCTATTCCATCTCTCCCTTTCCCTCTTTTATCTCCCTTATCCTTCCCACTCCAGATTTCCCTATGATTCGTTCCTAGGAGGAAAACATTGAACTGAACCCTGACAGTCCTCCCCTGATATCCTACATTAAAAAGAAAACCTCTCATACCACCCCTACCATATCCTTACCTAAACCAACCACCCCTATCATTCCAACAGACACCCCACATATTGACCCAGCCACCACCCCAGCCATCCCTACTTCACCTCCACTCAAAGACCTTGACTTTAACCTCGCAACTACTTCCGGATATCAGGCCTTCATGACTACATTGCTAGACACCATGCCAATCCATGATATCCCTCTCCCAGATTCCCCACTTCCTTCCCCACATCACTCACCAGAACCTCCATCTCCTCCTCCTACAACCTTCCATCATGCCCCTACTTCTTCTTTCTAACCTATTCCCTCTTCTTCTCATACTCCACCTCAACCACACTCAGATACACTTACCCATATCCTTTCCCTGATCCATGACATTCAGACCCAACTTTCAACCACAACACATACCCAAGCCCAAATGCAAACTGACATCACCAACATCAAATCCACCCTTCAAACATTGACAAAACAATCCACCTCCTCCACCTCCTACTCAACCACCTCCTCCACCTCCTACTCAAGCACCTCCACCACCTCCTGCTCCAGTGCCTCCCCCTGCTAAATCTCCTGCCCCCAAGAGAAAAAGGACTCCTTCCAAGAAACCTTCTCCCTCCAAAAGAGCCACTGCTGCCCAAAAAGGGAAAAAGCCTGCACCTCCATCACCACCACCAAAGGCCACTAGAGCTTCTGCTCAAGATGACCCCCTTGGTTGGTTGCTTTCCAAAGATGAACACAGACAGGCTGCTGCAGCCCTTGGATTGGACCCCACTGCTCTCTTTCCCTCTGATTCCGATTCTGACTCTGCACCACTTGCGGATCCACGTGTTAAGAGTCTTGTTGCTCCTCCTTCATCAGACCCTGCTGAGCATTCTTATCCTCAGAGAAGGAAAGTTACAGCTAAGAGGACAATTCACACATTTGCCTCTATCAAAATTAGAAAAGAACAATCTGCCCAATCTGAGGAGGCACCACCACTGCACCAGAAAGATAAAGGCAAGAGCCTGGTTGTCCCTCCTGCGCCAGACAAAGACAAATCTCCTCTTATTCCCCCTCAGCCTCAGGAAGGGCAAGGCTCTAAAGGAAAGGGCCCAAAAGGGAAGAGCCCTAAAGGAAAAAGTCCTATCAAACCTCCTGCGCCAGACAAAGACAAATCCCTAGTGACCCCTCCTGCACCAAAGGCACCCAAAATGAGGGTGAGGGCACCAAAAGCTCCAACCATGCCCAAAACTACCACCCAAAAGAAGGAAGAGAGGGAAAGAAAGAAAAAAGAGGAAGATGACCTCCTTCGAGAGCAAGCCAAGAAGATTGGTTGGGACTGGTTTTGATTCAGGATCCGATTAGCTTGTACCTTGGATTTTTCTGTTTCTGCATTTTCTTTTTTTTTCCTGTTGTTTTTCCTTTTGTACATTTCTCTTATATAATAGATCTTCTTCTTTTGTCATTGCTATTTTTCTTTGTCTTATGTCTATTTTGTCCCATGCTATTTCCTTTTATTTTGCTATAAATAAATCTGCTGCACACCCACCTTTGAACCAGTGAGGACACTGCTCCTCATAGGTTTGGGGTGTGTGACGAATCTATAATGGAATAGTTAACCTAAGTGCAGCAGAATCTTGTGAGTAATACGGAAATGGAACCATGATCATCTAAGAATCAGAAAAATAATGAAATTCAAAATTTTTCCAGACTTTAGGCATTACAAACTTTTTTTTTTTTTTCACATTTCCATGATGAGATCACCAAGGGAACTCACTTGTATCAGCACTTAGTGAATCATTAGAGAGAGAAAAAGGTAAGGACATACTTCAGAATTTAAAGGAAGACCATAACCAGTGAGACTTGGGCCTATATAAAAAATTTTTTCTTTGAGGAGTGATTAAGGCAATTTCTTCTAAGCTCTAAGGACTGGCTGAGTCATTGTACTCACTAGAAGTTAGGCAACTCCAAGTTGAAACAACTGACAGTACTCATGAGACTTAGGAAAGGATAAGGCCTCCTATTGGATAGTTTGAGCCTAAATAGACTAACCTCAAGCAACTGCCCTTGTCTAGACCCCCTTTGAGCTTTAAATCCTAAATTTCTTCAAAATGCACCTGAGTACTTGTACCTGAACCTATGAACCTGATCCAGCCTACCCTCACCCTGAGAATTCAGAAGGTAAAGGAGAAAGAGTTGAAGATGGACTAGCTATGGCCAACATTAGGTGAATAAAGAAGAAGTACCTCAAATTCTGGCAGTATGATAACTGAGAAAATGGTGGCATTTCAGAAAAGCAAAAACAAAATAAAAAGAAGAAAAATACATAAAAAAGAAACAAAAACAATAATGAAGAGGAGCAAGAGAGGAGTCAAGAGGGAACTTTCATTGAAAAAAAATTGAAATCAAGAAGAGAAGCTGATCACTTCAAATTTGAAAACCTCAAAGAAGATGAAAGGAGCTGAATTAAAGAAGGTGAAGTCATGAATCACCTCCTTCACCTACTAATTTCTCAATTTTGAACCCCTTTTCAACCTTCAATTCTTTTTAACCCCACTCCATAAGCCACATTACAGCCCAGTTAAAATCCCTTGAGATCCAGAGTTGAATGAGCTATCATGCGGAGATAAAGAGTTATCCAATCCATGGTGAGGATCTGTCAATGATGCCAGAACTTCAGAGCTATGTCTACGCTCATGCTTACAGACCCATTTGGGGGATGTAACTGCTCTTGAGCTTGAGATAAAATGAAACCCTCAACAGTTCTTTATGAGAGTATGCCCTGAAGAGTTTTGGGTCTGATCTTGAATGCATTAGGTGTGACCTATAACCTAATTTTTGATCCAGTGATGAGCTCAGTGCTGACAGACATGTGAATTGTTCTTTAGCGTAAAACTGATTGGAAATGTTGTGCTTTCATGAGAAGCTTATACTGTTTAAATGTCTATGCAGCCAATGTGTTTGAATTTCTTAATTTCTTATATTCTTACTGATTCAAGGGTGAATTAACTCTGTTTCTTGACTGCTCACTTGATAATAATGCACTTTTGTTAACTGTCTCATTGAGAAGTTTGTGGGTGTCTTCACTGAAAACCCTCAGGAGACTTCACTCCTCCACTAGGGATCACCTAGGGGTTTAAAAGGCTTGGTACATATGCTAAATGTATTCGTGCTCCCTACGAAAGTGGCATTTAATTTTTGTAGTTGATTTAATGTAGCTTTGCTAAGGGACTAGCAAAGATTAGGTTTGGGGGTGTGTTAAGACCTGAAAAGTACCACTTTTCACCCCTTAACTTAGCCTTTGATTTGACCCTTAGCCATCTAATAAAGGTTTGTTATGTGTTTTCTGTAGATAATAAACAGTAGCACAATAAGGCCATAAATCATATTAAGGAGCCTGTATTGGCACCAGAAGTCCCTTAAAAGAATGAGCCATGAATTCAGAGCTAAGGCAACCCTCGCGCAGCTGACAAAGCTCCAGAGGATTCAAAAAAATATGCTTCGCACAGTCCTCACGAAGTCCCAAGACTTCACAACAACTTCTCACACAGTTGAGTGACAGAAGAGCTTCAGAAGCCTTGAGTCACGCAGCTCTCGCGAAGTTCAGAAGTTAAAGGTCGCGCAGTCTCGCACAGTTCAAGAGAGCTTCAAGAAAGTTGTCGCGCAGTAGCCACGGGATGCAAATGTCAAGAGAATTTGTCGCGCAGTTCAGAAAAGCCTCAAAGCTATCGTGAGGAATCTTGCGAAGTTCCAATAAGAAGTGAACGTTTCATGCAGTTCTCACGTTATTCAGGAAGAAAGCAGCCTCACGAAGACCAAAAGCTAGCCTCATGAAGATCTATTGTGAAATGGAATGCTCGCGCAGTTCTCGTGCTATTCACAAGTACCAATCCAATTGCGTGAAGCCCAATCCAGCGAGAGCTTAACTATCTACCTCGTGACTGCTCAAAGCATCAAGAAGTTGCAACCCCGCGACGCCTGAAGTTTTAATGATAACTCATCCTCGCGAAGAACAGAGCTACCATGCAACAAGTCTGAGAATCAACTGCAACCTGGCGAAGCTCTTAACTCCAACTTTCATCATTCTGTAGAGGACATTTTGGGGATTTCCATCAATTAGTGCACACACTTCCACACTCAAATCTCTGTGCATGTGCCTCGAGGCATCTAAGGATCATTAATGTGCCACGTGGCATCGCTAAAATTCGGGTTTCCTAACCCTAATGCGCCACCACACTGTTGGCGATTTCTGAGTGTGTGCCTGCTTTATTGGTTGGTGGTAAAAGTAATTTAAAATTCAAAGAAAGAGTAAAACATGGGATGGAATCAGCACAACTAAGAATTCCTAGACCTGCAAGATACAGGGTCCATTGTGGCAAGTTTTGATAAGTAAGAGTTTGTCCCACAGGGAAAGGTGATCTACAGTTCCAAAGGAGCCATCTCTAGTAGTCCCTCCAGATCTGACTACAGATCTGGCAGTCCTAAAAAGGAGGGGAGTTTAAGGTCACTTATTCTAGGTATTCTAAGGTAACCTAATGTCTACACTACAGAAAGGGGTAAGAGGATGGATGGAGTGTGGAAAATAAATATAAAAGGGTGAGAAGTATGATATTGAGCCTAGATCAGAGGAGTTTTGTAACTCAGATTCAGATCTGATGTTATAGAAGTCCTGTCCAATGGCTACATTATCACCACTGAGGAGAATGGATTCAACCCATCACTTCTGCCATGATTCAATCCCTTAAGGTTATAACCTGTCCACTCAAATGGTCACAGACTATCCCATAGGGGAACCACAATCCAGGGATGGGTCAAAACAAAACAAGTTAATCATTGTAGGCACTATTTCATCCAGGCTACCAGCTCAAGAATCCATAGGGAACCTCAACCTCTAAAGCTCTGTGTGGGGCTAAGGCTGTATAGGACCATGATAATCTAGACACATAGAACCAACAAGAGATTGAGTGCAAACTTCGATCTAGCTATCCATTGCTTGAGTGAGGCTACAATGGTCCAGCCACAAGCCTACAATCTCTATAACCCGATCAGATCTAACATCTGATAGTGAATCTATACAAATATAGGTGAGTCTGTCTCTATACAATTCCCCACCAGGCTTCTACAAGCTCAGGTGTAAAGAAGAAGGATCTATCTTGGATCGGTGGATTAGAATCACCCTAAGGCTATAATCTGTCCACTTGAATGGTCACAGACTATCCCAGAGGCTATCCCCCTCACGAAACCCAAGACAAAATAAGAATATCGCTGCCACCACTATGGTCACCAGGCTACCAGCTCAAGCTCCCATGGGGATTTCAGATCTAGTGGGTCCTGTGGTGGGGCTAAGGCTGTATAGGACCATGATAGCCCAGACACACAGGTCACTTTGATCTGAATGACCCTTAGAATCAGTCCTCCATTGCTTTGAAATACAGCCAAAGTAATGGTGGATCACAAGGCAGCAGCCTTGCACAGAGCATCTCACATTCAAACACAAATCCCACAAAGTACAGATCCTATTACAGAACTTCCATTAATCTAGTTCAAAATGCATACAAAGACATAGCCAGCAAGTGATGGACTATGGAGAGAAGAAAAAAAAGAAAAAGAAAACTACTGACAGTTACAAAAGAAAAGAAAAAAAACTATCTCAGATCCAGTCTCCAAGAAATGAGAGGTGTTCCCAGCTATTCCAGGATTTTTCTCTCTAAAAACCGGCCTCTCAACCTAAGCTAAGTATGGGTTTATATAACAGTGGTGTGGCGGCGCATTAGGGTTAGGAAACCCTAATTTTAACGATGCCATGTGGCCTAATGGTGATCCTTGAATGCCTTGGGGCACGTGCATGGAGATTTGAGTGTGCTAATGCATGCCCTAATCGCTAGAAATTCCCAGAAGGTCCTCTGCTGAAGAGATGGAAGTGGAGGTTCAGAGCTTCGCTAGGTAGCCATTGTTTCCCAGACTTGTCGTGTGATAGCTTTTGCTCTTCGCGAGGATGGTTTGACATTGAAGCTTCAGCCGTCGCGAGGTTGAGTAGACATCAAAGCCTCAGATGTCACGAGGTTGGAGCTCAAGCAGTCGCGAGGTAGCTGCGCAATCGCTGGGTTGATCTTCGCGAGGACAGATTTAAATAGCGTGAGAGCTTCAGGAGCACTTCTCTTCACTGGACTTCGCGAGTTACCTCGCGAGGCTTTACTGAGTTTTGAACTGCGCGAGGTTCCATGTCTTAATTGATCTTCACGAGGATGGCTTTGCCTTCGCAAGGATGCTTTCTTCTTAAATGGCGTGAGAACTGTGCGAGGAGTTCTCTTCTGATAATTGCATCCCACGGTGACTGCGCGACAGCTGCGCGAGTTTGTGCTTCTGAAGCTCTTCAATTAATCATTTGCGTGAGAAGTTATTGTAGAGTCTTGGGATGCTCAGTTGCACTGCGCGAGGCATATTTCTCTTGAATCCTCTAAAGCTTTGGTCAGTTACGCGAGGCTTATTTCAAGTCTGGATTTAGAGTTCATCCTTCTGAGGGACTTCTGGTGCTAAAACCAGCTCCTTAGCAGGATTCCTTGCCTTATTTCACTGCTAGTTATTACCTAAATAAAACACTTTACAAGAACTTATTAGGTGGCTATGGGTCTAATCAAAGGTTAAGTTAAGGGGTGAAAAGTGGTACTTTCCAAGTCTTAACACACCCCCAAACCTAATCTTTGCTAGTCCCTTAGCAAAGCTACATTAAACCTACTATAAAAATTAAATGCCACTTTCGTAGGGAGCACGGATACATTTAGCATATGTAAAACCCCTAGGTGATCCCTAGTGGAGGAGTGAAGTCTCCTGAGGGTTTTCAGTGAAGACGCCCACAAACTTCTTCAATAAAATAGTTAACAAAAGTGCAATATCATCCAGTGAGCAGTCAAGGGGCAGACTTAGTTTACTCTTGAATCAGTAATCATAAAAGAAATTTAATCCATTGGTTGCATAGAACAGCATAAACGTTTCATGAATGCACATCACTTCCAATCAGTTTACAATCACAGAACACTGCACAAGTGTGTGCCAGCACTGAGCCCATCCTCAGGTCAAAAATTAGGTTATAGGTCATACATAATGCATTCAAGTTCAGACTCAAAAACTTTGTAGGGCATACTCTCATAAAGGTTTTGTTGAGGGGTTCATTTTCTCACAAGCTCAAGAGCAGTTACATCCCCCAAATGGGTCTGTAAGTATGAGCATAGGCAGAGTTCTTAAGTGCTGACATCATTGGTAGTTCCTCACCATAGATTGGATAACTCTTTGTCTTCAAATGACAGCTCACTCAACTTTGGATCACAAGGGCTTTTAGCTGGGCTGTAGTGTGGCTTATGGAGTAGGGTTAAAAAGAATGGAAGGTTGAAAAGGGGTTCCAAATTGAGAAATCAGTAGGTGACAGAGGTGATTCATGACTTCACCTTCTTGAATTCATCTCCCTTCATCTTCTTTGAGATTTTCAGATTTGAAGTGATCAGTTTCTCTTCTTGATTTTGATTCTCCAATGAAAGTTCCTCTTGACTCCTCCCTTACTCCTCTTCATTATTATTTTTATTTCCTTTTGATGGAGTTTTCTTCTTTTTATTTTTATTTTTGCTTTTCAGAAATGCCACCATGTTCTCAGTTACCATACTGCCAGAATTTTTGAGATGCTTCTTCTCCATTCACTTAATGTTGACCATAGCTAGTCCATTTTCAACCTTTTCTCCTTTTCAAGTACTCAAGTGTATTTTGAAGAAATTTAAGATTTAAAGCTCAAAGGGGGGTATGGACAAGGGCAGTTGCTTTAGGGTTGGTCCTTTTAGGCTCAAACTATCCAAGAGAAGGCCTTGATCCTTTCCTAAGTCTCATGAGTACTGTCAGTTGTTTCAACTTGGAGTTACCTAACTTCTAGTGAGCACAGTGACTCAGCCAGTCCTTAGAACTAGAAGAGATTGCCTTGATTACTCCTCAAAGGATGGAAAATTTTTCATAGGCCCAATTCTCACTGGTTATGGTCTTCCTTTAAACTTTTAAGTATGTCCTCACCTTTTTCTCTCTCTAATGATTCACTAAGTGCTGATACAAGTAAGTTTCCTTGGTGATATTATCATGGAAATGTGAAATATTAAAAGTTTATAATATCAAAAGTTTGCAGAAATTTTAAATTTCTTATTTTCATGATTCTTAAGTGAACATAGATCCATTTCCATATTACTCAGATGAGTCTACTGCACTTATGTTAACTATTCCATTGGCAGGGTCTGCCTGGCACACCCCCAAACCTATGAGGAGCAGTGTCCTCACTAGTTCAAAGGTGTCTGTACAGCAGATTTATTGATGAGAAAAGAAAAGGAAAGAACAGGGACCAAAACACACAACAGACAAAGGAAGATAGTAATGACAGGGGAATAAAGTCTATTAAAAATGAGAAATGTACAAACTACAAGAAAACAGAAGCAAAAGAGTACAGAAACAGATAAAATCCTTGGTACAATCTAGTCAGAATCTGGCTCAAAACTTGTCTCAACCCATCTTCTTGGCATGTTCTTGAGGGTAAGCCTCCTCCTCTTTCTTCTTTCGTTCCCTCTCTTCCTTTTTTTGGTCGGCAGTTTTGGGTATGGTTGGAGCCCTGACCCTCATTTTTCTCCTCTTTGGTTTAGGAGGGATCTCTGAAGATTTATCAGTGGTTGGCACAGGGGGTTTGGCGGGAGATTTTCCTTTGGGGCCCTTACCTTTGGAGCTCATCCCTTTGGAGGCTTGCCCTTGCTGAGTCGGAGGGGGAATAAGAGGGGATTGGGCTTGTGCTAGCTCAGGAGGGACAACAGGGGATTTATCTTTAGCTTTCACCTGAGGCAGGGGAGGACTTTTCCCTTTAGCAAGCTTAGGGGGAGCCATAGAAGATTTGTCTTGTTCTTTTGCTGCAGGAATGGCAGGGCTCTTCCCTTTCACTGGCTGGCTTATTGGTGGTGCCTCCTCAGACTGGGCAAATTTGTCTTTTC
Organism: Chloranthus sessilifolius; assembly: GCA_021018995.1. Classification (NCBI taxonomy): domain Eukaryota; kingdom Viridiplantae; phylum Streptophyta; class Magnoliopsida; order Chloranthales; family Chloranthaceae; genus Chloranthus; species Chloranthus sessilifolius. The sequence continues at coordinate 53,161,609 of CM037598.1, forward strand.
CAATTTTCAAAGAGTGCGCTTGGGGAGTAGTCCTCTTGGCAGCAACCTTCCTTCGCTGAGGATAAGTTTGTTCAGCAGGGCTTGATGAAGGAGCAGCAACAGTAGTCTGGGCACTGGGATCCAGGTGGGCGTAAATCGAATCCTGAGTCAAGGAAAAGCTCAAGAGGGATCCAATCCAAGGGCAGCACTGCCTGCTGTTCTCTTGGAAAGTAGGCTGACCATGGGGATCATCCTGAGGTAAGCTCGTGACCTTTGGAGGTGGGGATGGAGGGGCTGGCCTTTTTCCTTTTTGGGCTGCAGTGGCTCTTTTGAAAGTGGGAGGTTTCTTGGAAGGAGTCCGTTTTCTTTTGGGGGTAGGAGAGGGAACAGGGGGAGGCACTGAGACAGAAGCAGGAGCTGGAGTAGGGACTTTAGCAGGAGCAGGAACTTGAGTAGGAGCAGGAGGAGGTACTGGAGTTGGGGTTGTAGGAGGTGGGGGAACAGGTTGTGTAGGTGTAGGGGCAGGGGGAGTGGAAGAAGATGGACCTGGTTGTGTGGAAGAGGATGGGGCCTCAGGGGGTGCTGTGGTGAGAGGGGTGGCCTGAATTGGTTGGGATAGTAGGAAGGCAACCCTCTGTTCCAAAATCTCAATTTTCTTGGTAGCCCACAGGAGATTAGTATCAGTAAGCTCCTTACTGAGTTTGTTAATCTCCTGAGCATTGTTCAGTTTCCTTTCTAACAACCTGGCTTGTTTTTTGCCCATTCTGCATTGGCTTTTTCTACCTCCGTAGTCATTCTGTAAAAGTTGTCGCAGCCTTGTTCGCATTGAGTGTCTCCAAAATTGCCTCCCACCCCTTGAAAATATCTCTTAGCTGCTCGCTGTGAGTAAGATTTAAGTCACTCATTTTCTACAGCAAGGGGTATTCGATGGCTTGTCGGAGTTGGGCCATGCCATTGAGAACATCCCTCTTAATATAGGCATTGTCCCTCATGGCATGGAGGAGGGTGAAGTAGGGAGGGATGTAATAGGAGTGTCTGGGTAAGATTGGTAGAAATTGAGTGGAAGAAGTAGAAGGTTATTGATCCTGGGGGGAAAAGTGAGGATCAGAGGGATGAAGTCAAGAGGAGGGGTGGAAAGGGCTGGGGTAATCTATGTTGAATGGTCAGTAAATTGAGGAGGGGGTAGGATAAGGGGTGGAATGGAAGGCATGGGTGGAAAAGTAAATGAAGGATGGTCAGTGGAGGTGGATGGTTCTGGGTAAAGAAAAAATGGAATGGTGAAGGGTCAAAATGGAAGTGGTGGGGTTACAAATGTGTGGGGTTGAATGGGAAAGGTGGATGGGAAAGGAATGGGGTCAGAAGTGTTGGTAAATTGTGGTGGAGGTAATATTAGTGGGGGAAGGATAGGTAGAGTGGGGAAGGAGTGGTGGGGTATGGTGTCTTGGAGGGTGAAGGGTGTAGGTAAGTCAATTGGGGTGAGGTTTGGGTGCACTGTGGAGTCAGAGGTTGAAGGGGGTTGGATGAGTGGGGTGGTAGGAGGTTGTGTAGAGATGGGTGGGTGTTTGAAGGGTGGATTGTATGTTGGTGATGTTAGTTTGCATTTGGGCTTGGATCTGTGTGGTGTTGGAGAGTTGGGTCTGGATGTCATGTATAAGGGAAAGGATATGGGTAAGGGTATCTGAGGTTAGTTGGGGTGGAGTATGAGGATAGGAGGGAACAGGTTGGAAAGGGGAAGTGGGAGCATGATGGAAAGTTGTAGGGAGAGAAGATGAAAGGACTGGTGAGTGATGTGGGGAAGGGAGTGGGGAATCTGGGAGGGGGATATCATGGGATGGCAGGGTGTCAAGCAGGGTAGTCATGAAGGCTTGATACCCTGAAGTGGTGGCTAGGTTAAAGTCATGATCATGGAGTAGAGATGTAGTTGGGAGAGGTTGGACTAAGGGTTGGTCAATATGTGGTGTGTCTGTGGGAGTGATATGGGTGGGTGGGGTAGGTAAAGGTATGGTAGCTGTTGTGTGAGAGGTTTTCTTTTTATGGTATGTGATCAAGGGAGGGCTGTCAGGGTTTAGGTCAGATGATGTTAGAGATATTAGGGCTGTGTATTAAGGTAAGGTGGGTGAAGGGGGAGTGTTGTCATGGGGTTCAACAGTTTCCACCCAAGAACGAATCACAGTGGGAGGTGGAATGGAAAAGGGAGATAAGAGAGGGAAAGGGAGAGATGCAATAGGCAAAGAAACTAATGGAAAGGCAAGTGTGGTGGATGGAGGTATTGCTGCAGAAGCAGAGGTGACAGAAGCTCGCACCACCTTCTTTGGAGCAGGGGCTTTAGCCTTCTTTTTGGGGGCAGGGGTGGCCTTTTCCACAGCAGTTCCCTCCCCCTGCTCAAAAACAACCTGAGCTTCAGTCTTCTTCTGGGGATCCATTAGACTTCTGCTGATCCCCCATTGTCTTTTGACAAAAGTGGTGGGAGTGTGGTCAACAGATAACTCCCTCACTGGTATCTTATACCCTCCCCTCAGAAGTAATTTGGTGATGAGTCTTCCATAGGGGAGAGTGTGGATCTTCTTTTGCAGCCCGAGCTTCACCATCATATCCTTCATGGCCTCAAAAATCAATCATGCAGCATTAAATCCATGGCCCAGAGAGAAGGAATAGAGCAGCAGCAATTGGTGTCCTCCTCTCTTGCTGATGGCCGGAGCAATAGATATTCTTCCTCAGCACTTGATCGATGAACAACAGTTTGGGATCCAAATCTCTTCTTCTGATGGAGTCCCCTGTGGCCTTCAAACCTATAGTAATGGCCTGTGCAATTGTGTCAATGGGGGCACTCACAGGGGAACCATAACCATAGTTGGGATCAAAAATGGCAGGGATGCCCATGACTTCAGCAATCAACGCTGGGTTGAGTAGCATCTCAAAATTGTCAACTAACACAAGGAGGCCTGGCTGCCCATGTGTGTCTGGTCTGACCCTAAGGTTCTAGTAAAAGAGTTGCACTAACCTAGGATAGGCTAGTGCAGGAATCATTTGCATCAAGGGGAACAAACCAGCCTTGCGTAAGAACTCAATGGCAGGTGCTGACAACGGCTCAGATTCAAAGAAAGATATATCAAAAATGGCTTAAGGCTCTAAAGGAATGGAAATGAGGAGCTCAGAGGGTGTAGAGTAGTTAGGCATTTTTGCAGCCACCTCAGGAACCACCTCCTTCCCTTTTTGTTGTGTCGTAGAGGACTTGGCTTTCTTAGGGGCCGGCTCCACGGGAGCCTGGTCCCTGGCTCTCTTCACAGGTGCACTTTTAGGAGCCATTAAGATTCTCCTTGGTGAGTGTGTAGTTGAAATTTTGAAAGAAAACAATCAAGAGCTCAGTCTTACCCTAAAAGTTAGGGTTCTGTTCAATTTGATGCACGATAGACCGCAGGAGCTCCTAGCAGGGGGCAACTGTTGATGGAAGCTTTGAGAACAAAATGCCAAAATTTCAAAGTGAGTAATGAATTGTAGACAGGATGCTGGAGGAGAGAGATTGAGAGGAGTGGGAGATAGGGTTTCAATGGCAGGAGGGGAAAGAGAAAGTAGTAAAGAAAAGAAGCGCAGAGTGGGATTTTAAATATCGCGAGGCTCGGCGTGCTTTGAAAATATCCGCTCGCTGGATAGGCATGAATGGGTCACGAGATTGGATGTTCATTTAAACTGTGCGAGGAAGCCCACCCAGCTATATCTGAAACTCACGACAGCAAAGCAATGTAATTCTTTATGAACTGCGAGAGAGGAAACCAAACCAAATTTTCAGAACCCCGCGATGGCTTAATAGAGTTAGAATTCACACACCCACTAGTCAGCCTTTTGACCTTTATTTTGTGGGTGGATTCTCTCACAGGCTCGCTTCCAGGGACACCCACAAGCATTATAAAACATTTAAAAATTCCCATACTCTCAAAGCATTAAGTTCACACATCATGAAAAGCATTCAAACAATACCATCATCATTCAATTACTTGAAATTGTCCAACAAAGGGAACAAGAATAAAAGTAGGCATAACGCACTAAACATAGACTCCAACAAGATCACTACAAATTCCTCTAAACTGTAAAGTACATATCATACAAAGGTGCACAGTTCTTAACATCAATTCAATGAAAGATCCCCTTCAGGGTTTGAGGATCCTTCACCAATCAAAAATTGGCCCTTGGGGTTAACCACTGGTTGACTGGGCAACCTTCCCTCTTCTCTTGGCATTAAGCTAGTTGGCCAATCTGCTCTTCCATCTTCTTGATGCTCTGACCATGAGAATTCACAGTCTGAGCCAAGGAACCCAGGTTTTGCAGTGAGGTCAAGACCTGGTCCTCGAAAGAAGTATTTCTGGGCTGAGATGGGGGTACGACCAATTGATTTTGTTGTTGATGGGGCTGCTGATGGTGTTGGAAGTTAGACCTAGGGGCATTCCCATGATTGAACTGCTGCTGTGGTCTTTGTGGTAAGGCCAACATCTGCTGGGGCTGCATGTAGTTGTCTTGCCTCCACCTCAGATTTGGGTGGTCTCTCCATTGGTAACCAGCATTTTGGTGCTGGTATTCATATGGCTGTCTGTTGTAGCCCCCAGATTGTTGCTGGCCATAAGATTGAGCAACAGCAGCATGTTCCAAAACTAATTCAGGAAATTACCCTACAGATGGACTTTCCTCCACTGTGTGCTGTGGGGACTGCTATATCAGACATGCCTCCGCCACATGAGCAGCCCTTCTGGGTTGCATCACAGCCAGTAATTTGTCAAACTTCATAGAGAGGTTTGCCATCTGCAGTTGCAGGTCATTATTTCCAGACACCTCATAAACTTTTCCTCTTGATCTAGCAGCAGGTCCCACCTTTGACTCAGTTTCCTGACCATTTCTTGCCAGGGATGGCTTTTGAAAAGCATTCTCACTAATCACCTCAAACAATTCCCATGCCTCCTCAGCAGTCTTGTGCATGTAGGATCCACCACAAGAGGCATCGACCATGTCTCTATTTTTCTCATCAATCCCATTGTAGAAGCTTTGTACAAGCTGCCACTCTGAGATCTTGTGGTGGGGGCATTGTTTGAGGATTTCTTTAAACCTATCCCAGGACTGGTTAAAATCCTCAGTTGGAGATTGTGCAAAAGCAAGAATCTCTTTCCTCAACTGGGTAGTTTTGGTCTCAGGGAAGAACTTGGTCAGGAACTTGGTCTGCAGGTCTTTCCATGAAGCAATGTTATTGTTGGGAAGAGTGGTCAACAAGGTACTGACCCTATCCTTCAGAGAGAAGGGAAAGAGTCTGAGCCGAGTACTGGTCAATATGCTTGTACGGGTCCTCCTTGCTGAGCCCATGGAAAGAGGGCAACATCTGGATGATTGAAGTTTTTATTTCATAATTCCCCTGAACATCAGGGAATTGAATGCTAAAAGGGGAGTTATAGTCATCCAGAGCATTCAACTCCTTGAGAGTTCTGGGTTGTTCTTCACCTATAATTGCTATCACAGATTCACTTGGGGGCTCTCCTGTGGTGTGCCTGTCTCTTCTAAGTCTCCTTCCCCATTCTAACTCAGGGTTAAGAGGCTCTAAAGTAGGGCTGAGAGATCTCCTCCCTAGCATACAAGCACACCAACAATAAGGAAAGCTTCTTGTAGGCACATTGCAAAAGAATACTTTACAATTTAACAAATTTATCTAACTAATTTACAGTTATTCAAAGAATACATTTACAACTATTCTAAATACTGCTAGAGAATTTTCAAGAAAGATAGACAGAGTTTTTAAAAGATAGAGAGTTTGCAAATAGAGGTAGCTAAGCTCCAATTGCAGTCCAACTGTCCTTCACAGCTGTTGTCTAGCTCTCTAAGAAGGGTTCAAAATTATATCAGCAGTATCAATTATTCCCATTTGCAAAAAATACTAAGAATACAAAAACTAAGGGTCTACTAATACATCATCTTTCCCCGACAACGACGCCAAAAACTTGTTGGCGATTTCTGAGTGTGTGCCTACTTTATTGGTTGGTGGTAAAAGTAATTTAAAATTCAAAGAAAGAGTAAAACATGGGATGGAATCAGCACAACTAAGAAATCCTAGACCTGTAAGATACAGGGTCCATTGTGGCAAGTTTTGATAAGAGTTTGTCCCACAGGGAAAGGTGATCTACAACTCCAAAGGAGCCATCTCTAGTAGTCCCTCCAGATCTGACTATAGATCTGGCAGTCCTAAAAAGGAGGGGAGTTTAAGGTCACTTATTCTAGGTATTCTAAGGTAACCTAATGTCTACACTACAGAAAGGGGTGAGAGGATGGATGGAGTGTGGAAAATAAATATAAAAGGCTGAGAAGCATGATATTGAGCCTAGATCAGAGGAGTTTTGTAACTCATATTCAGATCTGATGTTATAGAAGTCCTGTCCAATGGCTAGATTATCACTACCGAGGAGAATGGATTCAACCCATCACTTCTGCCATGATTCAATCCCTTAAGGTTATAACCTGTCCACTCAAATGGTCATAGACTATCCCATAGGGGAACCACAATCCAGGGATGGGTCAAAACAAAATATGTTAATCATTGTAGGCACTATTTCATCCAGGCTACCAGCTCAAGAATCCATAGGGAACCTAAACCTCTAAAGCTCTATGTGTGGGGCTAAGGCTGTATAGGACCATGATAGCCCAGACACATAGAACCAACAAGAGATTGAGTGCAAACTTCTATCTAGCTGTCCATTGCTTGAGTGAGGCTACAATGGTCCAGTCACAAGCCTACAATCTCTATAACCAGATTAGATCTAACATCTGATAGTGAATCTATATAAATATAGGGGAGTCTGCCTCTGTACAATTCCCCACCAGGCTTCTACAAGCTCAGGTGCAAAGAAGAAGGATCCATCTTGGATCGGTGGATTAGAATCACCCTAAGGCTATAATCTGTCCACTTGAATGGGCACAGACTATCCCAGAGGCTATTCTCCTTCCGGAGCCCAAGACAAAACAAGAATATCGCTGCCACCACCATGGTCACCAGGCTACCAGCTCAAGCTCCCATGGGGATTTCAGATCTAGTGGGTCCTGTGGTGGGGCTAAGGCTGTATAGGACCATGGTAGCCCAGACACACAGGTCACTTCGATCCGAATGACCCATAGAATAAGTCCTCCATTGCTTTGAAACATAGCCAAAGCAATGGCAGATCACAAGGCAATAGCCTTGCACAGAGCATCTCACATTCAAACACAAATCCCACAAAGTACAGATCCTATTACAGAACTTCCATTAATCTAGTTCAAAATGCATACAAAGACATAGCCAGCAAGTGCTGGACTATGGAGAGAAGAAAAAAAAGAAAAAAAAAACTACTTATAGCTACAAAAGAAAAGAAAAAAAACTATCTCAGATCTAGTCTCCAAGAAATGGGAGGTGTTCCCAGCTATGCTAGGATTTTTCTCTCTAAAAACTGGCCTCTCAACCTAAGCTAAGTATGGGTTTATATAGCAGTGGTGTGGCGGCGCATTAGGGTTAGGAAACCCTAATTTTAACGATGCCACGTGGCCTAATTGTGATCCTTGAATGCCTCGGGGCACGTGCATGGAGATTTGAGTGTGCTAGTGCGTGCCCTAATCGCTGGAAATTCCCAGAAGGTCCTCTGCTGAAGAGATGGAAGTGGAGGTTCAGAGCTTCGCTAGGTAGCCATTGTTTCCCAGACTTGTCGCGTGATAGCTTTTGCTCTTCGCGAGGATGGTTTGACATTGAAGCTTTAGTCGTCGCGAGGTTGTGTAGACATCAAAGCCTCAGATGTCGCGAGGTTGAGCTCAAGCAGTCGCGAGGTAGCTGCGTGATCGCTGGGTTGATCTTCGCGAGGACAAATTTAAATAGCGCGAGAGCTTCAGGAGCACTTCTCTTCACTGGACTTCGCGAGTTACCTCGCGAGGCTTTACTGAGTTTTGAACTGCGCGAGGTGTTAAGTAGTGAAAAATACCATTTTTCACCCCTAAACATGAGCTTTGAAAGACCCTTGAGAAGACTAAATAAGTGCTTTAGTGTGCATTTTACAGCTAACCAATTAGACAGGTCCAAGTCCGAAAAGCATCCTAAAATGATCAAAAAGCTGACAACTCATGTCAAGCTCAAAGAGGGAGTGAAGAAATAGCCTCAGCAATGGCTAAAAAGGTCCTAAAAGAGCAAGAAAAGACCTGAAGAAGAAGAAGGATCCATTCGCAAAGAAGAAATCAAGTTAAAAGTTCAAATCGCAAAGTAAAAAGTACTTTTCGAAAAGGTCAAAGTTCTTGAATTGATTACGGGCTGTAATGAACTACTCGAAAAGAACCATGTTACATTCGAATAGTTGAAATTTCCTTTTGAATAGAAGATCCGGGAGAAGTCGCTGCGAAAAGACTTTACGAAGCCAAATTGCTTTGCGAAAAGAACTTCGAGCCAAAACACTTTGCGAAAAGGCACTTAAACTCTACGAAAGGACATTCGGGAATTACTGACTTGTTTAAAGGGCATTTCAGGTAATCTCTGCACGCCTTCAATGCATTTAACCCGAGGACATTTCGGAAGATTGCAATCAAGATGCAAAAGCATATTCGAACGCGTGTGAGCGCACAAAGATGAAAACACTTGGCGGGAACTTGTAGAAGCGCAACCAGATTGTTGAATTCCATAGCAGAATTGATGCTTCTAAGCGCTGATTATGAACCGGATCGAGCATTTTCATTGGCGTAACAGATCTGGATCCCGTGCTCAAGCGCCATTGGGCAATCCAGATCTGAACACTACGATTGGTCAATTCAATACTGCAGGATCAAGGGAAAGCTATAAATAGAGAAGACATTTGCCCAATTGTGGCATCCAGATTTTAGAGTTTTCATCTCTGTTTCTCCCATTCCGGTCAGAAAGCTCATCTGATCCCCCTGTAATCCCTTCTTGTATTTTACCTTTGAGAGCCATTGTGAGTGATTTGTACTTCCAAGTTCTGATTCAAGACTGTAAATCTGAGGGCTCTCTGAGAAGCTCAGACTGTAAGTCTGAGGGCTCTCTAAGAAGCCGTGCTCTGTAATTGTAACGTTGGATTTTAAAAGGTTGCTGTAATTTGTGTCTTCTCCATTGGAGTCATGTCGAGGGTTCTGAATGTTCACCTTAGTGCATTAGACTTCTTTAGATTCACTCACCCGCATCCAACTTCCCTTAATTCATCATCCCTGTGCGAATTAGCGTTGGTAACCTAATTCAAGCAGCATTCTGATGATGTTCATGTTAACTAAAGAATAGGCCACAACTATTGGATGATCGTGACAAATCATTGCCATAAGTCTAAACCTATTCCTTAATTCGGATTTATTTCTCTTACGGCTGTGCTGGTAGCCAGATGAAGATTGAATCTGCTCTGTGGAACTGCAGATTCTCCATTAAAATTCAGAGGTTAAAGTACATGAAGCTATTATTTCTGCATTTGTTTTATTTTAAACATCTCCCCAACTCGGATCTGGATCATGTAGTTAGTTCTTTTCTTTATTTGCTTATAGTTAAATGTGACACAATCCAACACTCTCTTTTATCTATTCTTTATTTTAGATAATTATAGAGCCAGATCTGGTAGCACAGATCTGGAGGTTTATCTCTCTGTTTAGACAAACTTCTCTGTGGACGATCTTGAAATACTTACTTTTAAAACTTGCTACAATTGGCCCTGATCTTGCAGGCCAGTGTTAGCCCCAATGTGCTGATATCCCTTTCATAAGTTAACATCCATATAATTTAGCATTCTTTAATTCTTTAATTTTTGATTTATAATGCACACAATTATGGCACACTTTGAGCGACAACAAGTTTTTGGCGCCGTTGCCGGGGAATTTGTTCTAAAATAGATAGACCTATGTTTTATTCTCTTTTATTTATTATTTATTAATTCATTTTTACATTGTTATCTCTGCATGGTGTTACAAATACAGCGTAAAGGAAAGGAAAGCACCTAATTGACAGTTTGCGGTACCAAATTCTCTCTGCGTTGTATGTTTGGTAGGAGAACTCTCAACCTGAGATTCTCCTTTTAATTCGTGAAGTTGAAAGACTCTAAGAAAGACATACACCACGAGTTACTACAATGGGTGACGAACCTAGATTGTTAAGAGACTACTTTGCTCTCGGTGCCTATAATTCTTTTCTCGCATTCAATTTCCCACAAAGGGAGGGAAATTATGAGATCAAATCATCAACCATCCAAATGCCTTCATTTCATGGATTAAGTAAAGAAGATCCTTACAAGCACATTGATGAATTTACGGCTTTGTGCACAACATTTAACATAGGACTTGGTCGAGGCAACCAAGTGAGGCTCTTTCCTTTTCATTAAAGGACAAAGCTAGAGCATGGTTATCTATGTTAGCACCAAACGACATCACATCATGGAATGATTTGCAATGTCAATTTTGTCAAAATATTTCCCAATGACTAAAACCAGCCAACTAAGACAAAGAATCATCTCTTTCTCCCAAAACTCAATGAAACTTTCCATGAGGCATGGGAAAGATTCAAAGAATAAGACAATGCCCTCACCATCAAATTCCTAAATGGCGCTTGTTCAAAGCTTCTATCAAGGAATTGATCGGAAGGGCAAGAACATGGTGGATGCCTCTGTGGAGGTACCTACTTACAAAAGACAGCTTGAAGAGGTTTGGGACCTCTTTGAGGTGATTGGAGAGAATCCTGCCAAAGAGACTGAGAATCCATAGGGTGAATAATCCCCAATTCACAAGAGGGAAAGTTTATGAAGTCAATGAGCCGGAAAGGAAAGTGGATAATTTGACCACAAAATTTGATAGGTGATGGACTCATTTAAAGCTCCAAATGGGTCAAGAGTAGAGGAGGCATGTCGATATGCGGTCCTACTCATTCAATTGATCAATGTCATACGCATCACAATTTCAACTCATGATGGAACAAGCTCATCAAGCTTCAGATCTTATGGATGATGCAATCCAATGACTACCCATGGAGATCTCATCCTAATCTCGTGGAATGCAATTATGACAGCCCAAAAATCAAATACCTTTCAAACACCTTTCGGCCATCCATATCGTGAAATTTTTACAATAAACAAAATTTTGACAACCTAACCCATGACAACCCATGCACATTCTACACCAGCCCTGCCCCTCCTAGGTCCCTGTCATTTGAAGAGCGGTCTTAAGTTCACTTGAATTTAGGAACTCTATCTCATGAACCTTCACAATGAGCATTAAAAATTGAAGAAACTTTGGGCCACTCTCAATTCATTAGCTAAGAGAGGGAGGGCAGACTACCCAACCAACCTTTGAACAATCCTAAGGGATGTTCATGGTTGGAGAATCCTCAAATGGCCATGAGGAGATTAAAGTGACCACTTTGAGAAGTGGAAGAGTAATAAAAACACAAGGGTAGTGAAGAGGAAAAGAAGAAGAACAAGATGTGCAGGAAGCACAAGATGATGAAAACAATGAGGTTGTTGATTTACCTCGAAAACCCAAAAAATGAAAAATGAAAAAATAAAAAATTGTTGAAAAGATGAGGAGGAGAGATTTGTTCCCCACCTCCCATTCCCTCATGCAATGAAGTCAGTTTCTCCTTTTGACAAAGGAAACACAAAATTGAGGAAATGATGGAGACATTCAAGCAAGTTAAAATTAATCTACCTGCTTGATGCAATCAAACAGTCCTGCATATGCTAAATTTCTGAAGGATGTGTGCACCCACAAAAGGCAATCTAGGATACATTTATCTAAGAAGGCCTTTCTGTGGAGAAAATCAACCAAGTACTATCCATTACAACACCCCTAAAATGCAAGATCCTGGAATCCCCACAATCCCTGCATCATTGGGGAGCATACCATCGAGAAAGCTCTGCTAGATCTGGGAGCTAGTGTCAACTGCTTCCTTATTCTGTATATGAGAAGCTAGGTTTGGGAGAATTAAAACCCACTCAAGTGGTGTTGCAACTAGTCGACAGATCGAGAAAACCTGGGATTGATTGAAGATGTGCTAGTAGGAGTAGATAAATTCTTCTATCCTGCTGATTTTCGGTGTTGGATGGAACCAACCAAAAGCAGCACTTCCATCCTGTCATTTTAGGGAGACCATTCACAGCTCTGACAAATGCTTGTATTCAATGTGCAGTATCATGGAAGTTTCTTTTGGTAATATGAAAGTCAAATTGAATGTTTATAATGTTAACCAACCTCAATTTTCTGTGAAGAGTGCTTTCATGTTGACATCATGGATGAACTTGTGGAGGAGTCTTTGCAAAAATTTCTGCAGGTGAAGACTCCACCACAGAACTAAAAATGATTGGGAATCCAGAGAAAGAAGGAAAAGGAGATCAAATTCAAAGGAGTCTGCTTTGTGCAAGGCACTCACAAACAATCCTCAAGTTCTCCCTCTTGAGACCTGCTCCTCTCCCTCTTCCACAAATTACCAAGGTACCTTTGCTGCCCTCTTTTCTCAGCCCACGAATTGGAACTCAAACAGCTCCCAAAAATCTGAAATATGTGTTTTGGGAGATCATCAAACACTACTGTGATTATTTCTTCCTCCCTTACAAAGGAGCAAGAAGAGGAGTGTTGGTAGTTCTAAAAAGACAAGAAAGCAATTTGGACCATTCTTGATTTAGGAGGAATAAACCCAGTATGCATGCATAAGATCCACACGGAAGAGGATGCCAAGCCTTCTAGAGAAATGCAAAGAAGGTTGAATCCTCACATGCAAGAAGTGGTAATGAAGCTAGATGGGGTCATTTACCCCATTTGATTCTGCTTGTAGCACCCACACGTGTGGTGCCTAAGAAATCTGCAGCATCAACGTGGTAGTAGAAATGAATCGGTGAACTTATGTCCACCGGACAAACAAGCTGGATGGAGGGTCCGCATAGACTACGAAAATTAAATACCATGACAAAGAAAGACCATTTCCTCCCTCCTTCATTGACCAAATCCTTGATAAGCTTGCGGGTAAAACTATCGCTTCCTTGATGGGTACTCTGGTTACAACAGATCCTGGTACCCACAGGACCAAGAAAAGACCACCTTCACCTGCCTTTGGCACTTTTGCCTATAGGAGGATGCCCTTTGGTCTTTGCAATGCCCTGCTACTTTTCAAAGATGCATGTATGCCATCTTTCCGACATGATTGATCAATTCATGGAGATCTTCATGGATGACTTTTCAATTTATGGAGACACTTTTCCCAATGCTTACACCACCTCAAGTTGGTGTTGCAAAGATGTGAAGAAACCAATTTGGTTCTAAGTGGGAAAAGAGTCATTTTATGGTCACCAAGGCATTGTCCTAGGACATGTGGTCTCCCATAAAGGCATAGAGGTGGACCAAGCAAAATTGATCTAATTGCACATTTGCCTCCTCCCAGGCTATTAAGCAAATCGAAGTTTCTTAGGGCATGCGGATTTTATAGGAGGTTCATCAAAGATTTGAAAATTTCCAAGCCACTCTGTCATTCTTTGTGTCAAGATGTTCCTTTTGTGTTTACTAATGAATGCATGACCTTTGAGGTCCTTAAGAAATGTCGATTTCAGCTCCCATCTTGCGATCCCCGACTATTCGGTGCCCTTTGAGTGATGTGTGATGCATCAGACTATGCCCTAGGAGCTGTCCTAGGCGTAGAAAGGATAAGCTTCCCCATGTCATAGCTTATGCCCAGATCCATGATAGATGCCCAGCTCAACTACACAACAAGCGAGAAAGAGCCGCTGGCCATTGTGTTTGCATTGGAAAAATTGGTCTTATGTTTTAGGTTCACAAATTGTGGTGTTCTTGACCACTCGCCTAAAATACCTTACATCTAAGAAGGATACAAGCCAGATTAATCGGTGGATCCTCCTATTACGGGAGTTTGATCTTGATTAAGGATAAGAAAGGAGTGGAAAATGTGGTACGATCACCTATCCGAATTCTCAATCGAGGATGATAGCTTACCCATTAATGAATCATTTCACGATGAGCAACTTTTGCCATCAATACCCGATCCTTGGTTTGCAAACATAGTCAACTTCTTGCAGCTCGGATGATTCCTCAACATTGGAATCGAATGGATAAAGATCTTTTCTTCTCATGAGTTAAACATTTCATTTGGGAAGATCCTTATCTATTCAAGAATTGTGCGAACCAAGTGATCAAGATGTGTCCTGACCATGAATTCTCCGGCATATTGTCAATGTGTCATGAACAGTGTGGAGGTCATTTAAATGGTAACAAAACAGTGCAAAAATTCTGCGCAGTGTGGTTTTATTGGCCCACAATCTTTAAAGATGCCTTACGACCTTGTAAATCTGCGAATCGCCAAAAAATTGGGCGATTTCCAAAAGAAACTCAATGCCTCTGACCTATTACGTGGTTGAGTTGCTTTGATGTATGGGGAATAGATTTTATGGGCCCTTTCCTCCTTCTAATGGAAATAACTTCATTTTAGTAGGTGGACTATGTCTCCAAGTGGATTGAAGCCATAGCTACTAAATCAAATGATCACAAAGTGGTTTTGAAATTTCTCAAGGACCACATTTTTTCCAGTTTGGTTTTCCCAGAGCCATCATCGATGGGGGAAGCCATTTTGTAACAAGCAGTTTGAAGCTCTATTGAAAAAGTACTCGTCACTCATAGAGTAGCCACTCCCTATCATCCACAAACGGTGGACAAGTGGAGATTTCAATAGAAATCAAACACATTTTGAAAAATAAAGAAGAAGGAGAAAGGACTGGTCCTTTAAGCTTAATGATGCTTTGTGGGCATACTGAGCGCCTACAAAACTCCAATTGGAATGTCCCCTTTTAGATCGGTCTATGGCAAAGCATGTCATTTGCGAGAGAGTTAGAATACAAAGCTTTACGGGCTATTAAAACATTTAATATGGATCTAACTTCTCTTTGGTAATCACGGAAACTTCAACTCACTTTGAATTGGAAGAGTGCGGATGGATGCTTATACAAGCTCCATTGTATAAGGAGAAAGTCAAATCATTTCATGATAGGAGTTTAATGAGAAAAGAGTTCATACCGGGGTCCAAGGTATGGTTATTCAACTCTAAACTTAAATTCTTTCAAATTGAGATCCGGATGGAAGGGCCATACATCATCATCAAGGCCTCCCCTCGGGAGCTGTGGATATTTCAGATCCCAAGGATGGAAGAATCCTTAAGGTAAATGGTCGAGGCTCAAGCCATGCATTGACAACACTCGAGAGCTGTCTTGCCCATCATCATCACGAATCTCCAACAATAACTGATGGTAGAAAATTGTATATTATGTTTGTACAACATAGTTTTCTTTGAATTTCTCTGTTTCTATTTCTTTTCTTGTTAGCATAGTTTAAATACACTTAAAAGTTCAAATGTAAAGCAAAACTACTTTTGAAAAGCCCAAAGTTCTATTGAATAGATTACGGAGTGCAATGAGCGCTCGAAAAGAAAGATGTTCTTTTCGAATAGTTAATTATGTTATGATTCCTTTTGAATAGAAGGTCGATGCTAAGTCCCTTGCGAAATAAACTTTCGAAGCTATCTACTTGTCGAAAGGCACTTTTGCCATTCAAATAGAAAAAAAGGGCTCTTTTGGAATATTTGAAAACTTAAAGGTGCTGCGATTTTAGCTTCAAGTATATTTAGTCGTTTGAAGTTAGCTTTGTATTTGCAAACACTCTCTGCAGAGCGACGCTCCACTAAAACCATAGCTCACTCTCTTCTCACACGAGCTCCACAAAGATATCACCGTTTGTTCCTAATTGTTTGGCGTTTCCATTTTTCGAGAGATCAACCGTTGGGTATCGGGTTAGGCGATCTTTACAAACAAAGCGACTCAGTTCAAGCACAAACCTTAGATCGTGGTATTTTTTCTATCCATTCTCGCTCAATCTTTTAGAAAAATCTAAATCATGTTAGCGATGTGTGGGCTTTGTTTTCCTCCATTTTAAATATGGGAAAGACTGAGAAATCCTTAGATGCCACTTTTATAAAGGGCAATTTTCAATGCCCCATGCTCATCACAGGAAGCAATGGCTGATGTGAGTGCCAAGATAAAGAAGAAAGAAAATTGCTTGGCCTCCCCTTTGGAAGACTAATTACACCCTCCTAAGAGCCAAGTTTGACATAGATAGGGAAGAGCCCTTTGAAGTCCTCACCCCCATAACTTTGGCAAGAAAGCACGGACCACAAGTCGAGCTATGTTGAGAGAATGAGAGCGGCGGGAGATCGACACATGCCCTGCTCTTGCCCCCGCCTCTGTTCTTTGAACCCATTCTGCCCAGAGCACTGAGCGAGCAGGTTCCTGGCTGCTAAGCTGACAGGAACCTAGCCTGCAAGTGTGGGTGGGCTGAACAACCACCTATGGACCCCCCTGCATTGTACATGAACACGTGAGTGAACTTACGAGTCCAAGAGATACCCTCTGCAGGTCAAGGCTGCTATGGAGCCTCCACACCTTGCACCTCGGCCCATGCCATTTTACAAGAACCATTTCTGTGGTGACCGGCTCTCTAGGCTGCACCTGCGCACCATTCTACCGACCACTACACAGGTACCCTATTCCCCCACACCTTCCACCCCACACCCCTTCCACATTGGAGCTCATCCAAGCCCTAATCTGCACCCTTACCACCCACCCCAGTACCCACTGCCCTCCATGTTGCCTCACAAGCAACCCAAAGCACCAAGTCCTAGTGCTTCCCCCTCCACTACCACCCAGCTACCCAAACCACACACAGACCAGAGCCTTACCTCCCTTGGTGAGATAGCTACCCAATGACCCTCTCTTACCCTCCCTCCCCAGCACCCACTTTAGTCCCCTACTTGAAAAAGACAAAAATAAACCCTCACCCTTACTCCCTTTCCTCCCTCTTTTCCTTTTATTTTCTCCAAATTTCGGTTCATGCAATTTGCTTCTGCAATTCCTTGCTATTATTTTTTTTTGTTTTCCCTAATAATCGTGACTATGCCACCACCTTTGAACCGGTGAGGACCTTTGCTCCTCATAGGTTTGGGGTGTGTAGCAGTCTGCCAAGGAATAGTTAACCTAAGGACAGAATCACCTAAGTAATAAGGAAATGAATTATTTTACTTAAGAATCATGACAATTAGGAAGTTTAAAATTTCTTTGCAAAATTTAGACATCATAAACCTTTCAATATTCTACATTTCCATGATGTTAGCACCATGAAAACCTCTTGGTATCGACATTTAGCAAGTCATGGGAAAGAGAAAAGGTAAAGACATACTTAAAAGCTCAAGGAAAAACCATAACCGGTGAGAATTGAGCCCATATATTTTCCATCTCTGAAGAGTGGTGAGGCAATTTTTTCGATTCAAAGGATTGGTGAGGCATTAGATCCACTAGAAGTTAGGAAACTCCAAATTAAAACAAATGTGACACTCATGAGCGAGGAAAGATCAAGGCCTTCTTGGACGACTTGAACCTAAGAACCAACCAAGAAAATTCTGCCCTGTTTGTACCCCATTTGAGTAAATCCTACAATTCTTCATCAAAAATACCCAAAAGTACTTTTTGAACCTATGGAACTAATTCAGCCTTCCCTCACTCGAGAATTCAGGGAGGTAAAGGAGAAAGAACGAAGATGGACCATTTCTGGGCAACATCAAGAAAATGAAGAGAAAATACCTCAAAAAGAGCAATATGGTGAGAAAGGAAGAGACAAACAATGTGAAAAGTTGCAAGCAAAAGGCAAAAAGGGACCTTATGATGAAAAAATGCAAGATCAAAGAAAGAACTGATCACCGTGAATGTGAGAATCTCAAAAAGAAAGAAGCTAAACTCAAAAGGTGGAGTCATGAACCATATCCTGCACTTCACGAGTTCTCAAATTCAAACCCACTGCTCAAAGCGCCTTTCCTTGAAACTTCACTCCATAAGCCATACAAACAAACCTAGATTAAAAGCCCTTGTGATCCAAAGTGAGTGTCATCATGTGGAGATAAGAAGTGACCCAATCTATGGTGAGGAGATGTCAATGATGCCATTGCCTAAGAATCATGCCTATGCTCATGCTTACAGCATCCATTTGGGAGATGTAATCGCTCTTGAGCTTGAGTGAAAATGAACCCTCAACAAAAACACCGATGAGAGTATACCGGTGAGTGTTTGGGTTGGAACTTGAGCATAATAAGTATGACTTACAACCTAATTTTTATTAGGATGATGAGCTCACCGGCACATTTGTACAATTTTCTATGGCTGCTCACGGATTGGAAATATTGAAACATTCATGAGGTTCTTAAAATGTTTAAATTCTGCAAACAATAATCAAATTTTCTGTTTTCATCATTGATTCAAGAGTAACTAATCCTGCTCCTTGATTGCTCATTTGATAATTTTGCCTTGATGTTAACTGTTTCATGGAGAAGTTTGTGGGTACCTTCCTTTGAAAACCCTCAGGAGACTTCACTCCTCCTCTAGGGACCACCTAGGGGTTGAAAAGGCTTGTTGCATATGCTAAATGCACTGTGCTTCCTACAAAAGTGGCTCTTTACTTTGTTTTTATGTTTCTTTGCTCGGGGACTAGCAAAGCTTAGGTTTGGGGTGTGTTAAGTAGTGAAAATACCATTTTTCACCCCTAAACATGAGCTTTGAAAGACCCTTGAGAAGACTAAATAAGTGCTTTAGTGTGCATTTTACACTAACCAATTAGACAGGTCCAAGTCCGAAAAGCATCCTAAAATGATCAAAAGTGACAACTCATGTCAAGCTCAAAGAGGAGTGAAGAAATAGCCTCGAATGGCTAAAAAGGTCCTAAAAGAGCAAGAAAAGACGAAGAAGAAGAAGGATCCATTCGCAAAGAAGAAATCAAGTTAAAAGTTCAAATCATAAAGTAAAAGTACTTTTCGAAAAGGTCAAAGTTACATTCGAATTGATTACGGAGTAATGAACTACTCGAAAGAACCATGTTACGTTGAATAGTTGAAATTTCCTTTGAATAGAAGATCGGGAGAAGTCCTTGCTGAAAAGACTTTACGAAGCCAAATTGCTTTGCGAAAAGAACTTACGGAGCCAAAACACTTTGCGAAAAGGCACTTAAACTCTACGAAAGGACATTACGGGGAATTCTGACTTGTTTAAAGGGCATTTCAGGTAATCTCATACGCCCCAATGCATTTAACCCGAGGGACATTTCGGAAGATTCCAATCAAGATCCAAAAGCATATGCCAACCCATGTGCGCGCCCAAAGATGAAGTCACGTGGCGTGAACTTCTAGAAGCTGCAACAGATTTTTGGATTCCATAACACAATTGATGCTTCTAGCGCTGATTGGTGAACGGATCGAGCATTTTCATTGGCGAAACAGATCCGGATCCCGTGCTCAAGCGCCATTGGGCAATCCAGATCTGAACACTTGATTGGTCAATTCACATGCGAGATCAAGGAAAGCTATAAATTGAGAAGACATTTGCCCAATTGAGGCATCCAGATTTTAGAGTTTTCATCTCTGTTTCTCCCATTCCGGTCAGAAAGCTCATCTGATCCCCCTGTAATCCCTTCTTGTATTTTACCTTTGAGAGCCATTGTGAGTGATTTGTACTTCCAAGTTCTGATTCAAGACTGTAAATCTGAGGGCTCTCTGAGAAGCTCAGACTCTGTAAGTCTGAGGGCTCTCTAAGAAGCCGTGCTCTGTAATTGTAACGTTGGATTTTAAAAGGTTGTAATTTGTGTCTTCTCCATTGGAGTCATGTCGAGGGTTACGAATGTTCACCTTAGTGCATTAGACTTCTTTAGATTCACTCACCCGCATCCAACTTCCCTTAATTCATCATCCTGTAATTAGCGTTGGTAACCTAATTCAGCCTAATTCAGCGCATTCTGATGATGTTCATGTTACGAACTAAAGAATAGGCCACAACTATTGGATGATGTGACAAATCATTGCCATAAGTCTAAACCTATTCCTTAATTCGGATTTATTTCTCTTACATCTGTCTTTGGTAGCAGGATGAAGATTGAATCTGCTCTGTGGGCAGATTCTCCATTAAAATCGAGAGGTTAAAGTACATGAAGCTATTATTTCTGCATTTGTTTTATTTTAAACATCTCCCCAACTCGGATCTGGATCATGTAGTTAGTTCTTTTCTTTATTTGCTTATAGTTAAATGTGACACAATCCAACACTCTCTTTTATCTATTCTTTATTTTAGATAATTATAGAGCCAGATCTGGTAGCACAGATCTGGAGGTTTATCTCTCATTTTAGACAAACTTCTCTGTGGACGATCTTGAAATACTTACTTTTAAAACTTGCTACAATTGGCCCTGATCTTGCAGGCCAGTGTTAGCCCCAATGTGCTGATATCCCTTTCATAAGTTAACATCCATATAATTTAGCATTCTTTAATTCTTTAATTTTTGATTTATAATGCACACAATTATGGCACACTTGGAGCGACAACACGAGGTTCCATGTCTTAATTGATCTTTGCGAGGATGGCTTTGCCTTCGCAAGGATGCTTTCTTCTTAAATGGCGCGAGAATTGTGTGAGGAGTTCTCTTCTGATAATTGCATCCCACGGTGACTGTGCGACAGCTGCGCGAGTTTGTGCTTGTGAAGCTCTCTAGTTAATCATTTACGCGAGAAGTTATTGTAGAGTCTTGGGATGCTCAGTTGTACTACGCGAGGCATATTTCTCTTGAATCCTCTAAAGCTTTGGTCAGTTACGCGAGGCTTATTTCAAGTCTGGATTTAGAGTTCATCCTTCTGTGGGACTTCTGGTGCTAAAACCAGCTCCTTAGCAGGATTCCTGGCCTTATTTCACTGCTAGTTATTACCTAAATAAAACACTTTACAAGAACTTATTAGGTGGCTATGGGTCTAATCAAAGGTTAAGTTAAGGAGTGAAAAGTGGTACTTTTCAGGTCTTAACACACACCCACTGCTATATAAACCTAAGCCTGGTTTATGTTTAGGGGATCGATCTTAGCTTTTAATCTTTTAGAGCTTATCATCTTAGAGAGTTTTTAGATCTGGGATCCTCTTCTTTTCTTCTATAGTTGTAAGTAGTTCTCCTTTTTCTTTTTTCCTTCTCTCCATGGTCCAGCACTTGATGATCTTGCCTATGTATGTTTATTGAGTTTAGATTAATGCAATTTGTGATTGGGTGATGTGCTTTTATGGGATGTGTGCGAATGTGAGTTGCTCTATGCAAGGCTGTTGCCTCGTGATCCGCCATTGCTTTGGCTGTGATTCAAAGCAATGGAGGACTGATTCTAAGGACCCATTCAGATCCAAGTGACCTGTGTGTCTGGGCTATCATGGTCCTTTACAGCCTTAGCCCCACCATAGGACCCACTAGATCTGAAATCCCCATGGAAGCCTGAGCTGGTAGCCTTGTGACCATGGTGGTGGCAGCAATATTCTTGTTTTGTTTTGGGCTCCATGAGGAGGATAGCCTCTGGGATAGTCTGTGACCATTCAAGTGGACAGGTTATAGCCTTAGGGTGAATCCAATCCGCCAATCCAAAATGGATCCTTCTTCTCCGAGCATGAGCTTGTAGCCTGGTAGGAGATTGTACAGAGGCAGACTCCCCTATATTTGTATCGACCCACCATCAGATGTTAGAACTGATCTGGTTATGGAGATTGTAGGGTTGTGACTGGGCCATTGTAGTCCCAATCAAGCAATGGACAGCTAGAACTAAGGTGGTACTCAATCTCCTGTTGGTTCTGTGTCTGGGCTATCATGGTCCTTTACAACCTTAGCCCCACACATAGAGCTTTAGAGGTTGAGGATCCCTATGGATTCCTGAGCTTGTAGCCTGGATGAAGTAGTGCCTACAATGATTAACTTGTTTTGACCCATCTCTGGGTTGTGGTTCCCCTATAGGATAGTCTGTGACCATTTAAGTGGAATGGTTATAACCTTAAGGGATTGGATCATGGCACAGGGATGAGTTGGATTCTTTCTCCTCTTTGGTGATAATGTAGCCATTGGACAGGATTTCTATAACAGCAGACCTGGATCTGAGTCATGAATTCCAGCAGATCTGAACTCAATAGCATACTTCTCACCCTTTTTTATTTATTTTTCCACACTCCATCCATCTTCTCAACCCGTTCTGTAGTTAATTCATTAGGCTACCTTTGGATACTTAGAATAAGTGACCCTAAACTCCCCTCCTTTTAGGACTGCCAGATCTGTGGTCAGATCTCGAGGGACTACTAGAGATGGCTCCCTTGGAGCCGTAGATCACCTTTTTCCCTGTGGGACAAACTCTTACTTATCAAAACTTGCTATAAATGGACGCTATATCTTGCAGGTCTAGGATTTCTCAGTTGTGCTGATTCCATCCCCTATTTTACTTTGATTTTTAATTGCTTTTACCACCAACAAATAAAGTAAGCAAACTGAAAAATTACCCAACAAGTTTTTGGTGCCATTGCCGGGGAAATAGATGATCTATTAGTAGACCCTTAGTTTTTTTATTTTTAGTATTCTTTGTAGCTGTGAGCCGAGGGCAATTGATGGGGATGACGTTAGGAACAAATCTGTAGATTCCTGGTATGAATGATGGGTTGGAGGATGGACGCTGGAGGAGAGAGGGAGAAGAGCGCCGGAAGCTAGGGTTTCACTGGATGCAAAAGGAAGAGAGTACTGGAAAAGGAGACAAGCGCGAGGTTAAAATACTTATCGCTAGGCTTGGCGCGCATTAGAACATATTCGGTCGCGGGATTGGAAATGAAACCTAGCGAAGGTGTACATGCAAGTTGGATTGTGCGAGAGTCTCCTAGGTTTACCTTGGAGCGCACGACAGCTTGTGAAGAATTCTTTGTGAATTGCGTGAGAGGCTCCCAGGTTTCCTTTTAATCTCGCGACAGCTTTTTGAATCTCGTGATAGCTACTGAAGTATTCTATTTGAATTGCGCGAGAGGCTCCCAGATTTCCTTTTAATCTCGTGACAGCCTTTTGAATCTCGTGACAGCTACTGAAGTGTTCTATTTGAATTGCGCGAGAGTTTACCAGGCACCCTTTTGGATTGCGCGAGAGGCTCCCAGGCCTCCTTTTGGACCCAACGACAGCAACATATTAAACTCATTTCCATTTGTGCTGTGGTTGGTTCCTAGGCATGATTCATCACCATGGGTACCCCCAGACACTTTAAACTCTAACATTCAGGCATCAACAGTAAAAATCATTATCCAACATCGTGCATTCAAGCAAAAACCACCAATTCAAGAGCAGTAATCATCAAACCAAGCATAAAGAAATCAGACCAAACAGGTTCAGATTCAAGTGGGGCCACTAAAATTTCCTAGAAAATTTAAACAAAAGAAAGGAATTCAAATCTAATAAAACCAAAGTACATATGATAGAATATTGACACACCTGTGGATTAGTTTAAGGAAGGATCCCCATGAAAGTGAATGATGTCCATAGGTTTAGCAGGTTTTTCGAAACAAGGTTTAAGCCTCTAACCATTCACCTTCAAGGTTTTCCCAGACTTGGGATCCTTGATTTCCACAGCACCAGATGGGGAAACACTCATGACAATGTAGGGACCTTTCCATCTGGATTTCAGTTTGCTAGGAAAAAATTTAAGTTTGGAGTTAAACAACCAAACCTTTTCACCAGCCATGAAGCTCTTTCTCAACAGACCCTTGTCAAAGAAAGCCTTGGACCTTTCCTTGTGGATCCGGGCATTGGCATATGCATCCATCCTCAGCTACAGCAACCTGTGATGACTAGCAGAAGTTAGGTCTAGATTTAAATTTTTAATGGCCTAATAGGCCCTGTGTTCTAACTCTACTGGGAGATGACAAGCCTTGTCATAAACCAGTCTGAATGTGGACATCCCAATGGGAGTCTTATAGGCAGTTCTATAAGCCCACAGTGCATCGTTTAGCTTTTCAGCCCAGTCCTTCTTATCAGTCCTCACAGTCTTCTCAAGGATGTGCTTGATCTCCCTATAGGAAATTATAACTTGCCCACTGGTTTGTGGGTGGTAGGGAGTAGCAATCCTATGGGTGATAGAATATTTCTTAAGTAAGCTTTTGAAATTTCTGTTACAGAAATGGCTACCCCCATCACTGATAATGGCTCTAGGGGTGACAAATCTTGAGAAAATATTCTACTTTACAAACTTGAGGACAACCTGATTATCATTAGTTCTTGTGGCAATAGCTTCTACCCATTTGGAAACATAATCCACTGCCACTAAGATGAAATGATAACCATTTGAAGGAGGAAAGGGGCCCATGAAGGCAATACCCCAGACATCAAATAGTTCCACAACAAGAATGGGCTGCAAAGGCATTAAGTTTCTTTTGGATAGCCTTCCTAATTTCTGACATCTTTCACAGGTCCTGCAGTGTGTATTGGCATCTCTGAATAAAGAAGGCCAATAGAACCCACACTGTAAGATTTTGTCAACTATTTTTCTTCCGCTAAAGTGG
Organism: Chloranthus sessilifolius; assembly: GCA_021018995.1. Taxonomy (NCBI): domain Eukaryota; kingdom Viridiplantae; phylum Streptophyta; class Magnoliopsida; order Chloranthales; family Chloranthaceae; genus Chloranthus; species Chloranthus sessilifolius. The sequence goes on from CM037598.1 coordinate 53,186,006, forward strand.
CCTCCACAGGCATTTTCATGGCACATGACCAGAATACTGGGGACATCACTTTCTGGAACACATTTTTAGATGATTTGGTCTGCACAATACTTGTATAAGCAAGGTTCCTCCCAGAAAATGAATTTGACTTGTGAGAAAAATAGGTCTTTGTCCATTTTAGTCCAATGGGTAGGAATCTTGCCTATAACTAGATAATTTATAATGTGTTCATACCAATGAACCAAGGATTGGATGGCAAACAATTGCTCATCCGGGAAAACATTAGTTGGAAGGTCATCAACACATTTATCCAACACAATTCTGGACAAGTGGTCAGCCACCACATTTTCCACACCCTTTTTGTCCTTGATTTCAATGTCAAACTCCTGCAACAGGAGTATCCATCTAATCAGCGTGGGCTTACAATCTTTCTTGGACAATAGGTATTTCAATACTGAGTGGTCAGTGAAGATTACAGTTTTTGACCCAAGTAGGTAAGGTCTAAATTTGTCAACAGCAAAAACTACTGCCAGAAGCTCTTTCTCAGTTGTGGTATAATTCAGCTGACCTTCAGCAAGTGATTTGCTGAGATAGGCAATGACTACTGGCAGCTTATCTTTTCTTTGTCCCAAAATAGCACCTATTGCCATGTCGGATGCATCACACATCAACTCAAAGGGAAGTGCATAGTCAGGTGTTTGGAGTACAGGGGTAGAGGTGAGGCAAATCTTCAAAGTTTTAAAAGCCTCAAGACATTCAGCAGAAAAGTCAAAGGGCACGTCCTGGCAGAGCAGGTGGCACAATGGTTTAGCAATTTTGCTAAAGTCTTTAATGAACCTCCTGTAGAATCCAGCATGTCCAAGGAAAGATCTGATTTGTTTGACTGTTCTTAGAGGGGGAAAATTTGTAATGAGGTCAACTTTTCCCTTATCTACCTCAATCCCTTCTTTAGAGACTACATGGCCAACATAATACCTTGTGTTACCATGAAGTGGCTCTTTTCCCAACTTAAGACCAGATTGGTCTCCTCACATCTTTGCAAGACCAGGTGGAGGTGTTGCAGACATTGGCCAAAACTGTCCCCATATACAGAGAAATCATATATAAAAATTTAAAAGAATTTGTCAATCATATCAGAGAATATGGCATACATACACCTCTGAAAGGTGGCTGGGACATTACATAGCCCAAAAGGCATCCTTCGATAAGCAAAGGTGCCAAAAGGGCAAGTAAATGTAGTTTTCTCTTGGTCATGAGGGTGCACAAGGATCTGATTGTACCCTAAGTACCCATCAAGAAAGCAATAGAAACCTTTTCTAGCCAACTTATCCAGAATTTGATCAATGAAGGGGAGAGGGGAATGGTCTTTTCTGGTCTTAGAGTTGAGCTTCTGATAATCTATGCAAACCCTCCAACCAGTCGTCCCCCTGGCTGGTCTCAGCTCTCCAGACTCAGTTGTGATGACTGTTATGCCAGATTTCTTGGGCACCACTTGGATAGGTGCCACCCATTCAGAATCAGAAATGGGGTAAATTACCTCAGCATCTAGCAATTTAATGATTTCTTTGAGGACCACTTCCTGCATGTGAGGATTCAATTTCCTCTGTATTTCCTTGGAGGCTGCTGAGCCCTCCTCTAAATGGATCTTGTGCATACAGATTGATGCATCTATCCCTCCTAGATCCGCAATGGTCCAGCCAATTGCCTTTTTGTGCTTCCTCAAGACTGTTAGTAAATCTTCCTCTTGCTCATTGGTAAGAGAGGAGGTGATAATTACAGGAAGTTTTTCACCTTTCTCAAGGAAGGCATATTTCAATATTTCTGGAAGCTTCTTGAGATCCAAATCAGGGGCTTGTTGGATGGATGGCAGGATTGGTGCTTTGTTGGTTTGAGGAAGAGGCAGCAATGTAGGTTTCCAAATAGAATGCTGCACTAAGCCCATAGAAGACTTCAATGTGGTCATATCTTCTGGCATAACAGCTAGGCTTCCTTCCTCTACCATGTCCCAAACTTTAATTAAACTTGTGACAATGTTGCCCCATTCCAGCAGAGTGGGCAATTCTTCTTCAACAACTTCTTTTAGTACATCCACTGTAAAGCTTTCCTCATTGTCCAGCTGAGGGTACTTTGCACTGTTGTACACATTAAGTTTAACCTTCATATATCCGAAAGTTACCTCCATGATCCCTGACCTGCATTGAATGCATGCATTGGCTGTGGCCAAGAATGGCCTCCCCAAAATAACAGGTATAGGGGATGTACTCTTGTTGCAGCCCATGTCCAAAACAAGGAAGTTTGCAGGGTAAAAGAACTTATCTACCCCCACTAAGACATCCTCAACCACTCCCATAGGTCTCCTTTCAGACCTATCAGCCATTAACAGCATAATGGGGGTGGGTTTTAGCTCCCCCAAACCTAGTCATTGACACACAGATGGCAAAGAAGTTTACACTGGCTCCAACGTCTAGAAGGGCCCTTCCAATTGTGTGGTCTCCAATTATACAAGGAATACTGGGTATCCTTGGGTCTTGCAACTTCTCTGGCATTGTCATGTTTAATACAAAATTAACTGTATCAGTTGCAAAGACCTTTTTGGACAAATGGCCTCTAGCTTTTCTTTTCTTAGTACAAAGGTCTTTCAGAAATTTGGCATAGGCTGGGACCTGTCTAATTGCATCAAGCAGGGGCAAATTAATTTTTACCTGCTTAAAGGTCTCCATCATTTCCTCTATCTGTGCATTCCCCTTATCAAAAGGGGTAGGGCCACTCAAAGCTTGAGGAAATGACAACTGAGGTACTGCTGGTTCCTCAGCTGCAAGCCTATGACTAAATTTTATTTTTTTCTTTTTTCATCTTTTATTTCCTGCTGAGGCTCAACTACAGCCTCTTTATTTTTCCCTTGTTGTAGGGTAGCAGACAAATCTTGGCTCTGTGCTCTAACAAAGTCTCTTTCACTTTAATTCGAAAGTTTTTTGGAAATTACCTCTCCTTGTTCCTTTCCCACCTAGTTGTCTACTAGCCTGCCAGACCTTAAGGTTGTGATGGAATTAGATCCCTCAAAACTTGAGGAGCCTTCTCCAATCGAATATTGGCCCTTAGGGTTGGCCACTGGCTGGCTTGGCAACCTGTCCTCTTCTCTTTTAGCCAAGGCATTGGATATTTAGCCTAGCTATTCTTCTATTTTCTTTATGCTTTAACTGTGAGAAGTCACAGTTTGAGTAAAGCCTCCAAGGCTTTATAATGAGGTCAAAACCTGGTCCTCGAAAGAAGCATTTCGGGGCTGAGGTGGGGGAGCTACCAACTGATTTTGCTACTGAGGCAGCTGCTGATGCTGGAAATTTGACCTTGGGGCATATCCCTGGTTAAATTGCTGCTGTGGCCTTTGAGGTAAGGCTAACATCTGTTGTGGCTGCCTGTAATTGTCTTGTCTCCACCTCAAATTTGGGTGGTCTCTCCACTGGTAACCAGTATTTTTGTGCTAGTATCCAAATGGCTGTTTGTTGTAGCCAACAGATTGTTGCTGGCCAAATGATTGGGCAGTAGCAGCTTTTCCATCACATACTCAGGATATTGCCCTACAGATGGGCACTCTTCCACTGTATGTTATGGAGATTGGCATATCAGACATGCCTCCATCACCTGTGCAGCTAATCTGGGTTGCACCACAGTTAATAGTTTATCAAACTTATCAGAAAGATTGGCCATCTGCATTCTTAGGTCATTATTCCCAGTTACTTCATACATCTTTCCTTTGGAAGTTTCAGCAAGTCCCAGTTTAGGAGAAGGCACTTGAACAGTTCTTGACAAGGACATCTTTTGAAATACATTTTCACTGATGACCTCGAACAAGTCCCATGCCTCATCAGCTGTTTTGTGCATGTAAGTTCCACCACAAGAGGCATCTACCATGTCTCTGCTTTTCTCATCAATCCTATTATAGAAGCTCTGGACAAGCTACCAGTCAGGGATCTTGTGGTGGGGACATTATTTGAGCATCTCCTTGAATCTGTCCCATGCTTGATTAAAATCCTCAGTTGGGGATTGGGCAAAAGCAAGTATTGCTTTCCTCAACTGGCTAGTTTTTGTCTCTGAGAAGAATTTGATCAAATATCTTGTCTAGAGGTCTTTCCAAGAAGTGATGTTGTTGTTTGGGAGAGTAGCTAACTAGGTGCTGGCCCTGTCCTTTAGGGAGAAAGAAAAGAGCCTTAATCTAGTGGCTTCTGGTCCCAAACCAGCAATGGAGAATGTTGTACACAGGGCAAAGAATTGGTCAATGTGCTTGTAAGGATCTTCCTTGCTGAGCCCATGAAAAGAGGGAAGCATTTGGATGATGGAGGTTTTAATCTCATAGTTTCCCTGAACATCTGGGAATTGAATGCTGAATGGGGAATTATAGTCATCAGGAGCATTCAATTCCTTCAATGTTTTGGGTTGCTCTTTACCCATGACTGCTGTCTCAGTTTCTGTAAGGAGCTCAACTGTGGTGTGTTTGGGCCTTCTTGGTCTTCTATCCCTTTCTATCTCAGGGTTAAGAGGCTCTAATGTGGGACTGAGAGATCTCCTTCCTAACATGCACACACACCATCAGCAAGGAAGACTACTTGCAGACACATTGCAATTAACAAAATTACTACTATCCTAATCAACTGCTACAGAATTTTCAAAGGAGAAGTAGACTGAGTTTTTGAAGGTTAGAGAAGTGCAAACAGAGGTAGCTAGACTCCCAGTGCAGTTCAACTTTCCTTCTCTGCTACTGTCCAAATCTGCAAGAAAAATTCTAAATGTAAATCAATAGTATCAATTATTCACAAGCACAACTACCAAAGAATAAAGAATACAAAAATCTAGGGTCTACTAATAGATCAAGATTCCCCGGCAACGGCGCCAAAAACTTGTTGGGATATTTTAGGTGCTTGCTACGGACTTTATTGGAAACAGTGATAAGAATGGAATTAGTGAAAATAAATCAGAGGTGGATTGAAAACTACAGAGCAGCAAGCCTAAAAATACACAGACCTGCAAGATATAGGGCCTGTTGTAGCAAATTTTAATAAGTAAGAGTTTGTCCCATAGGGAAAGTTGATCTAAAGCTCCAAGGGAGCTATCTTTAGTAGGCCCTTCAGATCTGGCAATCCTAAATGGAAGGGGATTTAAGATCACTATTGTCTAAATCCTAAGGTAACCTAATGCCTAAACTACAGAAATGGTTGACAAGAATGATGGAGTGTGAGAAAATAAATATAAAAGGGTGAGAAGTAAGCTATTAGGTACAGATCTGATGGGTCTTATAACTCAGACTCAGATCTGCTGCTATAGAAATCCTGTCCAATGGCTACATTATCACCAAATAGGAGAAAGGATCCAACTCACCCCTGTGTCATGATCCAATCCCTTATGGCTATAACCTATCTGCTTAAATGGTCATAGACTATCTAATAGGGGAACCACAGTCCAGAGATTGGTCAGAAAAAGTTTATCATTGTAGGCACTACTTCTTCCAGGCTACCAGCTCAAGAATCCATAGGAACCTCAACCTATAAAGTTCTGTGTGTGGGGCTAGGCCTGCAATGTGCACTAGCCTGGACACACAGAACTAGCAAGAGTTTGAGTACTAACTTTTAAGCCTAGCTGTTCACTGCTTTAGAAAGACAGCAGTGAACCAGTCACAAGCCTACAATCTCTACAGCCAGATCAGATCTGCCATCTGATGGTGGGTCTAAACAAATGCAGGGGGGTTTGTCTCTGCACAATCTCTCACAAGGCTATAAGCACAAGTGCAGAGAAGAAGAATCTATCTTAGATCTGTGGATTGGCTTCACCCTAGGGCTATAACCTGTCCACTTGAATGGTCACAGACTATCCACAGAGGCTATCCTCCTCACAGAGGTCTGAGACAGAACAAGAAGATTACTACCACCACCATGTTCACAAGGCTACCAGCTCAAGCTCCAATGGGGATTCAGATTTAGTGGATCCTGTGGTGGGACATAGGCCTGCAATGTGCCTAACCTGGACACACAAGTCACTTAGATCTAAATAAAACCTTAAAAACAATCCTCCATTGCTTACAATGCAACATAGCAATAGAGGATCTCAAGGCAGTAGCCTTGTACAGAACAACCCTCAAAACACCAATCCCATATAAGTATAACATCGTATTATAAAACACCATCAAAATTATTCCAACTAAACATACAATGGCATAGCCAGCAAATGTTGGACTATGGAGAGAAGAAAAAGGAAAAAAGAAGCTGCCTAAACCCTAAACTTAGCCTATTAGAATTCTATAGCTGATTTAAGAAGGAGTATAGAAGTCCCCTAAACCTATACTAGGCTTAGGCTTATATAGCAGTCAGCTGTGGAAGCATTAGGGTTAGGAAAACCCTAATTTTATCAATAAAATAGTGGCCCATTTCTGTTCCTTAGATGCCTCGGGGCATGTGCACGGAGATTAGAGCATTGGAGTGCATGCCCTAGTTGCTAGAAGTTCCCAGATTGCCCCTGTAGAAGTAGGGAGAAGTTAAGATCCTGAGCCTTGCTAGGTAGCAAGGATTTCTAGGTCTTGTCGCGTGATAGAATTGGCGTCATGGGATTAAATTGACTTGAAGCTCTTGCAGTCGCGGGATTGATACTTTCGTCATCGCGGGAATGCTCTGGTCATTACGAGATTGAGCTTTCTATTTGAATGGCGCGAGAATTGCATGCACAATTCGTTCCTTGGTGAATCTCACAGAGATCCTCGCGAAGAAGCCATGTTTATGGGCTTCTGGATCACGCAAGCAATTCCCTGAAGGTCTGTATCCCGCGGCCACTGCACAACAGCTTTGCGCAGGAATGCTTGGAGCTCTCTCTCCTCAGTGAATCGCGCGAAGATTAAAGGTGCCTTACTTGAGCTGCGCGAGACTGTGCGAGAGCTTATAATTGAGCCTCGTGAGAACTACACAAAGTCTACTTTTTTGGCTCTTTTATCATTCATCTGTGCGAGAACAGCGCGAGCAGTTGGTGTGCTGCCTTCAGAATCTCACGACAACTGTGCGAAGCCTTTTTGTCTGAAATAATTAAACCCTGTGACATCTGCGCGAGGCTCACTTCTTAACATTTTTCTACTTTGCTGTGCCTATGCTACAGCCAATTCTCTGTTTGGGTCCAACCACCTTTCATCTGAAGAACTTCTGGGGCAACATTAGTCTTCTTGGCATGGTTAGGGCTTTATCTGCAGTTGCTGCTTATTACCTACAAGATGGGCTTAACACATATTTATTAAATGACTAAGGGTCTAACAGAGAGTAAGTTAAGGGGTGAAAAGTGGTACTTTTCAGGTCTTAATAGGTAACCTGACTGTCGTGATGGAATGGAATACATGTCATGAAGTGGAGCTGATGCACACTGAATTGGTGCATGGTATTACACATGCACAAGCCAGGGCACCAGCCTAGAGAAAAGCTTAAGTGTGACCCTCTCGCGCAGCTCAATGGCCATTATTTCAAGCTTGCAAGCCACTTGATGCTTTCTCACGATGTTTCAATGCCGCAAGCACAAAGACTTGTGCTGCGGCCTGATAGCGAGCCTCGCGAGGTGCTTAAGACTCCCATTTTACCGCTCGCGTGACTCACTACTGCAATTGCACGAAAGAGGAACAGCCCCGTCGCGCACTTGTGCCTAAATATGTTTTTCGTCATAATTGAAGTACTCACAGAGTTAATTGTATATTGTGTGAGGAACGTACTCCGTGAGGGCATAGCAACAGCTACGCGAAGCACGGGTTTAGGCCTATAAACTCTGCAAACTGCTTCATTTTCTTCGTTCTATCATTTTGCCCTAGTTTTCTCTGTGCATTGGCAACTTTCCCCTTTTTCTTCTTTCTTCCATAATACCCTTGCCACTCAACCTCAGCTAGTGTCCTCTTACATTTTTGTTCTCCATCATTTCCTAGTCATTTTGAACTAGGTTTGGGGGAGTTTGGACCGTTGAGCGACATTTTAGGAGGAACCCTAGCCTCACATTGTAAGATCTCCATCTCACTCTCTGTTGATTTCATTGGATGATAGTTTAGAGTTAAGAGGGGAGATATTTTAGTGTTGCTGTTGGACCAAGTGTGCATTGCATAATGTTTCAAACCCTAGTTTAGACAAATTGAGCACCCATGGCTGTTGGTTCAAAATTCACAGATACCTTAATTGTTATGCTGAACCCTTCTGTTAGTGGTAGCCCTGTGGCCACTAGAAAATCCGTAAGGATTGCTGAGGCTTCCACATTGGAGACCTCTAAGGTGTCCCTACCTGCAGGTGTGCCCTCTGCTACCCACCATTCCAAAATGAAATCTGCCCCAAAAAAGAGGGCCAAAGAGCACCCTCCATCTAAAAGTCATGAGAAGTCAATGAAGAAGCAGAAAATGGGCAAGGAAGTAGCCCCTAAGGTCCCTGAGGATGAAGAGGTAGAAGACAATGAATACCTCAGGGTCCCATCTGATTTTGTTACAACAATTAAATTGGAGGCTGAGACAATATTTGATAAAGTTTATTTTGAGGAGCTGCCTGAGACCTCTACCACCATTGAATACCTGACAAGGCAAAGCTCTTGCCCTTGTTGAGGACCCCAATGCAGCTAGTCTTCCCACGATAGTGCAATTATTTTACCAAAACATCAGGCTCAAAACTGGGGATGATGGGAACCCAGCACTGCTGGTGCTAATTGATAATTTTAAAATGATGTTCAACTAGACTACCATTGCAGAAATAGTGGGGATACCAGCCAGGTATAGCCCTGAATGGGGCTTGGGTCCCCCTTTGACAGCCACCATTACAGAGATTACAAAAGAGTTAACTGGAGGAGTCACAGCCTTAGGAGAGTCAATCAGGAAGAGGGACTTGCACCCCAACCTCAGATTCATGGATGGATGGAATGTTGAGAAAAAATATTTATTACTCTAGTCATGAGCAGGAGAGGAGGTCCCCCAAAGCTGATGCCCTTTTCTCATTTCACAAGGGCCATTACTTGGATGCTGCAAAGTTAATTTTTGAAAGGATAAAGGACATTTCTGAGAAGATAAAAATCAATAAGAAACTCCACTCACTCCCTTACTACTTGCTTATTACAGCCTTGCTACAGCTTAGAGGATGCGTCTTTCAATGAAATGAGGAGACTGTCACTCTGAATCCCAAGAAGAGTGGAAAGAAACAATGGGGTATTATTGACACCATGAAAGCCAAGAAGAAGAAGAGCAAGGAGGAGTTACTAAGAGAACTAGCCCCCACCATTCAAGAAGCAGCTACTGCTACTGCCGCTACGACTGATGTTGCTACATCCTCCACTTCACATGTGCCAGCCAGCACAACTATCACTCCCCCATCCATTATCCTACCCCCCATGTCCATGCCCATACTAGTCCTTACCTTAACCCAGACTTTGTAGCCCCACACAAGTCCAGTACCCTTACCTCGACCTCTCTCAGCAAGCACCACAGCCACCTCAATCTCACCACAAACCACCATAACCACTAACACCTTACCCATTTCTGTACCCTTACCTATCTTTCCAGCCCACCCAAGCCCACTTGTAAAAACCTCATACCATAAGAAAAGAACAGTTGCCAAAACCACCACTAAGCACCAACCCACCTATATTTCCCAAACCTTTCCACTCCCTGATACCACAACTATACCGGACCCAATACCAACAACTTCTAAACCTGAAACCCATACCTTTGAAACACCACCTCAGCCTATTGACACTTCCCCATCATTTGCTACAACCCATACCTCTAAACCAGAACCTCCACTCAAAAACCGACACAGCTCCCTACTACACCAATCCCAGCCCACTGAAACTTCCACACCCTTTGTACCTAACCCAATTGAACCCTTCGACCAATCCATTCCATTTGAGACCTTATCCCATTACCATGACCCAGTTACAGGAGAAAGGTACTCAACTATGATGTCCTCTATACTAGGCGACATCAACTATGAGTATACCCCTCTCCCAAACTCACCTCACCCCCCTCACATTGGCCCTCCACATCAGTCATTACCACCCCACCAATTTGAACCTACACCACCACAACCCACTACTTTCACTCATAGACCCACTTCCCCCTTCCAACCAGTTTCACCTATTCAACCCACACCCACAACCATACCTGATCTATTACCTCAAATCCTGAACCTCCTCCTCTCCCTTCGCTCACATATGGTGGCCAATACCCACACCCAATCATCCATTGAGGCTAACCTTCATTCCATTCACTCTACTCTACTAAACCTTGCCTTAATCCGAACCATTTTACAATCCATCCAATCCACCTTATCCACTCTATCCCAACCTTCCCAACACCCACCTACTCCTACACCCATTGTAACTACCCCAGCAATTTCTCCTAGTACCGACACCAATGCCTCCACCCAAACAGACCCTACATCTCAACTACAACCCCTACTTGAGCCTGACCATAATGTCCCCCACCCTTTACACTCCACCCCACCCATCCCTTCATCCATTCCTTCTCCATTACTGGCTGACCCTTCCTTTAGTGATGCCCAGCCCATACTACCAGCCTCTTTCAACCTAGACCTCCTTACTCACCCTCCTTCGCGCTATGAAAAATAATGCTTACATCAAGAGGGATGTGGTCAAAGGAATGGCTGACCTTAGACACTCTGTGCAGCAACCACTCCTGAAGAAAATCAAACTTCTAGTTCTCTCTCATAAATTGGAAAAGAAGAAAATCAAGTATGGCTGGTAAAAGATCATGACACAATACAATGAGGAAAAGACTAGGGCTGAGGGAATGGAGGATGTCATTAAGGAACTGCAAGCACAATTACGAGTGGCTGAGGACAAAGTGTATGACTATGGAGTTAACATTGCTGCCTTGCAAAAGAATTTAACTGAGAAAACTGATAGGGAGTTAGCAGAGGCTATTTCAAAGCAGTTAAATCCTGATGTACCTCTTAAGAAAATAGCCCCTATGGCCAAGGAACCTACCATAGTCAAACCTAGACTTAAAATCAAGGAACCTCCTAAAAAGCCTGAGCCCACTTGAAAAAGAAACAGCTCCTCCAAGCCGAGAAGCACTACTTCCTAAAAGTCCCAGTCTGTTGCTGCTTTGAGACAAGAAAGGGGCAAAGGAATTCAAGACCCAACTGTTGTAGCTAAAGATTCAGATGATTAGTTGTGCACCTATACTTAGTTAGGATTTGCTGTGTATACATATGTTTCTTTGCTGCAGCAATGAAATTCTCTTTTTGTCTACTTGCTTTCCATTTCTGTTTCTTAACTAGTTTGTGTGTTTTAGTTTATTCGTGTGTGCCTTGTATCTTATTTTTCTTTATTTTCTTTTATGCTATTTTTCTTTGTTCCCTGCTGCGCATACCCTCTTTTCTCATAACCAGTGAGGACACTGCTCCTCATAGGTTTGGGGGTGTGGCAAGGTTTGGCCCAATGATACAGTTAACCTAAGTGCAACAGAATCAAGTGAGTAAGATAGAAATGGAGCTATGTTCATCTAAGAGACATTGAAAAATGAGAAATTTAAAATATTTTACAAACCTTTAGGCATTACAAACTTTTAAACTCTAGCATTTCCATGAGGTGAACACCAAAGAAAACTCACTTATTTCAGTACTTAGTGAACCATTAAGGAGAGAAAAAGGTAAGGATATGCCTAAGAATTCAATGGAAGACCACAACTAATGAGATTCGGGCCTACAAAATTTTTTTTTCCTTTCTTTGAGGAGTGACTGAGGCAACTCTTTCTTCTCTAAGGACTGGCTGAGTCAATGCCCTCATTAGAAGTTAGGCATATCCAAGTTAAAACAACCTACAACACTCATGAAATTTAGGAAAGGATCAAGGCCTTCTCTTGGGCAGTTTGAGCTTAAACAAACCAACCCCTACTCAACTGCCCTTGTGCATACACCCCTTGAGCCTTAATTTCCAATTTCTTCAAAATACACCTGAGTACTTGTACCTGAACCAATGGACCTGATTCAAACCTACCCTCACTATGAGAAGTCAGAAGATAAAGGAGGAGTTGAAGATGGAAAAGCTAGGGTCAACATTGGGAAGATGGAGAAGAAACACCAAAAAGAGGATAGCAGTGTAGCAACTGAGGAAAGAGGTGGCAGTCCGAAAAAAAAAAAAACCAAAAACAAAAAGAAAAATGTATCAAAAAGAAAGAAAATAATAATGAAAAGGAATAGAGAGGAGTCAAGAAGAAATTTCAATGAAAAAAATAAAAAATAAGAGGAGAAGCTGGCCACTTCAAGTCTGAAAAAAATCTCAAAGAAGTTGAAAGATGCTGAACTAAATGAGGTGAAGTCATGAATCACTTCCTTCACCTACTGATTTCTCAATTTTGCATCCCTTTTCACCCTTCCATTCTTTATAACCTACAACCATAAGCCACATTATAACATAGTCAAAGACCTTGTGATCCTAAGCTGAATGAGCTATTATGTGGAGATACGGAGTTGTCCAATCTATGGTGAGGATTAGCCAATGATGCCAGAATTTAGTAGCTTTGCTTATGCTCTTGGTTATAGTCCCATTAGGGGTCTGTAACTGCTCTTGAGCTTATGAGAAAAGGAAAACACTCAAAGTTCAGTAAACATTGGGACTCGGTGTTGAGCTGTTGTGCACAAGGCTGCTGCCTTGAGGGATTTCATTGTTAATGACACCAGATCAATGGGATCTTTGTTTGAATACTTAATCAATCTGTTATTTTCCTATTTGTCCATAGTTCTTTTCATGCTATAGCATACATTTAGGATTTGAGCTTATTGAAAGGCCCATGGAAGCTTGAGCGTGATGCCCTAGGACCATGGTGGCAGACAATAATTTTTATGCTCTTTCTTTGTATTTGTGGGTAAGGGAGCCTCTGTGGATAGCCTGTGACCATTTGAGTGGACAGACTATAGCCCTAGGGCAAACTTGGTCACCAATCTGAGATGGATTCTTCTTCTCTGCACTGGGACATGTAACTTAGTGAGAGATTGTGAAGGAACAGACTCCCTTTTGTTTTACTTGATCGCTATCAGATGTTAGTTGGCTTCTCTGTAATGATTGCAGCTATGAGGACATTTATATTGTAAGTTGTTTCTAAGTAATAACTTATTGATTAAAAGTTTAATTAAATCTAAAGATCTTATGGTTTCCTTAGATGTCTATAGGATCCATGTTTTGGAGAATAACCCATTCCGTTTCTAGTAGATCTACTGTTTACCATCTGATTTCCCTTGGTTTAATACCCTTATGAATGTCAGCCAAATCTGTGCACAGATCTGGGGAGCTCGTAGCACTGGCAAACATAGTGATGTAATGGTATTCATGGCCTGATCTGATTCCCTGGATGAGGTTTGATCAGCTTACTCCTCTGGATTAGATCAGCAACTTCTGGCTTGATCAATGGGATTTGACAGACTCTATAGGATAGTCTGTGACTATTTGAGTGGATAGACTATAGCCTTAGGAGCACCCCAAATGGCATGGGTTAAGTTAGATACTTCCACCTTGTTGAGGTTAGTAATAACACTTCAACAAGGACTAGCTGCCGAGAGAGCCCTAAATCTGAGTTGCATAACTAAATAAATCTGTAACCTAAGCTGCTTACTTCTCACCCTTTTTATTCTTATTTTAACACACCACCATCCTCTTCTTTATAACCCTTTCTTAGGATAGGACTGCACTTTATTTCTTTCTATTTTTCAGTAGGTAATTTAGTGTTGACGTGACACCCAACTCCCTTTCTTCAGGATTGCCAGATCTGTAGTCAGATCTGGAGGCCTACTATTATAACCCATTTTGGGTTCTAGCTCAATTTCTCAGTGGGACAAGCTCTTACTCATCAAAATATGCTACAATAGCTCTGGATCTTGCAGGCTTAGGATTTCTTTAGTTGTGTTGTTGCCATCATCTTTATTTTGCTTTACATTAATTCTTTTATTATTTGTTCTCACCACACAATAAGCAAGCACACTGGTAATAAATAAAGGAAATCCGGAATTAAAAGATAACATCTACTTCTTCGAAGCTTTCTTACTTCGCAAAAGCGTGCCGAAGAGGGGCATCTGTAGACACCCCCATTTTGCTCTCTCAGAATATAGAAATCTATTTGGTCAACCTTTAACCTTGCCCTTGACTTTTCAAAAAAGACTCACCTTATCTGGAAATTTCACCACCCTAATGTGGGACCATATACTGAAACAATAGTATATGGCTGGACACAGGCTGAAACAATAGCTCTATGGCTCAGGCCCCTTAACCCTAATGTGGGACCATATGCTGAAATAATAGTATATGGCTGGACACAGGCTGAAATAATAGCTCTGTGGCTCAGACCCCCTAACCCTAAATTGAGAACTATGTATTAAAACAATAGTACATGGCTGAACACAGGCTGAAATAATAGGTCCATGACTCAGATCCCAATGTAGGGAGACTATATACTAAAATAATAGTATATAGTCGTAATGCAGACTGAAACAATAGTCTAGCATTTCAGACCCTAACCCAAAATTGGGAACCATGCACTAAAACAATAGTACATGGCTGAATAGAGGCTAGAACAGTAACTCTATGGCTCAGGTCCCAATGTAGGGAGACTATATACTGAAATAATAGTATACAGTCGAAATAGAGGCTAAAATAATAGTTTGGCATTTCAAGACTCGAACAACCCCGAATTACGCGCCTAAAACCACCCACGCAATTCGATCACATTCTAAACCACAAACGTGCAATTTGTCCTCCTCTCAAACCAGACTTCCTTTCCCTAGACCACCTCGAGACTTGATTACGCGCGCCACATGGCACGCGCAATCAGATTGAGTGCCCAACCACTGGCACGCAATTGGTCTATGCCCGACCTAGTCTTACAGTCCTTGACCCCCAAGCTTCCTCGATCAAGTGCTTCAAATGAGGTATTTAATTAGATTGCACACTCCACACTAGGCTCACAATTAGTCCTAACATTGTTAGAACTAGGAAACTCGGCTGAGCCAGTCAGCTGATCATTCACTGAATCGGTGATCAACTCAAAGCGATTAAGCACTAGTAAACCGGTGCGCAATTCAGTTAAATGCCTGAAACAGGGCGTTTAATTAGGAAAAATTCTATAAAAGACCTTTTTTTATTCGCCCCAAAGGGGAACTGAAAAATTTCAGAGAGCTTAGGGATTTCGAGGCTGGAGAATTTTGAGAACGAACACAAAGAGAAATAGAGCCATGATTTCGAGATTCAAGCTTCGAATTTTGAGATTCCTCTCCTCAGCCCCGGCCTTAGGTAAAAATCTAGCCTTTAATTCCCGACCTTACTTTTAGTTAGTCCTTAAATTTAGTTTTCCTTAGTTTTAATTATTAATATTAAATCTCAGTCTTAGACCATAGCACCCTTTTTAGACCGTAATTTTAATATCTAATTCTAATCCTTAGTTTCTAGAACAAGACCTTAATCTGACAGCCTAATTCACCGACCTTAGACTTTAATTTTGTTCTCAAATCTTAATCTCCAGTCCTATCATTAATCTTTGGTTCTAGTTAGTTTCTAAAACTAGTCCTTAATCATACGGCCTGATTTTCTGATTTTGGACCCGAATTCAGTCCTTAAATCTTAAATTCTAGTTTTAATTCCTTAATTTAATAGTTTTAAAAATCCCAATTTATAATTTAGTCTTCTAAAATTCTAGTCTCATAATTTAATTCATAATTATAATTTTAAAATGATTTTAAAAATCTAAAAAATATTATCTTATAATTCAAAATCTAATTTACTTTAATCTTAGCCATCCGATTTGCCCAAGGAGCTTACGGAGGATACTCGAGAACGAAGCCAATCCTCCTTAGCATAGCGGGCCCAAACCCTTTTTTTTTTTTTTTTTTTAATTAATTCGATTTCTAATTAAAATTAGGATATTTAAATTAATTACACTCTTAATAAGATTGGGAGACTTAATTAATTAGACCTCCAATAGGATTAAGATATTTAAATTAATTAGACTCCTAGTAGAATTAGGAGACCTTTTTTAATCAGACTCCCAGTAGGATTAGGAGACCAAGTGTACACACTCCCATTTTTCCCTCTAGGAATATACAAATCTGTTTGGTCAACCTTTGACCTTATAACCCTAATTGGGACCATATACTTAAATAATAGTATGTGGCTTGACACAGGCTGAAATAATAGCTCTGTAGCTCAGGCCCCATGGCCCTAATGTAGGGACCACGCACTGAAATAATAGTACATGGCTGAACATAGGCTGAAAAAATAGCTCTGCGGCTGAGATCCCGATGCAGGGAGACTATATACTGAAATAATAGTGTATAGTTGGAATGCAGACTGAAATAATAGTCTTACATTTTAAACCCCTTTTACCCTAATGTGAGACCATATACTGAAACAATAGTATATGGCAGATGACAGGCTGAAACAATAGTTCTATGGCTCAGGCCCCATGACCCTAACATGGGACCATACACTGAAACAATAGTACATGGCTAAACACAGGCTAAAATAATAGCTCTGTGGCTCAGATCCTGACATAAGGAGACTATATACTGAAACAATAGTATATAGTCGGAATACAGATTGAAATAATAGTTTGACATTTCAGACCTGACTCGGAACCGCATAGCCCCGAATTACGCGCCAAAAACTACGGGCGCAATTTGATTGCACGTCAAATCACACACGTGTAATCAGTCCCCCTTTCAAACTAGACTTCCTTTCCTAGACCACTTCGAGACTCGATCATGCACCTCACATGAGATGCACAATCAGATTGAGCGCCCGACCACCTGCGAGCAATTGGCCTACGCTCGACCTAGTCTCACAGTCCTTGACTCCCAAGCTTCCTCAATCAAGCGCTTCTAAAATGACGGTTAATCAGATTGTGCACACAACATTAAGCATGCAATTAGTCCTAAATTTGTTAGAACTAGGAAACAGCGAGCAAGTCAATCGGTCGCTCACTAAGTCGGTGACCAACTCAAAGCGATTAAGCTCTGGAAGACCAGATCGCAATCTAGTTAAATGCCTGAAATAGGGCATTTAATTGGAGAAAAATCTATAAAAATATTTTTTTCTAATTCGCCCCAAAGAGAGGGCACACAACACGAGAGAGAATGGATTTTTTAGGGATTCCGAAACTAGAGAACTCTGAGAACGAACATATAGAGGAACCTAGTCATGATTTCTAGATTCAAGCTTTGAATTTTCGAGATGCCTCTCCGCAGCCCCTGTCTTAGGTAAAATATCTTAGTTTTAAATTTAGGATATTTTCTTAGTTTTAATTAATAATATTAAGTTTTTAGTTTTAGACCATAAACCCTTTCATGTAGACCATAATTTCAATACATGGTTCTAGTTCTGCAAATTTAGAACCAGTCCTTAATCTGACGGCCTAATTCACCGACCATAGACTTTAATTTTGTTCTAAAATCTTAATCTCCAGTCCTATCGTTAATCTCTAATTCTAGTTCTTAGTTTTTAGATCCAGTCCTTAATCATACGGCCTGATTTTCTGATTTCGGACCCGAATTCAGTCCTTAAAATTTTAATTTCTAGTTTTAATTTCTTAGTTTAATATTTCTAAAATCCCAAATATTAATTTAGTTTTCTATAATCCTAGTTTCACAATTTAATTCATGATTATAATCCCAAAAATGACTCTAAAAATCTAAAAAATACTATTTTATAATCCAAAATTCAACTTTCTTTAATCTCAGCCACCCAATTTGCCCAAGGGACCCTACGGACGGTACTCGGGAACAAGGCCAATCGTCCTTAGCATAGCGGGCCAAAAACCCCTTTTTTCTTAGAATTTTAGTAAAATTAATTCATTGCTTCAGTTAGAATTTTAGTATAATATAATTTATTGCTTTAATCAAAATTAGTAAAAGGTAGGTCCTTTATCTCAATTAAAATTGAGTATAGTTAATTCATTACTTTAAATCAAATTTGTTTTAGTAAAGTTAATTCGTCGACCTGATTAGAAAATTTGATAAAATTAGTTCCTTTATTTTAATTAGATTTTTAGTATAGTTAATTCATCGTTTTAATTAGATTTTAATAAAATTAGTTTATTTATTTTAATTGGATTTTAATAAAATTAATTCATTGCTTTAATTAGAGTTTTAGTAAAATTAGTTCTCTATTTTAATTAGAATTGCAGCAGAATTATTATAATTGTTTTACTTATAATTCTAGTACAATCAGCATGCTTGATTTAATTAGAGTTTTATCATAATTGATATATTTGCATTCCTTGTACAAGTAGGAGACTAGCATTAATTGCACTTCTGGTAGCATTAGGAAATTAAATTAATTAGACTTTTAACAAGAGTAAAACATTAAAATAATAAGACTCCTAGTAGGATTAGGAGACTAAATTAATTAGACTTTCAATAAGATTAGAATATTAGACTAGATCACTATAATAAATTCACATAACTAGATTCTCAATAGAATTAGGAAATCTAAACCAATCAGAATTACATTAATAATAGGGAAACAAAAGGAAAACTAAACTATCTAAAATATAAAGAAGAGTCATAGCTGTTGACGTTCGCAGGCGAACGATTCAGTAAAGAAGTAACCCACACCCGCTCTAAAGCGTGATCACTAACGTGTTGCAGCGTCGTTAAATATCTGCAGCTGGTGATCACAACAAACTAGGAACCTTCCTAGAAACTCCCCCCCTTTTTATTTTATTTCTAACATTCCAAACACCGCATCGCTAGAGTCCACTTGGACAGAATTGGGTCACTGATTTAACGGAGACCAAGAGGAACCCAGAAAAAGTGCACACCAACAGACTGGCGATCGTGATGGGATGCTTTTGCAAACTATTTCTTTCTTAGATAGTTAGTTTTTATTTTATTTTCCTGTTTTTTTTTTCCATCGCATCACTTAGATTTTCTTTAAATATATGAGTCTTCGTCAAAGACTCGAGATGTCCGGCATATGAAGAGTGAGTTTAGGAGACCCACCATTGTGGGGATATTATGACAACTCCATGTACGAAGAAGAACCACTTTACAATCTCAGCCTATGACAACCTAAGATTAACATGGCTAGCGAACAAAAAATCCCTTCTCTACCCCGCACACCGGTAATAATCATAATGGGAGAGATGGTAACACTTGACAAGACCTTACTGCTTAATAAATCGTAGAACTTACTATTAAAAGAATATAAAGAGGAGACTCTGACGAATTTGCTTCGAGGATTGGCTATCGCATACGAGACCATTAGGTCACGACAATATTTAGAAGAATGAGAACGACAGGAATGGCCACCGCCTACCTCGAGCATGGTGTCAGCCCGCGCCACACCATTGAGGCAACATGCTCACATATTCTTTAACAAGGACTCTCCAGACAAGGTTGGCTCACGGGTTTCTTTAGAAGATAACACTATAAAAATTGAAGATCTCCCAAAAATGCTCGACGAGTACATGGCCAAGAGGGAACGCCCTGGTCACTCATTTGGATTTGACAAATTCTATTGGGACGTTGAATTTAACTTACCAATAGGATTTAAACTGCCAAAATTTATCAAGTATAATAGCACGGGAAATCCGAACCAACACTTGGCCTCTTTTGTGACGATTGTCAACCCATACGTGATAATCAAGGACTTTTCATCCATTATTTCCAAGGCTCATAGAAGCAGAAGCTCTAGATTGGTTTGCGGGACTCTAGCTTTATATGATAGAAACATTCGATGAATTAGTCGGTCAATTCCTAGACCAATACAAACACTTGATTCAAGAGACAGTCAGTCTCAGCGATCTGATGGTGGAAAAGCAAGGACCTAATGAAGAATTCACTGACTTCATCACCAGATGGAGGAAACTCACTGCCAGGATCGACACATCAATGAAAGAGAAAGACACGATTGATATTATTATCGATAATACTAGGGAACCATTGAAGAGCATGCTTATCATAAGTGATTGCCCTGACTTTACTGCACTCTACTCCCGGGCATCCCGACTAGTGCGAAATATTAAAGGTGGAGACCTCGCCATATCCATAGTTACATCGAGAGTAGGCTTTTCTTGTGAATCAAAGTCAAAAAATAATAAGAAAGCCTCAAGAACCGAGCAAGTCAACACCGTTGTAAACCAAGGATAAAACTTCAGGAATGAGAACTTCCAACAATGAAATTTTAGGTAAAATTAAAATCAACAATAGTACACAAACCAAAACCAAGGCACTAATCAACAAAAATACGCAAACCAAAATCAAGGCCAGAACCAGAATTGGGACTAGTACCAGAATAGAAACCAATATCCCAACACCTACTAGAACCAAAATGCGATACAGAATCGATCGGCCCACTTGCCGAACTACAATAATGTACCCCCACCGCAAAACGTTAACCCAGCTAGAATCCCCTACCAGCCGAGGTGGGAACACTATCCCCCTTTACCTGATACGATCCCCAACATCTTTCATCTCCTTAACACTCAAAATCTCCTCTAATTCCCGCAGGAAAAACCCCGACCATGGCCGACAAACCTAGACTTAAGCAAATACTGCGCATTCCATCAATACGCGAGACACAACCTAGAAAACTACTGGGTCCTCCAAGATGTGATCTATGACATGAATGATCAGAACCAAATCGACTGGGATGTGCTTAGGAATCCTTACCCAAACAATAACCAACCCCAACAAAATTTAGGGATCATTAATAATCCTATGCCTAATCACTACCAAGCAACACCGACCCAAGTCACTATCGGGGATCTTTTCGGTCAATCCCCCTTCCAGCTCTCCACCTTAATCACTTGCAACCAACCTTCTGACACTTTTGCTACCCCTATGAGAGTTCCTTTACCCCTGCATCCCTCCGCCTTGATCACTCGAATCACCCCACTGAGTCCGCCTCCTTACCCAAAATTCACTCATATACGAGTCCACTCCTTTAGGGCCCAGAGACCATTCCTCCATAGTCTCCCACTAGAACCTTTAACCCCTTCAATTCCTAAGCCAATACCGTTGCCACTCCCCTTGTCCGATCCTAAACCCAAGTATGGAGACCATGTTCTTCAAACCACAACTCAAATTGTTGCGTGGGTAGAAAGTGTCACTCGAAAAACTCCAAACCTAGAAAACGAAGTAAAGACTGAGTTTTCACTAAACATAGAAGAAAGTGAGCAAGAAGAACATCCATGTCAGACACTGGTTTCTGCTTTCTTAAAAGAAGAGGATTACACATAGTACCTCCCACCTTGGAGCCGCCCAACGCAAGTACACACTCCAATCTCGAATTTCACTCACTTCACAAACACATTAACGTCGAGCTACACCGGGTTCGGTCAACAACCGACATGCCCAATTCTTAAATCAGGAATTAATTATCTACCTTTGCCTTTCCCTTAAAATAAGGATTTCACAAACGCACAACCACCAGAGGAGAACGTGAGAGCAAGAGAAGTTAACTTGATGCCCCACCTCACATTATCCCTCCACCAATTCCTACACCTGAAACACTCCAACCACTTGCACCCAAGGCTCTTCGGCCAGGCAAAGAAATGGCACTCAAGTCAAGGCAAGAATATGACCTTTTGTGGCATCTTCAAAAGATCTCAGCCCAGATATCTATACTAGAATTTGTCAAGAAATCGCCTGATCATCACCGACTACTGATAAAGACACTTGAAGAGCACAAGTAGATGAGGACACAACATTGGATGAGCTATATCAAATCACCTACGTCATGGCGCAGCCTCCAGCACTCACTTTCACGGATGCAAACATGCCTAGGGAGTCGTTCCACAAAAGCGCAACTCCAATATACCTTATAGTCATAATCAGAGATTCTCCATACTCTATGCGTTGGTCGATATAGGAGCAGGACTCAATATTTGCCCTATCACAACATTAAAGATGTTTGAATACACAAAGCAGTATGTTAGACCCTCGGCGCTATCACTCATAGCTTATGACGGCTCGCATTGTTTCATCAAAGGAACTATCAAACTACAGGGTCGCCTCGGACCTGTAATGAAAGACACCACTTTCTATGTTTCTGACTCCACTAGTATGTATAATCTTATCTTAGGAAGAAAATGGTTAGAGTCAATGAAAGCCATTGCGTCCACATACCATAAATGTGTCATATTCCCGTACGAGGACTCCATTATCCGTATATACACTGATGCACCCCTCTAGGAGATGGGCATTGATTACGCTGTGAGTATTCCAGTAGCCCATGATTTCATATTAAACACAGGCCACATTCAAAAGGCCTGAATCCCTGATGAGACAACCGTTGCGGAAGTCCATCCCCCTACTATTGGTGCACACTTTTTCTGGGTTCCTCTCGGTCCCCGTTGAATTAGTGGCTCCAATTCTGTCCAAGTGGACTCTAGTGATGCGGCATTTGGAGTGTTAGAAATAAAGGATTTTCTAGGAAGGTTCCTAGTTTGTTGCGATCACCAGCTGCAGATATTTAACGACACTGCAACACCTCAATGATCACACTTTAGAGCGGGTGTGGGTTACTTCTTTATTGAATCATTCACCTGCGAACGTTAGCAGCTATGTCTTTTCTTATAATTTAGATAGTTTAATTTTTCTTCCCTTCCCCTGTTATTATTGTAGTTCTAATCAGTTTAGACGTCCCAATTCTCTTATGAGTTTAGTTATGTGGGAATTTATTATGGTTTATTTAATTTAGTATTCTAATTCTATCCAGAGTCTAATTAATTTTAATTTCCTAGCACTACTGGATTTATGATTACTATAGTGTCCTAATACTACTAAAAGTCCAATTAACATTGGTCTCCTAATTGTACTAGGAATGCAGGTATATTAATTTTAATGAAACTTTAGTTAAACCAAGCATGCTAGTTATACTGAAATTCTAAGTAAAGCAAGTATACTAGTTATATCAAAATTCTAATTTAAATAGAGAACTAGGTTTACTAAAACTCTAATTTAGGCAATGAATTAATTTTATATGAATAAAATAGAAAAATCTAATTGAGGGAAACAAACTAATTTGATTAAAATGCCGATTAGAGCAATGAATTAACTGTACTTGAAATCTAATTAAAGCAATGAATTAATCATACTAAATTCTAATTAAAATAAAGGACTGATTTGACTAGAATTATGATAAAAGCAATAAATTATTTATACTAAGATTCTAATAAGAATAAAAGGGTTGATTAATGATATTGGGGTCTAATAAAGCGAGGAATTAACTATGCTAGAATTATCTAATTAAAACATAAGAACTAATTTTATTAGAGCTCTAATCGAAGCAATTATTCTAAGGATTTAATTGAAATAAAGCATGTAAATTAACTATACCAAAATTCTAAGAAGAAATTATGGGATTGATATTATAATCCTAATTAAAGCAGCTAAGTAATTCTAAAAACAAAAAAAAAAAGGTTTGGGCCCGCTATAATAAGGAGGATTGGCCTCATTCCCGAGTACCATCGGATGGCCAAGATTAAAGATAAATTGGATTCATGATGATAAAATAGTATTTTTGGATTTTTCAGAGTAATAATTATGAGTGAAATTGAGAAACTAAAATTATAGAAACTAAAATTAATATTTAGGATTCTTAGAAATATTAAACTAAGAAATTAAATTAAAATTTAAATTTCCATGACTGAATTCATGTCCGAAATCAAAAAATCAGACCGTATGATTAAAGACTGGTTCTAAAATCCAAGGCCTAGAATCAAAAATTAATGATAGGACTAGAAATTGAGATTTTATAATGGAATTAATGCCTAGGGTCGGTAAATTAGACCGTCGAATTAAGGACTGGTTCTAAATTTAGAGAACTAGAACCAGATATAAAATTTATGGTCTAAAAAAGGGTGATACGTTCTCGGATTGAAAATTAAAACCTTTAATTAAAACTAAAAGGAATATCCTAAGTTTAAAACTAAGATTTTTACTTAGGACCGGGGCTACGGAGAGAAACCTTGAAGATTTTACCCTCGAATTTTGAGATCATGGTTAGGTTGTTCTATGTGCTCATTCTCAGAGTTCTCTGGTTTCAGAATCCTAGAAAAGTCCGTTCTCTCTCACTCTCTTTTGTGCTCTCTTTTGGGTAGAAATTAAAAAAGCTTTTATAGGTTTTTCTTCAATTAAATGCCCTATTTCAGGCGTTTAATTAAATTATGCACAGGTCTCCCAGTGCTTAATCGCTTTGAGTCGGTCACCGACTCAGTGAGTAACCGACTGACTTGCTCAGCGAGTTTCCTAGTCCTAATAGCATTAGAACTAATTACGTGCCCATTTTGGGGTGCGTAATCTAATTAAGCACCACTATTGAAGTGTTTAATCAAGGAAACTTAAGGATCAAGGACAGTGAGGCTAGGCCAGACGTAGGCCAATTGCACATTAGTAATGGGGCGCTCAATCAAATCGCACGTCTCATGATAGACGCGTGATCGACTTTCGAGTTGGTTTGGGGAAAGGAAGTCTGGTCTGAGAAGGGATTGATTGCGCGCTTCTGATTTGGCGTGCAATCGAATTGGGTGCTTGGTTTTGGGTGCTTAATTCGGGGTTGTCTGGGTCCGGGTCAGGTCTGATATGCCAGGTTATTATTTCAGCCTGCATTTCGACTATATACTATTGTTTCAGTATATAGTCTCCCTATGTTGGGACCTAAGCCACAGAGCTATTATTTCAGCCTGTGTTTAGCCATGTACTATTGTTTTAGTACATGGTTCCCCCGTTAGGGTCATGGGGCCTGAGCCACAGAACTATTGTTTCAGCCTATGTTCAGCCATATACTATTGCTTCAGTATATGGTCCCACATCAGGGTTAGGGGTCTGAAATGCAAGACTATTATTTCAGTCTATATTTCAACTATATACTATTATTTTAGTATATAGTCTTCCTACGTCGGGATCTGAGCCACAAAGCTATTATTTCAAGCTATGCTCAGCCATGTACTATTATTTCAGTGCATGGTTCCCACGTCGGGGGTATGAGGCCTGAGCCACATAACTATTATTTCAGCCTGTGTCTAGCCATATACTATTGTTTCAACATATGGTCTCATATCAGGGTTATGAGGTCAAAGGTTGACCAAATAAATTTATATATTTTGAGAGGGCAAAATGGGGGTGTCTACAGATGCCCCTCTTTAATGCGCTCTTACGAAGTAAGAACGCGTCAAAGAAGTAGACACCCCTCATTCGAGGTGTCTTCTCGTTTATCTTGGGAAATCACAAATGTGAACTGGGGATGCTGACATGACATGCTTGGCTTTCTTATATATCAGTGCAAGCTAAAATGGAACATTCGAAGGGCACATTCCGAGTTTATGGGTGCATGGCACATCCCACCGCATGGCGCGGGCTAACAGAGGGATTTTATGCAATCAAGATACCGGGGCGTCAATCAAATGTCCAAAACAAGGTCCAGAGGACTGATAATAATAAAATGAAGTATCATGTAATATCGAAAGCTTTTGCAAGTCATGTCAGACTAGGTGCGTCATTGCTCACACCAATACACGTTAGGCATTCCTTTTCCAATAGGCATTTGTAAGTTCTTAGATTAAAGATACTCAATGTTCAATTTCCCAGGGGAATGGCTGATTTCGGCTGGTAATTGAGGTGGGGGTCTTATGAGGTGTGCTCAATTGAATTTTGTGCAGTGGCGTGTGCGCTTGATTCATCTGGAGTCGACCTCTAAGTTGGGAATTCTAGTCCTAATGCATCTGAACACAAACAATTCTGTGCAGTGGAGTGTGCACTTGATTCATCTGGAGTCGGCCTCTAAGTTGGGAACTCTAGTCCTAATGTGTCTAAACAAACGATTCTACGCAGTGGAGTGTGCACTTGATCCAATTCTACGCAGTAGGATATGCACTTGATTACGAGTTTAGGGGTCTTAGGAGTTAAAGGTCGGGTTTAAGTGTAATTCGTTATGCGCAGGTGATGGGGTGCTTAATCAGTTTTTTTAATATTTAAAGAAAGGTGAGTTGGGTCTATTTATCTTGTTGCTTTGTTCTTCTTTTCTTCTCTCTCTCTCTCTTTTTCTTTTTTTTAGTAAGGGGATTTTGAAAATTCGAGAGTTTTGAAAATTTGAAATTTTAGAGATTTTAACTTAAGATCAATTCAGTGGTAAAACGACAGAAAATGTGGCTTCCGAGACGTCACTGAGCAGATCCACTGGTACGGGATTTGTGGACCCGACCGTTATTGTGGTTGTCAAGACGACACTTGGCATGTCGGATACCCCGTCTAACCTTCTCAACGAATACTGATGATTGTCTCTTATGGGAGGACTACATGAATTCACGAGTCAAGAGAGACGGGTTTTGAAAACATTTAATTTAATCATAGCTAACTATAAATTTATGAGGAATATCGAGTAAAAAAAAAAAGTGGGTAGTACTTACCTTGGGGTGATACTTACCTGGATTGTGCATAGCTTGTACAGTCTGGTGGCGCCGTAGTGTCGTGATGGGACTTTGGAGATTCCTCCTCTTCAGGTTTGTTGTAGCAGGGCTTGGCGTTTGTGATGTGATGTCTTGGGAGAAATGATGTCATGATGGGACTCGAGGATTCTCCCTTTCTTTAGCTGCGTGCTGGGTTAGTCCAGGTGGGATGTGAGGATCAATTCGGGAGAAGAGAGCCCTTTGCTTAGTGATGGGACATGATCAAGCTTTCCCTCTTTTCGTCATATGACGTGTCATGTGCTGTCTGAGTTTTTTTTTTTTTTTAGGTAGTGATGTTCGCGATGGGATGTCAACTGAGAGTAGTTAGCGGTGGCATGGTCGCGTTCTCGAGAGATTTGCTTTCGGCTTCTCGCGATGGGACATGAGGGTATGGTTAATTTATTATGATGGGACTAGATATTGAGGTGATATTGCAAGTGTACACATTATCGTGATGAGGACTGGTGCTACCGATGCTTCCTTCCCATGTAAGGGTATGTGATGGGATGGGTGGGTAGGTCTTTCTTTTCTGCCAGAACAATCTATGAGGCTACACAAAGGGACAGAAGAATTTTGACCACGATGTGATAAAAAGGTGCGCAGGTGTAGATTTCGTCCAAAGTCAAATATTGCGCGCCTATTTTAGGTTGGTCAATACAATTGTGCACCTATTTTCGGGCGTGTGGTCACAGGCTTGAGGGGTCATTTAAGCGTTTCTAAGTGTGCATGTGATTGTGTTACGCGCTATAATTGTAGCGTGTGATCGAGACATCACTAGGTCTGTGTACGGGCGACCTTTCAGGTCACGCAGCTGCAATGTATCATTTTATGTGATTGCGTGGTCCATAGGTTGCGCGTGACCGGAGCATCGCACTATTGGCGCAGGCGACGGTTTATTTGCGCGCTTTGGTTAGGGCGCATGTTTTGGATTGTGTGCATCGTGCCTAGCGCATGATTTGGTTAAGCGCCTGTGCTCTGGCGCGTGATTGAATCCGTACTCTATATAAGCAAGGGAGCTTTCATTTATTTTTCATTCTCTGGTTTAGTCTCGAGTTTTGACCTTTTTTGGATATCTTGTATTCTGGAATTCATGTTTTAGCGATATTAGGTGATCTAACCATCTTATTGGGAT
The DNA here is from genome assembly GCA_021018995.1 of Chloranthus sessilifolius. NCBI lineage: Eukaryota > Viridiplantae > Streptophyta > Magnoliopsida > Chloranthales > Chloranthaceae > Chloranthus > Chloranthus sessilifolius. The sequence continues at coordinate 53,213,548 of CM037598.1, forward strand.
TTCATTTCTTCTTATATTTGTTATTTCGTGTGATCTGCGTCTCGAGGTGATGCTCGTGGATGGCATTATTCTGGGAGTGGGCGATATTAGGAATGAGGGTGCTAGTCTTCACATTGGTCCTTTTTAGGGAGCAGTGAAGGCATCGTTGAGGAGGCGGCGGTGGAGGAGCTGAAGATAGCGAAAGAGAAGGAGTAAAAAGTGAAGGGATGTGTTTCCCAACCAATTCTCCTTGAAGCCTCCGATTGGACACTCCGAGCGAAATCTGCTCCTCGCTTCGTCTCAGTTTTGAACCCAGTCTTCGTTTTGGGTTATAGGTTAAAGTTTTAGGTTTTCGTTTTGGGTTGTAAATTCAGGAGGTATGCCTCCGATGATACTTGTAAAATTTTTGAGTTATAAATAAAGAGGCATTTTTTTTGTTTCATCGTGCTTGTTTATGAATTTAAATTGATTAGCGGATTAGTAGGATTTATCTGATTGTTTGACTTATTTTAGGATTTAATTTAGCTTGAAGTTCAGTTTGTTTTATGGGGTTTGTTTAGAGGTTTTACTTAGTTCCGGTGGGTTTGGTTGGGGCATTTTTCTTGGCGGGGTCCAAACAATTTAGGGTTTCATTTTCTAGAGTGAAGTTTAAGGTATTTTGTTCTAGTCTTTTGTTTGACTTGAGGTGACACTTGTTAAAAGGTGTGAGATTTCCAAAAGTTTTGGATGGGTTCTAAGTGTTCAAATCTTAATGGCTTATTTACTTTGCTTTGGGATTTGTATTTCCTTGAAGTGTTGTGTGATTATTGGTTCATCTGAGTCTGTCATGGATTGTGATCTTTCAAAGGGGGTATGTGTTTGGTTTAGATTTAATTAGATTGGAAGGGTTTAAAGGGGTGACACTTGTCATTTGGTAATTCAGGAGGTATAGTTTATAAATGTGTGAGCTAAAAGTTTTGGGTTCTTGTTGTCTTACATTTTATTCCAAGTTTGGGATTAAAAGTTTTGGGGCATTTTTTATTTTGGGCAATTCCTTGTTCATTAATGTCTTTTCTTCCTTTCTTTTTTGTATCCTGGGTGTTGGACCCGAAGAGTTATGTTTATTGAGTGGATTATTGAGAATAGACGAGATTGGGAATACAAGGTAGCAATCAATTTGCTGTCATGCTAAGGGTAGCGGGGAAGATGGGATTTTTGGTTTCCCGAATAAATCCGGATTTGTACATTTCCTGAACGTGCGGATTTTAAGTTTCTTGTTTTAAGTTGTATATTCAAAGGGTATGCCCTCGGTGTATTTTGTAATTATTTTATTTATTTATGAAGTGATTATATTATATATTTTTTATTTTGAGTGCGAGGTTTACTTGCTTAATTTATTTATTTTAGATCGGGGTATGTTAGGAGCATTTTTTTATTGACTTAGTTTGGGCTTAGTTGGAGGGCATGAAAAATGGGGATATTTTTCTTGTTTAGTTTCGCCTTAGTTGGGGCAAGTTTTGGTTTGTTTAGTTTTGGCTAGAGTGTATAAACGGTGTCGGGGCATTTTTTTTAGTCTTAGTCTGGAGTATCTTCTTTTAGTTATCGGGTGCATATTTCTTTAAGTCTGGAATGTTTTGGATCAAGCTTAACAAGGGCGTAGTTTAGGCTAATAATTAGTGTCGGAGATCACCCAATTTAGGCCTGTGAACATGCTATTCTAGACATTTTTTTGTGTTTTTGGGAAAATGTGCGCTTCACTCCGAGTACATAAATTAATTGCGTGCCAGAGAGTGAACGCGCATTCAGAGCGTCAGAACGTCATTAAGTGCCAGTTTCCGGTCGTTTGACCGATTTAAACGCATGGTACCGGGTGCGTAATTAGTGCGGTGGCTGGTCACTATACGGGTAACCATTCGCATTCACGTGCCACGACGTGGATGCTTAAAGTGATTACACACTTAGTAGACTGCGTGCAACCAGATGGTCGGGTTGGTTTGAGTGGGCGACTATTAGGTTACGCGCTCAAGAACGGTCGTGTGATCTGAATTAAGCGCAGTGAGAGTGGTGCGTGATTGGTTTGAGTGCATGAATTTATGCACGTGATTTTGATATGTCCTATAAATAGTTCAAAACTTTTTATTTTTGTCGTTCGATCCATTTTAGTCTTTGATTCTCTATTTTCTTATTTCTTTGTGCTATAATTTTTGTGTTTTCATGATATTTTGCTATCCGGCCATCCGTTTCAAGCGTCGTTTCCTTCATTCTCTTTAGTTTTTCAAGCTCTTCGTTCAAGGATGGAGGGTGAGAGTATTGGTGGGCGCAATCTTATTATTTTTTAGTTGGAGAGGATGTTAGGGGCAGAGATAGGTGAGACTTCTGAGGCTCAGACCGACGTTATCGGGGAGGTGGATGTTGGGGAGGTGGTTAGAGAGGAGGTAATGGAGGTTGACCAGTTGGGGGTCAGGGAGGAGGTGCTCGAGATTGAGCAGGGGGTCGTTGATGATGAGGGTGAGAGGGTTGAGGGTGAGATACCTGAGGGTGAGGCTAAGGAGCACCAAGGTGAGGAGCATCGAGATCGCAAACACTTCTCAGTAGAGGATTTCTTTGCTCGAGGCCAGGTAAGCACCCATGACCAAGAGTTTTTTCATTTTCTTAGCCATTTAGGTTATGACATAGGCTTATTAAGCTCTTAAAACCCTTCTAATTTATGTCAAACCTGCATTGATTCTTGGTTGTGTGCTCCCTCATGCGTCATGACGGCATCTAGAAATAGGTCATGTTTCTATTCCGTTTTGCCGTTATCATGTTTTGTGTGTTTGGAGCATATTTGACTTACTTTTAGTTCTAAATTCATTTGTCTTTCATCATAGTTGTGTATTAGTCTTACTGTTATTATTTGTGTTTTGTTCAATAGGAGCCCCCGCAGCTGGCTATTAGCTTGGCATGGACCGAGTTTCATACATGGTACTGTACCTTGCTATAGTTTCAGCGGGTGCGGCTGGTGTCTTTCAGTTTCGGACCGATCCTAGCACTGGAGGCCTTTCAGATCGATCATAGCCTGATCACGGTGATCATGGAGAGGTGGAGGGAGAGGCATCAGGGGCTTCTCTTTCCAGTTGGTATGATGTTGCCGACTCCAAAGGACTGGGTCTACATTACCGGCATTCATTTCGAGGGTGAGCTGATCACAGGGTGGATGGCAAGAGAGTACTTAGCAGTGTGTGAGGAGATTTTGGGTGTGCCATATAGGTCAAGCGGATCGGGGCGACGTGCAGTTCGAGTCACTTGGTTTTTTGATACATTTACGAATGGCTTCGTCCCCCCAAGGTGCCATTCGGAGGTGAAGGCATCTTATGAGGGATGTTGTGTGATAGTGGTGGGCCGGGAGCCCATGGTGGAGCCGGGGTTGGCTACGGATAGGGTGCTTCGAGCATTCTTGATGCACTTCCTTGGTGTGGTACTCTTCTTCGACTCGGGGATGCATAACTAGGTTATTTTGATGGTTCTCAAGGATTTGGATCGAGTCCCCACCTATGCGTGGGGTGCGGCAGCATTGGCGCATCTCTATGAGCAGCTTTACCGTCGGGGATGGGGCGTCGCGACGATCGGAGGTTTCCTTCCTTTACTCCAGGTGAGTCTTAGTTAATTGATGTCATAGCATCTTTATTTTCTTTTAGTGTTTTGATAGTAGCTATTCAGCATTTCTCTTTTGTGTTTTTTAGTTCTGGGAGTATGACCATTTTGTTTTTCTTCATCCGAGAGTTCCGTTGGAGGTGACGTTCATGTTTCTGTGGATGCACGTGTGGAGGGAGGCATTGAGGGGTCGTCGTTGGTCTTCGAATCTTCAAACAGCATGCGGTCTCTTTGAGGATATGCACACGGGGCAAGTATAGATCGCCGTGTGTATGTTTTGTGTTGTTTCGATCTTTTAGGATCTGAGTCTTCATTGAGGGGTCGGCTCATTTGCTTGGTTATAGGTGATTTGGAAGTTGTATGCGGATGAGGAGGATGCAGGCGTACCAGTGATTCAGTCTGGCCGGCCCTTCTTTGATGTGGAAATATGGGTCCATTGTTTTGAGACGGTGGATAGGATCCATACATCTCGAGTGGGACAGTAGCTGGGGCTCACTCAAGGAGTCCCTCTAGAGATTCACCATAGATGGCGAAGAGGATGACCGACCCTCCTGGCCGGAATTTTACAAAGTGGATGGCGCTCCAGATAGCAGATTTTAGAGCTGGGGAGACCAAGGTTTAAGGGGTGCGTGATGAGGCGGACGCTCGGGAGTATGTGAGATGGTTTAGCGCATTGGGTGGAAGATGCCTCTTCACATGTCCCTTCCACGGGAGTGGCTCTTTTGCAGTTGGTGGGCTGGAGTCGGCGTCGGCATTGAGGGAGAGGTCGGCTGTGTTGGAGCAAGTCCATCTCACCGCGAGCGTGCGGGGGGGAATTAGACGCTCTTCATAGGGCGATGGAGCGGATGGGGTGTGCTCCTCGTCCGAATGAGGAGATGCTGCACTCCTTAGCCTCCTCGGTTGCTCAGGCTAGGGCGGCAGAGGATGAGTTGGGGGCTCAGCTAGCAGAGACTCGACGGCTCCTGGTGAGTTACTTTACGGATTTTTTTGTATTATGTGGACTGGGTCTTCTGGTCATTCTGACATGGTTGTGGTTTCTCATTTTATTTTATTTTGGACAGTCTGAGAGGGAGGGTGAGGTTGCTCGTCAGGTGGCCTTGCTGGATGTCTATCGCAGTCAACAGCTGGCTGACCGAGAGGTAGCGGCCAGTCTACATTCTGAGGTCGATCGATTGGTAAGTGTCTTTACAAATATGGTTTTGTTAATTGTTAGCATTGTGACCTTGCCAACTTATGTGTTTATTGTTATTCGTAGAGAGCCAAGCTCGCTATTGGTGGTCCCATTCGGGCATTTGATCCATCTTCAGTTGCTTCCTCCAGTCGGGAGGATCCAATGATGGCTCAGCATTGGACCAAGCTAGATCATTAGGTAAGTTCCACTCAATCTTTTATCTTGTTTGTGCCATTGCATTAGTTTGTTGGGTGTCATCATTTCTCTTTCTTAGTAGCTTACTAATATCATGCAGTATTTCAGCGTCGGGTTGCTGAGGATCTTCAGGCGAGAGAGGCGACTGCTGCCTCTCTATTCCAGGAGAGTCAGGTATAGTTTTTTTTATGTGGCATAATTCTGTTTAGGCTATTTCATCTTTATTTTGTTCTGACATGTCTTGTGTTGGTTTGTTTGGTTCTTTGTGCATGTTGTTCCGGACTCTACTCCCAAGGTTCCCCCTCAAGAGTCCGTTCCTATCCCTACTTAGGTATGTTTTAGTTATTGTGTTTATAGTTTATTTGTCATTATAGTACTTTTCTGATGTATTTGTTTGTTCTTGTTGCAGCCATCTACGTTTGTTGTCCCTTGGGTGCCGCCCGCTAATCCTGTGACCATGGAGATGGTCAAGCGACTTCTGGAGGAGAGGTTGGAGTTAGTATGACTATTTCCTTTTCAAAGCTTTCCTCCTCTTTTAATGTTCATGTATATATGTCAGCTTTCTTTGACTCAGTATGGTTATGCAAGTTCATCAGCTTGAGGAGGCGCGCCTAGAGGCGGCGCAAGCGCGTGCCACTCCTAAGGCGAGACTGATCCTCAGGGAGACACAGAGTCGCGAGGGCCTGGTCATTGAGATGATGATCACACAAAGGACTCAGACCAAGGCATTAGAGGCGGCACGTCGGACGACACAGGCGGAGATGCAAGGTGTCCCTAGATCAGTTGTAGTATCGTCTGACGAGGAGTGAGCGAGGGGTGCTTAGATTGGTTAGTTAGCTTGATGGCTCGAAGTCGAGGGCTATGGGTTCCTCGGCTGGGCAGTCTCGTCGCATGTCACATGATCGTGTCAGGGATGTTGCTCATAGGGATTCAGTCTTTTGTGATATTCTTGCTGGGTATCCTCCTCATTCGCGATCGAGGCGATCTGTTAGTCAGGCGAGTGAGGGGGATTCTATGGCAGGGTCTTGTTGTCTGAGGTTCCGAGGACTCTGGGTGCTGGGATTGTATTTTCAGAGGACCTGTCTACAGACCTCTGAGCTGATGATACTAGGGACATCGATGATCGACCGTCCTAGCAATAATGTAGGGAGTAGGGATGTGAGTGTGTTTTTTTGTATCCATGGTATGTGTGTGTTGTATATATAGGGGGGATGCCCCCGGTGATAAGTGTAAAAAGAAATGAAAAGATTTTAACATATATAGAGAAATTTTTAGTTTAGATGTACCTGATTGGCTCCTTTTCTTTTAGTTACCTCTTGCGTCTACTTTTGCTTTTTAGTTGCTTTAGCGCCATCGACCGTCATTGGGACTTGAATGCTTCCTAAGCTGGCCCGATAATGGTTGAAGGTTACTTCGTATCTGCACATGTGAGAGTAATGTCATCAGTAGTTTTTATTCTCCCCCTTGCTAGTTGTCAAGGGGGTAAGTGTCTCAGATCGGAGTCTGGTAACAAAAGATAAATATGTGCTCTATTTTTTTTCTTCTTTTTTTCTTTTGAAATGACAATAATGTAATAGGGAAAGCAAGTAGCTAAGATAGAAATAATAATAAAATAATTAAAAATAATTAAAAAATGCCCCAGTGTGAGAGCCTGGTAGGATTGGCAGCATAGTATCTTTGGTAGCACTTTCCGGATGGTAACTTCGTCGTTCCTCATCTTCTTTGTGGACAAGCTGGCGCTTTTGATATAATTCTTCTTCTAATCCAAAAAAAAAATGCCCCAGCATCAAGATGCAATGGAGCTTTTTTTTATTTTGAGATGAGCACTTTGGGTCTATAAGCAGTCATGGGTATTTGGTGAGTTAGTTTTGAAGAAAAGTTGATCGGTATTGTCATCGAGTTGGGGAGGTCTCTTTGATTAGGTCAGTTGTATATGGGGGTCCATCTTAGGGTGGTGGTCATCCTATCCCATGGTTATTAGGGAGAAGTATGCTAGGTATAGTAGGTGATTGCATTAGTCATCATTCATCAGTTTTTGATTTCATTTCTAGGAACATCCTGTAAGGCTTCTGATTTATCGTCCGAAATAAAAAAAATAGAAGAGGGGGGCAAGGCTCAGTGATGCGAGGAATAGTTTGTATCTAATGCTTCCCAAAAGGGTTAAGTAACAATCTTTTTCTCAGAGGGGATACAGGAAGCCATGATCTAGCTCCTTTGTCATGTTTCGATGCCATCAAAATCTCACATTCTATGGTTAGCTAGAGCCTGTCCTTCTCCCACCACCTTACGACGACATCTAGAAGTATGGGGACATCAGGGATTCCCTCGCAGCTTGCTTATACACTTCTAGTAACACTTCCAGGGATGTCCTCACAGTCTGCTTATGTTTCCTTAAGCTCATTGACTTGTTCATTTGTCGCAATGCTCTCACTCAAAATTTTAGATGCATGTATTCTTGAAAGCATCCTGCTAGCGTAAGAATAATGAGTTTTGATTGAACCTAACATCTTCACTTTTTTTGCTCTAACGTCTCCTCCAATGGTGGGGGAAGGGAAATGAGGATCGGGTGTTACTTATACTTTTGAAAGAGGTTAGATAGGCTACTAATCCTTTAATCATATTGCCCGAGTGAGAAAAGGTGGGCAATAAATCGGAGGTCTTAAGGATATTCTGAGAATTGAAGGCATATGACCAATGAAAGGGTCGTGACGATGTTGTCGGACTACTGGTGCTGTTTATTATGTTGTGGTGGAAACAATTTAAAGACAAAGTAAAACAAAAGAGTGGATTCAGCACAACCAAAGTAATCCTAGACCTGTAAAATACAGGACCTATTGTAGCAAGTTTTGATAAGTAAGAGTTTGTCTCACAGAGAAATTGATCTAGAACCCAAAATAGGCTATAATAGTAGGCCTCCAGATCTGGCTACAAATCTGACAATCCTAAAGAAAGGGAGCTAGGTGTCACGACTACACTAAAGTAATCCTAACAGCAGAGAAATAAAATGTAGCCCTATCTTGAAGAAAGGGTTAAGAAGAAGATGGTGATGGTGTGTTCCAAAATAAAATATAAAAATAGGTGAGAAGTAAGCAGGTTAAGTTCAAAGTTAAAGCAGTAATGTAACTCAGATTTAGTCCGTCTCTGCAGTTCTCCTTGTTGAGTCACTATCAAAAGCCTCAACAAGGTAGAAGTGTCCAACTTAACCCATTCCATTTGGGGTGCTCTTAAGGCTATAGGCTGTCCACTCAAATGGTCATAGCCTATCCTATAGAGTCTGTCAAATCCCATTGATCCAGCCAGAAATTGCTAGTTTAATCCAGAGGAGTGGATTGATCATTTCTCCAACCACTGGATCAGACCAGGCCATGAATACTATTGTAGCACTATGTAATGCCAGTGCTACAAGCTCCCCATATCTGTGCACAGATCTGGTTAACATCCATAGGTATTCCAACCCATAAAATCTTAAGTGCTTTGCTAAGGCCAACGGTTCACTGGAGCCCACAAAAAGGACCATGCAACAAGTTGAATAAGGCTCTAAATCCAGCTGGTCATTGCTACAAAAGGTCTATAATGACTCAGCCTCAAGCTGTAACTACTACAGAGATATCAGATCTAACATCTGATGTCGGTTAGGTAAAATAGAGGGGAGCCAATTCCTATACAAACCTCCTCACAAGGCTCTAGAAGCTCATGTGCAGGGGAGAAGAATCTTTCTCAAACATGTGGTTTGACACCACCTTAGGGCTATACTTTGTCCACCCAAATGGTCACAGGGTATCCCATTGGTCTGTCCATACCACAGAGGTCTAAGAAAGAGCATGAAAACTGTTAGAACCACCATATTCCACAGGCCTCCAAGCTCCCCAGATCTCACTACAGATCCAGCATTACTTTCCATAGGGCTATCAAACCAAGGGAAATCAGATGGTAAATAATAGATCTATTGGAAACTTAATGGGCTAGCCCCAAATACATGGATCCTATAGACATCTAAGGGAACCATAAGATCTTTAGATTCAATTAGTCATTAAAACAGCAATCCATTAATAAAAGCAAACCCTACAATGAACAGCCTCTAGGTTGCAGCCTGTACACAACTGCTCATCCAAGTTCCCAATGTATATAAAACCTATTATAAACTGAAATAAACTAAACCTAACTACTTATAGGGGGATTAGCCAGCAAGTGCTAGGCTAAGAGAGAAGAAAAATGGAAAAAAGAGATGATCAAGCCCTAACCCTAGCCTGCTGGAGCTCGCAGCCGATAGAGGATGAAAAGAAGGGTCGATGATAAAACGAAACTCTAAGTGTAGCTTATATACTGTGTCCATATGACCTTGGCTCTAAAGAGATTAACCTTAATTTTTTTAGCAAATGTGGCACTGTTACAACCCTTGAATGCCTTGAGACATGTGCCTCAAAATCTGCACCTCAGGATGTGTGCCCTAGCCTTGGGAAATTCCTAAAAGATCCTTGAGTTAAAACTAAGAAGTGGGGAGCCCGTACTTCGCAAGGCTGGCATATGCATTCATTCATTCGCATAGTTTCAAAGCCTTCGCGGAGTAGCTTTTGGTTGGTGGGAAGTGCTCACTCACACAGTGACTCTTCAGTCCATCGCGCAATTCCTTTGCGCTGCAATTCTATCGCAGAGATGATCTGGAGTGCCTAGACTTCTCGCGTAGTAGAGCTTTAGAAGCTCTCTCTCATTGGGCACTAGCGTAGGCATGTTCCTGCCTTGCGTAGTAATTGGTAAGGCTTCAAAGTGTGCAAGATTTGTGCGAGGAGAATTCTAGGCATCTCTCTCTTCCAGGGCCACGCACAAACTCCTCAAGGTGGAATTTTGTTCAGTACAAACATGTACTCGCTATGTTCTTCGCGCGACTGCTTTAAAGTTTGATCTTCGCGAGAGCTTTGTGACTACAAATTCTGAGGATTTTAATCTGCGAGATCTTCACGATGTCTTTACAGCTCTCCTCTTGACTACGCGTCCTATCTGCGTGAGGGCATCTTTCATTGCATCCTTAGCTTCACGAGGGAGCTTCTCAACTCTACGAGATCTGTCTTTCTATGCTCTGATGTATTGCACTTATTGCTGTTATAGTTTCTCCATTCTCATCCAACTTTATCCATATGCTAGGCTTTTGGTCAATTATGACTAGCAAATGAGTCACCATGGTGAGCACTACCAGGGTGTTCCATTAGGCTTTGGCTCAGCTGTCATCGTTGCATGTCTTCTTCCTCTTCTTTCGGCCAAAAAGGATGGATTTCATATTAAGCTACACAAATTATTGCTAACTATAAAACACACTTAACAAATGATTATTAGTCTGCTTCAAGGTCTACCAAAGGCTAGGTTAAAAGGTGAAAAGTGTTACTTTTCAGTGAATAACACACCCCCAAACCTAATCTTTACTAGGGCATACTTCTCACAAGGAACTTTGAGGGTCTCCATTTTCTCTCAAGCTCAAGAGCAGTTACAGGCCCCAAATGTGTCTGTAAACATGAGCATAGGCATAGCATCTAAGTTTTGGCATCATTGACTAATCCTTACCATAGATTGGGCAGCTCTTTGTCTCTGATGACAACTCATTCAACTTTGGATCACAGGGTCTTTTAACTGGGTTGTAATGTTGCTTATGGGGTAGGTTATAAAGAATGGGTGGTTGAAAAGGGATTTAAAGTTGAGAAATCAGTAGGTGTAGGAGGTGATTCATGACTTCACCTTCTGTAATTCAGCACCTTTCATTTTCTTTAAAATTCTTCAGACTTGAAGTGGCCAGCTTCTCCTCTTATTTTTGATTTTTCAATGAACTTTTTCTCTTGACTCCTCTCTTATTCCTCTTCATTATTATTTTTCTTTCTTTTGGATGCATTTTTCTTTTTGTTTTTATTTTTCTAACTTGCTACCTCTCTCCTTAGCTACTACACTGCTAAGCTTTAAGTATCTCTTCTCCATTCACCCAATGTTGGCCTTATGTTGTCCATCTTCAGCTCCTTCTCCTTTACCTTCTGAATTCTTAGAGTGGGGGTAGGCTTGAATTAGGTCCATAGGTTCAGGTACAAGTACTTAGGTATATTTTGAAGAAAATTAAAAATTAAGGCTCAAAAAGTGTGTGCACAAGGGCAGTTAATTAAGGTTTGGTCTGTTTAAGCTTAAACTGTCCAAGAGAAGGCCTTGATCCTTTCCTAAGTGTCATGAGTGTTGTCAGTTGTTTCAACTTGGAGGTGCCTAACTTCTAGTGAGGTAACAGACTCAGCCAATTCTTAGGATAGAAGAATTGCCTCAGTTACTCCTCAAAGAAAGGAAAAAAATTTTGTATGCCCAAATCTCACTAGTTATGGTCTTCCATTGAGCTCTTAGGCATGTCTTTACCTTTTTTTCTTCTTTAATGATTCACTAAGTACTAATGCAAGTGAGTTTTCTTGGTGTTCACATCATGGAAATGCTAAAATTTAAAAGCTTATGATGCCTCAAGGTTTGTAAAATATTTTTTTAAATTTCTCAATTTTTATTTTTTTTTTATGATTCTTAAGTGAACATGGATCCATTTTTATCTTACTCACTTGATTCTGCTGCACATAGGTTAACTGCTTCATTGGCAGAGCCTACCACACCCCCAAATCTATGAGGAGCAGTGTCCTCACTGATTCAAAGGTGGTTGTGAATTTATAGCAGGCTTAAGACATAGTCATTAACAAAACATAAATTACAAGAGAGAAAAACACATAACAAACAACATAAAAACAAACACACAGAAATAAAGAAAGACAGATTGGAAACTAAATAGAACAAAATAAAGAGGAATGTTATTATAGTAGCTAGAGTATGTACAAAGTAAGGGAAAGAAAAATATAAACTTCACAAACTACTGCCTAACTAAATACATGTGCATAAATTATTAGCCATCTGAGGCTGTGGCTAAATATCTATTGGTTCATCTTTAATTTTGACTCCTTTCCCTTTCTCGGACTCCCCAATAGTAGGTGGAGGTATTTTCCCAGTAGCTAGAGCTAATTGCCTTTCCAGGATTTTAGCTTTTCATTCTGCCAATTCAGCTCGAGATATAAGGAGCTCTCTGATCTCCTTTGAAGCAGTCAACCTCTTCTCTAATCCATCAGCTCTTAATTTTTCTATTGCAGTAGCCATTTTCTCCTATTCTGCATTCAGCTTCTCTTAGGCAGCTATCCTTTCTTGTGCTTTATATAAACGCAATATTTGTTTTCACCCTTTTGCAATGTTCTTGAGCTGCATCTCGAAATCCAATTTTATGCAATGGATCCTTTCTTCATAGTGTATCCTGATTGATGTTCTGACAATAGCCATCCCTCAAATGACATCTTTTTTTATGTATGGATTGGATTTCATTGTATGAAGGAGGGTGGAGTAGGGGGGGATGGAAAAAGAAAAGGCAGGAATCAAAGGCTGGTCCTCACTTCAAGAAGGGCCAGCCACGAATGAAAGTCAGTGGGTTGGGAAATTGCAGATTGAAGCTCAGGTTGGGGTTCCAGATCTGGTTCTGTTTGGATTAACATGGAAGAGGTGGGTATTAGGACATCCACAGCATAGGAGGTGGCTACAACAGGGGGAATATTTGGGTCAGTTAATGTAGAGGCTTCAGTGTGAGTAGGAGGGGGTGTGGTGGCTGCAAGGGATAAGGGTTGGGATAAGGTAGCCAAAGTTGATTGGATGGCTTGGAGGCAAGTTTCTAGGTAGGCCTGGTTTTGGAGAGTGGAGGATAGGGATTGAATGTATGCCTCAATGGAGGCTTGGTTTTGGGTGTTAGCCAACATTTAGGACAGTAGGGAGAGTAAGAGGTGTAGGATTTGGGGTAAGACGTCAGGTATGGTAGTGGCTGTTGGTTGGGTAGGGAGAACAGGTTAAAAGGGAGATGTGGGTCTATGAGTGAAGGTAGTGGCCTAGGGTGATGGATGATGTGGAGGGGTGAAGTGTGAAGGGTATACTCAAGGTTAATGTCTCCTAGGATAGTGGATATCATAGTGGAAAATTCCTCTCCTAAAAATGGCTCCCTGTCATGGGATAAGGGAATGGATTGGTCTACAGGCTCACCAGTGATAGGTATAAAGGGTGGAGAATAAAGTGGGGTTTCAAAGGTATGGGTTGCTGGTTCATAAGGTGTGGGTATGGGGTCTGGAATGGCTATGGTTGTAGGGATTGGAATTGGTTGGGTGATATAGGTGGGATGGGGTGCAGTAGGGGTTTTGATAGTTTTCTTTTTCTTCTGGTATGGGGTCTTGACAGGTAGGCTAGGGTGGATTGGAAAAATAGGTAGGGGGGTAGAAATAGGTAGGGTGGTTGTGGCTATGGTGGTTGGTGATATAGGGTCAGGTAGGGGTAGTGGGCTTGTGATGTCTAGGTTGAAGGTGGAGTTGGCATGGAGGTAGAGGTAATGGTTGAGGAGGTGAGTGTTGTGCTAGCTAGCACAAGTGAGGTGGAGGTTGCAGCAGCCTCAGCAGTAGCAGCTGCAGCAGTAGCTACTTCATGAATGGTGGGGGCTGCTTCTGTCTGTAACTCCTCTCTCTTCTTATTCTTCTTCTCCATCATGGTGCCACTGAGTCCGCATTGTTTCTTCCAACTCTGTTTGGGGTTTAGTGCCATAGTTTTTTCCTCCCTTTTAAATGGGTACTTCCCCCACTTCAGCAATGCAGTAATCAATCTGCAGTAGAGAAGGGCATGTGATTTCTTCATTATTTTCACTTTCTCGCATAAGTCTTTAATACCCTCAAAAATTAACTTGGCTGCATCCAAGTAGTGATTTCTGTGAAATGAGAAGAGGGCATCAGCTATGGGGTACCTCCTCTCCTGCTCATGCCTAGAGCAATACACATTTTTCCGTAACACAGCATCCATTAGCCTGAGGTTGGGGTACAAATCCCTCTTTCTGATTGAGTCACCTGAGGCAGTGATCCCTCCAGTTAACTCTCTGACTATCTCAGTAATGGTGGTAGTCAAAGGAGGACCCAAGCGCCACTCAGGGTTATACCTGGCTGGTATCCCTAGTATCCTTGCAATGTCTACCTGGTTGAACAACATCTCGAAATCATCAATTAAAGCCAGCAGTACTGGGTTCCCATCATCGCTAATTTTTAACTTCATATTATGATAAAATAATCTTACTAATCTTGGGAAAACTAGTTGCATTGAGGGCCTCAACAAGGGCAGTAGAGATGCCTTTGTCAGATATTCAATAGAGGCAGAAGTCTCTCGTAGCTCCTCAAAATAGGCTTTGTCGAAAATGGTTTCAACCTCCAGTTGAATTGCTTCAACAAATTCAGAAGGGACCCTGAGGTGTTCAGTAGTCTCTTCCTCCTCAACCTCAGGGACCTCAGGGGCCACAGCTTTGCCCTTTTTCTGTTTCTTCTTTGATTTTTCAGGGCTCTTAAAAGGTGGGTGCTCTCTGGCCCTCTTCTTTGGGGCTATTTTCTTCTCCTTAGGGATTGTTGGCTCAACAGTAGGTGAGGGCACCTCAGAGGTCTCCAATGTGGAGACCTCTGTAATCCTTGTGGATTTTCTAGTGGCTACAGGGCTGCCACTGGCGGACGGGTTTAGCATCGCCTCGAGGGTATCTAAAAATTTTGAACCCATGGCGATAGGTGATTATATTAGCACAATTAGGGCTCACAACTCTAGGAAAATGCCAATCACACTGAGTAAGCATAGAAGCTTCAATTTTTTTCCTTCTTCTCTTCTTTTAAATAAATCAAACACAGGGCAGAGAAAGAAATGGAGATCGTACCAGTTGAGAGCTAGGGTTCCTCCTGAAATTGTGCATAGTGGCTCAAATCCCTCCAAACCTCGTTCAAAGTAACCAAGAGTAGCTAGGGAACAAAATGGTGAGAGAAAAATGCTTAAGGTGGTGTGGGATCAAGAGTAGAAAAGAGAGAAGAGAAAGGGGATTTTGATCTTGGTGCAGGGTAACTAGGGCAGACAGATGAAATGAAGAAAATGAGGGACTTCACTAAGTTTATGGAACAAATCCCGCGGTTCACGAAGTTGGCAACAAGCTCTCACGGAGTAAAATTCTCACGCAGTTGGCATTTAAAACTGCGAGACATTTTGTTGTGCTGAAGAACAAACTTCCACACATTGAAATTTGCGGAGTTGAAACAGTGTGTTTGGTGCGCGACAGCTATTACCTTTCAAAATTATTACTTCACACAGCAGTCGCATAGAACACTACACATGGCATATTTTTACGCTCAAAGTGGGCTCACGGAGCAGAAAGTAACTTCGCGAGGCACTTTTTCAGCCAAAAACCAGGTCTTTTAGCGTTCGAGCAAGCTAGGGATGGCTCGCACAACAAATTTAATTCCTTTAGATCTGCGTGGCAACATTTTGTCATAACTTTTACTCCTTTAGCCCAGTGCAGCACATTGGTTGGTGCATCCTGGCTATTGTGCACCCAACCACTGTGCATGAGCACCAACCCTCAGAGAGGTACTTCATTTCAAGCATGAAAAATATATACCCAATTTCAATCAATAGTTTATCAACATTGCAGAATCCTAAAAATAGGTTTTCAGCTCAATTTCATGCAAATTATGATAAGGGCACCTCAAACATTCATCAATAAACATACATAGCAGATTCAGATGGCACATATGCACATGTATTCAATCACAAAATGCAAACACTGGCAAAGCAACATAAACAATCCAACAAACTCACGAAAACACAATAGACAGGACTCTAACAAACACCAATCAAACAAAATTTTTATACATATGATACACTTGTTACCAAGATGTAGATCACTGGGCACTAGCTTCCTCCTGAGTAGAGGATGCATCACTAATCATGTACTGACCTTTCAGATTTATCAGGGGCTGACTAGGCAATTTTCCTTCCTCCCTCCTATTCAAAGCATTGCAAATCTAGCCCAGCTAGTTCTCAATCTTCTTGATGCTCTATCCATGAGAATTGACATCTGCACTAAGCTCCCCAAGTTTTACATTGAAGCCAGCATCTGCTCTTCAAATAAAGAGGATATGGTCTGTTGTGGGGGCAGGGCCAACTGGTTGGATGGTGGGGCAGGTAACAGAAAATTTTGCCTTGGTGGGTAACCTTGAATAAACTGGTGCTAGGGTCTGTAAAGAGCTACCATTTGCTGCTGTTAGGGTTGAGGATATGAATCTTGTCTCCACCTCAGATTTGGGTGGTTCCTCCAAAAATACCTAGTAGGTTGCAACCCAAAAGTTTAAGCAACATTGGCGTGCTCCATAACAAAATCTGGAAACTGGGTGGTAGATGGACAATCATTAATAGAATGTGTGGGAGATTGACATATCAGACATGCCTCCTCCACCTGTGCAACCATCCGGGGCTGCATCACTTTCATCAATTTGTCAAACTTTAAGCTCAGGTTGTCCACCTTCCTCTCTAGATCAACTTGCACCTTCACTTCAAATATTTCACCTCTAAGGGTGGCCTCTTTTACCATCTTAGCTGGAGTCTGGCTATCATTGCGTGACAGAGACTCCTGCTGCATGAAATTTTCCTCTATTATGTCAAACATCTCCCAAGCTTCCTCAGCTGTCTTGTGGAAGTAACTATCACCACAGAAAGCATCCACCATATCCCTGCTCTTGCAATTAATTCCTTGATAAAATACTTGGACAAGTTGCCACATTGGGATTTGGTGGTGGGGGTATTGTTTTAACATCTCCTGGAATCTTTCCCAAGCTTCATAAAAATCCTCAGTTGAGGACTGAGTGAATGACAAAATATTTGTCCTCATCTGGTTGGTTTTGTTCATGGGAAAGAACTTGGCCAAGAATTTGGTTTGAAGGCCACTCCATGACTGTATGTTATTGGCTAGGAACTTTGATAGCCATGTGCTGGCTTTGTCCTTTAGTGGGAAAGGAAAAAGCCTCAGTTTGGTGACCTCAGGTCCCAAGCCAGCAATATTGAAGGTAGTGCAAAGTGCTAAAAATTGGTCTACATGCTTGTAGGGATCTTCTTTACTAAGCCAATAAAATGAAGGCAGCATATTGATGGTGGAGGATTTAATCTCATAATTCCCTTCAACAGAGGGGAATTGAATGCAGAAGGGAGAGGAGTACTCCCCAGGTGTATTGTACTCTTTTAATGTTCTCTGCCTCTCAGCCATGATAGCTGGTTCATTTTCAATAGCAGGGCCCTGTAGGATGCGTCTAGGTCTAAGGATTCTTTCAACCTCTAGATTTAGAAGTTCTAGCTCTGGGTTTAAAGACCTTCTACCATGCATATACTCACACCTAACGTAAGTACGGAAAATGCTCACAAGCACATACAAAGAATATTACAAACAAAAATTAATAAGTACACAGATTTACACTAAACAAATAACAGGGAAGTAAACATAAATGGACTGATATTTAGGGGAAAGTAAGTGCAAACAGAGCTAGCTTCACTCCAACTGTAACTCTAACTTTTCCCTTCTTCTGTTGTCCATTTCTGCCAAATTCTATAAAGAATCAGTAGTACTTTTATTCTAGTTTAGGTACAGCTACAAAGAATTTTGAACTCTAAATTATAGTACAACTCCGGTCTACTAAAAAGATCAATATCCCCGACAGCGACGCCAAAAACTTGTTGTCGGACTGCTGGTAATGTTTATTGTGTTGTGGTGGAAACAAATTTAAAAACAAAGTAAAACAAAAGAATGGATTCAGCACAACCAAAGTAATCCTAGACCTGCAAAATACAGGACCTATTATAGCAAGTTTTGATAAGTAAGAGTTTGTCCCACAAAGAAATTGATCAAGAACCCAAAATAGGCTATAATAGTAGTCCTCCAGATCTGGCTACAGATTTGACAATCCTAAAGAAAGGGAGCTAGGTGTCACGACTACACTAAATTAATCCTAACAATAGAGAAATAAAATGTAGCCCTATCCTAAAGAAAGGGTTAAGAAGAAGATGGTGATGGTGTGTTCCAAAATAAAATATAAAAATAGGTGAGAAGTAAGCAGGTTAAGTTTAGAGTTAAAGCAGTAATGTAACTCAAATTTAGTCCGTCTCTGCAGTTCTCCTTGCTGAGTCGCTATCAAAAGCCTCAACAAGGTAGAAGTGTCCAACTTAACCCATTCCATTTGGGGTGCTCTTAAGGCTATAGGCTGTCCACTCAAATGGTCACAGCCTATCCTATAGAGTCTGTCAAATCCCACTGATCAAGCCAGAAATTGCTAGTTTAATCCAGAGGAGTGGACTAATCATTTCTCCAACCACTGGATCAGACCAGGCCATGAATACTATTGTAGCACTATGTAATGCCAGTGCTACAAGCTCCCCATGTCTGTGCACAAATTTGGTTAACATCCATAGGTATTCCAACCCATAAAATCTTAAGTGCTTTGCTAAGGCCAACGGTTCACTGGAGCCCACAAAAGGACCATGCAACAAGTTGAATAAGGCTCTAAATCCAGCTGGTCATTGCTACAAAAGGTCTATAATGACTCAGCCTCAAGCTGTAACTACTACAGAGATATCATATCTAACATCTGATGTCGGTTAGGTAAAACAGAGGGGAGTCAATTCCTGTACAAACCTCCTCACAAGGCTCTAGAAGCTCATGTGCAGAGGAGAAGAATCTTTCTCAAACATGTGGTTTGACACCACCTTAGGGCTATATTCTGTCCACTCAAATGGTCCCAGGGTATCCCATTGGTCTATCCATACCACAAAGGTCTGAGAAAGAACATGAAAACTGTTGCAACCACCATGGTCCACAGGCCTCTGAGCTTCCCAGATCTCACTACAGATCTAACATTGCTTTCCATGGGGCTATCAAACCAAGGAAAATCAGATGGTAAACAATAGATCTATTGGAAACTGAATGGGCTAGCCCTAAATACATGGATCCTATAGACATCTAAGAGAACCATAAGATCTTTAGATTTAATTAGTCATTAAAACAACAATCCATTAATAAAAGCAAACCCTATAATGAACTGCCTCCAGGCTGCAGCCTATACACAACTGCTCATCTAAGATCTTAATGTATACAAAACCTATTACAAACTGAAATAAACTAAATCTAACTGCTTATAGGGGGATTAGCCAGCAATTGCTGGTCTAAGAGAGAAGAAAAATAGGAAAAAGAGATGATCAAACCCTAACCCTAGCCTACTGGAGCTCACAGCCGACAGAGGATGAAAAGAAGGATTGATAATAAAACTAAACTCTAAGTGTAACTTATATACTCTTTCCATATGTCCTTGGCTCTGAAGAGATTAACCCTAATTTTTCTAGCAGACGTGGCACTATTACAACCCTTGAATGCCTTGAGATGTGCGCCTCAAAATCAGTGCCTCGGCATGTGTGCCCTAGCCTTAGGAAATTCCTAAAAGGTCCTTGAGTTAAAACTGAGAAGTGGGGAGCCTGTACTTCGCGGGGCTGGCATATGCATTCATTCATTTGCACAATTTCAGAGCCTTCACGGAGTAGCTTTTGGTTGGTGGGAAGTGCTCACTCGCACAGTGAATCTTTAGTCCATCGCGCAACTCCTTTATACTGTAATTCTATTGCGGAGATGATCTGGAGTGCCTAGACTTCTCACGTAGTAGTGCTTTAAAAACTCTCTCCCTTGCTGGGTACTCACGCAGGTATGCTCTTGCACTCGCGTAGTAATTGGTAAGGTTTCAGAGTGTGCGAGATCTGCGTGAGGAGATTTTTGGGCGTCTCTCTCTTCTAGGGCCATGCACAAACTTTGCGAGGTGGAATTTTGTTCAGTACACACATGGACTCGTTATGTTCTTCGCACGGCTTCTTTAAAGCTTGATCTCCGTGAGAGCTTCGCGACTATAAATTTAGAGGATTTTAATCCGCGAGATCTTCGCGATGTCTTTACAACTCTCCTCTTGACTGTGCATCCTCTCAGTGCGAGGTCATCTTCCATTGCATCCTTAGCTTAGCAAGGGAGCTTCTCAACTCTGCGAGATCTATCTTTCTATGCTCTGATATATTACACTTATTGCTGTTGCAGTTTCTCCATTCTCAGCCAACTTTTTCCATCTGCTAGGCTTTTGGTCAATGATGACCAGCAAATGGGTCACCATGGTGAGCACTACCAGGGTGTTCCATTAGGCTTTGGCTCAGTTGTCATCTTTTCATGTCTTCTTCCTCTTCTTTTGGCCAAAAAGGATGGATTTCGTATTAAGCTGCACAAATTATTGCTAACTACAAAACACACTTAACAAATGATTATTAGTCTGCTTCAAGGTCTATCAAAGGCTAGGTTAAGAGGTGAAAAGAGGTACTTTTCAGTGAATAACAGACGACTATGGGGGTGATAAGTATAAGTATTTAACCACGAGATGTGACGATCACAAAGGGTAATATTTTCTAAAGTACATGGCGTTCCAAGGGCTAGGGAGTTCTTCCCCGTCTCGGTTCACTAGTTTGTAGGCATTTTCATGGTATGCGACTGTTGTGACATAAGAGCCTTCCCAGTTCGGTTTCAGTTTTCCTTCGGATGGGCGTGCTTGGAAGACATGATTTTCTTTAAGACTAATTCTCCAATATTAAAGGTTCATTCAAGGACTTTTTTATTGTAAGCCCTGACTACTCTCCTCTAATATACCTGAGCGTGATCAGCTACCCATAGATGTGTTTTATCGAGCTGCTCTAGCTTCGTGAGTAGGGCAATTCTCCTCTCATCTAAGGATAGCTAATCATCGAGTTTAATCCGTAAGGATGGTAATTGTATCTCATATGGTAGGACTGCCTCCATCCTGTAGGTAAGGAGGTAGGGAGTTTGGCCAATGGTCGTACGAATAGAGGTCTTATAGGCCCAGAGTGCTTCTGGTAATCGCTCAGGCTAGTCAGCTCCATTGCTCATTTCTACTGTGCATTTTATTCGTAGCTTTTGCCTATCCATTGCCTTAAGGGTAGAACGGTGATGAGTGGCATAGATCGATGTCGTACTTCTTACATAACTTCTTCATCTTCTCTGTGATGAATTGTGGTCCGTTGTCAGTGACAAACATCTGGGGTACTCCAAACCTGGTGATGATATTCTAAACGATAAACTTTATGAGTATTGAAGCGGTGATTCTGACATAGGATTCAACATTTGCCCATTTGGTGTAGTATTCGATCGCTGTAAGTATGAACACATGCTTGTGAGTGTTCCCAATGGTGTCTGTGAAAGGTCCAATGACATCGAAGGCCCACATCGAAAATGGCCATGGTGAGGTCATAGTTTTCAATGCAACTTATGGAGCTTTGACAAGTGCAGCATTTTCTTGGCATCGCTTGTAGGATTGGACATAGAGGTGGCAATCTCTGATCATTGTCGGTCATAATTAGCCTTGTTGTGTAACTTGTTCAGTGAGTCTCTGTCTACTAGAGTGGGCATCGTAGGCACTGGCGTGTACTTCTCAGATGATGTATTGTCCTTTGGCAGTCGTGACGCATCGTAGTAGTACTTCTTTAGTAAAGGCCTCTTTGTATAACATTTCATCGAGCATGCAGAATCAGGCGCATCGATTCCTTATAGTCTTCTGTTTGATCTTTGTGGTGTATGGAGGGAAGTTTGTTGACTACTTCTGGTGTGCTTTGATTATTGGTTGGTGGTGAAAGTTATTTAAAAATCAACGACAGAGTAAAACAGGGGGTGAATCCAGCACAACTCAGAAGTCCTAGACCTGCAAGATACAGGGTCCTTTGTAGCAAGTTTTGATAAGTAAGAGTTTGTCCCACAGGGAAAGGTGATCTAAAGCTCCAAGGGAGCCATCTCTAGTAGTCCCTCCAGATCTATCTACAGATCTGGCAGTCCTAGAAGGAGGGGAGTTTAAGGTCACTTATTCTAAGTATTCTAATAACTAAACTACAAAAAGTGTTGAGAGGATGGATGGAGTGTGAAAAATAAGTATAAAAAGGGTGAGAAGTATGTTATTGAGCCAAGGTCAGAGAAGTTTTGTAACTCAGATTTAGATCTGATGTTATAGAAATCCTGTCCAGAGGCTACATTATCACCTCTGAGGAGAAAGGATCTGACCCATCACTCTGCCATGATTCCACCCTTAAGGCTATAACCTGTCCACTTGAATGGTCACAAGTTATCCTATAGGGGAGCCACTATCCAGGGATGGGTCAAAACATAACAAGTAAATCATTGCAGGCACTATTTCATCCAGGCTACCAGCTCTATATGTGGGGCTAAGGCTGTAGGACCATGATAGCCTAGACACACAGGACCAGCAAGAGATTGAGTACAACCTTCGATCTAGCTGTCCATTTCTTGAGCAAGGCTACAATGGTCCAGTCACCAGCCTACAATCTCTATAACTAGATCAGATCCAACATCTGATGGCGGATCTATACAAATATGGGGGAGTCTACCTCTGTACAATCTCTCACCAGGCTTCTACAAGCTCAGGTGTAAAGAAGAAGGATCCCTCTTGGATTGGTGGATTAGAATCACCCTAATGCTATAATCTATCCACTTGAATGGTCATAGACTATCCCAGAGGTTATCCTCCTCACAGAGTCCAAAATAAAACAAGATTATTGCTGCTACCACCATGCTCACAAGGCTACCAGCTGAAGCTCCCATGGGGATTTCAGATCTAGTGGGTCCTGTGGTGGGGCTAAGGCTGTAGGACCATGATAGCCTAGACACACAGGTCACTTAGATCTGAGTGGCCCTTAGAATCAGTCCTCAATTGCTTTGAAACACAGCCGAAATAATGGCGGATCACAAGGTAGCAGCCTTGCACAGAGCATCTCACACACAAACAACAATCCCATAAAGTAAAGATCCTATTACAAAACTTCCATTGATCTAATTCAAAAACACATACAAAGGCATAGCCAGCAAGTGCTGGACTATGGAGAGAAGGAAAAGAAAAAGAAAACTACTTACTACTAAAAAAGAAAGAGAAAAGAAAAATGATCTGAGATGGGTTCCCAAATGCCTAAACCTAAGCTCAGGTATGGGTTTATATAGCAGTGGGGTGGCGACACATTAGGGTTACCCTAATTTTAATGATGCCACATGGCCTAATAATGATCCTTGGATGCCTCGGGGCACGTGCACGAAGATTTGAGCATGGGAGTACGTGCCCTAATCGCTGGAAATAGCCAGAAGGTCCTCTGCTGAAGAGATGGAGGATTAGGATCAGAGCCTCGCTAGGTAGCTGTAGTTTCCCAGACTTGTCGCGTGGTAGCTCTTTGATCTTCGCTAGGATGATTTGACACTGAAGCTTCAGCCGTCGTGAGGTTGCCTTGGTTTGCTCTTCAGGTAGTCGCGCGGTAGAGAGTTGAGCTCTCACTGGATTAGGCTTCGTGAGGTTGAATAGACAACACAGTCTCAAGTGTCACGGGGTTGAAATTCAAGCAGTCGCGCGGTCGATCGGTCTTCGCTGGGCAGCAGCACGAGAACTTCGCGAGCTTTTCTCTTTACTTTGACTTCGCGAGTTGCCTCGTGAGGCTCTTCTGAGTTTGGAACTGCGCGAGGTTCTATGTCTCATTTGATCTTCGCAAAATTAGCTTTGCCTTCACCAGGATGTTTTCTTTCTTGAATGGCGCAAGAACTGCGCGAGGCGTTCTTCTTCTGATAATTGCATCCATGGCGATCGCGATGACAACGCTATGAGGAATCTTTTAAGCTTTCTCTCTCGCTCGAGTGAACTACGTGAGATTGAGAGAGGTCTGCTTTGAACTGCGCGACACTGTGCGATGTGTTCTACTCTTAAGCTTCGCGAGAGCTGCGTGAGTTTGAGTTTCTGAAGCTCTTCAGTCATTCATCTGCGCGAGAGGTTTCTGTAAAGCCTTGGGAAGCTCAGTTGAACTGTGCGATGCATATTTCTCCTGAATCCTCTAGAGCTTGGGTTAGCTGCGTGAGGCTCATTTCAGGTCTGGATTCAGAGTTCATTCTTCTGAGGGATATCTGGTGCCCAGGCAGGCTCCTTAACAGGATTCTTGGCCTTATTTCATTACTGATTATTACCTGCACAAAATACTTAACAAGAACTTATTAGGTGGCTAATGGTCTAGTCAAAGGTTAAGTTAAAGGGTGAAAAGTGGTACTTTTCAGGTCTTAACAGAAGTGTTGATTTTTCATGAAGTTCTAGATGTCGAAATACCACAATTGTCGATGATTTTTCAAATCTGAACATAGTGACTTCGATTTTTATCTTGACGTGCTTTTTCGAGATGATTACTTCTTTCAATCCTGTACTTGTGGGGAGGATGGGTATTTCTCTCTTGACGGTCCATGCTACCTCATGGGCGGGTACTGTCAGCTTTTCGATGAAAAAGGTCTTGGTATTTTGCCCGATGGGTATTTGAATGACCAAGGCTAGCGTGGCTAAGGAATCTGTGAGCTCGTTTTCTAATCTATGGATGTGCGTGAAAGAGATTCTTTTAAATTTCTTTACTAAATATTGAGTGGCTTCTCGATATGTCATTAGTCTCCTTTCCTTAGTTTTCCATTCTCCTATGACTTGTGAACTTAATAGTTTAGAATCACCGATGGTTTTTCACTGTTTAACACCTAATTATAGTGCTGCTCGTAGTCTAGCTATAAAGGCTTCATATTCTGTGAAATCATTAGTGACGAGAAAATCTAATTGAAAAGCCTTAGATATGGCAACTCCTTCCGGGCTTAGGAGGACTATCCCGATGCCTTTTCCTTTATGATTTAGAGCATCGTCAAAATAAAGGGTCCATGAGGTCTTATCAAGCTTTTCGTTATGAATCGTGAATAGGTCCTCATCAGAGAAATTCGCATATACTGGCTCATCACTCGGCAGTGGGAGATCTGTGAGGTAATAAGTGATTGCTTGTCCTTTGATCGACCTCTGCATGACATAAGTGATATCGAATTCTTGTAGGAGGATATGCCAATGAGCGATCTTTCCTGATGTTGCAGGCTTTTCGAATACGTACTTCAGAGGGTCCATTCGAGCTAGTACTAGTATTTTATGTTCTCCGAAGTAGTGTCGTAATTTTGGTAGAAGCCCACACCAATGTGAGGCAAGTCTTCTCCATTGAGGTGTATTTTCATTCGTATTCAACCATCGTCCTACTGAGATAGTAGATAGCCTTCTCTCTCTTGTCATCTTCTTCATATTGTCCCAGAATTACTCCCATTGCTTTGTCGTTCGCTCAGAGGTATAGAATTAGGGATCTTCCGGGGACTAGTGCCGATAGTATTGGTGGGTTAAGGAGGTACTTCTTGATGTTATTGAAGGCTTGTTGACATTGATCATCTCATTTGTACTCAGTTCCTCCTTTAAGTAGTCTGTAGAAAGGATCGTATCTGTCCGAATGTTGAGAGATAAATCTCCTGATGAATTGTAATCTTCCTATCAGGCCTCGTAACTCTTTGATATTACTGGGAGGCGGCATCTCGAGGATGGCTTTGACCTTTGCAAGATCAACCTCGATCCCTCGCTTGCTAACCATGAAACCAAGTAATTTTCCGGAAGTGACCCCGAAGACACATTTCTTTGGGTTCATTTTAAGCTAATATTTCTTAGCTCTTTTTAACACTAGTCGGAGTGCTTCAATATGTCCTACTCGCACTTGAGACTTCAGTAATATGTCATCGACATAGACTTCTACACACTTATGCATCATGTCGTGAAAGATAGCCATCATGGCGCATTGATACATGCCTCCTGCGTTCTTGAGCCCAAAAGGCATAACAGCGTAACAGTATGTTCCCCATGGTGTGGTGAAGGAAGTATTCTCTTGGTCAGACTCTACTAATTTGATCTGATTATATCTAGAGAAATCGTCCATAAAGGATAGCATCTCATGTCCAACGGTGTTGTCGACTAGCATGTCAATATGTGGAAGTGGGAAGTCATCTTTTGGGCATGCCTGATTGAGGTTTCAGAAGTCGATGTAAACCCGTACTCTACCATCTTTTTTTGGCGACAGGCACTATGTTGGTGACCCACTTAGGGTAAAGAACGACTCAGATAAATTTGACTTTGTGTAACTGTTTGACTTCCTCTTTAACTTGAAGGGCTGTTTGTGGGTGCATCCTACAGAGTTTCTGCTGAACAGGCTTTGCATCGGGTTCTAAGACGAGGCGATGTTCTACTAAACTTGGGTCTAAATCGGGCATGTCCTCATAGGACCATGCGAAGGAATCAAGGTGCTCTTACAGGACCTGTGCAATTTGTTGGCGTTCCTTGGAGTTAAGCGTTGCACTAATCAGTAGCTTCTTGGGTTTTTCTTCAGTTCCAAAGTTAAGTTCTTCCGTGGGTTCCATGGCAGCTTGGGTTTGCTCATCTAAATGCTTGAGAACCCGTTGGAAGTTCAGTGCCTCCTCAAAAACTGGTGTTCTTTCTTCATTCTCGGTAAGTTCATATATTGTAAAATTGCTACACTAGGGATCTGAGTTTGCGAAAGGTAACCCTTCATCGGTAGAATCTATGACTGAGAGATCTTTGGTAAGGTGAAGGTCAAGACTACTAATTCTTCTCTCAAAGTCACGAAGTATATCATCCGGTATGATCATTGGCTTGTTGTTTAGCCAAAATGCTTTACATCCTTGTGCGGGGAATGGGATAGAAACCTTAGGAGAAAAGTCTCCTTGTCGGCCATAAATTTAGTTTGGGACTAAGAGTTCCCTTTCTTTTCTGAGGTTTTCTGATTTTTTTAGATTTTATATTTATGAATTTTTAGGATTTTCTATTTTTCTATTTTTTTTTTATTTTTGATAATAAATATGGTACAAGGTCGGTCGCCTTAAGGGGTGCCGGGAGAATTGCTTCCTCTAATTGAGGGAGCGAGATGGCTGCTGGAGCCGTTCGGGCGATTCTTTGGGACATGCAGACTTGTTTTGAATTTGGCATTTATTTTTTTTGGAGTCCTCATCTGATGAGATCTTTTGAATGAGTGACGCTAGTGACAGCGACACTAACGCTTGGACTTCTCCTACCACATTGATCGCCTCTTCTTCGAAGAAGCTTTGAAGATCGTAGTCAATTGAACTATCATCCTCTAGGTTGTAATAATATTGTTCTTTCCACTGAGGGGGATCTCTCAAAAGATCCTCAGGGGTAGTGAGTTCTTTTCCTTGATCTTCATAATATGTTAGGATGAGCGCGCATGCTTAACAGCGAGGTTGATAATGGTGAAGAATGCAGGGGGATCCCAAAGGACATTCTAATCCTTCAAAGTTAGAGTCAAAGATAGGATCAAATTCATCTTCTTGATTTGATAGTGCTTGAAGTCCTAGATTGGCTCGCTCTGCTAACTCGAGTGCCGGGAGGTTTATCCAGTTGTCCTCGTCATCACTAGGGGGAGGTTGCCACTCTTCCTCTAGAGATTTCCAAAATATTTGGAGTTGCGGTGAATCTGGGGACGTAGAAGTGTCTAGTTTAAATTCCTCTTCAAATTTTGTGAGGGCGATGCGAGTGTTTTCCCCTAGGTCAATCGGATGACCTTTAGGATTTTCTGCTTCTTGTGCCGGTAGCTAAGTTGGTAGGTCATTACTTGTGTCGGTGGTCATGAAGTTCGAGTGATTCAATTCTTCTATCGTAGAGTGTCGGGTCCAACTAGCGAAGCGCTCTAATATGCTGGTGCATGCCCTACAGCGGAGTTGGTATGGATAAGCGAGACAAGGGGAGTCCCAAGGGCATTCCCATCCCTCAAGGCCAAGGCAGAGGCAGATGCTATACGAGTTAGTATTTTCTTGTGGAGTGTCATCTTTTTTCCATGTTAAACGTAAGTGCTCTTCACTATCTTGCAAGGCTGCTATGTGAAAATCTTCGTCGTCAGTGGATTCCCAATCTTCCACTCGTGGGTCGAGTTTTAGAGGTTCTTCTCTCCTCACTTTTGTAAATTCCTTAGTGTCAAACATGGGCTTGACTCCTTCGAGCGATTTATCAATATCATCATTTAAATTGGTTAAATTATTGAACACTTTAATCATTCGCTCAATTTCCACTTCTTGGGATCTAGTGAAGGACACTTCCTTATGCTTTAGCACATTTGCTTTCTCAGTGGTCCCATAGGCGAAGTGGTCATATAGAGACCATTTTGGTGAGGTAGGGGACAAGTCGGCTTGCGGGCCATCTGATTGGTAACCTAACCCTATGTGCTTATGTATTTGCTTTGGGACAACGGGCGACCATGCTTATTTTTACTGAGTTCGGTGTGGGGAACGTATCCAAGTTGGTACATAAGGTCCCACCCTTTTGTCATGATAGGGTTAATGCCATAGAGTTTGGCGAGGTCTAGGCCAACCTCTCTTCTCATTAATTTTTGTGGATGCGTTGGGGGAAAACTAGGAGGGGTAGGGGGACGGACTTCCGCAACGATTTTCTCATCAGAGATTCGAGTCTTTTGAATATGACATGTGTTCAACACATAATTATGAGCGGTTGGTATGCTCACCATGTAATCAGTATCCATCTCCTGAAAGGGTGCATCAGCATATATACGGATGATAGAGTCCTTGTATGGGAATTTGATGCATTTATGGTATGTGGATGCGATGGCCTTCATTGACTCTAGCCATTTCCTTCCTAAAATGAGATTGTACATACTAGCGGAGTCAAACTTATGGAAGGTAACGTCTTTCATTGCAGGTTCGAGGCGAACCTGTAGCTTGATAGTTCTTTTGATAAAATGACACGACCCATCATAAGCTATGAGTGATAGTGCGGAGGGCCTAACATCCTGCTCCGTATATTTGAGAGTTTTTAACATGGTGAGAGGGCAGATGTTAAGTCCTGCTCCTGTGTCAATGAGTGCATGTGGTACCGAGAATCCTCTAATTATGACTGTAAGATATATGGGGACCGCACTCCCGCGGAGTGACTCTTTCGGCATGTCTGCATCTATAAAAGTGAGTGTTAGAGGTTGTGCCTTGACCGAAGTGATTTGATGAAGCTCATCTAGGGTCGTATCCTCATCCATTGCGTGTCTTCAAGTGTCCTTATCAAATACCGGTGATGGTCAGGCGATTTCTTCATGAGTTCTAATATGGATATCGGGTTTAGAATCTTCTTGAGATGCCACAGATGGTCGAATTCTTGCCCTGGCTCGAGCGCAGTTTCTTTGCCTGACCGATAGGCCTTAGTTGTGGGTGGTTGGAATGGTTGAGGTATAGGAATTGGTGGAGGGATGATGTGAGGTGGGGAAGGCAAGTTAACTTCTCTTTCTCTCACATTCCCCTCTGGTGGTTGTGTGTTCGTGAAAACCATATTTCGAGGGAAAGGTGGAGGTGGGTAATTGGTCCCTGATTTGAGAATCGAGCAGGTCGGTTGTTGACCAAACCCGGCATGGCTTGCCACTGATGTATTTGTAAAATGGTTGAAATTCGAGGTTGGAACACGTACCTGAATGGTGCCACTCCAAGGTGGGAGGTACTGTGTGTAGTCTTTCTCTTCTAGGAAAGTAGAGACCAGCGTCTCGCACGGATCAGGATGTTCTTTTGGCTCGCTTTCTTTTAGATTCAGTGAGCTCTCTGTGGTTATTTTGTTGTCTTAGCTTGAAGTTTTTTAGGTGACACTTTCTACCCATGCAGTAATTTAGGCTACAGTTTGGAAAATGTGCTCTCCATACTCGAGTTCAGAATTGGACAAAGGGAGCGGTAATAGTATTGGTTTGAGATTTAGAGGGGTTGGAGGTTCTGGTGGGTGACTACGGAAGAGTGGTCTCCTAGCCCTAAAGGAATGGGCTCGTATCTGAGTGAATTTTGGATAAGGAGATGGATTCGACGGGGCGATGAGAGTGATCAAGGCGGAGGGATGCGGGGGTGAAGGAGCTCTCGCTAGTGTGGTTGAAGTAGCAGAGGGTTGAATACTAGTGATTAAGGTGGAAGGTTGGAAGGGGGATCGACCAGAGAGATCTACGGTGGTGACCTAAGCCGGTGTTGCTTGGTTGTGGTTAGGCATGGGGTTATTAACGATCCCTAAGTTTTTTTGGGGTTGGTTATTATTAGGGTTAGGATTCCTAAGCGCTTCCCAATCAATCTGAATTTGGTCATTCATGTCATAGATTATATCCCTGAGGATCCAACAGTCTTCTAGATTACGTCCCGCGTATCGATAGAAGGCACAGCATTTACTATGGTCTAGATTTATTGGCCATGGGCGGGGTCCTTCTTGCAGGAATCAGAGGAGATTCTGAGTGTTAAGGAGACGAAAAATGTTGGGAATCATATTTGGTAAAGGGGGATAGTGTTCCCGCCTCGACTGGTAGGGGCCTCTGGCTGGGTTAAAGTTCTGCGGTGGGGACCCACTATTGTAATTCGACACGTGGGCCGGTCGATTCTGCGCCGTGTTCTGATTTTGGTAGGTATTGGGATATTGATTTCTATTCTGATACTGGCCCTGATTCTAATTCTGGCTTTGGTTTTGGTTTGCATATCTTTGCTGATTAGTGCCTTGGTTTTGGTTCGTATATCGTTGCTGATTTTGATTTTGACCGAAGCTTTAGGGTGAAAATTTATGTTCCCAGAGTTTTCACCTTGATTAATAATGGTGTTGACCTGTTTGGTTCCCAAGGCTTTCTTAATATTTTTTTATTTTGATTCACTGGAAGAGCCCACTTTTGATGTGACTATGGATAGAGAAAGGTCTCTGCCTTTAATGTGTCACGCTAGTCGGGATACTCGGGAGTGGAGTGCAGTGAAGTCGGGGCAATCACTCATGACAAGTGTGCTCTTTAACGATTCTCTAGTATTATCGATGATAATGTCCCCTGAATCCTTCTCTTTCATTGAGGTGCCGGTCCTAGCAGCGAGTTTTCTCTATCTGGAGACGAAGTCGATAAATTCTTCATCAGGCCCTTCCTTGGCTGCCATTAGATCGCTGAGACTAACCGTCTCTTGGATCAAGTGTTTGTATTGATCTAGAAATTGACCGACTAATTCATCGAAGGTTTCTATCTTATTGAGCGGGAGTCCCGCAAACCAATCTAAAGCTTCTCCTTCTAATGAGCATTGAAAATAGTGAATGAGAAGTCCTTGATTATCATGTATAGGTCGGCAATCATTACAGAAGAGGACTAAGTGATGATTTGGATTTCCTGTGCCATTATATTTGGTAAATTTCGGTGGCTTAAATTTCATTAGTAAATTAAACTCGACGTCCTGACAAAATTTACAGAATCCGTATGAGTGATCGGGGTGCTCTCTCTTGGCTATATACTCATCGAGCATTTTAGGGAGATCTTCGATTTTAATGGTGCTGTCTTTTGGAGCAACCCATGAGCAAACCTTGTCTAAAGAGTCATCATTGAAGAATATGTGGGCAGGTTGTCTCAATGGTGTGGCGTAGGCTGGCATCGTGCTCGAGATAGGAGGTGGCCTCTCTTGTCACAGTCCCACATTTGCCATTTCCTAGGGCAAATCAAGCACCTTCCCCTTTTGATAAAGGACATACCAAAATAGAGGAAATGATGGAAACCTTTAAGCAAGTGAAGATCAACCTGCCTCTACTTGATGCAATCAAGCAGGTTCCAGCCTATGCCAAGTTTTTGAAAGACCTTTGCACCCACAAAAGACAATCAAGGATACATCTGTCCAAGAAAGTCTTTTCAGCAGAAAAAGTTCAACAAATACTGACTATTGTAACCCCAACAAAGCTCCAAGACCCTGGAGTCCCCACTATCCCCTGCATTATTGGGGATCATACCATTAAAAAAGCCTTGTTAGATCTAGGAGCTAGTATAAATTTGCTTCCATATTCAGTATATGAGAAGCTGGGCTTAGGAGAGTTGAAGCCCACACATGTGGTCTTGCAACTAGCTGATAGATCTGAAAGGAAGCATGTGGGGATCATTGAAGATGCCTTGGTTGGGGTTGAAAAATTCTTTTATCTTGCTGATTTTTTGGTGCTAGACATGGAGCCTAGCAAGTGTGCTACTTCCATACCGGTGATCTTAGGTAGGCCCTTTTTGGCCACTGCTAATGCTTGTATACAATGTCGATCAGGGTCATGGAGGTATCTTTTGGTATTATGAAAGTCAAGTTTGTGCAAGAAAATCTATTTCAGAAGTTGAGAATGGAAGCATATTCACATGCAAGAATGTACAAAGACAAAACCAAGGCCCCTCATGACAAGCACCTACTGCAGAAAGAATTCAAACTAGGCGCCAAGGTATGGTTATTAAATTCTATATTGAAACTCTTTTCAGGCAAATTGTACTCCAGATGGGATGGGCCCTACACAGTCTTACATGTTTCCCCATCTAGAGCTGTAGAAGGATCCTAGAGATGGTAGGGATAACAGTCAATGGCTAAAGGTTAAAAATCTGTGTTGAAAAAATCTGTGCGCCTGAGGAGACCATTGATCTTCAGGATCCTCCAATTTCTACCTGATTTCAGTGTGTATTATATGTACCATATTTTGGTTCTATTTTAAATGATTACTCTCTGTTTTGATGCTTTGTTCACAGTAAAATTGCCATGTCAGCATTAGGTCATCATTTCACTCTTGGCAGCAGTTCAGGGACCATGGGTGTGTGTAAATAATAAAAACATAGTGAATGGAAGCTCAACAAAAGAGTTTGCTGAGTGTTGAGGCTGAGCACTACACGAAAATGCAATTTTAATGGACATGTGGGACCTGTCGATAGGTCATTTGAGGATTTCAATAGGTGATTTAAGGATTTTGATAGGCACTGAGACTTGTCAATAGGCGAAAAATAGCTTTTCGATAGGTTCTAAAAGTCAAAAAGAAGCTTTCAATAGGTTTTGGATACTTATCGGGAACCTATCGAAAGGATAAATCATGCACTGCATCAACCTATCGATAGAAAGGTTTTGACCTATCGAGGCATTTCATCTGTACGTTGTATTTTTATAGCGTTCGATAGGACGCTTTGACCTATAGAAATCATCCAACTCATCCTATTGAAATCGATTTTTCCTCTATATATACCTATCGGTAGGTCACTTTCGCCTATTTCACACTTTCTGTAAAACCCTAGCTCTCTTCCTCACTTGTCGCTGCCCTCTTTCCGCCAAATACTCTTAAGACTGTTTCTCATTCAATTTGCCGATCATCAAGATTATTTTGCTTGCACAAAGGAGCATTTTGCACCTGATCTTTGGGAAATTTGAATTGTGCATCACGGGTTCTGTAAAATCCTAACAGTTTTGGGGTGAGTAGTTCTCCTGCTTTCACTCAGTGATTTCTCTAGCTGTTTACTTCAGAGTTTCCCTATAAATTGGTGAGTGAGCCTTAAGAGACTAATTTCTGAGAGCAAAATGGCTGATTCTGAAAAAACCCTAGCTGACCTGTTCCGCCAACCAGCTTCTTCCACCCCAAAATCCTCTAAGAAATCAAAACCTACCACCAAACCACCTACCAAAAGGAAGCTCCCTGAGGGGACACCCAAAAAGGCTCCTAAAGCTAAAAAAGCCAAGTCTGTAGCAATTCAGGAACCTGCTGCAGAAATACCCATGGAGAGATCTGCTCCGACTAGGGAAGCACCTTTTGCCAACCTTGACATTTTACCGGTGGTCAATCTTCCTGCTACATTAACCACTCCTAATGAGTTTGTGAATAGATTGAGCCTTGTCCCTGAGATAGATTTTGATTTGGCATACTTTTCCAACATAGATGAGTGCCAGGAGACACTACTGTATCTAAAGAATGAGGGATTGTTACCCTTACTTACACCCTTGAAGGAGAATGTGTACCCTAGGCTGGTTAAATTGTGGTACCAGAATTTGAAAAAGAAGGTGGTACCTGGGAAAAAGGCTGTGCTGGAAATTTCGATTGATGATTAGCAAATCACAGTGGACAGCAAGGATGTTGGGATGGCTTTGGGAGTTCCACACAAATTTGACTCCACTAGATCTGAGGGAGCACCCAAATGGGTTACATTCAAATAAATGGCTAAGGAACTCACCAATGGAATTGTGGGCTCTGGTGAATCTTTGATGAGAAGAGACCTCCAACCCAATCTCAGATTCATTGATGCTATTTTGAGAAAAAATGTCTGTCACTAGGCACCTGCAGGAGAGAAGGCCCCCAGTGGTAGATGCCTTGTACTACTGTTCAAAAGGGTAATTTTTGAATGCACCTCAATTGATTTTTGAGATAATGGTGGATATCAATGACAAAGGGCTTAAAAGACAAGCATTTGCTAAAGGAGGTGGGCTGCCTTTTAGCAAGCTCATTACATGCTTTCTCAATGCTGGGAAATATGTCGTCAAAAGGAATGAGCCAATGGAGAAGTTGATCACAAAAGTAAACGGGAAAAGGGAATGGTCCACCAGCCTAACCTTGTTTAAGAAGAATAAGCCAGTTGAGATGGAGGCTGAGGAGGTGCCCACTACCATGGCAGCAGATCTTCCTACTGAGATACCCTCATCCATCCCTTCACCTACCTTACCTGTCCCATCACCCACACCTACACCCACATTGCTTTTTCCCTTTGTATCAGTCCCTCTTCTAACACACCCCTCTCCTCCTACTCTGAACCAGTTTTACCTCCACCCACCACTCAGGTCTTCCAACTTGAAGCCCTTGAACCTCCTACACTATCAGAGCCCATCCCTACCTTGTCTTCTCCACCCGTTGACCACCCCATTTCTGACTTCCCCCCTCCCCAACCCCTAATGCATACCCAGGGTTTGGACCAGTTCACCACTGCTGGGTTCACTGCCCTCATGACATCCATTGTGGAGGATGTTGCTTATGAGTACACCCCACTCCCTAAAGCCCCACACCCCACTCCTTATTTTAACCATGCACCCTCCTCCCCTTTCCAGCCCATTCCAACACTTGTTCCCTCCAACCCCATCATGCTTGATTCTCTCACGCAAATTCTCTCTCTACTACAGTCCATTCAATCCCAGTTGACCACCAACACCAACAACCAAGCCCTCATGAGCTCCTGCCTTCAATCCATTCAATCCACCCTCACTCCATCATTTGCAACTCCCCAACCTCCTCACACTTCCCCTCTATCCCCTATTCCTACACCTCTCCATTTATCTCCACCATCTTCCCCCATAGTTCCACCCCCACAGCTGCTACCCAATCTGAGGAGGTAGTAGCTTCACCTTTTCCCATACCTACTTCATCACCATCCTTTACTCTTTCCTCCCCAGCAGTAGTAGCTACTGCAGCTGCTGAGTCACCTACCACCCAACCTCCCACTCTCCCTACACCTGTCTTCCAAGATGCCTCCACCTAAACTGATCCATGTGAGGAACTATATTTCTCCATCCCCTCCTCTTCTTCCACTCCACCCCCTTCTTTGCCCATTATCCTCAGGTCCCCCATCTACATTCCCCCTTACCACACCCTGTTGTATGCAATGAGGGACAACCCCTACATCCGTCGGGATGTCCTGAGTGGTATGGCTTCCCTCCGAGCTTCCCTCAAAGCCTCCTATGAGGAGCAGATCGCTTTCATGGAGTTGTAGCAACGAATCCAGCTCCGGGATATGTCTCAGGGGTGGAAGGAAATCCTGACTAGTTATGAGTCTGCCAAACTTCTTGCTGAGGCTCAGACTCGCATTGTCGAGTATGAGAAAAAGCATGATAAGCTTCTCCAGAAAAAATTAGCCAATGCTCAGGAGATACTCAAGGCCACAAAGGAACTCTCTGAGTCAGACCTGCTTTACGCAGCGAAGAAAATAGATATTCTGAAGAGAAGAATTGCTTCATTGACTTTTCCACCATTTCAACCTACCCCTCTTGCTACAGCTCCACCCCCAACCCTCCTGCCACTCAACCTACTCCTACCCCACCTGTAGATGTTCCCTCCCCTCCAGCCCAAGATCTTCCTACAGCTAAACCTTCCCCCCTCCAGCCCAAGATCTTCCTACAGCTAAACCTTCCCCCCACTCCCTAAGAGGAGTTATACAAAGAGAGAAGTTACTACCAAGAGATCTGTATCCTCTACTTCTGCTCGCAATAAAGGGAAGGAACCTGCTACCCAGTCTGAAGAGGTAGCAACCACCAAGCCCCCACCCCCACAAGTCACCTCCTCCACCTTACTCACAAAGGAGGAAAGAAGGAAAGCTGCTGACGCCCTTGGCCTAAATCCTATTGTCCTTTTCCCCTCTGATTCCGATTCTGATTCCCTTACTGCTTCTGCCAAGAAAGATAAGAGCTCTGCTGCCCATTCTGAGGAAGCCCCAAAGCTGTCCACTGAGCAGTCCCCACCTAACAGAAAAGTTCCTTTATCCAAGGATGATTTGAAATTTTGGCAGATTTGTATGATTGACCTGATGATGCTTGTACATAAATATAGTTTAGGATTGTTTGTTTTCTCTTCCTTCTTTGGATCATGTATATATTTTAGATATTAATAATAATTTCTTTTATGTGTTATGATATTCTTTGTGCTTATTCTTCTGTCTGTTCTTCATATACCCTGTTCATTACTACCATGCTCTCTCAACAGTGAGGACACTGTTTAGTTCAGGTTTGGGGGTATTGCAGGTGTGCCAATGAAATGAGTTAATGCTAGTGTAGCTATGTTGAAAAAAAAAAAAAAAAAAGTTTTGAAAATAAAGTAATTTCCCACCTAATTTTTTGAAAAAAGAGGAAATTAAAAACATTTTAAATTTGAAATGAGGTATAGTTTTAACATTTTTCATGAAGCAAATGTCAAGAATTTTCAAAAAAATTGATGTTTAGTAAACCTAAAATGAGAGAAAACTGTGAGGATACCCCCCAAAAAATTTGATGGAAAGCCATGACTAGTGAGATTTGGGCCTAAAAAATTTTCCTTGAAGAGTGTCTTGGCAATTTTTCTGCTCTAAGGACTGATTGGATCTAGTTTCGATCACTAGAAGTTAGGCAAATCCAAGTTGAAACAGATTGACAACATTCTTGACATTGAGGACATGAAGTAAGGCCATCCCTTGGTCAGTTGGAGCCTAAAAAATTTCCCACCTTTGAGCTGCCCTTGATACACACCTCTTTAGCTTTGAAAATCCTAGTTTTCTTTGATGAAAACCAGAAAATTTGAACCCAAAACCTTTTGACCTATTTCAATTCACCCTCAATCTGAGAAATCAGGAAGGAGGAGAAATGAGGGTAGAGGAATAAGGTTTGATGATTGGTTGAAAAAGAAGGAAGCACATTTGGTGCTGTTGTGGCATTCCAGCCTGTAAAAAAAAAAAAAAAAGAGAGAAGTCACTTCATTTGAAAATCTACAAGAAGATAAGAGACTGATGAAGTTGATCACTTCAAGTCTACAAATTCAAAAAGAAAATGAAGATTTGCTGAAATGAAGATGGTGTACATGTCACCTCCTCACTTTTACTGATTTTTCAATTTTGAATCCTATTATACCCTTTATTCTTTTACATATTTCACCCATAAGGCACATTACAACCCAATAAAAATACCCTACTGATATGAAATAGATTGAATTGTCATGTGGAGATGAGGATTTGTTTCATCTATGGTGAAAAGAATTAGAAATTTTCAGAAATTAGAGCACACTACCTATGCTCATGCTTGCAGTCCTATTTGAGGGTTGTAATTGCTCTTGAGCTGTGTGAAATGATCCACCCTTCTATTTTTATTGTGAGTAATAGCCCCGGTAAGATTTGGGTCCAAATCAAATTTTATTGGGACATTATCAAAACAGAATTCTCAAATTAAAAGTGAGCTCTGCATCAATTTTCTGACACAATGCCTTGACATGAACTGACTGATAATGAAGGAATTACAGTAGAATTTCAGGTTTTAAATTGATGATTTTTCTACTAAAAGCCCTCTAGAATTGAATGCACTTGGTGTGGAATTTATTTTATCTCACTTAAGCTCTGTTTTAGCATGTTGCACTAATACTAACTGATTTTATTGGAGAAGTTTGTGGGTACCTTCACTGAAAACCCTCAGGAGGCTACACTCCTCCACTAGGGATCACCTAAGGTTTAAAAGGCTTGATGCATATGCTAAATGCATCTGTACTCCCTATAAAAGTGGCATTTAAGTTTCTTTATCTTTCCTTTGCTCAAGGACTAGCAAAGCTTAGGTTTGGAGCTGTGTTAAGTAGTGGAAAATGCCATTTTTCACCCTTTAACCTGACCTTTGATAGACCGGTGAATAGACTAATAAGTGCTTACTGAGCATGTTTTGTAGATAGCAGTAATAAGTAGTCATAGTACAGAAATCTACCCTAAAGTGCTCCACAAGAAGGTCCATCTCTCACCACAGCTCTGACCCAACTATGGCACACAGAAGGGCCCCACACCAAATGCCCACTTAGGGCAGGCAGCAACAGCAAAGCAGCATAGAAAAAAAAGGAAAGACAGGCTGAAAACAACCTGTCGATAGGTTATTACAAGCTATCGATAGGATCTAAAGGCTGAAAAAAGGAAGAAATCGTGAAGATGGGGAGAATTCGATAGGATCCAGAACCTTACGTGCAGTCGGAAACAACAAGGGAGCATCGTATCAAATGGTCGCCTGAGCTTGAACAGAACCTATCGAAAAGTCTAAGAACCTATCGAAATCAATTGTGTAAGAGCTCAACCTGTCGAAAAGATCCTTCAACCTATTGAAAGCATCAAATGAAGGTTGCAGATGCTGAAGCTCTAAATACAGGATTCAACCTATCGGAACCTTTCGATAGGATCCTGAATCCTAGCGAAAGGACCAAAGTACTTGAATTCAACCTATCGAAAGCCTCTTCAATCTATTGAAATAGATCTAAACACTTCCCAGAAAAGCTGTTATGCATACGCAGCGAGTTGGTGACCTACTGCATGCAAATCAAGGCACCTCGATGACCGATGCGAGGCTTCTAGAAGTGCCCTGGGAAACCCTAACTGACCCACGTGCTCTCCCCCAATTATAACGAACTAAAGAGCCTTCTAGAAAGGGAATAAAGGCGAGAATAACAAGATTATTCTGGAAGCTATAATTGGCAGGAAAAACTAGATCTGAGGCTGAAGGAGAAAGCTATAAAAAGAGAGGAAGCCGTCTGAAAAAGGGGATCAATTCTGGAAATTAGAGTTGCAGCAAAATTCTCTAATTCTTTCCTTTAGTCCAACTATGGTTGGCTAATTTCTGGAGAGCAGCAAAGGGTGAGGTCAAATATGTAATTAGGGAGAGTTGTGAGTGTTAATGAGGGTTAGATGATGCACAGACAGCAAATCTAAGGATATTTCATTGTATGGTAAGTTTAATTCAATGTAATGTTGGTTTAATTGTTGTAATTAGATCTATAGTTCCTTTGTTTTCATTTGGTGCTCGATCGGCTTTGTGTAGATGAGAATAGCTCACCCACTTAACTGGTAGACCTCTTGGATGTCGTTTGATCTCCCTAGATCTGATGATCCTGCAATTTCCTGTGTCTGTGGCCCGATAATTGCAGCATTTGCAGTGGTCATAATGCTCTAATTGAAACCTTTGATTTGAAGGAAATCCCTAGGATGATCTGTGACCATTAAAGTGGACAGATCATAGCCTTAAGATAAATTCAAACCTTTGGTCTAAATTGGATTCTTCTACTTTAATCCTTTGATTTGGAGGAAGTCTATAGGATGATCTGTGATCATTAAAGTGGACAGATCATACCCTTAAGACTAGTTCAAGCCTCTAGTTTAGAGTAGATTCTTCTACCCAGCAGCTGTGCCTATTGCCAGATGAGGGATTGGTGTACTCTAAACTCTCTGTAACTCTAGCAGCTCAACCTAATTGCTGCAAGGCCAAACTCCAAGCTGCTTCTCCCCATTTTCTGTGTTTAATTCCCCTTCACTACAAGATCTGTACTCTGGATTGAATCCTAACATCCATTTCTACAATCTTACTTGATTTTTTTATAGTTTAATTTAGAAGTGGCAACCCCTTAAACCTCTCCTCTTTCTTTTACTATTTTAGCATTAGGAAGGGTGCCAGATCCACCACAGATCTGGAGATTTGCCTAATTTTCAGCCACATTTCCCTGTGGACA
Source organism: Chloranthus sessilifolius (assembly GCA_021018995.1). Classification (NCBI taxonomy): domain Eukaryota; kingdom Viridiplantae; phylum Streptophyta; class Magnoliopsida; order Chloranthales; family Chloranthaceae; genus Chloranthus; species Chloranthus sessilifolius. Next base: position 53,253,361 of record CM037598.1, read on the forward strand.
TACCCTTACTTACTTTCTTTCAAAACTTGCTACAACAGGCCCTGAATACTTACAGGACTGTGTGTGCGCCTGCCTTGGTGTGTGCTACCTATAGACTCTTTAATTGTCTAATTTTAAACCCCCTTTTGAACACAAGGCAAGATCCCAATAGTAGATTGATCCTCCGAAAACACAATCCTGGCACCCGAAGTCCTCGAAACCTCTAGACGACATGGCCCCGCTACAGAGCCCCCCTCACTCATCTGACTAATGGACTGCCTCGATCGAGAGTGAGGAGATACCCCACAAGAATCTCACAAACGACAGAATCTTCACGAGCATCACCCCTGACATGATCACATAATGTGATGACACTGCCCAACCGAGGAATCCGTAGCCCTCGACTCTGATCCATCAAGCTAACTAGCCAACCAATGCACCCCCCACTCACTCCTCATCAGACGATACTACAGCTGATATAGGGACACCTGCATCTCTGCCTGCATTGTCCGACTCGCCGCCTCCAATGCCTCAGCCCGAGTCTTCTATGCAACCATCATCTCGACGAACAGGTCATCGCGACTCTGCGTCTCCCTAAGCATCCATCCTACCTCGGGAGTGGCACGCACTCGCACCGCCTCTAGACGTGCCTCCTCAAGCTGACGAACCTGCGTAACCACACAAAGTCAAACAAAACCAATATATATATATATATATATATGAACATAAAAAAAAAGAAACTTTGAAAAAGAAAGAGTCATACCAAATCCAAGCTCTCCTCCAGAAGTCGCTCAACGGTCGTAGTGGTGACTGGATCAGCAGGAGGCACAGAGGAAACAACGAATGTAGGCGGCTGCAACAAGAATAAACAAATACATCAGACAACACTATAATGACAAATAAACTATGAACACAATAACTAGAATATACCTGAGAAGGAATAAGAGTAGACCCCTGAGGGGGAGCCTCAGGAGCAGAGTCTGAAACAGCCTGCACAACACCAAACAAGCCAACACAAAATATGTCAAAACGAATAAGAAGAAATAACCTCAGCTGAAGTACACCAAAGTAAAAACTATACCTGACTCTCGAAATGTAGAGAGGCAGCAGTCGCCTCCCTCGTCTGAAGATCCTTGGCACCTTGACGTTGAAATACCACGTAATGTTAGTAAACTGTCAAGAAAGCGAAACAATAACACCTAACAAACTAATATAATCATACAAACAAGTCGAAAGATTGAATGGAACTTACCTAGTGCTCCAGCTTGGCCCGAATCTGAGCCATCACTGGATCCTCCCGACTAGAGGAGGCAACTGAAGATGGATCAAATGTCGGGACGGGACCTCTAGCAACAAGCTCGACTCTCTACGCATAATAATAAACACATCAGTTGGCAATCTCACAACACTAACAATTAACAAAACCAAGTTCATATAAACACTTACCAATCGATCAATCTCATATCACAAACTAGCCTCCACCACTCGGCCAACCTGCTGCTGACTGCATAGCAACCCAATCATTGCCACGTGACTGCCGACCTCGACCTCCCTCTCGAACTGCCCAAAATAAAACAAGACACTGCAATTATGTCAGAACGATTGGAAGACCAAGTCCACATCATACATAAACAGTCAAACTAATAAGTTAACTCACCAGGAGCCATGGAGCCTCTGCTAGCCGAACCCCCAACTCATCCTCAGCTCCCCTAGCTTGAGCAACTAAGAGGGCTAAGGAGTGCAGCATCTCCTCATCTGGACAAGGAGCACACCCCATCTGCTCCATCGCCCTATGGAGAGCATCTAATGCCCCCCGCACACTTGCTGTGAGATGGCCCTACTCTAATGCAGCCAACCTCTCCCTCAATGCCAACGCTGACTCTGACTCGCCAATCGTGAAAGAACCACTCCCATGCAAGGGATGTATGAATAGGAACCCACCGGCCAATGCACTAAACCACCTCCTATACTCTCAGACATCCGCCTCGTCACGCGCCCCTATCATCCTGGTCCCCCCAGCTCTAATATCAGCCATCTGAAGCACCATCTTCTTCGCAATGTTTTGGCCAGAGGGGTCGGTCATCCTCTTCTCCACCCGGTGGTGAATCTCCGAAGGGACTCCCTGAGCGAGCCCAAGCTGCCGCACCGCCCGAGATAGGTGAATCCTCTCCACCTTCTCAAAACAATGAACCCATATGTCCACGTCGAAGAAGGGTTGGCCAGACTAAATAACTGGCACACCCGCATCCTCCTTGGCCGCGTATGGCCTCCAAATCACCTACAACCCACAAAAGCAAGCCAATCCATCAATGAATCCTTAGAGCCTGAAAACTCAAAACAAAATAAAACAAAACAAACATATAGTGATATATACCTGCCTTGCATCCATGTCCTCAAAAAGACCCCGTGCAGTCTGAAGATCAGAAGACCAGCGACGACCCCTCAACGCTGCCCTCCACACATGCATCCGCGGAAACGTGAACCTCACCTCCAACGGAACCCCCAGACGAAGAAAAGAAAATTGATCATATGCCCAAAACTAAAAATAAATAATAAAAGAAATGCTGAATAGTTGTTACAACCAAAAAAAATTAAGACACCAATTAACTAAAACTCACTTGGAAGAAGGGAAGGAAACTTCCGATCATAATGACGCCCCATCCCCGACGATAAAACTGCTCATAGAGATGTGCCAATGCTGCCACACCCCATGCATAAGTAGGGACCCGATCCAAGTCCCTGAGAACCATAAAAAACAACCCGGTGACGCATTCCCGAGTCGAAGAAGAAAAGAGTACTGCACCAAATAAGTGCATCAAGAATGCTTGAACCACTCTATCTGAAGCCAACTCCGGCTCAACCACGGGCTCACCACCCGCTACCACCACGCACCGCGCCTCATAAGACGCCCTCGCCTCCGAATGGCATCTCGAAGGAACGAAGCCACTCACAAACATATCAAAAAACCAAGTGATTCAAAGTACACCTGGCCCCGATCCACTCGACCTATACGATACACCCAAAATCTCCTCTCACACCACCAAATACTCTCCTGCCATCCGCTCGGTGATTGGCTCACCTTCAAAATGAAGACCGATAATGCAGACCCAGCCCTCTGGAGTTGACAACATCATACCAACTAAAAAGAGAAGCTCCTGATGCTCCTCCCTCTACCTCTCCAAGATTGCCGCAATCAGGCCATGATCAACCTAAAAGGGCTCCAACTCCAGGATCGACCCGAAGCCAAAAGATACTAACCACGCCCGCTGAAACTCCAATAAGGCACGATACTAAGTATGATACTCGGTCCATGCCGAGTTGATAGCCAGCTGCGGGGGCTCCCATTGGACAAAACACAAGTAGGAAAATAAGACTAACACACATACCCACGATGAAAGATAGACACATACCCACGATGAAAGATAGGCAAACCTAAAGCTAAAAGTGAATTGAATATATCCAGACACACAATGACAATTCATAACAAACACACATGATAAGAATAATAAAACAGAAATGTGACATATCTCTCGATACGATCATGATGCATGAGTGAGGGCACAATCAATAATCAATGCAGGTTCGACATGAATTAGAAGGGTTTTCAGATCCTAATAAGTCTGTCATAACCTAAATGCCTAGAAAAAAATGAAGGAATTCTTGCTCACGGGTACCTACCCGGTCTCGAGCGAACAAATCCTCCAGCGGGAAGTGTCTGCGATCTCTAGGTCCTCACCTTGGTGCTCCTCAGCCTCATCCTCGCTCTCTCGCCATCAGCCTCGCCCTCAACCCTCTCACCCTCCCCCTCAGCTACACCCTGCTCAATCTCGAGTACCTCCTCCCTGACCACCACTTGGTCACCATCTGGTACCTCCGCTCTAACTATCTCCTCGACGTCCTCCTCCACAACAACAGCATTGGTTCGAGCCTCAGAGGTCTCACCTATCTCTCCCATCATCCTCTCCAACTCAGAGACAGTAAGATCATACCTACCAACACCCTCACCCTCCATCTTAGAAGGAAGATCCTGAAAAACTAAAGAGAATGAAAAAAATGGTACCTGAAATGGACGACCGGATCGCAAGATATCACGAAAACACGAAAACTAGAGCGCAAAGAAACAAGGAAACAAAGAATAAAATGCCAAAATGGATAGCATGGAAGAAATGAAAAGTTTTTGAACTACTTATAGGCCATGACTAAATCATGCTCATAAACTCACGCGCTCAACCCAATCACGCACCACCTCCCCCACGCTTAATTCGGATCAAATGACCAGTCTTGAGCATGTAAACTAATCATCGCCCGCTCAAATTAACCCGACCGCCTAGTTGCGTGCAGCCTACTAAGTGCGTAATCACTTTAAGCACCCAAATCGGTGCACGTGAATGCCAACAGTCACCCCCACAGTGACCGGCCACCGCCCTAATCCTACACCCCATGCCGTGCGTTTAACTTGGTTAAATGACCGGACATTGGCACTTAATAACCTTCCGACCCTCTAAAACGCGCTCCCATTCTGACGCGCAATTTGTTTATGCGCTCGAAGTGAAGTGCGCAATTCCCCATAAACACAAAAAATATATACCCTAGAACAAAAAGTTCACAGGACCAAATTCGGAGACTTCCGACACTAATTACTGACCTAAACTCTGCCCTGGTTATGACCAATCTAAAAACACTCCTGACAAAAAATATATACACCCTAAACTAAACTAAACTAAAAAAAAATGGCCCCCAACATCTTTTATACACTTCAACTAAGACCGAACTAAACTAAAAAGAATAATGAAAAAAAATGCCCCCCAATCACTTACACACTCAATCTTAGACTAAACTAAACTCAACTAAAAATGCTCCCAACATACCCCAGATTCAAAATAAAATAAACCCAATCAAACAAAACTTGAAGAAATATTAAATAAGAAGAAAAGCATCACACCTAAAACAAGTCAAATAAGCTATCAAATAAACCAAACCAAAATTTACTAAATAGAAATTACCACAAATGAAATAAAATCATAATCACTTCATAAATGAATAAATTATTACAAAACACATCGAGGGCATACCCTTGGAATATACAAATTAAAACATGAAACTTAAAATCTGCACGTTCAGGCAATGCCCGAATCCGGATTTATTCAAGAAACCACTTCGAGTTGGAGTGATGGCACCAACCTTAGCACTACCTCGAATTCTCAATCCCGTCCATTCCCAATAATCCTTAATAATCACAACTCTTCGAGTTTAATACCCGGGATACAAAACAAAAAGGAAGAAAAGACATCAACAAAGAATGCCCAAAAATCACATGTCAAAAAATTGCCCCAAAACTTCTAAAATCTTTAACTTGAAATAAGAATTCAAAAAAAAAAAAATCAAAGCCTTTGGCTCACACTTATAAGCTATACCTCCTAAACCACAGAGTGACAAGTGTCACACCTTTAAACCCTTCCAATCTAATTAAATCCAAACCAAACACATACCCCCTTTGAAAAACCACAATCCATGACTAGCCTACACGAACCAATAATCATGCAACACTTACCCCTCCAAAAAAAAATAACACAAACTCAAAGCAAAGTAAACAAACCAATAGGATTCAAACACTTAACACTCATCTAGAAACTTTAAATTAAAACCTAAATTCATACACTTCTAATAAGTGCCATCTCGAATCAAACAAAAGACTAAAACAAAATACCTTAAACTTTAAACAAAAAAATAACTCTCTAAGGTAAGACCCTGACTTGTTTAGACCACAAAAAATTAAAAAAAATGCCCTCAACAAACCCAACAGAACTAAGTAAACCCTCTAAATAAAACTCAATAAAGCGAATTAATCTCGAGATAAACCCTGAATAAATCTAGAATGAATCTTGAAACTCTAAGCTAAGTCAAATCCTAAATAAGTCAAACAAATCAAATAGACCAATCCATTAATAAGTTTAAACAAGTAAATAAACACAATAAACATAAACAAAAAAAAACACCTCTTTATTTATAACCAAAATTCTTTACAAGTATCATCGGAGGCATACCTCCTGAACTTACAACCTAAAATGAAAACTTAGAACCTAACTTACAACCAAAAACAAAAATTGGAAACCTGAAATCAACACAAAGTGAGGAGCGGAGCGTCCAATCGGAGGCTTCAAGAAGGATTAGTTGGGTAATACATCCCTCCACTTGTAACACCTTCTCTTTTGAAATCTTCATCTCCTCCCCCGCTGCCTCCTCAATGTTGCCTTTACTGCTCCCTAAAAGGGATCAATGTGAAGACTAGTGGCCTCATTCACAATACCGCCCATTCCCAGAATAACACTGTCCCCGAGCATCACCTCAGGGTGAAGATCATGCAAAATCATGAACACAGGAAGAAATGACATCCCAATCGGATGGTTAGATCATCCGATATCGCTAAAATACGAATTTTAGAACACATATGAGACCTAGAAAAAGTAAAACTCGAGACTAAACCAAAGAATGAGAAACAAATGAAGGCTCCCTCACTTATATAGAGTATGGACTCAATCATGCGCCCGGACGTGTGCGCTTAATTCAGTCAAGCACTAGGCACATTGCGCACGATCCAAAACACACGCTCCGACTTGAGCGCGCAACTAAACCATCACCCGCACGATGCTCAGATCACGCACAATACATGAACCGCGTAACCCTACTAAATGGCTCACACGAGCCGCATAATACGTAAGGCCCCCCACACAGTGACCTGGTGACGCTCTAATCACCTGCTCACTATAGGCCACCTAATCCCATCGAATGAAGGCCTCACGCCGTGCAATACGAAAGGTCACCCGCTCAGTGACCTGGTGATGCTTTGATCACCCTCTCAATATAGGCCGCATAACCCCATCAAACGAAGGCCTCATGCCGCGCAATACAAAAGGTCGCTCGCGCAGTGACCTAGTGACGCCCCGATCACGCGCAAGTGTTTAAACACATAACTCAATCACCAGCACACTCACACACGCGCAAACAACCCTTCAAACCTGCTCGCGCATGCTTGAAAATAGGCACGCAATCATATTGAGCGGCCTAAAATAGGCGCGCAATATCTGACTTTGAACAAAATCTACACCTTCACATCTTTTTCACCCCATCTTGATCAAAATTCCCCTGTCCCATCGCGTGGCCTCACATGCTGTTCAAAAAGAATGACAGCCGTTTACCCATCTCCCACTACGATCTCGCTAGAGATGGAGAATACATAACCCTGTCATGCACGTCCCATCATGATAAATCAATCATGCCACCACACATCCTCTCGTGAGAACCCAAAGATGAAGCCAATCACGGTGCAACCACAACATGATCGTACACAACCCATGATCTGCCAAAGAAACAAACAAGACACACCTATCGCGCAAATATCCTACCAACATCCATTGCAAACAACGAAACATCCTGACACAACCCCGAGACACATTCATCAATATGTCCCCTCGCGATGCAACTATGACTCGTTCCGGCCACGAACAGGCCCCATCGCGACACAACAATCTCCTTTGGTCCTACAACCCCAACACCGGGGCTCATCCCCAGTACACCCTCATAAAAGAAAAACCTAACTAGTGTCCCATTGCTAACTATGCTCAGCCAACATCCCATGACAAACATCACTACCCAAAAAACTTAAACAACACCTGCCACACCATATGATAAAAAGGGAGAAAGCTCAATCATGTCCCATCGCTAAAGCAAAGAATCCTCTTCCCGAATTTCTCGCTACGTAACGGTCACCAGACACCACTGTAGCAGAAATGCATGAAGATTCGGGACTCCTCCCATGTCCCATCGCATCTGACCAATGCTAAGTTCCAGTGCAAACATCCTGTCAGAATCCCCACGTCTCACTAGGACTCGTCCAGCACGCAGCCAAGAAAGGAAGACTCCCCACGTCCCACCAAGACTCGTCCAGCATGCAGCCAAAGAAAGGAAGAATCCCTAAGTTCCATCGCGACATCACTTCCCCAAGACATTTCATCACATTGGCGACCGCCAAGCTCTGCCACAGCGGACACAAAAAAGAGAAGAATCCCCAAGTCCCATCACGACGTCACGACGACAGCCAGCTGGTCCCGCCATCAGCTATACAGAAATCCCGACAACCCATCAGTCCCATCACGGACTACACTAGCTACGCACAACACAGGTAAGTATCACCCCCAGGTAAGTACTACCCACTTTTCAATTACTCGATATTGCTCTTGAAATATATAGTTGGCTAGGATTAAGTCCAAAATATTTTCAAAACCCATCTCTCTCGACTCGTAAATCACTGTAGTCCTCCCATAAGAGACAATCATCAGTATTTGCCGAGAAGGCTAGACGGAGTATCCGGCATGCCAAGTGTCATCTTGACAACCACACAAACAGTCGGGTCCACAAATTCCGTACTGGTGGATCTGCTCAGTGACGTCTCGAAAGCCACATTTTTTGAAGGTTTACAACCGAATTGATCTTAAGTTAAAAATCCTAAAATTTCAAAACCCCTTACTTCTAAAAAAAAAATCTCTTACTTCTCAAACCAAAAAAAACTTTTACTTCCAAAAAAAAAATCTCTTTTACCTCCAAAACAAAACTTCCAAAAATAAAAACAATCAAACTACCAAAAAAAATAAATACAAAGAGACCTTTTACTTACCAAAATTTTACCTCAATTACTAGCCCAAATTGTCTATTCCCCTGGAAAACCGAATAATGAGTATATTTAATCTAAGAACTTACAAACGCCTATTGGAAAAGAAACGCCTGACGCGCATTGGTGTGAGCAATGACTCGCCCGGTCTGACATGACTTCCGAAAGCCTTCGACATTATATTATATTGTATTATTGATCCCTGGACCTTATGGACATTTGTATGATGCCCCTCGGTACCTCGACTGTGTCATACTCCTCTGTTTGACTGCCCCTTACAGCAGGTCGCGACTTGCGACAGGATGCCCGTTGTACCCACAAATTAGGATATGGTGATTCTCCATTTCATTTGACTATCACTTATAGCAGGTTGCACCACGTGACGGGATGTCCCTTACACTCACAGAATAGGATACGTTAACTTTCCCCGTCGATAGTCTATGACAGCGGGTTGTGATACACGATGGGATCGCCCCTGGGCATCCACGACATGGAACACGCCTTTCGACAGCTACCACTGGGCCCCTGAATGCTCCATTTTAGCTTACGCTGATAGATAAGAAAGCTAAGCATGTCATGTCAGCAACCCCAGTTCACATTTGTGATTTTCCAAAGAGAAAAGAGAAGACACCTCGAATGAGGGGTGTCTACTTCTTCGACGCGTTCTTGCGAATTACTTCGTAAGAGCGCGCCCAAGAGGGGCATCTGTAGACACCGCCATTTTACCCTCTCAAAATATACAAATCTATTTGCTCAACCGTTGACCTCATAACCCTAATTTCGACCATATATTGAAATAATAGTATATGGCTAGACACAAGCTGAAATTATAGCTCTGTGGCTTAGGCCTTATAACTGTAACGTAGGGACCATGCACTGAAATAATAGTACATGGCTAAACACAGGTTGAACAATAGGTCTGCGACTTAGATCCCGATGTAGGGAGACTATATACTGAAACAATAGTGTATAGTCAAAATAGGGACTGAAACAATAGTCTTACATTTCAGACCCCTATTGCCCTAATGTGGGACCATATACTAAAACAATAGTATATGGCTGAACACAGGTTGAAACAATAGCTCTGTGACTCAGGCCCCATGTCCCTAACATAGGGACCATGCACTGAAACAATAGTACATGGCTGAACATAGGCTGAAACAATAGCTCTGTGGCTCAGATCCTGACGTAGGGAGACTATATACTAAAACAATAATATATAGTCAGAATGCAGACTGAAACAATAGTCTAGCATTTCATACCCAACCCGGACAGCCTCGAATTATGCCCCAAAAACCACGTGCGTAATTCGATTGCATGCCAAACCACACATGTGCAATCAGTCCCCTTTTCAGACCAAACTTCCTTTCCCAGACTATTTCTAGACTCGATCACCCGCCTCACACAAGACACGTGATCGGATTGAGCGCTCGACCACCAGCACACAATTGGCCTACGCCCGACCTAGTCTCACAGTCCTTGACCCCCAAGCTTCCTCGATCAAGCGCTTCTAAAGTGACACTTAATCGGATTGTGCTCACAACATTAAGCATGCAATTAGTTCAAACTTTGTTAGAACTAGGAAACTCGCTGAGCAAGTCAGCCCGTCGATGACCGACTCAAAGCGATTAAGCACCAGGAGACCGACGCGCAATCGAGTTAAACGCCTAAAATAGGGCATTTAATTAGAGAAAAACCTATAAAAGATATTTTTCTAATTCGCCCCAAAGAGAGGGCACTCAACATGAGAGAGAACGGATTTTTTTGGGATTCTAAAACCAGAGAACTCCGAGAATGAACACATAGAGGAACCTAGTCATGATTTCGAGATTCAAGCTTCAAATTTTCGAGATGCCTCTCCGCAGCCCCTGTGTTAGGTAAAAAATCTTTATTTTAGATTTAGGATTTTCCCTTAGTTTCAATTATTAATATAAGTTTTCAGTTTTAGATCGTAAACCCTTTTATTTAGACCGTAATTTCAATACTTGATTCTAGTTCTCCGAATTTAAAACCAGTCCTTAATCTGACGGCCTAATTCACCGACCATTGATGTTAATTTTGTTCTAAACTTTTAATCTCTAGTCCTATCGTTAATCTCTGGTTCTAGTTCTTAGTTTCTAGAACCAATCCTTAATCATACGGCCTGATTTTCTGATTTCGGACCAGAATTCAGTCCTTAAAATTTTAAATTCTAGTTTTAATTTCTTAGTTTAATATTTATAAAATCCCAAATATTAATTTAGTTTTCTATAATCCTAGTTTCACAATTTAATTCATGATTATAATCCTAAAAACGACTCTAAAACTCTAAAATATACTATTTTATAATCTAAAATTCAACTTGCTTTAATCTTAGCCACCCGATTTGCCCAAGGGAGCCTACGGAGGGTACTCGGGAACGAGACCAATCCTCCTTAGCATAGCGGGCCAAAAACCCCTTTTTTTCTTAGAATTTTATTAAAATAAATTCATTGCTTCAGTTAGAATTTTAGTATAATATAATTTATTGCTTTAATCAGAATTAGTAAAAGGTGGGTCTCTTATCTCAATTAAAATTTAGTATAGTTAAGTCATTACTTTAAATCAGAATTTTTTTAGTAAAGTTAATTCCTCGACCTGATTAGAAAATTTGATAAAATTAGTTCCTTTATTTTAATTAGATTTTTAGTATAGTTAATTCATCGTTTTAATTAGATTTTAATAAAATTAGTTTATTTATTTTAATTAGATTTTAATAAAATTAATTCATTGCTTTAATTAAGGTTTTAGTAAAATTAGTTCTCTATTTTAATTAGAATTACAGCAGAATTATTATAATTGCTTTACTTAAAATTCTAGTACAATCAACATGCTTGATTTAATTAGAGTTTTATCAGAATTGATATATCTGCATTCCTAGTACAAGTAGGAGACTAATATTAATTGGACTTCTGGTAGCATTAGAAAATTAAATTAATTAGATTTTTAACAAAAGTAAAACATTAAAATTAATTAGACTCCTAGTAGGATTAAGGGACTAAATTAATTAGACTTTCAATAGGATTAGAATATTAGACTAGATCACTATAATAAATTCACATAACTAGATTCACAATAGAATTAGGAAATCTAAACCAATCAGAATTACATTAATAACAGGGAAAGAAAAGAAAAACTAAACTATGTAAATTATAAAGAAGCGCCATAGCTGCTGACGTTCGTAGGGGGACGATTCAGTAAAGAAGTAACCCACACCCGCTCTAAAGCGTGATCACTATCGTGTTGCAGCGTCATTAAATATCTGCAATTGGCGTTCGCAACAAACTAGGAACCCTCCTAGAAAGCCCCCCCTTTTTATTTTATTTCTAACATTCCAAACACCGCATCGTTAGAGTCCACTTGGACAAAATTGGGCCACTAATTCAACGGGGACCGAGAGGAACCTAGAAAAAGCACGAACCAACACCAAGTTAAATAAAATCCTAGCAGGAATAGGAAAACCAAACCAGTTACACTAAAGGCAACCCACAGTTGCTGACGTTCGCGGGCGGATGATTCAGTAAAGGAGTTCAACCCGCAAGCCCCTGCTTCCCTTTAAAGCGTGATCAGTGACATGTTGCAGCATCGATAAATATCTGCAGCTGGCGATTGCATCAACACAGGTATTCTTCATTTAATATTCACCTTTTTAATTTCAGCAATTTACTATTTCCTAATTTGTTACTCTATCATCACCTTTGCCAGAGTCCACTGGGACTGAATTAGGCCACTCTTTTCAGGGATCGAAAGGAACCTAGAAAAAGCATCCAGCAATAATGATGACTCCATCTGGACTCAGTAGGACTATCCCGATGCCTTTTCCTTTGTGATTGAGAGTACCGTCGAAGTAAAGGGTCCATGAAGTCTTATCAGGCTCTTCATTGTGGATCGAGAGGAGATCTTCGTCTGGGAAGTCTTCGTGTACAAGCTCACTGCCTGGGAGTGGAAGGTTTGAGAGGTAGTCGGCGATCGCCTGTCCCTTGATGGACTTCTGCGTGACATAAGTAATGTCGAACTCTTGTAGGAGCATATGCCAACGGGCAATTTTTCTAGATGTAGCGAGCTTCTCAAAGATGTACTTCAGAGGGCCCATATGTGCTAGGACTAGTATCTTGTGTCGTAATTTCGTCGAGGCCCACACAAGTATGAGGCATGTCTTCTCCATTGGCGTGTATTTTTGTTCGTATTCGACCATCGTTCTGCTAAGATAATAAATGGCCTTCTCTCTCTTGTCGTCTTCATATTGTCCAAGAATTACTCCCATAGCCTTATCGTTTGCTGACACGTAGAGGATCAAGGGTCTTCCAGGGACTGGCGGTGATAGTATTGGCGGGTTGAGGAGGTACTTTTTTATATTGTCGAAAGCTTGCTGACACTGGTCATTCCATGTGTACTCGGCCCCTCCTTTAAGTAGTCTATAGAAAGGGTCACATCTATCCGAGTGTTGGGGGATGAATCTCTTGATGAATTGCAGTCTTCCTATCAGTCCTCGTAGTTCTTTGATGTTGCTAGGAGGTGGCATCTCAAGAATGGCTTTGACTTTTACTGGATCAACTTTGATTCCTTGCTTGCTAACTATGAATCCTAGTAGTTTTTCGGATGTCACTCCGAGCACGCATTTATTCAGATTCATTTCCAATTGATACATCTCAGATCGTTGAAGCACTAGTCGTAATGCTTTAGCATGTCCTACTTGTGTTTGAGACTTCACCAATATGTCATCGACATAGACTTCCACAACTTGTACATCATGTCGTGAAAGAAGGTCATCATAGCGCTTTGATATGTGGCTCCTGCGTTCTTGAGCCCGAAAGGCATGATGACATAGTAGTATGTTCCCCACTGTGTAGTGAAGAAAGTCTTTTCTTGGTCAGATTCTGCTAGTTTGATCTTGTTGTATTCAGAGAAGCCATCCATGAAGGATAACATCTCATGTCCGGCAGTATTGTCGACCAGAGTGTTAATATAAGGGAGTGGGAATTCATCTTTTAGGCATGCCTGGTTGAGGTTCCGGAAGTCGATGCATACCCTTATTCTACCATCTTTCTTGGTGACAGGTGCTATATTTGTAACCCATTTGGGGTAAAGGATGACTCATATGAACTTTGCTTCGTACAGCTTGTCAACTTCCTCTTTGACTTGTAGCGTTGTCTGAGGGTGCATTCTTTGAAGTTTCTACTTGATAGGCTTTGCATCGGGCTCTAGGACAAAGCGATGTTCTACTAGGCTCAAGTCCAGACTGGGCATATCCTCGTAGGACCATGCGAAAGAGCTGAGGTGATCTTGAAGGACTTGGATAATCTGTTGTCACTCTTTGGGGCTAAGTGTTGTGTTGATTAGCAACTACTTGGGCTTCTCCTCGGTGCCGAAGTTGATTTCTTCGGTAGGTTCCATGGCAGCTTGAGTTTTCTCGTCGAAGCATTTAATGATTCGTTGGAAATCTTATGTCTTCTTAGTGGCTGGTGCTCCTTCTTCCTCGTCTATGAGTTCATACACTACAAATTGGCTGCACAGGGGGATTAGTTTTATGGGAGGTAACCCTTCATCATCATAATTTATGACTGCGACATCCTTAGCAAGGTGTAGGTCAAGGCTATTTATTTTTCTCTCAAAGTCATGGAGTATCTCGTCAGGTATGATTACGGGTTTATTGCTTCGTTGGGATGCTCGACGGCTTTGTGAGGCAGAGGCGGTAGGGTCAGTTCGAACTGAGTCGAGGTAGGGTTCTTCGATATTGAGTGTGGGACGATGACCAGGCATGATCATGTCAATTGTTTCTTCCTTGGTTCTGTTAGTGTGACTGCTACCTGTAGCCTTAGGAAAAACATCTCCTTGTCAGTCGCTAGATAGGTCTGTGATGAAGGGTTCCCTCCCTTTTCTACGGTCTTCTAATTTTTTGGAATTTTATATTTTTAAATTTTTATGGGTTTTAGGATTTTCTATTTTTTTTATTTTTGATAGAAGATATGGAACAAGGTCGGTTGCCTGAAGAGGAACCGACGAGTTAGCTTGTTCTAGTTGGGGAAGCTGGACAGCTGCTGAAGTCATTTGCATGAGTCTTCGAATAACGTGCACTCGTTCAAAATTTGGCATTTTTTTTTAGAGTTCTCATCTGGAGTGATTCTCCTGATGAGTAAGGACGGCGACGATCCGACTACTGTGCCTTCTTCCTCTATCATGTAAATTGCTTCATCTTCGAAGAGGGTGGAGAAGCAGTAGTCGTCTAAACTCTCATTTTTGGAATCGGACTGAAGATGTTCTTGTAACTGAGGTTGTTCATGAGATTCTTCTGGGGTCGACTCTGTACTTCATAGTATGCTATGATGAGTACGCATGCCCAGCAGGGTGACTGGCATGGGTGAGAGATACAGGGATCTCCCCAAGGGCACTCCCATCCTTCATCTTCGAGGTTGCTATTGAAGTCGAAGTCATTTTCTTCGTTTGACTACTCTTGAAAGCCTTGGGTTAGCTGCTCTACTAATTCGAGGGCCAAGAAGTCTATCCAGTAGTCTTCATCATCACTCAGCGGTGGTTACCATTTCTCTTCCAGTGAGTTCCAGAATATCTGAAGTTGTGGCTCATCCGGAGACTGAGAAGCATCGAGCTCTAGTTCTTCTTGGAATTTTATAAAGGTGGCATGCTGCTCTTCTACCTTTGTTGCTTGGCGTATCTCGCGCAGGATAGCTTTTTCGCACAGTATTAAGACAAATGTGCCCAGGCTGTAATAGGGTGACTCCGAGTAAGGGCAGCAGCGTGGGCACCTCCAATTGTCCAGTAAGTATCGATGATCAATTTCATTGTCAGAATCTGATACTTTTCTTTGGGAGTAATCAAGCTCTGCGAGCAACTTCAGCCATTTTACTCTCAAGTGATCTCTAAGTTTTATATTAGTAAGACTATTCCAATAGTCTTCTTCTTCACTTGACATTGAAAACCAGTCCTCTTCTTTCGGTCCACGAGATTGGGATGATTCTGGTTCTTCCTCATTTGCCAAAGCGGCAATGTGGAAATCTTCCTCGTCAGTGGATTCCCAGTCTTCTATGTGTGGTTCAGGTTCAGGCAGTTTCCTTCCTTTAGCAGTGCATGGCTCCTCAGTCCCAAACAACGGTCCCATGCCCTCAAGCGGTTTGTCGAAGTCGTCATCATCTTGGTTCAAGCTAGTCAGGTCCTCAAAGGCTTTGACGATCTATTCAATTTTTGTTGCTTGCAACTTGGTGAGTGACGCTTCCTTTCTTTTCCACACGTCGGCCTTCTTGGTAGTTCCATAGACAAAGTGGTCATAAAGTGACCATCTAGGAGAAATTGGTAGGAGGTCAGTTTGCTTATCATCTGACTAATAACCAAATCCTATGTGCTTGCAAACCATCTTCGGAATAATCGGTCCTATTCGTCCTTGCTTATTTTTGTCGAGTCTAGTATTTGGGATGTACTCGAGTTGGTACATGAGATCCCATACCTTCGTTGCAGTTGGATTTATATCATACAGTCGGGTAAGGTTAGGCCTTACTACTCTCTTTGTCAATCTTCACTGGTATGGAGGTGAGCTAGGATGAGTGAGTTCTGCTATCGTCATATCATCAGGCGGCTGTTCCTTTCAGATATGGCCAATGGATAAGACAGAATCATGAGTTGTTGGGATGCTTTTCGCGTAATTAGTATCTGCTTCCTTGAGAGGTGTGTCAGCGTAGATCCTAACAATGGAGTCCTCATGTGGGAACTTGACACACTGATGGTATGTGGATGCTACAGCTTTCATAGACTCTGGCCACTTCCTTCCTAGGATCAGGTTGTAAGTACTAGATGAGTTGGAGACATGGAATGCGACATCTTTGGTGACTGGTCTGAGATGAACTTGTAGCTTGATAGTCTCCTTAATGAAGCATCAGGAGCCATCATATGCGATGAGGGACAAAGATGAGGGCCTTATATCCTGCTCTGTGTACTCCAATGTCTTAAGTGTGGTAATGGGGCAGATGTTGAGTCCAGCTCCTGTGTCAACTAGCGCATGAGGGATCGAGAATCCCCTGAATATGACTGTTAAATATATAGGGTCCTCGCAAGGATTCCTTTGGCATATCTGCATTTGTAAAGGTGAGGGCTGGTGGTTGTGTCATAACTGTAGTGATTTGATGTAGGTCATCCAAGGTGGTGTCTTAATCGATCTGTGTTTCTTCCAGTGCCTTCATTAGTAGCCAATGATGGTCAAGCGACTTCTTGATAAGCTCAAGTATGGATATCTGCGCCGAGATCTTTTGAAGATGTCGCAGAAGATCATATTCTTAGCCTGTTTCGAGCACGAGCTCTTTCCCTGATCGGTGGGCTTTGTTTATGGTTGGATGAAATGGCTGAGGTGCCGAAACTGGCGGCGGAGGAATGACGTGTGGCGGGGGAGGTAAGTTGGTCTCTTTGTCCCTCGCATTCCCTTCTAGTGGTTGTGTAGGTTCCTTTTCTCGAGGAAATAGCGAGGGTTGATTGCTTATCCTGGATTTGAGGATCGGACAGGTCGGTTGTTGGTCTTTTAACCACATTGTGACTTATGCTGATGAGCTTGCTAGAGCGCTCGTTATGAACGGGGCGAAGCTTGAAGAAGGGATGCGTACTGGGGCTAGGCCGCTCCACGGTGGTAGGTACTTCAAGGAAGGTGGAAATCAGGGCTTCCTTCTTGACTGATTCTTCCCTTTGCTAACCTGCCTTGGTACCTGAGGAATGCTCCCCTGTAGTTTCATATTGTCATCTTGGAGTATCCCGAGTGACGCTATCCACCCATCCTGCAATATCTTCTGCAGTTTAAAGAATATGATCTTCATAGTCGGGTTCAGAGTCTGACGGTGATGGAGTTAATTACAGATTTGGGGGAATGAGAGGTTCGGGTGGAGGTTGATGGAGGTTTGGTTTTCATGCTCTGAATGATTAAACTCGGGCTTGGGTGAACTTTGGATAGGGAGGTTAATTTGGGGGTGCGATCTAAGTGATCGAGGCTAAAGGGTGTGGCTGAATAGCTGGGAGCCGTGGAGGCTCTACTAGATTAATGGAGGCAGAAGGGGGGTTGATGCGAGTGATCAAAGCAGAAGGATAGAAAGAGGGTCGACCAGGAAGGTCTACTGTGATGATATGGGACACTAGCCCTTGGTTGTGATTTGGCAGGGGGTTGTTAACAATCCCAAGATTTTACGGTGGCTGGTTGTGGTTAGAGTTTCTGAGAGACTCTCAGTCGATTTGATTCCTATCACTCATGTCGTAGATTACGTCTCAAAGAAACTAGTAATCTTCCAAATTGTGTTTGGCATATCGATGAAATGCACAAAACTTACTATGGTCCAGGTTCGTCGGCCAGGGTCGCGATCATTCTGGTGGGATTCTGAGAAGATTCTGGTTACTAAGGAAGTAGAAGATAATCAGGATGGTGTCAGGTAATGGAGGATAATGGTCCCTTTTTGGCTAGTAAGGCCCTCTAGTTTGTTGATTGAAATTTTGTGGTGGAGGCACATTATTATAATTTTTAATATTGATTGGCCTATTTTGCACTGTATTTTGGTTTTAGTGTTGATAGGAAGTAGGGTACTCATTTCTATTTTGATACTGACCCTGATTCTGGTTTTGATTCAGATACCTCTGTTGATTCTAACCTTGAGTTTGATTCAGGTATCATTGTTGGCCTTGGTTCTGCCCGGGGTTCCTTGGCTGAAAGTTGCCATTATTGAAGCTCTGCCCTTGGTTAGCAACGGTATTAACCTGCTCTGAGCAGGAAGCTTTCTTACTGTTCTTCTGCTTCAAATCACTAGAAGTAGTGACTTTTGACATTACTATTGAAAGGGAAAGTCTCCTCCCTTTATGTGTCGCTAAATGTGGCTAGCGCGTGAGTGAAGCATAACGAAGTTCGGGCAGTCGCTTATGACGAGAGCACTTCGAAGAGGCTCTTTGACATTGTTTATGATAATGTCAATCGCACCCTTCTCCTTCATCTGAGTTCTGGTGCGGGCTGCCAACTTCCTCCAGCATGTTACGAAATCTGCAAAGTCTTCCTCGAATTCTTTCTTGGTCATCATTAGATCGCTGAGACTGACCGTTTCCTATATCAGATGCTTGTACTGGTCTAAGAATTGGCCAGCCAATTCATCAAACGTGTTGATTTTATGAAGCGGGAGTCCGGTTAACCAGTCGATAGTCATTGCAGAAGAGTGTCAAGTGATGGTTTGGGTTTCTCGTACCGTTGTACTTGTTAAACTTGGGTGGCTTGAACCCTGCCGGTAAAGTGAACTTCAGGTTTTGACAAAATTTATCGAACCCGAATGAGCAGCCAGAGCACTCTCTCTTGGCCATGTATTCATCAAGCATCTTGGGGAAATCTTCTACTCTCACAATGGCATCTTTTTGGGTGACCCGAGAGTGAGTTTGATCTTGGCAATCGTTGTTGAAAAGGGTGCGTGTGGCCCATCCGAATAGCAACACGTAGGCTGAGACTGTGCTTGGCGTGGGTGATGACCCTTCTTGCCTTAGTTGTTCCTGCTCTTGTCTCTCTTGTCGTTCTTTAATGGTCTCATACGCGGCGGCCAGGCCTCAGAGTAGTTCATCGGTGTCATCGCCTCCCTTTTGCAGCTTTTGGACACTGAGTTCCATGAGTTGTCGAGCGGTGAAGTTCTGTTCGGTACTACCATCTTTTCCACTATTATGTTGCTAGTGCTAGGAGGATGTTGGTTACTTTTAGAATTGCTTGATTATTGTGAGAAATGTGTGATAAAAATATGGTGGCAAAAATAAATCAAAAGGTATGGTGAAATGGATAAAAATAGCAATCTAAAATATACACACAGTCTTGCAAGATCCAGGGCCTGTTGTAGCAAGTTTTGATAAGAAAGAGTTGTCCCACAGGGAAAATTGATCTAGAACCACAAGGGTTATTTAGTAGATCTCTAGATCTGGGTACAGATTTGGTAATCCTAAAGAAAGGGAGTTTGTTGTCACAACTAAAACTAGAATAAACATAAAATAAAACTACAGTCCTATGTTATGAGAAAGAGTTTTAGAGAAGGTGAAAGTGGCTTTGAAAATTAAAATAGAAAATGGTGAGAAGTAATAAAATAAGAACTATTATTCTAGACTGAAATAGGGGTTGCATTAGCTTATTAAGGGATGGATCTACATCTATCCTTCATTTGGCCACAGCTCAAATGCAAGGAGGAATAATCCAACCCAACCCAGAGTTATGGGCTAGTTTTAGGGCTATGATCTGTCCACTGTGCGGTCACAAATCATCCCAGAGATATAGCTCTGACAAGGGATTAAAATTAGAACAATAAGTACTACTGCAGCAGCTATGGATGCCTGACTACAAGCTCATGCATCCATAGGAGCATACAATCAATCAAAATCCTATTGACAACCACAAGGAGATGACAGATTACATGAATCATTAAAACTAGCTGGCATTGATTACAAATACTTACAATGTAGGTCTCTATTAAGACCTGAAAAGTACCACTTTTCGCCCCTTAACTTAATCTCTGTTAGACCCTTAGTCATTTAATAAATGTGTGTTAAGCCCATTTTGCAGGTAATAAGCAGCTGTTGCAGATAAGGCCCTAACCATGCCAAGAAGCTTACTTTTGCCCCAGAAGTTCCTCAGGAGAAAGGAGGTTGATCCCAGACAAAGAATTGGCTGCAGCATAGGCACAGCACAGCAGCAACAAGTCAAGAAGTGAGCCTCGCCGAGATGTCGCAGGGTTCAATTGAATCAGAAAAAATGCTTCGCGTAGTTATCGCGAGATTCTGAAGCCAGCACACCAATCGCCGCTACCGTTTCTCGCAGATTGGTGATCAAGGATTCAAAAGCAGATTTGGATTCTCGCGAGGCTGGGTTGGAAGCTCGTGCGCCTCGCACTCAAGAGAGGAGCATTTAAGCTTCAGCGCAATTCACCGAGGAGAGAGAGCTCGTGCATTCTGCTTGGCGTCAGCAAGATGGCCGTGGGATGCAGATCTTCAGAGAACTTCTCACGCAATCCAGAGGCCTATGCACATTGCTTCTTCGCGATTATCCCCACGAGATTCACCATGGAATGAACTGCGCGCGCGATTCTCGCTCCACTCAAATGGAAAGCACAGTCCCACGACAACCAGAGCAATCCCTCGATGACCAAATTATCAATCCCGTGACTGCAAGAGCTTCAA
The DNA here is from genome assembly GCA_021018995.1 of Chloranthus sessilifolius. Lineage (NCBI taxonomy): Eukaryota > Viridiplantae > Streptophyta > Magnoliopsida > Chloranthales > Chloranthaceae > Chloranthus > Chloranthus sessilifolius. Next base: position 53,274,188 of record CM037598.1, read on the forward strand.
GTCAATTCAATCCCACGACGCCAACTCTATCACGTGACAAGACCTGGAAATCCTTGCTACCTAGCGAGGCTCGGGATCTTAACTTCCCCCCACTTCTGCAGGGGCAGTCTGGGAACTTCCAGAACTAGGGCACACATTCCAATGCTCCAATCTCTGTGCACACACCCTGAGGCATCCAAGGAACAGTAATGGGCCATGTTTGCATCGTTAAAATTAGGGTTTTCCTAACCCTAATGCTCCCACAGCCGACTGCTATATAAGCCTAAGCCATGGTCCAGCACTTGCTGGCTATGCCTTTGTATGTTTATTTGGAATAATTCTAATGAAGTTTTACAATAGGATCTAAAAAAATAAAAATAAAAATAAAAAAAATAAAAAAAAAAGTAAAAAAAAGAAATGAATTAATTAAATAAAAAAAAATAAAAGAAAAAAGAATAAATAAATAAATAAATAAGAAGAAAAGTAAAAAAAAGAAAGAAAAAAAAGGAATAAATTTTTTTTTTTTTAAAAAGAGAAGAAAAATGAAATAAAAAAAAAAAGAAAAAAAAAAAATGAAAATAATGGCGCCTTTGCCGGGGAATCTTGATCTATTAGTAGACCCTAGAATTTTGTATTTTTTTATTCTTTGGTAGCTGTGCTTGTGAATAATTGATATTGCTGATTTACATTTGGAATTTTTCTTACAGATCTGGACAGTAGCAGAGAAGGAAAGTCGAACTGCACTAGGAGTCTAGCTACCTCTGTTTGCACTTCTCTAACCCTCAAAAACTCAATCTATTTCTCCTTTGAAAATTCCATAGCAATTGATTAGGATAGTTGTAATTTTATTAATTGCAATGTGTTTGTAAGTAGTCTTCCCTGCTGTTGGTGTGTGCATGTTAGGAAGGAGATCCCTCAGTCCCACATTAGAGCCTCCTAACCCTGAGATAGAAAGGGGCAGAAGACCAAGAAGGCCTAGACACACCACAATTGAGCTCCTTACTGAAACTGAGACAGCAGTCATGGGTGAAGAGCAACCCAGAACATTGAAGGAATTGAATGCTCCTAATGATTATAATTTCCCATTCAGCATTCAATTCCTAGATATCCAGGGAAACTATGAGATTAAAACCTCAATCATCCAAATGCTTCCCTCTTTCCATGGACTCAGCAAGGAAGACCCTTACAAGCACATTGACCAATTCTTCGCCCTATGCACAATATTCTCCATTACTGGTTTGGGACCAGAAGCCACTAAATTAAGGCTCTTTCCTTTCTCCCTAAAGGATAGGGCCAGCACCTGGTTAGCTACTCTCCTAAACAACAGCATCACTTCTTGGAAAGACCTCCAGACAAGATTTTTGACCAAATTATTCTCAGAGAGAAAAACCAGCCAGTTGAGAAAAGTAAAACTTGCTTTTGCCCAATCACCAACTGAGGATTTTAATCAAGCATGGGATAGATTCACGGAGATGCTCAAACAATGTCCCCACCACAAGATCCCTGACTGGCAGCTTGTCCAGAGCTTCTATAATGAGATTGATGAGAAAAGTAGAGACATGGTAGATGCCTCTTGTGGTGGAACTTATATGCACAAAACAGCTGATAAGGCATGAGACTTGTTCGAGATCATCAGTGAAAATGCTTTCCAAAAGATGTCCTTGTCAAGAACTGTTCATGAGCCTTCTTCTAAATTGGGACTAGCTGAAACTTCCAAAAGAAATATGTATGAAGTAACTGGGAATAATGAACTAAAAATGCAGATGGCCAATCTTTCTAATAAGTTTGATAAACTATTAACGGTGGTGCAACCCAGATTGGCTGCACAGGTGATGGAGGCATGTTTGATATGTCAATCTCCACAACACATAGTGGAGGAGTGCCCATTTGCAAGGCAATATCCTGAGTATGTAATAGAACAAGCTGCTGATGCCCAATCATTTGCCCAGCAACAATCTGTTGGCTATAACAAACAGCCATTTAGATACCAGTACCAAAATGCTGGTTACCAGTGAAGAGACCACCCAAATTTGAGGTGGAGATAAGACAATTACATGCAGCCACAACAGATGTTGGCCATACCTCAAAGGCCACAGCAGCAATTTAACCAGGGATATGCCTCAAGGTCAAATTTCCAGCATCAGCAGCTGGCCCAGTAGCAAAATAAGTTGGTAGTTCCCCCACCTCAGCCCTGAAATGTTTCTTTCGAGGATCAGGTTTTGACCTCATTGCAAAGCCTTGGAATCTTGACTCAAACTGTGACTTCTCACAGTCAAAGCATAAAGAAAATAGAAGAGCAGCTAGGTCAAATATCTAATGCCTTGGCCAAAAGAGAGGAGGGCAGGTTGCCAAGCCAGCCAGTGACCAACCCTAAGGGCCAATATTAGATTGGAGAAGGTTCCTCAAGTTTTGAGGGAGCTAATGCCATCACAACCCTAAGGTCTGGCAGGCTGGTAGAAAACCAGGTTGGAAAGGAACAAGGAGAGGTTATTTCCAAAGAATTTTCGAATGAATGTGCAAAAGAATTTGTTAGAGCACAGAGCCAAGAGTTGCTTGCTACCCTGCAACAAGAGAAAAATAAAGAGATTGTAGTTGAGCCTCAGCAGGAAATAAAAGATGAAAAAAGAAAAAAATAAAAGTTTAGTCATAGGCTTGCAGCTGAGGAACCAGCAGTACCTCAATTGCCATTTCCTCAAGCTTTTAGTGTCCCTGCCCCTTTTGATAAGGGGAATGCACAGATAGAGGAAATGATGGAGACCTTTAAGCAGGTTAAAATTAATTTGCCCCTGCTTGATGCAATTAGACAGGTCCCAGCTTATGCCAAATTTCTGAAAGACCTTTGTACCCAGAAAAGAAAAGCTAGAGGCCATTTGTCCAAAAAGGTCTTTACAACTAATACAGTTAATTTTGTATTAAACATAACAATGCCAGAGAAGTTGCAAGACCCAGGGATACCCACTATTCCCTGCATAATTGAAGACCACACAATCGGAAGGGCCCTTCTAGACCTTGGAGCCAGTATAAACCTACTGCCATACAGTGTGTATCAGCAGCTAGGTTTGGGGAAGCTAAAACCCACCCCCATTGTGTTGTTAATGGCTGATGGGTATGAAAGGAGACCTATGGGAGTGGTTGAGGATGTCTTAGTAGAGGTGGACAACTTCTTTTACCCTGCAGACTTCCTTATTTTGGACATGGGCTGCAACAAGAGTACAACCCTTATACCTGTTATTTTGGGTAGGCCATTCTTGGCCACTACCAATGCATGCATTCAATGCAGGTCAGGGATCATGGAGGTAATTTTCGGACATATGAAGGTTGAACTTAATGTGTATAACAGTGCAAAGTACCCTCAGCTGGACAATGAGGAAAGCTTTGCAGTGGCTATACTAGAGGAAGTTATTGAAGAAGAATTGCCCACTCTGCTAGATTGGGGCAACATTGTCAAAAGTTTAGTTGAAGTTTGGAACATGGTAGAAGAAGAAAGCCCAACTGGTATGACAGAAGACATGATCACATTCAAGTCTTCTGTGGGCTTAGTGCAGCATTCCATTTAGAAACCTACATTGTTGCCTCTTCCTCAAACCAACAAAGCACCAATCTTGCCATCCACCCAACAAGCCCCTGATCTAGATCTCAAGAAGCTTCCAGAAACATTTAAATATACCTTCCTTGAGAAAGGTGAAAAACTTTCTGTAATTATCTCCTCCTCTCTTACCAATGAGCAAGAGGAAGAAATACTAACAGTCTTGAGGAAACACAAAAAGGCAATTGGCTGGACCATTGCGGATCTAGGAGGGATAGATGCATCAATTTGTATGCACAGGATCCATTTAGAGGAGGGCTCAGTACCCTTCAGGAAAATGCAGAGGAAATTGAATCCTCACATGCAAGAAGTGGTCCTCAAAGAGATCATTAAATTGCTAAATGCTGGGGTAATTTACCCCATTTCTTATTCTGAATGGGTGGCACCTATCCAAGTGGTACCCAAAAAATTTGGCATAACAGTTGTTACAACTGAGTCTAGAGAGCTGAGACCGGCCAGGGAGACCACTGGCTGGAGGGTTTGCATAGATTATCGGAAGCTCAACTCTAAGACCAGAAAAGACCACTTCCCTCTCCCCTTCATAGATCAAATTCTAGATAAGTTGGATGGAAAAGCTTTTTACTGCTTTCTTGATGGGTACTCAGGGTACAACCAGATCCCTGTGCACCCTCATGACCAAGAGAAAACTACATTTACTTGCCCTTTTGGCACCTTTGCTTACCGAATGATGCCTTTTGGGCTGTGTAATGCCCCAGCCACCTTTTAGAGGTGTATGTATACCATATTCTCTGATATGATTAACAAGTTCTTAGAAATTTTTATGGATGATTTCTCTGTATATGGGGACAGTTTTGGCCAATATCTGCAACACTGCCACCTGGTCTTGGAAAGATATGAGGAGACCAATCTGGTCTTAAGTTGGGAAAAGAGCCACTTCATGGTAACACAAGGTATTGTGTTAGGCCATGTAGTCTCTAGAGAAGGAATTGAGGTAGATAAGGCCAAAGTTTATCTCATTACAAATTTGCCCCCTCCAAGAATAGTCAAACAAATCATATCTTTCCTTGGACATGCAGGATTCTATAGGAGGTTCATTAAAGACTTCAGCAAAATTGCTAAATCATTGTGTCACCTGCTCTACCAGGATGTGCCCTTTGATTTTTCTGCTGAATGTCTAGAGGCTTTTGAAATTTTGAAGATATGCCTCACCACTGCCCCTGTACTCCAAACATCTGACTATGCACTACCCTTTGAGCTTATGTGTGATGCATCCGACTTGGCAATAGGTGCTATTTTGGGCCAAAAGAAAGACAAGCTGCCAGTGGTCATTGCCTATCTCAGCAAATCACTTGCTGAAGCTCAGTTGAATTACACCACAACTGAAAAAGAGCTTCTGGCAGTGGTTTTTGCTGTGGACAAATTTAGACCTTACCTACTTGGATCTAAAACTGTAATATTCATAGACCACTCAACATTGAAATACCTATTGTCCAAGAAAGATGCTAAGCCCAGGCTGATTAGATGGATACTCCTGTTGCAGGAGTTTGACACTAAAATCAATGACAAAAAGGGTGTGGAAAATGTGGTGGCTGACCACTTGTCCAGAATTATGTTGGAAAAATGTGTTGATGATCCTACAAATGATGTTTTCCCGGATGAGCAATTGTTTGCCATCCAATCCTTGGTTCCTTGGTATGCACACATTATAAATTATTTAGTTATAGGCAAGATTCCTGCCCATTGGACCAAAATGGACAAAGACCTATTTTTCTCACAGGTCAAATTCTTTTTCTGGGAGGAACCTTGCTTATACAAATACTGTGCAGACCAAATCATCCGAAAATATGTTCTAGAAAGTGATGTCCCCAGTATTCTGGCCATGTGCCATGAAAATGCCTGTGGGGGCCACTTTAGTGGAAGAAAAATAGCTGACAAGATCTTGCAGTGTGGGTTCTATTAGCCTTCTTTATTCAGAGATGTCAATACACACTGCAGAACATGTGAGAGATGTCAAAAATTAGGAGGGTTGTCCAAAAGAAACTTAATGCCTTTACAGCCCAACCTTGCTGTGGAACTATTTGATGTTTGGGGTATTGACTTTATGGGCCCCTTTCCTCCTTCAAATGGTTATCATTTCATCTTAATGGCAGTGGATTATGTTTCAAAATGGGTAGAAGCTATTACCACAAGAACCAATGATAATCAGGTTGTCCTCAAGTTTGTAAAGCAGAATATCTTCTCAAGATTTGCCACCCCTAGAGCCATTATCAGTGATGGGAGTAGCCATTTCTGCAACAGAATTTTCGAGAGCTTGCTCAAGAAATATTCTGTCACCCATAGAATTGTTACTCCCTACCACCCACAAATCAAGTTGAAATTTCTAATAGGGAGATCAAGCACATCCTTGAGAAGACAGTGAGGACTGACAGAAAGGACTGGGCTGACAAGCTGAATGATGCATTATGGGCTTATAGGACTGCCTATAAGACTCTCATTAGGATGTCCCCATTCAGACTGGTTTATGGCAAGGCTTGCCATCTCCCAGTAGAGTTAGAACACAGGGCCTATTGGGCCATAAAAAATTTAAATCTTGACCTAACTTCTGCTGGTCATCATAGGTTGCTGCAGCTGTCAGAACTAGAAGAGCTGAGGATGGATGCATATGCCAATGCCCGGATATACAAGGAAAGGTCCAAGGCTTTCTTTGACAAGGGTTTGTTAAGAAAGAGCTTCATGGCTGGTGATAAGGTTTGGTTGTTTAACTCTAAACTTAAATTTTTTCCTGGCAAACTGAAATCCAGATGGGAAGGTCCCTATATTGTCATGAATGTTTCCCCATCTGGTGCTATGGAAATCAAGGATCCTAAGTTTGGGAAAACCTTGAAGGTGAATGGTCAAAGGCTTAAGCCTTGTTTAGAAAAACCTGCTGAACCTATGGACACCATTCACTTTGAAGGGGACCCTCCATTAAACTAATCCACAGGTGTGTCAATATTGTATCATATGTACTTTGGTTTTGTTAGATTTGTATTGCTTTCTTTTGTTCAAATTTTAGAGGAAATTTTAGTGGCCTCACTTAAGTCTGAATCTGGCTGGTCTGGTTTCTCTTTATGTTTGGTTTGATGATTGCTGCTCTTGAATTGATGGTTTTTGCTTGAATGCATGATGTTGGATGATGATTTTTACTGTCTATGCTTGAATGTTTGATTTTAATGTGTCTGGGGGTACCCCTGGTGGTGAGTTATGCCTAGGATCCAGCCACAGCACAAATGGAAATGGCAGAATGAAGAGCGCATGCTCTCTATTTAATGATTTGCTGTCACAGGGTCCAAAAAGAGGCTTGGGAGACTCTCGCGCAATCCGAATGGAGCCCCTCAATAGCTATCGCGAGATCCAAAAGGAGGCCTAGAAGACTCTCGCGCCATCCAAATGGAATTAGTCATTTGCTCTCACAGGGTTCAAAATGACGCCTGGGAGACTCTCGCGTAATTCACATAGAATTCTTCACTAGCTGTCGCGAGCTCCAAGATAAACCTGAGAGCCTTTTACGCAATCCAACTTGCATTTACACCTTCGCTAGGCTTCATTTCCCATCCCGCGACCGGATATTTCCAATGCGCGCCAAGCCTAGTAATAAGTACTCCAAACCCGCAATTGTCTCCTTTCCGAGTTCCCTCTCTTCTTCATCCAGTGAAACCCTAGCTTTCGGCGCTTTTCTACCTTTCTCATCCAGCGTCCATTCTACACCCCATTATTCACACCAAGATCCTACAGATTTGTTCCAAACGTCATCCTCATCAGTTGCCCTCTGCTCAGAGATCTCATGGTGCACTGTGCGTCAGATAGAACCAAACCCTACAATTTTAGGGTAATCACTCAGATCTCAGTCCCTCATTTTCATCTTTAAAAGTAGAGTTTGTAATGGCCCCTAAGAGTGCACCAAAGAAAAGGGGCAAGGATAAGGCCCCTGCTGAGTCCACTCCTAAGAAGGCCAAGACTTCTAAGGCACCGAAAAAAGGGAAGGAAGTAGTTGAGGAGGTGAAAGAGCCAACCCCTAAGTTTTCTACACCCTCTGAGCTCATGGCTTCAATCCCCTTGGAGCCTGAAACAGCTTTCAACCTGCCCTTCTTTGAGAAGGAGCCTCTCTCTGCCCCTGCCATTCAATTTATGAGCAAGGTTGGTCTGACACCCTTGATAAAAGGAATTTCAGCACTAGCCTACCCTAGGCTAGTGCAACTCTTTTACCAACACATCAGGGTCACCAAGGACAAAGATGGACAAGCAGGGTTCCTTATGTTGATTGATGATTTCGAGACGTTAGTTAGCCCCAAGCTGATTGCAGAGGTATTGGGCATCCCAGCCGCATTTGACACTAGCTGTGGATATGGCCCTCCCCTGAATGCCTCAATTGATACCATTGTGAGGGCTCTTACTAGAGGATTAAAGGCCTCAGGGGATTCTATCAGAAGAAGAGAGTTGGAGCATGAACTCCTTTTCATTGACCAGGTCCTGAGAAAGAACATCTACTGCTCAGGCCATCGGCAGGAAGGGAGGACTCCTATAGCTGATGCTATTTACTCTCTCTTTGTGCCATGGCTTCCATGCAGCTTGGTTAATTTTTGAAGCAATGAAGGACTTGGTGGAGAAGCTAGGGCAGAAAAAGAAGCCACACACACTCCCCTATGTCAGAGTCATCACCAAGCTATTTTTGAGGGGGGGTACAAGATATCAAAAGGAGAGGAGACTACCACCCTTGCCCCTATAACTTTTGTCAAGAGGCAATGGGGAATCAGCAGGAGCCTGATGGAGACCCAGAAGAAGAAGAAGGCTAAGGCTTAGGCCCCTCTCAAGCAGACAGTAGAGAAAGTTGTTACAAGGCCCACCCATACTACCACAGAGGTGGTTCAAGATCCTGTCACTACCACTGCTGCAGCAGCCCCCACATCCCCCCCACCTTTTACTCAAGGATCCCCTATCCTGGCAACATCCCCTACCCCTACTCCATCTCTCTCTCACCCTCCTATCTCTTCATTATCCATGCCCACACCCCTTTCTCCTGTGATTGGTACCTAGGAGGACACTACCCCCCATGTCAACCCCTCACCTTCCCCTACCCTACCTCAATACACAGCCCCAATACCCCCACCATCTTCACAAACCCCTGACAGCCCCCCATTGATCTCATACAAGAAGAGGAAAACCACTGACACAACCCCCACCATGTCCCTACCCCCACCCACAATCCCTTTTATCCCCACTGACACCCCTCACATTGACCAAGACACCACTCCTGTCATGCCTACTACATCCCCACTCACCGACATAGACCTCAACCTTAACATAACCACAGGATTCCAAGCCTTTATGGCTAGTTTCCTTGACACCATGCCCACCCACTACACCCCCCTCCCCGACTCCCCAACTACATCCCCACATCACTCACCAGAACCCCACTCTCCTCCTTCCACTTTCCATCATGCCCCTTCCTCCCCTTTTCAACCTGTGCCATCTTCTACACAATCTCAACCTCCCAACCCAGACACACTGACACTCATCCTCTCCCTCATCCAAGACATCCAATCCCAACTATCCACCACAACACACACAGAGGACCAGATACAAACTGAAATCACATCCATCAAATCCACACTTCAGACATTGACAAACCCACCCATCCCTCAACAATCCACTCAAACCCCCCTGGTCCTTTCCCCTCCCAGCCTTAACTCCACAATCCAACCCTTCTCTTTCATACCTTTCACCATTCCCTTTTTCCCTCCCCCATCACCCCCTACTCCTAGTGAGTCTACCTCATTTTCTTTTCCTCCCATGCCTTCCATCCCACCTCTTATACTACCCCCTCCAACATTCACTGACAAATCCACCCAAACAGACCCAGAACCTGTTACCCTCCCCCAACAACTAGACTTTCCCACTGATAACACCACTCCCTCCACCCAGGACCAATCACATTCGACTCCTTCCACTTCTTCTCTTTCTATCTCACCCAAACACTCCTTTTACATCCCTCCCTACCTCACCATCCTCCATGCCATGAGAGACAATCCCTACCTTAGGAGGGATGTCCTGAGGGGCATGGCCCAACTTAGGCTATCCATTGAGACCCCCCTGCTGCAGCTGATTCTACCCCTTTACAAGCACTTATAGTCTTGCTAACAACATAAAAGAACAATCCTAGCTATTACAAAACTACACAAGGCTCCACAGTTTGCGTCCAATCCTATGAGGCATTTGATTGTCCCATTTGATTGCCCCATTTGACTGCCTGAGGGAGGGTTCAAAATCTTTGGGTGAACCCATCGATCCTGAAGTTTATTTAGCATGACTACCGAGCGGAGCAAATAGAGGTCGCCACGCTTTTTTGGGAGTATATGCCATTTTTGAAAACGTGCACTTGATCAACATGACCTAGAGCATCCAACTTCAACTACCTTGATCAGGTCCAACCAAATATCGGGTATCTCCCAAAAGGGACATCCAATCCTGGTCTCTGCCAATAATGATCATAAACATTATTTAACTATGCATAATCATGCACCCATTAGGGGCGATAAGCAACAAAGGCAATGGAAGCCCCACTCGGACCTGCCCGGGTACAATTTATGGGAATAAACAACCATCATACAGATATCCAGATGCATGGCATATACTTTACAGGGATACTGCTGCCAATACAGGTTTTAAGCCTGTAGAAAATAAAGGAGAAATGAACCCTTCTGGATGCATGGTTGCACATAGTTTGATTGATATGTAATCTTGTTCTCAACAGGTTGGTCTCAACCAATGATTGACCTTTTCCAATGGAGTTATCTGGACCTCAAACCTCGTAGGGCACGTGCCCAGATGGTGCGGACCAAGAGTCCACACCTCCGAAAAGTTTGTGAAAAATCTGAAGCTTAGACTCTCACGTTCATATGAATCAAAGACAGAGCGCTTAGCTCAACAATTTAGCAGTGGCATCATCCTGATCGAAACATTGACTATTTGATCGAGATTGACACCGTTGCTCCTACTTTGAAGTAGGATCCATGGATCCAAGGCAAACCTCAGACCTAGAACATTTGTTTTGCACAGCTGCGTTGCCGATAAAATATCGATATTTTACCGCATTGAAAACACGCATATGCGTAGCTCTGCGTTACAAAAAGTTGAAATGAAAAAAACACAGATTTATTTCTTTCTTTTTCAAAAATTTTCTCTTCTTTTTTTTTTTAATAGACCTGACGTCAGTGGTGAGATGCTTCATCTGATTTGTCCATCGCTGAGAAGTTGCTCGCTTCGAGGCTTTGGACCGTGTGATATTCCTGCATATTCTCGAGAAAACGTCAGTCCCTTTTTATTTATATAAGTAACAAATGCATCCTATTAACAGAAGGAGAAACAAACTTTTACCTATATTTTATTTTATTTTTAAGATTTATATATATTTTTTAGATTTTTATTTTTAAAGATTTTTTTGTTCGTTTTCTTTATTTTTGACATGGAAGTATGATGTTGTAACTATGTACATGAGAAAGAGTAAAAAATTTTAGATTTTTATTTTTCAGAGATTTTTTGTTCTTTTTCTTCTATTTTGAGATGGAAGTAAGATGTTGTAACTATGTACATGAGAAAGTGCATAAATATATACATACATTTTTTGTATTTGGATTTTTTTTTGTTCTTTTTTTTTTATGATGCCTTATCAGTGAGGTGAAGTCACGGGTCCCATTTTGAGCATAGCTGAACCCTTTCATATGGTCGGGCCTGAGTGAGTTTCAGCAATTTCACCAAGGTCAGAATGTTAATCCCTTTGGATTGAGTCAAACCTTTCTCCTTACCTTGAGTCATACATTTGACAAAGCAGTTTCACAAAGACAATTCTGGTCGGGGCCCGTCTTGAACTAACATGAGTGGCCCAAAAAAAAGGGATCTGGGGGAGTAACCAAGAGGGCTCCTCCAACATCGATTTTATCAATCATTCCAATAATTATTTTCCTTTTAAAACTCTTTTACTCACATTGCCCAAGGTGGGTTCGTCGTGCCCGTTTTTACCCTCTTTTTACCTGTGGCACCCTTTCGGGTTTTCACCACGCCCGTGGGTTTAGCTCTCTTACCCCAAGTGCCCTTTCGAGTTTTCACCTGGTCCGCACAAACTCGTTGTTTTTACCCGTAGCGCCCTTACAGGTTTTCACCACGTCCATCTTGCTTTGAGCTTGTATTTTTATTTTATTTTTTTATTATTTTTTCAAAAGCCACGACATAGACATCGATCCCGTCATAGTTGGCTGGACGGGGTCTGGTGTCGTCTCACAACTTGGCTCATGTTGACTTAACAGATCCTTTGACTGCTTGTGAACCTAAAAAGAGGGCTTCCTTCAGGGTGTAGCTTGGTGATAAGTAGTGAAAAATACCATTTTTCACCCCTAAACATGAGCCTTGAAAGACCCTTGAGAGGACTAAATAAGTGCTTTAGTGTTCATATTGCAGCTAACCAAAAAGACAGGTCCAAATCCGAAAACCATCCTAAAATGATCAAAAAGCTGACAACGCATGTCAAGCTCAAAGAGGGAGTGAAGCAATAGCCTCAGCAATGGCTAAAAAGGTCCTAAAAGAGCAAGAAAATACCTGAAGAAGAAGAATGGAAGCTAAAGCTCAATTCGCAAAGAACTTCTACTATTCGCAAAGGAAAAATCAAGTTAAAAGTCAATTCGCAAAGAAAAATGGGAGCTAAAGTTCAATTCGCAAAGAACTTCTACTATTCGCAAAGAACTTTGAACTTTGCGAAAAGAAGAAAACACTCTGCGAAAAGAAGAGAAGTCCTTTGCGAAAAGATCTCCTGAAGCCAAAGTCCTTTGCGAAAAGATCTCCTGAAGCCAAAGTCCTTTGCGAAAAGATCTCCTGAAGCCAAAATGCTTTGCGAAAAGATCTCCTGAAGCCAAAATGCTTTGCGAAAAGATCTCCTGAAGCCAAAATGCTTTGCGAAGAGAGCTTCTGGAGCCAAACTACTTTGCGAAAAAGCCCTTAAACTATGCGAAATGGCATTCTGGGGATTTACTCGTCAAGAAGGTATTTCATGAAACTTTGCACGCGCCCCAATGCGTTTTAAAACCCAAGGACATTCCGGAAGATTCTGAGCACGAACCAAAGGCATATTCCACCCCATGTGAACACCCAAAGATGAAATTACTTGGCGGGAACTTCTAGAAGCTCAAACAGATTTTTGAATTACATAACAGAATTGATGCCTCTGCTTTCGATTGGTGAACCGGATCAAGCATTTCACGATTGGCGAGCAGATCCGGATCCGGTGCTCGACTCCTATTGGTTGATCTGATCTATCCAATTCGATTGGTTGATACACATCCGAGGGCTTAGGGAAAACTATAAATAGACGAACCATTTGCCCAATTTGGGTATCCAGATTTTAGAGTTTTCATCTCTGCTTTCCCTCATTCGGTCGGATAGCTTATCTAAACCCTGTAATCCCTTCTTGTAGTTTACCTTTGAGAGCCATTGTGAGGATTTGTACTTCCAAGTTCGGATTCAAGATCAGAACTGAGGGTTTCTAAGAAGCTCGACCGTAAGTCCGAGGGCTCTCTAAGAAGTCGTGCTCGTAATTGTAACGTTGGATTTTAAAAGGTTGTAATTTGTGTCTTCTCCATTGGAGTCATGTCGAGGGTTCCGAATGATCACCTTAGTGCATTAGACTTCTTTAGATTCACTTATCCGCATCCAACTTCCCTTAATTCATCATCCTGCGAATTAGCGTTGGTAACCTAATTCAAGCAAGATTTACGATGATGTTCATATTCTACGAACTAAAGAATAGGCCACTAGTATGATGATCTGTGACCATTTAAGTGGGCGGATCACGCCATAAGTCTAAACCTATTCCTTAATTGGATTTATTTCTCTTACATCTGTCGGTAGCAGATGAAGATTGAATCTGCTCTGTTGAACTCTGATTCTCCATTAAAATTCGAGGCTAAAGTACATGAAGCTATTATTTCGCATTTGTCTTATTTTAAACATCTCCCCAACTCGGATCGGATCATGTAGATAGTTCTTTTCTTTATTTGCTTATAGTTAAATGTGACACAATCCAACACTCTCTTTATCTATTCTTTTAGATAATTATAGAGCGATACAGATCTGGAGGTTTATCTCTCGGTTTAGACAAACTTCTCTGGGACGATCTTGAAATACTTACTTTTAAAACTTGCTACAATTGGCCTGATCTTGCAGCCGGTGTTAGCCCCAATGTGATATCCCTTTCATAAGTTAACATCCATATAATTTAGCATTCTTTAATTCTTTAATTTTTGATTTATAATGCACATAATTATGGCACACTTGGAGCGACAACAAGTTTTTGGCGCCGCTGCCGGGGAAGTTTGTTCTAAAATAGATAAACCTATGTTTATTTTCATTTATTTTAATTTTTTTTTTAAAAACCTGCACTTTGCATTCCAAGTGCTTGATTAAATGTCTACGAGCTTTTGTATAGAAAACTGTTTCTTTACAGAGAATTTTTTTTATTTTTATTTTTCTGAGCTTGTATTCTTTCCCTTCTAGATATTAGAATAAATGCTCCTGCCACTCTTTTGTCTTTTTGTCAAATTTGGGCGTGCTTTGAGTTTTTCTTTTATTTTTATCAATACTTGAATAAGGTGCAGTTTTGGATGTTTGCAGGATCCGCAGCAGTAGTTCAACAAGGAGCATCTGGACCAAAGTGAGCAGATCCGCTTGAGTTTGCATCCCTTCTCCTTGGCATTCATTTTCTATTTTAAATTCTTGAGAACCTGTAGTTCTGTTGTGTTTATTGTTTGTTCGATTATAATTTCTATTGTCTTTTAGGCATCGATTTTTTACAAAACCAAATACAAAATAAAAGAAAATGAAAACACAAATAGAAAATCTCTTAGTTGTTTCTCATTATTTTCAGCAGTAGTAAATAAGGGCTCTTGTTGAGCCCGGGCTGATCCAAAACAAGTAAAAAAAAAAAAAAAAAAAAAAATTATATACATATATAGATATCTTCCGGATGGGTTGTTTTTCTCCATTTGCATCCACTTTTCCCATCTGGACCTGCTGAGATCATTTTTCTTTTTTAGGAATCACGTAGGATAATGAGTAGTGGATCATAGGCTGTTTTGAATATTCAATGGACTCACTGATTTTATTTTCCTTCGAGATTTCTTCATCATAAATGGGTCTCAAATTGTGTGAACCCTGCTTTTAATATGTGCTCCCATGCATTATTTTTTTTTTCATACACATCATCAACAAAGGGGTCAATCTTATGAATCTTGCTTTTCACCGTATTCCTCGCTAATCATTTTTATAATCACTTAGATTCATAAGTATCTCGTGCTTTTGGATTTGTTTCTTTGGGCTTAGGATATATCATTTGGCATTAGATTTTCTGCTTTTAGGAATTTTAGTTTCAAATTGCTTTTTAGATCGCTGATTTTTTTTCTTTCTTAGGTTAATGTGTCCTCGTTTTATTGATTTTCGTCATTTTTCTGTGAATATAGTTAGTTTATAACTTTGTTTTCCTATTTTGCATTCACAAATTCAGTTTTTGTATCAACACTTTTCTTTTTCTTTTTTTTAACTTTGTATTCAGTCCCTTACCTTGTTTTTACTGTTTCTCTGCTATTAGCATTAGTTTCCTTCCATTTGCATAGTAATCCTTCTATTTGTTAGATTTTATTTAGCAGTTCTAGCGTTGTTTTGTTGATTTTTCTTGCATTTGTATATCATGTTTTTCATTTCCTTGCTCATATCTTCAGTTTTACATTTTTATTTTCTGCTGCATATAGTTTAGATTTTTTCTGTTCTTAGTTTTTCTTTCTTCTTTTACCCTGTTGCCCCTAGTCTCTCATTGTCTAGAACATTGAGGACAATGTTCATCTTAGGTTTGGGGGTATGGCAAACAGGTCCTGCCCATGGGATAATTAGCATAAGGGCATCACAATCACCAAAGTAATCAGGAAATGAATCAATTTACTTAAGAATCATGACAATGTGGAAATTTTAAAATTTTCCTTGCAAGAATTTAGACATTCTAAACCCTACAATATTCCACATTTCCATGATGTTAACACCAGGAAAATACACTTGTATTAGCACAGCAAGTCCAAGAAGAGAAAAAGGTAAAGATATACTTAAAAGCTCAAGGAAAACCATAACCAAAGTGAGAATTGAGCCTATATGTTTTACATCTCTTGAAGAGTGATGAGGCAACCCTTCTCCGATTCAAAGGATCGAGGCATTAGATCCACTAGAAGTTAGGAAACTCCAAATTAAAACAAGTAACAAAGACTCATGAAATCGAGGAAAAGATCAAGGCCTTCTTTGGACTTGAACCTAATGAACCAACCAAGAAAAATCTGCCCTGTTTGTACCCCATTTGAGTGTAAATCCTACAATTCTTCATCAAAAATACTCAAAAGTACTTGCACCTGAACCTATTCAGCCTTCCCTCACTCTGAGAATTCAGGAGGTACAGGAGAAAGAACTGAAGATGGACCATTTCTGGGCAACATCAAGAAAATGAAGAGAAAATACCTCAAAAACAGGCAATATGGTGACTGAGAAAAGAAGAGACAAACAATGTAAAAAGTTGCAAGCAAAAGGCAAAAAGGACCTTATGTTGAAAAATGCAAGATCAAAGAAAGAACTGATCACTATGAATGTGAGAATCAAAAGAAGAAGAAAGAAGCTAAACTCAAAAGGTGGAGTCATGAACCATCTCCGCACTTCCCGAGTTCTCAAATTCAAACCTCTGCTCAAACCCTTTCCTTGAAACTTCACCCATAAGCCATACAAACAAACCTAGATTAAAAGCCCTTGTGATCCAAAGTTGAGTGAGCTGTCATGTGGAGATAAGAAGTGACCCAATCTATGGTGAGGAGATGTCAATGGATGCCATTGCCTCAAGAATCATGCTCATGCTCATGCTTATGATCCATTTGGGAGATGTAATCGCTTGAGCTTGAGTGAAATGAACCCTCAACAAAAACACTGATGAGAGTATACCCGTGAGTGTTTGGGTTGGAACTTGAGCACCTTAAGTATGACTTATAACCTAATTTTTATCCATAGGATGAGCTTATCACCGCACATTTGTATGATTTTCTATGACTGCTCACAGATTGGAAATATTGAAACATTCATGAGGTTTATAAATGTTTAAATTCTCGTGCAAACAATAATCAAATTTTCTGCTTTCATCATTGATTCAAGAGTAACTAACCTCGCTTCCTTGATTGCTCATTTGATAATATTGCACCGATGTTAATCGTTTCATGGAGAAGTTTGTGGTACCTTCACCGAAACCCTCAGAGACTTCTACCTCCTCTAGGGATCACCTAGGGGTTGAAAAGGCTTGTTGCATATGCTAAATGCACCTGTGCTTCCTACAAAGTGGCTCTTTACTTTGTTTTTATGTTTCTTTGCTCGTGGACTAGCAAAGCTTAGGTTTGGGGGTGTGATAAGTAGTGAAAATACCATTTTCACCCCTAAACATGAGCCTTGAAAGACCCTTGAGAGGACTAAATAAGTGCTTTAGTGTTCATATTTAACCAAAAAGACAGTCCAAATCCGAAAACCATCCTAAATGATCAAAAGTCGACAACGCATGTCAAGCTCAAAGAGGGAGTGAAGAAATAGCCTCAAAGAATGGCTAAAAAGGTCCTAAAAGAGCAAGAAAAGACTCAAGAAGAAGAAAGAACTTCTACTATTCGCAAAGGAAAATTCAAGTTAAAAGTCAATTCGGAAAGAAGTATGGGAGCCTAGAGTTCAATTCACAAAGAACTTCTACTATTTGCATAGGACCATGAACTTTGCTAAAAGAAGAAAACACTAAAAGAAGAGAAGTCCTTGCGAAAAGATCTCCTGGCCAAAGTCCTTTGCTAAAAGATCTCCGCCAAAGTCCTTTGCTAAAAGATCTCCAAGCCAAAATGCTTTGCGAAAAGATCTCCAAGCCAAAATGCTTTATGCGAAAAGATCTCCGCCAAAATGCTTTAAGAGAGCTCGAGCCAAACTACTTTTAAAAAAGCCCTTAAACTATGCGAAATGGCATTCGGGATTTGCATGTCCAAGGGTATTTCAAGAAACTTTGCACGCGCCAATGCGCTTTAAAACCCAAGGACATTCCGGAAGATTCGAGCACGAACCAAAGGCATATTCCACCCCATGTGAACACCCAAAGATGAAATTACTTACGGAGCTTCTAAAAGCTCAAACAGATTTTTGAATTACATAATGTAATTGATGCCTCTGCTTTCCTCGATTGGTCAACCAGATCAAGCATTTCGATTGGCACGTAACAGATCCGATCCCGGTGCTCAATTCTATTGGTTGATACAGATCTATCCAATTCTGATTGGTTGATACACATCCGAAATGGCTTAGGGAAAACTATAAATAGACGAACCATTTGCCCAATTTGGGTATCCAGATTTTAGAGTTTTCATCTCTATTTCCTCATTCAGATAGCTTATCTAAACCCCTGTAATCCCTTCTTGTAGTTTACCTTGAGAGCCATTGTGAGGATTTGCTTCCAAGTTCGGATTCAAGATCAGAACTGAGGGTTCTTCGAGAAGCCTGATCGTAAGTCCGAGGGCTCTCTAAGAAGTGCTCAGAATTGTAACGTTGGATTTTAAAAGGTTGTCAGAATTTGTGTCTTCTCCATTGGAGTCATGTCGAGGGTTCCAATGATCACCTTAGTGCATTAGACTTCTTTAGATTCACTTATCCGCATCCAACTTCCCTTAATTCATCATCCTCGCGAATTAGCGTTGGTAACCTAATTCAAGCAAGATTTACAAGGATGTTCATGTTTCGAACTAAAGAATAGGTCACTGGAGATCTGTGACCATTTAAGGGATGATCACAGCCCATAAGTCTAAACCTATTCCTTAATTCGATTTATTTTCTTACATCCGGCCGGTAGCCGATGAAGATTGAATCTGCTCTGTTGAACTACAGATTCTCCATTAAAATTCAGAGGCTAAAGTACATGAAGCTATTATTTCTGTATTTGTCTTATTTTAAACATCTCCCCAACTCGGATCTGGATCATGTAGATAGTTCTTTTCTTTATTTGCTTATAGTTAAATGTGACACAATCCAACACTCTCTTTTATCTATTCTTTTAGATAAGTAGCACGATCTGGAGGTTTATCTCTCAGTTTAGACAAACTTCTCTGTGGACGATCTTGAAATACTTACTTTTAAAACTTGCTACAATTGGCCCTGATCTTGCAGGCCAGTGTTAGCCCCAATGTGCTGATATCCCTTTCATAAGTTAACATCCATATAACCTAGCATTCTTTAATTCTTTAATTTTTGATTCATAATGCACACAATTATGGCACACTTGGAGAGACAACACTTGGCCATGGGTCAGGTTAGGATTTGAAGGTAAGCTAGGCTAAATAGGGTTTTCTTGATATGCCTTCAATTTTTCTCAACACTCTTCTTCCTTGGGGGATTTTACTGTACATGCCCCGTGATTCCTCTATGTATATATATTTTTTTATTTTTACTCCATTTCAGGCAATCTCTTTTTGAGGTTTTGCTTTTCCAATTTTTTTGATTTTTTTATAGTAATTATACTACCTCTCTTTTTTGTATATGTACTCACTTTTTCCTTTTTCGGGGAAAGGGTTTATTGAAAGAAAGGCCCAGGCTCAAATGGGGTAGCAAAGGATATCATCCTTTTTAGGGATGGTTTTTGGCTACTGTGCTTGGAATGATGGCCTCTTTTGGGGGTTCTTAAGCAGTTACGTATCGGTTTCACCAATACTTACCTTATCGCGATAAACTAAGCATAAAACTGTCGAATGTATCCAACATTGATGGGCTTAGGAAGATGATGTCCGTCCATGGTAGTGAGGCGGATGGCGTATCCCGGTAGCACCTCTAGAATGGCATAAGGTCCTTCCCAGTTCAGCTTGAACTTTCCTCTCTGATCGGTGTGGAGGGATGAGAAGATCCTCTTCAACACAGTGTCTCCTATCTTTAGATCTCAACCGCAGACACATTTATTGTAAGCGCATGTGATTCTCCCTTGGTAAACTTGAGTGTGAGACAAGGCTAGGAGTCTCTTCTCATCCACTAAGTTTAGTTGTTCGAAGTGGGATCTCTCTCTCTCTGCTTCGGGTTATCCTGATTCCATAAGGATTCGGAGTGAGGGTACTTCAACCTCAACCGGTAGGAGGACCTCAGTTCCATACACAAGGGAGAATGGTGTTGCCCTTATAGCGGTACTGATCGACGTTCTGTAGGCCCATAAAGTAAATGACAGCATTTTGCTCCAATCTCGATAAGTGATGACCATCTTCTCAAGGATGCGGACGACTGTCTTATTTGTAGCTTCCACAGCTCCATTAGTTTGAGGCTGATATGGGGACAAGCGATGGTGCTTGATCTTATATTGCTCGTAGAAGGCTTGAATGTGCTTATTCGCAAAGTTTGTGCCATTTTTCGTAATGATATCCTTGGATACTCCAAATCGACACACAATATTGATTTTGAGAAATTTCTCGACGTGACTAGCCATGATGTTGGCATATGACGCTGCTTCTACCCACTTGGTAAAGTATTTAATGGCAACGAGGATGAACTGATGTCCGTTCGATACTTTCAAATTAATCATTTCGATGACGTCAAGGCCCCAGGTAGGAAATGGCCAAGGAGTGGTCATGCAGTGTAGATTAATGGCAGGAGCGTGTATCAGACTGGAGTGTTCTTGACACTTATAGTATTTCTGAATATGTTTACAGCAATCTGATTACATAGTAGTCCAAAAGTATCCCTATTATAGAATTTTCTTAGCAAGCATGTGACCACTGACGTGGGCTCCACATACTCCCTCATGGATCTCCTTTATGATATTGATCGCTTCACTTTTTGTAAGGCACCTGAGCAAGATGTTATTATAGGCTCGCTTGTAAAGGCATTCCCCGCAAATGACGCAGCCTGCTGCTAGACGTTGAATGGTTCGTCAGTCCATCTTAGACGTACCCTCAGAGAAAGTTAGTGTCTCAAGGAAATTCTTGATAGCTAAGAACCAAGGTGGCTCATCACCAGGCTTTGTAGGTTCCTCAATCTGGAGGTAGAAGGCTAGCTCATTCCTTTGCTCGATCATGATCGGCTTCATCTCAGCACCATACGGGATTTCTATCATTGACGCCAAAGTGGCCAGTGTGTCGGCAAAGCGATTCTTTATCCGGGGGACATATGAGAATGTCACGTCTTGGAAGCAAGCTATCAAATCCTCGAGGTGTTCATGGTAAGGGATCAGTTTCTCATTTTCATCTTCCAATCTCCATTCATCTGGCATATGATTAACAGCGAATCGCCAAACACTCGAAGGTGAGTCACTTTTAAGTCCAAGTTGCCTGTAGTCCAGTGGCACAAGCTTCATATTCGGCCATATTGTTTGTGCAGGGGAAGTTGAGCTTGATAGAGACAGGTTCATGGGATCCTTTCAGCGAAATGAGAATGGCGCCAACTCCCTGACCCTTGGCATTTGCTGGCCCGTCAAAGTGCATTCCCCATGATTCTTCTGCTTCTTCAGCATTGTCTTCCGTCATGAAAAGGATGTCCTCATCAAGAAATTTAATTCTTAAAGGTTCATAATCTGACAAAGGATTATCGGCAAGATGATCAGCAAGTACCTGCCCTTAATTGACTTTTGAGTGACGTACGTGATGTCGAACTCGGATAACAAGAGCTACCAACGTGCAGTCTGTCCAGTGAGGACTGCCTTTTCGAACAAGTATTTTAGCAAATCCATTCAGGCTAAAAGTAAAATGGTTTGAGATAGCAAGTAATGGAGGAGCTTCTGGGTGACCCATACAAGAGCTAGGCATGCTTTCTCCAGATGAGAATAGTGCATCTTGTAATTAGTAAACTTCTTGCTGAGATAGTAGATGGCATGTTCTCTTCTTCCCGTCTCATTATATTGCCCTAATACACATCCCATCAAAACTTTTGTCGTGGAGAGATACACAAGAGTGGTCTCCCTAGCTTGGGTGGTACCAACACAGGTGGGTTAAGGAGGTAGCTTTTGATTTTATCGAATGCTGCCTAATAACCATCATTCCATTCAGCGGGCGAGTTCTTCCTTAATAGCTTGAAGATCGGTGTGCAGATAGGCATTAGCTGTGTAATGAACCGACTGATATATTGTATTCTACCTAAGAACCCTCTAACTTCTTTCTCAGTAGATGATGGCAGCATTTTAGTGATAGCTTTAACTTTAACTAGGTCAACCTCGATCCCTCTCCTGCTGATGGTGAATCCCAACAGTTTCCCAGACATAGTGCCAAATACGCACTTTTGTGGATTCAGACATAACCTGTACTTTTTTAGCCTCTTAAATAGTTTTTGGAGGTTTATCAAGTGATCATCTCGCTCTGGTGACTTGGCTATCATATCATCGACATACACTTCAATTTCTCGGTGCATCATGTCGTGAAACAGTGCAGTCATAGCTCTTTAGTATGCTACACCAGCATTCTTCAGCCCAAATGGCATGACTATAGTAAAAGGTTCCCCAAGGAGTGATGAACGCAGTCCTCTCTCGATCCACCTCTGTCATCTTAATCTGATTATATCCAAAGAATCCATCCATAAAATAAAGCATCCCGTGCTTAGCAGTGTTATCGACCAAGATGTCGATGTGCGGCAATGGGAAATCATCCTTCAGGCTCGCCCTATTCATATTGTGGAAGTCGATACACATGCGGACCTTTCCATCCTTCTTCAGCACAGGCACGATATTGGCTAACCACTGTAGGTACTTAGATACCATAAGAAACCCTACATCATGCTACTTGATGACCTCGTCTTTGACTTTCAACATCTACTCAGGTCGGAGATGTCTCAGCTTCCGCTTAATCGGCTTCATATCAGGGTAGAGAGGCAACTCATGCTTGACCAAATCGGTATCCAGACTAGGCATGTCCTTGTATGACCAGGCAAAAATGTCTTAGTATGACCGAAGGAAGTCGATCATACTTTTTCTTTCTTTGGGAGATAGCGACATTTTGATCTTGGTAATTCGAGGAATCTCCTCGGTCCCTAGATTAACGTCCTCAATTTCTTTGACAATGGGGGTAGGGCCATGCTCAAATTTGGCAAACCGGTCAAGGGGCTCATTGGGGAGCTCCTCTAAAGGGATATCCTCATCCAGACTCGTAACTCCTACCTCTCCTTGTATTTCTACAGGGAAGGGGTCGATTTTATGTGGGACGGGTATTTCAAATAAGGCATCTTTTTATGGGATTTTATTTAGAATTTTAAATGACAATATTTGTAGACTTTGTACTTTTTCAATATTTTTGAGATTTTTATTTTCTTTGAAGATGGACCCTCGGCAGCACGAGTCTATGTATATATAAGGTATTGTCTGCCAAGGGCTTATCTTACTTTTTATAGGTTTTTTTTTTTTATGAAATAGGTGCCGAATTTGAGGCCACTCCCTACTTCTAGAGTTTGGGGCCAAGATACCCAATTGCATACCTGAGGGGCCGCTCCTTTACCTAAATGGATGGAGGGGGCTAACTGATATGGCTCATTGGAGTCAGCTTCCATGATGTTGATCCCCATTTCGTCTAAGATGATATCCTCAAATGTCAACACTGTTTTGTGGTGATTTACCATAGGGGGAGTTTGTTCTGGTATTGGCCGTTGTTCTTCGAAAAGGGATAATGCGGCCAAATCTATTTCCAAGCTAGGCAGGATAATGTGGGGATTGGTGGGGTGAACTGATGTTGTTTGCTTGTGTGGGGTTAATCGGGTTTCCCCATTCCGATCAATCTTCACAACCCCAATGCTTACAAAGCATTCCCTGATGTGCGGTCTGGGATGAGGCTTCTCCTCTTCCAAGTGAATCCCCATGGCTCTTGTGGCCGCCGTCTCACAGGCCTTCTCCTTGGCCTCTCGGACCTCTTCCTCTGTGGGCTTATAACCTAACCCAAAATGAACATTCTGTCCCTTGGCTATTACCAGCTCTCTTCTACCCTCCAGTCTGGGCCCGAGTCCTCTGCCTTTTTTATAGCCTCATTTCTGGAGCATCGCCACTGCTGCTTCCATTCTGCCGCTGGTTTTGGAGACTATGCTTTTCATAGGTTCTGGGCCTACTGCTGACACCTCATATTCGAAACTGTGGAGCTCAGTGTCTTCCTCGGTATGTGGGATATCCATTACTTTGGGATTTTCAATGCTATGGGTGGCCTTGTCTTTGTCATCATGCCCTTAACCAATGATGGTGATCACCTTCTGCCCGGATATGAATTTTAATTTTTGATGGAGGGTAGAAGGTATCGCCCCAACCTCATGCAACCAGGGGCGTCCTATTAGCAGATTAATCAAAGATTTGATATCCATCACTTGGAAAGGTATAGAAAAGGTCATGGGCCCGATTACTAACTCAAGGTCGACCTCTCCCATTATTTCTCTTCTTGTGTTATCAAAACCCCGAGCACTTGTTCTTGTCAGCCTCAGCATACAGGGGTTCACACCGATTTTGGTGGCAATCCGCAACAGGTACACATTCAGAGTCGACCCGTTATCAATTAGAACTAAGGAAATTATCATGTTCCAGACTCAACAGTTATATTCAAGGACTTTGAGAGACTACCTCCTTCCTCAGGTAAATAGGTATCAGAAAATGAAATGGCATTTGGAGCCATCACTTGACCAATTATTTGCCCGACTTCATCCGGGCTAACCTAAAGTGACACATGTGCATTCTTGAACACCCCCATTAAAGATTAAAAATGGAGTGGGGACGTCATCAATAAATCCCATACAGTAATATGGGCAGACATTCTTCTCAGTTGAGTCTTCAGTTTATGTTCTCGACTCATTTTCTCAAAAGGATTCACGACGCTATCTTTCTTTCCCTTCGGTTGGACTTGTGCTGCTGCTAGTGCTTCCGGCTGCTTTGATATATTCCACGATCAGGTAATAAAGTCCACTGCCCCTTCTCTATTGCTGTCAGCGTTGACATTTGTTTGCTCATAACTCAGCGGGACCTGATAATGGTTGTAGGTTGGTCTCAAAATCTGAAATGGCATAGCTACTAGTATCAGATGCTCTTGTACTACGGGCTCCGGAGGTGTGGGTAACACTTGATTTACCTCGGTGATAGCTGGTTGGGTGGTAAAATTAGGCCAGATGAGGGTGGTGAAGCTTGTGAGTGGTGGTGTCGGGGGAAAAGGGGTAGGGGTAGGCCATTGATAGTTGATGGGTGCGGGTGGGTTGGGGGTTTGATGGGCCATTAGGCAATTGATGGGGGTGGTGGAGTTTGTGGGTGGTTGAACCGGGGGTAATGGGGTGGGTGTAGGCTATGGATAACTGACGGGTGCGAGTGGAGGATTGGGGCCCTGAGGACTTATTGGATAATTTAAGGGAGTGGTGGAATATGGTTGATACGCATTTATTTGTACATAGTTAATGAGGGTGGGTGGTGGAAAATAGGCCCTAAGATCTAGGGGTTTGGTCTACAGTTCAGGGGTGAGGAAATAATCTGCCAGATTTAGGGGTTCAATCACCCCAACAGTTCCTTCTCCTAGATTTTTCTGCCTTGGTGCCAAAAACATTTCTTGATTACAAATGAAGTCTGATGGATTAAACTCCAATTCTTCTTTAAATTCCTCTACCATCCCTATGGTGGATCTGGGACCTGCTATTCCGATAGGGTGTGGGGGTAAAGGCACCTGATGGATATTCGCATGCTGGTTTGCTAGGGTGGGTGCAAGGGGAATGATCTTCCCAGCATCGATTAAGTCTTGGATCGCGTGTTTCAATGGGAAGCAGCGATCAGTCGGGTGACCTGAACCCTGATGAAAATTGCAATGAGTATTAGGGTCAAAATTATATGGAATCATATTGGGAGGAGGTCGTGGTTGGAGAACAATTATTAAACCTTTTCAATTAATAATGGCAAAAGTACACTCAGGGATTGCCCCAAGGGTGTAAAGACTCGATCATAACAGGCTCTCCTCTCTGGGGTCATTTGCATTCTCTACCCATTCCCAGCTCTTTGTACTGGCCCTATCCTAACGGGAGCTGGTTGCACTGCTTTAAATTGGAAGGGGGCTGCATTGTTATTGTCGAGCCGGGTGTTTGCAACATTCTGTACCTCTGCCCCTGTTCTTCTAACATTTCTCTATTCAGAGAACCTCCTAACCCTGCTGGGCCCCCCAGATGCATTCTTGTTCAATCGTCCTTCTTTGATGGCGTCCTCACAGCGGTTGGAGTTCCTTACCAAGTCAGCAAAACTGGACTGCTGCTGGTATAGAAGATAATCTGAGATCACTGGCAGGGTATTCTTTGAGATCATTTCTATATGCTCATTGTTAGGTATCCTATTTCTGACTTGAGCTGCTAGTTCTCTCCAACGTCCTAAGTAATCGTTGAAGGTTTCATTGGACTTTTGCTTCAATCGGGCTAGATCTGACTTGTGGGGCTCAATGTCTATGTTGTAGACATATTGGTCTTGGAATAGGTGGGTCAGATCTTTCCATATTTTAATCATTGATGGTTCAAGAGATGTGAACCATCTTAAAGTTGGGTCGGTTAAACTTTTCTAGAACACTTTGATGGCGAGTCGTTCGTCTTCGCCGTATTAGCACATGTCCCCACAGTAGGACTTAAGGTGCGCAATAGGGTTGCCTGTGTCGTTATATTTTTCAAAGACCAGCATTTTAAATTTAGAGGGTAGGGGGACCTCGGTGAACAGGCATAAATCCGTGAAGCCTATAGCGTAGATTTCAGCACCACCCATCTTCTGCAATTGCTTTTGGATTTTATCCAACTGTTCTTTCAGCTATTCCGACTCCTTGGACATGGGGGCCGTCTTCTCAATTATTATCCTGGACTCACTTTGGGCTGCCAGGGGTAGGGTAATTACAGGTGGGGGATCGGCATTGGTCATTGCCCCGACATAGGCCCCACTATTTCTGATCTCGTCCTCCTCATACTGCTAGTCTACATATGGTGCAGTGAGGACGAGATTTTCATTTTGATGTATGGACTGGATGGGATTGGACTGGATGTGGGTTGGGTGAGCCTCTTGAATGTAAGGGAAGTGTTGTGGGGTGATGGGGTGAGTGGTAGTTTGGTTTAGGGGTGGGGCCTGATGAGGCCATTGGATATGGGGGAAAGTTTGGAGATGGTCTTGGGGTATGGGGCCATGAGAAAATTGGATTTGGGATATGGTATGGGTTTGACCCGGGTGTGAAGGTTGTGAATGGGTGAGATTTTGGAGAAATTGTGTAGGGTATGGGTGTGAGGCTCCAAGGTTTTGGGCTTGGGTTTGGGCCATGAAGCCTTGGTCCTTATAGGTTTGGGCCATGGGCCCTTGATGGGTCTGGGTCATGGGCCCTTGGTGGGTATGGGCCATGGGCCCTTGCTGGGTTTGGCCCGTGGGCTCTTGGTGGATTTGGGCAATGGGCCCTTGCTATGTGTGGGTGGTAGGGTTTTGGGCCAATGGGCCTTGGGGCATGTGGGAAATGTGAGTTTGGGCCAATGGGCCTTGGGGCATGTGGGAAATATGGGTTTGGGTGGTGTGGATGATGGGGGGTTGATGGGGTCATGGGGGAGTGAGGCATGGAGATTGGCTAGGGTATGAGATGGGTTCATGGATATGGGGTGTGGAGGAGAGGAGGGATTTTGGGAGGCCTTCCACATGAAGTAGGCTTGGAACATCGCCTCCATCATGGTCATGGAAGGAGGGATGAAGTGGGGCATGGTCCCGGTAAAATCGGGCATGACCCGGGTAACGGATGGGATATGGGGTGGATTGGAGGGATGAAGTGGGGCATTGACAAAGGGGGATGGGTTGAGAATGTTTAGGGATAATGAAGGGTAAAGTATGGGTGTTTAGGAAAAATCGGCCATAGCCCCGGTAAAAATGGGCATGACCTGGGTAGATGGGAGGATTTGTGGGGGGTTGGATAAGGTGGAGGTGACATAGGTGAATGAGGGTGGATCGGGCCTATATGGGGAAGATGGAAAATGGGGCATGGATGTGAATGGGAAAAATTGGGTTGGATTTTGTATGGATGTGGATGGGAAATGTGTTGGATTTGGCATGGATATGGGAGGGAAAATGGGCATGGTTTGGACAAAAGATGGGGAATGGGGGGTTGATTTTAGATATTTTGGGAAGTGATGGTTGGGAAATGGGGGTACCAAAGGACCCGGTAATTGGAAAAAGTGATTGGATGAGGGGGATGGTAGAAAAAACTTCTCCCGAATGGGAGTGGGTTGGAGAATGTGGCAGGGATGAGTCGGGATCGGAGTAAGCCGGGTCCACTACTCACGATATTGTTTGTTGGCAGGTTGGGTATGGGTGCCTTGGATAAGGGCCGAAAATTTTCCTCCTTCTTCCCCTACGGGATGATGGAGGGTAAGATGATGTCGTTATGCCGGCACCACAAAGACTCTAGTTTTTAAGTTTTTTTATTTTTAATTTTTTTGGAAAGAAATTTTTTTTTGTAAAAATAAAGGTTCCGAGGCCTTGGAACTCCCTTCTCGGGTGGCTTTTGTACCCTAATTTAGGACCCGTAGCAATGATTTTGAAGTACTTCGGAAGAATCAAAGAAAAACCTTTGATCTATTAAAGGCATGAAAATTGAGTCGAATAACCCGAACCCCCGAAATGAATCAAAAAGAAGTTACCTTCTTTTGACCGGCGGGGGCGTATTGGGTGTTGGAGGTGGCGGGGCCAAACAAAGGCACTAAGGCACTAATTGGGGGACTCGGGATGTGGAAAAGGCCACAGAATCGGGCTGGATTGCTCAGAACAATACTAGCGCAACTAATACATGCGCCATGCTAAAAATGACCATATTTTATACTGGCGCAACTATTAGTTGCGCCAAGGTAAAATTGGCCAGATTTAAAGCTAGCGCAACTAATCGTTGCGCCAGGTATAATTTCAAGATTTTTGCACTAGCACAATTAATACTTGCGCCAGGCTAAAATGGGGCTCCCGGTGTTTATGACAGCAGCAAGCAGCACCCAAAATGAGTCTCTTTTTTTAGTTTTGTGGAAGCTAGGCTTCCGAGAACTGACTAATTTTTTTTAGTGAATCGTTCTCTCCTCATCGAACCTAAGGGATGTAAGTCCGGTATAACTCACTAGCACGCTCCCCAAGGGTTTTAAGCTTTGTAAGAATGGGAACCCACCTGATATATCTCCAACACAAGCGCCTTCTCAGATACTAGGTGGGCTGGGACTTTTCTAGATCATCACCACTAGGGGCTGCCGCCATACTAAGACCCGAGTGATTGTATGAGTGCCTAATAATCCAACCCTTTAAAAATCTACCCCGTAGAAAAAACAAATTGATTCAGTCCCCTTTCTTGGTTCAATTTTAAATTTTTTTTCAAAAAAATTTATTTTTTATTGAAGTTTTCTTAAGTCCAAAAATCGGGGGTGATGATCTCGTGCTGCCACTACGGGCCGACGTCCACTGTTAGGATATGAATGCATAAGTAGGCCAGCCAATCAACTAAGGCACTTTAAATGACGGAAAAGTAAAGAAAAGTAAATGACAATGCCCAAGTAGGTCCGCTGATCGGCTAAGGCACTAAAATGACGAAAAAATATAAAAAGTAAAAGCAATGCTCAAGTAGGCCCGCCAATTGGCTAAGGCTCGTAAATGACGTGAAAATGGGGGTAAGTAAAATGACGTAATCGGAGGGGTGAGTAAAAAATAAAATAAAAACAATAATAAAAGGTTAGTAAAATCAAAAATAAAGGGGCCAAGTTCAAGGGGAAGTTCTACTAGCTATTCCCCAGCAGAGTCGCCATCTGTGCAACTGTGGGATTTTTTATGTTTTCGTCGCAACGATGCACTCGCTAATAAAAATATAGAGTTGCCACCCAGAGCTTCTGGTGTCCCAAAAAACCTATATCATTTTTATAAGCACCAAAGTGCCACAAATATGACTCTGAATCCGGTCCGTACCAAAGGCTCTTGAGTAGGGGCTTCGATTATCGATTGGGAAGGTGTTAGGCACCCAATAAACCCGCTAAATGCGGTCTCTACTAATGGACAAAATAATAATAATATAAATGAAATAAAAAAGGCTTCCTCTTACCCAAATGGGTCTTAAAATCCTATTTGTGCCCTTCCGTTCATACCAAAAATTTGGCAGCGTAACGGTACAAATGGGAGGATGGAGGAATGACCGAGAAGGTAGAGGAATAGAGGGGAGAGCCGGAGCTCTCAAGCCCTTATTGCACTATTGAAGAGCCTTGTGTTGGATTGTTTTGATGAGCTTTTTAAGGCTTGAATGGTGGAAAAAGGGGTTCTAACCGCTAAGGCTTTCTAGCTAAGAGGTAGAGGAAAGGCAAATGGATAGCACACACCTAACATAGAGGCTTTTTATGAAAGGTAAGGCTTGGAAGGAGGTTTATCAATTCTAAAATTTGTATGAGCAATGGTGCACTAAAGGGAGAAAGATCTTCTTACTTTAAGCTCTTTCTCTCTTAGGTAACTTTCTCAACCTTTAACCTAAGGGGCGGTGAGCTCTATTTATAGGAAAAGGGTAGGTTAGGAGGCTACTTAGGTGCTAATTGAGGTTAGCAATTAG
The DNA here is from genome assembly GCA_021018995.1 of Chloranthus sessilifolius. Lineage (NCBI taxonomy): Eukaryota > Viridiplantae > Streptophyta > Magnoliopsida > Chloranthales > Chloranthaceae > Chloranthus > Chloranthus sessilifolius. The sequence goes on from CM037598.1 coordinate 53,304,350, forward strand.
GTAATCTCTAATCTAAGGTTTCCTAGGATTTTGAGAGCTTGAAAAGGTGTGAATGTGGTTTTAATGGTAGATGATTGGTTGGTGTTTCAATTCACTTAAGGGTTGCAAATAGGCACTAAAAGGGTGCCACAGGACTATAAAAACACACCCAAAAGATCAAGGTGGTCAATAAGTCAAACCTTAATCTTGATTTTTGAGGTAAAAATTAGAGGTCATTATTTATATGTCTGGCACAACTAATAGTTGCGGCAAGCGGGGGGACCCACTTAAGCTTGGCGCAACTATTAGTTGCGCCGAGCCAAAATCTTGCAAAACTATGCGATTTTCAAATCGCCATAACTTTTGTTATATAACTCCGATTGAGGTGATTCTTGGCTCGTTCGAAAGCTGGAGAAGTCTTCTTTTCAATGGTATATGACTTGATAGTAGTAAAAGACCTCATCTAGTCCTAGTGTACCACTCTTCATCCATTTCCTGGGAAGGATGGGTTTAGGGTTCGAAAGGGGTTCTAAGAGTCGGGATTGGTTTCTAAAGGTTCAGAATAAATTCTAAGGAATTTGGGATGATTCCTAAGGATTTCAGAAGGTATCTAAGGGTACCATACATGCCATCAAAAGCTCAGAGGCGCGCCTCTCTCGAAATGTGTTTCGATCGGGCCTTGGGCCAAATTTGGGTGTCTACACCCATTCTCTCCTTAGCCAATCATGGTTGGCTAAACCCCTTACTAGCTAGGGTGAGATTGAGAGCTATAAATTAAGAGGTTCGAAGGCTCTTTATGAAGGATTGGATGTTACACAGATTGCATATTTGAGCACAATATATTGTAAGTTTGTTTGGAATAAGTAAATTGTGAATTGTAGAGTTAATTTTGATCTATAAATCTTGTGATTGTCATTTGATTTCCCTAGATTAAATATCCCTGTGGATGCCTAAGCTTGTAGCCTTGCATCCACAGCATCTACAATGGTTTAATTGTTCTAATTAAGACCCTTGAATTAGAGGAATCTCTGGGATGATCTATGACCATTCAAGTGGGTAGATCATAGCCTTAGGATCACTTCAATTCTCTAGTCTATGTTAGATTCTTTTACCTTGCATCTGAGCCTATATCCAGATAAAGGATTGTTGCAAATTAGTTTCCTGCACTACCTCTGAACCAATCAATTTTTAGTAAAGACAAAAACCCCTAGTTGTTATTCTATCCCTTTTGATTTAATTTTTTTTTCCATTTCTTTAAATCTGATTTTTACTCAGTTCTGGATCATTAGCAATAACTTTAATTTTCAGTAGTTTTGGTGACAACCCTATAAAAACTTCTCCTCTTTCCTTGCTTTGTTCTAAACTAGGATAGGCTAGAGTGTCAGATCTGTCATAGATCTGGAGATTTACCTTATTTTAAAGCACATTTCCCTGTAGACATATCCTTACTTACCCCTTAAAGCTTGCTATAATAGCCCTTGTTCTTGCAGGCCTGATTGCTCACCTTGATCCCATTTGTCTGTGATTTTGCCTTTTAGTTTGCTAATTTTAACCCTTTAATAAATGCAAGGTAAGCAACCCAACATATGGTATTAGGTGCTATATATGATATCAGTGCGGGTGACACCAAGTGTCACGGTTGAAGTTAGAGATATGGCATGAGAATTCCGTCATAACATGGGCTAGATTTTCACGATCAGTTATGACTGAAACAATTGTTCAATCGTGACAGATCATTATGGCCCCTCGTGGTAGGCCGGGGACTGTCTGCGGCAGAGGGACCTCAACTGGTGAGGGCACCTCAGATGGTGCAGGAGTCACCACTGATGCGAACGACATTCGCCTAGGAGGTAAAAGCAAGAATGGGCAAGTGGACCAACTGTTGGAGATGATGGTCAACGCGATGGCCCAACTAGCATCAAGACCGTAGCTCTCTGGATTTCAGGAGTTCAGGAGGATGAAGCTTCCTAGCTTCTATGGTCAAACCGATCCACTCGAAGTGGAAAAGTGGCTAAACCAAATAGAGAAGATTCTTCGATGGATTCCTTATACCGAAGAAGAGAAGGTCAGATGGGCTTCCTTCCAACTAGAGGGAGAAGCCAACCCATGGTGGAAATCTATGGAAATGACCAGGATACAAGAGATACCAAATGTGCTATGGACTTGGGCACAGTGTGTTAATCAGTGAAAAATACCATTTTTCAACTCCTAACCTGACCTTTGATAGACCTTTGAGCTGATTAATAATGTGTGTTTGAGTGTTGTTTTGTAGTTAGCAATAAATTGCAGCCATAGTGTAGAAATTCATCCAAAAGTGCTAAGAAGAAAGGGGTGGCAGTCAAAGCTTCATATTTGTTGGAGAACTATAGAAAAGAGGAATAAAAAAACATGCTACAGCTGGATACACATGGCAACAAAGCAGCAGGTACATTTGCTGAAGGATGAACCCCTTGAATGGTACTAAGTGTTAGCTAGCTGAATTCCAACCTCTCAAGTGATGTACAAGCTGTGGAGTAAGGAAAAGCAACCTGTCAAGAGGATTGGATGCTGGAAATGAACTCCACGAGAGGATCCAAAGCTGAAGTACAACATGTCGAGAGGTTCAGAGGACTTATCGAGCAGAAGGAAAAGGGCAGCCAACCTCTCGGTTACATTGCATGCAATCAAGCTGATCCTATCGATCAGAATAGCCAACCTGTCGAGCACATACCTTGAGTTGTGCTGGATCTCAAGAAGATGGGTTATCTTGTCGAGAGGATGGCTGAAGCAAGTAGAGATGTCAAGCAGTTCAATTGAACCAATCGAGATCAAGTGCAGAACCTGTAGAAAGCTATAACCAACCTATCGAATGGTTTAAAATTGAAATTGGAACCTATCGAGAGGTAATTTGAACCTCTCAACTTGCGAAATATGAACTTCCTACTTGTCGACTGAGAACCTTGATACACATGTCCAAAGGTGTGCTGACAGCCTTGGAGGGTATTTTTGGAACTTTATGGGCACAAAAGAGAACCTCCCTAACTGCCTCACGTGTGCTTAACCAATTCTAACAAATTCGTGGGAGATTCTTGGAGGGAAAGTAGCCACCTCAGCAAGCCTGATAATAGATTTGATCCCCTTTTGATCTGATTGGTCAAATCAGATCTGAGACACTTCGAAATTTGTATAAATAGGGGGGAATGCAATAAAGGAAACATCTAGAGTTTGAGAAAAAATTTGAATTAGTTTCCCTCCAAAATTTTAGTCTTCTTCTCTCTTTTCTATTCTCTCTTTAGCCCAACCATGGTTGGCTAAATTCTTCTAACAGCTAGGGTGAGGTCAGATTTGTAAATTGAGTTGTAAGATAGCTTTGTGTGAGGATTGTATAATGCAGAGACTATAGATCCGAGAGCAATTTGTTGTAAGCTATATTAAATCAATGAATTGTTGGTTGTACAGTTCATTTAATCTGTAGGTCTATTGATTTCCATCAAATTTCCATAGATTGTATGCCCCTATGGATGCCTGAGCTTATAGCCTTTCATCCACAGCATCTGTAGTGGGTTTCTTGTTTCAATTTGGGCCTTTGGATTTAATGAAATCCCTAGGATGATCTGTGATCATTGAAGTGGATAGATCATAGCCTTAAGATCAATTCAAACCTTTGGTTTAAGTTAGATTTATCTACCTTGCATTTGAGCTTGTAGCCAAATGAAGGATGGCTGCAGATCCATCCTCTGCACTGCTATTTAACCAATCAATTTATCAGTGAGACTAATCACAGGTTGTTAATTCTCCACATTTGATTTTTTTTTACCAAAACTTTTTATCTCTCATTCAAATTTCTCTCTTGCTCATCTCTGGTTCATTTTATAAGATTGTTTACAATTAGATCTGATTTTCTGTTGTTTTTAGTTAAAAGTGACAACCAAAACTCTTTTCCTATTTTTCTTTGCTTTTTTGGATAGATAGGAAGAGCCAAATCTGTAATAGATCTAGGGATTTACCAACATTTAAATCACTTTTCCCTGTGGACAACCCTTACTTCATTTTAGAACTTGCTGCAACAGGTCCTGGATCCTTGCAGGACTGTGCTTTGTGATTTGATACATTCACCCTCTCTTTTATGTTTAATCATCCATTTTTCAATAAAATTCTGTCATTCACAAAGTAAACAACAAGTTCGTAGAAACATTCAATGAGAAATACTTCCCTAAAGTAATTTGAGATCAATGGGAAGTCAAGTTTGTCTCACTAGAGCAAGACAAAATGTTCGTGCGCGAATATGAGGCCGAATTTAGTAGGTTGTCCGAATTCGCCCCTTAGCACGTGGCCACGGAACTTATGAAGGCCAAGAAATTTGAGCGTGGCCTGAAGCCAACCATCAAGGAGAGGATTTCTTTGTTTCAGGTAATGACCTACTTTGGGGTCATGGACCTAGCCCTCATCGTCGAATAAGGCATCGAGAATATGCATCAGAGGAGGGAACAATAGAATAAAATTTGGGTTGTTATAGCCCGAGAGTAGGCGAGCAAGAGACCGAGACTATTGATGTCAGCGCCCAGCCAGCCTGCTCCGACTACACCATCAAGGCCGCCCATGCCTACACCCACAAGGCCCCTCTGCCCTTCGATCCCCACAACAACAAGATCATCAAGGGTTCTACAAGCTTCATGTGCCTCATCGTCCACACCGGTTAAATCATGCCTGAGATGCGAAAGGTAGCATAAGACAGAGGAGTGTAGGTAAGCCATGGGTGCATGCCTCGGGTGTGGCGCACAAGAACATCGGGTAAAAGATTGTCTTGAACCAAAGGAGAGGATGACGACAGTGGCAGCTATACGGAGGCCCTCTCTACCTTAAGGGCAGCGTCATGCCTTTACTGTCTCGGCACACGGCGCCTGTTAAGACCTGAAAAGTACCACTTTTCACCCCTTAACTTAACCTTTGATTAAACCCTTAGCCATCTAATAAGTTCCTGTTAAGTGTTTTATGTAGGTAATAATCAGCAGTGAAATAAGGCCAGGAATCTTGCTAACGAGCCTGTTTTGGCACCAGAAGTCCCTTAGAAGGATGAACTATGAATTCAGACCTGAAATGAGCCTCGCGCAGCTGACCCAAGCTTTAGAGGATTCAGGAGAAATATGCCTCGCACAGTCCAACTGAGCTTCCCAACACTTTACAATAACTTCTCGCGTAGTTGAGTGACTGAAGAGCTTCAGAAGCACAAACTCGCGCAGCTCTCGCGAAGCTCAAGAGTTGAACACATCGCGTAGTCTTGTGCAGTTCAAAGCAGACCTCTCTCAACCTCGCACAATTTGCTCAGAGTGGCTGAGGAGAGAGAGCTTTAGAAGACGCTTTGCGCAGCTATCGCGCAGTAGCCGCGAGATGTAAATATCATAAGAGAACTCCTCGCGTAGTTCTCGCACTATTCAAGAAGAAAGCATCCTCACGAAGATAGAGCCATCCTCACGAAGATCAATTAAGACATGGAACCTCACGCAGTTCAGAACTCATTAGAGCCTCGCGAGGAAACTCGCAAAGTCCATTGAAGAGAAGTGCTCGCGAAGTTCTCGCACTATTTAAATCCATCCTCACGAAGATCAACCCAGCGAATGCGCAGCTACCTCGCAACTGCGTGAACTCCAACCCCGCGACATCTAAGGCTTTGATGTCTACTCAACCTCGCGAAGCCCAATCCAGCGAGAGTGCAATTCTCTATCGTACGACTGCCTGAAGAGCAAACCAAGGCAACCTCGCGACGATTGAAGCTTCAATGTCAAACCATCCTCGCGAAGAGCAAGAGCTACCACGCGACAAATCTGGGAAACAATAGCTACCTACCGAAGCTCTGAACTTTAACTTCCATCTCTTCAGCAGAGGACCTTTTGGGAATTTCTAGCGATTAGGGCGCTCACTCCCACGCTTAAATCTCCATGCACATGCCCTGAGGCATCCAAGGATCACTATTAGGCCATGTGGCATCTTTAAAATTAGGGTTTCCTAACCCTAATGCGTCGCCACACCACTGCTATATAAACCCATACTTAGCTTAGGTTTAGACATCCTGGAAAATCTTGGAACAAATCTGGGAACACGTCTCATCCCTTGGAGATTTGATCTGAGATCATTTTTCTTTTCTTTTGTAGCTGTAAGTAGTTTTCTTTTTCTTTTTCCTTCTCTCCATAGTCTAGCACTTGCCGGCTATGTCTTTGTATGCATTTTGAACTAGTTTAATGGAAGTTTTGTAATAGGATTTGTACTTTGTGGGATTTGTGTTTGAATGTGATCTGCTCTGTGCAAGGCTGCTGCCTTGTGATCCGCCATTATTTTGGTTGTGATTCAAAGCAATGGAGGACTGATTCTAAGGGCCACTCAGATCCAAGTGACCTATGTGTCTGGGCTATCATGGTCATATACAGCCTTAGCCCCACCACAGGACCCACTAGATCTGAAATCCCCATGGGAGCTTGAGCAGGTAGCCTTGTGACCATGGTGGTGGCAGTGATATTCTTGTTTTGTCTTGGGCTCTGTGAGGAGGATAGCCTCTAGGATAGTCTGTGACCATACAAGTGGATAGGTTATAGCCTTAGGGTGATTCTAATCCACCGATCCAAGATGGATCCTTCTTCTTTGCACCTGAGCTTGTATTAGCCTAGTGGGAGATTGTACAGAGGCAGACTCCCCTATATTTGTATATATCCGCTATCAGATGTTAGATCTGATCTGGTTATAGAGATTGTAGGCTTGTGACTGAACCATTGTAGCCTCGCTCAAGCAATGGACAGCTAGATCGAAGGTTGTACTCAATCTCTTGCTAGTTCTATGTGTCTGGGCTATCATGGTCCTATACAGCCTTAGCCCCACACATAGAGCTTTAGAGGTTGAGGTTCCCTATGGATTCTTGAGCTGGTAGCCTGGATGAAATAGTGCCTACAATGATTAACTTGTTTTGACCCATCCCTGAATTGTGGTTCCCCTATGGGATAGTCAGTGACCATTTGAGTGGGCAGGTTATAACCTTAAGGGATTGAATCATGGCAGAGAGATGGGTTGGATCCTTTCTCCTCAGTGGTGATAACGTAGCCATTGGACAGGATTTCTATAACATCATATCTAAATCTGAGTTATAAAACTCCTCTGATCTAGGCTCAATAACATACTTCTCACCCTTTTATATTTATTTTCCACACTCCATCCATCCTCTCAACCCTTTCTGTAGTTTAGACATTAGGCTACCTTAGGATCTATAAACTAAGTGACCTTAAACTCCCTTCCCTTAAGGATTGCCAGATCTGTAGTCAGATCTGGAGGGACTACTAGAGATGGCTCCCTTGGAGCTATAGATCATCTTTCCCTGTGGGACAAACTCTTACTTATCAAAACTTGCCACAATGGACCTTGTATCTTGCAGGTCTAGGGCCTCTCAGTTGTGCTGATTTCATCCCCTGTTTTATTTTAATTTCTTTTACCACAAATAAATAAAGAAAGCATAGCTGGGCCAGCAACAAGTTTTTGGCGCCGCTGCCGGGAAAGTTGATCTATTAGTAGACCCTAAGTTTTTATAGTTTTATTATTCTTTGGTAGTGAAGAATAATTGATAGTGCTGATGTATTTGTGAATTTTTTTTTACAGATCTAGACAGCAGTAGTGAAGGACAGTTGGACTGCAATTGGATCTTAGCTACCTCTGTTTGCAAACTCTCTAACTTTTAAAACCCTGTCTATCTTTCTTTAAAATTCTTTAGCAGTATCTAGGATAGTTGTAAATGTATTCTTTGAATAGCTATAAATTAGTTAGATAAATTTGTTAATTGTAAAGTTATTCATTTGCAATGTGCCTGCAAGAAGCTCTCCTTGCTGTTGGTGTGCTTGCATGCTAGGGAGGAGATCTCTCAGTCCTACTTTAGAGCCTCTTAACCCTGAGTTAGAAAGGGGAAGGAGACTTAGAAGAGACAGGCACACCACAGGAGAGCCCCCAAGTGAATTTGTGACAGCAAATATGGGTGAAGAACAACCCAGAACTCTCAAGGAGTTGACTGCTCCGGATGACTATAACTCCCCTTTTAACATTCAATTCCCTGATGTTCAGGGGAATTATGAAATAAAAACTTCAATCATCCAGATGATGCCCTCTTTCCATGGGCTTAGCAAGGAGGACCCGTACAAGCATATTGACCAGTTCTTGGCCTTGTGCACCACTTTTAATATCACTGGTTTGGGACCTGAGGCTACTAGGCTCAGACTCTTTCCCTTCTCTCTGAAGGATAGGGCCAGTTCTGGTTGACCACTCTTCCCAACAATAGCATTGCTTCATGGAAAGACCTGCAGACCAAGTTCCTGACCAAGTTCTTCCCTGAGACCAAAACTAGCCAGTTGAGGAAGGCAATTCTTGCTTTTGCCCAAGCCCCAACTGAGGATTTTAATTAAGCCTGGGATAGGTTTAAGGAAATGCTCAAACAATGCCCCCACCACAAGATCCCAGACTGGCAGCTTGTTCAAAGCTTCTACAATGGGATTGATGAAAAAAGTAGAGATATGGTTGATGCCTCTTGTGGTGGCACTTACATGCACAAAACTGCTGATGAGGCATGGGAATTGTTTGAGGTGATTAGTGAAAATGCTTTTCAAAATCTATCCTTAGAAAGAACTAGTCAGGAGTCTGAGTCAAAAGTGGGGCCTGCTGCATTGACAAGAGGAAAAGTTTGTGAGGTGTCTGGGAACAATGACCTGCAGCTGCAGATGGCAAACCTCTCTATGAAGTTTGACAAAGTACTGACTGTGATGCAACCCAGAAGGGCTACTCATGTGGTGGAGGCATGTCTGATATGTCAGTCCCCACAGCACACAGTGGAGGAATGTCCATCTGCAGGGTAATATCCTGAATTAGTTTTGGAACATGCTGCTGCTGCTCAATATTATGGCCAGCAACAATCTGGGGGCTACAATAGACAGCCATATGGATACCAGCACCAAAATGCTGGTTACCAATGGAGAGACCACCCAAATCTGAGGTGGAGGCAAGACAATTATATGCAGCCCCAGCAGATGTTGGCTGTACCTCAAAGGCCACAGCAGCAGTTCAATCAAGGGAATGCCCCTAGGTCTAACTTCCAGCACCATCAGCAGCCCCATCAGTAACAAAATCAATTGGTCTTACCCCCATCTCAACCCAGAAATACTTCTTTCGAGGACCAGGTCTTGACCTCACTGTAAAACCTAGGTTCCTTGGCTCAGACTGTGAATTCTCATGGTCAGAGCATCAAGAAGATGGAAGAACAGATTGGCCAACTAGCGAATACCTTAGCCAAAAGAGAAGAGGGAAGGTTGCCCAGTCAACCAGTGGTTAATTCCAAGGGCCAATTTTTTATTGGTGAAGGATCCTCAAACCCTGAAGGGGATCTTTCATTGAATTGATGCTAAGAACTGTGCACTTTGTATGTTATGTACTTTACTGTTTATAGGAATTTTTAGTGATCTTGTTGGAGTCTGAGTTTAGTGCTTTATGCCTACTTTTATTCCTGTTCCCTTTGTTTGATAATTTCAAGTGATTGAATGATGATGGTATTGTTTGAATGCTTTTCATGATGTGTGAATTTAATGCTTTTAGAGTATGAGAATTTTTGAATGTTTTATAATGCTTATGGGTGTCCCTGGAAGAGAGCCTGTGAGAGAATCCACCCACAAAACAAAGGTCAAAAGGCTGACTAGTGGGTGTGTGAATTCTGACTCGGTTAAGCCATTGCGAGGTTTTGAAAATTTGGTTTGGTTTCCTCCCGCGCAGTTCATAAAGAATTACTTTGCTTTGCTATCGCGAGTTTCAGATATAGTTGTGTGGGCTTCCTCGCACCTCGCACTGCTTTCTCTTTCCTCTCCTGCCAGCGAAACCATAGTTCCCACTCCTCTCAATCTCTCTCCTCCAGCATCCTGTCTACAGTTCATCGCTCACTTTGAAATTCTGGATTTTTGTTCTTAAAGCTTCCATCAATAGTTACCCCCTGCTAGGAGCTCCTACGGCCTACCGTGCATCAAATTGAATAGAAACCTAACTTTTAGGATAAGACTCAGCTCTTAATTTTTTCTTTCAAAATTTCAACTGCACACTCGCCAAGGAGAATCTTAATGGCTCCTAAAAGTGCACCTGTGAAGAGAGCCAGGGACCAGGCCACCGTGGAGCCTGCCCCTAAGAAAGCCAAGTCCTCTACGGCACAACAAAAGGGAAGGGGGTGGTTCCTGAGGTGGCTAAACAAACACCTGATTACTCTACACCCTCTGAGCTCCTCATTTCCATTCCCTTAGAGCCTGAAGCCATTTTTGATATATCTTTCTTTGAAACTGAGCCGTTGTCAGCACCTGCCATTGAGTTCTTGCGCAAGGCTGGTTTGATCCCCTTGATGAAAATGATTCCTGCACTAGCCTATCCTAGGTTAGTGCAACTCTTTTACCAGCACCTTAGGGTCAGACCAGACACACATGGGCAGCCAGGCCTCCTTGTGTTAGTTGATAATTTTGAGATGCTACTCAGCCCAGCGTTGATTGCTGAAGTCATGGGCATCCCTGCCATTTTTTATCCCAACTGTGGTTATGGTTTCCCTGTGAGTGCCCCCATTGACACCATTGCACAAGCCCTTACCAGAGGTTTGCAGGCCATAGGGGACTCCATCAGAAGAAGATATTTGGATCCCAAATTGTTGTTCATTGATCAAGTGCTGAGGAAGAATATTTATTGCTCTGGCCATCAGCAAGAGAGGAGGACACCAATTGTTGATACTCTCTATTCCTTCTCTCTGGGCCATGGATTTAATACTACATGGTTGATTTTTGAGGCCATAAAGGATATGATGGTGAAGCTCGGGCTGTAAAAGAAGATCCACAGTCTCCCCTATGGAAGACTCATCACCAAATTACTTCTGAGGGGAGGGTACAATATACCAGTGGGGGAGTTATCTGCTGACCTCACTCCCACCACTTTTACCAAAAGATAATGGGGGATCAGCAGAAGTCTGATGAATCCACAGAAGAAGAAGAAGAAAGCTGAAGCTCAGGTTGTTTCTGAGCAAGGAGAGGGAACTGCTGTGGCAAAGGCCACCCCTGCCCCAAAAAGAAGGCTAAAGCCCCTACTCCAAAGAAGGTGGTGCAAGCTTCTGTCACCTCTACTTCTGCAGCAATACCTCCATCCACCACACTTGCCCCTCCATTAGTTTCTTTGCCTATTCCATCTCTCCCTTTCCCTCTCTTATCTCCCTTTTCCATTCCACCTCCCCCTGTGATTCGTTCCTGGGTGGAAAGTGTTGAACCCCATGACAGCGCTCCCCCTTCACCAACCCTACCTCAATACATAGCCCCAGTATCTCGAACATCATCTGACCTAAACCCTGATAGCCCTCCCCTGATATCCTACATTAAAAAGAAGACCTCTCATACAACCCCAGCCAGATCCTTACCTAAACCAACCACCCCTATCATTCCCACAGATACCCCACATATTGACCCAGCCACCATCCCTCACCTCCACTCCTAGACCTTGACTTTAACCTAGCCACTACTTCCGGATATCAGGCCTTCATGACTACCTTACTTGATACCCTGCCAACCCATGATATCCCTCTCCCAGATTCTCCACTCCCTTCACCACATCACTCACCAGACCTTTCATCTTCTCCCCCTACAACTTTCCATCATGCCCCCACTTTCCCTTTCCAACCTGTTCCCTCCTCTTCTCATACTCCACCCCAACCAACCTCAGATACCCTTACCCATATCCTTTCCTTAATACATGACATCCAGACCCAGCTATCCACTACAACACAAACCCAAGACCAAATACAAACTGACATCACCAATATAAAATCCACCCTTCAAACATTGACAAACCCACCCATCTCTACACAACCTCCTACCACCACACTCATCCAGCCCCCTTCCACCTCTGACTCCACAGTGCAACCAGACCTCACCCCAATTAACTTACCTACACCCTTAACCCTCCAAGACACCATACCCCACCACTCCTTCCCCACTCTACCTATCCTTCCCCCACTCATATTACCTCCACCACAATTTACCAACACTTCTATCCAAACAGACCCCATTCCTTTCCCATCCACCTTTCCCATTCAACCCCACATATTTGTAACCCCACCACTTCCATTTCGACCCTTCACCATTCCATTTTTCCCTTACCCAGAACCATCCACCTCCACTGACCATCCTTCATTTATTTTTACACCCATGCCTTACATTCCACCCCTTATCCTACCACCCCCTCCTCAATTCACTGACCATTCAACACAGACTGCCCCAGCCACTTCCACCCTCCTCTAGACTTCATCACTACAGCCCCCACTTTACCCCCCCAGGATCAATCACCTTCTACTTCTTTCACTCCATTTCTACCAATCTTACCCATACACTCCTATTACACCCCTCCCTACTTCACCCTCCTCCATGCCATGAGGGACAATGCCTATATCAAACGGGATGTCCTGAGGGGCATGGCACAACTTCAACAAGCCATTGAGTACCCCTTGCTGCAGAAGCTGAGTGACTTGAAGCTTGCTCACAGCGAGAAGCTGAGAGATATTTCCAAGGGGTGGGAGGCAATTTTGGAGACACTCAATGCGAACAAGGCTGCGGCAACTTACTACAGAATGACTACGGAGATGGAAAAAGTCAATGCCGAAATGGCGAAAAAGAGAGCCAGGTTGGTAGAAAGGAAACTGAATAATGCTCAGGATATCAACAAACTCAGTAAGGAGCTTTTAGATACCAATCCCCTGTATGCTACCAAGAAAATTGAGATTTTGGAACAGAGGGTTTCCTTCCTACTATCCTAACCAATTCAGGCCACCCCTCTCGCCACAGCACCCCCTGAGGCCCCATCTTCTTCCACACAACCAGGTCCATCTTCTTCCACTCCCCCTGCCCCTACACCTACACAACCTGTTCCCCCACCTCCTACAGCCCCAACTCCGATACCTCCTCCTGCTCCTACTCAAGTTCCTGCTCCTGCTAAAGTCCCTACCTCAGCTCCTGCTCCTGTCTCAGTGCCTCCCCCTGTTCCATCTCCTGCCCTCAAAAGAAAACAGACTCCTTCCAAGAAACCTCCCACCTCCAAAAGAGCCACTACAGCCCAAAAAGGAAAAAGGCCAGCCCCTCCATCCCCACCTCCAAAGGTCACCAAAGCTTCTGCTCAAGATGATCCCCATGGTCGCCTACTTTCCAAAGAGGAATGCAGACAGGTTGCTGCTGCCCTTGGATTAGATCCGACTGAGCTTTTTCCTTCTGACTTAGACTCTGATTCTGCACCACCTATGGATCCCAGTGCCAAGACTCCTGTTGTTGCTCCTTCATCAAGCCCTGCTGAACAAACCTATCCTCAGAGAAGGAAAGTTACAGCTAAAAGAACTTCTCACACTACTGCCTCTCTAAAAATTGGAAAAGAAACATCTGCCCAGTCTAAGGAGGCACCACCAATGAGCCAGCCAGTGAAGGGGAAGAGCCCTGCCATTCCTGTAGCAAAGGAACAAGAAAAGTCTTATGTGGCTCCCCCTAAGCTTGACAAAGGGAAAAGTCCTCTCCTGCCTCAGGTGAAAGAAAAAGATAAATCCCCTGTTGTCCCTCCTGAGCTAGAACAAGCCCAATCCCCTCTCATTCCCCCTCCGCCTCAGCCAGGGAAGGGCCCAAAAGGGAAGAGTCCCAAAGGAAAAAGTCCTATCAAATCCCCTGAGCCAACCATAGATAAATCTTCAGAGATCCCTCCTCAACCAAAGACCAGAAAAATGAGGGTCAGGGCACCAACCATACCCAAAACTGCGGCCCAAAGAAAGGAAGAGAGGGAACGAAAGAAAAAAGAGGAAGAGGCTTACCTTCAAGAGCATGCCAAGAGATGGGTTGGGACAAGTTCTGATCCAGACTCTGATTAGATTGTACCTAGGATTTTTTCTGTTTCTGCATTCTTTTGCTTCTGTTTTCTTTTAGTTTGTGCATTTCTCATTTTTAATAGATTTTCCTCTTTTGTCATTACTATTTTGCTTTGTATGTTGTGTGTTTTGTTCCATGTTATTTTTTTTTCTTTTTACCCTCAATAAATCTGCTGCAAATTCACTTTGAATCAGTGAGGACACTGCTCCTCATAGGTTTGGGGGTGTGGCAGGCAGACCCTGCCAATGGAATAGTTAACCTAAGTGCAGCAGAGTCATCTGAGTAATATGGAAATGAATCTATGTTCACTTAAGAATCATGACAAATAAGAAATTTAAAATTTCTGCAAACTTTAGACATTATAAACTTTTAATATTTCACATTTCCATGATGATATCACCAAGGAAACTCACTTGTATCAGCACTTAGTGAATCATTAGAGAGAGAAAAAGGTGAGGACATACTTAAAAGTTCAAAGGAAGGCCATAACCAGTCAGAATTGGGCCTATAAAAATTTTTTTTTTCATCCTTTGAGGAGTGACTAAGGCAATTTCTTCTAGTTCTAAGGACTGGCTGAGTCACTGTGCTCACTAGATGTTAGGCAACTCCAAGTTGAAACAACTGACAGCACTCATGAGACTTAGGAAAGGATCAAGGCCTTCTCTTAGACAGTTTGAGCCTAATAAGACCAACCCTAAAGCAACTGCCCTTGTCCATACCCCCTTTGAGCTTTAAATCCTGAACTTCTTTAAAATACACCTAAGTACTTATACCTAAACCTATGAACCTGATTCAGTCTACCCTCACTCTAAGAATTCAGAAGGTAAAGGAGAAAGAGTTGAAGATGGACTAGCTATGGTCAACATTAGGTGAATGGAGAAGAAGTACCTCAAAATTCTGGCAGTATGGTAACTGAGAACATGGTGGCATTTCAGAAAAGCAACAACAAAAATAAAAAGAAGAAAATTCCATCAAAAAGAAATAAAAATAATAATGAAGAGGAGTCAAGAGGAACTTTCTTTTGGAAAATCGAAATCAAGAAGAGAAACTGATCACTTCAAATCTGAAAATCTCAAAGAAGAAGAAAGGAGCTGAATTCAAGAAGGTGAAGTCATGAACCACCTCCTTCACTTACTGATTTCTCAATTTTGAACCCCTTTTCAACCTTCCATTCTTTTTAACCCCACTCCATAAGCCACATTCCAGCCCAGTTAAAAGCCCTTGTGATCCAAAGTTGAGTGAGCTGTCATGTGGAGATAAAGAGTTATCCAATCTATGGTGAGGATGTGTCAATGATGTCAGCACTTAAGAAATCTGCCTATGCTCATGCTTACAGACCCATTTGGGGGATGTAACTGCTCTTAAGCTTGAGAGAAAATGAACCCCTCAACAAGACCCTTATGAGAGTATGCCCTGAAAAGTTTTTGGGTCTGATCTTAAATGCATTATGTATGACATATAACCTAATTTTTGATCTGATGATGAGCTCAGTACTGGCACACACTTGTACAGTTTTCTGTGGTTGTAAACTGATTGGAAATGTTGTGCATTCATGAGAAGTTTATGCTGTTTAAATTACTGTGCAACCAATGGATTAAATTTCTTTTATGTTTACTGATTCAAGAGTAAACTAAGTCTGCTCCTTGACTGCTCAATTGATGATATTGCACTTTTGTTAACTATTTCATTGAGAAGTTTGTGGGTATCTTCACTGAAAACCCTCAGGAGACTTCACTCCTCCACTAGGGATCACCTAGGGGTTTAAAAGGCTTGGTACATATGCTAAATGTATCCGTGCTCCCTATGAAAGTGGCATTTAATTTTTGTAGTAGATTTAATGTAGCTTTGCTAAGGGACTAGCAAAGATTAGGTTTGGGGGTGTGTTAAACCCTGAAAAGTACCACTTTTCACCCCTTAACTTAACCTTTGATTAGACCCTTAGCCATCTAATAAGTTCTTATTAAGTATTTTATGTAGGTAATAATCAGTAGTGAAATAAGGCTAGGAATCCTGCTAAGGAGCCTGTTTTGGCACCAGAAGTCCCTCAGAAGGATGAACTCTGAATCCAAACCTGAAATGAGCCTCGCGCAGCTGACCCAAGCTTTAGAGGATTCAAGAGAAATATGCCTCACGCAGTCCAACTAAGCTTCTCAAGACTTTACAACAACTTCTCGCGCAGTTGAGTGACTGAAGAGCTTCAGAAGCACAAACTCGTGCAGCTCTCGTAAAGCTCAAGAGTTGAACACATCGTGTAGTTTAAAGCAGACCTCTCTCAACCTCACGTAGTTCGCTCAGAATGGCTGAGGAGAGAGAGCTTCAGAAGACACTTCGCACAGCTGTCGCATAGTAGCCGCAGGATGTAAATATCAGAAGAGAACTCCTTGCGCAGTTCTCACGCTATTCAAGAAGAAAGCATCCTCGTGAAGACAGAGCCATCCTCGCGAAGATCAATTAAGACATGGAACCTCGCATAGTTCAAAACTCATTAGAGCCTCGCGAGGAAACTCGCAAAGTCCATTGAAGAGAAGTGCTCGCGAAGTTCTCGCACTATTCAAATCCATCCTCGCGAAGATCAACCCAGTGAATGCGCAGCTACCTCGCAACTGTGTGAACTCCAACCCTGCGACATCTGAGGCTTTGATGTCTACACAACCTCGCGAAGCCCAATCCAGCAAGAGCGCAATTCTCTATCGCACGACTGCCTAAAGAGCAAACCAAGGTAACCTCGCGACGGTTGAAGCTTCAATGTCAAACCATCCTCGGGAAGAGTAAGAGCTACCACGCGATAAGTCTGGGAAACAATAGCTACCTAGGAAAGCTTTGAACCTCAACTTCTATCTCTTCAGCAGAGGACCTTCTGGGAATTTCTAGCGATTAGGGCACGCACTCCCATGCTTAAATCTCTGTGCACACGCCTCGAGGCATCCAAGGATCACTATTAGGCCATGTGGCATCATTAAAACTAGGGTTTCCTAACCCTAATGCGCCGCCACACCACTGCTATATAAACCCATACTTAGCTTAGGTTTAGACATCCTGGAAAATCTTGGAACAAATCTGGGAACACGTCTCATCTCTTGGAGATTTGATCTAAGATCATTTTTCTTTTCTTTTCTTTTATAGCTGTAAGTAGTTTTCTTTTTCTTTTTCCTTCTCTCCATAGTCCAGCACTTGCCAGCTATGTCTTTGTATGCATTTTGAACTAGTTTAATGGAAGTTTTATAATAGGATTTGTACTTTGTGGGATTTGTGTTTGAATGTGATCTGCTTTGTGCAAGGCTGCTGCCTTGTGATCCGCCATTGCTTTGGCTATGATTCAAAGCAATGGAGGACTGACTCTAAGGACCACTCAGATCCAAGTGACCTGTGTGTCTTGGCTATCATGGTCATATATAGCCTTAGCCCCACCACAGGACCCACTAGATCTGAAATCCCCATGAGAGCTTGAGCTGGTAGCCTTGTGACCATGGTGGTGGCAGCGATATTCTTGTTTTGTCTTGGGCTCCGTGAGGAGGATAGCCCCTGGGATAGTCTGTGACCATTCAAGTGGACAGGTTATAGCCTTAGGGTGATTCTGATCCACCGATCTAAGATGGATCCTTCTTCTTTGCACCTGAGCTTGTATTAGCCTAGTGGGAGATTGTACAGAGGCAGACTCCCCTATATTTGTATATATCCGCTATCAGATGTTAGACCTGATCTGGTTATAGAGATTTTAGGCTTGTGACTGGACCATTGTAGCCTCGCTCAAGCAATGGACAGTTAGATCAAAGGTTGTACTCAATCTCTTGCTAGTTCTATGTGTCAGAGCTATCATGGTCCTATACAGCCTTAGCCCCACACATAGAGCTTTAGAGGTTGAGGTTCCCTATGGATTCTTGAGCTGGTAGCCTGGATGAAATAGTGCCTACAATGATTATCTTGTTTTGACCCATCCCTGGATTGTGGTTCCCCTATGGGATAGTCTATGACCATTTGAGTGGACAGGTTATAACCTTAAGGGATTGAATCATGGCAGAGGGATGGGTTGGATCCTTTCTCCTCAGTGGTGATAATGTAGCCATTGGACAGGATTTCTATAACATCATATATGAATCTGAGTTACAAAACTCCTCTGATCTAGGCTCAATAACATACTTCTCACCCTTTTATATTTATTTTCCACACTCCATCCATCCTCTCAACCCTTTCTGTAGTTTAGACATTAGGCTACCTTAGGATCTGTAAACTAAGTGACCTTAAACTCCCTTCCCTTAAGGATTGCCAGATCTGTAGTCAGATCTGGAGGGACTACTAGAGATGGCTCCCTTGGAGCTGTAGATCATCTTTCCCTGTGAGACAAACTCTTACTTATCAAAACTTGCCACAATGGACCCTGTATCTTGCAGGTCTAGGACTTCTCAATTGTGCTGATTTCATCCCCTGTTTTATTTTGATTTCTTTTACCACAAACAAATAAAGAAAGCACAGCTAGGGTAGCAACAGCGCCCGAACAACCAACGATGTTTCAAGGTATAAATTCCTTACTGATTATCAATGGTTACAATAATTCTAGTTGATGAATACCTTTGAAATTGGTTTTTATTTTCACACTTCGTGAACGTCATAAAGCCACCATGTGTACACTCTTAACTAAATCGCCTGCATGAAACTTAGGTACCGTACACATGCAGTAGGGTAGTGACATCTGTCAACCCAAGACACAAGTCTTGATAGATCTAGGATCCACACATTCATTGGTAACTTCTCAATTCGCAGCCGGATTGAGTATCACTTAGGAACCCTTAGATGATCACGAGACGAGGGTTGACCCTTATCTCAACCTTAGTTATCTCATTTCAAAATGTTTTCCAACTCCTTTTGAGTCTCATTACAGTACTTAGCAGATATTAAAATCAAGGGTAGTGGGCCCCGGAATCTTCGAAGGACTCGGATACCACTAGCTTACATTCAGTTATTTCTTGAATAGTGTAAGCTAAGAGGGGAGAGTTATTAGATTTGTGGGTGTTAGAAGTTCTACCACCCTACACTAATTAGTGGTGAAGGTGTGTTAATGGTTATCAGGAATTCAGATTGGCTATGGCTATGCTTTTTCGATTAGCTATGGGGATGTTCTATTTGTGATAGACGGCTCTGATGGATCGTTAGACATGTGAATGATTAGTGACTTCGATATCAAATGGAATTTGATGAATGGTTCACTAACGAACCAATGAGACCTTCATGTCTCTTTGGTGTATTTAGCTTTGATGTCAAGCCTCTACTATGTTAGACATATTGAACTACTCACAGTGAATTTTCTAGGACGAAAATTCCTAAAAGGAGGGGAGAGTGTAACAACCTTGATTTTCGCTAGCGTTGAATTGTTGAGCTTCAACGATGATATGACTGCTTTGACCAGTTTGACCTTTGTCAGACTTTTGATGACTGTGACGGGGCCTCTGACCCACCTATCTAAATTGGGTAAATACATCCAATACACGAATCTGAAACCCATTTCCTAATTTGAGCACTAAATTGGAACTCGAACCCGTACGTGAGGTGTGTTGCACATGACTCAAACCCCGGGATCGAACCAGATTCGATGCCACCCTCTTTTTAATCACTATGCTTACAACACATGGGCTTAGTTGGCTATTCTTAAGGGATAATTTAGAATGAGAAGGGTGGTGTACGTGTGATCAAGGGCGATCATATGCACCCCAAGGCACGAACCTAATATGAACTAATATACGTCTATATGTATAGATGTACATTGCACCTATTTGATGTGGTGCCCAACACACTAACCAAGCCACCCCCTATATACACCCGACCTCGTGTACGTGCTCGGTGAGGTCTACAATACATGCCAGGGAATCTTGAAGTATTTTAGAGATATACACCTAGTGCCAATGGTTCATATATATATATATTTGTGTGAACCATTACGCAAGCCGCATGATGGCACAGTGGTTAGGAACTGGGTTAGCAAATAAGAGGTCTAGGGGTCAAAACGTGTGAAGTGCATCTTAGACCTCATTTTGGATAGTTAGATAACAACCTGTACACCGATTCTTGGTGTACTAGCCTCACACTGAATCCACTCCACTAACTATAAAGAGAACCATGCGTAGAGTTGGATTATAAAATCCATTTGAGAGAAGAGAGAGTCGGCTGAAGGGGAAAATCGAGAGAGAAAAAGAGGGCCTTCTCCTCATTTTCGTTCTTGAGAGGAAATCTAACCATTGACCTCCTCAAATCTCTCTCCTCAAGGGTTTGATTGGGTATGTATCCTCAAAGAAGTGATCGATCAGCGGATGAACGGCAAGTTCGGAGTCGATTCCTTCAATTTCGGCCATCGTAATCTCTGCATGCGCAATTTAGGAAGGTTAATTATGAAACCCTTTGCATGCGTGCATAGATCGTAGAATGATTTTGAGATTAAGGCTAGTCTGTGTTATGCATTTGGATTGCATGCAAGGATTCGAGAGAATCGAGTTCGGGTGAGGAGAATCGAGTCACTGTAGAGGTGAGCGAGAGCTTCGACGTCAATTTTTGTCGATTTGACTGTCGTAGACTCCGTATACACGATCTAGAAGGTAAGATTCGTGTTTTGACAATATGGAAATTAGTTTAGATGTGATTCGTGTGTGATTGAGACTACATGCACAAATTTGGGAGTTATTGTGGAGTTTTGGGGAAGAAGATGAAATTCTGAGAGTTGCATAATCGTAAACAAAGGAAAAACTCTGAGAAAAATTTGCTCAAGCGAATTTTCCTAAGAACTCAGGATAAATTTTTTTGGTCAAACTCGCTTGAGGGAATTTGTGTGTGCCGCATGGAATCTGCCAAATTTGCTCGAGCAAATTTGGAATATGGAAATGGAAATAAGACAACGAGCTTTATAACTTTATATGAAATAGAAATTTCATGAATTCAATGTTTTAAAGGTTAAAATTTAGCCACAAGTTGGGACAAGTTCTACACGATCCAAAGTTAGGACGAACATGTCCATTCCACCTTAGTTTTGAGAAATTACTTAAGTACGTCGAGTTTATTAGTATTTAAAATCAATCCTTAATGCATCATCGTATCTGTGATGTAGGGGAAGGAATCAGTCGCCAACGCTAAGGGTCATCTCGCACCTTCTAACGACGTTAGGAATCGAGGTAGGAAAAACTCAATGCACAATTTCATCTTGAATTCTTATTCATAGACTCTCTAATATATATTTGAATGTGAATCTTGAAAATTTTGACCCATTGAATTTAAAATTTGAATTTCTACCCTTGAGCTTTTGAAGTATTGAATGTTTATACAACTTTAGATTTGAAATTGAATTTGAACCATGAACTGAAAAGTACTCATTGTATCGAATCTGACGAACTCCAAGTATGAGAATTGAACTTCAACTGAAAGTGAATTTGAACTCAGAATGTGTATGTGAATATGAAATTTGAACTCTGAACTTTGCAAAAGAATCTGAATATGAATATGAACTCTGAGAGTGTATGCGAACTTTGTATATGAATATGAATCATGAAATGAGAACTTGAATTTCTGTATGTGAATCCGAACTTTGAATAAGAATCTAAATGTGAATAAGAATTTGCATGTGAAATTGAAATACAAACATTGAATATGAATTTGAAGTATGTGTCAATTCTATATATGAAACTGGATCGGCACGGCGGGTTATACCGTGCACCTGAACTGAATCAGCACAACTAAACCGGCATTACGGGTTATACCGTGCACCTGAACTGGACCGGCACAGCGGGTTGTACCGTGCACTTGAAAACTATTTAAACTAAATAAGTAAATCTGGAATGATAAGAGCTTGAACCATATGAACTCTGAATGTGAACTCCAAATAAGATCTCTAAATGTGAACTTGAAACTTGAATACAAACTCTGAACTACAAAACTTTGAACAAGTGAATCTAAAATTAGAACTCTGAAATTGAATTGAACCCTGACATTGAATCCGAACTAGAACTCTGACGTCGAAATCTAAATTGAGAACTCCGATTTTGACTATGATTTTGAAGTTAAGATCTTACGAATTATGTTTTTGAAGATGACGATGCTTTTGAAACTTGGTTTCTGTCTTGATTTGAAATTCCTTCAAAATTTAGTCACTTTGTTTGACATGAAAATACCTTTGAGACTTGGGTTTTCTGTTTGAGTCTGAAATTGTCTTGAAAAATGTGTCCCTATTTTGATATGAAAAATACTTCTGAAATTCAGCCTCTATTTTTCTTTGATTGAAAATGCCTCTTAAATTATAATCATTGAATTTATTCATCGATCTGATAAGATGTAAATTGGTATTGATCTTTCTCTACTGAGCTTAGACTGTTAGTTCATCCCGACATTTATGTCACAAGTGCAGAGATTAGTCGGGTTCCTTGAGCTTGTGAACGGTCCCACTATGTGCTGGAAGTAAAAGGAGAACTTCCACTTGTGAATTAGGTATATGTGCAGTTAGACTTAGTATATATATATATTAGTGATTTATTTTAGACTGTTGTAATTTAAACCACTATTTAGGTGACGGTCGGCCGTCACCGGTGGCCATCGTAGTTTGTTGTTTATGTTATGTAATTAATGGAATCTCTCAGTATTAGTTATTGCCACAGTAAGCATCTCCACAAATGAGATGCCCCTTCTTATACTTTTTTTCCTTTGTTTCTCCCCGTGATAGTTCACCACATCTTGATCAATAATGATGTCCCATCATAACGATAAATGACCAATACCATATCAGTTTCCATCATTTATATTGTACCTACATATTACATGTCACAAATAAAAAAGCTCATATAACAAATATAACGATAAGTGGGGTTACTCATAAGCTATGCCCTAACAGAAATTGACTTTCTCAGTGTCGTTCAATTTACCAAACATTTTTTCTTTTCATCCAACGCATAACATTTTACATCCAAATCATCGACACAATAGTTCTTGAGATTATGCTCTTCCGATGGTTTCGATAAGATTTTGTTTCCACGTGACACACATCATGAAAAGTGATCCAAGAATCATACTTGACGTGTGCCACGATAAGTATGATTCTTTTGGGATATGTGCCACATCGAATCAATGTCTCATCCTCTCATTGTAATACATGATCTCAATATAAAATGTTCTTTTTTAGCACTACAAAAAGCTATGTTTTTGTTTTCCAAATAATTTTGTCGTACAGAATTTCTAGCATATACATATAATTGAACATATAGGTTTCTAATTAGAGAAATTTCTTTCCCCTAATAATTTCTTCAAAGAGAAATTTATTTCTTAGCAGTGCAAAAAGGTTTCTAATTTTCCATTGTGGAGTTTAACCTTCCATATAGGTTTGAAAGCTTTTTCCCTCTTTTAATTAGAGGTCGGGTTTCACATATCATATAATTGTATCATAATAGGATAAACAGGAATCGTATAGTTGGACATATACATATAATTGAACACCTAACACACGACACTGAAAAAGGGGAAAAATTATATAGTAAACACTGCTAGAAGAAGACAACCAAAGACATAAATTAGGAAATTTTATTTTCAAGTTCTAAAATGATCTCCGTCAAATAATTTAATGGCCAACTAATTTAATGGTCGGCCAAAAATGATCTCCATCGAATAATTCTTCAAAATAATTAAATTAGTCGGTCTCGATACAGATAATGTAATAATAGATATAAAGGCAATCGATGCATTCGTGAGGTTGATCAGCGTAACAAATCTGAAAAATAGATGTTAAAAATGACTGCCTAAACCACCGACCCGCGCACATTTATTTTCCGACAAAAATAGAATGTGGCTTTTCAAAATTAGAGCAGCTTCTAAGATTTCATAACACAAAAATGGAAAATGATCACTGTCTTACTTCCTTGGTAGCAAAAGAATAAAAATTAAATTGATATCTTAATTCGCCCACCCATGGGCATTCATTTTCCGACAAAAAAAGGATGGATTGATAAGCTAGAAAATCGATTGAGTGGCTCGGCAACGATTCAAGAAACGGTGGATCGCGTGGAGGAATCTGAACAGCTCGAGGTCGATTTTCGACAGGAAGGTTTACGCTATTCGATTTTTGTCGGAGCGGGTGAGGCTTCGCACTAATCTAATCCACATAAAATAATTGAGGGCAATGGGTGCTTGAATAGCCCAAAAAAATACAACCGGAGAAGACATAAGGGAAATCGATTTTATAGCTTGGGGAAAGAAGTTGCACACTAGTGCTAGAATGAGAAGAAGCTGTGCTGAAAAGGCGATCGATTTTATAGCTTGGGGAAGAAGTTGTGCTCTACGCAGAAAGGGCAATCGATTTTATAGCTTGGGTAAGAAGTTGCGCAAAATCCAACCGGAGAAGAAGCTGGAACGAGAAGAAGCTGTGCAGGAAAAAACCCTTGAACGATCCCTTCTATCCTATTATATGTTTGGTACCTATATAATAGGCTAAAACATTTCCTTTCTAAGGTTGTTTCTCTATTTTCCCCATTTCCTTTTTATGATATCAAGGAGGGTGGAATCCATTTTCTCAAAGCGTAGCTTTATTAACACCCACGGAATTTTGGTGGCACCTATGCCAAAAGCAATTGAGTGCTTTGAATCATTCGATGGCAAATGTTTTTCGTCCAAATTCTCCGCACAAAAGATTCTAAGATCACATGCGTACGATCATATGGTAATTTTTTTTTTTAATGTGTCACAGATCCTAAAAAAGTGGCCATAAAATCATGTTTGAGCGTGATGTTTGCCATGTAATTTTAGGGATACTTTTTTGCAGTATGTCCCATATGGACTCAAAAGCTAACTGTCGAGTGGAACTCTAATGGTCTCAAGATCCCTTGTCTAGAATATTGGGACGAAAAACATTCGCCATCGAATGATTCAAAGCAATCAATTGCTTTTAGCGTAGGTTCCCACCAAGATTCCGTTGGTGTTAATAAAGCTACTCTTTCTAAAAAATCCTTAGAATACCCATTCTTAATTTTTATCAAAAAATTTGTGTCCATGCGAATTATTCCTTGATCGAAATCATAACAATATTTTGGAATGGTCTTTCAGACATGTTCAACTTGGTGAAGTTGAACAAAAACCCTTTTATGACTATGTATAGATTGGGGTGCCTCTAGCAAAATTATAACACTGGTAATAGCACCCACATTACTCTATATTGTAGTTTTGAAAATTACACTAAGACAGTCGATAAATGATTCACAAATATATTTGAGTGCATGATGCTTTTGCACAGGCATTACCATGGTTCAAAATTTCGGCCGATAACTCAAAAAAAAAACAAAAAAAATTGGAATCGTTTTGGTTTCAGTCCCCACCGAAAAGATAATTTGAACCGAAATTTCAGTCCAAATATATATGGAGGGGAATTATCGACCAAAATTTGAATTTTTGACTGAAATTTTGGTTCACATTTTGGGTTTTGGTCATGACCGAAATCGAAAACGAAAACCCTATTTTGATCCTTGGGACGGTTCATTTTCAAACTATGTGGAAACTAATTGCAAAGGAGACTGAAAATTAGGGGAATCTTTGATGTCACGACCCAAAATTTTGCCCCATCCCGAGCGCCTAGAATTTCGAGTTATGACCCGCACATATCCCAGATATGCTAAGCGGACATACACATAATCAGAGTTCTCACGCATATCTAGTTTCACGAAACCCGTGAAAGCCAACAAATAGGGTGGAATAAAAAAGCAGCCATAAATAAGTGAATAAAATCAATAAAATTCTCGATAATCCACAAATAGCCGAAATAAGAAGTCGGAGACAAATCCGATAAATGAAACGGTAGGGTCCATAATAAAAGTATCAACGAAGCAGGATACCAAGTCTATCACAGTAAAAAATTGGCACTCAGATCAAATTCAACACCGAAGTCCTCCTAACAACCAATGGCATCGCCTTCCTAAGGTTCTTGGTATTTAGTGTCCACGGGGTCAACAAAGTCAACGTCAATGGGATCTGAATAGTCGGTGTCTACTCCACCAACATAATCACCCGTAGCTGTTTAGATTTCCGTAGGATGAGTTTACTCAGTCACGTAAACTCAATAGATACACAAGTAATCCACCCCATTCTACTTGGATGCATTGTGAGTGCATCAAGTGAGTGATAAAAATAATATAATAATGAAATTAGAAAGAGCATGATAAAATTAAGTGCATAACGTAGAACTCATATCATAACATAAATGCATTACCATGATCTAGACACTCATATCCTAACGTGCCTCACCATATCTTATATTTCATAACATATAGTATCTTATTATTCTCGTACATATGTCTGTACATTATATAAATGTAACTAATCTACTCATAAATCCTATACGACCTGTGCCAAGCTCGCTGCTTGAGCTACTATGTGAGGATCATCATAGTATCATACCACCATATCATAATCTATCTAATCGCCCTCTCTATCCTCCTCATACTCTCTACTCAGCCTGATGGAGAGACATAATGGCCAAACATAACTCATAAATAAACTCATACTTATACTCATAATCTCTTCCAGAGATCCGTCTTGGCTGAAAGACATTGTTGCCCTTACGGTGGCTAAGCAAGGAACGGCACGTACAGAGACTTAAGTTCTTAATCTTTTACTGACTTATACAGTGGTATCTTATTATCATACTCATACTCATATCATAACCTACTCTTACAACTTAATTTTAGGACAAGCTATAGTGGGATAACCTCACCACAGCTAAGGCCCAAGGCCCGAATCTCATATCATAACTCATATCTTATTCTCTCCTCTCATATTAAAATTCAGGGTGATAGGGTCACCATATATGCCACCGTATATAAGGTTATACCGAATTCTCACTCACCCGACTTGTCATGATGTCCCATACCACCATGAGTTGTAAGGCATGTGAATACGATGTAGTCCTCGCTTCGATATTATCTCGGCGAATCACCACACTCAAACATAGGCATGATCTCATATACTCGTGTACGTATGACCTAATGTGTCCATAACTCATATATCATGATAAAGATGAAAGCATAGCACTATCATATATATATCATAGATTTATATTTAGATTTTATTATGTTTATATATATATAACACCAATACACTTATAGGATAGGATAATTATTAATATGATTTCAAAGACGTGAAGGTCAGAGTTCGATTTTCACGATGCATCGAATTTCTAACCTTTCATGTTATTGAAGAGGTCGCTTTGAAGCGATAAAAGTGATATATATATATAGATTACTATAATTGGATAATTAAATTAAAATGTTTGTATAATTATTGAGTTGTGATTTATCATGACCATCGATCGAAAGACCATAAGATATAATATACATAGGAATTTTGGTCATAAAAAATAGAAGATAATACTAAATTCGTGCAGTTGTGGGTCATTTAAAACTGATCCCGACTTATTACTCTATTTTGACCTCTAAAACGTCAGATTCGTGAAATGACTATTTCACACAAAGTTATAAATCTCACTATCTTCTTTCTAATGCCATAAGAATTGCATCAATCTGACATCGGAGTAAAATGTTATGGCTAAAATACTAAGACCAGTATATCAATCGTCGTGAGCTCAGGTTCGTGGCTGCGAGTTCGGACCCGAAAGTTCAAGATGGTGCAATCTATTATTCTTTTAAATAAAATAAAAATATAGTTTAGTTTTAGAGCTTAATTAGTTTTAAATAAATAATAATATAGATTTGCAACAATAATATTCATTATAGTTTTAGTATAAGGATAAATTTTTAATTATATAGATATATCAGATTTATAGTTTCGTAGGGCTTAATTAGTTTTGCTTATTTTCTTCTTTATATTCGAGATGTCATTAATAGGGTTAGATAAACAAGAATATAATTTAAATTTTAGTGTTTAATTAGTTTTAGATAAACAAGAATATAAAATTACAGTTTTAATAAAAGAGTAAATTTCTAACTATATAGATTTGCAAATAAACAATATCAATAGGGCATTCCAAATAAGTCAATCTATCAGATTTAAAAATATTAGAGTTTAATTAATTTTACAGATTTAAAAGAGGGTAAAATATCAAAATGAAGACCTAATAGAAAAGTATAATATTGAATAGCCAAACAAAGAGATTATTTGAAAAGAGAAATAAAATATAAACCGACTTACAAATCATGCAACTTTAGTAGAAAAAAAATACCAAATATGCAGATTTATCATATTTAAAGATATTTATATTTAATTAGTATGTAGATTTAAGAGGAAGTAGATATATTAAATATGTAAACCTAATAGAAGGTAAAATATTAATAGCCCAAACAAAGGGATTGTTTGAAAAGAAAAGAGAAACAACATATAAACCAACCTACAAAATATATAACTTTCAAAGAAAAGCATAATATTAAACATATAGGTCTATTAATGTATGAGATATTAGGGTTTAAATAAAAGATTTAAACCCGTCGATGCGTAATCGAACACATCCTATGCGACGGAATCTGAAAAGAACAAGATGGATGGAGAGGTACCCACCTCTTGAAGCGTGAATGGTAAATCTACGGCAGTTCGAGTTGAAAAGGTCAATGCCCAAGTCGTTGGTTCATCTAAGTCTTGGGAGAGAATAATTTTTTTATTATAAAGATCAGAGAGCTTTTAAAGCTTTATTTATAATAGTAGAAAGTTTTAGGTTAATTCTAATTAAGACATTTCGTAAGGGATTTAATAAAATAGTAGTTTTTACATGGAAGAAGAATTCATACGTGACCTTGAGAAAAGGTTTTGTTCCAGCGCTTTGTGTAAGCATCGAAACAATTGATGTTTCTCTCCCGAAATTACAGTTATACCCTTTAACTTATTTCATCACTTAAAACGGGCATAACTTTTTATATTCTTATTAAAAATCGATAAATTATATATCGTTGGAATTGTATGGACGAGCACTTCGCAATAAGTCTAATATTGGTATAGAAAAATAATAAATTTCCTAAAAAATGGTGGTTCCAGTATGGAGCTTTAGCATCGTGCATGGTGTGGTACCTCATTTAACACCGTTAAAATACAGTCCAAAAATCTGGGTTGTTACATTTGAACATAGAGAAAAAAGGATCAAGTTTTCGTAGAGCATGAAAAGTCACGATCTTATCATAGAAATTGACTATTGCATGAGAGGAAACTATCCAATCTATGTCATGTATGATGTCAAAATCAGTATAATCTTTAGCTTTTCTTTTTGTTCAAAGTTAAGTATAATCGAAACGCTTTCAGGCTTAGGGATTTGAAGAGAAAAAGAGTATATTAGAATAAAGTTTCTTTTATTAGAAATAGGTAGTACTCGTATAGGTTGAAATTTTGGATCTGCTACATTGTGCCGAGTCTTTACTATACTGCGCATTTTTGTGCTTTGGATCCAAGATACGAGAATGTTCTAAAAGAATAAGAAGGGTAGGAAATTGCCTGTTTGCTTTTTCATTTTATATATATAGAGGGTCGGGGATATGCGTCCGGGCGTAGAGATCTCTACGCCAATTGATATAGGGCGCGACATGTAGCACCCTATTGTGAAATGATGGGTGACATTAGAACCACTTTACTAACTAGGGTTACACTTTTAAAATATTTTAAAATTTGAATATCCTTTCAGCCATCATTCTTGACTTTTTTAAAGTCTCTTTTCTCTTTCTTCTCTTCATTTTTTCAAGAAAGTGTGAGACTTTTTCAAGTATATTTTACTCAAAAAATTTGGTCGCCTAGATGAGCTAGCACCGAAACGAGGTGTCGACACACGATAGTGAAGTGTCGACACCACGGTGGCGGCGTGCACCCGGTGTCGGTGCCTCGCAAATTTATTTAATTTATTTATTTACAATCGAAGCGCCAACACCTCGATATAGAGGCGCCGACGCCCCATTTTATTTTATTTTTTTTAGCGAAGAGCCAACTCCTCACATTGCTGGGTGTCGGCTTCAGTCGGTGCCTCGCTATCGAGTGTCGGTCGCTATCGAGGTGCTAGCACTTCGCTACCGAGTGCTCACATTTTTTGAGTAAAAATATACTTGAAAAAAAGTAAGTTTGACACTTTGTTATAAAAAGAGAGAGAAGAGAAAAAAGAAATAGACTTCTAAAAAAGTCAAGAATGAAGGCTGGAATGATATTTAACTTTTAAAATATTTTAAAAGTGTAACTCTAGTTAGTAAAGTGGTTCCAATTTCACCCATCACTTTACAAAAGGGTGCTACGTGTTGCGCCCATATCAATTGGCATAGAGATATTGACGTAGAGATATCTCTACGCCCGAGCGCATTTTTCCCTTTCCCATATATATATATATATATATATATATATATATATATATATATATATATATATAAACCAAATAAATGGTTAAAAGACAAAAATAACCTTAAATATGAACTATAATTCTACATTATTTTGACTATTGAAGAAGACTTCTGAAAATTCTTTCCAGTCCTGGGTGGCGTTATTCACACCTATTTTTCCTATGAAGAACACACCATTTTCCATCATAAAAAATCGTTTATAGCCTTGAATCAGACGATGGAGATTGTTTTTCGTCTCAATCTTCCATACAATAGATCTTGGGATCATTGCGCACCTATCAAATGGTCACATGGTGATTCCATGTGGCACACATTCCCACAAGTAACTATGATCATGGGCGTACCATGACAAAGGATTCTCAAGTCACTTTTGGGGATGTGTGCCACATGTAGTAACAACCCTTACACTAACTAGTCTAAATTTGGTCTCCACTAGTCAAGCTATGACCTGAAATCAGTCAAGTCAAAATTTTAGCCTCACACTCAAAAA
Source organism: Chloranthus sessilifolius (assembly GCA_021018995.1). Lineage (NCBI taxonomy): Eukaryota > Viridiplantae > Streptophyta > Magnoliopsida > Chloranthales > Chloranthaceae > Chloranthus > Chloranthus sessilifolius. Next base: position 53,335,036 of record CM037598.1, read on the forward strand.
ACGAAACCATATACCTGACTTTTGGTGAAAGGGCATAACTTGAACCCAAGAGGGCAAAATGGTAATTTTAATATAATAAGGGGCAAACAAATAAATAAATTTTAAAATGGGTCATTGAATAGATTTAATATGGGTCATTAATTAGATTAATCATAGTTGATGATCAGTCACAGAGTATACCATTTTACCACCCTTAACTTAGTAATGTTAGACCCCAATTTGCTACTAACGAGATGCTATGTGCAGATATTTAGAATAGTGAGCAGAATAGAACTGAAATGATAATCTTTGCCAAAACATCCTCAAAAGGCAGTAAGAATTACGATCGTGCGAAGAGACAATCCACTCGTTTGAAGAATCAATTGATAAGCTAAGAAAAAGAGAAATATCGAATGAACAAAATTAGAAGAAAAGGAGTTCGTAATCCTCGAATCTATCAGAAGAGCTTACGACTGGAGGAATTAAAGCAAAGTCATGAACGTTCGAGAGAGAGAGCGAAAGTACAAAGAAAGATACAATCATAATTTACGATTGTGCGAAAATAAAGCTCTGATGCTACTGATCACGTGAAGACTACACCGTCATGCATAAAATTAGAAGATCTTTTGTAAAGAAGTCTGCCCATGGATCTGAGAAAATTGGGCAAAAGAATCCTAAAGATTTTTATCACTACAACAAAAGAGAAAAGTCCTACATGCATCTGCCATTGAAAGCAAGGAAGAAGTAGCATTAGAAGTAGAGTTATATTAGGAATCTTTTGTTTAAAGTAGTTTTCTTTTATTAGAATTAGATCAATGTAAACTGACCCCTTATGATCTATAAATAAGAGGGCTCGACACATAGGGTAATTTATCGAAAGAATTCTCATAATCAATTGACGACTGAGGATGGGTTTTCTTCCGATCAACTTAGTTTAGAGTAGTTTAGATATCCAAGGTTTCTTAATCACAATTGACGATTGGGATTGAGAGCTAGAAGATCAGTGTCGATATCTGTAGTTTCTCAGAAACAATTGATGCCTGCAACTGAGGGGTGAAGGATATATTTTACTATTTTTTTTTTAGATTAGATATATTTTATTGCATTTTATTGCTCTGTAAACATCTTCAAGTTTTTTATTTGAATTGACGACTCGGATTGAGAATTTGCATATTAATGTAACGATTTTACTTTTCTATTTTTGATTTTTCAGAGTTTGATTGACACCCAAATTTCTGGTAGATTAAATATTAGCATAAATTTATATTGAAGAATGCTAGTTTTTGATTGACACCAAAATTCTAGAGGACCGAGATATAGTGTAACTATTGTTAGGGTATTTTAAGTGCTTGCTGCTGACTTTATTGGAAATAGTGATAAGAATGTGTTAGTGAAACTGAATCAAAAGTGAATTGAAAACTACAGAGCAGCACGCCTAAAAATACACAGACCTGCAGATACAAGGCCTGTTGTAGCAAGTTTTAATAAGTAAGAGTTTGTCCCACAGGGAAAGTTGATCTAATGCTCCAAGGGAGCTATCTTTAGTAGGCCCTCCAGATCTGGCTACAGATCTGGTAATACTAAATGGAAGGGGATTTAAGGTCACTATTGTCTAAATCCTAAGGTAACCTAATGCCTAAACTACATAAATGGTTGAGAAGAATGATGGAGTGTGAGAAAATAAATATAAAAGGGTGAGAAGTAAGCTATTAGGTACAGATCTGATAGGGGTCAGACTCAGATTTGCTGCTATAGAAATCCTGTCCAATGGCTACATTATCACCAAAGAGGAGAAAGGATCCAACTCACCCCTGTGCCATGATCCAATCCCTTATGGTTATAACCTATCCACTTAAATGGTCACAGATTATCCAATAGGGGAACCACAGTTCAGAAATGGGTCAGAACAAGTTTATCATTGTAGGCACTACTTCTTCCAGGCTACCAGCTCAAGAATCCATAGGAACCTCAACCTCTAAAGTTCTGTGTGTGGGGTTAGGCCTGCAATGTGCACTAACCTGGACACACAGGACCAGTAAGAGTTTGAGTATTAGCTTTAGATCTAGTTGTTCACTGCTTTAGAGAGACAGCAGTGATCTAGTCACAAGCCTACAATCTCTACAGCCAGATCAGATCTGTCATCTGATGGTGGGTCTATACAAATACAGGGGAGTCTGTCTCTGCACAATCTCTCACAAGGCTACAAGCACAAGTGCAGAGAAGAAGAATCTGTCTTAGATCTGTGGATTGGCCTCACCCTAGGGCTATAACCTGTCCACTTGCATGGTCACAGACTATCCACAGAGGCTATCCTCCTCATAGAGGTCTGAGACAGAACAAGAAGATTACTGCCACCACTATGTTCACAAGGCTACCAGCTAAGCTACCATGGGAATTCAGATTTAGTGGATCCTGTGGTGGGGCATAGGCCTGCAATGTGCCTAACCTGGACACACAGGTCACTTGGATCAAAATAAATCCTTAAAAATAATCCTCCATTGCTTACAATGCAACATAGCGATGCAGGATCTCAAGGCAGCAGCCTTGTACAGAACAACCCTCAAAACACCAATCCCATATAAGTATAACATCTTATTATAAAACACCATCAAAATTGTTCTAAATAAACATACAAAGGCATAGCCAGCAAGTGCTGGACTATGGAGAGAAGAAAAAGGGAAAAAGAAGCTGCCTAAACCCTGATCTTAGCCTACTAGAATTCTACAGCTGAAAAGGAGTACAGAAGTCCCTTATGTCTGGGTCCAACCTCCTTTCTTCTGAGGAACTTCTAGGGCAACAGTAGGCTTCTTGGCATGGTTAGGGCCTTATCTGCAGCTACTGCTTATTACCTACAAGATGGGCTTAACACACATTTATTAAATGACTAAGGGTCTAACAAAGAGTAAGTTAAGGGGTGAAAAGTGGTACTTTTCAGGTCTTAACAACTGTATTTTAAATTCATGATTATCCGAGTGCTGAAGGATTGTGATTGACGACCACAATCTCGAGGAAGGAGGATTTGGATTTATTTTTTTGCAATTAGATTAAGAACCATTCTTTTATTTATATTTTGCAACCTTTAAAGACAAATAGAGTTTTCATAAATTAATCCTTCCTCATGGGAACGATCTTATCCTAGTGCTACGATTTCCGTTGTGCGCTTGCAATAAGTTAAGACTTAACAGAACACACACATAAGTGCCGACCAGTTGACCCACCTCTAACTGTAGATCTGGTCCAACTTTGATCCAAGACCCAATAAATTCGATAAATTCGATATCATAGATCGTATTTGACTGGGTTGACCGACCTATCTTATGACAGCCCGACTTTACTAGCACGGATTTCTAGGAAAATCGGATCGTCAGATTCGAATTTCTAAAATTTCCACTGAATACTCTGATTCGAGAGCTCTGGTACCACCTGCAACAGCCTGACTTTCCCTGCACTGATTTCAAGGAAAGTCAAACCGTCGGATCTAATTTTATGAGATTTTACTGAATTCATGGATTCAAGAGCTTTGATATCACTGGTGACGACCCAATTTTCCCACTTGAGACTTTAGGAAAACCTATTCGTCAATTCTAATACATCTCAACACATACAGAGGATAGAGCAGATGTCATGTGGCAGTACAAATTCTATTTTCTATACAGAATATAAACTAAACCAATTGAAACCACCGGTGATAATCGATCATCACCTAAATAGTGGTATACAATACGTGTATCTAAGTAAATACAAAAATTGTACCCCTACTATATGATAAGTAGTGAAAAATACCATTTTTCACCCCTAAACATGAGCCTTGAAAGACCCTCGAGAGGACTAAATAAGTGCTTTAGTGTTCATATTGCAGCTAACCAAAAAGACAGGTCCAAATCCGAAAACCATCCTAAAATGATCAAAAAGCTGACAACGCATGTCAAGCTCAAAGAGGGAGTGAAGAAATAGCCTCAGCAATGGCTAAAAAGGTCCTAAAAGAGCAAGAAAAGACCTGAAGAAGAAGAATGGAAGCTAAAGCTCAATTCGCAAAGAACTTCTACTATTCGCAAAGGAAAAATCAAGTTAAAAGTCAATTCGCAAAGAAGAATGGGAGCCTAGAGTTCAATTCGCAAAGAACTTCTACTATTCGCAAAGAACTTTGAACTTTGCGAAAAGAAGAGAAGTCCTTTGTGAAAAGATCTCCTGAAGCCAAAATGCTTTGCGAAAAGACCTCCTGAAGCCAAAATGCTTTGCGAAAAGATCTCCTGAAACCAAAAGGCTTTGCGAAAAGATCTTCTGGAGCCAAACTACTTTGCGAAAAGATCTCCTGAAGCCAAAATGCTTTGCGAAGAGAGCTTCTGGAGCCAAATTACTTTGCGAAAAGGCCCCTGAACTCTGCGAAATGGCATTCTGGGGATTTGCAGCTCGTCCGAAGGGTATTTTAGGAAACTTTGCACGTGCCCCAATGCAATCAAAAGACCAGGAACATTCCGGAAGGTTCTAATCAAGATCCAAAGGCATATTCCAACCCATGTGAGCGCCCAAAGTTAAATCACTTGGCGGGAACTTCTAGAAGCTCAAACAGACTTTTGAATGCATAACAGAATTGATGCTTCTTTCTGATTGGTGAACGGATCAAGCGATTCGATTGGCGAAACAGTCACGGATCACGGTGCTCGACTCCTATTGGTTGATGAGATCTATCCAATTGATTGGTTGATACACATAAAATTTGGACTTAGGAAAACTATAAATAGACGAACCATTTGCCCAATTTGGGTATCCATTTTAGAGTTTTCATCTCGCTTTCATCATTCCTACGATAGCTTATCCGAACCCTCGTAATCCCTTCTTGTAGTTTACCTTTGAGAGCCATTGTGAGTGATTTGTACTTCCAAGTTCGGATTCAAGATCAGAACTGAGGGTTTTCGAGAAGCTCAGATCGTAAGTCTGAGGGCTCTCTAAGAAGCCGTGCTCTATAATTGTAACGTTGGATTTTAAAAGGTTGTAATTTGTGTCTTCTCCATTGGAGTCATGTAGGGTTCAATGTTCACCTTAGTGCATTAGACTTCTTTAGATTCACTCATCCGCATCCAACTTCCCTTAATTCATCATCCTGTGCGAATTAGCGTTGGTAACCTAATTCAAGCGGCATTTACAATGATGATGTTCATGTTACGAACTAAAGAATAGGCCTGACTAGGCGATGCGGATCTGTGACCATTTAAGTAGGCAGGATCACGACCATAAGTCTAAACCTATTCCTTAATTCGATTTATTTCTCTTACATCTGTCGGTAGCAGATGAAGATTGAATCTGCCTCGTGGAAATATCTGATTCTCCATTAAAATTCGAGGCTAAAGTACATGAAGCTATTATTTCTGCATTTGTCTTATTTTAAACATCTCCCCAACTCGGATCTGGATCATGTAGTTAGTTCTTTTCTTTATTTACTTATAGTTAAATGTGACACAATCCAACACTCTCTTTTATCTATTCTTTATTTTAGATAATTATAGAGCCAGATCTGGTAGCACAGATCTGGAGGTTTATCTCTCATTTTAGACAAACTTCTCTGTGGACGATCTTGAAATACTTACTTTTAAAACTTGCTACAATTGGCCCTGATCTTGCAGGCCAGTGTTAGCCCCAATGTGCTGATATCCCTTTCATAAGTTAACATCCATATAATTTAGCATTCTTTAATTCTTTAATTTTTGATTTATAATGCACATAATTTTGGCACACTTGGAGCGACAACAAGTTTTTGGCGCCGTTGCCGGGGAAGTTTGTTCTAAAATTGGTAGACCTAAGTTTTTCTATTTGATTTTTATTTTAATTTTTGCTTTAAACCTGCACTTTGCATTCCAAGTGCTTGATTAAATGTCTACAGCAGTTTTGTATAGAAAACCTGTTTTACTGCAGCAGAATTTTTATTTTTTTATTTTTCTGAGTTTTTATTCTTTGCCTTCTAGTTATTTGAATAAATGCTGCTGCCACTCTTTTGTCTTTTTGTCAAATTTGGGCAGTAGCCTGAGTTTTTCTTTTTATTTTTGTCAATACTTGAATAAGGTACTGCTGCAGTTTTTGGATGTTTGCAGATCTGGAGCAGCCGTCCAACAAGGAGCATCTGGACCAAAGCTGGAGCAGATCTGCTTGAGTTTGCATCCCCTTCTCCTTTGTATTCATTTTCTATTTTTAAATTCTTGAATTTCCAGAACTCATGATGGAACAAGCTCATGCAGCTCAGTCTTATGGACAGATGCAATCGAATGACTACCCATGGAGATCTCATCCTAATCTCAGGTGGAATCAGGGAAATTACCAGCCCCAACAGCAGCAGCAGCCCAAAAATCAATTACCTTTCAAACCTGCTCAGCCATATCAGCAGAATTTTTATAATAAATCAAATTTTCAGCAGCCTAACCAACAACAAGCCATGCACACTGCCTCCTAGATCCACGACCTTTGAAGAGCGGGTCTTGAGTTCACTTCAAAATCTTGAACTTTCTGTCTCTGGAACCTTCACAATGAGCATTAAAAAATTGAAGAAACTCGGGCCAACTCTGATTCATTGGCTAAGAGAGAAGAGGGTAAACTACCACCAACCCGTGAACAATCCTAAGGGACATGATTCATGGTTGGAGAATCCTCAAATGGCCATGAGGAAATCAAAGTGACTACTTTGAGAAGTGGAAGAATAATACAAAGGGTAGTGAAGAGGAAAAGATGAAGAACAAGTGCAGAACAAATTGGATAGCAATATGGTCATTGATTTACATGAAAATTCGGAAAAATGAAAAAGGTAAAAATAACAAAATTGTTGAAAAAGATGAGGAGGAGAAATTTGTTCCTCACCTCCCATTTCCCCATGCAATGAAGTTTCTCCTTTTGACAAAGGAAACACAAAATTGAGGAAATGATGGAGACATTCAAGCAAGTTAAAATTAATCTACCGCTTGCAATGCAATCAACAGTCCTCGCTATGCAAAATTTCTCAAAGAGGTGTGCACCCACAAAAGGCAATCTAGGATACATTTATCCAAGAAGGCCTTTCTGTGGAGAAAATCAACCAAGTGCTATCAATTGCAACACCACCTAAGATGCAAGACCCGAATCCCACAATCCCTGCATCATTGGGGAGCACACCATTGAGAAAGCCTTGCTAGATCTGGGTGCTAGTGTCAACCCGCTTCCCTATTACATCTGCCTATGAGAAGCTAGGTTTGGGAGAATTGAAACCCACTCAAGTGGTGTTCTGACTAAGAGATCGAAAGGAAACCTATGGGGTTGATTGAAGATGTTTTGGTAGGAGTAGACAAGTTTTCTACCTAGACTTTTTGGTGTTGGACATGGAACCAACCAAAAGTACCACTTGCCATCCTGTCATTACAGGGAAGACCATTCACAGCTCTGACTAATGCATGCATTCAATGCAGGTCGGCATCATGGAGGTGTCTTTTGGAAATATGAAAGTTAAATTGAATGTGTATAATGTCATTACTCAACCTCAATTCTCTCTGAGGAATGTTTCCATGTTGACATCATTGATGAGTTGGTGGAGGAGTCTTTACAAACATTTCGCAAGGTAAAGACTCCACCATGAATTTAAAATGATTGGGGATCCACCGAGAAAGAAGGAAAAGGGAGATCAAATTCAATGGAGTCCGCTTTGTGCAAGGCACTCACCATGTGATCATCAAGTTCTCTCTCTTGGAGACTTGCTCCTCTCCCTCTTCCACAAGTTACCAAGGTACCTTTCTGCCCTCTTTTCTCACCCAGAATTGGAACTCAAGACTCCACAAAAATCTGAAATATGTATTTTTGGGAGATCATCAAACACTACCTGTGATTATTTCTTCCTCCCTTACAAAGGAGCAAGAAGAGGAGCTGTTGGTAGTTCTAAAACAGCACAAGAAAGCAATTGGCTGGACCATTGCTGATTTAGGAGGAATAAACCCAGCTGTATGCATGCATTTGTTTCTGTTGCTTCTTAGTTTCTGTTACTTCTTAGTTTCTGTTGCTTCTTAGTTTCTGCTTTCAGCTAATTTTTTTTTTTTTTTTCTTTCGGTTTCTGTTTTCATCAATTCTCCCATTTAGATCTGTAGTGAGCTTGCTATTTTCTTTGTTTTTCCCGTACAACAACAAGTGAGGACCCGGTTCCTCACACGTTTCCCCCCAATTTCCAGGATGTTACTCACTTATTGGGGAATTAAATGCAGAAAGTTACTTTCTGCCGCCTCCCACACGCATGCGCCCAATGCTACTTAATGACCCACGCTGATTCCTGGGCCATGAGCATTCCCAATGCCCCCCCATTCAAGTCCCACCCTTTCGGCTTCCCGACCTTACCTATAAATAACCAACCTCTACCAAATTCCCCCACATCTTTCCCCACCCTTCCAAAATGGCTGACGACCAAGCCAATAAGCCACCACACCGCTTTTACCCCATGTGGCTGGACCCACCACCACCGAAGGTGCGGATCCGCTCAGGCCCTCCGGGGCCAATTTGAAGAGGTCCTCGCGACTTTGGCCAAAGAAAAGGAGGCCCAACTCCGGCCTCCTCGGAAAAACAAAAAATCAACCTTCCGCCACTTCCACCCTCCACCGCCCCCACCCCCTCCCCTAAAAACACTGTCCTATTCTATCTTTATTTTTCTTTTATGTAAAATATTTCTAGTTAATAAACTTTACTTTCTCCCATTCTCCATGTCATTTTCATTGCTATTTATTTTTTTCTTATTGTTGCCTTGTTTCAATTTTTTGGTATAAAGTGACCATGCCACCTTTGAACGGAGGAACCTTTGTTCCCCATAGGTTTGGGGTGTGGCGGACAAGTCTGCCTAGGAATAGTTAACATAAGGGCAGAATCACCTAAGTAATTAGGAAATGTATTAATTTACTTTAGAATCATGACAACTAGAAAATTTAAAATTCCTTTGCCAAATTTAGACATTCTAAACCTTATATTCTACATTTCCATGATGATTACACCATAAAAACATCTTGGTATCGACGTAGTAAGTCAAAAGGAAGAGAAAAGGTAAAGATATACTTAAAAGCTCAAGGAAAACCATAACCAAAGTGAGAATTGAGCCCATATATTTTCCATCTGTTGAAGAGTGGTGAGGCAATTTTTCTGATTCAAAGGATTGGTGAGGCATTAGATCCACTAGAAGTTAGGAAACTCCAAATTAAAACAAGTAACACACTCATGAACCGAGGAAAAGATCAAGGCCTTCTTTGGACACTTGAACCTAACAGAACCAACCAAGAAAAATCTGCCTGTTTGTACCCCATTTGAGTAAATCCTACAATTCTTCATCAAAAATACTCAAAATACGTGCACCGAACCTATGGAACCAATTCAGCCTTCCCTCACTCGAGAATTCAGGAGGTAAAGGAGAAAGAAGCGAAGATGGACCATTTCGGGCAACATCAAGAAAATGAAGAGAAAATACCTCAAAAACAGCAATATGGTGATCGAGAAAAGAAGAGACAAACAATGTGAAAAAGTTGCAAGCAAAAGGCAAAAAGGGACCTTATGTTGAAAAATGCAAGATCAAAGAAAGAACTGATCACCGTGGAATGTGAGAATCTCGAAAAGAAGAAGAAAGAAGCTAAACTCAAAAAGGTGGAGTCATGAACCATCTCCCACTTCCCGAGTTCTCAAATTCAAACCTCTGTTCAAATGCTTTTCCTTGAAACTTCACTCCATAAGCCATACAAACAAACCTAGATTAAAAGCCCTTGTGATCCAAAGTTGAGTGAGCTGTCATGTGGAGATAAGAAGTGACCCAATCTATGGTGAAGAGATGTCAATGATGCCATTGCCTAAGAATCATGCCTATGCTCATGCTTACAGATCCATTTAGGAGATGTAACTGCTCTTGAGCTTGAGTGAAAATGAACCCCTCAACAAAAACACTGATGAGAGTATACTGTGAGTGTTTGGGTTGGAACTTGAGCACCTTAAGTATGACTTATAACCTAATTTTTATCCATAGGATGAGCTCAGCACATTTGTATGATTTTCTATGACTGCTCACGATTGGAAATATTGAAACATTCATGAGGTTTATAAATGTTTAAATTCTGTGCAAACAATAATCAAATTTTCTGTTTCATCATTGATTCAAGAGTAACTAACCCTGCTCCTTGATTGCTCATTTGATAATATTGCCGATGTTAACTGATTTCATGGAGAAGTTTGTGGGTACCTTCCTTTGAAAACCCTCGTGAGACTTCACTCCTCCTCTAGGGATCACCTAGGGGTTTAAAAGGCTTGTTGCATATGCTAAATGCACTGTGCTTCCTACAAAAGTGGCTCTTTACTTTGTTTTTTATGTTTCTTTGCTCGTGGACTAGCAAAGCTTAGGTTTGGGGGTGTGATAAGTAGTGAAAATACCATTTTCACCCCTAAACATGAGCCTTGAAAGACCCTCGAGAGGACTAAATAAGTGCTTTAGTGTTCATATTGCAGACTAACCAAAAGACAGGTCCAAATCCAAACCATCCTAAATGATCAAAAAGTCGACAACGCATGTCAAGCTCAAAGAGGAGTGAAGAAATAGCCTCAAAGAATGGCTAAAAAGGTCCTAAAAGAGCAAGAAAAGACCGAAGAAGAAGAATGGAAGCTAAAGCTCAATTCGCAAAGAACTTCTACTATTCAAAGGAAAAATCAAGTTAAAAGTCAATTCGCAAAGAAGAATGGGAGCCTAGAGTTCAATTCGCAAAGAACTTCTACTATTCGCAAAGAACTTTGAACTTTGCGAAAAGAAGAGAAGTCCTTTGCGAAAAGATCTCCTGAAGCCAAAATGCTTTGCGAAAAGACCTCCTGAAGCCAAAATGCTTTGCGAAAAGATCTCCTGAAGCCAACAGGCTTTGCGAAAAGATCTTGAGCCAAACTACTTTAAAAAGATCTCTGAAGCCAAAATGCTTTGCGAAGAGAGCTTCGGAGCCAAACTACTTCGAAAAGGCCCACGAACTCTGCGAAATGGCATTACGGGATTTATAGCTCGTCCGAAGGGTATTGCAGGAAACTGTGCACGCGCCGCAATGCAATCAAAAGACCGGGAACATTCCGGAAGGTTCCAATCAAGATCCAAAGGCATATTCAACCCATGTGAGCGCCCAAAGTTAAATCACTTGGCGGGAACTTCTAAACTCAAGCAGACTTTTGAATGCATAAATTGATGCTTACATTTCTGATTGGTGAACGAGATCAAGCGATTACGATTGGCGAGGATCTGGATCACGGTGCTCGACTCCTATTGGTTGATACAGATCTATCCAATTCGATTGGTTGATACACATCGAAAGTGGACTTAGGGAAAACTATAAATAGGCGAACCATTTGCCCAATTTGGGTATCCAGATTTTAGAGTTTTCATCTCATTCATTCGGTCAGATAGCTTATCCGAACCCCGTAATCCCTTCTTGTAGTTTACCTTTGAGAGCCATTGTGAGTGATTTATACTTCCAAGTTCGGATTCAAGATCAGAAATCGAGGGCTCTTCGAGAAGCTCGTGATCAGAAGTCCGAGGGCTCTCTAAGAAGCCGTGCTCTGTAATTGTAACGTTGGATTTTAAAAGGTTGTTGTAATTTGTGTCTTCTCCATTGGAGTCATGTCGAGGGTTACGAATGTTCACCTTAGTGCATTAGACTTCTTTAGATTCACTCATCCGCATCCAACTTCCCTTAATTCATCATCCTGCGAATTAGCGTTGGTAACCTAATTCAAGCGACATTCTGATGATGTTCATGTTACGAACTAAAGAATAGGCCGACTAGGCAGCGGATCTGTGACCATTTAAGTAGGCAGATCACGACCATAAGTCTAAACCTATTCCTTAATTCGATTTATTTCTCTTCTTGGTAGCCGGATGAAGATTGAATCTGCTCTGTGGAAATACAGATTCTCCATTAAAATTCAGAGGCTAAAGTACATGAAGCTATTATTTCTGCATTTGTCTTATTTTAAACATCTCCCCAACTCGGATCTGGATCATGTAGTTAGTTCTTTTCTTTATTTGCTTATAGTTAAATGTGACACAATCCAACACTCTCTTTTATCTATTCTTTATTTTAGATAATTATAGAGCCAGATCTGGTAGCACAGATCTGGAGGTTTATCTCTCATTTTAGACAAACTTCTCTGTGGACGATCTTGAAATACTTACTTTTAAAACTTGCTACAACTGGCCCTGATCTTGCAGGCCAGTGTTAGCCCCAATGTGCTGATATCCCTTTCATAAGTTAACATCCATATAATTTAGCATTCTTTAATTCTTTAATTTTTGATTTATAATGCACATAATTTTGGCACACTTGGAGCGACAACACTATACCGTGTCCAAGACTATCTCTGATTAAGTCTACAGGTAAAACTTCTCAGGCTGAAGATCCTCTTCTATCTCAGGGACGTAATCAGTATCCTCTTCTTGACCCTAATCTAGATCGATATCTAAACATGTGCCATAAAAGTCAAAGTGAGCTAACAGTCTAAGCTCAGTAAGAATAAATTCAATAAAACTTACAATTATCGAATAAAAGCATAGAATTGGTGTCTAATTCAAAAGTGCTTAATTTCTCCAAAACAGAAATTTCAAATCAAACCAGGGCATATTCATATTCAGAAACAAATTCAAATATCTGAAATCAAAATAGAATGAAGATTGATAGTTCAAATAATTTATTTTACAATTTCCTATATTTTATATGCACGCTCTTATCTTAATGCATGACTTAAACTTTAACTTAAAGAACTCTAACATGAGTATAGAATTGTTGAGCCGAGATACTGATGGGAATCCCCACCTAACCATCGTCGCTCAATGAACATTTTTTGAGGGGTCGTCGTCACAGTTCGAATTACAGTATAACCCGCCGTACCGGTATTGAATTACGGTTTAACCGCCATACCAGTCCAAAATGTATGGTACAATCCACCATATCGGTATCGAATTACGAATTAACCCGCCGTACCGGTTGTGTCGGCACACCGAATTGTGGGGGATTCGTTCGAATGAACCTTAAATCGAATGTTTTAACACATAGTAAGGTGTCAAATAATTTATAACTAGATTCGGAAATTCCCAGATTCATACTCGAATTCGGGTTCAGAGTTCAGAATTTGACATTCATATTCAGAGTTCAGAAGTTCACATTTGAATTCGTATTCAGAGTTCAGAAAGTTCATATTCAAAATTCATGAATCAATCTTAGATCAAGATTCCGATTTGGGTTCACGAGTTCAGATGAAAAGAGTTTCTAAAGTTCAAATTCAGATTCATAGTTCAAATTCAGATGCAAGCATTTCTAAAATTTGGATTTCGGATTCACTGTTCAAATTTAACATGTATCAAAGAAATCTATGGATGATAAGTCAAAATGTAAGTGGGTATTGAATTTCCTCCTACCTCGTTTCAATGACATGTTAAGTTTAATGGGCAGTATTTCTCGAACACATCTTGCCTACAAATCCCTACATGATGTTCATACACTAAGTGTTAAAGGCTAAAGGATCAAATGGATCAAAGTTCGATAGATTTCACCCAACAGAATCGAAGTTGTTCTGAAATTGTGAAATTCTTGAGCGATATCAAAAATCGCTCGAGCGGGTCTTATAATTACACATGGCACCCATGCATTTTGCTCGAGTGAAAAAACCTAAACTTTTTAGCATGGGAAACTCGCTTGAGCGGTTTGGCTTCAGAATTGCTGGTTCGAATTCTGAAGGGTTCTCGCTCGAGCAGGTTCCTAACTCGCTCGAGCGGACTATGCGATTTTCACATTCCTCTGAGTTAATTCATTCAAATCTCTTAGAATTAATTCACATAAAGTACAACTAAACCTACTTTTCGAATTCTATAACATTAGTTCATCGATCTTACCTTCAAAAGCAATATATGCAAGGCTTGCAATGATCGATATCAATGGAATCGGTGCCAAAAGTCATTGTTCATCCGATGTCGTTTCTTCATCCAAAAATCCTTGCATGCCAAATCAATTGTACACAAATTCGTCCTAAGTCTCAGAAATCGAGATTTAAGCGATCACTCTCACCTTTGAATTCGCACATGCAAGTCTACGATCACGTCAATCGTTTGATAATTCTATCTATGGCTTTGTTCGATCTCACCGGTGCCACGAGCGAAGATTCTTGCGAAGCAAAGCAAAACAAAGAGTTCCTTCGCGTAAAGATAGGGGTTCTCGTAAAGATCAATGGTTCAGATTTTTCTCTAAGAGAAAAAATGGAGGAGGGAGAGCTCTTCTTCTCCTCATGGTTTGCTCTTCCTCTAGACCAAACTCATGCAAATGGGTTTGAGTATACGTGAGTTAAGTTTTATATTAAAGGGGTTGACTCAGGGTTAAGCGGATACGCCAAATTCCGTGTATGAACTCCCATCCAATGGTTCAAACACAAGGTACCAACTCCTCTCCATAAGTTTTGATCCTTGGACCTTTTGTTTACAACTCAATTCCATAACCACTGGTGCCCGTACGGAGCTTGTCTAATCATCTACCCGCTCATTTATATGAACATGTTCTCCCCTAGGTGTACATCTTTTAAAACAATTATTCCAAGATTTTGTAGGTGCATATCGTGTACCAGACCCGTACATGAAGTACTGTGTGTTCTTTGGGGACATTACATCCTCCCCTCCTTAAAAGAATTATTGTCCTCAAAAATTCACTACAGTAGTGGTAGTTGGAGATTTAGTCAGAGAATACATGCTTAACATAAGCATGGCTACTGTTAGTGGTAGTACCACTACAGTACTGGATTAGGAATTTCTGTCAATCCTCCAATCATGCACTTATTAAAAAACACATTCACCTACAAGAACACATCCACATCCATACAGAACGAGACACACACAATTGTGCAAATGTGAAAAACATTCACAACACAACGTGTCCACAACTAAATTGGAGAGCATTCCTATTTATTTCAAAAAAATATGTCCACACACATTGGTAAAACATTTGCAAGGTTATCCACCATATGTAACTAGTCCAATTCATAAGTGAACACCACCAAACATAACATTAACATAACTATTGTAATTTACCTACCATAAAATTAACTGCTTATCGCAGTGATCATCATCACAGTTCAGATTTACTGTCAGTTAACAAATTTTACGCATGTCCCGGTATTCCATCACTAAAATAAAGCATCCAAAGTTTCCAAATCACAATTTAATTACAACTCACCAAGAGAATAAGTCAAATTCCTTGAGTCTTTTTTTTCTAATTTAAACTTAAAAATTTACCATATCAGACTGCTCACTGGTCTGTCTCTCCTCCTGCCGGTTCTTCTCCTTGATTGTCCCCACCACCGGCCCTGGATGTAGATGCACCCGATGCATAAGTCTGTGCCTTCATGATATGCTGCAAGGCCACAATCAAGAAATAGTAGTGCATTATCTCCATAAGCATTGCTTCATGGAAATCCATCCATCTAGAGATCTCTGCCTGCGTGGTCGTGTCGTCATCCGAGACGGGTATCATTTAAGGTGGGTTCTGTTGGTGTGTTTGGTCACAAACCCTCTTATTCAACTTCTGTTGGCTTAATATCCACTCCTCAGCTCCAAAATATCTGATGTTATTAGTTAATCATACTTCACCGGGTGATATCGTGTAGTCGTTATCCTCATCTCTATATTCCCCAACAAGCAGTGAGATGAGACGGATATACGGTATGATGTTCGAGGGCTTCTTCCTTGTTTCTAGCATCCGATGATGGGCATGGATCAGCCCTTCCCAACCTACTTCTGGCACACTAAACCAGTGTTCCTCATGAACCGAAAATAAGGCTTGTTGAAGCACTCCCACTCTCTCTTCTTCATGTCATAACGGGTAGAGCTTGCTTCAGAAGACTATGTTGAGCCACCACATGTCGGACGGTAGTTGTGATATTTTCACCAATCTTCCAGGCTCGTGTTCTCCGTGGGTCATTTCTGCCACGACTTGGTGATATGGTATCAGTTCACGATTTGGTGATAGTAGACCCCAATTTTCCATATAAATTGTAGGGCTTCTCATTTCCACGGCTATATGTCAAACCGAAATATTCAGCTGTCGATGATCGTGTGGTTTCTCCCGTCATGCCTTGAGTTTTAGATTTTGATAAAAGAGTTTGACGATTCTAGGGTATTAGTGCTCATGAAAAGGTTTGAGCATGGTCGTCAAATTGGCTCTCTCCAAGTAATTGACCGACCACTGGAGCGCTTCCTTGTGGTCAAAGTATTCTTGGTCGAAGGACCATTCTGGTTCAAATACCTTGGTCGCCCAACATTCTGTGGGTTGTTCACACCTTAGAGGTGGAGGATCCACCTTGGGTCGCTTGGAAGAAGCGCCCTTTGACGTAGGTTTCTTTGAAGCAACTCTCTTTTGGGATGCCATGCAAAAGGGTTTAATCGATTAAACAAGCAAAAATTTACTTTTCCGAAGCAAGGAGGCATCGTGGAGCGTTCGCGTGAGGATCCTTGCGAAAGAAGAAGAAGAAATTCTCTCGATTTTGCCAGAACCATGGGTTCTAGGGTGGAGAAGAAAAGAGGAGACGAAAATGAAATGAAAAAAGCATGCATGACTCTTAAATAGGTTTAGGGTCGCTCAAGTGAAAGTGACCTTCGCTCAAGTGGGTCCTAATTTACACAGGAGCACAGGGAAAATTGCGCGAGCGAATGAAACCCAAAAAATTTTGCCTGTGAATTTCGCTCGAGCGATTTCTTTTTAGAATTCGCAAGCTTTGGTTTCTATATCTCTCACTCAAGCGATTTGGATTTTGCTCGAGCAAATTCATTCAGGTGTTTAATTTGTAGGAACAGTCAATGGACTGTTTGAGATCCTATTTTAAGGTCTTCTTTTACCTGCATTCAACATTCATATCAATACTAACGCCCACAATTTGTGCATCAAAACTCAAATTTTTAATTGCAATGATATGATTCATCCAAGTTTAACTTAAAACATAATTGATTTTTCAAAATTTTATGATTGAATCCATAACTAATCATCTACTTTTACATCAAAACTTAGTCCAATCAACACTACAATTGATCCTTTAAACCTGTGTAATTCTATATTCGACACTCAATTGCTAAGGTTTCTGACTAGAAGTCTTAAGCTTCGTTCAAAAAGGTGTGGGTATGCACTGCTTATATCTGCTTCTCGTTCCCAGGTGGCTTTTTCTTAAGTGTGGTTTTGCCACTTCACGAGCACTAGCAAAATCTTTTTGGTTCGTAGCACCTGCTCTTTACGATCCAAGATTTGGATTCGCTCTTCTGTGATTTTCATATCTTCTTGGACTTCTAAGGGTTGGTGATCGAGGATATGAATTGGGTCTTTCACGTATTTCCACAACATAGAGACGTGAAACACGTAACTTTTGAAAGTTACAACGGTAAGGCAATCCGATATGTAACTTCTCCAACTTAACCCACTCTCTCGAATGGTCCGACGAATCATGGGCTTAGCTTCTTGTTTTTGGCTGTTTGTCGGAAGTGCTGTCATTTATTATGTGGTGTTGGAAGAAAATTAAAATCAAAGTGAAACAGTGGATAAAGATATGGTGAAAATAGCAATCCTAAAATATCCTAGACCTGTAAGATACAGGGCCTATTATAGCAAGTTTTGATAAGTAAGAGTTTGTCCCACAGAGAAATTGATCTAAAACCCAAAATGGGCTATAATAGTAGGCCTCCAGATCTGGCTACAGATCTGACAATCCTAAAAAAAGGGAGTTGGGTGTCACGACTACACTAAATTAACCCTAACAAAAGAGAAATAAAATGCAGCCCTATCCTAAAGAAAGGGTTAAGAAGAAGATGGTGATGGTGTGTGCTAAAAAAAAATATAAAAATGATGGAAAGTAAGCAGGTTAGGCTAGAGTTAATACAGTAATGTAACTCAGATTTAGATTGTCTCTACAGTGGTCCTTCCTGAGATGCTATCAATAACCTCAACAAGGTAGAAGAATCCAATTTAACCCATGCCATTTGGCTTGCTCGTAGGGCTATACTCTGTCCACTCAAATGGTCACAGGGTATCCGATAAAGTCTATCAAATTCCATTGATTAAACCAAAAATGCTAACCTAATCCAAAGGAGTGGACTGATCATTTCCCCAACCAATGGACTAGATCAGGCCATGAATATTATTGCAACACTATATAATGTTAGTGCTACAAGCTCCCCAGATCTGCGCACAGATCTGGCTGACATCCATAGGTATTCCAACCCATAAAGTCCTAAGTACTTTGCCAAGACCAACGGCTCAATGTGCCCACACAAAGGACCAGCAATAGGTTGAATAAGGATTTAGATTCAGCTGCTCATTGCTACAAAAGGCCTGCAATGACTCAGCCTCAAGCTACAATTACTATAAAGAAATTAGATCTAACATCTGATATCGGTTAAGTAAAACAGAGGGGAGCCAGTTTCTGCACAAACATCCTCAAAAAGCACTAAAAGCTCATATGCAGAGGAGAAGAATCATTCTCAGACATGTGGCTGGACACCACCTTAGGGTTATACTCTGTCCACTCAAATGGTCACAGGGTATCCGATTGGTCTGTCCATACCACATAGATTTGAAAGAGAACATATAAACTGCTGCTACCACCATGGAGTCTCAGGGCTACGACCTCTCCAGATCTGGCTACAGATCCGGCTTGTTATCCATGGGTCTATTAAACCAAGGAAAATCAGATGGTAAATAATAGATCTACTAGAAATTGAATGGGCTAGTCCCAAAGCATGGATCCTATAGACATCTAAGTAAACCATAAGATCTGTAGATTTAATTAGTCATTAAAATAATAATCCATTGATAAAAGTAAAACTTATAATGAACTGTCTCAAGGCTGTAGCCTGTACACAACTGCTCATCCGAAAGATCCCAATGTATATAAAGCCTATTACAAAACTAAAATAAAACTAAACCTAGCTACTTACAAAAGGATTAGCCAGCCAATGTTGGACTAAGAGAGAAGAAAAATAAGAAAAAGAGATGGTCAAACCCTAACCTTAGCCTGCTGGAGCTCTCAGCCAACAGAGGATGAAGGAAAGATGAAAATACTAAACTCTAAGTATAGCTTATATACTCTGCCCATAAGGCCTTGGCTCAAAAGAGATTAAGCCTAATTTTTCCAGCAAATGTGGCACTATTACAACCCTTGAATGCCTTAAAATGTGCACCTTGAAATCTACACCTCGAAAAGTGTGCCCTAACCTTAGAAAATTTCTAAAAGGTCCTTGAGTTAGGGTTGAGAAGTGGAGAGCCCAAGCTTCGCAGGACTGGATCTGCATTAATTCACTCGCGCAGTGGCAGAGCCTTCGTGAAGGAGGATTGTTCACTCGCGCGGTAGATTCTCAGTTGATCGTGCAGCTACTTTGCGCTGTAATACTGTTGCGAAGGTGATTTAGAATGCCTAAATTTCTCGCGTAGTAGAGCTTCAGAAGTTCTCTCTCACTGGATACTCGTGCAGGTAGGCTCCTATGCTCACGTAGTAACTAGTTAGGCTTTAGAGTGTGCGAGAGCTGCTCGAAGAAAGTTCTAGGTGTCTCTCTCTTCTAGGGCTTCGTGAGAACTCCGCGAGGTGATAAATTATTCTTTATGCATATTGACTCGCTATGTTCTGCATGCGGCTACTTAAGGCTCAATCTCCGCGAGAGCTTCACGAGCACAAATTCTGAGGGTTTTAAGACACGAGATCTTCACGATTTCTTGACTGCTCTCCTCTTAACTGTGCATCCTATCTGCATGAGGGCAGCTTCACTGCCTCCTTAGCTTTGCGAGGGAGCTCCTCAACTCTGTGAGATGTTTCTATTGATCCTCTGATGCATTATACTTGCTGCTATTGCAGCATCCTCCATTCTAATCTAACTTCTTTTATCTGCTAGACTTTTGGTCAATAATGACCAGCAAATGAGTCACCATGGTGAGCACTACCAGGGTGTTCCATTAGGCTTTGGCTCAACTGTCATCTTTGCATGTATTCTTTCTCTTCTTTGGACCAATAAGCAGGGATTTTGTATTTAGTTGCAAAGTTTATTACTAACTACAAAACACACTTAACAAATGATTATTAGTGAGCTTCAAGGTTCAGCAAAGGCTAGGTTAAGAGGTGAAAAGTGGTGTTATATACTTTTCAGTATATAACACACCCCCAAGCCTAATCTTTGCTAGTCCCTAAGTAAAGGAGAAATTAAAACAACTACTCTAAGAATTTAAATGTCACTTTTGTAGGGAACACAGATGCATTTAGCTTATGCATCAAGCCTTTTAAACCCCTAGGTAATCCCTTGTGGAGGAGTGAAGTCTCCTGAGGATTTTCAGTGAAGATACCCACAAACTTCTCAATAAAATAGTTAACAAAAGTGTAAAATTATCAAGTCAGCTGTCAAGAAATAGTGTATCAGTTCACCTTTGATTCAACAAAATGTGAGGAATTTGAACATATGATATGCATAGACATTTAATCAGTACAACTTTTACATAGATGCACATCATTTCCCATTAGCTCACAACAAGGGGAAACATCACATGTAGGTCAGTACTGAGCTCATCATTAATTCAAAAATTAGGTTAAAAGCCATGCCCAATACATTCAACGTCAGACCCGATGCTCACCAGGGCACACTCTCACAAGGAATTTTGAGGGTTTTCATTTTCTCTCAAGTTCAAGAGCAGTTACAGGCCCCAAATGGGTCTGTAAGCATGAGCATAGGCAAAGCACCTAAGTTCTAGAATCATTGGCTAATCTTTACCATAGATTGGACAACTCTTTGCCTCTACATGACAGCTCATTCAACTTTGGATCACAGGGTCTTTTGACTTGGTTATAATGTGGCTTATGGGATAGGTTATAAAGAATGAAAGGTTGAAAAGGGATTCAAAATTGAGAAATCAATAGGTGAAGGAGGTGATTCATGACTTCACCTTCTTTAGTTTAGCACCTTTCATTTTCTTCAAAATTCTTCAGACTTGAAGTGGCCAGCTTCTCCTCTTGTTTTTTATTTTTTCAATGAACTTTTCCTCTTGACTCCTCTCTTATTCCTCTTCATTATGTTTCTTTCTTTTAGACGCATTTTTCTTTTTGTTTTTTTTTTCTATTTTTCTAACTTGCCACCTCTTTCCTTAGCTGCTACACTGCTAAGCTTTAGGTATCTCTTCTCCATTCACCCAATGTTGACCATATCTTGTCCATCTTCAGCTCCTTCTCCTTTACCTTCTGAATTCTCAGAGTGAGGGTAGGTTTGAATTAGTTCCATAGGCTCAGGGTACAAGTAATCAGGTGTATTTTAAAGAAATTGGAAATTAAGGCTCAAAAGGTGTGTGCATAAGGGGTTGATTAGGGTTTGGTTTGTTTAAGCTCAAACTGTCCAAGAGAAGGCCTTGATTCTTTCCTAGGTGTCATGAGTGTTGTTAGTTGTTTCAACTTGGAGGTGCCTAACTTCTTGTGAGGGCATTGACTCAGCCAATCCTTAGAGCTAAAAGGATTGCCTCAGTCACTCCTCAAAGGAAGGAAAAAAAAAATTGTAGGCCCAAATCTCACTAGTTATGGTCTTCCATTGAACTCTTAGGCATGTCCATACCTTTTTCTCTCTTTAATAATTCACTAAGTGCTGATACAAGTGAGTTTTCTTGGTGTTCACATCATGAAAAAGTTAAAACTTAAAAGCTTGTAATGCCTCAAGGTCTGCAAATTTTTTAAATTTCTCATTTTTTTATGATTCTTAAGTGAACATGGCTCCATTTCTATCTTACTCACTTGATTCTGCCGCACTTAGGTTAACTATTTTATTGGCAAACCTTGCCACACCCCCAAAGCTATGAGGAGCAGCGTCCTTACTGATTCAAAGGTAGATGTGGATGTGCAACAGGCTCAAAACAGAGGTATTAAAAGAAAAGAAATATCAGGAAAGAAAAATAGACAACACAATAAACAGCAAATAAACAAACAAAAATAAAGAAAGACAGTGAACAAAATAGCACATTTATAAAAAGAAATTCTATTGAGATGCAAAAAGATTACCACAAGGTGTTACAAAGAGATCCTAACTAAGTACATAGAAGGTATAAACCTTAGAAAAATCTAGACACACATTAGCAAAACATCCTTTCAAAAATAAAATGGTTCTCCCTCCTGGCTCCGGGATATCCTCAACCTGTTACTTGTGGAAGAGGAACTGCATGCTAAGAGAGGGGGGGGAACAAGATCAAAGGGAAGGAGGCTGAGTAGGTGGTGGAGGGATTGAAGGGGATGGGGGAGAAGATGTAGGTGGTTCTATCTTTCGTTTCTTCTTCTTTCGCTTGTTCTTTTTCTTTTCCTCCTTGGCCAAGATCCTTTGGACCTCGTACTCATCCCAGAGGAATTGTAGTGGGTCAGGCTCCGGTGGTGGCGGTGGATCCCCCCAAACTGGTTCAAATTTAATCGGGAACTCGAAGGGTTTGTCATTCGCCATTGGTTATGGGTAGGGACGGACTGCTGAGGTTAAAGGACAATGAATGCAAAGAAGACAAACTACCCTTATATTTTAAATGCTTGGGCGGTGGAATATGAATCGGCATTTTAAATTTCTCCCCCTTCTAAGCTTCGTTGCCATAAAGAAATTAAAGAAGGTTAGTTGGCAATAAATTGTGGTTAATATGGGGAATGGTAAATCGCACAATTTATTATGAGGAATGAAATTGCACAGTAAATGATGGTCTATTTTTAGCACTGGGAGTTAAAGCAGAGGAATAGGAAATGCAGAAACCAAAGAAATCCATCAGGGTTTTAAGGGCCAATCCCGCGCTTCGCACAGCTGTCCACGGGGAACTCGCGGAGCAGATTTCACGTGTAGTACAGATGTAAATTCGTGAGAAGGACAATCATACAGAAGAACATAGCTCCATGAAAATAGAATCAGATGCTTTGTGTGCCTCGCGAAGTTACTTCACAGAGTTGATGTTGGGCCTAAGCATGCGAAGCAGTTTCTCATTTCTCATACAGCTTAACTGGTGATCCCCACGAGGAACAACCATTTGGAGTTTCAGAGACCTCGCGCAATAAAATATTTTGAACTCTTCTTTTCGCGCCCTCAAGACTCTACGAGAAAACTTTGAAATGGCTCGCGATTGTGAAAATTAGGTAATTTAACCCTGCGAGAAAGAAACACTTAACCTCCTTTCTCAATTTGTGCCCTGCCCTGTGCATGTATAGTGTCATGCACCCATTCAGTGGCCATTAGCACCAACCGTTTTACATGTACTCCATTCTCTAGTGAAAATGTCCTCCCCCTTACCAGCACATGCATATCAAAATTTTAGAATGATAAAAGCTTTTTATGGAAGCAAATTCTTGACAATTACAGTGCCAGTACTTCAATCACCTAACAGCAATATGCATGCATCTCCCATGTTAATGACAGATATGAAAACAAACAAGAAAATCTCCCTAAAAAAAAGTAAATGATACGGTCCTAGGCAAACAAAAACACACAAAAGTTTCAATAGATATGGTACATATATTACAAAGCTGTCGATTACTGAGCAGTGGGAGGTTTATGTAGGTGAATGGTCTGAGAAGGCTCCACTGAATTTTCTACATAAATCTTAAGCCTTTGACCATTCACTTTCGTGATCGTCCCTGTCTTTGGATCCAAGATCTCCACAGCACCAGATGGGGAGGCTTTGATAACAGTGTAAGGTCCATCCCATCTGAATTTTAACTTCCCTGGAAATAATTTAAGTCTGGAGTTAAAAAGTCAAACCTTAGTGCCAGCATTGAAGTCCTTCCTTAATAGCTTCTTATCAAAGAATGCCTTTGATCTCTCCTTGTACATTCTGGCATTTGCATAGGCTTCTAACCTCAATTCATCAAGTTCTGCCATTTGTAACTTCCTGTGAGAACCATCAAAAGTTAGGTCTAAATTCATTGCTTTGATAGCCCAATAGGCTCTGTGCTCTAACTCCACTGGTAGGTGGCAGGCTTTGCCATACACTAGCCTAAATGGGGACATGCCAATAGGGGTCTTATAGGCAGTCCTATAAGCCCACAAAGCATCATTCAACCTTTATGCCCAATCCTTTCTATCAGCCCTCACAGTCTTTTCCAGAATATGCTTAATCTCCTTATTGAAAATTTCAACTTGCCCACTGGTTTGTGAGTGGTAGGGAGTTACAATTCCGTGTAACAGAATACTTTTTGAGCAGGTTCTCAAAAGGTCTGTTACAGAAATGGCTCCCCCCCATCACTGATGATAGCTCTGGGAATGCCAAATATTGAGAAAATATTATCCTTCACGAATTTAAGGACAACTGTGTTGTCATTGGTTCTTGTGGCAATGGCTTCCACCCATTTGGACACATAGTCCATTGCCACAAGTATGAAATTAAATCTGATAGATGTAGGAAAGGGGCTCATAAAATCAATGACCCAGATGTCAAAAAGTTCTACTACTATGATGGGCTGCAATGGCATAGAATCTCTCTTGGAAATGCCTCCCATCCTTTGACATCTCTCACAGGCCTTGCAATGTAAGTAGGCATCCCTGAACAAGAAGGCCAATACAAACCACATTGGAGCACTTTTGCTGCAATCTCTTTACCATTGAAATGACCTCCACAGGCTTGCTCATGGCACATTGAAAGAATGTTGTGGGAGTCACTTTCAGGCAAACATCTCCTAATAACCTGGTCTGCATAATGCTTGTAAAGGTATGGATCCTCCCATAGAAAATGTCTAACCTGAGAGAAGAACAGGTCTTTGTCCATCTTAGACCAGTGTGGAGGGATCCTACCAGCAGCAAGAAAGTTTACATTGTGTGCAAACCAGGGCACACTAGACTGCAAAGAAAAAAGCTGCTCATCAAGGAACAACTCATTTAGAGGTGGTGCTACACATTCTTCCAAAATATTTCTAGAGAGGTGATCAGCCACCACATTCTCCACTCTCTTCTTGTCTTTGATCTCAAGATCAAACTCCTGCAAGAGGAGGGTCCATCTGATCAACCTTGGCTTTACATCCTTCTTAGCTAATAGGTATTTCAGAGGTGAGTGATCTGTAAAAACTATAATCTTAGACCCCAATAAGTAGTGTCTGAACTTGTCCACAGCAAACACTACAACAAGCAGCTCCTTCTTAGTTGTAGTGTAATTGAGCTAAGCTTCAGCTAGTGTTTTGCTAGCATAATAGATCACTGAAGGCAACTTATCTTTCCTCTGTCCTAAGACAGCACCTATGGCTAAGTCTAATGCATCAGACATCATCTCAAAGGGGAGTGAGTAATTTGGGGCCTGGATTACAGGGGCAATTGTAAGGCACTTTTTCAAGGCCTCAAGGCACTCAGCAGAAAGTACAAATGGCACATCCTGGCAAAATAGGTGGCACAATGGTTTGGCAATCTTGCTAAAGTCCTTGATGAACCTCTTATAAAATCCAGCATGTCCTAAAAATGATCTGATCTACTTGATAGTCTTGGGTGGGGGCAGATGTGAAATCAAGTCCACTTTAGCCTTGTCAACCTCAATTCCTTTATGAGAGACCACATGGCCTAGTACAATCCCTTGTGTCACCATAAAGTGGCTCTTTTCCCAGCTTAGGACCAAATTGGTCTCCTCACATCTTTGTAAAACCATATCAAGGTGTCTCAGACACTGGCTAAAGCTATCCCCATACACGGAGAAATCATCCATGAAGATTTCTTAGAATTTATCAATCATATCAGAAAAAATTGCATACATGCTCCTCTGAAAAGTGGCTGGGGCATTGCACAGTCCAAAAGGCATCCTTCTGTAGGCAAAGGTGCCAAAGGGACATGTGAAAGTATTTTTCTCCTGATCTTGAGGATCCACAGGGATTTGGTTATACCCTGGGTATCTATCAAGAAAACAGTAAAATGCCTTCCTATTAAGACCTGAAAAGTACTACTTTTCACCCCTTAACTTAACCTTTGATTAGACCCTTAGCCACCTAATAAACTCTTCCAAAGTGTTTTGTTCAGGAAATAATCAGCAGTGAAATAAGACCAAGAATCCTGTTATGGAGCCTACTTTGGCACCAGATGCCCCTCAGCAAGAATGAACTTCGAAGCCTTACGCAGATCAGCTGAGATTCCCAAGGCTTTACAGCAACCTCTCGCGCAGATGAATGACTGAGGAGCTTCAGAAACTCAACCTCGCGCAGCTCTCGCAAAGCTTAAGAGT
The DNA here is from genome assembly GCA_021018995.1 of Chloranthus sessilifolius. Classification (NCBI taxonomy): domain Eukaryota; kingdom Viridiplantae; phylum Streptophyta; class Magnoliopsida; order Chloranthales; family Chloranthaceae; genus Chloranthus; species Chloranthus sessilifolius. Next base: position 53,361,204 of record CM037598.1, read on the forward strand.
AGAACACACCGCTCAGTGTCGCACAGTTCAAAGCAGACCTCTCTCAATCTCGCGAAGTTTGCTTAAGACAGCTGAGGAGAGAGAGCTTCAGAAGATTCCTCGCGTAGCTGTCACACAGTCGTCGCGGGGTACAATTCTCAGAAGAAGAACGCCTCGTGCAGTTCGCGCGCCATTCAAGAAAGAAAGCATCCTGGCTAAGGCAAAGCCAAGCTCACGAAGATTGAGTGAGACAAAGAACCTCGTGCAGTTCAGAACTCAAAAGAACCTCGCGAGGTAACTCACAAAGTCCAAGTAAAGAGAAGAGCTCAACTCTCTACCGCGCGACTGCTTGAATTGCAACCTCGCAATGCTTGAGACTGTGTTTTCTATTCAACCTCGCGAACTCCAACCCAGCGAGAGCTCAACTCTCTACATGACACGAAGAGCAAACCAAGGCAACCTCGCGACGGCTGAAGCTTCAGTGTCAAATCATCCTAGCGAAGAGCAATGAGATACCATGCGACAAGTTTGGGAAACTACAACTACCTAGCGAGGCTCTGAACCTAAACTTCCATCTCTTTAGCAGAGGGCATTCTGGAAATTTCTAGTGATTAGGGCACGCACTCCCACGCTCAAATCTCTGTGCACACGCCCCGAGGCATCCAAGGATCAGTATAAGGCCACGTGGCATCGTTAAAATTAGGGTTTCCTAACCCTAATGCGCCGCCACCCCACTGCTATATATACCCAGGCCTAGCTTAGGTTTAGGTATCTGGGAACCTATCTCAGATCTCTTTTCTTTTCTCTTTCTTTTTAGCAGTAAGTAGTTTTTCTTTTTCTTTTTCTTTTCTCCTCTCTATAGTCCAGCAATTGCTGGCTATGACTTTGTATATGTGTTTGAGTTAGATTAATGGAAGTTTTGCAATAGGATTTGTACTTTGTGGGATTGTTGTTTATATGTGAGATGCTCTGTGCAAGGCTGCTGCCTTGTGATCCCCCATTGCCTTGGCTGTGTTTCAAAGCAATGGAGGACTAATTTTAAGGGCCACTCAGATCCAAGTGACCTATGTGTTTGGGCTATCATGGTCTTCCAGCCTTAGCCCCACCACAGGACCTACTAGATCTGAAATCCCCATGGGAGCTTGAGCTGGTTGCCTGGTGAACATGGTGGTAGCAGCGATAATCTTGTTTTGTTTTGGGCTCCGTGAGGAGGATAACCTTTGGGATAGTCTGTGACCATTTAAGTGGACTGATTATAGCCTTAGGGTGATTATGATCCACTGATCCAAGATGGATCCTTCTTCTTTTCACCTGAGCTTGTAGAAGCCTGGTGAGGGATTGTACAGAGGCAGACTCCCCCATATTTGTATAGATCTGCCATCAGATGTTGGATCTGATCTGGTTATAGAGATTGTAGGCTGGTGACTGGACCATTGTAGCCTCTCTCAAGCAATGGACAGCTGGATCGAAGGTTGTACTCAATCGCTTGCTGGTTCTATGTGTCTGGACTATCATGGTTTTCCAGCCTTAGCCCCACATATAGAACTTTAGAGGTTGAGGTTCCCTATGGATTCTTGAATTTGGTAGCACGGATGAAATAGTGCTGCAATGATTTATTTGTTATGTTTTGACCCATCCTCGGATAGTGGCTCCCCTATGGGATAGTCTGTGACCATTCAAGTGGGCGAGGTTATAGCCCTAAGGGTGGAGTCATGGCGATGAGATGGGTTGGATCCTTTCTCCTCGAGACGTGATAATGTAGCCTACGGAGGATTTCTATAACATCATATCTAAATCTGAGTTACAAAACTCCGCTGACCTTGGCTCAATAACATATTTCTCACCTTTTTATAATTATTTTCCACACTCCATCCATCCTCTTAATCCTTTCTGTAATTTAGTTATTAGAATACTTAGAATAAGGGAACTTAAACTCGGATCTGAAGCGAGATCGGAGGGACTCTAGAGGCAGGCTCCCTTGGAGCCTTAGATCACCTTTCCCTGTGGGACAAACTCTTACTTATCAAAACTTGCTACAAAGGACCCTGTATCTTGCAGGTCTAGGATTTCCGAGTTGTGCTGATTCATCCCCTATTTTATTCTGTTTTTTATTTTTAAATAACTTTCACCACCAACCAATAAGCGAAGCACACTTGGAGAACAACAAGTTCTTGGCGACGTTGCCGGGGATAGACGATCTAATAGTAGACCCTTAGTTTTTGTATTCTTAGTATTCTTTATACATGTGAATAATTGATACTACTGAGATAATTGTGAATCTTCCTTGCAGATCTGGACAGCAGCAGTGAAGGATAGTTGGACTGCAATTGGAGCGTAGCTACCTCTGTTTGCAAACTCTCTGACTCTAAAGCTCTGTCTATCTTTCTTTTTAACAATTTTTCTAGCAGCATCTAGGATAGTTTAAATGTATTCTTTGGATAGCTGTAAAATAGTTAGATAAATTTGTTTGTGTACAAGTATTCTTTTGCAATGTGCCTGCAAGAAGCTTTCCTTATTGTGGGTGTGCTTGTATGCTAGGGAGGAGATCCCTCAGCCCTACTTTAGAGCCTCTAAACCCTGAGTTAGAAAGGGGAAGGAGACTTAGAAGAGACAGGCACACCACAGGAGAGCCCCCAGGTGAATCTGTGACAGCAACTATGGGTGAGGAACACCCCAGAACCCTCAAGGAGTTGAATGCTCCGGATGACTACAACTCCCCTTATAGCATTCAATTCCCTGATGGTCAGGGGAATTATGAGATAAAAACTTCAATCATCCAGATGCTGCCAGCTTTCCATGGGCTTAGCAAAGAAGACCCTTACAAGCATATTGACCAGTTCTTGGCCTTGTGCACCACTTTTAATATCACTGGTTTGGGACCTGAGGCTACTAAGCTCATAGTCTTTCCCTTCTCTCTAAAGGATAGGGCCAGTACCTGGTTGGCCACTCTTCCCAACAATAGCATTGCTTCATGGAAAGACCTGCAGACCAGATTCCTAACCAAGTTCTTCCCTGAGACCAAAACTAGCCAGTTGAGGAAAGAGATTCTTGCATTTTCTCAATCCCCAACTGAGGATTTTAACCAGTCCTGGGATAGGTTTAAAGAGATGCTCAAATAATGCCCCCACCACAAGATCCCTGAGTGGCAGCTTGTACAAAGCTTCTACAATGGGATTGATGAGAAAAATAGAGATATGGTCGATGCCTCTTGTGGTGGATCCTACATGCACAAGACTGCTGAGGAGGCATGGGAATTGTTTGAGGTGATTAGTGAGAATGCTTTTCAAAAGCCATCCTTGGCAAGAACTCATCAGGAATCACAGGTCAAAGGTGGGGCCTCTTCTTTGGATCCAAAGGAAAAATTTATGATGTGCAGGAACAATGACCTCTGTTTGCAGATGGCAAACCTCTCTATGAAGTTTGATAAATTATTGACTGTGATGCAACCCAGAAGGGCTGCTCATGTGGCGGAGGCATGTCTGATATGCCAGTCCCCACAGCACACACTAGAGGAATGTCCATCTACAGGGCAATTTCCTGAATTAATGTTGGAACATGCTGCTCTTTGCTTTCGGTCTTATGGCGGCAACAATGCAGGGGCTAGCAGTGACCATATGGATACCAGCACCAAAATGCTGGTTACCAATGGAGAGACCACCCAAATCTGAGGTGGAAGCAAGATAACTACATGCAGCCCCAGCAGATGTTGGCTTTACCACAAAGGCCACAGCAGCAGTTTAATCAAGGGCATGCCCCAAGGTCTACCTTTCAGCACCACCACCAGCCCCATCAGCAGCAAAATCAGTTGGTTTTACCCCCTCCTCAGCCTAGAAATGTTTCCTTTGAGGACCGGGTCCTGACTTTATTACAAAACTTAGGTTCCTTGGCTCGGACTGTGGATTCTCACGGTCAGAGCCTCCAGAAAATGGAAGAGCAACTGAGCCAAATGTCCAAAACCTTGGCTAGGAGAGATGAAGGCAGATTGTCCTGCCAGCCAATTGCTAACCTCAAGGGTCAGTTTTTCATTGAGGAAGCTTCCTCAGAGTATGAGGACACCAATGCTGTCACTACCCTAAGGTCTGGCAGGCTGGTAAATAACCAGGTGGGTAACAGACCAGCTGAGGCAATTTCCACAGATGATGCAAATGACCATGATAGAGATGTTGTTGGGCCACCAAGCTAAGAATTGCCTGCCACCTTGCAGCAGGAGAAAAATAAAGAGGCTATAGTTGAGCCTCAGCAGGAAGATAAACATGAAAAAAGAAAGAAGCAGAAGTTTAATCATGGGCTTACGGTGAGGAACCCGAAGATACCTCATTGCCATTTCCTCGGCTACGAATAGTCTGTCCCTTTTGAAAAAGGGAATGCCCAGATGGAGGAAATGATGGAGACTTTCAGGCAGGTAAAAATCAATTTACCCCTGCTTGAGGCAATTAAACAAGTCCCAGCCTATGCAAAGTTCCTGAAAGACCTCTGCACCCAAAAGAGAAAGGCTAGAGGCCATGTGTCCAAGAAGGTCTTTGCAACTGATACAGTGAATTCTGTATTTAACATAGCAATGCCTGAGAAGTTGCAAGATCCAGGTATACCCACTATTCCCTGTGTAATTGGAGATCATACAATTGGAAAAGCCCTTTTAGACCTTGGAGCCAGTGTGAACCTGTTGCCATACAATGTATATCTGCAACTAGGTTTGGGGGAGCTGAAGGCTACCCCCATCGTGCTGATGATGGCTGACAGGTCTGAGAGGAAACCTCTGGGGATGGTTGAGGATGTCTTAGTAGGAGTGGATAAGTTTTTCTACCCTGCTGACTTCTTAGTTTTGGATATGGGCTGCAGCACTAGCCCAAACCCCATACCCGTTATACTGGGCAGGCCTTTCTTGGCCACTGCCAATGCTTGCATCCAATGTAGGTCTAGAGTAATGGAGGTAACCTTTGGACATATGAAAGTTGAATGTGTACAACAGTGCAAAGTACCCTCAGATGGACAATGAGGAGAGCTTTGCAGTGGATGTACTAGAGGAAATTGTAGAAGAAGAATTGCCCACTCTGCTGGAGTGGGGCAACATTGTCAGGAATTTAGTTGACATTTGGGACATGGTGGAGGAAGAGAAGGTTGGAGACCTACACTGCTACCTCTTCCTCCAACCTCCAATGCACCTATTTTGCCATCCACCCAACAGGCCCCTGATCTGGAACTTAAGCAGCTTCCAGAAACATTAAAATATGCTTTCCTTGAGAAAGGTGAGAAGCTTCCTGTAATTATCTCTTCCTCCCTTACCAATGAGCAGGAAGAGGAATTACTCACAGTTTTAAGGAAGCACAAGAAGGCAATTGGCTGGACCATTGCCGATCTGGGAGGAATTGATGCATCAATTTGCATAGGATCCATCTTGAGGAGGAGCATTACCCTCCAAGGAAATGCAGAGAAGCTAAATCCTCATATGCTGAAGTGGTCCTCAAGGAGATCATTAAATCTGAGGGGTGATTTACCCCATCTCGATTCTCATTGGGTGGCACCTATCCAAGTGGTGCCCAAGAAATGCAAACATATGATGATTGAGGCCAAGCGGTGAGTTGAGGCCGGCCGAGGGCAACCTTGGTGGAGAGTGTGCATTGATTATAGGAAGCTCAACTCTAAAACTAGAAAGGACCATTTCCCTCTCCCTTCATTGATCAAATCTGGACAAATTGGTTTGGAAAAGCTTTTCTTTTTTTTTCTTGATGGATACCGGTACAACCAAATCCTGTGCATCCTCAAGACCAAGAAAAATACCATCCTTTTGGCACCTTCGCTTCTGAAGGATGCCTTTGGACTGTAATGCACCGCCACTTTTCAGGTGTATGTATGCCATATTCTCCGACATGATTGACAAGTTTTGGAGATTTTATGGATGATTTTTCCGTCTATGGAGAGCTTTGGCGATGTCTCACAAAGACTCGGCCTAGTTTTGCAAAGATGTGAGGAAACCAATTTGGTTTTAAGCTGGGAAAAGAGCCACTTCATGGTAACACAAGGCATTGTGTTAGGCCATGTAGTCTCTAAAGAAGGGCTTGAGGTAGACAAGGCCAAAGTGGACCTCATTGCCAATTTACCCCCTCCAAAAACAGTCAAGCAAATCAGATCCTTCCTGGGGCATGCAGGATTTTACAGGAGGTTCATTAAGGACTTCAGCAAAATTGCCAAGCCATTATGCCACACCTTTCTCAGATGTCCCCTTCAACTTTTATGTTGAATGTCTGAAGGCTTTTGAAACATTGAAAATCTGCCTCACCTCTGCTCCTGTACTCCAAACACCGGACTATACCCTTCCTTTTGAGCTGATGTGTGATGCATCAATCCTGGCAATAGGTGTTGTGTTGGGCCAAAGAAAAGATAAATCGCCTGTGGTCATTGCTTATAGCAGCAAATCACTTGCTGAAGCTCAGCTGAACTATACCTGGCGAGAAAGAGCTTCTAGCGATGGTTTCTGTTGTTGACAAATTTAGAGCCTACCTACTAGGATCTAAAATTGTGATCTTCTTGACCATTAACCTTTGAAGTACCCTCTTGTCCAAGAGAGATGCTAAGCCGAGGCTGATTAGATGGATACTCCTGTTACAGGAGTTTGACATCGAAATCAAGGACAAAAAGGGTGTGGAGAATGTGGTGGCTTACCACTTGTCCAGAATTATCTTGGAGGAATGCCTAGATGGCCCTACAAATGATGCCTTCCCTGATGAGCAATTATTTTCCATCCAATCCGTAGTCCCTTGGTTTGCACACATAGTTAATTATCTGGTTATAGGAAAGATTCCTCCCCACTGGACCAAAATGGATAAAGACCTGTTCTTCTCAAGGGTCAAGTATTTTTTCTGGGAGGAACCTTGCCTATACAAGTACTATGCCGACCAGATCATCCGACGATGTGTTCCCGAAAGTGATTTCCCCAGTATTCTGGCTATGTGCCATGAAAATGCCTGTGGAGGCCACTTTAGTGGGAGAAAAACTGCTGACAAAGTCCTGCAGTGTGGTTTTTACTGGCCATCCTTATTCAAGGATGCACACACACACTGCAAGTGTTGTAGAACTGTTTGATATATGGGGAATTGACTTCATGGGCCCCTTTCCCCCTCTAATGGTTACCAATTCATCTTAGTGGCAATGGACTATGTTTCCAAATGGATAGAAGCCATTGCCACAAGAACCAATGATAACCAGGTAGTCCTCAAATTCATAAAGCACAACATTTTCTCAAGATTTGGAACCCCTAGAGCTATTATCAGTGATGGGGGTAGCCACTTACCTGAGAATTTCGCGAGCTTGCTCAAGAGATATTCTGTGACCCATAGGATTGCTACTCCCTACCAACCACAAACAAGTGGGCAAGTTGAAATTTCCAATAGGGAGATTAAGCACATCCTTGAGAAAACAGTTAGGGCTGACCGAAAAGATTGGGCTAAGAAACTAGATGATGCACTGTGGGCCTATAGGACTACCTATAAGACCCCTATCGGAATGTCCCCATTCAGACTAGTCTATGGCAAGGCCTGCCATCTCCCAGTCGAGTTAGAACACAGGGCCTATTGGGCCATTAAGAACTTGAACATGGATCTAACTTCTGCTGGTCAACACAGGTCATTACAACAATCGGAATTGGATGAGCTGCGGATGGATGCTTACACCAATGCCAGGATCTACAAGGAACGATCTAAAGCTTTCTTTGACAAAGGCTTACTGAGGAAAAGCCTCGAACCGGGTGGTAAGGTTTGGTTATTCAACTCCAAACTAAAATTCTTTCCTGGCAAATTAAAATCCAGATGGGATGGTCCCTATGTTGTCGTAAATGTTTCCCCATCTGGTGCTGCGGAAGTCCAGGACCCCAAATCTGGGAGGACCTTCAAAGTGAATGGTCAAAGGCTAAATCCTTGCATTGAACGACCTACAGATCCTATGTGCACTGTTCATTTTCATGGGACCCCTACATCTACCTGACCCGCAGTTGTGTCCATATTATACTATATTACTTTTGTTTTTACCTTAAATTTTAGGAAATTCTAGGAGATATGTGGAGTTTGATATTGTTGTGCTTGCTAATGTTTATGGGGGATCGGTATGACTTCTTCTTCTGTGAATTGCTGATTTGGCCCTCGCGAGTTCCACATTCTGATTTGGGAAGGCTCGCGCAATTCGCATGGCCCAATTCTTTCGTTGTCGCGAGTTTCAATGCTATAGAACATCACGCGCACTTCCAGCGCTAACTCCCATAATCGCGTGATTCTAATTTCTCATGATTCCCTTACCCAGCTGCGCGAGCCTAATGCATTTGTCATTTCCCACATTGACTGCTGGGACTTGACGTTTCCCAAGTCACTCTCATTTAATGGTGGCGACTGGGATGTTGTTCAACAGTTTCATCTTCCACAATCCCTCACCTTTAAATACACAGGGAGGCCATGTTCATCTTCACAGCATCCTATCTCACCCTTGCGGTCCTTCCCTATTCTTAATCATGGCAGATGACAAGCCAAACGCATTGCCTAATAAGTTTTACCCGATGTTGTTGGACCCGCCACCCCCTAAAGAGCCAGATCCCTTCCAACCCCTCTGGGATGAATTTGAGGAGGTTCTGCAAACCCTTTCCAAGGAGGAGGAGGAAAAGCTCCAGCCGCAGAAGAAGAAATGCAAGACCGAGACATCCCCCTCCACTCCACCCCCTCCCCCACCTTTTCCACCCCCCCTCCCTCCTTCTCAACCCCCGCACCCTTGATCTTTCTCCCTTTCCCTCTTTCTTTTTGTACTTTTCTTTTCAGCATAATAATATCTTCTTTTTCTGATGTGCTGTCCTATTTTCTGTTGTTGGTTACTTTATTTCTTGTTCTTTTCTTTTATGTTGTAATAAGTCTGTTGCACATTGACCTTGAACTAGTGAGGACACTGCTCCTCATAGGTTTGGGGGTATGGCAGGCAGACCCTGCCAATGGAATAGTTAACATAAGTACAGCAGACTCATCTGAGCAATATGGAAATGGACCTCTGTTCACTTAAGAATCATGAAATTAAGAAGTTTAAAATTTATGCAAACATTGAACATTATAGACTTCTAATATTCCACATTTCCATAATAGTTTCACCAAGGAAACCCACTTGTATCTGCACTTGGTGAATCATTAGAGAGAGAAAAAGGTGAGGACATACTTGAAAGTTCAAAGGATGACCATAACCAGTGAGAATTGGGCCTACAAAATTTTTTCTTTGAGGAGTAACTAAGGCATTTCTTCTAGTTCTAAGGACTGGCTGAGTCACTGTGCTCATTAGAAGTTAGGTAACTCCAAGTTGAAACAACTGACAGTACTCATGAGACCTAGGAAAGGATCAAGGCCTTCTCTTGGACAGTTTGAACCTAAAAAGATCAACCCTAAAGCAACTGGCCTTGTCCATACCCCCTTTGAGCTTTAAATCCTAAATCCTTTCAATCCTTTCTGTAATTTAGTTATTAGAATACTTAGAATAAGTGACCTTAAACTCCCCTCCTTTTAGGACTGCCAGATCTGTAGACAGATCTAGAGGGACTACTAGAGACGGCTCCCTTGGAGCCTTAGATCACCTTTCCCTGTGGGACAAACTCTTACTTATCAAAACTTGCTACAAAGGACCCTGTATCTTGCAGGTCTAGGATATTCGAGTTGTGCTGATTCATCCCCTGTTTTATTCTGTTTTTGATTTTTAAATAACTTTCACCACCAACCAATAAGCGAAGCACACTTGGAGAACAACACTTACCAGCCAGCTTATTTAGAATTTGGTCAATGAAAGGGAGGGGGAAATGGTCATTTCTGATCTTGGAGTTGAGTTTTCGATAGTCAATGCAAACCCTCCAGCCAGTGGTCTCTATGGCTAGCATCAACTCCCCAGAATCTGTAGTGATAACTATGATGCCTGACTTTTTAGGTACCACCTGGATAGGTGACACCCATTCAGAATCCCAAATGGGGTAAATCACCCCTGCATCCAACAGTTTCACTATCTCCTTGAGGACCACCTCCTGCATGTGAGGATTTAATTTCCTCTACATCTCCCTTGAGGGTTTGGCACCCTAATCCAGATAAATTATGTGCATGCAAACTGAGGCATCAATGCCTCCAAGGTCAGCTATTGTCCACCTAATTTCTTTCTTGTGCTTCTTGAGAACATTCAGTAGTTCCTCCTCCTGCTCACTAGTGAGAGAGGAGATAATTATGGGAAACTTGTTGTCCTGCCCCAAGAAGGCATATTTTAATATGGCTAGGAGCTGCTTTAGCTCCAACTCAGGGGGGACTTTCAATTGAAAGCAACATAGGTACCTTAGTGGTTTGAGAAAGAGGCAGCAATGTATGTTTTCAATTGGAATGTTGCACAAGGCCCACAGAAGACTCTGTTATGGTGTTATCTTCTGTCATGAAAACTTGGGCCTTCTTCTCAAACAAACTCTAAATATTTTCCAGGTGATCAGCAACATTATCCCAATCCAGCAGATTGGATAATTCCTCATCCACTAGACCATCTAGTGCATCTACCGCCCAGCAGTCCTCAATGTTAGTCTGAGGCACTGTAGCAGTATAGTACACATTCAAATGGGCCTTCATGTTCCCAAAGGTAACCTCCATCACCCCTGACCTACATTGTATGCAAGCATTTACAGTAGCTAAGAATGGCCTACAAAGGATGACAGGAATTGGAGTTTTGTTCTTGCAAGGGTCCATATCTAAAATAAGGAAATCAGCTAGATAATAGAATTTGTCCACCCCCACCAAGACATCCTCTACCACACCCACAGGTCTCCTCTCAGACTTATCAGCCAGTTGGAGCACAACTGATGTAGGTTTAAGCTCCCCCAAACCTAGCTCCTCATACACTGAATAAGGGAGTAAGTTCACACTGGCCCCTAAGTCCAAGAGGGGTTTTTCCAATGGTGTGGTTTCCGATTATGCAGGGGATAGTAGGTATCCGTTGGTCTTATAGTTTTTTTGGTGTGGCGATGGACAGGACTGACTCAACATGCTCAACAGCAATAACTCTTTTAGACAACTGCACCCTTGCCTTCCGCTTTTGTGTTCAGAGGTCCTTCAAAAACTTAGCATAGGCAGGGACTTGTTTTATGGCATCAAGCAAGGGAAAATTGATCTTAACCTGCTTGAAAGTCTCTAGCATTTCCTCCGTCTGAGCATTCCCTTTATCAAGAGGGGATGGGCCAGCTATTAACATCATGGTCATATTCTTATCATTTTCTTTTATCTTCTTTTATTGTTTGATGTTGGGGCTCAACATCAGCCCCATTATTTTTCCCTCGCTGATCCACAGCAGGGGGTACAATCTTTGTCTCTTCAACACTAATAATTCTTTCACTTTCATTTCTATTTTTATTTTTCGTGACCTCCTCAGTTACTTTGCCCACCAAATTGTCAACCACCCTGCCACTCCTAAGGGTAGTGATTGCATCATCTTCCTCATGGGTGGAGGATGCATCTCCAATCATATACTGCCCTTTTAGATTTGTGAGGGGCTGACTAGGCCATTTTCCTTCCTCCCTTCTGTTCAGAGCATTACAAATTTGACCCAACTGGTCTTCAATCTTCTTAATGCTTTGTCTATGAGAATTGGTAGTCTATACTAGGTTCCTCAAATTTTGCATTGAAGCCAGCATCTGCTCTTCAAATGAAGAGGACTTGGGCTATTATGAGGGCGGGGCCAACTAGTTAGACTGGGGGGCAGGTAGCAGAAAATTTTGCCTTGGTGGGTACCCTTGGTTAAACTGGTGCCGGGGTCTGTAAGGAGCTACCACTTGCTGCTGCTGGGATTGAAGATATAAATCTTGTCTCTACCTCAGGTTTGGGTGGTTCCTCCAAGAAATACCCATCAGGCTGCTGCCCATAAGTTAGAGCAGCATTGTCATGCCCCATAACAAAATCAAAAAATTGGTTGGCAAATGGAAAATCATGAATAGAATGTGTGGGAGATTGGCATATCAGACATACATCCTCCCCTTATGCAACCATCCGGGGTTGCATCATATTCATTAATTTATCAAATTTTAAGGACAAATTGTCCACCTTCCTCTCTAAATCACCTTGCACCTTAACTTCATATATTCCACCTCTAGGGGTGGCCTCTTTCACCATCTTAGCTGGGGTCTGGCTGTCATTGCGTGACAAAGACTCCTGCTGCATAGAATTTTCCCCTATTATGTTAAATAGCTTCCAAGCTTCCTCAGCTATCTTGTGGAGGTAGCTACCACCACAGGAAGCATCCACCATATCCCTTCTCTTGGGATTAATTCCTTGATAGAATACTTGCACCAGTTGCCACATTGGAATTTGGTGGTGGGGGCATTATTTTAACATCTCCTGAAATCTTTCTCAAGCTTCATAAAAATTCTCAGTTGAGGACTGAGTAAATGACAAAATATTTATCCTCATCTAGCTGCTTTTGTTCATGGAAAAGAATTTAGCCAGGAATTTGGTTTGAAGGTCACTCCATGACTATATGCTGTTGGATGGGAGCTTTGATAGCCATATGTTGGCTTTATCCTTTAGTAAAAAAGGAAAAAGCCTCAGTTTGGTGGCCTCAGGTCCCAAGCCAGCAATATTGAAAGTAGTGCAAAGTGCCAAAAATTGGTTGATATGCTTGTAGGAATCTTCTTTACTAAGCCCATGAAATGAAGGCAGCATATTAATGGTAGAAGATTTAATTTTATAATTCCCCTCAACAGAGGGAAATTGAATGCAGATGGGAGAGGTGTACTCCCCAAGTGCATTGTACTCTTTTAATGTTCTCTGCCTCTCAGCCATGATAGCTGGTTCAGTTTCAACAATAGGGCCCTGTGTGGTGTGTCTAGGTCTAAGGATCCTTTCAACCTCTAGATTTGGAGGTTCTAACTCACGGTTTAAGGACCTTCTACCATGCATATACTCACACCCACACTAAGTAAAGAGAATGCTCACAAGCGCACACAGAAAATTTAAAACAAAATTTATAACTACATAGATTTACACTAAACAAATAACAGAGAATTAAATATAAATGGACTGAGATTTAGGGGAAAGGAAGTGCAAACAGAGCTAGCTACACTCCAGCTGCAACTCTAGCTTTTTCCTTCTTCTGCTGTCCATTTCTATAAAATTCTAAAAAAATATCTGTAGTACTTTATTCTAGATTAGGCACAGCTATAAAGAATTTAGAAGTGTAAATTATAGTACAACTCAGGTCTACTAAAAAGATCAATATTCCCCGACAGTGGCACCAAAAAGTTGTTGTTGGCTGTTTGTCGGATGTGCTGTGATTTATTATGTGGTGTTGGAAGAAAATTAAAATTAAAGGGAAACAGAGGATAAAGATATGGTGAAAACAGCAATCCTAAAACATCCTAGACCGGCAAGATACATGGCCTATTGTAGCAAGTTTTGATAAGTAACAGTTTGTCTCACAGAGAAATTGATCTAGAACGTAAAATGAGCTATAATAGTAGGCCTCCAGATCTTGCTATAGATCTAATAATCTTAAAGAAAGGGAGTTGGGTGTCACGACTATACTAAATTAACCCTAATAAAAGAGAAATAAAATTCAGCCCTATCTTAAAGAAAGGGTTAAGAAGAAGATGGTGATTGTGTGTGCCAAAATAAAATATTAAAATGATGGGAAGAAAGCAGGTTGCACTAGAGTTAATGCAGTAATGTAACTCAGATTTAGACTGTCTCTGCAGTGGTCCTTGCTGAGATTCTATCAATAACCTCAACAAGGTAGAAGAATCTAATTTAACCCATGCCATTTGGGGTGCTCTTAGGGCTATACTCTGTCCACTCAAATGGTCACAGGGTATCCGATAGAGTCTGTCAAATCCCATTGATTAAGCTAGAAATGCTAACCTAATCCAAAGGAGTGGACTGATCATTTTCCCAACCAATGGACCAGATCATGTCATGAATATTATTACAGCACTATATAATATCAGTGCTACAAGCTCCCCAGATCTATGCACAGATTTGACTGACATCCATAGGTATTCCAACCCATAAAGTCCTAAGTACTTTGCCAAGGCCAATGGCTCAATGTGCCCATACAAAGGATCAGCAACAGGTTGAATAAGGATTTAGATTCAGCTGGTCATTACTACAAAAGGCCTACAATGACTCAATATCAAGCTACAATTACTACAGAGAAATCAAATCTAATATCTGATATCGGTTAAGTAAAATAGAGGGGAGCCAGTTCTTGCATAAACCTCCTCACAAGGCTCTAGAAGCTCATGTGCAGAGGAGAAGAATCCTTCTCAGACATGTGGCTGGACACCACCTTAGGGTTATACTCTGTCCACTCAAATGGTCACACGATATCTGATTGGTCTGTCCATACTAAAAAGATTTGAAAGAGAACATGTAAACTGCTACTGCCACCATGGAGTCCCAGGGCTACGAGCTCTCCAGATCTGGCTACAGATTCGGCTTGCTATCCATGGGTTTATTAAACTAAGGCAAATTAGATGATAAATAATAGATCTACTAGAAACTGAATGGGCTAGTCCCAAAGCATGGATCCTATAGACATCTAAGGAAACCATAAGATCTGTAGATTTAATTAGTCATTAAAACAACAATCTATTAATAAAAGCAAAACTTACAATGAACTGTCTCAAGGCTGCAGCCTGTACACAACTGCTCATCCGAAAGATCCCAATGTATACAAAGCCTATTACAAAACTAAAATAAAACTAAATCTAGCTACTTATAAAAGGATTAGCCAGCCAATGTTGGACTAAGAGAGAAGAAAAATAAGAAAAAGAGATGATCAAACCCTAACCCTAGCCTGCTGGAGCTCTCAGCCAACAGAGGATGAAGGAAAGATAAAAATACTAAACTCTAAGTACAACTTATATACTCCGTCCATAAGGCCTTGGCTTAAAAGAGATTAACCCTAATTTTTCTAGCAGTCGTGGCACTGTTACAGCCCTTGAATGCCTTGGGATGTGCACCTCAAAATCCATACCTCGGGAAGTGTGACCTAACCTTGGGAAATTCCTAAAAGGTCCTTAAGTTAAGGTTGAGAAGTGGAGAGCCCGAGCTTCGCAGGGCTGGATCTACATTAATTCACTCACACAGTGGCAGAGCCGTCACAGAGGAGCATTTGGCTTAGGAGGATTGTTCACTCGCGCAATAGATTCTCAATTGATCGCACAGCTGCTTTACTTTGTAATGCTGTCATGGAGGTGATTTGGAACGCCTGGATTTCTCGCACATTAGAGCTTCAGAAGTTCTCTCTCGCTGGATACTCGCGCAGGTAGGCTCCTGTGCTTGCATAGTAACTGGTTAGGCTTCAGAATGTGTAAGAGTTGTGTGAAGAAAGTTTTGGGCATCTCTATCTTCCAGGGCTTCGCTAGAACTCCGCGAGGTGACAAATTGTTCTTTATACATATGGACTCGCTATGTTCTGCACGCGGCTGCTTTAAGGCTCGATCTTCGTGAAAGCTTTGCGAGCATAATTTTTGAGGGTTTTAAGACACAAGATCTTCACGATTTCTTTACTACTCTCCTCTTGACTGTGCATCCTATCTGTCCGAGGGCAGCTTCCACTACCTCCTTAACTCCACGAGGGAGCTCCTCAACTCTGCGAGATGATTCTTTTAATCCTTTGATGCATTGCACTTGCTGCTGTTGTAGCATCCTCCATTCTCATCTAACTTCTTTCATCTGCTAAACTTTTGGTCAATGATGACCAACAAATGAATCACCATGGTGAGCACTACCAGGGTGTTCAATAGGCTTTGGCTCAGCTGTCATCTTTGCATGTATTCTTTCTCTTCTTTGGACCAATAAGCAGGGATTTTATATTTAGCTGCATAGTTTATTACTAACTACAAAACACACTTAACAAGTGATTATTAGTGAGCTTCAAGGTCCAGCGAAGGCTAGGTTAAGAGGTGAAAAGTGGTACTTTTCAGTGAATAACACTTCCCACGTTTCTCGAATCTCATTACACCCTTCGTAGGTGAGATCTTTATGAACATCTTGTCCCCTAGCTACTATAAATTTTATCGTCTTAGGACTGCAGTTGGTTTACTTGGGAATAAAATTGACAATTTACCAAGTTTTAGCTGGAATTTGGTATTTCTCCTTTTTAGGTTCACATAAATTTTCTGTCAACTCTGCACGACCTTTAGTCTTTCACGGATCATTCGGAAGGCTTTAGTTGTGTTTTCGACTATTTTAGGGCTTAATATAAACTTTTCTCTGGCTTCTTCCCAATTAAGTGGAGACTTGTACCTCCGGCCATATAATGCCTCAAACGGAGCCATCCCAATGCTCCTATGGTAGCTATTGTTATAGGAAAATTCAATCAATGGTAGGTGCTTATCCCATGATCCTTGAAAGTCCAGCATATACTCCCGGAGCATATCTTCTATGATTTGGTTCACCCTCTCTGCTTGCCCATCCATATGAGGGTGGAAAGCTGAACTGTAGTCCAATCGATAACCCATCGCTTCCTGAAATCACTGCCATAATCTGGAGGTATACATCAGGTCTCTGTCTGACACGATGCTTGCAGGAATGCCATGCAGTCTAACAATTTCTTTGAGGTACAACTCTGCAAGCTAACTAGCCGTGTACCTTATACTGTATGGCAGGAAGTGAGCTGACTTGGTCAAGCGATCAACGACTACCCAGATTGCATCGTGACCCTTCACTGTTCTAGGCAATCCAAGGATGAAGTCCATGGAGACCGCCTCCCATTTCAATTCTGGTATCAGGAGTGGTTGTAGTAGTCCAGAGGGGTGTTGATGGCTGACTTTTACTTATTAGCATACTAGACATCTAGAAATGTACTCAGCGATGTCCTTCTTCAAGCCCCTCCACCAGAAGTTCTTCATTAAGTCCTGGTACATCTTGGTACAACCAAGATGGATAGCATATCACAACTTGTGAACTTCTTCGAGGATTGTGTGTCGAAGTTCAGCACTAATCGGTACACACAATCGGCCTCTGAACAACAATGAGCCATCTTCCCTACCAAAGAAATTAGACTTAGTGGCATTGGTCAAGCCCTGCCTAATTGTTATTAGTTCCTCATCGCTCATCTGAGATTCATGGATATTGTCGAAGATAGTTGGCTTGATGGTAAGATTCACCAATAAAGCTCCTAATTTCTTCACCTTGAACCTCGAGTCACATAAAGTCATATCTTCAAGCAACCACCATCTATGTATCCTTGTAATGAGGTGTGATAACTGAGCTGAGGACTTTTGGCTCAGTACGTCTGCCACTACATTATCCTTTTCGGGGTGATAATGAATGGAGAAATTGTAGTCTTTAAGAAACTCCATCCATCTCCACTGCCTCAGATTTATATCCTTCTGTGTGAATATGTACTTGAGGCTCTTGTGGTCGGTGAATATTTTGAATGTCTCACCGTAGAGGTAATGCCTCTAAATTTTTAGTGCAAAGATAATCGCTGTAAGTTCTAGGTCATGAGTTGGATAGTTCTTCTCATGGTCCTTGAGTTGATGTGAACCATAAGCAATGACTTGTTCGTTCTGGTTGAGCACACAGCATAACCCATTGTGTGATGCGTCGCTAAACACTATAAAACCTCCACTGCCTGAAGGTATCGCTAGCACTAGCACAAAGGTCAACCATTTCTGGAGCTCTTAGAAGCTCTATTCACATCATTTGGTCAACTCAAACTTGGTATTCTTTATGGTGAGCTGGGTGAGTGGCCCTGAAATATTGGAGAATCCTTCAACAAATCTCCTGTAGTATCCGGCCAGGCCAAGAAAACTATGAACTTCTGTTACCATTTTCGGTTGCTCCCACTTTACGATAGCTTCAATTTTTGCTGGGTCAACTGTGATGCCAACCTCGAAGACAACATGACACAAGAAGCTGACCTGCTCTAGCCAGAACTCGCACTTTCTTAGCTTTACATACAACTTATGATTGCGAAGTGTCTGGAGGGTGATACGTAAGTTGTGCTTGTGCTCCTCTTTCATCTTCGAATAGATAAGAATGTCGTCAACGAAGACAACCACACACTTATAGAGGTATGGTTTGAACACCCAATTCATAAGGTCCATGAACGATGCTGGGGCATTCCTCAATCCGAAAGGCATTATTAGGAACTCATAATGGTCGTATCTCGTGTAAAAGGCGGTCTTTAGAATGTCTTCTACCTTGATTTTCAGTTGGTGATACCCTGACCTCAGGTCAATATTTGAGAAGAATTTAGTACCTTGAGTTGATCAAAGAGGTTGTCGATTCGGGGTAGTGGGTATCAGTATTTATCATCAACTTGTGCAATTGACAATAGTCAATGTAGAGCCGCATGGATCCATCCTTCTTCTTGACAAACAGGACCAAGGCTCCCCATGGGGAAACACTCGGTCTGATGAATCCCTTATCCAGGAGTTCTTTCAACTATTCCTTGAGCTCCTATAATTCGGCTAGTGCCATGCGGTATGGTGCCTTTGGCACTGGTTCAGTGCCTGGAGCGAGGTAGATCTCAAACTCCACTTCTCTGTTTGGTGGTAGCCTAGACAACTCTTCAGGAAACACATCTGGAGACCCACACACGATGGGGATATCGATGGTGTTATTCTCCCCCCCCCCCCCCGCCCCCTGACTCTGTATGAATGTGAGATATCCTTGTCAACCATTCTTCATCAAGCATTCTACTCGGATGGTAGAAATGAATGGTGCGATGGTGGATTTGATACTATAAAACCGAAAAGGTTTTCCCTTTGGAGGGCAAAAAGTAACTATCTTTCAAAGACAATCAATGCTTGCATGGTAAGTGGATAGCCAATCCATACCGAGGATTATGTCAAATCCTTCCATATCTAAAAGAATCAAATTTTCCATCAACTCATTGTCTTCAATTCGAACGATGACTGACCAACAGATCATATCTTTGCTGACTGAATCCCCTATAGGGATTGACACGGCTAGAACTAAATCCAATGGTTCAGGGATGATTCTAAATTAAGAGGAGTGAGTAGACCCTGGGTCTATCAACACTCGTGCTTTATGTTAACAAATGTCACTCTTTTGGTAGATATTTAGCGTACCTAAGTTTCATGCATGTGTCTTAGTATGATAATACATATGATGATGTTGAAACGTTCATACAATGTTATAATAGCACACACTTCCAAGAACATGCATTAACTGAGAATAATGTAGAACTTGAAAGTTATACCTTGGATCGCTTCATTTGTGGCTTGGGCATCACTTGTTGTAACTGCATAGGCTCGGCCTTGTACAGTAGGTCAGAAAGATCTCTAAACAGTCGACGAAGTCGTCTTTTCCCTCTTCTCCTCGAGACAATCCTTAATCATGTGTCCCACTTGACCACGCCTTGAACACACGCCTGTGTTTTGCCTACATTCTTTGTCTTGTGTGGTTTCTCACACCGTGAACACCTCTGAATTGGCTTGAAAGAACAAGTGTGCGAAGTGCACTGCACCATCAAAGGCCCGGTTGTAGTTAGGTTCGAAGGGTAAAATGTCCTTGTAGGTGCAAGTGTAGTAGGTCTTGAGTAAGCAGTCAGTGCAGGCTGTTGTGATGCAGTCATCGAGAACTTGAGTCTTTTTCTCGGTTACCCTTGGGGATACGACTGTGTTTGACCCGTTTTATTCTTGTTCTGCTGCTCTCTCCTCTTGTACATGTTGATATCATTTTTAGTGATAAGGGTTGATCAGTCACAGAATATACCATTTTATCACTCTTAACTTAGTGATGTTTTACCCTAGTTTGCTACTAACAAGTTAATGATATGCAGATATTAAGGAAAATCAGTAAAAGAGAACCAAAGTGTTAATCTTTGTCAAAATGAACTGAAAAAGCAGTAAGAAAGACGATGAATGAAAAAGACGATTCGATGCTACTGAAAGCCAAGAAATCGCAAAAGATGATGGAGCACTACACAGAAAAATATAAAATCGTAATTTACAATTTTTCAGAAAAGACGTTCCAGCAGAAGGCAATACAAAGAGAAAACGATTGTTCGTAATAAAGAATCGTCCGGAGTGAAAGCTGAGAAAGAGAAATTGTAATTTACGATTGTATAGATTGAAGCTTCTCATCACTGCTGATCAAGTGAAGATTTACACCGCCATGCACCAAAATGAAAGAACTCTTGAATTAGAAGTTTGGCAAATCACGGATCTGAGAAGATTAATGAAGAAAGACTCCTAAAGATCTTGGTTATTGAAATTGAGGAGAAAGTTTAGAAACACATCAACCAGTGAAAGCAAGGAAGATAAAATTAGGAATTAGAGTTATACTAGGAATCTTTTGTTTTTAGTATTTTCTTTTATTAGGATTAGAACACTGTAAACCGACTCCTTATGATCTATAAATAAGAGAGCTCAACATAGGAATAATTTCATCGAAGGAATTCTCAAAATCAATTGACAACTGAGGTTGAGTTTTCTTTCGATCAAAAATTTAGTTTAGAGTAGCGTAGATATCCAAGGTTCCTCGATCACAATTGATGACTGGGATTGAGAGCTGGAAGATTAGTGTAGATAACCATAGTTTCTCATAAGCAATTGGCGCCTGCGGCTGAGGGGTGAAAGATATATTTTTACTTTACTTTATAGTTTAGATTTATTTTTATTACAATTTACTGCTTTATAAACATCTCCAAGTTTTGATTTGAATTGACGACTCATATTGAGATTTGCATATTAGTATAACGGTTTTACTTTTCCATCTTCAATTTTCTTGAATTTGATTAACGCCTAAGTTTTAGGAGATTGTTGATTAGATTAAATCTGTATTGATAGGATTCTAGTCTTGATTGACGACCAATACTAGGAGAACGGTACTTTTAATTTCATAAATATCTGAGAATAAAAAGAAACTGATTGACGAATAGGATCCAGAAGTTTGAAGATTAGGATTTATTTTCTTACACTTTAGTTTTAAAAACTATTCTTTTATTCATATTTCTCAAGTAGTTTAGGATCTTAAAGATATATATAAGTTTTCAGAAAAGCAAAATATAAAGATAAATCACTTCCTCATGGGAACGATCCTATACTAGCATTACAATTTCCATTGTGAGTTTGCAATAGGTTAAGACTTAATTAGAACAACATAAAGAGCACGTCAAGTTTTTGGCACCACTGCTGGGAAAGCGGATTTTATTTTATATTAGTTTTAGAAGACACATATTTATCTTTCTCTTTTTATTTTTATTTTTATATTTTTATTTTCTTGATCACTTCTTAAGCTTTTGCAGGTTTATTCAGAGTAGCGAATCACAAGTTTCAACACTTACCCTGATCAGAGAAGCTAGAGGCTCAGATGTGTTTCTCCGTACTTTCTAAAATAAAAATCATATAAACCGAAAAATATATATATAATAATAAATAATTTTAGAAATAAAATATCTAAGATACAAGGCCGTAATGAAATATTTTGGTCGAATCTTAATATGACTTATTTCCCAATGGAATTCCCAACTACACCTTTGTATCCAGCCCATTGGAGATAGAGCAAACCTCTGCCTCTCAGTGGGATAGTATTGAGAATTCTTATAATTCTCAATGGGACAACCCTTATAGCTTCTCAAGGGTAACTCAATACGAATTATCTTACACATACCGACAATATTCTCTGAATTTCCAACAGTCATATAGTCCATACCATTTTTTTTTGCAACAGTCATGTCCTCAAAAAAGAAACGATGGTGCTACTATAATCCAAATCCTCCAGGACTTGCAACAACATGCGCACCATCGCTATAGGGAATTAGCCCAGCTATCTCAGATCTCCCAAAACCTACACTCTTGTACTCAGTCCATTACAAATCTAGAAACCCAAATCGGGCAATTAGCCTCGTTGTGGGAGGAAAAAGAAAGTAACAGAGCGAGCTCGCAGACACTAATTCCCACAGTTTAAGCTGTCCAGACCTTAAGGAGTGGTCGGACTGTTGACAATGGAGTAGAGATGCCTACACCAGTAGTTGTCCCTATGACCAGTGACAAGGAGAATGAAGCCAAAGAAGAGACTCTCCCATAAGAAAAACAAAAATATTAGAAAATAAAAAACAAAAAAAATAGAAAATAATGATAGTGCACCCACATCTGTTACTGAAGTACCATATATACCAAAGTTACCATTTCCAAACGCTTCTGGTGTACCATCTTCTTTTAATAAAAATCTAAAAAAATTAGAAGAAATTACTTAAATCTTCAAAGAAGTGAAGATCAATTTGCCCCTCTTGGAGGTAATCAAACAAGTTCTAACTTACGCACGATTTTTAAAAAAAATATGCACGCAGAAGCGAAAGCGGTGGAACAATTTATCACAGAAGGTCTTCTTGACAGAGCAAGTAAGCTCAGTCTGGCAGATTAAAACCCCACCCAAGCTTAAGGATCCTAGGGTGCCTACAATTCCATGTATCATAGGAGATCACGCTATCAACAAAGCACTTCTGGATCTGGGAGCTAGTGTGAACTTGCTGCCATATTCAGTATATAAGAAACTGGGACTTGAAAATATGAGGCCTACATCTATACTCTTCAGTTAGCCGATAGATCAGAATGAAGGCTAGTAGGAATCATTGAAGACGTTATGATTGGAGTCGACAAATTTATATTTCCTGTTGATTTCTTAGTATTAGATATGGAACAGAGTTTGAAATCTCCAACACAAATTCCTGTCATTCTAGGAAGACCCTTCTTAGCCACAGCTAATGCTTGCATTAACTGTAAAACCGGAGTGATGAAAGTTTCTTTTGGAGATATGCAAATTCAGTTAAATGTCTTTTCAGCAGCCTATCAGATGGCTTCAATTGACGATGAGGAGTGCTTCTGTGTGGATGAAATTGATGAAATAATAGAATAAGCACTGCCTAAAATTCTATCCAAGGATGAGTTGGAAACCACATTATGGGATATGAATTTGAGGGAACCTGAACAACAATTCGAGGAGATGACTTATTTATTGAATGCTTCCTCCAATGATGCCCAATTAAGAACTTGGAGTCCTAGGGTCGAGCCTCTACCCATCAATTCCAGTGAATCGTTACTACCATCTATTGAAAAAGCACCATTCATAGAGTTAAAACCACTTCTTGACACCCTCAAGTATGCATTTTTAGGACCCAACGAAACTCTCCCAGTGATTATTTCTTGTGCCCTTAATACAGACCAAGAGAGTAAGTTGTTGGCTATACTTATAGGATACAAGCGTGCTTTAGAGTGGATCGTCGCTGACATTAAAGGGTGATACGTCATTATGTATGCATCGAATTCATTTAAAAGACAATGCCAAGACTTCACACGAAAACTAGCGACAATTGAATCCAAATATGAGGGAAGTTGTACGGAGAGAAGTCGTGAAATTATTGGATGCTGACATTATTTATCCAATTTCTGATAGTGAATGGGCAAGCTCCATTTAGGTAGTCCCAAAGAAATTTGGGATTATAGTCAAAGAAAATTCAGCCGGTGAGTTGGTGTTGTTACGTGAAACCATAGGGTGGCGCGTATGCATTGATTACCAGAAACTCAACTTAATGACTCGCAAGGATCATTTTCCACTGCCATTTATTGACCAAATTTTGGAGAAACTTGCAGGTCAGGAGTATTTTTACTTTCTAAACGGATATTCAAGGTACAATCAAGTTCCAGTATACCTGGAAGATCAGGAAAAGACTACCTTTACTTGTCCCTTTGGAACATTTGCATATCGCTGCATGCCCTTTGGGTTATGTATTGCACCTACAACGTTCCAAAAATGCATGATGGCCATCTTTTCTGACATGATAGATAGGTTTCTAGAAGTATTCATGGAGGATTTTTTGGTATTTGGCCGAACCTTTGACTCTTGTCTTGATTACCTCGCCCTCATTCTAGAAAGATGTGAAGAGACTAACTTGGTACTCAGTTGGGAGAAGAGCCATTTTATGGTTCAGGAAGGCATAGTCTTGGGGCATATTGTCTCCAAAAGAGGAATAGAGATTGACAAAGCTAAAATTGATATAATAGCAAACCTGCCGCCACCAACTTCGATACGGTAGATTCGATCTTTTCTAGGCCATGTTGGTTTCTATCGATGCTTTATTAAAGATTTCTCTAAAATCTCAAGACCTCTATGCCATCTATTAGCAAACGATGTACCCTTTAACTTTAACGATGCTTGTCTTGATATATTTAACAAGCTTAAGGCACTTCTTTCATCCGCACCAATCATTCAATCGCTTGACTACTGTGCCTTTTGAAGTAATGTACGATGCTTCTGATTATGCAATAGGTGTCGTCTTAAGACAGTGGAAAGACAAGATCCCTCACATAATTTATTACACAAGTTGTACCTTAATTGAAGCTCATATTAACTACACCACCACTGAGAAGGAGCTTCTTGTTGTCTTCTTTGCTTTAGATAAATTTTGACCATACTTATTGGGATCAAAGATCGTCATCTTCTCTGATCACTCTGTACTGAAATACCTACTATCTAAAAAGGATGCCAAGCCGAGACTAATCAGGTGGATCCTTATTTTGCAAGAACTCAACTTTGAAATCAAGGATAAGAAGGAAGTTGAAAATGTGATGGCTGATCATCTGTCCAGAGTAGAATTGCTAGAATCCATTAATAGAGAATCCCTGCATGATACCTTTCCAGATGAGCAACTTTTTATCGTCCAAGATACAGTACCATGGTATATAAACATCGTGAATTATTTGGCTACGGTAAGATTCCTCCAACGTAGTCTAAACAGGATAAGTATATTTCTTTTCTAATGTCAAATATTATATTTGGGAGGATCCTTACTTATTTAAGATATGCCATGACCAAATAATTAGGACATATGTTCCTGATAGTGACACCCACAATATTCTACAATTTTGTCATACTTATGCTTGTGAGGGCCATTTCGGCAAAAAGAAAACCGCTACCAAAGTACTGCAATCAGGATTTTATTAGCCATCATTATTTAAAGATGCCCATAACTTTTGTTTGGCCTAGGACCGCTATCAACAAGTAGGAGCCATGTTCCGAAGGAACATGATGCCCCTTCAACCAATCTTGGTCATAGAGCCTTTTGATGTATAGGGCATAGATTTCATGGGTCCCTTCACACCATCCTTTGGATACATTTATATACTTGTAACTGTAGACTATGTTTCAAAATGGGTCGAAGCAACAGCTATAAGGACAAATGATCACAAGGTGGTAGTCTCTTTTGTTAGGAAAAATATATTCTCACGATTCGAAACACCACGAGCCATTATAAGTGATGGGGGTAGTAACTTTTATAATAGATATTTTGAGAACTTACTCAAGAAATATTCTGTTACTCACAAAGTTGTAACCCCCTATCACCCGCAAACAAGTGGGGTAAGTGGAAGTCTCTAATAGGGAAATAAATAAAATAGTACAAAGAACTGCTCGCCCAGATAGAAAAGACTGAACCTTGAGATTACATGATGCACTGTGGGCATATAGAATGGCCTATAAAACACCTATTGCCATGTCTCCTTTTCAACTGGTGTACGGTAAGGCTTACCATTTACCTATGGAATTAGAGCATAGAGCTCTATGGGCTATCAAAGCTCTCAACTTTGAGTTGACCGCATCTGGCGAACAACGAAACATGAACCCCATAAACTAGTGGAAATTCGAAATGATGCCTATGAAAATGCTTAAATTTATAAGGCCAAAACCAAGGCATTCCATGATAAATGCATTCTAAGAAAGAGTTTTGAGTCAGGCCAACAAGTTTGGTTATATAATTCAAGGTTAAAACTATTCCCAGGAAAATTGCAAAGTCAATGGGATGGACCTTATAGTGTTGTGGAAGTATTCCCTCACGGGGTTGTCACTATTCAAGATCTCAAAGACAATCGTACATTCAAGGTTAATGGGCAAAGACTCAAATAGATGGTATCATTAAAAGTCAAAGGGTCATCAGCCATGATGTTACTAAAAGATTCGGAGTATGACTGATATGCTCACAAGAATTGTCGAGCTACCGACTATTCCGTTGTAATTTTGTGTAAATTATTTTCTCTTGTACAATCGTAGGTGTGTCTCAATAGTTGTCCAGTCAGCACCAAATCAATCATAGTGATTACGATTCTTTAGTAGATGTGTAGTCACCCACAAACTATCGTAGTAACTATGATTTTTGGGGGAATGTGCTACCGAAGCCGCATATTCTATAATCGGAAAAACTTTATTTTCGATAATAGAGGCGTTGTTTCGGGCATCACTTCGCGGCCACGCCTTACCAAACTTTTATACCATCCCCAAACGGTTCGTAGTCTTCAACGCCTACTCATAATAAACATTTATGGTGACTCTGCAAATTCCTCTCCTATTTGATTATAAAAATGTATCCAAATCCCCAGTAATAGCATCCCATTCCTCTTTACTATCATCAACACTCTTGTCATGGTTAAACCACCAAGTTGGTCTGAGATTTCTGATGTGTTTGAGAGACTCCTTCAATGGGAGGCTGACGCAATCTCTGCACTTCTAGAGTAGAGGAGACTGCTGATTGATGAATTTATTTCCCTCCTCCCCAAACCAAAACCCACTGATGAAATACCACCTCCTTCCACCAAATGTCAGAAATCTTCCCCATCATCACCCCCTCCATCTTCTTGAACCTTTTCTTTTTCCTCTTCTTTTGGATGCATCCATCCAGAGGGGAAATATTCTTTCTATGGTCGCAAATTTTGGTTAGAAGTCGAGGACCGATCTTTATCAAAGAACCTTTTGCCTTGAAAGTTGTTGTCGGTGTCATAGATAGTGTGTGTCTAGATTTTTCCTAGGTTTATACCCCTCATGTAATTAGTTTTAATTTTCCAGTACTTTCTATCTATAGTTTTCCTTTCATGTCATTGTAAATATTCCATGAATATATGAAATTTTCCTTTGACTAACTTTCTAATGTAGTGACTGTTTTTCTTTCCCATTTTTGTTACTTATGATCTTAAATTAAATCGGATGTGTTTTTCCTCAAGTTTGGGGGGAAATTCTTATGACAAGATTTTTTCATCCGGTGCAATATCAGTAATTTTTAAGTAATTTACGGTAAAATAAAAATTTTGACAGTATCTCCTATTTTTTTGTGCCAATAAGGGCATTGTCCAGTTTAAGTTTGGGGGGATATACACCTTGTGTATATAGTAGTTTAATTTTATAAATAATACTTTATTTTTGCATTACTTTTAGCATTTTTGTAGAAAAAAAATTTCTTTCTGTTTCAGTTTTTAGTATTTCTTAGTTTGGAATTTCTTAATTTAGAATTTTGACTTTTTAAACATCACATGTGAATATGATAAACAAAAATATGATTCCAAAAACCTAAGGATCCATCGTAGTAGAAGTTTAACAATCAGAAAATAGAACAATTACAATTTATGCTTAGCTCTTCAAGAATACTGTATCAGAATGAATGTTTGAAACAATAGGTTGATCTGAACTGTAATATTTAGATTATAGTTTCAAAATTATATAACCAATGAGCTTTTGAGCCATAATTTTTCTTTCTCTTGGAGAGAGAGACTGCTATCTATTCAAGCTTAAATTTCCTTGAACTTCTCATAGACTGCTATCTATTCAAGCTTAAATTTCTTTGAACTTCTCATATTATGAAAAATCATATTGCTAAACTTAGAATTAAAATATTCTATGATTATGATAACCTATTTTTTTTTTCTAAAACTATCTATTAAATGTATCAAAACAATATGACATTTATGCTAGTAAATCGTGAAAATGATCAAAGGCTATCTTTGATTTAATCGGAGCCAAAAAGCCAAAATCCCAGAAGAAAGAATTTATCCTTTGAACCCATATTAGAAGCCTCAATCGAATTTTTTTGTACCAAGATTTTATAAGCCCTTAACCATATGTACTACCCAAATCTTTCAACCTTTAACCCTTACATTTCTAAGAATTTAAAATACAAAAGAAAATATTTACAGATAAGGGATATGCAACAAAAGGGTATGACTGAGAAGAAATATTTACAGATAAGGAGTCAAATCGTACTTGCGATTCAGAGAAAACAAAGAGAAGCAAAAAGCTTCCAAGCTGAAAATCAAAAGGATATCTTAAGAAAATCAATTGAAGAAATGGGATTTACAAGAAAAATAAAAATGGGAAGAAGTTATCCAACTTTTTGGATACTTACTGAAGTAGAATAGAAAAGAAGAGAAGAAGATAGAGAAGGAAGAGCTGAATTCTCAAAAACTTTTGAATCCTATCTTTCTTTGAAACCTTTTAAACTCAAAGCCCCATTACAAGTCGAAGGAAAGACCTTTTTGATTTATGATTTATAAAAGCATGAGTCTAGTAGAGAAGTGAATAATAGATATTATGGATTGCACAGGGAATCATATGAATAGAATTGATTATCCTTTCTATGAGATTTATGTTATTTTTTCAATTATCCTTTGAATAATTCTTCAAGAAATATCATATTGAGAGAACCCAAAAATTTCGATATCTTTTTTAGCGTATGTCAATAGTGAGAGTTTTTTAATAGAAATATTTTCTGAATCTGTAGTTTAAAAAAATTTATGATGAATAAATTGTTCACTGGTGCGCACACACTCCATGCTTTATAGAATTGAAATTGTTAAGTTCTGATCAAGGATAACTGTTAGGATAGAAAGTGGTGGTTAATGGACTCCTATCTTTGAAAAACATAACAACCATATGATGATTAATTTAACTAATGTATAAAATTAGTTTATATTTTTTTTACTTTTGATTAGTTTTGAAAAACCCAAAAATATTTTTGAAGTTTATAGATAACTTCACTGAAAACCTTCAGTAGACTATAACTCCTCTACTAGGGATCACCTAGGGGTTTAAAGGCTTATTGCATCTGCTAAATACAATCGTGCTCCCTACGAAAGTGGCATTTAAATTTTAGATTAGTATTTCTTTCCTTGTTTGCTAGGGACTAGCAAAACGTAAGTTTGGGTGAGGTGTGATCAATCAAAGAATATACTATTTTATCACCCTTAACTTAGTCATGTTTAACCTTAGTTTACTACTAACAAGTTAATAATGTGCAGATATTAAAAAAAAAAAAAAAAAGATAACCAAAGTGTTAATCTTCGTCAAAATGAACTCAAAAAGCAATAAGAAAGATGATTGAACAAAAACGATGATTCGACGCTACTAAAAGCCAAGAAATCATAAAAGACGATGGAGCGCTACACGAAAAAATATAAAATCATAATTTACGATTCTTCAAAAAAGACATTCTAACGGAAGGCGATACAAAGAGAAAATGATCGTTCGTAATAACGAATCATCCGGAGTGAGAGCTGAAAGAGAGAAATCGTAATTTACGATTGTATAGATTGAAGCTTCTCATCACTGCTAATCAAGTGAAGATTTACACTGCCATGCACCAAAATAGAAGAACTCTTGAATTAGAAGTTTGGCAAATCATGGATCTGAGGAGATTGATGAAGAAAGACTCCTAAAGATCTTGGTTACTGAAATTGAGGAGAAGGTCCAAAAACACATCAACAGTGAAAGCAAGGGAGATAAAATTAGAGTTATATTAGGAATCTTTTGTTTTTAGTATTTTCTTTTATTAGGATTAGAACATTGTAAACCGACTTCTTATGATCTATAAATAAGAGAGTTTGACATAGGAATAATTTCATCGAAGGAGTTCTCAAATTCAATTGACAACTGAGGTTGAGTTTTCTTTCGATCAAAAATTTAGTTTAGAGTAGTTTAGATATCCATGGTTCCTCGATCATAATTGATGACTGGGATTGAGAGCTGAAAGATTAGTGTAGATATCCATAGTTTCTCAGAAGAAATTGACGCCTGCGACTGAGGGGTGAAAGATATATTTTTACTTTACTTTCTAGTTTAGATTTATTTTTATTACAATTTACTGTTTTGTAAACATCTCCAAGTTTTGATTTGAATTGACGACTTAGATTGAGATTTGCAGATTAGTGTAACGGTTTTACATTTTCATATTCAATTTTCTTGAATTTGATTAACGCCCAAGTTTTAGGAGATTATTGATTAGATTAAATCTTTATGGATAGGATTCTAGTTTTGATTTACAACCAATGCTAGGAGACTTAATATATAGTGTAACGGTACTTTTAATTTCATAAATATCTTAGAACAGAAGGAAACTGATTGACGACCAGGATCCAGAAGTTTGAAGATTAGGATTTATTTTCTTGCAATTTAATTTTAAAAACTATTCTTTTATTCATATTTATCAAGTAGTTTAGGATGTTAAAGATAAATAAAAATTTTCAAAAAAGTAAAATATAAAAAGATAAATCACCTCCTCGTGAGAACGATCCTATACTAGCATTACAATTTTCATTGTATGCTTCCAATAGGTTAAGACTTAATTAGAACAACATAAAGAGCACATCAAGGGCCAAGCTCATGATTTGAGCATAGGTCTCTGCTTAGAACAGAGAGATCCTTTCTTTGATGGTTGGCCTCAGTTCACGCTCGAATATCTTGGCCCTCATCAATTCAGTGGCCACATGCTAAG
This sequence comes from Chloranthus sessilifolius, assembly GCA_021018995.1. NCBI lineage: Eukaryota > Viridiplantae > Streptophyta > Magnoliopsida > Chloranthales > Chloranthaceae > Chloranthus > Chloranthus sessilifolius. Next base: position 53,391,714 of record CM037598.1, read on the forward strand.
GAGCGAATCGAGACAATTTGGTGAACTCTGCCTCATATTCATGCACGAATATCTTGCATTGCTCAAGAGATATAAACTTAACTTCCCACTGGCCTCGAATCACCTTAGGGAAGTATTTCTCATTAAAAGTGTCTGCGAATTCCGCCCACGTCCAGGGCGCATTTGGAGTCTCTTCCACTCTGGTCCTTTCTATCGATTGCCACCACGGATTGACTTCTCCCTCTAGCTGGAATGATGCCTAGGTGACCTTTTCAACCTCTGTACACTGAATCCTCTTAAGGATCTTCTCAATCTGGATCAGCCACTTTTCCGCCTTAAGCGGATCGGCTTGACCATAGAAACTAGGAGGCTTCATCCTCCTGAACTTCTAAAACCCTGAAGATTGATGTTTATCAACAAGTAAAGTCGTCTGTTGAGCCATTGCGTTAACCATGGTCTCCAGTAGTTGCCTATCCTGACCACCGCTACTTCCTCCTTCTGGAGGAATGTTGTTCGCGCCAAAGTTGTTTCCTTCTAACATGTTTCCTCCTCCTAACAGTGTGCGATTAGCACTAGTGGAGACACCCTCGCCACTCGGTGCACTCCTAGTACAAATAGCCCATGACCTACCTTGGAATGCATACTAACCTGTCACGATCATACAATGGTCATAATCAGTAATGATCGTGAATCCGACCTAAGTCCCGACAGAGTGTATTGCCACTTCTTGACATCAATTGCGACACATGGTGTCATAATTGACCTGCTCTGATATCACACGCACTCAGAACCTAGTACCACACTCTGAAACCACCTTTGACAATCCGAATTTCCCAACACGGATTTCTGGAAAAATACTGTCATATTCAAATTTCTAAAATTTCCACTGAATACTCTAATTCGAGTGCTCTGGTACCACCTGTGACAGCCTGACTTTCCCTGCATGAATTGTAAGGAAATTCAGATCGTTGGATTTGATTTTCTAAGATTTTATTGAATTCATGGATTCAAGTGCTTTGTTATCACTGGTGACGACCTGATTTTCCCACTTGAGACTTTTAGAAAACCGGTTCGTCAATCCTAATACATCTCAACGCATACAGAGGATAGAGCATATGTCATGTGGCAGTACAGATTCTATTTTCTATACAGAGTGTAAACTAAACCAATTGAAGCCACCGATGATGGCCGACCATCACCAAAACAATGGTATATAATACATGTATCTAAGTATATACAAAAATTGTACCCCTACTATATTGTGTCCAAAACTATCTCTGATTAAGTCTACAGGTAAAACTTCTCAGGTGGAAGACTCTCTTTTGCCTCAGGGACGTAATCAGGATCCTCTTCTTGACCCTGATCCAGATCAAGATCTAAACATGGGACATAAAATTCAGTGTGAGCTAATAGTCTAAGCTCAGTAGGAATAAATTCAATATAACTTACAACTATTGAATCAAAGCATAGAATTGGTGTCTAATTCAAAAGTGCTTAATTTCTCCAAAACAGAAATTTCAAATCAAACCAAGGCATATTCGTATTAAGAAACAAATTCAAATATCTAAATCAAAACAGAATGAAGATAGATAGTTCAAATAATTTATTTTACAATTTCCTATATTTTATATGCACGTTCTTATCTTAATGCATGACTTAAACTTTAACTTAAAGAACTCTAACGCGAGTATAGAGTTGTTGAGCCGAGATACCGATGGAAATCCCCACCTAACCATCGTCGTTCAATGAACATTTTTTGAAGGGCCATCGTCACGGTTCGAATTACAGTATAACCCGTCATACCAGCATCGAATTACAGTTTAACCACCATACCGGTCCAGAATGTACGGTATAGCCCACCGTACTGGTGTCAAATTATGGATTAACTGTTGGAAGATTTTGGTTGTGCTGATCTTATTATAAAAATGATAAATAATAAAATGAGGAAAATAAAGAAAAGCAAAAACAAAACAAAATAAGATAGATTGAACACAACATAAAACCAAACCCACAATCCTGCAAGATACAGGGCCTGATGTAGCAAGTTTTAATAAGTAAGAGTTTGTCCCACAGGGAGTGATGACCTAAACCACAAGGATTGTATAGTAAATCTCTAGATCTAGCTACAGATCTAGCAACCCTAAACCTAAACTAGAAAGCAAGGTAAAGGAGAGTGTTTAAGTGTCACAACTAAACTAAAAACATGAATAAACTACAGCTAAAGAAGGGGGAAGAAGAATGATGATGGAGGGGGAAAATAAAGTTAAAATAATGGGAAGTAGGCAGCTGTGGGTAAATCAGCACTGCAACTCAGATCAAGAACTAGATCTGCAGCAGTCCATCAGATGGCTATAAGCATATTTGCCAAGTAAAAGAATCTAACCTAACTCAAAGGCATGAACTGACCTTAGGGTTGTATTTTGTCCACTTGAATGGTCACCAAATACCCCAGGGATTTCTTTCAATTAATGGATTAAATCAAAACAAGAAAACCATTGTAGACACTATGTTTGAAAGGCTATAAGCTCATGCATTCATAGGAGCAAACAGTCCTTGAAAATCAAGTAGAAACTACAAGAAATCTAAGGATGAATGGAGACTTAGACTCAGCTGGTCATTGCTACAAAAAGGCCTACAATGACCCAACTCACAAGTCTGCAATCTCTACAAAATCTCAGGTCTATTCACTGATGATGGGATTGCAAAACAAAGGAGGAGTTGGGTTTTGCAGCTGTCTCCCACTTGGCTACAAGCTCAAGTGCAGAGAAGAAGAATCAATCTCAACCTTGTGATTCAGACCAGCCTTAGGGCTATACCCTGCCCACTTGAATGGTCACAAGCGATCTTAGAGGTTATCCTAATCACAGAGGTTAGAGTTAGAATAGGGATAGCACTGCTTCCACCATGGTTGCAAAACTACAAACTCAAGCAACCATAGGTGCATCAAACCCTTACTATTCTATGTGAGAAAACACAGAAAAATAAAGATTAAATGGAGCATTAAACTTGGCATTTCATTCCCTAAAAATGACTTACAATGATCTGCCCTCAACGCAACAGTCTATGCAAGAAATCCCAAAATAGCTCTTCATGTTTATACAAAACCGATTACAAAACTGAAATAAAACCTAGATGCTACAAAGCTTTAGCTCAGCATTGCTGTTGTGCTAAGGAAAGAAGAAAAAGAAAATGGAAAAGGGAAACTAAACCCTAACCCTAATTCAAAACTGAACTTTGATCCAGCTATTTTGGATGGTTTTACAAGACAACTATAGCTTAATTTATACAATCCAAACAGCCATTATGTGCTTTAGCCAATCAGAAATAAGATGCTTGGAGCTGCTATCATGGCCCATTTGTGGCCAAGTAGTGTATTGGGATGTGTGGGACAGCTAACCACATTGGGATGTGTACCCTAGAAGCTGTGAAATCCCAAAAATATCCTTGAGAGTTCAAATACAACTGCTGGAACCTGTGCCTCGAGTGGATATAGATTTAGATTTTATTCTCGAGTGGATCTCGAGCAGTTGAGTTGCTTCAGGATGCATCTCGAGTGGTTGGATAGCTTCAGCAATTTGTCCTCGAGTAGTTCGAGGCTTCAGCAGCTTCAAATTTTTGGTCTCGAGCAGCTCTCGAGTAGATGAAAATGCACTCTTTTAATTGCTTGAGTGGAATAAATGTGCTCGACAGGTTCACTCTTCACAGCTCGAGTGGATTAGTAATGCAGCTGTTCACTACTCCACAACTTTAATGTAACTCAAGAGGTTCAGCTTGCTTCAGCCCTATCATATGCTCCAGTGTCTTCAAGTATGCAGCTTGAGTGGATCGGTGAATAGCTCGAGAGGATCAAAGCTCCATGTCTCCAGCTCTATCATCTGCTCGACTTCATCAAGGCAGCTTCAGCAACTGCTCGAAATGTGTGGTTTGCTTCAGTAAACTATTCGAGTTCATTAATAAATGGCTCGAGATATTAAGTCTTCAGCTATGAACAGCTCGAGTGTGCTTGATTTGCATCAGCACATAGCTCCTCCAATAGACAGGTTACATTCTCAACTTTATGGACTCCTCGAGTGGTGCAGCAGCAACAGCAGGTTGCTCGAGTGCTTCAAATACACAAGCTATGCTGCTCATGTACTTCATTTTTCAGCAAGAGCAACTGCTCCACTGCAGCACTGTTGCTTCAGCTCTCCAATCATTGCAACAACTCAAATAGTTTAAGTGTGCAGCTGATCTGTAGCTGCTCCTTCATTTTTTAGCAAGTGCAGCTGCTCAAAAGTCTTAGTTTGCTTGGCATTTACAGCTGGTCTTGAGGATAGCTGGCTTCAGTACAGCAGCAGCTCAACAGGTTAGATGCAGATGCTTTCATGGTTCAATCTTCAGTGAACTTCTAGCTATTATACTAGAGCTGCAGATTGGCTGCTGTGTTCAACTCAAAGTGTTGCCATGCTGCACACATAAAGTGCTCAGGGTGTTGTGTGCAGCTGCTTGAATAGGAGTGCTGACACTGCTGTGGTTGCTGATTTGTATAATTTGTTGCAGCACCACTCCATAAATCTTGGGCTTCACCACTTTCTCTCAGCAGGACTTCAAAGGCCCCAAAGCATACTAAATTTCCCCAATGGTGTGAACCACCATTGTGCATTCAATGTAACTCCATCAACTCCATAGCTTAACTCAAAATTCCTTCTTCTTGGGTTGAAATATGATGGATTGCTACATTAAGCTATATTTTCCTATTATCTACACAAACACCCTTAAAAGTCATTATTAACTAGCTCAGAGGTCCATTAAACGTCAGGTTAAGGGGTGAAAAGTGGTACTTTTCAGAGATTAACATACCCTCAAACCTAATCTTTGCTTGTCCTCGAGCAAAAGAAAAAAAAATTAAAACAGTTATTCAAAACAGTAAATGCCACTTTCGTAGGGAGCACGGATGCATTTAGCTTATGCACCAAGCCTTTTCAACCCCTAGGTGATCCCTAGTGGAGGAGTGAAGTCTCCTGAGGGTTTTCAATGAAGATACCCACAAACTTCACCATTAAAATAGTTAAGTATAGTGCAGTCAATGATAAAATAGGTTCAATAAATAAAGCATCATTCCCCACCCATTCTTTAAAAATCAGAGGAAATTACAGTAATAATGCAAACAATTTAAAACTCAATTCACCAAGTGTTTGCATCACCATCATTCAGTTCACATTTGGAAAATAATGTGCAGAAATCAGCACTAAGCTTGCTATCAATTCAAAAATCAAGTGTGGATACTACCCCAATGAAATTAACTTTCAGACCCAATCCTCACCAGGGCTATCTCTTATAATGAAAATTCAAGGTGTTCATACTCTCATCAACTCAAGATCAGTCACAGACCTCAAATAGGCCTGCAAGCATGAGCATAGGCATGGCTACTAATTCCTCGCATCCTCATGTACTTTCACTATAGATTAGACATCTCCTCATCTCCATATGATAGTTCATTTCACTTTGGATCAACAAGGTCTTTTCAATGGGTTTTCATGTGGCTTATGGGTGAGATTTATAAAGAATAAAAGGGGTAGAATGGATTCAAAACTAAGAAATCAGCAAGAGGAGGAGGTGATTCATGACTTCACAACCTTCATTTCAGCACTGCTTCATCTTCCTTAATATTTTTCATATCCGAAGTGGCCAACTTCTTCTCTTCCTTTCAATTTTTAGATGAAATAATTCTCGACTTCTCTTCTATTTTTATTTTATTTTATGAAGTTACACACACATATACCACTGCTACACTGCTATTTTATAGCTTTCTTTTCTTCTCCTTCCACCAAATGTTGAACTCCTCTCAACTATCCTCAACTTCTTCTCCTTTATGTTCTGAAATATCAGAGTGAGGATCAGGTTGGATTAGTCATTCCTTAGAACTGAAATTTTTTTCCAAAAAACCCTCTTCAAAAAAAATTTGATAGGTGTTGAATCAGTCATTCCTTAGAGCCGAAAAAATTTGCCAAAAACACTCTTCAAAAAAAATTTGATAGGCCCAAATCTCACTGGGTATGATCTTCAATTTGACTCACGGGATATATTTTCACCTTTTTCTCTCCTCTCTAGTTCACTAAGTACTAACTGAAAAAAAATTCTTGATGTTAGCCTCATGGTGGTGCTAATTTTTCAGAATTTTCAGTTTTAAATGTCTGCAAAAAATTTTTAATTTCCTCTCTCTAACATGAGGGTGGGAATTGACTTTATTTATCTCAATTCAACCCACACTGTTGCACTAGAATTAACTATTCTACTGGTTGGCCTACCCTGCCATACCCCCAAACCTAAGTTAAACAGTGTCCTCACTGTTTCAAGAAAAATATATAGGGGCAGCAGGGTGTATAACAACAAAACACACTAAACTACAGCAGAAAACAAAGAGAAAATTGAACTAAAAACTATAGAAAATTATCCTAAGAAAGAGAAAAAAAGAGTATATACAAGCATGACAACTAAGAAAACAAAACATCCACACAAATTCCTAAAACAACAATTAGATATCTCAGAAATTACATTAAAAACAGCAGGTATATACAAAACATTAACTATACTAAACACCTAAAATAGTAAAATCCTAAACACAACTACCTAAAAATGATTTGAGTACGAATCTAAATTGATGGTAAAGAATTATTAATTTTAATAGCACATATTTGAAAGCAAGATTCATACAAAATCTGATCACACAAATATTTACAGAACAGTCCAGATGGGGGTACATGAATGATAGAAATTTTGGTTACCCCAGCTATAACTCAGCTGAATTGGAAGGAACTATAATATAAAAATGAAAGGCCATACCTTTGTATTTGCATCAAACCTGAGATCCTCTAGCTCAGTAATTTATAGTTGCATGCTAGATGCAGAGAGCAACTCCAGCTCCATAATAGGTGGGCAATCAATAGAAGGCTGAGGGAGCACATGGGTAGGTGCCTTCTCAATCTAAAGTTCAAAATTTTCAGGATACACCTCAGCCCAAGTCTAGCAGTTTGGGCAAGGTCTGGTCCACCAATGGTTGCACAGTATACAAAGCTCATTTCCTCCATCATAGCCTTCTCCTTGGTAAGAAGGAAAAGGCTCCTTACAAACATGAGGAAATGGAGCTCAACATGGTAAATTTTTTTTTTTTCTTTTAAAAAATTTTAGTTTTAATAAATATTTTTTTTTAATTTTTTTAAATGGGGCTCAAGAGTAGCCCATTATTAGCTCCTACTACACTACAGCAAGAACTCAGTCTTCTCTCTCTCTCTACCACACCTTTTTCTATTAAAAACCTCTTAGTGCTCCACCACCTCACCAGTTCTCAGGGCATGATTGGCCCTAGCATCCTCATTTGTTGAAGAAGCTTCACCAATCATGTAGTGCCCTTTTGGATTGTTCACTGTTTGGCTTGGGAACCTGCCCTCATCCCTTCTTGTTAGAGCATTTGAGATGTGACCCAGCTGGTCTTCTATTTTCTTGATGCTCTGACTATGGGAATCCATAGTCTGTGATAAGGAGCTAAGGTTTTATAAAGAAGATAAAACATGCTCCTCAAAGGAGGGGGCTCTTGGTAGAGGTGGGGGCAAAGCTAATTGACCTGGCTGGGGGGACTGATGTGGGAAATGCTATCTTGGTGCATAACCATGAGGGGACTACTAGTTGGAATTGTAGGGCAGTGCCTGGTGCTGCTGGGATTGAGGCAAATCAACTTGTCTCCACATCAAATTTGACTGGTTCCTCCAAGTATACCCAACAGGCTGCTGTCCAAATGATTGGACATCATTGGCTTGCTCATTTACTAATTCTGAAAATGGACCGGCAGAGGGACAATCAAGATGGGAGTGTGTGCGTGAGTGGCATATCAAACATGCCTTTCCAACCTGTGCGGCCATGTGAGGCTGCAACACACTCAACACTTTCTCAAATTTTTTAGACAAGCTGTCGACCTTCCTCTCTAGGTTATCGTATACCGTTAATTCATACAATTTCCTAGTAGAAGTGAGTTTTTTTAAACCTCTAGCAGCTGGTTCAATGTCATTGCTTGACAAAGACTCCTGCTGCATGGAGTTCTCACGTATCACATATGTGAGTCTTTGTCATTGCTTGACAAAGACTCTTGTTTCATGAAGTTCTCACATATCGAATAAATCCCAAGCCTCTTCATCAGTTTTGTTGAGGTATGTGCCACCACTTGATGCATCAATCATTGCTCTACTTTTAGCATCGATCCCCTGGTAGAAGCTTTGCACAAGCTGCCATTTGGGGATCTGGTGGTGTGGGCACTGCCCCAACAACTCTTTAAATCTATCCCAAGCTGCATGAAATTGTTCAGTTGAGAGTTGAGCAAAAGCGATAATGCTCCTCCTTAACTAATTGGTTTTACCAATTGGGAAAAATTTAGCCAAGAATTGGCATTGCAACTCATTCCAAGACTGTATGTTATTTGTCGAGAGCATGGTGGCCTTATCCTTTAGGGAAAAAGGAAAATGCCTCAGTTTGGTGGCTTCCTCTCCTAGACCAGCAATATTAAAGGTAGTACATAAAGCAAGAAATTGATCTATGTGCTAGTAAGTGTCTTCCTTGCTCAACCCATTAAAGCTTAGTAACATTTGGATGGTTTGAGCCTTAATCTCATAGTTACCCACAGCATTAGGGAGTTGAATGCAAGAGGGGGATGAGGATGCCCCTGGTGCATAATACTCCCAAAAGGGTCTCGGTTGCTCACTCATCTTAGCTGTTACAAGATTTTCAGCAGGTGTGTTTGTTGCTGGCCTAGGACTCAAGACTCTCTCAATCTAAGGATTCATAGGTTCTTGCTTGGGATTAAGAGACCTTCTTCCCAGCATACAACACACGCATAGCAAAATAAGGGCAGCTTACAGCAAATAGAAAAAGAAAAATACAAACTAACACGACTGTTGGAATTTAAAACTACAGAAATGAAATAAAAATAGGGGAGATAGAGATGCAAACTGATGCAAGAATGCTCCAGCTGCAGCTAAACTCCTCTAATTGCTACTACTCCAAGCCTGCAAAAATCAAAAACTTTAGCAGGAATTTATTCAAACACTAAACATGCAATAAATTTAAACATAAAAATAGCAAAATAAAAGAAAGGATAACAGCTGTAATTTCAACCAACACTACAAAGACACAAAAAAAACTAAAATAGAAAATAAAGGAAAAAATGCAAAAAAGAAAACAAAAACCACAGCTGTGATTTATTCAAGAACTACATCTACAACAAATATATCTAAACCAAAATCTCATATTTACTACCTAGATCAAAAGTCCCCGGCAGCAGCGCCAAAAACTTGTTGGAAGATTTTGGTTCTGTTGATCTTATTATAAAAATGATAAAGAATAATATGAGAAAAATAAAGAAAAGCAAAAACAAAATAATATAAGATGGATTGAACATAGCACAAAATCAAACCCACATTCCTGCAAGATACACGGCCTGTTGTAGCAAGTTTTAATAAGTAAGAGTTTGTCCCACAGGGAGTGATGATCTAAACCACAAGGGTTGTATAGTAAATCTCTAGATCTAGCTACAGATCTGGCAACCCTAAACCTAAACTAGAAAGCAAGGTAAAGAGAGGGTGTTTAAGTGTCACAACTAAACTAAAAGCATGAATAAACTACAACTAAAAAAGGGGGAAGAAGAATGATGGAGTGGGAAAACAAAGTAAAAATAATGGGAAGTAGGCAGTTGTGGGTAAATCAGCACCACAACTCAGATCAAGAACTAGATCTACAGCAGTTCTTCAGATGGCTATAAGCACATCTGCCAGGTAGAAGAATTTAACCTAACCCAAAGGCATGAACTCATCTTAGGGTTGTATTTTGTCCACTTGAATGGTCATGAAATACCCCAGGAATTTCCTTCAATCAATGGATTAAATCAGAATAAGAAAACCATTACAAACGCAATGTTTGTAAGGCTACAAGCTCATGCATTCATAGGAGCAAACAGTCCTTAAAAATTAAGTAGAAACTATAAAAAAATCTCAGGCTGAATGGGGACTTAGACTCAGCTGGTCATTGCTACAAAAAGGCCTGCAATGACCCAGCACACAAGTCTGCAATCTCTACAAAATATTAGGTCTATTCACTGATGATGGGATTGCAAAACAAAGGAGGAGTTGGGTTTTGCAGCTATCTCTCACTTGGCTACAAGCTTAAGTGCAGAGAAGAATCTATCTCAACCTTGTGATTCAGACCAGCCTTAGGGCTATACCCTGCCCACTTGAATGGTCACAGACTATCCCAGAGGTTATCCTAATCACAGAGGTTAGAGTTAGAACAGGGATACCACTGTTGCCACCATGGTTGCAAGGCTACAAGCTCAAGCAACCATAGGTGTATCAAACCCTTATTGTTCTATGTTAGAAAATACAAAAAAATGAAGATTCAATGGAGCATTAAACTTGACATTTCATTGCTTAAAAATGACTTACAATGATCTACCCTCAAGGCAACAGTCTATGCAAGAAATCCCAAAACAGCTCTTCATGTTCATACTAAATCGATTACAAAACTGAAATAAAGCCTAGCTGCTACAAAGATTTAGCTCAGCATTGCTGTTGTGCTAAGGAAAGTAGAAAAAGAAAAGGGGAAAGAGAAACTAAACCCTAACCCTAATTCAAAACTAGACTTTGATCCAGCTATTCTAGATGTTTTTACAAGACAACTATAGCTTAATTTATACAATCCAAAGAGCCATTATGTGCCTTTGCCAATCAGAAATAAGATGCTTGGAGCTGCTATTGTGGCCCATTTGTGGCGAAGTAGTTGCATTGGGATGTGAGGGACAGCTAAGCACATTGGGATGTGTGCCCTAGAAGCTATGAAATCTCAAAAATATCCAGAAAGTTTGAATACAACTGTTGGAACCCGTCCCTCGAGTGGATATAGCTTCAGATTTTTATTCTCAAGTGGATCTCAAGCAGTTGAGTTGCTTCAGGATGCATCTCGAGTGACTGGATAGCTTCAACAGTTTTTCCTCGAGCAGTTCTCGAGTAGTTGGAGGCATCAGCAACTTCAGATTTTTTGTCTCGAGCAGCTCTCGAGTAGATGAAAATGCACCCTTTTAATTGCTCGAGTGGAATAAATGTGCTCGACAAGTTCACTCTTCACAGCTCGAGTGGTTTAGTAATGCAGTTGTGCACTGCTCGACAACTTTAATGTAACTCGAGAGGTTCAGCTTGCTTCAACCCTTTCATCTGCTTGAGTGTCTTCAAGTATGCAGCTCGAGTGGATTGGTGAACAACTCGAGAGGATCAAAGCTCCATGTCTCTAGCTCTATCATCTACTCAACTTCATCAATGCAGCTTTAGCAACTGCTCGAAATGTGTGGTTTGCTTCTGTAAACTACTCGAGTTCATTAATAAATGGCTCGAGATGTTAAGTCTTCAGCTATGAACTGCTCGAGTGTGCTTGATTTGCATCAGCACATAACTCCTCCAATAGACAGGTTACATTCTCAGCTTTATGGACTCCTCGAGTGGTGCAACAGCAACAACAGGTTGCTTGAGTGCTTCAAATACACAAGCTATGCTACTCATGTCCTTCATTTTTCAGCAAGAGCAATTGCTCCACTGCAGCACTGTTGCTTCAACTCTCCAATCATTGCAACAACTCAAATAGTTTAAGTGTGCAGTTGATCTGCAGCTGCTCCTTCATTTTTTAGCAAGTGCAACTGCTTAAAAGTCTTAGTTTGCTTGGCATTTACAGCTGGTCTTGAGGATAGCTGGCTTCAGTACAGCAGCAGCTCAACAGGTTAGATGCAGATGCTTTCATGGTTCAATCTTCAGTGAACTTCTAGCTATTATACTAGAGCTGCAGATTGGCTGATGTGTTCAACTCAAAGTGTTGCCTTGCTGCACACATAAAGTGCTCAGGGTGTTGTGTGCAGTTGCTTGAATAGGAGTGCTGACACTGTTGTGGTTGCTGATTTGTATAATTTGTTGTAGCACCACTCCATAAAGCTTGGGCTTCACCACTCTCTCTCAACAGGATTTTAAAGGCCCCGAAGCATACTAAATTTCCCCAATGGTGTGATCCACCATGGTGCATTCAATGTAACTCCATAAGCTCCATAGCTTAACTCAAAATTCCTTCTTCATGGCTTGAAATATGATGGATTGTAGCATTAAGCTATAATTTCCTGTTATTTACACAAACACACTTAAAAGTCATTATTAACTTGCTTACAGGTCCATTAAAGGTCAGGTTAAGGGGTGAAAAGTGGTACTTTTTAGAGCTTAACATTAACCCGCCGTACCGATTGTGCCGTCGCACCGGATTGTGGGGGATTCGTTCAAATGAACCTTAGATCGAATTTTTTAACACATAGTCAGGTCGAAAATTTCCATATTCATACTCGAATTCGGGTTCAGAGTTTAGAATTTGACATTCGTATTCGGAGTTTAGAAGTTAACATTCGAATTCGTATTCAGAGTTCAGAAAGTTCATATTCAAAATTCAGAAGTCAATCTTAGATCAAGATTCCAATTTCGGTTCACGAGTTCAGATGCAAAGAGTTTCTAAAGTTCAAATTTAGATTCATAGTTCAAATTCAGATTCATAGTTCAAATTCAGATGCAAGCATTTCTAAAATTTGGATTTCGGATTCACAGTTCAAATTTAACATGTATCAAAGCAATCTATGGATCAAAAGTCAAAATGTAAGTGGGTATTGAATTTCCTCCTACCTCTTTTCAATGACACGCTAAGTCCAATGGGCAGTATTTCCTGAAGGCATCTAGCCTAGAAATCCCTACAAGATGTTCATACACTAGGTGTTAAAGGCTAAAGGATCAAATGGATCAAAGTTCGATAGATTTCACCCAATAGAATCGAAGTTGTTCTGAAATTGTGAAATTTGCTCGAGCGATATCAAAAATCGCTCAAGCAGGTCTTATAATTTCACATGACACTCATGCATTTCGCTCGAGCGAAAAAAACTTGAACTTTTTAGCCTAGGAAACTCGCTTGAGTGGTTTGGATTTATAGTTACTGGTTCGAATTATGAAGGGTTCTCACTCGAGCGGGTTCCAAACTCGCTCGAACGGACTGTGCAATTTTTGCATTCCTCTGAGTTAATTCCTTCAAATCTCTCAGAATTAATCCACATAAAGTACAACTAAACCTACTTTTCGAATTCTATAACATCGATTCATCGATCTTACCTTCAAAAGTGATGAATGCAAGGTTTGCAATGATCGATATCGATGGAATCGGCACCAAAAACTCGTCGTTCATCTGATGTTCATTTCTTCATCCAAAAATACTTGCAAAATAAATTATACACAAATCCATCCTAAGTCTCAAAAATCGAGATTTAAGCGATCACTCTACGACACTCACCTTTGAATTTGCGAATGTGAGTCCACAATCGCGTCGATCGTTCAATAATTCTATCTACGACTTCGTTCGATCTCACTAGTGCCGCGAACGAAGATTCTCATGATGCAAAGTGAAACAAAGAGTTCCTTCGCATCAAGATAGAGGTTCTCGCAAAGATCAACGATTTGAATTTTTCTCTGAGAGACAAAAATGGAGAAGGAGGGAGAGCTCTTCTTCTCCTCACGGTTTGCTCTTCCTCTAGACCAAACTCATGCAAATGGGTTTGAGTTTACGTGAGTTAAGTTTTTATATTGTGGGTTGATTCACCGTTACGCGGATATGTTGAATTCAGCGTATGAGCTCCTATCCAATGGTTCAAAAATGAGGTCCTAACTCCTCACCATATTTTTTTATCCCTGGACCTTTCATTTACAACTCAAGTCCCTATCCACTAGTGCCCTCACGGAGCTTGTGTAATCATCTACCCGCTCATTTATATGAACCTGTTCCCCCGCAGGTGTACATCTTTTAAAACAATTATTCCAAGATTTTGTAGGTGCGTATCGTACACGGTACCAGACCCGTACACAGAGTAGTGTGTGTTCGGGTTTGAAATTTGGGGGACATTACACATCTCAACCATTTGATTGGTCAAACTCTAATAGGTGCACAAGTCTAGAAATTCCCATGTGTCATACATCTAAGCCATTGATGTCATTGACCTGAAGGGAACACCTAACAATCCTAAAATATCAACCTTGGGTCCACAGCTTTCACACCGAAGGGAACACCTAACAATCCAAAAATATCAACCTTGGATCCACAGCATGTGGTCCAAGATTGGTCGCAGATGGTAAATGAAAAGGGGTTGAACACCACATATTTGAACTTATACATAATAATAGAGAATAAGAGGTGTACCAAATACAAAATTTGGATTTAAAAAGGGGCTTCAACCTCCACACTCTTTCATTCACGCCCAATAGCAGCCCCCTCTCTTATCTCTTCTCCTATCACTCTGCAAAAAACTGGACCGGGCAAGCAAACCCGGCTCTCTTCTTCTTCCTTGAGCGAGATCAAGCTCCATTAATGGATACTCATTAGTTTAGAACCTTAGAGACGAAGATCCCATCTTGGAGCTAGTCTCACTATCAAACATCATCGGAATATAGTCGTCACGAGCGATGAGATCGATGTCGCTAAGGTAGAGCTCTAATCTAATTTGATTTCTTACATTTATAATGAAAATCTGTAATTTGTATATGAATTTTTGATGAAAATGAGAGTGAAAGTAGTCTTTGAATGCTGAAATGCATGCTCGTAATTTCATTGATTTTCATGGATTTGATGGATTTAGAATTATGGATTTTTGATAACGATCTTTGCGTGTGTACGTAGAAATGTGACCCGAAGTTGCGAATCGGAGGTTGAGCTTCGCATGCGCACATAGAAACGCGACACGAAGCTACGAACATAAATAAAAGATTTCTGTATCATCTCTATAATTTGCTTTCGTGGGATTAATTGGTGAAGATTCAGTGATCGTCGTAGCTATGATAAATTATGGGGCATGCACTAGCTTTCCAATGATATATCATGCGTGCAAAACCGATCTATAGATAAGGAATATTCAACCTGATCTTTGTTGCCAATGCGAAATATGCAAAAATTTGTAGAATCCCATAGCTGAATCGACGCTGTAATTTACTTCATGCGATCAATTGGTAAAGAATCAGTGATCATTGCAACTACAAAAAATGACGGTGCATGCACTAGCTTTCCAACAATATATCATACGTGCAAAACCGATCTGTAGATAGGCAGATTCAACCTGATCTTCGTCGTTCATGCTAATTCTGCAAAAATCTGTAGGATCGCATAACCTATTCGACGTTGTAATTTGCTTCGTTCAATTAATTGGAGAAGATTCAACAATCATTGTAGCTACAATAAGTGACAATGTGTGCGCTAGATTTCCAACAATATATCATGCGCGCAAAACTGATTTGTAGATAGGAAGATCCGACCCGATCTTCATCGTTGATGTGAAATATGCAGAAATCTATAGGATCTCATAGTCGAATCAACATTGTAATTTGCTTCATGCGATCAATCGGGAAAGAGTTAGAGATTGTCACAGCTACAAAAAATTATGGTACGTATGTTAGCTTTCGAACAGTATATCATGCGTGCGAAGCCGATATGTAGATAGGAAAATCTGGCCTGATCTTCGAAACTGGTCCAATTTCGACAGTGAGAAAACTACAAAAATTTGGGCCAACTTGCCTCTGCAAGTTTGACCAATCCTGACAGAGTCATAGTATGATTCTACTTTGAGCATGATCTCTAATGAGTAAACTTTCATCAAGATCTGAGAATGCATCTTTTCAATAATGTAAGTCATCTCTGTGAATTTTTAGTACACAAAGGTCCAATGTGGAAACCAGCGTATCAAGTGTAGTCCTCTTGAAGTCTAAATTTGGACCCTAGACCTTAACAAATGAGGTTAATTGAAACTAAATTTTAGGACCTGATGTCATCATGGGGTATTTAAACGAGTTGCTACCATCAGCACACCTCATAATTAGGGAGCACCCACACTTAAATGTGGAATTCCCTAAGAAATCAAATTTCTTTAGACATAAAACCCGGATTGGCCCGATATATGTAGTCCAGGATACCTAATAAAATTGTTGGGACCTGATGTCCCTACTAGAAACTTAGTGGGATATTGTTATGGGCACCCCATTGAAACCTAGAAGCACCCGCATCGAAAATTGTGGAGAACTTTTAAGGACCTAAACTAATTGCAAATAAGGCCCCATTTGGCCTGATTTGCAAGACCCGAAATTGGATTGGAACCTGAAATTGAATTAGGATTTGAAATGGAATTGGATTCAAAATTGAATTTGAAGTACTTGAACTAGACCCCAAATAATTGAAGAGATAGACCTCTTCTATAACCCTACTAAAGTATATAGGGATATAAGTTCCCAAAGGACTTTAATTAATGGCAGCACTAAGTATAGTGTAAACTAATTTAGGAAATCAGTATGCGTAGTGATCATATCGCATACATAAGTTCAAAACATTAATAATGATTAATTTAATAGAAGTCAAGTATTGACTCTAGGATTCAAACTGATTAGATTATTAATCCTTGATTGAACCTGGAACTTGATTGAATTGTTGAACCACAGTGTATTAGAATTGAACCTAAAAACTGATTGAATTATTGATTTTTTTACATAGATTGAGATTGAATCCGAAGACTGATTGAATTGTTAATATTTGATATACTTTGAAATCAGAAACTGATCTAGGGATTAAAATGACACATGACTAATCAAAAGAATGAACTAATATTTGAATATGAATTGACGTTTGAGTGAACCAATATTTATATCCAAATTTAATACTTGATTTAGCTTAAGAATCGAAGTAGAATTGAATTGCTAAATGAAAAAGAATTGATATGACATTTGGAATGAAAATTGAACCTTGCGTGATTAAAATGAGATTTCAAAGAGTTAATAGATTAAACCGATATTCATCATTTAATGAAACTGAGATGATTGTCATCAAACTAAACTGATAAAAGTAGCCGAATAAGAATTAAAATTTAAGTAAACTTATCTGTGTGATCATTGAGTTGAACCTCTTGATTGATATTTGAAATCGTTTGGAACTAATTGACCCGATAATTGAATTTGAATTGATTAAATCTCGATATTGAAATTGAACCCTTTGAATAGTGATAAAAGTCTAAAAAGGGTATTGAACCTCTGATAGATTCGATATAATGCTCATCACTCGAACTATTCTACTGTGATTTCACTCAGATGATGTAGATACAGATAGAAATTATATTAAACCGAACCCTTTGACTACTAATGAGAGTCTAAAGAGGTTATTGAACAATTGATGGAACTTATTGAACTTAAAGATTGAATTTGAATCGGATATAGATGAGATTTATGTTTGAATTTGAACATGTTATAGACAAAAATTGTATTTATAATTGGACCCGATAGAGACAAATTTTGTCTCTGAATTTGAACCCGACATAGGTAGAAATTATACTTGATCTTGATATAGATTGAAATTGAGATTACTAGTGTTATGAATGATGAGAATAATGGCATGAGAATTTGGATTTAATTGTGGTCAACTAACTGAATTTTGTATCCTACTTGATTTAACAAAACTGATTCAAATTGATTGAATAATTAATCATTGAAATATCCTATTGATTTAAGAAATTATGAATTTTTACTCTAAATGTGTGTACTTTCAAGATTATATTGGAACTCTATTGAGCTTGATTTCTTACGGTCCTTTCATGACCAAAATTTTTAGACACGGACAAAATCATCTAGACGAGGTTGAACAAGGAAGGCCAGATAGAAATTCATATTTTTGCAAGGAGCAGATAGTAACTAATTAGATCTCTTTTGTCCAGAAACCACCAGCATACTTGTGGACGACTTACATGACCCTTTGATTTGAATTCATTTATTTCGTCACAACTCTGTACTATGTAAATCTACCATCGAAGAGTTGTTTTAAAAGTATTTGATTTTTGAATATTGTACAGTGTTCCTTTAATTAGACTTACCGAAAATATTTTGCTTTATGGCTTGAAACTTTTGACCAAGTTTTCTTTTCTTACTTATAATTCTGCGATAAGTAAGGCTTTATTATGCTAGTTGAGTTCTTTGAAACCTTTGAATGTTTTAATTTAGGTTAATGATAATGGAAAATTTTTTGCAATAAATAAATTTTATCTTGATGGTAATGTATGTCGCGTGGGCTTGACTCACGAATCGGGACACTTGGGCGCAAGAGATGCGCAGGTGTACAAGGTCTGGGTTTGGGGGCGTGACACATGTAATCAAGATCTGATCATCTGATAGGTGTTCATAATCTCAAGATCTATCGTGTGGAAGATTGAGAAAAAAAAAATCTCCATTGTCTACTTCAAGGCGGTCAATGATTTTATATGATGAAAAATCATGTTCACTTCAAAGGGAAAAACGGGTGTGAATAATGCCACCCAATAAGTAACTAGCAAATAATTATATTTTCCTTAGAGCACCCTTGAAAGTTGGAAAAGGCACCAATATTTTTTTAAAAGTACCAATTTTGGGTATCTTTAATAGCGCACACGGAATCTTTCAGGACACCTACCCCCAAAACCATTGATGGCTTCAAATTAGATGATGGAGATCGTGTTTCACCCCGATATTCCCTACAAGGGATCTTGAGATCATGGCATACCTATTAGTTAGTCAATTTTAGATTCCACATGGCACATATACCGCAAAAGTAGCCCTAAAATCAAATGCCCACACCATGCTTAAATGTGACTTTAGGGCTACATTTTTTGGGATCTGTGCCATGTGGAATCAAAAACTAACTGTATGATAGGTGCACCATGATCTCAAGATCACGTTTAGGGAAGATTGGAGCAAACGTGAGTTCCATCATCTGATCCGAAACAATCAATGATTTTGAGTGTAAGGGCCCTAAAAGATTTCGTGGGTGCCATTAAAGTTACCCTTTTAGTATTTCGAGAAAAAAGCCTAACTATCGCCCATCCTCCATATATATCTACTCATTTTATCAAAGGGTACCACTATTAGTGCCCACGCAATCCTGAAAGCGCACTAGTGTGCAACCCCTTCAAAACCATTGATTGCTTCAAATCAGACAATGGATATCATTTTTCACACATAAAGGATCTTTTTATCATTTCTCACCTAGCAGATGGTGTTTTTTTGATTTCACATGTCACATATACCCAAAAGCCCTTTGAATCCCACGGCATACATCACGCTCAAACGTGATTTTAGGGGCATTTTTTGGGCATCTGTGACATGTTGAATCAAAATATGACCGTCTGATAGGTGAGAAATGATCTCAAATCCATTGTGTGTAAGATCATGGTGAAACACGCTATCCATCATCTAATCAGAAGCAATCAATGGTTTTCAAGGGTTTTCGATGTAGGCGCTTTTCAGAGATTACATGGGGGCTAATAAGGTACCCTTTATCAAATTCTGAAGGTATTAAATGAAGGAAAATTATAAACGATAGACAAATTTTGGTAGACAATGTTGCAGACATGTGCAACCGTGGGATTTGTGATGATCCCGTCGCGACGATGCGCTCCCTCTCATGTGGCTATCGATTTGGAGTCGCCACCCGAAACTTTTGGTGCCCCGAAAAACCTAGTTCATTTTTATGAGCACCGAAGTGCTAAAAAATATGACTCCGGCTCACCGGTCTATGCCAAAGGCTCTTCGGTAAGGGCTTCGGTTATCAATCGGGAAGGTGTTAGGCACCCGATCAATCCGCTTGAAGCAGTCTCTACTTATGGCCAAAACAAAAAGGAAATGATAAGAGCAAAGGAAGCTTCTTCTTACCCCAAAGGGCTCTAAGATCCTATTTGTGCCCCTCCGCTCTTACCAAAAAGTCGGTGGCGTAACGGCACAAATGCAAGGATGAGAAGTGCTAGAAAGAGATAGGAGATGAAAGGGGAGATCAGGAGCCCTTGGGCCCTTGTAATACCGTAGGAGAGCCTTGTGTGGCTTGCTTTTGATGAACTCTTGATAGCTTGTAAAGCTTGAGAATGGGTTCTAACTCTTAAGGGAGATAGCTAAGAGATAGAGGGAGGGTGCTAGGGTAGAACACGCATCTAACCTAGAGGCTTTTTGATGAAAGGCAAGGGTGGGAAATAGGTTTTGAATTCTAGTTTTTGTATGAGAAATGTGCACCAAAGGGAGAAAGATCTTCTCACTTAAGCTCTTTCTCTCTTATGCAAAAATTCTCATCCTCTAATCCAAGGGGAGGGGAGTTATATTTATAGGCAAAGGGTAGGTTAGGAGAGTGTTTAGATGCTAATTAGGTTTAGTAATTAGGTAATCTAATATCTAAGGATTCCTAGGGTTTTGAGAGCTTGGAGATGTATGTAATGAAGCTCTAATGGTGGATGATAGGGTAGGGGGTTTAAGGCACTTAAGGATTGCAAATAAGCTTTAAAAAGGTGAAACAGTGCTATCAAAACACACCCCAAAGACCCAGGTGGTCAACAAGTTAAACCCCAATCACGATTTTTAGGGCAAAACCAGAGGTTACTGTTCATATGCTTGGCGCAACTATTAGTTGCGCCAGGCATATGCACAGTAAAACAGTGTTGCATAGTGACCTTGGGAAGTTAGTTGCCCGCGGGGGGACCCACTTATAACTGGCACAACTATTAGTTGTGCTAGGCCATTTCTGAGAAAAAAATGGTCTGGCGCAACTATTAGTTGTGCCAAACCCTAGGAGGGTTTTAGTGCATTTTTATCTCTTTGTCCCCTTCACTTTGCTCCTCGCACATAGCTCCGATTGGGGTGATTCTTGGCCCGTTGGAAAGCTGGCGACTTCTACTTTTCAATGGTATATGATTTGATTGTAGTAGAAAGCCGTAGCTAGCTTTGGTGCACCACTCTTCATCCACTACTCGAGAAATCTAGGGTTAGGTTCGGAATGGCTTCTAAGGATGGGGATTTGGTTTATAAGGGTTCGGAAAGGTTCCTAAAGGATCTAGGGTGATTCCTAAGGGTTTCATACATGCCATCAAAAGCTCAGAAGTGCACCTCTCTCGAAATGTATTTCGATCGGGCCTTGGGAGGAATTTGGGTGTCTATAGATGCCCCTCTTTGGTATCCGATCACTAATGATCGAATGCCAAAGACAAGAGACATCCGAAGAGGCCCAAGGCATTACTGACGGGTCCGCTGTGTTAAGAACAAGCTTTAAATATCAGATGAGTAATATGGTGAGAAAATGAAAGCCCTGTATGTCAGGCTAAATATTCATTTCTCAAGATAATCGGTCCCCAAGCGCTTAGTGACATTACTGGGCATAACCAAGGTGAAACAAGTTACAAAAGCCCTGTATGTCAGGCCAAAGATTCACTTCTTGAGATGATTTAAAGGTATTTGATGTTTAAGATTTATTCTAAATACAAAGGCTTTACAAGTAAGAGGGTGATCGACCCACATTCAAAGATAGGCGCGAAGTAAACATACGCAAGGCTCCACAGTTTGCGTCCAATCATATGAGGCATTTGATTACCCCATCTGACTATTCGTGGGTGCCCCTGCCTGAGGCAAGGTTTAAAATCTTTGGGGGAACCCATCGATCCCGAAGTTTATTTAGCATGGCTACCCGAGCGGAGCGAATAGAGGTCGCAACTCTTTTTGGAGAGTACGTGCCTTTTTTGAAAATGTGCCCCATACCAACATGACCTAGAGCATCCAGCTTCAACCACCTTGATCAGGTCCAACCAAACATTGGGTATCTCCCAAAAGGGATGTCCAATCTTGGTCTCTGCCAATAATGATCATAAATATCATTCAACTATGCATAATCATGCACCCATTAGGGGCGATAAACAATAAAGGCAATGGAAGCCCCGACCCGGACCTGCCCGGGTACAATTTATGAGAACAAATGATCATCATACGAATACCCAGACGCATGGCGTACACTTTACATGGATACCGTTGCCAATACAGGTTTTAAGCCTGTAGAAAATAAAGGGGAAATGAACCCTTCTGGATGCATGGTTGCACATAGTTTGATTGATACATAATCTCATTATCAACAGGTTGGTCTCAACCAACAATTGACCTTTCTCCGAGGACTCTGAAGCTTAAGACACTTAAGTTCATATGAATCCAGAATAGAGCGCTTAGCTTGAAGATTTAGCAGTGGAGTTATCCCGATCGAAACATTGACGGTTTGATCATGACTGACACCGTTGCTCCTACTTTAAAGAAGGATCCACAGATCTGAGGCGAACCCTAGATTCAGGACTTTAATATGGTACAATTGTATTGCTGATAAAATATTGACATTTTACAGCATTATGCATGTGCATAGGTCTGTGGGGAAATACAAACAATTTATTATCTTTTATGATTTTTCTGTCATTTTATGTAATTTTTTGGTTTTTCAAAGCTATTATTTCTTGGCTTTATTTTTTATTTTTTTTTAAGTTATTATTTTATGGATTTTTTATTTTTCAAGGTTATTATTTTATGCGAATTACTCTAACATTTTATGTGAATTATCTTTTTGGCTTTTTTGTGGGGGTTTGTTTTTGTCATTTTTTAGACTTTCTTATATTAATTTTTTTTTTTATGCAGGATCGGGACGCCTATTGCTCTCAGTCCACTTTATTCTTAGCACAGCTTCTCGGGTAGGTCGAACGAGGATTGACACACTGCTTGGGAGCACGTGCATCCACCGGGAGTAAGCAAAACAAAGAGAGGGGAACCGGGTTGCGCATCGACCTGTACCAGGCCCAAGACCCGACCTATAAGTGGTGCAACTATTACTTGCACCAAGCCAAAAGGGGCCCAAAATT
Source organism: Chloranthus sessilifolius (assembly GCA_021018995.1). NCBI lineage: Eukaryota > Viridiplantae > Streptophyta > Magnoliopsida > Chloranthales > Chloranthaceae > Chloranthus > Chloranthus sessilifolius. Next base: position 53,414,467 of record CM037598.1, read on the forward strand.
GCCTGGCACAACTAATAGTTGCACCAAGCCTGGCTGGAGGTCGATTTAAGCAGCCCGAGTTCGGGCAATCAGGGCAATTTTTCAAAAAATTTCTCCCCCCATCTCTTCAAAACCAAAAATCGGCCACCCTAGGGTTGCTTTACATTGCATCCACAAGTGCCTCATTGCCATTTGTCGTCTCACGTGAGATCAAAGACCCCATCCTCTTCACAAGGTAACCATTAAAAACCCATCTTTCCTTTTTTTCTTGTTTTTCTTTTCTTGCAAAGATGATCTTGTATATATATATATATTTTTTTTTTATGATAGATGATTTGTTTCTCTCGTACGCATGTTTACTGATGATTAGTTTGATTTGTATGAATGAGACCTTATATATTTTTTTTATTTTTGTTTTTTTGTTTTTATATAAAGTAAAAGGAATTTTTTTTTGGTTTTGTTTTTATTTTTGCAAATACAGTAAAAGTTTTTTTTTGGTTTTGAAAATAAAGTAAAGGTTTTGTTTTTGGTTTTGATTTTATTTTTGCAACTAAAGTAAAGGGTTTTTTTTTTTGGTTTTGTTTTTTGTTTTTCTAAGAAGGATTTTTTTTTGTTTTAATTTTCTAAAAAGAGAAGGATTTTTTTTTTGGTTTTGTTTTTTTTGTTTTTCTAAGAAGGATTTTTCTTTGTTTTAATTTTTTTAAAAAGAGAAGGATTTTTTTTTGGTTTTGATTTTTTGTTTTTCTAAGAAGGATTTTTTTTTGTTTTAATTTTCTAAAAAGAGAAGGATTTTTTTTTGGTTTTGATTTTTTTGTTTTTCTAAGAAGGATTTTTTTGGTTTTAATTTTCTGAAAAGAGAAGGATTTTTTTGGTTTTGATTTTTTTTCTTTTTCTAAGAAGGATTTTTTTGGTTTTAATTTTCTAAAAAGAAGGATTTTTTTAGTTTTGATTTTTTTTGTTTCTCTAAGAAGGATTTTTTTTTGTTTTAATTTTCTAAAAAGAGAAGGATTTTTTTTTGTTTTAATTTTCTAAAATAAAGGGATTTTTTGGTTTTATTTTTTTTTGCTTTTAGATAAAGTAAAAGGATTTTCTTCTCTTTTCTTTTTGTATCTTGGTTTCCGAAATTGATAAAAACAAGGTGAGCACTACTTACCTTCCTTTGTAGTGTAGCATAAAACGGCTCCTTATCACTGATCTGCTCTGATGTGATTATTTTCTTTTGCCTCTAAATGTTGGGTGGCGATGAGCATGTTCCCGAGGAGGACCAGGAGGAGGGGCCTAAGATGGTCTACAGTCTGCGGGGAGAGCAGTTCTTTTGGGTAGAGCGGAAAGCGGGCCCTTGGCTCAAAATGCAGGGTGAGGCCGCTCGAGTCGGCCTCCTACATCAACAGTACATCCACATTTCGAATTTTGGCATAGCAGGCAAGGTAAAAGAAGGTTCAGTTCTTCCTTTCGTGCAGCTTTGCTTTATTTCCACAATCTGATGCGTTTTCTTTTTGGTGTGCAGGACCTGCCCGCTATCGTATTCCTCGGGGGGTGGCTTGATTTCCATGATTTCTACCTCTATGTCCCCCCTATGGTGAAGTTCTTACTAGCGCTGGTGGGCTTTGGGGAATTTCTATCCTGCCCGCCCATGAGAGCCGATGCGGCTTACCTGAAGGCGTTGATTGAGCGATTCCGCCCTGAGACCATGACCTTCCATATGCCGTATGTCGAGATGGCCCTGATGCCCGTTGATTAGGCAATGATTATAGGTATTAGGATGGGGGGCATTCCAATAGCTGGTTTCACGGTACCGAGCAGAGAGGACATTATTCGATTGATAGGGGCCTATCCCCCTTGAGGTCAGATACACGGCACATAGGTCAAGATGACCTGGTTATCCGCCCTCTACACGGCTGATGAGTTGGTGGATCTAGGGCAGCCAGATAGGCTGCTTTACATTACGCCCGAGTAGGCGATCATCTTGGCCCGCATCACTCTCCTGCTCCTGTTGGGTAAGACCCTTTTTACTAATGCGAGCGGCGACCGAGTCAGCCTAGCATTGCTGAGCATTATGGATAACTGGGGCGATGTCCATAGGTATGACTGGGGCGAAGCAGGATATACATGGTTGATGTACGGCGTAGCCTAAGCTGCTATCGGGGAAGCCAAATCCGTTGTTGGCTTTTGGGCAGCCCTGGAGGTAATCCCTAACCTTTTGCTTTTATCAGTTCTATTTGGACGATCTTTGCATGTTACTGACTAGTTCTCCTGCGCCCTACTTTTCTTAGGTATGGGAGTACCACCATTTTCATCCAGGACGCCCACTCCTCCACTCGGACGCGTTCACCTACCCTCTTCTTAGTAACTGGATCCATGCCCGGCATCGCGATGTAGGCCTGAAGCACTTAGAGATGGGCTTGAGGTCTCAACTTGACCTGATGGTCCCTGAGTAGGTAAAGCACTTTTTTTTAACTCTGCTTGCTTCGGTTCAGAAATTCTCCTTGATTTGCTATGTTGTGTATCTGATTGATTGGTTACCCCTTGATTTGGACAGATCCTCCATGATCCATACCTCAACTTAGTCTTCTGGGACCGGTCAGCCATAGGTCCATCGCGCCTTCTCAATAATCGTCGCATCATTTTCTTTTATGGGGCGTGGGTGAGGGTTTACTATTAGGAGGAGCGGGTGGTGCACCAGCATTAGGGTTACCATGCCATACCCACGGACCCTCCTGCTGATGTTCTGGACCCTGCCAGTAGCGCTGAGGAGCGCACAGCGGCTTATCTCAATAATGGGCTCCTTATCCATGCCCTCTTTGTGCCCGGTGATTATCATACATGGTACGAGTGCTTGCCGTATCGATTCATCTTGCCGCGCTTTGTCCCTAGTGCTAAGTTTCTTGCATTCGGCGGCCCACTCATGCAGGTGACTCTCCTTTCTCTCTTTTTTTCAGATTCGTCTCCTTCTATTTTAATTTGGCCTTTGTTCTTCCTAAGCGGATTTTTGTTGTGTCCACAGTTTGCTCAACGGGATGGCTCAGATAATGAAGGCGAGGCAGCGGCGGGTACCAGGGTTTCCTTAGGGGTAGGCCCTTCCGGTGAGGGCCCTTCGGGTGTGGGTCCCTCGGGCGAGGGCTCCTCCGGCATGGGTCCGTCGGGTACTTCTCAAGCTGGTGCCCCTGGTGGTGATCCAACTGTGGTCTATGGGACTTTCCGACACCTTGATGACAGCTTTCTCTCAGGCCTGTGTGTCAATGTGGATAGGCAGGCACGTATCTCCGTTGAAGCGGCCCGTGTACCTCCTCCTGAGGTGCTCTCAGGAGTAAGCCTTCTAACGACCCGTCTCTCTCTTGTTTTGGCCTCCTTTTTGCATGTCTTATAATTGGCCTGGTAACTGACACTGTATATCTCTAAATGTAGACCTTTGATTCAGCTATGGAGTATGTTGCGTATCATCGTAACCTTGCGGAGCTTCGGGATGTGGAAACAATGAGTATTCTGGTGCTCTACTTTTCCTATTAGTTCCTCTACTTTTTGCTCTTGTCCCCCAATTGGCCTTGATCTCTGATTTCTGGCCCTAACTTGCAGCGGGCACACGCCAAGGAGTAACGCTCCTTGCTTAGCAGGATTTCTCAGGCTTGGTCCCGAGTAGGGGATATGCTGACTTATTAGGGCTCTTCTCGTCGTCGGAAGAAGTCAAAGGGTGCGGACAAGGAATAGGCCTTAGTTTTCTCTTTTTAAACACTAGTACTTTTGGGATTGATGATTTGAAATATTAGTCAGTTTGGGATGGATGATGTGGCACTTTGTGGATGATTTTTATTTTGGAAATATTTTGGTGCTTTGTCTTGATTCCATGCCATGGTTCCCTTGTACCGTATCTGTTTTCCTGCAGGATGTGTTTGCCAAACGTTCACAGAAAGCGACTTTTTAGGTCGCATGCTTTGATGTAGAATCAAACCTATGCACAAAGAAACAAAATAGTTTCAAGATGTTAGGGGCATTTAAAGATTTGTTAATGTTGCTCATGACCACTAGTAGTTTGATAGATTTTTAAAGGGCTGGCAAAAAGGCTTCGAAATTCCCCTCCCAATCAGGCCCCAAAATGGCTTTGGGGGGGATTTTAGTCTAGCACAACTATTAGTTGCACCAGTGTAGACACCCTCATTTCACCCTCTCTGAGTCCACGAATTCGTTTCAGCCCTTGACCTTTTTAACCCTCGACATGGGACCATGCAACTGTATATGGCTGAACACAGGCTGAAACAATAGCTTTGTGGCTCAAATCCCAATGTAGGGAGGCTATATACTAAGCAATAGTATATAGTCAGGATGCAAACTGAAACAATAGTCTTACATTCCATTCTTGAGACCATACCCGGACAACCCTGAATTAAGTGCCTGAAAACTGGCGCATAATTCGATCACGTGCAGAACCACAAGCATGCAATCAATTCCCTTTCAGACCAAACTTCCTTTCACAGACCATTTCGAGACTCGATTACACGCCTAGAACCAGACACGTGATCGAATTGAGCGCTACACCACCAGCACGCAATTGGCCTACTCCCGACCTAGTCTCCTACCCTTGACTCCTACGTTTCCTCAATTAAGCACTTCAGGTAACACGCTTAATTGGATTACACAAATCCCATCACGAGCATAATTAGTCCTGATTTCATTAGGACTAGGAAACCCGTTGAGTAATTCAGCCGGTCGCTCACTGAGTCGGAGACCGACTCAAAGTGATTAAGCACCAGAAAATTAGAGCGCAATTCAATTAAACGTTCGGAAATAAGCGCGTAATTGAATGAAAACCTATAAAAGCTTTTTTTCTCGAAGAGAGAGAAGAGGGTAGCAACTTTGAGAGAGAGAACAAAACTTTTTTGGGATTTCGAAACTAGAGAACTCTGAGGACAAACCCATAGAGCAAATTAGTCATGATGTCAAGATTCAAACCCCCGAATCTTTGATAATTCCTCTCCACGGCCCCGACCTTAGTACCAGGACTTTGATATTAATTAGACTCCTAATGATACCGAGAAACTAAAAATGATTGAATTCCTGATAGCATCAGGACACTAAAATAACCCATCATAATAAGCTCACCTAATCATAATTAACAACAAAAAAAAGAGAATCTAAATCGACCATAACCGCAATAAGGAAAACTAGAAAGAAAGCTGAAACTATCTAATTAAAAGAGGACACTGCTGCTGACATTCGCAGGCAGACGATTCAGTATAGAAGTAATCCACACATGCTTAAATGTGTGATCATTGATATTTTGCAGCGTCGATAAATATCTGCAGCTGGCGATCGCAAATCAACTAGGAATCATCCTAGGAAATTCTCCTATTATTATTTATCCCCACCTTATCACATACACCGCATTGCTAGAGTCCAACAGGACATAATTGGAAGCCACTTATTCAACGAGAACTGAGAGGAACCCAGAAAAAGCACACACTAACAGACTGGCGATTGCGATGGGACACTTTCGTAAACTCCTTTTTCTTTAGATAGTTAGCTTCATTTTACTTCCCTATTTTCTTTCCCATCATGTCGTTTATATTCTTTTTATATGAGTCTTTGCCAAAGACTCGAAATGTCTGGCATACGTAGTGTAAGTTTAGGAGACCCTCCATTGTGGGGACTTCATAACAACCCTGCATACGAGGAAGAGCCACCTTATACTTTTAGCCCACGACAACCTGAAGTCAATATGGCTGGTGAACAAGAGAACCCCTTTTCTACACCACACGCCAGTAATAGCCATAACGACATAAATAATAGCTCTGAGAAAAATCTCACCACTCAACAAATCATAGAACTTAGCTTAAAGAATACAAAGAGGAGGCGATGATTCCGAAGATTTGCTTCGAGGATTGGCTGCTGCATATGAAACCATTAGGGGACAACAAAATTCGGGAGAGCAGGAGCAACAAGAGAGACCACCTTCTACCCCAAGCACAGTGTCAGCCCGCGCGACGCCATTGAGGCAACACACTTACATGTTCTTTAATGACAGTTTGCCAGACAAGGGTATCTCACGCATCACTCCCAAAGACAACACTAGAAAAATCGAAGACCTCCCAAAAATGCTCGATGAATACATGGCTAAGAGGGAATGCCCAGGTCACTCATTCAAATTCGATAAATTCTGTCGAGACATTGAATTTGACCTACCCATAGGATTTAAACCGCTAAAATTTACTAAATACAATGGCACCAAAAATTCGAACCATCACTTGGCCCTCTTTTGTAATGATTGCGACCTATACACGACAATCAAGGACTTCTCATTCACTACTTTCAGCGTTCATTAGAAGGAGAAGTTCTAGACTGGTTCGCGGAGCTCCCACTTTATAAGATAGAGACTTTTGATGATCTATTCGGTCGATTCCTAGACCAATACAAACAGTTGATTCAAGAGACGGTTAGCCTCAGCGACTTAATGACGGCCAAGCAAGGAACAGATGAAGAATTCATCGACTTCATCGCTAAATGGCGAAAGCTTGCTGCTAGAATTGGTACTTCAATGAAAGAAAAAGATTCAATTGACATTATCATTGACAATACTAAGGAGCGCCCTAGTCACCAGCGATTGCCCCGACTTCATTGCACTTCACTCTCGGGCAGCCCGACTAATGTGACACATCAAGGGCGGAGACTGTTGCATTTCCCAGTGTGCTTACTTTATTTATTGGTGGTAAAAGCAATTTAAAATCAAAGTAAAATAGTGGATGGAATCAGCACAACTGAGAAATCCTAGACCTGCAAGATACAGGGTCCATTATAGCAAGTTTTGATAAGTAAGAGTTTGTCCCACAGGGAAAAGTTGATCTATAGCTCCAAGGGAGCCATCTCTAGTAGTCCCTCCAAATCTGACTACAGATCTGGCAATCCTAAAAGGAAGGGAGTTTAGGGTCACTTATTCTAAGTATCCTAAGGTAGCCTAATGAATTAACTACAGAAAGGGTTGAGAAGATGGATGGAGTGTGGGAAAATAAATATAAAAGGGTGAGAAGTATGCTATTGGGACTAGATCTGAGGAGTTTTGTAACTCAGATTCAGATCTGATGTTATAGAAATCCTGTCCAATGGCTACATTATCACCACTGAGGAGAAAGAATCCAACCCATCTCTGTGCCATGATCCAATCCCTTAAGGCTATAACCTGTCCACTCAAATGGTCACAGACTATCCCATAGGGGAACCACAGTCCAGAGAAGGGTCAAAACAAGTTAATCATTGTAGGCACTACTTCATCCAGGCTACAAGCTCAAGAATCCATAGGGAACCTCAACCTCTAAAGCTCTATGTGTGGGGCTAGGGCTGTATAGGACCATGTCAGCCCGGACACATAGAACCAGCAAGGGATTGAGTACAACCTTCGATCTAGTTGTCCATTGCTTGAGTGGGACTACAATGGTCCAGTAACAAGCCTATAATCTCCATAACCATATCAGATCTAACATCTGATGGTGGATCTATACAAATATAGGGGAGTCTGCCTCTGTACAATCTCCCACAAGGCTATAAGCACATGTGCAAAGAAGAAGAATCCATCTTGGATCCTACGGATTGGCTTCACCCTAAGGCTATAGCCTGTCCACTTGAATGGTCACAGACTATCCCAGAGGCTATCATCCTCATAGAGTCAAGATAATATTGCGCCACCACCATGGTCACAGCTCGGGCTCCCATGGGGATTTCAGATCTAGTGGGTCTGAGGTGGGGCTAAGCATGTCGGACCATGATAGCCTGCACAGGTCACTTGGATCGAATGATCCTTAGAATCATCCTCCATTGCTTTGAATCACGTACCAAAGCAATGGCGGATCTAAAGCGCGACCTTGCAGAGCAACTCACAAACACACGAATCCCATAAAAGTACAATACCCAATCACAAATTCCATTAATCTAATCTCAATAAACATACATAGGCATGGCCAGCTAGTGCTGGGCCATGGAGAGAAGAAAAAGAAAAAAGGAAAACTACTTACAACTACAGAAGAAAAGAAAATGATCTCAGATCACTTATCAGTGATAAAGTCTGGACCCCTAAACCTAAACCAAGTTTGGGTTTATATAGCAGTGGTGTGGCGGCGCATTAGGGTTAGGAAACCCTAATTTTAGCGATGCCACGTGGCCTATTAATGATCCTTGGATTCATCGGGGCGCGTGCACAGAGATTCGAGCGTGGGAGTGAGTGCCCTAATCCTTAGAAATTCCTAGAAAGTCCTCTGCTAAAGCGATGGAAGGTTAAAGTTCAGAGCTTCACTAGGTAACCATCGTTTCCTAGACTCGTCGCATGGTTGAGTTTAACTCTGAAGCTTCAGCTGTCGCGAGGTTGGTGTGCTCTCGCTGGATTGAGCTTCGCAAGGTTGGGTTGGAATAGTGCAGGAACTGTGCGAGCATCCCATTTCATAATAGATCTTCGCGAGGCTAACTCTGGCTTCGCGAGGCTGCTTTCTTCCTGAACAGTGCGAGAACTGCGCGAGACGTTCACTTCTTAATGGAACTTCGCGAGGATCCTCACGAGGCTTTAATAGTTTTTGAGCTGCGCGAGAGTCCATTTCTTGATAGATCTTTGCAAGGATCCTCGCGATAGCTTTGAGGCTTCTCTGAACTACGCGACAACTCCTTTGACATTTGCATCCCGTGGCTACTGTGCGACAGCTGTGCGAGGCAGGATTCTGAAGCTAGTCTGTCACTCAATTGTGTGAGAAGTTGTTGTAAAGTCTTGGGAATTCATGAGGACTGCGCGAAGCCTAAATTCCTTAATCCTTTGGAGCTTTGTCAGCTGTGCGAGGCTTACCTCAGGTCTGGATTCATGGTTCATTCTTCTGAGGGATTTCTGGTGCCAATCATGGGTTCCTTAACAGGATACCTAGCCTTATTGTACTACTGTTTATTACTTACAGAAAACACTTAACAAACCTTTATTAGATGGCTAAGGATTTAATCAAAGGCTAAGTTAAGGGGTGAAAAGTGGTACTTTTTAGGTCTTCACACACCCCCAAACCTAATCTTTGTTAGTCCCTTAGCAAAGCTACATTAAATCAACTATAGAAATTAAGTGCCACTTTCATAGGGAGCACGGATACATTTATCATATGTACCTAGCCTTTTAAACCCCTAGATGATCCCTAGTGGAGGAGTGAAGTCTCCTGAGGGTTTTCAGTGAAGACACCCACAAACTTCTCAATGAGACAGTTAATAAAAGTGCATTATTATCAAGTGAGCAGTCAAGAAACAGAGTTAGTTCACCCTTGAATCAGTAAGAATATAAGAAATTCAAACACCTTGGCTGCATAGAAATTTAAATAGTATAAGCTTCTCATGAAAGCACAGCATTTCCAATCAGTTTACACCAGAGACACTACACAGGTGTGTCAACATTGAGCTCATCACTGGATCAAAAATTAGGTTATAGGTCATACTTAATGCATTCAATTTCAGACCCAAAACTCTCTAGGGCATACTCTCATAAAGAACTGTTGAGGGTTTCATTTTCTCTCAAGCTCAAGAGCAGTTACATCCCCCAAATGGGTCTGTAAGCATGAGCATAGGCATAGCTCTGAAGTTCTGGCATCATTGACAGATCCTCACCATAGATTGAACAATTCTCTGTCTCCACATGATAGCTCATTCAACTCTAGATCACAAGGGCTTTAACTGGGCTGTAATGTGGCTTATGGAGTGGGGTTACAAAGAATGGAAGGTTGAAAAGGGGTTCAAACTTGAGAAATCAGTTGGTGAAGGAGGTGATTCATGACTTCACCTTCTTTAATTCAGCTCCTTTCATCTTTTTTGAGGTTTTCAGATTTGAAGTGATCAGTTTCTCTTCTTCATTTCAATTTTTCCAATGAAAGTTCCCTCTTGACTCCTCTCTTACTCCTCTTCATTATTGTTTTCGTTTCTTTTTTATGCATTCTTCTTCTTTTTATTTTGTTTTTGCTTTTCTGAAATGCCACCATTTTCTCAGTTACCATACTGTTAGAATTTTGGGATACTTTTTCTCCATTCACCTAGTGTTGACCATAGCTAGTCCATCTTCAACTCTTTCTCCTTTACCTTCTGAATTCTCAGAGTGAGGGTAGGCTGAATCAGGTTCATAGGTCAGTACTCAGGTGCATTTTGAAGAAATTTAGGATTTAAAGCTCAAAGGGGGTATGGACAAGGGCAGTTGCTTAAGGTTGGTCTATTTAGGCTCAAACTGTACAAAAGAAGGCCTTGATCCTTTCCTAAGTCTCATGAGTGCTGTCAGTTGTTTCAACTTGGAGTCGCCTAACTTCTCTTCTTTTTATTTTGTTTTTGCTTTTCTGAAATGCCACCATTTTCTCAGTTACCATACTGCCAAAATTTTGGGATACTTTTTCTCCATTCACCTAGTGTTGACCATAGCTAGTCCATCTTCAACTCTTTCTCCTTTACCTTCTGAATTCTCAGAGTGAGGGTAGGCTGAATCAGGTTCATAGGTTCAGGTACAAGTACTCAGGTGCATTTTGAAGAAATTTAGGATTTAAAGCTCAAAGGGGGTATGGACAAGGGCAGTTGCTTAAGGTTGGTCTATTTAGGCTCAAACTGTCCAAAAGAAGGCCTTGATCCTTTCCTAAGTCTCATGAGTGCTGTCAGTTGTTTCAACTTGGAGTTGCCTAACTTCTAGTGAGCACAATGACTCAGCCAGTCCTTAGAGCTAGAAGAATTTTGCCTTAGTCACTCCTCAAAGAAAAAAAATTTGTATAGGCCCAAATCTCACTGGTTATGGTCTTCCTTTGAATTCTTAAGTATGTCCTTACCTTTTTCTCTCTCTAATGATTCAGTAAGTGCTGATACAAGTGAGTTTCCTTGGTGATCTCATCATGGAAATGTGAAATTTTAAAAGTTTATACTGTCTAAAGTTCTGGAAAAAGTTTAAATTCCTTATTTTTCATGATTCTTAGATGAAAATGGTTCCATTTCCATATTACTCACAAGATTCTACTGCACTTAGGTTAACTATTCCATTGGTAGGATCTGCCTGCCACACCCCCAAACCTATGAGGAGCAGTGTCCTCACTGGTTCAAAGGTGTGTGTGCAGCAAATTTATGGTCAGAGAAAAGAAAACAGCAAGAATGAAAACAACCAAAAACAAAGAACTTTACATAATAACAGGAAAAGAAAATTTCATTAAGACTAAAAAAATTACAAAAAGAAAACTCCTAAGAAGAAAGGAGAGAGGGATCAAGGATGCGGTGGCTGAGAAGGTGGTGGAAGGGGTTGAGTGGAGGGGGCAGAGGATGGGGATGGTTCTATCTTTCATTGTTTCTTCTTTGGCTGGTGCTTGTCCTTCTCCTCCTTAGCCAGGAGCTGCTGAACCTCCACGTATTCATCACAGAGGAATTGTAGGGGGTCCGGCTCTTTAGGTGGGAGCGGTTCCAACCACATCGGATAAAATTTGTTAGGCAGAGCATTAGGCTTGTCATCTGCTATTGATAGGACTAGGGAAGGACCGCTAGGGTGAGAGGAGAAAGGATGAGATGAATATGAAAGGGACTCCCTGTGTATTTAAAGACGAGGATGGTGGGAGATGAATCGGTGTAATAACATCCAAGTTGCCGCAATTAATTGAGAGTGAGTTGGGAACTGAAAAGTTATAGCAATCAGCGTGGGAAATGACGAATGCATGTGACTCGCGCAGCTGGGCAAGGGGATCGCGAGATAGGAACTAAATCTCGTGATGATGGATGTTGCAGCTTGCAGTGCGCGAGAGGCTCTGCAGCATTTGTTGAAGCTCGCGATGGTGTAATAAATACTCTATGTGAAGTGCGCGAGAGCTTCCCAAATCTCAATTTGGAATGCGCGAGGGCTTAGTACCAAACAGGGAGCAATTCATGCAGTGTAGCATACTCATAAAAAATATTCAAACAGTATGCATTTAATTCAAAAATTAGCAAATCATAGAAGAAGTAATCATACCAACCCCACATAAACTCTATCAAACCCAACAGACTCAGACCCCATCGAGACACTATAATTTCCTAAAAACTATTGACGAAACGAAAGTAGTATAGTACAACATGGACACAACTGTGGGTCAGGTAGATGAAGGGGTCCCTTGAAAATGAATAGTGTTCATAGGGTCGGCCGGTTTGTCGTGACAAAGCTTAAGCCTCTAACCATTCACTTTCAAGGTCCTCCCAGATTTGGGATCCTTGACTTCCACAGCACCAGATGGGGACACATTTAAGACAATATAGGGACCTTCCCATCGAGATTTTAGTTTGCCAGGAAAGAATTTTAGTTTGGAGTTAAATAACCAAACCTTGCCACCAGGTATGAAACTTTTTCTCAGTAAGCCCTTGTCAAAGAAAGCTTTGGACCGTTCCTTATAGATCCTGGCATTGGCGTAGGCATCCATCCGCAGCTCGTCCAATTCAGACAGCTGCAAGGACCTGTGATGACCAACAGAAGTTAGGTTCATATTTAAGTTTTTAATGGCCCAATAGGCCTTGTGTTCTAACTCTACTGGGAGATGGCAAGCCTTGCCATAAACCAGTCTGAATGGGGACATTCCAATGGGAGTCTTATGGGCAGTCCTATAAGCCCACAGTGCATCATTAAGCTTATTAACCCAATCTCTCCTGTCAGTCCTTACTGTTTTCTCAAGGATGTGCTTGATCTCCCTATTGGAAATCTCAACTTGCCCATTTGTCTGTGGGTGGTAGGGAGTAGCAATCCTATGGGTCACAGAATATTTCTTGAGCAAGCTTGCGAAATTTCTGTTGCAGAAATGGCTACCCCCATCACTGATAATAGCTCTAGGGGTTCCAAATCTTGAGAAAATGTTTTGCCTTACAAATTTGAGGACCACCTAGTTGTCATTGGTTTTTGTGGCAATGGCTTCTACCCATTTGGAAACATAATCCACTGCCACTAAGATGAAATGGTAACCATTAGAAGGAGGAAAAGGGCCCATGAAGTCTATACCCCATACATCAAACAGTTCTACAACAAGGATGGGCTGCAAAGGCATTGAATTTCTTTTGGACAGCCCTCCTAATTTTTGGCATCTCTCATATGCCTTGCAGTGTGTATATGCATCTTTGAATAAAGAAGGCCAATAAAACCCACACTGCAGGACCTTGTCAGCTATTTTTCTTCCACTAAAGTGGCCTCCATAGGCATTTTCATGGCACATGGCCAGAATCTGGGGGCATCACTTTCGGGAACACATCTTCGGATGATTTGGTCTGCACAGTACTTGTATAGGCAAGGTTCCTCCCAAAAAAAATATTTGACCTGTGAGAAAAATAGGTCTTTGTCCATTTTGGTCCAGTGGGCAAGAATCTTTCCTATAACAAGAAAATTCACAATGTGTGCAAACCAGGGGACCAAGGATTGGATTGCAAATAATTGCTCATCCGAGAAGGCATCATTTGTAGGACCATCAAGACACTTCTCCAACACAATTCTGGACAAGTGGTCAGCCACCACATTTTCCACACCCTTTTTATCCTTGATTTCGATGTCAAACTCCTGCAGTAGGAGTATCCATCTAATCAGCCTGGGCTTAGCATCTTTCTTGGACAATAGGTACTTCAATGCTGAGTGGTCAGTGAAGATTACAGTTTTAGATCCCAACAGGTAGGATCTAAACTTGTCCACAGCATAGACCACTTCCAGAAGCTCTTTCTCAGTTGTGGTATAATTCAGCTGAGCTTCAGCAAGTGACTTGCTGACATAAGCAATGACCACAGGCAGCTTATCCTTTCTTTGGTCCAAGACAGCACCTATTGCCAAATCTGATGCATCACACATTAATTCAAAGGGCAGGGTATAGTCCGTGTCCGAGTACTAAAGGCGAGGTAAGGCGAGACATTCAAAGTCTCAAAAGCCTTTGAGAAGTCGAAAGGCGATCTAGACAGAAAGCAGTGGCACAATGGCTTAGCAATTTTGCTGAAGTCCTTAATGAACCTCCTGTAGAATCCTGCATGCCCAAGGAAAAATCTGATTTGTTAACTATTTTTGGAGGGGGCAGATTGGCAATGAGGTCAACTTTGGCCTTGTCTACCTCAAGCCCTTCTTTAGAGACTACATGGCCCAACACAATGCCTTGTGTTACCATGAAGTGGCTCTTTTCCTAGCTTAAGACCAGATTGGTCTCCTCACATCTTTGCAAAACTAGGCTGAGGTGTTGTAGATACTAGCCAAAACTGTCCCCATAGACAGAAAAATCATCCATAAAAACCTCTAAAAACTTGTCAATCATATCAGAGAATATGGCATACATACACCTCTGAAAAGTGGCTGGCGCATTACACAGCCCAAAAGACATCCTTCTATAAGCAAAGGTGCCAAAAGGACAGGTAAAGGTGGTTTTCTCTTGGTCTTGAGGATGCACAGGGATTTGGTTGTACCCTGAGTACCCATCAAGAAAATAGTAAAAAGATTTTCCAGCCAATTTGTCCAAAATTTGATCAATGAAGGGGAGAGGGAAGTGGTCCTTTCTGGTCTTAGAGTTGAGCTTTCTATAATCAATGCAAACTCTCCAGCCAGTGGTCTCCCTGGCTGGTCTCAACTCTCCAGATTCAATTTTAATAACTGTTATGCCAGATTTCTTGGGCACCACTTGGATAGGTGCCACCCAGTTAGAATCAGAGATGGGGTAAATCACCCCTGCATCTAGCAATTTAATGATCTCCTTGAGGACCACTTCCTGCATGTGAGGATTTAACTTCCTCTGCATTTCCCTGGAGGGTAGTGATCCCTCCTCAAGATGAATCCTGTGCATGCAGATTGATGCATCTATTCCTCCCAGATCTGCAATGGTCCAACCAATTGCCCTTTTGTGCTTCCCCAAAACTGTTAGTAATTCCTCTTCCTGCTCATTGGTAAGAGAGGAGGAGATAATCACAGGAAGCTTATCACCTTTCTCAAGGAAGGAATATTTTAATGTTTCTAGAAGCTTCTTGAGTTCCAGATCAGGGGCTTGTTAGGTGGATGGCAAAATTGGTGCATTGGTGGTTGGAGGAAGAGGCAGCAATGTAGGTTTCTAAATGGAATGCTGCACTGAGCCCACAAAAGACTTCAATGTGGTCATGTCTTTTGTTATCACAGCTGGGCTTTCTTCCTCCATCATATCCCAGACTTTAACTAAATTCCTGATAGTGTTGCTCCACTCCAGCAGAGTGGGCAATTCTTCATCCACAATTTCTTCTAGTACATCCATTGCAAAGCTCTCCTCATTGTCCACTTGAGGGTACTTTGCACTGTTGTACACATTCAGCTCAACTTTCATATGTCCGAAAGTTTCCTCCATAACTCCAGACCTGCACTGAATGCATGCATTGGCAGTGGCCAAGAATGGCCTGCCCAAGATAGCAGGTATGGGATTAGTACCTTTGCTGCAGCCCATGTCCAAAACTAGGAAGTCAGCAGGGTAAAAGAATTGCTCTACCCCTACCAAGACATCCTCAATCATCCCCATAGGCCTCCTCTCGAATCTATCAGTCATCATTAGCACAATGGGGGTAGATTTTAGCTCCCCCATGCCTAGCTGCAGATATACACTGTATGGCAGCAGGTTAACACTGGCTCCAAGGTCTAAAAGGGCCTTCCCGATTGTATGGTCTCCAATTATGCAGGGAATAGTGGGTATCCCTGGATCTTGCAACTTCTCAGGCATTGATATGTTAAATACAGAATTCACTGTATCAGTTGCAAAGACTTTTTTGGACACATGACCTCGAGCTTTTCTCTTTTGGGTACAGAGGTCTTTCAGGAACTTTGCATAGGCTAGGACCTGTTTAATTGCCTGAAGCAGGGGCAAATTGATTTTCACCTGCATGAAGGTCTCCATCATTTCCTCCATCTGGGCATTCCCTTTCTCAAAAGGGACAGGACCACCCAAAGCTTGAGGAAATGGCAGCTGAGGTATTGCTGGTTCCTCAGCTGCTAGCCCATGACTAAACTTCTGTTTTTTTCTTTTTTCTAGTTTTGCTTCCTACTGAGGCTCAACTACAGCCTCTTTAGTTTTCTCCTCTGGTGGTGGGTGCAATTCTCTGTGTTCCAACAACATCCCCATCACACTCATTTGAATAATCTGTGGAAATGACCTATGTTGGTCTGTTACCCACCTGGTTATCTATCAACCTGCCAGACCTTAGGGTAGTGACAGCATTGGTTCCCTCAAAACTTGAGGAAGCTTCTTCAATGAAAAACTGACCCTTGGGGTTAGCAACCTCCCCTCATCTCTCCTAGCCAAGGCATTTGAAATTTTGCTTATCTGCTCTTCCATTTCATGGATGCTCTGACTGTGAGAATTCACAGTCTGAGCCACGGACCCCAGGTTTTGCAGTGAGGTCAAGACCTGGTCCTCGAAAGAAGTATTTTTGGGCTGAGATGGGGGTAAGACCAATTGATTTTGTTGCTGATGGGGCTGCTGCGAGTGTTGGAAATTAGACCTAGGGGCATATCCCTGATTGAACTGCTGCTGTGGTCTTTGGGGTAAGGCCAACATTTGCTGGGGCTGCATATAATTGTCTTACCTCCACCTCAGATTTGGGTGATCTCTCCATTGGTAACCAGCATTTTGGTGTTGGTATCCAAATGGCTGTCTGTTGTAGCCACCAGATTGTTGATGGCCAAAAGATTGCGCAGCAGCAGCATGTTCCAATACCAATTCCAGATATTGCCCTGCAGATGGGCATTCCTCTACTGTGTGCTGTGGGGACTGGCATATCAGACATGCCTCCACCACTTGAGCAGCCCTTCTGGGTTGCATCACAGTCAGTAATTTGTCAAACTTTGCTGAGAGGTTTGCCATCTGCAGCTGCAGGTCATTATTCCCAGACACCTCATAAACTTTTCCTGTAGCAGGCCCCACTTTTGACACAGACTCCTGACTAGTTCTTGCCAGGGATAGCTTTTGAAAAGCATTTTCACTTATTACTTCAAACAATTCCCATGCCTCATCAACAGTCTTGTGCATGTAGGTTCCACCACAAGAGGCATCAACCATATCTATATTTTTCTCATCAATCCCATTGTAGAAGCTTTGTACAAGCTGCCAGTCTGGGATCTTGTGGTGGGTACCATTTCCTCAAACCTATCCCAGGCTTGATTAAAATCCTCAGTTGGGGATTGGGCAAAAGCAAGAATTTCCTTCCTCAACTGGCTAGTTTTGGTCTCAGGGAAGAACTTTGTCAGGAACTTGGTCTGTAGGTCTTTCCACGAAGTGATGCCATTGTTGGGAAGAGTAGCCAACCAGGTACTAGCCCTATCCTTCAGAGAGAAGGGAAAGAGCCTGAGCCTAGTAGCCTCCGGTCCCAAACCAGCGATATTGAATGTGGTGCACAAGGCCAAGAACTAGTCAATGTGCTTGTAAGGGTCTTCCTTGGTAAGCCCATGGAAAGAGGGCAACATCTGGATGATTGAAGTTTTAATTTCATAATTCCCTTGAACATCAGGGAATTGAATGCTAAATGGAGAGTTATAGTCATCCGGAGCATTCAACTCCTTGAAAGTTCTAGGTTGTTCTTCACCCATGGCTACTGTCTCAGATTCAATTGGGGGCTCTACTGTGGTGTGCCTGTTCCTTCTAAGTCTTCTACCCCTTTCTAGGTCAGGGTTGAAAGGCTTTAAAGTAGGACTAAGAGATCTCCTACCTAGCATACAAACACACCACCAGCAGGGACAACTCCTTGCAGGCACATTGCACTTGACTCAAAGAATTTATCTAACAAATTTACAGCTATTTAAGAAAACATAAATTTACAACTATCCTAAATAACTGCCATGGAATTTTCAAAGAAACTAGACTGAGTTTTAAAGGTTAGAGAATTGCAAACAGAGGTAGCTAATCTCCAAATGCAATCCACTGTCCTTCTCTGCTGCTGTCTAGATCTGTAAGAAAGATTCAAAATTACATCAACAGTATTAATTATTCACAGCTACAAAGAATACTAAAAATACAAAAACTAAGGGTCTACTAGTAGATCATCTTATCCCTGACAACGGTGCTAAAAACTTGTTGCATTTCACAGTGTGCTTACTTTATTTGTTGGTGGTAAAAGTAATTTAAAATAAAAGTAAAGCAGTGGATGGAATCAACACAACTGAGAAATCCTAGACTTGCAAGAAACAGGGTCCATTGTAGCAAGTTTTGATAAGTAAGAGTTTATCCCCCAGGGAAAAGTTGATCTACAGCTCCGAGGGAGCCATCTCTAGTAGTCCCTCCAGATCTGACTACAGATCTGACAATCCTAAAAGGAAGGGAGTTTAGGGTCACTTATTCTAAGTATCCTATGGTAGCCTAATGAATTAACTACAGAAAGGGTTGAGAAGATAGATGGAGTGTGGGAAAATAAATATAAAAGGGTGAGAAGTATGCTATTGGGACTAGATCTGAGGAGTTTTGTAACTCAGATTCAGATCTGATGTTATAGAAATCCCGTCTAATGGCTACATTATCACCACTGAGGAGAAAGAAGCCAACCCATCTCTGTGCCATGATCCAATCCCTTAAGGCTATAACCTGTCCACTCAAATGGTCACAGACTATCCCATAGGGGAACCACAGTCCAGAGAAGGGTCAAAACAAGTTAATCATTGTAGGCACTACTTCATCTAGGCTACAAGCTCAAGAATCCCTAGGGAACCTCAACCTCTAAAGCTCTATGTGTGGGGCTAGGGCTGTATAGGACCATGTTAGCCCAAACACATAGAACCAGCAAGGGATTGAGTACAACCTTTGATCTAGCTGTCCATTGCTTGAGTGGGACTACAATGGTCCAGTCACAAGCCTACAATCTCCATAACCAGATCAGATCTAACATCTGATGGCGGATCTATACAAATATAGGGGAGTCTGCCTCTGTACAATCTCCCACAAGGCTACAAGCACATGTGCAGAGAAGAAGAATCCATCTTGGATCCTACGGATTGGCTTCACCCTAAGGCTATAGCATGTCCACTTGAATGGTCACAGACTATCCCAGAGGCTATCCTCCTCATAGAGTCCAAAACAGAACAATAATATTGCTGCCACCACCATGGTCACAAGGCTACCAGCTCAGCTCAGGCTCCCATGGGGATTTCAGATCTAGTGGGTCCTGAGGTGGGGCTAAGGCTGTATCGAACCATGAAAGCCCAGACACATAGGTCACTTGGATCTGAATGGATCCTTAGAATCAGTCCTCCATTGCTTTGAATCACAGCCAAAGCAATGGCGGATCACAAGGCAGCAGCCTTGCACAGAGCAACTCACAAACACATGAATCCCATAAAAGTACAACACCCAATCACAAATTCCATTAATCTAATCTCAATAAACATACATAGGCATGGCCAGCAAGTGCTGGGCCATGGAGAGAAGAAAAAGAAAAAATGAAAACTACTTACAACTACTGAAGAAAAGAAAATGATCTCAGATTACTTATCAGTGATAATGTCTGGACCCCTAAACCTAAACCAAGTTTGGGTTTATATAGCAGTGGTGTGGCAGCGCATTAGGGTTAGAAAACCCTTATTTTAGCGATGCCACATGGCCTATTAATGATCCTTGGATGCCTCAGGGCGTGTGTACGAAGATTTGAGCATGGGAGTGCGTGCCCTAATCCTTGGAAATTCCTAAAAAGTCCTCTGCTGAAGTGATGGAAGGTTAAAGTTTAGAGCTTCGCTAGGTAGCCATCGTTTCCCAGACTCGTCGTATGGTAGCTCTGTTCTTCGTGTGGTTGAGTTTAACTCTGAAGCTTCAGCTGTCATGAGGTTGGTGCGCTCTCGCTGGATTGGGCTTCACGAGGTTGGGTTGGAATAGCGCAGGAACTGCGCGAGCATCCCATTTCACAATAGATCTTCGCGAGGCTGCTTTCTTCCTGAACAGTGCGAGAACTGTGCGAGGCATTCACTTCTTAATGGAACTTTGCGAGGATCCTCGCGAGGCTTTAATAGTTTCTGAGTTGCGCGAGAGTCCATTTCTTGATAGATCTTCGTGAGGATCCTCGCGATAGCTTTGAGGCTTCTCTGAACTGCGCAACAGCTCCTTTGACATTTGCATCCTACGGCTATTATGCGACAGTTGAGCGAGGTAGGATTCTGAAGCTAGTCTGTCACTCAACTGCACGAGAAGTTGTTGTGAAGTCTTGGGAATTCGCGAGGACTGCGCGAAGCCTAAATTCTTGAATCCTTTGGAGCTTTGTCAGCTGCGCGAGGCTTACCTCAGGTTTGGATTCATGGCTCATTCTTCTGAGGGATTTCTGGTGCCAATCATGGGCTCCTTAACAGGATACCTGGCCTTATTGTACTGTTATTTATTGCTTACGAAAAACACTTAACAAACCTTTATTAGATGGCTAAGGGTCTAATCAAAAGCTAAGTTAAGGGGTGAAAAGTGGTACTTTTCAGGTCTTAACAGAGACCTTGCATTATCCATAGTCACGTCAAAGGAGGGTTCTTCCAACGAGTCAAAACTGGAAAATCATAAGAAAACCTCAGGAACCGAACAAGTTAAACCCAACAACGATACTCTAGCCAAAATCAGGGTGCTAATCAACAAAGGTACGCAAACCAGATCAGGGCCAAAACCATAACCAAGGCCAATATCAAAATAGAAACTAGTACCCTAACACTTATTCGGGCCAAAACGCAGCACATAATCGACCTGCCCATGCGCCAAATTAGAACAGCATACCTCCACCTCTGAACTTTAACCCAGCTAGGGGACCCTACCAGCCAAAGCAGGAACACTATCCCCCTTTACCTGATATTATTTCCAACATTGTCGGCCTCCTTAGTGCCTAGAATCTCTTACGATTCCCATAAGAAAAGCCTAGGCCGTGGCCTGCAAATCTAGATTATGGTAAATACTGTTCTTTCCATCGATACGCAGGACACAACCTAGAGGATTGTTTGGTTCTCAAGGACGTGATCTATGATATGAACGACCATAATCAAATTGATTGGGAAGCGCTTAGGATCTCTAACCCTAATAACAATCAACCCCAACAGAATTTAGGGATCATAAATAACCCCATGCCCAACCACAACCAAGGGACACCGGCCCAGGTCACTACTATAGATCTCCCCAGTCAATCTCATTTTTGGCCTTCAGCATTAATCACTCATATCCTACCCTCAGACACTGTTACTACCCTTATGGGAACTCCTCCCTCCTTACATCCCCCTGCTTTGATCACATGGATCGCGCCACTGAGCCCGCCTCTATATCCAAAGTTTACTCAAATACGAGTCTATTCTTTAAGAGCAAGGAGGCCAACCCTTCATCATTCCCCGCTAGAGCCATCGACCACACCAAATCCTGAATCACTAGTGTTACGACCCCCTTCACCTGACTCTGGATCTGAGTATGGAGACTATGCTCTTCAAACCCCCGTTTCGACTGTCGCAAGAGTAGACAGTGTCACCCACATGACTCCCAACTAAGAGAGTGAGGCCAGAATTGAGTATCCGTCAGATGGAGAGCAAAGTGAACGAAAAGAACACCTAAATCCATGCGAGACGTTGGTCTCCACTTTCTTAGAGGAAGAGGATCACACGCAATACCTCCCACCTTGGAGTAATGCCATACGGACACGCACTCTGACCCCTAACTTCACTCGCTTCACAAATGCATCGACGTCGAGTCACGCTAGGTTCGACTAGCAACCAGCCTACCCTATTCTCAAGTTAGGAACCAATTATCTACCTCTCCCTTTCCCCCGAAATAAAGATTTCACACATGCACAACTACCTGAGGGGAACACGAGAGAAAGGGAAGCTGACTTGCCACCCCCACCGCAGTCATCCCACCACCAATTCCCGTACCACAACCACCTCAGCCACCTGCACCTAGGGCCCATCGGCCAGGCAAAGAAATAGCACTCGAGCCAGGGCAAGAGTATGATTTGTTATGACATCTCCAAAAGATCTCAGCCCAGATATCTATACTAGAACTCATCAAGAAGTTGCCTGATCATCACCGACTATTAATAAGGACACTCGAGGACACTCAAGTGGATGAAGACACAACCCTGGATGAGCTTCATCAAATTACCTCTGTCATGGCACAACCTCCTCCCACCTCACATTCACGGATGCAAACATGCCTAAGGAGACACTTTGCGAGAGCGCTGCCCCCATGTATCTTACAGTCATAATCAGAGGGTTTTTTGTACCCCATGCACTAGTCGATACGAGCACGGGACATAATATTTGCCCTCTCACCATATTGAAAACACTTGAATATGCAGAACAAGACGTCAGGCCCTCGGTCTTGTCGCTCATAGCCTACGACGGCTCACATCGTTTCGTAAAAGGAACTATTAAACTTCAGACCTGCCTTGGACCCATGACAAAATATGTTACGTTCCATGTTGCTGACTCTGCTAGTACATATAATCTCATTTTAGGTAGAAAATGGTTAGAATCAATGAAGGCTGTCGTGTCCACATACCATCAATGCATTAAATTTTCGTATGAGGACTCCATCGTTCGTATATACGCCGATGCACCTCTTCAAGAGATGGATACCGATTATGCAGCAAGCATTCTGACAGCCCATGAATTTGTACTAAACACATACCACATCCAAAAGACGTGAATTCCTGATGAAGCAGCTGTTGCAGAAGTCTGCTCACCTGCCCTTCCTAGTTTTCACCCAGAGCGACAACAAGAGTTGATGAGGAGGGAGGTTGGCCCAGACCTCACTAAATTATATGACATCAACCCAACCACGATGAAAGGGTGGGATCTTATGTACCAACTCGGATACGTCTCCCACACCAGACTCGGTAAGAATAAGCAAGGTCGTGTGAGACCTATATTCCCGATTAAAATATGCAAGAACATAGGATTAGGTTACCAATCGAATGGCCAACTAGCCGATTTATTCCCTACCTCACCGAAATGGTCTCTTTATGACCACTTCATCTATGGAACTACTGAGAAAGCAGATGTGCTGAAGCAGAAGGAAGTATCCTTCACCAAACCCCAGGAGACGAAAAGTGAACTAATATCTAAAACATTCAACGATTTGATGAACTTGAACGAGGATATCGATGAACCCCCCGAAGGAGTCAAACCTTTGTTTGAAACTAAAAATCTCATAGAAGGAAGAAAGAACGACCCTCCAGAAATTGAACCATAATTACAGGATTGAGAATCTATAGATGACGAAGATTTTCATATAGCGGCCTTACAAGATGACGAAGAACACTCACGTTCACCATGGGAAAGGGATGACACCTTGTAAGAAGATATTAATTTATATATCATCCGCCTTTGCCTCTACCTTGGAGGATGGGAATGCCCGTGGGACTCGCCTTGTATCTTTCACCCATATCAACCCCGGTGCAAAGCGTGCACTCACATACTAGAGTAATTTGCTAGCAAGATCACACATCCCCTAACGACCGAAGTGGACGGATTCGACCCTACCACCATAAGCACGACCAGTAATCCACTAACCTCGCCATTGGCACCAGAAGAGAGAGAGCCCGATGGTCAATTGTTCGACTCAGGAGGAAACACCCACATCCCACTCCTAGAGTTTGAAGAGGAATTTGAATTAGACACTCCTTCATCCCCAGATGCACCACATCTCCAAATATTTTGGCAATCGCTCGAGGAAGAGTGGCGACCCCCACTAAGTGATGATTAGGACTACTAGATAGACCTCCCTTCACTCAAATTGGCAGAGCAAGCTAACCTAGAACTTCACGCCTTATCAGATCAAGAGAGAGAATTGGATAATATCATCAATTCT
Source organism: Chloranthus sessilifolius (assembly GCA_021018995.1). Lineage (NCBI taxonomy): Eukaryota > Viridiplantae > Streptophyta > Magnoliopsida > Chloranthales > Chloranthaceae > Chloranthus > Chloranthus sessilifolius. The sequence goes on from CM037598.1 coordinate 53,438,184, forward strand.
AACTTGGAAGGATAGGAATGTCCTTGGGAATCTCCCTGCATTTCTCACCATTATCAGCCCCGTTGCTGAGCATGTGCGGTCATCCCAACATATCATGAAGATTAAGAGACAGAGCTCCCTCCCCCTAGGGACCCTTTAAGAGATTGCCCCTCACGGGAAGGACAATCATCTCATAACTCCAACAATGATAATTTAATCGATTATAATCTCTCGAACTTCTTCAGGGAAGAGATAATCAACCTAGTAGAGGAAACTCGAACTATGATACCCCTGTCTTTAGTGATACTTATTCAAAAGATCCCATTGGATGAGGACTCCAAAAAAAATGCCAAATTTGTAACAAATCCGTGTTCCCCGAAGGATCTCCTGAACGGCTCCAACAGCCGTCTCGCTCCCTCAACTAGAGGAGGCGGCTCTCCCGGTGCCCTTTGAGGCCATCGACCCTGTACCATATTTATTATCAAAAATTTTAAAAATAGAAAACATAGAAAACCCTAAAAAGCTAGAAATACAAAACCCAAAAAAATCAAAAAACCTTGAAAAAGAAAGGGAACTCTTTATCCCGACTCAAGTCTGCAGTCAATGAGGGGACTTCCCTCCTCTAACTCCTGACCAGTCTCACGTGCAAGGATGCAAAGCTTGCAGGCTAAGTAATAAGCCAGTCATCATATTGGAAGAGATACTCCACGACTTCGAAAGAAGAATCAATGGCCTTGACATTCACTTTACCAAAGACCTTTCGGTCATAAATTGCGCGATGAAGAGTTGCCTTGCGCAAGATTAAATCCCCAGCCTAGTAATTTTGCGGTATATGAGCTCATCGAGGATGAAAGAGGAACACCAGGCACTGATGAGACTCAGGACTTCCGACCGGTTATTAAATGTTTTGATGAACAGACCCAGGCTGCCGCCGAACCCACAGAGGAAATCGATTTTGGCACCGACGAGAAGCCCAAGAAACTATTAATTAGTGCGACACTCAATCCTAGGGAACGTCAACAGATTGTACAAGTCCTACAGGAATATCTCTGTGCGACCGTGGATCCTCTCGAACCCGTCGCGGTGATGCGCTCGCTTTCAACGAAAATATAGAGTCGCCACCCGGAGCTTTTGGTGACCCGGGAAACCTTCAAATCGATATTTTGAGCACCAAAGTGCTAAATATGACTCTGATTTACCGGTCCTTGCCAAAGGCTCTAGGGTAGGGGCTTCAGTTATCGATCGGGAAGGGTTTAGGCACCCGATCAACCCGCACGTAGCGGTCTCTATCTATGGCCAAAATAAAAATAAAAAGGGCGGAGGTTCCCCTTGCCCGAAGCCAATATGGTCCTATCAAGCTTTGAGCCAAACCGAAATTTCGGCGGCATAACGGCTTGAATCCTTTGACGGAGGAGACACCAAGAAGGTAGGGGAAGAGAGGGGTGAGCCGGAGCTCACGGGCCCTTGTTGCACCGTGGAAGATCTTCGCTTTGGCGTGCTTCCGATGGCTTGAATGGTATGGAAATGGACTCTAATACAAAGATTTGATAGGTAGGAGGTTCCCCTTGCCCGAAGCCAATATGGTCCTATCAAGCTTTGAGCCAAACCGAAATTTCGGCGGCATAACGGCTTGAATCCTTTGACGGAGGAGACACCAAGAAGGTAGGGGAAGAGAGGGGTGAGCCGGAGCTCACGGGCCCTTGTTGTACCGTGGAAGATCTTCGCTTTGGCGTGCTTCCGATGGCTTGAATGGTATGGAAATGGACTCTAATACAAAGATTTGATAGGTAGGGGGTGTAGAGTGAAGCTAGGGAATAGATTTTGGCTAAAAGAAGGTTATCTCATGGTTGAAATGGAGTGGAATAGGTGATCTAAGCTTGCTAGAATTTTGGAAAATAAATGGCATTTTCTCTCACTAGAACTTTCTCTCTTAAGCTCTCTAATCAACCAAATTTTCAACCAAAACTTCAACCCCTTGGGAAGAAGGGGCCCTCTCTATTTATAGAGAAGGGATGGTGATGAGAATTTTAGATCCACCTGTTTGAATCGTGGTCGAATAAAGAGGAGACGTCAAAAGAGAAAGTGGACCCACGAATGGGTTTTTAAAAAAAAATGGCCCGTTAAAAACCCGTTTGATCAGAAAGAAGAAAATCCAAAATTTATTAGGGTTTTCAACTTTCAATCCCGTCACTTTTATGTTTGGCCTATTTTAAAGTGTTAAATAAAGTCGGATTAATACGAAATTGATCATATTTGAAAGCTTATCGAAGTAGCTTTCCAACGAGCTAAAATTTGAGCAATTCCGGCAAGTATTGAAGAAGTTATGATCAGTTTTCGGAGGCTGCACATAAAGTGATGAATTTCAAGAATCCTAATTGAATTAGGATTAGTATCTTTTATTATTTTATTTTAGAAAGTAAGAGTTATTTCTTTTATTAGAAATAGGATTAGTTTCCTTATTATTTAAGACTTTATTGTTTTAGAAGACTTAGGATATTTCTTTTATTTGAATTAGGAATTAGAGTTATACTAGGATTTCTAATTTTATGCATTTGTTAGCCTATTTAAAGGCTTGTAAACACTTTTATTAGGATTTTTTTGGTTAATGAAAATTGCTTATGCAAAATTGAGAGTTTTTAACTTTCGTGAGGGTGTGATTTTCTAAAAACAGAGAGTGATTCTTCGATTCCCGCTTGCGGTTTGGTGCGAGGCCAACTCTTCTTCCATCTCTATCTTCTTTAGTTCTACGGTTTGCGTAAGTAGCGTAATCCTAATTATATTTTGTTCATCTTTAATTTTATTAGCCTTTTATTTTCGTTTGGTATCGAGAGAACCCGCTTGCGAGTTCGTTCGACGCCCTAAAACTATCGGAGATCTAGCCGTTCATAAGAACCCTAGTTTTCTAGATCCGCGATAGGGAACGTACACGAAAGTAACGCTATTTTTAGCCGAAATTAAATCACCTAATTGAATTTCTAGAATTTTCGTGGTAATTTGTTATGAGAAATTGTTATTTTTTTAATTGATTAAATTAATTTTAATCCTAATCTCAACCCTAGCATTGCATTTAGTAAGTTCCCGCATCAAATTGGTATAAGAGCATAAGTTTAGTTTTAGGATTTTAGTGCTCATATAGGTTTTATTTTTATTTTTTTATTTTTTTATTTTTTTTAAAAAAAACAAAACAAAACAAAAAAAAAAACAAAACAAAACAAAAAAAAAACAAAAAAAACAAAAAAAAAAATCCGATCCGTCTATCTTTTTGTCTAACATTTTTGTCTAACTTTTGCCTGAAAATTTTCGTCTGGCTTTTGTCTTAAAAAAATCGTCTGGATTTTGTCTAGAAAATTTTGTCTGGAAATTTTGTCTAGCTTTTGTCTGAAAATTTTTTATCTACCTTTTTGTCTGTAATTTCTGTCTGGATTTAGTCTGAAATTTCTTGTCTAGCTTGTGTCTGAAATTATTCGTCTAGCTTTTTATCTTCATTTAAAAAAAAAAAACTTTCGTCTATATTTTTTTTGTCTAACTTTTGTTTTACACCACTTAGTTTCATAATTGCATGTCATTTCAATTTTATTTCATTAGTGTGCACGTCTAGTGTTTGACAAAAGTCCTTATCCATTGTTGGTTCATAGTGTGTCTTTTAGTATTGTGTCTAGGTTGTGCTTGTGTTAAGCATCATGTATGGGTCACTTACACGTCAACGTGACTTCCTTACCCGTCATGAAAGGGTACTAGCCAAACAAGGAAACCACTACACTCCAAATTCTTGGCAAAGTCTCAAAAATCGTGATGAGACTAGAGTTAGAGGATACCCTCATCATTGTGAACCCGAGTATGACCCTGCCGAGAAGTTTATTAAATCTATTCGGAATGAGGTTCCAAGTTTTGAGGGATGGATGAATCCCAAAACCTTCGTGGAGTGGTTGTCTAGTGTAGAAGAATATTTTGATTGGTATGGCGTACCAAATGAGTACAACATTAGGCTAGCAAAAATAAAGTTGGAGGGTAATGCCAAAATTTTTTGGACTCGCGTAGAACATCGTATTGAATCTCTTCAAAATAAACACATCTCCACATGGGAGGACATGAAGGTGAAACTTATTGAAAAGTATGTTCCTTTAACACACCGTCATCTTCTTCGGAGTTTGAAAATCAAGACGGATAAGTGTCCTGATTGCCTTAAGTGTCAAGGGTTTGGACACTTTTCATACCAAAGCCCCACAAAATTTCTCACTCAGAATTTATTGACTAAAATAGTGAGTCCTAAGGAGCCGGAGAATAAAGAAGTGAAAGAAGTGTACGACCCTAGTACCGTGCTGAGTGAAGAGGAGATAGAAGAAGCTGATGAAAGTCTAGTTTGTGTTAAAGAGACTTCTATTTCCCCTGTGAGTAGTGATGTTGAGTCACTCACACTTGAACCAATCTAGTCACTTGCCTATGAGTCATTGGTGCCCGTAGAGTTGGGCGCACACAACTTATTGGAGCCCATTGAGTCGAATACATGTGAGTCCATCGAATTGGGTACACAAGAACCATTACAGTCAATTGAATCGAGTACCCCAGAGTCTTTGATTTTGGTTGAGGCGAGTACACATGAGTTAATCGAGTCGAGTGTACATGAGCCATTAGTGCCCTTTGCATCATTCATACACGAGTCATCAGAGTCTGCATCCACTTTTACATATTACATTCATGAGTTGCATGCTGAGATTAAGAAAATAATTAATTTAAAGAATGAAAAATACAAGTTCTTTGCAGATTCTCGTAGACGGTTCAAAGAATTTCAAAATGGTGATTTTGTGATGGTTCGAAATAGACTCGAGCGATTCCCGCAAGGAGTTGCAAAGAAGTTACAAGCTCGCGGTGCTGGACCCTATCAGATCTTGAAGCGTGCCGGTTCTAATGCTTACATCTTAGATCTTCCACCGGAATTGGGGATTAGCACAACTTTCAACGTGGAGGACCTTGTTCCATTCCATGGCCCTTCAACCATCCCTGCCAACCCCTTTGAGCCTTCTACATCTGATAAAACAATAACTCTCCTACTTACACCACCACCCCCACCTACTTGGAAAACTCGTGAGATCATCGAAGATGTACTGGAAGATCAGATTGTGTCCACCAACCAGGGGGGACTTCAGAAGTACTTGGTCAAGTGGAAGAACAAGGCCGACACAGAAAATACTTGGATTACACGGGAGGAATTTCAACAGCTTGCTCCGGATCTTTTGGACCGTTATCACAACCAGCATTCATCGGGGATGAATCCGTCTAACCCGGGGAGAGTTGATGGGGACGTCCGATTCAAGTCGTTTCCAATCGAGGTTCCCTATATATTGTTTGTGATCGTGATCGTGATAATCCATGCCAACCGAAGTTCGAGGTCGAACTTTTTCAAAGTAGAGGGGATTGATGCAAATTTTAGATCCACCTGTTTGAATCGTGGTCGAATAAAGAGGAGACGTCAAAAGAGAAAGTAGACCCACGAATGGGTTTTTAAAAAAAATGGCCCGTTAAAAACCCGTTTGATCAGAAAGAAGAAAATCCAAAATTTATTAGGGTTTTCAACTTTCAATCCCGTCACTTTTATGTTTGGCCTATTTTGAAGTGTCAAACAAAGTCGGATTAATACAAAATTGATCATATTTAAAAGCTTATCGAAGTAGCTTTCCAACGAGCCAAAATTTGAGCAATTCCGACAAGTATTGAAGAAGTTATGGTCAATTTTCGGAGGCTGCACATAAAGTGACGAATTTCAAGAATCCTAATTGAATTAAGATTAGTATCTTTTATTATTTTATTTTAGAAAGTAAGAGTTATTTCTTTTATTAGAAATAGGATTAGTTTCCTTATTATTTAAGACTTTATTATTTTAGAAAAATTAGGATATTTCTTTTATTTGAATTAGGAATTAGAGTTATACTAGGATTTCTAATTTTATGCATTGGTTAGCCTATTTAAAGGCTTGTAAACACTTTTATTAGGATTTTTTTGGTTAATGAAAATTGCTTATGCAAAATTGAGAGTTTTTAACTTTCGTGAGGGTGTGATTCTCTCAAAACGGAGAGCGATTCTTCGATTCCCGCTTGCGGTTTGGTGTGAGGCCAACTCTTCTTCCATCTCTATCTTCTTTAGTTCTATGGTTTGCGTAAGTAGCGTAATCCTATTTATATTTTGTTCATCTTTAATTTTATTAGCCTTTTATTTTCGTTTGGTATCGAGAGAACCCGCTTGCGAGTTCGTTCGACGCCCTAAAACTATCGGAGATCTAGCCGTTCATAAGAACCCTAGTCTTCTAGATCCGCGATAGGGAACGTACACGAAAGTAACGCTATTTTGAGCCAAAATTAAATCATCTAATTGAATTTCTAGAATTTTCGTGGTAATTTGTTATGAGAAATTGTTATTTTTTTAATTGATTAAATTAATTTTAATCCTAATCTCAGCCCTAGCATTGCATTTAGTAAGTTCCCGCATCAGATGGGTTAGGGGATTACTTAAGGGCTAACTGGTTTAGCAATTAGGTAATCCCCCATCTAAGGGTTTTTGGGTTTTCAAGGTCCTAGGGTTTTGGGAAACTGGTTTCAATGGCGGATGATGGGGTGAGACGATGGGTGACTTAAGGGTTGCCAATAAGCTCAAAGGGGGTGCAACCAACCTTAAGACACCCACCTCAACCAAGAGGATGGTCAAAGGGTCAAACTAGATGGAGGAAATTCAAGCTACTGATGATAGTTACTGTAGCTAAGCTGGGCGTATATATTATATACGCCCAGTTTAGGAACAGTAAACTTCATAAAAAACAGGGGAGCCTTGGGAAGATGAAGCGCGTGGTGGGCCCCACCTATACTGGGTATATATATTATATACGCCCGGCCAAATTTTCCCCAAAATAGGCAGGCGTATATAATATATACGCCTGACTAATCTGGGGCTAAATTGGCTGGGCATATGTAATAGTCACGCCAGAGCAAAATTTTTATGATTTTATATGAAACTTCAATCGGCCATAACTTCTGAATCGTAGTTCCAAATTGGGTGATCTTTGGCTTGTTGGAAAGCTGAAGAAGTCCTCTTTCCAATGGTATATGGCTCATACTTGGTAGTGGTCTATATAAAATTATATAGCTCTCATCCCATCAACTGCTCAGAAGGGTTTGAGTTAGGTCTGGGAAGGGATTCTAGGGTTTAGGGGTGACTTCTAAGGGTTGGGGGAATGGTTCTAAAGGGTTTGGGTAGATTGTTAAGGGTTCAGGGTAGATTCCTAAGGGTTCAGGGGTGCCATCGGAAGCACAGGGGTACATCTCTCCCGAAGTACAGATTGATCGAGCCTTGGGCCGAATTTGGGTGTCTACAATCTCGACTCTTTCGCATGGTCCTACGAGGACATGCCTGGTTTAGACCCAAGTCTAGTAGAACATCATCTTGTCTTAGAACTCAATGCAAAACCTGTTAAGCAGAAACTCCGCAGGATGCACCCCCAAACAGCCCTTCAAGTCAAAGAGGAAGTTGACAAGTTACACAAAGCTAAATTCATCCGAGTTGTCCTCTACCCTAAGTGGGCCGCCAATAGAGTACCTATCGCCAAGAAAAATGGCAGGATACGGGTTTGCATTGACTTTCGAAACCTCAATCAGGCATGCCCAAAAGATGACTTCCCACTCCCACATATTGACACTCTTGTTGACAACACTGCTGGACATGAGATGCTATCCTTCATGGACGGCTTCTCTGGATATAATTAGATCAAGTTAGCAGAGTCTGACCAAGAAAAGACTTCCTTCACCACACCATGGGGAACTTACTGCTATGTCATCATGCCTTTTAGACTCAACAATGCAGGAGCCACATATCAACATGCCATGATGGCTATTTTTCACGATATGATGCATAAGTGTGTAGAAATTTATGTCGATGACATATTAGTAAAGTTCAAACGTGAGTAGGACACGCTGAAGCCCTTCGTCTTGTGCTACAGAGAGCTAAGAAATATCAACTAAAAATGAATCCTAAGAAATGTGTTTTCGGAGTCACCTTCGAAAAATTACTTGATTTTATAGTTAGCAACTGAGAGATTGAAGTCGACCCTGTGAAAGTGAGAGCCATTTTAGAGATGTCGCCTCCCAGCAATATCAAGGAATTACGAGGTTTGATAGGAAGATTGCAGTTCATCAGGAGATTTATCTCTCAGCATTCAAACCGATGCGATCCTTTCTACAAATTACTTAAAGGAGGGACCGAGTACAAATGGGATGACCAATGCCAGCAAGCTTTTGATAATATTAAAAAATACCACCTTAACCCGCCAATACTATCACCACCAATTCCCGAAAGACCCCTAATCCTATACCTTTCGGCAAATGATAAAGCGATGAGAGTAATCTTAGGATAATATGAAGAAGATGGCAAGAGAGAGAAGGCCATTTACTACCTCAGTAGAATGATGGTCAAATACAAACGAAAGTACACCCCTGTGGAGAAGACATGCCTCATATTGGTATGGGCTTCAACTAAATTACGACATTACTTCGAAGCATATAAGATACAAGTGTTAGTCCGAATAGATCCTCTGAAGTACATATTCAAAAAGCCTGCCACATTAGGGAAGATCGCCCGCTGGCATATGCTATTACAAGCGTTCGATATCACTTATGTTACCTAGAAGTCGATCAAGGGGCAAGCCATTGCAAATTACCTCGCAGATCTTCCACTCTCAAACGATGAACCCATACACGCAGACTTCCTCGATGAAGACTTGCTCATAATTCATGACGAAGAGCCCGATAAAATATCATGGACCCTCTATTTTGATGGTGCTCTAAATCACAAAGGGAAGGGCATTGGGATAGTCCTTCTTAGCCTGGAAGGAGTGGTGATACCAAGGCTTCCCAACTAGACTTCCTTGTTACCAATAATGTTGCAGAATAAAAGCTTTTATAGCTGGATTGCGAACAACATTACAATTAGGTGTCAAACAATTAAAGACCATAGGCGATTCCAAACTAGTAATCTCGCAAGTCATAGGAGAATGAAAAACTAAGGAAAGGAGACTAATGTCATACCTAGAGACCGCTCAATATTTGGTGAAGAAATTTAAAAAGATCTCTTTCACACACACTCCTAGATTAGAAAACGAGTTAGCAGATTCCTTAGCCACACTAGTCTCTGTCATCTAGATACCTATCGGCCAAAATACCATGACCTTCTTCATTGAAAGATTAATAGTACCCACCCACAAAGTAGCATAGACCGTTACAAGGGAACTACCAATTCTCCCTGCCAACACGGAATCAAAAGAAATAATCACTCCAGAAAATTACACTGAAATAAAAACCGAAGTCGCCATGTTCAGATTCGAGAAATCACCAACCGATGACAGATAACCATGGTATTTTGACATCTGGAATTTCTCAAAATATCAACACGTTCCCCCATATGCCACGAAGATCGAACGAAAGACTATAAGAAATCAGTGTGCTCGATTCTGTATACTCGGTAAAGCATTATACAAAGAAGCCTTCACCAAGGGAGTACTGTTGTGATGCATCACAATCTCTGAAGAACAATACAATAGCCGAGAAGCACACTCCAGTGCCTACGGCGCCCACTCTGGTAGACAAAGACTTGCCGATCAAGTTACACGACAAGGCTACTTCTGGTCGAAGATGATATGAGACTGTCACCTCTACATTTAATCCTGCAAACAATGTCAAGAGCACGCCGCACTTATCAAAGCTCCATCAGTTGCGCTAAACACTATGACCTCGCTGTGGCCATTTTCGATGTGGGCCTTCGACATCATTGGACCATTTATAGACACAGTTGGAAATACTCACAAGCATGCGTTCATACTTACAGTGACCGAATACTACACCAAATGGGCAAAGGCCGAGTCTTATGTCAGAATCACCACTTTGACGCTCGCGAGATTTATAGTTTGAAATATCATTACCCGATTTGGAGTACCCAGAATGTTCATCATCGACAACAGACCGCAGTTCATTACAGAAAAGATGAAGAAGTTATGCAAGAAATATGGCATTGATTTGTGCCACTTATCGTCGTTCTACCCTCAAGGCAATGGACAAGCAGAAGCTACGAACAAGACACTGATTTGAATCCTAAAATGAACTATGGAAACAAGCAATGGAGTTGAGTAGCCCGAACGATTACCGAAAGCACTCTGGGCCTATAGGACCTCTATTCATATGGCCACCGGCCAAATTCCCTATCTCCTCACCTATGAGATGGAGGCAGTCCTACCATATGAGATACAAGTACCATCTTTACGCATCCAACTCGATAATGAGCTATCCTTAGACGAGACGAGAATTGCTTTACTTACTCAGTTAGAGCGACTTGATGAAAGACACCTAAGGGCAGCTGATCACACTTAGGTATATCAAAGGATAATGGCCAGAGCCTATGATAAGAAAATCCTTGAACGAACCTTTAACATTGGCAAGCTAGTCTTAAAGAAAATTATGCCTTCCAAACATGCCCATCCAAAAGAAAAATTGAAACCAAACTGGGAAGGCCCTTATGTTGTAACAGTTGCATACGCTGAAAATGCATACAAATTGGCGAACCAAGACAGGGAAGAACTCCCTAACCCCTAGAATGTCATGTACCTTAGAAAATACTATCCTTAGTCTTATGATCATTACATCCCATGATTAAAATACTTAAACTTATCATCCTCGTAGTCATCACGACCCATCCATTGGTTGTATGTCTTCAATCCTCAGAATATCCTTAAAAATCTACGACTTACCACTCACCATTTACACTCGAGCGATTTGATTGAAGGACTAGTGACCTACCTAAAACTTTTTTCAAAAGCGTAAGAAACACCCGATTCTCATTCCCTATCCCTGTCATTGGAGGAGACATTAGAGCAAAAAAATGAAGATATTAGGTTTAATCAAAACTCATTATTCTTGCGCTAGCAGGATGCTTTTAAAAGAAATATATACATAAAAAAAAAAATTATATATATATATATATATATCGAGTGAGCGCATTACGACGAATGAACAAGTCAATAAACTCAAGGAAGCATAAGCAGGCCGTGAGGACATCTCTGATAATTACGAGAAGTGTATAAGCAAGCTACAAGGGCAGCCCTGATATTCTCATACTACTAGATGTCGTCGTAAGGTGGCAGGAGGAGGATAAACCCCTGCTAGCCATAGAAAGTGAGATTTTAATGGTACCGAAATATGACGAAGAGCTCGATCATGACATTCCATACCCCTCAGAGGAGAAGATTGTTACTTACCCCTTTCGAAAAAGTATTAGTTACGAACTATTCCCCATATCACTAAGCCTTACCTCTCCCCTTTCTAGTTTTATTTTGGACGATGAATCTGAGACTTCACAGGATATTCCTAGGAATGAAACTGAAAACTACTGAATGACGATTGATGCAATCACCCATTATACTTACCATGCTCTTCCCGAATAAGCACGGAATAGGATGATCAATACCCTAAGATAGACCCCCGTACGCCATTAATCGAAGGACCTCCCCCCAGTTCGGAGACAGTACCGACGCACTTTTCTGCAAGACTAATTCACCTAATACCCATGACTATTTATAGACCCAAAATGCTTATCTAAGTCCCAGGGAAGCTCCATTGCATCCACATACTGGGGCATTTTTTTTATGGAAAAAAAATGTAAACTATATTGGAAGAACCGACCTGACCACCAAAAGATGAAGAATAATGAAGATATCGCTCAGAGAGCACTATCAAAATACCGTGTCGCAAGATCAACCACACTTCTACGCTGGGGCATTTTTTTTATTTTATTTTTATTTTGATTTATCATTATTTTTATTGTCATTTGCTTTCCCTATTGCACTATTTATTATTTCAAAAAGAAGGAAAAAAAGAAAGAAAAGAAAAGGCAAGAAAATAAAAAAAAAAAGAGGAAAAAAAAAAGAGAAAAAAAAAAACTTATATCCACCTCTCTATCACCAGACCTCGGTCTGAGATATTCACCCCCCTTGACAACTGGCAAGGGGGCGAACAAAACTACTGATGGCATTACCTTTACATGTGCAGACGTAAAGCGACCTTCAAACTAGCACCAGGCCAGCTCAGAAAGCATCCAAGTCTCAGTGACAGCTGACGGCATCGAAGGCAAAAAGAAAACACCAAAAGGTAATCAGAGGAGGAGAAGTGAATTAGGTACATCTGAACCAAAAATTCCTATATATATAGACATATACCAAAAATTATTGTCCTTTCTTTTTCTCTTCACATTTGTCACTGGGGACACACCCCTATATACAATGCACATACAACACATAAACAAAAAAAAACAAACGCACACACACCCCTAATCCCTACACTGTCGCTAAGGAGGATGAGCGCCGCTATCATCAACCCGGAGGTCTGTAGACTGATCGTTTGAAAATACAATCCCGGCACCCGGAGTCCTCGGAACCTCTAAACGGCGAGGACCCGCCACCAAACCCCCCTCACTAGCCTGACTGACCGACCGCTTCGACTGAGAATTAGGCGAAATCCTCGCATGACTCCCCCGAACGACGAAATCCTCACGACTATCGCTCCTATCACGACTGCGAGAGGTATGACGAGACTACCTAGCTAAAGAACTCGTAGCCCTCGACTCTGACCCCTCACGATGACTAGCCGACCTATGCGACCCTCGCTAGCCCCTCGTCAGGCGATACTATAATTGATCCAGGGACACCTGCATCTCTGCCTGTATCGTCTGACATGCTGCCGCTAGCGCCTCTGTATGAGTCTATTGTGTGACCATCATCGCGACCACCAGATCCTCACGACTCTCCACCTCTCCGAGGACTCGTCTCGACTCCAGAGTGGCGCTCGCCCGCGCTGCCTCTAGACGTGCCTCCTCGAGCTGACGAACCTGTATAACTCTACTGAATCAAAAGAAGCAAACATATGTATATACAAACGATAACAAAACTCATAAATGAAATATATATATATACTAGATCTAACCTCTCTCTCAGAAGTCGCTCGACTGTCTCTGCGGTCACAGGTTCGACAGATCGCACCCGAGGGACGGCAAACGTAGGCGACTGTAACGAGAATAAGCAAATGTATTAGATAAATATTATGATAACAAATAAACTACAAACCCAATGACTAAAACATTCCTGGGTAGGGATAGGAACGGACCCCTGAGGAGGAGCCTCAGGAGCGGAGTCCGAAACTGCCTGAACAAAAAAAAATAACAAACAACAAGCCAATATGAACACGTTAGAATAAATAAAAATGAACAATCCAAACTAAATTACATTAAACCACACCTGACTCTCAGCACGTAGAGAGGCGGCGGTCGCCTCCCTCATCTGCAAGTCCTTAGCAACTCGACGCTGAAACACCGGACACGTTAGTAAACCATCAAGCCAACATAATAATAACACCTAACAAACCAATACAGTAACTCTTGGTCTATTTTAAGTGCTTGCTACTGACTTTATTGAAGACAGTGATAAGAATGGGGTAAATGAAAAATGAGTGAAAGGTAGAGTGATGATTACGGAGCAGCAAGCCTAAAATATGCACAGTCCTGCAAGATACAGGGCCTGTTGTAGCAAGTTTTGATAAGTAAGAGTTTGTCCCATAGGGAAGTTGATCTAAAGCTCCAAGGGAGCTATCCTTAGTAGGCTCTCCAGATCTGGCTACATATCTGGCAATCCTAAGTGGAAGGGGATTTAAAGTCACTATAATCTTAATCCTAAGGCAACTTACTGTTTAGATTACAAAAAGGGTTAAGAAGAGTGGTGGAGTGAGAAAATAAATGAAAAGGGTGAGAAGTATGATATTAGATACAGATCTGATGGGGTCTTGTAACTTAGACTCAAATCAGTTGCTATAAAAATCATGTCCAATGGCTACATTATCACCAAAGAGGAGAAAGAATCTAACTCACTCCTGTGCCATGATCCAATCCCTTAAGGCTATAACCTGTCCACTCAAATGGTCACAGACAATCCAATAGGGGAACCACAATCTAGAGATGAGTTAGAACAAGTTTGCCATTGTAGGCACTACTTCATCCAGGCTACAAGCTCAAGAATCCATAGGAACCTCATCCTCTAAAGTTCTGTGTGTGGGGCTAGGCCTACAAAGTGCACAAGCCTGGACACACAGGACCAGCAAGAGTTTGAGTACTAGCTTTTAAGCATGGCTGTTCACTGCTTTAGTAAGACTGCAGTGATTCAGTCACAAGCCTACAATCTCTATAGCCAACTCAGATCTGCAATCTGATGGTGGATCTATTCAACTATGGGGGAGTCTGTCGCTGCACAATCTCCCACAAGGCTACAAGCACAAGTGCAGAGAAGAAGAATCTGTCTTAGTTCCATGAATTGGCCTCACTCTAGGGCTATAATCTATCCACTTGAATGGTCACAGACTATCCACAGAGGCTATCCTCCTCACAAAGGTCTAAGACAGAATAAGAACATTGCTGCCGCCACCATGTTCAGAAGGCTACAAGCACAAGTTCCCATGGGGATTCAGATTTAGTGGGTCTTGTGGTGGGGGAAGGCATGCAAAGTGCCTAACCTGGACACACAAGTCACTTAGATCTAAATAGTACCTTAGAAGTAATCCTCCATTGCTTACAAAATAACTTAGCAATGGAGGATCTCAAGCAAACAACTTTTATACAACAAAAATAACATCCCATACATGCAACAGATCCTATTATAAAAACTCCATTAAAATCTATACCAGATAATCATACAAAAGGCATAGCCAGCAAATACTGGACTATGGAGAGAAAGAAAAAGGAAAAAGAAGAAAACTCCTAAACCCTAACCTTAGCCTACTATAATTCTACAGTTGATTTTTTTTTTTTAGAGAAGAAGCACAGAAGTTAAGTCCCAAAAAGGGTCGATCCTCAAACGTAAGCTAGGCTTAGGCTTATATAGCAATCGGCTTCCCCTCCAATTAGGGTTAGGAAAACCCTAATTTCTCAATGTAATTGCGGCCCATTCTTGTCCCTTGGATGCCTCGGGGCATGTGCACAAAGATTGAAGCATTGGAGTGTGTGCCCTAATTATTAGAGATTCCCAGATTGCCCTTGCAGAAGTGGGGGGGAAGTTTAGAATTCGATCCTCGCTAGGTAGAAATGATTTCAAATCTTTTCGCATGGTAGAATTGGCGTCGCGAGGTTGAATTGACTTGAAATTCATGCAGTCGCGAGATTGGCATTTTAGTCATCGCGGAATACAAATGGCTATCGCGAGATTGCTCTTTCAGCTTTGAATGGCGCGGGGATTGCTCGCGCAGTTCGTCCCTTGGTGAATCTCGTGAGAGATCCTCGCGAAGAAGCAGTGTTCATGAGTTTCTGGGTCACGCGAGCATTTCTCTGAAGGTCTGTATCTCGTGGCCACTACGCGACAGCTACGCACAGGAATACCTGAAGCTCTCTCTTCTGAGTGAGTCACGCGAAGCTTAACGGTTCTTCTTTTAAGCTGCGCGAAACTACGTGAATGCTTTAGACTGAGCCTCGTGAGGACCTAGCGAAGCCTGCTTTTCAATTCTTTCTAGCACCAAATCGCGCGAAAACAGTGCACAAACTACGCGACCAGTTATTGTGCTTCCTCCAGAAGACCGTGACAACTGCGCGAAGGCATTATCTCTCGCTCAATTGAACCCTACGACATTTGCGCGAGGCATTCTTCTTGATTTATTTCTGCTTGGATGTGCCTGTGCTTCAGCCAACTCTCTGTCTGGGTTCATCCTTCGTTCTGCTGAGGTAGTTCTGGGGCAACAGTGAGATTCTTGGCATGGTTAGGGGTTTATTGGCAGCTGCTGCTTATTACCTATAAAACATGCTTAAAACACTTTTATTAAATGATTAAGGGTCTAACAGAGATTAAGCTAAGGGGTGGAAAGTGATACTTTTTTAGGTCTTAACACACCCCCAAACCTAATCTTTGCTAGTCCCTTAGCAAAGTTGTAAACGCCACTTTCGTAAGGATCACGAATATATTTAGCATATGTACCAAGCCTTTTAAACCCCTAGGTGGTCCCTAGTGGAGGAGTGAAGTCTCCTGAGGGTTTTCAGTGAAGACACCCACAAACTTCACCATTAGAATCAGTTAAGTATAGTGCAGGTAATGACAACACAGATTTAAATGTACAAAGTTTCATTCCACACCCATTCTTTAATACTTAAAGGAAACTGCAGCAATGTTGCAAGCCATTTAGAACTTAAAAGTTAACATGTGTTTGCCTGACCACCATTCATTTAACATTAGAATTTCAATATATGAAAATCAGTACCCAGCTTGCCTTTGATTCAAAATTCAGGTTGGATACAATCCCAATGGGGTTTAAATTCAGACCCAATTCTCACTTGGGCTATCTCTCAACATTAATATCCTGAGGGTGTTCACATTCTCAACAACTCAAGAGCAGTTGCAGACCCCAAATGGGCCTGCAAGCATGAGCATAGGCTAAGCTTCTATTTTCTGATATCCTCATGAATTTTTACCATAGATTGGACAACTCTTCATCTCCACATAACACCTCATTTGACTTTGGATTCACAAGGTCTTTTAGAATGGGTTGTAATGTGGCTTATGGCTGAGGGGTGTACAGAATAAAGGGGTAAAAAGGGAGTCCAAATTAAGAAATCAGCAAGGTAAGGAGTGGTTCATGACTTCACAACCTTCATTCCAGTAAAAACTTCATCTTCCTCTTCTATTTCAGAGACAAAGTGGCCAGCTTCTCCTCTTCTTTTCAATTTTTAGATGATGATGTTCTCTAGACTTCTCTTTCTTTTTCTCTTTTTATTTTCTTTATTCATTCTTTTGATGAAATGCCACACAACTGCCATTGATACACAGCTGTTCACAAGTTGCTTTTCTTCACCTTCCACAGAATATTGGGCCATTCTCAGTATCTTTACCTCCTCCTTTACCTTCTGAATTCTTAGAGTGAGGGTAAGGTTGACTCAGGTAATGAGGTTAAGGTGCAAGTTTTTTGGTATTTGTGAAAGAAAAAATATGATTTTAAGGCTCAACTAGTGTATGCAAAAGGGCAGATTTTAAAAGGTTTGATTTTTAGGCTCAAACTGTCCAAATGAGGGCCTTGGATCATTTCCTTAGTCTCATGAGTGTTGTCAATTAGTTTTGATTTAGAGTTGCACAACTTCTAGTAAAAAATTCTTGATTCACTCAGTCCTTAGAGCAGAAATAATGCCAAAAATACTCTTTAAAAGAAAATGATGGGCCCAAATCTCACTAGGTATGGTCTTCAATTTTAACTCATGGGGTGTATTTTCGTCTGTTTCTCTCCTCTTAGGCTCATTGAGTACTTAGCTCAAAAAAATTTCTAATATTGGCTTCATGGTGGTGTCAAGATCACTTTTATCTGTTTCCAAAAGTCTGCAAAAATATTTAAATCTTTACATGTTTCCTCATTGTATCAAGTTAAATGGAGATTGACTTTATTCATCCCATTTTTACTACCATTACTGCACTAAAATTAACTATTCTATTGGCAGACTGCCACACCCCCAAACCATTGGGCGTGTCCTCAACGGTTCAAAGGTGATAAAAATAGTAGCGAATCCAAGCAAGCAGAATGAAATAAACACGAAGAAGAGAAAGCGAGAAAATGCAAACGGAACAATATGAAATTAAAAGAAACTTTCATTAAAATAAAAAGAAAATATGACAAAAAGATGGAAAAGGAAAAGACAAAATGAGGGGGGATCAATGTGTAGCCGGGGGAGGGTTTGAGGAAGATGAAGGGGAGATGCAAGTAGATTTTTTTCTTCTTCTTTTCTCTCTTCTCTCTTTTTCTCTTTTTCTTTTCCTCCTTGGCGAGGATCCGCTGGACCTCGTCAAATTCATCCCAGAGAAATTACAAGGGGTCCGGCTCCTTTGGCGGTGGGGGATCTTCCCAGATGGGATAAAATTTGATTGGAAATTTGAAGGGGTTGTCATCCGCCATTTGTGTGAGGAGGTATGGACTTCTAGGGTTAGAATAAGAGAGATGAGATGAAAAGGGACTGATGGCCGGTTTAAAAGAGGGGGACGAGGGAACATGAATCGGCGGAATTGAAATTGTGCCCCTTTTCAAACTTGACAATAAATGAGCATTGTGTGGGAAAAGAAGAAACACACAACTGGCTCTTTGGAAAAGAGAATGTGCATTAACTGAATGTGTAAATATAGGCATGGTATTTAAAGGGGTCAGTGTATCGCGCGGGGATCCTCGCGAAGAACAATCAGTGATGAGTGGAGTACATTTCTCGCGCAGCTGAGCTGGGGATCTCCGCGAGGTAGCCTGACATGGCTCATCAATTTGAAAAGGAAGCCATTGAAATCCCTGAGGCAGGTATTTGCACAGATTTATTCAGCCACCATCTACATCTATCCTTCACATGGATGACTATTTCAAAGAAACATAGCCGCCCTAAACTCTTCTCCCATGAATGGCAAAAAAGAACAAAATGTAAACTAGCAAACAAATAGAAAGAAGCACACAGAACAGAGCAATAGACAAAAACTAGAAATTCTATTAAAGTGGAAGAAAATATTTACAAATGTAGTTACAAGAAGAAAAACCTAATCTACAATCTAAAAACTGGGATCTAATCTGATTCCGAATCTGTAAGGAAATCCCAGCCCATCCTTTTAGCCTGTGACTTAAGGGAAGCTTTGTCCTGTTTCTTCTTTTCCTCCCTCTCCTTTTTCATTTCGGCTAGTGTTTTCTGTGCAGTTGGAGCTTTAGGTGCCCTCACCCTTACTTTTGGTGACTTGGGAGCTTTTGGTTCCTTGGGCTCTTGAGGGGCTTTTCCTTTGCGCTTAGCAGGGGGGTGGCAGGGGATTTTCCTTTCCCTTTGCCTTTGGCTTCTACTTCTACTTCTGCAATGGGCACCACTAGGGATTTCCCTTTTCCTTTAGCTTCGGCTTCCTCAGTGGGGACCACTGGGGATTTCCCTTTTCCAGTGGACTCAGGTTGGGCAGGGGACTGTGCCTCTTCAGACTGGGCAGCAGGCTCTTTGCCAATTTTTAAAGGGACAGCTTTGGGAGCAGACCTCTTAGCAGTGACTTTCCTCCGCTAAGGATAAGTTTGCTTCTGTGGTGGTTCAGCAGAGGCCGTGGTAGGGGGAGGTTGCTCTGTAGTTGGAGGCTGCTCCGTAGGAGGTGAAGCAGGAGCTTTTCCTTTGTCTTGTTGGGGCTTAGGTTTTGCCTCCTCAGACTGGGCAGGTGGAGCTAGAGTAGTAGTTGGCTCAGGCTCAGGCATGTGAATAGAGATGGGGGTCGACTACAGAGGGACATTTCTGGCAGCAGCCAATGCGAATTCCAATGAGGCTATCTGGATTTGATGTTTGAGGATGTCAGTCTCATGGATCTCCTTTTGGATTTTTTGGATCTCTTGTGCATTGTTAAGTCATTTTTTAAGCATTCTTGCCCGGGTATTCGCTGCAGCAGCATTGGATTTCTCATACTCCTAATTTATCTGATAATAAGTAGATGTAGCTTTGGCCTTTTGGTAGGCGTCCAAAATGTTTGTCCACCCCAATGAGATGCCCAGAAGTTGCTTTCTGTGGGCCTCTATCATTTCATCGATCTGCTCCAGCAAGGGAGTCTCAATGGGTTGGCGAAGCTTGGCCATGCCCCTCAGGACATCCTTCCTAAGGTAAGCATTGTCTCTCATATGATGGAGGATGGTGAGGTAGGGAGGGCTGTAAAAATGATGTTTTGGGGCGATGGGAAGATAAGAGGTGGAAGGAGTAAAGTGTGCTTGGTCCTGGGGGGAGGAGGTGGGGTAACAGTGGGTAGGTCTATTTAGGGGGGCAGGGGGATATGTTCTGGGTCAGTCTGTGTCTTTTTATCAGTGAACGTTGGAGGTGGTAGGATAAGAGGTGGAATGGAGGGTATAGGGGGAAATGAGAATGGGGTAGGCTCAGTAGGTGTAGGGGGTGGTGGGGGGGGGGAATGGGAATGGTTAAAGGAATGAAAGGAAATGGGGGTGTAAGAGGGAATGTGGGTGGTGGAGGAGGTTGGGAGTCAGGAGGGAAGTCTGTTTGGGTGTCTTTGTCAGTGAACAGGACCAGGGGGGGTGAAGAGGGTGGTGGAGGGATGGGTGGATTGGTTAAGGTGTGTAGGGTGGATTGGATGGAGGTGAGTTCAGTTTGCATATGATCCTGTTTTTGGGTATTGGTGGATAGCTAGGCTTGAATGTCTATGATAAGGGAAAGGATAAGGGGTAGTGTGTTGTTGAGAACTGGAAAATACCATTTTTCACCCCTTAATCTGGGCCTTGATAGACCCTTGAGAGAACTAAATAAGTGTTTTAAGTGTTTGTTTTACAGCTAACAATAAAGGCAGGCTTAACCTTGAAAGTAGCTTAAAAGTGCCAAAAAGATGATGACCCATCTTGATCTGGAGGAAGAAGGAGAAAGGACAACCTCACTTGCTGTCAAAATGTCTAAAATAAAGAGGACAAAGGCCTGGTTTCAACCTGGAAAGAGGTTTGGAGCTATTCGAAAAGAAGAATGCACTACAGAATGCTATTCGTAAAGGTCCCCAATCTTTGCGAAAAGGTCCCCAAGCTCTGCGAAAAGGTCTCCAATCTTTGCCAATAGATCTCCAGAAGTTACAGTTCTTTTCGAAAAAGGTCCCCAATCTTTGTGAATAGATCTCGAGTTCTGATTCTTTTCGAAAAGGTCTCCAATTTGAAGAGCTTCGTAGTCACAAAGATTTGCTAAAAGTTCTCCAAATCATGAAATGATATCCTGAAGATTCTCAACATCTGCAAGGGCAATTTAGTAATCTCTGCACGCGCCCCAATGCATTTAAAAGCCCAGGGACATTTCGGAAGATTCTGAGCACGAACCAAAGGCATATTCCACCCCATGTGAACACCCAAAGATGAAATTACTTGGCGGGAACTTCTAGAAGCTCAAACAGATTTTTGAATTACATAACAGAGTTGATGCTTCTATCACCTGATTGGCTGAACCAAATCGAGGAATTCTGATTGGCCAGAACAGATATGGATCCTTGTGCTCGACCACCATTGGTCAATACAGATCTGAGCACCTCTGATTGGTTGATACACATCTGAGTTGGACTTGGGGAAAACTATAAATAGACGAACCATTTGCCCAATTTGGGCATCCAGATTTTGAGTTTCATTCCTATTCCCCCATTTCCAAACCAGATAGTTTGTCTGAAATTCCTATAATAGCTTCACTTTGACTTGCAATTGAGAGCTGTGAGATATTTCTGTAATTCAAAAGAGAGTTGTATTCAAGACTACAAATCTGAGAGTTGTTTAAGTCAGAATTGTAATGGTGGATTTGAAAAGGTTGCTATAAACCGTATATTCTCAATTGGACTCATGTTAAGGGTTCCCTCTGATCTCCTTATTGCATTAGACTCCTTTAGATTTACTGTTTTCATGCAATTTCCCTTGATTCATTAATCCTGTGAGAATTAGTGTTGGTAACCTAATCTCTCACGGCATTTGTAGTGATGCTTCTTGTTCTAAACTAAGGCTTTGGATTAAAGACTATTGGATGGTTTGTGACCATTAAAGTGATGCACTATAGCCATAAGCTTAAACCTAATCCTTAAATTAGATTTATTTCTCTTACATCCAAGGCTTGTAGCCGGATGAAGATTGGATCATCTCGCTTGAGTCAGCCTTATTCTCATTAGTTTTCAAGGACCAAATCAAAGTTAGATATTACTTCTCCATTTTTTATAAGTTTACCTCAAACG
Organism: Chloranthus sessilifolius; assembly: GCA_021018995.1. Classification (NCBI taxonomy): domain Eukaryota; kingdom Viridiplantae; phylum Streptophyta; class Magnoliopsida; order Chloranthales; family Chloranthaceae; genus Chloranthus; species Chloranthus sessilifolius. The sequence goes on from CM037598.1 coordinate 53,459,932, forward strand.
TTTCCCCAACTCAGATCTGGATCACTTAGTTTAATTTTTACTTTTATCATTTAGTTAATGTGACAAATTCAACCTCCCATCTTATGTGCTTTGTAGATAGGATCAGAGGTCAGATATGGTAGCTCAGATATGGAGGTTTATCTTAAATTTTAAATCAATTCCCTGTGGACGATCTTTTACTCACTTACATTTAAAACTTGCTACAATTGGCCCTGATCTTGCAGGTTAAATATGTTCTTTCTGTGCTGATATTTTCTTATTCTTTTTAATATTCAGTACAATGCATCATTTGCAAGTATGTTTTCAAAACAGAAATAAATCATGCACACTCAGAACACCAACAAGTTTTTGGCGCCGCTGCCGGGGAATAGATTTTAAAATTGGTAGACCTAAGTTTTTCAAGTTTGTAGATTTGATTTTCATTTTAATTTTTGCTTTAAAACTGCTCTTTGCATTCCAAGTGCTTGATTAAATGTCTACTACAGTTTTATATAGAAAACCTGTTTTACTGCAGCAGAATTTTTTTATTTTTCTAAGTTTTTATTCTTTGCCTTCTAGTTATTTGAATAAATGATGCTGCCACTCTTTTGTCTTTTTGTCAAATTTGGGCAGTAGCCTGAGTTTTTCTTTTTATTTTTTCCAATATACTTGAATAAGGTATCAATTTTGATTTTTGCAGATCCGAGCGTCATTCAACAAGGAGCATCTGGACTAAAGTCGAGCAGATCCGCTTGAGTTTGCATCCCTTCTCCTTTGCATTCATTTTCTATTTTTAAATTCTTGAGAACCATAGCTCATTGTGGTTTAATGTTTATTTTGATTATAATTTCTGCTGTCTTTTAGGCATGCTGATTTTTAAAAAAAAAAAAAAAAAACCAAATACAAAATAAAAGAAAATGAAAACACAAATAGAAAATCTCTGAGTTGTTTCTCATTATTTTCAGCAGTAGTAAATAAGGGCTCCTGTTGAGCCCGGGCTGATCCAAAACAAGTAAAAAAAAAAATAGAAAATTATAAAAACAAATATATATATATATAGATATCTTAGGATGTAATTTTTTCCATTTGCATCCACTTTTCCCATCCGGACCTCTTTGAGATCATTTTTTCTTTTTTAGGAATCATGTAGGATAATGAGTAGTGAATCATAGGCTGTTTTGAATATTCAATGGACCCACTGATTTTATTTTCCTTCGAGATTTCTTCATCATAAATGGGTCTCAGCTGTGTGTGAACCCTGTTTTTAATATGTGCTCCCATGCTTCATTATTCTTTTTTATTCATACACATCATCAACAAAGGGGTTAGTCTTATGAATCTTGCTTTTCACTGTATTCCTGCTAATCATTTTTATAATCACTTAGATTCATAAGTATCTCAGGCTTTTGGGTTTGTTTCTTTGGGCTTAGGATGTATCATTTGGCATTAGATTTTCTGTGTTAGGAATTTTAGTTTCAAATTCTGTTTTTAGATCGCTGATTTTTTTTCTTTCTTAGGTTAATGTGTCCTCGTTTTACTGATTTTCGTCGTTTTTCTGTGAGTATAGTTAGTTTATAACTTTGTTTTCCTATTTTGCATTCACAAATTCTATTTTTTTTGTATCAACACTTTTCTTTTTCTTTTTTAACTTTGTATTCAGTCCCTTACCTTGCTTTTACTGTTTCTCTGTTATTAGCATTAGTTTCCTTCCATTTGCTTTGCAGTTCTTTTATTTTTCTGATCATATATTCAGTTTTTAGATTTTATTTTGTAGCAGTTCTAGCTTAGTTTTGTTATTTTTCTGTTTTATCAGTAATTTCCTATATTTATATAACATTTTTTTTCCCTTTCCTGCTCATATATTCAGTGTTATTTTCTTTATTTTCTGCTGCACATAGCTGCAAATTTTTTTTCTGCTTAGTTTTCCTTTCTTCTTTTATCCTGCTGCCCCTCGTTTCTCAGTGTCTAGAACATTGAGGACAATGTTCATCTTAGGTTTGGGGGTATGGCGGTGTATGCCAATAAAATAAGTTAATGCTTGGTGCTTTTATGATCGCAGAATTTTGAAAATGAAGTAATCTCACACTGTTTTTTTTGAAAATGAGGAAGTTAAAACTTTTTAAAATTAATTTCTAGTGTAATTCTAATACTTTCATGAATGAATGTCAGAAAATTTCCAAAAGAAAATTGATGTTTTAGTAAACCTAAAAAGAGAGAAAACAGTGATGATATACCTCAGGAATTTGATAGAAAACCAAAGGAGATTTGGGTCACGAAATGTATTCTTTGGAGGTATGAATTGGCAATTTTTACGCTCTAGGAATTTGTTTGAACCTGCTTGTTATCAATAGAAGTTACACATATCCAAGTTAAAATAGTTTGACAGCAATCATGATATTAAAGACATGATGTAGGGCCTTCTTTTGGACAGTTTGAACTTCAAAAAGCCCCACCTTTTAAAACTGCCCTTGATACACACCATTTGAGCTTTATAAATCAAAGATTTCTTTGAAACCTCATCAACCTCATTTAGCCTAACCCTCACTCTGAGAATTCGGAAAGTAAAGGAAAGAAAGCTGAAGAAAGGAGAGTTGGGTAACAGTCTGGTAAAAAAAAAAAAAATTGAAGGCAATGCTGTATCAGCAGAAGAAATGTGGCATTCGGTCAATGTTGATTTGATAAAAAAAAGAGAAGTCATTTCATTGGAAGTTTGAAAAGAAAGAGAAAAGATGGCCACTTTGGCTCTGAAAATTAAAAGAAGAAGATGAAATTGTGCTGAATTGAAGAAGGTGTGTCTATCACCTCCTTACCTTGACTGACTTCTCAATTTTGAACTCCATTCCACCCCTTTATTCTTGATAAATTTCACCCATAAGCCACATTACAACCCAAGTTAAAGTCCTTACCGATCAATGATGGATTGAGTCACACGTGGAGATAAGGATTTGTATAATCTATGGTGAAAAAGGTAGTAAATTCGAACTAAAAGCAATGCCTATGCTCGCCACAATCCTATTTGAGGACTGTAATTGCTCTTGAGTTGTGTGAAATAGTGCAACCCTCATATTTGCATGGTGAGTAAAAACCACGTGAGAATTGAGTTTGAAATCAAATTATTTGGGGTAACATCAAACTGAATTCTCAAATAGAAGGCAAGCTTTTCATTAATTTTTCTTGTAAAAACTTTTGACACCAATCCGAGTGAATGGTAAAGGAATTACAGAATGTTGTTAGTTTTGAACTGATGTTTTCTTGAAAATCTTCTTACAACTTTGACGATGCGGTGTGAATAATCTGATTGGATGAAAGTTTGCTTTAATGAGCTGCATTGATCTTAACTGATTTATTGGAGAAGTTTGTGGGTACCTTCACTGAAAAACCTCAGGAGACTTCACTCCTCCACTAGGGATCACCTAGGGGTTTAAAAGGCTTGTTGCATATGCTAAATGCAACTGTGCTCCCTACAAAAATGGCTTTTCATTCTATTTTTAAATTTTATCTTTGCTCAGGGACTAGCAAAGCTTAGGTTTGGGGGTGTGTTGAGAACTGGAAAATACCATTTTTCACCCCTTAATATGGGCCTTGATAGACCCTTGAGAGAACTAAATAAGTGTTTTAAGTGTTTGTTTTACAGCTAACAATAAAGGCAGGCTTAACCTTGAAAGTAGCTTAAAAGTGCTAAAAAGATGATGACCCATCTTGATCTGGAGGAAGAAGGAGAAAGGACAACCTCACTGGCTGTCAAAATGTCTAAAATAAAGAGGACAAAGGCCTGGTTTCAACCTGGAAAGAAGTTAAGAGCTATTCGAAAAGAAGAATGCACTACAGAATGTTATTCGTAAAGGTCCCCAATCTTTGCGAAAAGGTCCCCAAGCTCTGCGAAAAGGTCTCCAATCTTTGCGAATAGATCTCCGGTTCTGATTCTTTTGAAAAAGGTCCCCAATCTTTGCGAATAGATCTCTAGAAGTTCTGATTCTTTTGAAAAGGTCTCCAATCACATGCGAAAAAGAGCTTGAAGTCACAGACTTGAAAAGTTCTCCAAACTGTGCGAAATGATATCCTAAAGATTCTCAGCATCTGCAAGGGCAATTCAGTAATCTCTGCATGCACCCCAATGCATTTAAAAGCCCAGGGACATTCCGGAAGATTCTGAGCACGAACCAAAGGCATATTCCACCCCATGTGAACACCCAAAGATGAAATTACTTGGCGGGAACTTCTAGAAGCTCAAACAGATTTTTGAATTACATAACAGAATTGATGCTTCTATCACCTGATTGGCTGAACCAAATCGAGGAATTCTGATTGGCCAGAACAGATATGGATCCTCGTGCTCGACCACTATTGGTCAATACAGATCTGAGCACCTCTGATTGGTTGATACACATCTGAGCTGGACTTGGGGAAAACTATAAATAGACGAACCATTTGCCCAATTTGGGCATCCAGATTTTGAGTTTCATTCCTATTCCCCCATTTCCAAACCAGATAGTTTGTCTGAAATCCCTGTAATAGCTTCACTTTGACTTGCAATTGAGAGCTGTGAGATATTTCTGTAATTCAAAAGAGAGTTATATTCAAGACTACAAATCTGAGAGCTGTTTAAGCTGTGCTCTGTAATTGTAATGGTGGATTTGAAAAGGTTGCTGTAAACCGTATATTCTCAATTGGACTCATGTTAAGGGTTCCCTCTGATCTCCTTATTGCATTAGACTCCTTTAGATTTACTGTTTTTCATGCAATTTCCCTTGATTCATTAATCCTGTGAGAATTAGTGTTGGTAACCTAATCTCTCACGGCATTTGTAGTGATGCTTCTTGTTCTAAACTAAGGCTTTGGATTAAAGACTATTGGATGGTTTGTGACCATTAAAGTGGACAGACCATAGCCATAAGCTTAAACCTAATCCTTAAATTAGATTTATTTCTCTTACATCTGCGCTTGTAGCCAGATGAAGATTGGATCATCTCTCAGTTGAGCTGCAGTCATTCTCATTAGTTTTCAAGGACCAAATCAAAGTTAGATATTACTTCTCCATTTTTTATAAGTTTACCTCAAACGTTTCCCCAACTCAGATCTGGATCACTTAGTTTAATTTTTACTTTTATCATTTAGTTAATGTGACAAATTCAACCTCCCATCTTATGTGCTTTGTAGATAGGATCAGAGGTCAGATCTGGTAGCTCAGATATGGAGGTTTATCTTAAATTTTAAATCAATTCCCTGTGGACGATCTTTTACTCACTTACATTTAAAACTTGCTACAATTGGCCCTGATCTTGCAGGTTAATTATGTTCTTTCTGTGCTGATATTTTCTTATTCTTTTTAATATTCAGTACAATGCATCATTTGCAAGTATGTTTTCAAAATAGAAATAAATCATGCACACTCAAAACACCAACATGTGTCAGGGATAGAAGGTTGGGTTTGTGAAGAAGAGGGTACTGGTTGGAAAGGTGAGGAAGCTGCATGATGAAAAGTGGAGTCGTGAGGTAGTTGGGGAGTCTGGGAGGGGGGTGTAGTGGGTAGGCATTGTGTCCAGGAAACTAGCCATAAAGGCTTGGAATCCTATGGTGGTGTTTAGGGTTAAGTCAATGTCTATGAGGGGAGATGTAGTAGGTATGGCTGGGGTGGTGTCTTGGTCAAGGTGTGGTGTGTCAATGGGGATAAAAGGGATTGAGGGTGGTGTCTGAGAGATGGTTGGAATGGTCTTAGTGGTCTTTCATTTTTTGTATGAGATGAGTGGAGGGCTAGCAGGTGTATGTGTGGTTGATGGGGGAATTGTGGCTGTGTATTGAGGTAGGGTAGGGGATGGTGAGTCCTCCCAGGAACCAAGCACAAGGGAAGGGGGAGTGGGCATGAAGAATGGAAACAGAGGGGGGTGAGGGATGGATGCAAGAGGAGTAGTGGATGCAGGAATAAAAGGTGGAGGGGGAATGGGTGCTGCTGCAGCGATGGTGCTGATAGGCTTTGGGGGCACTTCCTTGGTAGCAAGGATGGATCCTGATCCGGCTGCCTCTTCTGCTTGCTTGGGCAGAGCCTGAGCCTCAGCTTTCTTTTTCTTCTGGGTCTCCATCAAGCTCCTGCTGATCCCCCATTGCCTCTTGGCAAAGGTAGTAGGGGAATGGGTTGTGGTCTGCTCAGTCCTTCCTATCTTGTATCCCCCCTTGATCAGCAGCAAGGTAATGATTCTTGCATAGGGTAGAGTGTGAGGCTTCCTGTTTGACCCTAACTTCTCCACTACATTTTTCATAGCCTCAAAAATTAGCCAGGCTGCATGGAAGCCATGGCCCATGTGGTAGGAGTAGACAGCGTCCGCAATGGGGGTTCTCCTCTCTTGCTGATGTCCTGAGCAATATATGTTCTTCCGTAGGACTTGGTCAATGAACAGCAATTTAGGTTCTAGTTCCCTCCTTCTGATTGAGTCCCTGGTGGCTTTTAATCCTCTAGTTAGGGCCCGTGCAATTGTATCAATCGATGCACTCAAAGGGGGGCCATATCCACAGCTAGGATCGAATGCTGCTGGGATGCTCAAAACTTCAGCAATCACCTTAGGGCTCACCAACATATCAAAGTCATCAATCAGCACCAACAAGCACAGTTGTCCATCGTTGTCCTTCTTGACCTTGATGTGCTGATAGAACAACAGCACTAGCCTAGGGTAGGCTAGTGCTGGAATTCCTCTCATCAATGACATCAGGCCCGCTTTGCTCATAAACTGTACTGCAGGGGCAGAGAGTGGTTGTTTCTCAAAAAATGGTACATCAAAGGCTGATTCAGGCTCTAATGGAATTGTCTCCAGGAGCTCAGAAGGAGTAGAGAACTTAGTGGTTGGTACCGCCGCCTCCTCAACCACTTCCTTTCCTTTTTTGGGGGACTTTGAAGTCTTGGCCTTTTTAGGGGTGGTCTCTGCAGGGTCCTTGTCCTTCCCTTTTCTCTTCTGTGCAGTTTTTGGAGCCATTTCTAACTCTGTCTTCTTATTTGAGAAAGGAGGCCGAGATCTAGGGTTTTGTTTGATTTGACGCACCGGGCACCTCAAGATCTTTGAGCAGAGGGCAATGGATGGGGGTGATGTTAGGAACAACTCTATAGATTTGTGAAGTGAATGATGAGCTGTAGGAGTGATGCTGGAGGGGAAAGGGGAGAGCGCCAGAAGCTAGGGTTTCACAGAGGGAAGAAGGAAGAAAATAATGAAAAAGGGACAGCGCGGGATTGAAATACTTATCGCGAAGCTCGACGCGCTTTGGAACATCTGGTCACGAGTTTGGAAATGAACCTAGCGAAGGTGTTGATTAAATTTGGATTGCACGACAATCTCTCAAGTTGTCCTTGGAGCGTGCGACAGAGTGAGATTAATTCATGTGAATTGCGTGAGAGGCTCCTAGGTCTCTTTTGGATTGCGCGAAAAGCTCTGAGGTTCATTTTGAATCTCGCGACAGTAAATAAAGTATTTCTGTTGAATTGCGCGAGAGTCTCCCAGTTTACCTTGTGAACCTCGTGACAGCCTGATAATCTCGCGATAACTACTGAATAGCTCGATGTGGACCACGCGAGAGGTTGTCAGGTACACATGAATCTCACGATAGTCATTGAATGTTTATATGCGAACTGCGCGACTTGCTCCCAGGCTTCCTTTTTAACCTCGCGATAGCTTTTGAATCTCACGATAGTCTCCCAGACTTTCATTTTGGACCCAGCGACAGTAAGGTATAAAACAGAGAGCATGTGGTCTCTGTTCTGCCCCTTTGCTTGTTTGCTTGTGGTTGGATCCTGGGCATGACTCTCTCCTATGGATACCTCTAAACACATGTAAACTCAATCATCCAATCCAAAACAACCTCCCACATTAGGCATGCAACAGAAGCTATCAATTGAAAAATAGTAAGAATGAAACCATGCATCAAAAGTTTAAAATAGATTGATCCAGATTCAGATAAGACCACGAACAAATCCTAAAGAATTGAAACAAAAGAAAGCAAGATAAATCAACCAAAAACAACATACATATGATACAGTAATGACACACCTGTGAATCAATTTGAAGAAGGATCTTCTTGAAGGTGAATGGTGTCCATGGGTTCAACAGGTTTTTCAAAACAAGGCTTAAGCCTCTGACCATTCACTTTCAAGGTTCTCCCGGACTTGGGATCCTTGATTTCTACAGCACTAGATGGGGAAACATGCATGACAATGTAAGGACCTTCCCATCTGGATTTCAATTTGCCTGAAAAAAATTTAAGTTTGGAGTTAAACAACCAAACCTTTCACTAGCAATGAAACTCTTTCTCAACAGCCCTTTGTCAAAGAAAGTTTTGGACCTTTCCTTGTAGATCCTGGCATTGGCATACGCATCCATCCTTAGTTCTTCCAATTCAGACAACTGCAGCAACCTGTGAAGACCAGCAGAAGTTATATCTAGATTTAAATATTTGATGGCCCAATAGGCCATGTGTTGTAACTCCACTGGGAGATGACAGGCCTTACCATAGACTAGTCTGAATGGGGACATACCAATGGGAGTCTTATAGGCAGTCTTATAAGCCCACAGTGCATCATTAAGCTTGTCAGCCTAATCCTTCCTACCAGTCCTCCCAGTCTTCTCAAGGATATGCTTGATCTCCCTATTTAAAATTTCAACTTGCCCACTGGTTTGTGGGTGGTAGGGAGTAGCAATCCTATGGGTGACAGAATATTTCTTGAGCAAGCTCTCAAAATTTCTGTTACAGAAATGGCTCCCCCCATCACTGATAATGGCTCTAGGGGTACCAAATCTGGAGAAGATATTCTGTTTGATGAACTTGAGGACAACCTGATTATCATTAGTTCTTGTGGCAATGGCTTCTACCCATTTGGAAACGTAGTCCACTGCCACTAAGATGAAATGAAAACCATTTGAAGGAGGAAAGGGGCCCATAAAGTCAATACCCCACACATCAAACAATTCTACAACAAGGATGGGCTGTAAAGGCAGTGAATTTCTTTTAGACAACCCTCCTAGTTTCTAACATCTTTCACAGGTCTTGAAGTGTGTATTGGCATCTCTGAAAAGAGAAGGCCAATAGAACCCACACTGTAACACTTTGTCAGCTATTTTTCTCCCACTAAAGTGACCCCCACAGGCATTTTCATGGCACATGGCCAGAATACTGGGGACATCACTTTTGGGAACACATTTTCGAATGATTTGGTCTACACAATACTTGTACAAGCAAGGTTCCTCCCAGAAAAAGAATTTGACCTGTGAGAAAAATAGGTCTTTATCCATTTTTGTCCAATGGGAAGGGATCTTGCCTATAACTAGATAATTGATAATATGTGCATACCAGTGAACTAAAGAGTGGATGGCAAACAGTTGCTCATCCGGGAAGACATCATTTGTAGCAAGGTCATCAACACCTTTTTCCAACATAATTCTGGACAAGTGGTCAGCCACCACATTTTCTATACCCTTCTTGTTCTTGATTTCGATGTCAAACTCCTGTAATAGGAGTATCCATCTAATCAATCTGGGCTATGCATCCTTCTTGGATAGTAGGTACTTTAATGCTGAGTGGTCAGTGAAGATGACAATTTTATACCCAAGTAGGTAAGGTCTAAACTTGTCCACAGTAAAAACCACTGCCAGAAGCTCTTTCTCAATGGTTGTGTAGTTTAGTTGAGCTTCAATAAGTGATTTGCTAAGATATGTAATGACCACAGGCAGCTTATCCTTTCTCTGGCCCAGGACAGCACCTATTACCAAGTCAGATGCATCACACATCAACTCAAAGGGCAGGGTATAGTCAGGTGTCTGGAGTACAGGGGCAGAGGTGAGGCAGATTTTTAACATTTCAAAAGCCACAAGACATTCATTAGAAAAATCAAAGGCCACATCCTGGCAGAGCAGGTGGCACAATGGTTTAGCAATCTTGCTGAAGTCTTTGATAAACCTCCTGTAGAATCCAGCATGTCCAAGGAAGTATCTGATTTGCTTGACTGTTCTCGGAGGGGGCAAATTTTTAATGAGGTCAACTTTGGCCTTGTCTACCTCAATTCCATCTTTAGATACTACATGGCCCAGCACAATTCCCTGTGTTACCATGAAGTGGCTCTTCTCCCAACTTAAGACCAAATTGGTCTCTTCACATCTTTGTAAGACCTGATGGAGGTGTTGTAGACATTGGTCAAAGCTATCCCCATAAAACAAAAAATCATCCATGAAAATTTCCAAGAATTTGTCAATCATATCAGAAAAAATTGCATACATACACCTCTTTTGGGGCATTACGATCCAAAGGCATCCTTCTGTAAGCAAAGGTGCCAAAAGGACAAGTAAAAGTAGTTTTCTCTTGATCCAAAGGGTGCACAGGGATCTGATTGTACCCTGAGTACCCATCAAGAAAATAGTAAAAAGCTTTCCCAGCTAACTTATCCAAAATTTGATCAATAAAGGGGAGAGGGAAGTGGTCTTTTCTGGTCTTGGAGTTGAGTTTTCGATAATCGATCGATGCAAACTCTCCAGCCAGTGGTCTCCCTGGCTGGTCTCAACTCTCCAGAGTCGGTTGTGATCACTGTTATGCCAGATTTCTTGGGTACCACCTGGATTGGTGCCACCCATTCAGAATCAGAGATGAGGTAAATTACCACTTCTTGCATGTGAGGATTTAATTTCCTCTACATTTCCCTGGAGGGTGTTGAGCCCTCCTCTAGATGAATCCTATACATACAGATTGATGCATCAATCCCTCCTAGATTAGCAATAGTCCAGCCAATTGCTTTCTTGTGCTTCCTCAAAACTGTTAGCAATTCTTCCTCTTGCTCACTGGTAAGAGAAGAGGAGATAATCACAAGAAGTTTCTTGTCATTCTCGAGGAAAGCATACTTCAATGTCTCTAGAAGCTTCTTGAGTTCCAGATCCGAGGCTTGTTGGATGGATGGCAGGATTGGTGTATTGTTGGTAGGGGGAAGGGGCAGCAATGTAGGTTTCAAATTGGAATGCTGCACTAAGCCCACAGAAGACCTTACTAGGGATATGTCTTCTGGCATTAAAGCTAGGCTTCCTTCCTTCACCATGTTCTAAACTTCAGTTAAATCAGTGATAATGTTGCTCCACTCCAGCAGAGTGGGCAGTTCTTCTTCAACAATTTCTTCTAGTACATCCACTGCAAAGCATTCCTCATTGTCCAGCTGAGGGTACTTTGCACTGTTGTACACATTAAGCTCAACTTTCATATGTCCGAAAGTGACCTCCATGATCCTGGACCTGCATTGAATGCATACATTGGCAGTGGCCAAGAATGGTCTGCCCAGAATAACAGGTATTGGGGATGTACTCTTGCTGCAACCCATGTCCAAAACAAGGAAGTCTACAGGATAGAAGAACTTGTCTACCCCCACTAGGACATCCTCAGCCACTCCCATGGGTTTCCTCTCAGATCTATTAGCCATCAAAAGAACAATGGGGGTGGGCTTGAGCTCCCCCAAACCTAGCTGCTGATACACACTGTATGGCAGCAGGTTAACACTGGCTCCAAGGTCCAAAAGGGCCCTCCCGATCGTGTGGTATCCAATAATACAGGGAATAGTGGGTATCCTTGTGTCTTGCAACTTCTCAGGCATTGTCATGGTTAATACAGAATTAACTATATCAGTCGTAAAGACCTTTTTGGACAAATGGCCTCTGGCCTTCCTTTTCTGAGTACAAAGGTCCTTCAGAAACTTTGCATATAGGGACCTCGCTTGATTGCATCAAGCAGGGGTAAATTTATTTTGACCTGCTTAAAGGTCTCCATCATTACCTCGATCTGTACCTGACCCTTATCAAAAGGGGCAGGGCCACTCAAAGCTTGAGGAAATGGCAGCTGAGGTACTGCTGGTTCCTCGGCTGCAAGCCTATGGCATAACTTTTGTTTTTTTCGTTTATCTATTTTTATCTCCTGCTGAGGCTCAACTACAACCTCTTTATTTTTTCCTTGTTGAAGGATAGCAGGCAATTCTTGACTCTGTGATCTAACAAAGTCTTTATCACTTTCACTTGACATTTCCTTGGGAAAGACCTCTCCTTGTTCCTTTCCCACCTGGTTGTCTACCAGCCTGCCAGACCTTAGGGTAGTGATGGCATTGGCCCCCTCAAAATTTGAGAAGCTTTCTCCAATGGAATACTGGCCCTTAGGGTTGGCTACTGGCTGGCTTGGCAACCTGCCCTCCTCTCTTTTAGCCAGAGCATTGGCTATTTGGCCAAGCTGCTCTTCTATTTTCTTAATGCTTTGACTGTGAGAAGTCACAGTCTGATTCAAGGGTCCAAGGCTTTGCAATTAGGCTAAAACCTGGTCCTCGAAAGAAGCACTTCGGGGCTGAGGTGGGGAAACTACCAATTGATTTTATTGCTAGGACTGCTGCTCTTGGAAATTCGACCTTTGGGCATAGCCCTGGTTAAACTGCTGCTATGGCCTTTGAGGTAAGGCCAACATCTGTTGTGGCTGCATATAATTGTCTTACCTCCAACTCAAATTTGGGTGGTCTCTCCATTGGTAACCAGCATTTTGATGCTGGTATCCATATGGTTGTTTATTGTAGCCCCCAGATTATTGTTGTCCAAAAGATTGGGCAGCAGCAGCCTGTTCCATTACAAACTCAGGGTATTGCCCCGCAGATGGGCACTCTTCTACTATGTGTTGTGGAGATTGGCATATCAGACATGCCTCCATCACTTGTGCAGCCATTCTGGGCTGCACCACAGTCAGAAGTTTATCAAATCTTTCAGCCAGATTGGCCATTTGCATTCTCAGGTCATCATTTTCTCTAACTTCATACATCTTTTCTTTAGAAATCTCAGCAAGCCCCAGCTTAGGAGGAGGCTCCTGAACAGTTCTAGATGAGGACATCTTCTGGAAAGCATTTTCACTTATGACCTCAAACAAGTCCCATGCCTCATCAACTATTTTATGCATGTATGTTCCACCACAAGAGGCATCTACCATGTCTCTGCTCTTCTCATCAATCTCATTGTAGAAGCTCTGGACAAGCTGCCAGTCAGGGATCTTGTGGTGAGGACATTGTTTGAGCATCTCCTTAAATCTATCCCAACATTGGTTAAAATCTTCAGTTGGGGACTGGGCAAAAGAAAGTATGCCCTTCCTCAATTGGCTGGTCTTGGTCTCTAGGAAAAATTTAGACAGAAATCTTGTCTGGAGGTCTTTCCAGGAAGTGATGCTGTTGTTTGGAGGAGTAGATAACCAGGTCATGGCCCTGTCCTTTAAGGAGAAAGGAAAGAGCCTTAACCTAGTGGCTTCTGGTCTCAAACCAGCAATGGAGAATGTAGTGCACAGGACCAAGAACTGGTCAATGTGCTTGTAAGGGTCTTCCTTGCTAAGCCCATGGAAAGAGGGAAGCATTTGGATGATGGAAGTTTTGATTTCGTTGTTTCCCTTAACATCTGGGAATTGAATGCTGAAAGGAGAATTATAATCATCTTGAGCATTAAATTCCTTCAATGTTCTAGGTTGTTCTTCACCCATAACTGCTATCTCAATTTCAATAGGGGGCTCAACTGTGGTGTGTCTATGCCTTCTCGGTCTTCTACCTCTTTCTATCTCAGGGTTAGCAGGCTCTAATGTAGGACTGAGGGATCTCCTTCCTAACATGCACACACACCAACAGCAGGGAAGACTATTCACAGGCACATTGCACCTAATAAAAATTGCAACTATCCTAATCAACTGCTATGGAATCTTCAAAGGAGAAATAGATTGAGTTTTGAGGGTTAGAGAAGTGCAAACAGAGGTAGCTAGACTCCCAATGTAATTCTACTCTCCTTCTCTGCTACGGTCCAGATCTGCAAGAAAAATTCCAAATGTAATTCAGCAGTATCAATTATTCATAAGTACAGCTACCAAAGAATAAGGAATCAAAAATCTAGAGTCTACTAAAAGATTAATGTCCCCGGCAGCGGCGCCAAAAACTTGTTGGTCTATTTTAAGTGCTTGCTACTGACTTTATTAAAGACAGTGATAAGAATGGGGTAAATGAAAAATGAGTAAAAGGTAGAGTGATGATTACGGAGCAGCAAGCCTAAAATATGCACAGTCTTGCAAGATACAGGGCCTATTGTAGCAAGTTTTGATAAGTAAGAGTTTGTCCCACAGGGAAGTTGATATAAAGATCCAAGGGAGCTATCCTTAGTAGGCTCTCTAAATCTGGCTACAGATTTGGCAATCCTAAGTGGAAGGGGATTTAAAGTCACTATAATCTTAATCCTAAGGCAACTTACTATTTAGATTATAGAAAGGGTTAAGAAGAGTGGTGGAGTGAGAAAATAAATGAAAAAGGGTGAGAAGTATGTTATTAGATACAGATCTGATGGGGTCTTGTAACTCAGACTCAGATCTGTTGCTATAGAAAACCTGTCCAATGGCTACATTATCACCAAAGAGGAGAAAGAATCTAACTCACTCATGTGCCATGATCCAATCCCTTAAGGCTATAACCTATCCACTCAAATGGTCACAGACTATCCAATAGGGGAACCACAATCTAGAGATGAGTCAGAACAAGTTTGCCTTTGTAGGCACTACTTCATCCAGGCTACAAGCTCAAGAATCCATAGGAACCTCATCCTCTAAAGTTCTGTGTGTGGGGCTAGGCCTACAAAGTGCACAAGCCTGAACACACAGGACTAGCAAGAGTTTGAGTACTAGCTTTTAAGCATGGCTGTTCACTGCTTTAGTAAGACTGCAGTGATTCAGTCACAAGCCTACAATCTCTACAACCAACTCAGATCTGTAATCTGATGGTGGATCTATTCAACTATGGGGGAGTCTATCGCTGCACAATCTCCCACAAGGCTACAAGCACAAGTGCAGAGAAGAAGAATCTGTCTTAGTTCCATAAATTGGCCTCACCCTAGGGCTATAATCTATCCACTTGAATGGTCACAGACTATCCACAGAGGCTATCCTCCTCACAAAGGTCTAAGACAAAACAAGAACATTGTTGCCGCCACCATGTTCACAAGGCTACAAGCATAAGTTCCCATGGGGATTCAAATTTAGTGGGTCTTGTGGTGGGGAAAGGCCTGCAAAGTGCCTAACCTGGACACACAAGTCACTTAGATCTAAATAGTACCTTAGAAGTAATCCTCCATTGCTTACAAAACAACTTAGCAATGGAGGATCTCAAGGCAGCAGCCTTGTACAATACAACTCACAACGAAAACAACATCCCATACATGCAACAGATCCTAATACAAAAACTCCATTAAAATCTATACCAGATAATCATATAAAAGGCATAGCCAGCAAATGTTGGACTATGGAGAAAAAGAAAAAGGAAAAAGAAGAAAACTCCTAAACCCTAACCTTAGCCTACTGTAATTCTACAGTTGGTTTTTTTTTTGGAGAAGAAGCACAGAAGTTAAGTCCCAAAAAGGGTCGATCCTCAAACCTAAGCTAGGCTTAGGCTTATATAGCAGTTGACTTCCCCTCCAATTTGGGTTAGGAAAAGCCTAATTTCTCAATGTAATTACGGCCCATTCTTTTCCCTTGGATGCCTCAGGGCATGTGCACGGAGATTAAACCATTGAAGTGCATGCCCTAATTGCTGGAGATTCCCAGATTGCCCTTACAGAAGTGGGGGGGGAAGTTTAGAATTCGATCCTCGATGGGTAGAAACGATTTCAGATCTTTTCGCGTGGTAAAATTGGCGTCGCGGGGTTGAATTGACTTGAAATTCATGCAGTCACGGGATTGGCATTTTAGTCATCGCGAAATACAAATGGCTATCGCGAGATTGCTCTTTCAGCTTTGAATGGCGTGGGGATTGCTCGCGCGGTTCATCCCTTGGTGAATCTCGCGAGAGATCCTCACGAAGAAGCAGTGTTCATGAGTTTCTGGGTCGCGCGAGCATTTCTTTGAATGTCTATATCTCGCGGCCACTGCGCGATAGCTGCGCGCAGGAATACCTGAAGCTCTCTCTTCTGAGTGAGTCACGCGAAGCTTAACAGTTCTTCTTCTGAACTGTGCGAGACTGCGTGAATGCTTTAGACTGAGCCTCGCGAGGACCTCACGAAGCCTACTTTTCAATTCTTTATGGCACCAAACCGCGTGAGAACGGCGCGCAAACTGCACAACCCGTTGTTGTGCTTCCTCCAGAAGACCGCGACAACTGCGCGAAGGCATTATCTCTCGCTCAATTGAACCCTACGACATTTGCGTGAGGCATTCTTCTTGATTTATTTCTGCTTGGATGTGCCTATGCTTCAGGCAACTCTCTGTCTGGGTTCATCCTTCGTTCTGCTGAGGTAGTTCTGGGGCAACAGTGAGCTTCTTGGCATGGTTAGAGGTTTATTGGCAGCTGCTGCTTATTACCTACAGAACATGCTTAAAACACTTTTATTAAATGATTAAGGGTCTAACAGAGATTAAGTTAAGGGGTGGAAAGTGGTACTTTTCAGGTCTTAATAGTAACACAAGTAAACTAAAGAGTGATGGAACTTACCCAATGCTCTAACTCAGACCACAGACGAGCTATCACTGGATCCTCCCGACTGGAGGAAGCCATTGAAGAAGGATCAAATGCCCGAGTCGAAGCCCCTGCAGCGGAAAGCTCTGCTATCTAAAAATGCCACCAATACGCCAACATTAGCAAGGATCCCTGAACCGTCAACAGTTAATAAGTCCAATCCAAGATACTTACAAATCGCTCGATCTCCAAATGTAAACTAGCCTCCACCGCGTGACCTGCCTGCTGCTAGCCGCGCAACAGCTCAATCATCACCGCCTTGTAAGAAACCTCAGACACTCTCTCAGACTAGCCACAATGAAAACAAGACCACTATATTAAAAACATTACCAAAATAAACCAATATAGCGTGTCGACGAATTAGAACCAGTAAACTAACTCACTAGGAGCTGACGAGCCTCTGCTAGTCGAACTCCTAACTCATCCTCCGCCGCCGGGGCAACTGACTCAGTCAAAGAATGCAACATTTCCTCATCAGGACGAGGAGCATGCTCTATCGCCCTATGGAGGGCGTTCAATGCTCCCCGCACACTCGTCGTGAGGAGGCCCTCCTCCAATGAGACCAACCTCTCCCTCAATGCTGACGCCGACTCCAGCCCGCCGACAGCGAAAGAACCACTACCATAAAAAGGACGCGTGAAGAGATACCCACCACCCAACGCGCCAAACCACCTCCTATACTCTCGCACATCAGCCTCATCACGCACCCCCGTGACTCTGGTCCCCCAGGCTCTAAAATCAGCTATTTGGAGCACCATTCGCTCCGCAAAATTTTAGCCTGGAGGGCCAGTCATCCTCTTAGCCACCCTGTGGCTAGTCGTCGGAGGGACTCCCTGATTGAGTCCCAGCTGCCGTACCACCTGAGAGGTGTGGATCCTCTCCACTCGCTTAAAACAATGGACCCATATGTCCACATAGAAGAAGGGTCGACCAAATTCAATCACCGCCTCACCCGCATCCTCTGCACCATCATAGGGTCTCCAAATCACCTATCCAAAGGAAGAAATCAATCCATGAGCGAAGCCTAAGGGCCACAAAAAAAAAATGAAAAGATGAAGTCCAAACGAAAACATAATGTCATATACATACCTGCCCTGCATGCATATCCTCGAACAGGCCTCATGCAATCTGAAGGTCAACCGACCAGCGATGACCCCTCAATGCCTCCCTCCACACACTCATCCGCGAGAACATGAACGAAATCTCCGACAGGACCCCTGGGCGCAGAAAAGCAAAATGATCTTATACCCAAAATTGAAAATGATAACATAACAACAACGACCACACTCAACAAACATTAAGATCGTCACTATGACTAAAGGTTAAAAAAGAAAAAAAAGTCACCACGATACCAATTTAACTAAAACTCACCTGGAGAAATGGGAGGAAACCTCCGATAGATGCTATCCCCTGGCCCCGACGGTAAAACTACTCGTAGAGATGCGCCAATGCAGCCGCACCCCACGCATAGGTCGGGACTCGGTCTAAATCCCCCAGAATCATCAAAAATAACCCGGTGACGCATCCCCGAGTCGAAGAAGAGAAAAGTGTTGTGCCCAAGAAGTGCATCAAGAATGCTCAGAGTACCTTATCCGCGGCCAATCCCGACTCAATCATGAGCTCCCGGCCCATCACTCTCACACAACATGCCTCGTAAAGCGCTGCTGCCTCCGAATTACGCCTCAGAGGGGTGAACCCACTCGCGAATATATCGAAAAACCAAGTGACCCGAACAACACTTGGCCCCGATCCACTCAACCTATAAGGCACACCCAGGATCTCTTCACATACCTCTAGATAACTCCCTACCATCCACCCCGTGATCGGCTCACCCTTGAAATGAAGACCAGTAATGCAGACCCAGTCCTAAGGGGTTGGCAGCATCATACCGACTAGAAAGAGAAGAGCCCGATGCCTCTAGCTCCACCTCTCTATAATCATCGCGATCAAACCCTGATCGACCTGAAAAGACTCCAACTCCAAAATCGTCCCAAACTCAAAAGACACTAACCACTCCTGTTGAAACTCCGGCAAGGCACGGAACCAAATATGAGACTCAGTCCATACCATGCTGATAGCCAGCTGCGGGGGCTCCTAGTGAACGAAACACAAACAATGACAGTAAGACTAACGTATTCCTATGATGAAAGACAAATAAATTTAGAGCTCAAAGCAAATGAAATATGCCCAAACCACATAATAATAACTTACAACAAACACACAAAACATGATAAGAATAACTAAATAGAACACGTCATCATAATACACAAGTAAACACGACCGACCCATAATCAATGTAGGTTTGACATAAATTATAAGGGTTTACAGATCCTAACGAGCCTATGTCATAGCCTGAATGCCTAGAAAAATGGAAGAACTCTTGCTTACAGGGACCTACCTGGCCTCTGGCAAAAAAATCCTCCATTGGATAGTGCCTACGATCCCGAGGCTCAGCGCCTGGTTGCTCCTCACCCTGCTCACCCTCAACTCAATTGCCCTCCTCCTCACCTACCCCTGGCTCAGCCTCGGGTACCTCCTCCCTGACCACCATCTGGTCACCCTCGGGGACTCCCTTCGTGACCATCTCCCTGATATCCGCCTCTATGGCAATGGCTCTAGCCTGTGCCCCCGAACTCTCACCTCCATCACACATCAACATCCCCTCTAACTCAGAAATAGTGAGCTCTAGCCCACCAACTCTCACACCCTCCATCTGATACAAAGAGCTCAAAAAACTAAAAAAAAAATGAAAGAAACGACACCCGAAATAGACGATTGGATCATAGGATATCACGAAAACATAAAAAATGAGCACACAGAAACTAGGAAACAAGAAAATCAAAGACTAAAATGGATCGCACGACGAAAATGAGAAGTTTTGAACAATTTATATAAGTTGCCCGAATTACGCGCTTGAAATAAAGTGCTCAATCGGATCACGCGCCACTCACAAAATGCTTAATTCGGATCAAACGCCCACTGATGAGCGCGCAAATGGTTTGTCGCCCGCTCACATCTATCCAACCGGTTGATCACGCGCTTTACTGAGGGCGCGTAATCACCTCAAACGCCCACACCTTGATGCGGGAATGCCAGCGGTCGTGTTCATCCTGCGCATAGGTTCAACCCCTTAAATGAATTAAATGCCTATGAACTAGCGCGTAATAACTCTTCACCCTTTTGAAATGCACACTCAAATTTTGGCGCGTAATTAGATTAAACGCCCGGAGATAAGTGCATAATTTGCCCAGAAACAAAATTTTCACATCCAAGACAGCAAGCCAAAACCCAAAATTAGGACATTCCTGACAATCGACCCAAATTACACCCTTAGTGAAACCACCAAAACACTTCTAACTTAAAGAAACACGCGCCCCGAAAGGAAAAGAGAGCACCCCAAAACTCAGATCGAATGACAAAAATGCCCTCTCCTGCACATTCATCAATTACACCAAAAAGAAAAGGTAGCCCCCATCTCCCATACATTCTAACAAAAAATATATATAACAAAAAAAATGCCCCCCATTGCCTCTATATCCCTTAAGCTAAAGCTAAAAAAAAGGGGGAAACTACCCCTGGTTCTCCCTGAATTTAATAAATCTAAAGTAAATTAAACCCAAATAAATAAGCATCACATGAGTTAAACACGATAGCGAGAAAGTCGAACCAAAATAAGACAAAAGATATAGAGAACACAACCACTTTATAGATCAATAAAACAATTACAACACACACCGAGGGCATACCCTCTGAATATACAGTGAAAATAAGAATGCTGAAATCAGCACGTTCAAGCAATGCACGAATCCAGATTTATTTGGGAGACTAGAAATCTCAGAGATGTTCAGAGAAGGAAAGCACCCTGAGCGAATTCTAACCGTGATAGCTTCTTCCCCTTGCCCAACTGATAGGAAAGGAAGAGTGGCTCACAGAAAGCCACCCAGGATCTGCGGGATCCATAGTTGGAAGCTCCCCTTGGACACATTAAAAAATGAGGAGCAACTAACACTGAATCCGCAGAGCCTTCCGAGGAAAAATAGGCATCGGTCACGAGAACTCTGACCTTGCCTTATCCTTGGGTTTCCTCTCTACCACGTTTTGCTCTTCCATCTCTTCCCCCGATGGGGTGACACTTCAAATTGAATTGATAGCACCAACACTAGCATCATCCCAAATTCCCAGTCCCATCCATTCTCATCATCCACTTAATGAGCACAGTCCATCGGATCCAATACCCGGGATAGGAAACAGAAAGGAATAAAAGACATTAAATGAAAAATGCTCAAACTTATAAACACAAGATATCCCCCAAAAAAATTTTTAACCTATAAACTTAAAATGAAAGTCCAAAATAAATAATAAACCCAAAGCCTTAAATTCATACATTTATAAACTATGTTTTATGAATCACCAATGGACAAGTGCCACACATTGGAACCCCCTACCAAGAGAATTAAATCCAAAACCATACACATCCCCCTTTAAAAAGACCACAATTCATGACAACCAAGATGAACCAATAATTATGCAACACTTGCCCCTCTAAAAGCACAAACTCCCCAAGTCTAGATAGACCAATAGGATTGAAACACCCAACCACCATCTAGAACCCATGAAAAACTCATATTCTAACAAGTATCATCTCAGAGTACACCTTGAACAAAATAAGACACCTCAAACAAGACAAACTACATTCAATAAGACCAAAACCTCAAACAAACCAAGAAAAAACTCAAACAGGACAAAATCTAACTTGTTAAAAAAAAATGCCCCAATAAGTGGACCTACTAAGTAGGACCTAATAGGACAAATAAATAAACCTTAGGTCATTCTCATAACGAACTTTAAAACTATAAGCTAACTCAGATCTTGAAACTATGATAAAGCAAATAAGTCTAGTTAATTAATCAATAAGAATTTAAGCCAACCAACGGGACAGTGAAAATATACACAATAAAAAAATGCCCCTTTATTTATAATTTAAAGTTTTACAGGTTTCACCGGAGGCATACCTCCCGAATTACAACCCAAAACGAAAACCTAAAATCTAACATACAACTCAAAATGAAAACCAAAATTACGATGAGCTAAAATGAGGAGCAGAACGTCCAATCGGATGCTTCAGAAATGTTGTCACCAGACTTGGAGGACTCAAACGAGCCACCGGCAGAAGAGACGGAAAATGGGTTAGGGAGTGCATCCCTCCATTTATAGCACCTCCTCTCCCCGCCATCTCCACTTCCTCCGTCGCCGCCCCATCAACGCTGCCTTCACTGCTCCCTAGAAAGAAACGGTGTGAATATCGACGCTCTCATTCCCAACACCGCCCATTCTCAGAATAATATTGTCCCCCGACATCACACTAGCATGAAGATCATGTGAAATAACAAATATAGGAAGAAACCCCATCCCAATCTGATGGTTAGAGCACTCAATATCGCTGAAACACGAATCTCAGGATGCTAGAACACTCAGAGAAGTCAAGACTCGAGACTAAACCCAAGAATGAAAAGCAAATGAATACTCCTTCGCTTATATAGAGTACGGCCTTAATCGCACCCCTAAAAATATGTGCTTAATCTGATCACGCGCTAGGAACATCACTCTCAATCGAAAACCCGCGTTCCTAACCAGGCGAGCAATATAGTTGTCGCTCGCGCAGACGACGCGACCTTCCGATCCCACGGTCTCTACAGACTGTGTAATCTAATCGAACAATAAATAGTTGACGCTCAATACGAAAGGTCACCTGTACAGTGACCTGGTGACTCTCTAATCTTGTGCCCCTGCTATGTCGCGCAATCAGTTTAAATGTCACAGTAGCTGCACAATATCGAAATGCCTCCCACGCGTAAACACTTCCTTTAGACCCTGAATCGCACGCCTAAAATCAAGCGCACAATCAGATCAAACGGCTGATGTCAGGCGCTTAATTCCTGATTTTGCTCAAAATTTACCCCTCCTCGAGCGAGAGTCCCCTTTGCCCCATCGCATAGTCTCATGAGCCATTCAAATTGAAAAGGGACCGTCACTCGCTGTCGTCCCATCGCAAAATTGTAGCCGTGCCCTCACAGCCCATCGCGAAAAGCCAAAAATAAATCTCTCAAAAACGCAAATACACCAAATAATAAAAAAAAACTAGGTCAATCACAACGCAACTACAACATAATCTCACCAGAACCCAAGATCTGCCAAAGAAAGAAACTAGACACACTTGTTACATGAACACCCTACCCAACGTAACGCTTAGCTCACTTCCCATCGGGGATACCACTACCCAAAAAAAATCATTCACAACACCGGTCGCACTAAAAGAAGAAAAGGGAGAAAGCACGAGCATGTCCCATCGCCGAAACAAAGAGCCTCCTCCCAAAGTGCTCGCCACAAACCTACCAGATGCCATTGCAACAGAAAGGCGGGAAGATGTGGGACTACTCCCACATCCCATCACATTTCACTACGGCCAAGCTACAACACGAACATCTCAACAATACCTCTCAAGTCCCATCACGGTACCACTACAATCACCAAGGCCCCATCGCGACATCACACCAACAACTACCAACCACCGCTTAAGCAACAAGCAAAAAAAAAGAAAAAAAATGATACCCTACTACGACATTGCACCCGAAACATTGCATTATAATGACAGCCACCAAGTCCCGTTGTGACGCTATAATACCGCCAAAGTACCACCACCACAATATTCCCAAGGTCCCACCGCACAATTCAGATAAGTATCACCCCCAGGTAAGTACTACCACTTTTTTAATTACTCGATATTTCTTATAAATTATAATTATCTATGATTAAGTCAAAATGTTTTTAAAACCCCTCTCTCTCAACTCGTGAATTACTGTAGTCCTCCCATAAAAGACAATCATCAGTATTCGTCGAGAAGATTAGATAAAGTATTCGGCATGCCAAGTGTCATCTTGACAACCACATGAACGGTCGGGTCCACAAATCCCGTACCGGTGGATTTGCTCAGCGACATCTCGGAAGTCACATTTTTCATCGTTTTACCACCGAATTGATCTTAAGTTAAAATCCCCAAAATTTCAAAACCCCTTACTCATTCTAAAATCCTTTATTTCAAAAATCTTTCTTCTCTTACTTACTTACAAAAAAAAAAGCAAAAAAAGAAAAAGAATAAAATGAACAAAATATATAGACCCGACTCACCTTTCTTTAAATACCACAACCAACTACACTTAGCCTTGACCTTTAAATCTCAAAGCCCTCTGAACTCGCAATCAAGTGCATACGCCACTGCGTAGGATCACTTGTTCAGATGTAAAAAAAAAATGACTCCAGATGAATCAAGCGCATATGCCACTGCGCAGAATTCGACTAAGCACACTTCACAAAATTTACCTCAATTACCAGCTCAAATTAACCATTCCCCTAGGAAGCCAAACAATGAGTATACTCAATCTAAGAAATTACAAATGCCTATTAGAAATGGAACGCCTGACGTGCATTGGTGTGAGCAATGATGCGCCCGGTCTAACATGACTTGCAAAAGCTTTCGACACTACATACTATTTCATCTCTTTATTATCGGTCTCTGGACCTTGTTTTGGACATTTGATTGACGCCCCGATACCTCGATTGCATAAAATCTCTCTGTTAGCTCGCGCCATGCACCCACAGACCTGAAATATGCCCTTCGACAACTACCATTTGCCCTTCAAATGCTCCATTTTAGCTTGTATTGATAGATAAGAAAGCCAAGCTTGCCATGTCAGCATCACCAATTCACATTTGTGAATTCCCAAAAAATGAGAAGGCACCTCGAATGAGGGGTGTCTACTTCTTCGACGCGTTCTTACTTCGCAAGAGCGCGTTGAAGAGGGGCATCTGTAGACAACCTCATTTCGCCCACTCAGAGTACACGAATTCATTTGGTCAACCCTTGACCTTTTTAACCCTCGACATGGGACCATGCAACTATACATGACTAAACACAAGCTAAAACAATAGCTTTGTGGCTCAAATCCTAACATAGGGAGGCTATATACTAAGAAATAGTATATAGTCGGGATGCAGACTGAAACAATAGTCTTGCATTCCATTCTTGAGACCATACCCGGACAATCCTGAATTAAGCGCCTGAAAATCCGCCTATAATTCGATCACGCGTAGAACCATAAGCACGCAATCAGGCCCCTTTCAGACCAAACTTCCTTTAACAGACCGTTTAGAGACTCGATTACGCGCCTGGAACCAGACGCGCGATCGGATTGAGCATTACACCACTAACGCGCAATTGGCCTATGCCCGACCTAGTCTCCTACCCTTGACTCCTATGTTTTCTCGATTAAGCGCTTTAGGCAACACACTTAATTGGATTACGCATGCAATTAGTTCTGATTTCATTAGGACTAGGAATAATTTCGAGTCATTAGGACCCACTAAAGCGATTGCGCCAAAATTTGAAGCAATTCAATTAAACGTCCGAAAACAGGCGCATAATTGAATGAAAACTTATAAAAGCTTTTTTTCTCGAAGAGAGAGAAGAGGCTGGCAATTTTGAGAGATAAAATGAAACTTTTTAGGGATTTCGAAATCGGAGAACTCCGAGGACAAGCCCATAGAGTAAATTAGTCATGATGTCGAGATTCAAACCCCCGAATCTTCAATGATTCCTCTCCACAGCCCCGACCCTAGTACCAGGACTTTGATATTAATTGGACTCCTAATGATACCAAGAAACTAAAAATGATTAGACTCCTGATTGCATCAGGATACTAAAATAACCCATCATAATAAGCTCACCTAATCATAATTAACAAAAAAAAAAAGAGAATCTAAATCGACCATAACTGCAAGAAGGGAAACTAGAAAGAAAGCTAAAACTATCTAATTAAAAAAGGACACTACTACTAACATTCGCAGGTAGACGATTCAGTATAGAAGTAACCCACACCCGCTTAAACGCGTGATCATTGACATGTTGCATCATCGAAAAATATATGCAGCTGGCGATCACAAATCAACTAGGAATCATCCTACAAAATTCATCCTATTATTATTTATCCTCACCTTATCACATACACCGCATCGCTAGAGTCCAACAGGACAGAATTGGATGCCACTTATTCAACGGGAACCGAGAGGAACCCAGAAAAAGTGCATACCAACAGCCAAGCAAAAAACAAGGACAAATGTGTTAGCGCAACTAATAGTTACGCCAAGCAAAGATTTGGACAAAAATGCACTGGCACAACTAATAGTTGCGCCAGTTTTGGCCTGGGGAGCTATGGATCCTTATATACGCGAGTCAGTCCAAAGCCCCTCTCTTTTCCGTTTGACTTAGTCTTTTTGGCCGATTCTTTTTGTTATTGTTTTCCAAGGGTGGGTCCATCACCATACATCAATTTTCATATTCTTGAACGATCTTTGTACATATATGGACCCGCTTTCTAGCCCTCCCTTACACGGGGGGCCTAGGACCAATTTATGCATTTCTTTAGGCTTGGGGCGCAATTTTCTTAAAAGTTGGATTGGGAGTTTAAATGAGAGTAAGCTTGTTGAGCTTGAGCTGCTCAGTTTATCATGCCTTCCCTTCTTCCTTGATGTTCTTCCACAGTGGGACCTCCTTCATGCCTCTGCTTCATTTTGGGATGCCAATGTCCATGTATTTCATTTTAGAAAGCGGGAGCTAACTCCAACCCTTGAGGAGCTATCCAATTTGTCTAGCCTGAAGCTCCATAGAGGCCTTGCAAGAGTCATGCCAAGGTCGAGTTATTCCAAATCCATTCATCTTACCCTTGGCTCGAAGAAATTTGAGTATGAGAAAAGTCTCGTTGGGGGGCTGATAAGTAGTGAAAAATACCATTTTTCACCCCTAAACATGAGCCTTGAAAGACCCTTGAGAGGACTAAATAAGTGCTTTAGTGTTCATATTGCAGCTAACCAAAAAGACAGGTCCAAATCCGAAAACCATCCTAAAATGATCAAAAAGCTGACAACGCATGTCAAGCTCAAAGAGGGAGTGAAGAAATAGCCTCAGCAATGGCTAAAAAGGTCCTAAAAGAGCAAGAAAAGACCTGAAGAAGAAGAAGGATCCATTCGCAAAGAAGAATGGAAGCTAAAAGTCAATTCGCAAAGAACTTATACTATTCGCAAAGAACCTTGAACTTTGCGAAAAGAAGAAAACACTCCTCGAATAGAAGAATGACCTTTGCGAAAAGAAGAAAACACTGCGAAAAGAAGAGATGTCCTTTCCGAAAAGATCTCCTGAAGCCAAAATGCTTTGCGAAAAGATCTCCTGACGCCAAAATGCTTTACGAAGAAGCCCTGAAACTATGCGAATTGGCATTACGGGATTTGCATTTCGTCCAAGGGTATTTCAGAAACTTTGCACGCGCTAATGCGTTTTAAAACCCAAGGACATTCCGAAGATTCGAGCACGAACCAAAGGCATATTCCACCCCATGTGAACACCCAAAGATGAAATTACTTGGCGGAACTTCTAGAAGCTCAAACAGATTTTTGAATTACATAATGTAATTGATGCCTCTTTGCTTTCGATTTGAACCAGATCAAGCATTTCCGATTGGCGAACATATCCGGATCCCGGTGCTCGACTCCTATTGGTTGATACAGATCTATCCAATTCGATTGGTTGATACACATCCGAGTGGCTTTAGGAAAAACTATAAATAGACGAACCATTTGCCCAATTTGGGTATCCAGATTTTAGAGTTTTCATCTCTGCTTTCCCTCATTCCGTCGGATAGCTTATCCGAACCCCTGTAATCCTTCTTGTAGTTTACCTTTGAGAGCCATTGTGAGTGATTTGTACTTCCAAGTTCGGATTCAAGATCAGAATCTGAGGGCTCTCGAGAAGCCTGATCAGAAGTCCGAGGGCTCTCTAAGAAGCCGTGCTCTGTAATTGTAACGATGGATTTTAAAACGTTGCTGTAATTTGCGTCTTCTCCAATGGAGTCATGTCGCGGGTTCTGAATGTTCACCTTAGTGCATTACACTTCTTTAGATTCACTCATCCGCATCCAACTTCCCTTAATTCATCATCCTCGTGCGAATTAGCGTTGGTAACCTAATTCAAGCAAAGATTTACAAAGGATGTTCATGTTCAACTAAAGAATAGGCCACTAATCGATGAGATCTGTGACCATTTAAGTGGATGATCACGCCCATAAGTCTAAACCTATTCCTTAATTCGATTTATTTCTCTTACATCCATCCGGTAGCCGGATGAAGATTGAATCGCCTGTTGAACTATGATTCTCCATTAAAATTGAGGCTAAAGTACATGAAGCTATTATTTCGCATTTGTCTTATTTTAAACACCTCCCCAACTCGGATCCGGATCATGTAGTTAGTTCTTTTCTTTATTTGCTTATAGTTAAATGTGACACAATCCAACACTCTCTTTTATCTATTCTTTATTTTAGATATTATAGAGCCAGATCCGTAGCAGATCCGAGGTTTATCTCTCATTTTAGACAAACTTCTCCGTGGACGATCTTGAAATACTTACTTTTAAAACTTGCTACAATTGGCCCCGATCTTGCAGGCGTTGTTAGCCCCAATGTGCCGATATCCCTTTCATAAGTTAACATCCATATAACCTAGCATTCTTTAATTCTTTAATTTTTGATTCATAATGCACACAATTATGGCACACTTGGAGCGATAAACAAGTTTTTGGCGCCATGTCGGGAAGTTTGTTCTAAAATAGATAGACCTATGTTTATTTTCATTTATTTTAATTTTTGCTTTAAACCTGCACTTTGCATTCCAAGTGCTTGATTAAATGTCTACGTAGCTTTTGTATAGAAAACTGTTTTATCAGCAGAATTTTATTTTATTTATTATTATTATTTTTTTTTAGTTTTTATTCTTTGCCGTCTAGTTATTTGAATAAATGTCGCCAATTCTTTTGTCTTTTGTCAAATTTGGGCGAGCTCTGAGTTTTTCTTTTATTTTTGTCAATACTTGAATAAGGTATCAGCAGTTTTGGATGTTTGCAGATCTCGAGGCCATTCAACAAGGAGCATCTCGACCAAAGTCGGAGCAGATCTGCTTGAGTTTGCATCCCTTCTCCTTTGCATTCATTTTCTATTTTTAAATTCTTGAGAACCAAAGTCACTGTGTTTAATGTTTGTTTTGATTATAATTTCATTGCCTTTTTAGGCATGCTTTTTTTTTTACAAAATCAAATACAAAATAAAAGAAGTGAAAACACAAATAGAAAATCTACGAGTTGTTTCTCATTATTTTCATAGTAAATAAGGGCTCTTGTTGAGCCCGGTGATCAAAACAAGTAAAAAAAAAAAAAAATTATAATAAAAAAATAGAAAATTATAAAAACAATATAGATATCTTAGGATGAATTTTTCTCCATTTGCATCTACTTTTCCCATCTGGACTCTTTGAGATCATTTTTTTTTTTAGGAATCATGTAGGATAATGAGTAGTGAATCATAGGATGTTTTGAATATTCAATGGACCCACTAATTTTATTTTCCTTGAGATTTCTTCATCATAAAGGGTCTCAGTGTGTGAACCCTTTTTTAATATGTGCTCCCATGCTTCATTATTTCTTTTTTCATACACATCATCAACAAAGGGGTCAATCTTATGAATCTTGCTTTTCCTTTGTATTCTCGCTAATCATTTTATAATCACTTAGATTCATAAGTATCTCAGCTTTTGGGTTTGTTTCTTTGGGCTTAGGATATATCATTTGGCATTAGATTTTACATTTTAGGAATTTTAGTTTCAAATTTTTTTTAGATCGATTTTTTCTTTCTTAGGTTCTCGTTTCTTGATTTTCGTCATTTTTCGTGAGTATAGTTAGTTTATAACTTTGTTTTCCTATTTTGCATTCACAAATTCAGTTTTGTATCAACACTTTTCTTTTCTTTTTTAACTTTGTATTCAGGTCCTTACCTTGCTTTTCTTGTTTCTCTGTTATTAGCATTAGTTTCCTTTCATTTGCATAGTAATCCTTCTATTTGTTAGATTTTATTTAGCAATTCTAGCATTGTTTTGTTGATTTTTCTTGCATTTGTATATCATGTTTTCCTTTTCCTTGCTCATATCTTGAGTTTACATTTTTATTTTTACTGCATATAGTTTAGATTTTTACATTTCTTAGTTTTTCTTTCTTCTTTTACCTCGCCCTAGTCTCTCATTGTCTAGAACATTGAGGACAATGTTCATTAACCTACCTTTGCTGCCCTCTTTTCTCATTACAATTAATGAAACTCTCCCAAAAATCTGAAATATGTATTTTTGGGAGATCATCAAACACTACTGTGATTATTTCTTCCTCCCTTACAAAGGAGCAAGAGAAAATTGGTAGTTCTACAAAGCAACTGAAAAGCAATTGTTGGACCATTGCTGATTTAGGAGGACTAAACCAGTTATGCATGCATTTGTTTCATTGCTTCTTAGTTTACATTGCATGCTAGTTTGTTGCTTCTTAGTTTTTTAATTTTTTTCTTTTCTTTCGGTTTGTTTTCATAAATTCTACCATTTAGAGATCAAGAGTAGTATTTTCTTTGTTTTCCTTACAACAACAAGTGAGGACACGGTTCTCACATTTCCCCAATTTCAGTTGTTACTCACTTATTGGGAATTAAATGAGAAGTTACTTTACGCTCTCCCTTGCATGTAATGCTATAATCAGATTCGGGCCATGAGCATTACCAATGCCCCCCATTCAAGTCCCTTGCTTCCCCACCTTACCTATAAATAACCAACCTCTACCAAATTCCACATCTTTCCCCACCCTTCCAAAATGGGACGACCAAGCCAATAAGCCACCACACCGCTTTTACCCCATGTTTGGACCCACCACCAGAAGGTGCAGATCCGCTCCGGCCCCTACGAATTTGAAGAGGTCCTCATGATTTGGCCAAAGAAAAGGAGGCCCAACTCCAGCCTTCTCGGAAAAAACAAAAAATCAACCTTCCCACCGCCACTTCCACCCTCCACCGCCCCCACCCCTCCCCTAAAAACACTCCTATTCTTCTTTATTTTTTTATTTTATTTTTTTTATGTAAAATATTTCTAGTTAATAAACTTTACTTTCTCCCATTCTCCGTTTATTTTTTTTCTTCTTATCCAAATTTCTTGCTTGTTTCAATATTTTGTTGTTATAAAGTGACTAATTGTCCACCTTTGAACCGGAGGACACTTTATTCCCCATAGGTTTGGGGTGTGGCATAAGTCTGCTTAGGAATAGTTAACATAAGGGCAGCAGAATCACCTAAGTAATTAGGAAATGTATTAATTTACTTTAGAATCATGACAACTAGAAAATTTAAAATTCCTTGCCAAATTTAGACATTCTAAACCTCATGATATTCTACATTTCCATGATGATTACACCATAAAAACATACCGGTATCGACGTAGTAAGTCAAAAGGAAGAGAAAAAGGTAAAGATATACTTAAAAGCTCAAGGAAAAACCATAACCAAAGGAGAATTGAGCCCATATATTTTCCATCTCTGTTGAAGAGTGACTGAGGCAATTTTTACGATTCAAAGGATTGGCCGAGGCATTAGATCCACTAGAAGTTAGGAAACTCCAAATTAAAACAAGTAAAGACTCATGAAACCGAGGAAAAGATCAAGGCCTTCTTGACTTTTGAACCTAACAGAACCAACCAAGAAAAATCTGCCCTGCTTTGTACCCCATTTGAGCCAGAATCCTACAATTCTTCATCAAAATACTCAAAAGTACTTTTTGAGAACCTATGGAACCAATTCAGCCTTCCCTCACTCGAGAATTCAGAGGTAAAGGAGAAAGAACTGAAGATGGACCATTTCGGGCAACATCAAGAAAATGAAGAGAAAATACCTCAAAAACAGTAATATGGTGGACCGAGAAAAGAAGAGACAAACAATGTGAAAAGTTGCAAGCAAAAAGGCAAAAAAGGGACCTTATGTTGAAAATGCAAGATCAAAGAAAGAACTGATCACCGTGAATGTGAGAATCTCGAAAAGAAGAAGAAAGAAGCTAAACTCAAAAAGGTGGAGTCATGAACCATCTCTGCACTTCCCGAGTTCTCAAATTCAAACCTCTGCTCAAATTGCCTTTCCTTGAAACTTCACCCATAAGCCATACAAACAAACCTAGATTAAAAGCCCTTGTGATCCAAAGTTGAGTGAGTCATGTGGAGATGAGAAGTGACCCAATCTATGGTGAGGAGATGTCAATGATGCCATTGCCTAAGAATCATGCCTATGCTCATGCTTACAGATCCATTTGGGAGATGTAATGCTCTTGAGCTTGAGTGAAAATGAACCCCTCAACAAAAACACTGATGAGTATACCCGTGAGTATTTGGGTTGGAACTTGAGCACCTTAAGTATGACTTATAACCTAATTTTTATCCATAGGATGAGCTATCACGGCACATTTGTATGATTTTCTATGATATTCACAGATTGGAAATATTGAAACATTCATGAGGTTTATAAATGTTTAAATTCTGCAAACAATAATCAAATTTTGTTTCATCATTGATTCAAGAGTAACTAACCCTGCTCCTTGATTGCTCATTTGATAATATTGCACTTGATGTTAAGCTGTTTCATGGAGAAGTTTGTGGGTACCTTCACGAAAACCCTCAGAGACTTCACTCCTCCTCTAGGGATCACCTAGGGGTTTAAAAGGCTTGTTGCATATGCTAAATGCACTGTGCTTCCTACAAAAGTGGCTCTTTACTTTGTTTTTATGTTTCTTTGCTCGAGGACTAGCAAAGCTTAGGTTTGGGGTGTGATAAGTAGTGAAAATACCATTTTCACCCCTAAACATGAGCCTTGAAAGACCCTTGAGAGGACTAAATAAGTGCTTTAGTGTTCATATTGCCTAACCAAAAAGACAGTCCAAATCAAAACCATCCTAAATGATCAAAAAGTGACAACGCATGTCAAACTCAAAGAGGAGTGAAGAAATAGCCTCAAAGAATGGCTAAAAGGTCCTAAAAGAGCAAGAAAAGACCAAGAAGAAGAAGGATCCATTCGCAAAGAAGAATGGAAGCTAAAAAGTCAATTCAGAAAGAACTTATACTATTAGCAAAGAACCTTGAACTTTGCGAAAAGAAGAAAACACTCCTCGAATAGAAGAATGACCTTTGCGAAAAGAAGAAAACACTCTGCGAAAAGAAGAGAAGTCCTTTGCGAAAAGATCTCCGAAGCCAAAATGCTTTGCGAAAAAGATCTCCAAGCCAAAATGCTTTATGAAAAAAGCCCTTAAACTATGCGAAATGGCATTACGGGATTTGCGGCTCGTCCAAGGGTATTTCAGAAACTTTGCACGCGCTAATGCGTTTTAAAACCCAAGGACATTAGGAAGATTGAGCACGAACCAAAGGCATATTCCACCCCATGTGAACACCCAAAGATGAAATTGGGAACTTCTAGAAGCTCAAACAGATTTTGAATTACATAATGTAATTGATGCCTCTGTTTCCGATTGGTGAACCAGATCAAGCATTTCGATTGGCGAACATATCCGGATCCCGGTGCTCGACTCCTATTGGTTGATACAGATCTATCCAATTGATTGGTTGATACACATCCGAAATGGCTTAGGAAAAACTATAAATAGAGAACCATTTGCCCAATTTGGGTATCCAGATTTTAGAGTTTTCATCTCTGTTTCCCTCATTCGGTCCTACGATAGCTTATCCGAACCCCCTGTAATCCCTTCTTGTAGTTTACCTTTGAGAGCCATTGTGAGTGATTTGTACTTCCAAGTTCGGATTCAAGATCAGAATCGAGGGCTCTCGAGAAGCTCGATCGTAAGTCCGAGGGCTCTCTAAGCCGTGCTCTGTAATTGTAACGCTGGATTTTAAAAGGTTCTTGTAATTTGTGTCTTCTCCATTGGAGTCATGTCGAGGGTTCGAATGTTCACCTTAGTGCATTAGACTTCTTTAGATTCACTCATCCGCATCCAACTTCCCTTAATTCATCATCCACATGCGAATTAGCGTTGGTAACCTAATTCAAGCAAAGATTTACGATGATGTTCATGTTCGAACTAAAGAATAGGCCACTAGTCGATGATCTGTGACCATTTAAGTGGATGATCCCATAAGTCTAAACCTATTCCTTAATTCGGATTTATTTCTCTTACATCTGTGCTGGTAGCCAGATGAAGATTGAATCTGCTCTGTTGAACTACAGCTTCTCCATTAAAATTCAAAGGCTAAAGTACATGAAGCTATTATTTCTGCATTTGTCTTATTTTAAACACCTCCCCAACTCGGATCTGGATCATGTAGTTAGTTCTTTTCTTTATTTGCTTATAGTTAAATGTGACACAATCCAACACTCTCTTTTATCTATTCTTTATTTTAGATAATTATAGAGCCAGATCTGGTAGCACAGATCTGGAGGTTTATCTCTCTGTTTAGACAAACTTCTCTGTGGACGATCTTGAAATACTTACTTTTAAAACTTGCTACAATTGGCCCTGATCTTGCAGGCCAGTGTTAGCCCCAATGTGCTGATATCCCTTTCATAAGTTAACATCCATATAACCTAGCATTCTTTAATTCTTTAATTTTTGATTCATAATGCACACAATTATGGCACACTTGGAGCGACAACAGGGGCCCACAAGGTGTTCGCTAAAATTCCTCAAGGAACTTTTCGGTGACGAAAGTCTTCGAAAATTGCCGGTTAGGAACATTTTCAATGCAAAAGCCTTTGCTCTCGGTCTCATTTCAGAAGCCCTTTTCTTCACTGGGGGAGAGAGCTTCTCCCTGGCTCTTTGTGATGTCTTGACTGAGTTGGTGGAGGGCCGATCAGTTATGCACCTGGTCCTTGCTGAACTATATCGATGCCTTGATGAATTTGTCCTGGGCATGGTGGAGAACCTTCGGGGATGTCCCATGCTTCTTCAGGTCTGGCTAGGCATGCATCTTGCTATCTTGGGGCCCGTGCCCCACTTTTATATTGCCCGAGGTGAGGCAGCTCGATGCTTTTCGGGTAGGTGTCACTTGCTTCTGCAGGGCAATTTATCAGCTTTAAAGTTTTGGTTGGCTGATGCCGAGCTGATATGGAGGCTTCCCTTGTTGGACTGGACCCTTCCCATAGTTCGTTCCAAAGACCATGAGGGTATCACCCTCTTAGGATTGACTGGCAGCACCTTCTACTTCCTATTCCGGGTGTTGCGTCAGTTCGACTGCTCTTAGCAGGTGTCTTGTGAGGTAAAACCCCCTCTATGTGACTTGATCTTTTCTAGGGGGTCCTTTAGGGACATGGATCGAATTGCCGCTCTTTGAGAGATGCGTCAGTCAACGCTGATGTGTGACATGGAGCAAGGAGATTTGGTGCAATCTTCTCCTGAGTACGAGGCCCGGTTATTGATTGAGCAGCCTGTTGCTGATTGTCTGGATCTTGGCCAAAGAAAGAGACAGTACTCAGAGCCCGCATCGAGCTATTGGTAGATGAGAAGAGGGTCCTACACGAGCGTTTAGTGTAGGAAAATGTTAGAGCAGAGACAGTAGAGAGCGAGGTCCTTCGTCTGAAAGGATCCTTGAGTGTTGCCCTTAGAGCTGCTGATACTTCTCGGAAGAGGTACAAGAGTTTGCATGGTCGTCGGTTGACCGAGCCGAATGTCCGAAAAGATGATTTTCGTGTTGAGATTAGTGCCTTGAAGAGCGAGCTGGCCCGTTGATTCCTTCCTGCACACATAACTTTTTGCACTTATCAGATACACAGAAAAGGGGTGTAAGAAATCCCTTTTACAGATAAACACATCTTTTTGGTATACATATTTTTTTTATGTTTTTATTCTGCTTTTTATAAAAAGGGAAAAAAGAAAGAAAGTTAGACATCACACCAGCTATTTTTTGGGATGTGGTGTAAGCGGTGCATAAAAGAGAAGGAAAGCTATTACATACAGACTCTCTTTTTTCTTTTTGTTTTGTGTGCTTCTTTTTGGGTGTGGTGCCTTAATCACTAGGTGAGATCTCAGATCCTCTTTTGAGCATGGTCGAACCCCCTTTTTTAAATGGTTGGGTTTGAGGGAGTTTCAACAACTTTACCAACACTTAAACGTCAATCTCCTTGGGCTAAGTCAAACCTTTCTCCTTACCTTGGGTCATACGTTTGATGAAGCAGTTTCACAAAGACAATTCTATTCGGGGCCCGATTTGAACTAGCATGAGCGGCCCAGAAAAAGGGATCAGGGAGAGTAACCAAAGGGGCTCCTCAAACATTAATCAATCATTTCAAACCTTTCTTCTTTTTCCTTTTTTTTTTCTTTTTATTTATCTCCTTTTTACCCATGGCACCCTTTCGAGTTTTCACCACGTCCATGGGCTTAGCTCTCTTACCCTAAGTGCCCTTTTGGATTTTCACCTGGTCTGCACAAACTCACTATTTTTACCCGTAGTGCCCTTTCAGGTTTTCATCACGTCCATCTTGTTTTGAGCTTGTATTTTTATTTTTCTTTTTTCTTTTTTTTACTTTTTATTTCAAAATTCATGACATAGACGTTGATTCCATCATAGTCGGCTGGACAGGGTCTGGTATCATCTCACAGCTTGGCTCGTGTTGACTTAACAGACACTATGACTACTTGTGAACCTAAAAAGAGGGCTTCCTTCAGGGTGTAGTTTGGACATGGGTCAGGTTATGATTTGAAGGTATGCTGGGCTAAATAGGGTTTTCTTGATATGGCTTCAGTTTTTCTCAACATCCTTCTTCCTTGGGGGATTTTACTGTACATGCCCCATGATTCTATTTTTTCTTTTTTCTTTATCTTTTTTTGGGTAATCTCTTTTTGAGGTTTTGCTTTTCTGATTTATTGAATTTTGATGGCAACTTTACTTCCTCTCTTTTTTTTTTATATATGTACACACTTTTCTTTTCCAGGGAAGTAATTCATTGAAAGAAAGGCCAAGGCTCAAAATGGGATAGCAAAGGATATCATCATTTTTAGGGATATTTTTTAGCTATTGTGCTTAGAATGATGGCCTCTTTTGGGTGGTTCTTAAGCAGCCACGTATCTGTTTCACCAATAATTACCCTATCGCGATAGATTAAGCGTAGAGCCGTCGAACATATCCAGCATTGATAGGCTCAGGAAGATGATCTCCGTCCATGGTGGTGAGGCGGATGGTGTATCCTAATAGCACCTCTTGAACGACGTAAGGTCCTTCCCAGTTCGGCTTGAACTTCTCTCTTGGATCGGCATGGAGGGATGGGAAGATCTTCTTCAACACAGTGTCTCCTAACTTTAGATCTCGACCGTGGACACGTTTATTGTAAGTGCGTGCAATTCACCCCTGGTAAACTTGAGTGTGACACAAGGTTAGGAGTCTCTCCTCGTCCAATAAGTTCAATTGTTCGAAGTGGGATATCTCTCTCTGCTTCAGGTAAGCTTGACTCCCTAAGGATTCTGAGCGAGGGTACTTCAACCTCAACCGGTAGGACGACCTCGGTTTCATACACAAGGGAGAATGGTGTTTCCCCTGTAGTGGTACGGATTGACATTCTGTAGGCCTATAAAGCAAATGACAGCATTTCGCTCCAATATCGGTAAGTGACAACCATCTTCTCAAGGATGCAGATTACCGTCTTATTCGCAGCTTCCACGGCTCCATTAGTTTGAGGTCGATAAGGTGACGAGTGATGGTGCTTGATGTTGTACTGCTCGCAAAAGGCTCGGATGGCTTATTCGCAAAGTTGGTGCCATTGTCCGTGATGATATCCTTGGATACTCTGAATCGGCACACAATATTGTTCTTAAGAAACTTCTCAAGGTGACTGGCTGTGATGTTGGCATACGATGTTGTCTCTACCCACTTGGTGAAGTATTCAATGGCGACGAGGATGAACCGATATCCATTCGATGCTTTTAGATTAATCATTTCGACGACGTCATGGCCTCAAGTAGCAAATGGCCAAGGAGTGGACATGCAGTGTAGATCGATGGCAGGGGAGTGTATCAGACTGGAGTGTTCCTGACACTTGTAGCATTTCTGAGCATGTTTACAGCAATCTGATTCCATAGTTGTCCAAACGTATCCCTGCCGTAGAATTTTCTTAGCAAGCATGTGACCACTGACGTGAGCTCTGCATACCCCCTTGTGGATCTCCTTCATGATATTGATCGCTTCACCTTCTGTAAGGCACCTGAGTAGGATGTTATTATATGATCGCTTATAAAGGCATTCCCCACAAATGACGTAGCCTGCTACTAGACACTGAATGGTTCATCAATCTGTCTTGGATGTACCCTCAGGGAAAGTTAGTGTCTCGAGGAAATTCTTGATATCTGAGAACCAAGGTGGCTCATCCTCAGGCTTTGTAGGTTCCTCAATCTGTAGGTAGAAGGTCAGCTCATTTCTCTGTTCGATCATAATTGGCTTCATCTCAACTCCATATGAGATTTCTACCATTTATTCCAGCGTTGCTAGTGCATCGGCAAAACGATTCCTTTTTCGAGGGATATATGAGAATGTTACATCTTGAAAGCAAGCTATTAGATCCTCGAGGTGCTCATGGTAAGGGATCAATTTCTCATCTTTCGTCTTCCAGTCATCGTTCGTCTGGCATATGATCAGCTGTGAATCGCCAAATACTCAGAGGTGAGTTATATTAAGATCGAGAGCCGCCTATAGACCAGGGGCACAAGCTTCATACTCAACCATGTTGTTAGTGCAAGGGAAGTTGAGCTTGAATGAGACAGACATGTGGGATCCTTTCGGTGAAATCAGAATGGCGCCAACTCCCTGACCTTCGGCATTTGTGGCCCCGTCAAAGTGCATTACCCATGATTCTTCTGCTTCTTCAGTATCGTCTTCCGTCATGAACAGGATGTCCTCATCAAGGAACTGTTAGGATATTTTAAGTGCTTGCTACTGACTTTATTGGAGACAGTGATAAGAATGGGGTTAGTGAAAATGAATCAAAGGTGGATTGAAAACTACAGAGCAGCAAGCCTAAAAATACATAGTCCTGCAACATACAGGGCCTGTTGTAGCAAGTTTTAATAAGTAAGAGTTTGTCCCACATAAAAAGTTGATCTAAAGCTCCAAGGGAGCTATCTTTAGTAGGCCCTCCAGATCTGGCAATCCTAAATGGAAGGGGATTTAATGTCACTATTATCTAAATCCTAAGGTAACCTAATGCCTAAACTACAAAAAGGGTTAAGAAGAGTGATGGAGTGTGAGAAAATAAATATAAAAGGGTAAGAAGTAAGCTATTAGGTATAGATCTGATGGGTCTTATAACTCAGACTCAGATCTGCTGCTATAGAAATCATGTCCAATGGCTACATTATCACCAAAGAGGAGAAAGGATCCAACTCACCCCTGTGCCATGATCCAATCCCTTATGGCTATAACCTGTCCACTTGAATGGTCACAGACTATCCAATAGGGGAACCACAATCCAGAGATGGGTCAGAACAAGTTTATCATTGTAGGCACTACTTCTTCCAGGCTACCAGCTCAAGAATCCATAGGAACCTCAACCTCTAAAGTTCTGTGTGTGGGACTAGGCCTGCAATGTGCACTAACCTGGACACACAGAACCAGCAAGAGTTTAAGTACTAGCTTTTAAGCTTAGCTATTCACTGCTTTAGAAAGATAGCAGTAATCCAGTCATAAGCCTACAATCTCTACAGCCAGATCAAATCTGCCATCTGATGGTGGGTCTATACAATTACAGGGGAGTCTGTCTCTGCATAATCTCTCACAAGGCTACAAGCACAAGTGCAGAGAAGAAGGATCTGTCTTAGATCTGTGGATTGGCCTCACCCTAGGGCTATAATCTGCCCACTTAAATGGTCACAGACTATCCACAGAGGCCATCCTCCTCACAGAGGTCTAAGACAAAACAAGAACATTGCTGTCGCCACCATGTTCACAAGGCTACCAGCTCAAGCTCCCATGGGGATTCAAATTTAGTGGATCCTGTGGTGGGGCTAGGCCTGCAATGTGCCTAACCCGGACACACGGGTCACTTGGATCTAAATAAAACCTTAAAAACAATCCTTGTACAGAAAAACTTAGTAATGGAGGATCTCAAGGCAACAGCCTTGTACAAAACAACTCATAAAACACCAATCCCATACATGCATAAAATCCTATTATAAAACTCCATTAATTCTATTCCAAATAGACATACAAAGACATAGCCAGCAAGTGCTGGACTATGGAGAGAAGAAAAAGGGAAAAAGAAACTGCCTAAACCCTAACCTTGGCCTACTGCAATTCTACAGTTGGTTTCAAGAAGGAGTACAGAAGACCAGTCCTCTAAACCTAAATTAGGCTTAGGCTTATATAGCAGTCAGCTCTCTGAGAATTAGGGTTAGGAAAACCCTAACTCATTAATGCTATCATAGCCCATTTCTATTCCTTGGATGCCTCAGGGCGTGTGCACAGAGATTAGAGCATTGGAGTGCGTGCCCTAGTTGCTGGAAGTTCCCAGATTTCCCCTACAGAAGTGGTGAGAAGTTAAGATCTCGAGCCTCGCTAGGTAGAAAGGCTTTCAAGGTCTTATCGCGTGATAAAATTGGCATCGTGGGGTTGATTTGACTTGAAGCTCTTACAGTCACGAGATTGGTACTTTGGTCATCGCGAGGATGCTCTGGTCATCGCGAAATTGCTCTTTCCATTTGTATGGCACGGGGATTGCGCACGCGGCTCGTTCCTTGATGAATCTCGCGGTGACCCTCGAGAAGAAATAATATGCATGGGCTTCTGGATTGCGCGAGCAGTTCCTTGAAGGTCTGTATCCTACTGCCACTACGCGACAACTGCGCACAGGAATACCTGGAGCTCTCTCTCCTTAGTGAATTGTATGAAGATTAACGGCTCCTCTTTTGAGCTACACGAGACTGCACCAGCGCTTATGACTGAGCCTTGCGAGAACCGTGCGAAGTATGCTTTTCAATTCCTTCTGTCATCAAACTGTGCGAGAACGGCACGAAGACTACGCGACCAGTTGGTATGCTCCCGTCAGAAGCCCACGACAACTGCGCGAAGCATTCTTTCTTGTTCAATTGAACCCTGTGACATCTGCGTGAGGCATTCTTCTTGACTTGTTTATGCTTTGCTGTGTCTATGCTGCAGCCAATTCTCTGTCTTGGTTCAACCTTCTTTCTTCTGAGAAACTTCTGGGGTAACAGTAGGCTTCATGGCATGGTTAGGGGCTTATTTGCAGCTTTTACTTATTACCTACAAAATTGTCTTAACAGTTATTTATTAAATTACTAAGGGTCTAACAGAGATTAAGTTAAGGGGTGAAAAGTGATACTTTTCAGGTCTTAACACACCCCCAAACCTAATCTTTGCTAGTCCCTTAGCAAACCTATAACTAATTAAATGCCACTTTCGTAGGGATCATGGGTACATTTAGCATATGTACCAAGCCTTTTAAACCCCTAGGTGATCCCTAGTGGAGGAGTGAAGTCTCCTGAGGGTTTTCAGTGAAGACACCCACAAACTTCACCATTAGAACAGTTAAGTATAGTGCAGTTAATGACAATACAGATTTCAATGTATAAAGCTTCATTCCACACCCATTCTTTAACACTTTAGGAAACTGCAGCAGTGATGCAGGCCATTTAAAACTCAAAATTTAACAAGTATTTACATCACCACCATTCATTTTACATTAGAATTCAATGTGTAAAAATCAGTACCCAGTTTGCCTTAAATTGAAGATTCAGGTTGGATACAACCCCAATGAAGTCAAAATTTAGACCCAATTCTCACCAGGGCTATCTCTCAACATTAACAATCTGAGGTGTTCACATTCAAAATAGCTCAAGAACAGTTACAGACCCCAAATGGGCCTGCAAGCATGAGCATAGGCAAAGCTTCTAATTTCTGACATCCTCGTGACTTTTCACCATAGATTGGACAGCTCCTCATCTCCACATGACAGCTCATTTCCCTTTGGATCTACAAGGTCTTTTTGAATGGGTTGTAGTGTGGCTTATAGGTGAGGGATGTAAAGAATCAAGGAGTATAGTTTCAAAATTAAGAAATCAGTAAGGTAAGGAGTGATTCATGACTTCACAACCTTCATTTCAGCAAAACTTCATCTTACTTGATATATTCCAGAATCAAAGTGGCCAGCTTCTCCTCTTCTTTTCAATTTTCAGATGATGTTCTTCTCTAGACTTCTGTTTCTTTTTTTTCTTTTTATTTTCATTCAATCTTTTTATGATTTTTTATGATGAACTGCCACACAAATACCATTAATATACTGTTATTCATAAGTTGCTTTTCTTCACCTTTCACAGAATGTTGGACCATTCTCACTATCTTTAACTCCTTCTCCTTTACCTTCTGAATTCTTAAAGTGAGGATGAGGTTGAATTAGGTCATGAGGTTAAGGTACAAGTATTCTGGTGTTTGTCAAAGAAAAGTAGGATTTTTAAGGCTCAACTAGTGTTTGCAAAAGGGCAGATTTTAAAAGGTTAGATTTTCAGGCTCAAACTATCCAAATGAAGGCCTTGGATCATTTTCTTAGTATCATGAGTGATGTCAATCAGTTTTGATTTGGAGGTGCCCAACTTCTAGTGAAAAAGTCTTGATTCAATTAGTCCTCAGAGCAGAAATAATGCCAAAAGCACTCTTCACAAGGAAATGATGGGCCAAAATCTCACTAGGTATGGTCCTCAAATTAACCCATGGGGTGTATTTTCACCTGTTTCTCTCCTCTTAGGTTTACTGAGTACTAACTGAAAAATTTTCTGATGTTAGCTTCATGGTGGTGTCAAGATTTTAACATTTTCAGTTTCGAAAAGTCTGCAAAAATATTTTAATTTAATTTTTTTATAAATTTCCTCATTGTATCAAGTTAGGTGGAAATTGACTTTATTCATCTCAGTTACACCATCATTATTATACTAAAGTTAACTATTCTATTGGCAGACCTACCCTGCCACACCCCCAAACCATGAGGAACAGTGTCCTCACTGGGTCAAAGGTGAGAAAGTGCAGTAGATTCCATATAGAACAAATAAACACACAAGAAGACAAACAAAAACACATAAGAGCAGCGAAAGAGAACTAAGCAAAATGGGAAACTGAACAGTATAAAAAAGAAAAATTCATTAGAATTGAAAAATATTACAAAAAGATTGACAAAAAGAGAAAAAATAAAAGCCTAAGAACAGACAAAATAGGGGGGGGAGAACAGGGATCAAGGGGGAGTCGGTGGTGGAGGGTTTGAGGAAGATGATGGGGGAGATGCAGGTGATTCGATTTTTTTCTTCTTCGTCTCTCTCTTCTCCTTTTTCTTCTCCTCCTTGGTCAGGCTCCTCTGGACCTCTTCATACTCATCCCAAAGAAATTGTAATGGGTCCGGCTCCTTAGGCAGTGGGGGGTACAACCACATAGGATAGAATTTGTTTGGGAACTCGTTGGGTTTGTCATTCGCCATGGTTAGGAGGAGGGCTGGACTGCTAGGGTTAGAAGAGAAAGGATGAGATGAAGACGAACTAACTTCGTCTTTAAAATACTTGGACGGTGGAAAATGAATCGGCATATTAAAGTTTTGTCCCTTTCCAAGCTTGGCAGTAAATTGTGAGTGTTCAGGGAATGATGAATCGCACAACTGATTAAGGGAAAAGAGAGCTCACACTAAATGATGATCTAAATTTAGCCTTTGTATTTAAGGTGACCCCGTGTATCGCGCAGCTGCACACTGGAAGATGTGGAATTCTGCTTTACACGCGCTCAGGACTCCGCGAGCAAGCTCTGACATGGCCCACGATTATGAAATGTGTCCATTTTAATCCCTTGATCGAGATCAACACTCGACCTCTATGCACCATTTGTGCTGAGGTCTGTACTTACACAATGTCATGCATCCACTCAGTTGCCATCTATATCTACCCTTCACATGGATTCCTATTTCAAATGAGAATAGCCTC
Organism: Chloranthus sessilifolius; assembly: GCA_021018995.1. NCBI lineage: Eukaryota > Viridiplantae > Streptophyta > Magnoliopsida > Chloranthales > Chloranthaceae > Chloranthus > Chloranthus sessilifolius. The sequence goes on from CM037598.1 coordinate 53,503,312, forward strand.
TCTAAATTCATCTCCCATGTTATTGACAAAAGTGAACAATATGAAGACTAAAAAAAATTTAAACAAGCACACAGAACAGATATGGCACCTAAATCAATATATAAAAAAAAGAAAAATTCTATTAACTGAGAAGATATGTACAACTGTAATTAGAAAGAGAAGATAAGGAGGGAAAGGAACGAAGAGCCTAAGTACAATCTATTCTAAGAGGAGGAAGAATCTGAATCTGAATCTGTAAACCAATCCCAACCCATCTTTTGAGCATATTTCCTAAGGGCGATTTTGTCCTCTTTTCTTCGTGCTTGCTTCTCAGTTGGACTCTTTTTCTTCTTAGCTTTACTCTCAGCTGGAGTCTTTTTCCTAGACTACCTTGGTTTCTTTAGCTGGGCTGGTGGTTTCTTGGCGGTAGGAGCTTTTGGTGCCCTCACCCTCATCTTTCTGGTTTTGAGTTCAAGAGGGACCATAGGAGATTTTCCTATCTTCCTCAGTGGGGACCACTGGGGACTTCCCTTTTGTTTTGGGTTCAGGCTGGCCAAGGGGTTTTGCCTCCTCAGACTGGGCAGCTGGCTCTTTGCCAATTTTTATAGAGGCTGCTGTGTAAGCAGTCCTCTTAGCAGTGACTTTCCTTTGTTTAGGATAAGTTTGCTCTGTAGTAGGGGCAACAGGGGTCTTGGTAGGTGGCGGCTGCTCTATAGGAGGTGATAAAGGAGGGATAGCAGGGGCCTTCCCTTTATCTAGCTGGATCTTTGGTTGTGCCTCCTCAGACTGGGCAGCTGGCTCTGGAGTAGCTTTAGGCTCAAGGTCTGGCATGCAGACAGAGAGTGGGGGCTGCTGAGCTGCAGTTCTGGCAGCAGCCAATGCAACTTCCAATGAGGCTATCTGGATTTTGACTTTGAGGAGGTCAGTCTCATGGATTTCCTTTTGGAGTCTAAAGATCTCCTGGGCATTGTTGAGCCTCTTTTCGAAAAGTCTTGCTTTCATCTTCTTCTGACGTTGTTGGCTTTCTCCAATTTCCGTGATGATAGCATGATAAGTAGATTGGGCCTTCTGATAGGCCTCCAATATGTTAGTCCACCCCAGGGAGATGCCCAGTAGTTGCTTTCTGTGGGCTTCCTTCATTTCATCAATCTGCTGTAGCAGGGGAGTTTCAATGGACTGTCTAAGTTGGGCCATGCCCCTCAGGACATCTTATCGAAGATAGGGATTGTCCCTCATGGCATGGAGGATGGTGAGGTAGGGAGGGATGTAAAAAAAATGTTTGGGTGCGATAGGCAGAGAGGAAGTGGAAGGTGCAAACTGTGATTGGTCCTGGGTGGGGGAAGTGGGGTGAACAGTGGGTAAGTCTAGTTGTTGGGGGAGGGGGACAGGTTCTGAGTCTGTTTGGGTCTGTTTGTCAGTGAATGTGGGAGGGGGTAGGATAAGAGGTGGGATTGAAAGAATGGAGGGGAAAGAAAATGAAGGAGGCTCACTAGGAGTAGGTGGTGGTGGGGGAGGGAAAAAAGGAATGGTGAAAGGTATGAAAGGGAATGGGGGGTTGGGGGAATAAAAGGGATTGTGGGTGGTGTATACGTGGGAGAGTCAGGGGAAAGGATCAGGAGGGTTGGAGTGGATTGTAGAGGGATGGGCGGGTTGGTTAATGTATGTAGGGTGAATTTGATGGATGTGAGTTCAGTCTGCATCTGGTCTTGGGTGTGTGTAGTGGTGGATAGTTGGGATTGGATGTCTTGTATGAGGGAGAGGATAAGTGTCAGTGTGTCTGAGCTGGGAGGTTGAGTTTGTGTAGAAGATGGCATAAGTTAGAAAGGTGAGGAAGGGGCATGATAGAAAGTGGGGGGAGGAGGAGATTGGGGTTCTGGTGAGTGATGTTGTGATGTAGTTGGAGAGTCCGGGAGGGGGGTGTAGCGGCTGGGCATGGTGTCAAGGAAACTAGCCATAAAGGCTTAGAATCCTGTGATTGTGTTAAGGTTTAAGTCTATGTCTGGGAATGGGGATGTGGTAGGCATGGCAGGGGTGGTGTCTTCGTCAATGTGAGGTGTGTCAGTGGGGATAAAAGAGATTGTGGGTGGTGTCTAAGAGATGGTGGAGGTTGTCTCAGTGGTTTTCCTTTCTTTATAGGAAATGAGTGGAGGGATGTCCGGTTTATGTGAAGAGGATGGGGGTATTGGGGCTATGTATTGAGGTAAGGTAGGGGATGGTGAGGGGCTGACATGGGGGGTGGTATCCTCCCAAGTACCAATCACAGGAGAAGGGGGTGTGGGGATGGATAATGAAGACAGAGGAGGGTGAGAGATAGATGGAATAGGGGTAGTGGATGCTGGAGTAAAAGGTGGGGGGCTGAGGTGGCTGCTGCAGCAGTGGTGGTAACAGGCTATGGAAGCACCTCTTTGGTAGCAGGGGTAGACCTTAGGAGAACTTCCTTAGCAGCTTGCTTGGTAGGGGCTTAAGCCTCAGCTTTCTTCTTCTTCTGGGCCTCCATCAGGCTCCTGTTGATTCCCCATTGCCTCTTGGCAAAAGTAGTAGGGGCAAGGGTGGTAGTCCCCTCAGTTTTAGCTATCTTGTACCCCCCTTCTATAGCAGCTTAGTGATGACTCTGACATAGGGGAGTGTGTGTGGCTTCTTGTTCTGCCCTAACTTCTCCACCAGATCTTTCATAGCTTCAAACATTAACCAGGCTGCATGGAAGCCATGGCCCAGAGAGAAAGAATAGACAGCATCCGCAATGGGAGCTCTCCTCTCCTGCTGATGTCCTGAGTAGTAAATGTTCTTTCGCAGGACTTGGTCAATGAAGAGGAGTTCAGGCTTCAATTCTCTTCTTCTGATTGAATCCCCTGAGGCCTTTAATCCTCTAGTCAAAGCCCTTGCAATCGTATCAATTGAGGCACTCAGAGGGGGAACATATCCACAGCTAGGGTCGAATGCGGCTGGGATGCCCAATACTTCTGCAATCACTTTGGGGCCAACTAACATTTCAAAGTCATCAATCAACACCAGCAAACCTACTTATCCATCCTTGTATTTTTTGACCCTGATGTGCTGGTAAAAAAGTTACACTAGCCTAGGGTAGGCTAGTGCTAGAATTCCTCTCAACAAGGGTGTCAGGCCCGCCTTGCTCATAAATTGAACGGCAGGGGCAGAGAGAGGCTCCTTCTCAAAGAATGGCAGGTCAAAAGCTATTTCAGGCTCTAAGGGGATTGAAGCCATGAGCTCTGAAGGAGTGGAAAACTCAGGGGTTGGCTCCTCCACCTCCTCAACCACTTCCTTCCTTTTTTTAGGTGCCTTTGAAGTCTTGGCCTTCTTAGGAGTGGTCTCAACAGGGGCCTTATCCTTGCCCCTCTTCTTTGGTGCACTCTTGGGGGCCATTCCAAACTCTCTTTTTGAATAGGAGGAATGGGGACTGAGATTTGAGTGCTTATCCTATAATTATAGGGTTTGGTTCCATCTATCGCACAGGGCACCGCGAGATATCTGAGTAGAGGGCAATAGATGGGGGTGATGCTAGGAACCAATCTGTAGATTCCTAGTGTGAATGATGGGCTATAGGATCGACGCTGGAGGAGAGAGGAAAAGGAGCGTCGGCAGCTAGGGTTTCGCTGGATGAAGAATGAAGAGAGAGTACTAGAAAGGGAGACAAGCGCGGGGTTAAAATACTTATCACGAAGCTTGGTGTGTTGTGGAATATCTGGTCGCAAGATTGGGAATGAAACCTAGAGAAGGTGCTTATTTAACTTGGATTGCGCGACAATCTCCCAGGTTGACCTTAGAGCGCGTGACAGTATGTGAAGAATTCATGTGAATTGCGCGAGAGGCTCCCAAGCCTCCTTTTGGATTGCACGAACGGCTCTGAGGTTCACTTTGAATGTCGCAACAACCTTTGAATCTCGCGATACTCATGTATATTCCTTTGGATTACGCGAGAGTCTCCTGTGCTTCTGCTTCAATAACCTCGCGCTCTATTTGGATCACGCGAGAGGTTCTTAGGTGTACTTGAATCTCGCGACAGCTATTGAATGGTTCTATGTGAACTGTGCGAGAGTCTCTCGGGCCTCCTTTGGAACCCAGCGACAGCCAGGTATAAAATAGAGAGCATGTGCTCTCTGTTCTGCCATTTCCAGTTGTGCTGTGGCTAGATCCTAGGCATGACTCTCACCATCAGGGGTACCCCCAGACATATTAAGATCAAACATTAAAGCATAGACAGTAAAAATCATCATCCAAGATTGAGCATTTAAGCAAAAATCATCAATCCAAGAGCAGTAATCATCAAACCAAGCATAAAAAATTCAAACTAGACTGGTCCAGATTCAGGTGGGGCCACTAAAATTTCCTAGAGAATTTGAACAAAAGAAAGCAAGACAAATCTAACAAAACCAAAGTACATATGATACAGTATTGACACACCTGTGAATCAATTTAATGAAGGATCCCCTTGAAAGTGAATGGTGTCCATGGGTTCAACAGGTTTTTCAAAATAAAGCTTAAGCCTCTAACCATTCACCTTCAAGGTTTTCTCAGACTTGGGATCGTTGATTTCCACAGCACCAGATGGGGAAACACTCATGACAATGTAGGGACCTTCCCATTTGGATTTCAATTTGCCAGGAAAAAATTTAAGTTTGGAGTTAAACAACCAAACCTTGTCACCAACTATGAAGCTCTTTCTCAACAGCCCCTTGTCAAAGAAAGCTTTGGACCTCTCCTTGTAGATCCGAGCATTGGCATATGCATCCATCCTCAGCTCATCCAATTCTGAAAGCTACAGCAACCTGTGATGACCATTAGAAGTTAGGTCTAGATTTAAATGTTTGATGGCTCAATAGGCCCTGTGTTCTAACTCTACTGGGAGATGACAAGCCTTGCCATAAACCAGTCTGAAAGGAGACATCTCAATGGGAGTCTTATAGGCAGTCCTATAAGCCCACAGTGCATCATTAAGCTTTTCAGCCCAATCTTTCCTGTCAGTCCTCACAGTCTTCTCAAGGATGTGCTTGATCTCCCTATTAGAAATTTCAACTTGCCCACTGGTTTATGGGTGGTAGGGAGTAGCAATCCTATGGGTGACAAAATATTTCTTGAACAAGCTCTCAAAATTTATGTTGCAGAAATGGCTACCCCCATCACTGATAATGGCTCTAGGGGTGCCAAATCTTGAGAAGATATTCTGCTTTATAAACTTGAGGACAACCTGATTATCATTAGCTCTTGTAGCAATGGCTTCTATCCATTTTGAAACATAATCCACTGCCACTAAGATGAAATGATAGCCATTTGAAGGAGGAAAGGGGCCCATGAAGTCAATACCCCAGACATCAAACAGTTCCACAACAAGGATGGGCTGCAAAGGCATTGAGTTTCTTTTAGACAGCCCTCCTAATTTTTGACATCTTTCACAGGTCCTGCAGTGTGTATTGGCATCTCTGAATAAAGAAGGCCAATAGAACCCACACTACAAGATTTTATCAACTGTTTTTCTTCCACTAAAGTGGCCTCCACAGGCATTTTCATGGCACATGGCCAGAATACTGGGGACATCACTCTCTGGAACACATTTTCGGATGATTTGGTCTGCACAATACTTGTATAAGCAAGGTTCCTCCCAGAAAAAGAATTTGACCTATGAGAAAAATAGATCTTTGTCCATTTGGGTCCAATGGACAGAAATCTTGCCTATAACTAGATAATTGATAATGTGTGCATACCAAGGAACTAAGGATTGGATGGCAAATAATTGCTCATCCGGGAAGACATCATTTGTAGGATCATCAATACATTTCTCCAACACAATTCTGGACAAGTGGTCAGCCACCACATTTTCTGCACCCTTTTTGTCTTTGATTTCAATGTCAAACTCCTGCAACATGAGTATCCATCTTAGCATCCTTCTTGGACAGTAGGCACTTTAATGTTGAGTGGTCTGTGAAAATTATAGTTTTAGACCCAAGTAGGTAAGGTCTAAATTTATCCACAGCAAAAACCACTGCCAGAAGCTCTTTCTTAGTTGTGGTGTAATTCAGCTGAGCTTCAGCAAGTGATTTGCTGAGATAGGGAATGACCACAGGCAGCTTATCTTTTCTCTGACCCAAAACAGCACCTATTGCCAAGTCAGATGCATCACACATCAACTCAAATGACAGTGTATAGTCAGGTGTTTAGAGTACAGGGGCAGAGGTGAGGCAAATCTTTAAAGTTTCAAAAGCCTCAAGACATTCTGCAGAAAAGTCAAAGGGCACATCCTGGCAGAGCAGGTGGCACAATGGTTTAGCAATTTTACTAAAGTTTTTGATGAACCTCCTGTAGAATCTAGCATGTCCAAGGAATGATCTGATTTGTTTGACTGTTCTTGGAGGGGACAAATTTGCAATGAGGTCAACTTTGGCCTTATCTACCTCAATCCCATCTTTAGATACTACATGGCTCAAAACAATACCTTGTGTTACCATGAAGTGGCTCTTTTCCCAACTTAAGACCAAATTGGTCTCCTCACATCTTTGCAAGACCAAGTGGAGGTGTTGCAGACATTGGCCAAAACTGTCCCCATAAATAGAAAAATTATCCATAAAAATTTCCAAGAATTTGTCAATCATATCAGAAAATATGGCATACATACACCTCTGAAAGGTGGTTGGGGCATTACACAGCCCAAAAGGCACCCTTCTGTAGGCAAAGGTGCCAAAAAGACAAGTAACTGTAGTTTTCTCTTGATCAAAAGGGTGCACAGGGATATGGTTGTACCCTGAGTACCCATCAAGAAAATAGTAAAAAGCTTTCCCAGCCAACTTATCCAAAATTTGATCAATAAAGGGGAGAGGGAAGTGGTCTTTTCTGGTCTTAGAGTTGAGCTTTCGATAATCGATGCAAACTCTCCAGCCAGTGGTCTCCCTGGCTGGTCTCAGCTCTCCAGACTTAGTTGTGATCAGTGTTATGCCAGATTTCTTGGGCACCACTTGGATAGGTGCCACCCATTCAAAATCAGAAATGGGGTAAATTACTCCAGCATCTAGCAATTTAATGATTTCTTTTAGGACCACTTCCTGTATGTGAGAATTCAATTTCCTCTGCATTTCCTTAGAGGGTGTTGAGCTCTCCTCTAGATGAATCCTGTACATACAGATTGATGCATCAATCCCTCCTACATCAGCAATGGTCCAACCAATTGCCTTCTTATGGTTCCTCAAAACTGTTAATAATTCTTCCTCTTGCTCATTGGTAAGAGAAGAGGAGATAATTATAGGAAGTTTTTCATCTTTCTCAAGGAAAGCATATTTTAATGTTTCTGGAAGCTTCTTGAGTTTCAGATCAGGGGCTTGTTAGATGGATGGCAGGATTGGTGCTTTGTTGGTTTGAGGAAGGGGCAGCAATATAGGTTTCCAAATGGAATGCTGCACTAAGCCCACAGAAGACATCAATGTGGAAATATCTTCTGGCATTACAGCTGGGCTTCCTTCCTCTACCATATCCCAAACTTCAGTTAAACTTGTGACAATGTTGCCCCACTCCAGCAGAGTGGGCAGTTCTTCTTCAACAACTTCTTCTAGTACATCCACTGCAAAGCATTTCTCATTGTCCAGCTGAGGATACTTTGCACTGTTGTATACATTAAGTTTAACTTTCATATGTCCGAAAGTTACCTCCATGATCCCAGACCTGCATTGAATGCATGTATTGGCAGTGGCCAAGAATGGCCTGCCTAAAATGACAGGTATAGGGGATGTACTCTTGTTGTAGCCCATGTCCAAAATAAGGAAGTCTGCAGGGTAAAAAAACTTATCCACCCCTACCAAGACATCTTCAACCACTCCCATGGGTCTCCTTTTAGACCTGTCAGCCATTAACAGCACAATGGAGGTGGGATTTAGCTCTCCCAAACCTAGCTACTGATACACACTGTATGGCAACAGGTTAACAGTGGCTCCAAGGTCTAGAAGGGCCCTTCCAATTGTGTGGTTGCCAATTATACAGGGAATAGTGGGTATCCCTGGGTCTTGCAACTTCTCAGGTGTTGTCATGTTTAATACAAAATTAACTGTATCAGTTGCAAAGACCTTTTTGGACAAATGGCCTCTAGCTTTCCTTTTCTGAGTACAAAGGTCTTTCAGAAATTTTGCATAGGCTGAGACCTGTCGAATTGCATCAAGCAGGGGCAAATTGATTTTTACCTGCTTAAAGGTCTCCATCATTTCCTCTATCTGTGCATTCCCTTATCAAAAGGGCTCAAAGCTTGAGGAAATGGCAACTGAGGTACTGCTGGTTCCTCAGCTGCAAGCCTATGACTGAACTTTTGTTTTTTTCTTTTTTCATCTTTTATCTCCTGCTGAGGCTCAACTACAGCCTCTTTATTTTTCCCTTGTTGCAGTGTAGCAGACAACTTTTGACTCTGTGCTCTAACAAAGTCTCTTTCACTTTCACTCGATAGTTCTTTGGGAATGACCTCTCCTTATTCCTTTCCCACCTGATTGTCTACCAGCCTACCAGACCTTAGGGTTGTGATGGCATTAGCTCCCTCAAAACTTGAGGAACCTTCTCCAATCGAATATTGACCCTTAGGGTTGGCCACTAGCTGGCTTGGCAACCTGCCCTCTTCTCTTTTGGCCAAGGCATTGGATATTTGTCCAAGCTGCTCCTCAATTTTCTTTATGCTTTGACTGTGAGAAGTCACAGTCTGAGTCAAGACTCCAAGGCTTTGCAATGAGGTCAAAACCTGGTCCTCGAAAGAAATATTTTGGGGCTGAGGTGAGGGAACAACCAACTGATTTTACTGCTGGGGCTGCTGCTGATGCTGGAAATTTGACCTTGGGGCATATCACTGGTTAAATTGCTGTTGTGGCCTTTGAGGTAAGGCCAACATCTATTGTGGCTGCATATAATTTTCTTCCCTCCACCTCAAATTTGGGTGGTCTCTCCATTGATAACCAGCATTTTGGTGCTGGTATCCAAATGGTTGTTTGTTGTAGCCACCAGATTGTTGTTGTCCAAATGATTGGGCAGCAACAGCCTGTTCCATAACATACTTAGGGTATTGCCCTACAGATGGGCACTCTTCCACTGTGTGTTGTGGAGATTGGCATATCAGACATGCCTCCATCACTTGTGCAGCCAATCTAGGCTGCACCACAGTTAATAGTTTATCAAACTTATCAGAAAGATTGGCCATCTGCATTCTCAGGTCATCATTTCCCCTAACTTCATACATCTTTCCTTTGAAAGTTTCAGCAAGCCCCAGCTTAGGAGAAGGCTCTTAAACAGTGCTTGACGAGGACATCTTCTGGAAAGTATTTTCACTTATGACCTCGAACAAGTCTCATGCCTCATCATCTATTTTATGTATGTAAGTTCCACCACAAGAGGCATCTACCATGTTTTTACTTTTCTCATCAATCCCATTATAGAAGCTCTGGACAAGCTGCCAGTTAGGGATCTTGTGGTGGGGACATTGTTTGAGCATCTCCTTAAACTTGTCCCATGATTGATTAAAATTCTCAGCTGGGGATTGGGCAAAAGCAAGTATTGCTTTCCTCAACTGGTTGATTTTAGCCTCTGGGAAGAATTTGGTCAGAAATCTTGTCTGGAGGTCTTTCCAAGAAGTGGTGTTGTTGTTTGGAAGAGTAGCTAACCAAGTGTTGGCCCTGTCCTTTAGAGAGAAAGGAAAGAGCCTTAACCTAGTGGCTTCTGGTCCCAAACCAGCAATGGAGAAAATTGTGCACAGGGCCAAGAATTGGTCAATGTGCTTGTAAGGGTCTTCCTTGCTAAGCCCATGGAAAGAGGGAAGCATTTGGATGATTCAGGTTTTAATCTCATAGTTTCCCTAAACATCTGGGAATTGAATGCTGAATGGAGAATTATAATCATCAGGGGCATTCAATTCCTTCAATGTTCTGGGTTGCTCTTCACCCATGACTGTTGTCTCAGTTTCAGTAGGGGGCTCAACTGTGGTGTGTCTGGGCCTTCTTGGTCTTCTACCCCTTTCCATCTCAGGGTTAGGAGGCTCTAATGTGGGACGGAGAGATCTCCTTCCTAACATGCACACACACCAACAGCAAGGAAGACTACTTGTAGACATATTGCACTAAACGAAATTACAACTATCCTAATCAACTGCCATGAAATTTTCAAAGGAGAAATAGACTAAGTTTTTGAGGGTTAGAGAAGTGCAAACAGAAGTAGCTAGACTCCGAGTGCAGTTCTACTTTCCTTCTTTGCTGCTGTCCAGATCTACAAGAAAAATTCCAAATATAAATCAGCAGTATCAATTATTCACAAGCAAAGCTATCAAAGAAAAAAGAATACAAAAATCTAAGGTCTACTAATAAATCAAGATTCCCCGGCAACGGCGCCAAAAACTTGTTAGGATATTTTAAGTGCTTGCTACTGACTTTATTAGAGACAGTGATAAGAATGGGGTTAGTGAAAATGAATCAAAGGTGGATTGAAAACTACAGAGCAGCAAGCTTAAAAATACACAGTCCTGCAAGATACAGGGCCTGTTGTAACAAGTTTTAATAAGTAAGAGTTTGTCCCACAAGAAAAGTTGATCTAAAGCTCCAAGGGAGCTATCTTTAGTAGGCCCTCCAGATCTAGCTACAGATCTGGCAATCCTAAATGGAAGGGGATTTAAGGTCACTATTATCTAAATCCTAAGGTAACATAATGTCTAAACTACAGAAAGGGTTGAGAAGAGTGATGGAGTGTGAGAAAATAAATATAAAAGGGTGAGAAGTAAGCTATTAGGTATAGATCTGATGGGTCTTATAACTCAGACTCAGATCTGTTGTTATAGAAATACTGCCCAATGGCTACATTATCACCAAAGAGGAGAAAGGATCCAACTCACCCCTGTGTCATGATCCAATCCCTTATGGCTATAATTTGTCCACTTGAATGGTCACAGACTATCCAATAGGGGAACCACAATCCAGAGATGGGTCAGAATAAGTTTATCATTGTAGGCACTATTTCTTCCAGGCTACCAGCTCAAGAATCCATAGGAACCTCAACCTCTAAAGTTCTGTGTGTGGGGCTAGGCCTCCAATGTGCACTAGCCTGGACACACAGAACCAGTAAGAGTTTGAGTACTAGCTTTTAAATTAAAGACTATGCGCAAGTAAGCCCGCTGATCGGCTAAGGCATGTAAATGACAAAAAAGTACGGGTGAGAAAATAAAAATAATAATAATAAAATAGCAAAATTGATTAATAAAATAAAAAGAAATTGCCAAATTTCAAGGAGAAGCTCTAAAAGTTATCTCTAGCGGAGTAGCCATCTGTGCAACCGTGGGATTTGTGACGATCCCATCGCGACGATGTGTTCCCTCTCATATGGCTATCGATTTGGAGTCACCACCCGGAGCCTTTGGTGTCCCGGAAAACCTAGTTCATTTTTATGAGCATCGAAGTGCTAAAAAATATGACTCCGGTTCACCGGTCTATGCTAAAGGATCTTGGGTAGGGGCTTCGATTATCGATCGGAAAGGTGTTAAGCACCCGATCAACCTGCTTGAAGTGGTCTCTACTTATGGCCAAAACAAAAAGGAAATGATAAGAGCAAAATAAGTTTTTTCTTACCTCAAAGGGCTCTAAGATCCTATTTGTGCCTCTCCGCTCTTACCGAAAAGTTGGAGGCGTAACGGCACAAATGCAAGGATGAGAAGTGCTAGAAAGAGATAGGAGAAGAAAGGGGAGAGCCGGAGCCCTTGGGCCCTCGTAACACCATAGGAGAGCCTTGCATGGCTTGCTTTTGATGAACTCTTGATGGCTTGCAAAGCTTGAGAATGAGTTCTAACTCTTAAGGGAGATAGCTAAGAGATAGAGGGAGGGTGCTAGGGTAGAACACACATCTAACCTAGAGGCTTTTTAATGAAAGGCAAGGTGGGAAAGAGGTTTTGAATTCTGGTTTTTGTATGGGAAATGTGTACCAAAGGGAGAAAGATCTTCTCACTTAAACTCTTTCTCTCTTAGGTAAAAATTTTCAATCTCTAATCCAAGGGGAGGGGAGTTCTATTTATAGGCAAATGGTGGGTTAGGAGAGTGTTTAGATGCTAATTGGGTTTAGTAATTAGGTAATCTAATATCTAAGGATTCCTAGGGTTTTAAGAGCTTGGAGATGTGTGAAATGAAGCTCTAATGGTGGATGATAGGGTAGGGGGTTTAAGGCACTTAACGGTTGTAAATAAGCTTTAAAAGGGTGTAACAGTGCTGTCAAAACACACCCCAAAGACCCAAGTGGTCAACAAGTCAAATCCCAATCATGATTTTCGAGGCAAAATCATAAGTTACTATTCATATGCCTGGCGCAATTATTAGTTGCGCCAGGCATATGCACAGTAAAACAGTGCTGCACAGTGACCTTGGGAAGTTGGTTGCCCATGGGGAGACCCACTTATAACTGGCACAACTATTAGTTGCGCCAGGCCATTTCTGAGAAAAAAATGGCCTCCCACAACTATAAGTTGTGCCAAACCCTAGGGGGTTTTCATGCATTTTTACCTTTTTGCGCCTGCACTTCGAATCACGATATCTCTTCACACATAGCTCCAATTGGGGTGATTTTTGGCCCGTTGGAAAGTTGACGACTTCTACTTTTCAATGGTATATGATTTGATCATAGTAGAAGGCCGTTGCTAGCTCTAGTGCGCCACTCTTCATCCACTACCCGGGAAAGCTAGGGTTAGGTTCGGAATGGCTTCTAAGGATAGGGATTTGGTTTATAAGGGTTCAGGAAGGTTCCTAAGGGATCTAGGGTGATTCCTAAGAGTTTCATACATGCCATCAAAAGCTCGAAAGTGCACCTCTCTCAAAATATGTTCCGATCGAGCCTTGGGCCAAATTTTGGTGTCTACAAGACAACTTATGTGGCACGGCGTGATTGGTTGTAGTGCTTGGGCCCCACTATGTGTGCAACTAAATCAAGTCTCCATATCACATGCCTTACGATCTTTTTCAAAGTACATCAACTCAATTCCTTCTGGCACTAGCCACCAATAATAATTGAGATCTTTTTTATCCCTATCTTTCACACGAGATCCTCATATCATGGATCAGACAATCAGGTGGTGATTCCACCTACCATATGCTGCCAAAAGTGATCATGATTATGGGCATAACATGAGAATGATTCTCGGGTTAGTTTTGGGAATGTGTTCCATGTGAAATCAATATTTGACCGTCCGATAAGTGCGTCATGATATGAATATATATTGTATATAAGGTTGGGATGAAAACTAATCTCCATCATCTGATTCAAGGAAGTCAATAGTTTTAATCTTGAAACCTTAGGGTGAAGACACCGAATCTTCGGTTGCAATGTAATCAAGGTTAAACACTACATAACTAATGATCAATTGTAATGCACAAAAGTGCTTCGATCTTAAGATTTAAACTGTCGGATCAAAAAACTTTTGCAATGTGACTTCCATCTAAACTATATATTAATTATTACCAATATGAATTTCGAATTATGATGATGGATACCATGTGGACGGTACAGATGACCCAAGCGCTAGAGTAAGTCCTCAAGCTTTACACTTAGGCCTTGTTTGATAATATGGAAATGTAATTTCATAGTGGAAATGAAATTTAGTTTCCAATTGTTGTTGTTTGATAACTATTTAAGGAGATGGAATTGAAATTAAGTCGGCCCCACATAGAAATTGAATTTTCATATACTAAATCATTTTAGGAGGAAACTATTTCAACCTATGAAGTGGCTGAAATTGAGTTTCCTACTAATAAAATAATAATTTTTTTTCATTCAAATCTAAAGTTACTTGTAAAAGACCTAAAAATAAAAAAAAAATTATTTTTTTACTATTAAAAAGTAACTTCAATTTCTATGACCATCATACCAACACGATCATTATGACAACTACTTTATCTACATCATATTCTTTTCAGCTAATATTAGACTTTGGTCAAAGTTTGAATTTTAATCAAACTTTAATTGGATTTATAAGTTATATATGGTTTTGACTTTTGATCAAACTTTGACTACTAAAGCATGGTAATAAGTTGTAAGTTAGTAATATATTATCAAATTTTTAGGGGTCAAAAGTTTTCTTTAAGGTCAAACTTTGACTTTTAATTAAAATTTTATTTTTTATTAAGCATTGACTCCAATAATTTGATGGCAAAAAAATGATATTGCCGCATTGATATATAATATGATACTAGATTCTCAACTGCATTAGTCAATACTTTGACCTTTAGTCAAACTTTGACTTTTACACAAAATTTATTTTTAGTCAAACTCGAAACTTGCCTATAGGTAGAGTCTACTACTATATAAATTTATACCGTATCAGTACAATTTTTTCTTGGTCAAAGTTCGATTTTATATAAAATGTTATAAATTTTTATTAGTGAAATATTATAATTAAAAATATATGTCATTATTTTAATTTATAAGTTAAAAATATATTACCTCATTTTTATTGGTCAAAGTTTGACTATTAGTCACAGTTTGACTTTTATTCAAATTTTGACTTTACTCAAAATTTGAGAAGTGTATCTTGACAGTAGATAGTGATTATTACTGTTATTATTTGTATTTTGGTAATGTAAAATTTTTATCAGTCAAAGTTTGATATTTAGTCAAACTTTGACTTTTTAACACAATTTGATTTTTTTGAACTTCTGTATCCCCAATGAGATTATCATTTTTTTTATTTATTACTTTGTAGTACATTACAAAATTTTATTTTACTTTTTTTTACATTTGATCAAAGTTTGACTTTTTTAAAAGTTGATATTTAGTCAAATTTTTTACTAGTGTAACCTAGTGATGGATACGAATGCGCTATGTTAATTTGTTGGTTGATGGTAAATTGTCAAATTTTTTATTGGTCAAAGTTTTTTAAAATGGTCAAAGTTTGACTTTTTTTAAAAATTAAATTTCTTTCAAGTTTAAAAATTGAATTTTGTTTCAACATGTAACCTTATAATACATACTAGCAATTACTATATAACTTTATACTTTAGTTTTAAAATTTTTTATTAATCAAAGTTTTACGTTTGGTCAAAGTTTGACTTTCATTAAAAGTAGATATTTGATCAAATTTTGACTAGTGTAACGTAACGATGTATATGAATATTGTTATATTAATTTGCAGTTAAACTTTTTTAACTTATTGGTACATCGTATAATTTTCTCTTGGTCAAAGTTGAAATTTTGGTCAAAAGTTGACTTTTATAAAAATTTAATTTAATTTCAACGTATAAACTTATATTCGATACTAGCATTTACAATTTTGTTATTTAGCTTTACATATTTTTTTATCAAAATTTTTAAGTTTGGTCAAAGTTTGGCTTTTTATTTGAGTTTGACTTTTCAAACTCTGACTTAATTAACTTAGTAATAAATAGTGATTACTATGGTATTAATTTGTAACGTAATAGAATATTATTAAAAAATTATTAGTTAATATTTGACTTTAATTATGATTTTAATAATAAATGATCAAAACTTAAAAACTCATTTTCAAACTCATTTTCAAATTCATTTTCAAAGATACTAATCAAACAAGAGAAATCAATTTCCAATGAAATTCATTTCTCAAACACACTAATCAAACAGTGGAAAATCCATTTCTAGAGGAAATCATTTCGAAGGAAATCAAATAAGAAATTGATTTCATTTCCTCTTTGGAGTTTCATTGCTATCAAACAAGGCCTTAATGATATTTCCTTTATAATAAATAGTTAAATGGATTTTTTAGTAAGTGTGCTCAATCAAACTGATTAGTGATGGAGGATTCTCCTAAAAATAATTAGCAGTAGAGAATTCTTTTCATCCAAAGGACCAAATTGCCCTTATAAAATGGAGGTAGAAGTCAAAAAATGGAGTACCGTAAATTGGACAGCCATCTCTAACTAATTATAGTTTGATGGACGACTCTTACTCACTAAAAAAAGGGAAATTTACCTGATCGACCCTGTCAGATGTACCTTTTACGTCAAAGGCCCAATAGTTTCACCTTTACCCAAACCAACCAGCTCAAAGCCGAGTCGACCATAAGGAGAATAAAAAGTATATATTACCCCTTTCTCTGACTTTCTTTAACCCACGAATACATCCCCTTTTTCCTCATTTTAATCTGTGCTAAAGTTACTAATAAGTTAGAGGTGGTGAAGGTGATGACGTCTTCTGCCTCAGATCTGCTACCTGGAAGAAGAGAACAGAGGTTTGAGAGAAGAAGCTCCAGCATTTTGCCATTGGGAGTTGAAGATCCTGCAGTTTCCCATTTCGACACGAGGTATGTTCAGATCCAATGTAAACCATATCGAAAATTATTTTGAAAAATTGATTTTACTGGGTAAATATATGCAAAGAGTCGATATCGATTGCATAAAATTGTCATCAATTGTTAACACAATCAATATCGATTGTAAATAGAATCGATATCGACTGTTAAAAAAATCGATAACAATTGAGTATCCAATCGGTATCGACTGCATACACAATCGTTACCGATTGAGTATCCAATCGATATCGATTGTAAAGAGAATCGATAACGATTGGATATTCAATCGGTAACGATGGTTTATGAAGTCGATACCATGGGTTAAAATATTGGGTTATCGATACGTACCGTCCGAGCTCCAAAATGATACGTATCAGACGATACGTATCGGTACCGGTCTGTATCGGACGATACATTGAATGTATCGTTCGATACATTCAATACATTTGAATGTATTGAACGATACATTCAATGTATCGTTCGAGTCCAATACCGATACGTATCGTCTGATACGTATCGATATCGGACGATATTTTGATCCATGGTCGATACCGATTGGATAAGCAATCGATATCGATTTTTTTTCAATTATTTTGCTACCAATTTGTCATTCCTTTTGTTCATCCGTCTTATGACTCTTCCTTCTCCTTCTTAAACAGGCGATGTCTGGTGTGAAAATTTCTCTTCTCTGTCACTTTGATGGTCATATTATGAATGATGATGGTTTGTATCAAGGTGGCCGCCGAAGGGTTATTACAATTTCGACGGATATATCTTATGAACGGTTCAGAAGGAGAATTTCTGCTGTCAATTTTACGAGAGTAGATGAAACAATTTCCATAAAGTTCTCTATGAAGATAGTGAATACCTCTGTGCTTGCCGACGTTTTGGATTCAGATGATTTGACCACCCTATTTTCGTTTTATAAATCCGGGTCGGACATTATAAAGGTATTCATCATTAAAGAACCATCCTTCTTCTAATTCGAAGCTGAACAAGTACCTCTAGGTGGGACTGGTTTTGTGAGTAACTATTCCTTCCAGCCATGTAAGTTTGAGGAGGAAGGGCTTACATATGATACTATTCAGTTAGGCGATGACGGCGATTTCACGGCAAACATATCTACCATGAAGACAACTATTGATCTAAACCATGCCCCAGTTGAATCATATGATGACCCACTACAAAATATGCATGGGACTCATTGTAGTCAAGAGTTAGACTACACGTCTCTAAGAGTAGGGGATGAAGACGATTTTCATCATATCTTTCCTGGTGGATTCATTACTTGGCTGACTCACGAATTATGTTCTACTATGCCATCGATGGAGATTAACGAAGGAGCTCAACCCTATTTCCATACATATAATCACCCCTTCAGTGAAGGGCCTAGTCAACCATGTCAGAACCCGTTCGGTGAAGGGCCTAGTCAGCCATGCCATGACTCGTTCCGTAAAGGGCCTAGACAACCACATTAGAACCCCTTTGGTGAAGAAGGATCTAGTGAACCACCTCAAAACACTGTTAGTGAAAAGAACGTTGAAGATTATGATGACGAATTGGATGGGTTTATACAAGAAGATCCGAAATATTTTATGAGAGGCATTGATAATCCATTAGTAGATGGAGCTTACGAAGTGTTAGAGACATCGGATGAGTCTTCCGATCAAGAGGTGGACACCGAATATCGAAATTGGATGTTTAAAGTTGGAGAGATCTTCAGAGATAAACAAACATTTCAAAGAGCATTGAAAGAGCACGCGGTGAAGAAAAACTTCCAAATTCGGCCTTTGAAAATCGCTAATTACCGAGTGATAGCCGCATGCTACGACCCCGATTGTTTATGGCGAATACATGTGTCCAAATTAACTGGGCTCGATACTTTCCAAATCAAGACGTTCAATAGTACTCACACATGCGGGGCCGCTAAGATCGGACCGCACGGTCACCGTAATGCAACAATCTCCTTCATAGCCAACTATGTATGAGAGAAACTTATGGAAGGATTCGACTACACCCCGACGTCGATAATATTTGATATTACAAAAGCTTATAATGTGTAAATCTCATATGCTAAGGTTTGGAGGGGAAAAGAACTTGCCCTTAATGATATTAGAGGCAGTTGGGAAGGACAATTTATGGATCTACCAGCCTACGTGAAGGAGATAGAGAGGATAGATCCTAATGTACAAACATCCTTTTAACTAACGCTTGACGATAAATTGCAAAGATTTTTTTAGAGTTTCGGCCCGTGCATCGGAAGCTATCGCAATACACTTCGTCACACACTGGTTGTAGATGGCACACACCTACGGGGACGTTTCGAAGGGATCCTACTTATCGCCTCGGGGCAAGACGGTAATGGCCATATATTACCGTTAGCATTTGCCGTCGTCGAATTAGAAGAAGAGGATACGTGAATGTGGTTTCTTGAATGGGTAGGTGCATTCGTGATCGGTGAGTTTATCGAAGATTTTATTTTTATCATGAATAGGTCGAAGGGTTTAATTAAGGCGGTCAAACATATCTTTCCTAACGCATACCACAACTATTGCATGCGGCATATGACACAAAATTTGTAACACAAGTATCCCAAGAATAATGTGAAGGGTTTATGGTGGTGTGCCACGCGTGCATATTCAGTAGAGAAATTTGCTTATTTTATTAACAAAATGAAGGAAGATCCTGCTAATCCTCGGGTCGTAGAGTATATTTTGAAAATAGACCCAAAGCATTGGGCACGCGTACATATGAAAGGAAGGCAATATGATTTCCTGACTACAAATAATGCCGAAAGCTTAAACAACGTACTAAAGATAGCTCGAGAGAGACCAATTATCGACCTAATCAGAACTCTAGAGAGAAAGTCGCCGATCATTTTCAAAAGCGTCGACAGATATATGAGAAATTGACCACCCTCCTCTGCCCAAAAGCAAATGAGCACATGAAGAAAGTGTTGCAATGGGCCGATAGAAAGAGAGCTCAACCATACGAGCGCGATCAATTCCAGGTCAATTCCGAAATTTTCATTCATCACGTCGACTTGGAACACAAGACGTGTACTTACCGCCGTTGGCACATTCATGGCTTGCCTTACTCTCATGCCATGGCGGCCATCAATCAGAGAAGTTACGATTGCCATAACTTCTGTGAGAAGTAATTTTTCACTGCTTGCTTTAGACAAACATACGACGAACAATGGCTTCCCACCCTCGATAAAAGCCAATAGGCATTTCAAGCTAAGCAACTACCTGAAAATATGAAAGTGAAACCACCCTACAATTGTCAAAAGCAAGCCGGCCGTCCGAGAAAGAGAATGATAAGGTCTAAGAGTGAGGTTAGGGCCCTACAGTGTGGCAGGTGCAGTGAGTATGGTCACAATCGCAGGAGTTGCACGGAAATTGGGCCGATGAGTTGATAGAGTACAAGAAGTCGGCTATATATTCAACTACACGTCACAGTCTATTAGCTATAAAATAAAAATGTAAAGAAGTACATTTTAATAAAACTCTTAAGCATTTTGTCGCACAGATAGTCGATATCGACTATAAATACGGTCGATATCGACTGTGAATACAGTTGATGTCGATTTTTAAGAGGTCGATATCAAGTACCTTTACAATCAATAATGATTGCTTATGAAATCGATAACGATTGCTTATAAAATCGATATCAACTGTGAATACAATCGATACCGACTGCGAATACAATCGATAACGATTGCTTATAAAATCAATATCGATTGTATTCGTAGTCGATAACGATTGCATATGAAATCAAACATGATTGCATATTCATTCGATATCGACTTCTTATACAATCGATATCAATTGTATTCACAGTCGATATCGACTACTTGAGCACTCTTTACTTAACTCTTTATATTTAGTCAATGACTGTCAATAGGGTCTGCGACACACCCAAAAACCAGCCTACTGTTAACCAACCTATATATTTTTACATACTTGAGATTAAAATTTTTCAAAAAAAGTCGAATGTTGTAAAAATTAAAATTTTCATTTACAAATATCCTTGAATATTCTAAGCTACAATAACTACATACAATTTTAACTTTTGAAAAAAACTAGGGTGCTGCATCAGTTGTAGGTTCTTCATCGGTGGCTTTCTCGGCTTCTCCATCGGCAGTAAATTTAGTGAAGGCTTGGCCAATTTCTGCCCTGATCTAACTCATATTACCTTGGCTGAAGTCGAATTTATTTCCCATCATGAAGTACTCTATGTACTTCAAAACAAATACCCCACAGTCCCACCCATTGCTCTGTCAGGATACGAATTTGACCCTGCAATCAGAACTTGACCATGGATAGGTCTCATCGTTCAATGCAGTGGAGTCTCCGTGTACATGTAAAAGCGCGGGAAGATATTTGGTCTGTTTTGAAAAGTGTAATGTCAGATAATGTTTGATAAGATAAGTAGTTAAGATAAGCAGACAGAGAAAATATTTACAACTACCTTCAAAATTTTCTCAGATTTCTCAGAATTTTTTCAGATTTCGATTATATAAGCAGTTGACATCGACTGTTAAAACTGTCGTTAATGATTGTATAACCAATCGTTAACGATCGTATAACCAGTCATTAACAATTGTATAACCAGTCATTAACGACTATTTTAACAGTCGATGTCGACTGCTTATACAATTGTATTCTAAGGACGATTAAATAAGCGTAAATTGGAAATTAATTGATTTGAAAGTGTGAACAATTTTTCCCAGGACGTTCATTTGGATGGGATACTTCTCCTTAGAGGGCCCATCCAAAATTGGATCAACGATCATTACCGATCGTTCTAAAACCTTAACGATCACAAGTGCCCAATGTAAAGAATCGTGACTATGGACTGGGACAAATATCTTAAATGAATAATATATTAGAGGACACAATGACTAAAATTATAAACAAAGTTTACAGAGACCGTAATATACCGTGTTACATTGGTGAGCCCACAGATCCCTCAACCTATTGAAGAAGAAGTTTTGGAGCACCTTCTTGCCTGGGTTGGCTTCTTCCTTAAGGGCAGTCCACCGTTCAATTTGCGTGGCCATCGGTTGGCGGTTGAGTTTTTCAGTTTCAACAAAGAATCTGAAATCATTATAATCCATGACGATATATGACAAATCGGTGGGGCTCATCAGGAAGAATTTATCCGTAACTTCAGGATGAGCAGTGTCATTCATGACTTCCAAAAGTCTTAGGTAGACTCCAATTATCTGAAAGATAATAAATATCAGTAATCGACTATTCAGAGAATCGTTATCGATTCTATATAGAGTCGGTATCAACTGTTAAGACGATCATTACCGATTGCCTTGATAGTCGATATCGACTGTTAAGACGATCGTTAACGATTGCCTAGATAGTCGGTATCGACTGTTAAGATGATCGTTAATGATTGCCTAGGTAGTCGGCATCGACTGTTAATACGATTGTTAACGATTGCCTATATAGTCGGTATCGACTATTAAGACGATCGTTAACGATTGTTTTTACAGTCGTTATCGATTGTTTAAACAATCGCGATCCACTATCTGGGCAATCGTTATATTTTTTTAATCAGTCATTAATGTTAGAAAACATTAAAAGAAAATAACATCTTTGGAAAGAATTAAAAATTGAATATAAGAGATTTGGTTACTTACAAGATTATCTAAGTATTCCTTGTCTTCCAAACATTTAAAAGTATGCATCCGGAGTGTATAATCACCCACGGAGCTTACATAGATGCTGCATAAAACATAACGGCCAAAGTTTTAATTCAAAACGAAATTAACTTCTAACTAACAATTAACTATCATCGGAAAAATGGACAAATTACGAATATATGTAACTTACTCGGCATCCTTTTCGGGAGCTGTCCAAATGACATTCATGAACCTCTGCTCATCTATTAGCTCAACCGTAGATGGGGGCATCGTCTCGGTTGGAGGTTTTTTTATCGGCTGCTTTTTTTCGGTCCTAGGCTTCACGACAACATATTTTGCTTTAATCTTAGGCCTCAGGCGAGCATCGAATGGTTGCTCGGATTGCTCATCACCAGTCGAACCACCCTTATCATCATAATCGTGGGATTGATTATCAGCTGCTGCCAACTCCTCTTGCGTGGGAGGAGCTGGTGCCACATCTGCTGATCCCCGATCGGCTGGACCAGCAAGTTCTGGTCTCATATCGACAATGAGAGACACTTCCGATAACAACTTTGAAACAACACCATCCTGAACATCGAAAGACATAAAAATGATAAATAAAAAAAACTGAAAGAATAGAATGACCTCTAAAAATAATTTAAATCTATTCTGAAACCGATCGTATTTACAATCGATACCGATCGTATTTACAGTCAATATCGATTGATTTTCCAATCGATACCGATCATATGTACAATCGCTATCGATTGAATTTACCATCTATAACGATGGTAAATACAATCGATAGTGATTGTACATATGATCGGTATCGATTGTAAATACAATCGTTAGCAAATCAATAAAAAATCGAGTTAAACTAAAGCAGACTACACTGTCAATCATACCTTGGGTGTCACCTCCAAGATCGTTTAAAGGAGTTCTAAAATTTTTCCTTACTCTTTCTGGATCATCTTGTTGAAGTAATCCGCCGTTTGCAATTGAACATCCCTTGAAGTGAGCCGATCTTCAAAGGAGGTGCATTGTGTCCGGAGAAGCCTATTCTCCTCCACTAACTGCTTATCCCCTTCCACCAATTGGTTAACTAACTCTTTCAAATGACTCGCTTTTTGGTTGAGTTTCAAGTTATTCAACTCTAAACCATCAATCCTCCTCAACAACTCTTGATTAGAGGAGGTTGGTGTACTGTCCCTTGTCTTTGCGGCGACCCTTCTAGGAAGGTCTAATTGGACTTGGACCTCATCTGACAAAGAGCCTTTATCAGAAATTGTTTTGTTCTCAAACTCTTCCTCTTCAACTTCTTTGACTGAAATATAATTTCTTTTCTTCTTGGGCCGCATATCAACTTCCACAGCTTTCTTGACCTCCTCAACCTCTTTCCTCTTCCCCTAATTTTTCCCCCAATAGCCTTTAGACCCCGCTGATAATCCCTTACGAGGGGTATCTCCAACTCGAAGGTAACGAGTTCGAGGGGAGCGTAAATCTGTTACGAAAAAGGACAGGTTGTAAAATAACATAGAAAAATTACAGAGAAAATTAAACAATCATTGCAATATAACGACTGCTTAACGACTGGATACTGATTTCATCTACAGTCGATACCGATTGTGTAGGAAGTCCATACCGATTGTGTATAAAGTCGATATCGATTGTGTAGGAAGTCGATACCGATTGATTAATCAATCGATCCGATTGCGTAGTTAGTCGATTCTGACTACGTAGATAGTCGATATCGATTGATTTGGTAATCGGAATCCTCCACTTTACTCTTTAAAGTTCTTACAAATTTACCTTTACAAATTTGAATTATTTAAAACGACATCATACCTTGCTCTCCACTATCTTCGCAAGAGTGTAGTCTTTAGTCCTCGTTTAAGGCTTCTCCGTCCACTTCAACAATCGGGGGAAAGGGTTTATCATTGACGTTCTTTGAGGTGAGACGTCAGGCAGCATCTCATTGGCCCACCACTGAAGTACACACATACAATCATAAATATTATACGGCTTAAGGGCTTTATCGTTGTCAGCAGTCTTTCTATTTGTCACGCCCTTCTCTATATACTCCAGCAAGTCTTTGAAGACGTAGAGACCCCATGAGGTTTTTTTCAAGTTCATCACGTCATCGACGAGTTCAACGTGGTCTTCCGACAATTGATGATGGGACTCGGGAAAAAGGAATGTACATAGAATAAAAAGAAGAGTCAACTTGACGAAGTCGTCATCACTTTACGCTAGTCTCAATACATTTTCAATATGAGACCGAATAATTTTCCCGGCCGATAGTCCTCGAAAATATTTGTATCGAATGGTTTCCTCTTCAAGTGCTTTAATGGAAGTGGTATACTGTTGGAGTTCAACCACCACAAGGCCCAGTATTAAAGCAACGCCCATCTTCCAAAGATAGACATCTCTCCTCCCGATTCGGAAGTGGTTCTTCTCAACCCAAAAACTTAACATGACATCCACAACATCTCCAACAAAACTAACACCCTTTGGCATTTGAAATATTCCCCCGAAAACTGATGCACTTAGCAACTCCTTCCGCTGCGGGCTAGCGTCATTGTAGATATTCGAAATATTAGTAAGAGAATATTTGCCAACAGCCCGTTGTACAACCATTTTATCGGCTTCTGTAATAAAATTGAAAGAGATTGTTTATAATATAGGCTACATAAAAAATAGCCGATTCCTTAGACAATCGAATCTACTGTTAATGCGATCGTTATCGATTGTTTACACAATCGTCATCGACTGTTTATACAATTGACATCGACTATTTACACAATCGTTATCGATTGTATGAACAATCGTTGTCGATCGCATTAACAATCGATTTCGACCATATATACAATCGAGCAATGATTAGGAAGATGGAAGATGAACAGGTGGTGGAGGTGGTGGATGGTGTGGGGAGGTGGGTGGTTCCGTCCTCTTCATTTTCTTTTTCTTTCTTTTCTTCTTTTTCTTTTTCTTTTTCTTTTCTTTCTTCGCCAAAATTTTCATTACTTCATCGTATTCGTCCCATAGGAACTGAAGATGATCTGGTTCTGGTGATGGTGGTGGATCCTCCCATACTGGATCAAACTTGATTGGGTTATAGTAGGTTTTATCGTCGTCGTCTGATATTGGAAAATATGGGCTGGTAGGGATAATAGGGAATGATTTTGCTAGTGATGGTGGAATATGAAGCGTTGTATTAAATTTTCTCATCCATCCGAGCTTTCTTGCCAGAATGATTGAACAGAAGGTTAGTTGGCAATAAATTAGACGTTGGCTGATATAAATAAAACATCATATTCATTATGGGTGAAAGCTTCGAAGAGTTCATATGATGGGTACTATCTTGACAGCTTGTTAAAATGAACAGAGTCCTATACTAACACCCATTCATTAAATGTTAAATAAATTGTAATATATCGATATCGATTGTATATATAGTCGATATCGATTATAAATCGATTGTATTTATAAGAGCATTAAAACTTATGACAAAATGGACACCGACGAAAGAAGAAAAAAAATTTCAATAACAATTAATGATAATTTTATTAGCTATTTACAGGTTTGGTAGATTGAAGATTGAAGAACGGAATGCTAGCGACTTGCGATTGCCTCTCCACCGACTTCGAACGTAAAAGTAAAAAGTAAAAAAATAAACAGTGAAGAGTTTGGTGAAGGTGGCTATTTATTACATTGGGGGTAAATTCAGTATTTCCTAAAAGCGGAAGATGGCTCTGCGCGCAGCGGGTCGATTTGGGTAAAGGTGAAACTATAGGGCCTCTGACGGAAAAGATACATTTGACAGGGTCGATCTGGTAAATTTTCCCTTAAAAAACATCGAGGTTAGTTAAATAATCGAGGTTACGATAACTTGGACATTAGTTAGACTGCTTATCAATCTGAACGATCTGTTGTCAGAAAATCCAACTCTACGAACTACCCCAGTAGAATGATTCGATCAAAAACTAGGGTTTCTTTTCGAATCTCATTAATTTTTCTGCTTTTTAATGAATCTTTGAGTTCCTACGCTGACACTGGTTCTGGTTCCATCGTTTATCCAATCAAAGCAAAACAGGTTTCATGGAAACCTAGGTCAATTTCTCTTTTTTATCTGCTTTCTCTTGCATTTTAATAATTTTTTTTTTTGTGTCAATTTCATTTTCTGGTGATTTGATTGTTTGAATGGAAATATTTGGCAGAGCTTTCGTCTACGAAGGTTTCCTCACAGATGAAGAATGTGATCATTTGATATCTCTTGTCAGTTCGATCTTCGATCTCTGATTCCCTATTTAGTTTTTCTTTTATTTTTACAGATTATTTGGTAAGTTTGTAGTAAATGAATTATGCTTTTTTTTTTTTTTTTTTGTGGAACTATTAAGGCAAGATCGGAGCTCAAGAGATCGGCGGTTGCGGATAATTTGTCAGGGAAAAGCAAGGAAAGTGAAGTTCGAACTAGCTCGGGCATGTTCATCAGAAAAGGGAAGGTTGTTTTTTTGTGCTTCTCGATCATGGTTTTAAATATCACCCATATCTTGATACTTATCGGCAGATATGTATCGGGTTAGGCCCTATCCGATTAGATATACATCCCCGATTAGGCATGGGGTCAAATATCAGGTCAAGCAGATCAAATTTTGGCCATAATGGGTTATATCCGCCAATATGTATCAGATATGAACCGAACAAAATACCAAAAATGCATTTTGGGCATTTAAAATAAAAATACAAATAAAAAAGATACTCTAATATCGGCCCGATACCTTTCGGCCTGGGACCGGGCCGATATGCCAATATATATCTGTCTTTAAATCCATGCCGATATGCCAATATATATCCATCTTTAAATCCATGTTCCCGATACACTTGTTCTATTGTTTTATATGTATTGGCATTGTTTTCTCATTTGCAATTGCAGTTATAATTTTTCCGATAATATTTCAGATATAAAATTTCAGGATCTTCCCATGAATTAGATATTAAGGACTTGTGCAGAATAACAAACAACAGGTCAATCTCAATACATTTCATTGTAAACTGACGTCCTCATACTAATAAAATGTGGGAGAGATCAAGAAGATGCAGGGTCATCTATCCACTTGGCTAGTCAACCATGAGCTAGTTCATAGCTCTTGCACAAAACTCTTAGAATTAGTCAAAATTTTGGCAAAATTCTCCGAATTTTCGCGAATTTTTAATCATACTTCGTCTTGTTTTTAATCATGCTTCGTATTTTTAGTCATACTTTTTTATCATTGTGATTCATGCTTTAATCATGCTTCGTATTGATTTTTTTATTGTTGTAAATTGTTAATGCATAAGGAATATGTAATACACTGATTTTATTATTCAAAGACATCATTTTTAAGTTTAAATAAGTTAGCATATATTATTTTTATAATCCCCAAAGTTTTTTCCGAAAATTCCTTGATCTTTTCCGAATTAAACCAAACTGACCCCCACTGAGTGATTGCCAAATTCGAACTTGGATACCAAGCCAAATGATGATGTACACGTAATTATTACTTAGCCTACTTGATTAATCACTTTTGTTATATAGATAATGTCATAATTTGACATCTATGGAAGAAAACTCGATGTGTCAATCTTGAACTCCAAACATGTATGGTGATGTGACTTAAGTCTATGAAGGGTAGAATAGGGATTTCATAATTTGCTCATGGGTAGTTGGTCAATTAGATGGTGTTATTTTAGGCATAGTTTTATAATTATGTGGGTATTTTTAGATTGTTTCCTTATTTTGCCTAGTTTCTTAATTGGATACCTTCATAATTTAACTAAGATTACAGCTTAAGAAGTTCTGTATTTGATAAAAAAGTGCTTCTTGAAGATATTCTTGCAAGAGATTTGGGGTGTTTCTTCCTTGAAATCCCTTGCAAAAGTGATCTATTTCGCTAGAGTATCCTTTTGTCCTTTACAACAAGAGCGGATTCATCATTTGTTTCTCATTGATTGGAGCAGATCCAGGCTCATGTTATACCGTTCTCCATTGCTCAGAGCTGACTTCGTGTAGGTATTTTAGGTTTTCCTCTGAAAGAAAGCCTTGTGGAGGAAATTGATGCAACAGGAAAATTAAAAAGGAGGTGTTGGAGGGCATCAATAAGTGGGGATTATTGCCAAATTTGAGGAGCTTTTAAGAGAGAGCTACGGGTTGCTATTAAAGGCTGGCTGCGGGGCCATAAAAGGGCTGAGAAGGGGCTGTTGCAGAAGCTGAATCAGAGGTCGAAAGACCTTGTTGAAGAACCATTAAAGAAGAATTAAAATGTGCAGAAAAAGGGACTGTTTCTGGGTTAATTAACAACACTAAACAGGGCTCTAATGGGGCTGATTGCAGACCCTTCAACAATCTAGAAAAGAAGAACTTTACCAGTTTTGCAGAAAAGGTAATGAGGTGCTGGATTGGACCTATTATGGTCCAACAGAGGTTAAGACCATGCCCAAAACAGTTTAATAAAAGGGGTCTGAGCTGCTGCAATTTGGGTCCAAAGGGGTCCTGCCATAAAGCCAGACAGGTGCCAATATAATTTGATTGGGTTGAGAAGTCTAGAATTTGGGAGTTGCACAATGCTTTGACCGAGAGCTTTGATCTACAAAAACATTGGGATTTTAATTTTATTTCCTTAAATAGATTGTTTCTGTTTATTTCTTATATTTTGGTTAGGAAGTTTAGTGTTTTTTACTTTTTTAGGAAACTTGACAGTTGAGTTATTAGGAGAACAATATCTAGAGTTTTATTTTAATTAAGAAGTTTCCTATTGTGGGTAGGAGAGTAAGTAAATAAAGAAAGGGGATGAGAGGAATTCTAGATTACAATGTGGAAGGCAACACAAGAAGGACGAGTGAGATATCACGTGGTCCTCTAAGTACTTCTATTTTTGGAAAAGTTATTTTTAGTAGGATTATTATTAACTCGTATAACAGAGTTATTATCCTTTAAATACTGCTGTAATATGGAATTAGTTCTATGATACTTAATTCGCTCAATCACCCAGTGCATCGGGAATTGAATACAGCGAACCGAATTCGGTATAACAAGTGGATTGTCGAATTAATCCTTCCGAATTGGATTCATTTAAAAAATTTAAAGTATAAAGAGATGATTTGAACATAAAATTTTATGTAATTAATAAATTATTTTAAAACTCATCCTACCCTAGCGAATTGGATTTCATTTAAAATAGCGAATTGCGAATGACCCGAATTTGAATCAATCAAATCAGCGAACTAAGTATCCATGAATTAGTTAGTGAATGAAAACTATTTTTTGTGAGAACGTGGGTTTACTCATGGGTTCTCGAGAAGCCCTCTTAATGGTGCTTCTTGTTCTCCCTTTTCTTGTTAGATACTTTGCTAACTAAGGTGATTCGTATACAAAATTCTGAATTGATTTTCTCTCTCTTCTTCTTTACCACGTTAGATCAGACATCTAGACTGTACAGGCTCCTACATCGTATACCTCCTGTTAATAGGTTTTAAATAATATTTCTACCACATTTCATTTTCAGATATCTTCTTGACATGCCAAATCTTGTCTATAGACTGCTTCTGTATCTATGTGGATTGCTGACAACTTGTTTATCCATCATTCTAGCTTTCCTCTTATTTTAGTTGCAAGTTACAACTTTAAAATTGAAACAAAATAATAATAAAGCTGTCTTATTCCTATGCATCTCCCAAAGTAAAGAAAATTATTGTCCGAGGCTCCCAGCCCACACCCCGGTTTTATTCTTTCGAGTGACAGTGATTTCTATTCAAATGTTCCTCAGGCTTTGTTATATTTACTGTAGAATGCCTTGGGTTTATCGATATCTTCTTAACCTTTAATTCTAGATAACTAATTGATGTGGGACCTGATTACATGTTCCTGTATTGCATCCTTTGTGAACCTTTTTTTATTATTTTTGGCAGGATCCTATTGTTTCGGGTATAGAGGACAAAGTTGCAGCATGGACATTTCTCCCAAAAGGTGTACAATATTATTGACCGTTTGATTATACTATTTATTAAGTTCTTTATCTATGCACTCCATTCAATTTTAAACCATATAACCTCCGGTATAAGATCATCAGGACGTAACAGTGGTCATTACGAAGTGGCATGTATTGCCGTTCCGTTTTTTCGAGCAAAGATAATATTGGAGTTAGTCTGATGTTTGTAGCTATAAGTTGCACATTTTAAAGCAGTTCATTGTTTACTTTATCACCATCTTGTAACAGTTCCTAATCCAGAAATAGAATGTACACTTGGTGTAGTATATCAGCTACTACGTGACATTGGCTTATACATGTTGATACTGGAACACCCAAACAATACATGGCACGCATGGCCAAGTTCTCTAGATTGTTGAACAGTACAGAGTGCAAAAAAAATGTGGTGCGGGGCGAACGCTAAAACCCTAATTATGCAAGTTTGGGATTAACCTCAGATTAAATTGAATAACGAAAATATTCGATATCGCCCAACACAAAATAATTTAATGAATTCAACAAAACAACTAGGTTAATTCTAGCGCGCACATGCATCGATATTCTCGATCTAGAAAAACAGATCCGATGAAGAATTTGAGTTTCGATCTAGTTTAGGGCACTATGCGACAATTATGATATCGTCGCTTGACTCCTCTAGGGTTTGAATAAGTAAGGTTAAGAGGGTTAAGGCAAATAAAAGGGTAGGATCAAGTTTTTTTTTTTTGGATTTTATCAAAACAAATAAGGGAGATATTACCAGACAATAAACAGAGAAAATGATAGAAGAGGAAGATAGAGGCCCAAGGCTTCGCACCAAGGCTGTACGTCGGCTTCGTACCAAGTTGCACGAGAAATGAAGGTTTACTCCTCAGGTTTCGAAAGATTCCCTCCTTCGATCAAAAACTCTTCACAAGTCTTCTAGGGTTTGCACAAAAGCAAACTCTCAATTTTCATTCAATAATTAACTCCTAATTACAAAGTTATAAGGACCTTATATAGTAGGTCTTAAAATAAAAGAAACCCTAAAACAAATACTCTAAAAAGGACAAGTTTACCCCAAAACACTATTTCCATCTTTTGGGTCCACTTATGCAAAAAATTGATCGATCGATGCTAAAACTCGATCGATCTATTTATATATAATTATATAGAAGTCTCGGGTCCAAAATTGATCGATCGAAAATTATACTCGGTCGATCGATTTATATATATATATATATATATATATATATATATATATATATATATATATAAATTGCATTAAGTTTCTGTTCACATTCGATAGATTGATTGACTGGGAACAGAAATTTACCGACAACTTACGACCTCTCTGGCCTCAATCGATCGATCGAGCAACTGGATCGATCGATCAATCAACTGACACACGTTCCAAATCTCCAATTTTCTTCTAGTTCTTCACTCTTTTGCCTCTTCTGCCACTGGAGACTCTTTTGCGGCCCAAATCCAACTATCTTGCTCTTGATGCTCCCATCAATTCTCCTTGGGTGGGAGAAACTCATCTCCGATGACTTGCAGAACCACATATGGTATGCCTTGGGTGCTCAGCTCCTGCCTTGTCCTTCCATGTTGTAAGGTATACTTGATTTTTATCCGCGTTGGTAGTGAAGTGTGGACACTGTAGAATCTTCTCATTCAACTTTTTCTCATATGACACAGGTAGGGTACGCATTACGAATTGGTTAAATGGGCTTGGCTCGATTGTTTGGGTAACAAGGAATGGGTCAAAAGACATAGTTGCAGGACTTCGAATAGGTGTAAGATTTTTCACCACAACTATCGGATGAATACCCTTGTCTAGAGGAAACTCTAGACTTCCATCATTACTCCTTTTCAAGGTCGGAAAAAGTTTCACATGCTCGGGACTATCATGAAGTAACACAAAACTATTATTAAACTCATTAAATAAATTCGTTGTGTTAGTGACATTTTGTGTACTTTCATCATTCAATAAAATTTGATTGTTAATCCCATGCAAGTAAGAATGCTGACATGTACCTATCGACTATGTGTGCACTATCAACTCATGTGTGATCGAATGAAGGGGCACTAATGGCTCATGTATGCTCGGCTCGAGTAAGTCGTGCGTACTCGCTTCAACCAAAATCAAAGGCTTTGGGGTACTCGATTTAATTGACACTAATGATTCTTGTGTACCTAGTTTGATGGACTCACGTGTATTTGACCCAACTTCACTACTCACAAGGGAAATAGAAGTTTTTTTAACACAAACTAGACTTTCATCAGCTTCTTTCTCCTCACTCATCATGGTGTTAGGGTCATACACTTCTTCCACTTTTCTATTTTTCGGCTCCTTAGGACTCTCTCTTTTAGTCAATAAATTTGGAGTGGGAAATTTTGTGGGGCATTAGTATGCAAAATGTCCAAACCCTTAACACTTAAGGCAATCAAGACACCTATCTGTCTTGGTTTTCAAACTTTGTAGAAGGTGACGGTGTGTTAAAGGAACATACTTTTCGATAAGTGTCACCTTCATGTCCTCTTATGTGGAGATGAGTTTATTATGAAGAGATTCAGTATGACATTCTATGCAAGTCCAAAATTTTTTGGCATTGCCCTTAAACTTTGTTTTCACTAGCCTAAATTTGTACTCATTGGTACGCCATACCAATCAAAATAGTCCTCTACACTAGACAACCATTCCACGAAGGTCTTAAGATCCATCCATCCCTCAAAATTTGGAACCTCATCCCGAATAGATTTTAGAAACTTCTTGGCGGGGTCGTACTCGGGTTCACGCTGATGAGGGTATCTCTTAACTCTATTTCCATCCAATCCCTTGCAAGGCTGACTATGGTATTGAGTAAAACGGCCTCATGTTGAGCTTGCATCTGGGTTTAGAGAGTGGTTTGAATCGTGGTCAACTTGGATGCAAGATCTCTAAGTAAGGCTTCTATTTTACTGGAATCCATGACGATGCAACACAAAAACGATATGATGTAAGGCACAATAAAAAGAAATAAACCCTAGAACCTATATAACACCAATGACCCTAAACTAAAACTGTGCTTTGATACCAAATCTGATACCCGACGAACGCTAAAACCCTAATTATGCAAGTTTGAGATTAACCTCAGATTAAATTGAATAGCAAAAATATTCGATATCGCCCAACACATAAAATAATTTAATGAATTCAACAAAACAACTAGGTTAATTCAATTGTAGCGCGCACATGCATCGATATTTCTGATCTAGAAAAACTGATCCAATGAAGGATTCGAGTTTCGATCTAGTTTAGGGCACCAAGCAACAATTATGGTATCGTCTCTCGACTCTTTTAGGGTTTGAATAAATAAGGTTAAGAGGATTAAGACAAATAAAATGCTAGGATCAACGATAAATTAATAAAGATTTGGGGTTTTTTTTTTGGATTTTATCAAGGCAAATTGGGGAGATATTACCAGACAATAAATAGAGAAAATGATAGAAGAGGTAGATAGAGGCCTAAGGCTTCACACTAAGACTGTATGTTGGTTTCACACCAAGTCACACGAGAAATGAAGGTTCACTCTTCAGGTTTCGAAAGATTCACTCATTCGATTAAAAACTCTTCACAAGTCTTCTAGGGTTTGCACAAAAGCAAGTTCTCAATTTTCATTCAATAATCAACTCCTAATTACAAAGTTATAAGGACCTTATATAGTAGGGTCTTAAAACAAAAGAAAACTCTAAAACAAATACTCTAAAAAGGACAAGTTTGCCCCAAAACACTATTTCCATCTTTTGGCAGAGTCCACTTACGCGAAAAATCGATCGATGCTAAGTTCAATCGATCGATTTGTATCTATATCTATATCTATATATATATATATATATATATAGAGAGAGAGAGAGAGAGAGAGAGAGAGAGAGAGAGAGAGAGAGAGAGAGAGAGAGAGAAGTCTCGGGTCCAAAATCGATCGATCCATATATATATATCACATTAAGTTTCTCTTCACATTCGATTGATGAAAAATTTTGGATCGATCGATCGACTGGGAACAGAAATTCGCCAACAACTTAAGACCTCTCGGGCCTCAATCGATCGATTGAGAAATTTGGTCGATCGATCGACTGACACATGTCCCAAATCTCCAATTTTCTTCTAGTTCTCTCTGGCTCCCCTTCCGCCTTTGGAGACTCTTTTGCGGCCCAAATTCGACGCTCTTGTTCTTGATGTCCCCATCAAAATGCATGGCTATTTATTCGCTTGTTTTGGTGGAAGTATCTCAACCGTGTCGTTCCCTCTGTCATATACAAAGAGAACTTGGCTGATCCGCTCTTTCTTGGTGAAGGGTGTCACTTTGCAACAATGTCTAATAAATGAATAAAATATTTCTAAGGATTTGGGTTTTATTTAAAGAAGATCAATAATTGAAGTCATTTTGTTGTTGATGCAACTTATGGAAAGTTTAGGTTGAAGTATTTACGTACGTTTTAGTGTCCTGGTAGATAATCTAGTGGGTGTTAGGGGGGAAATGCATTCCAATTGAATATGCTGAGATTATCCAGTATGTGTGTGAAGGGGCAAAAACTAGTGTAAGAAGTGTGGGTGGATTTGAATTTTCAGTTGCATTTGGGTGGATTTGAGTTTTCAAATAAGTTTTCAATTGCATTTGAGTTTCATCAAGGGTCTAATTTTAATCCTTATTTGTTTACATCGGCTATGTATGAATTGATTTATAGCTTCTAATTGGACAACTAAGAAATGAATAATTTTAATTTGAAATTAAAATTAAAGTTAAGAGGTTTGAAAATTAGCAGAATGAAGAAAAAATATATGAAATGTAAGTTTAATTGAAATTAAAATTAAAGTTAAGTTAAGAGGTTTGAAAATTAGCAGAATGAAGAAAAAATATATGAATTGTAAGTTTAATGTATATGAGAGCTAGGAGGACGATTTGCTCATAATAGAAATACATTGATGACATAATGGGATTGATTTGGTATTTGGGCTCAATTAATCAACTTGACGATGGGTTTGAGGACATCTCAAACCAATGTTACTATGTTTGCTGGTATGTGTGGTTCGAATCCTGGTTAAGTTTCGTGATCACGACTATCGAGCAAAGCCCAATTCGCTTGGGTTAGGATTTTTTTAAACTAATATTAAAAATTCCAATAATATTGTTATTTTTAACAAAGGAGTGATTTGTAGCATGTTCTGGTTAAGTTTTTATTTAACATTTGAGCCTAGGGCTGAAATCCTCAGACCAGCATTGTTATTTATTTTTAAAAACTTAAGGCAGCAAACTGTCCAAACTGACCAAGCTGAACGGAATTGCGAATTGGTTCGTG
Organism: Chloranthus sessilifolius; assembly: GCA_021018995.1. Lineage (NCBI taxonomy): Eukaryota > Viridiplantae > Streptophyta > Magnoliopsida > Chloranthales > Chloranthaceae > Chloranthus > Chloranthus sessilifolius. The sequence continues at coordinate 53,538,506 of CM037598.1, forward strand.
CTTTGGTAAGAGTTGAGCGAATTTGATAACCTTGTTTCAATCAGGATCATTGTCGGGTAGGCAAAGGAGAGGCAAGTAATTTGTTATATGATCAACTGGTGCCACTTTGATTGAAAGGACGTTTTCATAAAGTGATGGTAAGACCTAAGTTACTATATGGCGTAAAACTTCACGCTAGAAAGAAGTGGCAAGAAGACGAGTCATGTGGGTGAGATGTGCATGCTAAGGTGTAGTTGTGGGGCAACAAGAAAGGATCGAATTAGGAATTAGTACTTGAGAGAAAGTTTAAAGGTAATCCTGATCAACGAGAAAAATCAAGGAATGTGGTTTTAGATGGTTTGGGCATGTTCATCGGAAACCTGAAACAACCCATGTGCTAATGGGCATTATGGTACCAGCACAAGAAGTATAAGGAGAAGACCAATAGAGTTAGAAGGAAATAGTGAGAAGCGGCAAGTGGGATTGGAAAGTGACGGTGGCCCTAAACATAAATGAGTACCAACTAGAGATAAGACTCACAAAATTGGCCCCAATGGATGGGTGTGGAGATAATGATGATGTTGGTAAATTTGAATTCAAAATATGAAAATGAAAATCAAGTATGATGAAGAAAAGAGGTCTTCGAGACCTAGAGACAATATTTGTGACGACCCACACCCTGACCTCAACAAGCGCACAACAAATTCTTTATTTTTTATTTTGAATCAATTGTTTCCCACTAACCGTGGTATACCACAAAGTGCGGATAGACAAACCTGACAAATCACATGTGACTCCTACCCAAAATCGCTCCAAAGCCTAGGTGCTTTCTGAACAAATCCGTAGCTCTGAAAGGCTGGTCATAAAAGGACCGTAAGTTTGTGACATTTAGCAAGCAACAAACTGAGCCAATAAAATCTAGGTAGCAGGCACACAAGTATTCAGGATTATTCAGGAGCATACAACTGTATGGCAATGGAGGATTACAATAAAATAAGAGAACTCAAAATTTATACATGGGAAAGCCGCATTTTACATTGGAGCATGCACTATAGATTCAATTAATGCTAACCATAAAGGTACTTTCCACATTTCCAAGCAGTGTATAGATAGGAGTTAATCCCTGTAACACGCCAGTGAGTTATCAGTGAAATATAAGTCTGTGACACAGTTCAATGAGCAGTAACTAGTTATAGTCATATATCCACACGTCATTTTTAGCGTTTGTGTCTTAGGATTTGTTTATAGAAAACTCAAAGATTTTATTCAAGTGTTGGGGTGATATTCTAAGCATCAACCACAATTAAGAGTAACCCATGATTATTGGCGAATAAACAGTACCCAGTTAGAGGCCTGTACCTCATTATTGGAGGCTATTGAACAGTATGTTGTTAGAGGTCATTAACTCAATATTGGAGGTGGATAGCAGTAGTCATCATATTTCGACTTTCGTTATTATATTCGGTATGTCATAGTGTTCAGCCTGAATAAGAGATAATAGTAGTTTTGGATTCAAGCTTTTATTTTTAGTGATGTTGATATCCTAAGCATCAATTGCAGTTAAACAGTACCCTAGGCGAATAGGCGAATATGCAGTCCTTTGTTAGAGGCCAGTACCTCATTATTAGAGGTGAAAACCAAATGATCAACAGTGTTACACACTCCATAGCCGATTGTATGACATCACCTCCAAGTTGGGTAGGATAGATATCTATGCCCCAACTTGAGGGCTAGTGTTTGTGTGTCTGTGGTATTAGTGTCGTGTATGTGTAGTTAGTTGCATGACTTTGTTGGGTGTGTGTGTTCTACTTAGGGTACAATCGTAAGTGTCATATATATATAAATATAATACACTACACTACCCTACACGTCATCATTCCCTTCTCCCCCTTGTCTTCATCTTTTGCATCTCTATCTAAGCCTAAGTAACGGCTAACATTTTATTGAGTCTCCCATCACATGATGTGCAAAATAGTGCCGAAAATCTGTAATATTAGTGTAATTGCCATTCTTGAATAGGTACAACAATTAGAATCCACAATCCTACCTGGGAGTTCACTATTACCATAAGGTACAACAATTGACATTTGTTGAGCGGTGATGGGCCTCAACAAATTTCAAACCGTCAACTCTTCGACAATGAGTCACAACCTTAGCACCCCCCACAGTCAGCAACTACCAATTAGTTCCGACGCTTCGTGCCTGTAGCTTCAGTAACTTTACCAGCACTTTCCATTCTCATAGTCTCCCAGCTCGGATCAAATGTCCACCATCCAGTCTCTCATCACCCGTCCCTTTGTTTTCATTTGTGGCGAAGAGCTATCTGACTGTGCATCTGCATTGCTCCTGCATACCATCCTATGGTTCAACAAAAGAGTGTCACTCAAAGGAATCTCATCATTTGGGTCGTCTCCATCATCCACACCATGGCTGTTTGGTACCAATTTGTGTGTTGTTCATCTTCTTGTTGAAAGAGGATGTCGACCTCGAAATCTTACCAAAGTTCTCTCACATTTTCTGTACCTCCATCCCGGCGATCCAAAAGTACCATATGTGCATCTGTAATCTGAGCTATCCGGTGACGTAGTGTTGTAATTATGTGATGATAGGTTCACAAGTTGTCTAGGTCATAAAATTGTTTGGGTTTGGGGGAAGGAATTTAATGTTGGAGATTGGGCCGTTGGGTCTGGTAGGTGTCAATAAGTCCACTGGATCCATACCAACAATAGGTATCAGATTCGATGGATGGTTCGGGATAGAGGTTTTGGTCGCACCGCAATCGCTGTGTTGATTTGTGACATCGTCCGTGGCAATGGGAGTAGATTCACCTTCCGTAGGTTTCTCGCTTTGGTTTTGGTCTGTTTGGAATCTTTTGATCCCATATAGTTGAGTCTGCACATGAACAATTGATGCCAGGCCGGCAGATTTGGCCCACAACCCACCTGCATACAACTCAGATTGTCCACCAGCCACAACCAATCTGTCCCCACTTACTCGCGCCCCTGCCTCACCTCACCCACATGTCTGCTTCCTCATACAAGCACCTTTTCATTCCATACCATTTTTTATCATTTTAAATTGTTTGCCTTTAACATTAGGCCCAGACTGTTTCCCGACTCTATTTGCACTTTTGTGATGAGAGTTGGCATTCCATATCCTTACCTATACCGACACATGCCAAACTTCTTTTTTTTTTTGGTTTTTGAGAGGTAAGCATGGGATTTGAACCCCTGACCTCAACGTACATGGTTGAGGGCATTGCTACAGGTCAACCTTTTCCTAGGATATTTCCTCCTAGCATTTTTAGTACCACCTGACTACCATTCTTGCTATTTCTTTTTAAATTTAAATTAAAGATGTCGTTGACAGAAACCCCAGTGACAGTGTCCTTGGCATGTGTCAGATTTTCTGCATTACACAGCTGAACTGTCGATCTTTGCATGTTACCCAATTTCTGTCCTTCCTGATTTCTGGGACATTCCACATTCTCTGCAGCCACAGATTTATCTTCCACCTCGGTCCTCTCAGATCTGTCGATCTGGTGTTCCAACCCTTTTTCCTTACGGTTTGTATTTTTCCTTCTCTTATTAATCTTCAGCCTACTTGTTCCGGACTGTTCCTTTTCCAACTTCAAACTCATTTGATGCCGGACGGCAACCCTAAAATGCGTGGGTGATGATTTAATGAATTTTGCCGAAATTAAATAGATTAAATCAACCTTAATCGCAAAATTATCTCAATACTTTAGGCACATCACGCGAGATCCGGATAGGGTCCAGTTCGATGTGCGAGTCCCATTAGCTTTACGGCAAGTTCGGGCCTAAAGATAGAACTTTGGCTTTCCAGGCTTGGGCGTTCGTCATTAATCCGATGTAGAGTTGCTAGTTCTCACTAGAGTTGTGGGATTGGGTAGCTTTTAAGGCTCAGGCGAAAACTAGGGTTGTGGTTGAATTAGGGTTTCAGAATAGTTGCACAAAATAGATCAAGGTTTGTAAGACAAAACAGAGATAGGCAGATATAAAAGATAATAAAAGATAAAGAAGATGATAAATGGGAATCACTCCCTTAGCCTCACACCAAATCCATCACGGGAAGAGAAATCGCTCTCCATTCAAGCAAAAACTCATTCAATATATTTAAAAACTAATTAAATTGTGCTTATAAGCCTCTTTAAATAAGCAGCCAACTAATAACTCGAATTAATCAACAAAAAAAAAAAAACTCGAATTAAAAGAGTCCTAAAATAATAAAAGACTAAAAAAGGTAAATTTTTGCAAAAAATAAAAATCTCCGTCGCTAGGCGGAAATCTCCACGGACGTCTGTCCTGGAGGTCACAGACGTCCGTCGCCTACGGAGTCCAGAATCACGGACGTTCGTGATGGTCACGGATGTCTGTTGCTCATTAAACAGTGAGGTCGCTTATTTCCAGACGTCCACCTGTCAACTGAAGATGGCTTGTGTCTCCTTTTCTTCCTTGAAGCCGTAGTACTCGGGCTTCCTCTTTGTTTCTTCTGACACCGGTAGAACCGATGTGGTCCAAAACCGATGTCCACATAGTCTGCGTCCCCATCAATTCCCTCGGACCAAATAGGTTTCATCAATGATGGAACGCGGCCATGATAGCTATCGACCATATCGGGGTCTAATCTACGTACTTCATTCTCATGAATCCATGTGTTTTCAGAGTTTGGTTTACAGACCCACTTGACAAAATATTTATGAAATCCTTCGTCACGTGTGGATACGGCATGATCATTTAATATTCCCTCAATTATATCTTATCTCTGTTTACTTGGAGAAGGGAGAGGTACTAGTTGCAAGGTTTGGGTGAGGTTGGGGCTATGAGAGGGCTGGAAAGGATTTTCAGGAGGTGGGGTTGAACCTAGGTAAGGAACCAGTTCCTCCACATTGAGCGTTGAACTAACCCCTGTACCTGGAGGAAGCTCAAACACGTATGCATTAGGACTACTCCTAGTCAAAACTCGAAAAGGTCCAGCGCCTCGGGATTGGAGGTTCTTTGTAGTTCTTGACGGGAACCGCTCTGGCCTAACCCGAACCATCACTTGATCACCTACCTGATGTTCTTTGAAACGTCTGTGAGTATCAACAGATAATTTGTATTGATTGTTGCGTGAATTAATCTTCTGTTTAATTTCGGCATGCAAGCTATGAATGTGTTGTGCAAATGCATCGACAGATTTAAATACTCTATGTGACGCAGACATGAAGATCAAATCTGAAGGTGTCCTAGGCTTATAACTATGTACAACCTCAAAGGGACTCATGCCTATGAATCTATTGACAAAATTGTTATAGGCAAACTCAGCCATGGACAAAATGGTATCCCAGGTCCTAACATGATCACCGGTAAGACTGCGAAGGAGATTCCCTAAACTTCTATTGATGCTCTCGGTTTGGCCATCCGTTTGAGGGTGATAGGCCAACGAAAATTGGAGCATGGTGCCCATCATGTGCTAAAGGGTTTTCCAAAAATAACTAGTGAACTTAACGTTCCAATCAGACACAATGGTTTTGGGCAACCCATGAAGATGCACTACCTCCGCGAAAAACAACTTAGCAATATGGGATGCATCGGAGGTTTTGGAACAAGGTATGAAGTGGGTCATTTTGGAAAATTGGTCCACCACAACAAAGATGGAATCGTGCTTCCTCAGAGTCTTGGGAAGCCTGAGGACGAAGTCCATGGAGATGTCCTACCACGGTGTGTGGCATAGATAACGAGGTGTACAAGCCAGTATTTTGCATACTTTGTTTCGAACTTGGCAAGTACGATAATGTTTGACAACTCGGACGACATTTCTCATCAGGCTAGGCCAAAAGAACCTATCCTCTACGAGCGCAATGGTCTTATTACTCCCGAAATGTCCGGCGATTCCTTCGGCATATAACTCTCAAATGAGGAAATCACGCAACAAAGTGCGAGGGCTGCCAAGGCGATTGCCCTTGAACAAGTACCCATCCTAGATGGTGTACTCGGAGTGTGTGCTGGTCGGGTCATTAAGGAGAGTAGTGTACTCTACCCCAAAATCTGGACACTCGGGTTACTCATCTTTTAATCTTTCGAACCCGATGACCTCGGTGCTCATAGTGTGTAAAGTTGCCACTTGACGATTAAGCGCATTAGCAGCCTTGTTTTCAATACTGACCCTATGCTTCAACACGAGGGTGAACTCTTAGAGGTACTTAACCCATTTCGCGTACCTCGAATTTAGCTTCTTTTGAGAGGCTAGGAAGCGTAAGGCTTCATGGTCGGAGAATAACACAAATTCTTGCGGCCTAAGGTAATGCTTCTAATACCATAAGGAACGAACGACCGCATAGAACTCCTTATCATAGGTGGAGTATTTTTGCTTCACCTCATTAAGCTTTTCACTCAAATACGCTACTGGGTGAACCTCTTGGCTAAGCACTCCTACACCCACACCCGGCATGTCGCATGCGACATCGAAGACTTTGAAAAAGTCCGGCAAGGACATGACCGGTGCACTACTCATCCTTTGTTTGATCTCGGCAAAGGCTTTTGTCGCGGCTTTGTCCCATTGAAAATCTCATATTTTCATGCAATCAGTGATTGGGGCCATGATGGTGCTAAAGCTTCTGATGAAGCGATGATAGAAAGTAGCCAATCCATGGAAGCTGCGGACATCGTGTATGTTTTTAGGTTTGGGCCACTCCACAATGGCTTTAACCTTTTTGGGGTCTGCGACCGTTCCATCAGCCGAGATAATGAATCCCAAGAAGACAATAGATCGTTCCATAAATGTGCACTTCTTGAAATTCGCAAACAACTTCTCGCTCTTTAGGGTTTCGCAAACCAATCTAAGGTGGCTCAAGTGTTGTTCCTTGTCATGACTATAAATCAAGATGCTATCGAAATAAATAACAAGGAATTTGCCTAGAAACGGCCTCAACACTTGGGTCATGAGTCATAAAAGTACTTGGGGCGTTAGAAAGCCCAAAATGCATGACCATCCACTCATAAAGACCATCCTTGGTCTTAAAGGCAGTTTTCCACTCATCACCGGGGCGGATTCAAACTTGATGGTAGCCCCTCTTGGGGTCTATCTTAGAAAAGATAGTGGCACCAACCATCATATCCAGCATGTCGTCAAGCTTCGTTATGAGAAACCAATGCTTGATCGTAATTTTGTTAATTACCTAACTATCCACACACATTTGCCAACTTCCATCCTTCTTAGGTGTGAGTAGTGCGGGTGCGACACAAGGGCTCATTCTCTCTTAAATGAACTCCTTTTGAAGGAGATCATTAATTTTTCGCGTTACTTAGCATGCTCAACCGGATTCAACCTGTAGTGGGGCAGGTTCGGTAAGGTGGGTCAGGGAACTAAGTCTATAGCGTGTTGAATGTCACGCATTGGAGGGAGTTTGTTTGGTAAGTCTTCGGGGAAGACATCTGTAAATTCTTTCAAAATAGGCTCAACCTCTTTGGGGTGTTCGCCTATAGACTCGAGAGCTTTCTCGACAGTGATGACAACGTAGACCACATTATCATCCAAGGAAGCCTTCTCAAATTCCGAGGGGCTCACAATATTGATGGATTTAGATGTATCACCCTTCTTCTCGACTTGGTTGGTGGCGTTTTGGGAGGCAAAGGGTGTAAAGTGATCTTTTTGCCCTTATACATGAACATGCATATGTTTGATCGACTAAAAAGGGTCACGTCTATGTCGTAGAGCCACGATCTTCCCAAAATGATATGGCCCACATCCATTGGCACCACATCACACCATAAGGTGTCCAAATAAGAACCCAATTGAATTGGCATACGACACTTTTTCGACACGGGAATGGATAGAGAGTCAACCCAAGCGACTTTATAGGGTCTCGGGTGGGCTTCGAGTGTAAGCCCCAAGCAGCGTACGGTGTGAGTTGACACTACATTGGTGCAACTTTCACTATCCACGATGACCTTACAACTCTTTTTACCAAATTTGGCAAAGGTGTGGAAGATATTCTCCCTTCGCCAGTCATCATTTTCATCCCGTTGAGGTTGTGCAAGGGCACACCTCACAACTAAAGCACGACCACTATCATCACCCTCCTTATCGCTGGGTGTGACGTCCAGCTCAAACACTTCTTCAACCATTATCTCGCCTTCATCTTCCTCCCCCTCAATGAAGAGATTCCTTTGGGGGTCTCTTGTAGGACATTAGGTGGCAAAGTATCCCATCCCATGACGCTCACAACATTTAACTTGAGAGCTACCGTTAGAGGATTCTCCAACTACACCTTTTCCCTTTTCAAACCTCGCATTGGTAGGGATAGGTTGTGTAGGTTTGAGAGGCGGGTTTCCAACATTAAATCGTCCATCTCCGGAGCGATGACCACTGTTTTGTGGCTAGATTCGCCTCACCACCGATGTTTTCAAATACCGTTCAAGATTTTGCACAACGGTGTAACATCTTTCAAGAGTTTCCATGGGGTGAGAAATCAACTATTTTTACAAATTAAATCGCAATCCGGTGCGGAATCTAGAGAGTGATTTCAGGATCTTCCGATACCTTGGTCTTCATCATGAACTCTTCGAACTTGTTAATATACTAGGTCATTGGCATACCACCTTGGCATAAATTTTGCCATTGGTCGAGGAGGCAGTGGTATGATAAAGGAACATACTTCTCAGTAAGTTGTTCCTTCATGTCGTCCCAACGGGTAATGGGAGGACAACCCACATTCACCCTTATGCGCTTGACATTGACTCAGAAGAGTTGAGTTTGCTCAATTAATTTCATTTTGGCGGGCCCGACATAACAGTCGTCATTTATGCCATACCAATCAAAATGTTGGTCCATGTTGGAAAGCCAATCGAGGAAGACTTTAGGGTCCATTCTTCCATCGAAGGTTGGAAACTCAACTCGGACATTCTTGAGGAGTTTCACATCGAGGTCGTAGTTATCTCCACGATGATCTCTACGGTTTCGGTTCCGGTTCTGATCATTTTGGCGACCATTGCATTCAAAGTGCGAACCTTCACACTCTCGGTGTTGATCACTGTGCTCATCAAACCCATCTAATTGGTTGATTTGATCACACAACCTACCATTGGAAGCCCTTAGGGTTGTCTGGGCTTGCTCTATAGTATTCAGTCACTCATTAATTGCACCCAACTCTTCTGGCATACTTCTAAGAGTATCGAGAATCTCAGTCGAGTCCATGGTGATCACAGATGTCTATTAGGGTTCTAATATGAAATGCAAAATGAACCCACAAAAGAAAATATTGTAACAGAATAAAATATGACAAACAATTATGCCCTAACCTAGAAGAACTTGTCCCTGATACCAAAACTGACGTGGGATGGCAACCCTAAAATGCGTGCATGATGATTTAATGAATTTTGTTGAAATTAAATAAGATTAAATCAACCTTAATTGCAAAATTACCTCAATACCTTATGGTTATGAAAATTTCAATAGGCAGATCACTTGAGATCCAGATAGGGTCCAGTCCGATGCGCGAGTCCCGTTAGCTTTATGGCAAGATTGGGCTTAGAGATAGAACTCTAGCTTTCCAGGCTTGGGCGTTCGTCGTTAATCCGATGTAGCGTTCTCACTAGGGTTGTGGGATTGGGTAGATTTTAAGGCTTAGGCGAAAACTAGGGTTTTGGTTGAATTAGGGTTTTAGAATAGATGAACAAAATAGATCAAGGTTTGTAAGACAAAACAGAGATAGACAGATAGAAAAGATAATAAAAGATAAAGAAGATGATAAATGAGAATTACTCCCTTGGCTTCACACCAAAGCCATCACAGGGAAGAAAAATCTCTCTCCACTCAAGGAAAAACTCATTTAGTATATTAAAAAACTAATTAAATTGTGCTTACAAGCCTCTTTAAATAAGCAACCATCTAATAACTCGAATTAAAAGAGTCCTAAAATAATGAAAGACTAAAAAAGGTAAATTTTCGCAGAAAATAAAAATCTTCGTCGCTGGGCGGAAATCTCCACCTACGTTTGTCCTGGAGGTCACGAACGTCCATTGCCTACGGAGTCCAGAATCGCGGATGTCTGTGATGGTCACGGATGTCCATTGCGCATTAAACAGTGAGGTCGCTTATTTCCGGACGTCCGTCCAGAACCTACGGACGCCCGTCAACTGAAGACAACTTGTGCCTCCTTTTATCCCTTGAAGCCGTAGTATTCGGGCTTCCTCTTCGTTTCTTCCGACGCCAGTAGAACCGATGTGATCCAAAACTGAAGTCTATGTAGTTGGCGTCCTTGTCATCATTCTTCCGGTACCAAGATTTTCAGCCGCATCCGACTCCTATCATTGATTCGCCACCACATCAGAGAAAGTTCTTCCAATTCTCCATTCATGGAGGCATTGCCTTTCAACATTCAGCAACACCGCTGCTTAGCTTATCAACCACCAGGAATTTCTGTCGGGATGCTCCTCAACAAATTTACCGTATTCTTGCATATGCAACTTCCCATATCCCCCAAGGTATTTGAAACAGAGTTTGCCCCAGATTTGCGTAGGGAGGCCCCTTTTTCTTATCCAATTTCCCTCTTCTTTCACAGGTTTCTGGATAACTTTAAAGTCCACCGACCATCGAGAGACCCAAGCCATCCCTTTTCCAAAGTTCACCTTGTTAGGCTTTCCGCTTCGACCGCCATTTTTTTTCCTTAAAGACCAGCTGATATCTTCCTTTTGCGCAGGTCTCACTTTATCGATCCTTTATTTGCCCCTCATATTGTCTGCCTTTATCCTTACTCCATTTGAGCTCATTTACAAGTCGGACGACAAGATGAAGATCGCCCGCTCCAGTAGCGTCCTTTCAGTCTCCATTTCCTTGGAAAGCTCTTGTTGATGACATGGTTGTGTGCTAAGGTCTGCTGCACCATGGGAGCCTGTATGCAAAATTATTTGGTTGAGCTCCCGGTTCACCATTACCTCTGCCTACTTTCGTCTCCTCTCTCCAATAGCAGAAATTCTTGGGCTGTACATTCCAGCTTTTGTATCCCTTCCCTGCTATCTACAATCCTTTGTTCATACTTTGATCTTGGCCTTAAATAATCCATTTTGTGTTGATCTTTAAACTCTTGGAGCACTTGGCTGTAACACCTTCCCATACTTTTTCTCCCCCTACATCTGTCTTTAACATTTCCATTTGAAGCTCTAGTTCAGAGTGATGCAAAGGTTGTAGTAGCAGTCTCCCACTCTTGTGGATTGGATGAGACATCTTGACGTGGGACGACACGCTAAACCCTAATATGCGAATTTGGGAATAACTTGAGAATGCATCGAATAGCGGAAATATTCAAAATCATGCAACACATAAAATTAATTCAATGAAATTAATAAAACAATTAGATCAATCCATTTTAGCGTTTGCATGCTTGAGAATTTCTCGATCTACAAAAACGGCTCCGATGAGGGAACTCGAGTTTCGCTCTAGTTTAGGGCATCAATCGACAATTGCAATATCGCCTTTTGACTCCGCGGAGATTTTAATTGAAATAAGGCTTAAACTAATTCAATAAAAGGGGAACAATTTGGGATTTTGATTTTTATCAACGGAATTAAAGAAAGATAATACCTGACAACAACTAGAGAAAAGATAAAATAAAGGGATAGATTCCAAGGTTTCACACCAAGGGTTTTCCGAAGCTTCACACCACGGCTGTACGTCGGCTTCGCACTAAATCGCATGAGAAACGATTGCTCACTCAAGGTTTGAAGGATTTACTCTCTCGGTTGAAAGATTTTCTCAAGCTCTCTAGGGTTTGCACAAAAGCAACTCTCTTTTCATTTAATAATTAATCAACTAAGTAATAAAGTGTTTACAATGCCTTTATATAGGCTAAGAAAACCCTAAACAACCTAAAACTTGCAATAAAAGAGTCCTAAAATAATAAAAGACTAAAAACGGATACTTTTTGTAACAAAAATAAAATTCCGTCGCTTGGTGGGGTCCCCAACAGCGTGCTGTTGTACTTCCAACAACGCGCTGTTGGACTTTTAACAGTGCACTATTGGACTTTTAACAGCGTGCTGTTGTACAGCTTCTCCTGAAGATAGTTTCAGTCTCCTTTCTCCTTTCTCCTTTCTTGTTTTCTCTTTGTGCTTTCACCTGCCTTGCTTTGTGTGATGTCCCCATCACATCTCGTTTAGTCAATCTTTCTGATCTCTTCCGCTTCTCATCTTCTAGTTGTTTACGTTGTTTATAACTCCGCCCCCGGAGGAACTACAACCCAGTCTCACTCGTTCCATCAATCAACCTACCAATTCTGGTGTATGTTTGTTAGGATAAAGGGAATGTTTTGCTATCAGGGTATGGTTTTGGGATGATGCTTCCTCAAGCTAGGTTATCATTTAGGATTAGGGATAACGGTTTCTAGGCTAGGATTATTAGGTGAGAGGTTTCAGGCTAGGATCTTCACCACTTCCAGTTGAAGCACTCTTGAACTTTCTTTATTAAGACCGTTTCCTCTATTTGTTACTCATTTTGCCCAGTTTTTTGAGAGATTTTCAGCTCCCTCAATCCCATCTGATCTCCCCATCACCTTAAAAAGAAGCATTGAACCCGACCTCGACCTTCGGGTTGGGTCTTGCATGAAGCATTCAACCCGACCTTCAGGTCGGGTTGGTATATAGAATCGAAGGAGAAAGTGTCGGGACAGGGTGCACCGTTGGGTTGGGTCAGGTCGGATATATGCCCTTGACCTGTCGAGCAACCAAAGTTTGGGCCCGATCCAACCTGACCCATTGACGACTACTTATATATAGTGACTTCCATGAACTTACCATTAATTCTTTAGACCCTGGAAGTTCCAACCCCATGTTCTCAAAATGTGACCATGGACCAGTAATAACACTAGATGACTCCTACAAAATGTGATATGGTCGTCTACATCCATGCATTGTTGATGGGGATTGGGAGGTGCTTTTCATTGAAGAATAATTTGCATACCAAAATCCAACGTGCAATTAAGAAAAGTTTTTATTTATTTGAAATATTGGAGGTTTATCCATGCAATTTTTTGGTTTATATAGAGCATCTAGATCCAAGAAATCTGATGTCACGTAATAGCAAGGGTAGGTTCATTTTATATACCCTCAGGCTTTGTGAATATCACAATCATAGTTCTAAAACTCGGGGAGTCATCGGATACTCAGCCGAGTTACTCGACTCGCCTGGATTTCAATTTAGTTTGAGTCAAAAGTTTGCTAGGATGATGCAACCAAGGTTAAAAAGCTATCCTTATATAATAAAATATTTTCATGGGATAAGGTTTAGAAACCCTATTTTTTCAAAAAGTATCAAACTACCCATTTTACCAACATATCTTTCCATCTTTTTTCATCATAAAATACTTTTTATAAATATAAAGTTTTTAAAAGAATTTGCTAAATTACCGAGTCGGAGCGAGTCGAGTTTATCTGAGTCTTCGAGTTAAGTCGACCCAACTTGTTTTAAAGTCGAATTTTCGGGGTTTTCACACCATGATCACAATCATCAGCAAAGTTCAAACTGTTTATGGACATAAGTGATTTCATTATGATGGTTCGTAATACCACCATCATATTATTGGTAAATGCCTCCCCAAATATATTTTAACAATCCACATCCTTCCCTGGTTCTCTCTATCCATGGCATTTCAAGCAATGAATATATCCGTTCACCATCTGGATGATTCAAATCAAAGAGAAGTTTCACTAGGAATTTAGTGACTATCATTTTAAAAAAGAGACCGACTCCCATCACTGCCCCATCTTTTTAAATTAAAAATGTAATAACTTTCGAGGTTATTACATGTCAAAAGCTTACATTTACAGATGTCAGTGCCCTTGAAAGCTATACAGATCAGCTTTTGGTGGTGAGAGATTGACTTTTATAGATGTAGATCTATTGAAGTGGGTGATAGCCAATTAACCCAACCATGGTTGTCAAGGCCACGCTATAGCTTTGCTATGGCCTCGTCATGGCGATGAGAAACGCTATATATAACCAAATAGCCATAATAGCTAAATAGTGACGCCATAGCGTCGTCATGGCGGAATAACATTATAGCATCGCTATGCACGTTATTTTATTTTTTGGATAATAGCGTATAATACTTATTAGTTATGACATTTTTATAATATATGAGTTATAAAAGTTAACTTACAAGTCACAAAACCTCAACTTATTAGTTATTAAATCCTCGACTCTCTCTCTCTGTCTCTGTCTCTCTCTCTCTTTCGTCACAGTAGCTACTAATACTAGCGTCGGCGACACTACCGTATGTGTACTTAATATTTCATATTTTTTAATATTCTATATTTGTTGATATTTCATTTTTATTTATTTATACTTACCATGTTACAAATTTGCTGATGTTCCATATTTGATTTGTATTTATTGATATTTGTTTATTCCTAGAACATGAAATTCTCAATATTAGAATCAAAGTATGATGCTTTAGTAGTTGAATTTTTTTCTTCCTATATATTTTTTTCTTATATAAAAAATATAAAAAAAAAGAATACTACTAATTAATAGATAAAATAAGTTTAAAAAAATTACAATAATAAATAGCTTCACTATGGCCACGCCATAGCGTAGTTAGCCTCTTCGCCATGACCTCGCCACACCGCCTTAACTACCTTGAACCCAACATAGGTTTGCTTAGTTGCATTAGCTAAATCTAGTAATCCTTTTTTGGATAACTAAGTGGCTTTAGTCAGTAAATCAACAGCTCTGTCCTTGCGTATATTTTAAATTTTTAACAAGACATTATTAAATATATTTGATAGAAACTATTAATCTAATAGTAGAAAATTTCAATTCTGTCCAGAAACGAAACAAATCCATGCTAAGTTCTTTGATCGTGAACACCAATTTGCCTTGGTTTCTAAGGGACCATTTGGACAGCACGTCTAAACTATGCCGTTTGAAAAATGGCACAATCCCTATTGTGTTTGGACAAGCAAGAAAAGGTCAGATGACTTTTGCGCTATTGTAGTTTTAAATCTAAAATTCCAATGGCACGATACTTTTTTTAATCATTGTTTTTGGGGGAAGCTATTATACGGCGGGACAAGCTGTCCAAACAGGCCTAAGTTTTATACCCAGTGAAGACTGGTTTTAGGTAAATTTTTTAAAAAATGGATTGACTTGTACATACATCCAATGAACATAACTAGTTCCTGATGATGGCTTTGAAAAGGAGAAAATAAATTTAATTTCCTAGGAAGACCCTTTGATGATCTTTTGAGTCTTGACAATATTTCTAGCAGAACATATATTTAAGTACTTACGTGAGCAAGGATCAGCTGTACCTATGTGCACATGCTACCATTTTGTAGCCTGAGCATGAACATGCGGCCTAAGTGACATAGCTGTTCTCTTTGATTTCTCTTATCTCCGGAATGAAATTATTACAAGTTTTCTTGAAGTCCTTTTGAAGACTTGGCAGGGAAATTAAGTTGTGGTTTCTTCTTCAGAAAATGGTGAAGACATTCAAGTACTAAGATATGAACATGGGCAAAAGTATGATCCACACTATGATTACTTTTCCGATGAGGTTAATATTGCTCGCGGTGGGCACCGTGTTGCCACCATTCTTATGTATCTCACAGATGTGACTAAAGGTGGTGAAACTGTATTTCCTTTAGCAGAGGTGAGTTCAAGCAGTACCTACGGATCATTTTTCTATTCAAACCGCTGTTTAGTCTGCTTCCTCCTGGTGCTTCTGTTTCATGAGGCCAAAAGAAAACTATATGCTACCAACATGAGTAAATATATTTTCCCTATTTTCATGGAAGAAAGGCATAAAGGGAACCATTTTTTTCATGTTATCTTGATGCATCGTGTCTTCTTCTCTTGTTTTAAATAGGAGGCTCCGCGTGGTAAAGGGCATGTCAAGGATGAAGATTTATCAGATTGTGCCAAGAAAGGAATTGCAGGTGAGGCTTGAGAGTTCCTATAGTAGAAAAAAATTAATTGCAATATTACAATCCACTAAATAATCTGGTCTCTGGTTCTCTTCTCCAGCGTTCAACTGCTGGAAAAGCCTCATTCTGTCTGTGGAATCCATACAGAAGTGTTGGTGCCAGATGGACATGCATAGCATTGATCCAAACAGATTGAAATATAATAAAAAATTGGACCACTGTCTGATCACCGTTGGTTAGTGGTTTAAAAAATGTCATTTCACCATTCATTTTCTCATTATTAATCATTGAGATCATTTTGTTATTTTTAAATTATTTGGTAGCATTCTCCATCAAATTCATTCATTAGACATAAATTCATATATATATATATATATATATATATATATATATATATATATATATATATGATTATTAGATGACTGCCTTGGAGGTGTAGCGTTTGAACGCTAAATTAATTCCGAGATCACGTACCGCGTGGCATTTGATCTCAATATAAACACCCGTTTTGGGATCATTAGCCACGTGGCATGTGATCTAAAAAATATTCATTTCTACGAGATTTTTGCCATTAAAAAATACTGTCAAATTCTGACCCCCTCCCCCTAACAAGGGGTATTGAAATTTTCCAACATTGACCATGTTTCGGATGATGGATAAGATGTATTTTTTAATTAATTTTTTTAGAGATGTACTTAGCCGACCTTGTGCATGTTGCCTTGGCACTTGATCTTCGCATTAGGTGCCTCTTGGCACCCAAATGGCACTAGGGCAGCTTTGAATGCTACATCGTTAATGTAGCGTCCCACTTTCCTATATATATATATATATATAATTTCCAAGCCTAAATTAGGTTGGTAGCATTCACCATCAAATTCATTCATTAGACGTAAATGCCCCTTACAAAAGCAATTCTTTTGTATGTATATGAATAAAGTGGGGACATTCTTGTAATTTCACGTCACAGAATGTGTAACATATGATTGAGAATGTCGTAAACTTTGTCAAACATTTTGTCTTAGTGAAGTCTTGAAAAAAGTTGTATATG
Organism: Chloranthus sessilifolius; assembly: GCA_021018995.1. NCBI lineage: Eukaryota > Viridiplantae > Streptophyta > Magnoliopsida > Chloranthales > Chloranthaceae > Chloranthus > Chloranthus sessilifolius. The sequence continues at coordinate 53,555,456 of CM037598.1, forward strand.
TGAGGTACCACACTACCACAAATAATCGTGTAGGCGTTTACTTAGGCATATCCATGTAGGTTGGATGTTGATGTCCTTTTCTTCTCCTTCCCTTTTAAAATGCCCAGTGAGACCGCGACGAGGAGATGCACTTCTTTTCTTCAGCCTAACCCCTAATGGAACTCCAGACAAGGCCAGTCTCCATGCAGGGTGCCCGGTGCTAGAAGGTGAGAAATGGTCCGCAACCAAGTGGGTACATGTGGACTCATTTGACAAGAAGATCAGTGTCTCTGGTGGTTGCAAGGATGAGAACCAGAGTTGCGAAAAGTGGGCAGCTCTCGGAGAATGCACCAAGAATCCCGAATATATGGTGGGATCTGAAGATCTACCTGGTGCATGTAGGAGGAGCTGCAAGGTGTGTTAGAACCTCCACTTCTTTTTTTTTTTGATAAGAACCTCCACTTCTGGTTTCGCTCTTTTGCAGCAGCTGTTTGCTGCTGCATTGTTTTGTATTGGTTATCGCTATATGCTGGATATTAGCTCGGCCGTTAACAGTAATAACATTTGACCTTGCTAATTTTTTACCCCTCCTGTGTTGTATTATATTGTATTTGTTGACGATACACGAAAGTATATACAATTTACATCTGGCTTCATCATCGACGTGCATTTGTAGTAGGGACAGACTATCCTAACCGTCATTTAAACTCCAAATGGTGTTTAAACGATCATAAACCATTTATTGGCTTATGATTTTGGAAATTCATACCGTCAAAGTTACGTGTCATCAAGAGAAGGGGCTATGGGTTAAAAAATCACACTTTTTTGGGAGATTCAAACCATCTAATCTGTGCCCTCTAATATCAACTGATGTTCTTAATGGTGATGGCTGATATTAAAGTTTACCGATCCGATGGTTTACATCCACTTATAAACATATCATTGGCTGGGACATGTTCCAATGATGGATTGCACTTGGGCTATTTAGACTGATCATAGATGTGATGATGAATCACACTTCAATAGTGTGGGATAAAAAGTGTCATTTAATGATGGAAGTTCATTTAAACACGATTGGTGTTTAAATGTCGGTTAGAACGAAATACCCTTTGTTGTTTTTTCCATTTTGATCTATGCCTGCTTCACGTTCTTTCATGTTCGGAAAATTGAGTGCTAAAAAAAAAATGGCGGCGGCCAATGGAGTTCAGTAAAGAAATTTGGCGAGTTTTGGGAACTCAAGTTCCACTTGTTGCTCCCTGGTTAAAGAGCGGCTTGTAGTGACTCATACATAACCCAGGATTATTCCATTCCAACCCTGGTTTCAGGTTCTGCTTTGGATCGCACAATGGAGTTTGTTGTTACGATCTCGCTTCATCGGAATGCGCAATAATGATGGATAAAATACAAATCATATAAAAAATAACAATAAAGAGATTTAAAACTACGTAATTAATTGAAAAGATTAAAAGGCCACGATCCTTTCGAGTGGATCAAACTCGTAATGATCTTTTGAGTAGATCAAACTCTTACTTTCAACAATCCTCCCCCAATTTCCTAATAATATTCTTCATACTTATAGTCTAACACCCATTACAATATAATCACTCAAGTAGTTACATAAGCAACTTGATAATTGTCGAACTAATATACTACAATCCTATACACATAAAAACATGTAAACAATCTGCCACAGTAGGATTGTAACATTCATTTTTTGTCTCAATCTTTGACTCTAGATCTTGAGATTATGGGCTTACCATCAGATGGTCAGATTTGATTCCACGTGACACATCCTAAAAAGTGAACATGATCATGGGTATACATCAAATGTTCTCGGATCACTATTTGAGATGTCCGTCATGTGGAATCAAAATTTGATCGTGTGATAGTAGGATCATGATCTTAAGGTCTATTATATTGAAGATTGGGATGAAAAGTGAGCTCCATCATCTTATTCAAAGCAGGCACCGTTTAAGTCAGGTAGAGAAGGAAGAAACTTGTTAAAGGTACCCTTTTGTAAAGGACAGTAGGATATTAAGAGTAGGGCTCTCAATGGGCCAGGCCGGATTTTGGCCGGCACTCGGCCCGAAAAAGTCGTACTTTCTATCAAGCAAACCCGGCTCGGTATCCGGACCGGGCTAAACATGTTGCAACTTGAATCAATTCGGGCCGGGCTGGGTTGAGTGTTCCAACACCCGACCCGCACCCGACGTGGATATATATATATATATATATATACTTATCCTTTTAAAGTTATAAAAAAAATTCCTTGTAATTAAATATAATTTACTTTAATGCCTTGAGATTAACTGTTGTCCGTTATAACCATTTTGCAACCGTTGTCTTTTCAAGTAACCGTTATCCGTTATAATCATTGTGTAACAAACTAAACTGAAATATTTGAATAAAAGTATGTATCTAAGCCTCTATAATGTTAATATGATTATTTAATTAAATTTTCAACCTTCTTCAAACGTTTATTAGAAAAAGAACAACCTAAACCCAATCAAATTTATTAGAAAAAAAATAGCCGAAAAAAAGCCCAAGCCCGGCCCTGCCCGTGAGGGGCTGGGATTAGGCTGAGTACATTGCAGCCTGGATTAAGGCAGGGCTGAAAAATTTAGGAACTCGGCTTGGGTTGAACCCCTGCCTAATCCGGCCCATTGAGAGCCCTAATTAAGAGGGGCGCCATTACTTGCACATGCAAATGATTAAGGCTGCATATGGCATAGCTCTTTGCTAGCCCTTGCCACAACAGAGTTCACCTGCTTTAAGTGGTTACCGTTATCTTTTCTAACTCCCTACAAAGGAGGATTTACTTGCTCTAGCAGCAACCTCCCTACTCTCTACTAACTCCCAACCAGAGCAAAGAAAATTTGCTCTGGCAAGGAGTGAGTAGAGAAGAGAGTAAAATTATGGAACAAGTAAATCTTGTATAAAATCTTGCTATGCAAGGAGTTATCAAGGAGAAGGGATACCTGATAAAGCAGGTAGCAGGATATTAGCAAAGAGGATGGGAACCTGCTAAAATAGGTGAACTCTACTATGGCAGGTGCTACCAGAGAGCTATGCCATATGCAGTTTAAGTTACCTGGTGGTTGCACCTTGGGTAGAGGGAGACGAAGCCAAGTCTTGTAGAGAGAGAGAGAGAGAGAGAGAGAGAGAGGACTGAGGAGAGGAGCCTTGGGAAGTTGGAGAGAATTTTGGGATTTGAGAGATTTTCAAGGTCAGGTACGTTTATTTATAAATCGATTCTTCCTTCTCAATCCGAGTTTCACATGTATAAACCATTACGGAGATCATTTTCTGTCGCCACATTTGATAAAATAGATCTTGTGGTCATGGGACTACCATCACACAGTTAGATTGTAATTCTACATGGCACACATCCAAAAAATTAACATGATCATAGCGTACGTCAAAGGTGGTTTACAATCTCACATTTCAGGATGTGCGTCGCATTGAATCAAAATTTTATTGCCTGAACATTATCTCAAAATTTATTGTGTCGAATATTGGGGTAAAAAAGGATCTCCATCATCTTTTCCATCATTTGTTTGAAAGAACTTAATTGATTAAGTACAGGAAGTTTGACTTTAGAAAGAAGAATCATGGGTTAAAAATAAAGATACCCTTTAAGAAGTGAGAGCCCTTTGGGGCTATAACAATGGAATGAGGGTTGACAATATTACAACCTCAAGGTCACATGTAAAAAAAGTGCTCTGGGATGGTAACAATTGGAGAGAGTGGGTGGAACGTGCTATGCAGAGAAAGAGAGACTTTTAGGGAGCAAAGGAAAGAGTTCATATGGGTACCATTATTTGTAAATGCAGATTCTTCATTCCAAGCCATGGTTGCAAATAAAGATACCTGTAGATAAATTTATTGCCCTAACTTAATTTTTTCTTTTTTTTGTTTAAAGATATGGGGAGGGGCCGGGCCGTAAAAGCGTCAGGTTGCCTGATAATCAGCTAACTAGGCACTTTAAAAGATTTTCACAAGTTAGTGAGGGCCTGAGCCCTGCATGACTACATGTGCGTCCGCCACTGTTTGCACACAATTTAAAAGAATAATTATATATTATGTAGACATGTGTTATGTCTAAACAATATCTAAGCAATCTGATTTGAAGGCCATGATCTAAAGATCTTTAGAATAAGATAAAAATAATATTTTGTGTCAAATTTTTGCGCTTAGAAAATGGCCATCAAATCAAGCTGGTTGAATGGTGTTTCTCAAAGATTCAAAATCTTTCATTAATGCACGGGAACAAATGAAGAAAAAATATTTAAATAAAAAAAATATATAAATGAGAGAGCCTTAACTTGCACAGGAGATTTGTAAAGTTACACATAGTTCAACAGAAGTTAATTTTGGTAAAAGTGCTATATGGAACACCATCTATTGCTGATTTGAAGTCTGGAGATGTAAAGATCTTTGCTGCCCAATATTTAATTAGATGAAGGCCTTTGACTGTGTTGAATCAGATGATAGAGTGGCAATGGCCAGGTCCAACCAGCAGGTTGAATCGAATTGAGTTCAAACCCATCAGCTGCCCTTAGATATGAAAGAATCTTGTCTTTTATGATTATCACTTTTTATAGGATGACATGCAGTCAAAATTCCCTTATTTCCAAGGGCTGCAAAGGAGGTTGAACTTGAAATTCCATTCAACCTGATTGGATGTGACTATTGCCCGATGATAGATATCATATTTTGTGCCAATCTTTGGCCACAAAGATATTTACAGGGTCTTCAAACAAACTGCTTAATTAGATGAAACCCAAAAGGGAGATACAACTACAAACGTAATTTGAATCGTGGCACATAATTAAAAAGAAAGGCTTAATTGTTTTGAAAATTTGTGCTACGTGAAACATCATCTAAACCATTTGTTTTGAAGATAATGATGTAAAGATCTGCGGCCAAAGATTAGCCCGAGATGCATGCGATCTCTATCATTTGATTCAATAAAATCAAAGGCCATCATTTGCTTCAATGGTTGATCCAAACAAATCAGATGATAGAGACTATGTTATATGTTAATCTTTGGCCTCAAATATCTTTACATCATAGTTTTAAAATTTGACGATTCCATGGGCTGAGATTCCCAAAATAACAGTATTTCTTTTTAACCATATGCAACAGTAAAAGGCTCATCCATACCAAAAAATACCAAGTGGTTTTTCAAACTATGTCCCGCGGTACAAGTGCTGTGTACAAGTTGTAGTTCCCTTATAAATCTCTTAATATACAATTTTGAACTCTCCAAAAAAAATAAAAAATTATAAAACTCAATTTATGCAACTGATTCATCTCCTATATTTATATATTAAGAAAATAATTTACAATTAGTCAACAAATAAGTGGGTGAAAGATACCAACAAACTCAGGGACAGGCAGTAGTGGAACCACGTTGTTCAATAGGGGTCCCAGGATCCCCCATCGCAAGTATTTTTCCTTTAAAGTCTCTTAAGTTCCATCCTTTTAGGGGCAATATTTTTAATAAGGATCCTCCAAATCCCAAACCTTCTTAAATATTTTAAAAGCTTACTTTTTTATTCACAAATTTTTTATCAGAAATAGACTCTCAAAACTCTCTCTCTCTCTCTCCTCAAATATTACTCCTAAAATTCTCCCTCTCTCACTCTCTCGGTTCCTAAATCTCACGCCACTATCTAATCTCATCTCACTTTCTCTCCATCTCTCTCTCTCTCTCTCTCCCCCCACTCCCAAGTCCCAACGTTTCTCTGTCTTCTCTCTCGTCTCTCTCTCTCTCTCTTAAATCTTAGCCACCCATCTCTTTTTATGGCATCTCATTCACTTTTTGATTGCCAACGCCAAAATCTCTGATTGCGTCGATTTTTTGCTGAAGTCAAAGGTATGCTATAATTATTAATTTTTAATAAAAAATAAAAGCCCTAATTTAATATTTTTTAGTGAGAATTACTTTTTTTTTAGAGTTGTTTAATTATTATTATTATTTTTTTGATAAGGGATCCCTCATCAAAAAAATCCTGACTCCGCCACTGGGGACAGGGTAGTGAGGTATCTCACAAATTATAAATGAAAATATTTGTGGAGTAAGGAGCATTCACCTTAGATTTTAGATTATAAATAAAAAAGATATAGTTCATCATAATCGAAAATGGATTTCATAAGAAATTTGAAAGGAGATTTATTTATGAAAGCGGCTAAGTATAAAATTATGATTGCAAATAAAGGTTTGCTTTGGTTGCAAATAAGGATTGTAAATTAAGGTACTTTTTTATTTTTTATGTAGCCATTCGTCCAAATTTTGCCCATGTCGCTTTATAATAGTAATAGACTAAGGGCTTGTTTGGATGGGGGGAAAGAAAAAGAAATCATGGGAAAGGAAAGGAGATGTGATACTTTTCTATGTTTGGCAATAAAGTTCTGTCACTAGAAATCATATGAAAATTCAAAATTTTATTTTCAATTGGAAACCGACAAATCCCTCTAACATAAGAGGATTTCATCGGAAAAAATAAAATAAAATAATAAAAATTTAAATTTTTTTAAAAAAGTAAAAAAAATAAAGATAAAATAAAAAAAACAAGAATAAAAAATAAAATAAAATAAGACTTAAAAAAAGAAAATAATAATAATAAAAAAAAAATTAAACAAAAAATATAAAAAAATAAAATAAATAAAAAATAAAATAAATAAAAGAATACAAAAATAAAAAATATTTTTTTAATAAAAAAAAAAAAATTTAAAATAATTAATAAAAAAAAAATACAAAAAAAAAAAAATTAAAATTTAAAAAATTAAAAATATAAAAAATACAAAAATGAAAAAATAAAAAATAAATAAAATAAGATTTTAAAATAAATAAAATAAAAATACAAAAATACAAAAATAAAAAGTAAAAAAATTAAAATTAAAATTAAAAAAAATAAAAAATAAAAAATTATGATAAAATAAATAAATAATAAAAAATAAATTAAAATAAAAAAAATAAAAAAAATACAAAATATTAAAAAATTAAAAAAATTTTAAAAAATAAAATAAAAATACAAAAAAAAAAAAAAATTTATAAAAAAAAAAAATTTAATAAAATAAATAAAAAATAATTAATAAATAAAAATATAAATGTAAAAGTGAAATTAAAAAATTTAAAAAAATATAAAATAGTCAAATAATAAAATAAAATAAAATAAAAAAATAAAAAATAAAAAAAATAATAATATATAAATAATAATAAATCAAATGATAAAATAAAATAAAATTTTTATTTTTTTATTTTTATTATTTTTATTATTTATTATTTTTAATTTTATTTATTTTATCAAAAAAAAGAGAGAGAGAGTGATTTTATTATATATATATATATATACTTTTTATTTAATTTTTATTTATTTATTTTAAAAATAAAGTAAAAAAAAAATAAAAATAAAATTAAATATAAAAAATTTCAAAATTTTAAAAATTAAAAAAAAAGAAAATAAAAATAAAAATAAATAAAAATAAAAATTAAATCTCTCTCTCTATCTCTTAGCTCTCTATTATCATTCTTCTTTTTAGATTTCTCTCTCTCCGAGTCTCTCTCTCATAAATTTTCTCTCTCTACATATATCTTTTAATTTCTCTTTTAAATTTTTTCTCTCCTCAAATTTCTCTCTTAAACTCACTTTTTTTCTTTCCTAATTTTTCTCTTTCACGAAATTTCTTTCATAATAGAAAATTAAATTTATTGGGTGTGTGAGATATACTATCGATAATGGTCATTTTCTATGTGCCAATTACACAATCCAAACACCGGAAAATAATGAATTCTCAAAGAGCTAGAATCCATTGGATTTATAAAATATTTTCCGATGTTTTCCGAAAAATTGCCAAACAGACCCTAAAAGTAAAGATGTTTGTTTGACATTATTAATTGAGATCGAACGTTAGCTTTCCCCGCTATGCTTCCTCCCTTTGTATTATTAATTAAAATTTTTTAAAATAAAATAAGGAACATGCTACATTTGAAGTCAAAGTACAATTATTTTACAATTAATATTATTTTGAATTTGTTGTGATTGTGCATCCAAATGATCTTTTTTTTATTTTTTATGAAAAAATCGATCTTAATACTACCGATTGAGCAATACTTCAATTGGTATCCTCTTCCCTTGTAGAAGTACAGGTTGTGAGAGTTCTAATTCCCACGCTTCTTCCTGCCCTTTGTGCAGGTCCCCTCCCAATTTGGTATCCTCTTCCCTTGTAGAAATACAGGTCGTGGGTTCTAATACCCACGCCTGCTCCTGTCCTCTGTACAGGTCCCATCCCAATTTATTGTGCCAAAAATGAATCCCCTACATGCAAGTTTGCACATGTACTACATCTGGCTGTCTATGCCGTATGGCATCCTAAAAAAAATGATACCTTAATACTATAAAAGGGTAGAGGTAGTGTAACACCATGGACCAAGTAACTTATCTCTTCCCATGCTAATTTGATGCCACGTGGCATCAATCACATAATCGGATGCCAGAGATAGAAGTGGCTCAATGATCACAATTATTTTGAAAAAAATTAAAATTAAAAATATAAAATCGTGCTGGTAAAAGAGTCAATTGTACATAAAATGAACTATAAAATTGCATTTGGTTTTATCATTCCTTTCTCACCACGATTTACGCTATTAACTATGTAGTTGTTATTTTTTAAGAACGTACCTCGTCCATGGTTCCACCCTACCTTTACCACTACAAAATTTTATTTTTGATGACATTTCACTGAAAATAGGGCTGCTACTTTTTGTCAAAATGAGCAAGTCTATTGAGTAGAGTAGAACTTCTTTTTATGAATTTTAAATTTAGGTGGTACACTGTAACGTTTTGAATTTCTGAACACTAATATACCCGACTAAATGTACGTGCTTGAAAATGTATAAGCTACACGCCTTGGAATTTCGAAACATTCTATTTTTAAAAATATATTTATTAGTGTGAAAGGACCCATATATATATATATATATATATATATATATATATATATATATATATATATATATATATATATATTTTGTGTGAATAGTTACACAAGCCACGTGATGGCACAATGGTTAAAAGTTTGGATTGTAAGTAAGAGGTCTAGGGATCAGGCCTGATTGAGTAAATTTGGACCTTGTGATAAATGCCTATACACCGATTCTCGGTGTGCCGACTTAAAACCAAATCAGTCTTAAGAGAAAAAGAACCTTATGCGGAAATGGATCATAAACTTTGAGAATTCTACTCCTCCATTTCTCCTTAGTTTTCTCTATCATAAAACCTTAACCATCTACCTTAACTTCTCAACTTCTCAAATTCTTCTTCACTTAAGAAGATCTTTGGCCTGCTTGTACCTCAAGAAACCTTCAATTTTTAACACTGTTAAGATAACAAAAAGGAAGACATCGAAGCATTGGACGAACGGGAGGTTTAAGCGCCGATCTCCCTCGATACTGGCCATCGTAGACTCTGCATGCACAACTTAGGATGGTAAAATTTATGGCTTAATAGTATGGAATTCGTTTTAGGCTTAGTTTAGGTTTATAGGGATTTGATCTTCCAAGATTTTGGGATTTCGAACTCAGGTAAAAAGAGAATCAAGTGCATTTTCGCACTATCTCGCTCGAGCGAGATCCCCTCAGAAACAAGGTAAAAAGTTTTGTTGAAACTCGCTCAAGCGATTTTGGTTGTCACTATAGCGAGGTAATGAGTGCAACACAGAATTGTGATAAGCCGCTTGAGCGAATTAGCTCATATTTGGCTATCCCAACTTCATCTTTGGTACAACTTAAGAAACATCGAACCGTCGTAATCATAGTCAGTCATTAACACATTCACTTGTGAATGTAAGGTAGAAGAGGAACCGAAAGTCATCAATAAAGACCACCCCATTTCCGTCTCACGAAATCAGAACCGAGGTAGGGGAGTTTCACTACACAACTACATTTTTCACTTGGATTCATAGCTCTTAATGATATAATTGAGCTGAGAAGTGATCATTAGAAACTGAATTAAAATTTGATAAATTTGACCTCATTTGAATATTGGAAATCTTTGAAATATTGATTTTCATTCGAATACTTGAAATCTTTGAATCATTGATTTGCATTTGAATATTTGAAATCTTTGATTTATTGATTCACATTTGAATCCTTTGAATTATTGAACCCTTTTTGGATTGGATATTGATGTGAATATTGAATCTTTGAACGTTGAAATTTGGAATGGAAATGAGAAATAATTATGAATTAATAACACTATATTACGTATTAGAACTTGCATTTGATTTGAGGTTCATATGAACGAATCCTGTGCTTTGGCACTTTTGGACCGTTTCGACAGTATTTGAACCGCACAAGTATCCCTTATAACGCAGGGGCTTGGGCACTTAGAAAATTGTTCATTGAACGACAATGGTTAGGAGGGGATTCCCATCGATTATAGACTCCCAACACTATATTTGTGTTGGAGATATTTAAGTTATGAATTTAAGTCATGCATGAACTAAAAGGCTGCATATAAAATGTGAAAACGAATAAATTGAATAGACACTCATGTGAACCTTCAGAAATGATATTGTTAAGTCCAATATGAAACTTCTTCTTAGATTATCTGATTTTGTTTTGAAATGCCTTTGAACTTTAGTCATTGAATCTATGCATTGTTTGATAAAATGCATGTTGGTATTGAACTTTTCCTACTGAGCTTAGACTATTAGCTCACTCTGATAACTTGTGTCACAGGTGCAGACATTGATCAAGATCCTGAACTTGAGAACGATCCTGATTTTGTGCCAAAAGAAGAAGAGGAACTTTCGCCCAAGGATGATTACCCATAGATTATTGATTTTGGACTTGGTATATTTGGACTTTTGTAAATTTTGGACTTGGTACATTTTAGTGACTTTTTGTAGGGAGAGTCAGTACTTTCTACTTACATTTTGTATACCACTGTTTGCGTGACACACGGCCGTCACTGGTGGTTTATTTTAGTTTTGGTTCTATGTTCGACATTACAATGAAATCTTTTATTGCTGTCATATACTATATCTTCTTTGATTTTCGCATACGTGTGGATGTACCAAGTATCTGACGACTCGATGTTCCAAGAAATCCGTGTGGGGAAAGTCGGATCGTCACCGTTAGTATCAGAGAAAATGATATTAGATTCTATCGGAACATGGGTTGAATTTTCACGTTCACTTTTGATTGATACTTCTGTTCGATCGTGACAGAACATTATGGCCCCTCGCGGTAGACCAAGAACTGTTTGCAACAGAGGCACATCAAGTGGTGAGGGAATCGCCACCGATGCAAACAACATCCCTTTATGAGGGGGAAACAACAGCGGGCACGTTGGGCAGCTATTAGAAATAATGGTCAACATTATGGCCCAAGAGATCGCATTACTTGCATCGTGACCACAACCTTCTGGATTTCAGGAATTCAGAAGGATGAATCCTCCTAGCTTCTACGGCCAAGCCGATCCACTTGAAGCTAAAAAGTGGTTGAACCAAATAGAGAAGATTCTTCATGTGATTCCTGGCACCGAAGAAGAGAAGGTCAATTGGGCCTCCTTTTAACTAGAAGGAGAGGCAGATACATGGTGGAAGTCTGTCGAAAGAACCAGAATACAAGAAACACCGATTGCCCCATGGACTTGGACTCATTCACCGAAGTGTTCAATGAGAAATACTTCTCAGAAGCAGTTAGAGATCAGTGAGAAGTTGAATTTATCTTACTAAAACAAGGTTAGTTGTCTGTGCGCGAGTATGAAGCCAAATTCACCAGACTCTCTAGATTCGTGCCTCAACACATCGCCACAATAGAAGGCCAAAAAGTTCGAATGTGGCCTGAAGTCGAGCATCAAAGAAAGACTTTCCTTGTTTAAGCTAAGGACCTATGCAGAAGTCATGGACTTAGCTTTCATTGTTGAATAAGACATCGAGAAGATACACCAAAGAAGAGAGCAGCAAAATAAGAACAGGGCAAGTCGAACACAGTCATATGCCACAAGCAGGCAAACAAGAAATCGAGGTTCTCAATGCCAACACCCAGTTAACCTGCTCAGATTACCTATTCGAAATCGGCTATATCTGCACCTATGAGACCCTTCTGTCCTTCGAACCCCCCTATGATTGGAGCGTTGAGGGGGGAGTAGACTTCACGCACCTCTTCATCTGCACCGGTTGAGTCATGCTCAAGACGCGGGCACATGTGCATACTTCAGTTGTGGCCAGAAGGGACATTTGATAAAGGATTGTCCCGAAGCAAAGAAATGAAATACAACATCGACAACTAAGCGGCCATCTCGACCTACAGTTCAGGGTTGTACCTATGCCGTCTTAGCACATGTTACCCAAATAACCAATGACGTTATTCAAGGTATTAATTCCTTATTGATTGTTAGTTATTACAATATCTTCAGCTAATGAATATCTTTGGAAATTGCTTTCAATTATGACATTTCATGAATGTCATGACACCATCGTCTGTACACTTAACCGAATCACATGCATGAAACTTAGGTACCTTACACATATACCAGAGTAGTGATATCTGTCAACACAAGACACGCGTCTTGATAGACCCAGGATCTACGCATTCCTTTGTGACTTCTCAATTCGCGACTGAATTGAGTATCACTCATAAACCTTTAGACTTCATCCTAGCAGTATCAGTCCCTATAGAGAACTCAATAAGCACAGACACAATTTGCCGATCGATTATCATTCTGATTGAAGACCACGAGATAATGGTTGATCTAATTCTGTTGAACATGCAAGGATTCAATGTAATCCTCGGTATGGATTGGCTATTCGCTTATCATGCAAGCGTAGATTGCCTTAAAAAAGTGGTTACCTTTCGCCCTTCAAAAGGAAGACACTTTCGATTTTATGGCATTAAGTCCAACATCGCACCATTTATTTTCACCATTCGAGTTGAACGTCTAATGAATAATGGATGCTATGGATACCTCGTGTTCGTACATAATCAATGGTAAGAAAAGAACAACATCACCAACATCTCCGTTGTGTGCGAGTTTCTGAATGTGTTTCTCGAAGACTTTCCAGGATTACTACCAAATTGGGAAGTTGAGTTTTCAATTTATTTGGCTCCAGGCATCGAGCCGATATCAAAAGCACCATACCGTATGGTGCCGACAGAATTGAAGAGCTCAAGGATCAGCTACAAGAACTTTTGGACAAGGGGTTAATTTGACCCAGTATCTCTCCATGGGGAGCACTTGTTCTATTTGTCAAAAAGAAAGATGGGTCAATAAGACTATGCATAAACTATTATCAGTTAAATAAACTAACGATTAAGAACTGCTACCCACTTCCTCGAATTGATGATCTTTTCAATTAGCTCCAAGGTGCGAAGTTCTTCTCAAAGATAGACTTGAGATTAGGCTACCATCAGTTGAAGGTCAAAGCCGAGGACATTCCGAAAACTGCTTTTCACATGAGATATGGCCATTATGAGTTTCTGGTGATGCCTTTTGGGTTAACAAACGCGCCAACATCATTCATGGATCTAATGAATAGAGTGTTCAGACCATATCTTGAAAAATGCGTGGTTGTCTTCGTAGACGACATTCTCATCTAGTCGAAGACAAGAGAATATCGCAAACAACATGTGAGTGTCATTTTTTAGACACCCCTTGATCATCAACTGTATACAAAGCTAAGTAAGTGCGAGTTCTGGCTAGAACAAGTAAGTTTCTTGGGACATGTTGTCTCTGAAGCAGGCATAACAGTCGATCCAGCTAAAATCGAGGTCATTGTAAAATTGGAACCATCGAAGACGGTAATAAAAATTCGCTGTTTTCTCGATCTGGCCGATTACTATAGGAGATTTGTCGAAGGCTTCTCCAAGATTTTAGGACCGCTCACTCAGCTCACAAGGAAGAATATAAAGTTTGAATGAAATAAATTGTGTGAAAAGAGCTTTCAGGAGCTCAAGAATAAGTTAATTTCTGTGCCAGTGCTTGCTATACCGTCAGGTAGTGAAGGCTTTGTGGTATTTAGCGATGCATCACACAAGGGATTGGGCTGTGTGCTTCACCAATACAGGAGAGTCATTAGTTATGGCTCTCGTCAACTCAAGGATCATGAAAAGAATTATCCGACGCATGATCTCGAACTGGCAGTGGTCATTTTTACCCTAAAGATCTAGAGACACTACCTTTACTGGAAAACGTTCGAAATCCTCACCGATCATAAAACCTCAAATATTTGTTCACTCAAAAGGACTATGACTACTCCATCCACTCAAACGTTCGAAATCCTCAAGGACTATGACTACTCCATCCACTCAAATGTTCGAAATCCTGAAGGACTATGACTACTCCATTTAGTATCAACCTAGGAAAGCAAATGTTGTGGCAGACGCATTGAGTCGGAAATCCTCAATTGTCCAATCTCGTTACAAGAATGAGCAGATGGAAGTTGTTCGAGGACATATCCCTGTATGATACGAACTTTGATGTAAAGGATTCAGGAGCATTAATGGCTAATGTTGTCATCTGACCGATGATCTTTGACAAAATTCTCGAACTTCAGATGACCAATAATGACATGGTGGCCATTAGACATGATGTGACTAGTGGTAATCAGCTCAATTTCTCCATCAGGGAGGACTGTTATGTGGATATGATTATATTTATTTAGCCCTAACCTATTGCAAGCGCATAATGGAAATTACAACACTAGTATAGGATCGTTCCTACAGGGAAGGTAAATTTCGGTGGTTATTTCCTATTTTTGAAGACTTTTACTTGTCTTTAAAGGTTGAGAAATATGAATAAAAAAATGGTTGTTTAAACTAAGTGCAGAAAAATAAATCTAAATCCTCCTTCCAGATTATGGTCGTCAATCACAATCCTTCAGTTATCGGATATCTACAAATTTAAAGTACCACTACAATATATCTCAGTCCTCTAGAATTTAGGTGTGAATCAAAAACCAGATTTCCTTAATATTGATCTACACTAATCTACAATCTCCTTGAAATTTAGGCGTCAATCAGACTCAAGAAAATTGAAGATGAAAAAAAAAATCGTTACACTAATCTGCAAATTCAAGACTTTAGGCATCAATAAAAATCAAGAATTCTTAGCTGTTTACAAAGCAGGAAAATGCAATAAAATAAATCTAAACTAGAAAGCGAGGTAGAATCATCCAAAGGGTTGATCTTTCAGCTTTTTCAGCCTTGGTTGTCAGGCAAGACTTTTAGAGAACTGTGGATGATTTTACTTAATAAAAATTACTCTACTTTTGATCTTCCAGAATTCCAACTTCACTTTTCAATTGATGCTAAAAATTCCTTGAATAAACTTCTTCCTACGCCAAACCCTCTTATTTATAGATCATAAGGGGGTTCGTTTACATTGTTCAAACCCTAATAAAAGAAAACTACTAAGAATAAAAGTTTCCTAATAAAACTCAAACTTCTAATCCTACTCTTCCTTGCTTTGAATAGTTGATACGTTTAGGTTTGTTCTTCTTATTTTAATAGCAACAGAGATCCTTAGGAGTCATTCGCCAATCTTCTCAGATCCGTGGGTTGCCAGACATCCAATTTAAGTAATCTTCTAATTTTGTGCATGGCGGTATAACTCTCATGTGATCGGCAACAACAGAAGCTTCAACTTTATACAATCATAACTACAATTTTCTCTTTTTTGTGCAGCTCTCTCAGTACGAATGATTGTATTTCCTTTTGTCGCACTCCAGTCTGAAGCCCCTTCTGAAGAATCATAATTGCGATTTCTTCTTTTTTTCTTCAGCGTCCGTTTGTAAGTACGATTTCTCTCTTTTTCTAGCTCTTCAAATACAATTTGAATCGTCTTTGTGTTCAATTGTCTTTCTTGTTGCTTTTTGAGTTCATTTTGATGAAGATTAACACTTTGACTCTATTTTGCTATCTGTTCTTAATATCTGCACATCATTATATCATTAGTAGTAAACTAGGGTTTAGCATCACTAAGTTAAGGGCGATAAAATGGTAAATTATGTGATTGATCACACCCCCAAACTTAAACTTTGCTAGTCCCTAGCAAACAAGGAAAATAGACTATCCTAAGACTATAAATTTAAATGCCACTTTTGTAGGGAGCACGATTACATTTAGCGGATGCAACAAGCCTTTAAACCCCTAGGTGATCCTTAGTGGAGGTGTTATAGTCTCCTGAAGGTTTTCAGTGAAGTTACCTACAAACTTCAAATCTTTTTGGAATTTTTTTTCAAAAATTTTCAATAGCAAAACAAAAATTCAAAATCTAAACTGATTCTTTACACTAACTAATTAATCATCACATGGTTGTTGTGTGATGTTCAAAACTATAGTTCCCGCAACCATAACTTTCCATCCTAGTAGCTATCCTTGATCGGAACTCCAACAATTTAAATTCATATTAGGTGTGGAGTGTGTGCGTACTAGTGAACAATTTATTTATCATAAATTTCTCTAAACTGTAGATTTAAAAAATATTTTCATCCAAACTCTCACTATTGACATACTCTCAAAAAATAAAAAACTTTGGTTCTCTCTCTATATGATGTATTTGGAAGAATAGTTCAAATAATAACTGACTAAAAAGGGGATGAATCTCATGGAAAGGATAATCAATTTTATTCATATGCTTCCCTTTTTATCCATAGTATCTATTGCATACATCTCTACTAAGCTCATATTTTTACAAATTGTAAATAAAAAATGTCTTTATTCGGCTTGTAATGGGGCTTTGGGTTAAAAGGTTTCGAAGAAAGGTAGAAAGGATTTAAAAATTTCTTGAGAATTCAGTTCTTCTTTCACCTATTCTTCTTCTTCTTCCTTTTTTTTCTTCTTTTCTACTACAGCAAGTATCCATAAATTGGATAACTTCTTCCCATTTAGTTTTTTTCCTTTTGTAATCCCCTTTTCTTGATTCTGTTCTTCATTTTCTTTCAAATGTTCCCTTGATTTTCTTTTTTTTTGGATTCTTTTTGCTTATTTTCTTCTTTTTGCTTAGGATCGTTTTTACGATCTCTCTTGTTTCTTTCCCATATTCTATTATAAAGTTTATTTCTCTCAGCTGTACCCTTTTTCAACATGTCCCTTCTCTTTTGGTGTATACCTACTATGTCCTGTTGTTCTAAATTATTAGAAAATAAGGGTTAAAGGTTGAAAGCTTTGGGTAATTCATATGGTCAAGGGTTTATAGGATTTTGGTACAAAGAAATTCGATTTAGGCTTCTAATATGGGTTCAAGGGATAAATCTTTTTTTTTTTCTGGGATTTTGGCTTTTTTGGTCAAATGAAATAAAAGATGGCCTGAAATCATTTTCACGGTTTACTAATATGGATGCCTTATTGTTTTGATGCATAGAATAGACAGTTCTAGAAAAACAAGTCATCCTAATCATAGAATATTTGATTCTAATTTCAGCAATATGAGATTTCATATAGTCAAGCAGTTCAAGAAAATTTTGAGTTTGAATAGATAGCAGTCTCTAAAAAAGAAAGGAAATAAGTTTAAAAAGTTCACTGATTATATAATTTTGACACTATAATCTAAATATTACAGTTTAAATCAAAGTATAGTTTCAAACATTCAATCTGATACAGTGTTCAAAAGGGCTAAACGTGAATTGTCACTGCTCTATTTTGATGGTAGAACTACTATTACGATGGATCATAAGGTATGTGGAATTATATTTTTCTATCATAACTCCCTTCTGATGGTTAATCAGAACTATAATTCACAAAATAGAGAATGAAAAAATAAGAAAGAAAACAAATTTTTTTTCTTATATGCAAAAAGCAAAAAGTAAACTAATATAAAAAGAGGATGTGTACTCCCCAAACTTCAACATGACAATGTCCTCATTGTCTCAAAACAGGAGATACTAAGATTTTTTTTACCATTGAAACTGTGTGTACCGGGCTTGTAATCTGCAAAGAAAATCGTAGATCTCCCCCAAACTTAGGAGGAATCACGTCCGACATAGGCATAAGAAAATAAGTAGAAACAGCGAAAATAGAAAAATAAAAGAAATTCCCATGTATTAAACGAAATATTTACAGAGTACATGGAAAGGAAAACTATTTACAGAAATTACTTAAGAAAAAAAAAATAGATTACATAAAAGTTTAAAACCTAGGAAAAATTTAGGCACAGACTATCTTCGACATCGGTAACAATGTTCGAGGAAAAAATTTCTTCGATAAAGATTGGCCCTCGGCTTCTAACCACCTTCAATCAAAGTCTCGTTCTTCCCTGCTAGTGGGTGTATCCACATCTTAGCAGAGTTGCACCCCCGAGAGTTCTCAGAACACTCCTCACTGCGTTCAAAATATCTCCCCTAAACAGAGCACATCACATACCTTCCTTGGAAGAAATGCAGTACACTTGTGGAAGTGCTTTGAAGAGTGGGAAGTGTACACATCTCAAGTCCCCATTCAACCTATATTACTCCCTTGTGAAGATTCTCCAAAGAGAATGTGATGCAGATAGGGGAAGAGTATGAGCAATGGAGAGGGGTGGCGAGGGATGGCTCAACCCACCATCATCGTAAAGGAACTCGCACTCGGGGTGGATTGTAATGGTGGAATGGTTAAGAAGTGGGGGAAGATGGGTTCATAGAATAGGGTTTCTGATTTGGGTTAGGTTTAGGGTAAAGGATAGTTTCGGTGGATGATTCAGCATCCGATATGGGTCGCTGGTGCTTCAGTTTCTCTACTTTCTTTATTGTAGCCAGGAGCTCGGCCCTTTGTATCTCGAGAATTTTATCAAGTCTTTTGTTGAAATTACTTTGGTCAAGATCTTTCACCATGAAGGATAGGGTTATGGTAAATGAAGACAAAAGAGATGGGTTTTGAAATGGTGAGGGGACGGTTTTATAGGGAAGGGCTGGGCTCTAAACCGTCACTTCGAGTTAAGTGTCGAGGTGTAGGCATTTAAGCTTAGGTAGTTGGCAAGTGGTAATATTAAATGAGATTTGTGTCCGCTTCCTCTACGGTTTAAATGGGTTCAAATTCCAAGGTAATAGTAAGACAGGTCACTAGAATCGCCTATTCCCTAGGATTGTACTTACGATTCTAAAGAATAGTGCTCCGTTTGGACGGACTCTGAAACAACTAAGCCGTAATCACTACGACTCTATTAACAATCATGAGTGATCGTAAATCCATACGTTCAAAGGTGATTATAATAAAAAAGAGAGGTCCTTACGATTGAATGCATTTCGGCACACTTTAGATCGTAGGGTATTCTTTAACAAAATTTCCTACAAGCAATAATGCACATATATTATAGGATTTTGCTACGGGTGAGTCGGTAGCTCGACAGGTCCATGAGGACCTCAGTTAGGATCAAGGGGAGTTGATGTGCCTCCCATAAAGGTATGTCCTCTCGGGGATCCAACTGGCCATTATGAAGAATACCTACTCTCTCTCCTATTAATTAAGATAGCTAGCTGCTCAAATTGAGCTTCTAACTTGAAAATAGATTGCTGAAGAGAGAAGAGTGGCTGCAATTAGTTCTGGTCATGCTGCTGGCAATTTTTGTATGTCTGCAGCATGGCGTCCTTTATGGCAACAATGTGGTCTTGGATTCTCATGGGGTAAAAAGGTTCAGCAGGATGCCTAGGGTCTTCCTGAGATTGGCCATGGTGAGGACCACAAACCTCTCATTTTTGAGATGTTGGGTGGGATTTTATACCCAACAGGAACCAAAATTTTGTCATTAACTTTAGCTCGTCTAATCTTCCTCGCATAGGAGGAGTATCCCTTAAAGTCTTTGAATCAGTTTCATTTGATGCGTGGTGTTGTATCGACTCCTCGCTAAGGGTCTGAAAGAGTTTCCAAGCATCCTCTGTAGTCAATGTTTGAAACATTCTGCCGCAAGTAACATCAATCATGTGTCGGGTTTGTTCGTTAAGGCCTTCATAGAAATCAAACACTATTTGCCAGCAAGGGACCTTATGGTGAGGGCACTTGTTTTGAAGCTCATTAAACATTTTCAGCTCTCCTGAAAAGACTGTTCTGAAAATTGATGAAACGTTGTGATAATCATCCGTATTCGATTCGTTTTGCTAATTGGGAAGTACCTTGTAATAAACTTTGTTTGCAATTCTTCCCAGCTAGAAATTGAATTTCTGGGCAAAGAGTTCAGCCATTGCTTTGCCCGATCTTTAAGGGAAAATGGAAAGAGTCTCAGCCAAGTATGTTCTTCCAATAAATTTTTAATTTTCATGATTGCACAGATTTCTAGAGAACTCATTAAGTGCATGTATGAATCTTTCTCACCAAACCCATAGAAGATAGGAAGTAGTTGAAGTACACTGGGTTTGATTTCGAAGGTTCCATCTCCGGCCACTAGGGGTAAACAAATATACGAGGGAGGTGTAAGAGGGGTTAATGCATAATACTCCCCCAGTGTTCTAGTGCATATTTGGTCTATTCCCATCATATTGAATTGAATTAAAAATAAGATGGTTTGACTAGAATAATTATTATATCTATTTCTTTTTAATTATATCTACTTTTTATTTTAGCAAGCAAGGAGAGTAACAAATCTGATCCTCTAGCTTCTATTGTCAGAAGAAGTGTTGAAACCTTTGATTAGCTGTTCCAAATAAACCTGCAAAAGATATGAGAAATGATTAAAGAAAATAAAAAGAAAAATAAAAAGAAAAAGAAAAATAAAAAGAGAAAGACAAATATTGGTTTTCAGAAAGAAAATAACTAAAATTTTTTTCGCCTTCCCTGACAGCGGCGCTAAAAACTTGTTACATGGCTATGATTATATTTATTTAGCCTTAACCTATTGCAAGCGCATAATGAAAATTGCAGCACTAGTATAGGATCGTTCCCATAGGGAAGGTAAATTTCGGTGATTATTTTCTCTTTTTAAAGACTTTTACTTGTCTTTAAAGGTTGAGAAATATGAATAAAAGAATGGTTGTTTAAACTAAGTGAAGAAAAATAAATATAAATCTTCCTCCTTCCATATTGTGGTCATCAATCACAATCCTTCAGTTCTCGGATATCTTCAAATTTAAAGTACCATTACACTATATCTCAGTCCTCTAGAATTCGAGAGTCAATCAAAAGCTAGATTTCCTTAATATAGATCTACACTAATCTGCAATCTCCCTAGAATTTGGGCGTCAATCAAACTCAAGAAAATTAAAGATGGAAAATAAAAACCGTTACACTAATCTATAAGTTCAAGACTTTAGGCATCAATTAAAATAAAAAATTCTTAGATGTTTACAAAGCAGGAAAATATAATAAATTAAATCTACACTAGAAAGAGAAGTAGAACCATCCAAGGGGTCGATCTTTCAGCTTCTTCGGCCTTGGTTGTCAGGCAAGACTTTCATAGAACTGTGGATGATTTTACTTAATAAAAACTACTCTACTTTTGATCTTCCAGAATTTCAACCTCAGTTGTCAATTGATGCTGAAAATTCCTTGGATAAACTTCTTCCTATGCCGAGCCCTCTTATTTATAGATCATAAGGGGTTGGTTTACATTGTTTATACTCTAATAAAAGAAAACTACTAAGAATAAAAGTTTTCTAATAAAACTCAAACTTCTAATCCTACTCTTCCTTGCTTTGAATAGTTGATGTGTTCAGGATTGTTCTTCTTTTAGTAGCAACAGAGATCCTTAGGAGTCATTCACTAATTTTTTCAGATTCGTAGGTTGCCAGACTTCTAATTTAAGTAATCTTCTAATTCTGTACATGGCGGTGTAGCACTCACGTGATCAACAACAATAGGAGCTTCGACTTTGTACAATCGTAACTATGATTTTCTCTTTTCTGTGCAATTCTCTTAGTACGAACGATTGTATTTCCTTTTGTCGCACTCTAGTCTGAAGCGTCTTCTGAAGAATTGTAATTGCTATTTCTTCTTTTTTTCTTCAACATTCGTTCGTAAGTACGAATTCTCTCTTTTTCTAGCTCTTCAAATACGATTTGAATCATCTTTGCATTTGATCATCTTCCTTACTGCTTTTTGAGTTAATTTTGACGAAGATTAACAGTTTGGCCATATTTTGCTATTTGTTCTTAATATTTGCACATCATTATATCATTAGTAGTAAATTGGGGTCTAGCGTCACTAAGTTAAGGGTGATAAAATGGTAAATTATGTGATTGATTAAGGATGGATCGTTACTCTTCAGAGGTTGACTATGCGTATCGACCAATGCCAACCTTTGACACACGATTCCAGAAGAAGCTCACAACTCAAATTATGCTATCTACTTGGTTGTACCAAGATGTATCAGGATTTGAAAAAGAACTCCTAGTGGAGAGGTTTGAAGGAAGAAATAGTAGAGTACGTGTCAAAATGTCTGGTGTGTCAACAGGTAAAGGTAGACCATTAGAATCCCTCGGGTTTATTGCAATCCTTACCGATACCTGAGTGGAAATGGGAAGCCATATCTATGGATTTTATACTTGGATTGCCGAGAACAGCGAAAGGACACAATTCGATCTGAGTAATTGTTGATCATTTAACCAAGTTTGCCCACTTCCTACAGTACAACACAAGGTATACAACCAGTCAACTTGTAGAATTGTACCTCAAGGAAATTATCAGACTGCACTGTATTCCTACTAGCATCGTCCCAGATAGAGATCCACTGTATACATCAAAATTTTGGCAACGGTTCCAAGAAGGAATGGGTTCAAGGTTAGACTTCAGTTTGACATTTCACCCTCAGATAGATGGGCAAACAGAAAGGGTGAATCAGATAATTAAAGATATGCTTAAGGCTTACATGTTAGACTTTCAACGGTCATGGGACAAGCATCTACCCTTGATCAAATTCGCCTATAATAATAGCTATCAGGAAAGCATTGGGATAACCCCATTCGAAGCATTATATGGTCAGAGGTGCAAGTCTCAGCTCAATTGGGAAGAAACGAAGAGAAATTTGTATTGGGTCCAGAGATTATCAAAAGCACAATAGAAGCAATTCGGTTAATTTGTGAAAGATTAAGAGTCGCACATAGCCGACAAAAAAACTATGCCGACCTCAAAAGGACGAATGTCGAGTTTCAGGTAAACTTGATATAATTACTTACTTTTATTCCCTTATTATCTATATACAATACTAACACCACACATTCTTTCCAGAATGGGGACAACGTCTTCTTCAAGATTTCGTCTACTAAAGGCGTGATGCATTTCGAAAAACGTGAAAAACTAAGCCCATGCTACGTTGGATCTTTCGAGATATTGGGTCGGGCCGGTGAAGTTGCATATCAGATTGCCTTCCCACTGCAAATCTTGAATATGCACAATATATTTCATGTATCCATGCTGAGGAAACACGTAAAGGACCCAACTCATATCTTAGACTATCAACCCATCAAAATTCACGAAGATCTGACCGTCACAGAAGAACCAGTACAGATCCTTGATCAGAAAGAACAAGTGGTGCATACCAAGTGGATCCCATTGGTACTCGTAAGGTGGTGGAACCACTCATCAAAGGAGGCCACCTGGGAACGTGAATTGGATATGCGTGATACACATTCGCACCCCTTCGAATGAGGTACAAAGCTTTTATGAAAGGAAGTTTAGCAAATTTTTTCCACTGTTGTATTAATGTAGAGTTACATGTAGTAGAATTGGAAGAAAGCATCAAAATAGAACGTCATGTTCTTTTCCATAAATTAGAATAGTAGCTATGAAGTAATGAGATAGGGCACAAAATTTAAATTTTCAAATGTTTGCAACCGCAATCCCGTTGGAACTCTGGCTCCAACTCCAGCGGCCACTGAGGGCCACCACCCTCAACCTCTGGTGGTCACTATAAACCAAAATCATGCGGCCTTTTCAACCTCCTTGGCAGCTATTTAATAACCTCCACAAGATCCCTATTGTGGCTGCTGCATCCTTTGTCGAAGCTATTTGCGAATCTCTGCAACACATCATTCCAGCTCAACTCAGCCATTGAATGCATCAAACGATGTTCACTGAATGCGAGTTGGCTCACATGCATCGCAATCGTAGCTGACTTTGAATTCAGGCAAGTATGCTGATCCTTGTAAAATCTAGAACGTGGCTAGAGTAGATTAAGCTTTAATAAATCAACTAGAGATTTTAAGCATGCATGATTGTTCATATTTCAAAACCATATTGACTCCTATTAAATTTAGGCTCATCTTGTTGACTATGGTTAGTATAATAAAGGAATAGTTGCTCTAGTGGTTTTATTTGAGGATTTTGTCCACGAGATAACACTGTTAATCTTGGGCTTGCATGTATATAAGACTTCAATCATATGAATTAGTGTAATTAATTTTGGGCAAGCATCTAATCCTCATCGAATCTAGGGAATGTGTGCCTAATCTATTTCTATTGGTGATCTTTTCATGCGAGTTTCCACTATGATCTAGGACTAAGCAAGAAATTTTTGTTTGCATACGTCGGGTGAATTGTGAGTTTAATCACTATAATATCATCGTTCAATGGCAATCGAAGTTCTATTTTTAATTAGGTGTATTTGTAGATGAGGTCAGATCTGAAGCATGCGACTAAACCACACCGTCTTTGGGAAATTGACACAGTAGCGGGATGTATAGGATTCATGGGGTTTCCTTCTATAATCAAAATGATGTTGGAGTATAATAAGAACAATTAAATACATGAATTGTTGACTGCAAAATCCTTGTTTGTGAGTTACAATAAACTTCTTCTAGTTTTCCAACCCAAACCTGATCCACTTTTGTATGTTTGTATATGTGTGGCTATAGAAATTCTAAGTGCAGGTAAGGATGGAAAAAAGGAGACATGAAAAACCAAAGAATAGCCAATGGATAGATTCAACTTAAAAGACTGTTGAACAAATTCGCTCGAGTGAATCACAAAATTGCTCGAGCGATACCTTCAAACCGTGAGTTAAAAGTTTTGTTACAATTCACTCGAGCGACTTTCGGTGTTCACTCGAGCGATTCATACATCGGCTCTTTGTATTTTGGAGTTAGCTCGAGCAATAACCAACATCCGCTTGAGCGATCCTTACACTATATATGGGCTAGACGCCCATTTCCCTTCATTTTCTCACAATTTCAAATCAAAAAAGGCCTTTTGGCTCCCTTCTCAAAAACACGCGAAGTGCTCCTCCTTTCGCGAAGACTCGTTCCATTTTCTCCTTCGCACCAAAGGTAACATACCCTTATATTTGAACTATTTGAATTCCTTTGGATGGTGCCTAAGAAGAAATCTTCTTCTAAAACCCTGACTTCGAAAGCCGCATCTTCGAAGTGACCCAAAACTGATCCTCCACCAAGGAAGGACCAGCCCACTCTGTGGTTGGATGTGAAAGCTTTTGAAATAGAATGGTCTTTTGACCAAGACTTTTTCCGAGACCAAGAAATGACCCAATGGTCGTATAACTATCTCACCCGAGCCAACTTGAAAATGTTGCTCGCACGTTTCCGCAGATATTACGACTCATGATTGGTAAAACTATTTTATCAGAATCTTAATCTTAACAAGAACGATGGTAAGTTATATACGAAAATAGATGGCAAAGTGTTCTGATTCAACGTGAGTCACATCGCCACAGCGATGGGTAGCTCCATGAAATTTATAGAGAATAGGGGTCTACTAACATTAAACCTCAAACCAGTAATGTTTCACCGCATCCTTGAGAGAATGACCCACAAAGAAGTTGGGACTGGACGATTAGTGAGGAGGTCACAACTGCTAGCTGACATGTGGCTGCTAGATATTGTCTTCAGGAGAAATTTGTATCCCTTAAGACACGAGCAAGAAAGGGTAGAGATACTCCTACAAGCTCTGTACTTCGTTTTTGAAGACCATTGGTTCAATGCTTCAGAAGTTGTTTGGGATGGGCTAATTTATGCCTGCGATCAAATGTTGGAATCGAAGAAGAAACCACTAAGCTCAATGCCATATGCCCGCCTAATATCCCGACTAATCGATGAATATGAAGATGAGGAGGATGACTATGAAGTACCGCTTAATGAGGAACGACGGACCGACAACGTTAAAAGGTATGGAGTAGACGATTGGAGTCTAAACTATAAAAATTAATCAAAAGTGTGCAAGATCGACATTATCAGCATATCGCAGAGCATGCCCAAGATGAACGGGCACCTGAGCCTGCTGCCCCACACCCAATGCCTCCACGCCAACAGTTCCCATCTCAGCTGCCACCCCCTTTACATGGTAATGTAGTCACCCAAGAGGAGTTCAACCATAGGATGGACGCTTATGAGCGGAGAATGAACTTCCATGAGCGGATGCTCATAGAGATGATGCAGAACATGTTCCCTACTGACTCCTCACTATGCATCTCCAGGGATCGAGCTTATACCACCGGTGCATCTAGCTCACGAGCTGACGGGGGCGTCCAAGAGTAGGTCAATCGAACGGATGAGGAAGTGGATCAATGATGGATCAGAAAATTGGTAATCGATTACCTTTGGATGTGATTCTGAAAAGTTTCAAAAACTTTTTTTATTTGGGTCATTTCAAAAATTTTTCTCTGGTGGTAATGGCCGGTTAGTTAATGGTTTGAACTTTGGTTTATGGTGATGGGATACTTTGAGCAATAGTTAACTTTTGTTAATTAATGGTTTAAATTTTGTTGTGGTGACGGTTAGTTGGATTATGGGTAACTTTTGTGAGTTGAGGGTTTAAAAAAAAATATTTCTTTTGTGGTGATGGCACATTTTGGATTAATGGTTAAGATTGTTAGTTTACGGCTTAAATTTTGTTGTGATGATGGTAGACTATTCATTAATGGTCAATTGTGCTAGTTGATGGGTTTAATTTATGATTTGTGGTTGTCAGAAATTCTGGAACGGTAAGCTATTTGGTTGTGTATATGTTTCACTAATTAATTTTGCTTGTTTGTAGTCAAACTTTGGAATGATCGTTACATTTTGATGTTAAATGAAGCGAGTGTTGTGTTTCCGAAATGAACCAATAGGACTTTCATTATCCTCTTCAACATGTTTGGCTTTGATGTCAAACATCTATTATGTCAGGCATACCAAAAGTCACGTAGTGAATTTTCGAGGACGAAAATTCCTTTAGGGGGGGGGGGGGGGGGAGGATGTAATATCTTGAATTTCTGAACACTAATACACTTGACTAAGTGTATGTGCCTGGTAAGGTATACGCTGCATGCCTTGGAATTTTGAAACATTCTATTTTTAAAGATATACATCTTGGTGTGAAAGGACCCATATATATATATATATATATATATATATTTTTGTGAATAGTTACACAAGCCACATGATGGCCCAATGGTTAGAAGCTTGGTTTGTAAGCAAGAGGTCCAAGGTTCAAGCTTTGCTGAGTAAATTTTTAGACTTTATTTAGACCTTGTGATAAAGGCCTATACACCGATTTTCGGTGGGTCGGCTTAACACCGAATCGGTCTCATAAGTTAAGAGAAATAGAACCTTACCTAGAAATGGATTATAAACATTGAGAATTCCGCTCCTCCAATTCTCCTCAGTTTTCTCTTTTAGAAAATCTTAATAGTTTACCTCAACTCCTCAACTTCTCAAATTCTTCTTCTTCACTCAGGAAGATCTTTGGTTTACTTGTACCTTAAGAAACCTTCAATTTTTAACACTGTTAAGATCGAAAAGAGGAAGTGATCGAAGCATCGGATGAATGAGAGGTTTAGGTGCCGATCTCCCTCGATTCCGGCCATTGTCGACTCTGCATGCACAACTTAGGAAGGTAAAATTTATGACTTAGTAGTATGGAATTTTTTTCAGGCTTAGTTTAGGTTTATAGGGATTTGATCTTCCAAGATTTTGGGATTTCGAACTCAAATAAAAAGAGAACCAAGTGCATTTTCGCACTATCTCGCTAGAGCGAGATTTCCATTCGCTCGAGCGAGATCCCCTCAGAAACAAGGTAAAAAGTTATGGTGAAACTTGCTCGAGCGATTTTGGTTATCGCTCGAGCGAGGTAATGAGTGCAACACAGAATTGTGATAAGTTGCTCGGGCGAATTAGGAAGCCGCTCGAGCGAATTAGCTCGGATTTGGCTATCCCAACTTCTGCTTTGGTACAACTTAAGAAACATCGAACCATCGTAATCATAGCCAGTCGTTAACACATTCACTTGTGAATGTAAGTATTAGAAGAATAATCGGAAGTCATCAATAAAGACCACCTCTTTTCCTTCTCAGGAAATTAGACCTGAGGTGGGAGAGTTTCACTACACAACTACATTTTTGACTTGAATTCATAGATCTTAATAATATAATCGAGCTGAGATGTGATCATTAGAAGCTGAATTAGAATTTGATAAATTCGACCACATTTGAATATTGGAAATCTTTGGAATATTGATTTGCATTCGAATACTTGAAATCTTTGAATCATTGATTTGCATTTGAATATTTGAAATCTTTGAATTATTGACTCACATTTGAATCCTTTGAGTTATTGAACCCTTTTTGGATTGGATATTGATGTGAAACATTGAATCTTTGAACTTTAAAATTTGGAACGAAAATGAGAAATAATTATGAATTAATAACACTGTATTACGTATTAAAACTTGCATTTGATTTGAGGTTCATATGAATGAATCCAGTGCTTCGACACTTTTAGACCGTTTCAACGGTATTTGAATCACACAAGTATCCCTCATAACGCAGGGGCTTGAGAACTTTGAAAATTGTTCATTGAATAACAATGATTAGGAGGGGATTTCCATTTGTTATAGACTCCCAATACTATATTTGCGTTGGAGATGTTTAAGTTATGGATTTAAGTCATACATGAACTTGGAGATTGCATATAAAATGTGAAAACGAATAAATTGAACATATACTCATGTGAACCTTCAGAAATGATACTGTTAAGTCCAATATGAAACTTCATATTAGATTATGTGATTTTCGAATTCATGATCTTTCAAATTCTATTTTGAGATGAAAAATGCCTTTGAACTTTAGTCATTGAATCTATGCATTGTTTGATAAAATGTATGCTGGTATTGAACTTTTTCTACTGAGCTTAGCCTGTTAGCTCACTCTGACACCTTGTGTCACAAGTGCAGACATTGATAAGGATCCTGAACTTGAGAACGATCCTGATTTCGTGCCGGAAGAAGAAGAGGAACTGCCGCCTGAGGATTATTACTCGTAGATTATTGATTTTGGATTTGGTATATTTGGACTTTTGTACATTTTGGACTTGATTCATTTTAGTGACATTTTTCTTTCTACTTATAGTTTGTACACCACTGTTTGTGTGACATATGACCGTCATCGGTTGTTTATTTTGGTTTTGGTTCTATGTTCGACATTATAATGGAATCTTTTATTGCTGCCATATACTGTTTCTTCTTTGATTTCCGCATATGTGTGGATGTACCAAGTATCTGACGACTCGGTGTTCCCAGAAATCTGTGAGAGGAAAGTCGGGTCGTCACCTACACCCTGGCAGTGGGAGGCCAGGATTTTCTTGAAGTGAGGGAAATTATGGTTGAGAGAAATGGCTTAGTATTAATTATGAGTTAGTATTAGGTAAGCGGTGTGAGCTCCAAGTGAAATTAACATGTGTACCATCTGAGAGGTGTGCCATGCATGATCTAAAGATCTTTCATGTAGAAGATTGGAATGAAAAATGATCTCCACGTTTGATTTGAAGTCAACAAATTCCATCTAAAATTAATGACCACCATGTAAATCACTATACTGTTAATTTGATGGTGTTTGACTGTATTGAATTAGATGATAGAGATCATTTTTTGTTTGTATAATTAATAAAATAAATCTTGAGATCACATCGCACACATCCCAAAAAGTGACTCGAGTACCAAGTACGACCATTAGTACAAAGAGGAACAACTAGCCTTAATGATTGTTTTACTAGGCTTAATAGGCCTATTGCTTTTGGTTTCAAAAGTCAGACTGTTTTCAAAAGCTTCTATCGGGCTTCGCCCATGATAGGAGGTTATAAAATAGGGAATTTCCAGGTTCGACCATCATAGTTTCACCTTTTCCAGCTGTGGAACTCTAGTTGCACCCTTTCTATAATAGACCAGCTTGAAGAGGAGCCAAGTTAAAAAGTCGTACATACCCTTTCTTTCACCTCTATACATGTATGTTAGGACGATTTTAAATGCACTAACATCATTGACTCCTTTGAATTCCATGATGGAGATAGTTTTTCATCATGATCTTCTACAAAATTGATCTAGAGATCATGTGTGTACCATCAAATAGTATGTTTTACTAAAAAACGTGTAGCTATTATATAGTAGTTATAGAACTCCCCCATGAAAGCGATAGAGCTCTCCTATGGAAGCGACATCGCTCCCCAATGATGAAGACATCGCTCCTCTATAGAAGTGACGACACTCTGTAGTAGTGTCAATGCTACACATTAATTTTTTTTTCTGTTTTTTAGTAAAGCGGATTGTCTGATGGTATGCCCATGACAAGATCAACCTTGTGGAAGATCATGACGAAAATGATCTCCACATGAGATTCAAAGGAGTCATGATGAAAAATGATCTGCCTATGGAAGCGACATCCCTCCCTTATAGCAATGACATCGCTCAGCTATGAAAGCGACATCGTTCCTATATGGCAACGACATCGCTCCCTTGTAGTAGCATCAACAATATGTGTTGATTTATGTTTCCATTTTTGAGTAAAAAGGACCGTCTGATTATATGCCAACCCGTGATATCAAGATCAATCTTGTGGAAGATCATGACAAAATATTATCTCCATCAAGGGATTTGAAGGAGTCAATGATGTTAAGGCGTTTCAAACCACTCTGTCATGCATGTATAAAGGTGAAAGAAGGGTATTTACGACTTTTGAACTAGTCTCAGCTTCAAGCCAACTTTTGTGGAAAATGTGAAACTAAAGGTCCCTTGCTAGAAAAGGTGAAACTATGATGGTCAATCAAACCAATATCTTAAACCGTGAGTAGGTCAATTTCATCGTGATATGAAATAATATATATATATATATATATAGAGAGAGAGAGAGAGAGAGAGAGAGAGAGAGAGAGAGAGAAGGAAGAGCCTTATAATGTACTATAAATGAAGGGTGATTTTTACAAGGAGGTCCACTGCATCTCTCAATGTTATGTTATATGCACTATTTTATGTAGACATGTCGGGGACTCAGGAGATCTTCTTATGATTTAGTGCATGAGGAGGATTCCATTGATTCCTCATTAAATAAAGAAGATGTCCACAAGAGAAGCATCAGATCTTTTGGAGCCAATATAAATAAAACAACTGATTTTGGCAGGCCATCCAAATATGGGTAGCTTTATTTTTAACCCAAGATTCTTCCTTGTCGATCAACTTGATTTTAAGGCACTTAAACTGTTGACTGTTTTGAATTAGATGCTATAGATCATTTTCATCCCAATCTTTGACACAATAGATTTTGATATCAATGCTTACCTTCAGATGGTCAGATGTTGATTCTACATGGCACACATCTCAAAAAGTGTTCCGAGAATTATGTTTACTGTATGCTATGATGATATTCATTTTTTGGGATGTGTACTATGTGAAACCAAAATTTGACCGTCTGATAGTAGACCTCAAGATCTACTCTGTCAAAGACTAGGACTGTAAACAATCTCCATCATATGATTC
Source organism: Chloranthus sessilifolius (assembly GCA_021018995.1). NCBI lineage: Eukaryota > Viridiplantae > Streptophyta > Magnoliopsida > Chloranthales > Chloranthaceae > Chloranthus > Chloranthus sessilifolius. The sequence goes on from CM037598.1 coordinate 53,587,083, forward strand.
AAAGAAGTCAACAGTTTAGACATCTAAAACAAGGGTTGAGAAGGAAGAATGTTACGTTTAAAGCCCAAATACTAAAATTTCTTATGAGAAGTCTGTTGGGATTCATATCCTGGGAATGGGGCTCCCTCAAGAATGGAGAACCATAGACTGCCAACACAAATTCGAACAGAGTGAACCAGTGAACCGGGTGACATTCCACCTAAACACGCCAAAAATTACTTACCTCATGAGAAGCTTTGACCCTTTTAAATCTCAAGCATTTCCCTGCCATAGGGTAAATGGAGACCTTGCAAAACCTGTACTGTACTACCTCTTTCTCTTGTTAGAGGTGGTGTAAAGACAAGCTAGAGGAAGAGGGGACGGCTATCCTTTAACCCATTAACCCATTAACTGTGACTCCTCCCATCATAAAAAAATCAGGATGTGTTTGGCATTGCTCTTTGCTACCATCGTGCCAGAGCAAAGAAATACTTACTTTAGCAGGTTCCCTTTCTCTTTGTTAAATCCTTGATACACCTGCTTTAGCAGGTCCCCCTTCTCCGTGCTAACTCCTACATCGTAGTTTTCCTATGTTCTCTGCTCACTCCTTGCCAGTTTATTTGCTTTGGGACGGAGCTAGCAGAGAATAGGGAGGTAGCTGCCAGAGTAGGTAAATTCTGCTTTGCAGGGAGTTGGCAAGTATATCTGACTCTGACAGAGAGCTGATAAAGAGCTATGCCAAAAGCATGCCCCAATAAACAAGATGAGTACTACTTTCGATAATAAGATGAGCTTCGACAAACTATCTTTAATTAGGATATTGATTGCAATAAATGCATCTTAAGCACACCAAAATAGGTGGAAATCAACTGGTCAATCCCAATTTTAATAATTAGAAAATATGATGTATTCGACACATATATCTAATAATCTCACTTTTTTTAAAAAACTTGTAATCTCTCACTTTGAACACACCAACGCGCGCACACACACACATATATCCTTACTATATAAAAGCACGAATGGCCCTCTATTTCTATCAATTTTGTGTTTTCATACTTTAGGTACAAAATACTCCTCTATACCATATTTATCCCTAAAATATCCTATATATCCTTAATTTTCCTAAATTAAGTATAACTTTAGATTGCCAATCAAATCAATTCTCTTTATTAAATGCAAATTTCTCCAAGATTATAGGAATTTCCTAAATTAAGTATAACTTTAGATTGCCAATCAAACCAAATCTCTTTATTAAATACAAATTTCTCCTAGATTATAGGATCTAGGTAAATTTTTTCCTATTTTTTATCCCTAAAATTTTCCTATTTTTTCTCCCTCTAACACATTTATCACACAAGCCTCTTCTCATTATAGCAACGACTAATATAAGAGCCCTTTTCTTTATGAATACTGCTCGAGTCGGGTTGAGTAATCATAAATGCCCGACCCGACCAAACCCCGATTGTGTACTCAAGCCAATCCGACCCAATGCCCGACCCAAAAACCTGACCCAACCCGGTAAAATACTCCTATTTTTTATGGGTAACTTTAGTAACACCCAAGGAATCTTGTTGGGCACCTATTCCAAAAACCATTGATTGCTTTGAATGAGATGATGAAGGTTGTTTTTCACCTAAATCTTCGATACAAGGAATCTTGAGATCATGTACGTACTATTGTTAAGACCTGAAAAGTACTACTTTTCACCCCTTAACTTAATCTCTATTAGACCCTTAATCATTTAATAAATGTGTTTTAAGTCTATTATGCAGGTAATAAGCAGCAGCTACAAATAAACCCCTAACCATGCCAAGAAGCCTACTGTTGACCCAGAAGCCCCTCAGAAGTGTAAAGGTTGAACCCAGTCAGAGAATTGGCTGCAGCAGAGGCATAGCAAAGCAAAAACAAATCAAGAGGAATGCATTGCACAGATGTCGCAGGGCTTAATTGAACCAGAAAGAATGCGTCGTACAGTTGTCGAGGGCTTTTGAAGGGAGCAACCGAACTGGTCGCGTAGTCTTTGCGCCATCGCATGCAGATGGATGTCAGCAAGGAGTAAAAAGTATACTTCGTGCGGTCCTCGCGAGGCTCAGACTTAAGCGCTCGCGAAGCACTCGCACAGTCTCACGCAGCTCAAGAGATGAGTTTTCAACCTTTGGGCGATTCACTGAATAGAGAGAGCTCTAGGCATTCCAGTGCGCGGCTGTCGCACAATGGCCGCGGGACACATACTTTCAAGGAACTGCTTGAGAGATCCATTAGCCTATGTACATTGTTTTCTTTGCGAGGATCGCCGCGGGATTCATCAAGGAACGAACTGCGTGCGCCATTCTCGTGCCATTCAAATGCAAAGACCAATCCCGCGACGACCAAAGCATTCCCGCGATGATCAAAGTACCAACCCCGCGACTGCAAGAGCTTCAAGTCAAAGCAACCCTGCGACGCCAATTCTACCATGCGACAAGATCTATAAATCTTTTCTACTCAGCAAGGATTGGGTTCTAAACTTCTCTCCACTTCTGTAGGGGCAATCTGGGAACTTCCAGCAATTAGGGCATGCACTCCAATGCTCCAATCTCCGTGCACATGCCCTGAGGCATCCAAGGGACAAGAATGGGCTGCAATTGCATTGATGAAATTAGGGTTTTCCTAACCCTAATTCACAAAGAGCCGACTTCTATATAAGCCTAAGCCTAGCTTAGGTTTAAGTGACTTTTGTCTTGACTTTTGTGCTTCTTCTTGAAACCGACTGTAGAATTGCAGGAGGCTAAGGTTAGGGTTTAGGAGTTTTTCTTTTTTCCTTTTTCCTTCTCTCCATAGTCCACCACTTGCTGGCTATGCTTTTTGTATGATTATATGGTATAATTTTTAATGGAGTTTTTGTAATAGGATCTATTGCGTGTATGGGATGGTGTTTTTATTGTGAGTTGTTCTGTACAAGGCTGCTGCCTTGATATCCTTCATTGCTAAGTTGGATTGTAAGCAATGGAGGATTACTTTTAAGGTTTTATTTAGATCCAAGTGACCTGTGTGTCCAGGTTAGGCACATTGCAGGCCTTCCCCCACCACAGGATCCACTAAATCTGAATCCCCATGGGAGCTTGAGCTGGTAGCCTTTTGAACATGGTGGCGACAGTAATGTTCTTGTTCTGTCTTAGACCTCTATGAGGAGGATAGCCTTTGTGGATAGTCTGTGACCATTCAAGTGGACAGATTATAGCCCTAGGGTGAGGCCAATTCATAGATCTAAGACAGATTCTTCTTCTCTGTACTTGTGCTTGTAGCCTTGTGAGAGATTGTGCAGAGATAGACTCCCCTATATTTGTATAGACCCACCATCAGATTGCAGATCTGATCTGGCTGTAGAGATTGTAGGCTTGTGACTGGATCACTGCTATCTTTCTAAAGCAGTGAACAACCAAGCTTAAAAGCTAGTACTCAAACTCTTGCTGGTCCTGTGTGTCCAGGCTAGTGCACGTTGTAGGCCTAGCCCCACACATAGAACTTTAGAGGTTGAGGTTCCTATGGATTCTTGAGCTTGTAGCCTGGATGAAGTAGTGCCTACAATGATAAACTTGTTCTGACCCATCTTTGGATTGTGGTTCCCCTATTGGATAGTATGTGACCATTCAAGTGGACAGGTTATAGCCATAAGGGATTGGATCATGGCACGGGGGTGAGTTGGATCCTTTTTCCTCTTTGGTGATAATGTAGCCATTGGACAGGATTTCTGTAGCAGTAGATTTGAGTCGGAGTTATAAGACCCATCAGATCTGTACCTAATAGCATACTTCTCACCCTTTTATATTTATTTTCTCACACTCCATCCTATTTCTTAACCCTTTCTGTAGTTTAGACACTAAGTTACCTTAGGATTTAGATTATAGTGACCTTAAATCCCCTTTCATTTAGGATTGTCAGATCTGTAGCTAGATCTAGAGAGCCTACTAAAGATAACTCCCTTGGAGTTTTAGATCAACTTTCCCTGTGGGACAAACTCTTACTTATCAAAACTTGCTACAACAGGCCCTGTATCTTACAGGACTGTGTTTTTTTAGGCTTGCTGCTCTGTAGTTTTCACTCCACCTTTCATTCATTTTCATTCACCCCATTCTTATCACTCACTCCAATAAAGTCAGTAGCAAGCACTAAAAAATTTCTAACAAGTTTTTGGTGCTGTTGCAAGGGATCGAACCCGGGTCACCCACTGTCGGGGAAATCTTGATCTATTAGTAGACTCTAGATTTTTGTATTCTTTATTCTTTGGTAGCTGTACTTGTGAATAATTGATACTGCTGATTGACATTTGGAAATTTTCTTACAGATCTGGACCGTAGCAGAGGAGAGTAGAATTGCACTGGGAGTCTAGCTACCTCTGTTTGCACTTCTCTAACCCACAAAACCTCAGTTTATTTCTCCTTTACAGATTCCATAGCAGTTGATTAGGATAGTTATAAATTTTGTTAAGTACAATGTGCCTGCGAATAGTCTTCCCTGTATTGGTGTGTGTGCATGTTAGGAAGGACATCCCTCAGTCCTACATTAGAGCTTGCTAACCCTGAGATAGAAAGGGGTAGAAGAACGAGAAGGCATAGACACACCACAGTCGAGTCCCCTATTGAAATCGAGATAGCAGTTATGGGTGAAGAGCAACCCAGAACATTGAAGGAATTGAATGCTCCAGATGATTATAATTCTCCATTCAGCATTCAATTCCCAGATGTTCAGGGAAACTACGAGATTAAAACTTCCATCATCCAAATGCTTCCCTCTTTCCATGGGCTTACCAAGGAAGACCCTTACAAGGACATTGACCAATTCTTGGCCCTGTGCACGACATTCTCCACTGCTAGTTTGGGACCAGAAGCCACTAGGTTAAGGCTCTTTCCTTTCTCCCTAAAGGACAGAGCCATGACCTAGTTATCTACTCTCCCAAACAACAGCATCACTTCATGGAAAGACCTCTAGACAAGATTTCTGTCTAAATTTTTCCCAGAGACCAAAACCAGCCAGTTGAGGAAAGACATACTTGCTTTTGCCCAGTCCCCAACTGAAGATTTTAATCAAGCCTGGGACAGATTTAAGGAGATGCTCAAACAATGTCCCCACCACAAGATCCCTGACTGGCAGCTTGTCCAGAGCTTCTACGATGGGATTGATGAGAAAAGCAGAGACATGGTAGATGCCTCTTGTGGTGGAACGTACATGCACAAAATAGCTGATGAGGTATGGGACTTGTTCGAGGTCATTAGCGAAAATGCTTTCCAGAAGATGTCCTCATCTAGATCTTTTCAAGAGCCTTCTCTTAAGTTGGGGTTGGCTGAAACTTCTAAAGGAAAGATGTATGAAGTTAGGGGAAATGATGACCTGAGAATGCAGATGGCCAATCTTTCAGATAAGTTTGATGAACTTTTAACTGTGGTGCAGCCCAGAATGGCTGCACAAGTGATGGAGGCATGTTTGATATGCCAATCTCCACAACACATAGTGGAAGAGTGCCCATCTATAGGGCAATACCCGAAGTCTGTGATGAAACAGGCTGCTGCTGCCCAATCTTTTGGACAACAACAATCTGGTGGCTACAACAAATAATCATATGGATACCAGCACCAAAATGCTGGTTACCAATGGAGAGACCACCCAAATTTGAGGTGGAGGCAAGACAACTATATCCATCCACAATAAATGTTGGCCTTATCTCAAAGGCCACAACAGTAGTTTAACCAGGGTTATTACCCAAGGTCGAATTTCCAGTAGCAATAGCAGCCCCAGCAACAAAATCAGTTGGTAGTTTCTCCACCCCAGCCCCGAAGTGCTTCTTTCGAGGACCAGGTTTTGGCCCAATTGTAAAGCCTTGGACCCTTGAATCAGACTATGACTTCTCACAGTCAAAGTATAAAGAAGATAGAAGAGTAATTAGGCCAACTAGCCAATTCTTTGGCTAAAAGAGAAGAGGGCAGGTTGCCAAGCCAACCAGTAGCCAACCCTAAGGGCCAGTATTCGATTGGAGAAGGCTCCTCAAATTTTGAGGGGGCTAATGCCATCACAGCCCTAAGGTATGGCAAGTTGGTAGACAACCAGGTGGGAAAGAAACAAGGAGAGGTCATTCCTAAGGAACTGTCGAGTGAAAGTGAAAGAGACTTTGTTAGAGCACAGAGTCAAGAATTGCCTGCTACCCTTCAACGAGGGAAAAATAAAGAGGCTGTAGTTGAGCCTTAGCAGGAGATAAAACTAGAAAGAAGAAAAAAATAAAAGTTCAGTCATAGGCTTGCAACTGGGGAACCAGCAGTACCTCAACTGCCATTTCCTCAAGCTTTGAGTGGCCCTGCCCCTTTTGATAAGGGGTAGGCATAGATCGAGAAAATGATGGAGACCTTTAAGCAGGTCAAGATAAATTTACTCCTGCTTGATGCAATCTGACAGGTCCTAGCCTATGCAAAATTTTTGAAAGACCTTTGTACTCAGAAAAGGAAGGCCAGAGGCCATTTATCTAAAAAGGTCTTTGCAACTAATACAGTTAATTCTGTATTAACCATGACAATGCCTGAGAAGTTTCAAGACCCAGGGATACCCACTATTCCCTGTATAATTGGAGACCACACGATTGGAAGGGCCCTTCTAGACCTTGGAGCCAGTGTTAACCTGCTGCCATATAGTGTGTATTAGTAGCTAGGTTTGGGGGAGCTTAAGCCCACCCCCATTATTCTATTGATGGCTGATAGGTCTGAGAGGAAACCCATAGGGGTGGTTGAGGATGTCTTAGTGGGGGTAGCCAAGTTCTTCTACCCTGCAGACTTCCTTATTTTGGATATGGGCTGCAATAAGAGTACATCCCCGATACCTGTTATTCTGGGCAGACTATTCTTGGCCACTGTCAATGCATACATTCAATGAAGGTCTAAGATCATAGAGGTCACTTTCAGACATATAAAAGTTGAGCTTAATGTGTACAATAGTGTAGAGTACCCTCAGCTGGACAATGAGGAATGCTTTGCAGTAGATGTACTAAAAGAAATTGTTGAAGAAGAACTACCCACTCTGCTGGAGTGGGGCAACGTTGTCACTAATTTAATTAAAGTTTGGAACATGGTAGAGGAAGGAAGCCTAGCTTTAATGCCAGAAGACATGTCCCCATTGAGGTCTTCTGTGGGCTTAGTGCAGCATTCCAATTGGAAACCTACATTGCTGCCCCTTCCTCCAACTAACAATGCACCAATCCTGCCATCCATCCAACAATCCCTTGATCTGGAGCTCAAGAAGCTTCCAGAGACATTGAAATATGCTTTCCTCGAGAAAGATGAAAAACTTCCTATAATTATCTCCTCTTCTCTTACCAATGAGAAAGAGGAGGAATTGCTAACAGTTTTGAGGAAGCACAAGAAAGCAATTGGCCGGACCATTGCTGATATAGGAGGGGTTAATGCATCAATCTATATGCATAGGATTCATCTAGAGGAGGGCTCAACACCCTTCAGGGAAATACAGAGGAAACTGAATTCTCACATGCAGGAAGTGGTCCTGAAAGAAATCATTAAATTGCTGGATGCTGGGGTAATTTACCCCATTTTTGATTCTAAATGGGTGGCACCAATCCAAGTGGTGCCCAAGAAATCTGGCATAACAGTAATCACAACCTAGTCTGGAGAGCTGAGACCAGCCAGGGAGACCACTGGCTGGAGAGTTTGCATCAATTATCGAAAACTCAACTCCAAGACCAGAAAAGACCACTTCCCTCTCCCCTTTATTGATCAAATTTTGGATAAGTTGGCTGGGAAAGCTTTTTACTATTTTCTTGATGGGTACTCAGGGTACAACCAGATCCCTGTGCACCCTCTTGATAAAGAGAAAACTACTTTTACTTGTCCTTTTGGCACCTTTGGTTACAGAAGGATGCCTTTTGGACTGTGTAATGCCCCAGCCACCTTTCAGAGGTATATGTATGCCATCTTTTCTGATATGATTGATAAATTCTTGAAAATTTTTATGAGTGATTTTTTGGTTTATGGGGATAGCTTTGACCAATGTCTGCAACACCTCCACAAGGTCTTACAAAGATGTGAGGAGACCAATTTGGTCTTAAGTTGGGAAAAGAGCCACTTCATGGTAACACAAGGAATTGTGTTGGGCCATGTAGTCTCTAAAGATGGAATTGAGGTAGACAAGGCCAAAGTTGACCTCATTGCAAATTTGGCCCCTCCAAGAACAATCAAGCAAATTAGATCTTTCCTTGGACATGCTGGATTCTATAGGAGGTTTATCAAAGACTTCAACAAAATTGCTAAACCATTGTGCCACCTGCTCTGCCAGGATGTGCCATTTGACTTTTCTGCTGAATGTCTTAAGGCTTTTGAAACTTTGAAAATTTGCCTCACCTCTGCCCTTGTACTCCAAACACCTGACTATACCCTACCCTTTGAGTTGATGTGTGATGCATCCGACTTGGCAATAGGTACTGTCTTGGGCCAAAGAAAAGATAAGTTGCCTATGGTCATTGCATATCTCAGTAAATCACTTGCTGAAGCTCAGCTGAACTACACAACAACTGAGAAAGAGCTTCTGGCAGTGGTTTTTACTGTGGACAAGTTTAGACCTTACCTACATGGGTCTAAAACTGTCATCTTCACTGACCACTCAGCATTAAAGTACCTACTATCCAAGAAGGATGTAAAGCCCAGGTTGATTCGATGGATACTCCTATTACAGGAGTTTGACATTGTAATCAAGGACAAAAAGGGTGTAGAAAATATGGTGGCTGACCACTTGTCCAGAATTATGTTGGAGAAAGGTGTTGATGACCTTGCTACAAATGATGTCTTCCCAGATGAGCAACTGTTTGCCATCCAATCTTTAGTTCCTTGGTATGCACATATTGTCAATTATCTAGTTATAAGCAAGATTCCTGTCCATTGGACAAAAATGGACAAAGACCTATTTTTCTCATAGGTTAAATTCATTTTCTGGGAGGAACCTTGCTTGTACAAGTATTGTGCAGACCAAATCATCCGGAAATGTGTTCCCGAAAGTGATGTCCTCAATATTCTGGCCATGTGCCATGAAAATGCCTGTGGGGGTCATTTTAGTGGGAGAAAAATTGCTGATAAAGTGTTGCAGTGTGGGTTCTATTGGCCTTCTCTTTTCAGAGATGCCAATACACGCTGCAAGACCTGTGAAAGATGTCAGAAATTAGGAGGGCTGTCCAAACGAAACTATATGCTTTTACAGCCCATCCTGGTTGTAGAACTGTTTGATGTGTGGGGTATTGACTTTATGGGCCTATTTCCTCCTTCAAATGGTTTTCATTTCATCTTAGTGGCAGTGGATTACGTTTTCAAATAGGTAGAAGCCATTGCCGCAAGAACAAATGATAATCAAGTTGTCCTCAAATTTATAAAGCAGAATATCTTCTCGAGATTTGGCACCCCTAGAGCCATTATCAGTGATGGGGGTAGCCATTTCTGCAACAGAAATTTTGAGAGCTTGCTCAAGAAATATTCTGTCACCCATAGGATTGCTACTCCCTACCATCTACAAACCAGTGGGCAAGTTGAAATTTCAAATAGGGAGATCAAGCACATCCTTGAGAAGACTGTGAGTACTGATAGAAAAGATTGGGCTGACAAGCTTAATGATGCACTGTGGGCTTATAGTACTGCCTATAAGACTCCCATTGGTATGTCCCCTTTCAGACTGGTCTATGGCAAGGCCTGTCATCTCTCAGTGGAGTTAGAACACAGGGCCTATTGGGCCATCAAACATTTAAATCTAGATCTAACTTCCCTTTGGTCATCACGAGGTTCTTTGCAATTGGAAGAACTAAGGATGGATGCGTATGCCAATGCCAGGATCTACAACGAAAGGTCCAAAGCTTTTTTTGACAAAGGGCTGTTGAGAAAGAGTTTCATAGCTGGCGACAAGGTTTTGTTGTTTAACTCCAAACTCAAATTCTTTCCTGGCAAATTGAAATCCAGATGGGAAGGTCCCTACATTGTCATGCATGTTTCCCCATCTGGTGCTGTGGAAATTAAGGATCCCAAGTCTAGGAGAACCTTGAAGGTGAATGGTCAGAGGCTTAAGCCTTGTTTTAAAAAACCTGCCGAACCCATGGACACCATTCACTTTCAAGGGGATCCTTCTTCAAACTGATCCACAGGTGTGTCATTATTGTATTATATGTACTTTATTTTTGGTAGATTTATCTTGCTTTCTTTTGTTTATATTCTCTAGGATTTGTAAGTGGTCCCATCTGAATCTGAACATGTCCTGGTTTAAACTTTTTGTTGGTTTTGATAATTTTTGTTTGAATGCATAATGTGGGAGGCTAATTTTTGTTGTCCTTGCTTGAATGGTTGATTTTTAAAGTGTCTAGAGGTATCCATGGTAAGAGTCATGCCTAGGATCCAACCACAGCACACTGAAAATGGCAAAATAGAGAGCACATGCTCTCTGTTTGATTCTTTGCTATCACTGGGTCAAAAGGGGAACCTGGGAGACTCTCGCACACTACAAACAACATACTTCATCAACTGCCGCGAGTCTCTAAGGCTATCGCGGGGTCCAAAAGGAAGCCTAGGGGTATCTCGTGCAGTTCACATGGAAACATTCAAGAGCTATCACAAGATTCAAGTGCACCTGAGAACCTCTTGCGTGATCCACATAGAGCTATTCATTAGTTATCGCGAGATTCTTAGGCTATCGCGAGGTTCAGTAGGACACCTGGGAGACTCTCGCACAATTCAACAGGAATACTTCATTAGCTGTCGCAAGATTCTAAGGGTGTCGTGAGATTCAAAGTGAACCTCAAAACTTTTCATGCAATCCAAATGGAGACCTGGGGGCCGCTCGCGCAATTCACATGAATTCATCTCACACTGTCGCGCGCTCCAAGGTCAACCTGGGAGATTATCGCACAATCCAAATTGAATAAACACCTTCGCTAGGTTCATTTCCAATCCTACGACCAGATGTTCCAAAGCGTGCCAAGCTTCGTGATAAGTATTTTAACCCCACGCTTGTCTCCCTTTCCAGTATTCTCTTCCTTCTTCCCTCTGCGAAACCCTAGCTTTTGGCACTCTTCCCTCTCTCTCCTCCAACATCTATCCTACAACTCATCATTCACTCCACGAATCTATAGAGTTATTCCTAGCATCACCACACCATCTATTACCCTCTGATAAGAGATCTCGCGGTGCCCTATGCGTCAGATCAAACCTAACCCTAGGATTTTCGGGTAAGCACTTAGATCTCCATCTCCATTCCTCATATTTGAAGATGGAGTTTGAAATGACTCCAAAGAGTGCATAGAAGAGAAAGGGGAAGGATAAGGCCCCTGCTGAGACCACCCCTAAGAAGACCAAGACTTCAAAGGCACCTAAAAAAGGAAAGGAAGTGGTTGAGGAGGCAAAGGAGCCAACCCCTAAGTTTTCTACTCCTTCTGAGCTCATGGTTTCAATCCCATTAGAGCCTGAGACAGCTTTTGACCTACCATTTTTTGAGAAGGAATCTCTCTCTGCCCCTGCCGTGTAGTTTATGAGCAAAGCGGGCCTGATACCCTTGATGAAAGAAATTCCAGCACTAGCCTACCCTAGGCTAATGCAACTATTTTATCAGCACATTAGGGTCAAGAAGGACAAGGATGGACAAGTATGCTTGTTGGTGCTGATTGACAATTTTGAGATGCTAGTGAGCCCTAAGGTGATTGCTGAAGTTTTGGGCATCCCAGCCGCATTCGACCCTAGCCGTGGATATGGCCCCCCCTTGAGCGCCTCCATTGATACAATTACAAGAGCTTTGACAAGAGGATTAAAGGCCACAGGGGATTTGATCAGAAGGAGAGAATTGGAACCTGAACTCCTCTTCATTGACCAAGTCCTGCGAAAGAACATTTATCGTCAGACATCGCAGAGAGGAGAACTCCCATTGCGGATGTTGTCTATTCCTTCTCTCTTGGCCATGGCTTCCATGCGGCCTGGCTCATCTTCGAGGTAATGAAAGACCTAGTGGAGAAGATAGGGATAAACAAGAAGCCTCACACACTCCCTTATGCCAGGGTCATTACCTTACTGCTAATCAAGGGGGGGGTACAAGATAGCAAAAAATGAGCAGACTACCACCCTTGCCCCTACTACTTTTGCCAAGAGGCAATGGGGAATCAGTCAGAGCCTGATGGAGGCCCAAAAGAAGAAAAAAGCTGAGGCTCAGGCCCTTCCCAAACAAGTAGATGAGGCAGCTGGAACAAGGTCTACCCCTGCTACCAAGGAGGTGCTTACAGAGCCTGTTACTACCACTACTACAGTAGCCCTCATTTTCCCTCCACCTTCTCCTCCTACATCCACTACCCCTCTTCCATCTCTCTCTCACCCTCCTTTGTCCTCATCATCTACGCCCACTCCCCCTTCACCTGTGATTGGTACCTGGGAGGACTCCCCATCCCCTACCCTACCTCAGTACACAGCCCCAATACCCCCATCAGCTATACATAAACCTGACAGCCCTCCACTCATTTCCTACAAAAAATGAAAGACCACTGAGACAATCCCCACCATCTCCCAGACACCACCCTCAATCCCTTCTATCCCTATTGACACAACTCACCTTGCTGCAGCCACCACCCCAGCCATACCTACTACATCCCCACTCACAGACATTGACTTAACCCTCAACACAACCATAGGCTTCCAAGCCTTTCTGGCTACCTTCCTTAACACAATGCCTACCCACTACACCCCCCTCCCGGACTCCCCAACTACATCACACCATCACTCACCAGAACCCCACTCTTCCCCTCCTTCCACTTTCCATCATGCACCTTCCTCACCTTTCCAACCAAAGGTCCTCTTCACAGACTCAACTTCCCACACACATTAATCGACACTTATCCTATCTCTTATCCAAGACATCCAATCCCAATTATCCACCACTACCCAAACACAGGACCAAATATAGACTGAACTCACCTCCATCCAATCCACCCTTCATACATTAACCAACCCACCCATCCCTCAACAATTCCCTATAACCCCACTGGTCCTTTCCACTGCCAAAGAGACCTGCATGACTTCAAATACGACTCACAACCCCCACCACCAAAGAATCCTTTTCATCCCCACAACCCCACCATTCTCTTTCATCCCTTTCACCATTCCCAATTTCCCCCCCCCATCCCCCCTGCTCCTACTGAGCCTCCACCATTTTATTTTCCCCCTATACCCTCCATCCCCCTTCTTATCCTACCCCCTCCAACATTCACTGACAAACATACACAAACAGACCCAGAACCTATCCCCCTCCCCCCACACCTAGATTTCCCCACTGTTATTCCCCTTTCCCCACCCCAGGACTAATCACAGTTTGCTCCTTCCACTTCCTATCTGCCCATCGCACCCAAACATTTTTCTTACAACCCTCCCTACCTCACCATCCTCCATGCCATGAGGGATAATCCTTACCTTAGGAAGGATGTCCTGAGGGGCATGGCCAAACTGTACCAGTCTATTGAAACCCCTCTGCTGCAGTAGATTGATGAGATGAAGGAGGCCCACAGAAAGCAACTACTGGGCATCTCCTTGGGGTGGATTAATATCCTTGAGGCCTATCAGAAGGCCAAGGCTTCAGCTACTTATAATGAGTTGAATTTGGAGCTGGAAAAAGCCAACACTGCTGTAGAGAAGGCCAAAGCAAGACTTTTTGAGAAGAGGCTCAACAATGCCCAGGAGATCTTCCGAATCCAAAAGGAAATCCATGAGACTGACCTCCTCAAACACAAAATCCAAATAGCCTCCTTGGAATCTGCATTGGTCACGCCAAATGCTCCTGCACCCACCCCACTCTCTGCTGCATGCTGCACCTTGAGCCTCAAGCTTCTCCAGCTCCAGCTGCCCAGTCTGAGGAGGCACAACCTAAGACCCAGCAAGAAAAAGGGAAGGCCCCAGCTGCCCCTCCTCCATCACCTCCTACAGAGCAGCCTCCACCTATTAAGGCCTCTGCTGTACCTCCGCAAGAGCAAACTTATCCTAAGTAGAGGAAAGTCACTGCTAAGAGGTCTGCTCCCAAAGCTACCTCTATCAAAATTGGCAAAGAGCCAGTTGCCCAGTCTGAAGAGGCAAATTCCCCTGGCCAGCCTGAGCCCAAAGTAAAAGGGAAGTCCCCAGTGGCCCCCACAGAAGAAGACAAAGGTAAATCCCCTGTGGTTCCCACTGAGGAAGGAAAAGGCAAATCCCCTGCAACTCCCCCTGCAAAGAGGAAAGGAAAAGCCCCTCAAGAACCCAAGGAACCAATAATACCCAAGCAACCAAAAGTAAGGGTAAGGGCACCTAAAGCTCCTACTACTAAGAAAACACCAGCCGAAGCGAAAAAAGCAAAGAAAGCCAAGAAGAAACGGGACAAAGCTGCCCTTAGGGAACATGCTAAAAAGATGGGCTGGGATTTCCTGACAGATTTTGATTCAGATTCTTCTTCCTCTTAGGCTAGATTATATTGTACTTAGGTTTTTCTTTTTATCCCCTTCCAATCTTCTACTTATAATTACAATTGTACATGTTTTTCCAGTTAATATAATTTTTCTTTTTTGTATTCTATTGATTTGTTCTGTGTGCTTTTCTATTTTCATCTTCATTTCTTTCAATTTTATCATGGGAGATGTATGTCGGGTGGTTATAATCCTTTCAAATAATAATCCATGTGCAAGGTAGATATAGATGGCAACTGACTGGATGAAAGTACATGATTCAAATGTTTGCATGTTCATATTTGTGTGCCCTGTCAGAGCTTCCTCGCGGAGTCTTGACCGCGCGCAAAGCACAACAATTTTATACTTTCCACTGTGCAGCTGCGCGATACACAGGATACCCTTAAATCACACGCCTATCTTTAAACCTTCATTTATTGTGCGCTCTCTTTTCCCATAATCGGTTGCGCGTTTCTTCATTCCCCACACAATGATCATTTATTGCCAAGCTTGGAAAGGGATAAAACTTTAAATCGGCCGATTCATGTTCCACCGACCAACTCTTTTAAATTAGCCCTTAGTTCCTCTTCATCTCATCCTTCATTTTCTAACCCTAACAGTCCATACCTCCTCACAACCATGGCGGATGACAAACCCTTCGAGTTCCCCATCAAATTCTACCCCATATGGGAGGATCCCCCACGCCTAAGGAGCCGGACCTGTTACAATTTATTTGGGATGAGTATGCAAAAGTCTAGAGGATCCTCGCCAAGGAAGCGAAGAAAAAGAAGAAAAAGGAGAAGAGAGAGAAGAAGAAGAAAAATATGGAACCACCTGAATCTCCCCCACCATCTTCCTCACACCCTCCCCCACCGACTATCCCTTGATCCATCTTCCCCCCCCCCCCCCCCCCCCCCCATTTTGTCTTTTCTTTTTACCTCTTTTTGTAATATTTTCTTTTTATTTCAATGAAAGTTTCTTTTAGTTCTAGACTGTTCAGTTAG
The DNA here is from genome assembly GCA_021018995.1 of Chloranthus sessilifolius. Taxonomy (NCBI): domain Eukaryota; kingdom Viridiplantae; phylum Streptophyta; class Magnoliopsida; order Chloranthales; family Chloranthaceae; genus Chloranthus; species Chloranthus sessilifolius. The sequence continues at coordinate 53,602,512 of CM037598.1, forward strand.
CATTATTTTTTCTGTTTCCCTGTCTTATTCTGTGTTTATTTGTCTGACTAGACTCCACTGCATTTTCTCACCTTTGAACCAGTGAGGACACTACTCCTCATGGTTTGAGGGTGTGGCAGGATAGGTCTATCAATAGAATAGTTAATTTTAGTGCAGTAATGGTGGTAAAAATGGGATGAATAAAGTTAATTTTAACTTAACTTGATACAATGAGGAAACTTGTAAAAATTTAAATATTTTTGCAGACTTCTCGAAACAGAAGAAGTTAAAAATTTTGACACCACCATGAAGCTAATATTAGAAATTTTTTTTAGTTAGTACTCAGTGAACCTAAGAGGAGAGTAACAGATGAAAATACAGCCCATAGGTTAAATTTGATGACCATACCTAGTGAGATTTGAGCCCAGCATTTTCTTTTGAAGAGTGTTTTTGGCATTATTTCTGCTCTAAGGGCTGATTGAATCAAGACTTTTTCACTAGAAGTTATGCACCTCCAAATCAAAACTAATTGACAGCAGAGTCATGATACTAAGGAAATGATCCAAGGCCCTCATTTGGACAATTTGAGCCTGAAAATTCAACCTTTTAAAATCTGCCCTTCTGCATACACTAGTTGAGTCTTAAAATCATACTTTTCTTTTACAAACACCAGAACACTTGCACCTTAACCTCATGACCTGAGTCAACCTTACCCTCACTCTGAGAATTCAGAAGGTAAAGGAGAAGGAGTTAAAGATACTGAGAATGGTCCAACATTCTGTGGAAGGTGAAGAAAAGCAACTTGTGAACAGCCATGTATCAATGGCAGTTGTGTGGCAATTCATCATAAAAAAAAATCATAAAAAAAGAATGAATAAAAATAAAAAGAGAAAAAGAAAGAGAAGTCTAGAGAACAACATCATCTAAAAATTGAAAAGAAGAGGAGAAGCTGGCCACTTTGAGTCTGAAATATAAAAGGAAAGATGAAGTTTTTGCTGAAATGAAGGTTGTGAAGTCATGAATCACTCCTTACCTTGCTGATTTCTTAATTTGGATTCCCTTTTTACCCCTTTATTTTTTACATCCCTCAGCCATAAGCCACATTACAACCCATTCAAAAAGACCTTGTGGATCCAAAGTTAAATGAGCTGTCATGTGGAGGTGAGGAGTTGTCCAATCTATGGTGAAAATTCTTGAAGATGTCAGAAATTAGAAGCTTTGCCTATGCTCATGCTTGCAGGCTCATTTGGGGTCTGTGACTGCTCTTGAGCTGTTTTGAATATGAACACCCTTAGGTTGTTAATGTTGAGAGATAGCCCTAGTGAGAATTGGGTCTGAATTTTAACCTCATTGGGGTTGTATCCAACCTGAATTTTGAATTAAAGGCAAGCTGGGTACTGATCTTTATACATTAAAATTCTAATGATAAATGAATGGTGGTAAGGTAAACACATGTTAACTTTTAAGTTTTAAATGGCCTGCAACATTGCTGCAGTTTCCTCTAAGTGTTAAAAAAATTGGGTGTGGAATGAAGCTTTAAACATCGAAATCTGTGTTGTCATTATTTGCACTATACTTAACTGATTCTAATGGTGAGGTTTGTGGGTTCACTGAAAACCCTCAGGAGACTTTACTCCTCCACTAGGGATCACCTAGGGGTTTAAAAGGCTTGGTACATATGCTAAATGTACCCGTGATCCCTACTAAAGTGGCATTTAATTACAGCTTTGCTAAGGGACTAGCAAAGATTAGGTTCGGGGGTGTGTTAAGACCTGAAAGTAATCACTTTTCACCCCTTAACTTAATCTCTGTTAGACCCTTAATTATTTAATAAATGTGTTTTAAGTCTATTCTGTAGGTAATAAACAGCAGTTGTAAATAAACCCCTAACCATGCCAAGAAGCCTACTGCTGACCCAGAAGCCCCTCAGAAGTGTAAAGGTTGAACCCAAACAGAGAATTGGCTACAGTAGAGGCATAACAAAGCAAAAACAAATCAAGAGGAATGCATCGCACAAATGTTGCAGGGCTCAATTGAACTAGAAAGAATGCGTCGCGCAGTTGTCGCTGGCTTCTGAAGGGAGCAACCGAACTGGTTGCACAGTCTTCACGCCGTTCGCGTGCAAATGGATGTCAGCAAGGAGTAAAAAGTATACTTCGCACGGTCCTCGCGAGGCTCAGTCTTAAGCACTCGCGCAACTCAAGAGATGAGTTTTCAACCTTCGCATGATTCACTGAATAGAGAGAGCTCCAGGCATTCCAGTGCGCGGCTGTCGCACAGTGGCCGTGGGACACATACTTTCAAGGAACTGCTCACGCGATCCAGAAGCTTATGTATATTATTTTCTTTGTGAGGATCACCACAGGATTCATCAAGGAACGAATTGCGCGCGCCATTCTTGCGCCATTCAAATGCAAAGACCAATCCCGCGATGACCAAAGCATTCTCGCGATGATCAAAGTACCAACCTCGCGACTGTAAGAGCTTCAAGTCAAAGCAACCCCGCAACAAGATCTGCAAATCTTTTCTACTCAGCGAGGATCAGGTTCTAAACTTCTCCCCACTTCTGTAGGGGCAATCTGAGAACTTCCAGTAATTAGGGCATGCACTCTAATGCTCCAATCTCCGTGCACATGCCCCGAGGCATCCAAGGGACAAGAATGGGCCGCAATTTCATTGATGAAATTAGGGTTTTCCTAACCCTAATTCACAAAGAACCGACTTCTATATAAGCCTAAGCCTAGCTTAGGTTTAAGTGACTTTTGTCTTGACTTCTGTGCTTCTTCTTGAAACCGACTATAGAATTACAGGAGGCTAAGGTTAGGGTTTAGGAGTTTTTCTTTTTTCCTTTTTCCTTCTCTCCATAGTCCAGCAATTGCTGGCTATGCCTTTTGTATGATTATATGGTATAGTTTTTAATGGAGTTTTTATAATAGGATCTATTGCATATATGGGATGGTGTTTTTGTTGTGAGTTGTTCTGTACAAGGCTGCTGCCTTGAGATCCTTCATTGCTAAGTTGTATTGCAAGCAATGGAGGATTGCTTTTAAGGTTTTATTTAGATCCAAGTGACCTGTGTGTCCAGGTTAGGCACATTGCAGGCTTTCCCCCACCACAGGATCCACTAAATCTGAATCCCCATGGGAGCTTGAGCTGGTAGCCTTGTGAACATGGTGGCAGCAGCAATATTCTTGTTCTATCTTAGACCTCTGTGAGGAGGATAGCCTTTGTGGATAGTCTGTGACCATTAAAGTGGACAGATTATAGCCCTAGGGTGAGGCCAATTCATAGATCTAAGATAGATTCTTCTTCTCGGCACTTGTGCATGTAGCCTTGTGAGAGATGTTGGTGTTCTGAGTGTGCATGATTTATTTGTGTTTTGAAAACAGGTTTGCAAATGCTAAGTTATACTGAATCTGGGAAAAAAATAAAGAAATATCAGCACAGAGAGAAGTAAATTAGCCTGCAAGATCAGGGCCAATTGTAGCAAGTTTTAAATGTAAGTGAGTAAAAGATCGTCCACAGAGAATTTGTTTAAAATGCAAGATAAACCTCCAGATCTGAGCTACCAGATCTGGCCTCTTCTCCTATCTACAGAGCACATGAGATGGGAGGTTGAATTTGTCACATTAACTAAATGATAAAAGTAAAAGTTAAACTAAATGATCAAAGTAAAAGTTAAACTAAATGATCCAGATCTGAGTTGGGGGAATTTTGATGTAAATTTATAAAAATGAAGAAATAATATCTAACTTTGATTTGGTCCTTGAAACACAATGAGAATGACTGCAGGTCAAATGAGAGATGATCCAATCTTCATCTGGCTACAAGCACAGATGCAAGAGAAATAAATCTAACTCAAGGATTAAATTTAGGCTTATGGTTATGGTCTGTCCACTTCAATGGCCATAGACCATCCAATAGTCTTTAATCTAAACCCTTAATTCAGAACAAGAAATATCACTACAAATGCTGTGAGAGATTAGGTTACAAACACTAATTCCCACAGGGTTAATGAATCAAGAGAAATTGCATGAAAAACAGTAAATCTAAAGGAGTCTAGTGCAATAAGGAGATAAGAGGGAACCCTTAACACGAATCCAATTGAGAACGTACGGTTTACAGCAACCTTTTCAAATTCACATTTACAATTACAAAGCACATCTTAAACAGCTCTCAGATTTGTAGTCTTGAATACAATCCTCTTTTGAGTTACAGAGATATCTCACAGCTCTCAATTACAAGTAAAAGTTATGCTATTACAAGGTTTCAGACAGGCGAGCTGATCTGGAAATGGGGGAATAGGAATGAAACTCAAAATCTGGATGCCCAAATTGGGCAAATGGTTCATCTATTTATAGTTTTCCCCGGGTCTAGCTCAGATGCGTATCGACCAATCAGAAGTGCTCAGATCTGTATCAACCAATGGTAGTCAAGCACAAGGATCTAGATCTGTTCTGGCCAATCAGAATTGCTCGATCTGGTTCAGCCAATCAGGCGACATAAGCATCAATTCTGTTATGCAATTTGAAAATCTGTTAGAGCTTCTAGAAGTTCCCGCCAAGTGATTTCATCTTCGGGTGCTCACATGGGGTGGAATATGCCTTCTCTTCGTGCTTAGAATCTTCTGGAATGTCCCTAGGTTTTTAAATGCATTGGGACGCGTGAAAAAGATGACTGAATTACCCTTGCAGACGCTAGGAATCTCCAGAATACCATTTCGCATAGTTTAGGAACTTTTTTGCAAGGTACTGTGACTCCTGAAGCTCTTTTCGCAAAGTTCAGGTTCTGTTCGCAAGGAGTTTTCTTCTTTTCGAATAGGTCAATCATCCTTTCGAAAAGTTCAGGTGCTCTTCGAAAACTAAACCTGGAGCTTTTAGTTCTTTTCGCAGAGTTCAGGTTCTTTTCGAAATGTTCAGATTCTTTTCGAAAAGCACTCTGTAGTGCATTTTTCTGTTCGAATTGCTCCACATTTCTTTTCTGGGTTGAGACCAGGTCTTTGCTTCTTCTTCGCCTGCATTTTGACCTAGTAATGTTGTCCTTCTCTTTCTTCCTTTGGATCGACATGGATTATCATCTTTTGGCACTTTTAGTCGCTTTCATGGTTAAGCTCGCTCTTTATTGTTAGTGTAACACAAGCACTTAAAACACTTATTTAGTTCTCTCAAGGGTCTATCAAGGCCCGTTAAAGGTGGAAAATGGTATTTTCTAGTTCTCAACACACCCCAAACCTAAGCTTTGCTAGTCCCCGAGCAAAGTCAAAATTAAAAATGTAATAAAAGCCACTTTTGTAGGAACACAGCATTTAGCATATACAACAAGCCTTTTAAACCCCTAGGTGATCCCTAGTGAGGAGTGAAGTCTCCCGAGGGTTTTCAAGAAGGTACCCACAAACTTCTCCAATAAATCAAATATTAATGCGCTCAAGTTAAAGCAAACTTTCATCCAATCAGATTATTCACACTTGCATCAGTCAAGTTATAAGATGATTTTCACAAAAACATCAGTTCAAAACTGAAATTCTGCTGTAACTCTTTTACCATTCACTTGATTTGTGTCAAAAGTTTCTAAAGAAAATTAGTGAAAAGCTTGCCTTCTATTTGAGAATTCATTTTGATGTTACCCCAATGAGTTGATCTCAAACCCAACTCTCTCGTGATTTTCACTCAACATGCAAATAAGAGGGTTGTACCATTTCACACTCATTAAGAGCATAGCCATACTCAAATAGGATCAGAAGCATGAGCATAGGCATTGCTTTTTAGTTTTGAATTCAACGCTCTTTTTACCATAGATTACATGATCCTTATTCCATGTGATACTCAATCCATCATTGATCGAAGGACTTTAACTTGGGTTGTAATGTGGCTTATGGGTGAAATTTATCAAGAATAAAGGGGTGGAATGGAGTTCAAAATTGAGAAGTCCCAAGGTAAGGAGGTGATAGACACCTTCTTCAATTCAACACAATTTCATCTTCTTCTTTAAATTTTCGAGCCAAAGTGGCCATCTTTTCTCTTTCTTTTCAAACTTCCAATGAAATGCCTTCTTTTTTTTTTTTTTTTTATCAAGGTAACATTGATGAATGCCACATTTCTTCCTGATACATTATTGCCTTCAATTATGATTCTTCTTCTTTATCAAACTGTTACTCAATTCTCCTTCTTCAGCTTCCTTCCCTTTATCTTCTGACTTCTCAGAGTGAGGATTAGGCTAAACGAGGTTGATGAGGTTTCAAAGAAATCTTAGATTTATAAAGCTCAAATGGTGTGTATCAAGGCGCTTCAAAAGGTGGGCTTTGTAAGTTCAAACCGTCCAAAAGGAGGCCTTACATCATGTCTTTAATATCATGATTGTCAAGTTATTTCAATTTGAAAATGTGTAACTTCTAGTGAAAGAAGGTGTTCAAATACCCCAAGAGCGTAAAAAAATTTCCAATTCATACCTCCAAAGAATACATTTCAGCCCAAATCTCACCGGGTGTGGTTTTCTATCAAATTCTCAAGTATATCATCACTGTTTTCACTCTTTTTAGGGTCACTACAACATCAAATTTTTTTTTTTTTGGAAATTTTCTGACATTCAATTCATGAAAGTATTAGAATTACACTAGAAATCAATTTTAAAAGCAAAATTTTAACTTCCTCATTTTCAAAAACAACAAAGTGAAATTCCTTCATTTTAAAAATAAAATTACGATCATAAGTCGCATTGATGTTAACTCAATTATTGACATTTCGCCACACCCCAAACCTATGGTGAGTGGGTCCGACCGTCCAAAGCAAAGAAAAGAAACAATCAAGAAATCATAATGACAAGAAGAAAGAAAAATGCACAAGAATTACACAAGAAAACCAGAATTTTATATTACAAACTCATAACAGATAAGTACAATGTGATCTAATAACTGGGTCAAAATCAGATCATAAGTTGGTTCAATGGGATCAGAATCGAGTCATGTCCGAGTCGAACTAGAATCGATTGAGTCTCGAACTCGATTTAGCCTTCTCCGGATTGTGTTTTGCGGTGTATTCCTCCGTTTGATCTTTTGGTGAGGCCAATGTACTTTCAAGTCTAGTAGTCCTCGCTTTTTCTGCTCAAGTCGCTTGCAACATGGTCACCTTGTGCTGCTCACTCCTAACCATCTGAAAAGTTTGACCCAGCAGGTCCTTCATTTTCTCTCTCTCAAATTTCATGAATAACTCCAATTTCCGAATCTGGTTTTCATAAGGGGTTCTAATGTAATCTTGCAAATCAGCTAACCCCTTGAGGACATCTTGACAGATATATGGATTCTCTTCCATAGCCCTTTTGAGAGCGGCAAATCAGGGAATGGGAATGGAATGGTAGGGGACCAAAGGTATCCCAGCTGTGGGAGTGGGAGAAGAGGGGTCCAGAAGAATGACCTCAGGGTCGGTCTGATTGGCTTGATCCGAGAAAGTGAGGAGAGGTGAAGGGGGCTCAACAAGAGCTACCTCAGGTTCAGTTTGGGTAGCATGGGCATCAACAATAGGTACAGTGGCTAAAGTAGTTGTGTGGGATGTGGAGGCTAAGGTTTGGAGAAGGTCATTGGTCACAGACTGATTATCTATGTTGATCTGTAGTTGGGCTTGGATGGATTGGAGAAAGGTAAATATTTGGCTAATAGATTTAGGTGTGGGTGTAGTATGCATAGTAGGGGCAGGTAAAACTGAAGTGGAAGGTGGAGGTGTAATGGGTGAAATGGCTGTAAAGGGAGAAGTAGCCAAGTGAGTGAAATGAGGAGGGTCAGGTATAGGGATAGATTCAAGCCCAACGTTTTCAAAAATAGACCCCATCAATGATGAATAAGTCAGAGTGAAAATCTCGTTCGGGGTATGGGTTACTTGTGTGTGGGTCAAGGAGCAGGTGAACTTGAGAGGCTTTGGAGAAGAGGAGTGCTAGGAGATTGTTCAATAAAATCTGTGGCCAGGTCTTGGGCATTGGTTGGAGAAATTGGTGGTGTCAGTATGGCTGGAGTGGTTGGTGTAGAGGGGGAGTTTGCAATTGGGATAATGGTGGGTATGGGAGATGGGACTGCTGGAGTAGGTGAAGTGGCAGGAGCTGGACTAGGTGAGGAGGGTAAAATGACAACTTCTTCAAGAATGGGTGCAATTTAAAGAGTCACCAGTGAAGGACAACTTCTTCAAGAATGGGTGCTAAAGAGCTGGTCACCTGTGGTCTCGCAGCAGGTTCTAAGGGCTGCAGGTGTTCATGTACGGCAGGTCCACTAGCAGCTGCAGATGCAGGCTCAGTAGTAATTGCAGGTGCAGGCTCACCTTCCTCTCTCATTCTTTTCAGCATTGCTTGGCTTGTAGTCCAAGCCTTTTTCCCAAAAGTATGAGGAGCTATGACTTCAAATGGCTCCTGGTCATCAATGTCAAACTTAGCTCTTAGTAGGGTCAGGATCACTACCAAATGGGATTCCAACTAATTTCTCGCTCCTTTTCAACTTGGCACTAATATCAGCCATGGCTTCAAAAATTAACATAGGGGCATTGAAAAATTGCCCCTTAGAAAAATGAAAGAGAGCCTCTAAAATTGGTGTCCTCCTTTCTTGGCTGTGCCCAATGACATAAAAACTTCCCCTCAAAATTGAATCCATCAGTAAAAATTGAGGTGCTAGGTCTCTCCTCATTATGGACTGTCCAGTTCCAACGATCCCTTGGGTTAAATGTGCAGCCATTTCTCTAAAAGAGGTATTTACCAATGGACCAGCATGATCATATTGAAAAGGTATCCCCAAAGCATTCCCAATGTCTTCATATGTGACAGTTAAATCACAATCATCAATGAAAATAACAAGAGTAGGGACATCAGCATCCTTCTCTGTCACTTTTACCAAGTTTTGGTACCATAATTTCACCATTCGCAGATAAATTTTCTCTGGCAGAGGGGTAAGGATATTGCTCAGTGAGGCATCCCTAATGTATTTTAAAGATAGTTGACAGTCCGGTTTGTTGACGAAAAAAGTTTCATCCATGATAAGCTTCAAATGAATGAATTTAAGACTAAAATGCATAGGCAGAGGAGGAAGCTCAGGCTCAAGACTAGTAGCTGCTGGGATGGGTTCCTCATGTCTAACCTTCTTCCCTTTCTCAATCCTATCAGCTCTATCCATTGATAGTTTTCTTTTGGCTGAAGCTTTGGTTTTTCCTTTTGGGGTTGGTTTGCTAATTTTCTTAGCAGAAGATTTTGGGAACATGGCAGCCAGTGATTTTTCAGCTTTCCCCATTCTAAAGTTGTGTATAAAAATGCCCACAACAAATGCTGACACCAAATCAAACTTTGCAAATGATAAATAGAGGAAATGCACAGAAAAATATCGAAATCTAAGGTTTTGGTTGAACGTGTTGCTTGCTCGCTGAAATCCACCAGAACCAGAAGCTAAAATCCCTCTCTTCAAGCTTAAATGATCGAACAAATGTGAAGAAAAGTGTGGCTGAATTCTAAAATCATGTAAGGAAAGAAAGAATTGGGGTTTCTGTGAAACAGGACGTTCTCAGAAAGCTTTCGAATATGAAACCCTTACTTCGAAAGGGTTTAAATATGCTCAGAGTTATTTTCGCAAAGTAATTTTTAAGTTTTTGAAAAGTTCAAAACAGTCCTTTTTACAATAGAGAATGGCATCAGTACCATTCGAAAAGCTAATAGCTTCAGAAACAACTTTTCGAAAAGCAAATGGCTTCAGAAACAACTATTCGAAAAGCAAATCATTGCTTTCGAGCAGTTCGTTACAAATCCAGATCCTTTTCGAAAAGCAAATTGAACTTTACAAAAAGACAATTTTTACTTTGCGAATTAATTTTTCACATATTTAAACTTCTCGAAAAGAGAACAAACATGACGAAAAACAGAGAAATAGAAAACTATGCAAAAACTACAGAATAAAAACATATTGTACAGTTGTATACCATCAGATTTGGGGAGGTTCTTGATGATAGATGGTCAGCATAGGCTCCTGGGTATTTTCAATGCATGGTTTGAGCCTTTGACCATTTACTTTCAAGATTCTTCCATCACTTGGGTCTAAAATTTCAACAGCCCCAGAAGGAGCTGCATGAATGACAGTATATGACCCTTCCCATCTGGATCTCAGCTTTCCAGGAAAAAACTTAAGCTTTGAGTTAAATAGCCATACCTTAGAGCCAGCTATGAACTCTTTTCTCCACAAATTTTTATCATGGAAGGCTTTGACTTTCTCTTTGTAAGATCTTGAATTGGTGTATGCATCCATTCTCAGCTCCTCCAACTCAAAGAAGTTGCAGTTTCTCGTGATTACCGTGAGAGTCAGATCCATGTTCAATGTTTTAATGGCCCACAAGGCTTTATATTCTAACTCCACTGGTAAATGGCATGCTTTGCCATAGACCAATCTGAATGGGGACATGCCAATTGGGGTTTTATAGGCTGTCCTATATGCCCACAATGCATCATTCAACTTAAAGGACCAATCCTTTCTGTCCTTCTTCACAGTCTTTTCCAGTATATGTTTGATTTCTCTATTGGAAATCTCCACTTATCCACTGGTTTGTGGATGATATGGAGTAGCTATTCTATGAGTCACAGAGTATTTTTTCAACAAAGCTTCAAAATATTTATTACAAAAATGGCTTCCCCCATCATTGATAATAGCTCTGGGAAAACCAAACCTGAAAAAAATGTTATCCTTTAAAAATTTCAGAACTACTCTGTGATCATTGGTTTTAGTGGCTGTGGCTTCAACCCATTTGGATACATAATCTACAGCTACTAAAATGAAATTACAGCCATTGGAAGGAGGAAAGGGACCCATGAAGTCTATCCCCCAAATATCAAACAGTTCAACTACCAAAATGGGCTGTAAAGGCATTGAGTTTCTCTTGGAAATGCTGCCCAATTTCGGCGCTTCGGCATGACTTACGGTCAGCAGAGCATCTTTGAAAAGTGTAAGCCAATAAAATCCACACCGCAAAACCTTTGCAGAAGTTTTGTATCTACTAAAATGACCTCCACAGGCCTGTTCATGACACATAGAAAGTATGCTATGAAATTCTTCTTCAGGGACACATCTTCTTATTATTTGGTCTGCACAAATCTTAAACAGATAAGGATCTTCCCAAATAAAATATTTAACCTTTGAGAAGAAAAGATCTTTATCCATTTTATTCCAATGTTGAGGAATTCTTCGAGCCAAAAGTTGACTATGTTTGCAAACCATGGGGTGTGTATACTAATAGCAAAAAGTTGCTCATCAGGGAAAGATTCATTGATAGGCAGCCTATCAATCTCAGGAGTTAAAATTCTAGACAGGTGATCAGCCACCACATTCTCCACACCCTTTTTAAGTGAAAATTCACGTAATAGGAGGATCCACCGATTAATCTTGGTTTGGTGTCCTTCTTAGAAGGTATTTCAAGGTAGAGTGGTCATGAACACCACTATTTGTGAACCCAAGACATATGACCTGAATTTCTAAAGTAAAAAACAATTGCCGTAGCTCCTTCTTCTTATTGTGTAATTGAGTCATGCATCAATCATTGATCTACCGGCATAAGCTATGACATGAGGGAGCTTATCCTTTCCCCAAGGATAGCTCCCAAAGCATAACTGATGCATCACATCGCTTCAAAAGGCGGAATAACTGGAGACTGTAACATTGGAGCGAAATCAAATTTTTTAAGAATTCAAATGCCTTCATGCATTCATTGTTGAAAACAAAAGGGACATCTTGGCACAATAAATGACAAAGAGGCTGTTATTTTCATCAAGTCCTTAATGAACCTTCAGAAATCCAAAGATGTCCCGTAAAACTTCGATCTTTAACAATTTTGGGAGGTGGTAAATGTGCAATTAAATCAATTTTGCTCTCACCTCAATGCCCTTGTGGGAGACAACATGGCCAAGGACAATGCCTGGTGACCATGAAATGGCTCTTCTCCCAGCTCAAAACTAGATTTGTTTCTTCACATCTCTGTAACACCAATTTGAGATGATGTAAACACTGGGCAAAACTGTCTCCATAGATTGAAAAATCATCCATAAAAATCTCCATAAATTGGTCAATCATATCAGAGAAAATGGAGTACATGCATCTTTGAAAGGTAGCAGGAGCATTACAAAGACCAAAAGGCATTCTCCTATAGGCAAAAGTGCTAAAAGGGCAAGTGAATGTGGTCTTTTCCTGATCTTGTGGGTACACAGGAATCTGGTTGTAACCAGAGTAACCATCAAGAAAATAGTAATAAGCATTTCCTGCTAGCTTATCTAAAATTTGATCAATGAATGGGAGAGGGAAATGGTCTTTTCTGGTCATTGAATTTAATTTTCTGTAGTCAATACAGACCCTCCAACCAGTTATTTGTCTGGTTGACATAAGCTCACCAGAATCTGAGGTTACAACAGTGATCCCAGATTTCTTAGGTACCACCTGTGTAGGTGCCACCCAAGCTGAATCTGAAATGGGGTAAATGACCCCTGCATCCAACAACTTAACAACCTCTTTCATGACCACTTCTTGCATATGAGGGTTCAACCTCCTTTGCATTTCTCTAGAAGGCTTTGCATCTTCTTCCAAATGGATTTTATGCATGCAAACGCATGGACTATTCCTCCCAAATCAAAGAATAGTCCACCAATTGCTTGCCCTTTATGTTGTTTCAAAATAATCAACAACTCTTCCTCCTGCCTTTGTGAGGGAGGAAGAAATAATCGCAGTAATGATTTATGGTCTCCTAAAACACATATTTCAAAATTTTAAGAATCGCTTCAGTTCTACATCGTGAGAGAAAGAAGGTAGCAAAGGTACCTTAGTTTGTGGAAGGGGAAGAATAGTAGGTTTCCAAGAAGAGAAACTTGCTGATTGATTATGAGTTCCTTGCACAGAATTTACTTCCTCAGACTTTGAGGTACAAAATGTTTCTTCCTCGGAATTTCCCCAAGCATCTTTAGAATCTGTGGTTAAATCTACACACTGCAAAAACTGTTGTAAAGTCCTTTCCACCAGTTCATCCAATAGATCAACATGAAAACATTCCTCAGAGCTGAATTGAGGCTGTGTGACTGCATTATAAACATTTAATTTCACCTTCATATTTCCAAAAGAGACTTCCATAATACCAGACCTGCATTGAATGCAAGCATTTGCTGTAGCCAGGAATGGTCTTCCCAAAATGACAGGGATGGAAGTTTTGCTTTTTGTAAGTTCCATGTCCAAAACTAGAAAATCAGCAGGATAGAAAAATTTATCTACTCCTACCAATACATCCTCAATCATCCCAACTGGCTTTCTTTCAGATCTGTCTGCTAGTTGTAACACCACATGAGTGGGTTTTAATTCTCCCAAACCTAGTTTCTCATATACAGAATATGGAAGCAGGTTGACACTAGCACCCAAATCTAATAAAGCCTTTTCAATGATTTGTTCCCCAATAATGCAAGGGATTGTGGGGATTCCAGGATCTTGAAGTTTAGGAGGTGTGGTAATAGACAACACCTGATTAACTCTTTCCATAGCAAAGACCTTCTTGGATAACTGTATCCTAGATTGTCTTTTGTGAGTGCAAATATCTTTCAAAAATTTTGCATATGCTGGAATTTGTTTGATTGCATCAAGCAAAGGTAGATTTATCTTGGCTTGCTTGAAAGTCTCCATCATTTCATCTATTTTTGTGTTCCCTTTATCAAAAGGGGATACAGATTTCATGGCATGAGGAAATGGTAAATGAGGAACTAGTCCTTCATCTACAGCTTTAGAAGCATTATCAGAATCTTTTTGATTTTTTTGTTTTTCATTTTTTTGATTTCTTGAGGTACATCGACTTTAATCGCTAACATTATCTGCTCGTGCATATCTTTATCATTTTCCTCACTTTTTTCTTCTTCAGTACCCACTTTGTTATTTATATTCTTCCACTTCTCAAAGTTGTGACAGTTTTTACTTCTTCATGTGAAATAGAAGCCTCTCCAACCATGAACTGTCCTTTGGGATTGTTTAAAGGTTGGCTGGGTAACTTTCCTTCCTCTCTTTTGGCCAAAGTGTTTGAAAGTTGACCCAATGTTTCTTCAATCTTCTTTATGCTCTGACTGTGAAAGTTCATAGTCTGAGTTAAAGATCCTAAATTCTGGAGTGAATTTAAGACTTGATCTTCAAAAGAAGGGGACCTGGAAGGGACTTGAACTGGAGCAGATTGCTATACAAGTTGTTGTGGAATGGGCTGCTGAAAATTTGGCTTGGCATAAAAATTCTGCTGATAAGGTTGAGCAGTTTTGAAAGGCATTTGGTTCTTTGGTTCCTGCTGCTATTGTGATTGATAATTCCCCTGACTCCACCTCAAATTGGGGTGCCCTCTCCATGGATATTCATTTGACTGCATCTGTCCAAATGATTGGGCAGCATGAGCTTGTTCCACCACTAGATCTGGGAACTGTGGTGCAGCGGGACATTGGTCAAGTGAATGAGTAGGGGACTGGCATATCAGACATGCCTCCTCTACTCTTGCAACCATTGGATTTTTAAGTGAGTTCATCAATCTATCAAATTTTGTGGTTAAATTATCCATCTTTCTTTCCAACTCATTCACCTCATAAATCTTTCCTTTGGTGGTTTGCTGATTGTTCAACCTAGCAGGATTCTCAATATCTCTTGACAAAGATTCCTGTTGAATTGAGTTTTCACCAATTACTTCAAATAAATCCCAAACCTCCTCAACTGTTTTTTGCAAGTAAGTGCCTCCACAGGAAGCATCTATCATATTCTTGCCTTTTTGATCAATTCCTTGATAGAAGCTTTGAACAAGCTGCCATCGGGGAATTTGATGATGAGGACATTGCCTTAAAAGTTCCTTAAACCTTTCCCATGCTTCATGGAAAGTTTCAGTTGAGTTTTGTGAGAAGGAAATAATACTTTGTCTCAATTGGCTTGTTTTAGACATAGGGAAGTATTTGGCTAAAAATTGACACTGCAAATCATTCCAAGAAGTGATACTATTTGGTGCTAACATAGACAACCATGCTCTAGCTTTGTCCTTTAATGAAAAAGGAAAGAGCCTAAGCTTGGTTGCCTCTGGACCAAGTCCAGCTATGTTGAATGTGGTGCAAAGAGACAAGAATTCATCCACATGTTTGTATGGATCTTCCTTACTCAACCCATGGAAGGAAGGAAGCATTTGGATAGTCGATGATTTGATCTCATAATTTCCTTCAACAGTAGGAAATTGAATGCAAAAGGGAGAATTATAAGCACTAGGTGCAAAGTAATCCCTCAAAAGTCGAGGTTCTTCACCCATAGTAACTGTTTCAGCAGAATTCTATGCTGTTTGTCTGGTTCGTAATAGCCTTTCAACTTCTAAATTTAGAGGGACAATCTCAGGGCTGAGAGTCCTCCTACCAAACATACAACATAGAACAGAGAATCAGATTATGCATAGCAAACCTTCAAAATTCCTTTTAAAGTAGATTCCCCTCTTCAAGATGGATATGAATAACTGCACAGATATAAACAATAGAATAGGTTAGCACTGATGTAAAAAATAAAAATGAAAACTTAGGTCTACCTATTTTAAAACAAATTCCCCGGCAACGGTGCCAGAAACTTGTTGGTGTTCTGAGTGTGCATGATTTATTTGTGTTTTGAAAACAGGTTTGCAAATGCTAAGTTATACTGAATCTGGGAAAAAAATAAAGAAATATCAGCACAGAGAGAAGTGAATTAGCCTGCAAGATCAGGGCCAATTGTAGCAAGTTTTAAATGTAAGTGAGTAAAAGATCGTCCACAGAGAATTTGTTTAAAATGCAAGATAAACCTCCAGATCTGAGCTACCAGATCTGGCCTCTTATCCTATCTACAGAGCACATAAGATGAGAGGTTGAATTTGTCACATTAACTAAATGATCAAAGTAAAAGTTAAACTAAATGATCAAAGTAAAAGTTAAACTAAATGATCCAGATCTGAGTTGGGGGAATTTTGATGTAAATTTATAAAAATGGAGAAATAATATCTAACTTTGATTTGGTCCTTGAAACACAATGAGAATGACTGCAGGTCAAATGAGAGATGATCCAATCTTCATCTGGCTATAAGCACAGATGCAAGAGAAATAAATCTAACTCAAGGATTAAATTTAGGCTTATGGTTATGGTCTGTCCACTTCAATGGCCACAGACCATCCAATAGTCTTTAATCTAAACCCTTAATTCAGAACAAGAAATATCACTACCAATACTGTGAGAGATTAGGTTACAAACACTAATTCCCACAGGGTTAATGAATCAAGGGAAATTGCATGAAAAACAGTAAATCTAAAGGAGTCTATGCAATAAGGAGATAAGAGGGAACCCTTAACACGAATCCAATTGAGAACGTACGGTTTACAGCAACCTTTTCAAATTCACATTTACAATTACAAAGCACAGCTTAAACAGCTCTCATATTTGTAGTCTTGAATACAATCCTCTTTTGAATTACAGAGATATCTCACAGCTCTCAATTGCAAGTAAAAGTTATGCTATTACAAGGTTTGAGAAGTGATCGAAATGGGGGAATAGGAATGAAACTCAAAATCTGGATGCCCAAATTGGGCAAATGGTTCATCTATTTATAGTTTTCCCCAGGTCTAGCTCAGATGCGTATCGACCAATCAAAAGTGCTCAAATCTGTATCAACCAATGGTAGTTGAGCACAAGGATCCAGATCTATTTTGGCCAATCAGAATTGCTCGATCTGGTTTAGCCAATCAGGCGACATAAGCATCAATTCTGTCATGCAATTTGAAAATCTGTTAGAGCTTCTAGAAGTTCCCGCCAAGTGATTTCATCTTCGGGTGCTCACATGGGGTGGAATATGCCTTCGCTTCGTGCTTAGAATCTTCTGGAATGTCCCTAGGTTTTTAAATGCATTGGGACACGTGAAAAAGATTACTGAATTATCCTTGCAGACGCTAGGTATCTCCAGAATACCATTTCGCATAGTTTAGGAAACTTTTCGCAAGGTACTGTGACTCCTGAAGCTCTTTTCGCAAAGTTCAGGTTTTGTTCGCAAGGAGTTCTCTTCTTTTTGAATAGGTCAATCATCCTTTCGAAAAGTTCAGGTGCTCTTCGAAAAATAAACCTGGAGCTTTTAGTTCTTTTCGCAGAGTTCAGGTTCTTTTCGAAATGTTCAGATTCTTTTCGAAAAGCACTCTGTAGTGCATTTTTCTGTTCGAATTGCTCCACATTTCTTTTCTGGGTTGAGACCAGGTCTTTGCTTCTTCAGTTCAGGCATTTTGATAGCTAGTGAGGTTGTCCTTTCTCTTCCTTTGGATCGACATGGATTATCATCTTTTTAGCACTTTTAGGCTGCTTTCATGGTTAAGCCTGTCTTTATTGTTAGCTGTAACATAAGCACTTAAAACACTTATTTAGTTCTCTCAAGGGTCTATCAAGGCCCAGGTTAAAGGGTGGAAAATGGTATTTTCTAGTTCTCAACAAGAGATTGTGCAGAGACAGACTCCCCTATATTTGTATAGACCCACCATCAGATTGTAGATCTGATCTGGCTGTAGAGATTGTAGGCTTATGACTGGATCACTGTTGTCTTTCTA
Source organism: Chloranthus sessilifolius (assembly GCA_021018995.1). NCBI lineage: Eukaryota > Viridiplantae > Streptophyta > Magnoliopsida > Chloranthales > Chloranthaceae > Chloranthus > Chloranthus sessilifolius. The sequence continues at coordinate 53,620,068 of CM037598.1, forward strand.
AAGCAGTGAACAGCCAAGCTTAAAAGCTAGTACTCAAACTCTTGTTGGTCCTGTGTGTCCAGACTAGTGCACGTTGTAGGCCTAGCCCCACATATAGAACTTTAGAGGTTGAGGTTCCTATGGATTCTTGAGCTTGTAGCCTGGATGAAGTTGTGCCTACAATGATAAACTTGTTCTGACCCATCTTTGGATTGTGGTTCCCCTATTGGATAGTCTGTGACCATTCAAGTGGACAGGTTATAGCCATAAGGGATTTGATCATGGCACGGGGGTGAGTTGGATCCTTTCTCCTCTTTGGTGATAATGTAGCCATTGGACAGGATTTCTATAGCAGTAGATCTGAGTCTGAGTTATAAGGCCCATCAGATCTGTACCTAATAGCATACTTCTCACCCTTTTATATTTATTTTCTCACACTCCATCCTCTTTCTTAACCTTTTATGTAGTTTAGACATTAAGTTATCTTAGGATTTAGATTATAGTGACCTTAAATCCCCTTCCATTTAGGATTGCCAGATCTGTAGCCAGATCTGGAGAGCCTACTAAAGATAGCTCCCTTGGAGCTTTAGATCAACTTTCCCTGTGGGACAAACTCTTACTTATCAAAACTTGCTACAAGAGACCCTGTATCTTGCAGGACTTTGTATTTTTAGGCTTGCTGCTTTGTAGTTTTTACTCCACCTTTCATTCATTTTCATTCACCCCATTCTTATCACTGTCTCCAATAAAGTTAGTAGCAAGCACTAAAAAATTCCTAACAACTATCAAACGGTTAGTTTTTTAATCCACGTGACACAAATAAAAAAATGGCCTTAAAATCTCGGGTTGACTCGACCTAACTTAACCCAACCCGATACCTCATCTTACTCCAATTGTGGGAATCTGATAGTCAATGCTTGAAAGTCGGTGCACGTCACACAGTTTCACCAACATGTGGATTGATTTACCACCCATGATGAGTGGACATCTATTGTAGACTAACTCTTTGAAACAATTATCCCTCATCAGAAATCATTTGGCTTCAAATTGATCAATAAAAATTGATTATGATTAAATGATCAACAAGAATGTACTATACATTAAAAATACGAAAATTATAATAACTTCAATTTATTTGCAAAGCTCCTTCAAAATTTATAGATCGTTAGTTTATTCTTTATTTGTATATTAATATTAAATTTTAATCATAGAATACCAAATATTTTATCTTTTAGTAGTACATTTAACAAAAAATTAAAAACATTTATAAAGTTAAATAATAGATAACTTCTAGATTGATTTAATAAAGTGAAATAACAAATAATAGAACTTGCGAGTCAAATGTGATCCATGAAACCACATATGATGTACGCCAGTGATCATATTCATATTTTGGGATGTGTGCCATGTGGATCATAATATGACTATCTGATGGTAGAACAATAACCCTAAGTTCTATTATGTTGAAGATCAATATCTATTGTCTCAAATATTGTGACGAAAAAGGATCTCCACTGTCAAGTCAGAGCAGTTAACGGTTTAACCATATGAAATCTGAGTTGAATAAGACGATAGATATTTTTTTAATCCAAATCTTCAACATAATAAAACTTGGGATCTTGGTCTACCATCAGACAGTCATATTTTAATCCACAATAAGAACATAATCATGGGCGCACATCAAATATGGTTTATGGATCACTTTTTGAGAGGTTTGTCACATGGATTCAAATCTTGTACCTATGATGCTAGGACCATGATCTCAAGATTTAATTTGTCTCACATTAAGAAATGATTATTTGTAGAATTATCTATAGTGCTCATAAAAATATTAAAAAAAAAGATATATATATATATATATATATATATATATATATATATATATATAGAAAAAGGTGTTTGTCCTCCATTGGAGGATGCTCAAGCGACCTCCAAGATTGGGAAAAACCTGTAATTGGCAGCATGATACCAAATTGATCACACACAGAGCACAAGTGCATTGCTTCGATCATATTTAGCAAAAAACAATTTCGGAAACTCCTCTCCACCATGTATTTTTTGAGCTTTGAAATTTAAACCATTAAAATTAGTCAAACTTTGACAGAGGCCTTAAAATTTTTTTTTGAAATATCTTTTTGGGAAATTGATCTAAGCCGTTCCCTTATGCTCCCCATTACACCCAAATAGTATTTTCAATGCCACATTGATCTCCACAAGATCTTAGAGGATGCTTGAGCGTCCTCCCATAGAGGGCGAAATCGGCATATATATATATATATATATATATATATATATAGGGAGCTGGTTAGGTCCTCCAATGGAGGACGGTGATCGTCCTCCAAGATCTATGTGGAGCTCCACGTGGCACCCAAAACACTTTTTGGGTGCCACGTGGAGCACAGGTGGACAGTTTAGATCAATATTAAAAAAAAAAATTCGGAAAATTTTTTTAAACCCACAAGTCAAAGTTTGATGATTTTCATTGGTCTACATTTCACGGTTCAAAATATACACGTTGGAGATGAGTTTTTTTTTTTTTTTTTTTTAAAGATTATCTAAGCAATGCACCCAAGGTCCACGTGGCACCCAAAAAGCGTTTTGGGTGCCACGTGGAAGGTTGGAGGATGGTGAACGGCCTCCCATGGAGGACGGAGGCCTTTTCCATATATATATATATATATATATATATATATATATATATATGGGAGCCAGTTAGGTCCTCCAATGGAGGACGGTGACCGTCCTCCAAGATACACATGGAGCTCCACGTGGCACCCAAAACACTGTTTGGGTGCCACGTGGAGCACAAGTGGACGGGTTAGATCAATATTAAAAAAAGAAATTTCGAAAAAAACTTTTTAAACCCATAAGTCAAAGTTTGACAGGTTTCATTGGTTCACATTTCACGGTTCAAAAAGCACACGATGGAGATGAGTTTTCAATTATTTTTGTTTTCAAAGATGATCTAAACAATGCACCCTATCTCCACGTGGTATTGAAACAATGTTTTGGGTTCCATGTGGAGCTCCACGTGGAAGCTCGGAGGACAGTGACAGTCCTCCCATGGAGGACGGACACCTTTTCCTATATATATATATATATATATATATATATATATATATATGTAACACGCGTGCAATGCGCACATGCACTTTTACTATACTACTATTAAAAACAAAAATAAGAGTTAGACAGTTTCTGTCAATTTAGCACTTTTGTTTTTAAACTACTCCAAACCAACCTTAGCTACCCCTAAATTGACTAGTCACAGAATATATCATTTTACCACCCTTAACTTAATAATGCTAGACCCCAGTTTGCTACTAACGAGATGCTATATGCAGATATTTAGAATAGTGAGCATAATAGAGCTGAAGTCATAATCTTTGCCAAAACAACCTCAAAAAGCAGTAAGAACTACAATCGTGCAAAGATACGAATAAATCGTACGAAGAACCAGTCTGTAATAGAAGAAGAGAGAACTTACGATCGAACGATAATCTCAAACGAATGAAAATAGAAGAGAAAGAGTTCGAATGTATCGAAATAGCTTACGATTGGAGGAATAAAAAGCAAGTCACGAACGTTCGTGAGAGAGTGAAAGTACAAAGAAAGATATAATCATAATTTACGATTGTGTGAATAAATCTCTGATACTGCTGATCAAGTGAAGAGTACACCACCATGCACAAAATTAGAATATCTCTTGTAATAGAAGTTTGACAACCCACAGATATGAGAAAATTATGCAAAAGAATCCTGAAGATCTCTGTCACTACAATAAAGGAGAAAAGTCCTGCATGCATTTGGCATTGAAAGTAAGGAAGAAGTAGGATTAGAAGTAGAGTTATATTAGAAATCTTTTGTTTAAGTAGTTTTCTTTTATTAGAATTAGATCAATGTAAACCGACCCCTTATGATCTATAAATAAGAGGGCTCGACACATAGGACAGTTTATCGAAGGAATTCTCAGCATCAATTGACGATTGAGGTTGAGTTTTCTTCCGATCAACTTAGCTTAGAATAGTTTAGATATCCAAGGTTCCTCGATCACAATTGACGACTGAGATTGGGAGCTAAAAGATTAGTGTAGATGTCCGTAGTTTCTTAGAAGCAATTGACGCCTGCAACTGAGGGGTGAAAGATATATTTTACTATTTTTTTAATATTAGATTTATTTTATTGCATTTTACTGCTTTGTAAACATCTTTATGTTTTTCATTTGAATTGATGACTCAGACTGAGAATTGTTGATTAGTGTAACCGTTTTACTTTTCCATCTTTGATTTTTCGTAGTTTTCTTGACGCCAAAATTTCTGGTAGATTTAGATTAGTGTAAATCTATATTGAAGAATGTTAGTTTTTGATTGATGCCCAAATTCTAGAAGACCGAGATATAGTGTAATTCATAATATCCGAGTGCTGAAGGATTGTGATTGATGACCATAATCTGGAGGAAGGAGGATTTAGATTTATTTTTCTGCAATTAGATTAAGAACCATTCTTTTATTCATATTTCGCAACCTTGAAAGACAAATAGAAGTGCCGACCATGTTTTTGGTGCCGTTGTCGAGGAAGACGAAATTTCTTGAAAGCTAATATTTTTCATTCTCTTTTTATTTTTCTTTATATATTTATTTTCTCTATTCACTTCTTAATCTTTTGCAGGTTTATTCAGAGCAACAAATCAAAGGTTTCAACACTTCCCTTGATTAGAGAAGTTAGGCTCAAATTTGTTTCTCTCCCTGCCTTCTAAAATAAAAAATTAGATAAAATTTAAAAAAAATAAAAAAAATAAAAAATATACTTAGTTTTAGTCTAGTGTATGCATCATACTCGATCTAGAAGCCTAGACTCTTTTTCATACGATCCATAAATTGAGAGGACCCTCTTGCGTAACTTACCAGTAAACCGAAACCCTGTAAGAGAATCCCATAATATGGGATTCTATCCAAGCACACTTTAGCCTAGTAACCTTGATCGAGCCCTCTTGTATCCTTGTACCAGAGGTAGCTGCAGGTTAAAATTATGATATCAAGCTAAATACGCTTCAAACTCTGCCTACTTTTCATGGGCTTAATCGAAAAGATCCCTACCAATACCTAAGGGACTTCACTGAACTGTGCACAATATTGCAATTATCAGCAACTAATGCTGAGGCTGTTAAACTGTGATTGTTTCCTTTCTCTCTCAAAGATAGGGCGAAGGCATCGTTAATTTCGTTGCCGTTAGAAGTACTTCCCAATTGGTAAAACCAACCAAATTCACCAAGCAATCTAGGACTTTAGGAAATTGCCCGGAGAACTATTCCATGAGAGTTGGGAGAGAATGAAAGATTTACTTAGAAAATGCCCTCATCACGACGTGCCGAATTGGTCCATTACATAGAGTTTTTATCTAGTCTACAGTCGATGCCATAAGTGGAGGAGCCTTTATGGCTCAAAATGGCCACCAGTCAAGGAATTTGTTTAAAAAACTAGCCGATAATTCAAAACAGAAACATGCCTTGCTTAGATCTGACCTTGATGTGATTCGCCACACCCCGATTGTGAGGGGTGGTGTTTACGATGTTAGCAAAGACAAAGTAAAGGAGGATGACATGAGTACAAAAGTTGCGGTACTAGAATAACAAATCGCAACATTAATGAGTGCCAAACCCAACACTCCGAAAAGACCTTTAGCAAACTGTTCAAATTGCCAGAGTTTAACCTATACCGAGAATCTTGCTATGCCAGCATACCAAGAGGCAGTGGAACAAGAACAAGTAATGGCATTCCAAAGGGGTGATTTTGGGAACACATATAACTCGCTGTGGAGGAAACACCTTGGATTTAATTATGGATCCACAGCAGGAGCACAACCAGCACCAATGGTTGTGCAACCATGGTTTCCTACACCCCAAGTTTTCCATCAGCAACCTCAAATACCAACTGCACAACCACAATTTGTACCACAGAGCAACAAACCTAATGCTACTATTGTTCAAATCCTCTAGGAGCTGCAACAACAGTCGCATCAAAGGATTTATTCTAGCTTGCTCAATTCTCTTAAGTACTACACACAGTCAATTACGAAGCTGGAGGGCCAGATTGGCCAGCTAGACTCACAATTAACTAAGAGAGAAGTTGGTCAACTACCAGTGCAACCAGTCAACAATCTGAGAGGACAAGTGTCTTGGGAGAGACACCAACTCCCCATATTCCAAATTAACAACCTCATGGATTTGTCAAGCTACCGACTCATCCGTAGCACTTCTTGTAAACTATGTAAGATTTAGTTTCCTTTTGTTTGAAGATTTAGGTATTGCATTACGAGACAAATCGTGGGAGAGCACAACCAAACGTAATGGAGTCCTTAATGTGTACTATTGTTTCACGAACGGACTAATGGAATTACGAACGTATGTAACTATAACTTCAACGAACCAAATAGTAGTGATTGCTATCTGGCTCGTGTGAGAGTTTGAACATTCGAACGTCGAAAAGCTAGAGTTGACCGCCAACTCTAGGTTGTAGGTATGCGTGGTGACCGACTCAGTAGGTCATCGCTGAAATTAGGGCCTATATATCCGTGGGAGGAGATGTCAGTCCCATTTTCGAACTCTCCAGCTAATTTGTCTATTCTCCCTCCATTTTTTAAAATTCCTTGTAGCTAACCCAATTGTTTCCTTCGCCTACCTTGATCCTGCTCGATCTCCATTTGAAACCCCATAAAAAAATTGACTATCTGATATTTTTTTTCTTAGGTTAGGGTTTCGAAAGAGTCAATTTTGGTTCGTAGTCAGTTTTTCCTTTTCAGGAAATCTGTTTGTTTTGGCATAAGAAATTCCTGGATGATTGACCAAAGCTTATTTACTTTTGTAGAAAAATCAATTATGGCGGAGCGAAAGGGTAAAAGGTTGAGAGAAGAAGGCCAAGATGAAGGTAATAGTTCTGACAATACTCCAATCCAAATATATTAAATGGGCTATTGCAGGAGCCTTGCCTAAAAAGAAGGCAAAATCTTCTAGGGTAGTTATTAGAGGACTACCTGAAGAAGGAATGGAGATTGACATAGAAACCATGGCTACTCATGAAAAGGGAAGCAGTCAGAGAAACGAAAAAAGCTGGCATCCACCAAAAGAATATTGGATCGGCCCCCATCCTCAATGAAACATCATATTGTGAGGGCTGAAGTCACTGTGAATGTTACTTTTTGGGAAAATATCGATGTTAGCAAGAAGGCAATTAAATATTTTAAAGATGCAAGACTACACTACTTTCTAGAGTCGAGAGTGACACTAGTCTACCCTAGACTGGTGACGTTGTTTTACAAAAATATGACTAGCGGGAGCGAAGGTCAGATCCCAAAACTTTCCACAATTGTAGATGGGCTAACTATTGACTTAATCAAGGAACTGATTGCTGGGGTTATGAATGCACCCTTAGAAAGATTAGAGCTGCCCATCGATAATCTGGAAGCCAATTTACTACGATTACCACTTGCAAGATTCCCGAATTTTGAAGATATGACAATAGTATTATTAGGAAACCCACCGAAGGATAAGTCATATTTTATGCGGAAAGACCTGGAGAGGAGTAACTTAGCTCTTCACTTTTTGGATGTGTTGACTTATAAAACCATCCACCCTACCTATCACAAGATAGAGAGAAGATTTCTCTTTGCTAAAGCCCTGTATATGATAACCAATAGAGTTTGGTTCGATATACCCTCTTACCTCTTGGAGGTAATGGATGCTGTAAGAATAAAACTGAATCAAGCAAGGTATAAAAAGGATAAGTTGGAGGTTCCTTTTGGGGGCTTAATTGCCAACAACTTAAGAATTTGGGGTATTAGTGGATAGCTGATCGGCTTACTATGTATGTCTAATTAAGTCTTAACCTATTGTAAGCGCACAATGGAAATTGTAGAGCTAGTATAGGATCGTTCTCACGAAGAAGTATTATCTTATTTATATTTTAAAGTTTATATTTATCTTTTAATTTTCTAAACTACTTGATAAATATGAATAAAAGAATGGTTTCTTAATCTTAAGTTATTAAAATAAATTATAATCCTCCTTCTTCAGATTGAGGTCGTCAATCCCAATCTTTAGCCATCGGATATTTATAAAAATAAATAGTACCGTTACACCGTATTGCAGTCTTCTAGAATTTGGGCGTCAATCAAAAACTAAAATTCCTTAACACAGATTTAATCTAATAAACAATTTCCTGAAATCTGAACGTCAATCAAATTCTCGAAAATTAAAGATGGAAAAGTAAAACCTGTTACACTAATCTGCAAATCCCAACCAGAGTCATCAATTCAAATTAAAACTTGAAGATGTTTACAAAGTATGTAAATAAAGCAAATAAAATCTAAACTAGAAAGCAAAGTAAATATATCTTTCACCCCTCAGTCGCAATCGTCAATTGCTTTTGAGAAACTAGGATATCTACACTAATCTTCAGCACCTAATAGCAGTCATCAATTGCTCTTGAGAAAACTCTAATATCTAATCTACTCTAACTATTTTACACTACTGATCAGAAGAAAATCTAACCTTAGTTGTCAATTGATGCTGAAATTCTTCGATCTCTTATTCCTACACCGGGCTCTCTTATTTATAGATCATAAGGAGTTGGTTTACAAAGACTTCTAATTCTAATAAAAGAAACTACTAAAAGATTCCTAATATGACTATAATTCCTAATTTTATTTTTCCTTGCTTTCAACTGTAGATGTGCTTCTGGATTGTTCTCCTTTATTTTAGTAATGGAGATTTCCTAAGAGCTTATCTTCATCAATCTTCTCAGATCCGTGATTCACCAAACTTCTAATTCCAGAGATCTTCTAATTCAGTGCATGGAGGTGATAATTTTCATTCACGGGATCAACAGTAGCAGATATAGTAGCGAGAAAAGTTTATACAATCATAAATTACGACTGTTTTTCTTTTTCTAGAGAATTGTGAATCACGATTTCTCATTTTCACACAACTTTCTTACTCGGCGATTTCCTATAATGAACGATTGCTTTTCTTTTATCGCTTTTTACTCTTTTGTCGCTTTCTGAAGAATTTTCTTTTGAAGAATCATAAATTATGATTTCTTAATTTTCACTTTCTTTTCGTCTTCAGCTTTAGCGCACAATTGTAAAGTACAATTTCTTGACTTTCAGTAGTGACGAATCGTCTTCTCTTTGCTCAATCATCTTTTTACTGCTTTTCGAGTTCATTTTGATGAATTTTAGCACTTTATCTCTTTTTTATTATTTTTCCTTAATATCTACACATCGTTAACTTGTTAGAGCAAACTAAGTCCTAGCATCACTAAGTTAAGGGTGATAAAATGGTAAATTCTGTGACTGATCACACCCCCAAACTTAAACTTTGTTAGTCCCCAGTAAACAAGGAAATATAAAATATCTAAACTATAAATTTAAATGCCACTTTCGTAGGGAGCATGATTACATTTAGCAGATACAACAAGCTTTTAAACCCCTAGGTGATCCCTAGTGGAGGAGTTATAGTCTCCTGAAGGTTTTCAGTGAAGTTACCTACAAACTTCAAATTTTTTTTTTTTTGATTTTTCAAAATATATTTTTCAAAAATCTACACTATTAATTAAATTAATCATCATATGTTTATTATGATTTTCAAAAATTTTAAATCTTTCACACTTACTCTCCATCACGGTAATTATCCTTGATCAGAACTCAACAATTTTAATTCTATACAGCGTGGAGTGTGTGCATATTAGTGAAAAGTTTATTCATCATAGATTTTTCTAAACTGTAGATTTAGAAAATATTTTCATCCAAACTCTCACTATTGGCATACTCTCAAAATAAAAAAAAATTAAAATTTTTAGTTCTCTCATTATGATATGTATGATAATTTTCACAGGACAATCAACTAAGAAGGTAAATCTCATGGAATAGATAATCAATTCTGATCATATGACTTTTTCATTCATTCATAGTATCTATTTCCCACATCTCTACTAGACTCATACTTTTGTAAATCATAAATCACAAAGGTCTTTTCTCCAGCTTCTAATGGGGTTTTGGGTTAAAAGGTTTCAAAGAAAGGCAAATAGGGTTTAAAAGTTTATGAGAATTTAGTTATTCCTTCTCTATCTTCTTTCCTTCTTTTCTATTTCAGTAAGTATCCAAAAAGTTGGATAACTTCTTCCCATTTTTCTTTCTATTTTCTTTCTTGTATAAATCCATTTTTTTTTCCTCTTAAAAGCTTTTCGCTTCTTTTTTCATGAAATCGTCTTTTACGATTTTCTTTTTCTTTTCCACATTTTTCATACGATTGTATTTCTTCTCAGTTGTACCCTTTTTAGCAGATTCTTTATTTGTTATTGCTCATACTCCTTTCACTCCCTCTTCTTTCCTTCTTTTTTTATATTCTAAACTCTCAGAAATTATAAGGGTTAAAGATAGAAAGCTTTGGGTAGTACATATGGTTAAAAGTTTATAAAATATTGGTACAAAGAAATTTAGTTTTTAGGCTTCTAATATGGGTTCAAAGGATAAATTTTTCTTGAAATTTTCTGTTTTGGCTCTGGTTTAAACAAAGGATGGCTTTTGATCATTTTCATGATTTACTAGTGTGGCTGTCTTATTGCTTCGACATATTTAACAGACAATTCGAAAGAAACAAATCATCATAATCACAGAGTATCTTGATTCTAAGTTCAACAATATAAGATTTCTCAGAAAAAGTTTCAGGAAAATTTTAAGCTTGAATAAAACAGTCTTTTTCAGAATATAAAGAGGATATATTAGCTTAAGATCTCGCTGGCTTTATAATTTTGAAACTATGTTCTAAATTTTACAGTTTAAATTAATCATATAGTTTCAAACATTCATCTGATACAGTGTTAAAAAGTGCTATACATGAATTGCAACTGTTTTATTTTGATTGTTGAACTTTTGCTATGATGGATTGTAAAGTTTTCAAGAGAAAATTTTCTATCATAATTTGTATATAATGATTAACTCTAGACTAATGCTACATTTCTTAACTAAAAACATTTTTTTTTTCTAGATAAAAGCAAAACAAAAACTGCTACTTACTAATATACACAGATTTGTGTATCCCCCAAACTTAAATAGGACAATGTCCTCATTGTTTCAAAACAGGGAACACTGCAAAAATCTATTACCTTAATGGTGCTTTATAAGTTACCAGGTCTATGATTGGCATTAGGATTCAACAATGATCCCCAAAACTTGGGGGAAACTGCTTCCAGTATAAAAAATTTACACTATAGAGAAATATTTAGAAACAAAAATTATCATATATATTAAACAAAATATTTACATAAGAGAAAGAGAAGTTTACACAAAGGAATAAACCTAGGAAAAAGCTAGATACACACTAAGTTAAGGCACTGGCAGCAATGTTCGAAAGGGAGTCTTCAAGGAAGATCAGCCCTCGGCTTCTTTTGTCGCCCATATAAAAAAAATCACCGTTCGGCGGTGGGTGCATCTAATAGGAAAGGGAAAAGGGCGGTTTAAGAGGATGAAGGAGGTGGCGGTGGGGAATGAGGTGTACGGGGTAAAGTTAAGCGGGGGATGGAGGTGGTGTTTCCATCGTTTGATTTGGAATAGGGAGGGAGGAGAAGAGAGCGATGATTTCATTGATTATCCGTCCCCTTTCTTCTAAGATCGCGACGAGCTCCTCCTCATGGCGTTGAATGAGGCGGTTAAAGGCCTCTGAGATTTCAGTCCAGTTTGATGGATTCGCCAAGGCAAGGAAGTTGGTCGTGAAGACAGAAGCAAAAGGAATGTAATGCAGTGACAGATGGTAAGAATGCTTATTTATAAGCAATCTGAGACAAGGAATACGAAGGGTTGTCATAAATGGGAGTTATGGCTGGTGTTGAAGAAAGCAAACTGGTTGGTACTTTTATTAATGCTGGAAGACGTATTTGCACCTCACGAAACGAGGCGACGCTATTGATATCGAAAGTTGTGCCCTTCTGATAGCAGTGTATAAAGCTCAAATAAATCGTATTCCTAGCAATCGTGAGTATCACGCTTGTATATGAAAAACGTATTGCCAAAAAATTGCAATCACTACAATATCTCGCACCCTCGGAACATATATTGAAATATACAGTCACCTAATATTGTACAATTAAAATTAGGGAAGTAATTTACATAAAATCGCTACAGGTGAGTCGATAGCATGACAGTGCCCAAGAGCATATCGGACATACTCCGGTCTTTTAGTGACATAGTGGTCACTGTCCCTTTCTCTTGTAAAGATATCATAGGTTTAAGTCTCTGCCCATTAACCTTGAATGTACGATTATCCTTGGGATCTTGAATAGTGAAACCTTGTGAGGGAATGTTTCGACCACATTGTAAGGTTCGTCTCAACGACTTCGTAGTTTTCCTGAGAATAGTTTTAACCTTGAATTGTATAACCAAACTTGTTGGCCTAGCTCAAAACTCTTCCTCAAAATGTGTTTATCATGAAATGCTTTAGTTTTGTCCTTATAAATTCAAGCATTTTGATAAGCATCATTGCGAATTTCTTCCAGTTCATTAAGCTCAAGCTTTCTTTGTTCTCCGGATGCGTCTAGTTTGAAATTTAATGCTTTGATAGCCCATAGGGCTCTATGCTCTAATTTCACAAGTAGATGGTAGGCCTTACCATTCACCAGTTAGAAAGGAGACATGCCAATAGGTGTTTTATAGGCCGTTCTGTACGCCCATAAGGCATCATTTAGTCTCAGGGACCAGTCTTTTTTGTCAGGTCGGACAGTTCTTTCTAATATTTTTTTATTTCTCGATTGGAAACCTCAACTTGCCACAGGTTTGCAGGTGGTAGGGGGTTACGATTTTATGGGTGACACTGTATTTCTTGAGCAAGCTCTCGAAATGCCTACTGTAAAAATAGCTTCCTCCATCACTTATAATGGCATGTGGGGTTCCAAACCATGAAAATATATTTTTCCTAATAAAAGAGACTACCACCTTATGGCCATTTTTTCTTGTAGCTATTGCTTTTACCCATTTTGATACGTAGTCAACGGCTACAAGTATATACATGAATCTGAATGAAGGTGGAAATGGACCCATGAAGTCTATGCCACAGACGTCAAAGGGCTCTGTGATCAAAATCAGTTGGAGGGGCATCATGTCCCTTCGAAACATAGCTCCTGACTTCTGGAAATGATCGCAGGCCTGACAAAAATTCTGGGTGTCCTTAAATAATGATGGCCAATAAAATCCTGATTGCAGTACTTTGGCAGTCGTTTTCCTGCCTTCGAAGTGCCCCCCACAAGCATATGTGTGGGAAAATTGTAAAATATTGTGGGTGTCACTATTGGGCACACATTTTTGAATTATTTGGTCTGGACATATTTTGAATAGGTCAGGATCCTCCCAGATATAATATTTTACATAAGAAAAGAAAATATACCTATCCTGATTGGACCAGGTTAGGGAAATCTTACCTGTTGCCAAATAATTTATGATGTTTGCGTACCATGGAATTGTTACTTGGATGACAAAAAGTTACTCATCTGGGAAGGTATCATGTAAAGACTCTCTACTACTGGTTCCAGGCAGTTTGATTCTAGACAAGTAAGCTACCACAATTTTAATGCCCTTCTTGTCCTTGATTTCAAAATTGAACTCCTGCAAAAGTAGGATCCACCGGATTAGTCTTGGCTTGGCATCCTTTTTAGACAATAAATATTTTATTGCAAAATGATAAGAGAAAATGACGATCTTTGATCCCAATAAGTATAGTCGAAATTTATCCAATGCAAACACGACAGTAAGAAGCTCCTTCTCAGTGCAGTGTAGTTAACCCGAGCTTCGATCAAGGTACAACTTGCATAATAAATTACATGAGGAATCTTGTTTTTTCATTGTCCTAGGACAACACCTATTGTGTAATCAGAAGCCCCGCACATTACTTCAAAAGGCAAGGAGTAGTCAGGTGATTGAATGATTGGTGCGGATGAGAGAAGGGCTTTAAGCTTATTAAATGCATCAAGGTAGGCATCGTCGAAGTTAAAAGGTACATCGTTTGCTAATAAATGGCAAAGAGGTCTAGAGACTTTTGAGAAATCCTTAATAAAGCGACGATAGAAGCCGGCATGGCCAAGGAAAGATCGAATCTGCCGTACTGAAGTTGGTGGTGGCAAATTTGATATTACATCAATTTTAGCCCTGTCAACTTCTTTTCCTCTTTTGGAGACAATGTGCCCTAAGACTATGCCATCTTGAACCATAAAATGACTCTTCTCCCGACTTAGTACCAAGTTTGTCTCCTCACATCTTTCTAGAACGAGGGCAAGGTGATCAAGAAAGGAATCGAAGGTCCGGTCGAATACCAAAAAATCATCTATAAATACTTCTAGAAACCTATCTATCATATAAAAAAAGATGACCATCATGCATCTCTGGAAGGCTGTGGGTGCATTGGCATAGCCCAAAGGGCATGCGACGATAAACAAATATCCCAAAAGGACACGTGAAGGTGGTCTTTTCTTGATCCTTCGGATAGACTGGAACCTGGTTATACCTTGAGTAATAGTCTAGAAAACAAAAATATTCTTGACCCGCAAGTTTTTCCAAAATTTGGTCAATGAAGGGTAGTGGGAAATGATCGTTGCGTGTCATGGAGTTAAAGTTTTGGTATTCAATGCATACATACCATCCTGTGGTTTCGCGTAATGGCACTAGCTCACTGGATGCATTTTCTTTCACTGTAATCCCAGATTTCTTTGGGACTACCTAAATGGGACTCACCCACTCACTGTCGGAAATCGAGTAAATAATACCTGCATCTAATAGTTTCACGATTTCTTTTTGGACTACTCCCCTCATATTTGGATTCCACCATTATTGACTTTCACGTGAAGTTTTGGCATTGTCCTCTAGATGAATTCGATGCATACAAATTGACGGATCAAGCCCTTTAAGGTTGGTGGCAGTCCACCCGATTGCACGTTTATATTTTATGAGTATGGCCAACAACTTGCTCTCCTGTTCTCTGTTAAGAGCAGATGAAATAATCACTGGGAGAGTTTCATTAGGCCCAAGAAAAGCGTACTTAAGGGTGTTGGGGAGTAGTTTCAGGTCTAGGGATGGTGCTTTTTCGATGGAAGGTTGTAATGGTTCATTGGAGGTAGTGGGAAATGATTCTATCCATGGATTCCATGTTTTGGACTGGAGTTCGCAAATAGAAGTGTCCAGCACAGAAGTCACCTCCCTTAGTTGGTAGTTTGATTCTTCTAGGTCTGTATACTATAATACCGTTTGAAGCACATCCTTAGATAATACTAGAGGTAATGCTTCTTCCACCAATTCTTCAATTTCATCTATGATGAAGCATTCCTCATCGTCAATTGAAGCCATTTAGTTGGCTGTCGAGAAAACATTTAACTGGATTTACATATCTCCAAAAGAAACTTTCATTACTCCGATTTTATAGTTGATGCATGCATTAGCCGTGGCCAAGAATGGTCTACCGAGTATAACGGGAATTTGTGTTGGAGATTTTGAACTAGGTTCCATGTCTAGCACTAAGAAGTCGACAAGGAAAATAAAATTTTCGACCCCAACCATAACATCTTCAATGACTCTTACTGGCCTTCCTTCTAATTTATCGGCTAACTGAAGAGTTACCGAAGTAGGACTCATATCTCTCAGTCCCAACTTTTCATAGACGGAGTATGGTAGCAGATTTACGCTGGCTCCTATATCAAGAGGTGCTTTATTTATAGCATGATTATCTATAATACATGGAATTGTAGGCACTCCAGGATACTTAAGTTTAGGCGGGGTTCTGGCTTGCAAGACTGAGCTTACTTGCTCTGTCAAGAAAACATTTTGCGAGATATTTTTTTGCCTTTTTCTTTTCTGCGTACACATCTCCTTCAGGAATCATGCATAGGCGGAGACTTCTTTAATTGCTTCTAAGAGAGGCAAGTTAATCTTTACTTCCTTGAAATTTTTGGTAATTTTTTTGGATTTTTATCAAAAGGAGATGGTGCCCCAAAGGCATTTGGAAAAGGTAACTTCTGTACATAAGGTACTTCAGTCACAGATTTTGGTGTACTCTCCTCATTACTATTTTTTTGATTTTCTTTTTCTACTTTTTTTATTTTTCTGGCAAGGGGACTTCTTCTAGGGTTCACTTCTCTTTGGTATAGGTTTCAAGGGCGACTAATGGTGTACGCATCTCTACTTTATTATGAATAGTTTTCCCACTTCGTAGAGTTTGAACAGCCTGAATGTGAGGTGTAGGAGTTGGTGTAAGTCCCTTACTTGACTGTCCTCTTAAATTGGTCCCTGTTGGGAAACACCTTTGGTTGTCTCCCGTTCTCTCCCATTGCATGGCTATTTGTTCAACTTCGGTCCCTAAATTTGCAATGGATTGAGAGCAGGATTGTAGGTCTTGGGAAATTTGGGTAAGTTGAGATAGTTCCTTAGATTGTCGATGTGCCTATTGCTGTAGGTCTTGAAGGATCTGAACAATATTAGCATCGTCATTTCTAATGGACTGTTGGTCAAAATATTGGTTTTCGACATAGGATCGTTGAAAACCGTGAAGGTCTTACGGATATGCATACGAGAAATCTTTCTGGTTTGCCCTTGAGAATTCATAATGGTTTCCCCACTGAGGGTTGTAGGTACTCCCGTAATTACCCCAATGAGAAGCGAAAACTTGTTCAGTTTCCGCCATGGATGGACAGTAAGGGGTAACTGGGTATTTTACCAGGGCATAAGTTGGCTGGTAAATTGGCCAAGTTAAATTTTCGTGGCCTTACATGACAATAAATAAATAAATAAATAAATATATATATATATATCAGATGGCAGGGAGAGAAACAAATCTGAGCCTCTAGTCTCAGTGGCCAGTAGGAATGTTGAAGTTCTGGTTCGTTGCTTCGAATAAACCTACGAAAGCTTAAGAAGTGATCAAAGAAAGTTAAAAATGTAAAGAAATATAAAAAGAGAAAGATAAATATTTAAATTTAAAACAAAAAAAAAAAATAAAATAAAAAAATAAAGACTTCTCCTGCAGCGGCGCCAAAAACTTGATCAACTTACGATGTATGTCTAATTAAATCTGAACCTATTGCAAGCGCACAATGGAAATTGTAGAGCTAGTATAGGATCGTTCCCACGAAGAAGTATTATCTTATTTATATTTCTATTTTAAAGTTTATATTTATCTTTTAAGGTTTTAAACTACTTGAGAAATATGAATAAAAGAATGGTTTCTTAATCTAAAGTGCATAAAATAAATATTAATCCTCCTTCAGATTGAGGTCGTCAATCCCAATCTTCAGCTATCGGATATTTATAAAAATAAATATTACCATTGCACCATATTACAGTCTTCTAGAATTTGGGTGTCAATCAAAAACTAAAATTCCTTAACACAGATTTAATCTAATAAACAATTTCTTGAAATCTGGGTGTCAATCAAATTCTAGAAAATTGAAGATGGAAAAGTAAAAACCGTTGCACTAATCTGCAAATCCCAACCTGAGTCAATTCAAATTAATACATGAAGATGTTTACAAAGTATGTAAATAAAGCAAATAAAATCTAAACTAGAAAGCAAAGTAAATATATCTTTCACCCCTCAACCGCAGTCATCAATTACTTCTGAGAAACTAGGATATCTACACTCATCTTTAGCACCCGATAGGAGTCGTCGATTGCTCTTTGCCGAATTCCATTTTCTTTGTTCTGCCTTTCCCTCACTGGTTCCAACTCCACTCACTGTGCCCTTAGTCCAAGTTCTTCAATTCCTCAAAAGCTACATTTTGCACCTATTGGAGACTGATTTAGTACTGTGCACATTGAGATCTGAAAAACCCTAGGTTTCTGTTGGTAAGTCCTCCACCATTCATTCAGTGATTTCCTTACTCAGTACTTTCATTGGTAATTTTTATGGTGATTCATTTGAGACATAGAATATTTTTGTGAAATATTGAGATATAATTTGTGTGGATCGAGTGCCCAATGGCTGATCAAGAGGATACCCTAGCTATCCTTTTCAAAGCTCCTTTCACTAGGAAATCTAGTAGGCTAACCAAATAGCTCAGGGAGACCCCATCTGCCAAAAGAAAGCTTGTCTTGGATAAAGTTGAGAAATTTGAGAAACCTAGGAAACAAAGAAAGCTAAAAAGGCCCAAATCAGTGAAGAAATTGTTGAGGAGGCCCCTGAGACAGAACCTAACCCTATACCTAAGTCCGACCCTATGCCTGAAATTCTTGAACCTGTGCCTAACCCTGAGGAGGAACCTGAAGTCCCTATGAACCTATCTCCTCCCAATGAATTTGTGGATGCCTTAGGCCTAATTCCAGAGACAATTGTTGACACTCCTTATTTTCCTAAGGAAGAGGAGTGTAAGGATACTTTAAATTATTTGGTGAAGGCAGGCCTGACACCCATGCTGACCCCATTAAATGAAAAATCCTACCCTAGGCTGGTCAAGCCGTGGTATCAAAACCTCAGGAAGAAGACAAAGCCAGGTTCAACTGATCCTTGTCTGGAGATTGTAATTGATCACCAAGAGATTATTGTGAATTATAGAGATATAGGGGTGGTTTTAGGGGTCCCATCAGTTTTGACACCACTTATGGCCTAGCAGAACCTGAGAGTGTTTCCTTTAAAGCAATGGCCAGGCACCTCACTCAAGGCATTGTGGGGTCTGGGGAGTCCATGAGGAGGAGAGATCTACACCCCAGCATGCTATTCATTGATTTAATTTTGAGAAAGAATATATATGTCAGTGGACATCAGCAAGAAAGGAGAACCCCCATAGTGGATGCCTTGTACTTTTTCTCCAAGGGACAATTTATAAATGCTGCCCAGCTGGTATTTGATGCACTGGTGGATGTCAATGACAAAATCCGAAGAGTGCAAGCCTTACCTGGCCTATCTTACAGCAAGCAAATCACTGCCTTGCTTAAGAGAGGAAAATTTACTTACCCAAATGATGAGCCAGTGGTGAAGGTTACTCCAAAAGTATTTGGGAAGAGGGCTTGATCTGTCAGTAGGACCCTAATTGGGAAGAGTAAGAATAAATCAAGTGAGGATCCTGAGATAGAAGCTCCACAAGCAGCTAGCTCTACTGCTGCACATGGCACCTTTACTTCTGCTAGTTCAGAGCCTCTCCCAACAGCTGCCACTAGCTCAATACCTCCTCCTGAGATCTCTACACTAGTCACCTCTGAGCCTCCGTTCCCATCTGCTGCTCCTAGCTTAGAGCCTCCACCTGTGACCCTTGCATCCACAATTATCCCCTCCATTGATCTGATTTTGCCTATGGTCAGCTCCTCTGATGTCACCATTCCCCCCTCTGTCTTACCATCCATATCAGTTTCCTTACCTTCCATTCTAGTTTCCATACCTCCCAGCACCTCAGCCACCCTTTCCACCATTACCACATTCACACCCCTATCAGCTCCTCTTACCATAGATCCCTTACCTTATCTTCACTCACCATTCCAACCAGCCCATCTATATCAGCCACTGAATCTTTGAGCCCTGCACCAGCTTCATCAGCAGACCTAGCCACTTCTTCCCCTCCATCCATACCCTTTGACATTGATCCCACCTTTTCCATCTCACCTCCACACACCCAAGACCAGATAACCAGTGAGGGGTATTCATCCCTGATAAAGTTCATTCTGAACAATATTAGGTATGAATACTCTCCACTACCTGATTCTCCATAAACCACCTCTCCACAGCCTACCCATTTACAGACCACACCCACCCCACCTTTTCACCATGCCCACACTTCCTCATTTCAACCAATTTCACCCATCCAAGCCACAACCCCTATCATACCTAATCCCCTACCCCAAATACTCAACCTCCTCCTCTCCCTTCAATCCTAAGTACTGGCCATTACCCATACCCAAACATCTATTGAGGCCACCCTCCTATCCATGAACTCCACCCTCCAAAATCAGTCCTCCATGCAAACTAGCCTACAAGCCATCCAATCCACCTTGTCACTTTTAACCCAACCTTCACAACAGCTAGTTATCCCTACACCTACCCATTTACCTACTCCACCCCCTTCTCCCCAACCCATTACCTTAGCTATAACCTCCCCTATTACTGCCCCTATTGAACCTATCCCAGAAATCCCTCCTCCTACCTTTACCAATGCTGCCACAGATGTGGAAGACTTAATTCCCACCTCCTCAGTCCCAATCCAAACAGACCCTAAACCTGAACTAGAATCCCTACCTAAGCCTGACCTTGAAATCCATCACCCTTTACCCTCAATCTCCACCCCACCCATGCCATCATCCTCCCCCTCTCCATGCCTGGCTAGCCCTTCTTCAAGTGCTGAGCACTCCATACTCCCTGCCTCTTCCTTTTACATACCTCCATACTTAACCCTGCTCTATGCCATGCAACAAAACCCATACCTTAAAAGGGATGCTGTTAGAGGAATGGCTGTCCTCAGCAAATCAATCACGATGCCCTATGAAGCAAAAATAAATCAAATGATGGTGGATTACAACTTTGAGATGTTGAATATATCAAAGGGCTGGCAACGAATTTTGATTCAATTTGAAGCTCAGAAGCAAGATGCAGCAATAGAGAAATTGAGAGCAGATGGACTTGGGAAAAGGCTAGCTGCCTCCAAAGAGGTCACAAAGGCCACCAGGGAACTCTATGAAAGTACAGTTTTGCTGAAAAGAAGGCAGAAATCCTTGAGAGGAGAGTTGCTGAACTGACTAGCACAGAACCTGCACAAGCCACTGCCCCTCCAGCCAGTTCAACTGCTGCTGCTGCTAAGGATGAGAGAAGAAAAGGAGTTCACTTCAAGGATGAGCCAGCAAACAATTGAGCTGATTAGACTTGCACATGTCATTAGTTAGGATGTTTGTGTATATTCTTTTTGTAGTTCTTTTCCCTTACATTGTACAAATTTGTTGTGTTATAAATAAAATTTCTCTTTAGTATATTTTGTGTGATTTGCTTTATGTCTTTATGTTTGTTTGTTTATGTGTTTTAATTGATTGTTTGTACCATGTTTGCTGCTGCTTCTTACTTTGTTTTGTTTTATTTTGTGTCTGATTTTACCTTGCTACACATGCACTCTCTTTTTCAATTAGCGAGGACATTGCTCCTTATAGGTTTGGGGGTGTGGCAGGGTATGCCAATGGATAGTTAATGTTAATGCAGCCATTTTAAATAAAATTTATGAAAATAAAGTGAAGTCCCACCTGATTTTTGAAAAAGAGGATATTCAAAAAACTTTTAAAAAACTAAATAGTGTTGCAGCTCTAACATTGTCATGAAACAAATGTCGGGAATTAAAAAAAAATTAATACTGAGTGAACTTGATAAGAGAGAAAACTGTGAGAATACACCCTAGAAATTTGATGGAAGACCATACCCAGTGAGATTTGGGCCTGAATAAAATTTCTTTGAGGAGTGTTCTGGCAATTTTTTCTACTTTAACGACTAATTGGATCTAGTTTTGCTCACTAGAAGTTAGGCAATTCCAAGTTGAAACAGCTTAACAACATTCATGACATTGAGGATATGAAGTAAGGCCATCCATTGGACAGTTTGAGCTTAAAAATCCCCACCCTTTAACTAACCTTAATACACACCATTTGAGCGTTGAAAATCCTAGTTTTTCTTTAATAAAAAACCAGAAAATTTGAACCCAAAACCCCTTGACCTGCTTTAGTTCACCCTTAATCTGAGAAATAAGGAAATGGAAGAAGTGAGGCTAGAGGTGTAAGGTTTGATGTTTGGTTGAAAGAGAAGAAGGCTCACTTGGTGGCGTTGTGGCATCCCAGCCAATAAAAAGAAAGATGGAGGAAAAAGTACAAAAAGCATACAAAAAGAAAAGAAAAACGGAAAAGCAAAACAAAAGAGTGAAAGAGAAGTCATTTCATCAGATATTTTGAAAAAGAAGAGAAGATGCAGGCAACTTTGGCTCTGAAAATTTGAAAAGAAGATGGAATTATGCTGAAATGAAGGTTGTGAAGTTGCAAATTACCTCCTTACCTTGCGGATCTCTCACATTTGAATCCTTTTATTCCCCTTTATTCTCTGTAAAGCTCACCCATAAGCCACATTACAACCCAAAAAAAAGTCCTTACTGATCTGAAATTGATTGAGTTGTCATGTGGAGATGATGATTTGTATAATCTATGGTGAAAAGAGTTAGAAAATTTCAGAAATTAGAGCAATGCCTATGCTCATGCTTGCAGTCCTATTTGAGGGCTACAACTGCTCTTGAGCTGTGTGAAATAATACACCCTTCTATTTTTTGTAAGAAACAGCCCTGGAGAGACTTGAGTTTGACATTGAGTTTGTTGGGGGCATTATCAAAACATAATTCTCAATTTGATGGTAAGCTCTGCATTAATTTTCATATAAAATATCTTGATATGAGCTGATTGACCGTGAAGGAATTATAGTAGAATTTTAGTTTTAAATTGCCGTGCCTCTGCTAAGAATCGTCTAAAATTGAATGCGCAAGGTGTGGAATGAATTTTATTTTAACATGCTGCATTGATATTAACTGATTCATTGGAGAAGTTTGTGGGTAACTTCACTGAAAACCCTCAGGAGACTTCACTCCTCCACTAGGGATCACCTAGGGGTTTAAAAGGCTTGATGCATATGCTAAATGCATCTATACTCCCTACAAAAGTGGCATTTTTCATTTTCAATAATGGTTTTCACTTTCCCCTTTACTAAGGGACTAGCAAAACTTAAGTTTGGGGGTGTGTTAAGCAGTTAAAAATACTATTTTTCACCTCCTAACTTGACCTTTGATGGACCCTTGAGATGATTAATAAGGTGCTTTAAGTATGTTTTGTAGATAAGCAATAAATTACAGTCTTAGTCCAGACATCCATCTAAAAAGGCCAAAGAAGCAACCTATTGCTCAACGTGTGCTTAAACAACCCAAAGGCCAGCCAATCAAATAGTCCACAGAGCTTTAGAAGTTCATGAGAAGGTCATGGGCCCAACTGAGTGTGCTTGGGACTAAGTACAGCTGTAAGGAATGAAGATTGAACCCACCAATAGGCTACTGAGTGTTGAACAAATGAATAACAACACACTAAAGAAGTGTGCTAGCTGTGGAAGCACAAAAGCCAACATATCGAGAGGTTCCATGAAGTTGTCATGAGGTTCTGGAAGCATAGGCCAACCTGTCGAGAGGCACTAAGTTGAAAATATGAAGATCTCGCGAGGTTCCAGTACCTATCGAGAGGTTGGAGGTACAGTTGTGGATCTTGTCGAGAGGATACCTAGAGGAGCAAGGGAAGTTGAGAGGTTCCAGATACTTATCGCAAGGTTCAACTGAACCTGTCGAGCAGTGCGCGACAACCTGTCGACGGCTTACCTGAAGCTACGCCCATTCTCGTGAGGATTGAAGCAACCTGTTGAGCACTTAAATGAAACTATATGTGAGTGGGCACCAACAAGAGAGGAGAGTGTCAATAGTGGATGCCCTATATTTCTTCTCTAAGGGCCAGTTTATGAATATTATAAAATTATTTTTTGATGCAATGGTGGATATCCATGATAAAATCAGAAGAGTGCAAGCCCTACCTGGGCTCCCTTACAACAGGCTCATCACAGCCTTGTTAAAGAGAAAGGAGTTTGTG
The DNA here is from genome assembly GCA_021018995.1 of Chloranthus sessilifolius. Classification (NCBI taxonomy): domain Eukaryota; kingdom Viridiplantae; phylum Streptophyta; class Magnoliopsida; order Chloranthales; family Chloranthaceae; genus Chloranthus; species Chloranthus sessilifolius. The sequence continues at coordinate 53,643,693 of CM037598.1, forward strand.
TTCAAAGTAGATGAGCCAGTGGTAAAGGTGCCCCCTATAGTTTTTGGGAAGAGGGCATGGTCTGCCAGTAGGATCCTCATTGGTAAGAGTAAACACAAGTCCAGTGAAGATACTAAGGTAGAAGCTCCACCTGCAACCCCATTTGCTTCTGTGAGTTCAGAGCCTCACCCTACAACTATCACTACCTCCACACCTCCACCTAAAACCTCTGCAGCAATCTCCTGTGATCCTTTGGTCACATCTACTACTCCATTTGTGCCTCCATTTGTCCCAGTTGTATCCTCTGTTAGCTCTGAGAGGGCCAGCCTCAGCACCATCCCCCCTTTTATCCCACCATCCATATCAGTTTCCCTACCTTCCATTCCAGTATCCATACCTTCCAGCACTTCAGCATTCATCTCCACCATCACCACATCAACACCCCTATCCATTCCTTTTACCATTGACCCAACCCCTACCATACCTTCACCCACCATTCCAGCTAGCCCATCCATATTTGCCACTCCACCTTTGAGCCCTGCCCCAGCTTCATCAGCTGGCCCAACCACTTCTTCCCCTCCATCCATTCCCTTTGAATTTGACCCCATTTTTTCCATCTCACCTTAACATACCCAAGACTAGATCACTAGTGAAGGGTATTCATCTCTAATAAAGTCCATCGTGGACAATATTGGGCATGAGTACACCCCACTACTAGATTCTCCACATCCCACATCTCCACAACCTACCCCATCACCCACCCCACCTTTTACCCATACGCACACTCCCCCTTTCCAACCAATTCCACCAATCTAACCCACAGCCCCTATCACACTTGATCCCTTACCCCATATCCTCAACCTTTTACTTTCCCTTCAATCCCAAGTGATGACCAACAACAAAACCCAATCATCAATTGAGGCCACACTCTAAGCCATGAACCACACACTCTATAGTCAATCTTCTATGTCAACTAGCCTCCAAGCCATCCACTCCACCTTGACACTTTTAACCCAACCTCCCCAACAACCAACCATCACTCCTCCTACCTACACTGATAACTCTACCCAAACTAAACCTGAACTAGAACCCCAGCCTGACCCTATCCAACCTCCCATCATTCCCCTACCTCTGCCAATCATCCTCCCACAATCCCAACCTAATCTCACACCTGTGGTAGCTACCTCTGATGCTGCCATAGATGTGGAGGACCTACTCCCAACCCCAACCTCAACCTACCCAGTTCCTAAACTTCAATCTCCTCAGTCCATACTCCCTGCCTCCTCTTTTCCCCACTCCCTCCATACTCCACCCTCCTCCATGTCATGCAACAGAATCCTTACCTTAAAAGGGATATTGTGCGAGGAATGGCTGCCCTCCACAGATCAATTGAGATGCATTATGAAGCAAAGATTGAGCAAATGACTATTGCCTACAACTATGAGATGATGCAAATATCCAAGGGCTGGCAACAAATTTTACTCCACTATGAAGCTGAAAAGCTCATTTCAGCCATTGAGAAATCAAGAGCTGATGGATTAGAGGAGAGGTTGGCTACCTCCAAAGCTCGCAACAAGGCAGCTCAGGAATTGTATGACACTCAAATTGCACTGTTTGATAAGAAGATTGAAATCTTTGAAAGAAAAATTGCTCACTTGACTACTGGCCAGCCTGCCTAAGCAGCTGAGCTTGCCCTACAGATTGAAGAGGAGACAACTACCCAGTCTAAGGAGGTAGCTACTACAGCGTAGACCAAGGCTAAGCGGAGAGCTGAGATGAAAGCTTATGCTGCTAAACAAGGATTCGCTGACATCTTCACCTCTGACTCTAACTCTGACTTTGAGTAGTTTTAGTTTATTTTGAGGATTTTTACTTGTTTTATAGGCTTTCTATAGTTGCTTCGATTGTTTTATAGGCTTTTATATTTTTCTCCATCTTTTTGTATTATCAATAGATTTCTCTTTATTCTATTTTACTGTGATTTTCTTGCTTTCTTTCTGTTTTATTGTTTGCTTTCTTGTCATTAGTTCTGTGTTTTGTTTCCTACTGGTTCTTATTTTATTTGTGTATTGATGTTCTTTGTTTAGCTGCAATTTATGTGTTTATTTTTCTATCCTTGCTACTCTGTATATGTTTTTATCATGCTGCACATCTCTTGATCTTTCAAGCAGTGAAGACACTGCTCCTCATAGGTTTGGGGGTGTGGCAAGGCTTGCCAATGGATAGTTAATGGTAGTGCAGCAAGGTTTTAACAGAAATCGAGAAAATAAAATAATTTCACACCTAATCTTTTATATATAGAGGAAATTAAAAACTTTTTAAAACTGAGACATGCTATAGCTCTAACACTCTCATGAACCAAATGTAGGGAATTTTCCATAAATGAGTGCTTAGTGAACCTGAAAAGAGAGAAAATTGTGAGGATATGCCTCAGAAATCTAAGGAAAGACCATACCCAGTGAGATTTGGGCCTGAGAAATTTTTTTCTTTGAAGAGTGTTTGGCAATTTCTTTGGCTCTAAGGACTGATTGAACCTACCTCTGCTCGCTAAAAGTTAGGAAAATCCAAGTTGAAATAGTTTGACAACACTCAGGACATTGAGGACATAAAGTAAGGCCATCCCTTGGATAGTTTGAGCTTAAAACTTCCCACCTTTGAACTGCCCTTGATACACACCTTTTGAGCCTTAAAAATCTAAGCTTTCTTTGATAAAAACAAGAGTACTTGAACCCAAACCTCGGTGACCTGATTCAGCCTAACCCTCACTCTGAGATTTTAAAAGGTAAAGGAGAAAGAGTTGAAGAAGGTGAATCTGGTTCAACATTTGGTGGAAGAAGAAGAAAGCACATTTGATGACAGTTGTGGCATTCTAGTGCATAAAAAAAAAAAAAAATTTTGATGAGAAAAGCGTACAAAAAGAGAAAAATAGAAAAACAAAACAAAAATAAGAGAGAAGTCACATCATTAGATACATTGAAATGAGGATTGGAAATTGATCACTTTAAATTTGAAAATTCGAAGAAGATGAAAACTGTGCTGAAATGAAGAAGGTTGAGTTGCAAATCGCCTCCTTACTTTACTGATTTCTCAATCTTGAATCCTATTCCACCCTTTTATTCTTTGTAAACTTCACCCATGCCACATTACAACCCAATAAAAAATCCTTATTGATCTGAATTGGATTGAGCTGTCTTGTGGAGATAAGATGTGTTTGATCTATGGTGAAAAGAGTTAGCAAATTTTAGAAATTGGAGCAAAGCCTATGCTCATGCTTGCAGTCTTATTTGAGGGCTGTAACTGCTCTTGAGCTGTGTGAATTGATACACCCTTCTATTTTTGTTAAGAGTGACAACCCTGGTACACTTTGGGTCTGAAATTAGGATTATTGGGGGGCATTGCTTGAACATGATTCTCAGTTTGATGGTAAGCTCTGCATTAATTTTCCTACAAAATACCTTGACATGAGCTGATTGATTGTGAAGGAATTACAGCAAAATTTTAGTTTTTAAACTATCATGTTTTTGCTGAGAATCCTCTACAACTGAGTGGACAAGGTCTGGAATGAATTTTTATATTGCTCGAATTTTGTTTTAACATGCTGCACTAATGTTAACTGAATCATTGGAGAAGTTTGTGGGTAACTTCACTGTAAACCCTCTGGAGACTTCACTCCTCCACTAGGGATCACCTAGGGGTTTAAAAGGCTTGATGTATATGCTAAATGCATCTGTGTTCCCTACAAAAGTGGTAATTGTTTATTTCCAATAATTGTTTTTACTTTCTCCTTTGCTTGGGGACTAGCAAAGCTTAGGTTTGGGGGTGTGTTAAGTAGTGAAAAATACCATTTTTCACTTCCTAACCTGACCTTTGGTGGACCCTTGAGCTGACTAATAATGTGTTTTAAGTATATTTTATAGATAAGCAATGAATTGCAAGCTTAATGCAAATATCCACTTAAATGGCCCAAGAAGCAATTGCTGCTCAACATGTGACCTTACAGACCAAAGGCCAGCCAATCAAGCAATCCACAAGAGCCCCAGAAGTTCCTGAGAGTGTTTAAGCTTAATTGGGAAGGCTTGAGACTAAGTGTAGTTGCAGAGAATGAAGATTGAATCCACCAAGAGGTTGCTGGATGTTGAATAAATGAAGAATAGCACAAGTGAGAGGTGTGCCAGCTGTGGAAGCATAAGGATGAACATGTTGAGAGGTTGGCCTGAGCTGCCGAGAGGATCTGATGCCCCAATAGCTAAGATTTCGAGAAGATCCAAAAGTTGTTGAGAAGTTCTGAAGGGCAATTATAACATGTTGAGAGGTCCTGAGGAGAAATACTAAAGTGTCCGAGAGGATGACAGTAGCTGTCGAGAGGTTATAGTACACAGGAGCTAAGTAGTCGTGAGGTTCTAAAACACTTTTCGACAGGTTTCGTAAGCAAACCTATCGAGAGGAATGGACTTGGAAATAAGAACTTGTCGAGAGGTTTTAGATACTTGTCGCGAGGTTCAGCAGAACCTGTTAAGTAGTCCAATTCAACCTGTCGAGAGCTCAGCGTTAAGTTGTATAACTAGTCGACAGGATTAGTATAACTTATCGAGAGGATGAATGAAGAAATGGGTAGAATGATACAAAGAGCTTCTAATCCTGTCAACGAGTCATCAATCATATCGACAAGTGCAGTTTAACATCTCGAGATGTTTCCAGATTTTGTCGAGAGCTAGCTAATCCAGTCGAAAGCCATGAAGATCCTGCCAAAATGAAGAGCAAGCACACTCAGAACCCGTCGAGAGGTCCCCTGAACCTCTCGACACTCGTTTTGGCAACTTCTCAGCATATTCCTTCAGCAGCTATAAATTTTAGAAGTTTGCACACACATCCTAAAGCACATCAGTGACCCCTGGGGGTATTTTTGGTATTCAACTGTGCACGATTGGAAACCCTAATGGCCTCACGCACATTTGCCAGATGAAAGCCAATGAGAGAAGAGCTTCTAGAAGAGAAATTGACCACATTAGTAGCCTAGAATAACAAAATTATTCTCTTGGGGGCTGATTGGCTGAAATGGATCTGAGGACAGAGGAGGAGAGTATAAAAGCTTGAAGAAATTACATTGAAGACATCCAGAATTTGAGAGAACCAGAGCCTAATTCCAGATCCATCTTCTCCAAACTCCCTCTCTCTTCTTCTCCCATTCTCTCTTTAGCCAATCATGATTGGCTAAACTCTTTTTAGTAGTTACGGTGAGGTCTAGAGCTGTAAATTGTGAGTTTCAGAGGCTTGTAAAGGATTGTATGTTGCACAGATTACATATCTGAGCACAATAGGATTGTAAGTTTTATGATTACAATGTAATTATGGAATTTAAAGGTGATTCTGATCTACATTTTACTTTTTCATATTTGATTTCCCTGGGTCAGATATTCTTATGGATGCCAGCCAGATATAGGGAGCTGATAGCCTGGCATTCGTAGCATTTGCAATAGCTTACCTGTTCTAATCAAGATCCTTGGAGTGGAACAATCTCTGGGATGGTCTGTGACCATTAAAGTGGACAGATCATAGCCTTAGGATTGCTTCAATTCTCTGATTGAGATTGTATTCTTATACCTTACATCTACCAGAAATGGGGAGGTTGTAGCTAGATGGAGGATTGTAGATAATCTATCCTATGCACTGCCTTTGATTCCTTTGATTTTCAATAAAAGACCAAAACCCCTAGCTGCTGTTCTCTATCTTTTGAGTTTCACTTTATTTTTGTTTTCTCATCTCTGTGTTTAATCAAGTCTGGATCAATCGCATTTAATTTTAGTGGCTGTAGTAAAGTGACGAACCCTAGAAACCTCTCCTCCTTCCTGCTTTGAGTTTAACTTAATTTAGGATAGAGTGCCAGACCTACCATAGATCTGGAGATTTACTATCCTTTAGAACACAGTTATCTGTGGACATACCCTTACTTACCTATCAAAACTTGCTACAACAACCCTGATTCTTGCAGGACTACCTGCTTGCCTTGAGACCATTTTTTACTGTAGTTCACTGTTTTAACCCCTTAATAATTATGAGGCAGGCATGACAACAAGTTTTTATTGCTGTAGGTAGGATCCCTTCACACTGGTCCAAGATGGACAAAAACTTGTTCTTTTCACAAGTCAAGTATTATGCAAATCCTTACCTCTATAAATATTGTGCAGACTAGGTGATCTGAAAGTGTGTCCCTGATAGTGAAGTTCACAGTATTCTGACCATGTGTCATGAAAATGCCTGTGGGGGTCACTTTGGAGGGAAAAAGACAGTAGCTAAGGTGCTGCAGTGTGGTTTCTATTGGCCATCCTTGTTCAAGGATGCTTTTGAGCACTGCAAGGCCTGCTTGAGATGTCAAAGGATGGGTGCCATATCAAAAAGAGATTTAATGCCATTGCAACCCATCCTTGTGGTTGAGCTATTTGATGTCTGGGGGATAGATTTCATGGGTCCTTTCCCTCCTTCAATGGGCTTTAATTTCATCCTTGTGGTTGTTGACTATGTTTCTAAATGGTTGGAAGCTATTGCCATAAGGACAAATGATCATAGAGTTGTCCTAAGTTTTGTAAAAGAAAATATCTTCTCTAGATTTGGCATCCCCAGAGCCATCATCAGTGATGGGGGGGGGGCATTTCTATAATAGGCACTTTGAGAGCTTGCTCAAAAAGTATGATCTCACTCATAGAATTGCTACTCCATCACCCACAAACCAGTGGGCAGGTGGAGATTTTTAATAGAGAAATCAAGCACATTTTGGAGAATACAGACAGGACAGACAGGAAAGATTGGTCCCTGAAATTGACTGATGCATTGTGGGCCTATAGGACAGCCTATAAGACCCCCATAGGGATGTCCCCATTCTGACTGGTTTATGGCAAAGCTTGTCATCTCCCAGTGGAGTTAGTGCACAGGGCCTATTGGGCCATTAAAAATTTAAACATGGATCTAACTTCTGTTGGTTTGAATAAAAAGATGCAGCTGTCTGAGCTGGAAGAACTGAGGCTAGATGTCTATTCAAATTTTAGAATTTACAAGGAGAAAGCCAAGGCCTTCTTTGACAAGAACCTTCTGAGGAAGGATTTTGCTGATGGAGCCAAGGTATGGCTTTTCAATTCTAAGCTGAAGTTTTTTCCAGGCAAGTTAAGATCCAGGTGGGATGCGTCATTTACTGTCATTCATGCATTCCTATTTGGTGCTGTTGAGATCATGGACCCTACTTCTAGAAAGGTCATGAAAATCAATGGTCAAAGGCTCAAGCTTTGTATAGAGAATGTTGAGGAGCCTTTTGAAATCATCCACTTTGAAGAACCTCCCACTGATGTGTGATCTCTAGCCTTGTACCATGTGTACCATAATTATGTTTGTGGTTTAAAATTCTATAAATACTGTGTTTTTAGGGTCTGTTTCTTCTTCATGAATCTTGATATGTGCTATTTTGTGCAATGTTATGATGTGCTGTTGATTGTGGATATATGTGTTTAGCATTAGGAATCATTGATCTTTGATGTATGAGAGTGTGCCTGTCAGCACAAGTGAGAACTAAGTTGTCTTTAGCTTTCTCGACAGGATTAGGAAACTTTAGGCATCCTCTCGAGGCTTTTGGAATGTGTATTTGGCTTTCTTGACAGGATCTTACCCTACAAAGCATTCTCTCGAGACACTTCACCTGAAGCAAATACAGCCTCGACAGGATACTGGGCTTAATACCATCTGCTCGAGCTCTGCTCAAGAAACTCAAGGATGAAGCTTTATCCCATTGAATTACTCCTGAAGCTTCAACAGGTTCCTGTGCTTAATTGCTGCCACTCGAGATCTGCTGAGAGAGTCTTACCTAAAGCTTCTTCTTGTCGAAGCTCGGTCTCATGAGCCTATAAAACCCTCATTAGGTTCATTCTCCCATTTCATCCCTTCGTGCTAAACACTCACCCCCTTTTCACTATTATGGATTCCTTTTTCTCACTCCACTGCATGCTACCTGCTACTCAACTTGTCCCATATTGTTGACACTTTGCTCAGCTACTCAAGCCACACAGTTTGCACCAAAGATCTCTCGATTTGGACCACTGTGGATTGCCCTAGCAAACCCTAGTTGGGTAAGCTCTCACTTCTTTCTCAATCCATTTGTTCACTGTGTATTTTCTATTAGATTGAGACATCTCTGCTAAGTTTTAGTGGATTTTGAGTTTTAGGGAACCTAGGGTTTGGGAGAAATCAAATAAAAGCTAGGGTTTCAAAATGGCTGATAACCCTGAATTTGAGGAAACCCTAACTACATTGCTCAGTCCTGCTGAAACCCAACCTATTTCACCAACCAGAAAATCCAAGACGATTGCCTCCTTAGTCCTTGTAGATCTTGTGGCCCAAACATCACCCAAGAAATCTAAAGTCAGTACCAATAAACTAGAGAAGAAGAAGGGTGAGAAGCTGGACATTGCTGTCGCTGTGTACAAAATCTATGAACAGAGGGCCACCCACTATTCCAAGCTGGTGGAAACATTAACATCCATTGTCTCATCAATGGGTCCCAAGGATGTGCAGCCTCCAGTAGAAGCCAAGGGAGTTAAAATTGAGGAGCCCACATTTTAGAAAGCCAGCAACAAACCACAGAAACCAGCTGCTTCAAGGACAAAAGTTGGTGCTGCAAAGACTGATAATGTGAAGAAAGGGAAAGGAACAACAGCTGAGCACATAGATGTGGATTCAGATTCAGACCCTATGTAGATTTTTTCTATTTTAGGAAGTTGCTATTTTAGGATTTTTTCTATGATGTTTTGCTTTGTTTTCTAGTTATCATGATGTAGTTAGTGTCTATTTTGTACAATATTTTGTAATGAAATCTATGATTGTGTGAATAAATTTCAGTTTGATTAGCATACTTGTCTTTTTATTTTTTGCACTTTTTATTTTTCTTTTCCATACCCTGTTGCCCCTAAATACACACTTTATTAAAATATTGAGGTCAATGTTTATCTTAGGTTTGGGGGTATGGTAGGGTAGACTAATGAAACAGTTAAATTTAGTGCAGCAGTGTAGTTAGATTGAAATAAATAAAGTTAATTCCCACCTAACCAATTGTGATAAAGGAGATTAAAACTGTTGGCAGATATTTTAAAACTAAAATCCAAATTTAACACTTCCATGAAGTTGACATCAAGAAATTTTTTCACAATCAGTACTTAGTAAACCAGAGAGGAGAAAAAAAGGTGAGGATTTAACCCATGAGTTCAATTGAAGACCATACTCAGTGAGATTTGGGCCAATAAATTTTTTTTCTTTTGAAGAGTGTCTTTGACAATTTTTCTGCTCTAAGGAATGACTGATCAATACCTTTTCACTAGAAGTTAGGCTCCCCAAATTGAAACTATTTGACAACACTCATGACACCAAGGAGATAATTTAAGGCCTTCATTTGGATAGTTTGAGCTTGGAAAATCCTACCTATTGAACTACCCTTTTGTTCACATTGTTTGAGCTTTAAAATCTATTTTTCATTAGCCCTCCCTCTGAGATTTCAAAAGGTAAAGGAGAAGATGTTGAAGATAGGTGAGCAGGGTTCAACATTTGGTGGAAGGAAAAGAAAAGAGATCTAGAAGAAGTAGTGTATCAGTTGTATAGTAGTGGCAATCTATTCCAAATAAATATATAAAAGAGAAGTCAAGAGAAGTACTTCATCTGAAAGTCCTCAATGATCCAAAGAAGAGAAGAAGTTGGCCACTTCAGATTTGAAAAACATCAAAGAAGATGAAGCAATGCTATGATGAAGAAGGTGAAGTCATGAATCACCTCCTACCTCTTAGTTTATTTCTCAGTTTTTGAACCCTTTCTACTCCTTTTATTCTTTTTTAAAAACCACAACCATAAGCCACATTACAACCTATCTAAAAGTCCTCAATGATCCAAAGTGAAGTGAGCTGTCAGGTGGACATAAAGGGATATTTAATCTATGGTGAAAAGGATATGAAGATGTCAGCAACTAGAAGCAATGCCTAAGACTCATGCTTGCAAGCCTATTTGAGGACTGTAAGTGATCTTGAGCTATAAAAAAGGTGAACACCATTGAATTCACATGTTGAGAGATAGCCCTGGTGAGGATTAGGTCTGAAATTAAATTTATTGGGGCAATGTTTGAGCCTGATTCTTGAATTAATGGTGAACTCAGTACTGATTTTCACACACTACATGCTCTTGATGTAAGCTGATTTGTTGTGATGGAAAGACATATTGATTTTTTAAGTGTTAAAATGTTTGCATTATTGTTTTAACCTTCTCTAAATTTGAAAGATTAGGGCGTGGAATGAAGCTTTATGTGTTAAAATATGTTTTGCCACTGTTTGCACTGTGCTTAAATGTTTTATTGTGAAGTTTGTGGGTATCTTCACTGAAAACCATCAGGTGACTTCACTCCTCCACTAGGGATCACCTAAGGGTTTAAAAGGCTTGATGCATAAGCTAAATGCATCTGTGCTCCCTATGAAAGTGGCATTTAATTTTTTTTGAATAACTCTTTAATTTTTCCTTTGCTCAAGTGTGTAACTGTAGGATTTTTGACGATCCCGTCGCGGCGATGTGCTCACTAATAAAAATTTTAGAGTCGCCACTCGGAGCTTTTGGTGTCCTAGGAAACCTAGATCATTTTTATAAGCACCAAAGTGCCACAAATATGACTCTGAATCCGGTCTACGCCAAAGGCTCTTAGGTAGGGGCTTCGGTTATCGATTGGGAAGGCGTTAGGCACCCAATCAACCTACTTAATGCGGTCTCTACTAATGGCTAAAACAAAAATAATACCAAAGAAAAGAAAAAGGCTTCCTCTTGCGCAAAGGGTCTTAAAATCCTATTTATGCCCCTCCATTCTTACCGAAAATTTGGCAGCTTAATGGCATAAATGGGAAGATAGAGGGAGAACCGAGAAGGTAGAGGAATAGACGGGAGAGTCAGAGCTCTCAGACCCTTGTTGCACCATTGTGGACCCTTGCGTTGGCTTGCTTCAGTGAGCTTTTGAAGGCTTGTATGATGAGAAATGGGATTCTAACTCCTAAGGCTTGATAGCTAAGAGGTAGAGAGGGAAAGCTAGGGGGTAACACACACCTAACCTAGAGCTTTTTGGTGAAATGCTAAGGTCTAAAAGCATTTTTGAAGTTCTGGAATTTGTATGGGAATGGTGCACTAGAGGAGAGAGAGAGAAGGGATTCCTTAATCTCTTAAATGCCAATATTTTCAAGCCTTTGAAAAGGGAGGGGTGCCTCTCTATTTATAGGAAAAAGAGAGGTTAGGAGGGTGCTTAGATGCTAGTTGGGATTAGCAATTAGGTAATGGGTAATCTAAGGTTTCTTAGGCTTTTTGGAGCCTTGAAAAATGTGAAGAGTTGCTCCAATGGTGGATAATAGGGTGGGGCTTTAAACCACTTAAGAGGTTGCACATAGATAGTAAATGAGTATAACAGAACTAGAAAAACACACCCCAAAGGTCAAGATGGTCAACAAGTCAAACTCCAATCTTAAAATTTGAGGAAAAAACCCATAGTTACTATTCATATGCATGGCGTAACTATTAGCTGCGCCAAGCGTATGTACAGTAAAATAGTTCCTGAACAGTGGTTTGAAAGTTGGCTGCCCGCGAGGGGCCCACCTTAATGCTGGCACAACTATTAGTTTCACCAAGACATTTCTGGGGAGAAATGGCTTGGCGTAACTATTAGTTGCACCAAATCCCTAGGGGGTCTCCACACTTTTTACCATTTTTCCCTTGCTCTTCGGAACGCGATATTTTCTTGTGTACAGCTCCGATTGGGGTGATTCTTGGCCCGTTGGAAAGCTGAGGACTTCTAATTTTCAATGGTATGAGATTTAATCATAGTAGAAGGTCATAGATAGTCCCTGTAAACCACTCTTCATTCATTGCTTGGGAAAACTAGGTTTAGGTCCAGAATGGGTTCAAAGGGTCAGGATGGGTTTTTAAGGGTTCGAGAAGGTTCCTAAGGGATTTAGGGTGATTTTTAAAGGTTTAGAATGACACCTAAGGTTTTGAAAAGGTTCCTAACAGTTCCATATATGCCATCAAAAGATCAGAGATGCGCCTCTCTCGAAATGTGTCTCGATCGGTCCTTGGGCTGAATTTAGGTGTCTACAGATGTCCCTCTTTGGTATCCGATCACTAATGATTGAATCCCAAAGAAAGAGACATCCAAAGAGGCCCAAGGAATTATTGACAGGTTTGTTGTATTTAGAACGAACTCTAAACATTAGATGAGTAACATGGTGACAAAATGAAAGCCCTGTATGTCAGGAAAAATGATCATTTCTCAGGTAATCGGTCCCCAAGCATTTAGCGACATTACTGGGCATAACTGAAGTGGAGTGAGTTGTGAAAGCCTAATAGCTGGGAAAAATGGTCACTTCTCAAGATGATTTGAAGGAGTTTGATGTTTAAGATTCATTTTGAATACAACGGCTTTGTAAGTAAGGAGGGTAATCGACCCACATTCAAAGATAGGCGCAATGCAAGTAAGCAAGGTTCCACTATTTGTGTCTAATCATATGAGGCATTGACCGCCTCATTTGACTGGTCACAAGTGCCCCTGCTTGAAGCATGGCTCAAGGTCTTTGGGTGAACCCATTGATTCCGAAGTTTATTTAGCACGACTACTCGAGCATAGCAAATAGATGTCATAATACTTTTTAGGAGTACGTGCCGCTTTTCCAACGTGTCCCGAATCCTCATGACCCAAAGTATCCAACCTCAAATGACACAGAACAGATTCAACCAAAATTAGGTGCCCCCCTGAAGGGGGCATCCAATCCTGGTCTCTGTCGACAATGATCTTACAAATCATTTAACTATGCAAAAATATGGACCCATTAGGGACGATAAGTAACAAAGGCGATGGAAGTCTCGACCCAGATCCCGTCTGGGTATAATTTATGAGAACAAATGACCATCCTACAGATACCCAAACGCAAGGCATACAATTTATAGGGATACTATACCAATACAGGTTTTAAGCTATAGAGAGAAATGAACCCTTCTACATGCATGTTTATACATAGTTGATTGATATGTAGTTTCATTTTAAACAGGTTAGTCTCAATCAACAATTGACCTTTCTCATAACAGAGTTATCCGGACCTCAAACCCCATAGGGTGCACGCCCGGACAACGTAGACCAAGAGTCCACACCTTTGAAATAGCTCATGATGAATCTCAACTTAGACACTCACGTTCCTATGAATCCACAAATAGAGCGCTCATCGCAAAGATTTAGCAGTGGAGTTGACTCAATCGAAACATTGACCGTTTGACCGGGATTAACACTGTTGCTCCTACTTTAAAGTAGGATCCAAAGATCCAAGGTGAACCTTAGACTTAGGACGTTGATTAAGCATAGCTGCGTTGCCTATAAAATATTGACATTTTACCGCATTGGAATACACATGTGCATAGCTGTGTGTCCAATCATATGAGGCACAGACTGTCTCATTTAGCTGGTCATGGGTGTCCCTGCTTGAAGAAGGGTCCGAGGTCCTTGGGGCGAACCCGCTGATCCTGAAGTTTATTGAGCTCGACTACCCTAGCGGAGCGAATAGATGTCGCAACACTTTTTGGGAGTACATGCTATCTTTTTCAAACCTATGTTTTTGTTATTTTATGTGGGAATTTTTTGACCTTTTTTGTGTTTACCATTTTATGTGATTTTAATTATTTTATGTGATTTTTTTTGGATTTTAAGTTATTATTTCATGTGATTTTATCACTTTATTACTTCTATTATTTTATGTGAATTATTTTTTGGGATTTTCTTTGTCTTTTTTTTAGATTTTTAGATTTTTAAGCTATCATTTTATGCAATTTTTTTGGAATTTTTAGAGCTATCATTTTATGATATTTTTCAATTTTTTAGAATTATCATTTTATGTGAATTATTCTATCATTTTATGTGAATTATTTTTGGCTTTTATCATTTCTTTTGGACTTTTTCACATTTTTCTGTGTAGGAACGGGATGCCTATTGATCTCAATCCATTTTATTCTAGCACGGTTTCTTGGGCAAGTCGAATGAAGATTGTAATGCCATTTGGGAGCGCGTGCATCTATCGGGAGTAAACGAAATGAAGAGAGGGAGGAATCGGGCTATGCAAGTGACCCGTACCAAGCTCAAAACCTGACTTGTAAGTGGCTGGTGCAATTATTAGTTACGCCAAGCCAAAAGGGGGCTCAAATAGCCTGGCCCAACTAATAGTTGGACCAAGCATGGCTTGGTTTTGAATTCAAAATGCTTGAGTTCGGGCAGTAAGGGCATAGTTTCAAAAATATTTTCTCTCCTTCTCTTCAAATCGAAAATCGGCCTCCTCTAGGGTTCCTTTACATCACCTCTACGCGTGCCTCATTGCCAGCATTTGCTTGGGTCGATTGATTGTCTGCACCACACTAGATCAAAGACCCCGAGTATCCATCTTCAAATAAAACTGAACAGATTCGACCAAAATTGGGTGCCTACCGAAGGAGGCACTCAATCTTGGTCTCCATCAACGATGATTTTATTATTGAATAATTATGCAAAAAACATGCACTCATCAGGGGTAGATAAAATAAAGGAGAATGGAAGTCCTGACCCAGAACCTATTCGGGTACAATTTATGAGAGCAAACGACCATCCAACAGATACCCAGACGCAAGGTGTACACTTTGCAGGGATACCGTAGAAATACAGGTTTTAAGCCTGCACCCTAAAATGAGCCCTTTAGAATGCATATTTGAACATAGTCATTCGATAGGTAATATCCTTTTTAATAGGTTGGTTTTGACCAACAATTGACCTTCCTCTAAGGAATCTGAAGTTTAAGACACTTAAGTTCACATGAATCCAAAAGCAGCGCTTATCGCAAAGATTTAGCAGTGGAATCGACCTGGTCAAAACATTGATCAGTTGATCGGGATTGACACAATTGCTCCTACTTTAATGTAGGATCTAAAGATCTAAGGCGAACCTTAGGCTTAGGACATTAATTTAGCACAACTGCGTTACCGATAAAATATTAACATTTTACAGCGTTAGAGCACGCATGTGCATGGTGAAAGTACCACAAAAATATGGCTATCTTTTTTATTCTTTCTTTTTTTAAAAAAAATAATTTTCTTCTCTTCCTTTTTGAATAGATTGGATGTCGGTGGTGAGATGCTTCATCTGATATGTCCATCGTCGAGAGGTTGCTTGCTTTGCGGCTTCAGACTATTTGATGTTCCTGCACATCTCGAGAAAACGTCAGTTCCTTTTTAATTTATATAGGTAACAATATTAATCTTAATTAACAGAAGGAGAAACAAATATTTACCTACACATTTTCAATTTTTAAGATTTATATATATTTTGAAATTTTATTTTCAAAGATTTTTTTTGTTCTTTTTCTTTATTTTGAGTTAGAAGTATGATGCTGTACATATATACATGGACATAAAGAAAGTGGGGATATATGTGTATGTATTTTTTGGATTTTTGATTGATTGATTTTTTTATTCTTTTTCTTCATTTTTTGAAATGGAAGTACGATGCTGTACATATGGAAAAGAGTAGACGTATACAATTTTTTTGTATTTAGATTTTTCTTGAATTTTTTGGCTTTTCTTTTTTTTTGGTGTGGTGCCTTAATCATCGGGTGAGATCTCGGGTCCCCTTTTGAGTATGGTCAAACCCCCTTTAAGTAGTCGGATCTTGGGTGAGTTTCAACAGCTTTACCAAGAATAGAACGTCAATCCCTTCGAATTGAGTTAAACCTTTCTCCTTGCCTTGAGTCATACATTTGACAAAGCAGTTTCACTAAGACAATTTTGGTCGGGGTCCGATTTGAACTAACATGAGCGGCCCAGTAAAAAAAAGGGGATCAGGGAGAGTAACCAAGAGGGCTCCTCGAACATCAATCTTATCAATCAAACCTTTCTTTTTCCACTTATCCTTTTACTCACAAAGCCCAAGGTGGGTTCGTCATGCCCATTTTACCCTCTTTTTACTTGCGGTGCCCTTTCGAGTTTTCACCACGTCCATGGGTTTAGTTTCACTTGGTCCGCACAAACTAGTTGTTTTTACCCGTAGTGCCCTTTCGGGTTTTCACCACGTCTATCTTGCTTTGAGCTTGTATTTTTATTTTTTACTTTTTAAAAGCTACGACATAGACATTGATTCCATCATAGCTGGCCGGAAGGGGTTCTGGTGTCGTCTCACTACTTGGCTTGTGTTGACTTAACATATACTATGACTGCTTGTGAACCTACAAAGAGGGCTTTCTTCAGGGTGTAGCTTGGCCATGGGTTAGGTTAGGATTTGAAGGTATGCTGGGCTGAAAACGGTTTCCTTAATAAGGCTTCAGTTTGTCACAACATACTTTCTTCCTTGGGGACTTTACTGTACATGCCCCATATATTCTTCTATATATTTTTTTTCCTTTGTCTCATTTTAGGCAATCTCTTTTTGAGGTTTTGCTTTTTCGATTTTTTTAGGTTTTGATGGTAACTTTACTTCCCCTTTTTGGTATATGTACACACATTTTATTTAGGGAAGGGGTTTATTTGAAAGAAAAGCCTACGCTCAAATGGGGTAGCAAAGGATATCATCATTTTTAGGGATGCTTTTTAGCTACTGTGCTTGGAATGATGGCCTCTTTTGAGGGGTTCTTAAGCAGTCACATATCTGTTCCACCAATACTTACCTTATCACGATACGTATCTAGCATTGATGGGCTCAGGAAGATGATCTTTGTCCATGGTGGCGAGGCGGATGACGTATCCCGACAGCACTTCTCGGACGATGTAAGGTCCCTCCCAGTTTAGCCTGAACTTCCCTCTCGGATCGACGTGGAGGGATGGGAAAATCTTCTTCAACACAGTGTCTCCTATCTTCAGGTCTTGCCGCGAACACATTTATTATAAGCGTGTGCAATTCGCCCCTGGTAAACTTGAGTATGACACAAAGCTAGAAGTCTTTTCTCATCTAGTAGATTCAATTGTTCAAAGCGGGATCTCTCTCTCTACTTCCGGTAAGCCTAATTCCATGAGGATGTGGAGTGAGGGTACTTCAACCTCTACTGGTAGGACAGCCTCGGTTCCATACACGAGGGAGAATGGCGTTGCGTCTGTAGTGGTACAGATGGATGTTGTGTAGGCCCACAAAGTAAATGACAGCATTTCGCTCCAATCTTGGTAAGTGACGACCATCTTTTTGAGGATGCGAATGACTGTCTTGTTCGTAGCTTCCATGACTCCATTAGTTTGAAGCTGATAAGGCGATGAGCAATGGTGCTTGATCTTGTATTGCTCGCTGAAGGCTCAGATGTGCTTATTCGTAAAGTTCATGCTATTGTCCGTGATGATATCCTTGGGTACTCCAAATCGGCACACGATATTGCTCTTAAGAAACTTCTTGACGTGACTGGCTGTGATGTTGACATATGATGCTACTTCAACCCACTTGGTGAAGTATTTAATGGTGACGAGGATGAACCAATGTCTGTTTGATGCTTTTGGATTAATCATTCCGACGACGTCAAGGCCCCAGGTAGCAAATGGCTAAGGAGTGGTCATGCAGTGAAGATCGATGGTGGGAGCGTGTATCAGACTGGAGTGTTCCTAACACTTATAGCATTTTTGAATATGTTTGCAGCAATCTGATTCCATAGTGGTCCAAAAGTATCCCTGCCGTAGAATTTTCTTAGCAAGCATGTGACCGTTGACGTGGGCACCTCATACTCCCTAGTGAATCTCCTTCATGATGTTGATTGCTTCACTTTCTATAAGGCACCTGAACAAGATGTTTTTATAGGATCACTTGTAAAGGCATTCCCCATAAATGACGTAGCCTGTCGTTAGACATTGAATGGTTCGTCGGTCCGTCTTGGACGTACCCTCAGGAAAAGTTAGTGTCTCGAGAAAATTCTTGATATCTGAGAACTAAGGTGGCTCATCATCAGGCTCTATAGGTTCCTCGATTTGGAGGCAGAAGGCTGGCTCATTCCTCTACTTGATCATGACCGGCTTCATCTCATCACCATACATGATTTCTCTCATTGACGCTGAAGTTGCTAGTGCGTCAGTAAAGCGATTTCTTATTCGGGGGACATATGAGAATGTCACGTCTTTGAAACAAACTATCAGATCCTCGAGGTGTTCATAGTAAGGGATTAGTTTCTCGTCTTTCGTCTTTCAATCACCATTCGTCTGACATTTGATCAACTGTGAATCGCCAAACACTCGGAGGTGAGTTATGTTTAGATCAAGTGCCGCCTGCAGGCCAGCAACACAAGCTTCGTGCTCGGCCATGTTGTTAGTGCAAGGAAAGTTAAGCTTGATGGAGACTAGTACATGGGATCCTTTCGGTGAAATTAGAATGGCACTAACTCCCTGACCTTTGGCATTTACTGCCTCGTCAAAGTGCATTACTCATGATTCCTCTGTTTCCTCAGTATCATCCTCCATCATGAACAGGATGTCCTCATCAGGAAATTTGATTCTCAATGGCTCATACTCTGGCAAAGGATTGTCGGCAAGATGATCGGCGAGTGCCTGCCCCTTGATCAACTTCTAAGTGATGTACGTGATGTCAAACTTAGACAATAGGAGTTGCCAATGTGAAGCCCATCCAGTGAGGGCCGGTTTCTCGAAAAGGTACTTCAATGGGTCCATTCGGGCCAGGAGTAGAATAACTTGGGATAGCAAGTAATGGCGGAGCCTCTGAGTAGCCCATAAGAGAGCCAGACATGCTTTCTCTAGATGAGAATAGCGCATCTCATAATCAGTAAACTTCTTACTCAGATAGTAGATGGCCTGCTCTCTTCTTCCTGTCTCGTCATGCTGCCCTAAGACACATCCCATCGAGACTTCCGTTGTGGAGAGATACATCAAGAGTGGTCTCCCCGACTCTAGAGGTACCAAAATAGGTGAGTTAAGGAGGTAGCTTTTAATTTTATTGAACGCTTCCTGGCATTCATCGTTCCATTCAACAGGCGAGTTCTTCCTTAGTAGCTTGAAGATCAGTGTGCATATTGGAGTTAGCTGTGCAATTAACCTACTAATATATTGTATTCTGCCCAAGAACCCCCTAACCTCTTTCTTGGTAGATGGTGGCGTCATTTCGGTGATCTCTTTAACTTTGACTGGGTCGACCTCGATCCCTCTCCTGCTAACGATGAATCCCAATAGTTTCTCAGACATAGCACCGAATGCGCACTTCTGTGGATTTAGATGTAACCTATACTTTCTCAACCTCTTAAACAACTTCTGGAGGTTTACTAAGTGATCGCTTCGCTCTGGTGACTTGGCTATCATATCATCGACATATACTTTAATTTCTTAGTGCATCATATCGTGAAATAGCACAGTCATAGGTCTCTGGTACGTTGCACTGGCAATTTTCAACCCAAACGGTATGACTCTGTAGCAAAAGGTTCCCCAAGGAGTGATGAATGCAGTCTTCTCTCAATCTGCCTTTGCTATCTTAATCTAGTTGTATCCTGAGAATCCATTCATAAAAGAAAGCATCCCATGCTTAGCAGTGTTATCGACCAAGATGTCGATGTGCGGTAATGGGAAATCATCCTTCGAGCTTGCCCTGTTCAAATTATGGAAATTGATACACATGTGGACCTTTCCATCCTTCTTTGGTAGGCATAATATTTAACTTTCAGCATCCACTTTGGTCAGAGACATCTCAGCTTCTGCTTAATCGACTTCATATCAGTGTAGAGAGGCAACTCATGCTCGACCAAATCAGTGTTCAGACCAGGCATGTCCTCGTATGACCAGGCAAAAATGTCTTTGTATGACCAAAGGAAGTCGATCATATTTTTTCTTTCTTTGGGAGATAGCGATGTTCTGATTTTGGTAATTCGGGGAATCTCCTCAGTTCCCAAATTAACGTCCTTAGTTTCTTCGACGATGGGGGTAGGGCCTGCTCAAATTCGGCAAACCGATCAAGGAGCTCATTGGGGAGCTCCTCCAAAGGGATATCCTCGTTCAGACTCATAATTCCTACCTCTTCTTGTATTTCTATAGGAAAGGGATCGATTTCATGTGGGACAAGTATTTCAATTAAGGCGTCTTTTTATGGGATTTTATTTGGAATTTTAAATGACAATATTTTTAGATTTTTTACTTTTTCACTATTTTGGGATTTTTATTTTCTTCGGAGATGGACCTTAGCAGCATGAGTTCACATATATACAAGGTATTGCCTACCAAGGGCTTATCTCACATTTTATAGGCTATTTATTTTTAAGAAACGGGTGCCAAATGTTAGGCCACACCCCGCTTCTAGGGTTTGAGGCAAAGATGTCCAATTGTGTACCTGAGGGGCCTCTTCTTTACCTATTTGGATGGAGGGTTCTGACTGATACGGTTCTTCTGAGTTAGCCTCCATCATGTTGATCCTCATTTCATCTGAGATGATGTCCTCAAACGTTAATGCAGTTTTATGGTGATTCACCATAGGGGGAGTTTCTTCAGGAATGGGCAGTCGTACCTCAAAGAGGGATAACGCGGCCAAGACTATCTCCAAGATAGGAAGGGTGATGTGAGAATTGGTGGGGTGAACCGGTACTATAGGCTTATGTGGGGTTAATCGAGTTACCCCATTCCGATCAATCTTCACAACCCCGACACTCACAAATGAATTTTTGATATGAGGCTTAGGGCAGGGTTTCTCCTCTATGTGTCTCCCCATCGCTTTTGCAGCTGCTTTCTTTAGCCTCTCGCACTTCTTCTTTCGTGGGCTTGTAACCTAACCCGAACCTGACCTTCTGACCGCCCTTAGTTGTGATGGGCTCCTTCCTACCTTGCAATCTGGGCCCCAGCACTCTTCCTTTTTGGTAGTCCCACTTTTGGAGCATGACCACTGCTGCTACCATTCCACCTCTAGTTCTTGGAATGATGCCCTCGATGGGCTCCGGGAGTATCGTCGACACCTCGTATTTGAAACTGTAGAGGTCGACATCCTCAGCGGTGTGCGGTACATCCAGCACTTTGAGCTTTTTGATGTTATTGGTGGATTTTTCCTTGTCAATGTGCCCTTCACCAATGATTGTGATGATCTTATGCCCGGACGCAAACTTGAGCTTTTGGTGCAGTGTGGATGGGATCGTTCCAACTTCGTGCAGCTAGGGGCGCCCTAACAACAAATTGAACGAGGATTTGATGTCCATCACTTGAAACAATATAATGTCATTGGCCCAATCAATAGCTCAAGGTCAACTTCTCCTATTATCTCTCTTTGTGTGTTATCGAAACCTCTGGTGCTAGTTCTCATGGGTCTTAGCATGCAAGGATCTGCCCCAATCTTGGTGGCGGTTCTCAGCGGGCATATATTTAACGCAGACCCATTATCGATCAAAACCAAGGGAATGATCATATTTCCAGACTCAACAATTATATTTAAGGACTTCGAGTGACTTCCTCCTTCCTCTGGTAAATCGGCATATGAAAACGAAATGGCATTTGAAGCCATTACTTGACCACTTATCTGCCCGACTTCATCTGGGATAACTTGAAGTGATACATGCACATTCTTTAATGCCCCCATTAATGCTTGAAAATGGAGTGGGGATGTCATCAATAGATCCCATACAGTAATATGGGCAGACATTTTTCTCAACTAAGTCTCTAGTATATGTTCTCGACTCATTTTCTTAGAAAGATTCACGGCGCTATCTTTCTTTTCCTCTGGTTGGGCTTGTGCTGCTGCTGGTACTTTTGACTGCTTTGAAATTTTCTTAGATCGGGTCACAAAGTCTACTACCCCTTCTCTGTTGCTGCCAGCATCGATACTATTTGTTCATAACTTAGTGGGACCTGATGAGGATCATAGGTTGGTCCTAAAATCTGAAATGGTATAGCTGCCGATATCAGATGCTCTTGTACTGTAGGCTCCAGAG
Source organism: Chloranthus sessilifolius (assembly GCA_021018995.1). Lineage (NCBI taxonomy): Eukaryota > Viridiplantae > Streptophyta > Magnoliopsida > Chloranthales > Chloranthaceae > Chloranthus > Chloranthus sessilifolius. The sequence continues at coordinate 53,665,595 of CM037598.1, forward strand.
GTGTGGGTAACACTTGATTTACTTTGGTGACAGCTGGTTGGGTAGCAAAATTTGGCCAGTTGGGTGTGGTGAAGCTTAAGGGTGGTGGCACTGGGGGAAAAGGGCTAAAAGTAGGCCATTGGTAGCTGATAGGTGGTGGTGGGGGATTGGGGGCATGATGGGCTACTGGGTAATTAACAAGGGTGGTGGTGTATGGTTAATATATATTTATATGCACATAATTGACGGGTGTGGGTGATGGAAAATAAGCCCTAAGATCTAAGGGTTCAATTCGTGGCGTCGGGTTGGGAAAATAATCTGATAAATTCAGGGGTTCAATCACCCAATATTCCTTTCTTCATAATTTCTAGACAATGGTGCCACATAGCTCTCTCGATCACTGATGTAATTGAATGAATCAAATTCAAATTCCTCCTCACATTCCTCTACCATCCCAATGGTGGGTCTGGGACCTGCTCCTCAGGTAGGATGTGGGGGTAATGGCACCTGATGAATATTCACATGCTGGTTCACTTGAGAAGGTGTTGGTGGGATGATTTTCTTGGCATCGATTAAATCTTGGATTGCATGCTTCAATGGGAAGCAGCAATCAGTCGGGTGACCCGAACCTTGATAAAAATTATAGTGAGTATTAGGGTCATAATTCTTTAGGATCGGGTGAGGAGGAGGTTGCGGTTGACGAATAGTAACTAATCCCTTTTCTATTAGTAAAGGTAAAAGTACACTCAGAGATTGTCCTAGGGGTGTAAACACTCAGTCATAGCGGGCTCTCCTTTAATCCAGAGTTATCTGCATTCCTTGTCCATTCCCTGCTCTCTGTATCTGCTCAGTTCTGACTGGTGCTGGCTAAGGCACTTGAAATTGGAACGGGGTTATATTATTATTGGGCCTGACATTGGCAATGGTCTAGACATTGGCCCCTGTTCTCTTCTCGTTCCTCTGTTCTGAAAATTGTCTAACCCCACTGGCTCCACTTGGTACATTCTTATTCATGCGACCTTCCCTGATGGCATCTTCATAGTGATTGACGTTCCTTATCAGATCAACAAAGCTGGATTGCTACTGGTACACTAAAAAGTTTAAGATCACTGGCAGAGTATTTTTAGAAATTATTTCTATCTATTCATCATCAGGTATCCTATTTCTAACCTGAGCTGCCAGTGCTCTCCAACACCCCAAATAATCGCTAAAGGTCTCATTCGAGTTCTGCTTCAAATAGGCTAAGTCTGACTTACGCGGTTTAATGTCTATGTTATAGACATATTGTTCCTGGAACAAGTGCGTCAAGTCCTTCTAAGTTTTCATCATAGATGGTTTCAAAGATGTGAACCATCTCAAAGCTAGACTTGTCAAACTCTTCTGAAAGACCTTTATCAGTAGTCTTTCGTCTCCTCCATACTGGCACATGTCCCCATAGTAGGACTTGAGGTGTGCAATAGGATTGCCGATGTCGTTGTACTTATCAAAAGCCAACATTTTAAATTTTGGAGGCAAGGGGACCTCAGCGAAGAAACATAAATCTGTGAAGTCCGTGGCGTGGATTTCAGCACCACCCATTTTCAACAACTGCTTCTAAATTTTGTCTAACTATTCTTTCAACTACTTTGACTCCTTGGACATGGGGGCCACTTTCTCAGCAGTCGACTGGACTTCACTCTGGGCTATCAGGGGGTGGGCAATTAGAGGAGGAGGGTTGAGGTTGGTCAATGCCCCAGCATAAGCTCCCTTATTCCTAATCTCGTCCTCTTCATACTGCTGGTCTATATAGGGTGCAGTGAGGCGGGATTCTCTTGCTGGTGCTGCATGGACTGGCTGAGAATGTCATGATTGGGGGTTGGGTGAGTCCATTGGGGATGAGGGAAAGTTTATTGGATGAAGGGGTGAGTTAGATTTTGGAGTGGGGCCTGATGAGGCCATTGGGCCTGGGGAAAGGCTTGAAATTAACTTTGGGATGTTGGGATATGGGTGAATTGGGGTTGATGTAAGGCATGGGTTTGAGCTGGGTATGATGGTTGTGAATGGGTGAAAATTTGGAGGAATTGTGAAGGGTATGGGTGTGAGGGTCCAAGGTTTTATTGGGCTTGGGTTTGAGCTATGAAGCCTTGGGAGGGTTGGGCTATGAAGGTTTGGCCCACGGGTCCTTGGGAAGCTTGGGCCACAAAGCCTTGGTCATGATGGGTTTGGGCTATGGGCCCTTGGTGGGTTTGGGCCATGGGTCCTTGATGGGTCTGGGCCATGGGCCATTGTTGGGTCTGGCCCATTAACCCTTGGAGGGTCTGGGCCATGGGCACTTGGTGGGTTTGACCCATTAGGCCTTGGTGGGGTTGGGGCATGGGCCCTTGGTGGGTCTGGGACATGGGCCCTTGGTGGGTATGGGTAATGGGAGTTTGGGCCGTGGGGCCTTAGGGTATTTGGGAAATGGGAGTTTGGGCCATTGGGCCTTAGGACATGTAGGAAATGGGGGCTTGGGCCATTGGGCCTTGGGGCATGGGGGAAATGGGGGTTTGGATAGTGTGGATGATGGGGGCCATGGGGGAATGATGCATGGAGGCTTGATAGGGTATGGGATGGATCCATAGATGTGTGGTGTGGATGAGAGGGGATGTGTTGGGAGGGCTTCCACTTATTGTAGGTTTGGAACATCTCTCCATCATGTCCATGAAAGGGGGATCGGATGGAGATGGGTTATTTGATGGTTGGAGGGGTATGGATGGGGAGTGTGAAGAGGAAAAATTTGGCATGGCCCTGGTAAAATTGGGCATGACCCGAGTAAGAGGCGGGATATGAGAGGGGTTGAAGGAATGAGGTGGGGCATTGGTGGATGGAATGAGCATATATGGGGAAGATGTATGGGGCATAAAGGTGGAGAATGAGAGGGGAAAATTGGCCATGGTTTCAGGAAAAATGGGCATGGCTTGGGTAAATGGAGGGATGTGCGGGGGATTGGATATGGTATAGATGGATGTGGGTGGATCGGGTTGGGTGGATGAGAAATATGGTATGTTGGTTAAGGTAGAGGATGAGTTTTGAACTGGTGTAGAAGGAAGGTAAGAGGGGTTGGAGATGGCCATGGATGAAGGCATGGCTTGGGAGAAAGACGGGAAATATAGATTTTGGGTATTTTGGGAAGTGATGGAAGGGAAGATAGGGGCACCGAACATGCCGATTATGAGTTGGGATCGGCGTAAGCCGGGTCCACAGCCCATGACATATCTCAGTATCGGGTTGGGTACGGGTGCCTCAGATGGTGCTTGTAAAGCTTCCTCCTTCTTCCCCTACGGGATGACGGAGGGTACGATGATGCCGTTGTGCCGACACTAATCAAGACTCTATTTTTGGATATTTAATTTAATTTTTTTTAAAATTTTTATAAGTGAAAAGAAACAAGGATTTCGGGGCCTTTTGAATTCCCTTCTTGGGTGACTCTTGTACCGTAAATAGGTCCTGCGATAATGGTTTTGAAGCGCTCTAGAAGAATCAAAGGGAGACCCCTTGATCTATTGAAGGCATGAAAATCGATGTAAACAACCCGATCCCCCCGAAACGAATAAAAAATAAGTCACCTTCTTTTGACCGATGAGGGCGTGTTGGGTATCAAAAGTTGTGGGGCCTAAACAGAGGGACTAAACACACTGATCAGGGAGTCCGAGATGTGAAATAGGCCACAGATTCGGACTGAGGCTGCTTAGAACCAACCTTGCGTAACTATTAGTGGCGTAAGAGCAAAAGTTCTTAGAATAAAGCTAGCGCAACTAATAGTTGCGCCAGTGTTCTTTGGGGGTATTTTGCATTGGCGCAACTATTAGTGGCGCTAGACTAAAAGGGCTCTCAAGTTTGTTTGACAGCAGCAGGCTTAGTCTGAAATGGGTCTCTAAACTGGCTTTTTTGAAAGCTAGGCTTCCGGGGATTGACTATTTATATGATCCGCTCTCTTCCTCACCGAACCTAAGGGTTTAAGGTCAAATTGGGTTCACTATCACTCTCTTTTTCCTGGGTTTTAAGCTTGGTAACGAGAAGGTTACCCACCCGATATACTTCAAGTGCAAGCACTTTTCTTAGGTACTAGGTGGGCTGGGACTTTCCGGATCATCACCACTAGGGACTGCCGCCGTACTAACACTCGGGTGGTTGTATGTGCGCCTAAATAAACCCAACCCTTGAAAATCTACCCTGCAAAAATCATTTTAAATCTCCTTTATTGGTTCAATTGTATTTTTCACTTTTAAGGGAATTTTCTTAAGTTCAAAGACCGGGAGTGATGATCCCGTGCCGCCTCTACGAGCCGGCGTTCACTAGCGGAATATGATTGCGGAATTAAAAGTGCAAGTAGGCTCGCCAAACAACTAAGGCACTTGAAATGACAGAAATGTAAAAAAATTTAAATGATAATACACAAGTAGACCCGCTGATCAGCTAAGGTGCTTGAAATGACAGAAATGCAAAGAAATTGAAGGACGATGCGCAAGTAGGCCCGTCAAATGGCTAAGGCTCGTAAATGACGTAAGAGTAGGGGTAAGTAAAATGACGTAATCGGAGGGGTGAGTAAAAAAAAAAGTAAAAATAAATAAAAAATAGCAATAAAAGGTTAGTAAATCAAAAATAAAGAGGCCAAATTCAAGGGGAAGCTCTACTAGCTACTTCCCAGCATAGTCGCCATCTGTGCAACTGTGAAATTTTTTACAATCCCGTCGCGACGATGCGCTCACTAATGAAAATTTTAGAGTCGCCACCTGGAGCTTTTGGTGTCCTGAGAAACCTAGATCATTTTTATAAGCATCAAAATGCCACAAATATGACTCTGAATCTGGTCTACGCCAAAGGCTCTTGGATAGGGGCTTCGGTTATCGATTGGGAAGGTGTTAGGCACCCAATTCGGTGGCATAATGGCACAAATGGTAGGATAGAGGGAGAACCGAGAAGGTAGAGGAATAGAGGGTAGAGCCGGAGCTCTCGGGCCCTTATTGCACCATTGTGGAACCTGACGTTGGCTTGCTTAGGTGAGCTTTTGAAGGCTTGTATGATGAGAAATGGGGTTCAAACTCGTAAGGCTTGATAGTTAAGAGGTAGAGAGGGAAGGCTAGGGGGTAACACACACCTAACCTAGAGCTTTTTGATGAAATGCTAAGGTCTAAAGGAGTTTTTGAAGTTCTTAAATTTGTAGGGGAATGATGCACTAGAGGGGAGAGAGAAAAGGGATTCCTTAATCTCTTAAATGCCAATTTTTTCAAGTTTTTGTAAAGGGAGGAGTGCCTCTCTATTTATAGGAAAAAGAGAGGTTAGGAGGGTGCTTAGAGGCTAATTGGGATTAGCAATTAGGTAATGGGCTATCTAAGGTTTCCTAGGGTTTTTGGATCCTTGAAAAATGTGAAGAGTTACTCCAATGGTGGATGATAGGGTGGGGCTTTAAACCACTTAAGAGGTTGCACATAAATAGTAAATGAGTGCAATAGAACTAGCAAAACATACCCCAAAGGTCAAGATGGTCAACAAGTTAAACCCTAATCTCAAAATTTGAGGTAAAAACCCACAGTTACTGTTCATATGCCTGACACAACTATTAGTTATGCCAGTAAAACAGTTCCTGAATAGTGTTCTGGAAGTTGGCTAGCCGCGAGGGGCCCACCTTAATGCTGGCACAACTATTAGTTGCTCTAAATCCCTAGGGGGTCTCCACACTTTTTACCATTTTGCCTTGCTCTTCAGAACGTGATATCTTCTTATGTACAACTCCGATTGGGGTGATTCTTGACCCGTTGGAAAGCTGAGGACTTCTACTTTTTAATGGTAAGAGATTTGATTATAGTAGAAGGTCATAGCTAGTCTCAGTGCACCACTCTTCATCCATTACTCGAGAAAACTAGGTTTAGGTTCGAAATGGGTTCTAAGGGTCGGGATGGGTTTCTAAGGGTTCGAGAAGGTTCTTAAGGGATCTAGGATGATTTTTGAAGGTTTGGAATGACTCCTAAGATTTTAGAAAGGTTCCTAAGGGTTCCATATATGCCATCAAAGCTCAGAGATACGCCTCTCTCGAAATATGTCTTGATCGGGCCTTGGGCCAAATTTGGGTGTTTACATCGAGGACTAGCAAATATTAGGTTTGGGGGTGACTACCCTATCATCTACCATTAAACCCAAGTTCCCACTTATCCAAACCCTTAAAAAACCCGAAAACCTTAGATTAAAGATTACCTAATTGCTAGACCCATTAGCCTTTAAGCATCCATCTAATCTATTTCCACTCTGTAAATAGCGAGCCACCCTCCCTACTTAAGGCTTGAAAATTTTCGAAAAGAGAGAGAGAGCTTTAGATATTTCCTCCTCCCATTTTAGCTTTTATCCAAAAAATTCTAAAAATGAGGTTCACCCTTTACCATCCATTTTCCATCATAAATCCCTTATATCTAGCAAGAAGAAGGCCTTAGCCTACTTCTCCTACCCTCTAGCTCCCAAGCCTTAGAGATCAAGACCCGTTTCTCAACCCACGTGCTATCAGAAGCTCACCGGAGGTGCCCTCACGTAGAGGTCTATAGTGGTGCTACATGGGCCCGAGTGCTCCGGCTCTCCCCTCTATTCCTCTACCTTCGTTGCTTTCCTTCTGTCCTATTATTTGAGCCGTTATGCAGCCAAAATTCTGGTGATTGCGGGGGGCTCAAATAGGATCATAGTGCCTTAGGGCACGGAGGAGTGCCGTTTATTTTTTTTTCTTCTCTTTTCATATACTTTGGCCTTAAGTAGAGGCCACTTACGAGTGGATTGATTGGGTGCCTAATACCTTCTTTATCGATAACCGAAGCCCCTACTGTTAAGTAGTGAAAAATATCATTTTTCACCCCTAAACATGAGCTTTGAAAGACCCTTGAGAAGACTAAATAAGTGCTTTAGTGTGCATTTTACAGCTAACCAATTAGACAGGTCCAAGTCCGAAAAGCATCCTAAAATGATCAAAAAGCTGACAACTCATGTCAAGCTCAAAGAGGGAGTGAAGAAATAGCCTCAGCAATGGCTAAAAAGGTCCTAAAAGAGCAAGAAAAGACCTGAAGAAGAAGGATCCATTCGCAAAGAAGAAATCAAGTTAAAAGTTCAAATCGCAAAGTAAAAAGTACTTTTCGAAAAGGTCAAAGTTCTGTTCGAATTGATTCTGGAGCTGTAATGAACTACTCGAAAAGAACCATGTTCTGTTCGAATAGTTGAAATTTCCTTTTCGAATAGAAGATCCGGGAGAAGTCCTGCGAAAAGACTTTCGAAGCCAAATTGCTTTGCGAAAAGAACTTGAGCCAAAACACTTTGCGAAAAGGCACTTAAACTCTGAAGGACATTACGGGAATTACTGACTTGTTTAAAGGGCATTTCATTAATCTCTGCATGCGCCCAATGCATTTATGACCCGAGGACATTTTGGAAGATTCCAATCAAGATCCAAAAGCATATTCCAACCCATGTGAGCTCAAAGATGAAATCACTTGGCGTGAACTTCTAGAAGCTCAAACAGATTTTTGAATTCCATAATGTAATTGATGCTTCTAGCGCTGATTGGTGAACCAGATCGAGCATTTTCATTGGCGACAGATCTGGATCCCGTGCTCAATCGCCATTGGGCAATCCAGATCAACACTTCGATTGGTCAATTCAGCCCTGCAGGATCAAGGAAAGCTATAAATAGAGAAGACATTTGCCCAATTGTGGCATCCAGTTTTGAGTTCATTTCTATTTCCCGCTTTCCCACGATAGCTTATGTACCCTGTAATAGCTTCTTTTGTATTTGCTTTTGAGAGTTTCGAGCTATTTGTAACTCCAAGGAGATTGGATTCAAGATCATGCGAGTCTGAGGGTCGTAGCCGTGCTCAGAATTGTAAGATTGAATTTAAAAGGTTGTCAGAAATGTGTTTTCTCCATTGGATTCATGTCAAGGGTTCTTATTGATCACCTTAGTGCATTAGACTCCTTTAGATTCACTACTTTGCATGCAATTTCCCTTGATTCATTACTCCTGTCATTTGAATTAGCGTTGGTAACCTAGTTAAAAGACACTTGCGATGATGTTCATGTTCAATTGAGGATAGGTCAACAACTATTGGATGATCTGTGACCATTTAAGTGGATGATCATAACCATAAGTCTAAACCCTTCCTTAATTCAGATTTATTTCTCTTACATCTGTCTTTGTAGCGAGATGAAGATTGAATCAACTCTGTTTAGTTGCGATTCTCCATTAAAATTCAAAGGAAATCACGTAAAGTTATTATTTCTCCATTTGATTTATTTTAATCACTTCCCCAACTTGGATCTGGATCGATTAGTTAGTTCTTTTCTTTATTTGCTTTTAGTTAAACGTGACAAAACCCAACACTCTCTTTTTATCTCGCTTTCTAGATAATTATAGAGCCAGATCCGTATACGGATCTGAGGTCTATCTCATATTTACAAATTCTCGTGGGACGATCTTTAATATACTTACTTTTAAAACTTGCTACAATTGGCCCGATCTTGCGGGCTATTGTTAGCCCTCAATGTCTTGATATCTCTTTCATAATTTAAAATTATGTAACTTAATATTCATTAATTCGTCATTCAAAACACACATAAATCACGCACATGGTACGCAACAACAAGTGTTTGGCGCCGCTGTCGGGAATTTGTTCTAAAATAGATAGACCTATGTTTTATTCTCTTTATTTATTATTTATTAATTCATTTTTTACATTGTTATCTCATGCAGTTACAAATACAATTGCGTAAAGGAAAGGAAAGCACCTAATTCGGGGTTTTGCGGTACCAAATTCTCTGTTGTATGTTTGGTAGGAGAACTCTCAACCGAGATTCTCCCTTTTAATTCGAAGTTGAAAGACTCTAAGAAAGCACATACACCACAGAGTTCTGCTACAATGGGTGACGAACCTAGATTGTTAAGAGACTACTTTGCTCACCGGTGCCTATAATTCCCTTTCGCATTCAATTTCCCACAGTGGAGGGAAATTATGAGATCAAATCATCAACCATCCAAATCGCCTTCATTTCATGGATTAAGTAAAGAAGATCCTTACAAGCACATTGATGAATTTCGGCTTTGTGCACAACATTTAACATAGTCTGGACTTGGTCCAGAGGCAACCAAGTGAGGCTCTTTCCTTTTTCATTAAAGGACAAAGCTAGAGCATGGTTATCTATGTTAGCACCAAACAAGATCACATCATGGAATGATTTGCAATGTCAATTTTGTCAAAATATTTCCCAATGACCTAAAACCAACTAAGACAAAGCATCATCTCTTTCTCCCAAAACTCAATCGAAACTTTCCATGAGGCATGGGAAAGATTCAAAGAATCATTAAGACAATGCCCTCACCATCAAATTCCTAAATGGCGCTTGTTCAAAGCTTCTATCAAGGAATTGATCAAGGGCAAGAACATGGTGGATGCCTCCCGTGGAGGTACCTACTTACAAAAAGACAGTTGAAGAGGTTTGGGACCTCTTTGAGGTGATTGGAGAAAATTCAACCCAAAGGGAATCCTGTCAGAGACACCGAGAATCCTAGGGTGAATAATCCCCAATTCACAAGAGGAAAGTTTATGAAGTCAATGAGCTGGAAAGGAAAGTGGATAATTTGACCACAAAATTTGATAAGGTGATGGACTCATTTAAAGCTCCAAATGGGTCAAGAGTAGAGGAGGCATGTCCGATATGCAGTCCCTACTCATTCAATTGATCAATGTCATACGCATCACAATTTCCGAACTCATGATGGAACAAGCTCATGACTCGATCTTATGGACGGATGCAATCCAATGACTACCCATGGAGATCTCATCCTAATCTCGGTGGAATCAGGAAATTACCCATTAACAAAGAATCAAATACCTTTCAAACACCTTTCACCATATCAGAATTTTTACAATAAACAAAATTTTCAAAGAACCTAACCCACAACCCATGCATTCTACACCAGCCCTGCCTCCTAGGTCCCTGTCATTTGAAGAGCGGGTCTTAAGTTCACTTGAATTTAGGAACTCTATCTCGTGAACCTTCACACAGAGCATTAAAAAATTGAAGAAACTTTGGGCCAGCTCTCGAATTCATTAGCTAAGAGAGGAGGCGGACTACTGACCGACCTTTGAACAATCCTAAGGGCAGGTTCATGGTTGGAGAATCCTCAAATGGCCATGAGGAGATTAAAGACTTTGAGAAGTGGAAGAGTAATAAAAAACACAAGGGTAGTGAAGAGGAAAAGAAGAAGAACAAGATGTGCAGAAGCACAAAGATGATGAAAACAATGAGGTTGTTGATTTACCTCGGAAAACCCAAAAAATGAAAAATAGAAAAATAAAAAATTGTTGAAAAGATGAGGAGAGAGATTTGTTCCCCACCTCCCATTCCCTCATGCAATGAAGTCAGTTCTCCTTTTGACAAAGGAAACACAAAAATTGAGGAAATGATGGAGACATTCAAGCAAGTTAAAATTAATCTACCTCTTGATGCAATCAAGCAGTCCCTGCATATGCTAAATTTGAAGGATGTGTGCACCCACAAAAGGCAATCTAGGATACATTTATCTAAGAAGGCCTTTCTTGTGGAGAAAATCAACCAAGTACTATCCATTGCAACACCCCTAAAATGCAAGATCCCGAATCCCCACAATCCTGCATCATTGGGGAGCATACCATCGAGAAAGCCCCCTAGATCTGAGCTAGTGTCAACTCCTTCCTTATTCGTATATGAGAAGCTAGGTTTGGGAGAATTAAAACCCACTCAAGTGGTGTTGCAACTAGTGATGATCCAGAGAAAACATGGGATTGATTGAAGATGTGCTAGTAGGAGTAGATAAATTCTTCTATCCTGCTGATTTTCGGTGTTGGACATGGAACCAACCAAAAGCGACTTCTTCCATCCTGTCATTTTAGGGAGACCATTCACAGCTCTGACAAATGCTTGTATTCAATGTCGATTTATCATGGAAGTTTCTTTTGGTAATATGAAAGTCAAATTGAATGTTTATAATCTTTGTTAACCAACCTCAATTTTCTCGAAGAGTGCTTTCATGTTGACATCATGGATGAACTTGTGGAGGAGTCTTTGCAAAAATTTCTGCAGGTGAAGACTCCACCACGTAACTAAAAATGATTGGGAATCCGAGAAAGAAGGAAAAGGAGATCAAATTCAAAGGAGTCTGCTTTGTGCAAGGCACTCACAAACAATCCTCAAGTTCTCCCTCTTGGAGACTGCTCCTCTCCCTCTTCCACAAATTACCAAGGTACCTTTCTTGCCCTCTTTTCTCATTCACGAATTGGAACTCAAACGCTCCCCAAAAATCTGAAATATGTGTTTTAGGAGATCATCAAACACTACTGTGATTATTTCTTCCTCCCTTACAAAGGAGCAAGAAGAGGAGTCACAGTAGTTCTAAAAGCAGACAAGAAAGCAATTATGGACCATTGCTGATTTAGGAGGAATAAACCCAAGTATGCATGCATAAGATCCACACGGAAGAGGATGCCAAGCCTTCTAGAGAAATGCAAAGAAGGTTGAATCCTCACATGCAAGAAGTGGTAATGAAGGAAGTTGTCAAGCTGCTAGATCTTTGGGGTCATTTACCCCATTTCAGATTCTGCTTGGTAGCACCCACAGTGGTGCCTAAGAAATCTGGCATCACTGGTAGAATTAATCAGTGAACTTACGTCCACGCATACAAACAATGGATGGAGGGTCTGCATAGACTACAGAAAATTAAATACCATGACAAGGAAAGACCATTTCCCCTCCCTTCATTGACCAAATCCTTGATAAGCTTGCGGTAAAGCTTACTCTGCTTCCTTGATGGGTACTGGTTACAACAGATCCAGTACCTGAGAAAAGACCACCTTCACCGCCTTTGGCACTTTTGCCTATAGGAGGATGCCCTTTGGTCTTTGCAATGCCCTGCTACTTTTCAAAGATGCATGTATGCCATCTTTTACATGATTGATCAATTCATGGAGATCTTCATGGATGACTTTTCAATTTATGGAGACTTTTCCCAATGCTTACACCACCTCAAGTTGGTGTTGCAAAGATGTGAAGAAACCAATTTGGTTCTAAGTCGAAAGAGTCATTTTATGGTCACCCAAGGCATTGTCCTAGGACATGTGGTCTCCCATAAAGGCATAGAGGTGGACCAAGCAAAATTGATCTAATTGCACATTTGCCTCCTCCCGTAACTGTTAAGCAAATCGAAGTTTCTTAGGGCATGCAGATTTTATAGGAGGTTCATCAAAGATTTCAGAAATTTCCAAGCCACTCATTTCATCGTGTCAAGATGTTCCTTTTGTGTTTACTAATGAATGCATGACAGCCTTTGAGGTCCTTAAGAAATGTCTGATTTGGCTCCATCTTGCGTCCCCGACTATTCAAAGTGCCCTTTGAGATGTGTGATGCATCGAGACTATGCCCTAGGAGCTGTCTAGGCGTAGAAAGGATAAGCTTCCCCATGTCATAGCTTATGCCGTGATCCATGATAGATGCCCACTCAACTACACAACAAGCCGAGAAAGAGCTGGCTTGCATTGGAAAAATTCGGTCTTATGTTTTAGGTTCACAAATTGTGGTGTTTCTTGACCACTCGCCCTAAAATACCTTCTGTCTAAGAAGGATACCAAGCCCAGATTAATCGGTGGATCCTCCTATTACGAGTTTGATCTGATTAAGGATAAGAAAGGAGTGGAAAATGTGGTGGTGATCACCTATCCGAATTCTCAATACCGAGGATGATAGCTTACCCATTAATGAATCATTTCGATGAGCAACTTTTGCCATCAATACCCACGATCCTTGGTTTGCAAACATAGTCAACTTCTTGGCTCGGATGATTCCTCAACATTGGAATCGAATGGATAAAGATCTTTTCTTCTCACGAGTTAAACATTTCATTTGGGAAGATCCTTATCTATTCAAGAATTATGCGACCAAGTGATCGAAGATGTGTCCTGACCATGAATTCTACGGCATATTGTCAATGTGTCATGAACAGCTGTGGAGGTCATTTCGTGGTAACAAAAGCAAAAATTCTGCAGGTGGTTTTTATTGGCCCACAATCTTTAAAGATGCCTTATGATCAAATCCTTAATCGCCAAAATTGGCGCATTTCCAAAAGAAACTCAATGCCTCTACCAAATTTTGAATACGGTGGTTGAGGGGGAATAGATTTTATGGGCCCTTTCCTCCTTCTAATGGAAATAACTTCATTTTAGTAGCATGGACTATGTCTCCAAGTGGATTGAAGCCATAGCTACTAAATCAAATGATCACAAAGTGGTTTTGAAATTTCTCAAGGACCACATTTTTCCAGTTTGGTTTTCCCAGAGCCATCATCGGTGATGGGGAAGCCATTTTGTAACAAAACAGTTTGAAGCTCTATTGAAAAAGTACTGTCACTCATAGAGTAGCCACTCCTATCATCCACAAACCGGTGGACAAGTGGAGATTTCAATAGAAATCAAACACATTTTGGAAAAAACAAGAAGAAGGACAGAAAGGACTGGTCCTTTAAGCTTAATGATGCTTTGTGGGCATACGCGCCTACAAAACTCCAATTGGAATGTCCCCTTTTAGATCGGTCTATGGCAAAGCATGTCATTTGCCAAGAGAGTTAGAATACAAAGCTTTCGGGCTATTAAAACATTTAATATGGATCTAACTTCACTGGTAATCACAGAAACTTCAACTCACTTTGAATTGGAAGAGTCATGGATGGATGCTTATACAAGCTCCAGTTGTATAAGGAGAAAGTCAAATCATTTCATGATAGGAGTTTAATGAGAAAAGAGTTCATCCGGTCCAAGGTATGGTTATTCAACTCTAAACTTAAATTCTTTAAGACAAATTGAGATCCAGGATGGGAAGGGCCATACATGTCATCAAGGCCTCCCCTCGGGAGGCTGTGGATATTCAGATCCCAAGGATGGAAGAATCCTTAAGGTAAATGGTCGAGGCTCAAGCCATGCATTGACAACTCGGGAGCCTGTCATCCCATCTCATCACGAATCTCCAACAATCGATGGTAGAAAATTGTATATTATGTTTGTACAACATAGTTTTTATTGAATTTCTCTGTTTCTATTTCTTTTTCTTGTTCGCATAGTTTAAATACACTTAAAAGTTCAAATCGCAGCAAAACTACTTTTCGAAAAGCCCAAAGTTCTATTCGAATAGATTACGGGCAATGATCGCTCGAAAAGAAAGATGTTCTTTTCGAATAGTTAATTATGTTAATTCCTTTTGAATAGAAGGTCCGATGCTAAGTCCTTGCGAAATAAACTTTACGAAGCTATCTACTTGTCGAAAGGCACTTTTGCCATTCAAATAGAAAAAAAAGGGCTCTTTTGGAATATTTGAAAACTTAAAGGTGCTTTGCGATTTTAGCTTCAAGTATATTTAGTCGTTTTGAAGTTAGCTTTGTATTTGCAAACACTCTCTCTGAGCGGCGCTCCACTAAAACCATAGCTCACTCTCTTCTCACACGAGCTCCACAAAGATATCACCGTTTGTTCCTAATTGTTTGGCGTTTCCATTTTCGAGATCACAGTCGACCGGCCATTAGGCGATCTTTACAAACAAAGCGACTCAGTTCAAGCACAAACCTTAGATCGTGGTATTTTTCTATCCATTCTCGCTCAATCTTTTTAGAAAAATCTAAATCTGTGTTAGCAGTGTGGGCTTTTGTTTTCCTCCATTTTAAATATGGGAAAGGCGAAATCCTTAGTGCCACTTTTCTAAAGGGCAATTTTTCAATGCCCCCATGCTCATCCTGGAAGCAATGGCTGATGTGAGTGCCAAGATAAAGAAGAAAGCAGAAAATTGCTGGCCTCCCTTTGGAAGACTAATTCTGACCTCCTAAGAGCCAAGTTTGACATAGATAGGGAAGAGCCCTTTGAAGTCCTCACCCCCATAACTTTGGCAAGAAAGCACGGACCACAAGTCGCTATGTTGAGGAGAATGAGAGCGGCAGGAGATCCGGCATGCCTGCTCCCCTGCCCTGCCCCCCTCATTCTTTGAACCCATTCTGCCAGAGCACACGAGCCAGAGCAGTTCTGCTAAGCTGACAGGAACCTAGCCTGCAAGTGTGGGTGGGCTGAACAACCACCTATGGACCCCTGCATGTACATGAACACAGTGAGTGAACTAGCGAGTCCAAGAGATACCCTGCACTGTGAGCGCTATGGAGCCTCCACCACTTGCACCTCGGCCAGCCATTTTACAAGAACCATTTCTGTGGTGACCGGCTCTCTAGCTGCACCACTGCCACCATTCTACCACCACTACACACAGTACCCTATTCCCCACACCCTTCCACCCCACCCCTTCCACATTGGAGCTCATCCAAGCCCTAATGCACCTTACCACCCACCCAGTGCCCCCTGCCCTCCATGTTGCCTCACAAGCAACCCAAGCAGACCAGTCCTAGTGCTTCCCCCTCCACTACCACCAGGCTACCCAAACCACACACAGACAGTAGCCTTACCTCCCCTTCTGGTGAGATAGCTACCCAAAACCCTCTCTTACCCTCCCTCCCCAGTGCACCCACTTTAGTCCCCTACTTGGAAAAAGACAAAATAAACCCCTCACCCTTACTCCCTTTCCTCCCTCTTTTCCTTTTATTTTCTCAAATTTCTGGTTCATGCAATTTGCTTTCTGCAATTCCTTGCTATTATTTTTCTCTGTTTTCCCTAATAACTGTGACTATGCCACCACCTTTGAACCCGGTGAGGACACTTTGCTCCTCATAGGTTTGGGGGTGTGGCATGTGTCAGTTAACCTAAGGACAACAGAATCACCTAAGTAATCAGAAATGAATTATTTTACTTAAGAATCATGACAATTAGGAAGTTTAAAATTTCTTTGCAAAATTTAGACATCATAAACCTTTCAATATTCTACATTTCCATGATGTTAGCACCATGAAAACCCTCTGGTATCGACATTTAGCAAGTCATGGGAAAGAGAAAAAGGTAAAGACATACTTAAAAGCTCAAGGAAAAACCATAACCGGTGAGAATTGAGCCCATATATTTTCCATCTCTGTTGAAGAGTGGTGAGGCAATTTTTTGATTCAAAGGATTGGGTGAGGCATTAGATCCACTAGAAGTTAGGAAACTCCAAATTAAAACAAATGCTTGACACTCATGAAAGCGAGGAAAAGATCAAGGCCTTCTTGACACTTGAACCTAATGAGAACCAACCAAGAAAATTCTTTGTTTGTACCCCATTTGAGTACAGAAATCCTACAATTCTTCATCAAAAATACCCAAAGTACTTGAACCTATGGAACCAATTCAGCCTTCCCTCACTCAGAATTGTGGAGGTAAAGGAGAAAGAATGAAGATGGACCATTTCTGGCAACATCAAGAAAATGAAGAGAAAATACCTCAAAAAGCAGGCAATATGGTGGTGAGAAAGGAAGAGACAAACAATGTGAAAAAGTTGCAAGCAAAAAGGCAAAAAAGGGACCTTATGATGAAAAAATGCAAGATCAAAGAAAGAACTGATCACCGTGAATGTGAGAATCTCGAAAGAAAGAAGCTAAACTCAAAAGGTGGAGTCATGAACCATCTCACGCACTTCCCGAGTTCTCAAATTCAAACCCCTGCTCAAACCGCCTTTCCTTGAAACTTCACTCCATAAGCCATACAAACAAACCTAGATTAAAAGCCCTTGTGATCCAAAGTTGAGTGAGTCATGTGGAGATAAGTGACCCAATCTATGGTGAGGAGATGTCAATGATGCCATTGCCTAAGAATCATGCCTATGCTCATGCTTACGAGATCCATTTGGGAGATGTAAGCGCTCTTGAGCTTGAGTGAAAATGAACCCCTCAACAAAAACACTCGAGAGTATACCGTGAGTGTTTGGGTTGGAACTTGAGCATAATAAGTATGACTTACAACCTAATTTTTATTCGGATGATGAGCTCACTCTTTGGCACATTTGTACAATTTTCTATGGCTGCTCACGGATTGGAAATATTGAAACATTCATGAGGTTCTTAAAATGTTTAAATTCTGCAAACAATAATCAAATTTTCTGTTTCATCATTGATTCAAGAGTAACTAATCCTCCTTGATTGCTCATTTGATAATTTTGCACCGATGTTAATTTCATGGAGAAGTTTGTGGGTACCTTCTTTGAAAACCCTCAGAGACTTCACTCCTCCTCTAGGGACCACCTAGGGGTTGAAAAGGCTTGTTGCATATGCTAAATGCACTGTGCTTCCTACAAAAGTGGCTCTTTACTTTGTTTTTTATGTTTCTTTGCTCGAGGGGACTAGCAAAGCTTAGGTTTGGTGTGTTAAGTAGTGAAAATACCATTTTTCACCCCTAAACATGAGCTTTGAAAGACCCTTGAGAAGACTAAATAAGTGCTTTAGTGTGCATTTCTGACTAACCAATTAGATGCAGTCCAAGTCAAAAGCATCCTAAAATGATCAAAAGTCAACTCATGTCAAGCTCAAAGAGGAGTGAAGAAATAGCCTCAATGGCTAAAAAGGTCCTAAAAGAGCAAGAAAAGACACGAAGAAGAAGGATCCCATTAAAGAAGAAATCAAGTTAAAGTTCAAATCGCAAAGTAAAAGTACTTTTCAAAAGGTCAAAGTTCTGCATTGAATTGATTACGAGTGTAATGAACTACTCGAAAAGAACCATGTTACGTTGAATAGTTGAAATTTCCTTTTCGAATAGAAGATCCGGGAGAAGTCCTTTGCGAAAAGACTTTCGAAGCCAAATTGCTTTGCGAAAAGAACTTGAGCCAAAACACTTTGCGAAAAGGCACTTAAACTCTCTGAAAGGACATTACGGGAATTACACTTGTTTAAAGGGCATTTCAAGAGCTGCTACGCCCAATGCATTTAATAACCCGGGACATTTGAGATTCCAATCAAGATCCAAAAGCATATTCCAACCCATGTGGCGCTCAAAGATGAAATCACTTGGCGTGAACTTCTAGAACTCAAACAGATTTTTGAATTCCATAATGAATTGATGCTTCTAGCGCTTTGATTGTGAACCGGATCGAGCATTTTCATTGGCGGAAACGATCTGGATCCCGTGCTCAAGCGCCATTGGGCAATCCAGGATCTGAACACTTCGATTGGTCAATTCATACTGTCTGAGGATCAAGGAAAGCTATAAATAGAAGACATTTGCCCAATTGTGGCATCCAGATTTTGAGTTCATTTCTATTTCCCCGCTTTCGGTCGGATAGCTTGTCTGCACTGTAATAGCTTCTTTTGTATTTGCTTTTGAGAGTTTCAGAGCTATTTGTAACTCCAAGGAGATTGGATTCAAGGCTGAGTCCTGAGGGCATCTAGCCGCTCAGTAATTGTAAGATTGAATTTAAAAGGTTTCAGAACCTGTTTTCTCCATTGGATTCATGTCAAGGGTTCTTATTGATCACCTTAGTGCATTAGACTCCTTTAGATTCACTACTTTGCATGCAATTTCCTTGATTCATTACTCTCATTTAATTAGCGTTGGTAACCTAGTTCGACAAAGACTTGCGATGATGTTCATGTTCAATTGAGGATAGGTCAACAACTATTGGATGATCGTGACCATTTAAGTGACAGATCATAACCATAAGTCTAAACCCTTCCTTAATTCAGATTTATTTCTCTACATCATCTTTGGTAGCGGATGAAGATTGAATCAACTCTGTTTAGTTGCAGATTCTCCATTAAAATTCAAAGGCGAAATCACAGAAAGTTATTATTTCTCCATTTGATTTATTTTAATCACTTCCCCAACTTGGATCTGGATCAGTTAGTTAGTTCTTTTCTTTATTTGCTTTTAGTTAAACGTGACAAAACCCAACACTCTCTTTTTATCTGCTTTCTAGATAATTATAGAGCCAGATCTGGTAGCACAGATCTGGAGGTCTATCTCATATTTCAGACAAATTCTCTGTGGACGATCTTTAATATACTTACTTTTAAAACTTGCTACAATTGGCCCTGATCTTGCAGGCTATTGTTAGCCCTCAATGTGCTGATATCTCTTTCATAATTTAAAATTATGTAACTTAATATTCATTAATTCGTCATTCAAAACACACATAAATCAGGCACATGTTAGGCAACAACACCTACCTAAGAGCCTTTGACAAAGACCGGTAAATCGGCGCCAAATTTTTGCACTTCGGTGCTCATATATTGATTTTGAGGTATCCCGGGTCACTAAAAACTTTGGGTGGCGACTCCATCTTTTTAGAGAGTGCGCATCGTCTCGACGGACTCGCAAAGTCTACGGTTGCACAGATGGCGACTCTGCTAGGGACAATAAGTTTTTAGAGCTTCCCCTTGAAGTTTTGGCCCTTTGCTTTGGATATATTTTTTGTTTTCCTTTCCTTTTTTCTAACTTTTCAATTTTTGCATACTTACCCCTATGATTTCGCACTTTTTATAATTACCCCTAAAACTGCATTTTGTTTATACTTACCCCTACGATTCCATCATTTCCACACCTTAGCCAGTTGGTGGGCCTACTTGAGCATGTTTATACTTACCCCTATGATTTTATCATTTACGGCCTTAGCCGATTGGCAGGTCATACCTACTTGATGCAATTTACCTTTCTTGCCTAGTCACTTGACTGGCCTCGCAAGTTTCCATATTCCTTGTCATATACCATCAGCGGACATCTGGCCATAGAGGCGGCATGGGATTCTCATCACCTATTTTTGAACTAAAGCAAACTCCCTTAAAATTGAACTTAAAATTGAACGAACAAGGGATTTAATTCAATTTGCTTTATGCGGGTAGATTTTACAAAGGGGGGGAAATAGGTAGCGATACACCCGTCCCGATTTCCGGTAGAGCGGTAGCCCTAGTGGTGATGATCTTGAAAGGAACCACCCCATCCAATATTTGAGAACGCGCTTGTGCCGGAGGTATATCGGGTGGGTGACCGAGCTTTAAAAAGCCTTAAAATCCTTGAGGAAGCGCGTTAGTCTTCCCGAAATAGTCCTGTATCCCTAAGTACTATAAGGAGGGACCTGAAATAACAAGAAAAGACAGTCCTCGGAAGCATTGCTTCCAGAAACCAAAAATAATAGACCAACTCGGGTCTATCTATACTTTTTTTGCATATATAAAGTATACGTTAGGCCAAATTCTCCCCAGAATTGCCTTGCGTATATAACATATACGCTAGACTAAAAAACAACAGTTTTTGCCTTGCATATATAAGGTATACGCTAGGCCAAATTCCCCCTAGAATTGCCTTGCATATATAAAATATACGCTAGACTTAAAAACAACAGTTTTTGCCTTGCGTATATAATATATACGCAAGACGAAAATTCTGAAATTTTAGCCTTGCGTATATAAACTATACGCTAGCCTGTTCTGGCTGAGCAGCTCAAATCTGAGGCCTTTTTCACCATTCCCAAACCCCCCACTTACTGGTTTTTGATATTCCCAATATATCCCACACTGTTGACACCCAAAACGTCTTCACCGATCAAGAGAGGTCGCCCTCTTATTGACTCTTTCGAGGGATCGGGTGTCGCGTGGATATCTATGCACTTACATAGATTAAAGGGCTCCCTTTGATTCTTCCAAGGTGCATCAGAATCCTACCGTGGGAGGTATTAGGGGTATAAACGCCACCTCAAAAGAGAATTTTAAGGCCTCAGGAAGCACCACCAAAATCAAAGAAAAGGGAGATAAAAAATTGTTTTCAAAATTCAAACAAAAAAATCTCAAAAAAATATATATACAAAAATCCCAAAAGAGAGCTTGGGGCCGAAATCATGACATCGACTTACCCTCCATCACCCCGTAGGGGAAGGAGGAAAGTGTTCGGGCCACACTTGAGAAACCCATACCCAACTGGCCAACAAACCATGTCTTGGGTGGTTGATCCAACCTACATCGACCCGGATTCATCCCCGCCACCTTCCCCCTCACATTCCCACATGGAGGAGATACCCATCTCTGATTCTCCCACCCAATCCCGATTCAACATCACCAGACCCTACGGTGCACCCATTTTTCCATCCACCACCACTCAAAATCCACTCCATTTTCCACCTCATTTTTTCTCCACCACCACCCACTCAAAATCCACCCGATAATCTCATCCCTCAACCATTTGTTCATGCGGGTTATCAATATGAGGAGGATGAGGTCAGAAATAGTGGGGCTACATGGGGGCATTGTCCAATTTCAACCCCCCACCACCGGCATTCACCAACCTATAGGTAGCCCAGCATGAATGGGGGCAGCCCATCATGGGAACAACCCCAGTATTACCATCTCGGGAGTCAGAGCTGTTAAAAGAATAGATGGACAAGACCCAAAAGTAGCTGATGAAGATGGGTGGGGCCGAAATCCATCCTACTGAGTTTTCTGACTTATGCTTGTTTGCAGAGGTACCTTTACCCCCAAAACTCAAGATGCCAACATTTGAAAAATAAAATGGCATGGGTAAACCCATCGAACACCTCAAGTCCTACTGTGGGGACATGTGCCAGTATGGCAGAGATGAACGACTCCTTATTAAAGTGTTCCAGGAGAGCCTCACAGGCCCAACTTTAAGCTGGTTCACTTCCTTGGAACCATCTATGATCAAAACCTAGAAAGTCCTAACCCATTTATTCCAGGAACAATATGTCTATAGTATAGACATCGAACCTCATAAATCGGATCTAGCTCGGCTAAAGAAGAAGCCCGATGAAACATTCAGCGACTACCTTGGGATATGGAGAGCTTTGGAAGCCCAAGTAAGGAACATAATACCCGACGACGAACAAATCGAGATGATTGCAAAAAGCACTCAGCCAGCCATCTCGGATTTCTTGGTGTACCAATAGCAATCTAGCTTTGCTGACATGGTAAGAAATGCCAATCGGTGCGAGGACGCAATCAGAGAGGGACGGTTAATCAAAACCATAACTAGTGGGGTCCAAAAATTCATCGAGCAGAGGAACGAGAGAAGAATCGGGGTGGATATACAAACAGTCATAAATACACAACCTAGCGCCAACATAGCTCCATTTCAGTTCAAGGCAACATAACCAGCCCCAACACAAGTCGAACCGGTGCAAAGGACAGGTAATGGACAAGGGGCACCGATGATCCCATAACAAAGCAGGGCCCTGTTCAATCGAGTTTTTACACCATTGGGGCAATCCTTGCATGCCCTCTTATCACTGTTGGTTGAAAAAAGTCTTGTCACACCCTTCCAACCATGCCCACCACCAAATCCAATCCCAAGGAATTATGATCCCAGTACTCATTGCAATTTCCACCAATGGCCGGGTCACCCGACTGATTGATGCGTTCCCTTAAAACATGCGATATAGGATCTGATAGAGTCAGAAAAATCATCCCCCCGGCACTTCCCCCAGCAAATCAGCATCCGAACATACATCAAGTTTCATTGTCTCCACATCCACCAGGAGGAATGGGCCCAAGGCCAACTATCAATATGATAAAAGAAGACGGGGAAGAGTTTGATCCTTCAGAATATATCAGTGTCAGGGAGAACTTCATAGCACCAAGGCAAGGAAATAGAGAGGAGGGGAACATAGGAGTAATCGAGCCCTTAAACCTAGCTGATTACTTCCCCAATCCAGCACCCCAAGCATAGCCCTTAGATTTAAGGATGTATTTTCCAGCACCAACTCCTGTCAATTATGTCCAACCCAGCTTATCTCCATATCAACCATATACAACACCAATTCCCTACCAATTACTTAATGCCTAGTTTTTCCCCATTACCCCCTCCCGCACCGATTATTTACTATTGGCCTCACTCCACCACATCACTCCCAATGCGGTCACCCACAATTCCCTAGGCCACATTTAGCCCACCTTCGTCCCTCCCTCATCCTATCCACCTCTAGTAGAAGTTAACTATGTTTTATCCAGTTATCCTGCACTATCAATCGAAGCACCCCTGATACCTGCATCCACTCCGTTCCAATCCTGAGGCTAACCTTTGACCCCCATTAGGTCCCGCTCAGCTATGATCAGATAGATATTAATGCAAACTGCAGCAATGAAGGGGCAGTCGTATTCATCACACGATCGACAAGGATCTCTAAGCAACCTGAGGTATCAGTGTCGGCCCAACTGGAAGAGAAAAAGGAACTCCTAGCAGTACACCCCTTTGAAAAATGAGTCGGGAATATGCGTTGGAAACACAATTTAAAAGAATGCTGACTCACATCACCGTCTGGGTCCTACTAATGACGTCTCTACTCCACTACCAATCTCTAATGGCAGCATTGAAAGATGCACCTGTATCTAGCAAAGTGTCCCTAGATGAAGTAGGGCAAATAATTAGGCAGACACTAGCTCCCAATGCCATCTCATTTTCAGACGTCGATCTTCTGAACGAGGGAAACAGTCATTCCAAACCCCTCAACATCACAATAGAAGCAGGAGACTTGGTGATCCTTTTAGTATTGATGGATAATAGATCGACAATAAATGTGTGCCCTCTAAGAACTGTAACAAAGATAGGGGTGGATCCCTCCACATTTAGGTCGGTTAGAAAAGCGTGAGACGATTCAATAACACAAGGAGAGAAATAATAGGATAAGTCAATCTTGAGCTCATCATTGGGCCAATGACCTTCTCCATCCCATTATCAGTTATGGATATCAAATCCACCTTCAATCTGCTGCTACGACGCCCATGGCTACACGAAATCGGGACAATACCTTAAACCTTGCATCAAATGCTTAGATTCGTATCGGATCAGAAGGTCATCACCATATTAGGCGAAGGACAAGAGGAAGGAGAAAAGGTCACACATAGTATCAAGAACCTTAAAGTATTGGATGTCCCACACATGACTGAAGACACAAATCTCCATAGTTTTCACTATGATGTCTCAATAGTGGCACCTGAACCCTTAGTAGAGTCTCCTTGAGTACGGGGGGTGGAATGACTGCAGTAGTAGCCATGCTCCAGAAATGGGGATACTAAAAAGGAAAAGGGTTAGGCCCTCGCCTATAGGGCCGAAAGGGCCTAGTCAGGGTAAAGGGCGGATAGCAGATTCGATTCGGCCTAGGTTACAAGGTCACTGAAGAAAAAGTTTAGGAAGCCAAAGAGAAGGCTAAAACCATCACCGCAGCCAAGGCTAGGGGGATAGACCTGAAAGATGAACCCCGATCGTGACCTCACATCTGAATCACTTTCGTGAACACAGTAGGGGTCATCAAAATAGACCAGAATGGGGCAACACAACTGATCCCACACAAATTGGCGGCCGTTATCCACCTAACCAATCCCCAAATCATTCCCCCTGATCTTGGAATAGACCTTGCCTCCTTATCCCTTTTTGAGGAAGAGGTATCCCAGCCTATATAGCCACCCGTATTAACCCACCCCAAGCCAGTGTTAACATTTGAGGACCAGCCCCCAGATGAACCAATGGTAAACATGATGGAGGCTGACCCTCAAAAGTGATCTTAATCAACTCCCTCCATAAGGCTAGGTAAAGGTGTGGCACCGCAGGTAAGGAACTGGGCTTCAATGCTCCTAACTCTGGAAGCATCAAATAGCCGTAAATATGGCACCAACTTCAAAAAAAAAAAACAACCTATAAAAAGAGAGATTAACCCTTGGTAAACAATACCATGTGTGTATAGAGACCCGCCTTGCCAAAGGCCCATCTCCGAAGAAAGGGAAATCCATAAAAAAATAGAAAAAATCCAAAAAACTCCAAAAATATTATCTTTTAAAATTCTCAAAAAAAGTAAAGAAAAAGATGCCTTAATCCCGACGTGAAGTCGACCTCTTTCCTATAGAAATACAAGGAGAGGTAGGAGCTCCTTGAACAATTCACTGAAATTGAGCATGCCCCTACACCGATCATTGAAGAGACTGAAGATGTCAATCTAGGTATCGAGGAGGTCCCTAGATTCACTAAGATCAGAACGTCACTATCTCTGGAAGAAAGGAGAGGCATGATTGATATCCTTCAGTCATACTAAGACGTCTTCGCATCATCATACGAGGATATGCCTGGTTTAGATATCAATTTGGTCGAGCATGAGTTATCATTGTATCCCGACGTTAACCCAGTCAAGCAAAAATTGAGGCGACTCAAGTCAGAATGGATGCTAAAAGTGAAAGATGAAGTCATAAAGTAGTACAATGAGAGGTTTCTCATGGTCTCCAAATACCCATAATGGCTGGCCAACTTCGTCCCGGTACTGAAGAAAGATGGAAAGGTTCGCATGTGCATCGACTTTCGAAATCTGAACAAGGCGAGCATAAAAGACGACTTCCCTTTGCCACACATCGACATCTTAGTCGATAATACTGTCTGACATTGGTGATCGGTTGCTTAATATATATTATAATTATATTAAATTCTATTCTTAACCTATTTCAAGCGCACAATGGAAATTTTAGAGCTAGTATAGGATCGATCCCACGAGAAAGTTCATTATCTAATTAATTCCTAGTTTATATCTTTTATCTAAATCCCTATCTTAAAAACTTTTATTTATCTTTAAGATCTAATATACTGGAGAAATATGAATAAAAGAATGGGTTATTAAACTAAAGTGCATAAAAATAAATCCTAATCCTCTTTCTTCATATTAAGGTCGTCAATCTTAATCTTCAGCTTTTAGATATTTATCAAAATAAATAGTACCGTTACACCATATTTCTAGTCTCCTAGCATTGGTCGTCAATCAAGTCTAAGATCCTATCAATATAGATTTAATCTAATCAACAATCAACCAAAAATTTGGGCGTCAATAAAACTCTAAAAAAACAAAGATGGAAAAGTAAAAACTGTTACACTAATCTGCAAATTCTAACCTGAGTCGTCAATTGAAATTAAAACTTGGAGATGTTTACAAAGCAAATAAAATCTAAATTAGAAAGCAAAGTAAAATATATCCTTCACCCCTCAGCTACAGTCATCAATTGCTCCTGAGAAATTACAGATATCTACACTAATCTTCAGCACTCAATTGCAGTCGTCAATTGCTCTTGAGAAACCTCTGATATCTAATCTACTCTAACTTTGTTACGCTACTTTGATTGAAAGAAAATCCAACCTCATGCGTCAATTGATGTTGAAATTCTTCAATGCTTATTCCTATACCGAGCCTCTTATTTATAGATCATAAGGGGTCGTTTTACAAAGATCTAGTTCTAATAAAAGAAACTACTAAAAACAAAATATTCCTAATATAACTCTAATTCCTAATTTTATCTTTCCTTGCTTTCTTTAGTTGATGCGCTTCTGGATTGTTCTTTATTGAGCAACAACAGAGTCTTTTAGATTAGATCTTTATCAATCTTCTTAGATCCGTGGTTCCTAGACTTCTAATTGCAGGAGTCTTCTAATTCTGGATATGGCGGTATTAAACTCTCACGTGATCCGTAGCAGCAGTGTGTAGTAGAAAGCTTCTATTTTTAGGAAATCGTAAATAATGATTTCTTTCTTATTCTTTTTGGAATATCGTAATTCACGATTTCTATTTTTAGTAGACTTTCAGCTAATAATTTCTTATTTTGGACTGATCGCTTTCTTCTTTTGTCGCTTTTTGAAGAACCGTCTTTTGAAGAATTACGATTTTTAAGCCTTCCTATTATTGGCGAATCGTCTTTAATGCTTAATCATCTTTTTACTGATTTTTGAGTTTATTTTGATAAGGATTAAAACTTAGGCTCTAATTTACTGCTTATCTTTAATATTTGTGCATCAGTAACTCGTTAGTAGCAAACTAAGTCCTAGCATCACTAAGCTAAGGGTGATAAAATGGTAAATTATGTGACTGATCACACATAATTTAAATGCCACTTTCATAGGGAGCATGATTGCATTTTGCAGATGCAACAAGCCTTTAAACCCTTAGGTGATCCCTAGTGGAGGAGTTGTAGTCTCCTGAAGGTTTTCAGTGAAGTTACCTACAAACTTCAAAAATTTTTAGAATTTTCAAAATATTTTTTAAAATAAAAATTCAAAATATAATCTAATTTTTGTACACTACTAATTATTCAGCTAGTCATTATATGTTCATTATTTTAAAATATTTCAAATCTTTTATCCTTAGCTTCCCTTCATCGCAATTATCCTTGATCAGAACTCAATAATTTCAATTCTTATATTGCGTGGAGTGTGTGCATATCAGTGAAAAGTTTATTCATCATAGATTTTTCTAAACTATAGTTTTTAGAAAATATTTTCATCCAAACTCTCACTTATTGGCATACTCTAAAAAATAATCGAAATTTTGGGTTCTCATAATATGATATGTTCATGATAAATTAAAAGGACAATCAGATAAAAAGATAAATCTCATGTAAAGGATAATCAATTCTTTTCATATAATTTCTTTATTTATTCATAGTATTTATTTCATATATCTCTACTAGACTCATATTATTGCAAATCGTAAATCGCAAAGGTTTTTCCTTCGGCTTGTAATGGGGTATTGAGTTTTCAGAAGGTTTCAAAGAAAAAGGTAAAGATGATTCAAAATTATTTCCAAGAGTTTAGCTCTTCCTTCTCTTCTCCTTCTATTTTTCAGCTTCAGTAAGGATCCTTATTTTGAATAACTTCTTCCCATTTCTTTTTAATTTTGTAAATCCCATTTTTCTCTTCTTTTTCAGTTTGAAAGCTTTTTGCTTCTCTTTTCACAAAATCGTCTTTTATGATTTTTCATTCTTTTTCTTTCCTTTTCCCATATTTTCATATATTTGTATTTTTTTTCAGTTGTACCCTTTTCAGCAGATCCATTATCTATTAGCTCATACTCTTTTCACTCCCTTTTCTTCCCTTCTTTTACATTCTAAACTCTTAGAAATTGTAAGGGTTAAGGATAGAAAGTTTTGGGTAGTACATAGGGTTAAGGGTTTATAAAATTTTGGTACAAAAAAATTTAGTCTTTAGGCTTCTAATATTGGTTCAAATGGTAAAATATTAAGGGATTTTGGCTTTTTGGCTCTGGTAAAAAAAAGATGGCCTTCGGTCATTTTCACGATTTACTAATATAGATGTTTGATTACTTTGATATATTTAATAGACAGTTCTAAACAAATAAATTATCATAATCATAGAATATATTGATTCTAAGTACAACATTATGAGATTTCATT
The DNA here is from genome assembly GCA_021018995.1 of Chloranthus sessilifolius. Classification (NCBI taxonomy): domain Eukaryota; kingdom Viridiplantae; phylum Streptophyta; class Magnoliopsida; order Chloranthales; family Chloranthaceae; genus Chloranthus; species Chloranthus sessilifolius. The sequence continues at coordinate 53,693,691 of CM037598.1, forward strand.
TTGACAGCAACAGTAGAACAGTTCAAAGAAAATTAAGCATGAATAAAAATAATGTCTCTTTCTCACAGAATAAAGAGGAATAGGCTTTATAGCTCACTAGTTATATGATTTTGAAACTATAATCTAAAATATTTTGTAGTTCAGATCAATCATATAGTTTCAAACATCCTTCTGATACGGTGTTCTAGAGATGCTTTACTTTGAATTGTAACTATTTTTATTTTAATTTTTGAACTACTACTATGATGGTTTGCTAAGAAATTTGAATTTTTATATTTTATTCATAATTTGCATATAATGATTAACTTATCTAAAAAAAAATTCAAAAAAAAGCAATTAAAAATTTTAAATTTCTACAAAAAAGAAAACTAAAAAGAAAACTAAAATAATATATACAAAGGTGGTGTATCCCCCCTCAAACTTAAATAGGAAAATGTCCTCATTGTGCAAAATAGGGGACATTACAGGAAAAATTATCATAAATTATTGATAAACTGATTATGAACCAGATATATATTCTCCCCCAAACTTGAGAGAAAATATTCATAGCTAATTCTTGGTGTTTTAATAACAAAAATGTTAGTAAGAAAAACAAATGTTAGTGATGTTCGTAAAAAGATTAGTCAAAAGAAAAGAGAAATATATTACTGAATTAAATATTTACAATAATTTTCAAAATTTTCCTGCCTGTGAGGCTTGTGATATGTCTAAAGGTTTACTCACTAGGGGATGCAGGATATGAGACCATTGATTGTGAAGGGATATGTGGTGGAGTTGGTATAGCAACCAGGTTGTTAATGCAGTCCTCATCAGAGTCAGAGATTTCTGCAGTGCCGTAGTCAGAATCGTTTTCTTATTCAGGCTCTACTTTCTCTTCTGGTGGTACTTCTATAGGATGTGCATTTGTTTCTCTTTTCTGTTAATGCTGGCTCATATTTTGCTTTCAAGGCCTACAGTTCTGCTTCCAATGTAGCTTGTTTGTTCTGAAGTTGGGATATCAGAACAAGCTTTTCTTTACCCTCGGCTCTCAGATCTTTGATACAACCCTTTCTCTTGCTATATCAACCCAGTATCAGGTTGTGAGAGTTTCAATATGTTGCTTTTATTCCTGATAGGTGAGTATTAGTGATTTCTTATCATCTTATAATTTGAGCACTTTCCCTTTTTCTACTGTCAGTTGGTGATTCTTTTCAGATAGCTGGGCATGTGGTGACTACTGATATTCTTTGTAGGCTCTTTGTTTCTTTGTTTCCCAAGCATCTAGATCATTAGTGAACTCTGTCAATTGTTCTACCAGTTGTGCTATTCTATCCTCATATTCCTTTTCTTTTCTTTCCCACCCTTGCTGTTTTTCTTATCGAACCCTGTTTTCTCCTTGTACTTGTGCTACTTGATTTCTAAGGGTTGCAGTTTTCTCTTAAATTTTTTTATTTGTTTCGGCTATCTAGTGCACATGATACTCCTTTATTGCCTTCTATTTTATGTTCATGATTATTTCTTGCTTTTCCTGTGCAGTAGGCATGTTGTCTCATAGTCTACTTTTCAACACGTATATTTCATCCGTCATTCTCTTGACTACACCTGGTAATTGGGCATTAAAACTCTGCCATTGCTCTACTTCATTTAATCTTCTCTCCAGATCAGGTTGTTCAATCACTGGGTCTATTGAAGTAGTTCTGGAACAGACATTTCTTGATGTAAGAGTGTGTTGAAGCTCTTTCGTGGGGCTTCAATATGTAGCCTTAATTCTGCAGCTTGGGCTGTAGTTGCTATGGTGGTGGCCATGGAGTCAATAGGAGATGGGACTTTGATTTCTTAGTTTACTTCTCTTTGTGACATAGGAGGTGGAGCTGATAATGCTTTTGATGGGGCAATTGGTTGAAAACTGACATGGACTTGGCTAAAAGTACCTACTTCAATATTCTGGTGTTCAACTGGTGTCAAAGTGTCTTCTGCTACTTCACTGCTTGATTTTCATATGGAATCATATAGACTGGCTTGATTTTCATATGGAATTCTATCCTCAGGTGTTTTCTCTATCACTGGAGAACTGCTTCTTGCCCTTTCACATGGTAGAGTAGAAATATTCTCACCCTCTTCTATAACCATTGTTTTAGTGGTGTTAGTCTGTGCTGCTTGTTCTATGACAACCTCTAACTGTTCTGGGACTATTTTGAATGTGGGTAGGACCTCTTTTTGTTGTGCCGTGATAGGAATTTTTTTTTTTTTGTGGCACTAAAAGTTCTCCTATAGATCTGAGGTGTTAGACTTTCATTGCTGTGAGGCGATGCTTTCTCCTTGGGGTTAATTTTGTATCTCACATTTATCAACAAATTTGTGATTAGCCCACCGAAAGGTAGATATAACTTATTTGTCTGGTACTTCTTCACTTCCATGAGGTATGAAGGGACATCAAACCAATAGTAGTGTGCCATTAGGTATAAAGCTTTTACAAAGAAGGCCCTTCACTAGGTCCCATATCCCGTCGGGTGGACAATTTTGTGAATTATAACATTAAAAAAATGAAGGGATAGGTTTCGTTCTTCTAAATTTTTATGCAAAAAGAAGGACCTATTATTAGGTGGCTTGCCTAACAAATCTGTGGCAATTTGAATGAAATCTGGCAGAGTTTCGGGTAAAGGACTAAGCATATTTGCCTCCGGGATGCTAGGGGACAACCCAAGTTTCTCCAATGGTGCCTTCATCACCCCAGCAACCATTGCTTTTGTGATCAAAATTGGAAATCCATCAATGGTTGTGGACAGAGTTGAAACCAGTCCCTTGCCAATATTGTTTATATTGGCATAAAATAGTCTTACCAATCTAGGATAGACGTGGGTAATTCTAGGCTCTAGAAAATAATGGAGTCCGGCATCCTTAAAATATTTGATGGCTTCTCTTCCCATCTCTAATTTTTCCAAGGCATTAGCATCAACTGCAACCTCGGCTTCCATGATATGTTATTTTATTGAAGTAGGGAGCTTATCTGTTGAGGCTTTAGAAGATGCTAGCCTTTTGCCTTTTTCTAAGTTGGGTCCCCTTTTTAGGGCGGACACAGAGTCTTCTTCAGTTGTGTTTGTGGGACCTTCTCTGGTAACTACCCCTAAGGACCTGGTTTTCTTCTTGGGACAATCTGTTGCTTTAGCTTTTATGGCAGTAGACTGTGCAATATGGTGAATAATAGGGGTATTATCAGAATTGTTACCTTCCTCTTCTTCCTCGTCTTCTCTTTGTCGTTTCCCCTGTTTGTTAGTCATCCTCTGCAAAAATTAATCAATCTTATTAATTAAACCTAGAAAAACCCAAGTATTAAATGAATAATCCATGCAACACCTTCTTTTATTGAAAATCATTCCCTTATCTTTTCGACAGTTCAAACCCTAATTTAATTTAACTCGGTGAAATGTTCGTAAGGTTCCCCAAAATAAAATTGAAGGAAAAGGGATTTTTATGAAGATGTATGGTTTTATTAGGCAGTAGAACGGTTAAGATTACAGGAGATTCGAAAAAGCGAGGGAAGCTAGGGGAGGAAAAGATAAAATCACAGGATTTTGAAAATGGGACCGACATATTCTTCTTTTTAGAATATATGGGTCCTGTTTTCAACGATGACCTTCTAAGCCAGTCATTGCTTAAGTTAACCTAGAATCGTAAGTTGATTCTAGCTTTAATGAGCTAAGAATCGCAATCGTTGCGTTTCAAACTATGAACAATCGTAAATCCATATGTTTGTCTACTTTATAATATACGACAAGTACGCATTACGATCTATCATTTTTAACGATTTAGGTTGTAATATGATACTCTAAAAATAATGAAAATGAAAATAAAAATAAAATTATTTACATATTTTACAATTGGTGCTACGGATGAGTTGGTACCTCGATGATCCACGAGGGTTTTAAATTGGATTTTGGGGAGCAGCTTTCTCCCCCAGGAAAGCTTGTCCTCTAGGATTGCTTACTGGCTGCGTAGGTAATTGGCCACTCTCTCTCTTTGCCACTTGGGAAGCTAGTTGTCCAATTTGACTTTTCAGCTTCGTTATGGATAGTGTTTGTGAATGAAGTGTCTGAGATAATTGAGCAAATTGGTGCAAATCTTGTGAATGCTGGTGCGACTGTTGTTACAAATCCTGAAGAATTTGAATAATTGTAGCATCAGGCATACTGCTCTGTGGTCCAATATGGGGTTGTGCTGCCTGTAATTGAGGTCTTTGGTGGAAAACTTGGGTTTGGGGAAATCGGGGTAGCACAACTGTTGGTGCTGATTGCGCTCCAGCGGTGAAACCATAATTAAATCTCGGGTGATTCCTCCATGCTGGGTTATATTTGTTCCTGTAGTCTCCCCTCTGAAAGGCCATTGCTTGCTCTGGTTCCACCAGTTCTTAGTATTGTGGTGCAACAGGGTTCTCCGTATATGTGGGAATCTGACAAATTTGAGGGTTTGTTGTAGGCCTATCCAGAGTATTTGGGTTGGAATTCATGAGTGCAACAATTTTTCGCTCAAGAGCTAAAACTTTTGCACTCATGTCATCCTCAGTTTTCACTTTTTCTTTATTGATTTCATAGACCCCACCTCTTGTGACCGCGGTATGATGAGCAATCTCTTAGTCAGTCTGCAATAAAGCCTATTTTTGCTTTGAGGTATTGGCCAGTTTCTCAAATAAATTTTAGGTATGCTGGCCATTTTGAGCCATGAAGGCTCCTCCGCTTACTGCATCGACTGTAGACTGGTTGGTCTCAGTAAATCCTTGATAGAAACTCTGTGCTATAGACCAATTTGACACCTAATGATGAGGGCATTTTCATAGCAAATCCTTTATCCGTTGCCAACTCTCATGAAATAATTCTCTAGGTATTTGCCTGAAGCCTTGAATCGCTTGGCGAATTTGGTTGGTTCTACCAATTGGAAAGTATTCACCCAAGAATTTGAACTGTAAGTCGTCCCACATGGTTATAGTTCTGGCAGGTAGTGAGATTAACCATCCCTTCGCCCTATCTTTGAGAGAGAAAGGAAACAAACACAGTCTTATAGCTTCTTTAATGGTCATAGTCTGTAGCATTGTGCAGATTTCTATGAAGTCCCTCAGGTGCTGGTAGGGATCTTCTCTATCAAGCCCATGAAAAGTTGGTAGAGTTTGGAGTGTGTGGGGCTTGATGTCATAGTTTTGACCTTCAGATACTTCTGGTATAACTATACAAGAAGGCTCGGTCAAAGCTATTGCGCTGAAATGTGCTTCAATTGAAAGTTCGTTAACCATGGGTTGAGAGTCTCTTGCAGAGGATCGGTTTAATGCGAGTTTGTGCAAGAGAGTCTGCTCAATTTCTGGGTCGTATTCAATAAAGTCTAGTCTTCTAGACTAGGTATGATACATACACCAAAAAAATCTTGTCTTTTTTAAAATTTTTTTAAATTTTTTGGAAGATTCTTTATATGATTTTTATTTTAGAAGAGCAGGGAGAGAAAATAAATCTAAGTCTCTGACTTCTGTGATCAAGAGAAGTTGGAAACTTTTAATTCACTGCTCTGAATAAACTTGCAAAAGATTAAAGTGATCAAAGAAAAATAAAAATATAAAGAATCATAAAAAGAGAAAGATAGATATTTGTTTATAAAAGGATAAAAATATTAGATAAAATCTTGAAAGAATTAGATAAATTCTGCTTCCCTGGCAGCTGCGCCAAAAACTTGATCGGTTGCTTATTATGTATTATAATTATATTAAATTCAACTCTTTACCTATTGCAAGCGCACATTGGAAATTGTAGAGCTAGTATAGGATCGATCCCACAAGAAAGTTCATTATTTGATTAATTCCTAGTTTATATTTTTTATCTAAATCCCTTTCTTAAAAGCTTTTATATATCGTTAAGATCTAATCTACTAGAAAAATATGAATAAAAGAATGGGTTATTAAACTAAAGTGCATAAAAATAAATCCTAATCCTCCTTCTTCAGATTAAGGTCATCAATCTTAATCTTCAGCTTTAAGATATTTATCAAAATAAATAGTTCCGTTACACCATATTTCTAGTCTCCTAACATTGGTCGTCAATCAAGTCTAAGATTCTATCAATATAGATTTAATCTATTCAACAATCAACCAGAAATTTGGGCGTCAATCAAACTCTAGAAAACTGAAGATGGAAAAGTAAAAATCGTTACACTAATCGGTAAATTCTAACCTGAGTCGTCAATTCAAATTAAAACTTGGAGATGTTTACAAAGTAAATAAAATCTAAACTAAAAAGCAAAGTAAAATATATCCTTCACCCCTCAGCTGCAGTCGTCAATTGCTCCTGAGAAATTACAGATATCTACACTAATCTTCAGCACTCAATTGTAGTCGTCAGTTGCTCTTGAGAAACCTCTGATATCTAATTATGTTACACTACTTTGATCAGAAGAAAATCCAACCTCAGGCGTCAATTGTTGCTGAAATTCTTCGATGTTTATTCCTATGCCGAGCCCTCTTATTTATAAATCATAAGGGGTAGGTTTACAAAGATCTAGTTTTAATAAAAGAAACTATTAAAAACAAAAGATTCCTAATATAACTCTAATTCCTAATTTTATCTTTCCTTGTTCTTTAGTTGATGCGCTTCTGGATTGTTCTTTATTGAGCAACAACAGAGTCCTTCGGATTAGATGTTTATCAATTTTGTTAGATTCATGGTTCACTAGACTTCTAATTGCAGGAATCTTCTAATTCTAGATATGACGGTGTTAAACTCTCACATGATTCGCAACAAAAGTGTGTAGTAGAAAGCTTCTATATTTAGGAAATCGTAAATAACGATTTCTTTCTTATTCTTTCTGGAAAATTGTAATTCATGATTTTCTATATTCAGTAGGCTTTCAGCTAGAAATTTCTTATTTTGGATTGATCGCTTTATTCTTTTGTCGCTTTCTGAAGAATCGTCATTTGAAGAATTATGATTTTTCAGCCTTCCTGTTGTTGGTGAATCGTCTTTAACGTTTAATCATCTTTTTACTACGTTTTCGAGTTCATTTTGACAAGGATTAACACTTAGGCTATAATTTACTGTTTATCTTTAATATCTGCACATCAGTAACTCGTTAGTAGCAAACTAAGTCCTAGCATCACTATGTTAAGGGTGATAAAATGGTAAATTATGTGATTGATCAATGGGATGCTCTCATTCATGGACGTGTTCTCCGGTTACAATTAGATCAAAATGTACAAGGCAGATTGAGAGAAGACAACCTTCATTACCCCATGGGGGACATTTTGTTATCGAGTCATGCAATTCATGTTGAAAAATGATGGAGCAACGTATCAAAGAGCGATGATAGCACTCTTCCATGACATGATACACTGAGAAATTGAGGTGTACGTCGATGACATGATTGCCAAGTCATCAGAGAGAGGTGACCATTTGATAAACATCCAAAACCTATTCAAAAGATTGAGGAAATATAGGCTACGTTTGAACCCTCAGAAATGCACATTTGGCACTATGTCAGGAAAACTACTTGGCTTCATTGTTAGCAGAAGGGGCATCGAAGTCGATCCGATGAAGGTAAAAGCTATCGTAGAAATGCCACCACCATCTATCGAGAAAGAAGTCAGAGGCTTTCTTGGTAGAATACTGTACATTAGTCGGTTCATTGCATAGTTAACTCCTATCTGCACACCGATCTTGAAGCTACTAAAGAAAGATTTACCTGTCAAGTGGAATGACGATTGTCAGGCAACATTCAATAAAATCAAGGGTTACCTACTTAACCTCCAGTTTTGGTACCGCCAGTACCTAGGAGACCATTGTTAATGTACCTCTCCACAACAAAATTCTTGATGGGATGTGATCCAGGGCAGCATGATGAGAAAGGAAGAAGAAAGTAGGCCATTTACTACCTGAGTAAGAAATTTACTGATTACGAGACACCCTATTCCCATATGGAGAAAGCATGCTTGGCTCTCATATAGGCTACATAGAAGCTTCGTCACTACTTGTTATCCTGGGCAGTTCTCCTCCTGGCACGAATGGATCTGTTGAAGTACCTGTTTGAAAAGCCTACTCTAACTGGCTGAACTATATGCTGGCAGCATCTCTTATCAGAGTTCGACATCACGTATGTCACCTAAAAGTCAATCAAGGGGCAAGCACTCGCTGATCATCTTGTCGAGAACCCCTTACCTAATTACGAGCCGCTGAGAACCAAATTTCCTGATGAGGACATCTTGTTCATGATGGAAGATGACTTAGAGGAGATCGAAGAGTCTTGGGTAATGCACTTCGATGGGGCAGCAAATGCTGAAGGTCAAGGAGTCGACGCTATTCTAATCTCACCAAAGGGATCCCACATGCCAATTTCCATCAATCTTAACTTCCCCTGCACCAACAACATAACCGCATATGAAGCCTGTGTAGCTGGCTTACAAGTAGCTCTGGACCTGAACATAGCTCATCTCAGGGTGTTTGGTGATTCATAGTTGATCATATGCCAAACCAACGAAGACTGGAAGATAAAAGATGAATAGTTGATCCCATACCATGAGCACTTGATCAGTCATAGAATATACCATTTCATCACCCTTAACTTAGTGATGGCAGATGCCAGTTTGCTGCTAACAAGTTGATGATGTGCAAATATTAAGGAAAAATAGTAAAATAGAGTTAAAGTATTAATCTTCATCAAAATGAACTCAAAAATTAGTAAGAAAGATGATTGAACAAAAAAGACGATTCGACGAGTGTTTAAAGTAAGAAAATCATAAAAGATGATTGAACGTTGTAAAAAAGAAATGAGAAATCGTAATTTACGATTCTTCAATATACTTCAGGTGGAGTATGATACAAAAAGAGAATTGCGATCGTTCGTTCAAGAGAATCTTTGTTAGAGACTTGTGTTGAAAAGAGAAAATCGTGATTTACGATTTTACAAAATAAAGATCCCTGTTACTGCTGATCACATGAAAGCTACACCACCATGCACAAAATTAGAAGCTTATTCAAATTAGAAGTTTGGTAGATCACAGATCCGAGAAGATTGATGAAGATTGACTCCTAAAGATCTTTGTTGTTGCTAAAATAAGGAACAATCTAGAGCACATCAACTATTAAAAGCAAGGAAGATAAGATTAGAAATTAGAGTTATATTAGGAAATCTTTTATTTCTTTTATTAGGATTGAGTTTTGTAAACCGACCCCTTATGATCTATAAATAAGAGGGATTGCTATAGGGAAAAGGATCGAAGAATTTCTTAGCATCAATTGACAACTGAGGTTGGGTTTTCTTCCAATCAATTGTAGAATAGATTTTCAAGTAAAATTGTCCACAGTTCTCTGAGGTCTTGCCTGACAACCAAGGCTGAAGAAGTTGAAAGATCAACCCTTTGGATGGTTCTACTTTGCTCTCTAGTTTAGATTTATTTTATTTTATTTTACTGCTTTGTAAACATCTTCAAGTTTTTTATTTGAATTAATGACTCAGATTGAAAATTTGCAGATTAATGTAACGGTTTTACTTTTCCATCTTTTATTTTTTGGAGTTTGATTGACACCCAAATTTCTGGTAGATTAAATATTAGTAGAAATCTATATTGAGGAAAACTAGTTTTTGATTTATGCCCAAATTCTAGAGGACTGAGATATAGTGTAACAGTATTTTAAATTCGTAAATATCCAAGAAGGAAAAAAGATAAGTAGAGGTTAAGAAAAGAAGGGAAAAAGAAAACAAATATAAATAAAGGAGATTTAAACTTCCTTGTGGGAACAAACCTATCTCTGCTATAATTTTCATTGTGCGCTTGTAATAGGTTAAGGCTTAATTAGATAGACATATAGGAAAATTTGAACATGGACGAGGACACTACCTTAGATGAGCTACATGAAATCACTTCGGTCATGGTGCAACCACCAGCCCTTACCTTTACGGATGCGGATATACAGAAAGAATCTCTACGGGGAAGTTCAGCCGCTATATATTTAATGGCCATAATTAGGGGGTTCTCAGTCCCTCATGCATTAGTCGAACATAAGAGATCGTTCTTTTATTCATATTTCTCAACCTTTAAAGATAAAGTAGAGGTTAAGAAAAGAATGGAAAAAGGAAACTAAGTATAGGAGATTTAAACTTCCTCGTGAGAACGATCCCATCGCGACGCTATAATTTCCATTGTGCGCTTCCAATAGGTTAAGGCTTAATTAGATATATATAGAAAGAGCCGAACAAGTTTTTGGCGCCGTTGCAGGGGAAGCATAAAATTTCTATTATTTATATTTCTTTAGTTTTTTTCTCCTTTTCAGAAACTAATATTTATCCTTCTCTTTTTAATTTTCTTTATATTTTTTTCTTTGATCACTTCTTGGTCTTTTGCAGGTTTATTCAGAGCAGCGAATCAAGGTTTTGCACTTCCCCTGATCAAAGAAGCTAGAGGCTTAGATTTGTTTCACTCCCTACTTTCTAAAATAAAAATCAAATAATGCTAAAAAAAATAACAAAAATATTTATTGCTCTAGTGTATGCATCACACTCAATCTCGAAGTCTAGATTTCTTCGTGTGTGATCTGGATATTGAAAGGACTCTCTTGGGCAAATTAGTAGCAAACTGAGCTTCTGAAAGAGAATCCCAAACCATGGCTGACGACTGTTCTATTCTCGCACACTTCAGCCCGATTACTTTGACCGAGCCCTCTTGTATAGTTATACCGAAAGTGCCTGCAAGTCAAAATTAGGAAATCAAGCTCAACACACTCCAATTGTGACAGCCCAGATTTTACTAACCCGAAATCCATGCCATCAGATCACCGTTTAAGGTGATCCATGAGTTACCGAACACTTGGTACATCTACGCCAAGAAGAACTCAAAGCTGATATATCTAACTAAGCAAATAGAGTCATCATATACAGCAAAAGAAAGTTCCATTTCTATATTTAAAACATATCAAAGTGACGGTTCTAATTCCATGTAAAGACACATGGACAAAAGAACTAAAATGAACCACCGGTGAAGGTCGATCATCACCTAAATAATGGTTTACAAAATAATATTCAAAATAATTTCATGATCCAATTTCTAATCCAAGATGGCTGGACGTACCTGTTGTATTGCTTACCTTACAATTATTAAAGGGTTAAAAATAGCAAAACTAAAGGCAAAATCACAGAGAAATGGGATCAAGGTAAGCAATCAGATCTGTAAGAATTAGAGCTATTGTAGCAAGCTTTAAGGGGTAAGTGAGGGTATGTCCACAGGGAAATGTGTTTCAAAATGGGGTAAATCTCCAGATCTATGTCAGATCTGACACTCTAGCCTGTCCTAGTTTAAAATAAAGCAAGAGAGGAAAGGGGAGAGGCTTTTAAAGGGTTGTCACTTTACTAAAACTATAGAAAATAAAAATGTAAATGATCCAAAACTGATTAAAACATAGATTTAGGGAGATAGAGAAAGGGATTAAGATCAAAAGGGAGAGAATAGCAGCTAGGGATTTTGGTCTTTATTGAAAATTGTTTGGTTAAAAGGCAGTGCAGTGAACTGATTTACAACAATCCTTCATCTGGCTACAAGGTCAAATGCAAGGTATAAGAATCCAACACCAATAAGAGAATTGGAGTGATCCTAAGGCTATGCTCTGTCCACTTTAATGGTCACAGATCATCTTAGAGATTCCTCTAATTCAAGGATCTTAATTAGACCAATTAAACTATTATAGATTTTGTGGATGCAAGGCTACAAGCTCAGGCATCCACAGGGATATTAGATCTAGGGAAATCAAATGACAATTATAACATTTATGGATCCAAATTAACTTTACATTTAACAATTACTGAATTAATACAACTTACAGTCCAATTGTTCTCAGATCTTTAATCTGTGCAACATCTAATCCTCCTACAATGCTTTAAACCTCTCAATTTACAACTCTCAACCTCATCCTAGCTACTAAAAGGGTTTAGCCAACCATGGTTGGTCTAAAGAGTGAATGGGAAAGAAAGAAAAAATGAGGGAAATGGGAATTCAGATTTGGCCTGAGCTCTCTCAATTTCTGGATGGTTCTTTTGTAAAATCCTCAGACTTTTATAGTCTTCCTCTCTGTCCTTAGATCTATTTAAGCTAATCAGAGCTCAAGGAAATAATTCTGTTATTCCGTGCTGCTGATGTGGCTAATTTTGCTTCTAGAAACTCTCTCCTAATTGGCCCAAACTGGACAGTTACATGTAAAGTTGTTAGAGAATTTCCATTCGCTCCCATTTGTGTTCCAAAAATACCCTCAAGGGTTGTTAAAGTGCCTTGGAATGTGTGCACAGAGCATTGAAGCAAGTTGCTGATGTGGTTGGAACTGAGAAGTTCTCAAATCGTGTGTCGAGAGGTTCAGGGAGCCTTTCGACAGATTTTGAGTCCACTTTGTACTCCATTCGATAGGTTAAGAGTAGCATTCGACAGGTTCTATCTTCTATTTGACAGGTTGACAGCAGTTCTCGACAGGTTCCTTTGATTTCTTGACAGGTTCACATAAACTTTCAACTTCTGTCCAAGCTCCATCTATCCTCTCGCCAGCTTATAAAGCATCCTGTCGATTTCTTATACAGCTCTAGTTGAGCTTTTGATCAGTTGACTCAACCTTGCAGAAAATGGATGCAGCTTTAGGCAAGTCCTTGACAGGTTGGTGTTGACTGCTCGCTAGGTTCTGGGGAACCTCTCGACATGCTGGTGGAACCTCGTGAGATGCCATGCATCTCCAGGTTCTTCTACAGCCCTCAAACCTTTTGACAGGTTATGTCAACTTGTCGATAACTTTACTTTTCCACCTCAATACCTCTCGACAGGTTGGAACACAACTTTAGAACCTCTTGACAACATGCCTTCTTTAGCTTTAACTCCTCGATAGGTTCAAGAATACCCATAGATCCACTCGACAGGTTGATGGAACCTCTCGACAGCTTCATATCTAAGCATGCAAACCTGTCGATAGGTTGAATTAACCTCTCGATAAGTTCTTTCCCTTACTTTCATAGTTGGCACATAGTTCAGGGGTGCTATTCTTCATCTACCAAGTGTTATTCACTGAAAAGTACCACTTTTCACCTCTGAACCTAGCCTTTGTTGGACCTTGAAGCTCACTAATAATTATTTGTTAAGTGTGTTTTATAGTTAGTAATAAACTGTGCAGCTAAATACAAAAATCCCTGCTTATTGGTTCAAAGAAGAGAAAGAAAATATGCAAAGATGACAGCTGTGCCAAAGCCTAATGGAAGACCCTAGTATGCGCACCATGGTGACTCATTTGTTGGTCATCATTGACCAAAAGTCTAGCAGATGAAAGAAGTTAGCTGAGAATGGAGGATGCTATAATAGCAGCAAGTGCAATGCATCAGAGGATCAAAGGAATCATCTCGCAGAGTTGAGGAGCTCCCTCGTGGAGCTAAGGAGGTAGTGGAAGCTACCCTCACACAGATAGGATGCGCGGTCAGGAGGAGAGCAATAAAGAAATCATGAAGATCTCGCATCTTAAAACCCTTAGAATTTGTGCTCGTAAAGCTCTCGCAAAGATCGAGCCTTAAAGTAGTCGCGCGTAGAATATAACGACTCCATATGCATGAAGAACAATATGTCAGCTCGTGGAGTTCTCGCGAAGCCCTGGAAGAGAGAGACGCCCAGAATCTTCCTCGCATAGCTCTCGCACACTTTGAAGCCTAACCAGTTACTATGCGAGCACAGAAGCCTACCTGCGCGAGTATCTAGTGAGAGAGAACTTCTGAAGCTCTAATGTGCGAGAAATCTAGGCGTTCCAAATCACCTCTGTGATAGCATTACAGCGCAAAGCAGCTGCGTGATCAACTGAGAATCTACCACGTGAGTGAACAATCCTCCTAAGCCAAATGCTCCTCCACGAAGGCTTTGCCACTGCGCGAGTTAATTAATACAGATGCCAGCCTCACGAAGCTCGGGCTCTCCATTTCTCAATTTTAACTCAAGGACCTTTTGGGAATTTCCCAAGGTTAGGGCACACTTCTCGAGTCATAGATTTTGAGGCACACATCTCAATGCATTCAAGGGTTGTAACAATACCATGTCTGTTAGAAAAATTAGGGTTAATCTCTTTTGAGCCAAGGCCTTATGGATAGAGTATATAAGCTGTACTTAGAGTTTAGTATTTTCATCTTTCCTTCATCCTCTGTTGGCTTAGAGCTCTAGCAGGCTAGGGTTAGGGTTTAATCATCTCTTTTTCTTATTTTTCTTCTCTCTTAGCCTAGCATTGACTGGCTAATCCTTTTGTAAGCAGCTAGGTTTAGTTTTATCTTAGTTTTATAATAGGCTTTGTATACATTGGGATCTTTTGGATGAGCAACTGTGCACAGGCTGCATCCTTGAGACAATTCATTGTAAGTTTTACTTTTATCAATGGATTGTCGTTTTAATGATTAATTAAATCTACAGATCTTATGGTTTCTTTAGATGTCTATAGGATCCATATTTTTGGGACTAGCCCATTCAGTTTCTAGTAGATCTATTGTTTACCATCTAATTTCCCTTGGTTTAATAGACCCATGGAGAGCGGATCTGTGAGAGCACTGGGACTCCATGGTGGCAGCAACAGTTTACATGTTCTTTCTCAGATCTCTGTGGTATGGACAGACCTATCGGATACCTTATGACTATTTGAGTGAACAGAGTATAACCCTAAATGGTGTCCAGCCACATGTCTGAGAAGGATTCTTCTCTTTTGTATATGAGCTTTTAGAGCCTTGTGAGGAGGTTTGTGTAGGAACTGGCTCCCCTCTATTTTACTTGACCGATATCAAATGTTAGATCTGATTTCTCTGTAGTAATTGTAGCTTGAGGCTGAGTCATTGCAGGCCTATTGTAGCAATGACCAGCTGAATCTAAATCCTTATTGAACATGTTGCTGGTCCTTTGTGTGGGCTCATTGAGCCGTTAGCCTTGGCAAAGCACATATGATTTTATGGGTTAGAATACCTATGGATGTCAGCCAGATCTGTGCGTAAATCTGGGGAGCTTGTAGCACTGGCATTACATAGTGTCTACAATAATATTCATGGCTTGATCTTTTCCATTATGATCAGTCCACTCCTTTGGATTAGGTTAGCATTTCTAGTTTAATCAATGGGATTTGACAAACTTTATCGGATACTCTGTGACCATTTGAGTGGACAGAGTATAGCCCTAAGAGCACCCCAAATGGCATGGGTTAAATTAGATTCTTCTACCTTGTTGAGGTTATTGATAGCATCTCAGCAAGGATCACTGTAGAGATAGTCTAAATCTGAGTTACATTATTGCATTAACTCTAGCTTAACCTACTTACTTCCCATTATTTTTATATTTTATTTTAGCACACACCATCACCATCCTCTTCTTAACCCTTTCTTTAGGATAGGGCTGCACTTTACTTCTCTTTTGTTAGGATTAATTTAGTGTAGTCGTGACACCCAACTCTCTTTCTTTAGGATTGTCAGATCTGTAGCTAGATCTGAAGGCCTACTATTATAGCCCATTTTGGGTTCTAGATTAATTTCTCTGTGGGACAAACTCCTATAAAAACTTGCTATAATAGGCCTTGTATCTTGCAGGTCTGTGTATATTTATAGACTTGCTATTTTGTGTCTTTTAATTCACCTTTGATTTATTTTTACTAATACATTCTTATCACTATTTTCAAATAAAGTTAGCAGCAAGCATCTTGAAATAACAACAACAAGTTTTTGGCGCCGCTGCCGGGGATATTGATCTTTTTAGTAGACCTGGGTTGTACTATAATTTTGACTTCCAAATTCTTTGTAGCTGTGCCTAATCTAGAATAAAGTACTACTGCTATTTTTTAGAGTTTTGTAGAAATGGATAACAGATAAAGGGAAAAGCTAGAGCTGCAGCTGGAGTGTAGCTAGCTCTGTTTGCACTTCCTTCCCCCTAAATCTTAGTCCATTTATGTTTAATTCCCTGTTATTTGTTTAGTGAAAATCTGTTAATTTTTGTTTGAAATCTTTTTGTGTGTGCTTGTGAACATTCTCTTTACTTACTATGGGTGTGAGTATATGCTTGGTAGAAGGTCCTTAAACCCTTAGTTGGAACCTCCAAATCTAGAGGTTGAAATGATCCTTAAACCTAGACACCACACAACGCCCTATTGTTGAAACTGAACCAGCTATCATGGCTGAGAGGTAGAGAACATTAAAGGAGTACAATGCACCTGAGGATTACACCTCTCTCTTCTGCATTCAATTTCTCTCTGTTGAGGGGAATTATGAAATTAAATCCTCCACCATTAATATGTTGCCTTCGTTTCATGGGCTTAGTAAAGAAGATCCCTACAAGCATATCGACCAATTTTTGGTACTTTGCACTACTTTTAATATTGCTGGCTTGGGATCTGAGGCCACTAAACTGAGGCTTTTTCTTTTTTCACTAAAGGACAAAGCCAGCACATGGCTATCAAAGCTCCCAGCCAACAACATACAGTCATGGAGTGACTTTCAAACCAAATTCCTGGCCAAATTCTTTCCCATGAACAAAACCAGCCAGATGAGGATAAATATTGTCATTTACTCAGTCTTCAATTGAGGATTTTTATGAAGCTTGGGAAAGATCTAGGAGATGTTAAAACAATGCCCCCACCACCAACTTCTAATGTGGTAACTAGTGCAAGTATTCTACCAAGGAATTAATCCCAAGAGTAGAGATATGGTGGATGCTCCCTGTGGTGGTAGCTACCTCCACAAGACAACTGAGGAAGCTTGAGAACTGTTTGACATAATAGGAGAAAATTCCATACAGCAGGAGTCTCTGTCACACAATAATAGTCAGACCCAGCTAAGATGGTGAAAGAGGCCACCTCTAGAGGTGGAATATATAAAGTTAAGGTGCAAGGTGATTTGGAGAGGATGGTGGACAATTTGTCCTTAAAATTTGACAAATTAATGAATGTGATGCAGCCCCGGATGGTTGCACAGGTGGAGGAAGCATGTCTGATATGCCAATCTCCCACACATTTTATTCATGATTGTCCATTTGCCAACCAGTTTCCTGATTTTATTATGGAGCATGCCAATGCTGCTCAAACTTATGGGCAGCAGCCTGTTGGGTATTCTTGGAGGAACCACCAAAACTTGAGGTGGAGACAAGATTCATATCCTCAATCCCAGCAGCAGCAAGTGGTAGCTCCTTACAGACCCTAGCACTAGTTTAACCAAATGTACCCACCAAGGCAAAATTTTCTGCTACCTGCCCCCAAGTCTAACTAGTTGGCCCTGCCCCCACAATAGTCCAGATCCTCTTCATTTGAAGAGCAGATGCTGGCTTCAATGCAAAACCTGGTACAGACTATCAATTCTCATGGATAGAGCATTAAGAAGATTGAGGACTAGTTGGGTCAAATTTATAATGCTTTAAACAGAAGGGAGGAAGGAAAATTGCCTAGTCAACTCCTGACAAATCCAAAAGGGCAGTATATGATTGGAGATACATCCTCCACCCATGAGGAAGCTGATGCAATCACTACCCTTAGGAGTGGTAGGGTGGTTCATAATTTGGTGGGCAAGGTAACTAAGGAGGTCACGAAAAATGAAAATGAAAATAAAAGTAACAGAATTTTTAGTGTTGAAGAGCCAAGGATTGTATCCCCTACTGTGGATCAGCTAGGGAAAAATAATGGAGCTGATGTTGAGCCCCAATATCAAACAATAAAGGAAGATAAAAGAAAAAGATAAAAATATGACCATAATATTAATAGGCATGCAGCAGTGGCACCAACAGTGCCACAACTGCCATTTCCTCAAGCACTAGCTGGCCCATCCCCTCTTGATAAAGGGAATGCTCAGATGGAGGAAATGCTAGAGGCTTTCAAGTAGGTCAGGATCAATTTGCCCTTGCTTGATGGCATAAAATAAGTCCCTGCCTATGCTAAGTTTTTGAAGGACCTCTTCACACAAAAGAGGAAAGCAAGAGTGCAGTTGTCTAAAAGAGTTTTTGCTCTTGAGCATGTTGAGTAGGTCCTGTCCATCGCCACACCAAAAAAATTACAAGACCCAGGGGTACCTACTATCCTCTGCATAATCGAAAATCACACCATTGGAAAAGCCCTCTTGAACTTAGGGGGCAGTGTGAACTTACTCCCTTATTCAGTGTATGAGGAGTTAGGTTTGTGCTCCAACTGGCTAACAAGTCTGAGAGGAGACCTCTGGGTGTGGTAGAGGATGTCTTAGTTGGGGTGGATAAATTCTATTATCCAGCTGATTTCCTTATTTTGGACATGGACCCTTGCAAAAGTAAAACCCTAATTCCTGTTATCTTTGGCAGGCCATTCCTGGCTCCTACAAATGCTTGCATACAATACAGGTCAGGGGTGATGGAGGTTACCTTTGGGAACATGAAGGCCCATTTGAATATGCACCATGCTGCTACAGTGCCTCAGAGACTGACATTGAGGACTGCTGGGCAGTAGATATACTAGGGAAGAGGAATTATCCAATCTGTTGGATTGGGATAATGTTGTTGATCACCTGGCAAATATTTGAAGTTTGTTTGATAACAAGACTCAAGTTTTCATGATAGAAGACATCACCATAATAGAGTCTTCTGTGGGCCTTGTGCAACATTCCAATTGGAAACATACATTACTGCCTCTTTCTCAAACCACTAAGGCACCTATGTTGCCTTCAATTGAAAGTCCCTCTGAGCTGGAGCTGAAGCAGCTCCCAGCCACATTAAAATATATCTTCTTGAGGCAGGACAACAAGCTTCCTGTGATTACCTCCTCCTCTCTCACTAGTGAGTAGGAGGAGGAACTACTGAATGTTCTCAAGAAGCACAAGAAAGCAATTGGGTGGACAATATCTGACCTTAGAGGTATTGATGCCTCAGTTTGCATGCACATAATTTATCTAAATGAGGGTGCCAAACCCTCAAGGGAGATGTAGAGGAAATTAAATCCTCACATGTAGGAGGTGGACCTCAAGAAGATAGTGAAACTGTTGGATGCAGGGGTGATTTACCCCATTTTGGATTCTGAATGGGTGTCACCTATCCAGGTGGTACCTAAAAAGTCAGGCATCACAATTATCACTACGGATTCTGGGGAGTTGATGCCAGCCCGAGAGACCACTGGCTGATAGGTTTACATTGACTATTAAAAACTCAACTCTAAGACCAGAAAGGACCATTTCCCCCTCCCTTTCATTGACCAAATTCTAGATAAGCTGGCTAGGAAGGCATTTGACTATTTTCTTGATGGATACTCAGGGTATAACCAAATCCTTGTGGACTCTCAAGATCAGGAGAAAACTACTTTCACATGTCCCTTTGGCACCTTTGCTTATAGTAGGATGCCTTTCGGATTGTGCAATGCCCCAACCACTTTTTAGAGGTGCATGTATGTAATTTTTTCTGATATGATTGACAAATTCCTGAAAATCTTAATGGATGATTTCTCAGTATATGGGGAAAGATTTAGCCAGTGTCTGAGACACCTTGATATGGTTTTATAAGATGTGAGGAGACCAATTTAGTCCTAAGATGGGAAAAGAGTCACTTTATGGTGACACAAGGGATTGTACTAGGCCATGTGGTCTCTCACAAAGGAATTGAGGTTGACAAGGCTAAAGTGGACTTGATTTAACATTTGGCCCCACTCAAGACTGTCAAGCAGATCATAACATTTTTAGGACATGCTAGATTTTACAGGAGGTTCATCAAGGACTTCAGCAAGATTGCCAAACCATTATGCCACCTACTTTGTCAGGATGTGCCATTTGTATTTTTTACTGAGTGCCTTGAGGCCTTTGAGGCCTTGAAAAAGTGCCTTATAACTGCCCCTATAATCCAGGCCCCAGATTACTCACTCTCCTTTGAGCTGATGTGTGATGCATCAGACTTGGCCATAGGTGCTGTCTTAGGATAGAGGAAAGATAAGTTACCTGCAGTGATCTATTATGCCAACAAAACCCTAGTCGAAGCTCAGCTCAATTACACCACAACTGAGAAGGAGCTGCTTGCTGTAGTGTTTATTGTGGACAAGTTCAGACTCTACTTGTTGGGGTCTAAGATTGTAGTTTTTACAGATCACTCAGCCCTGAAATACCTATTGGCTAAGAAGGATGCAAAGCCATGGTTGATTAGATGGATCCTCCTCTTGCAGGAGTTTTATCTTGAGATCAAAGACAAGAAGGGAGTGGAGAATGTGGTGGCTGACCATCTCTCTAGAATTTTTGGAAGAATGTGTAGCAATACCTGTAAATGAGTTGTTCCCTAATGAGCAGCTTTTTACTTTGCAGTCTAGTGTGCCTTGGTTTGCACACATTCTCAACTTCCTTGTTGCTGGTAGGATCCCTCTGCACTGGTCTAAGATGAACAAAGACCTGTTCTTCTCTCAGGTTAGACATTTTCTATGGGAGGATCCATACCTTTACAAGCATTGCGCAGACCAAGTTATTAGGAGATGCGTGCTTGAAAGTGACTTCTACAATATTCTTTCAATGTGCCATGAGCAAGCCTGTGGAGGTCATTTCCGTGGCAAAAAGACTGCAGCAAAAGTGCTCTAATGTAGTTTGTATTGGCCTTCTTGGTTCAGAGATGCGTACTTACATTGTAAGGCCTGTGAGAGATGTCAAAGGACGGGAGGCATTTCCAAGAGAGATTCCATGCCATTGCAGCCCATCCTAGTACTAGAACTTTTTGACATCTGAGGCATTGATTTTATAGGCCCCTTTCCTA
The DNA here is from genome assembly GCA_021018995.1 of Chloranthus sessilifolius. Lineage (NCBI taxonomy): Eukaryota > Viridiplantae > Streptophyta > Magnoliopsida > Chloranthales > Chloranthaceae > Chloranthus > Chloranthus sessilifolius. Next base: position 53,714,386 of record CM037598.1, read on the forward strand.
CATTTATCGTATTTAATTTCATACTTGTGGCAGTGGACTATGTGTCCAAATGGGTGGAAGCCATTTCCACAAGGACTAATGACCACACAGTTGCCCTTAAATTCTTGAAGGACAATATTTTCTTAAGATTTGGCATCCCCAGAGCTATCATCAGTGATGGGGGGAGCCATTTCTGTAACAGACCTTTCGAGAACCTGCTCAAAAAGTATTCTGTTACACACAAAATTGCAACTCCTTACCACCCACATACCAGTGAGCAAGTTGAAATTTCCATTAGGGAGATTAAACATGTTCTGGAAAAGACTATGAGGGCTGATAGAAAGGATTGGGCACAAAAGCTAAATGATGCTTTGTGGGCTTATAGGACTGCCTATAAGACCCCTATTAGTATGTCCCCATTAGGCTGGTGTATGGCAAGGCCTGCCACCTACTAGTGGAGTTAGAGAACAGAGCCTATTGGGCTATCAAAGCAATGAATTTAGACCTAACTTCTACTAGTTATCACAGGAAGTTGCAAATGGCAGAACTTGATAAACTGAGGTTGGAAGCCTATGCAAATGCTAGAATGTATAAGGATAGATCAAAGGCATTCTTTGACAAGAAGCTATTGAGGAAGGACTTTAATGCTGCCACTAAGATTTGGCTTCTTAACTCCACACTTAAATTTTTTCCAGGGAAGTTGAAATATAGATGGGATGGGCCTTACACTATTATCAAAGCCTCTCCATTTGGTGCTGTGGAGATCTTAGATCCAAAGACAGGGAAGATCACGAAAGTGAATGGTCAAAGGCTTAAGATTTGTGTAGAAAATTCAGTGGAGCCTCCTCAGACTATTCACCTACATGAACCTCCCATTGCTCAGTAATCCACAACTTTGTAATATATGTACCATGTTTGTTGAAACTTTTGTGTGTTTTTGTTTGCCTTGGACCATGTCATTTACTTTTTTTTTTTAGGGAGATTTGCTTGTTTGATTTCATATCTGTCATTAACATGGGAGATGCATGCCTATTGCTGTCAGGTGATTGAAGTACTGGCACTGTAATTGTCAAGAATTTGCTTCCCTGAAAAACTTTTATCACTCTAAATTTTTGGTATGCATGTGCTGGTAAGGGGGAGGACATTTTCATTAGAGAATGGAGTACATTAAATGGGTTGGTGCTAATGGCCACTGTATGGGTGCATGACACTGTACATGCACAGGCTAGGGCACAAATTGAGAAAGGGGGTTAAGTGTTGCTTTCTCGCAGAGTTAAATGGCCTAATTTTCACAATCGTGAGCCATTTCAAGGTTTTCTTGTGGAGTCTTGAGGGCGTGAAAAGAAGAATTCAAAATATTTTCTTACGCGAGGTCTCTGAAACTCTAAATGGTTGTTTTTCACGAAGATCACCAATTAAGCCGTATGAGAAATGAGAAACTACTTCGCGCGCTTAGGCCCAATGTCAACTTTGCGAAGTAACTTCACGAGGCACACAAAGCATCTGATTCTGCTTTTGTGGAGCTATGTTCTTCTGCGCGATGGTCCTTCTCACGAATTTACTTCTGTACTGCGTGCAAAATCTACTCCGCGAGTCCCCGTGGACAGCTGCGCGAAGTGCGGGATTGGCCCTTTTAACCCTGATGGATTTCTTCAATTTCTTCATTTCCTATCCCTCTGCTTTAACTCCTAGTGCTAAAAATAGACCATCATATACTGTGTGATTTCATTCCCCATAATAAATTGTGTGATTTACCATTCCCCATAATAATCACAATTTATTGCCAACTAACCTTCTTTAATTTCTTTATGGCAATGAAGCTTGGAAGGAGGTGAAATTTAATATGCTGATTCATATTCCACCATCTAAGCACTTGAAATACAAGGGTAGTTCGTCTTCTTCGCATTCATTCTCCTTTAACCTCAGCAGTCCATCCCTACCCATAACAATGGCAGATGACAAACCCATTGATCTGCCTATAAAATTTTACCTAGTCTGGGAGGACCCGCCACCACCTAAGGAGCCTGACCCACTACAATTCCTCTGGGATGAGTACGAGGAGGTCCAAAGGATCTTGGCCAAGGAGGAGAAGAAAAAGAACAAGCGAAAGAAGAAGAAACAGAAGATAGAACCACCTACATCTTCTCCCCCATCCCCTTCAATCCTTCCACCACTTGCTTAGCCTCCTTCTCCTTGATCCCTGTTCTCCTCCCCCTCTCCTGGCTTGCAGTTCCTCTTCCACAAGCAGCATGTTGAGGATATCTCGGAGCGAAGAGGGAGAACCATTTTATTTTTGAAAGAATGTTTTGCTAATGTGTGTCTAGATTTTTCTTAGGTTTATACTTTTTATGTACTTAGTTAGGATCTCTTTGTAATACCTTGTGGTAATCTTTTTGTATCTCAATAAAATTTCTTTTTGTACTATGTTGTTTTTTTCACTGTCTTTCTTTATTTTTGTTTGTCTGAATGTGTGTTTGTTTTGGTGTTGTGTGTTTTATTTTTCTGCTGTACTTCATTTTCAATTTTATCTCTATTTTTACCCTGTTGCACATCCACATCTACCTTTGAATCAGTGAGGACACTGGACCTCATAGGTTTGGGGGTGTGGCAAGGTTTGCCAATGAAAAAGTTAACCTAAGTGTAGCAGAATCAAGTGAGTAAGATAGAAATGGAGCCATGTTCACTTAAGAATCATAAAAAAATGATAAATTAAAAAAATTTGTAGACCTTTAGGCATTACAAGCTTTTAAATTTTAACTTTTCCATGATGTGAACACCAAGAAAACTCACTTGTATCATTACTTAGTGAATCATTAAAGAGAGAAAAAGGTAAGGACACGCCTAAGAGTTCAATGGAAGACTATAACTAGTGAGATTTGGGCCTACAAAAAATTTTTCCTTCCTTTGAGGAGTGACTGAGGTAATTCTTTTAGCTCTAAGGACTGACTGAGTCAATGCCCTCACTAGAAGTTAGGCACCTCCAAGTTGAAACAACTGACAACACTCATGACACCTAGGAAAGGATCAAGGCCTTCTCTTGGACAGTTTGAGCTTAAACAAAACAAACCCTAATTAATTGCCCTTGTGCACACACTTTTTGAGCCTTAATTTCTAATTTTCTTCAAAATACACCTGAGTACTTGTACCTGGACCTATGGACTTGATTCAGACCTACCCTCACTCTGAGAATTCAGAAGGTAAAGGAGAAGGAGCTGAAGATGGACAAGATAGGGTCAACATTGGGTGAATGGAGAAGAGATACCTAAAGCTTAACAGTGTAGTAGCTGAGGAAAGAGGTGGAAAGTTAAATAATAGTAATAATAAAAATAAAAATAAAAAGAAAAATAAAAAGAAAAGTAAAAAGAAAAATGCTTCCAAAAGAAAGAAAAACAATAATGAAGAGGAATAAGAGAGGAGTCAAGAGGAGAAATTCATTGGAAAAATTAAAAATAAGATGATAAGCTGGCCACTTCAAGTCTGAAGAATTTTAAAGAAAATGAAAGGTGCTGAACTAAAGAAGGTGAAGTCATGAATCACCTCCTTCACCTACTGATTTCTCAATTTTGAATCCCTTTTCAACGTTCCATTCTTTATAACCTATCCCATATGCCACATTACAACCTAATCAAAAGACCCTGTGATCCAAAGTTGAATGAGCTATCATGTAGAGACAAAGAGTTGTCCAATCTATGGTGAGGATTAGCCAATGGTGCTAGAACTTAGGTGCTTTGCCTATACTCATGCTTACAGACCCGTTTGGGGCCTGTAACTGCTCTTGAGCTTGAGAGAAAATGAAAACCCTCAAAGTCCCTTGTGAGAGTCTGCCCTGGCGAGCATTGGGTCTGATGTTGAATGTATTGGGCATGACCTATAACCTAATTTTTGAATTAATGATAAGTTCAGTACTGACCTACATGTGATGTTTTCCCTTATTAGAGCTAATTGGAAATGATGTGCATCTATGTAAAAGTTATGATAATTAAATGTCTGTGCATATCATATATTCAAATTCCTCACATTTTAGTTGAATCAAAGGTGAACTGATGCTCTGTTTCTTGACAGCTGACTTGATAATTTTGCACTTTTGTTAACTGTTTTATTGACAAGTTTGTGTGTATCTTTACTGAAAACCCTCAGGAGACTTCACTCCTCCACTAGGGATTACCTAGGGGTTTATAAGGCTTGATGCATAAGCTAAATGCATCTGTGTTCCCTACAAAAGTGGCATTTAAATTCTTAGAGTAGTTGTTTTAACTTTTCCTTTTCTCAGGGACTAGCAAAGATTAGGTTTGGGATTGTGCTATTCACTAAGAAGTATCACTTTTCACCTCTTAACCTAGCCTTTGTTAGACCTTGAAGCTTACTAATAATCATTTGTTAATTGTGTTTTGTAGTTAGTAATAAACAGTGTAGCTAAATATAAAAATCCCTACTTATTGGTTCAAAGAAGAGAAAAAATATATACAAAGATGGCAGCTGAGCCAAAACCTAATGGAACACCCTGGTATGCGCACCATGGTGACTCATTTGCTGGTCATCATTGACCAAAAGTCTAGCAAATGAAAGAAGTTAGCTGAGAATAGAGGATGTCGCAACACCAGTAAGTGTAATGCAAAAGAGGATCAAAAGAATCATCTCGCAGAGTTGAGGAGCTCCCTCGCGGAGCTAAGGATGCAATGGAAGCTGCCCTCGCACAGATAGGACACGCAGTCAAGAGGAGAGCAGTAAAGAAATCATGAAGATCTCGCATCTTAAAACCCTCAGAATTTGTGCTCGCGAAGCTCTCGTGGAGATTGAGCCTTAAAGCAGCCGGCGTAGAACATAACGAGTCCATATGCATAAAGAATAATTTGTCACCTCGCGGAGTTCTCGCAAAGCCTTGGAAGAGAGAGCTGCCCAGAATCTTCCTCGCATAGCTCTCGCACACTCTGAAGCCTAACCAATTACTATGCTAGCGTAGAAGCCTACCTGCGCAAGTATCCAGCGAGAGAAAACTTCTGAAGCTCTATTGCGCGAGAAATCTAGGTGTTCCAAATCACCTTCGTGACAACATTACAGCGTAAAGCAGCTACGTGATCAATTGAGAATCTATCACGCGAGTGAACAATCCTCTTAAGCCAAATGCTCCTTTGCGAAGGCTCTACCACTTCACGAGTTAATTAATGTAGATGCTAGCCCCACGAAGCTCGGGCTCTCCACTTCTTAGTTTTAACTCAAGGACCTTTTGGGAATTTCCCAAGGTTAGGTCACACTTCCCGAGGCATAAATTTCAAGGCTCACATCTCAAGGCATTCAAGGGTTGTAACAGTGCCACGTGTTGTTACTTCTTAGTGTGCTTGATTTATGTGTGTTTTGAAAATAGATTTATAGCTGCTAAATTACAGTGGCTCTAGAATATATAAAAAAAATAAAGAAATATCAGCACAGTTAGAAGAGAATTAGCCTGCAAGATCAAGGCCAATTGTAGCAAGTTTTAAAAGTAAGTGAGTGAAAGATCGTCCATAGAGAATTTGTCTAAAATGTAAGATAAACCTCTAGATCTGAGCTACCAGATCTGGCTTCTTATCCTATCTAGAAAACTGATAAGATGAGAGGTTTGAATTTGTCACGTTTAACTAACTAAAAACAAAGAAAAATTTAAACTAAATGATCCAGATCCGAGTTGGGGGAATGATTGAAACAAAGATGGAGAAGTAATATCTAAATCTTATTTGGTCTTTGAAATCTAATGAGAATAACTGCAGCTCAACAGAGGTGATCCAATCTTCATCTGGCTACAAGCACAGATGTAAGAGAGATAAATCTAATTCAAGGATTAGGCTTACACTTATGGCTATGGTGCACTTTAATGGCCACAAACCATCCAATAGTCTTTAATCCAAATCCTCAATTCGTAACAAGAAACATCACTACAAATGTCAGAAGAGACTAGGTTACAAACACTAATTCTCACAGGATTAATGAATCAAGGAAATTGCATGCGTAACAATGAATCTAAAGGAGTCTAATGTACTTGAGGAGATCGAGAGGAACCCTTGACATGAGTCCGATGGAAAATGCATAGTTTACAAAGAACCTTTTAAAATTCATCCTTACAATTCTGAGCACGGCTTAACTGACTCTCGGTTTGCAGTCTTGGATGCAAACTCTCCTTTGAGTTACAGCAGATATCTCACGACTCTCAAATGCAAGTACAAAGTAGGCTATTACAAGGATTGCGCATAAGTCGTTCTGGCCGGGAAATGGGGATTAGAAATGAAACTCAAAACTGGATGCCCCAATTGGGCAAATGCTTCGTCTATTTATAGCTTTCTGTGTCCACCATGATGTGTATCAACCAATCAGAGGTTCTCAGATCTGTATTGACCAATGGTAGTCGAGCACGGGGATCCAGATCTGTTCTGGCCAATCAGAATTCCTCGATCTGGTTCAGCCAATCAGGTGAAAAAGGCATCAATTCTGTTATGCATTTTGAAAGTTTGTTAGAGTTTCTAGAAGTTCCCGCCAAGTTATTCCCTCTCTAGGTGCTCACGTGGGGTGGAATATTCCTTCGCTTCATGCTTAGAACCCTCTGGAATGTCCCTAGCTTTTAAAATGCATTGGGACGCATGCAACAGATTACTGAATTGCCCTTGTTAAAGCTGCGAATCTCCAGAATGCCTCTTCGCACAACTTAGGGGCCTTTTCACAAAGTGTTGTGATTCCTGAAGCTCTTTTCACAATGTTCTGGCTCTGTTCAAATTGTGTTTTCTTCTTTTCGCAAAGTTCAATCCTCTCTTCGAACAGTTCAGATGCTCTTCGAATGCTACGCCTGGAGTTTTATTCCTTTTCGCAGAGTTTCAGGTTCTTTGCGAAAAGTACAGGTTCTTTGCGAAAAGGACTCTGTAGTGCATTTTTCTGTTCGAATTGTTCCATACTTCTCTTCCAGGTCTTTGCTTCTTCTATTCAGACCTTTCAACAGCTGATGAGGTTGTTTCTTCGCTGTCTTCCTTTGGATTGACATGGATTGTCATCTTATTGGCACTTTTAAGCTGCTTTTATGGTTAAGCCTGTCTTTATTGTTAGCTGCAACATAAGCACTTAAAACACTTATTTAGTTCTCTCAAAGGTCTATCAAGACTCAAGTTCAGGGGTGAAAAATGGTATTTTTCACTTGTCAACACACCCCCAGACCTAAGCTTTGCTAGTCCCTGAGCAAAGACAAAATAAAAAAAAAACAAAGTAAAGAGCCACTTTTGTAGGGAGCACAGTTGCATTTAGCATATGCAACAAGCCTTTTAAACCCCTAGGTGATCCCTAGTGGAGGAGTGAAGTCTCCTGAGGGTTTTCAGTGAAGGTACCCACAAACTTCTTCAATAAGTTAGTTAAGATCATCAGCTATTACAGCCACTTTCCTCAATTGATTATTCACACCTGCATCAGTTATTTTGTAAGAAGGTTTTTCAAGAAAGATATCAGTTTAAAACTAAAATTCTGCAGTAATTCTTGTTACTACTCAGTCGATTTATGTCAGAGGCCATTTACAAGGAAAATTAACGAACAACTAGCCTTTGATTTAGGAATCCAGCTTCGATGTTGCCCTAATTTGATTTTAAACCCAATTCTCACTGTGATTTTCACTCAATAAGCAAATGAGAGGGTTGTACTATTTCACACAATTAAGAGTGCATCCCTCAAATAGGACTGTAAGGTGAGCATAGGCATTGCTTTTAGTTATAAATTCAACGCCTTTCACCATAGATTACACAAATTCTTATCTCCATGTGATAGCTCAATCCATCATTGATCAGTAAGGACTTTTACTTGGGTTTTATTGTGGCTTATGGGTGAAATTTCTCAAAAGGGTTGGAATGGTGTTCATATTTGAGAAGTCAGTCAAGGTCAGGAGGTTATATACAAACCCACTCTTCTTCAGCATAGTTTCATCTTCTTCTTTTGAATTTCCAGAGCCAAAGTGGCCATCTTTTTCTCTTTCTTTTTCAAACTTCCAATGAAAATGCCTTCTTTCTTTTGTTTTGCTCAAATATTTTTCTTTTCTTTTTCGAATTAGCACTGACTGCATGCCACATTCCCTCTGCTGTTTCATCATTGCCTTCAACTTTTACCCTTCTTTTGCTATTAAATTGTTACTCAATTCTCCTTCCTCAGCTTCCTTCCCTTTATCTTCTGCCTTCTCGGGGTAGGGTTAGGCTAAATGAGGTTGATGAGGTTTATTGGGGGAGATTTCAAAGGAATCATAGATTTATTTAGCTCAAATGGTGTGTATCAAGGGCAGTTTCAAAAGGTGGGGCTTTGTAAGGTTCAAACTATCCAAAAGGAGGCCTTACATCATGTCTTTAATATCATGAGTGCTATCAAATTATTTCGATTTGGATATGTGTAACTTCTAGTGTAAGTAAGCAGATTCACATAGTCCCAAAAGCAGAAAAGATTGCCAAAGCATACCTCCAAAGAATACATTTCAGGCCCAAACCTCACTGGGTGTGGTTTTATATCAACTTCTTGAGGTATATCTTCACTGTTTTCCTTCATTTTAGGTTTACTAAAACATCAATTTTCTTTTGGAAATTTCCTGACATTTACTTCATGAAAGTCTTTTAGAATTACACAGGAAAGTAATTTTAAAGAGGTTTTTTTTTTTTTTAACTTCTTAATATATTTCAAAACAACAGGTGTGAAAAATATATAAAAAAAAAATTGCTGATCCAAAACTGTACTGATGTTAACTCCTTTATTGATTATTGCTATTTCTGTCACACCCCCAAACCAAAGGGTAGCAGGGTCCACATCGTCCAAACAGAGGAAAAATATATGCAAGAAAGAAAAACAACAAAAGTAATGATGGCAAGAAGATGCATGTAAATGCATGAGTATACACAAAACAGAATTTTCTATTACAACTTTATAACACAAAAAGTACAATGAGAACTAATAACTGGGGTCAAAATCTGTATCATAGGTTGGTTCAAGTGGCTCCGAACTGGAGTCACTGTCAGAATCAGAACTAGAGTCAGTGTTGGACTCCGAACTTGATTGAGATTTCTCCGGAATGGTGTTTTGTAGCTCAGTATACTCCTCAGATTTGATCTTTTTGGTGAGGCCAAGGTATTTACTAAGGCTAGTGGTCTTCAATTTTTCTTGGTCAAGTTGGGCTTGCAACATGGACACCTTGTGTTGCTCAGTCCTCACTAGCTGAAATGTTTGACCCAACAGGTCCTTCATTTTCTCTCTTTCAAATTTCATAAAGATCTCAAACTTTCGAATCTGGTTTTCATAAGGGGTACGGATGTAAGCTTGTAAATCAGCTAGCCCCTTTTGAACATCTCTGCGGATATAGGGATTATCTTCCATGGCTTTGATGAGGGTGGCGTATCGGGGGAGAGGAATGGAATGGTAGGGGACCAAAGGTGTCCCAGCTGTGGGAGGGGGGGAAGAAGTGTCTAGAAGGTTGACAGCAGGGTCTGTCTGAGTGGCTTGCTCAGAGAAAATGGGGAGTGGTGGAGGGGATGCAACCAAGGGGACTTCAGGTTCAGTTTGTGTTGCATGGGCAGTAGTGGTGGGGGTGGTCAGATCAACAAATAAAATCTCTGGGTCAGTTTGGGTGGCCTGGGAATCAACAATAGGTACAGGGGTAATGGTGGTTGTTTGGGATGTGGAAGCTAAGGTTTGGAGCAGTTCATTGGTTACAGACTGGTTGTCTGTGTTGATTTGGAGTTGGGCTTGGATGGATTGGAGGTAGGTAAGAATTTGGGAAATGGATGCAGGTGTGGGAGAGGTGGGCATGGCATGGACTGGGACAACTGATGTGGAGGGTGGAGGTGCAATGGCTGTAAAGGGAGAGGTAGGGAAGTGAGTGAAGTGATGAGGAGCAGGTATAGGGGTAGGTTCAAGTTCCATGGATTCAAAAATAGAACCCATTAAGGAAGAGTAGGCCTCTGTAGTGAAGGGCACAGGTTTAGGTGTATGGGAGACCTCAGGTGTGTGGGCTGAATGAGCAAGGGAAGGTGAGGGGCTTTAGAGCAGAGGAGTGCAGGGAGATGGGGCAATAAAATCTGCAGCTAACTCCTCTAAAACCTGGGCATTGGAGGGCGAAATTGGTGGTGTGAGAATGGTTGGAGTGGTTGGTGTAGAGGGGGAATCCACAATTGGAATGATGGAGGGTGTGGGAGATGGGACAGCTGGGATAGGTGAAATGTCAAGGGCTGGAGTAGGGGAGTAGGGTGCAAGGCCAACGTCCTGCAGAGTAGGTGCAGCTGAAGAGATGGTCACCAAAGGAAGGGGATTTTATCAACAATGGGTGCAGCTAAGGAGTTGGTCACCACAGGGACAGGCAGAGTTGGATCAAGAAGTGGTGCAGCTAAAGAGCTGGTCACCACAGGAGTTGGCAAAACTGGGTCTGGCAAAGTTGATTCTGACAAAATTGGATCTGGCAAAAATGAAGGGGCCGTGTGCTCTCTTCAGGTGGAAGGGTTCAGTGTGAGCTCATCTGAGGGATGGGTTCGCTCACTCACGCAGGATAGGTTCACTCATAGCCGCAGAGTTCAGCAGAGAGGGCATGTGCAGTTCACCGCCTCTCATCCTTCTTAGCATAGCCCGGCTTGTAGTCCAAGCCTTTTTCCCAAAATTGTGAGGGTAATGACTTCAAATGGCTCCTCACTATCAATGTCAAATTTGGCTCGAGGAGGGCTGTAATCAATCGCCAAATGGTAGGCCCAGCTCCTTTTTCAACTTGGCACTAATGTCACCATGGCTTCAAAATTAGCATAGGGGCATTGAAAACCGCCTTGGAGAAATGAAAGAGGGCCTCTAAAATTGGTGTTCTCCTCTCTTGGCGTGCTTGATGACATAGAAGCTTCCCCTTAAAATGGAATCCATTAATAGAAATTGGGGGGCAAGGTCTCTTCTCATGATGGACTGCCCAGTGCCCACAATACCCTGGGTTAAATGTGCAGCCATCTCTCTAAAGGAGGCTGTTTCTGGAGCAGCCAAAGGACCAGAGGGATCAAATTGGAATGGTATCCCTAAAGCATTCCCTATGTCTTCAAATGTCACAGTAAGATCGCAATCATCAATGAAAATGACTAGGGTAGGGACATCAGCATCTCTTTCAGTGACCTTGATTAGGTTTTGGTACCATAACTTCACCATTCTTGGGTAAATTTTCTCTGGAAAGGGGGTAAGGATATTGCTTAGTGAAGCCTCTCTAATGTATCTTAATTTTCGTCCACCATCAGCTCAGGTATTAGTTTCTGAGCTTCAATGAAGGGGTTCGGTAAGACCAAATGAATGGGCAGAGGAGGAAGCTCAGGCTCAGGGCTAGTAGCAGCAGGGATGGGTTCCTCATGTCTAATTTTCTTTCCTTTCTCCACCCTATCTGCTTTATCCATAGATAGTTTTCGTTTAGCTAAAGTTTTGGCTTTTTCTTTTGCTTTTGGGGTCGATTTGCTCACTTTCTTAGCAGAGGATTTGGGGAACATAGCAGCCAATGATTTCTCTGCTTTTCCCATTCTAGATTGATGTATAAAAAAGCCCAAAATAGATGCTGACACAGAATCAAATTACTAAATGCTAACCAGAGAGAATGGGCAGAGAAATACCGAGATCTAGGGTTTATGTTTGAACGAGTTGTTTGCTTGCAGAAATCCCCTAGATTAAAAGCTGAAATCCTTCTCTGCAAACACAAATGATCGAACAACAAAGACAAAAGTGTAGTAAGCTTCTTAAATCGTGCAAGGAAAGAACGAAGTAGGGTTTCAGTGGAAAGAGTCGCTCTGCAGAGAGAGTTTGAAATGAAACCCCACCATCGAAAGGGTTTAAATATACTCAAAGTTAATATCGCAAAGTGCCTTTAAGGTTTCGAAAAGTTCCAAAAGAGACCTTTTTACAATTGTGAATGGCATCAGTACCATTCGACAAGTTAACAGCTTCAGAAACATTATTTCGCAAAGGAATTAGCTTCAAAACTATCTTTTCGAAAAGAAAATTGCTTCAGCACCAACTATTTGAAAAGCAAATCCTTGCTTTCGAGCAGTTCCTCACAGATCCAGAGTCTATTCGAAAAGTAAATTGGACTTTGCGAAAAGAGAATTATTACTTTGCGACTTAACTTTGAGCATGCTTAAACTATGCGAAAAGAGATAAAAGCAGAAACAGAGAAAATAAGCAAAAACTATGATATACAAACATAATGTATAGTTTTCTACCATCAGATTTTTGGAGATTCGTGATGATAGATGGGCAAAGACAGCTCGGGTATTTTCAATGCATGGTTTGAGCCTCGACCATTTACCTTTATGATTCTTCCATTACTTGGATCAAGGATGTCAAAGGGGTCGCTCGAATGACAGTATGGCCTTCCCATCGGATCTGCTTTTCCTGGGAAAAACTTGAGCTTTGAGTTAAATAACCATACCTTAGAACCAGCTGTGAACTCTTTTCTCAATAAATTTTTATCATGAAAAGTTTTGACTTTCTCTTTATACAATCTTGAATTTGTGTATGCATCCATTCTCAGCTCCTCCAACTCAAAGAAGTTGCGCTTTCTGTCACCGCAGAGTTAGATCCATGTTCAATGTTTTAATGGCCCAAAAAGCTTTATATTCTAACTCTACTGGTAAATGGCATGCTTTGCCATAGACCAACCTGAATGGGGGCATACCAATTGGGGTTTTATAAGCTGTCCTGTATGCCCATAATGCATCATTCAGCTTAAAGGACCAATCCTTTCTATCCTTCTTCACAGTCTTTTCCAAAATATGTTTGATTTCTCTATTGGAAATCTCCACTTGTCCACTGGTTTGTGGATGATATGGAGTGGCTACTCTATGAGTCACAAAGTATTTTTCAATAAAGTTTCAAAATGTTTATTACAAAAATGGCTTCCCCCATCACTTATAATGGCTCTGGGAAAACCAAACCTGGAAAAAATGTGATCCTTAAGAAATTTAAGAACCACTTTGTGATCATTTGTTTTAGTGGCTGTGGCTTCAATCCATTTGGATACATAATCCACAGCTACTAAAATGAAATTATTCCCATTGGAAGGAGGAAAAGGACCCATGAAGTATATCCCCCAAACATCAAACAACTCAACTACCAAAATAGGCTGTAACGGCATTGAGTTTCTCTTGGAAATGTTGCCCAAATTTTGTGATTTTGTAAGACTTACAATCTTTGAGCATCTTTGAAAAGTGTAGGCCAATAAAATCCGCACTGCAAAACCTTTACAGCAGTTTTGTTTCCACTAAAATGACCTCCACAGGCCTGTTCATGGCACATATAAAGTATTCTATGAAATTCTTGGTCAGGGACACATTTTCTTATTATTTGGTCTGCACAACTCTTAAACAGATGAGGATATTCCCAGATGAAATGTTTAACCTTTGCGAAGAAAAGATCTTTATCCATTTTCTTCCAATGTTGAGGAATTTTTCCAGTAGCCAAAAAGTTGACTATGTTTGCAAACCAAGGAGTGTGTACACTAATGGCAAAAAGTTGCTCATCAGGGAAAGATTCATTGATAGGCAGCCTATCAATCTCAGCAGTTAAAATTCTAGACAGGTGATCAGCCACCACATTCTCCACCCCCTTTTTATCTTTGATCTGTAAATCAAATTCCTGTAATAGGAGAATCCACCTGATTAATCTTGGTTTGGTGTCCTTCTTAGACAGAAGGTATTTCAAAGCAGAGTGGTCAGTGAACACCACTATTTGTGAACCCAAGACATATGACCTGAATTTTTCTAAAGTAAAACAATTGCCGCACTCCTTCTCAGTTGTGTAATTGAGCATGCATCAATCATTGATCTACCGGCATAAGCTATGGCTTTTTCTTTTCTCTGTCCAAGGACAGCTCTCAAAGCATAATCTGATGCATCACACATCAGTTCAAAAGGTAATGAATAATCTGGAGACTACAATATTGGAGCTGAAATCAAACAGTTTTCTAGGAATTCAAAATCCTTCATGCATTCATTATTGAAAACAAAAGGGACATCTTGACATAGCAAATGACAAAGAGGTTTGGTTATTTTACTGAAGTCCTTGATGAACCTTCAGAAATCCAAAGATGTCCCGTAAAACTTCGATTTGTTTAATGCTTTGGGAGGTGGTAAATGTGCAATTAAATCAATTTTGCTCTTCCACCTCAATGCTCTTGTGAGAAATAACATGGCCAAGGACAATGCCTTGGGTGACCATGAAATGGCTCTTTCCACTCGTAACTAGATTGGTTTCTTCACATCTACGCAATACCAATTTGAGATGATGTAAACACTGGGAAAAACTGTCTCCATAGATTGAAAAATCATCCATAAAAATCTCCATAAATTGGTCAATCATATCTGAAAAAATGGAATACATGCATCTTTGAAAGGTAGCAGGAGCATTACAAAGACCAAAAGGCATTCTCCTATAGGCAAAAGTGACAAAAGGGCAAGTGAATGTGGTCTTTTCCTGATCTTGTGGGTACACAGGAATCTGGTTGTACCCAGAGTAACCGTCAAGAAAACAGTAATAAGCTTTTCCTGCGAGCTTATCTAAAATCTGATCAATGAATGGGAGGGGGAAATGGTCTTTTCTGGTCATTGCATTTAATTTTCTGTAATCAATACAGACTCCCCACCCAGTTGTTTGTCTGGTTGACATCAGCTCACCAGAGTCTGTGGTTACAACAGTGATCCCAGATTTCTTAGGTACCACCTGTGTAGGTGCCACCCAAGCTGAATCTGAAATGGGGTAAATGACCCCTGCATCCAACAACTTAACAACCTCTTTCATGACCACTTCTTGCATATGATGGTTCAACCTCCTTTGCATTTCTCTAGAAGGCTTTGCATCTTCTTCCAAATGGATTTTGTGCATGCAAACAGCTGGACTGATTTCTCCCAAATCAGCAATAGTCCAGCCAATTGCCCTTCTATGTTCTTTTAAAACAACCAACAACTCTTCCTCTTGCTCCTTTGTGAGGGAGGAAGAAATTATTGCAGGCAATGATTTATGATTTCTTAAAAACACATATTTCAAATTTTCTGGCAGCTGTTTTAGTTCTAAATCAGGTGGGCTGAGAAAAGAAGGTAACAAAGGTACCTTAGCTGTTTGTGGAAGGGGAAGAGTAGTAGGTTTCCAAGAAGAGAAACTTGCTGATTGATTATGAGTTCCTTGCACAACATTTATTTCCTCAGAATTTGAGATACAAACTGTTTCTTCTTTAGAATTTTTCCAAGCATCTTCAACATTTGTGGTGAACTCTTCACACTGCAGAAACTGTTGAAAAGTCCCTTCTACCAGTTCATCCAATAAATCAACATGAAAACATTCTTCAGAACTGGATTGAGGTTGTGTGACTGCATTATAAACATTTAATTTTACCTTCATGTTTCCAAAAGAGACTTCCATAATACTGCACTCATTGATGCAAGCATTTGTCAGAGCTGTGAATGGTCTTCCCAAAATGACAGGGATGGAAGTTTTGCTTTTGGTTGGTTCCATGTCCAAAACTAGAAAATCAGCAGGATAGAAAAATTTATCTACTCCTACCAATACATCTTCAATCATTCAAATTGGCTTCCTTTCAGATCTGTCTGCTAGTTGTAACACCACATGAGTGGGTTTTAATTCTCCCAAACCTAATTTCTCATATACAGAATATGGAAGTAGGTTGACACTAGCACCCAGATCTAATAAAGCCTTTTCAATGGTATGTTCCCCAATAATGCAAGGGATTGTGGGGATTCCAGGATCTTGAAGTTTAGGAGGTGTGGCAATGGATAACACCTGATTAATTCTTTCAACAGCAAAGATCTTCTTGGACAACTGTATCCTAGACTGTCTTTTGTGAGTGCAAACATCTTTCAAAAATTTTGCATATGCTGGAATTTGTTTGATTGCCTCAAGCAAAGGTAGATTTATCTTGACTTGCTTAAAAGTCTCTATCATTTCATCTATTTTTGTGTTCCCTTTATCAAAAGGGGATACAGATTTCATTGCATGAGGAAATGGTAAATGAGGAACTAGTTCTTCATCTACAGCTTTGGAAACATTTTTAGAAACTTTTTGGATTTTTTGTTTTTTATTTTTTTGATTTTTTTGAGGTCCATCAGCACCCCCACTGCTATCACTATGCTGCTCTTGCTGCATATCTTTATCATTTTTCTCATTTTTTTCTTCTTCAGTACCCACTTTGTTATTTATGATTCTTCCACTTCTCAAAGTGCTAACAGTTTTTACTTCTTCATGTGAATTGGAAGCTTCTCCAACCATGAACTATCCTTTGGGATTGTTCAAAGGTTGGCTAGGTAACTTTCCTTCCTCTCTTTTTGCCAAAGTATTTGAAAGTTGTCCCAATATTCTTCAATCTTCTTTATGCTTTGGCTGTAAAAATTCACAGTCTGAGTTAAAGATCCTAAATTCTGGAGTGAATTTAGGACATGATCTTCAAAAGAAGGGGACCTGGAAGGGTTTGAATCGCGCATCGATGTGTTATTGTGGAATGGGTCAAGAAAGTTTGGTTTGGCAAAAAATTTCACGATAAGGCCGTGCGCTTTGAAAGGCATTTGGTTCTTTGGTTGTTGTCAGCTTGTTGGGATTGATAATTCCTTGGTTCCACCTCAAATTGGGGTGTCCTCTCCATGGATATTCATTTGATCATCTGTCCAAATGATTGAGCAAAGATGAGCTTGTTCCACCATTAAATCTGGAACTGTAGCAAAGAGGACATTGGTCAATTGAATGAGTAGGGACCGCATATCAGACATGCCTCCTCTACTCTTGCAACATTTGGATTTTTAAGTGAGTCCATCAATCTATCAAACTTTGTGGTTAAATTGTCCATCTTTCTTTCCAACTCATTCACCTCATAAATCTTCCCTTTGGTGGGTTGTCGATTGTTCAACCTAGCAGATTTTCAATATCTCTTGACAGATTCTGTTGAGTTGAGTTTTCACCAATTACTTCAAACAAGTCCCAAACCTCCTCAACTGCTTTTTTGCAAGTAAGTGCCTCCATGTGATGCATCCACCATATTTTGTTTTTGATCAATTCCTTGATAGAAGCTTTGAACCAGCTGCCATCTGGGAATTTGATGATGAGGACATTGCCTTAAAAGTTCCTTAAATCGTTCCCATGCTTCATGGAAAGTTTTAGTTGAGTTTTGTGAGAAGGAAATGATACTTTGTCTCAATTGACTTGTTTTAGACATTGGGAAATATTTGGCTAAAAATTGACATTGCAAATCATTCCAAGAAGTGATACTATTTGGTGCTAACATAGATAACCATGCTCTAGCTTTATCCTTTAATGAAAAAGGAAAGAGCCTAAGCTTGGTTACTTCTGGACCAAGTCCAGCTATGTTGAATGTGGTGCAAAGAGCCAAGAATTCATCCACATGTTTGTATGGATCTTCCTTACTCAACCCATGGAAGGAAGAAAGCATTTGGATAGTTGATGATTTGATCTCATAATTTCTTCAACAAGAGGGAAATTGAATGCAAAAGGGAGAATTATAAGCACCAGGTGCAAAGTAATCCCTCAAAAGTCGAGGTTCTTCACCCATAGTAGCAGAATTTTGTGTTGTTTGTTTGGTTCGTAGTAGCCTTTCAACTTCTAAATTCAAATGGGACAATCTCGTAGTGAGAGTCCTCCTACCAAACATACAACTCGTAACAAAAATCGATTATTCACAAGAAACCTTCGTAATTTCTTTTAAGTAGTTTCCTTTTTCAAAATTGGACATGAATAATCGCATGGTATAAACAATAGAATAGTTTAGTAATGATATAAAAATAAAAGTAAAACTTAGGTCTATCTATTTTAGAACAAATTCGGCGTGGCGCCAAAACTTGTTGTTACTTCTTAGTGTGCTTGATTTATGTGTGATTTATAGCTTAAAATTACAAAGGGCTCTAGACTATATAAAAAAATTAAAGAAATATCAGCACAGTTAGTAGAGAATTAGCCTGCAAGATCAGGGCCAATTGTAGCAAGGTTCAAAAGGAAGTGAGTGAAAGATCGCCCACAGAGAATTTGACTGAAATGCAAGATAAACCTCCAGATCTCGAGCTACAGATCCGCTTCTATCCTATCTAGAAATCGATAAGATGAGAGGTTTGAATTTGTCACGTCTAACAAAGTAAAAGCAAGGGAAAATTTAAACTAAATGATCTAGATCCGAGTTGGGGGAATGATTGAAACAAAGATGGAGAAGTAATATCTAAATCTGATTTGGTCTTTGAAATCTAATGAGAATAACTACAGCTCAACAGAGGTGATCCAATCTTCATCTGGCTACAAGCACAGATTTAAGAGAGATAAATCTAATTCAAGGATTAGGCTTACACTTATGGCTATGGTCTGTCCACTTTAATGGCCACAAACCATCCAATAGTCTTTAATCCAAATCCTCAATTCAGAACAAGAAACATCACTACAAATGCTGTAAGAGACTAGGTTACAAACACTAATTCTCACAGGATTAATGAATCAAGGAAAATTGCATGCAGAACAATGAATCTAAAGGAGTCTAATGTACTGAGGAGATCAGAGGGAACCCTTGACATGAGTCCGATGGAGAATGCATAGTTTACAGCAACCTTTTAAAATTCATCCTTACAATTTACAGAGCACGGCTTAATGTACTCTCGGATTTGCCTTGGATGCAAACTCTCCTTTGAGTTAAAGCAGATCTCACTGCTCTCAAATGCAAGTACAAAGTAGGCTATTATAAGGATTGCGCATGTCGTCTGGCCGAGAAATGGGGATTAGAAATGAAACTCAAAACTGGATGCCCCAATTGGGCAAATGCTTCGCCTATTTATAGCTTTCCTGTGTCCATTTCGGATGTGTATCAACCAATCAGAGGTTCTCGGACCAGATTGACCAATGGTAGTCGAGCACGGGATCCAGATGCTCGCCGCCAATCGAATTCCTCAACTGGTTCACCAATCGTGAAAAGGCATCAATTTTGTTATGCATTTTGAAAGTTTGTTAGAGTTTCTAGAAGTTCCGCCAAGTTATTCCCTCTCTAGGTGCTCACGTGGGGTGGAATATTCCTTCGCTTCATGCTTAGAACCTCTGAATGTCCCTAGGTTTTAAAATGCATTGGGACGATGCAGACATTGAATTGCCCTTGTTAAAGCTGCGAATCTCCGTAATGCCTCTTCGCACAGCCTTAGGGCCTTTTGGCAAAGTGTTGTGACTCCTGAAGCTCTTTTCACAATGTTCTGGTTCTGTTCGAATTGTGTTTTCTTCTTTTCGCAAAGTTCAATCCTCTCTTCGAATAGTTCAGATGCTCTTCGAATGCTACGCCTGGAGCTTTATTCCTTTTCGCAGAGTTTCAGGTTCTTTGCGAAAAGTACAGGTTCTTTGCGAAAAGGACTCTGTAGTGCATTTTTCTGTTCGAATTGTTCCATACTTCTCTTCCAGGTCTTTGCTTCTTCTATTCAGACCTTTCAACAGCTGATGAGGTTGTTTCTTCACTTTCTTCCTTTGGATTGACATGGATTGTCAACTTATTGGCACTTTTAAGCTGCTTTTATGGTTAAGCCTGTCTTTATTGTTAGCTGCAACATAAGCACTTAAAACACTTATTTAGTTCTCTCAAAGGTCTATCAAGACTCAAGTTCAGGGGTGAAAAATGGTATTTTTCACTTGTCAACACCACGTCTGCTAGAAAAATTAGGGTTAATCTCTTTTGAGCCAAGGCCTTATGGAGAGAGTATATAAGTTGTACTTAGAGTTTAGTATTTTCATCTTTCCTTCATCCTTTGTTGGCTAAGAGCTCCAGCAGGCTAGGGTTAGTATTTGATCATCTCTTTTTCTTGTTTTTCTTTTCTCTTAGCCCAGCATTGGCTGGCTAATCCTTTTGTAAGCAGCTAGGTTTAGTTTTATCTTAGTTTTGTAATAGGCTTTATATACATTGGAATCTTTTGGATGAGCAGTTGTGCACAGGCTGCAGCCTTGAGACAGTTCATTGTAAGTTTTGCTTTTACCAATGATTGTTATTTTAATGACTAATTAAATCTATAGAACTTATGGATTCCTTAGATGTCTATAGGATCTATATTTTTGGGACTAGAATTCAGTTTCTAGTAGATCTATTGTTTACCATCTGATTTTCCTTAGTTTAATAGACCCATGGATAGCAAGCCGGATCTGTAGCCAGATCTAGAGAGCTCGTAGCCCTGAGACTACATAGTAGCAGCAGAAGTTTACATGTTCTTTCTCAGATCTCTGTGGTATGGATAGACCTATTGGATATTCTATGACCATTTGAGTGGACAGAGTATAACCCTAAGGTGGTGTCCAGCCACATGTTTGAGAAGGATTCTTCTCCTTTGCACATGAGCTTCTAGAGCCTTGTGAGGAGGTTTGTGCAAGAACGGGCTCCCCTCTGTTTTACTTGACCGATATCAGATGTTAGATCTGATTTCGCTATAGTAATTACAGCTTGAGGCTGAGTCATTGTAGGCCTATTGTAGCAATGACCAGTTGAATCTAAATCCTTATTCAACCTATTGTTGGTCCTTTGTGAGGGCACATTGAGCCATCGGCCTTAGTAAAGCACATAGGATTTTATGGGTTGAAATACCTATGGATGTCAGCCAAGTCTGTGCGCAGACCTGAGGAGCTTGTAGCACTGGCATTACATAGTGTCTGCAATAATATTCATGGCATGATTTGGTCTATTGATTGGGGAAATGATCAGTCCACTCCTTTGGATTAGGCTAGCATTTCTGATTTAATCAATGGGATTTGACAGACTCTATCGGATACTCTGTGACCATTTGAGTGGACAAAGTATAGCCCTAAGAGCACCCCGAATGACATGGGTTAAATTGGATTCTTCTACCTTGTTGAGGTTATTGATAGCATCTCAACAAGGATCACTGCAGAGACAGTCTAAATCTGAGTTACATTAGTGCATTAACTCAAGCTTAACCTGCTTACTTTCCATTATTTTCATATTTTATTTTGGTACACACCATCACCATCCTCTTCTTAAACCTTTCTTTAGGATAGGGCTGCACTTTATTTCTCTTTTTTTAGGGTTAATTTAGTATAGTCGTGACACTCAACTCCCTTTTTTTAGGATTGTCAGATCTGTAGCCAGATCTGAAAGCCTACTATTATAGCCAATTTTGGGTTCTTGATCAATTTGTCTGTGAGACAAACTCTTACTTATCAAAACTTGCTACAATAGGCCTTGTATCTTGCAGGTTTGTGTGTATTTTTAGACTTATTGTTTTGTGTCTTTTAATCCACCTTTGATTTATTTTTACAAATATATTCTTATCACTATTTTCAAATAATGTTAGCAGCAAGCATCTTGAAATAACAACAACACCACCTAGCACTCAACACCTTTTGAGGGGTTCAACCTTCATTCACTGCGCTGCTCTTGCTCCCATGTGTGCCCATATGGACACATGCCACTGCGATAGAATTCTGAGGCTTTGTGAACTGCTTGATGGCTGGCCTTTTGGGCTGCATGAGCACATGTTGAAGCAGTAGATCTCTTCTTTGGCACTTTTAGGTGGATGTCTGCACTAAGACTATAATTTATTGCTTATCTACAAAATACACTCAAGACACATTATTAGTCAACTCAAAGGTCCATCAAAGGTTAGGTTAGGAGGTGAAAAATGGTATTTTTCACTGATCAACACACCCCCAAACTTAAGCTTTGCTAGTCCCTGAGCAAAGGAGAAATTAAAAACAAGTATTTAAAATAGAAAATGCCACTTTTGTAGGGAGCACAGATGCATTTAGCACATGCATCAAGCCTTTTAAACCCCTAGGTGATCCCTAGTAGAGGAGTGGAGTTTCTTGAGGGTTTTCAGTGAATAACTATTATGCCTGACTTTTTGGGTACCACCTAGATAGGTGACACCCACTCTGAATCTGAAATGGGGTATATCACCCCTGCATCCAACAGTTTTACTATCTCCTTCAAGACCACTTCTTACATGTGAGGATTAAGCTTCCTTTTTTTACTATCTCCTTCAAGACCACTTCTTACATGTGAGGATTAAGCTTCCCTTGCATCTCCCTAGAGGGTTTTGCACCCTCTTCTAAGTGAATTTTGTATATACAAATTGAGGCATCAATGTTCCCTAGATCAGCAATTGTCCACCCCATTGCCTTTGTGTGCTTTTTGAGAACACTCAATAATTCCTCCTCCTGCTCACTAGTGAGAGAGGAAGAGATAATTACTGGAAGCTTTTTATTTTGCCCCAAGAAGACATACTTTAATATGTCTGGGAGCTACTTAAACTCGAGATCAGGGGGACTTTCAATGGAAGGCAGCAAAGGTCCCTTGATGGTTTGAGGAAGGGGTAGCAATGCAGGTTTCCAGCTGGAATGTTGCACTAGGCCCACAAAAGACTCTATTTTGGTGCTGTCTTCTGTCATGAGAACTTGGGCCTCCTCCTCAACCATGCTCCAAATATTTTCTAGGTTTTCAACAACATCATCCCAATCTAGCAAATTGGATAATTCTTCTACCACTAGGCTTTCTAGTACATCTATTGCACAACAGTTCTCAATGTCCATCTAAGGTTGCCTAGCAGCATTGGACACATTTAATTGAGTCTTCATGTTCCCAAAGGTCACCTCCATCACCCTTGATCTTCATTGAATGCAAACATTGGCAGTGGCCAAGAATGGCCTGCCGAGGATGAAAGGAATTGGGGTTTTACTTTTGCAAGGGTTCATGTCCAAAACTAGGAAATCAGCAGGATAGTAGAACTTGTCCACCCCCACCAAAACATCCTCCACCACACCCATAGGTCTCCTCTTAGACCTATTAGCCAGCTGGAGCACAACTGATGTGGATTTTAGCTCCCGCAAATCTAGCTCCTCATGCACAGAATATGGGAGTAGGTTCACATTGGCCCCTAAGTCCAAGAGGGCTCTACCAATAGTATGGTTTCCAATTATGCAGGGGATAGTAGGTACCCCTGGGTCCTATAATTTCTCAGGTGTGGCAATGGACAAAACTGACTCAACATGCTCAATAGCAAAGACTTTTTTGGACAACTACACCCTTGCTTTTCTTTCCTGTGTACAGAGGTCCTTTAAGAATTTAGGATGGGCAAGGACCTATTTTATAGCATCAACCAGGGGTAAATTGATCTTAACCTGCTTGAAGGTCTCCATCATTTCCTCCATCTGAGCATTCTCCTTATCAAAAGGAGATGGGCTAACAAGTGCATGAGGAAATAGCAGCTGTGGGACTGCTGGTGCCACAGCTGCATGCCTAACCACATCATGGTCAAATTTTTATTTTTTTCTTTTTTCTTCATTTATTGTTTACTGTTGGGGCTCAACATCAGCCCCTTTATTTTCCCTTACTGCTCCACAGCAGGGGATGAATTTCTTAGTTCTTCAACACTCACATTTCTTTCATTTTCACTCTCCATGGCCTCCCCAGCTGTCCTGCCCACTAAGTTGTCAACCACTCTGCCACTCCTTAGGGTAGTGATTGCATTAGCTTTCTCATGGGTAGAGGAGCCTTCTCCAATCATGTATTGCCCTTTAGGGTTGGCTAAGGGTTGACTATGCAATTTGCCATCCTCTCTCTTGTTCAATGCATTACAGATTTGACCCAACTGATCCTCTATTTTTTTAATGCTTTGTCCATGAGAGTTCATAGTTTGGACCAGGCTTCCCAAATTTTGCATTGATGCCAGCATTTTCTCTTCAAAGTAGGAGGATCTAGGCTGCTGTTGGGGTAAGACCAATTGATTGGGCTATGGGGCAAGCAACTGAAAATTCTACCCTGGTGGATGTCCTTGGTTAAACTGGTGCTGAGGTCTGTATGGAGCTGCCAGCTGTTGGGGCTGAGGGTATGTATCTTGTCTCCACCTCAAATTTAGGTTATTTCTCCATGTGTACCCAGCAGGTTGCTGCCCATATGGTTGGACAACATTGGCATGTTTCAAAACTAACTCAGGGAACTGATTGGCTGATGAACAACCTTGAAGTGAATGTGTGGGAGATTGGCATATCAGACATGCCTCTTCCACTTGTGCAGCCATCCTAGGCTGCATCACATTCATCAATTTGTCAAACTTTAAACTCAAATTGTTCACCTTCCTTTCCAATTCACTTTGCACCTTAACCGCATACATTCCACCTCTAGGGGTGGATTCTTTCACTAATTTTAGCTGAGGTCAGACTGTCATTGCGAGACAGTGACTCCTGCTGCATGGAATTCTCCCCTATGATGTCAAACAACTCTCATGCCTCATCAGCTTTCTTGTGGAGGTAACTACTCCCACATGAGGCATCCACCATGTCCCTACTTTTGGGATTAATTCCTTGATAAAAGACTTGCACAAGTTTCCAATGTGGAATTTGGTGGTGGGGACATTGTTTTAACATTTTTTGAAATCTCTCCTATGCCTCATAAAAATCTTCAGTTGAGGAGTGAGTAAACGACAATATGTTTGTCCTCATCTAACTAGTTTTATTCATGGGAAAAAATTTAGCCAAAAATTGGCTTTGGAGGTCACTCCATGTCTGAATGCTATTGGCTGGGAGCTTAGAGAGCCACGTGCTAGCTTTGTCCTTTAGGGAAAAAGTCTAAGTTTAGTGGCTTCAGGTCCCAAGCCAGCAATGTTAAATGTGGTGCAAAGTGTCAAAAATTGATCAATGTGCTTATACGGATCTTCCTTACTGAGCCCATGAAAAGATGGCAGCATGTTAATGGTGGAGGATTTGATTTCATAATTTCCCTCAACTGATGGGAATTGTATGTAAAAGGGAGATGTGTAATCCCTAGGTGCATTGTATTCCTTCAGAGTTCTTTGCCTCTCAGCCATGACAGCTAACTCAGTTTCAATAGTAGGGGCTAGTGTATTGTTTCTTAGTTTAAAGACCCTTTCAACCTCAAGATTTGGAGGTTCCAACTCGGGGTTTAAGGACCTTCCAAGCATACACACACAGAATCAGTAGGTAAAGAAGATGCTCACAGCACACAAAAAATTTGCAAACAAAAATCACAACTAAATAGATTTACAACTAAACTATTGACCAAGAATTCAACACAAATGGACTGAGTTTTAGGGTAAAAGAAGTGCAAATAGAGCTAGGTAAACTCCAGCTGCAGCTCTAGCTTTTTCTTACTGCTGTTGTCCAAGTTTGTAAAAATTTCAACAAAAATCAGTAGTACTTTTTATTCTATTTAAGGCACAACTACAAAGAATTTTTTAGACTAAATTAAAATACAACTCAGGTCTACTAAAAAGATCAATGTCCCCGGCAACGGCGCCAAAAACTTATTGATTCTTTCGAATTGCTGTCTTTTTATTGGTGAGAAAACAGTGGAAAAAATATAAATAAAAAAGTGAAGGAATAAAAGTTGGGTAAAACAAAAAATCTGAAATACACAGCCTACAAGATACAGGGCTGTTGTAGCAAGTTTTGAGTAAGTAAGAGTTGTCTCACAGAGAAATTGATCTAGAACCCAAAATGGGTTATGTTAGTGGACCTCCAGATCTGGCTACAGATCTGACAATCCTAGAGAAAGGGAGTTGGGTGTCACAACTATACTAAATTAATACCAAAAGAAGAGAAATAAAGTGCAGTCCTATCCTAAAGAAAGGGTTATGAAGAAGGTGGTGATGGTGTGAGAGAAAATAAAGACAAAATGATGGGAAGTAGGCAATTAGGCTAAGGTTAATTCAATTATGTAACTCAGATTTAGAGCTCTCTGTGCAGCAAATCCCTTAGATGGCTACAAGCACATCTGCTAGGAAGATGTATCCAACTCAGCCCTTATTGTTTGACCTGGTCTCTTAAGGCTATAACCTGTCCACTTCAATGGTCATGGGCTATCCAATAGAGAGGATCAAACCACATGGACTAAATCAGAAAACCAATCAGATCCAATGGAGTAGACTGATCTTAAAGCTATAACCTGTCCACTTAAATGGTCACAGATTATCCAATAGATGTCCTCCACCCAATGGATCAAATCAGAACATTAGAACTATTGTAGACACCATGTATGCCAGGCTATAAGTTCAGGCATCCCTGAGAGCAAATAGCTCTTGAAAAACTAGTGGAAACCACAGCTGTTCAAAGGTTATTTGGAGACTTTAAATGCAGCTGATCATTGCTACAAAAGGCTTGCAATGACTCAACTCACAAGTCTGCAATCTTTATAGAGAAATCAAATCTAACATTTGATGTTGGTCAAGTATAACAGAAGGGAGCTTGTTCCTACAACAACCTCTCACAAGGCTACAAGCTCAAGTACAGAGGAGAAGAATCCTTCTTAGATCTATGGCTTAGAATCACCCTAGGGCTATAGTCTTTCCACTTGAATGGTCACAGGCTATCCACAAAGGTTATCCTCACCACAGGAGACTGAAATGGAATATGTAAATTGCTGCTACCACCATGGTCCTAGGGCTACAAGGTAAAGCTTCCATGGGCCTTTCAAATCAGCTCAAGTCCTAATTGTATAGCATAGATTCAACAAAACTATGGATAAATAGGCAATAGTAGATTGAATAAAAATTGAAAATACAAATTTCATTGCTCAACACAATACTTACAATGAGATTTCTCACGGTAGCAATCTTGTGCAAAACAGCTCATCAACTACTCCTAATGATCATAAGACCCATTACAAAACTGATAAGACTAAAGCTAATTGCTTACAGCGGATATAGCTAGCAAGTGTTAGGCTAAGAGAGAAGAAAAAATGGAAAAAGAGGTGATCAAACCCTAACCCTAGTTTGCTCGAGCTCATAGCTGACTGAGGTTGAAGGAGAGATGAAAAATTCTAAGTTAAAAATATAGCTTATATACTCAGTCCTTAATGCCTTGTTTAAGAAAAGATTAAACCCTAATTTTCTAGTAGATGTGCTATTATTACAATCCTTGGATGCCTTGGGATGTGTGCCTCAAGATCAAGGCCTCGGGATGTGTGTCCTAGACCTAGGGAAATCCCTAAAAGGTCCCTGGATATGAAATGAGAAGTGAAGAGCCCGAGCCTCGCGGGGCTGCTTTTGGCTCATTAATTCATTCGTGTGGTTTGCGGACTGCTCGCGAGGTAGCATTTGGCCTGGAAAGTTCCTTTCTTGCACAGAAGGTCTTTAAATGGTCGCCCAGTTGCTTTGCATTGCAATGCTGTCGGTAGGATGAGTTGCATTGATTAGGCTTTGCTCCCACAACAGAGCTTCAGGTACTTTCTGTCGCGAGGTTCTCGTGAAGAAGGCTTCACATGTCGCTCGGCTCCTCTTGTAATGAGTAGAGCAACTCGCTAGGTAGAGTGTTATGCTTTGATGTGCGCAAGAGAGTTTCTGGAGCTCTTTCTCTTCATGAGCCATGCGATAACTTCACGAGTTTTCTTATTTCTCTTTGCACATTTGCCTCGCAAGATTATGTGCATGGCTGATATGAGATATGTTCCTCGCGAGAGCTTTGCGAGATGGATTTCTGAAGGTGTAGTGCGTGAGAGCTTTGTGAGGACCTTGAGTGTTGAATGCAGCTGAAGTGCGTGACTGTTGCGTGAGGGAATGCTCTGGGACAATCCCTTCACTGAGCTACGAGACTTCTTCATGAGTTCCCTTGTGTTGCATGTAGCATTTGCACGAGGAAGCTTTGCTGCAGACTTAAACAACATGAGGCAACATTTCTACTGTGTGAGATAACACCATTTATGCTTCTCTGCTATGCAGCTGCTTCTGTTGCACATTTCTCCACTCACATCCACACTTCTCTCATCTATTGGACTTCCTTGTCCATCATGACATGCAAAATGGTCACCATGGTGTGTACCACCATGGTGTTCCATCATTCTTTGGCTCAACAGTCATCCTTGACTTAAATTCTCTCTCTTTTTGGCACCAACGGCATGGACTTTGTATTAAGCTGCACAAATTATTACTAACTACAAAACAAGCTAGAGAAAGAGTTATTAGTCAGCTTCAAGGTGTAGTAAAGGCTAGGTTAAGAGGTGAAAAGTGATAATTTTTAGTGAATAACACCAGCCAAAGCTTCAGCTCTTGTATATTCCCCTGTGGTAACTTGTGATATCAACCAAAGAAGCAGCGAGTCGCCTCACTGTGAACAACATAAAAGTGGGGCACTGGTCCCAAAATAGCAAGATGTTCCCCAAGCCAAATCTGGAGCAAGACGGGACATCCTCGGAGGCACTCCACCTTGCCCAGAGCGAAGGCGTAAAGACAACGATAAAGCTCTGCCAACACCATATGCATCACAGAACGACCTCCCTCAAATTCTGCTAGAACATCGCAATGCGCAAGAGAGAAGCTCTCTCCCCCCGTGTAGAAAAGAACCTCGGAGATAAGGCAAAGGGCAAAGGCCTTTACATTATGAGAATTTTTGACCGAAAATCTTTACAAGCTTTCATCCCCAAAAAGTTCTCTTAGGAATTTCACCGAACACCTAGTGGGCCCGCCAATGAGGCTTTTCTCATAATCAGCTTTCTTCAAGCCCAGGTAATTTGGATGGCCTTAGCATAATCTAGTTTCGGCAATGCTCTGGCATGACCCCTGTGCAGCTTCAAACTCGATAGGTTGGAGAGCTCTTGAGAGTGGGAGTTAACTCATGGTTCCCAAAGCAGAAGACATGGGTGCCAACTTTCCAAGATGAGGCCGCCGCATAAATGAAATAACAAAGCAGAGGAACTCTGAGGAAAGATGAGAGACGGGCCAATCCAAGATGATCCAAACCCGCAAGCTCGCTCTCGTTCAAACTTACAAGCCATTTCTTGAGAAAATTGAGCCGCATACCCAAAGAGGGAATTATAGAGGTCCCGGACCCCCCATGGGGGGCGGGGTCGGAAAGTGGGTCCATGGTCATACAAAGATGTTTTAAAGATACAATTCAATGTATGAAGATGGACCTGCCCTTGGGAAAGCAAAAGGAAAAATGGCAACAAAAGATATAAAGTCCAACTCAAAAGAAAGAGAAATGAGTGCATTCTCGAGCTTAAAAGGCCCCACACCCCCCTGAAAGCACCTAGCGTGTGTAACACACGTGCTGGAGTAAAATTTCCTAGATTTTGCTTAGCGTGTATATTACACATGCTAAGCCCCTTACTACTAGGGCATGCTTAGCATGTCTAATATACACGCTAGGCCATTCTTCCCCTAGGTTTGCCTAGCGTGTGTATTACACACGCCAGGCCAAGAATGCCACCAAAGGAGAAAAGGAGAAGGAAAATTGAGGGGATTATTTTACTGGTCCCCTAGACAGCCCACCTGCACTTTTGATTATTTTCAAAAGCACCCCAGATCATGTGCTTGGATATTAAAATTTTCATCTAACTTTTATATGATTTTCCTTTCAGGAATCATCCACACGAAAGTACAAGGTTTGGCCAGTATTAACCAAGTGCATAGCCCAAAGGCCATTTTCTAAAAAACCTAAGCCCACCCTGCAAACAATTAAGTATACTACAGCAAGAAAAGGATAAAGCGAGCAATGGAAAAGAAAACACTAATGTTCATTCTGAAAATAAAACCATCTAAAGTGCAGTCTCATTTTATCCATTACATTTTCCCAAAAGAAAAATATCCCAAAAAAGTCTCAACGTTCATTAAAAAAAGGGAAAAGGTTAATCCTTGTCGGTGCCTTTGGCCTTCCTCTTCCTCCGACGCGTGGTGCTCTGGTAGTTCCGCATGTCCCCCACTCAGGACCACACCTGAGATAATCGACTAAGCAGTGAGCACGACTCCTTTTCGCGAGCATGCTGCAAGTCATATATAAAAATCATTAGACAAGGTCAGTTAGAAGGTAAGGTCAGCTGCAAGAGCCATAATACAAAAGCAAACATATCTCTGAGGAAACAAACAGAAGGGAAAACTTAACCTAGGAACCAATTCAGGAGGAGGGACTGGATCGCTTTGGCAAATAGACAGGCCCTCTCATCTACATCCGCACACAAACTCGAGAGGAAAGCATCGTCAAGGCATCTAAAAATCCCCTGAGTCTCTACGGTCGAACTGCCAGAAGCCCCCACGCCAGAAGTGTCGAAAGGTCCGACACCTGGAGCCTCGTCAAGACCTGTCGCTACATCATCATCATCGAAATAATCTCCCCGTCAAACTGTAGAAAGTAGTAAGGGTTCAGTATTCAAAGCAAAATCAAATCAAAACACCAGAAACTTGCGTAAAGAAAGAGGAGAATTACTTGAGATCGCGGACCGCCGAAGGCTAAAAAGTTGGCACCAGGTATAAAGCATGGATGAAGGAACCGGTAAGGCAAGGACTCGTACCACATCTGGTATCCCCCAGGCACAAGAATATCATCAACCAGGATCCCGTGATGGAGGAGTCTGGTCGAAAGCTCCTCAACAGTACCCTTGAGAGACATGACATCCTCGGGAGCACCCCGCGGCACTGTAAAATGATCTCAATACTGATGTACCACTCTCTCCCCCAGGTAGTACGCTCTAACCCAGGCACCATAAAAGAAGATGATATGGTGGTCAACAAAAAGCTGGGACTGACCCATAATAGCTTGATCCCAGAAAGGAGAACTAACGTAGGGGATGATCTGCCTAGATAAAGAGAATCCTATCAGTTAAACAAACATCATCGAAACTCTGAGAAAAAGAAGAGGGAGGTGTCCATACCTAGTCCAGGATCAACAAATCAAATTAAGACCTCAGGTCTAACTCCAAGTGTTTCATTCCCAGGTCCCTTCGGTGACTCTTGTGCCAACTGCTCATAAGGGGATATGTGTACACATTTGAGAAGAGGAGGGGGTGGCCCGACTGAAAATGCAAGTATCCCCAAGCCTGAAAGGAGGAACAAACATAAAAGATGTGTCAGAGGCAAGATACATAATGTGTAATAAATCGAGAGAAGTCGAAGGGTCAGGGTTACCTCTATCACGGGCCAGAAACCAAGGACGGAACCTAAATCCCCGATCGAGGCTCGAGTCAACCTAGACATTAGTACGACGTACCCAGTGCCGCCCTAATCATAACAGTGCACATTATCCCAATTTTCAATAAGACTAAGCAGGGACAATGAGACCCGGCCACCGCTATCATTGGCAAAAAGAGTCTTGCCCAGGAGAAAAAGGAGCGGGATGCGAGCTAACATCAAGGCGTGCTCAGGCTCAATAGGGACATCCATCTCAGGATTGGTAGGATATAACAGTTCATTTTCACCATACAGATTGGCCAGCCAAGATAGCTTAACATTGGAGTCGCTCATATCTTGGGAAGAGGGGTAATCCTCGATCAACTGAACCACCTCATCCCATCCCGATACACGAAGGTCGACCACCAATGTGCCCCCTATCCCGATCCTTGTGACCATCGACCAGTCAATAGGGGTGATGGTCATCTCAGCCACAGACATATGAAAAGTCATGGTCTCAAGCCCAAAGTGTTCTATCAAGGCCTTCGCATAGGCCGAATCGCCCTCATGGCAGGGCATGAAAGAAAGTCCCCAAAGCCGGCCAGAGCCAGGAGGAACTTCACAACCTGAGGAAGGAAGTGGTATAAGCGCTAGAGGTTGAACCAACCTCCGTGAAAATGGATCGAGGGCAAAGACAACAGCAAAATGAAGAAGGTGTTAAAAGAAAAAAAATATAAGGTGTGCGCAAAAGGAAGCCATAAAGAGTTAGTTCTTACCCTGCCAGTGATCCTAAAATTAGAAATGTGAGTGTATTATTGATGGAGCAGTTGTTGGCCACTTACCTTGTGTTCAAAGAGGGGTTTAAAATCACACAATTAAAGGATCTATTAGTTGCACACACCAAGGCAAGCAGACATATAGACTTGTAAGTATTCAGGGCCTATTGTAGCAAGTTTTAAAGGGTAAGTAAGGGTATGTCCACAGGAAAATGTGAGCCAAAAATTAAGTAAATCTCCAGATCTAAGGAAGATCTGGGACCCTGCCTAATACTAAAAGAGCAAAAGATAGAGGAGAGGTTTTAAGGGGTTGTCACTTTAATCTAAACTACAGAAACACAATTAAATACAGAAATGAATTGAGATTAAATCCAGAGTTCAGATCTTACAAGTGAGGTGAATTTTTTTTGGTGAAATTAAAAACAGAATGGAGAGAAGCAACTTGGAGTTTGGTCTTACTGCAATTGGATTGAGCTGACAGTGTCACAAAGAATTCAGAATGCATCAATCCCTCATCTGGCTATAAGCACAGCTATAGGGTAAAAGGATCTAATCTAAGCTAGAGATTTGGATTGATCTTAAGGCTATGATCTGCCCTCTTCAATGGTCACATATCATCCAATAGATTCACTCCATTCTCAAGCTTCCATCAGAACAATATACTCACTACAAATGCTGCAATTGCCAGGCCACAGACACAGGAAATTGTAGGAACACCAGATCTAGGGAGATCAAATGGTATCCAAGAGGTCTACCAATTAAGTGGGTGAGCTATTCCATCTACACAAATCCGATTGAGCACCAAATGAAACCAGACGAAATATGAATCTAATTACAACAATTAAACCAACATTGCATTGAAATAAAATTGTTATACAATGAAATGCTCTTAGATTTGTAGTCTGTGCATCATCTGACCCTTAATAACATTCTCAACTCTCCCCAATTACAGATCCAACCTTAGTCCTTGCTGCTCCAAAGAAATTAGCCAACCATGGTTGGGCTAAAAGGAAGAATAGAGAATTTCAATGCAAGCTCTGATCTCTAGAATTGATCCCCCTTTTCTGGCAGCTTCCCTTCCTTTTATAGCTTTTCTCCTCTGCCTTAGATCCATTTTTCCTACCAATTACAGCTTCCAGAATAATCCTATTATTCCCTCCTTTATTCCCCTTCTAGAAGGCTCTTTCAGTTAGTTAGAGTTAGGGGAGAGCACGGGGGTCAGTTAGGGTTTCCCAGGGCACTTCTAGAGACTCTGTGCCAGTCACTAGAGTGCCTCAAATTGTGTGCAGTAGGTCACCAACTTGCAGCGTGTGCATAGTAGCTTTTCTGAGAAGTGCTTCAGTCGATTTCGATAGGTTCCTGAGGCTATCGACAGGTTCCAAACAGGCCTTCTGTTCCTTTCGCTAGGATTCAGGATCCTTTTGATAGGTTTCGATAGGTTGGGCTGAGAAGAAAGCTCCAACATCTGTAGCCTTCATTTGGTGTGTTCGACAGGTTGGGGGCTCCTTTCGATAGGTTGATCTCTGCACACTACATTTCAATAGGTTTGCTTCTAGCTCTTGTCGATAGGTTCTCAACTTTTTGATAGGTTCTCGATAGGTGTCCTTAGCACGACAGGTTTTAGAATCCTATCGACAGGTTCTCTTCAAGTTGAGGCAACCGGTCGATAGGATGCTCCCTTCTTGTTTCTGACTGTGCGATAGGTTCCAGGACCCTATCGAATTCTCCCATCCTCACGACTTCTTCCTTCTCTCAACCTTCATATCCTATCGACAGGTTCCAGCAACCTCTCGATAGGTTATTTTCAGCCTATTTTCACTCCTTCAACACTGCTTTGTTGTTGCTGCATGCTCTAAGTGGGCCACTGTTGGGTCTAAACTGCATTGAGAAATGGATTTCTGCACTATGACTGCTTTTTACTACTATCTACAAGACATACTCAACAAGCATTTATTAGTCTACTCATAGATCTATCAAAGCTCATGTTAATGGGTGAAAAGTGGTACTTTTCAGAGATTAACACACCCCCAAACCTAAGCTTTGCTAGTCCCTGAGCGAAGGAAGAATAAAGAAAACTAAAATACCACTTTTGTAGGGAGCATAGATGCATTTAGCATATGCATCAAGCCTTTTGAACCCCTAAGTGATCCCTAGTGGAAGAGTGGAGTCTCCAGAGGGTTTCAGTGAAGGTATCCGCAAACTTCTCTAATAAAATCAGTTAGTACTAGTGCACACGCTAAAATAGAGTTTAAGTGAGATAAAACAAATTCCACACCATGTGCATTCAATTCTAGAGGATTTTCAGCAGAAAAAATCTTCAGTTTCAAACTTGAAATTCTGCTATAATTCTTTCATCATCAATCAGTTCATGGCAAAGCCTTGTGTCTGAAAATTAATGCAGAGCACACCTTTAATTTAAGAATTCTGTTTTGATAATGTCCCAGACACATTTTAATTTAACACCCAAGTCTTACCAGGGCTGTTCACTCTCAGTAAAAATAGAAGGGTGCATCATTTCACACGGCTCAAGAGCAGTTACAGCCCTCTAATAGGACTGCAAGCATGAGCATAGGCATTACTCTAACTTCTGAAATTTTCTAACTCTTTTCACCATAGATTAAACATATCCTCATCTCCACATGACAACTCAATCCATTTCAGATCAGTAAGGTCTTTTTATTGGGTTGTAATCTGGCTTATGGGTGAAATTTACAAAAGAATAAAGGGGTAAAAGGGATTCAAATTGGGAAATCCATTTCACCAACTTGCAGTGTGTGCACAACAGCTTTTCTAAGAAGCCCTTCAGTCAATTTTGATAGGTTCTTGAGGTTTTTAACAGGTTCCAAGCAAGCCTTCTATTCCTTTCACTAGGATTCAAGATCCTTTCGATAGGTTCCGATGGGTGTTGGGGAATTTCAGTGTGTTGATTTATTGTGTAATGATAAAAGCACCATAAAATCAAAGTAAAATAGAGGACGGATTCAACACATCTAAAATATCCTAGACCTGTAAGATACAGGGTCCTTTGTAGCAAGTTTTAATAAGTAAGAGTTTGTCCCAGAGGGAGTAGTGATTTAAACCTAAAAGGTGTATAGTAAACCTCCAGATCTAGCTATAGATCTGGCAATTCTAAGGAGAAAGAGAGCTTTTCGGGTCTCACTAGATCTAATTAATAGAACTAAAATAAAACTAAACTAAGAGATGAAAGAAGATGGATGTTAAAATAAAATATAAAATGGGGAGAAATAGATAGCTAGGGCCTTGTTTTCATTGCAAAACAGATCAAGATCTGAGGATATGCAGCCATCCTTCATTTGGCTACAAGCACAAATGAAAGATATAAGAATCTAATTTAGACCGGTGGTTTGGATTGATCTTAAGGCTATGATCTATCCACTTAAATGGCCACAGATCATCCAATAGATTTCCTCCATTCCAATGGTATGGATTGATCATAAGGCTATGATTTGTCCACTTAAATGGTCACAGATCATCCAATAGATTTCCTCCATTCTGATGGCTTCAATCAGAACAAGATAATCACTACAGATGCTATGGATGCAAGGCCACAGGCACAGGTACCCACAGGCATATCAAACCTAGGGAAATCAAATGGTCATCAAGAGATCTACTAGTTAAGCGGGCGGGCTAGTCCCATCTACACAAATCCGATCGAGAATCTAATGGGACCACAAGATCTTTAGATTTAATTAAGCTTCAAAATCAACAATTTATTGCTTTAATCAAAAACAACTTACAATAACATTGTTCCCAGATCTGTAGTCTGTGCATCGATCCACATTTCTTCATGCCAAAATTACAATTACAAACCAGATCTGAGCTGCTACCTAGATCTAAGCCAACAAGCTGGATTAGAGAGAGAAGGGGGAAGAAAAAGGAAAAATAAAATCTAAAACTAAACCTAAATGAACTAAGGAGAACTCGGGCTATTCCTTTGTTCCTACTTTCCTTGCTGAAGAAAAACAATAAAATAGATGGTTATAAGTGTGCATCGATCCGTGTACTTTGACTTGCAGCCAATCAAAGAGGAGATAGAGATTGTGCCAAGCTGAAGCTAATTTGCATTCCCGCCGAAAGTTAGCTCACAACCATGTGCAGAATTTCCTTTACATTGGAGCTCCCAAAATTGCCCTTGTTTAGCCAAAAATACCCAGCTGCACACCTCAAGTGATTGCTCCCAGTTGCTGAGCATGCCCATAAAATAATCACTCTCGCTGCCCCAAAATGCCCCTATCGTCCAATAATATTTTGCCTGAAATATACTTCAGCTGCAATTGGTCGGGAGAAGTAAGATTATGGAGCTGGGGGCTGCTAGTCGAGAGGACTAGGTGAGATGCAGCTTGCTTTAAGCCATTGACAGGTGCAAGCCTTGAACTGCAGGAATCCATGCGATAGATTGGAGAGTGCTGGGGCTGAGAAGGTGTCGAGCTGATGCAAGCATGGTTTGCAAGTAGCTTCAGCTGAAGCGGTTGGATGGGATCTTGAATGTATGTCGGTAGGTTAGAAGAAGGCTGGAGGTTGGGCATCTCGACAGGTTCGGATATTTAAGCGGTCAACGGGTGCTATGGACTGGCTTGCAGGTGGAGCTTTGCATGCAGGGAAGCTAGGAAGCTGCTATTCTTTTAATCTTGAACCATTCGATAGGTTCTGTAGTTGTTATTATTCAAGGCACCCTGATAGGTATAAGTCTCCTGCTGTGTAGCATTCGATAGGATGAAGGCTTGGAGGTGTCGACAGGTTGGACGGTGGGCTTCAAGTGCATTTCGACAGGTTTAAAGATACAACTTTGTAGCATTCGATAGGTTCAAGGGATGCTTCTACTTGCAATTCGACAGGTTCTAATCTCACGTGTTCGACAGGTGCAGGCTTGGGAAACTTCAGCATGTTCTCATGGGGATGGGCTGGCTGCTCGACAGGATTGGTAGTGCTGCAAATGAATTTCGAGAGGATGAGCAGTACTTTGGAGAGGTTGCAGATCTAACTTGTCGAGAAGATCAAAGGATTGGAAGCTTCAGATGTTGACAGGTTTGTGGTGTTGCCATGAAGATCCTATCAACAAGTTTAATGGGGTTTCGGCTGCACTATTCGATAGGAAGGCATGAATTTTAAGTTGGCAGTTTGGTTGGTGTAGGGTGCATGCCTTGAGGTTGAAGATGAGCGGCAGCTTGGGCTTCTGCTGGTCAGTATGGTTGGATAGGATCTTGAATGTGCATCGAGAGGTTAGAGGAGAGTTGCAGGTTGGGCTTCTCGACAGATGTAGATATGTGAGTGGTCAACAGGTTCTATGGGGTGAATTGTAGTTGAAGCTTAAGAGGATGAGTTGCAGCCACATGAACCATTCGATGGGTTCATCAATGCTGTCTTTGAGGAATGCTTCGACAGGTTTGATAGCTCTGCAAAACACCTTTCGATAGGGTGAGTGGTTGTTGCAATGGATCTGGGCTTGGATCTGCTGCTGCTCGAGAGGATGCTTGCATGCTCCAACTAACAATTCGATAGGCTGTAATGGGAGGTTGAGCATCTGGTCGTGGGAAGCTAGGAGGCTGCAGCTGCTTTAACATAAACACCATTCGATAGGTTGCCAAATAGAGAACTCGAAAGGTACACATCTGGTTTTAAAATAGTAGCACTACTCGACAAGTTGAATGTGGCTTGCTTCAGCTCGATAGGTTGGTGGTGTTGCTGAAGAACCATTCGACAGGTTTATTGTTCCATTCGTGGAATTGGTTTCAGCAGCTTGTATATTGCACTCTTACACCATTCGACAGGTTTAAACCTCCAAAGAGCTCTCCAGGAGATTGAAGGCTGCATTTGAATCTCACGAGCAACTGCTCGAGCTTGAGCTGCTGGAGACACCTGAAGCTTCTGTGGATTGCTGCAGCTTAATCTCTAATTTCCTGAGTTGCATGACAGGTTAAGTTTGAAGCTCCTCTTCATCACAGCTGCTCGAGTTTGCGACAGATAAAGCTTAGTGAAGCTTTCATGGGAGCAGCTGCTGCTGATGATGGTAAACCACATGATTGCATTAATGTTCCCATGCTGAAACTGTTTTGCTCAATGTGCACCAGGCTGAAGCTATTTTATCCTTGATAGTTTGGAACTTAAAAGTGTCGAGGCTTGGGTTCTTTGTTCTGTTGTTTACTCCAACAACAATAGCTCTCTCTCAGATCATGGGCTTCACCTGTTTCAGCCCCAATGAAAGGCTCTATTTCTAATCTTTGTGGCACTTATTAACTGGATTTCTGCACTATGCTGCAATTTCTTTCTTAAACTACAAAAGAAGCTAATAGTGATTATAAACAGCTTTAAGGCTTAGCAAAAGCCAGGTTTAAAGGTGTAGAAAGTGGCAAAAATCAGTACTTAACAATGAGTGGGGCTGAGAATAAACCTCCAGCATTCGTAACCTTCATCTGGTGTGTTCGACTGGTTGGGGGCTCCTTTCGATAGTTTGATCTCTACACACTACATTTCGATAGGTTTGCCTCTTGCTCCTGTCGATAGGTTCTCGATAGGTGTCCTTAGCGTGGTAGGCTTTAGAATCTTATCGACAGGTTCTCTTCCAGCTTAGGCAACCTTTCCATAGTATGCTCCCTTCTTGTTTTCGACTGCGCGATAGGTTCCAGGATCCTATCGAATTCTCCCATCCTCATGACTTCTTCCTTCTCTTAGCCTTCAGATCCTATCGACAGGTTCCAGTAACCTCTTGATAGGTTGTTTTCAGCCTGTTTTCACTCCTTCAACACTGCTTTGCTATTGCTAGATGCTCTAAGTGGGCCACTGTTCGGTCTGAACTCCATTGATAGATGGATTTCTGCACTATGACAACTTTTTACTGCTATCTACAAGACATACTCAACAAGCATTTATTAGTCCACTCATAGGTCTATCAAAGCTCATGTTAAGGGGTGAAAAGTGATGCTTTTTAGAGATTAACAGTAGCCCACTGTGAGATGCCTCACCCTGCATCTCATATCAAGGCCAGGAGGAACGCTGCACTTGAATTAATTGCTCACCCCGGCTACCGTAAATCACCTCGGGTTCACTCTCATGGCCCTAATCCTCTTCACTCAACATTCTGAGAAGAACACGAATAACAAATATCTGGAGAATGTCGGCAAAGAGAAACCATTTGCTACAAACCAAAAGAAGGTATGTGTTAAGTGGTGAAAAATGCTACTTTTCATTCATTAACCTGACCATTGATAGACCAGCAACAGCACACCAGAGGGTAGCACATCACTATACCCTTGGAGCACGTGGCTATAGTAGGGCAAGGCAAAGGAAGTGAAAACAGGCTGAAAACATCCTATCGAGAGGTCATCTGAAGACTTCGATAGGAGCTGAAAGCAAAGAAAGGAGGAATTCATGCAGTTGAAAAGGCTTCGATAGGATCTGAAGGCAGAAGAAAGATGGATTCATGTGGATTGATATCGAACAGCTGAAAGAAAGGAAGAAACCATCCTATCGAAAACCTACTTGAGGTGTAAAAGGAACCTATCGAATGGTTTCCTGAACCTATCGAGATGGAGACGTTGGAACAAAACCTATCGAAGGTGCTTGAGCCGTTCGATAGGAGGGAGAGCAACCCTATTGAAATGATGAAATGCAGAACGAAACCTATCGAAATGGTTCTCCAACCTGTCGAATGCTCCAAGCCAAGGGCTAAAAACGCTGAAACTCTAAGAGAAGGTGCTCATCCTATCGGAACCTATCGAAGAGATCTGAGAACCTAGCAAAAAGACCAAAAAGCTTCATTCCAACCTGTCGAAAGCCTCCTGAAGCTATCGAAATTGTGTGCAGAACTTCTCAGAAATTCAGCTATGCACACGCTGTGACTTGATGACCTACTGCACTCAACTCAAGGCACTTGGTGACCGGCACGACGGTTCCAGAAGCTATATATACAGACCCAAGTGCTCTAACAGAACCCTAACAACCTAGGAAGCCCTAACTGACCCACGTGCTCTAACATAACCCTAACAAACTCTGAGGACCTTATAGAAGGGATTTTTAGCAGGAAAAATAGAGGAGAAAGCTATATATACGGACCCCCAATTACAATTGGGGGGGAGATCGAGATCTGAGCTAAATTTTAGAGATTAGAGCTTGCAGAGAAATTTTATTTTCCCTCTTTTAGCCCAACAATGGTTGGCTAATCCCCTTGGAGAGGCGAGGAGAGAGGTTAGATCTGCAATTGGGTAAGGTTAAGAGTGCTATTGTGGGTCCCTAGCTACATAGACTATAGATCTGAGAGTATTTCCATTGTAGAGTGATTTTGATTGTAATGTAAATGCTATTTTTAATGCTTTCATTAGATCTAAAGTTCCTTTGGTTTCATTTTGTGATCGATCGGATTTGTGTAGAGGAGTCTGTGGATCAGCTCACCCACTTAACTGGTAGACCTCTTGGATACCATCCGATCTCCCTGAATCTAATAGTCCTGTAATTTCTTGAGTCTGTGACCTTGGAATTGCAGCTTCTATAGTGGTTTTAATTGTTCTAATTGATGCTTTAGCTTTGGAGGAGATCCCTAGGATGGTCTATGACCATTAAAGTGGATAGATCATAACCTTAAGATTAGTCCAAGCTCAGGCTCCAATTGGATTCGTCTGCTACAAATCAATGGATCAGATAAAGTCTATAAGATGGTTTGTGACCATTTAAGTGCACAAATCATAGCCTTTAGACCAGGTGGATCCAGTGATTTGGAGTGGAGCCTTCTACCCTGCAGCTATGCTTAGAGCCAGTTGAGGGAATTGTGTACTGTGAACCTCTGTGGCATGATTAATCGAACCTAATTTTAGTGAGACCAATCTCCAAGCTATTCTTCTCCATTTTCTGCTTTTTACTCTTTCCCTTGTAAGATCTAAGTTCCCAAACTCGATCCAAGATAGCCTTTATTTAATTTCAGCTTAGCTTAAGTGACAATCCATTTAAAACCTCTCCCCTGTCTTTTAGCTAACTTAGCATTAGTTAGGGTGCCAGATCTCCCACAGATCTGGAGATTTATCATATTTTTAAACCAACCTCCCTATGGACATTCCCTTACTCACCATCTTTTCAAAACTTGCTACAATGGACCCTGATTACTTGCAGGTCTGTGTGAGTGTGCTCTGCCTAGTTTGATTAGTAATTTTAGACCCTCTTTTGAGGGAAGGCAAGCACTCCCAACAAGTTTTTGGTGCCGGTGTCGGGGAGGTGTGTTTAGAAACTGGTAGATCTAAGTTTTTGTAGTTGTTTGTTTAATTTTACTAACTACATTTGTAAGTTTTGTTGTTTTTCAGTATTTTATGTGCATTTCGTTAGATCTATGGCTGCCAGTGAGAGGAGAATTGTGCTGGAGACTGCATTATAGTTTGCATCCCTCTACTCCCCTGTTTTTTTTCAGATCTGTTGATATTTTTGTTAGAGTAATTAGAAAATCTAGTTTATTCTACTTATTGTGTTGAGAATCTTTTCGGCATTTAGAATCTGAGTGTTGTATGTTTGGTAGAACTCTCCAACCTCAGATTATTCCACTAAATCCAGAGGTTGAAAGACTTCTTAGATCTAGACCAACTACACCCACATCTGTTGCAATTGACTCTATAGAAATGGGTGAGCAACAACAGCCTAGAAATCTTAAGGAATTTAATGCACTACGGGTTTACAATTCTCCCTTCTGCATTCAATTCCCAGCAGCTCAAGGAAACTATGGGATAAAATCATCCATAATTCAAATGCTGTCCTCATTTCATGGCTGACCAAAGAAGACTCCTACAAGCACATTGACTAATTCTTGGGACTGTGCACAACATTTAATACCACAGGTTTGGGGGAGGAGGCCACTAGGATGAGACTCTTTCCTTTTTCATTAAAGGACAGAGTTAGGACCTGGTTATCAATGCTTTCACCCAACAACATTCAGTCCTGGAGTGATCTCCAATGTCAATTTCTGGCCGAGTTCTTCCCTTTTTCAAAAACCAATCAGTTGAGGAAAAGTATCATCTCTTTTGCCCAAGACCCAACTGAGGATTTTCACCAGGCTTGGGAGAGATTCAAGGAACTCCTAAAGAAATGCCCCCACCATTATATCCCTGAATGGCAATTGGTTCAGAGCTTTTATCAGGGAATTGATTCTAAGAGCAGGGACATGGTAGATGCTTCCTGTGGTGGCACCTACCTCCATAAAATTGCTGAGGAGGCATGGGAGAGCCTTGATATCATTAGTGAAAACTCTATGCAAAGGGAAACCTTGGCTAGAGATCTAGAGCCTCCTAGGTTGGTGAAGGAGAATGCTTCAAGAGGGAAGTTATATGAAGTGAGTGTGCCAAGTGATTTGGAAAGGAAAGTGGATAGCCTAGCCATGAAATTTGTATAGGCTGATGGGAGCAATGCAGTCACCTGTGGCTGCTAGGGTAGAGGAGGCATGTGCCATATGCCAGTCCCCTGCTCACCCCCTTGAAGAATGCCCATCTGCTAGCCAGTTTCCTGATTTTATAACAGAGCATGTGGCTGCAACTCAGTCTTATGGGCAGCAGCCTGTTGCTGGGTATCAATGAAGGAACCATCCTAATCTGAGGTGGAGACAAGATGCATACCCTAGCCAGCAGCAGCAACCCCAACAATCACTGCCCAACCTCATACATCTGTGAGAGCACCTTCTTTCAAGAGCACCTCATACATAAATGGTCAGCCTTATCAAGAAGGTTATGCCCCAAGGACTCAGTATCAGCAACCCATGGCTAAACCTATAGCCCCTCCTGTGTAGCAGTCTGCACCTCATACAGCTGTGAGAGCACCTTCTTTCGAGGAACAAGTTCTGGCCTCACTGCAGATTTTGGGCCCCCTAACTCAAACTGTGCACTCTCACAACCAAAGTATAAAAAAGATAGAAGACCATCTTGGTCAACTGTCTGATGCCTTGACTAGAAGAGAAGGAGGGAGGCTGCTTAGCCAACCACAGGACAATCCACGAAGACAGGTTG
The DNA here is from genome assembly GCA_021018995.1 of Chloranthus sessilifolius. NCBI lineage: Eukaryota > Viridiplantae > Streptophyta > Magnoliopsida > Chloranthales > Chloranthaceae > Chloranthus > Chloranthus sessilifolius. Next base: position 53,756,977 of record CM037598.1, read on the forward strand.
TAGTGGGTGAAGTTTCCTCCACTTATGAGGAAGCCAAATCTATTACAACTTTGAGAAGTGGTAGGCTAGTGGACAACCAAGTAGGCTGTCAGCCTGTGAGGAGCTTGAAGGAAGAAAATGAAGTGATTCCTACAAGAACACAACAAAGGCCACCAGTGGTGGATCTGAAGGAGCAACCAGTTGAGAATAAAGAGGATAATGAGGATCCTCAAGAAAAGCAAAAAATCAAAAAGAAAGAGACCCCATTGGCTAAGGCTACAAGTGAGGGAGCAATCCCACATTTGCCATTTCCTAAGGCACTACAAGCACCTTTTGATAAAGGGCAAGGAAAAAATAAGGAAATGATGGAGACTTTCAAGCAAGTAAAGATCAATTTACCCTTACTTGATGCCATTAAATAAGTCCCAGCCTATGCCAAGTTTTTAAAAGACCTGTGCACCCATAAGAGACAATCTAGGATACACCTATCCAAGAAGGTCTTTGCAACAGAAAAAGTTAAGCAAGTCCTGTCCATTACAACTCCCCCCAAACTTCAAGACCCTGGCCTCCCAACTATCCCCTGCATCATTGGGGAGCATACCATTGACAAAGCCTTATTATATCTGGGAGCCAGTATAAATTTGCTTCCATATTCAATATATGAGAAGCTGGGCCTAGGCAAATTAAAGCCCATACATGTGGTCCTCCAGCTAGCTGACAGATCTGAAAGGAAACCTGTGGGGATAATCAAAGATGTTTTGGTTGGAGTTGACAAATTCTTCTACCCTGGTGACTTTTTGGTGCTGGATATGGAACCAGATAGGAGTGTCACTTCCATACATGTGATTCTAGGCAGACCCTTTTTGGCCACAACTAATGCTTGTATTCAATGTAGGTCTAGAATCATGGAAGTGTCATTTGGAAATATGAAGGTCAAATTGAATGTGTACAAAGTAGCAATCAACCTCACCTCGATGAGGACTGTTTTTTTTTTATGTGATAGATAAGGTTGTCCAGGAAAATGTGAATATGCTGCTACATGGTAAGGAATGGTTTAAGGAGTTAGCTGAAGTATGGAAGGAAACAAAGGTAGAGAAGGTTCCCACCTCTGAGATTGAGCATGTGAAACTCGTCTCTTCTGAAGTAGCACCAGCACAGCACTATCCATGGAGGCCTACTTTGCTACCTCTCCCACCCCCCTCTAAGGCACCCCTATTGCCCTCCCTCATCAGTCCCCTAGAGGTGGAGCTAAAGCAACTCCCAAAATCTTTGAAATATACCTTTTTAGGAGACAACACTAAATTGCCTGTGATAATCTCTTCTTCCCTCACCCTTGAGCAGGAAAGAGAACTACTTTGTGTACTAAAAAGGCATAAGAAGGCAATAGCTTGGACCATTACAGACCTTGGGGGAATCAACCCTGTTGTGTGCATGCACAAAATTTATCTTGAGAAAGGCTTTAAACCTTCCAGAGAGATGCAGAGGAAACTCAACCCACACATGCAGGAGGTTGTGATGAAGGAGGTTGTCAAACTCCTAAATGCTGGGATAATTTACCCCATCTCGGATTCTCAATGGGTAGCACTCACCCAGGTAGTACCCAAGAAATTCGACATTACAGTAGTTGAAGCAGATTCAGGTGAGCTAATGCCAACAAGACAGGCCACTGGTTGGAGGGTATGCATTGATTACCGAAAACTCAATGAAAAAATCAGCAAGGATCACTTCCCTTTGCCCTTCATAGACCAAATTTTGGACAAGCTGGCAGACAAGGCCTATTTTTTATTTTCTTGACGGATATTCAAGGTACAACCAGATCCCTGTATACCCGCAGGACCAAGAAAAAACCACATTCACTTGCCCATTTGGAACCTTTGCATACAGAAGGATGCCATTTGGGTTGTGTAATGCACCTGCCACGTTCCAAAGATGCATGTTTGCTATCTTCTCCGACATGATTGATAAGTTTTTAAAGATTTTTATGGATGATTTCTCCATTTATGGAGATGATTTTAGCCAATGCCTACACCATCATAGCTCTGTGCTACAAAGATGTGAGGAGATCAACCTAGTTCTGAGTTGGGAGAAGAGTCACTTCATGGTGACTAAAGGCACTGTTCTAGGACATGTTGTCTCTCACAAAGGAATCGAGGTTGATCAAGCTAAGATCGACTTAATTGCTCATTTGCCTCCTCCGAAAACTGTCAAACAAGTTAGGTCATTTCTGAGTCATGCTGGGTTCTATAGGAAGTTCATCAAGGACTTCAACAAAATCTCCAAACCCCTTTGTCACTTGTTATGCCAGGACGTTCCTTTTAACTTTAATGATGAATGTTGAGCTGCTTTTGAATTGTTAAAGACTTGTTTGACCACAGCTCCCATCTTGCAATCCTCTTATTTTTCTCTGCCATTTGAGCTGATGTGTGATGCATCAAACTTTGCCATTTGGGCTGTGTTAGGTCAAAGAAAAGACAAGGCCCCTTCTGTGATAGCATATGCCAGTAAATCAACGGTTGATGCTTAATTGAATTATACTACAACTGAGAAAGAGCTATTAGCTATTGTCTTTGACTTAGAAAAATTCATGTCTTATGTGCTGGGATAAAAAATTATTATGTTCACTGACCACTCAGCTTTGAAATATCTCTTGTCCAAAAAGGAAGCCAAAGCAAGACTAATCAGGTGGATTCTTCTCTTGCAGGAATTCAATTTGGAGATTAAAGACAAGAAGGGAGTTGAGAACGTGGTGGCTGACCATTTGTCAAGGATCCTAGCCACTGATACAGAAAGCTTGCCCATTAATGACTCCTTCCCAGATGAGCAGCTTCTTACTTTCCAGATAAGTATGCCTTGGTTTGCCAATATTGTCAACTACCTTGCTGTGGGTAGGATTCCCCCACATTGGAACAAAGATGATAAAAATATATTCTTCGCATAGATTCGATATTACATGTGGGAGGATCCTTACCTCTTTAAGCATTGTGCAGATCAGACGTTGTGTACTTGAAACTGAGTTTCAAAGCATCCTAACCATGTGCCATGAACAGGCTTGTGGGGGCCATTTCAGTGGTAACAAGACTGCGGCTAAGGTTCTTCAGAGTGGTTTCTACTGGCCTACCCTATTCAAAGATGCCCAACAGCATTGTAAAGCTTGCCATCGATGCCAACAAATGGGCAGTATTACAAGGAGAAACTCTATGCCCTTACAACCTATACTTATTATCGAACTGTTCGATATTTTGGGAATCGACTTTATGGGACCTTTTCCCCCTTCTGCTGGATACAATTTCATCCTTGTAACTATGGACTATGTGTCCAAATGGGTAGAGGCCATAGCTACGAGGACAAATGATCACAAGGTCATCATTCAATTCCTGAAAGACATCTTCTCAAGATTTGGCATTCCTAAAGCTATTGTTAGTGATGGGGGATGCCACTTCTATAATAAACCTTTTGATAAGCTGATGGAAAGATACTCTGTTACCTACAGAGTAGCCACTCCCTACCACCCCCAAACTAGTGGGCAAGTAGAGATTTCCAACAGGAAATCAAACATATTCTTGAGAAGATTGTGAGAACTAAAAGAAAGGATTGGTCCGGCAAATTGACGGATGCCTTATGGGCCTATAGAACAGCCTATAAAACCCCCATAGGCATGTCCCCATTCAGACTAGTATATGGCAAGGCATGTCACTTGCCTGTTGAATTGCAACACAGAGCATATTAGGCCATTAGAGTAGTAAATTCTGATTTACACTCAGCTGGTATTCACAGGAAACTCCAGTTATCCGAGCTGGATGAATTACGACTAGAAGCTTATGCAAATGCCCGGAGTTATAAGGAGAGGACCAAAGCCTTCCATGACAAACATTTGCTACAAAAAGTGTTCAAGCCAAATGACTAGGTATGGATGTTCAACTCTAGAATGAAATTCTTTCCAGGAAACCTATAGTCCAGATGGGATGGACCTTTCACTGTGGTACACGTTTCCCCATCTGGAGCTATCAAAGTCATGCATCCTACAGATGGCAGAATCCTTAAAGTTAATGGTCAAAGGCTGAAACTTTACATCAACAACATTCGCGAGCCTGAAGAGACCATTGATCTTCAAGATCCTCTAGGTTAACACCCGACTTCGATTTGTATCATATGTATTCTATTTTGATTTATACATTGATTCTTTCCCTCGATTTTTTTTTATCTCTGCAATCAAATGGCCATGTCAAGATCCCGCTTCATTTCAATAAACTAATTGGTAGCATAGCAAATGAGTTGCTGGGTGTTTAGGCTAAAGCCCTGCACACACAGGCCATGATTTTGAATTCATAGGACCTCTTGATAGGCCATTTGGACCTTTCGCTAGGTCAGCTGCTGACGTTGATAGGATTGGTGAGGATTTCGATAGGTGCTGAAACTTCTCGATAGGTGAGACCAACCTTGCGATAGGTTCTGGGATCTTACCTGGACCCTATCGATAGGATTGATAAAGGTACTACCCAACCTATCAAAAAGATGTTTTCACCCCTCGGCATCCTAACGAATTGATTGTTTTATCTACCCTGTGTTCGACAGGACACCGACCTATCAAAAGCCACATTCCTAGCCTATCAAATGTAATGTTTACTCTTTTCGATAGGAAGGGTTGAACCTATCGACAACATTCAACTGCCAGTCCCATACTTGTGCGACTTCGATAGGATGCCTTAACCTATCAACATTTTACACTCATCCTAGCGAAATCGCCCCCACTTCTTCCATGCTTGTTGTGCACCTGCGCTGCACAGAAATTTTACCCACGTGTACCATGTACAACTGCGCACAACCCGGGCCTTAAACTCTGCACCCCCCTTGGGTTTTTGCCCCACACCATAACTCCCAGTGCTAAATATAGGCTGCCAGTTAATGCATGATTTCATTCCCCATGCCGATTGGTGGAATTACCCATTCATTCTTTCTCATCGACGGCGGCGATATTGAATGCGCCGCTTCATATTCCATCTTGCATCCACCTTAAATAGATGTAAATGGCTCGACTGCGCCCCATTCCTCTCCGTCTGCCCTCTGCCCTCCTCTTCTTCACTATGGCCGACGACAAGCCCACCTTCACTCCTGCTCAACTCTACCTCTTCTGGTTGGAGCCACTACCGCCCAAGGAACCAGACCCATTGCAATTCCTCTGGGACAAATACGAGGAGGTACAACGGATCCTCGCCAAGGAGGAAAAGCTAAAGATATGACGAAGAAGAACAAGCAGAAAATCGAGCCATCAGTTCTCCGCCACCATCCTCCTCCACCACCCCCCCTGCCCCCTGAACCTTCTCTTTTTCCTTTTCTTCCCCCCCTGCCTTGCAGTTCCCCTTCCACCTACTGCAGGCTGAGGATATCCCTGAGCTAGGGGAAGGCTTTCGTTTGCCAAGGATGTTTTGTCCATATGAATGTCTTACTTCTCCCATCCTTGGGCTTGACCATTGTACTAACTGTAATAAAATGCTTTGTTTATACTCTGTTTAGTCTCTTTTCAATAAAATGCTCTGTTTATGCCATTTATTTTATTATTATTATTTTTTCTTTTTCTCTGCTTGTCTACTTGTTTTATTTTTTCTTCCTGACTGCACAGCTACACCCTCTATGTGGTAAAATAGTGAGGACACTGTTTAGTTTAGGTTTGGGGGTGTGGCATGTATGCCAATCAATTAGTTAATCTCAGTATAGTTAGGCTAAAAAAGGAGTGTTTGGAATTAATTAGAGTAAATTCTCACATGAATTTGTTCGGAAAAGAGGAAATTAAAAACCTGTTTGAAACTAAAATGAGCTGTGGTCCAACAGGCTTCATGCAACAACTTTTGAAAAATAATTTTGATGTGTAGTGAACCTGAAATGAGAGGAAACCGCAAGGATACACCCCAGAAAATTGGATGGAAGGCCACACCCAGTGAGACTTGGGCCTGAAAACCTTTTAATTTCTTTGAAGAGTGTTTTGGCAATTTTTCTGCTCTAAGGACTGACTGGACCTAATTCTGATCACTAGAAGTTAGACAAATCCAAGTTGAAACAACTTGACAACATTCATGACATTGAGGACATGAAGTAAGGCCATTCCTTGGATAGTTTGAGCCTAAAATGCCCCACCTTTGAACTGCCCTTGATACACACTAGTTGAGATTTTAAAATCACAGTTTTTCTTTGATGAAAATCAGAAATTTTAAACCCAAAACCTTTGATTTGTTTCAGTTCACCCTCAACCTGAGAAATCAGAAACAAGAGGAAAAGTGAGGTTAGAGGTGCAAGGTTCGATGTCTGGCAAAAGAAGAAGAAAGTATATTTGAAAATTAGTGTGATACATAGTTGTGGCATCCCACTTTAATTTTAAAAAAAAAAAGAAAAAAAGAAAAAAAAAAAAAAGAGCAAAAGGATGACAAAGAGAAGTCACTTCATTTGAAAATCTACAAGAAGATAAGAAGCTGATGAAGCTGATCACTTCAAGTCTGAAATTTCATAAAGAAATTGAAGAGGTGATGAAATGAAGAAGGTTGAGCTACAGACCACCTCCTTACCCTTACTGATTTCTCAATTTGAATCCCTTTTACCCTTTCATTCTTTTACAAACCTCATCCATAAGCCACATTACAACCCATTAAAAAGACCTTACTAATCAAAAATAAATTGAGCTGTCATGTGGAGATAAAGATTTGTTTAATCTATGGTGTAAAGAGCTAGAAAAATTTCAGGAATTAGAGCAATGCATATGCTCATGCTTACAGTCCTATTTGAGGGCTGTAACTGCTCTTGAGCTGTGTGAAATTCTACAACCTTCATTTTTTTTTTTTGTTGTGAGTGAACAGCCCTGGTGAGACTTGGGTCTGAAATTCAATTTGATGGGGGTAGTATCAAAACAGAATTCTCAAGTGAAAGGTGAGCCATGCATTAAGTTTTAGGAGCAATGCCTTGACATGAGCTGAGTGATGGTAAAGGATTGCAGCAGACTTTCATGTTTTGAACTGATTTGTTTTTCTGTTGAAACTCCTCTAATGAATTGAAAAGGCATGGTGTGAATTTATTCTATTTACTAGAATTCTGTTTAGCAGGATGCACTGTGTTTAAATAAATTTAATTGGAGAAGTTTGTGGGTACCTTCACTAAAAACCCTTAGGAGACTTCACTCCTCCACTAGGGATCACCTAGGGGTTTAAAAGGCTTCGTGCATATGCTAAATGCATCCGTGCTCCCTACGAAAGTGGCATTTTTAATTCCTTTTAATTCTCCTTTGCTTAGGGACTAGCAAAGCTTAGGTTTGGGGGTGTGTTAAGTGGTAAAAAATGCCACTTTTTATCCTTTAACCTGACCATTGATAGACCAGTGTGCACTCTAATAAGCATCTGTCGAGTGTATTTTGTAGACAACAATAAAAGATTACACTAAGGTAGAAAACCACTCAAGAATGCCCAAAAAGGGGCCATCTCTCAGCATAGGCCAAACCTAGCAAGAGCACACCAGAGGGTAGCACATCACTGTACCCTTGGAGCGTGTGGCTATAGCAGGGCAAGGCAAAGGAAGTGAAAACAGGCTGAAAATATCTTATCGAGAGGTCATCTGAAGACTTCGATAGGAGCTGAAAGCAAAGAAAGGAGGAATTCGTGCAGTTGAAAAGGCTTCGATAGGATCTGAAGGCAGAAGAAAGATGAATTCGTGTGGATTGAGGTGTAAAAGGAGCCTATAGAACAACTGAAAGAAAGGAAGAAACCATCCTATCGAAAACCTGCCTGAGGTGTAAAAGGAGCCTATCGAATGGTTTCCTGTAGCTTGGAGGTCGGTTTTCACTGAAATCAGATTCAATTAATCAAGCTACAGAGGTTCAGAGCACACAATTCCCTCGCTGGCTATAAGCACAGCTGCAAGGTATAAATTCCACTCTAAATCACAGGATCCACTTGGTCTTAAGGCTATGATCTGTCCACTTTAATGGTCACAGACCATCCTATAGACTTTATCGAATCTATGGATTGCAGCAGATGAATCCAATTGAGGCCTGAGCTTAGATTTACCTTAAGGTTATGATCTATCCACTTTAATGGTCACAGACCATCCTAGAGATCTCCTATAAATCCAGAGCCACAATTAGAACAATTAAAACCACTACAGATGCTGCAATTCCTAGGTCACAGGCTCAAGGAATCACAGGAGCATTAGATCTAGGGAGATAAGGTGGTATCCAAGAGGTCTACCAGTTAAGTGGGTGAGTTGGTCTACAACTCCTCTACACAAATCCGATCGATCACCAAATGGAATGAATGGAAGTTTAAATCTAATTAAAGCATTAAAAGCAGCATTATCATTGCAAACAAGGTCACTTTACAATGGAAATACTCTCAGATCTGTAGTCTGTGCAGCTAGGAACCTACAATAGCACTCTAAACCTCACCCAATTACAGATCTAACTTCGCTCCTTGCTACTCCAAGGGATTTATCCAACCATGGTTGGGCTAAAGGAGGGAAATGGAATTGCTCTACAGGCGCTAATCTCCAGAATTTTGGCTCAGATCTCGATCCCCCCTAATGGCAATTGGGGATCTCTATATATAGCTTTCTCCTCTATTTTTCTCGCCAAAAAACCCTTCTAGAAGGTCGTCAGAGTTTGTTAGAGTTCTGTTAAAGCACGGTCGGTTAGGGCTTTTTAGGAGCTTTTTAGGGCATATTCTAGAACCTCGTGCCAATCACCAAAGTGCCTCGGTTTGCATGTAGCAGGTTACCAAGTCTCAACGTGTGCATAGCATAGTTTCTCAAAAGTTCAGCACACGATTTCGACAGGTTAAAAGTAAGCTTGTAGTCCCTTTCGATAGGTTCCTTGGTCTCTTCGATAGGTACCGATAGGATGAGTTTCCTCTTTGAAGCTTCAAGGTCCTCAACCCATTATCTGGAGTAATCGATAGGTTGGCTGAGTAGTTCGATAGGTCCAGAGGTCCTTTTCGACAGGTTTAGCTCTGCATGTCGTCACCCCGATAGGTTGGCTCTCATTCCTATTGAAAGGCTTAAGCATCCTTTGATAGGTTCAATTCCAGCATCTTCATTTTTGATAGGTTCAGGAAGCCTTCGACAGGTTCTCTTTTTCTCCTCAGGCAAGCTTTCAATAGGATGAGCTTTCTCTTTCATTCATATTCTCAATAGGTTTAGGGATCCTGTCGAATCCCTCACTTCAGCACATGTCTTCCTCTTTCTGCCTTCAGATCCTATCGAGCCCTTCTCCAACTGCACGAATTCTTCTCTTTTATCCTTCAGCTCCTATCGAAGTCTTCTAGATGCCCTTTCGATAGGTTGTTTTAAGACCTATCTTCACTTCCTTTCCTTTGTTCTGCTGCAGCCACTCATTCCAAGGGCTCAGTGATGTGCTGCCCTCTGGTGTGTTGTTGCTGGGTCTGCATAGTGCTGAGAGATGGCTTCTTTGTGGGCATTCTTAATTGGTTTTTTGTATTATTACCAACTTTCACTGCTATCTACAATAGACACTCAACAGAGGCTTATTAGTGTGCTCACAGGTCTGTCAATGGTCAGGTTAAAGGGTGAAAAGTGGCATTTTTCACCACTTAACATCTGTTCACACAAAATTTGATACAAACATAAATCTGACATGTAATTCGAACTTTGTATGTGAATCCATAAATGAATCTGAAATCTGGACTACGTATAAGAACTCTGAGTTGAGTATTGAATTCGACACAGATTGAGAATTCTATGTATGAATTGTGAATCCATTAAATCCGTAATTTTAACCGGTGCGGCAATTAGTCTGTAATTTGAACCAGTGCGGCGGTTAACCCATAATTTGAATCGGTGCAGTGATTATTCCTTAATTTGAACTGCTGTGGCAGTTATTCAATGGGACTCGTACAACAGTATATCTGTAATTTGAATTTGAGACTGGTACAACTGCATATCTGTAATTTGAATCTGAGACTGGTAGGGCAGTATATCTATAATTTGAATATGAAACCTAGAACTATGAACCGGCACAGCGGGATATCCATGAATCGAACATGTAATCTATGTAAATGAACCAAAATTTTAGTCAGAAAAATTAGTGCGAACCGCTATGGGCGGAATATTCTGGTGAACTGCTATGGGCAGAATATTCGTACAATGGTGGGCTGCTATGGGCGGATTTGTTCATACAATCATGGACCACTCTGGGCGGATTTAAATGTAAAATAATCTAACATGATCTTGAATCTGATCACGCTTGACTCTGAACCGTGTGAAACTCAACTTATGACACGTGATTTTTAAGTTTATTTTGACATGAGAAAAAGTTTTTATATATCTCATTTGATATGAAAATGACTTGACTGTTTTGAGATGAAAATGGCTTTGAAGCATGTACTCATTTTAAAATGAATTGCTTTGGGAAACTTGTATTTAAATTTGTGTCTGATGTGAAACTGCTTTGAAATCTTGTCATTTGAATGTATGCATAAGATGATAAATGTAATTGTTCTTGAGTTCCTCTATTGAGCTTGGACTATAGCTCACCCCTCGACTATACATCACAGGTGCAAGCCTCGAGTGACAATTTGGAGCTTGAGGCAAATCCTTTACCACTAACCGGTGGATTTGATCTCGATTTATTTGTGGATTTTGAGGTTTGGACTTGGTACGTCCAATCATCTTGTAGACTGGTAGAAATAAATTTTGGATGTACATCTCTTGTCTAGATATATTGTACACCACCGTTTAGGTGATGGTCAACCATCATTGGTGGTTTTATATTGTTAGCCCATATTTTGTATAAGGATAGGATCACTTATTTCTATTATATGTATTTTATGCTTTGATTTTCCGCATGTGTGTGGAGTTACCAAGTATGTTTTTGTATTCGGATCGTGATCTGCTACCCAACGGTTAGGGTTTTCCCATTTGGCAAAAAAAAAAAAAATTATGTCAGGAAAATTTGGGCTGTCACAACCTGGGATGGACTGCAGTCCAAGTTCTTGAACGATTTGTTAGAGTTCTATTAAAGCACGTGGGTCGGTTAGGGCTTTCTAGGGTATCTTCTGGAATTGTTGTGTTAGTCATCAAGTGCCTTGGATTGCGTGCAACGGGTCACTGAAGTACAACGTGTGCTCAGCTGAATTTCTGAGAAGTTTTACACACGATTTCGACAGGTTCAAGAAGCTTTCGACAGGCTTGAATGAAGCATTTTGGTCCTTTCGCTAGGTTCTCATATCCGTTCGATATGTTTCAATAGGATGAATCTCCGCTTGGAGTTCCAGCCTTCTCAGTCCTTGGTTTGGAGTATTCGACAGGTTGGAAAACCATTTCGACAGGTTCTGCTCTTCATTCCGCCATTTCGATAGGTTTGCTTTCAGTCTTATCGAAAGGCTCAATCACCCTTCGATAGGTTCTGTTCCAGCATTCTCATCTCGATAGGCTCAAGAAACCATTTGATAGGTTCCTTTGACTCTTCGAGCAGGTTTTCAATAGGATGGGCTTTCTCTTTCATTCATCTGCTCGATAGGTTCATGGATCCTGTCGAATCCCTCACTTCAGCACATGTCTTCCTCTTTTTGCCTTCAGATTCTATCGAGCCCTTCTCCAACTGCACAAATTCTTCTCTTTTATCCTTCAGCTCCTATCGAAGTCTTTCAGATGCCCTTTCGATAGGTTGTTTTAAGACCTGTCTTCACTTCCTTTCCTTTGTTCTATTGCAGCCACACATTCCAAGGGCTCAGTGATGTGCTGCCCTCTGGTGTGCTATTGCTGGGTCTGTATAGTGCTGAGAGATGGCTTCTTTGTGGGCATTCTTAAGTGGTTTTCTGTATTATTATCAGCTTTCACTGCTATCTACAAAAGGCACTCAACAAAGGCTTATTAGTGTGCTCATAGGTCTGTTAATGGTCAGGTTAAAGGGTGAAAAGTGGCATTTTTCACCACTTAATAGCAGTGGAACAAGAATAGGTAATGGTGTTCAAGAGGGGAGATTTTAGGAACACATATAACCCGCTGCAGAGGAAACATCCTAGATTTAATTATGGATCCACAGTAGGAGTATAACTAGCACCACAGGTTGCACAACCACGGTGTCCGACACCCCATGTTTTCCTTCAGCAGCCTCAAATATCGACTGCACAACTACTATTTGTACAACATAGCAACAGACCCGATGCCGCGGATGTTCAAATCCTCAGGGAGCTACCGCAACAGTCGCATCAGCACTCAAATTATTTATCCTAGCTTGCCCAATTCTCTCAAGTACTACACTCACACACAGTTAATTATGAAGTTGGAGGGCTAGATCGGCTAGCTAGCCTCGCAATTAACTAAGAGAGAAGTTGGTCAATTACCGGAGCAACCAGTCAACAATCCAAGAGGATAAGTGTTCTTGAGGGAGACATCAACCCCTCATATTCTAAATTAACAACCTCTTAAATTTGTCGAGCTACCGACTCATACGTAGCAATCTGTGTGGAATATGTAAAATTACTTTTTAGGGTATTACACTACGATTCAAATCGTGTAAAAACATGACCAATCGTAAGGCAGTCCTTAATGTACATTAACACGAACAATCGTTTGGATTTACGATTGCTCATACTTTGGAACAAAACTTTTCATCAGTTAGGCCATAGCGTTAGCGAGCTAACTGATGCAATGGTTCATATTCACAATTGCTGAAGTTTAGAGTTAAAACTGATAACTCTAGGTTACAAATGCATGTGACAACCAGTTCAGCAGGTCATCACTGAGATAGGGCCTGCATATTCGAGAGAGGATAAGTTGTCCCCATTTTCGAACTCTTTATTTTTTTTGCTATTGTTTTCTCTCTATTTTTCAAAAATCCCTTGATCAAGACTCAACCGTTTTTGCTTCTTAAACTTTCCTTGCGCTTCCTGGTTGATTTCGGAAGACCTATTTTAAAAATAGGGTTTGGGGATTATCCAAGAGCAAGGTAACAATTCCATTTTCCAACGGATGAGTCTCTGCAAATAATTTTAATTTGATATATGCAAGTTGCGGTTTGCTAAATACTATTCATTCTTCTACATCTTGCAGAAAAGGGAATTGCAGAATGTTAAGGGCAACTGATAAGAGACCAAGGGAAGAAGGCGAAGAGAGAGGTAACAATTCAGATCACTCTCCACTCATAAGCCATATCGCACGGTTTGTTGCTCTTAAAGCTAAATCAAAAGCAGCAGACACACCTAAGAAAAAGTCCAAATCATCAGGGGTGGTTATTAGAGAAATACCTGATGAAGGTATAGAAACTGAATCGGTATCTGCCACTATTAAAGATATAAAAGTGGATAAAGGAAAAAGACCAGCATCCTTTGATACGACATCATAACGACTCCCAACCTCAATGAAACATCATATTGTGGGAGCTGAAATTGCAGTGGACGCTGCCTTTTGAGAAACATTTGAGATCAGTGGAGGAGCAATCAAGTATTTCAAGGATGCAGGGCTTCATTATTTCTTAGAGCCCGGAATCACACATGTCTACCCAAGATTGGTAAGACTATTTTATAAAAACATGGCTAATAGCAGCAAGGGTTCAACACCAATTCTATCTACAACTAATAACGGATTCCCAATTCTTATAATAAAGGCAATGGTTGCCAGGGTGATGAATGCACCCTTAGAAAGACCTGAAGTGTCCCTTGACAATCCGGAGGCCAATATTCTGGGAGAACAACCCATAATCTCTAGGACTTTGTCCAGATGGCGACATAGCTGCTAGGCAAACCCCCAAAAGAAAGATCATTTTTCTTGCGAACGAATTTAGAATCATGGAATTTAAAACTTCACATCATGGATGTCCTAATTCACAAGACTATCCACCCCACGGGTCATGGAACACAACGAAGAGCACTCTTCGTAAGAGCCTTGTATTTAATGGCTAATCGAATTTGGTTTGATGTTCTAGACTACCTGTTGGAAGAAATCAACACCGTGAGGGAGAAATTGAGTGAAGAAAAATATCAAACGAATAAATTATGTCTGCCCTTTAGAGGTTTAATTACAAATTTGTTGATAAATGTGGGATATAGTAGTGATCCCAAAGAGAAGGCTTTGCCTAGAATAGAGGAAAGCCTAGTAGCAAAGACTTATAAGAGAACTCTAAGTGCTACGAACAAAAAGGAAAACCCTATTTCGGCCCACACACAGAGTGTCTCCTCTATGCCTGAAGCTACACCAGTCCTTGAGGGCCAGGAAGGGCCTGCCGTTAGGCTACTAGCAGGAACTATAGTCCCAGAAGAAGCAGTTACTAAAGAAGGAGTGAGTACTGCTGCTCACCCTCAAGAGAGGGCAAAGATTGGCTCTCCATTACACAAGAGGTTAGCTAAGTCAGAACTACCAGTTGCACCAGAACCAATTGCAGATCAAGCTAGTCTATATGACTCAGCTCTGGATTCACCAACAAGGCTTGCTATGCCCCCTTCAACTGAGGCAGACACACTGCCAACCATTACTGAAGTAGAGCCCGTGGGCCCAATCATCGTATTAGCAGAAGAAATTCCTCCCCAACAAGACTAGCAAGTTGTTAAAATCAAGCATAGACTCCTGTATCTCAAGCATTAGAAGTAAGTCCCAGTACTGAACCTCTAGCAGGAGGTTTCATAGAGCTGTTAAATGAAGAAGTAGAATCCCCCATTGTTCCTACAGCAGTACCCCCATCCTCAGAAATGCACAATCAATGGGAAAGAAGATTGATTGAAATTGAAAACTGGCAGAGTACATATGCCCCACAATTGATGACTGTGTTAGAAACAGTTAGAAAAATGATTGAAGAGATAAATAGAATGAAAAGCAGAGTCTTCAAGGCCCTACCTACAATGAGGGAAAGGGAAAAAATAGTAGAAAATCTGAAACATAAGGCTGTAAGGGAGCATCACACACATTGGACAGTAGAAACAACTAAGAATGTCCAAGAGGCCACTACAGCTCTTCAGGAACAAGTTAGATAGCTACAACAACAGAATCAGGATTTAAGGAATAATCAACATAAATGGGAGGGTGAGAAAAAGGAGTACGAAGATAAAATAGCCAATTTGATGGAAAAATTTGGAGAATTTATAGAAGATCCAGATGCAAGAGAAAGTGTGAAAGAAAAAGCTCACCTGAAAGAGTACGAGCAGGCACTAAATGCTCAGCTGAAAGAGAAGAATTATCAACTGACAGTAGAAAAAGGGAAATTACGCAAGCTATAAAAAGATAAAGATTCCTTACTACAGACTTGTGAAGAGCAGAAGAAGCATATTGACTATACCACGAACAAATGCTGGATCGCAGTAACAGGAGTACAAGCTGAAGCTAAAAAACTGAGAGTTGAGATACAAGAGAAATCTGCTGTGATCAATAAATTGAACAAGGAATTGAAAGAAAAAGAAAAGGTTATAGAAGCTGCAGGTTTTGACTGAGAGATATATTAAGTTGATACCAGAGAAAGAAAGTACTGATGCTCTCCACCGTGAAATAGAACTTGAGCCACATGTGGAACCAAAGCTAGAAGAACCTGTCTGTTCTACAGATGTGGTATCTGACTCTGCAGAAGAACTGTCAAGCAACCCTTCCTCACTGTTAGCCTTACGAACCTTTGAACTAACTCCATCGGTATCGATTGTACCATACCCTTCATCGCTGAGAGAGTAAATATTCCAGAAAATCATGAATCTCACCAGCTATGACTACAATAATTTTTGGTAATATTTTGGTATCCCCAATTTTTTGAGATAATGAGGATATTGACTTGTTTAAGTTTGGGGGGGATATCTAACTTTTGTATATATTAGTATACCTTTTGCATTTTAGCAAGAAAAAAAAAATATAATGTTTTAGTTTAGTGTTTGTAACTTATTTTTTTCCTGTTTAACATCACATATGCGTAATAATAGAAAAATTATAATTCCTAAAACCTTGCAATCCATCATAGTAGAAGTTCAACAATCACAATAGAACAGTTACAATTAATGTTTAGCTCTTTAGAACACTGTATCAGAATGAATGTTTGAAATAATATTTTGATTTAAAATATAATATTTAGATCATAGTCTCAAAATTATATAACCAGTGAGCTTTAGGGACTAATTTTTCCTTTCTTTGGAGAGAGAACTGTTGTCTATTCAAAGTAAAAATTTTCTTTAAACTTCTTGATTATGAAAAATCTCATATTGCAGACTTTAGAATCAATATATTCTATGATTATGCTTACTTGCTTATCTAGAACAATTTGTTAAATTCATCAAAGCAATAAGGCATTCTTGCTAGTAAATCATGAATATGATTTAAGGCCATCTTTAATTTAGCCAGAGCCAAAAATCCAATATCCCATATATATTTATCCCTTGAAGCCTAAACCAAATTTCTTTATACCAAAATCTAATAAAAACCCTTAACCATATGTGCTTCCCAAAGCATTCAAACTTTAACCCTCATATTTCTGAGAATTTAAAATGAGAAAAAAGGAAGAAGAGGTGTTGCTGGTTTATTTTGATGTGCTGATTTTATTGTGTGGTGAGAACAAATTAAAAATCAAAGTAAAATAAAAGATGGAAACAATACAACTAAAATAATCCTAAGCTTGCAAGATACAGGGCTATTGTAGCAAGTTTTGATAAGTAAGAGTTTGTCCCACAGAAAAATTAATGTAGAACCAAAAATATGCTACAATAATAGGCCTCCAGATCTGGCTACAGATCTAACAATCCTAAAGAAAGGGAGTTGGGTGTCACAACTATACTAAATTACCTACTAAAAAAAGAAAAGAAATAAAGTGCAGTCCTATCCTAGGAAAGGGGTTATGAAGAATGTGGTGATGGTGTGTTAAAATAAAGATAAAAGGATGGGAAGTAAGCAGTTTAGGCAAAAGATCATTTAGTTATGTATCTCAGATTTAGGGCTCTCTCTGAAGCAAATCCTTGCTGAAGTGCTATCAATAACCTTAGCAAGGTAGAAGAATCTTAAGGCTATAGTCTGTCCACTTAAATGGCCACATTCTATCCAATAGAGTCTGTCAAATCCCATTGATTGAGTCAGAAAAGCTAACCTAATCTAAAGGAGTGGGTTGATCAAACCTAATCCAATGAATCAAATCAGGCCATGAATACCACTATAGACATTATGTTTGCCAGGCTACAAGCTCTCAAGATCTGCATCCAGATCTGGCTGACATTCATAGGTGTATTAAACCTAGGGAGATTAGATGGCAATCAAAAGATCTAAAGGTTAAGTGAATGGGAAATTCCCAAATACACAAATCCGATCGAGAAAACTAATTGAACCGAAAGATCTATAGATTTAAATGGACTTTAAATCAACAATTTATTACTTAAAAATAGCTTGCAATAAAATATCCTCACAGCCGCAATCACTACAATGAAGCTAGATCTAACATCTGATAGTGGTCAAATAAGATAGAGGGGAGCATGTTCCTATACAACCTCTCACTAGGCTACAAGCTCAAGTTCAGTGGAAAAGAATCCATCTCCGATCTGTGACCAAGATTGCCCTAGGGATATAGTCTGTCCACTCTAATGGTCACAGGCTATCCACAGAGGCTCCCTTACCCACAAATGCTGAGGTAGAATATGTAAATTGCTACCACCACCATGGTCCCAAGGGTACAAGCTCAAGCTTCCATGGGCCTTTCAATAAGCTTAAATCTTAAATGCATGCTATAGCCTGAACAGAACTACGAGCAAATAGGAAAATAATAGATTAAGTAAGCATTTAAATAAAAATTTCATTGATCTGATGTTACCACTCTCAAGGCAACGACCTTGTGCACAATAGCTCAACACAAAATCCCAATATTCAAATGACCTATTACAAAACTTAAATAAAACTACACCTAAATACTTACCAAAGATTTAGCCAGCAAGTGCTAGGCTAAGAGAGAAGAAAAAATGGAAAAAGAGGTGATCAAACCCTAACAGTAACCCTAATCTGCTTGAGGTCTCAGTCGACAGAGGTTGAAGGAAAGAGTGATTGATAGTTTCTAAGTTACAAGCATAACTTATATACTTAGTCCGAATGTTGTGGTTGAGAGGAGAGTAAAATAATTTTTCAATTAGATGTGGTACTGTTACAACCCATGGATGTCTTGAGATGCGTGTATCAGAATTCGTGCCTCAGGGTGCGTGCCCTAGACCTGGGGAAATCCCCAAAAGGTCCTTGAGTTAAGTTTGAGAAGTGGAAAGCCCGAGCTTCGCGATGCTGGCTTCTACATATCACTACTATCACACAGTTGCAGAGTGATCGCGGGATAGAGTTTGGCTTTGAATGTTGTTGTCTCGCATAGTAGGACTATCGATGATCGTGTAACTGCTTCAGCTTTGGATGCACTTACGCAGAAGAGCTTCTGAAACTTTCTTTTGCGAGGTACTAACACAGATGCCTTTGCATCTCACTCGGTTCAAGGTTAAGCTTCTAGGAGCGCGAGAGCTGTGCGAGAGGATTTCTGAGCATCTCTCTCTTTCAGAGCCACACGAGAATTTCGTGAGGTCTTTGCTATTGTTCACGCCAATTGGTCTCGCGGGGTAGTGTACGCGGCTATATTAATGCTTGATCCTCGCGAGAACTTTGTGAGCTATATTTCTGAAGGCTTAGTGAGCGAGAGCTCCGCGAGTTTCTTCACATGTTGATTGCAGTTGAAGTGCATGACTACTGTGCGAGAGCTGCTTTGTGATAACCCCTTCATTGAGCTGCGTGACTTCTTCGCGAGCTCGAAAATGCTACATGTCTTAGCTGCACGAGGGAGCTTTGCCAGTGAATTGAATAGTGCGAGACAGCACCTCAGCTGTGCGAGATAGGTCATTGGCTCCTCTGCTGCTCTGCACATGCTTCTGTTGCAGCTTTCTCCACTCTCGCCTATACTTCCTTCATCTGCTAAACTTTCTTAGTTCATTGTGACATGTAAAATAGTCGCCATGGTGTGTACCACCATGGTGTTCAATCACTTTCTGGTTTAGCTGTCATCTTTTGCTTGAATTCTCTCTTCTTGGCACCAAAAGTATAGACTTATGTTAAGCTACAAAGTTATTCCTAACTACAAAACAAACTAAAAAGAAGTTATTAGTTAGCCTCAAGGTCCAGCAAAGGCTAGGTTAGGAGGTGAAAAGTGGTACTTTTTAGTGAATAACACACCCCCAAACCTAATCTTTGCTAGTCCCTGAGCAAAGCAAAATTTAAACAGTTAGTCTAAGAATGTAAATGCCACTTTCATAAGGAGTATAAATGTTTTTGGCTTATGCGTCAAGCCTTTTAAACCCTTAGGTGATCTGTTGCGACATCTCAGTGTGCTTGTTTTATTTGTTGGTGGTAAAAACAATTTAAAATCAAAGAAAGAGTAAAATAGGGGATGGAATCAGCACAACTGAGAAATCCTAGACCTGCAAGATACAGGGTCCATTTGTAGCAAGTTTTGATAAGTAAGAGTTTGTCCCACAGGGAAAGGTGATCTACAGCTCCAAAGGAGCCATCTCTAGTACTCCCTCCAGATCTGACTACAGATCTGGCAGTCCTAAAAGAAGGGGAGTTTAAGGTCACTTATTCTAAGTATTCTAAAATAGCCTAATGAGTTACCTATAGAAAGGGTTGAGATCTGATGTTATGGAAATCTTGTCCAATGGCTACATTATCACCAAAGAGGAGGAAGAATTCAACTCATCCCTGTGCCATGATCCAATCCCTTAAGGTTATAACCTGTCCACTTAAATGGTCACAGACTATCCCATAGGGGAACCACAGTCCAGAGATGGGTCAAAATAAATTAATCATTGTAGGCACTACTTCATCCAGGCTACAAGCTCAGGGAATCCATAGGGAACCTCAACCTCTAAAGCCCTATGTGTGGGGCTAAGGCTGTATAGGACCATGATAGCCCAGACACATAGAACCAGTAAGAGATTGAGTACCACCTTAGATCTAGTTGTCCATTGCTTGAGTGGGGCTACAATGGTCCAGTCATAGGCCTACAATCTCCATAACCAGATCAAATCTAACATCTGATGGCAGGTCTATACAAATATATGGGGAGTCTGCCTCTGCACAATCTCCTACCAGGCTTAACAGCTCAGGCTCGGGGAAGAAGGATCCATCTTGGATCGGTGGATTGGATTCACCCTAAGGCTATAGCCTGTTCACTTAAATAGTCACAGACTATCCCAGAGGCTATCCTCCTCATGGAGCCGAAGATAAAACAAGTTAATTGCTACTACCACCATGGTCACAAGGCTACCAGCTCAGGCTCCCATGAGAATTTCAGATCTAGTGGGTCCTGTGGTGGGGCTAAGGCTGTATAGGACCGTGATAGCCCAGACACACAGGTCACTTGGATTTGAGTGGATCCTTAGAATCAGTCCGCCATTGCTTTAAAACACAGCCAAAGTAATGGCAGATCACAAGGCAGCAGCCTTGCACAGAACAGCTCACAAATACACAAATCCCATAAGAGTACAAATCTTATTACAAAAACTCCATTGATCTAACCTCAATAGACATACAAAGGCATGGCCAGCAAGGGCTGAGCCATGGAGAGAAGAAAAAGAAAACTACTTACAGTTACAGGAAGAACAAGAACGGAAAAGAAAATTATAAAATCTGAGATAGGAGTTCCTCTTCTAAATTCTAACTCCAAGTCTCCCTCTTCTTTCTTTCCTTTCTTTTCTTCTCCTCAAACCTAAACCAGGCTTAGGTTTATATAGCAGTGGTGTGGCGGTGCATTAGGGATAGGAAACCCTAATTTTAACGATGCCACGTGGCCGAATAATGATCCTTGGATGCCTCGGGGCGTGTGCACAGAGATTTGAGCATGGGAGTGCGTGCCCTAATCCTTGGAAATCTCTAGAAAGTCCTCTACAGAATGATGGAAGTTGGAGTTTAGAGCTTCGCCAGGTTGCAGTCGATTCTCAGACTTGTCGCGTGGTAGCTATAGTCTTCGCGTGGTTGAGTTTAACATTAAAGCTTCAGACGTCGCGTGGTTGCAGCTTCTTGATGCTTTGAGCAGTCATGAGGTAGACAATTAAGCTCTCGCTGGGTTGGGCTTCGCATAATTGGATTGATAATTGTGAATAGCGCGGGAACTACACGAGCTTTCCACTTCACTTCATGAGGCTAATTCTGGCTTTCACGAGACTGCTTTCTTTCTGAACAGCGTGAGAACTGTGCGAGAAGTTCACTTTTTAATGGATCTTTGTGTGGATCCTCGCAAGGCATTGAGGCTTTTCTGAACTGCTCGACAGGTTCTCTTGATATTTACATCCCGCTCTTGTCAGGCGACAATGGGCAGATTCTGGCTCTCTCTCCTCTGTCGGCGAACTGCCGGGTGAGAGGGGTCTTCTTGAACTGCGCGGGAGCTGCGTGACCTTTAACTTCTAAACTTCGCGAGAGCTGCATGACTCAAGGCTTCTGAAGCTCTTCTGTCACTCTACTACGCAAGAACTTGCTTGTGAAGTCTTGGGACTTTGCGAGGACTGCGCGAAGTGTATTTTTCTAAATCCTCTAGAGCTTTGTCAGCTGCGTGAGGCTCTTCTATGGTCTGGATTCATGGTTCATTCTTCTGAGGGACTTCTGGTGCCAAAACAGGGTCCTTAGCAGGATTCATGGCCTTATTGCCCTGCTATTTATTACCTACAGAAAACACTTAACAAGCATTTATTAGATGGCTAAGGGTCTAATCAAAGGCTAAGTTAAGGGGTGAAAAGTGATACTTTTCAAGTCTTAACATGATCCCTAGTGGAGGAGTGAAGTCTCCTGAGGGTTTTCAGTGAAGGTACCCACAAACTTCTCAATGAAACGGTTAACAAAAGTGCACACAGTGGTTAATCAGTTTGAAATGAGTACAGTTCATTTCACCCTTGCTCTGTCAAAATTAAAGGGGTTCCAAAGTAGTATATGCAAACAATTTAACACCTTAGTCATACATACATGCTTATCACATCCAATCAGCTGACACCAAGAAAGCATTATATGCAAAACAGTACTAAGCTTACCAGTACAACAAAATTCAGGTTAAAACAATGCCCCAATGATTTCAATCTCAGACCCAATGCTTACCAGGGCTTTCTCTCATAAGAGAATTTAAGGGTGTATCATTTCACATAAGCGCAAGAGCAGTTACATACCCCAAATGGGTTTGCAGGCATGAGAATAGGCAGTGCTTCTAATTTCTGACATCATAAAGTACTCTCACCATAGATTAGACATTCCTTCTTCTTCACATGATAGTTCATTTGACTTTGGATCAACAAGGGATTTTCATGGGTTGTAATGTGGCTTATTAGTGAGGGTTGTAAAGAATAAAAGGGGTAAAGTGGTGTTCACAATTGAGAAATCAGCACAGGTAGGAGATGATTCATGACTTCACCTTCTTCATTTCAGCACAACTCCATCTTCTTTTTAAATTTCAGAGCTAAAGTGGCCGACTTCTTATCTTCTTTTCAACATTTCCAATGGAATTCTTCTTTTGACTTCTCTTTCTTTCTTTTTTTTTTTATCTTTTTGTTTCTTATATTTATATTTTTTTTTTATGATGGTTGCCACACATCTACAACTGCTACACTATTATTTACAGATCTCCTTCTCTCTTCTTCTCCTTTCACCAAATGTTAAACTTTGCTCCCTTATCTTCAACATCCTCTCCTTTACCTTCTGAATTATCAGAGTGAGGGTAGGGCTGAATCAAGTTAAGAGGTTCAGGTTCAAGTACTTTGGTATTTGTTGAAGAAAAAATGGGGCTTGAAGGCTCAAAAATTATATGCACAAGGGTAGTTTCACAGGTTTGATCTTTTAGGCTCAAACTGTCCAAATGAAGGCCTTGATCCTTTCCTTAGTGTCATAATTACTGTCAAATAGTTTCAACTTGGGGTGTCTAAGTTCTAGTGAAAAGGGCTTGACTCAGTCAGTCCTTAAAATGGAAAAAATTGCCATAGACACTCCTAAAAAAAAAAATTTGTAGGCTCAAAGCTCACTAGGTATGGTCTTCAATTGAACTCAAAGGGGGTATGCTTTCACCTGTTTCTGTCCTTACTAGTTCACTAACTACTATTTATAAAAAATTTCCTGATGTTCACCTCATAGAAGTATTGATTATCCAATGAATTTAGTATTAAAAAGGTCTGCACAGTGTTTAAATTTCCTCACTTTCAACATTGCTTAGGTGAAGTTCATTTCATTTATTTTTCACTTAGTTAAGACTGCTGCACTTAGGTTAACTAGATCATTGGCAATTCTTACCACACCCAATCCTATGACGAGTAGTGTCCTCACTAATTCAATGATAAGAGGGCATGTGCAGCAGGGATCAAATACAAAATTGACAGTAAAATAAAGCAAATAAAAGCAAGAAATAAGGTACACACAAACAACTAAAACAAAGTAACACTATAAAGACAGAAAGTGTATCACACAACCGAAACAAAAGAAAATTTCATTTAGATACAGAAAGAGTATAAACCTAGGACATATCTAGATACACACTAAGTTAGACATGACAGTGGCAGAAACTTGCTGCTTCATGGAAGAGGAACTGTAAGCCAGAACAGGGGGGATAACAGGGACTAAGGAGAAGGATGCTGAGCAGGTGGTGGATGGAGTGAAGAGGAAGGGGTAGAAGATGCAGATGGTTCTATCTTCTGTTTATTTTTCTTTCTCTAATTCTTTTTCCTTTCCTCCTTGGCCAAAATCTTTTGTACTTCCTCATACTCGTCCCACAGGAATTGTAATGGGTCAGGTTCTTTTGGTGGTTGTGGGTCCTCCCAAACTAAGTAGAATTTTATTGGCAGATCAGTGGGTTTGTCATCCGCCATAGTTGTGAGTAGGGACGAACTGATGAGGTCAAAAGAGAACGAATGCGATGGAGGTGAACTAGCCTTGTATTTAAAATGCATGGGTGGTGGAATATGCATTGTCATATTAAATGTTCTCCTCCTTCCAAGGTTGATTGCTATAATAATATTAAAGAAGGTTAGTTGGCAATAAATACATCGACTGGGATAAATATAAAATGCCGTGCGATTTACTATGGGGAATGATCTCGCAGAGTTCATGTTGGTCTATTATTAGCAATGGGAGTTGAGGCGAAGAGATGTGAAATGAAGAATTTGAAGAAATTCACATGGGCTTAAAGGGCAAACCTGTGCCTCGCACAGCTATTAACAGGTGATCGTGGGGCACATTTCTCACGCAGTGTACATTTAGTCCTGCGAGCAGTTCTGTTGTGCAGAAGGAAAAAATGCTTCTCAATGTAGTTCGCAAGGCTGAAACTCGGCCTTGGTAAGCGAGTTGAATTTTTACTTCTTCGCGCAGCTGTGTTGTCTAACTTCGTGAGACTTCAAAATGTAGAGCATCAAATTCCTCGCGAGGTTAAACGCGTGGAGTCAGTTATTCACGTAGTTCTAAATTTCTACCAAGATCGAGCCTCGCAGGGCTCGAACTGTC
The DNA here is from genome assembly GCA_021018995.1 of Chloranthus sessilifolius. NCBI lineage: Eukaryota > Viridiplantae > Streptophyta > Magnoliopsida > Chloranthales > Chloranthaceae > Chloranthus > Chloranthus sessilifolius. Next base: position 53,781,379 of record CM037598.1, read on the forward strand.
ATCAGAGCTCCGTGAGATTGAACTTTATGCCTGTTAGCATCACGAGAACCCATTTAAAACCATTTTCTCAGTACTGCACATTGGCCAGTGCCTCTATAATGTCATGCACCTATCCATTGTGCATCAAAATCTCCCCTTTCACATATACTCCATTTCATCAGCACAATTATGTGCCTATTTTCAACAACTGTTCATCATAATCGTATAATTCTAAAGATAGTTTTTCAGATCAAATTCATGCCAATTATCATAAGAGCACCTCAACCATACATCAACAGACTTGTACAGTAAATTCAGATGATAGATATGCACATGTAATCAAAACTAAAAATGAATAAAATAAAATCAAACACACAAGCAAATCAACACTCTAAAATAGTAATTGAAAATTTTCTAAGCATCATAAAAGAAACAAAGCAGTTAACTCATATGTTATATATGTTGCAAAGCTGTGAATCACTGAGTAGTGGGAGGTTCATGTAGGTTAATGGTTTGAGGGGGCTCCACTGAATTTTCTACATAAATTTTTAGCCTCTGCCCATTCACTTTCGTGATCTTCCCAGACATGGGATCCAAGATCTCCACAACACCAGATGGGGAGGCATAAATGACAATGTAAGGTCTATCCCATCTGAATTTTAACTTTCCTGGAAAAATTCTTAGTTTGGAGTTGAAAAGCCAAACCTTAGTACCAGCATTGAAGTCCCTTCTCATTAGCTCCTTGTCAAAGAATGCCTTCGATTTCTCTTTGTATATTCTGGCATTTGAATAGGCTTCCAGCCTCAGCTCATCAAGCTCTGCCAGCTTCAATTTCTTATGACAACCATCAGAAGTTAGATAAAAATTTAGTGATTTGATAGCCCAATAGGCTCTGTGCTCTAACTCCACTGGTAGGAGGCAGTCCTTGCCATACACAAGCCTAAATAGAGACATACCAATAGGGGTCTTATAGGCAGTCCTATAAGCCCACAAAGCGTCATTAAGCTTTTATGCCCAATCTTTTCTATCAGTCTTCACAGTCTTCTCCAAGATATGCTTGATCTCCCTATTGGAAATTTCAACTTGCCCACTGGTTTGTGGGTGGTAGGGAGTTGCAATTTTATGGGTAACAAAGTACTTTTTGAGGAGGTTCTCAAAAGGTCTGTTACTGATATGACTCCCCCCATCACTAATGATAGCTCTGGGGGTGCAAAATCTTGAGAAGATATTGTCCTTCAAAAATTTAAGGACAACTGTGTGATCATTGGTCCTTGTGGCCATGGCTTTCACCCATTTGGATATTTAGTCCATTGCCACAAGTATAAAGTTAAAATCCATAGATGGAGGAAAGGGGCTCATAAAATCAATGCCCTAGATGTCAAAAAGTTCTACCACAAGGATTGGATGCAATGGCATATAATTTTTCTTGAAAATGCCTCCCATCTATTGACATCTCTCACAGGCCTTGCGATGTATAAATGCATCTCTGAACAAAGAAGGCTAATAAAAACCACATTGTAGCACTTTTGCTGCAGTCTTATTGCCACCGAAGTGACCTCCACAGGCTTGCTCATGGCGCATGGAAAGAATGTTGTGGAACTCACTTTCAGGCACACATCTCCTAACCACTTGCTCTGCACAATGCTTAAATAGCTATGGATCCTCCCACAGAAAATGTTTGACCTGAGAGAAAAATAGGTCTTTGTCCATCTTAGACCAGTGAGGGGGAATCCTACCAACAGCAAGAAAATTGATAATGCGTGCAAACCAGGGCACACTAGACTGATCAACAAATAGCTGCTCATCTGGTAACAACTCATTAACAGGTGCTGCAGCACATTCTTCCAGAATAATTCTAGAGAGGTGGTCAGCCACCACATTCTCAACTCCCTTTTTGTCCTTGATCTCAAGATCAAATTTCTATAATAGGAGGATCCATCTGATCAACCTTAGCTTGGCATCCTTCTTAGCCAATAGGTATTTCAGGGCTGCGTGATCAATGAAAATAATAATTTTAGACCCAAGTAAGCAGGGTCTAAACTTGTCCACAGCAAATACAATAACTAGCAACTCCTTCTCAGTAGTGGTGTAGTTCAGCTGAGCTTCAGCTAATGATTTACTGGCATAATAGATCACTGCAGGCAACTTATCTTTCCTCTGTCCTAAGACAACACCTATGGCCAAGTCTAATGTATCACACATCAGGCCAAAGGGGAGTGAGTAATCTTGGGCTTGGATTACAGGAGCAGTGGTAAGGCACTTTTTCAAGACCTCAAAGGCCTCAAGGCACTCAGCAGAGAAGTCAAATGGCACATCCTGACAAAGCAGGTAGCATAATGGCTTTGAAATTTTGTTGAAGTCCTTGATGAACCTCCAGTAGAATCCAGCATGTCCTAAAAATGATCTGATTTGTTTGACAGTCCTAGGTGGAGGCAGGTGTGAAATCAAGTCCACTTTAGCCTTGTCAACCTCTATTCCTTTGTGAGAGACCACATGGCCTAATACAATTCCTTGTGTCATCATAAAGTGACTCTTTTCCCAACTTAGAACCAAATTGGTCTCCTCACATCTTTATAAAATCAGTTCAAGGTGACTCAAGCACTGGCAAAAGTTGTCCCCAAATACTGAGAAATCATCCATAAAGATTCCCAGCAATTTGTCAATCATATCAGAGAAGATTGCATGCATGCACCTCTGAAAAGTGATTAGGGCATTGCACAGTCCAAAACGTATCCTTCTGTAAGCAAAGGTGCTAAAGGGGCATGTGAAAGTAGTTTTCTCTTGATCTTGAGGACAACAGGGATTTGGTTATACCCAGAGTATCCATCAAGAAAGTAATAAAATGCCTTCCCAGCTAGCTTATCTAGAATTTAGTCAATGAAAGGGAGGGGGAAGTGGTCCTTCCTGGTCTTGGAGTTGAGTTTTCTATAATTGATGTAAACTCTCCAGCCAGTGGTCTCTCTGGCTGGCATCAACTCCCCAGAATCAGTAGTGATAATTGTTATGCCTGACTTTTTAGGTACCACCTAGATAGGTGACACCCATTCTGAATCTAAAATGGGATAAATTACCCCTGCATCCAACAGTTTCACTATCTCCTTGAGGACCACCTCCTGCATGTGAGGATTAAGTTTCCTCTGCATCTCCCATGAGGGTTTTGCACCCTCATCCAGGTGAATTTTGTGCATGCAGACAGAGGCATCAATGCCTCCAAGGTCAGCTATTATCCACCCCTTTGCCTTTTTATGCTTCTTGAGAACACTTAATAATGCCTCCTCCTGCTCACTAGTGAGAGAGGAGGAGATAATCATTGGAAGCTTGTTGTTCTACCCCAAGATGGCATATTTTAATGTGGCTGGGAGCTATTTCAACTCCAGCTCAGGGAGACTTTCAATTGAAGGCAACAAAGGTTCCTTAGTGGGTTAAGGAGGGGGCAGTAATATATGTTTCCAGCTGGAATGTTGTACTAGTCCCACAGAAGACTCTACTTTAATATTGTCTTCTGTCATGAAAACTTAGGCCTCCTTCTCAACCATACTCCAAATATTTACCAGGTCATCAACAACATTATCCCAATCCAGCAGATTGGATAATTCCTCTTCTACTAGGCCATCTAGTACATCTATTATACAACAGTCCTCAATATCCATCCGAGGATGCCCAGCAGCATGGTACACATTTAATTGGGCCTTCATGTTCTCAAAGGTCACCTCCATCAACCCTGACCTATATTGTATGCAAGCATTTGCAGTGGACAAGAATGGCCTTCCAAGGATGACAGGAATTGGGGCTTTACTTTTGTAAGGGTCTGTGTCCAACACAAGGAAATCAGAAGGTTAGAAGAACTTTTCCACCCCCACCAAAACATCCTCCACCACACCTATAGGTCTCCTCTCAGACCTATCAGCCAGTTGGAGTACAACTGATGTGGATTTCAGCTCCCCCAAGCCTAGTTCCTCATACACAAAATATGGGAGCAGGTTCACACTGGCCCCTAAGTCCAAGAGGGCTTTACCAATGGTATGGTTTCTAATTATGCAGGGGATAGTAGGTACCCCAGGGGTCTTGTAGTTTCTCAAGTGTGGCAATGGACATAACTGACTCAGCATGCTCAACAGCAAAAACCTTTTTGGACAATTGCACCCTTGCTTTTCTCTTCTATGTGCATAGGTCCTTCAGGAGTTTAGCATAGGCAGAGACCTAATTTATGGCATCAAGCAAGGAAAAATTGATCTTGACCTACTTGAAGGTCTCCATCATCTCCTCCATTTGAGCATTCCCCTTACCAAAAGGAGATGGGCCAACTAATGCATGAGGAAATGGCAACTGTGAGACTGTTGGTACCACAGCTACATGCCTAACCACATCATGGTCAATTTTTTTATTTTTTTCTTTTTTCTTCACTTATTGGTTGTTGTTAGTGCTCAACATCAGCCCTTTTATTTTGCCCTTGCTGATCCATAGTAGGGGATGACTTCTTTGGCTCTTCACCACTCTCATATTTTTCACCTTTACTTTCTATGACCTCCTCAGTTGCTCTACCCACTAAATTATCAACCACTCTCCCACTCCTTAGGGTAGTGATTGCATTAGCCTCCTCTTGGGCAGAGGATGCTTCTCCAATCATATACTACCCTTTGGGGTTGGCTAAGGGTTGACTAGATAATTTTCCCTCTTCTCTCCTGTTCAAAGCATTACAGATTTGACCAGGTTGGTCCTCTACTTTCTTAATGCTTTGCCCATGAGAGTTCACAGTTTGGACGAGGCTCCCCAAATTCTGGATGGATGCCAGCATTTGCTCTTCAAAAGAAGAGGATCTGGTTTGTTGTGGGGGCAAGGCCAACTGGTTGGGTTGTGGGGCAGGCAACTAAAAATTCTATCTAGGTGGGTATCCCTAGTTAAACTGGTGCTGAGGTCTGTATGAAGCTACCAACTGCTGCTGCTGGGGTTGAGGGTAATTATCTTGTCTCCACCTCAAATTTGGGTAGTTTCTCTATGAGTACCCAGTAAGTTGTTGCCCAAATGCTTGGGCAGCATTAGCTTCCTCTATAACAAAATCAGGGAATTGGTTGGCTGATGGAAGATCTTGGAGTAAATGTGTGGGAGATTGGAATATCAGACATGCCTCCTCCACTTGTGCAACCATTCTAGGCTGCATCACATTCATCAATTTGTCAAACTTCAAGCTCAAATTGTTTACCTTCTTCTCTAACTCACTCTGGACCTTAACCTCATATATTCCACCTCTAGGGGTGAACTCTTTCACCAACTTAGCTGGGGTCTGGCAGTCATTGAGAGACAGTGACTCCTGCTGCGTGAAATTTTCCCCTATAATGTCAAACAACTCCCAAGCCTCATCAGCTGTCTTATGGAGGTAACTACGACCACATGATGCATCCCCCATATTCGGACTCTTGGGATTAATTCTTTGGTAAAATACTTACACTAGTTGCCACATTGGAGTTTGGTGGTGGGGGCATTGTTCTAACATCTCCTGAAATCTCTCCCATGCTTCATAAAAATCCTCAGTTGAGGACTGAGTAAATGATAAAATACTTATTCTCATCTGGCTGGTTTTATTCATGGGAAAGAATTTAGCCAGGAATTGGCTTTGGAGGTCACTCCATGTTTGTATGTTGTTGGCTGGGAGCTTAGAGAGCCATGTGATGGCTTTGTCCTTTACTGAAAAAGGAAAAAGCCTCAGTTTGGTGGCTTCAGGTCCCAAGCCAGCAATATTGAAGGTGGTGCAAAGTGTAAAAAATTAGTCAATGTGCTTGTAAGGATCTTCCTTACTAAGCCCATGGAAGGATGGCAACATATTGATGGTGGAGGACTTGATTTCATAGTTTCCTTCTACTGAAGGGAATTATATGCAGAAGGGAGATGTGTAATCCCATTGTGCATTATATTCTTTCAGGGTTCTTTGCCTCTCAGCCATGTTAGCTGGCTCAGTTTCAACAGTAGGGTCTTGTGTGGTATGTCTTGGTCTAAGGACTCTTTCAACCTCAGGATTTAGAGGTTCTAACTCAGGGTTAAGAGACCTTCTTCCAAGCATACACACAGATTAAGTAAGTAAGGAAAATGCTCACAGCACATAAAAAATTTTCTAACTATATTAACAACTAAACAAATTTATACTAAGACTAATTACAGGGAATTCAACATTAAAGGACTAAGTTTTAAGGTAAAAGAAGTGCAAAGAAAGCTAGCTAAACTCCAGCTGTAGCTCTAGCTTTTCCCTTCTGCTGTTGTCCAATTCTGTAAAATTTCACAAAGAATCAGTAGCACTTATTATTCTACATATGGCACAGCTACAAAGAATTTTTTAAAATAAAATATAATATAACTCAGGTCTACTAAAAAGATTAATGTCCTCGGCAGCAGCACCAAAACTTGTTGTTGGTTTATTTTGATGTGCTGATTTTATTGTGTGGTGAGAATAAATTAAAAATTAAAATAAAATAAAAGATGAAAACAACACAACTAAAATAATCCTAAGCCTACAAGATACAGGGCTATTGTAGCAAGTTTTGATAAGTAAAATTTTGTCCCACAGAGAAATTGATCTAGAAACCAAAATGGGCTATAATAGTAGGCCTCCAGATCTGGCTACAGATCTGACAATCCTAAAGAAAGGGAGTTGGGTGTCACAACTACACTAAATTACCTACTGAAAAAAGAAAAGAAATAAGTAAAATTTTGTCCCACAGAGAAATTGATCTAGAAACCAAAATGGGCTATAATAGTAGGCCTCTAGATCTAGCTACAGATCTGACAATCCTAAAGAAAGGGAGTTGGGTGTCACAACTACACTAAATTACCTACTGAAAAAAGAAAAGAAATAAAGTGCAGTCCTATCCTAAGAAAGAGGTTATGAAGAATGTGGTGATGGTGTGCTAAAATAAAGATAAAAGGATGGGAAGTAAACAGTTTAGGCAAAAGTTCATTCTGTTATGTAACTCAGATTTGGAGCTCTCTCTGTAGCAAATCCTTACTAAAGTGCCATCAATAACCTCAGCAAGGTAGAAAATCTAACTTAACCCATGCCATTTGGGGTGCTCTTAAGGCTATAGTCTATCCACTCAAATGGCCACAGTCTATCCAATAGAGTCTGTCAAATCCCATTGATTGAGTTAGAAAAGCTAACCTAATCCAAAGGAGTGGGTTGATCAAACCTAATCCAATGAATCAAATCAGGACTTAAATACCATTGCAGACGCTATGTTTGCCAGGCTACAAGCTCCTTAGATCTGCGTACAGATCTAGCTGGCATTCATAGGGGTATTAAACCTAGGAAGATCATATGGCAATGAAAAGATCTAAAGGTTAAGTGAATGGGCAATTCCCAAATACACAAATCTGATCGAGAAAACTAATGGAACCAAAAGATCTATAGATTTAAATGGACTTTAAATCAATAATTTATTGCTTAAAAATAGCTTACAATAAAATGCCCTCACAGCTATAATCACTACAGAGAAGCCATATCTAACATTTGATAGTGGTCAAATAAGAAAGTGGGGAGCCTGTTCCTGCACAACCTCTCATTAGGCTACAAGCTCAAGTGCAGAGGAAAAGAATCCATCTCAGATCTATGACCAAGATTGCCCTAGGGCTATAGTCTGTCCACTCTAATGGTCACAGGCTATCCACAGAGGCTCCCTTACCCACAAATGCTGAGGTAGAACATGTAAACTGCTGTGGCCACTATGGTCTCAAGGCTATAAGCTCAAGCTTCCATGGGCCTTTCAATAAGCCCAAATCCTAATGCATGCTATAGCCTGAACAAAACTACGGGCAAATAGGAAAATAACAGATTAAGTAAGTATTCAAACACAAATTCCATTGATCTAATATTACCAATCATGAAATCTCTCAAGGTGGCAACCTTGTGCACAATAGCTCAACACAAAATCCCAATGTTTAAATGACCTATTACAAAAATTAAATAAAACTACACCTAAATGCTTATCAAAGATTTAGCCAGCAAGTGTTGGGCTAAGAGAGAAGAAAAAATGGAATAAGAGGTGATCAAACCCTAACCCTAACCCTAATCTGCTTGTGCTCTCAGCCGACAGAGGTTGAAGGAAAGAGTGATTGATAGTTTCTAAGTTACAAGCACAACTTATATACTTAATCCAAATGCTATGGTTGAGAGAAGAGTAAACCCTAATTTTTCAAGCAGATGTTGCACTGTTACAACCCTCAGATGTCTTGGGATACATGTATCAGAATCTATGCCTCGAGGTGTGTGCCCTAGACCTGGGGAAATCCCCAAAAGGTCCTTGAGTTAAGTTTGAGAAGTGGAAAGCCTGATCTTCGCAATGCTAGCTTCTGCATATCACTTCTGTTGCGCAGCTATAGAGTGTTCGCGGGTAGAGTTTGGTTTTGAATGTTGCTGTCTCATGTAGTAGGACTATGGATGATCATGCAACTGCTTCAGCTTTAGATGCACACGCGCAGAAGAGCTTCAGAAACTTTCTTTTGTGAGGTACTTGCCTTTGCATCTATCTCTGTTTAGGGTTAAGCTTCTAGGCGCGCGAGAGCTGCATGAGAGGATTTTTCGGAGTCTCTCTCTTCTAGATCCAGGCGAGGTCTTTGCTATTGTTCGTGCCAATTGGTCTCGCGGGGTAGTGCGCGTGGCTGCATTAAGGCTTGATCCTCACGAGAACTTTGCGAGCTATATTTATGAAGGCTTAGTGTGTGAGAGTTCCGTGAGTTTCTTCACATGTTGATTACAGCTGAAGTGCGCGACTACTATGCGAGAGCTGCTTGGTGATAACCCATTCATTGAGCTACATGACTTCTTCATGAGCTCGAAAATGCTGCATGTCTTAGCTGCGCGAGGGAGCTTTGCCTGTGAATTGAATAATGCGAGGCAGCACCTCAGCTGTGTGAGATAGGTCATTGGCTCCTCTGCTACTCTGCACATGCTTTTGTTGCAACTTTCTCCACTCTCACCTATACTTTCTTCATCTGCTAGACTTTCTTGGTCCATTGTGACATGCAAAATAGTCACCATGGTGTGTATCACTATGGTGTTCCATCACTTTCTGGTTCAACTGTCATCTTTTGCTTGAATTATCTATCTTCTTGGCACCAAAAGCATAGACTTGTGTTAAGCTGTAAAAGTTATTCCTAACTAAAAAAAAGCTAAGAAGGAGTTACTAGTCAGCTTCAAAGTCCAATAAAAGCTAGGTTAAGAGGTGAAAAGTGATACTTTTTAGTGAATAACATGAGAGAGTGAAGGGAGTATAAGAAAACAGATAAGGGAGAAGAAATAAATTGAAGAAAATATAGAGTAGAATTAAAATCGTAAAACACGATTTTGCAAACTGAAGAATTTTCCAGAGGATAACTATAAAAGAAGAGAAGAGAAATCTGATCAGTCACATAGTTTACCATTTTATCACCCTTAACTTTGTGATGCTAGGACTTAGCTTGCTACTGAGAAGTTAACATGTGCAAATATTAAGGAAAAATAGCAAAATAGAGCTAAAGTGTTAATCTTTGTCAAAATGATCTCAAAAAGTAGTAAAAAGATGATTGAGCGTAAAAGATAAATCGCCGCCTAAAAAAGAAATGAAGAATCATATTTTACGATTGTGCAGAACAATATCCTGAGAAGACAGAAAATCGTAATTTATGATTCTCTAAAGAAAAGCCATATTAAGTAAAGAGGATATAAGAAAAAGTGAAGAATTGTTAGCTGGAAGCCTACTGAAAATACAAAATCATGATTTACGATTTTCTAGAAAGAATAGAAAGAAGAAATTGTAATTTATAATTTCTCAAAATTAGAAGCTTCCAGTGCTGCTGAATGAGAGAAGATACACTACCATGCATATTTTTAGAACTCTTCTACAATTAGAAGTTTGACCAACCATGGCTCTGAGAGATTGACGAAGAATACTCTTAAAAGGACTCTGTTGCTGAAAATCAGAGAACACTCTAAAAGCACATCTACGGTTTGAAAGCAAGGAAGAATAAAATCAGAAGTTAGAGTTATATTAGGATACATTTACTTTAGTAGTTTCTTTTATTAAAATTAGAACTTTGTAAACCGACTCCTTATGATCTATAAATAAGAGAGCCTGGTGTAGGAATAAACCATCAAAGAAATTCTCAGCATCAATTGACGACTGAGGTTTGGTTTTCTTTTGATCATTAGAGTAGATTTTTATTGCTTTGTAAATTAGATATCAGAGATTTCTTAAGAGCAATTGACGACTGCTATTGGGTGCTGAAGATTAGTGTAGATATCTTAGTTTCTCAGAAGCAATTGACAACTGTAGCTGAGGGGTGCAAGATGTATTTTTTTTGCTTTCTAGTTTAGATTTTCTTTGCCTTATTTACTGCTTTGTAAACATCTTCAAGTTTTAATTGGAATTGATGACTCAAGATGAAGTTTGGAGATTAGTGTAACGTTTTTACTTTTCCATCTTCAATTTTCTCGAATTTGATTGACGACCAGATTTTAGGAGATTATTGATTAGATTAAATCTGTGTTAAAGAATTTTAGTTTTTGGTTGATGCCCAAATTTTAGAAGACTGCAATACGGTATAATGATACTGTTTATTTTTATAAATATCCGATAGCTAAAGATTGGGATTGACGACCTCAATCTGAAGGAGGATTATGATTTATTTTATGCACTTTAGATTAATAACCCATTCTTTATTCATATTTCTTCAATAGTTTAGGACTTAAAAGATAAATATAAATTTTGAAATAGAAGTAGAAATAAAGATAAGATAAATACTTCTTTGTGGGAACGATCCTATACTAACTCTATAATTTCCATTGTGCTCTTGCAATAGATTACTTAATTAGATATACATATAAGTAGCGATAAAAATTGTACCTACGATTCTATGAAAAGAGAAGCAAAAAGCTTCTGAATTAAAGTTTAAAAGAATGGGATTTACAAAAAGAAAAAAAAATGGGAAGAAGCTACCCAATTAAAGTTTAAAAGAATGGGATTTACAAAAAGAAAAAAAAATGGGAAGAAGCTACCCAATTTTCAGATACTTATTGAAAAAAAAAAAAGAGAAAAAGATGGGTGAAAGATGAGCTGAATTCTCAGAAAATTTTGAATCCTTTTTACCTTTCTTTAGAACTTTTAACCCAAAGCCCCATTACAAGCCAACCAAAGACCTTTTTTGATTTGTGACTTACAACAACATGACCCAAGTAGAGATGTATATAATAAATTTTGTGGAGAAACAGGGAACATATGAATAGAATTGATTACCTTTTCCATGAGATTTATTTTTGTCCTTTGAATTATTCCTGAAATATCATACTGAGAGAATCGAAAAATTTTCAATATTTCTTCTGAGAGTATGCCAATGGTGAGAGCTGAATAAAAATATTTTCTAAATCTCTAGTTTAGAAAAATCTATGATGAATAAACTTTTCGTTGGTGCGTACACATTCCACGCTTTACTGAATTGAAATTGTTGGAGTTCTGATCAAGGATAACTGTTAGAATGGAAAGTAAGGATGTCAAATTGCAATTTTGAAACTTATAACATACTTGTAATGTTTAAACTGATTAGTGTACCAACGGTAGGATATAATTTTTTTTTTTAGTTTTGTATTTGTTTGAAAAATAAAATTTTGAAAATCCAAAATATTTTGAAGTTTATAGGTAACTTCACTGAAAATCGTCAATAGACTATTACTCCTCCACAAGGGATCACCTAGGGGTATAAAGGCTTGTTGCATGTGCTAAATGCAATCATGCTCCTTATGAAAGTGACATTTAATTTTGTAGTTTAAAGTAGTTTATTTTCCTTGTTTGCTAGGAACTAGCAAAACTTAAGTTTGGGGGTGTGATCAGTCATAGAATATACCATTTTATCTCCCTTAACTTAAGTATGCCAGACCTCAGTTTGCTTCTAACAAGTTGGTGATGTGCAGATATTAAGAAAAAATAGTACAATAGAGTCAAAGTGTTAATCTTCGTCAAAATGAACTTAAAAAGCAGTATGAGAGACGATTGAATGAAAAAGATGATTCGACGAGTGTTTAAAGTAAGAAAATTGTAAAAGACGATTGAATGCTGTAGAAGAGAAATGAGAAATCATAATTTACGATTCTTCAAAAGATACTTTAGGCGAAGTGCGATACAAAAAGAGAATTGTGATCGTTCGTTCTAGAGAATAATTCTGAGAGACTTGTGCTGAAAAGAGAAAATCGTGATTTATGATTTTACAAAATAAAGACTCTTGTTGCTGCTGATCACGTGAGTGCTACACCGCCATGCATAGCAATAAAAGGTTACTCAAATTAGAAGTTTGGTAGATCACGGATCCGAGAACATTGATGAAGATTGATTCCTAAAGATCTCTGCTGCTACTAAAAGAAGGAACAATCTAGAGCGCATCAGCAATTAAAAGCAAGGAAAGATAAGATTAGAAGTTACAGTTATAGTAGGAAATCTTTTATTTCTTTTAGTAGGATTGAGTTTTGTAAACTGACTCCTTATGATCTATAAATAAGAGGGCTTGGTATAGGAAAAAGGATCGAAGAATTTCTTATCATCAATTGACATTTGAGGTTGGGTTTTCTTTCGATCAATTATAGAATATATTTATCAAGTAAAATTGTCCACAGTTTTCCGAGGTCTTGCCTGACAACCAAGGCTGAAGAAGCTGAAAGATCAACCCTTTAGGTAGTTCTACTTTGCTTTCTAGTTTATATTTATTTTATTGTATTCTACTGCTTTGTATACATCTTCAAGTTTTTTATTTGAATTGACGACTCAGATTTGAAATTTGCAGATTAGTGTAACGGTTTTACTTTTCCATCTTTGATTTTTTGGAGTTTGATTGACTCCCAAGTTTCTAATAGATTAAAGATTAGTATAAATCTATATTGAGGAAAACTAGTTTTTGATTGACGCCCAAATTCTAGAGGACTGAGAAATAGTGTAATGGTATTTTAAATTCGTCAATATCCGAAAACTGAAGGATTGTGATTGACGCCCATAATTTGAAAGGAGGAGGATTGAGATTTAATTTTCTGTAATTAGTTTTAGAGATCATTCTTTTATTCATATTTCGACACCTTTAAAGATAAGTACAAGTTTAGAAAAGAAGGGAAAAAGGAAACAACTATAAGTATAGGAGATTTAAACTTCCTCGTGGGAATGATCCTATTGTGACACTATAATTTCTATTATGGACTTGCAATAGGTTAAAGCTTAATTAGATATATATAGAAAGAGCCAAACAACACCTCGAAGATCTAATAGCATGATTCAGTGATGTTACCTTCTTCTATGTCCCGCGAGCAAGAAATCGCTTTGCCAATGCAGTAGCAACGTTGGCATCAATGGTAGAAATTCCCTATGGCTTCGAAATGAAATCGATCATGATTGGACAAAGAAATGAGCTGGCTGTTTACCTCCAGAACGAGGGATCCAAAAAGTTAGATGATGAGCCTCCATGGTATTAAACAGATCAAGGTCTTACAAAAGTTAGGTTTAAAGGTGTATAAAATGGTATAAATCAGTGACTAACACACCCCGAAACCTAATCTTTACTAGTCCTCGAGCAAAGTGAAATTTAAAACAATTACCCTATAAAACTAAATGGCACTTTCGTAGGAGGCACGAATGCATTTAGAATATGCACCAAGCCTTTTAAACCCCTAGGTGATCCCTAGTGGAGTAGTGAAGTCTCCTGAGAGTTTTCAATGAAGATACCCACAAACTTCTCCAATAAAATATTTAATATCAGTGCAACATGTGAAAATGGAGTTCAAATAAAATAAAATCATTCCACACCTTGTTCCTTCAACTTTTTAGAGGATTCTCAACAGTAAAACAATAGTTTAATACTGAAATTCTACTGTAATTCCTTCATAATCAATCAGCTCATATCAAGGCATTGTGTGTGAAAATTAATATAAAGCTCACCATTAATTTGAGAATTCTTTTTTGATCATGCCCCCAACAAATTCAATTTTAGACCCAAGTCTCACCAGGTCTATCACTCAAAATAAATATGAAGGGTGTATCTTTTCACATAACTCAAGAGTAGTTACAGCCCTCAAATAAGACTGCAAGCATGAGCATAGGCAATGCTCTAATTCTTGAAATCTTCTAGCTCTTTTCACCATAGATTACACAGCTCCTTATCTCCACATGATAACTCAATCAATTTCAGATCAGTAGAGTCTTTTTATTGAGCTGTAATGTGGCTTATGAGTGAGGTTTATAAAGAATAAAAAGGTAAAGAGGGATTCAAAATTTGAGAAATCAGTAAGGTTAGGAGGTGGTATACACACCTTCTTCATTTCAGCATATCTTCATCTTCTTTGATATTTTCATATTTGAAGTGGCCATCTTCTCATCTTCTTCCAATTTTCAAATGAAGTGATTTCTCCTTCACATTTTTGTTTTGCTTTTCTGATTTTCTTTTTCTTTTTGTATGCTTTTCTTTTGTACTTTTTTTCAATTTTTCATTTTATGGGCTGGAATGCCATAGCTATACATCTGATACACAATTGCCTTCAAATGTGCTTTCTTTTCCTTCCACCAAATGTCAAACTAGCTCTACCTTCTTCAACTCCTTCTCCTTTACCTTCTAAAATATCAGAGTGAGGGTCAGGCTGCATCAGCTCACTGAGATTTAGGTTCAAATTCTTTAGTTTTTGTCAAAGAAAAACTTAGATTTTTTAAGGCTCAAATGGTGTGTATCAAGGGCAGTTCAAAGGGTAAGGATTTCTAAGCTGAAACTGTCCAAAGGATGTCCTTCATTTCTTCAATGTCATTAATACTGTCAAGCTGTTTCAACTTGGATTTGCATAACTTCTAGTGAAAAAGAGTAGGTTCAATTAGTCCTTTGAGCAGAAAAATTGCCAAAACACTCTTCAAAGAAAATTTTTTAGGCCCAACTCTCACTGGGTATGGTCTTCCATCAAATTCCTAGGGTATATCCTCACATTTTTCTCCCTTTTCAAGTTCACTAAGCACAAATTTGTGAAAAATTCTTGACATTTACTTCATGAAAGTGTTAGAGCTATAACAAATTTCAGTTTTAAAAAGTTTTTAATTTCCTCTTTTTCAAAAAATCAGGTGGAAATTCAATTTATTTTCAAAAAATTTATCCAACATTGCTGCACTAGCATTAACTATTCCATGGCACACCCTGCCATACCCCCAAACCTAAGATGAACATTGTCCTTAATGTTTGCACAATGAGTAGCTAGGGGCAGCAGGGCAAAACAATAAAAAAATTAACAGCAAAATAAAAACTATATGCAACAAAGAAGAAAAAGAATAAAAGCTCAAAACTGAATATATGGATAGAAAAATAGAAAGAATGATATACAAATGAAAGAAACAAAAGCATATACCTACAAAAATTGAAGTCAACAATTGAATGCAAACATACAAAAATGGAGAAAACTAGTAAACAAGTAGTATACACAAAAATCCTAAGAGAGAAAAATCAGCAAACTAAAAAAAACATTTAAACTAAAATCAAAATTCCTTAGACAATAACCTACAATCAGTTGTGCTAAGTATCAAGGAAAGTCTGTGCCGAGGTGAGTTTTGTGTTGTGGGTGTGTATGAATCAATATGAATTTCAACATAACGTCAGCATGGATGCACACATTTAAAAACAGGATTCATACATAGCTGTGACCTATTAACAGTGAAGAATCTTGAAAGTGAATGAATTCAGAGGCTCCATTGAATTTTCAAAACAGAATATGATCCACTACTCATTAACTTTCATGAATCTTCCAAAATTTAAGAACCATGATCTTTGCAATTCCAGATGGGGGTATATGAATGACATCAAAAGAAAACACCCCATCTGGATGTAAATTAAATTTTTTTTTTAAAGTTTATTTATTTATTTATTATTTGTTTTTTTATTAGCTGGGGCTTAACAATAGCCCTTATTTACTACTGCTGAAGAATACAAACAATATTGAAAAAAAAAATCTGAAATTTTTTTCTGTTTATATTTCTTTTATTTTTTTTATTTGTTTTTATTGTTTTACAAAAACAACATGCCTAAATCTGAAACTGCAGTAAGGAACCTTGTTGCCTTGTCCTTCTGCACCTCTTGTTGGTTAAAAACAACCTATTATCTGCTATCTTCTTTGAAAGAATATTCACCCATCATGTGCAGTCCCTTAGGATTATTGATTGGTTGACTGGGAGTCTACCCTCTTCCCTTTTAGTCAGAGCATTGGACAGATGACCAAGCTGGTCCTCAATCTTTTTTATGCTCTGGCTGTTGGTAGGCATACCTTGCCAATGGAATGGTTAACCTAACTGTAGCAGAGTCATGTGAGTAATATGGAAATGGATCTATGTTCACTTAAGAATCATGACAAATAAGAAATTTAAAATTTTTGCAAACTTTAGACATTATAAACTTTTAATATTTCACATTTCCATGACGAGATCACAAAGGAAACTTACTTGTATCAGTACTTAGTGAATCATTAGAGAGAGAAAAAGGTGAGGACATACTTAAAAGATCAAAGGAAGACCATAACCAGTGAGAATTGGGCCTATAAAATTTTTTTCCATCCTTTGAGGAGTGACTAAGGCAATTTCTTCTAGTTTTAAGGACTGGCTGAGTCACTGTGCTGACTAGAAGTTAGGCAACTCTAAGTTGAAACAACTGACAACACTCATGAGACTTAGGAAAGGATCAAGGCCTTCTCTTAGATAGTTTGAGCCTAAATAGACCAACCTTAAGCAACTGCCCGTGTCCATACCCCCTTTGAGCTTTAAATCCTGAATTTCTTCAAAATACACTTGAGTACTTATACCTGAACCTATGAACCTGATTCAGTCTACCCTCACTCTGAGAATTCAGAAGGTAAAGGAGAAAGAGTTGAAGATGGAAGAGCAGATTGGCCAACTAGTGAATACCTTAGCCAAAAGAGAAGAGGGAAGGTTGCCCAGTCAACCAGTGGTTAATCCCAAGGGCCAATTTTTGATTGGTGAAGGATCCTCAAACCTTGAAGGGGATCTTTCATTGAATTGATGCTAAGAACTGTGCACTTTGTATGTTATGTATTTTACTGTTTATAGAAATTTTTAGTGATCTTGTTGGAGTTTGAGTTTAGTGCTTTATGCCTACTTTTATTCCTGTTCCCTTTGTTTGATAATTTCAAGTGATTGAATGATGATGGTATTGGTTGAATGCTTTTCATGATGTGTGAATTTAATGCTTTGAGAGTAAGGGGATTTTTAAATATTTTATAATGCTTATGGGTGTCCCTGGAAGAGAGCCTGTGAGAGAATCCACCCACAAAACAAAGGTCAAAAGGCTGACTAGTGGGTGTGTGAATTCTGACTCTGTTTAAGCCGTCGCGAGGTTCTGAAAATTTGGTTTGGTTTCCTCTCGCGCAGTTCATAAAGAATTACTTTGCTTTGTCGTCGCGAGTTTCAGATATAGTTGTGTAGGCTTCCTCGCGTAGTTTAAATGAACATCCAATCTCGCGACCCATTCATGCCTATCCAACGAGCAGATATTTTTAAAGCGCGCCAAGCCTCGCGATATTTAAAATCCAACCCGTGCTGCTTTTCTTTACTGTTTTCTCTTTCCTCTCCTGCCAGCGAAACCCTAGCTCCCACTCCTCTCAATCTCTCTCCTCCAGCATCCTGTCTATAGTTCATCGCTCACTTTGAAATTCTGGATTTTTGTTCTTCAAGCTTCCATCAACAGTTGCCCCCTGCTAGGAGCTCCTGCGGTCTATCGTGCATCAAATTGAACAGAACCCTAACTTTTAGGGTAAGACTCAGCTCTTAATTTTTTCTTTTAAAATTTTAACTGCACACTCACCAAGGAGAATCTTAATGGCTCTTAAAAGTGCCCCTGTGAAGAGAGCCCGGGATCAGGCTCCGGTGGAGCCTGCCCCTAAGAAAGCCAAGTCCTCTACGGCACAACAAAAAGGGAAGGAGGTGGTTCCTGAGGTGGCTGACCAAACACATGATTACTCTACACCCTCTAAGCTCCTCATTTCCATTCCCTTAGAGCCTGAAGCCATTTTTTATATATCTTTCTTTGAAACTGAGCCGTTGTCAGCACCTACCATTGAGTTCTTGCGCAAGGCTGGTTTGATCCCCTTGATGAAAATGATTCTTGCACTAGCCTACCCTAGGTTAGTGCAACTCTTTTACCAGCACCTTAGGGTCAGACCAGACACACATGGGCAGCCAGGCCTCCTTGTGTTAGTTGACAATTTTGAGATGCTACTTAGCCCAGTGTTGATTGCTGAAGTCATGGGCATCCCTGCCATTTTTTATCCCAACTGTGGTTATGGTTCCCCTGTGAGTGCCCCCATTGATACCATTGCATAGGCCCTTACTAGAGGTTTGAAGGCCACAGGGGACTCCATCAGAAGAAGAGATTTGGATCCCAAATTGTTGTTCATTGATCAAGTGCTAAGGAAGAATATTTATTGCTCCGGCCATCAGTAAGAGAGGAGGACACCAATTACTGATGCTGTCTATTCCTTCTTTCTGGGCCATGGATTTAATGCTGCATGATTGATTTTTGAGGCCATGATGGATATGATGGTGAAGCTCGGGCTATAAAAGAAGATTCACACTCTCCCCTATGGAAGACTCATCACCAAATTACTTCTGAGGGGAGGGTACAAGATACCAGTGGGGGAGTTATCTGCTGACCTCACTCCCACCACTTTTGCCAAAAGACAATGGGGGATAAGCAGGAGTCTGATGGATCCCCAGAAGAAGAAGAAGGTTGAAGCTCAGGTTGTTTCTGAGCAAGGAGAGGGAACTGCTGTGGCAAAGGCCACCCCTGCCCCCAAAATGAGGACTAAAGCCCCTGCTCCAAAGAAGGTGGTGCAAGTTTCTGTCACCTCTGCTTCTGCAGCAATACCTCCATCCACAACACTTGCCCCTCCATCAGTTTCTTTGCCTATTCCATCTCTCTCTTTCCCTCTCTTATCTCCCTTTTCCATTCCACCTCCCCCTGTGATTCGTTCCTGGGTGGAAAGTGTTGAACCCCATGACAGCACTCCCCTTTCACCCACCTTACCTCAATACACAGCCCCTGTATCTCCAACATCATCAGACCTAAACCCTGACAGCCCTCCCATGATATCCTACATTAAAAAGAAGACCTCTCACACAACCCCAGCCAGATCCTTACCTAAACCAACCACCCCTATTATTCCCACAGATACCCCACATATTGACCCAGCCACCATCCCAACCATCCCTACCTCACCCCCACTCCCAGACCTTGACTTTAATCTTGCTACCACTTCAGGGTATCAGGCCTTCATGACTACCTTGCTTGATACCATGCCCACCCATGACATCCCTCTCCCAGATTCCTCACTCCCTTCACCACATCACTCACCAGACCTTTCATCTTCTCCCCCTACAACTTTCCATCATGCCCCCACTTCCCCTTTCCAACCTGTTCCCTCCTCTTCTCATACTCCACCCCAACCAACCTCAGACACCCTTACCCATATCCTTTCCTTAATACATGACATCTAGACCCAGCTATCCACCACAACACAAACCCAAGACCAAATGCAAACTGACATCACCAACATAAAATCCACCCTTCAAACATTGACAAACCCACCCATCTCTACACAACCTCCTACCACCCCACTGATCTAGCCCCCTTCCACCTCTAACTCCACAGTGCAACCAGACCTCACCCCAATTGACTTAACTACACCCTTCACCCTCCAAGACACCATACCCAACCACTCCTTCCCCACTCTACCTATCCTTCCCCCACTCATATTACCTCCACCACAATTTACCAACACTTCCACCCAAACAGACCCCATTCCTTTCCCATCCACCTTTCCCATTCAACCCCACATATTTGTAACCCCACCACTTCCATTTTGACCCTTCACCATTCCATTTTTCCCTTACCCAAAACCATCCACCTCCACTGACCATCCTTTATTTAATTTTCCACCCATGCCTTCCATTCCACCCCTTATCCTACCCCCTCCTCAATTCACTGACCACTCAACACAGACTGCCCCAGCAACTTCTACCCCTCCTCTAGACTTCACCACTACAGCCCCCACTTTACCCCCCAGGATCAATCACCTTCTACTTCTTCCACTCAATTTCTACCAATCTTACCCAGACACTCCTATTACACCCCTCCCTACTTCACCCTCCTCCATGCCATGAGGGACAATGCCTATATCAAGAGGGATGTCCTGAGGGGCATGGCACAACATCGCCAATCCATTAAATCCCCTTGGCGACAGAAGCTGAGTGACTTGAAGCTTGCTCACAGTGAGAAGCTAAGAGATATTTCCAAGGGGTGGGAGGGAATTTTAGAGACCATCAATGAGCACAAGTTTGCGGTAACTTACTACAGAATGACTACGGAGATGGAAAAAGTCAATGCCAAAATGGCAAAAAAGAGAGCCAGGTTGTTAGAAAGGAAACTGAACAATGCTCAGGAGATCAACAAACTCAGTAATGAGATTTCAGATACCAATCTCCTGTATGCTACCAAGAAAATTGAGATTTTGGAATAGAGAGTTGCCTTCCTTCTAGCCCAACCAATTCAGGCCACCCCTCTCGCCACAGCACCCCCTGAGGCCCCATCTTCTTCCACACAACCAGGGCCATCTCCTTCCACTCCCCCTGCCCCTACACCTACACAACCTGTTCCCCCACCTCCTACAGCCCCAACTCCGGTACCTCCTCCTGCTCCTACTCAAGTTCCTGTTCCTGCTAAAGTTTCTACTCCAGCCTCGCCCTGCCTCAAGCTCTCCCTGCTCATTCTCCCGCCTCAAAAGAAAGAGGACACCTTCCAAGAGATCTTCCACCTCTAAATGAGCCACTGCAGCCAAAAAAGCAAAAAGCCCAGCCCCTCCATCCCCACCTTCAAAGGTCACCAGAGCTTCGTCAGATGATCCCCATGGTCGCCATTTTCCAAAAGGAACGCAGACAGTCAGCCATCGCCTTGGTTTGGATCCCACTGAGCTTTTTCCTTCTGACTCAGACTCTGATTCTGCACCACCTATGGATCCAAGTGCCAAGACTCCTGTTGCTGCTCCTTCATCAAGCCCTGCTAAACAAACCTATCCTCAGAGAAGGAAAGTTACAGCTAAAAGAACTTCTCACACTGCTGCCTCTCTAAAAATTAGAAAAGAAACATCTGCCCAGTCTGAGGAGGCACCACCAATGAGCCAACCAGTGAAGGGGAAGAGCCCTGCCATTCCTGCAGCAAAGGAATAAGAAAAGTCATCTGTGGCTCCCCCTAAGCTTGACAAAGGGAAAAGTCCTCTCCTGCCTCAGGTGAAAGTAAAAGATAAATCCCCTGTTGTCCCTCCTGAGCCAGAACAAACCCAATCCCCTCTCATTTCCCCTCAGCCTCAGCCAGGGAAGGGCCCCAAAGGGAAGAGTCCCAAAGGAAAAAGTCCTATCAAACCCCCTGAGCCAACCACAGATAAATCTTCAGTGATCCGTCCTCAACCAAAGACCAGAAAAATGAGGGTCAAGGCACCAACCATGCCCAAAACTGTGGCCCAAAGAAAGGAAGAGAGGGAACGAAAGAAAAAAGAGGAAGAGGCTTACCTTCAAGAGCATGCCAAGAAGATGGGTTGGGACAAGTTTTGATCCAGATTCTGATTAGATTGTACCTAGGATTTTTTCTATTTCTGCACTCTTTTGCTTCTGTTTTCTTTTAGTTTGTACATTTCTCATTTTTAAATAGCTTTTCTTCTTCTGTCATTACTATTTTGCTTTGTCTGTTGTGTGTTTTGCTCCATGTTATTTCCCTTTCTTTTTACAAATAATGGACCTGCTGCACACACACCTTTGAATCAGTGAGGACACTGCTCCTCATAGGTTTGGGGGTGTGGCAGGCGGACCCTGCCAATGGAATAGTTAACCTAACTGCAGTAGAGTCATGTGAGTAATATGGAAATGGATCTATGTTCACTTAAGAATCATGACAAACTTTAGACATTATAAACTTTTAATATTTCACATTTCCATGACGAGATCACAAAGGAAACTTACTTGTATCAGCACTTAGTGAATCATTAGAGAGAGAAAAAGGTGAGGACATACTTAAAAGTTCAAAGGAAGACCATAACCAGTGAGAATTGGGCCTATAAAATTTTTTTCCATCCTTTGAGGAGTGACTAAGGCAATTTCATCTAGTTCTAAGGACTGGCTGAGTCACTATGCTCACTAGAAGTTAGGCAACTCTAAGTTGAAACAACTGACAGTACTCATGAGACTTAGGAAAGGATCAAGGCCTTCTCTTGGACAGTTTGAGCCTAAATAGATCAACCTTAAGCAACTGCCCTTGTCCATACCCCCTTTGAGTTTTAAATCCTGAATTTCTTCAAAATACACCTGAGTACTTGTACCTGAACCTATGAACCTGATTCAGTCTACCCTCACTCTGAGAATTCAGAAGGTAAAGGAGAAAGAGTTGAAGATGGACTAGCTATGGTCAACATTAGGTGAATGGAGAAGAAGTATCTCAAAATTCTGACAGTATGGTAACTGAGAACATGGTGGCATTTCAGAAAAGCAAAAACAAAAATAAAAAGAAGAAAATTCCATCAAAAAGAAACAAAAATAATAATGAAGAGGAGTATGAGAGGAGTCAAGAGGAACTTTCTTTTGGAAAATTGAAATCAAGAAGAGAAACGGATCACTTCAAATCTGAAAATCTCAAAGAAGATGAATGGAGCTGAATTAAAGAAGGTGAAGTCATGAACCACCTCCTTCACCTACTGATTTCTCAATTTTGAACCCCTTTTCAACCTTCCATTCTTTTTAACCCCACTCCATAAGCCACATTCCAGCCCAGTTAAAAGCCCTTGTGATCCAAAGTTGAGTGAGTTGTCATGTGGAGATAAAGAGTTATCCAATCTATGGTGAGGATCTGTCAATGATGCCAGAACTTCAAAGCTATGCCTATGCTCATGCTTACAGACCCATTTGTGAGATGTAACTGCTCTTGAGCCTGAGAGAAAATGAACCCCTCAACAAGACCCTTATGAGAGTATGCCCTAGAAAGTTTTTGGGTCTGATCTTGAATGCATTATGTATGACCTATAACCTAATTTTTGCTCTGAGGATGAGCTCAGTGCTGGCACACACTTGTGCAGTTCGCTCAGAACGGCTGAGGAGAGAGAGCTTCAGAAGACTCTTCACGCAACTATCTCGCAGTAGCCGCAGGATGCAAATATCAGAAGAGAACTCCTCGCGCAGTTCTCGTGCTATTCAAGAAGAAAGCATCCTCGCGAAGACAGAGCCATCCTCGCGAAGATCAATTAAGACATGGAACCTCGTGCAGTTCAGAACTCACTAAAGCCTCACGAGGAAACTCACGAAGTCCATTGAAGTGAACTCCTCGCGCAGTTCTCGTGCTATTCAAATCCATCCTCGTGCAGATCAACCCAGCGAATGCACAGCTACCTCGCGACTACTTGAACTCCAACCCCGCGACATCTGAGGCTTTGATGTCTACTCAACCTTGCGAAGCCCAATCCAGCGAGAGCGCAATTCTCTACCACGCGACTGCCTGAAGAGCAAACCAAGGCAACCTCGCGACAGTTGAAGCTTCAATGTCAAACCATCCTCGCGAAGAGCTAGAGCTACCATGCAATAAGTCTGGGAAATAATAGCTACCTAGCGAAGCTCTAAACTTCAACTTCCATCGCTTCAGCAGAGGACTTTCTGGGAATTTCCAGTGATTAGGGCACGCACTCCCACGCTTAAATCTCTGTGCACGTGCCTCGAGGCATCTAAGGACCACTATTAGCCCGCGTGGCATCGTTAAAATTAGGGTTTCCTAACCCTAATGCACCGCCACACCACTGCTATATAAACTCATACTTAGCTTAGGTTTAGAAATCTTAGAACAAATCTTGGAACACGTCTCATCTCTTGGAGATTTGATTTGAGATCGTTTTTCTTTTCTTTTTGTAGCTGTAAGTAGTTTTCTTTTTCTTTTTCCTTCTCTCCATAGTCCAGCACTTGCTGGCTATGTCTTTGTATGCATTTTGAACTAGTTTAATGGAAGTTTTGTAATAGGATTTTTTACATTATGGGATTTATGTTTGAATGAGATCTGCTCTGTGCAAGGCTGCTGCCTTGTCATCCGCCATTGCTTTGGCTGTGATTCAAAGCAATGGAGGACTGATTCTAAGGGCCACTCAGATCCATGTGACCTATGTGTCTGGGCTATCATGGTCCTATACAGCCTTAGCCCCACCACAGGACCCACTAGATCTGAAATCCCTATGGGAGCTTGAGCTGGTAGCCTTGTGACCATGGTGGTGGCAGTGATATTCTTGTTTTATCTTGGGCACCGTGAGGAGGATAGCCTCTGGGATAGTTTGTGACCATTCAAGTGGACAGGTTATAGCCTTAGGGTGATTCTAATCCACCGATCCAAGATGGATCCTTCTTCTCTGCACCTGAGCTTGTATTAGCCTGGTGGGAGATTGTACAGAGGCAGACACCCCTATATTTGTATAGATCCGCTATAAGATGTTAGATCTGATCTGGTTATAGAGATTGTAGGCTTGTGACTGGACCATTGTAGCCTCACTCAAGCAATGGACAGCTAGATCGAAGGTTGTACTCAATCTCTTGCTGGTTCTATGTGTCTGGGCTATCATGGTCCTATACATCCTTAGCCCCACACATAGAGCTTTAGAGGTTGTGGTTCCCTATGGATTCTTAAGCTGGTAGCCTGGATGAAATAGTGCCTACAATGATTAACTTGTTTTGACCCATCCCTGGATTGTGGTTCCCCTATGGGATAGTCTGTGTCCATTTGAGTGGACAGGTTATAACCTTAAGGGATTGAATTATGGCAGAGAGATGGGTTGGATCCTTTCTCCTCAGTGGTGATAACGTAGCCATTGGACAGGATTTCTATAACATCATATCTGAATCTGAGTTACAAAACTCCTCTGATCTAGGTTCAATAACATACTTCTCACCCTTTTATATTTATTTTCCACACTCCATCCATCCTCTCAACCCTTTCTGTAGTTTAGACATTAGGCTACCTTAAGATCTATAAACTAAGTGACCAGATCTGTAGTCAGATCTGGAGGGGCTACTAGAGATGGCTCCCTTGGAGCTGTAGATCATCTTTCCCTATGGGACAAACTCTTACTTATCAAAACTTGCCACAATGGACCCTGTATCTTGCAGGTCTAGGACTTCTCAGTTGTGCTGATTTCATCCCCAATTTTATTTTGATTTTAAATTTTTTTTACCACAAACAAATAAAGAAAGCACAGCTGGGGTCGCAACAAGTTTTTGATGTTATAGAAATCCTGTCCAATGGCTACGTTATCACCACTGAGGAGAAAGGATCCAACCCATCTCTCTGCCATGATTCAATCCCTTAAGGTTGAAAAGGGGTTTGATCAATTTTAAATAAACCCTTGCAAGTGTACAAGATCTGTTCTAGTAAGGCAAGAACAAGGGTGTCGAACCCACAGGGAAATCTGAAATTTTATTCAATTCTTCCTAGAGATGTAGAAAATATCCCCGAGGAAGTACCAAGGGGCAGATTTAATTTTTACCAAAAATTAACACTTTTCTAATTGCAAGAAAGAAACTAAATTAATCTAAAAATTATGTAATGAGAAATCTAAGAACAAAATTTAAAAACAAGATCAAGGAATTTGCTACCCCAGATTTATACCCTTTTCTATTTTTAAACCCACAATTTTATTAACATCAACACACCATCATTCTAAGAGAAACATGACTAGTAATTAAGCGTGATCATTAACCCGGCATACCCTATCTAAAAACAATGACTCAGCCTAATCGCGGTATGAATCATGTGAAAAGCATAGCGTATCTCATGGTATTTTAGATCAAAACACTAAAAACATGATCACTACACTTTGAGAAAAACGATTTGATGATGAAATTATCAAACTATGGTATTAAACATAAAATATAGGTACTTATCTGGGGATCGCATCCTCCTTGATCTACAGCCTTTAGCCTCTCATCCTTGGTGCAAGATCTTCAATTGTATTCAAAACCATTCCCAAAGTAAAGAGCAAAGAAGGTGTAAAAGAAATATATCTTCTCAGGAAATCTCAACACAATTTTATTACTCTAAGAAAACCCTCTTACAAAAGTCTCTAATTATTACACAAATTTTTCTCAAAAATACAGACTCTCTATTCAAAATAATCTCTCTAAAAAAAAACAACTCTCCCCTTTACAAAGCCGTAGGCCTCTTATTTATAATATCCGATTGAAACTAACCCTATTTGCCTCAATCGATTGAGTTTCATGTCTCAATCGATTGACTTTGAGTTCGAATCCCCTTAGGGCACTTCTGCCTTCATGTCTCAATCGATTGAATTTCATGTCTCAATCGATTGACTTTCTAGGGTTGAGTTTTTCTCCATCTGTCAATCGATTGACCATAATGCCTCAATCGATTGACTCTTCAATGCAAATTCTTCCCTTTCTTGATGGGGGTTGATTCTCTTTATGGCTCTCAATGCTTCTTTGGACCTTTTTGTCCATATCTCTTTTTTAGCCTGTAATTTCCTTCTTTTATGCACTTGAACGATCTAAGCCGTAAACACTGTAAACATCAAAACCTCACAACAACCATCGATGCTTTCATTGAATTAAATGTAGGATTTAAAGTGTGAATTATAGTCATATTTCAAAGACCGATCACACCCCCAAACCTACACTTTGCTAGTCCTCGAGCAAAGAGAATGATAAATATAAAATAAACTAACATCCTAAAATTTAAATGCCACTTTCAGAGGGAACACGATTGCACTTAGCATGTGCAACAAGCCTTTAAACCCCTAGGTGATCCCTAGTGGAGGTTGTGTCTCTGAAGGTTTTCGGTGAAGGTACCTACAAACTTCAAGGCTATTAGGATTGATTAATCATGTCCTTTAGCAATTAGATGCCCCTGAAAAATCTTTTTAGAATACATCTAACCATGTTTATTCCATTTATGCCACATTCAGTTCAGACCATTGTCTTCTAATATTCATATTTCATGCCTCAATGTCATGAGATCATCACTGCCCAAAGTTCTTATGTCAGAGGACAAGCTTAAACTGGAACTTTTAGATCACATGTCTAGACTCCAATCCTCACCATGGGTATACACTCAGAATGAAATCACTCCCGATGAATGAGATGGAATTGTAACACCATTAGGAGAAAATCTCACAAGTTTAAAGAAAGACGGTGTATCAAAGAATTATAAGGGAAATCTCATTAAGAAAGATATCTGTATTTTAAGCATGCATATATCAAGCACCATAGACAATTATGTACTTACTCTCCACAAGGCATTTCATCACTCATGATTGGATCAAAAAGGTCTTTTCTAAGGTTGTAATGGGGCTCGGGTTAAGGTTAAGAGAAGAAAGGAAGGGTGGATTCAAAAATTTCTGAGAAATTGGAAAAGAAACAACTACTGATTTTGTATTTTTATTCTTTTTCTTTTCTAGTCTCTCACCATTCTTCTCAATATATTTTTCATTGTTTTTACAATTTCCTTTTCTCCCTTTTTTTTTTTTTTTTTTTTTTTTCAGTACACACTACAACACATATAATCCCCACTTACTCTCGTTTCACTCATTTTCATCCCTTGTTCCTAATTTCTCAGAAATAAGTAAGGGCAAGCTGAATTTTCAGAAGCGGTAAGGGGTTAAAGGTTATTGCAGCTTATCAAAGAATGTATAAAGGTAAATTTCCAATAAGCTCAAAGGTGTACTAGAAGGATAAATTTATGAGGTGGGGCATTTTAAGCACAGACGAACCAATGATGGCCTTAGATCATTTCCTTTCATGATGGTGAAATATGCCCATTCGCCTTAAGTTAGTACACAATGATTTCTAGTGTAATGTTATAACACACATAAAATCACAAATCAATGGGTTTTAACAATTGGAACAAGGATTTCAAGGATACTCCGAATTTATTTCAGCACTCATTAAGAACGAGGACAAGTGTTTCAAAAACTTTCAAGGTTTTAGTCTTTCTTTGTGATCTTTAGGATTCCATGTTACACACTTAATCCTCCGATTTTGAGATTGAGAGCGAGTGATGAAAACAATTATTTTTAAGCATGATTCATGATCATTAATGTTCAATATCTACACCTTATGGGCACTCATAAAATAACCATGGTATGATAGCATTGATTAAAGAAATTCAGGAAGAATCTTCATGCTGACAAATATGAATAATCAATTAAATTACAGCATTTGCCAACCATCAGTTAATCGATTGAGACCAAATTCTCAATCGATTGACAGATTGGACTCAATCAATTGACTGATTGGACTCAATCGATTGACTGAGCCATAAATTCTTATATCCTTTAATGTTTATCAGTTGATCGATTGAGACAGTAGGATCAATCGATTGACTGATAAACATTCAAAAATCCGAGAATCAGCTAAAAGGTTTTTTTTTTTTTTTTAGAAAACAACCAATTACCCCCCCAAACCTGAATTGGCCAATGTCCTCATTGGTGATGATGTGGAGAAAGGGAAGAAGGCCTCCCCCAAACTTGTTCTATGCAATCAAAGGACAAAACAACCGAGCAAGGGAAAGAGAGAAAATACAAATACGAAACTAAATTGTTATTAAAAAGAAAATTATTACAAAGTAAAGCAAAATCTAACGTGATGCAACACGAAACAAACGAATCCAAAAAAAAACAAACCGAACTGAAACAACGAAAACATAAGAACACCCCTACCCTAAAGACATGTAAACTGAGTTCCTAAAAACCAAAAACAAATCCTCTAGTCCGCCATGGTAGAGATTCCGCCCCGTGGCTTTGGAAAAGCGTAGCGCCACATTTCTTCAGAAATTCCAACCGCGCCGACAGGTGGGATTGGGGCCCGAGGTGGTGATAAGGGTGGGGTAGGGGTGGTGAGGACGGGTGATGAAACAGATTCGTCATCAAGGTGGAGGATGGCATGGGTGGACCAATCAATGGGTGGTGGAGCGGTGTATCGGGCACGTTTGCGTGCGGGCTCCATTAACTTTTGGACTGCGGCTCGTGTACGAGGACGGATGGAAGACATGGCGACAAGGCGGGGACGGAAACTGCAAATTTGGACTCAAAGGAGGACCCGGCAAGTGCCCTAAATAGCTAAGAATTTCCTAAAAGAGCGACACTTTAAAGAAAAAAATTCGGAAGTCGGTGCATGGAGAAATATTTAAAAAGAAGTAACAGTCAATCGATTGACATGTTTGTGTCAATCGATTGACAAGAGAGGGCAAAGATGGTAAATCCGAGCTCCACATCAAATATTTGGAGAAACTCCCCTATTCCATCAGGGGTTGACTGGCTGACCAAGTAAGTGTCAATCGATTGGCACCTAAATGTCAATCGATTGATAAACCATACTAAAAATAGAGACCAAAACCAGGAATGTCCAAATTTAGGTGCATCATTCAATCGATTGAGACAGAAGTTTCAATCGATTGACGGAGGAAAATATAGGAGGGCATGAGGTAGCTCAATCGATTGAGAGAGAGATCTCAATCGATTGACTGAGAGCCAGAAACCAAACACAAATATGCCCAAAACAAAGCAAACATTATCATTGAAGCTTGCAGCCACCGATCCGATACATCAACAAAAATACCATAAACACCAAACAGAAAAAAAAAAAAAAAAAAAAAAAAAACTTCAAAACAAAACAAGACAATCAGACATCATCATCATCATCTTCATCTTCATCTTCCGGTTCCCGCTCCTCGTTCATTGCCGCTCGCGCGCCGTCGATGAAATGGTTGGCACGACCCGGGAATGACTCGCGAGCCATCCGCATAAGGAGAGCGGTTTGAAACCGGGACCGCCTATCCACACCACCGAGTTGTGCATTCAGCCCGTCCATCCGCACCTCGAGGCGAGCAACAGCCGCCTCGGCATCAAAATCGGGGACCTCTTCGGGACGAGGTCGCCTAACACTGCCACGTTGGCGCTATGCGGGGTTTGGACGGGGAGGAGGAGGAGCATCCTCAACCGGGGCCGATTGCACGCGGATGATCGCCTTGATGCTCTTGACCCACACATTCACACCACATTGATAGAATTGCATGTCACCCATCTCCTCATCGTCATAGATGGGGCAGCCAAGGTGCTCCAGAAGGTGCATCACATAGTGTGGGAAGTGGAGGAGGACGCTTGGCGAGTGCAATGATCTTGGCGATATCACTATGGCAGCGGTAACATCTCATGAGCATCAACCCAGGCGCATCAAACCAAGTATTGGTGTGTGCCGCGTAGAGCGCCTTCACCCGACCCAAAGTCCTCTCGGTCTTTGTACCATGTGGCAGAAGGTTATTGGCCATAACGATGTCCCAAAAGAGGATATCCATGGGCAACACAGCGCGCTTTGTGGCCTGACCGGTCCCACGACGACCACCACACATATTGTTGATCATATCATCTTGGCTACGCTCGATAGCCGGAGGAAGGTGGTGGTTGACGGGACGAGCCTCGTAGAAATTAAAAGCACGGGCGAGATCAGCGGCATGGAGGTTATATTGCCAGTTATCGATCTCAATGGTGATGAACGGCAAGCCGGTTGGGGAGAGGGTCTCGGGCGCCCACACCATCTTTTGATAGAATAGCCGAATGATGCGCGGGGCTACATCGATGGGTGGTGGGGTGAGCAGCATTTCCAAACGGAGGGCCTCGATGAATTCGATCGACCGTGCGCATTCCGCGATGTTCCGGTACTTTACCAAGTCGAAAAAATTCTCCGTTTGGAATTGGCGATCGATATAATGCTCATTAGGGATGCGCGGTGGATCATTGGCTGGGCGCGGTGGTCGGATAAGGGCAGCCATTTGATCGAAACAAGGATGAGCAAAAGATCTCGGCTTGAAAATTAGGCTGGAATTCGAATGAGGACTCCACGGGTGGGGAGGACCATATATATAGTGTGAGCCTCAATCGATTGAGGCTTACTGCTCAATCGATTGAGGATGCATGGACTTCCCACGTCGCGGGGTGGGAGCGGCAACGTGGCACTGCTTGGGAGAAGGGGCTCGTGCCATTACTCCACTATTGAATGTCAATCGATTGACACTAAGGTGTCAATCGATTGAGGATTGATAGCGCCGGTTGGTGTCCTTGGAAACGGAAGGGCATTAAAGGGCCACGGAAAACCAACCCAAGAAGGCAGCTGCCATGACAAGAGTTGTCGGGTGGCGATCCAAATTCGAACACAAATGCACAAACTCTTAAGATGTCAATCGATTGAGGCCAAATTCTCAATCGATTGAGACAAAAGACTAAAAAAAATGATGATGAAGCTCAATCGATTGACACAAACCCTGCAATCGATTGAGGAATCACAGTCAATCGATTGACTGTGGACTCTCTTTTTTTTTTTTTTACAACAACTGGGGTGCCTCCCAGGAAGCGCTGAGTTTACATGTCGACAGCTCGACCTTTCAGTGATCAGTCCCCAGGATCACGGAGGTGCATCGCCTCAATCTGTAACTGGGTGATCGGCTCAAACATTGGTTTGAGTCTTTGCCCATTAACTTTACAAATGTGATTGTCAACAAGGCTCCGAATTTCAATGGCACCATGCGCACTAATGGACACTACCTGAAATGGGCCTTCCCATCGAGATTTTAATTTTCCCGGGTGGAGCTTGATGAATTGAATAACCAAACTTTTGGCCAATGTGAAATTCTTTTAGAAATGGATGCATCATTTTATACCTTTCCTTGTACATTTTCAATTCTCACGCTCAGAGCGTAATTCCTCCAATTCATTCAATTGCAATCGGCGATCGACCCATTGCTTGCATGTAAATTAAATCTTTTATCGCCCGGAATGCTTTATGCTCCAATTGAGGAAGATGGCAAGCTTTGCCTTAAACAATTGAAAGCGGAGACATTCCAATCGGAGTCTTGAATGCGGTCCGATATGCCCACAGAGCCTCTGAGAGCCGGTTTGACCAATCTTTTCTATCCGGTCGGACCGTTTTTTCTAGAATTCGCTTAATTTCCCGATTAGACACTTCCACTTGACCGCTAGTCTGTGGATGGTACGGCGTAGCAACTTTGTGAGTGACGCCGTACTTCTTCATTAAGGTGGCAAAATGGCTATTACAAAAATGCGAACCGCCATCGCTGATGATTACTCTTGGAATCCCGAATCGGGTAAACACATTGTCTCTGAGGAATTTGACCACAACCTTATGATCATTCGATCGGGTTGCCACAGCTTCTATCCATTTCGAGACATAATCAACAGCCACTAGAATATATGAAAACCCAAAGGATGGGGGAAAGGGACCCATAAAGTCAATCCCCCAAACATCAAAAATTTCAACAATCAGAATTGGATTAAGGGGCATCATATTCCGTTTTGAAATATTGCCAAGCTGTTGACATCGTCGGCATTCCTTGCAAAATTGAGCAGCGTCACGAAAGATGGAGGGCCAGTAGAATCTGCTTTGAAGGATTTTCTGGGCGGTCTTCTGTCCTCCGAAATGACCGCCACAGGCCCCAGCATGACACAAGTATAGGACGCTCATTTGCTCCTCTTCGGGTACACATCTCCTGATGATCTGATCTGAGCAGAATTTGAACAGACATGGTTCATCCCAAAAATAGTATTTTATTTGGGAGAAAAAGAGATTCTTATCATTCTTACCCCACTCAGTGGGGATTCTGCCAGTAACCAGATAATTCACAATGTTCGCAAACCATGGAACCTTGGCATAAGCTACATCAATTGCTAGCAAATGTTCATCCGGAAACGTGTCACGGATGGTCTCAGGTATTGCAGATTCTTCAGGTAGAATTCTTGACAAATGATCAGCCACCACGTTCTCAACCCCCTTCTTATCCTTAATCTCGAAATTGAACTCTTGGAGCAGAAGGATCTAACGGATTAATCTCGGTTTAGTATCCTTCTTTGCTAGAAGATATTTCAAAGCGGAATGATCTGAAAAGACCACTATTTTTTATCCAAGCAAATAGGAACGAAACTTGTCCAGAGCATACAGCATAGCTAATAATTCTTTCTCGGTGGTGGTGTAATTAAGTTGGGCATCAATTAATGACTTGCTAGCATAATAAATTACGTGAGGTAATTTATTCACCCTCTGCCCTAGGACAGCTCCAATTGCGTAATCAGATGCATCACACATGAGTTCGAATGGGAGAGAATAATCCGGTGGCTGGATGATTGGTGCATTGGATAAGAGCTCTCGCAATTTCAAAAATGCTTGCATGCAGTCCTCAGTAAATTCAAAAGGAACATCTTTGCCAAGCAAGGTGCACAATGGTTTAGCCACCTTGCTGAAATCCTTAATGAACCTTCTATAAAATTCTGCATGACCCAAAAATGATCGAATTTGTCGAACACTGTTGGGTGGTGGCAAGTTAGCAATTAGATCAACTTTTGCTCTATCCACCTCGATTCCTTTCTGTGAGACAATGTGCCCCAGAACAATCCCTTGTTTAACCATAAAATGGCTCTTC
The DNA here is from genome assembly GCA_021018995.1 of Chloranthus sessilifolius. Lineage (NCBI taxonomy): Eukaryota > Viridiplantae > Streptophyta > Magnoliopsida > Chloranthales > Chloranthaceae > Chloranthus > Chloranthus sessilifolius. The sequence continues at coordinate 53,814,889 of CM037598.1, forward strand.
TCCCAGCTAAGAACAAGTTTGGAGTCAACACAACGTTGCAACACTTGTGAGAGATGATTCAAAAAAGAATCAAAGGTTCTCCCAAAAACCGAGAAGTCGTCCATGAATACTTCAATGAATTTGTCGATCATATCTGAAAATATGGCCAACATACACCGTTGAAATGTGGCCGGGGCATTACATAGGCCGAATGGCATCCTGCGGTATGCAAACGTACCATAAGGGCATGTGAACGTTGTCTTTTCTTGATCAGCTGGGTAGACAGGCACCTGATTGTATCCCGAATACCCATCAAGAAAACAATAAAACTCTTGCCCAGCTAACTTCTCAAGGATTTGATCAATGAACGGAAGGGGAAAATGATCCTTTCTGGTGGCGGTGTTTAATTTCCGAAAGTCAATGCAGACACGCCATCTAGTAGTTTCGCAAGTGGAGACCAATTCTCCTGCAGCAGTTTCCTTGACCGTGATTCCAGACTTTTTCGAAACAATTTGGACTAGACTAACCCATTCACTATCAGAAATCGGATAGATGATGCCAGCATCAAGGAGTTTAATGACTTCTTTTAGAACGACTTCTTGCATTTTTGGATTAAGTCGCCTCTATGGTTCTCTTGAAGGTTTACTCTCATCTTCCAAATGTATTTTATGCATACATACCGATGGGTCAATCCCTTTTAGATCAGTTAACATCCAACCGATAGCTTCCTTGTGCTCTTTCAGCACCTTCAACAACTCTTTTTCTTGTTCTGCCGACAACGTGGATGAGATTATTACTGGAAGTGTTTCATGAGGTCCCAGAAAAGCATACTTGAGGGACTCTGGCAATTGTTTCAATTCCACAAGTGGTGGTTGCTCAAGTGATGGAGGCAACACGTCCTTCACCTCAACAGGTAATGATTCTATCTCAGGCACACTCGCATCTAAGTGATCATCCTGGCATGATGAGCTAGACTCTCTCTCGTCGGACTGCTTCTCTTCCGATCCTTTCTCTTCATAGATGGCCAACAAAGCATTTTTAAATTCCTCTTTGGTAAGCATTGAAGGTAATGCCTCATCCACCACTTCATCTATCTGATCGATGTAAAAACATTCGACCTCATCCTCGTTTGGGAAATGGTTCATCGCATGGATGATATTTAATCGAACCTTCATGTTTCCAAAAGAAATGTCCATGACTCCCGTTCGACAATTAATGCACGCGTTGGCCGTAGCGAGAAACGGACGTCCAAGGATGATGGGGACTTGATTAAGTGACTTAACAGGTGTGTCCATGTCCAAAACAACAAAATCCACTGGAAAGACAAACTTATCTATTCCAACCAAGACATCCTCAATAACGCCCCTCGGGCGTCTTTCTGATCTATCTGCCAGTTGCAGTGTGACCGTTGTGGGTCTCAATTCACCCAGTCCGAGTTTCTCGTACAATGAATATGGGATTAAATTAACACTGGCTCCCAAATCCAATAACGCTTTCCCAGTTGGTTGCCCACCAATGACACATGGAACAGTAGGAACTCCAGGGTCTTTTAGTTTTTGTGGGGTTTCCAATTGCAATATAGAACTGACTTGATTAGTCAAGAACACTTTCCTCGAAACATGATTACGTGCCTTTCTCTTCCGAGTGCATAAATCTTTGAAAAACTTTGCATACTCAGGCACTTGCTTGATTGTTTCAAGCAATGGAAGGTTTATCTTTACTTGCTTAAATGTTTCGAAAATATCTTCCATTTTTGTTGGTCCCTTTCCCATTCTTGATGGAGGAGTTAGGCATTGAGGAAATGGTGCCTTTGGGACAAAAGGTGCGGGTTCCCCTTCTGAATCTTCGTCTTGTCCTTGTTGGACAGTTGAGGGAGACTCATCCTCTATCACCTTTTCTTTTCCTTTCTCTCTTCTTTTCTCTTCCTCCTTCTCTTTTCTTTTTTCTAGCTCTTTCTCTTTTCTTCTCTCTTTCTCCGCTCTTCTCGCTGACTCTTTCTCTTTCTCTGCTTCCTGCTCTTTGTCTGCTTCACTTTCTTCCTGTGCTTCCACAGGCAATTCCACTTGATTATGAACTTCCCGTCCACTTCGCAACACAGTAACAGCTTTCAACTATTGACTATTTAATGGTCCTTCATCAGATGATGCTTGGCCGCGAGGATTGTTGATGGGTTGGCTGGGAAGCTTACCCTCCTCTCGTCGACTCAGTTGATTTGCCAATTGGTGACTTGAGTCGATTATCATCTGTTGAAAAGATTACATACTGCGCATTACCTTTTCTTCCAGATCAGAATCCTTTGAAGTGCTTGTATGAGATTGATTAGGATTCTGATTGAAATTCTGATTTTTCCGGAAATCAGAATTTGGATGAGAATATGGAGCATTCTGCTGAAAGTTAGAATTCTGGTGAAAATTAGAATTCTGCTGAAAATTTTGCTGTGGACGGAAATTTTATTGAAAATTTTGTGGAAAAACTTGTTGTCCATTCATAGGATTGGCTCGGTATTGCTGGTTGACTGACGGTTTGGTTTGATCCACCCCATCCTAAGTTGGGGTGATTTTTCCACCGGGTTGTAGGTATTTGAGTACACGCTTTCTACCTTGCACCGATAAGATTGAGTGACATTTATCCGCCCGGAAGAGTAGATTCATCGAGAAGGAATGTCAAGGTAGTGGGGCACTCATTAGCCATATGACACGGTGTTCACAAATTGAGCATACTGATGGGGTGTGACAGAACTTTAGCTTGCTTGGTTGCGACTAACAACATGTTCTTCTGTTTGGACAGCATATCAACCTTGGTTGATAGATCAGAGTTATTATTGTTGACCTCATACAATCCATCTTTGGTCAACACATGAGATTTAGGTGCTAAGTCCAAAGTGGTTTATGTCTCACTTTGTATCGAGGTTTGATACAATTTCTCAAACAATGCCCACAACTCATCGGCCTCTTCGTGGCACAAGATCCACCGCAAGATGCATCAACCATGCGTCTTTCTTGAGAATCACCATTGTAGAAACTTTGGACTTGTTGCCACCTTGGAACTTGATGGTTAGGGCAACTTCGATCAACTCCTTAAAACGCGTTCCCAACATTCATGGAATGTCTCATGAGGTTGTTGGGAAAAGAAAAGGATCTTTGACGCATCTCTATGGCTTTAGTCATAGGAAAATACTTTGAGAAGCGATATGTAGCTCGGCCCAACTCTGAATAGATTGCGGTTCTAAAGAATAGAACCACATTTTTGCCTTGTCTCTTAAAGAGAACGGAAAAAGTCGGAGCTTTGCTATCTCATCAGTAACATTGTGGACTCTGAACATTTTGCATACCTCGGTGAACTCGTTCAGATGAACGTGCGGATTTTCGTTTGCCAAACCATGGAATATTGGTAGCATTTGAATCATCGCCGATTTGAATTCATAATGATTCCCTGGAATGGGAGCATGCATGATACACTCTTGATCCTCATAAAAACCAGGATCATTATAGTATTCAAGTGTTCTAGGTCCCCCATAGTAATTATTGTTCCCATTATTTCCATTATTCACATTGTTGCCATTCTGATTGTTGTTTTCATTCATTTCTTGCTCTTGATCAGCCATGGTATCAGTAGGATGATACTGACTCCGTTGGATTCTACGATTGTCTCGCAAAGATCGTTCGATCTCCGGATTAAACGGTAGCAAATGTGGGTGATGAGAACGAGTAAAGCTCATACACCACACCCACAATCAAAGGTTTGAAGAACCCAAAATAAGTCCTTAAACAGACTCAATCGATTGAGACAGTGGTCTCAATAGATGGACAGAAGCATAAAATTTCACATAAATGACTTGTCAGTCAATCGATTGAGGGGATACTCTCAATCGATTGAGGTTCCAAGAGTCAGAAAGCACACAGAATATCAGAAAAAGACTTTGTCAGTCAATCGATTGAGAGACTTATCCCAATCGATTGAGGTTCAAAGATTAAAAACACACAAGAATTCTGTCAATTGATTGACATAGGAATGTCAATCGATTGAGAAAAGAGTAGAGAGCACACAGAAAGTGGCTCAGTATCAATCGATTGAGAAAGTAGCTTCAATCGATTGAATGCTGCTATGAACAGAGAGCAAAGTAAGAAGGAAAAGGAAAGAAGACCACTCAGTTTTTATTTTTATTTTATATATATATATATATATATATATATATTTTAATTAAAATTCAGAAAAATAAAAAAAAATAAAAATAAAATCTAAATTCGAAAATTAGAAATTAGAAATTAAAAACCTAGAAAACCTTTCCTAAAAGAAAACTTTTAAAATAAAAATATAAGTTTCCTAAAAATATAAACTTCCTAAAAATAAAAACATCCTAAAAGAAGATTGCAAAATCTAATCTAAGAGAGAAGAATTAAGGAAAGAAATTTGTTTTTTTTTTTTTTTATATATATATTTTTTTATTTTCAGCTTTCAATCTATTGACAGAGTTGTGTCAATAGATTGAGACACAATTATTGCTAAAAAAAAAACACACAGTCAATCGATTGAGAACAAGGCTCAATCGATTGAATAACAAGCAAACACACACACAAAATAGAGTCAATCGATTGAGGGGTTATTCTCAATCGATTGACTGCTATAAAAACAAAAATCTCTAATCGGAATTAACCAAAATTTCGCCGATTTCCCCGGCAACGGCGCCAAAAACTTGATCAATTTTAAATAAACCCTTGCAAGTGTACAAGATCTGTTCTAGTAAGGCAAGAACAAGGGTGTCGAACCCACAGGGAAATCTGAAATTTTATTCAATTCTTCCTAGAGATGTAGAAAATATCCCCGAGGAAGTACCAAGGGGCAGATTTAATTTTTACCAAAAATTAACACTTTTCTAATTGCAAGAAAGAAACTAAATTAATCTAAAAATTATGTAATGAGAAATCTAAGAACAAAATTTAAAAACAAGATCAAGGAATTTGCTACCCCAGATTTATACCCTTTTCTATTTTTAAACCCACAATTTTATTAACATCAACACACCATCATTCTAAGAGAAACATGACTAGTAATTAAGCGTGATCATTAACCCGGCATACCCTATCTAAAAACAATGACTCAGCCTAATCGCGGTATGAATCATGTGAAAAGCATAGCGTATCTCATGGTATTTTAGATCAAAACACTAAAAACATGATCACTACACTTTGAGAAAAACGATTTGATGATGAAATTATCAAACTATGGTATTAAACATAAAATATAGGTACTTATCTGGGGATCGCATCCTCCTTGATCTACAGCCTTTAGCCTCTCATCCTTGGTGCAAGATCTTCAATTGTATTCAAAACCATTCCCAAAGTAAAGAGCAAAGAAGGTGTAAAAGAAATATATCTTCTCAGGAAATCTCAACACAATTTTATTACTCTAAGAAAACCCTCTTACAAAAGTCTCTAATTATTACACAAATTTTTCTCAAAAATACAGACTCTCTATTCAAAATAATCTCTCTCAAAAAAAACAACTCTCCCCTTTACAAAGCCGTAGGCCTCTTATTTATAATATCCGATTGAAACTAACCCTAATTGCCTCAATCGATTGAGTTTCATGTCTCAATCGATTGACTTTGAGTTCGAATCCCCTTAGGGCACTTCTGCCTTCATGTCTCAATCGATTGAATTTCATGTCTCAATCGATTGACTTTCTAGGGTTGAGTTTTTCTCCATCTGTCAATCGATTGACCATAATGCCTCAATCGATTGACTCTTCAATGCAAATTCTTCCCTTTCTTGATGGGGGTTGATTCTCTTTATGGCTCTCAATGCTTCTTTGGACCTTTTTGTCCATATCTCTTTTTTAGCCTGTAATTTCCTTCTTTTATGCACTTGAACGATCTAACTATCAGAAACACCTGTAAACATCAAAACCTCACAACAACCATCAGATGCTTTCATTGAACAGCTAAATGTAGGATTTAAAGTGTGAATTATAGTCATATTTCAGCACCGATCAGGGTTCAAAATTGAGAAATCAGTAGATGAAGGAGGTGGTTCATGACTTCACCTTCTTGAATTCAGCTCCCTTCATCTTCTTTGAGATTTTCAGGGTGAGAAGTATATTATTGAACCTAGATCAGAGGAGTTTTGTAACTCAGATTCAGATATGATGTTATAGAAATCCTGTCCAATGGCTACGTTATCACCACTGAGGAGAAAGGATCCAACCCATCTCTCTACCATGATTCAATCCCTTAAGGTTATAACCTATCCACTCAAATGGTCACAGACTATCCCATAGGGGAACCACAATCCAGGGATGGGTCAAAACAAGTTAATCATTGTAGGCACTATTTCATCCAGGCTACCAGCTCAAGAATCCATAGGGAACCTCAACCTCTAAAGCTCTATGTGTGGGGCTAAGGCTGTATAGGACCATGATAGCCCAGACACATAGAACCAGCAAGAGATTGAGTACAACCTTCGATCTAGCTGTCCATTGCTTGAGTGAGGCTACAATGGTCCAGTCACAAGCCTACAATCTCTATAACCAGATCAGATCTAACATCTGATAGCAAATCTATACAAATATAAGGGAGTCTGCCTCTGTACAATCTCCCACCAGGCTAATAGCAGAGAAGAAGGATCCATCTTGGATCGGTGGATTAGAATCACCCTAAGGCTATAACCTGTCCACTTGAATGGTCACAGACTATCCCAGAGGCTATCCTCCTCACGGAGCCCAAGAGAAAACAAGAATATCACTGCCACCACCATGGTCACAAGGCTACCAACTCAAGCTCCCATGGGGATTTCAGATCTAGTGGGTCCTGTGGTGGGGCTAAGGCTGTATAGGACCATGATAGCCCAGACACACAGGTCACATGGATCTGAGTGGCCCTTAGAATCAGTCCTCCATTGCTTTGAATCACAGCCAAAGCAATGGCGGATGACAAGGCAGCAGCCTTGCACAGAGCATATCACATTCAAACACAAATCCCATAATGTAAAAAATCCTATTACAAAACTTCCATTAAACTAGTTCAAAATGCATACAAAGACGTAGCCAGCAAGTGCTGGACTATGGAGAGAAGGAAAAAGAAAAAGAAAACTACTTACAGCTACAAAAAGAAAAGAAAAACGATCTCAGATCAAATCTCCAAGAGATGAGACGTGTTCCAAGATTTGTTCCAAGATTTCTAAACCTAAGCTAAGTATGGGTTTATATAGCAGTGGTGTGGCGGTGCATTAGGGTTAGGAAACCCTAATTTTAACTATGCCACGTGGCCTAATAGTAGTCCTTAGATGCCTCGGGGCACGTGCATAGAGATTTAAGCATGGGAGTACGTGCCCTAATCTCTAGAAATTCCCAGAATGTCCTCTGCTGAAGTGATGGAAGTTGAAGTTTAGAGCTTCGCTAGGTAGCTATTGTTTCCCAGACTTGTCGCGTGGTAGCTCTAGCTCTTCGCGAGGATGGTTTGACATTGAAGCTTCAACCATCGCGAGGTTGCCTTAGTTTGCTCTTCAGGCAGTCGCACGGTAGAGAATTGCGCTCTCGCTGGATTGGGCTTCGCGAGGTTGAGTAGACATCAAAGCCTCAGATGTTGCGGGGTTAGAGTTCAAGCAGTCGTGAGGTAGCTGTGCATTTGCTGGGTTGATCTGCGCGAGGATGGATTTGAATAGCGCAAGAACTATGCGAGGAGTTCTCTTCAATGGACTTCGCGAGTTTCCTCGTGAGGCTTTAATGAGTTCTAAACTGAGCGAGGTTCCATGTCTTAATTGATCGTAGTGAGGATGGCTCTGTCTTCACGAGGATGCTTTCTTCTTGAATAGCACGAGAATTGCGCGAGGAGTTCTCTTCTGATATTTGCATCCCACGGCTACTGCGCGACAGTTGCGCGAAGAGTCTTTTGAAGCTCTCTCTCCTCAGCCGTTCTGAGCGAACTGCGTGAGGTTGAGAGAGGTCTGCTTTGAACTGCGCGAGACTGCACGATGTGTTCTACTCTTGAGCTTCGCGAGAGCTGTGCGAGTTTGTGCTTCTGAAGCTCTTCAGTCACTCAACTGCGTGAGAAGTTGTTGTAACGTCTTGGGAAGCTCAGTTTGACTGCGCGAGGCATATTTCTCCTAAATCCTCTAAAGCTTGGGTCAGCTGCGCAAGGCTCATTTCAGGTCTGGATTCAAAGTCCATCCTTCTGAGGGACTTCTGGTGCCAAAACAGGCTCCTTAGTAGGATTCCTGGCCTTATTTCACTGCTGATTATTACCTACATAAAACACTTAACAAGAACTTATTAGATGCCTAAGGGTCTAATCAAAGGTTAAGTTAAGGGGTGAAAAGTGGTACTTTTTAGGTCTTAACAGCTATGGGAATGCATAGTCTGTTCTAAGGAGTTGAGATTCTGTAATGAGGATAGAACTTGCTCCTGAAAAGAGGGTGTACTAGATTAGGGTTCTTGTGCAAACATATGATTTTGTTGGGCCATTTGTTGTGGGGACTGATGATTTTGGAAAAAATTTTGTTAGTACTGCTGGGGTCTTTGGGACATAGGTTGCTGCTGCTGGGATTGAGAATGATTCTCTTGGTTCCACCTCAGAATGAGGTGGTTCCTCCATGGGTACCCAGCAGATTGCTGCTGTTGCTGCCCATAGGACTGAGTTGCATGGACATGCTGCATGACCAAATTAGGATAAAGACCAATAGAGGGATAGTCTTGAATGAAGTGTGTGAGGGACTGGAATATCAGACATGCCTCCTGTACTTGTGCAGCTATTGGGGGCTGCAACACACTCACAAATTTATCAAATTGATGTGCCAAGCTATTTATTTTCCTCTCTAGGTCATTACACACATTTAATTCAAACAATTTTCCTTTGAAAGTGGGGTCTCTTGGAACTCCAACAACTGGCTCAATATGAGGTTTTGACAGAGCCTCCTGCTAAGTTGAATTTTCACCAATTATATCAAATAACTCCCATGCTTCCTCATCAGTCTTGTTAAGGTAAGTGCCACCACATGATGCATCTATCATGGATTTGCTTTAAGAATCAATACCTTGATAGAAGCTTTGAACAAGCTGCCATCTAGGTATCTGATGGTGTGGGCACTACCTCAACAACTCTTTAAATCTCTCCCATGCCTCATGAAAATTTTCAGTTTGGGACTAAGCAAAAGAAATGATGCTCTTCCTCAGCTGACTTGTCTTGTGTATGGGAAAAAATTTAGTCAAAAATTAGGTTTGCAAGTCATTCCAAGACTGTATGCTATTTGCTGAGAGCAAAGAGAGCCAAGATCTGGCTTTATCCTTTAATGAAAAAGGAAATAACCTCAATTTAGGTTCTTCCTCTCCCAGGCCAGCAATATTGAAAGTGGTGCAAAGGCCAAGGAACTCATCTACATGCTTATATGGGTCTTCCTTACTAAGCCCATGAAAAGATGGTAACATTTGAATGGCTGAGGATTTGATTTCATAGTTGCCTTGAATAGCAGGGAATTGAATGCAAAAGGGGGAAGAATATGCCTCTGGTGCATAGTATTCTGAAATCTGTTCTACTGTGTACCATTTGTAATTGTGAGCCATTTGTAATGGGTGAGCAACAAAAGAATTAAAAACAAAACAAACAAAAACATAGCAGTTTGCTGGTTTTTAAGAATTAAAAAAAAATGAAATTGAAAACAAAGAAGAAGGAAATACAAACTTAGGCAGAGCTGCTCCTGCTGCAATCCATGTGCTCCTCTTGTGGCTACTGCTCCAGATCTACAAAAATTCAAAAAACTGTAGCAGTAATTTATTCAAATATCTACAAGGCAATGAAGAAAAAATTAGAAAAAGAAAGAAAATTCAGAAATACTGTAGCAGACATTTATTCAAATAATAGGAATGCAATAAAAAATTCTAAAACCAAACAGCAATAAAAACTAAAGAAAATTATATCTACAAAAGAAAAACTCAGATCTACTAACTAGATCAAAACTCCTCGGTAGCGGCGCCAAAAAGTTGTTGCAATATGTTAGAGTGCTGATTATTATTGGTGATAAAATAAATTGAAATAAGATGAAAGGTGAGAAGGAAGAGATGAAAACAATAACTCTAAAATATACAGACCTGCAAGATACAGGGTCCTTTTGTAGTAAGTTTTAAAAGTAAGAGTTTGTCCCACAGGGAGTAGTGATCTAAAACCTAATAGGTTGTATAGTAGACCTCCAGATCTGCTACAAATCTGGCAATTCTAGCCTAATCTGAGAAAATAGGGAAAAAAAGAGAGTTTTTCAGGTGTCACTAGATCTAATCTATAAAATAGAAATATAAAACTAGATCTACAAGATTGAGGGAGATGGTTGGTAAAATAAAATATAAAATGGGGAGAAATAGACAGCTAGGGACTGAATCTTTTTGCAAAACAGATCAAGAATTGTGGATTTGCAGCTGTCCTTCACTTGGCTACAAGCACAAGTGCGAGGTCGTAGAATCCAATTTAGACCAGAGATTTGAATTAATCTTAAGGCTATGATCAATTCACTTTAATGGTCACAAATCATCCTAGGGATTTCCTCCAAATCAAAGGCTTTAATCAGAACAATAAGATCACTACAAATGCTGTGGATGCAAGGCTACAAGCTCAGGCATCCACAAGAATATTAAACCTAGGAAAATCATATGGCAATCAAGAGATTTACTGGTTAAATGAATGGGTTATTGTTAAGACCTGAAAAGTACCACTTTTCACCCCTTAACTTAATCTCTGTTAGACCCTTAATCATATAATAAATGTGTTTTAAGTCTATTCTGTAGGTAATAAGCAGCAACTGTAAATAAACCCCTAACGATGCCAAGAAGCCTACCGCTGACACAGAAGCCCCTCAGAAGTGTGAAGGTTAAACCCAGACAGAGAATTGGCTGCAGCAGAGGCACAACAAAGCATAAAACAGATCAAGGAGAATGTCTCGCACAGTTGTCGCGGGCTTCTGAAGGAAGCACCCCAACTGGTCGCACACTCTTCGCGTCATTCGCGCACAGATGGATGTCAGCAGGGAGTAAAAAGCATTACTCACGCAGTTCTTGCGAGGTTCAGCCTCAAGCACTCGCGAAGCACTCGCGCAGTCTCGTGCAGCTCAAGAGATGAGTCTTCAACCTTCGCGTGATTCACTAAATAGAGTGAGTTCCAGGCATTCCAGCGTGCGGCTGTCGCGCAGTGGCCGCGGGTCACATACATTCAAGGAACTTCTCGTGCGATCCAAAAGCCTATGTACTTTATTCTCTTCGCGAGGATCTCTGTGAGATTCATCAAGGAATGAACTGCGGATGCCATTCTCGCGCCATTCAAATGCAAAGACCAATCTCGTGATGACCAAAGCATTCCCGCGATGATCAAAGTACCAACCCCGCGACTGTAAGAGCTTCAAGTCAAAGCAACCCCGCGATGCCAATTCTACCACGCGGCAAGATCTACAAATCTTTTCTACTCAGTGAGGATCGGGTTTTAAACTTCTCCCCACTTCTGTAAGGGCAATTTGGGAATCTTCAGCAATTAGGGCATGCATTCCAATGCTCCAATATCTATGCACACGCTCCGAGGCATCCAAGGGACAAGAATGGGCCGCGATTGCATTGATGAAACTAGGGTTTTCCTAGCCCTAATTCAGAGAGAACCGACGGCTATATAAGCCTAAGCCCAGCTTAGGTTTAAGGGACTTTTTATCTTGACTTCTGCGCTTCTTCTTGAAACCGACTGTAGAATTATAGTAGGCTAAGGTTAGGTTTAGGAGTTTTCTTTTTCCTTTTTCCTTCTCTCCATAGTCCAACACTTGCTGGCTATGCCTTTTGTATAATTATTTGGTATAGATTTTAATGGAGTTTTTGTAATAGGATCTATTGCATGTATGGGATGGTGTTTTTGTTGTGAGTTGTTCTGTACAAGTCTGCTGCCTTGAGATCCTCCATTGCTAAGTTGTATTGTAAGCAATGGAGGATTGCTTGTAGGGTTTTATTTAGATCCAAGTGACCTGTGTGTCCAGGTTAGGCACATTGCAGGCCTTCCCCCACCACAGGATCCACTAAATCTGAATTCCCATGGGAGCTTGAGCTAGTAGCCTTGTGAACATGGCGGCGACAGTAATGTTCTGTCTTAGATCTCTGTGAGGAGGATAGCCTCTGTGGATAGTCTGTGACCATTCAAGTGGACAGATTATAGCCCTAGGGTGAGGCCAATCTACGGAACTAAGACAGATTCATCTTCTCTGCACTTGTGCTTATAGCCTTGTGAGAGATTGTGTAGAGACAGACTCCCCTATATTTGTATAGACCCCAACCATCATATTACAGATCTGATCTTGCTGTAGAGATTGTAGGTTTATGACTGGATCATTGCTGTCTTTCTAAAGCAGTGAATAGCTAAGCTTAAAAAGCTAGTACTCAAACTCTTGCTGGTCCTGTGTGTCCAGGCTCGTGCACTTTGTAGGCTTAGCCCCACACACAGAACTTTAGAGGTTGAGGTTCCTATGGATTCTTAAGCTTGTAGCCTGGATGAAGTAGTGCCTACAATGATAATCTTGTTTTGACCCATCTCTGGATTGTGGTTCCCCTATTGGATAGTCTGTGACCATTTAAGTGGATAGGTTATAGCCATAAGGGATTGGATCATGGGCACAGGGATGAGTTGGATCCTTTCTCCTTTTTGGTGATAATGTAGCCATTGGACAAGACTTCTATAGCAGCAGATCTGAGTCTGAGTTATAAGACCCATCAGATCTGTACCTAATAGCATACTTCTCACCCTTTTATATTTATTTTCTCACACTCCATCCTCTTTCTGAACCCTTTCTGTAGTTTAGACATTAAGTTACCTTAGGATTTAGATTATAGTGACCTTAAATCCCCTTTCATTTAGGATTGCCAGATCTGTAGTCAAATCTGGAGAGCCTACTAAAGATAGGTCCCTTGGAGCTTTAGATCAACTTTCCCTGTAGGACAAACTCTTACTTATCAAAACTTGCTACAACAGGCCCTGTATCTTGCAGGACTGTGCATATTTTAGGCTTGCTGCTCCGTAATTCTCACTCCACCTTTCATTCATTTTCATTCACCCCATTCTTATCACTGTCTTCAATAAAGTAAGTAACAAGCACATAAAATAATCCAACAAGTTTTTGGCGCCGTTGCCGGGGAATCTTGATCTAATAGTTGACTCTAGATTTTTGTATTCTTTATTCTTTGGTAGCTGTACTTGTGAATAATTGATACTGCAGATTTACATTTGGAATTTTTATTACAGATCTGGACCGTAGCAGAGAAGGAGAGTAGAATTGCACTGAGAGTCTAACTACCTCTGTTTGCACTCCTCTAACCTTCAAAACCTCAGTTTATTTCTCCTTTGAAGATTCCATAGCAGTTGATTAGGATAGTTGCAAATTTTATTAAGTGCAATGTGCCTGCGAATAGTCTTCCCTACTGTTGGTGTGTGTGCATGTTAGGAAGGAGATCCCTCAGTCCTACATTAGAGCCTGCTAACCCTGAGATAGAAAGGGTAGAAGACCGAGAAGGCACAGACACACCACAGTTGAGCCCCCTATTGAAATTGAGACAGCAGTTATGGGTGAAGAGCAACCTAGAACATTGAAGGAATTGAATGCTCCGAATGATTACAATTCTCCATTCAGCATCAAATTCCCAGATGTTCAGGGAAACTACGAGATCAAAACTTCCATCATCCAAATACTTCTCTCTTTCCATGGGCTTAGCAAGGAAGACCCTTACAAGCACATTGACCAGTTCTTGGCCCTGTGCACGACATTCTCCATTGCTGGTTTGGAACCAGAAGCCACTAGGTTAAGGCTTTTTCCTTTCTCCCTAAAGGACAGGGCCATGACCTAGTTATCTACTCTCCCAAACAATAACATCACTTCCTGGAAAGACCTCCAGACAAGATTTCTGTCTAAAGTTTTCCCAGAGACCAAAACCAGCCAATTGAGGAAAGGCATACTTGCTTTTGCCCAATCCCCAACTGAAGATTTTAACCAAACCTTGGACAGATTTAAGGAGATGCTCAAACAATGTCCCCACCACAAGATCCTTGACTGGCTGCTTGTCCAGAGTTTCTACAATGGGATTGATGAGAAAAGCAGCGATATGGTAGATGCCTCTTGTGGTGGAACGTACATGCATAAAACAGCTGATGAGGCATGGGACTTGTTCGAGGTCATTAGCAAAACTGCTTTTCAGAAGATGTCCTCATCTAGAACTGTTCAAGAGCCTTCTCCTAAGCTGGGGTTGGCTGAAACTTTTAAAGGAAAGATGTATAAAGTTAGGGGAAACGATGACCTGAGAATGCAGATGACCAATCTTTCGGATAAATTTGATAAACTTTTGACTGTGGTGCAGCCCAGAATGGCTGCACAAGTGATGGAGGCATGTCTGATATGCCAATCTCCACAACACACAGTGGAAGAGTGCCCATCTGCGGGGCAATACCCTGAGTATGTAATGGAACAGGCCGCTGCTGCCCAATCTTTTGGACAGCAATAAACTGGTGGCTACAATAAACAACCATATGGATACCAGCACCAAAATGCTGGTTACCAATGGAGAGACCACACAAATTTGAGGTGGAGGCAAGACAATTATATGCAGCCACAACAGATGTTGGCCTTACCTCAAAGGCCACAACAATAGTTTAACCAGGGTTATGCCCCAAGGTCGAATTTCCAGCAGCAACAGCAACCCCAGCAACAAAATTAATTGGTAGTTCCCCCACCTCAGCCTCGAAGTGCTTCTTTTGAGGACTAGGTTTTGGCCTAATTTCAAAGCCTTGGACCCTTGAATTAGACTGTGACTTCTCACAGTTAAAGCATAAAGAAGATAGAAGAGCAATTAGGCCAAATAGCCAATCACTTGGCTAAAAGAGAAGAGGGCAGGTTGCCAAGCCAGCCAGTAGCCAACCCTAAGGGCCAGTATTCGATTAGAGAAGGCTCCTCAAATTTTGAGGGGGCTAATGCCATCACAGCCCTAAGGTCTGGCAGGTTGGTAGACAACCAGGTGGGAAAGGAATAAGGAGAGGTCATTCCCAAGGAACTGTCGAGTGAAAGTGAAAGAGACTTTGTTAGAGCACAGAGTCAACAGCTGCCTACTACCCTTCAACAAGGGAAAAATAAAGAGGTTATAGTTGAGCCTCAGCTGGAGATAAAAATAGAAAAAAGAAAGAAATAAAAGTTCAGTCATAGGCTTGCAGCTGAGGAACCAGCAGTACCTCAGCTGCCATTTCCTCAAGCTTTGAGTGGCCTTGCCCCTTTTGATAAGGGGCAAGCACAGATCGAAGAAATGATGGAGACCTTTAAGCAGGTCAAGATAAATTTACCCCTGCTTGATGTGATCCGACAGGTCCCAGCCTATGAAAAGTTTCTGAAGGACCTTTGTACTTAGAAAAGGAAGGCCAGAGGCCATTTGTCTAAAAAGGTCTTTGTAACTGATACAATTAATTCTGTATTAAACATGACAATGCCTGAGAAGTTACAAGACCTAGGGATACCCACTATTCCCTGTATTATTGGAGACCACACGATTGGAAGGGCCCTTTTGGACCTTGGAGCCAGTGTTAACCTGCTGCCATACAGTGTGAATCAGCAGCTAGGTTTGGGGGAGCTGAAGCTCACCCCCATTGTTCTATTGATAGCTGATAGGTCTGAGAGGAAACCCATGGGAGTGGTTGAGGATGTCTTAGTGGGGGTAGACAAGTTCTTCTACCCTACAGACTTCCTTATTTTTGACATGGGCTACAATAAGAGTACATCCCCTATACCTGTTATTATGGGCAGACCATTCTTGGCCACTGCCAATGCATGCATTCAATGCAGGTCTGGGATCATGGAGATCACTTTCGGATATATGAAAGTTGAGCTTAATGTGTACAACAGTGCAAAGCACCCTCAGCTAGACAATGAGGAATGCTTTGCAGTGGATATACTAGAAGAAATTGTTGAAGAAGAACTGCCCACTCTGCTGGAGTGGGGCAACATTGTCACTAATTTAACTGAAGTTTGGAACATGGTGGAGGAAGGAAGCCTAGCTTTAATGCCAGAGACATGTCCCTATTGAGGTCTTCTGTGGGCTTAGTGCAACATTCCAATTGAAAACCTACATTGTTGGCCCTTCCTCCAACCAACAATGCACCAATCCTGCCATCCATCCAACAAGCCCCTGATCTGGAGCTCAAGAAGCTTTCAGAGACATTGAAATATGCTTTCCTTGAGAAAGACGAAAAACTTCCTGTAATTATCTCCTCTTCTCTTACCAATGAGCAAGAGGAGGAATTGCTAACAGTTTTGAGGAAGCACAAGAAAGCAATTGGTTGGACCATTGCTGATCTAGGAGGGATTGATGCATCAATCTGTATGCATAGGATTCATCTAGAGGAGGGCTCAACACCCTCCAGGGAAATGCAGAGGAAACTGAATCCTCACATGCAGGAAGTGGTCTTGAAAGAAATCATTAAATTGCTAGAGTAATTTACCCCATTTCTGATTCTGAATGGGTGGCACCAATCCAAGTGGTGCCCAAGAAATCTGGCATAATAGTGATCACAACTGAGTCTGAAGAGTTGAGACCAGCCAGGGAGACCACTGGCTGGAGAGTTTGCATCGATTATTGAAAACTCAACTCCAAGACCAGAAAAGACCACTTCCCTCTCCCCTTTATTGATCAAATTTTGGATAAGTTGGCTGGGAAAGCTTTTTATTATTTTCTTGATGGGTACTCAGGGTACAACCAGATCCCTGTGCACCCTCTTGATCAAGAAAAAACCACTTTTACTTGTCCTTTTGGCACCTTTGCTTACAGAAGGATGCCTTTTGGACTGTGTAATGTCCAAGCCACCTTTCAGAGGTGTATGTATGCCATTTTTTCTGATATGATTGATAAATTCTTGAAAATATTTATGGATGATTTTTCGGTTTATGGGGATAGCTTTGACCAATGTCTGCAACACCTCCACAAGGTCTTACAAAAATGTGAGGAGACCAATTTGGTCTTAAGTTGGGAAAAGAGTCACTTCATGGTAACACAAGGAATTATGTTGGGCCATGTAGTCTCTAAAGATGGAATTGAGGTAGACAATGCCAAAGTTGACCTCATTGCAAATTTGCCCCCTCCAAAAACAGTCAAACAAATCAGATCTTTCCTTGGGCATGCTGGATTCTACAGGAGGTTCATCAAAGACTTCAGTAAAATTGTTAAACCATTGTGCCACCTGCTCTGCCAAGATGTGCCATTTGACTTCTCTGCTGAATGTCTTGAGGCTTTTGAAACTTTAAAAATCTTCCTCACCTCTACCCCTGTACTCCAAACACCTGACTATACCCTGCCCTTTGAGTTGATGTGTGATGCATTTGACTTGGCAATAGGTGCAGTCTTAGGCCAGAGAAAAGATAAGCTGCCTGTGGTCATTGCATATCTCAGCAAATCACTTGCTGAAGCTCAGCTGAACTACACAACAACTGAGAAAGAGCTTCTGGCAGTGGTTTTTGCTGTGGACAAGTTTAGACCTTACCTACATGGGTCTAAAACTGTCATCTTCACTGACCACTCAGCATTAATGTACCTATTGTCCAAGAAGGATGAAAAGCCTAGATTGATTAGATGGATACTCCTGTTGCAAGAGTTTGACATCGAAATCAAGGACAAAAAGTGTGTAGAAAATGTGGTGGCTAACCACTTGTCCAGAATTATGTTGGAGAAAGGTGTTGATGACCTTGCTACAAATGATGTCTTCCCAGATGAGCAACCGTTTGCCATCCATTCTTTAGTTCCTTGGTATGCACATATTGTCAATTATCTAGTTATAGGCAAGATTCCTGCCCATTGGAAAAAAATGGGCAAAGACTTGTTTTTCTCACAGGTCAAATTTTTTTTCTAGGAGGAACCTTGCCTGTATAAGTATTGTGCAGACCAAATCATTTGAAAATGTGTTCTCGAAAGTGATGTCCCCAGTATTCTGGCCATGTACCATGAAAATGCCTGTGGGGGCCATTTTAGTGGGAGAAAAATAGCTGACAAAGTGTTGCAGTATGGGTTCTATTGGCCTTCTCTTTTCAGAGATGTCAATACACATTGCAAGACCTATGAAAGATGTCAGAAATTAGGAGGGCTGTCCAAACGAAACTCAATGCCTTTACAACCCATCCTTATTGTAGAACTGCTTGATTTGTGGGGTGTTGACTTTATGGGCCCCTTTCCTCCTTCAAATGGTTTTTATTTCATCTTAGTGGCAGTGGACTACATTTCCAAATGGGTAGAAGCCATTGCCACAAGAACTAATGATAATCAGGTTATCCTCAAGTTTATAAAGCAGAATATCTTCTCGAGATTTGGCACTTCTAAAGCCATTATCAGTGATGGGGGTAGCCATTTCTGCAACAGAAATTTCGAGAGCTTGCTCAAGAAATACACTGTCACCCATAGGATTGCTACTCCCTACCACCCACAAACCAGTGGGCAAGTTGAAATTTCAAATAGGGAGATCAAGCACATCCTTGAGAAGACTGTGAGGATTGATAGGAAAGATTGGGCTGGCAAGCTTAATGATGCACTGTGGGCTTATAGGACTGCCTATAAGACTCCCATAGGTATGTCCCCTTTCAGACTGGTCTATGGAAAGGCCTGTCATCTCTCAGTAGAGTTAGAACGCAGGGCCTATTGGGCCATCAAACATTTAAATTTAGATCTAACTTCTGCTGGTCATCACAAGTTGCTGCAGTTGTCGGAATTAGAAGAACTAAGGATGGATGCGTATGCCAATGCCAGGATCTACAAGGAAAGGTCCAAAGCCTTCATTGACAAGGGACTGTTGAGAAAGAGTTTCATAGCTGGTGATAAGGTTTGGTTGTTTAACTCCAAACTTAAATTCTTCCCTGGCAAATTAAAATCCATATGGGAAGGTCCCTACATTGTCATGCATGTTTCCCCATCTAGTGTTGTGGAAATCAAGGATTCCAAGTCTGGGAGAACCTTGAAGGTGAATGGTCAGAGGCTTAAGTGTTGTTTTGAAAAACCTGCCGAACCCATGGACACCATTCACTTTCAAGGGGATCCTTCTTCAAACTGATCCATAGGTGTGTCATTACTGTATCATATGTACTTTGATTTTGGTAGATTTATCTTGCTTTCTTTTGTTAAAATTCTCTAGGAATTGTTAGTGGTCCCATCTGATTCTGGACTTGTCTGGTTTAAACTTTTGATGCTTGGTTTGATTCTTACTGCTCTTTAATTGATAGTTTTTGTTGAATGCATAATGTGGGAGGTTGATTTTTGTTGTCCTTGCTTGAATGATTGATTTTTCATGTGTCTAAATGTACCCATGGTGAGAGTCATACCTAGGATCCAACCACAGCACACGCTTTCTATTTTATACTTTGCTGTCGCTGGATCCAAAAGTAAGCCTGAGAGACTCTCGCGCGATCCACATAGAGTGTTTCATTAGCTATCGTGAGATTCTAAGGCTGTCACTGGGTTCAAAAGGAGAACTGGGAGACTCTCACGCAGTTCACATAGAACCATTCAATAGTTGTCACGAGATTCGAGTACACTTAAAAACCTCTTGCGCGTTCCAACTGAGCATTTCACTAGCTGTCACGAGGTTCAGAAGGTAAACTGGGAGATTCTCGTGCAATTCAACAGAAATACCTCATTAGCTGTCATGAGATTCTAAGGCTGTCGCGAGATTCAAAGTGAACCTTAGAGCTTTTTGCGCAATCCAAATGGAGACCTGAGAGCCGCTCGCGCAATTCACATGAATTCTTCACATACTGTTGCGCGCTCCAAGGTCAGCTTGGGAGATTATCGTGCAATCCAAATTTAATAAACACATTAGCTAGGTTCATTTCCAATCTCGCGACCAGATGTTAAAAAGCGCGTCGAGCTTAGTGATAAGTATTTTAACCCCGCGCCTGTCTACCTTTCCAGTATTCTCTTCCTTCTGTCCTCAAAGAAACCCTAGCTTCTGGCACTCTCCCCCCTCTCTCCTCTAGCATCAATCCTATAGCTCATCATTCACTCCACAAATCTACAGAGTTGTTCCTCGCATCACCCCCATCTATTGCCCTCTACTCAGAGATCTCGCAGTGCCCTGTGCGTTAGATCAAACCTAACCCTAGGATTTTAGAGTAAGCACTTAGATCTCCATCTCCATTCCTCATATTCAAAGATAGAGAGTTTGAAATGGCTCCCAAGAGTGCACAGAAGAGAAAGGGGAAGGATAAGGCCCCTACAGAGACCACCCCTAAAAAGGCCAAGACTTCAAAGTCACCCAAAAAAGGGAAGGAAGTGGTTGAGGAGGCAGAGGAACCAACCCCTAAGTTTTCTACTCCTTCAGAGCTCATGGTTTCAATCCCATTGGAGCCTGAGATAGATTTTGACCTACCATTTTTTGAGAAGGAACCCCTCTCTGCTCCTGCTGTGCAATTTATGATCAAAGCGGGCCTGACACTCTTGATGAGAGGTATTCTAGCACTTGCCTACCCTAGGCTAGTGCAACTGTTCTATCAGCACATCAAAGTCAAGAAGGATAAGGATGGACAAGCTTGCTTGCTGGTGCTGATTGACAACTTTGATATGTTAGTGAGCCCCAAGGTGATTGCTGAAGTTTTGGGCATCCCGGCCAAATTCAACCCTAGTTGTGGATATGGCCCCCCTCTGAGTGCATCAATTGATACAATTGCATGGGCTTTAACCAGAGGTTTAAAGGCCACAGGAGATTCGATCAGCAGGAGAGGAGAACTCCCATCGCGGATGCTGTCTATTCCTTCTCTCTTGGCCATGGCTTCCATGTGGCCTGGCTCATCTTCGAGGCAATGAAAGACCTAGTGGAGAAGATAGGGACAAATACGAAGCGTCACACACTCCCTTATGCCAGGGTCATTACCTTGCTGCTACTCAAAGGGGGGTACAAGATAGGAAAAACTGAGCCGACCACAACCCTTGCCACTACTACTTTTACCAAGAGGCAATGGGGAATCAGCAGGAGCCTGATGGAGGCCCAAAAGAAGAAGAAAGCTGAGGCTCAGGCCCTTCCCAAACAAGCAGAGGCGGCAGCTGGAACAAAATCTACCCCTGCTACCACGGAGGTACTCCAAGAGCCTGTTCCCACAACTACTGTAGTAACACCCATTTCCCCACCACCTTTTCCTCCTACATCCATTACCCCTTTTCCATCTCTCTCTCACCCTCCTCTGTCCTCATCATCTACGCCCACTCCCCCTTAACCTGTGATTGGTACTTGGGAGGACTCCCCATCCCTACCTTACCTCAGTACACAGCCCCAATACCCCCATTAGCTACACATAAACCTGACAGCCCTCCCCTCATTTCCTATAAAAAATGAAAGACCACTGCGATAATCTCCCCAACCTCCCAGACACCTCCCTCAATCCCTTTCATCCACACTGACATACCTCACCTTGAAGAAACCACTACCCCAGCCGTACCTACTACATCCCCACTCACAGACATTGACTTAACCCTTAACACCACCATAGGATTCCAAGCCTTTCTATCAACCTTCCTTGACACAATACCTACCCACTACACCCCCCTCCGGGACTCCCCAACTACATTCTGACATCACTCCACAGAACCCCTCTTCCCTCCTTCCACTTTCCACCATGCACCTTCCTCACCTTTCCAACGGTGCCTTCTTCTTCACAACTCAACCCCCACGACACTCGGACACTTATCCTATCCCTTATCCAAGACATCCAATCCCAATTATCCACCACTACACACCTAGGACCAAATCTGGAACTCACCTCCATCCAATCCACCTACAAACATTAACTAATCCACCCATCCCTCAACAATCCACTCCAACCCCCGGTCCGACTCACAACCCCCCCACCGCCAACATTACCTTTTCTCCCCAACCCCCATTCTCTTTTGTACCTTAACCATTCCCATTTTCCTCCCCATCACCCCTACTCCCTCTGAGCCTACCACATTTTACTTTCCCCTCTACCCTCCATCCCCCTCTTATCCTACCCCTTCCCATTCACTAACAAATCTACACAAACAGACCCAGAACTTATCCCCCTCCCCCCACAAATAGACTTACCCACTGTTCCCCCCCCCTCCCCCCCAGGACCAATCACAGTTTGCTCCTTCCACTTCCTATCTACCCATCGCACCCAAATATTTTTTTTACAACCCTCCCTACCTCACCATCCTCCATCACATGAGGGATAATCCTTACCTTAGGAAGGATGTCCTGAGGGGCATGGCCAAACTTCGCCAGTCCATTGAGACCCTCACATGGACGATAAAATGAAGGAGGCCCACGTAGCGCACTGGCATCTCCTTGGGGTGGACTAACATATTGGAAGCCTACCAAATGGCCAAGGCTTCAGCTACTTATCATGAATTGAATTGGGAGCTGGAGAAAGCAAATGCTGCTACAGAGAAGGCACGGGCTAGAATGTTTGAAAAGAGGCTCCAAAATGCCCAGGAGATCTTCAGCATCCAAAAGGATATCCATGAGACTGACCTCCTCAAACACCAAATTCAAATAGCCTCATTGGAATCTGCACTGGCTGCTGCCAGAAATGTTCCTCTACAACCCACCCCACTATCTGTTCACATGCCAGACCCAGAGCCTAAAGCTACTCCATCTACAACTGCCCAGTCTGAGGAGGCACAACCAAAGCCCCATCAAGAGAAAGGGAAGGCCCCAGCTGCCCCTCCTCCATCACCTCCTACAGAGCAGCCTCCACCTACCAAGGCCCCTGTTGCACCTCCACAAGAGCAAACTTATCCTAAGCAGAGGAAAGTCACTGCTAAGAGGTCTACTCCCAAAGTTGCCTCTATAAAAATTGGTAAAGAGCCAGCTGCCCAGTCTGAGGAGGCACAATCCCCTGCAAAGAGGAAAGGAAAAGCCCCACAAGAACCCAAGGAACCAAAATTACCCAAGCAACCAAAATTACCCATGCAATCAAAAGTACGGGTGAGGGCACCTAAAGCTCCAACTGCCAAGAAAATACCAGCCGAAGCAAAAAAGGAAAGGGAGGCAAAGAAGAAACAGGACAAAGCTGCCCTTATGGAACATGCTAAAAAGATGGGTTGGGATTTCTTCACCGATTCAGATCTAGATGCTTCCTCTTAGACTAGCTTAGATTGTACTTAGGTTTTACTTTTTTCTCCCCTTCCAATCTTTTCCTTGTAAATATGATTGTACATGTCTCTTTCCAGTTAATAGAATTTTATTTTATTTTTTATACATTGATCTGTTCTGCTTGCTTGTTTCAGTTTTTCTCTTTTAGTCTTCATTTTATTCAAATTTTGTCATAGGAGATGTCTGTAGGGTGGCTATAATCATTTCAAATATGAATCCATGTGCAAGGTAGATGCCGATGCCAACTGACTGGATTCAAGTACAGGATTCAAATGTTTCCATGTTCATATTCGTGTGCCTTGTCTGCGCTTCCTCGCGGAGTCCTGACCGCGCGCAAAGCAAGCAATTCCACAACTTCCACTGTGCAGCTGTGCGATACACAGGATCCCCTTAAATACCATGCCTATCTTTAGACCCTCATTTATTGTGCACTCTTTTTTTTTCCCATACTCGGTTATGCGATTCTCCTTTCCCCAAGCATTCACAATTTATTGCCAATCTTGGCATGGGAAAAAACTTTCAATGTGCCATTTCATTTTCCATCGCCCAAATCTTTTAAATTGGCCATTACTTCCTTTTCATCTCATCCTTCCTCTTCTAACCCCACCTGTCCGGCCCTCCTCACAACCCTGGTGGCTGACAAACCCTTCTGTTTCCCCATCAAATTCTACCCCATCTGGGAGGATCCCCCACCGCCTAAGGAGTCAGACCCATTACAATTTCTCTGGGATGAGTATGATGAGGTACAGAGGATCCTCGACAAGGAGGAAAAGAAAAAGAGGAAATGGGAGAAGAGAGAGAAGAAGAAGAGAAAAATGGATCCACCTGCATCTCCCCCATCGACTCTCCCTTGATCCCTTTTCCCCCCCATTTTGTCTTTTCTTTTTCCATCTTTTTGTAATATTTTCTTTTTCTTTTAATGAAAGTCTCTTTTAGTTCCATACTGTTCAGTTAGCATTTTCTGTTACCCTGTCTTCTTCTGTGTTTATTTTTATTTTTCTGACTGGAATCTACTACCTTTTATCACCTTTGAACCAGTGAGGACACTGCTCCTCATGGTTTGGGGGTGTGGCAGGATAGGTCTGCCAATAGAATAGTTAATTTTAGTGTAGTAATGGTGGTAAAAAAATGGATGAATAAAGTTAATTTCCACTTAACTTGATACAATGAGGAAACTTGTAAAAATTTAAATATTTTTATAGACTTTTCGAAACAGAAAAAGTTAAAAATCTTGACACCACCATGAAGCTAGCATTAGAATTTTTTTTTTTTTCAATTAATACTCAGTGAACCTAAGAGAGAAACAGATGAAAACACACCCCATGGGTTAAATTTGATGACCATACCTAGTGAGATTTGGGCCCAGCATTTTCTTTTGAAAAGTATTTTTGGCATTATTTCTGCTCTAAGGACTGATTACATTAAGACTTTTTTACTAGAAGTTGTGCACCACCAAATCAAAACTAATTGACAGCACTCATGATACTAAGGAAATGATCCAAGGCCCTCATTTGGACAGTTTGAGCCTGAAAATTCAATCTTTTAAAATCTGCTCTTTTGCATACACTAGTTGAGCCTTAAAATCATACTTTTCTTTCACAAACACCAAAACACTTGCACTTTAACCTCATGGCCTGAGTCAACCTTACCCTCACTCTGAGGATTCAGAAGGTAAACGAGAAGGAATTAAAGATACTGAGAATGGTTCAACATTCTATGGAAGGTGAAGAAAAGCAACTTGTGAACAGTTGTGTATCAATGGCAGTTGTGTGGCAGTTCATCAAAAGAATGAATAAAAAATAAAAAGAGAAAAAGAAAGAGAAGTCTAGAGAACAACATCATCTAAAAATTGAAAAGAAGAGGAGAAGTTTGCCACTTTGAGTCTGAAATATAAAAAGAAAGATAAAGTTTTTGCTGAAATGAAGGTTGTGAAGTCATGAATCACTCCTTATCTTGCTGATTTCTTAATTTGGATTCCCTTTAAACCCCTTTATTCTTTACATCTCTCAGCCATAAGCCACATTACAACTCATTCAAAAAGACCTTGTGGATCCAAAGTTAAATGAGCTGCATGTGGAGACGAGGAGTTGTCCAATCTATGGTAAAAATTCTTGAAGATGCCAGAAATTAGAAGTTTTGCCTATGCTCATGCTTGCAGGCCCATTTGGGGTCTGTAACTGCTCTTGAGCTATTTTGAATATGAACACCCTCAGGTTATTAATGTTGAGAGATAGCCCTAGTGAGAATTGTGTCTGAATTTTAACCTCATTGGGGTTGTAAACTTGAATTTTGAATTAAAGGCAAGCTTGGTACTGATTTTTATACATTGAAATTCTAATGATAAATGAATGGTGGTGAGGCAAACACATGTCAACTTTTAAGTTTTAAATGGCCTGCAACATTGCTGCAGTTTCCTCTAAGTGTTAAAAAAAAAAAATTTGGGTGTGGAATGAAGCTTTAAACATCGAAATTTGTGTTGTCATTATCTGCACTATACTTAACTGATTCTAATGGTGAAGTTTGTGGGTGTCTTCACTGAAAACCCTCAGGAGACTTCACTCCTCCACTAGGGATCACCGAGGGGTTTAAAAGGCTTGGTACATATGCTAAATGTACCCGTGATTCCTACGAAAGTGGCAATTAATTACAGCTTTGCTAAGGGACTAGCAAAGATTAGATTTGGGGTGTGTTAAGACCTGAAAAGTACCACTTTTCACCCCTTAACTTAATCTCTGTTAGACCCTTAATAATTTAATAAATGTGTTTTAAGTCTATTCTGTAGGTAATAAGCAGCAGCAGCAAATAAACCCCTAACCATGCCATGAAGCCTACTGCTAACACAGAAGCCCCTCAGAAGTGTGAAGGTCAAACCCAGACAGTGAATTGGCTACAGCAGAGGCACAGCAAACCATAAAACAGATCAAGGAGAATGCCTCGCGCAGTTGTCGAGGGCTTCTGAAGGAAGCACCCCAACTGGTCGCACAGTCTTCGGGTTGTTCGCGCGAACTCGCATAGTTCTTGCGAGGTTCAGTCTCAAGCGCTCGTGAAGCACTCGCGCAGCTCAAGAGATGAGTCTTCAACCTTCGCGCGATTCACTAAATAGAGAGAGCTCCAGGCATTCCAGCGCATGGCTGTCGCACAGTGGCCACGGGTCACATACTTTCAACGAACAACTCACGCGATCCAGAAGCCTATGTACTTTGTTCTCTTCACGAGGATCGCCGCGAGATTCATCAAGGAATGAACTGTGCGCGCCATTCTTACGCCATTCAAATGCAAAGACCAATCCCGCAATGACCAAAGCATTCTCGCGATGATCAAAGTACCAACCCCGCGACTGCAAGAGCTTCAAGTCAAAGCGACCCCGCGACGCCAATTCTACCAGCCAGTAAGATCTGTAAATCTTTTCTACTCAGCGAGGATCGGGTTTTAAACTTCTCCCCACTTCTGTAAGGGCAATCTGGGAATCTCCAATAATTAGGGCACACACTCCAATGCTCCAATCTCCATGCACACGCCCCGAGGCATCCAAGGGACAAGAATGGGTAGCAATTACATTGATAAAATTAGGGTTTTCCTAACCCTAATTCAGAGAGAACCAATGGCTATATAAGCCTAAGCCTAGCTTAGGTTTAAGGGACTTTTTGTCTTCACTTCTGTGCTTCTTCTTGAAACCGACTGTAGAATTACAGTAGGCTAAGGTTAGGTTTAGGATTTTTCTTTTTCCTTTTTCCTTCTCTCCATAGTCTAGCACTTGCTGGCTATGCCTTTTGTATGATTATTTGGTATAGATTTTAATGGATTTTTTGTAATAGGATCTATTGCATGTATGGGATGGTATTTTTGTTGTGTGTTATTCTGTAAAAGGCTGTTGCCTTGAGATCCTCCATTGCTAAGTTGTATTGTAAGCAATGGAGGATTGCTTGTAAGGTTTTATTTAGATCCAAGTGACCTGTGTGTCCAGGTTAGGCACATTGCAGGCCTTCCCCCACCACAGGATCCACTAAATCTGAATTCCCATGGGAGCTTGAGCTGGTAGCCTTGTGAACATGGTGGCGGCAGCAATGTTCTTGTTCTGTCTTAGACCTCTATGAGGAGGATAGCCTCTATGGATAGTCTGTGACCATTTAAGTAGATAGATTATAGCCCTAGGGTGAGGCCAATCCACGAAACTAAGACAGATTCTTCTTCTCTGCACTTGTGCTTGTAGCCTTGTGAGAGATTGTGCAGAGACAGACTCCCCTATATTTGTATAGACCCACCATCAGATTACAGATCTGATCTGGCTGTAGAGATTGTAGGCTTGTGACTGGATCACTGCTGTCTTTCTAAAGCAGTGAATAGCTAAGCTTAAAAAGCTAGTACTCAAACTCTTGCTGGTCCTGTGTGTCCAGGCTCGTGCACTTTGTAGGCCTAGCCCCACACACAAAACTTTAGAGGTTGAGGTTCCTATGGATTCTTGAGCTTGTAGCCTGGATGAAGTAGTGCCTACAATGATAATCTTGTTCTGACCCATCTCTGGATTGTGGTTCCCCTATTGGATAGTCTATGACCATTTAAGTGGATAGGTTATAGCCGTAAGGGATTGGATCATGGCACAGGGATGAGTTGGATCCTTTCTCCTCTTTGGTGATAATGTAGCCATTGGACATGACTTCTATAGTAGCAGATCTGAGTCTGAGTTGTAAGACCCATCAGATCTGTACCTAATAGCATACTTCTCACCCTTTTATATTTATTTTCTCACACTCCATCCTCTTTCTGAACCCTTTCTGTAGTTTAGACATTAAGTTACCTTAGGATTTAGATTATAGTGACCTTAAATCCCCTTCCATTTAGGATTGCCAGATCTGTAGTCAGATCTGGAGAGCCTACTAAAGATAGTTCCCTTGGAGCTTTAGATCAACTTTCCCTGTGGGACAAACTCTTACTTATCAAAACTTGCTACAACAGGCCCTGTATCTTGCAGGACTGCATATTTTAGGTTTGCTGCTCCGTAAATCTCACTCCACCTTTCATTCATTTTCATTCACCCCATTCTTATCACTGTCTTCAATAAAGTCAGTAGCAAGCACATAAAATAATCCAACAGTTATTCCCAAATACATAAATCTTATAGACATCTAATTGAACCTCAAGATCTATATATTTAATTGAACTTTAAAACCAATAATTTATTGAATCAAATAACTTACAATAACCTTATTCTCAGATCTATAGTTTGTGCATCAATCCACACCTCTTCATGCCAAAATTACAATTATAAAATAGATCTGAGCTGCTATCTAGATCTAATCCAATAGGCTGGATTAGAGAGAGAAGGGGGAAGAGATAAGAAAAAATAAAATCTAAAATTAAACCTAAATGAGTCAACGAGAACTTAGATAATTTCCTAGTTTCCTTGTTGAAAAATTACAGCAAAGAGGATGCTTATTTATACATTTGCATTGATCCATGTGCTTAGCATTCCAACCAATCAGAGAGAAGAGAGAGATCCATTCAGTTATACACAGCTGAAATGATTTGCTTCCGCCAAGAATTTCTCCAAAATAGTTTGTATGTGGGCAGTTATCCCATGTGCTTTGGACTTTCCAAAAATACCCCTGCCAACCAAAGATAACTCCAGCTGCAGCCCTCACATACTTGCTGCAAATTAATTGGAACCAAGCTATTGTGAATGCCCAAATTAATCTCAAAATCCTTTGGCTGCATTTGGAACTCAAGACAGCCCCCAAGTGGTCACTGATACAGCTGATGACAGTTAGATCTCGAGCTTCGAGCAGTTCAAAGAAAGACCCGAGAGGTTTAAAGTATAATAACAGCTTCAGCCATCTATTTGTGAGGTGCGATGAACATCTCGACAGGTTGGCTGAAGGTGTAGACTTGAATTCAAGAGGTTAAAGTCTCCATTCGATAAGTACTGAAGTGCAGCTGGGAACTCAGTAGCTTCAGGTGATAATTTGTGAGGATGTGAGTTGCTTTCGAGAGGATGAAGCAACTGTTTCGAGAGGTTGAAAGGAGAACTCGACAATATGGCTGAAGCTGTTAGCTAGAACTTAACAGGTTGGGCACCCCATTAATTTGAGAGGATGTAGCTATAATTCAAGAGGTTGCTAAAGGTGTGCTTGAACCAATCGATAGATATTGAAGGAGTTGCATTTTATATTTTTGACAGGTTGGAGTGCAAGGTAAATCGAGAGGTTGAAGACCTCATCTGCTCGAGAGGATAGCAGGATGCTGCTGGGCTCTACTCGATAGGTACTGAAGCCAAACTCGTTGGGTAAGTTCTTGCTAGTGTAACTCGATAGGTATGCTGAAGCTGCTGCTCCTTTCATTCGACAGGATGACTGAGGGTGCAGCTTATCCATTCGATAGGTTGGATTTCCAGCCTAATGAACCATTCAATAGGTTCAGTTCCTCTTCAATACATTGCAGCACTACTCGAGTTTAATTCCAGTTGACTTTTGAGTAGTGAACAACTTATGAAGACTACTTTTCAGTAATGAATCCCTCGTGGCCTTCAATCATCAGCTCAAGGGGGTGATCTATACAGCTCTTGGGTGTATGGTGTAGTAGCATTTTTTATTAGTGCAACAACATTTGCATGGACTGTATTTGCAGCTGCTGAAGTGTGCAACTAAATGCTTCATGTTCTCAAGCTCTCATGCTCCCAAGTGCAGCCACAAATAGTTCGAGTGCTGCAGTATTGTAGTGTCTACTATGGCTGCTCCATATGTACTGTTACTGTTTGCTTGAGTGTGCACCTGCTGAAATGTGCAGCTAATGTGCCGAACCTCTGCTTTGCTAAGCTGCTTGAGTGTGTGACAAATGAACTGCTGTAGCTTTCATGGGTGCAGCTGAAGTCTTCTACTCAGGTAAATAATAGGTAGCTGCAGGAGGCTCTTGGTTGGCTCTGAAATGCAACTGCTGAAAGTGAACCTCATGGCAGCTCTAATGTGTGTAGAGCTGAAGCTATTCAACTCCACAATGTTGTAGCTTGCTAGAGCTGTTGTCTTACAGACTTTTTCAACTTTAAATCCTCCTTTTGCCACCTTTTTCATGGATGGCTACATATTGTTGCTTATCTACAAAACATATTTAAAAACAATTATTAACTTGCTCAAGGTCTTACAAAAGTCAGGTTTAAAGGTGTATAAAATGGTATAAATTAGTGACTAATAATGGTTCTTAGATATCAAGAATTTTCTCGAACCTTGAGCTTTTCTTGAAGGTATGTCCAAGACGGACAAGTAAACCATCCAATGTTTAGCGGCAAACTATGTCATCTATGGTGAGTGCCTCTACAACCGATCATATAATAATATTTGCTCAAATGCTTAATTGAAAGCGATGTAGCCAACATCATGAAAGAGATCCACGAAGGAGTATGCAAGGCTCCCTTCAATGGGCACATGCTTGCCAAGAAGATCCTACGGTAAGGATATTTCTAGACCACCATGGAAACTAACTGTTGCAAGCACGTTAAAAAGTGCTATAAATGCCAAGAACACTCAAATCTGATACATGCTCCAGCCATAGATCTATACAGCATGACAACCCATGGCCATTCGCCACATGGGGCCTTGACGTCGTCGAAAAGGTCAATCCGAAAGCTTCTAGCGGGCATTAGTTCAACCTCATAGCCATTGAGTACTTCACGAAATGGGTAAAGGCAACAACCTATACAAACATCATGGCCAGCCATGTCGAGAAATTTATTAAGAATAATATCGTTTATCGATTCAGCATGCCCAAAGATATTATAATAGATAATGGGGCCAACTTTACAAACAAGCACATCAAAACCTTATGCGAGCAGTAAAAAATCAAACATTATCGCTCATCACCATATCGGCCGCAAACCAATAGAGCTATCGAAGCGGCTAAGAAGACACTGGTCTGCATCCTTGAGAAGATGGTCATCACTTATAAAGATTAGAGTGAAAAGTTACCTTTCGCACTATGGGCCCACCGAACGTCGATCTGTACCACTACAGGGGCAACACCATTCTCCCTTATATATGGAATCGAGGCTATGCTACCAATTGAGGTTGAAGTACCCTCCCTCCACATCCTCATCGAAACAAATCTACCAGAAGCTGAAAGAGAGAGATCTCATTTTGAGCAATTAAGTCTGATCGATGAAAAGAGGCTCCTAGCCTTGTGTGACACCGAGGCTTATCAGAGGAGAATCGCACATGCTTACAACAAGCGTGTTCGCACTTGAGATTTGAAAGTGGGTGACACTATACTCAAGAAAATCTTTCCTTCTCTCCATGCTGATCCGAGAGGGAAATTCAAGCCCAACTAGGAAGGGCCTTATGTCATCCAAGAAGTGTTGTCAGGATACGTGCTCCGCCATGCCACTATGGACGGAGAACATTTTTTCGAGCTCATCAAAGCTAGATACATACGACAATTCTACTCCTAGTCTCCCACGACAAGGTAAGTACTGATAAAAATGGATACGTGACTCCTTAAGGACCACCTAAAAGAGGCCGTCATTTCAAAACCAAGTAGCTAAAATGGGCCCCTGAATGCATATACCCTGTGCTACCCCATTCAAGCCAATGGCCTTTCTTTCATTAACCCCTCCGAGAAAAAGGAAAAATGTGTGTATATACCAACAAAAAATAGGGAGAGAAAAGAGGCATCATCAAAATCCAAAAAGAATCAAAAAAGCAAAACCTCAAAAAGAGATTTCTGAAAAGAAAAAGAGCAAAAAAATTGAAAAGCAAAAAATGGGACATGTACAGTCAAAATCCCCAAGGAAGAAGTGTATTACGATAACTGGAACCCTATCGTGGAAATAATTCGAAACCTGAGAATACCTTCAAACTTTCTAACCTATCCAATGGCTAAGAAACATCTCTGAGGAAAGCCCTCTTTAAGGTCCACAAGCAGTCACAGTATCTGTTGAGTCAGCACAAGCCAAGCTGAGAGACAACAAAAACTTTATCCAGCTATCTATGACAGAATCAATGTCCATGTCGTGGCCTTTGAAAAAAAAGAGAGAGAAGAAAAAGAAGAAAAAAGAAAAGAAAAATAAAATATATAAGCTCAAAGTAAAATGGACGTGGTGAAAACCCGTAAGGGCGCCACGGGTAAAAAGAGCGAGCTTGTGCGGACCAAGTGAAAACCAGAAAAGGCGTCTGGGATAAAAATGCACACCCACAGACATAGTGGAAACCCGAAAGGGTGCTACTAGTAAAAAAGAGGGAAACAATGGGCATGGCAAAAACCCATCTTGGGCACTATTGTTGGTACGCGCTATTTTTGGGTTCCTTTCGGTCCCTAGAAGAAGTGGCCCAATTCAGTCCCAAGTGGACTCTGGCAAAGGCGGTGGATAATGAATTAAGTGATATTAAATACTAAAAATAAAGAGGTAAATTCTGAGTGAAGAATACCTGGTTTGATGCGATCGCTAGCTACAGATATTTATTGACGCTGTAACACATCGTTGATCATGCTTTTAGGGGTATGGGTTGACTTCTTTGTTGAACGTCGGCTGACTGACTTCATCAGCTTTGGGTCACTTGGGAGTTTCGTTAATCTAGTTTTTCCTTATCCTGCTCTAATTCTAATTAATTCACTCTCCTAATACTACTTTAACTCTAATTGATTTAAATTTCCTAATCCTACTATAATTCTAATTAATTTAGTTTTCTAATTCTACTATAATTCTAATTAATTTAGTTTCCTAATTCTACTATAATTATAAAAAAAAGGGTTGTTGCCCATTATGTTAAGGAGGATCGGCCCGTTCCCGGGTACCCTCCGTAAGCTCCCTTGGGCAAATCAGTTGGCTAAGGATTATTTTAAAAGTACTATGGATTAAAAAAAATAAATTTGGGTTTAAAAATTGAGGATTTAAGATCAAACATTATGAGTTTAGAAGTTAAGAATTAAAATTAGAACTGGGGGCTATGAACTAGAAGTAAGAAATTAGGACCTAGAACTTGAAAATTAAGAACTAGAACCTAAAAAAATAAGAACTAAGATCTAGAACTTAGAAAATTAAGAACTAAGAATTAACACCTAAGATGTAGAACTAGAAATTAAGAACTAAGAATTAAAACCTAAGATTTAGAACTAGAAATTAAGGACTAGGAATTAAAACCTAAGATCTAGAACTAGATATTAAGAATTAGGAATTAAAACCTAAGATCTAGAACTAGAAATTAGAAATTAGGACTAAAAAACTAAAGAGAAATTAGAAAAACTAAGCACCGCAAAGGGAGTCTCGAAATCCTAGGTTTGGAGGAAAGGAACTCGAGACTTGAATATATGAATTGGTGTATTAGGTCGAGGTAGGGGTTTTTTTTTATAGGTATTGGGGTAATTACGCACCCTGTGGGAGGTGCACAATTGGTTGATTGGATTCAATTACGCGTCCTGTCCAACACATGTAATTAGATAGCGCGCCCTGTACTGGGCGCTTAATCCAGTTTGAGTCGGTCGTGGACTCAGTGAGTGACCAGCTGGCTGGCTCAGCCGAGTATCCTAGTTCCAACTCACTTGGAACTAATTACGTGCCGTGTATAGGGCATGTAATATGATTAAGCGCCTTTATTAGTATGCTTTAACTTGGAGTTTGGGCGGTCATGGGAGTCAGAGACTAGGTCCAACTAGGGGACATTACGCGCCTGTGGTGGGGCATGCAATCGATTGCGCGCGCTGGTTAGGGCATGTAATTGGGTCTCAAGGCGGTCCACAGGAAGAATGAACCTGGTCCAAGTGGGACCAATTGCCGCATTTATCCATGCGTGCAATCGAATTGCACACCACTTTGAGGGCACAGAATCCGAAGTCATCCGAGCTTGGGTCGGGTCTGAGTCACAGAGCTATTATTTCAGCCAAGGTCTCAACCATATACTATTATTTCAATATGTGGTCCCCGTATTTAGGGTTTTAAGTTCTTCGGAGAAGGTCAGTCCTTCTCTGGAGATCATAGGCAAGGTCAAAGGTTGATTGAATAGGTTTGGATACTCCGAGAGGGAAAAATTGGGGTGTCCACAGCTGTGAGTAAAAAAGGTTTGAGAGAGAGACTCATCGGCTACTCCCTTATCTAGTCGCCGACTAGGCCGCTTATGTTGGTTCAAATCGAGTCCTGACCTAGAGTATCTTTACACCGCACTGTTATTTACTGAAAGTACCACTTTTTACCTCTTAACCTAGCCTTTACTACACCTTGGAGCTGTCTAATAATCCTCTGTTTGGTATGTTTTGTAGTTAATAATAACAGTTGCAACTTCGTACAAAGTCTATGTGTTTGAAGCCGAAAAGAAAGAGAATTCATGCTAAGACGTGGAGCTGATGCAAGAACAGAGAATATACCTTGGTGGCACACACCATGGTGACCATATTGCATGCCAAGGTGGCCCTAGAAGTCCAGAGGAGGAATGGTTGGTGGACCCAAGTATTGGAAGCTACAGCAATAAAAGGAGCACAACAGCAGAATATAGTTAAATTGCCTAGCATAGTTGGCACAAGGTTCATAGGGCTGCAATATACTCACACTCATGAAAAACTCACGCAACTCAATGAAGGAATGGCCTTAGAGAACTACTTCACGCAGCTGTCACGCGCTTCATTTGCTCTCAACACTCCAAGTCCTTGAGAAGCACTCGCGCACTAGAACCTTCATAAATCCTTCTTGTGAAGTTCTCACGAAGTCCAGGCATTTCTCTTTCATTTCATGTCATGAAGCACTCGCACAGTCCATGGCAAGAAAATCTCATAAATGCTGCATGAAGAATTCTCACGTGGCTCATCCATGTAGAAGTTGCTAGCCACTCGCGGAGCTCAAGAGGAGAGAGAGCTCCAGAAAATCTCTCGCACGCGTAAATGCCTAAACCATCCACTACACGAGCTGTACTACTCACTACATAAGGAGCCCGGTGAAATCTAAACCATCCACCGCACGAGCTGAGACCACTCACTGCAAATTCATCCCTGCGAGTTCTCTTCTACAGCTACTTCAACCACACAACGTGCCTCTCGAGGAGCAAATAAAGCAGCCCCAACCCCGCGAAGCACGAGCTCCTGCTTTCTAATTCCATACCTAAGGACCTTTTGGGGATTTCCCCAGGTCTAGGGCACACATCTCGAGGCCCTGATCTCTACGCATACATCCCGAGGCATCCAATGGTTGTAACCAAGCTACGTCTACCATAAAATTAGGATTTTCTCCCCTGTGGGCCATGGCATTAAGCACTGAGTATAAAAGTTATAACTTAGCTGATTTTTCTTATCTTTCCATTAACCTTAGTTGGCTGTGAGCTCTAGCAGATTAAGGTTAGGTTTAGATCATCATATTTTTCCTTTTTTTTCTTCTTCCTTAGTCTAACACTTGTTGGCTATGATCTTTGTAAGCCATTAGGCATAGTTTGATTCAGTTTTTATAATGGTTTTGTACACTTTGGGATTTGTTGAGGGCTGTTCTGCACAAGGCTGCTGCCTTGAGAAATTTTGTTGTAAGTATTGTTTAATCAATGAAATTTGTATTTTAATGCTTATTCAATCTACTATTTTCCTATGTGTCCATAGTATTGTTTGATCTATGCCACACCCATAGGATTTTACTGATTTGAAACTCCTATGGAAGCTTGTGCTTGTAGCCCTGTGACCATGGTGGTGGCAGTAATTATCCTGTTCCATCTTAGACCTGTATGGTTTGGATAGCCTCTATGGATAGCTTGTGACCATTTGAGTGGATAGACTATAGCCTTAGGGTGATTCTAAGCCACAGATCTGAGAGGGATTTTTATCCTCTACACTTGAGCTTGTAGCCTTGTGAGAGATTGTTGGAGGAGCATGCTACCCTCTATTTTACGTGACCATAATCAGATGTTAGATCTGATTTCTCTATAGATATTGCAGAGCTATGAGCTGAGTCATTGCAGGCCTTTTGTAGCAATGACCAGCTGCATTTATGTTCCAAAATAGCCTCTGAACAACTGTAGTTTCCACTGGTTTTTTAAGAGCTGTTTGCGCCTATGGATGCCTGACCTTATAGCCTGGCAAAGATAGTGTCTACAATGACTTTTATGTTCTGATTTGGTTCATTGGTTGGAGGACATCTATTGGATAATCTGTGACCATTTAAGTGGACAGGTTATAGCCTTAAGATCAATCCATTCCCTTGGATCAGATTGGTTTTCTAATTTAACTCATGTGGTTTGATCCTCTCTATTGGATAGTGACCTTTGAAGTGGAGTTGATTTAGATCCTTCATCCTTGCAAATGTGCTTGTAGCCATCTGAAGTATTGCTGCAGAGATAACTCTAAATCAGAGTTACATAACTGAAATAACCTTAGCCTAGTTGTCTATTTCCCATCAATTTTATTTTTATTTTAACACATACCATCATCACCTTCTTCATAAACCCTTTCTTTAGGATAGGATTGCACATTCTTTCTCTTCTTTTAGTATTAGTTTACTGTAGTTGTGACACCCAACACTCTTTCTCTAGGATTGCCAGATTTGTAGCCAGATCTGGAGGCCTACTGATATAACCCTTTTTGGGTCCTAAATCAATTTCTCTTTGGGACAAACTCTTACTTACTCAAAACTTGCTACAACAGCCCTGGATCTTGTAGGCTGTGTATATTTTAGACTTGCTGTTTTACCCATTTCCATCTCTTCACTCTTAATTTGTTTTCTCCATTGTTTTCCAATAAAATAATAGCAAGCATCTTGAAATATAACAAACCAATAAGTTTTTGGCATCGCTACCGGGGATATT
The DNA here is from genome assembly GCA_021018995.1 of Chloranthus sessilifolius. Lineage (NCBI taxonomy): Eukaryota > Viridiplantae > Streptophyta > Magnoliopsida > Chloranthales > Chloranthaceae > Chloranthus > Chloranthus sessilifolius. The sequence continues at coordinate 53,851,732 of CM037598.1, forward strand.
GATCTTTTTAGTGGACCTGAGATGTATTGTATTGTATTTTTAGTTTACAAAAATTCTTTGTAGCAGTGCCTGATTTTGAATAAAGAGTACTACTAATTTTTGTTGGAATTTTTACAGATTTGGAAAACCGTAGAAGGGAAAAGCTAGAGCTACATGCTGAAGTTTAGCTAGCTTCTGTTTGCATTTCTCTTACCCTAAAACTCAGTTCCATTTATGGAGAATTCCTTGTCAGTAGTTTATCTATAAATTTTGTTTAACAATAATTTTTGTTTGCAAATTTTTTTCAGAGTATGCTGTGAGTATTTTCTGTACCTGTTATTCTGTGTGTGTATGCTTGGTGGTAGGTCCCTTAACCTTGAGTAAGAACCTACAAATCCTGAGGTAGAAAGGGTCCTTAGACTATGAAATACCACACCAGCCCCTGTTGTTGAAATTGAGCCGGCTGTGATGGCTAAGAGGCAAAGGACATTTAAGGAATATAATGCACTTGGGGTTATACATCTCCCTTCTACATTCAATTTCCTCCAGTTGAGGGAAACTATGAAATTAAGTCCTCCACTATCAACATGCTGCCATCTTTTTATGGACTCAGTAAGGAGGATCCTTACAAGCACATTGATTAGTTCTTGACACTTTGTACCATATTTAGCATTGTTGGCTTAGGAGCTGAAGCCAGCAAACTTAGGCTTTTTCCTTTTTCCCTAAAGGATAAAGTCAGCACTTGGCTCTCTAAGCTCCCAACCAACAACATGCAGGTATGGAATGACCTCCAAAGCCAATTTTCTGGTAAAATTCTTCCATATGAATAAAACTAGTCAGATGAGGGCAAACATACTTTCATTTACTCAATCTTCAACTGAATATTTTTATGAAGCTTGGGAGAAGTTTCAAGAAATGTTAAAACAATGTCCCCACCACCAATTTCCACAGTGGCAACTTGTGCAAGTCTTCTATCAAGGAATTAATCCCAAAAGTTGGGACATGGTGGATGCCTCATGTGGGGGTACTTACCTCCATAAGAAGTTGATGAGGCATGGGAATTGTTTAACATTATAGGTGAGAATTCCATGCAGCAGGAGTCACTATCCCGCAATGACTGCCAGACCCCAGCTAAAATGGTGAAAGAATCCACCTCTAGAGGTGGCATGTATGAGGTCAAGGTGCTGAGTGAATTAGAGTGGAAGGTGGACAATCTGAGTTTAAAGTTTGATAAGTTGATGAATGTGATACAACCTAGATTGGCTGCACAAGTGGAAGAGGCATGTCAGATATGTCAATCTCCCACACATTCACATCAAGATTGTCCATCAGCCAACCAGTTCCCTGAATTAGTTATGGAACATGCCAATGCTGCTCAGGCATATGTGCAGCAACCTACTGGGTACACCTAGAGAAACCACTCCAATTTGACGTGGAGACAAGATACCTATTAGCACCCCCAACAGTAGTAGTTGGCAGTCCCATACAGACCTCAACACCAATTCAATCAGGGATATGCACCTAGGCAGAATTTTCAGTTGCTTGCCCCACAGCCAAATCAGTTGGTTTTGCCCACATTATAGCCCAGATCCTCTTCTTTTGAAGAGTAAATGCTGACATCAATGCAAAATTTGAGAAACTTAATCAAAACTGTGAACTCTCATGGGCAAAGCATTAAAAAAATAGAGGACCAGTTGGATCAAATCTGTAATACTTTGAATAAGAGAGGAGGGCAGGTTGCCTAGTAAACCCTTGGACAACTCTAAAGGGTAGTACATGATTGGAGAAGGCTCCTCTACCCATGAGGAGGCTAATGTGATCACTACCCTGAGGAGTGGTAGGGTGGTTGATAATGCAGTGGGCAAGGCAGCTGAGGAGACTATGGAGAATGAAAAAGAAAAAAATGTGAGTATAGAAGAACCATTGAATTCATCCCCTACTGTGGAGCAGTAAGGACAAAATAAAGGGGCTGATGTTGAGCCCCAACAACAAGCAATAAATGAAGAAAAGAGAAAAAAATAAAAATTTGATGATGTTGCTTGGCATGCAACTATGGCACCAGCAGTCCCACAACTTCCATTTCCTCAAGCACTTGCTGACCCATCTTCTTTTAATAAAGGAAATGCTCATATGGAGGAAATGATGGAGATCTTCAAGCAGGTCAAGATAAATATACCCTTGCTTGATGCCATTAAACAGGTCCCTGCCTATGCCAAATTCTTAAAGGACCTTTATACACAAAAAAGGAAAGCAAGGGTGCAGCTGTTGAAAAAGGTCTTTACTGTGGAACATGTGGAATCAGTGTTGTCCATAGCCACACCTGAAAAATTACAGGACCCAGGGGTACCTACCATCCCCTGCATTATTGGAAACCACACCATAGGTAGAGCCCTCTTAGACTTGGGAGCTAGTGTGAACCTGCTCCTATATTCTGTATATGAGGAGCTAGGTTTGGGGGAGCTAAAACCAACTCCAATTGTGCTCCAACTAGTTGACAGGTCTGATAGAAGACCTATGGGTGTGGCAGAGGATGTTTTGGTGGGAGTAGACCAATTCTACTACCCTGCTGATTTCCTGATTTTAGACATGGAACCTTGAAAAAGTAAAACCCCAATTCCTGTCATCCTAGGCAGGCCATTCTTGGCCACTGCCAATGCTTGCATTCAATGCAAGTCTGAGGTGATCGAGGTAACCTTTGGGAATATAAAGGCGCAATTAAATATGTACAATGCTGCCAAGCAGCCTCAGATGGACATTGACGACTGTTGTGCAATAGATGTACTAGATGGCCTTGCTGAAGAAAATTATCCAATCTTTTGGATTGGGATAATGTTTTTGAGAAGTTGAAAAATGTTTGGAGTAAGCTTGAGGAGGAGGCCCAAGCTTTCATGACAGAAGACAACACCACATTAGAGTCTTCTGTGGGCCTAGTTCAGCATTCCAGCTGGAAACCTACATTGCGGCCCCTTCCTCAAACCACCAAGGCACCTTTGTTGCCTTCCATTGAAAGTCCCCCTGATCCGGAGCTTAAGCAGCTCCTAGACACATTAAAATATACATTCTTGGGGTAAAACAAAAAGCTTCCAATGATTATCTCTTCCTCTCTCACTAGTCAGCAAGAGGAGGAATTGTTGAGTGTTCTCAAGAATCACAAAAAAGCAATGGGTTGGACAATTGCTGATTTTGGGTGGATTGATGCCTTAATTTGCATGCACAAAATACACCTGAAAGAGGGTTCAAAACTCTCTAGGGAGATGCAGAGGAAGCTTAATCCTCACATGTAGGAGGTGGTCTTGAAAGAGATTGTAAAATTGTTGGATTCAGGGGTAATTTACCCCATTTCAGATTTTGTGTGGGTGTCACCTATTCAGGTGGTACCTAAAAAGTCAGGCATAACAATTATTACTTCTGATTTTGGAGAGTTGATGCCATCCAGGGAGACCACTGGCTGGAGAGTTTACATAGATTATAAAAAACACAACTCCAAAACCAGGAAAGACCACTTCCCTCTCCCTTTCATTGACTAAATTCTAGACATATTGGCTGGGAAAGCATCTTACTGCTTTCTTGATGGATACTCAGAGTATAAGCAAATCCCTATGTATCTTCAAGATCAAGAGAAGACCACCTTTACATGTCCCTTTGGTACTTTTTCCTATAGGAGAATGCCTTTTGGTCTATACAATGTCCCAACCACATTTTAGAGGTGCATGTATGCAATCTTCTCTGATATGATTGACAAGTTCCTGAAAATCTTTATGGATGATTTCTCTATATATGGGGACAGTTTTAGTCAGTGCTTAAGTCACCTTGACCTGGTTTTGTAAATGTGTGAAGAGACCAATTTGGTCTTAAGTTGGGAAAAGAGCCACTTCATGGTAACACAGGGAATCGTGTTAGGCCATGTGGTTTCCCACAGAGGTATAGAGGTTGACAAAGCCAAGGTTAACTTAATTTTACACCTGCCCCCACCCAGGACTGTCAAACAAATTAGATCCATTTTAGGATATGCTAGATTCTACAGGAGATTCATTAAGGACTTCAGCAGAATTGCAAAACCACTGTTCCACCTGCTGTGCCAGGATGTGCAATTTAAATTTTCTACTGAGTGCCATGAGACCTTTGAGGTCTTGAAAAGGTGCCTCACCTCTGCTCCTGTAATCCACACCCTAGATTACTCATGCCCCTTTGAACTGATGTGACATGCATTAGATCTGGCAATAGGTGCTGTCTTAGGACAGAGGAAGAACAAGCTGCCGACAGTGATTTTCTATGCCAATAAAACATTAGCAGAGGCTCAGCTTAACTATACCACAATTGAGAAGGAGCTGGTAGCTGTTGTTTCTGCTATGGATAAGTTTAGACCCTACTTGTTTGGGTCTAAAATTATTGTGTTTACTGATCACTCAGCCCTTAAATACCTACTGGCCAAAAAGGATGCTAAACCTAGGCTGATCAGATGGATCCTGCTGATGTAGGACTTTGATCTTGAGATCAAGGATAAGAAGGGAGTGGAGAATATTGTGGCTGACCAGCTTTATAGAATTTTATCAGATGAATGTGCAGCTGCACCAGTCAATGATTTCTTCTCAGATGAGCAATTGTTTGCTCTTCAGTCTATTATACCTTGGTTTGCCAACATTGTGAAATACTTGGTTGTTGGCAGGATCCCATCCCATTGGACCAAAATGGATAAAGACTTGTTTTTTTCACAAGCCAAGTTCTTTTTCTGGGAGGATCCTTGCTTATACAAGTATTGTACAGACCAAATCATAAGAAAATGTGTCCCTGATAGTGACATCCCCAGTATTCTAAGCATGTGCTATGAAAATGCCTGTGGGGGTCACTTCAGTGGGAGAAAAACTATAGCTAAGATATTGCAGTACGGCTTCTATTGTCCTTCCTTGTTTAAGGATGCATATGCCCACTGCAAGGCCTATGCCAGATGTCAGAAAATGGGCGGCCTAATCTCTAGGGAGAGAAACACTAAAAAACACTTGAGCTAGAAGTTAAAATAAAGGTGAAGAACCTAAATCTCTTTGATTAAAAAAAATCGTTTTGCATAAACTTCAAAAGGATTCAAAGAGAGAGAGAGAGAGGAAAATGATCAAGGAATTTTTGCTTAAGAGAGAAGAAGCTCTTACTAGCTTTCTTAAAAAAATCTTTTACCAAAAAAAACTCTTTTATATTAAAAACTCATAAACCCTAAAAAATTAAGGAAAAGAAAAAATACCCCTTTTTAGCAGAAGACACGCTAGGTGCTGCCCGACAGAAACGACGCGCTGTGATGCATATCATAGCACGCTGTGATGAAGGCGCGCTGTGACATACACCATGACGCACTGTCATCACGGCGCACTGTTATATGAATAACAGCGTGCTGCCATTGTGGGATAGCACACAGCAGTAATCTAGACTTGATTTTTTGAAATAATATCACCACAGTTTTAGGGGCCAATCAAAACAAAATAGAGAGAACCTTGATCCAAACTGGAAGTCCACACCATCTTGGCACACACACTCAAGGAGATCGACACGGAGTTTGGAGTAGAGTGTGACAAATAGGTTCTTACATTTATCTCTCGTAAATAGACCTCAGATTTACTTCTAACTTGCACTGGGATTCGCCTGTTTGGTGAATAAAGAGATGGGTGGCAGCTATTTATTTAGTAGAAGGATTGTTGAGGAGAAAATTCATAATGTTTCAACATAGAGAGTAGTGGTAAGATCTTAGAGCAGTTCTGATGCTGATATTTTACTGAAGAAAAGTCTAATAAGAGATCGAAACGCCTGCATTTATGAGAAGAAAATGAAGACGAAGTAGAGCTACTAATGTTACATCTCAATTGAAGTTCTTTGAATCTCAAGTAGCACATGGCTAAGTAGCAATTTGCCTTTTATGCCAGCTAGGTTAGCATCAAATGTATTTTCTTCCTTTGGTACAGAAACTGATCCTTAACATGTTTTACAGTTGGAGGCATTCAAGAGGCAACTGATGCAGTCCTTGAAAAATGATAATTCATTTGTAAAATTGGCGATCTGGTCAGACATAGTGTCCAATTTGGAAGTTCCTTTATGTCGACATCTAACAAATTGTTCAGTTTTTTTTTTTTTTTTTTTATAGCAATGGGAAACTATTGATAAAGGAACTTGCAACCAATCTGTTTCGAAAGGCTCTTCCTTGAAAGGTACCTTTTCTTTAGGTTGATTCAACTTTTGATTTGTTGGAACTGACATGATGAAGTAATTAAAATGCGTGTTTATCATAGCAATACTTATTTTCCTGTAAGTAATTAAATGCGTGTTTTTCATGATGAAGTAATTAAAATGCCTGTTTATCATAGCACTACTTATTTTCGTGTAAGTAATTAAATGTGTGTTTTTCATGATGAAGTAATTAAAATGCGTATTTATCATAGCACTACTTTTCTTTGGGTTGATTCAACTTCTGTCTTAGCAGTACTTATTTTCCTGTAAAGAGGCTTGCCATGTGTTCATCCCCTCATATTGTTGCAATTGTTTGTGTTTGGTTGGAAACGCTTGATTTACCATATTGGCATAGTTTTGTAGTTTGTCTCTTTCTGTACGTCCTAAATATTACAATGTATTCATTGCCCATGGAATTTACATGCCTTTATGATGTTTCTGAAACCTGAGGCTGAGAACTTATGCTAGTAATGCTAATGACCTCATTATGGTGTCTTGAGATTCATTATGGAAAGCCGGGCTAAGGGTTGTGAGGTTTGTCCTGAAACCATTTTATCTTGCTTGCTGTTCTATTTCTATGGAATCCCATGTCTTTGTTGTTTCATAGGTCATTGTGAGAGGAAAGCTCAGAGCCCAGCGTGCTAAATCTATGAAGTTTAAGGATGGATACATGATATCTTCTGGTGAGTCTGTCAATGAATATATTGATTCAGCTGTAAGGCATGTTCTTCTAAGACAAATCAACTTCTTTTCACATTGAATTTGCTCTCTCTATTTATTAGTATTCTCTTAAGTTGACATGCTTGGTTATTTTGACACTTTTGTACTTGTTTTTTATTTTATTTTTTAATATTTTTTCAGTTGTAGTGATTTTTGTTGTTATTGTAATGAGAAAAAAGTTCGAAAATAATATACTCTTTTTGCTTAAGCAAAGCTCTTGGATGAGAATTCAATTGAGTAGAATTCAAAAGAGAACTTACATTTATTGCCATGAACATATTCTGTAACGACCCTAAAAATTTTAAACTGAATTTGTGGTGTTAGATTTGTTTTGCACTGAGCGTGGTGTTAGTGCTCCATACCGGAACCTATCCTAGTTGAGAAAGTACACATTTTGGTTTTTCAAAGAGGTTTTATATTTAAAATTATCCTTATTTGACACAAGTTGTGTGGTGGCCTAGTGGTTGAAAGACTTTGGCTATAAACAAGAGGTCTAAGGATCAAACCTTACTACGTGAGCCGTCACTCCATCTTCTTCTATAGCCACCCTTTTCTAAAAACACCCTAATCCGTGGTATGTTTCTATCGTCAAATCGTAGTGGAAGAAGGCGGCGTAATCGTGGACGGACCATCGTGTGGACGCCAATCTCTATCGCCCTAACTGCCGTTGATTCGCCGATCACGCTTCAAGAGGTGGGTACCCATTGATCTATCTTGTTCTTCTCAGATCCCATCACGTAGGATATGGTTCGATCCGTATCGATGGGCTATAAAACAAACCCTAGATTTATTTTCACATAAAATTATTTTAGGATTAAAAATATGATTAATCATTGCTTGATTATTATTTATATATTATATCTTGAGTTTATTTTCAGAATCGCTCTAGAACCCTCATTAAAATATGTAATCGATCTATTGGTGATTGCTTCACACTCGGTCATGCGGAGTAAACTCTAAGATAGATTTAATTGCTGAATAGAAACGCACGCAACCCCACCACCAATACCAAGCTAGAGTTTCTAACCAATATTATGTACGGCCCTCCCCCCTTTCTTATAAAATTGTTTTTCGCAAAATACCAAGACGCACTACAAAGAAAGAAACACTAGCACCTACCTTCCCTTTTACCAATTGAAACGCATGAGCCTATAGCCAACCACATTACATCACGCTCTAGTTTTGCTATACAGGGTAATTGATTGAGTAAACTCAATCCGTCATGACTGGTTCCTAAATATATTATATTATATTGAGGAATAGTGTGATGGCAATATTAGTGTACCCAGAATAGTTTGAAAATATATAATATTATATAATATAATTAAATGATGGTATTATATAATATTTTATCCTATTACTTTTGATCATAATGACCCCATTATTATCTTTATATGCCATTATATTGAAGACATGGGGAGTCGTGAGCCCCTTTACATTATAATTATATATATATACTCACTATTATATTCAACAGGAAATTTTATAAATATAACCGGGTGTTTGATAGGAATGGGCTTAAACATACTATATTGTACATGTAAAGTAATGATTGCTATATATGGAATGCTACTTAAAAGAATATTATAATTATATCATTTATATATTATCTTTACCTATATATATATCAAGTAAAGTAATATGTATAACTTTACTTATATAAAATATTATATAAATATCAACCAGGTGAAAGCAAGGTTGGGCGAAATTGACAACTCCTACATAAAGACTATATGGCCTGGCACCCGACTATCTCAATCTTATACATTGCACACAAAATCTTCAATCGGGGCCGGCCATATAGTGCCATAAGATGGGTGTAGGTCAGAAGTCATCAGACTCTCTGATGGAACAACTTTCAAATACTCGATCAGGCTACATCATATCGGTACCACTTTAATATTGTCTTCCATTAGCCATTTGTGGATTGAAGATCATGATCGTCTAAACATCAATCAATTGGCCTACTGCCATGTGGTTAGGCCAAATCAAATGATCATACTTGTCACGTGATTAGTCTAGATCGCATGATCAAGATTGCCATATGGGCGATTCTAAAATGCCCATTCACCACCAACTGATAAATATGGCTCGACACCCAATATTGAAACCATCTACACATGTTGTAGACTTGTTGCTGTTAAAGAAGGTTTATTTTTGGAGAGAGAAATTACGTGAATAAATAAGGCCATAAAGCCAACACACAAACCTATGCACGTACCCAAATTGAAACTGATTCCACATGGACTAGTGAGACCCATGCTTTAAAACAAGTACCACACCTTACTTAATAACTTAAGTTGCCTGGATTTCATTATATCGAATCCTTCCTGTGCCCCTTTTGAAATTATAATATTATTATAATTAGTATACTGTATTATATAGTTTAGATTGTGTAAAATTTTAACCTATAATAACCTACCTCACACTATACCTATATAGTATTATTATTTATTTGAGAAATTTCTTCTTGGCAGCAAATTGATTCGTTGCGTTGTACTGTTTATCGATCCATTGACACATCAAATAGATTTGTTGATCCTGAATAAAATTGAACCATTGTTCACTTTAAATTAATTCTGACCCGAATTAAATAATTCAAATAATATACTCTCGACTGATTGATTTCAAAATCAATCAATTGATTCTCGTCCGAACAGATGACCTTATTTATAATTTCGCCTTTGCACGACCAAAACTAAGTGCACTTAAATCACTTGCATTTTCGATCGATGGTCGTGATGCACTCCACTTTAAATTGCACTGCCCCTTTTATTTGAGCATTTAATTATAGTATACTACTATATATATATATCATTTTATATATATATCATTTTATCGCTTCAATGCGACCACTTCGATAACACAAAGTGTTAGAACTTCAATGCCTCTATAAAATCGAACTCAGACCTTTACGATTATCGAAATCACACTTATAACCCTATTCTATAATTATATTGGTGTGTTATGTAAATAAATATAAATATAAACATAATCCAAATCTAAGTGTAAACCGTTCTGTATGTGTGATGCTTTTGTATTTGCAACTTAATCAATTTATACGAGTTAGGGATATGTTAGATCATGAGTACGAGAGTGTATGAGATCATGCCTATGCATAGGCGTGGTGATTTGCTGAGATGGTATCAAAGCGAGAAATACACCGTATTCACATGCCTTACAACTCATGGTAGAATGAGACCCATAACGAGTCGGGTGAGTGCGAATTCAGTGTAATCTCGTATACGGTGGCATATACGGCGACCTGATCACCCAAAGTCCAAAGATGATAGTATAAATTATGAGTTAAGTTATGAAGTTCGACCATAGGCATTAGCTGTGGTGAGGTTCTTCAACGGTCACGTGAAACTCAAAATATTGATGTCTATATACGGATGCAACACCTCTATGGTAGTATAAACTATCACACGAAGTACATCCAGGTTACTACGGAACCTTTTTCTTGGGAAGCGTGAATTAGGAAAGTTGCCTCACTATAGTTTGTCCTAGGATTAAGTGTAAGAGTATGATAAGATATGAGTATGAGATAAGATAAGTTATGATACGAGTACGATAATAAGACATCGCTGTAGGCCAGCAAAAGATAAATAACTTAAGTCTCTGTACGTGTCGTTCCTTGCGTAGCCACCGTAAGGGCAACAACGTCTTTCAGCCAAGACGGATCTCTAGGAGAGATTATGAGTATGAGTATGTTATGAGTGAGTTTATCCATTATGTCTCTCTATTGGCTGGATGGTGGAGTATGAGTATGACACGAGGGCGTTATGATATGGTGGTATGATACTATGTTGACTCTCCCATAGTAGCTCGAGCAGCGACTCTGGCACAGGTCGTTTAGGATTTCACAAGTATGTTAGTTACGCTCATGCGATGTACAGACGTATGTGCGAGAATGATAATAAGACATGGTAGGATATGTTATGAGATATGGTAAGGTACGTTAGGATATGAGTGTCTAGATCATGGTCTTGCATTTATGATATGAGTTTTACGATATGCATGTGATTTTATTTTTCTTTTGCTATCTGCTTTAAGATACTATGTATATCACTCACAAGATGCACCCACAATGCAGTTGAGTAGTATGGGGTGGATTGGTGGTGTATCCCACTGAGTTTACGTGACTGAGTAAACTCATCCCACGATAAATTAACAGCTGTAGGTGACTATACCGACGGTGTGGACGTGGGTATCTCTGATCTGATTGGTGCTGAGAACGTCGACCCAGTGGACGTTGACTATCAAGGGCCTTTGGAGGGTGATGTTACCAATTATCAGGACTACAGTGTTGATTTTGATCCGAGCGCCGAATATTGATTTAGTAGACTCGGTATTGGATTTTGCCTTATATTATTATCATTGACTCTATGCGTTTAATTTTTTTTTTTATCGGATTTGTCTCCGATTTGACTTTCCTGTTAGTTGTGGATTGATAGCATTCTATCGCATTTTATCAGATTTATTCTGTGTTTATGATTGCATTTACATTCCACCCTAATTGTTGGATTTCACAGATTTTGTGGAACCATTATTGCGTGAGAACTCTAATTAGGTGTATGTTCGCTTAGCATATCCGGGATATGTGCGGGTCATAACTCGGAATTCTAGGCCCTCGGGATAGGGTATAATTTCAGGTCGTGACAGAGTGGTATCAGAGCATCAGGCTTTACTTTCTGTGGACTTTGGGATTTAAGTTAGTATGAGTTCTAAATTCTTAAAATTTTGAAGCAGGATTACGATGGCACCGCGAAGAAATGGTGAGGGATCTTCATCCCAAGGAGATGAAAGTGAAATAGCGCGTATGTTACGTGAGTTGAAAGATGCGCAATAGCAGCATGTGGCCCAGTTGAATGAGGCCCATCAGCAAGAGACTACCAGATTTATCTAAGGGTTCAACCAGTAGCTGGAACAACGGGCCAAAACTTATTAGGACCTGATTGCCCAACAACTGAACAATCCTTCCAACAGATGTCCGGGTACACCCCCACCAACGCCTCGGTTTGATAACTATTATAATGGCTATGTGACTTTCTCCAGGGCTCGACCTCCGCACTTCCACGGACAACTAGGATCCTGATACCACTGACGATTGGATTACACAAATAGAGAAAATTTTCAAAGTCTCTACTCCAGCAGAAAATGAGAAAGTACCTTGGGCCGTGATGTGCTTGCAAGGCGATGCACAAAATTGGTGGACATCAGCGAAAAGGTTAGCAGGCAGGGAAGAAGAAGAACACTGGACTTGGCGGATTATAACAAATACTTTACCGATGCCACCAAGACTCAGAAAAATAGCGAATTCTTAGCACTACAGCAAGGAAATCTATCCATGACTAAATACGAGGCGAAATTCGATCGACTCTCCCGATTCGCCTCCATCTTGGTAGCAGATGAAGCTGAAAAGTGTTACCATTTTCAAAAGGGACTCAATCCCGTTATCAGGAGCAAAATTGCAGCAATGAAAATTTTGACCTATGGAGAGCTTGTAGAACGAGCTCATATCCAAGAACAGGAAAATGAAGAACTGCGCGCTCAGCATGTAGCCCGTCAAACAACTCAGAGGGGTAAACCAAATCATGAAGGCTCTTCGTCCCTTACTCCGAGAGCACCTCATTTTAGATTTGCACCGGTACAGAGACAGCAGTGTTTCGCACCATACCCTCAGACTCGTCCAGTTCAGAGAGTCTCTCCCGCATCCGGTTACCAGAGAGTTGCACTATCGTCAAGTTACACCCACCCTGGGACGACTACAGCCCCAGCTGCTCAGAGAGGTGTTATATCTACGGCATACCCCAAGAATGCTCCAGCTAACACCCAGCAGAAACCTTACTTTGTTCCGTACCAACCTTGCACCAAGTGCGGCAAGAAACATAAACCGGGTGAGTATTTGTTGTACTCAAGCGTGTGTTTCTGATGTAAGAAGCCGGGACACTTTATTCGTGACTGCCCAGAGCGAGACCCAGCCGCAGATATTTATTTTAGAGGTCAGCAACAACAACCGCAACAACCTCGAGCGCAGGGTCGAGTTTTTGCCATGTCTCATCAGGATGCTTTAGCTACCGATGAGGTCGCTCAGGGTATGAATTTTACCTTGTCTAATTTTCTTTAAGCTTTACTTCCTTATGATTGCTTTTATAATTTATTCTGTGTATGAGTTTAATATATTATTTTCTTGAGAATGTTATGCCATGTATAACTTAGATCACATATGAATCCTTGTGTAATTCAGGAACTATGAAAGTTTATGGACCTATCGATTTGTCCAGTTGTCATGTTTGGGTCTTGATCGACTCCGGATCGACTTACTCTTTGATTACACCGAGTTTTGTTTCTGAAATCGGAGCTAAGCCCGTATCACTGGATAGTACTCTGGTGATTTCTACGCCGTCAGGAGAAGTGATGATGACATCTAGAGTTTGTAAAGCTACGGTCCTAGTAGTTGGAACACATGAGTTACCCGTAGATCTTGTGGTACTCGGATTCCAAGACTTCGATATAATCTTCGGCATGGATTGGTTGGCTGCTTATCACGCCTCAGTTGATTGCTTTTCTAAAGTAGTCACCTTCCAACCGATTGGGAGCCCTTCGCTCAAATTTCATGGTATTAAAAAGGGAGGAGCAGCCCTACTTGCTACACTTGATGGTGAACGTGATGAGAAAGTGGACCCCTCAGTTATTCCTATCGTTGGGGAATTCGTCGATGTTTTTGCGGAAGAATTACCTTGACTTCCACCTGACCGAGAAGTAGAGTTCAAGATTGATCTCGCCCCCGATACCTTGCCGATTGCGAAAGTCTCGTACCGAATGGCACCAGCAGAACTGAAGGAGTTAGAGATTCAGTTGTGTGAGCTATCTGATAAGGGATTTATCCGCCGTAGTGAGTCACCATGGAGAGCACCGGTCTTATTCGTAAAGAAAAAAGATGGTTCGATGAGACTTTGTATCGACTACCGACAACTGAATAATGTTACCGTGAAGAATCGATACCCTCTTCCTCGTATCGATGACTTATTTGATCAGCTACAGGGTGCTACTTACTTTTCAAAGATAGATCTCAGGTCCGGTTATCATCAATTGAAAGTTAGAGTAGAAGATATTTTGAAGACTGCTTTTGGAACAAGGCATGGACACTACGAGTTCCTCGTTATGCCTTTTGGGCTCACAAATGCGCCTGCCGTGTTTATGGACCTAATGAACCGTGTATTCAGAGAATTTCTTGACAAGTTCGTCGTGGTATTTATCGACGATGTTCTCATTTATTCTCGCACGAAAGAAACTCATAAGGACCACCTTCGTATTGCGTTACAAACTCTCCGGGAGCACAGATTATACGCGAAACTGAGCAAGTGTGAATTTTAGCTTGAGAATGTAACTTTCTTGGGTCACGTGATTTCTGCCGCAGGAATTTCTGTGGATCCATCGAAGATTGAAGCGGTTGCAAATTGGTAAACACCAAAGAATGTCACCGAAGTGAGAAGTTTTCTCGGTTTAGCCGGATATTATCATAAATTTGTGGAAGGATTCTCTCGTTTGGCACTCCCGCTCACTATGCTAACCCGTAAGAATAACAAATTTGTGTGGACCGATCAGTGTGAGCAGAACTTTAATCTATTGAAGCAGAAACTCACGACAGCTCCCATTCTCACATTACCTTCTGGACCCGGTGATTATGAAGTCTGCACAGATGCTTCGCACCAGGGACTTGGATGTCTGTTGGAGCAGCGTAAGAGAGCCATTGCCTACGGCTTGAGACAGTTGAAGCCGCATGAGAAGAATTATCCGGTTCATGACCTTGAGTTGGCCGCAGTCATCTTTACACTTAAGATTTGGCAGCATTATCTATACGGTGAGACTTTCAAGATTTTTACGGACCACAAGAGTCTCAAATACTTATTTTCTTAGAAAGATCCTAATTTGAGACAGAGACGCTGGATGGAATACATGAAGGACTATGATTGTTCCATTAATTACCATCCGGGTAAAGCAAATGTGGTAGCTGACGCTCTAAATCGAAAATCTTCAGGACTGCTAACACGTCTAAAGGCTTGGAAGCCGCTCGATGAGATTGCTCAGTTGGATGTGCGACTTGACAAAATTGGTGAGGGAGTATACCTAGCTAGTATGGTGGTCAAGCCTTCCTTTGTTGGTCGTATCAGAAATGGCCAACCCTTAGATTCTGAAATTTTAAAGATTAAGGGACAGTTAGCCGAAGGCCCTAAATCAAATTTCTCTATACGGTTTGATGGGGCCCTCCTTTTCCGAGATAGATTGTATGTCCCCGATGTTGAAACATTGCAGAATGAGATTCTCGACGAGGCTCACAAATCTGGATATTCGGTGCACCCAGGGAGCATGAAAATGTATCGACATATTAGAAACTATTATTGGTGGCCAAATATGAAGAGAGAGATTGCCGAATACGTCTCCAAGTGTTTAGTATGCCAGCAGGTGAAATTTGAGCATCAGAAGCAAGCCGGTCTTTTACAGTCCTTACCAATTCCCGAGTGGAAGTGGGAGAACATCTCTATGGATTTCATAGTCGAACTCCCTAGAACTTCAAGAAAGCACAACGCCATCTGGGTTATTGTGGACCGATTGACTAAGTCGGCGCACTTCCTACCTTTCAAGATTACAGATAGTGGGGACAAACTGGCTGAGATGTATCTGAAGAAATAGTCAAGCTTCATGGAGTTCCTGTGAGCATTGTGTCGGACAGAGATACAAAATTCACTTCAGATCATTGGAAGAAATTTCAGAAAGCAATGGGTATGAGACTCGACTTCAGTACAGTCTTCCATCCAGAGACCGACGGTCAAACTGAAAGAGTTAATCAGATCATAGAAGACATGCTTCGAGCCTGCATGTTAGACTTCCGAGGTAACTGGGATGACCACCTCCCTTTGATTGAGTTTTCTTATAACAATAGCTTTCAGGCAAGCATCGGGATGTCGCCTTTTGAAGCTCTATATGGCCGAAGTTGTAGGACGCCTCTTTGTTGGGACGAGGTTGATAAAAGAAAGATGCTTGGGCCGGAACTCATAGAAACCACGATCGAGAAGGTTAGAGTTATCCACCAAAGATTGAAAGAAGCCCAAGACCGTCAGAAAGCCTATGCCGACAATAGAAGACGCTCGAAAGAATTTGAGGTTGGTGAATTCGTTTTCATCCGGGTGTCCCCAACTAAGGGAATCATGCGTTTTGGAATGCAGGAAAAACTAAGTCCAAGATATGTGGGACCTTTCATTATCGCAGATCGCATCGGTGAGATAGCATACCAAATTTCACTTCCGAGGCACTTTGCCAGTATCCACAATTTGTTCCATGTGTCTATGTTGCGCAAATACTTGCCCGATTCATCTCACGTCCTTGATATCGAGCCAACTGAAGTCATACCCAAGAGCCTTTGACATAGACCAGTGAATCAGAGTTATATTTGACACTTCATTTAATATTGATTGGGTTTCTCTGAACACCAAAAGCTCTGGGTGGCGACTCTATAATTTTCATACGAGCGCATCGTCGCGATTGATTAATAAAAATCCACGGTTGCACACTAACCATCAGATGAAAGCACGTTTTGTGCTTGGAACTGGAGTGCTACCCATAGTGTTTAGCCATTCATTTGAAAGCTCTTATAAGCTCTTGATTAGATGGTAAAATAATTCAATGCATCTAATCAAAATTATTTCTACATGACAACATGTTACATAACTAATGCAAAAGTTTTCGAGGTGTATAGAATTATGTTGTGCACCCAATGCCAAAATTTAATATTTGGTGCATGGCCCCTTTCCGCCAAAACCCTTTTCTTTTCCTTCCTATTTTTAACTTCCTTTCGTTTCTGTTTGTTGAAACTTGTAAGACTTAGTGTGACTACTCCCTGGTGTGAATCATGTGGTACTTAGAGGTCGTAGTAGGTGGATATATGGCGTGGGCACCTTACACAATAATTCTATGGGTACCTCTAAACGCGCCCACGTCGCCCGAATCTCTGAAAATTATTGATTCCTTTAAATCAGATGATGACAATTATTTTTCACCCCGATCCACCACCTAATAGATCTAGAGATCATAATGCACCTATCAGATGATTAGTTTGTGATCTCACATGTCATTGATCCCAAAAAGCTCTAAAATCAAGTTTGAGCGTGGTGTGTGCCATATGGTTTAAGGGCCATGTTTTTGGGATCTGTGACATTTGAAATAAAAATTGATTGTTTAATAACTGTGTCATAATCTCAAGATCTTTTGTGTGAAAGATCAAGGAAAAAAATAATTCCCGTCATCTGATTAGAAGGAATCAATTGTTTTCAAAGGGTATGAAATATGAACGCTTTCAGAGAACATGTGGTCATGATGGCGTTTAGAGGTACCCCAAATATATACACTTAAGACACATTTTTATTTGGATTGATCCAAGCTAAAAAATTGTGAAGTCGAACAGTTTCTATCATTTAATCGAGAGTCAACAAGAGCATATGGTTAGAGAGAATATGGGCAGTCCATATTGAGGCGCACAAAGTGCTTTGCAATTGATGACTTTTTAATTCCGCTAAATAAGGTGATGGAGGCATTTATATTTAAGACTAAATTTATACCTTTTTTTAAAGAATATTTTTATTCAATAAAATATATGCCTATCATTTCACAAGGAGGGAAATAATAAAGAGTACGACTCTTCATCTCGGAAAACCGGACTTCTTGAGAAAAATGAGCAGACCGGAAAAGGGGCATAGGAGGCCTACCGAAATGGCAAAAGCCTATTCCAAAGAGTTAGGAAATCAGAATGTTCCGAGAAAAAACCTCTCGGGGAAGAGACCTGCTCTCCAACACTCACAAAGTCGTAGAAAATAGAAACAAAGAATACAAAGAGCCAACACACACTAAAAAGTCCACAAGGGAATTTAGCAACCGCTCGGAATTGAATCTCCGGATATGACATAACTCGGGTGTCCAAGGTAAATTGCAAAACGGTAGGCAAATTTTGGAGCGACATGACTGATTGCCTTGACCTTCATTGCTTGGGCCCATGAAAGTTGCAGCCAACTGCATCATGACACATCAGCTGCCTGTACAAAACCTGCCAGCCGTATAATACTGTCCACGTGTCTAGGCCTCTTCGATTACTTGACTAATCCCATGGATACGTTGTCGCCCCAAGTTAACACGTGTACTGTCTAGGCGTCTGGGCCTCATGGAAAAGTGGCATTAGGTCCATTAACAAATATCTTATAATTTCAGTGGGCTTTGCTTTTTATTTTTTGGTTCAATGAAATGATTGAATGGATACACTTACAAAAAGATCTAATGGTTGTGGTTTGAATTGGACTGCTTGTGCTAAAGCTAAAGCATGCAACTTTTATTATATGCTCAACTTTTTGTTCATATGGATGCCGTCGAGG
Source organism: Chloranthus sessilifolius (assembly GCA_021018995.1). NCBI lineage: Eukaryota > Viridiplantae > Streptophyta > Magnoliopsida > Chloranthales > Chloranthaceae > Chloranthus > Chloranthus sessilifolius. The sequence goes on from CM037598.1 coordinate 53,870,061, forward strand.
GTTCTACGTACCCATTTACCAGGACATATTTTGAGATCAAGGGTGGCATTATTTGCATCCGATAAACTTTTGAAGAACACACTTTTTCCATCATAAAAAAATTATTAATTGCCTTAAATGATAAATCGGACGATAGAGATTACTTTTTGTCCTAATCTTCCACACATAGATCTTGAGATCATGGCGCACCTATTAAATGGCACATGTTGATTCCATGTGCCACACGTCCCAAAAAGTGATCGCCTGATAGGTATACCAATGATCACAATCACTTTTTGGAATGTGTGTCGCGTGGAATCAAAATCTAACTATTTGATAGGTGCACCATGATCGCAAGCTTTATTGTGTGGAGGACTGGGACATACACATTATGGCGGGTTCTGAATTGATAATTTGGTATCATATTCATATGCTTAAAGCCTTGTTTGATAACATAGAAATATTATTACATTGGTTGAAATGAAATTTAGTTTCTAATTGTTATTGTTTGATAGCTATGTAAGGAGATGGAGATGGAGATCGAGATGAAAATGAAGTTAAGTGGGCAACGTATGGAAATTGAATTTTCATACACCAAGTCATTTTAGGAGGAAATCACTTCAAGCTTTTAAGTTGCATAAATTGAGTTCTCACTAACAAAACAATAATATTTTGTCATTTCAAATCTAAAATTACTTGTAAAAAAATTAAAAGCAAAACAAATTATCTTTTAACTTTTAAAATGTAACTTCCATTTCTATGACAATCATACCAGCACGATCACTATGACTACTACATTATCTAAATTAGTACTTTTTAACTAATATTTGGCTTTGGTCAAAGTTTGACTTTTAATCAAACTTTAACAAGATTTATAACTTATTTAAAGTTTAGAATTTTAATCAAACTTTTACTAATGATACATGATAATAAGTCGTAAGTCAGTAATATATGGCCGAATTTTTAGGGGTCAAAGGTTGACTTCATGGTCAAATTTTGGCTTTTAATTAAAATTTTACTTTTTACTAAACTTTGACTCTTATGATTTGATGGCGAAAAAATGATATTGTCTTGTTGAACTATAATATCATATTATATTTTCAAATTTATTAGTCAATAGTTTGACATTTAGTCAAATTTCAACTTTTGGTCAAATTTTGACTTTTACACAAAATTTATTTTTAATCAAACTCGAAACTTGGTTATAGATAAAGTCTACTACTACATAACTGTGACAGCCCAATTTTTTCCAGTTCTACAAATCCCGTACAATATATATATATTTTTTCTTACATCCTAAACTCAGGAAAAATTGGATCGTCGGATCACACTTCATAATCTGAATACAGAAATACTTGGTATATCTATAAAAATATAGTTAAAGCAATGATATATATATATATATGGCAAAAACAAAGGTTTCCACTTTAAATAACAATAAAACCAAAAAGGCCCACAAGAAAATCACCAGTGATGGCCGACCATCACCTAAACAGTGGCTTTCAAAACATACTTACAAAATAAACCTTATAATGTATTTAATCCCCGGACATACCAAGCCCTAAATCCAAGAGATCCCAAAAATTCACCATACAAACCTAAAATATAACCAGACCAATCCTCACCTAAGGTAGAATTCCCCAAATGCCAGATCCTAATCCTTTCCCTAAAGTCCGCTCCTTATCCACATTTGTACCTGTGATGTATAGTCGAGGGATGCGCTACATTTAAGCTCAGTAGAGAAACATCAATAACATAGTTATTATCATATTACATTAATATTTTATGACAAATTTGAACATGCTTTTCACATAAGGATTCACAATTTGAAGGATAATTGACTCGAGGTAAAACTAATATCAAATACGAATTTTCGAAGTCCAAAACTTATTTCCAAAACTTATTTTCACAACAAAAGTAGAACTTAAATTGATCACTTAAATAGTCTCTCGAGCACATATAGCATCGAGTCGCATATCTTATTCTGATGGGAATACCCACTATCGTTGTTGAATGAACCATTTTTATGATGCCCAAGTCCCTTTGAGTTAGGTGACTTGTGCCGAACGAAGTATTTTCACTGATTGAAAATCAAAGAACTGATATCCCGCCGTATCGAAGCATAATTTGTACGAATATCCCGCCGTACCGGTCACGGATATCCTGCCGCACCGGTCACGGATATACCACTGCGTCGGGTGTCACACATTACCTTAAATCAAGGTATAAAATTAACTTATAGTGTATCATCGTGAAATATGGTATTTTATAATTAGATTTAAAGTTTTAAAGCTTCCTCGCACATTTATTCACATCATTCTGATGTTCACCATGCACATATCTGATTTACACACACATGCTTCATATTTAAAATCATAAAAGATATTCATGCAAAATACTGATAAGTTTCAGAAATCACACATTTTCTTATCACATTCAAAATTCACGCTAGTAATAATCAAATATACATGTTACGGAGTCTTCCCTACCTTAAGTTTGGAGTCGTTCAAAGTGATACCAAGGTCCTTATCGACGGCCTCTCGTTGGCAATCTACATTATACATCTGATGATGTATTAATAACTGATTCTAATTACTAATAAATTTGGTGTATTTATATGATTTCTCAAAATCGAGGCGAAAATGGGCAAGTTCGTGCTAACTCAAAATTTAACCCAACTTTCCAAAAAATTTGACCTTTTAAATAGTTGATTTATATTGTGTTGCTTACCTTGCAATTATTAAAGGGTTAAAAACAGTAAATTAAATAGACAAATTACAGCAAGATGGGATCAAGGTAACCAACCAGTCCTGCATGAATCAGGGTTGTTGCAACAAGCTTTAAGGGGTAAGTTAGGGTATGTACACAAGAAAATATGCTTTAAAATAGGATAAATCTCCAGATCTATACCAGATCTGGCACTCTATCCTAAACTAATGTAAGGAAAGGAAAGAGGGGAGGTTTCAGGGGATTATAAAAATTAAATGCAAATGATTCAGAGCTGATTAAAACCCAGATTTAAGGAAATGAAGAAAAATATTAAAATCAAAAGGTGGGGAGTAACAGCTAGGGATTTTGGTTTTTACTGAAAATCAATTGGTTCAAAGGCAATGCATAGAACTAATTCGTAATAACCCTTCATCTAGCTATAAGCTCAAATGCAAGGTATAAGAATCTAATCTAGACTAGAGAATTAGAGTAATCCTAAGGCTATGATCTGTCCACTTGAATGGTCACGAATCATCCCAGAGATTCCTCTAATTCAAGGATCTTAATTAGAACAAGTAAACTATTACATATGTTGTGGACGCAAGGCTACAAGCTCAAGCATCCATAGGAGATTTAATCTAGGGAAATCAAATATCAACAAGAGATCTATAGATCAAAATCAGCTTTATAATCCACAATATACTGATTCAATACAAACTTACAGTAAAATGTGCTCAGATCTGTAATCTGTACAACATCCAATCCATATACAAAGCCTTGAACCTCTCAATTTATAGCTCTCAACCTCACCCTAGCTACTACTGGGGTTTAGCTAACTATGGTTGGTCTAAAGAGTGAATGGGGAAGGAGGAAGAAGGAAGGAATTTTGGAGGGAAGAAGAGATTCGAATTTGGCTCTGATTCTCTCAATTTTTGGATGCTTCTTCTGTAAACTCCTCAAGCTTTTATAGTGTTCCCCTCTGTCCTCAGAACTTGTTCCGCTAATCACAACTCAAGGGAATATTTCAGTTATTTTGAGCTGCTGATGTGGCTGATTTCTCTTCTAGAAGCTCTCCACCAATTGATCCAAACTGGACAAGTACATGTGAGGTGTTTAGAGGGTTCCCATTCGTGCCCATTTGTGTTCCAAAAATATCCCCATGGGTTGTTGAAGTGCCTTGGATTGTGTGCACAGAGCACTAAAGTGAGCAGCAGCTGTGGCTAAAACTGAGAAGTTCCTAAATCGAGTGTCGAGAGGTTCAAGGGATCTCTTGACATCTTCTGAGTCCACTTGGTGCCCCATTCGATAGGTTGGAGTAGGCTTTTGATAGGTTCACTAACTTCTCAACAGGATGTTTTGATTGTTTGATAGGATTGGCATAAGTTCTCAACTTCTGTTCGAGCTCCCTCTATCCTCTCGATAGGTTATTAATCAACTTGTCGATTTGTTATACAACTCCAGGCATCCTCTCGACAGGTTGCAGGCAGCTTCAGCCATCCGGTCGACATGTTGATGGAACCTCGCGAGAAATAGATTCAGGTTCAGGTAAGTCCTCGACAGGTTGGGGTTGACTACTTGCTAGGTTCTGGGGAACCTCGCAACATCTTTTGGAACCTCGTGAGATCCCCTCCATCTCCAGGTAACCTCTCGACAGGGGGCACTATACTCATCGGCAGGTTCTGTGAACCTCTCGAATTCTTCACTCTTTCACCTCAGGACCTCTAGACAGCTTGGAATACACCTCCAGAACCTCTCGATAGCATGCCTTCTTCAGCTTTAACTCCTCGACAGGATTTGGGGACCTCTCGACAGCTTTACTTTTAAACACCCCAACCTCTCGACAGCTTGACTTCTCTCATCAGGACCTCTCGACAAGTCGAATTAACCTCTCGACAGGTCCTCTCCTTTGCTTCCATAGTTGGGACACAATTCTGGGTTGTTATTCTTCATTTGTCCAACACTCAGCACCTCTTGAGGGGTTCAACCTTCATTCACTGCAGCTGCTCTTGCTCCCATGTGCGCCCATGTGGACACCTGTCATTGCCATGGAGCTCCGAGGCTCTGTGATTGTTTGATTAGCTGGCTTTTTGGGCTGCATGATCATATGATGAGGCAGGAAATCTCTTCTTTGGCATTTTTAGATTGATGTCTACACTAGGACTATAATTTATTTCTTATCTATAAAATATACTCAAAACATATTATTAGTCAACTCCAAGGTCCATCAAAGGTCAGGCTAGGAGGTGAAAAATGATATTTTTCACTGCTGACTCCCAAACCTAAGCTTTGCTAGTCCCTGAGCAAAGAAGAAATTAAAAACAATTATTGAAAATATAAAAATGCCACTTTTGTAAGGAGCACAGATGCATTTAGCATATCCATCAAGCCATTTAAACCCCTAGGTGATCCCTAGTGGAGGAGTGAAATCTCCTGAGGGTCTAGCATGGGCGCACATGGGAGCAAGAGCAGCTGCGCATATTTTTCAGTGAAGTTACTCACAAACTTCCATATGAACATGATTAAACCAAGTGCAAGCAGTTACAAATTGGATCCCAACAAGTTCAACTTTACTCCATACCTCACTCTTTTGAATTTTGAAGTTCCAAAACAGTAAATGTAAACCAGTTTAATACCTAAATCCTTTTTCAAAATCATCATACTAATCTGAAATCATCAAGGGAATGTTATGTGCATAATAGTATATACTTCACCATTAATTTAAGAATCAGGTTAAAACAATGTCTAAATAAGACCAATCTCAGACCCAATTATCTCACAGGCATACTATCACAAATGATTTAAAAGGTGTATAATTGCACACAGCTCAAGAGCAGTTATAGCCCTCAAATAGGACTGCAAGCATGAGCATAGGCAGTGCTCTAGTTCCTGGAATCTTCTAACTCTCTTCACCATAGATTACACAAATCCTCATCTCCACATGACAACTCAATCCATTTTTGATCAGTAAGGTCTTTTTATTGGGTTGTAATGTGACTTATGGGTTAGATTTCTAAAGAATAAGGGGAATAAAGTGATTCAACATTTGAGAAGTCTGCAAGGGTAAGGAGGTGGTCATGACAACACCTTCTTCATCTCAGCACATATTCCTCTTCTTTAAATTTTCAGATTTAAAGTGACTTCTCCTCATTTAAAAAAAAAGAATTTTTTGTTGCTTTTCTGTTTTTCTCTTTCTTTTGTATTTTTCTCATTTTTTTTATTTTTATTTTTTATGGGCTGGAATGCCACAGCTATACATCTGATACACTATTTTTCTTTAGCTCTTTTTTTCTTTTTTCCTTTTCTTCTACCAAATATGAAACCTTTCTCCTCTACTCCTCACTTCTTCCTTTACTTCCTGAATTCTTAGATTGAGGGTGAACTGAAACAAGTCAAGAGGTTCAGGAAAAAAAATATTTTGGTAGTTTTGTCAATGAAAAATGAAATTTTCAAGCTCAATTGTGTGTATCAAGGGCAATTGAAAGGTGGAGAATTTTAAGCTCAAACTGTCCAAAGGATGGCCTTACATCATGTCTTCAATGTCATGAATGTTGTCAAGCTATTTTAAGTTGGAGTGCATAACTTCTAGTGAAAAAGAATGGGTTCAATCAGTCCTTAGAGTAGAAAAATTACCAAAACACTCTTCAAAAGAAATTTTCACAGGCCCAAATCTCATTAGGTATGGTCTTCCATAGGACTCACAAGACATGTTCTCACTTTTTCTTTCCTTAATGGTTCACTATATACTGATTATGGCAAAAATTTCTTGATGATGTCTTTCATGGAAATGATGAATTTTTAAAAAGATCCAAAGATTAAATAGTCTACCATACATTTTTAGATCTTTCTCTTTCAAAATTGCTCAGTTTGAAATTCTGCTAAATTTGTTTTTATCTCATTCATCCCATTGCACTTGACTTAATTATCTCACACACAATTATTTCAAAATTACCCTGCTATACCCCCAAACCTATGAGCAGCGGTGTCCTCACTGCTTTGGAAGTACATCAAAAGGCAACAACAGGGTAAACACAAGGAAAGTAAAAAAAAAATTACAGCAAAAGAACATCGGAGAACAAATTGAAGCACAAAGGAATGTAACAATACAATTGACAAAACAGAAATTTGATTGGACAGGAAGTAATAACAAAGTATAAGCAAAACTGTACATTTTATATTTGACAAAGATACATATAGCAAAATGCAAAATACAAACTAACTGTAAACAAATCCTAGACACAGTCTACACCTAATAAAAATCTGAATCAGAGCTAGATATGGTCATTGGCTCCCATCCTTTTTGTGCGGCAAGCTTGTCGTACTCCTCTTTGAGCTTCTCTTTCCTCTTCAGCTTCTCAGTGCTAGCAGCACCTTCCTTAGTTCTTTTTGCAGCTGGTTTCTGAGGCCTAGTGATGCCCTAGGCCATGGTGGGCTCCCTAATGGAAAGGGTTATGGATTCAGAGGGACCCAGGGCTGAGTATAAGGAGAGTGTCTCTAATAGCCTAGTTAGCATTTCAGATTTATTCTTGTACATCTTGTAAAAATTCAGGGAGTTGAGGACCATCTTCCACAACTTCCATTCTTCAATTATATGAACCTCTAAAATTGGTTCAATTTCCTCCTGATGGGCTTGCTGTTGTAACACCATGATTGCATCCACTAGAAATTTCACATCCTCCTTGACATAAGGGTTGGCCTCAATGGCTTTGGTAAGGGATAGCATAGGTGAAAAGGTGTTGGTGCCATATGGGTCAATGGCCCAATGGTGAGGGTCATCCATGGAGGAGGGGGTGATGGGTAGCCCAGAAAGTGGTGGTGATGGCACAATGAGGGTCAATGGCAGCTCCTCTTCCACAGTAAGAGACTCAGGTAGGGTGGAGGGGTAGGTGAAAGGTAAAGAGGGTAGGTCAGCCACTATGGGGTCAGTTTGGGTTGAGGAGTCTCTGGTAGAAGGCACTACTACGGGGGTAGGGATTTGTTCTTCCACCTCAGTAATGGAAACCACTACTAAAGGAGATGGAGGTGGAGTGGGTAGAGGAGTAGGTGTAGGAGTGGATGTTATAAGGGGTTGGGTGGTTGAGGTGGATGGGATGAGAGTGGACTGAATGGCCTGAGGGTAGGTGGCCATAACAACTTGGTTTGCTAGGTTAGCTTGGAGATGGACTAGGATGGTGGTGAGAAGGGAAAGAATTTGGGTTGAGGCCTCTAGTAGGATTTGGGCTTGGGTAATAGATGAAATAAGTATAATGGGTTGAAAAGGAGATGTGGGGGCATGCTGAAAAGGTGGGGTGGGAGCAGGCTGGAATTGGGTAGGTTGAGGGGGTATATTCATGCCCAATGACAATGATACAAACAGTAAATGAACAGTACTCATACCAAATTTGAGATTTTAAACCTTGTTTAGAACTAGATTTTGTTGAAAACAAGGAGGGGGAATCACGCAAGGCTGCCTGAGTCATTAGCATATTCTTGAACCACTGGAGGGAATAAATTAATAATGACTATTTTTCACTAACTCATTCAACTAAGCCACTACATCGAGATGACAAGTTGAGCTTGTAGTTGTGGTGGATGTATCAATCCAAGATGGTATATGTGGGACTAGTAATAATCGAATAATTCTCTATGTAACCGGATGACCTATTTTCGATACGATAGAATTCTTGTGAACTAGGGTTAGTACTACTTGGGGGGTCAATGAGGTGCACTTTGGCCTATAATTTTATAATTTTTGAATAGACTCTAACAAAGTCCGTCTTGTATATAAGAAGTTTCCTAGACCGTTGCTACTCTTGCAACTACTAGAGCCTAAATAGGGAAGACTTCATACATTTACTTATCATAAGCCTGAGAGGTTTTGAATATTCTTATTTTCTAATAGTACATGGACGTCTTCATCACAGGTGGGAAAGGGAAACAAACCTTCCATCAAAGCTACCATTTGCAAGGGATAGACTAGTGGAATGCTACTTTTGGATACTCGGAGTGTATTTTGAAGAACAATATTCTCGCGGTAGAATGATCATGACCAAAATAACAAACTTGGTTTCATATATGGACGACATTTATGACGTATATGGAACACTGGATGAACTCCATTTACTCACGGATGCAATACAAAGGCTCGGTCTTTTAAATTAATGTACTAATAAATTTACTCTGACCATTTTTTATATTTTTTACACTTCAAAACAGTTTTTTTCCTATATTACTTTATTATTCCTTATTTGTTTCAGTGATAATAGTGTGATCCGACCCCCTATAGAGGGGGAAGGAAGTTAGGATGATTGAATGATGGTAAATTTGAATTGATGTTCTAAAAATGTGGATCACTATTGAACTATTAGGTGGGACATTGCGGCTGTGGAACAACTACCCAAATACATGAAAGACTATTTTCTCGAACTGTTAAAAACTGTTGACAAAATTGAGAACCAATTGGCTCCAGAAGAGAAAACATAACGTATGATTCATTTGAAAGAAGTGGTATGTATGATTATTTCCTTGTTTAATGTGATATCACTAGCATCATAACATGATCTAGCTAATGAAGAGCCATTGTTATGTCTCAATCCTTCCAAAGCTGACTTGTACAAATGTTAGAGGTGGCGAAGGCTATTTATGAAAGTCAACTTTTGATTCGCTTATGTAGCTGTAGACCCGAATTTGTCCCAAGGCTGGATTGACCTGTACTTTGAGAAAGGTGTAATCCCAAGCTTCCGAAAGCACCTCCCGAGACCTTAGAACTTAACCCAAATCTTTAAAACCCTTTCCGAACCCTTAGGAATCAACCCTAGCCTCCCCAGACCCATTAGAACCATTCTCAGGCTTGATTCAAACCCTCTTGAACTGTTAATGGAGGGAGGAGTGCCAAAATTTATATGGACATATGTTGAGGTTGAGACCTATACCATTGGAAAGTAGAGGTTCTTAGCATTCCAATGAGCAAATAATTGCCTAATTTTGAGTTGTACATCAAAAGTTTTGACGATTCGAAAAATTCACAAAAATGGAGGATTTTACTCATGCGTACATTGGATGTATGCATAGGCAATTTTTGGCCTGAATTTGGCTATGACTACAACCAATGTATGCATAGGCAATTTTCTGCAAATTTAACTCATGCATACAACCAATGCACTCATAGCCAAACTTTGGTTATTTACTTCAGAAAAAGCACGGACTCTAAACTTCTCTGCTCTGTCAAAAGTACTGTTTCTAAGCTATGCGTACAGCCAATGTACAGAACTTAAAATTGCACCTTTTCCAAATTATGGCAGATTTCAAAATTGAGGCTTGACTTTTGGACCATCCCATTGTTTGAAGTTTATTTCTTTAGGATCCTAATGCCCTCCTTAGTTTAAGTTATAACCCTTATGCCATCTAACTCATCACCTTATCATCTACCATTAAGCCCAATTTTCACCATTCTAAGCCTTCAAAAACCTAGAAAACCTTAGATTTCATATTACCTAATTGCTAAACCCATTTGCACTTAAGTATTCCCTAATCACCTCTCCCTCTATAAATGGAGAGCAACCCCCCTTGTTTAATCCATCTTTTGAAATTTCAAAGAGAAGAAACTCTACTAATTTGCTCCCTCATTTGCCTAGACCTAAGTTATTTTCAAAGCTTAAAGCCTTAGCCCATCAAAACCACCTTTCCTAACCATCAATCCTACAAAGCCTTAGAAGTTAGAACCCTTCTCTAACCCATAGTGCTATCGGAAGCTCATCGGTGTTGCTCTCAAGCGAAGATCCGACCGCAATCCTACAAGGGTCTGAAAGCTTCGGCTCTCCCCTCTATTCATCTACCTTCTTTTAATTTTTCCTCTGTCCTTCAATTTGAGCCGTTATGCTGCCGAAATTATGGTGATTATGGGGGACTCAAATACGATCGAGTGCCTTCGGACAAGAGGAAGTGCCCCTCACTTTGTTTCCTTATATATATATCTATATATATATATATATATATATATATATATATATATATATTATATAAACCATCTAAACATAGACCCGGCTACAGTAGAGACCGCTTACGAGCAGGTCAATCGGGTGCTTAACACCTTTCCAATTGATAACCGAAGCCCCTACCCAAGAGCCTTTGTCATCAACCGGTAAATCAGAGTCATATTTTACACTTCGGTGCTTATAATATTGATTTGGGTATCCCGGGACACCAAAAGCTCCGGGCGGCTACTCCATTTTTGAGTGCATCATCACACCGGATCAACAAAATCCACGGTTGCACAACAACTCAAAGGCTATTTATAAGATGGACTAATATTTGGAGGGCACTGTAGATACACTACAGAAACTAAAACTATTAATGACAACCAAAAACTGTCGCTATTAACAAAAAAGTTGCCGCTAATACCCTTACCACTATAATCTTAAGAGCCTTCAATAGTTTTTTTTAATAGCGACAATTTTTGGGTGCAAAAAACTGCCGCTAATAATCTTATTTTTTGTAGTGATAGTCAATCCTTTAATTTTAATATTAGGTTCACTTTGAAAAAAATGACATTGCATTTACATCTCTCGGTAATAACATCTAAGTGAAAGATTGGATTCCACTGTTTAGAGAGTAAAATAAGTTGTTCAAACTCAAGATCTATGGAATTTCATATCTTTGAGGTCTTTTCTAGAACAAAGAAAATGGGATCCTTCTAGATAGAGAGGAAACCCAATGTAATGGGAGTTGCATTGGAATTCCTTCAAAAAATGGCGCAGTTTGGTAAAATGATTGTCATTTTTTTATTTTAACAGTTATGAAAGTTTTATAATACTAAAATTTTCAAAAATCACAATTTTTTTATTGTTTGGTTGATTCCTAAATGATTTCTCCATAAAAATATTCGTTAAATTTGAAGTAAGTTAGTAACTAGAGTTGTAGTAAGAATATAATTATCTAACTTTATAATCTAGATTTGTATCTAAAGCATAAAATAAACTTAGGCCTAGCCTTGTTACGCTTAAAAGAGTTTGGTATGATAGATTTGAACAATAAAGGATTTACAACCATAATACAGCATATTCATTTTTTGCACTTTATGGACCAGACATCAAGCTTGACTCAATTCATTAATGCGTACTCAATTCCGCCCTAGATGTCTTAACAATCTTGGGTTGAACCAAAACGGAGATTGGTAGGCCATATATCCATGCCTGAACCCAACTTATTAGTTGGATCCATCTCCTTATCATATCCCAATTGCACCCCCTACGGAATATGTTGTAGAATTGTGGAGATAAAAAAGAAGTTAGTGAAAGAGATTATAAAAACTCTACTGTGTAGAAACTACTAAACATGTTTTTCAAGTTTTTTAGAATTCACCAAAAATATTGTTTTTTAAGGTTGTTTTTCTAAAGTGCCTTATTTTTAAGATCATGATCTTATGGTTGTACAAGTGATAAATTTTGAAAAACTTGAAGCCGATTTGGCACATATCCACCACTACTTACAACTTCTCAATTTTTTTTATTTGAAGCGGGAGCAAACAACTGGACATGTTGTTAGTGCCATCGGTTGCTATATGAAGGAGCATGGTGTCTCAGAGCAAGAGGCAAGAGTGAAGCTTCAAGAAATGGTTGTGAATCCATGGAAAGACGTAAACAAAGAAGGCCTAAAACCCACACCTTTCGATATGCCTATCATTGAGAGACCTCTCAACCTCACACGTGTAATTGAACTTTTATACAAGTATGAAGATGGATACACAGACTCCAAAGGAAAGACGAAAGAAATGATTACATCTTTTCTCATTGATCCTATTCCTACATAAGATTCAGGCTAGACTCTCACCATCTCTTTTTGGGGGTTATGGTTTTATGTATTAATATATATCTTTCAATAACGAGTTTGTATTAATCTTCATATAGAAGACTTTATTTATTGTAGTTTCTTTTAAAAGTAAATAAACAAATATTCTACTTTACAATTAATGTATCTCAAATCTCTCCCACTCTATAATGAAGCTAGTAAGGAACTTGTGCGATGCGCCAGAATGATCAAAGGAGGATCTGTGCATTGGAGGAACCCGTGAAATATGGGAGTGATCAAAGTAGGACCCCGCATTGGAGGAACGTATGCAATGCATGGGAGTAATCAAAGGAGGACCCATGCATTAGGGGTACCCGTGCCATTCATGAGGGTGATCAAAGAAAAAACTCGTGCGATGCATGAATATTGGGCGAAAACAAACCCAAATGGGAGAGAGGGCAACCGGTGAGAGAGGGGTAGGTTAGGACTGTCTGCGGAGAGAGAGAGAGAGAGAGAGAGAGAGGGAGGAGGGAGGGAGGGGGAGGAACAATTTTTCTCTTTTTTCTTTGTTTTTTCCCCTAATAAATCTATGTTGCAAGTCATAATTACTGGGGACACCTTCACTGAAATTTATATCCTCTAAAGGGTAGCCCACACATATTAATGAGAAGGGTAGCTCCATTCCCACCTATCGAATTACTGGGGACCTTCACTGAAAGCTATTGACTGTTTTTGAATTAGATGATGGAAATCATTTTTTCAACCCAATCTTCCACATCATGGATCTTAAGACCATGGACATACCATCATACACTCAATTTTTTATTTCAAATGGCACATCCCAAAAAAGTGTCCTAAAATCAGGTTGCACACATTTTGCTCAAACATGATATTTAGGTCACTTTTTGGGATGTGTGACATGTGGAATTAAAAATTGGCCGTATGATGGTAAGCTAATGGTCTCAACATCAATTGTATGGAAGATTGGGATGAAAAATGATCTCCATCATCTGGTTCGAAATAGTCAATGATTTCAGCAACTCAATAGGTGCGAATAGAACTATCCTTATTAGAATGACTCACTCACTATTAGGGCGTACTATCTTTGGCACAAGGTTGGTGTCACGCCCCTCAGCCTTCCCCGGCCTCAATCATCACGGTGCCGAGACTGCGTGACGACGCCATATCATTATCAATTATTTGATTGCATTCAAAATTTTACCTTGATTTCATATTTCATTTCCCAAACTTGGTTAAATCACGGTTCAATTCTCATATTTTGCCATATATTTTTTTTTCTAAATTTCGCGGGAAATGCTTTCTGTTTTCAAATAATTACAGAAACGTGTTCATTTCATTTTCAATATAATTGTGAAAACATAGTTAAATACTTTTTCATTTATTTTCCCATTCTCACTAACGTGATCGGGCAAATTTGATTTTTACGACTTTTATCGTAAGCCAATTCTACTAAGTGCGGAATCGTAAATAAGACAATTCAAAATATGTTTCCAATAATTGAACTTTAAAAAGCCAATATTTACAAAAGTTCAAATACAAAGATACATCGATATTTTTTTCAAAAGTACTGGACTTAAAACAAACACAAAAGGAAGGAAAATATCCTGTCAAAACCAAGTGTGAACAGGTTACACGTGTACGAGTGTTGGTAGCTCTATAGGCAAAATGAGCTTAAAACAGTTAGCTAAGTGATCTCTCTTGGATCTCCCCTTGTCCATCTCCTCTAGCTTTAACTGTGTGGGTGCTGATGGGCCTCTGAAATTTTTGGGTCATAAAAGGACCGTAAGCCATGAAGCTTAATAAAGTCCTAGTTAATTATGTTGTGGGTTTTAGTACAAGTAATGTAAGAGAATTTTATATGTGCAAGTGAGGTTTCCAACAATCATGATCAAATAATATATTAGGGTTAAACTATTGCTAACAGAGAAATTCTAAGTACAGTTCAAATTAAAATAGTATCTAATCATGTGGTAAGCATTCATAATACAAACATAGGAATAACATTCATAATATAAGATTTGCTATTAAAACATAAAAATATTATTCTATAGATGACCAAAATAACATTAACAGGCAAAAATATTTACAATTATAATAGTAGCATGCCCAAAGAATTACAGCGTACATTAAATTTTATAAATTGTTTAAGTATCAATTACTAAATGATTGTAACACTTGTCCCTAGATCCCTGGGTTGGCCAAATTGTTGACTAAATACTGGCAAGACCTGACTGTGTCAGGTGCCTGCCTGAGGCCAGGTCTACAAAAAATCTTGAGGCACTCACCTTAAATAAATAGGAAAATGGCTATTACTAGTGGCACTCATAGGGAACCCCATTTAACTGGATGGGTGTGTTAGAAAAATTAATGAGACACCACATCTCATGCTTCAAATTTAGCCCCGAGGTTTGACTCGAATTCGGCCCGAACCTTGGTGGTGATGAGAGGATAATTGCCAATAGTTCAAATTTTAGAAATTATCACAAGATTTATTCTTATGTGTCGAGTAAAAGATTGATCCATGAAATATAAGATTTGAGATGTGCTAAGACATAGGGTTGAGTATTAGTGCTTGTCACAAAGGAGTGGAAATCCTTGTAAATTCAATAAAAGCCCAAGGGCAAATGTTATTAATATTCCTAATTTTTGCAATTTGAGATTATGATATTTTAAATCTCTAGTTAATCTCTACCCTTAATCTATTTGACTTAAATTTGACCTATCTTATACCACTCATTTTACATTGGAGAAATCTAGACTGTATGATGCACTAAGAGGCATGCACCACAAGATCTTGGAGAAAATGGACAGTTTATCATTGAAAAGTACCACTTTTCACATCTTAACCTAGCCTTTTGTGGACCTTGAAGCAGACTAATAATCCTTTGTTTAGTGTATTTTGTAGTTAGTAATAAATTATGCAGCTTAACAGAAGGTCCATGCTTTTGGTGCCAATGAAGAGGGAGAATTCAAGCCAAGGATGACAGCTAAGCCAGAGACTGATGGAACACCATGGTGATACACACCATGGTGACTACTTTGCATGTCATCATGGATCAAGGAAGTCTAGCAGATGAAAGAAGTATAGATGAAAGTTGAGGAAGTTGCAACAGCAGCATGTGCATTGTAGCAGAGGAACAAATGACTTATCTCGAACACTTAGAGGTGTTGCCTCGCGTTGTTCAATTCAGCAAAACTTCCTCAGCAATCACAAGACTTCCAAATTTACCAATCACCACTTAAAGAACTAGCGAGGCTCTCGCGCCCTAAGCCTTCAGAAATACTGCTCGCGAAGTTCTCGCAAGGACCAAGGCTTCTATCAACCGCTTGCACTATCTGGCGTGGCCAATCTGTACAAAGAATAATAGCTAACTCACGAGGTTCTCACGTGGCGATGGAGGAGAGAGAGCTCTAGAAGTTCTCTCCCATAGCTCTCACGCGCTTAGAAGCTTAACCCTGTACCAAGCGAGATGAGCTATCCACTTGACAAGAAAACGAGTGAGATGTAAAGGCATCTACATGAGTACCTCATGACAGGAAATTCTGAAGCCCTACTGCGCGAGTGTATTCAAAGTCAGAGCAGCTACGCGATAATGCGAAGTCTAGAACAAACCTTCCAAGCTAATTCTTAACCCGCGAGGACTCTGCAAGCTGCGCAAAGGAATTAAAGAGCAAAAAACAGCTGCACGACAAGCTTAAATCCTTCTGCACAAGAAAGTAGCATTTAAAGCCAAATTTTACCTCGTGAGTACTCTGCAAGCCACGCGAGAGAATTAATGTGCAGAAGCCAGCCTCGCGAAGATCGAGCTTTCCACTTCTCAGTCTTAACGGAAGGACCTTTTAGGGATTTCCCCAAGTCTAGGGCACATATCTCGAGGCCTTGATCTCAAAGCACACATCTCAAGGCATCCAAGGGTTGTAACAATGCCACATCTGCTAAGAAATTAGGATTAATCTTCTTTGAGCCAAGGCATTAGGGACTGAGTATTTAAGCTGTACTTGTAACTTAGAATTACATCTGTCCTTCAACCTCTGTCGGCAGATAGCTCAAGCAGACTAGGGTTAGGGTTTAATCACCTCTTTTTCTCATTTTTCTTCTCTTAGCCCAACACTTGCTGGCTAAATCCCTTGTAAGTAGTTAGGTATAGGTTTATTTAGTTTTCTAATGGGTCTTGTAACCTTTGGGATTTTTTGAAGAGCAGTTGTGCACAAGCTGCTGCCTTGAGAAATCTCATTGTAAGTACTGTGTTGATCAATGAAATTTATATTTTAATTATACACTCAATCTATTATTTTTCTATTTGCTCGTAATTTTGTTCATTTTATGCATGCAATTAGGCTTTAAGTTGATTGAATGGCCCATGGAAGCTTGTGCTTGAAGCCCTAGGACCATGGTGGCAGCAGCCGTTTACATATTCTTTCTCAGACTCTTGTGGTGTGGGTAACCTCTATAGATAGCCTGTGACCATTTAAGTGGACAGACTATTGCCCTATGGTGAGTCCAAGCCACAGATCTGAGAAGGATTCTTCTCTTCTGCACATGAGCTTATAGCCTTGTGAGAGGTTGTTGCAGGAACTGGTTCCCCTCTGTTTTACTTGACCAATATCAAGTGCTAGATCTGATTTCTCTGTAGTGATTGCAAACTTGTGAGCTGAAGCATTGCAGTCCTTTATAGCAATGACCAGCTGCATTTAAATCCCCAAATAGCCCTTGAGCAACTGTGGTTTCTACTAGTTTTTCAAGATCTATTTGCTCCCATGGATGCCTGAGCTTGGGTAGAGGACAACTATTGGATAATCTGTGACCATTTAAGTGGACAGGTTATAGCATTAAGATCAGTCTACTCCTTTGGATCAGATTGTTTTCTGATTTAATTCATGTGGGTTTGATCCTCTCTATTGGATAGTCTGTGACCATTTAAGTAGACAGGTTATAGCCTTAGGAGATCAGGTCAACCTACAGGAGTTGAGTTAGATACCTCTTCCTTACATATGTGCTTGCAGCCATCTGAGGGACTGCTACAGAGACAACCCTAAGTCTGAGTTACTTAACTGAATCAATCTTAGCTTAATTGGCTACTTCCCATCATTTTATCTTTCTTTTTGGAACACACCATCACCACCTTCTTCATAATCCTTTCTTTAGGATAGGACCACGCTTTATTTCTCTTCTTTAAGTGTTAATTTGGTTTAGTTGTGACATCCAACTTCCTTCATTTAGGATTGTCAGATTTGTAGCCAGATCTGGAGGCCTACTATTATAGCCCATTTTTGAATCTAGATCAATGTCTCTGTGGGACAAACTCTTACTTAAAACATGCTACAATAGCCCTATTTCTTGTAGGCTATGTGTATCTTAGGTTGCTATTTTCATAGTCATTTCACTCCATCTTTGTATTATGATTTTGTAATATCTCTGATATTTTGGACCTGATTTCAGTTACCTTGGTAAGCATGCCATGAAAATTTACGGGACGAATTCAATTTAATTAGGTAAGTTAGAATATGAGATGGTTCGTGGTCAAAGGATTTCAGGTTTAGACTTACGGAAGCTATATGTTTAGCAACATATACGCTAAGTCGTGTGTATGCGCTTAACACTAGAAATAATTGCAAGTTAAGTGGATAGAATTGTAAAAGTAAAAATCTAGATATTTTTGGTTTGCTTATTAGTTTTATAAAGAGAGAAGTGTAGAGGA
Organism: Chloranthus sessilifolius; assembly: GCA_021018995.1. Classification (NCBI taxonomy): domain Eukaryota; kingdom Viridiplantae; phylum Streptophyta; class Magnoliopsida; order Chloranthales; family Chloranthaceae; genus Chloranthus; species Chloranthus sessilifolius. The sequence goes on from CM037598.1 coordinate 53,888,231, forward strand.
GAAGCTTCACTCTTCTCTCTCTCTTATGAACCTGAATTGAATCCTTTGAACCCTTTGCTTCCTAACTTAGATCCTAGATCCCCTATGATTGAAAATCCCTCTCCCCAACTTAGCCATTGAAAACCCTTGTGCCCTTCTTCTGATTGGTTCGATATATATAGAAGCGAGGCTAGGGGAGAGTGGACAATTTCGGTGAATGATCTGGGCAACCTCTGCTCTAACAGCAAGGTTTCTGATGGACTGATTTTGAAGTCCAACTAACTAAAGCTTGCAGATTGATCCAGTGCATGGAATTGGATCAACAGAGGTTGAATCGACCTTGAAAGGTAGACTCTTTAAACACCTTTTATTAATGTTATTTTTTCTTAGAATATTTTAGATAAAGGGTGCATCTAGAATAGATAAACAATTTATACTTTAGAAGGAAAAGAAACAAGTCAGAAGGAAAAAAATTTGAACACCACAGACCTGGAGAAATTCGATCATCGAATACAAATTCGAGGGTCGAATTTGGACTTTTAAGCCTGATGCACTTTTGGGAAATTCGAGGGTCAAATTATAATTCAACCATCGAATTTAAAATTCGACCATCAATTTGGAATTCGAAGGTCGAATTTTGCTATGTTTCTAGACTTTGGAAAATTTTTGGAAAATGTTATGAGAAGGTTTTGGGTTTGACTTTTTGGATTTCATTAACACTCGTGGTGTTAATCATTGTAGGCTTTGTGATAATGAGCCCATTGTGAGGATTTCTTGGTGTAATTTTTGACCGATTCAAGTCGAGGTAGGGGAACCCTAAACCTAAATTGCATTCTATTATAAGTATTGGTTAGTTTTGTTTAAAGCATAGATTTTAAAATTTTGTTAGACACAGCATGAATAAGAACTTTGAATTGTGACATATATGAGAATTCAGAACTTTTAGAAATTCCGAACCTCATCTTCGAATGTGAAATTTTATATTAGAACTCTGAAAATTTGAAATGTATTATATACATAAAATCTGATATGTTTAGCATTTGCACTCGATTTGAGGTACATACAAACGAAACTCTAGATTTTGCCAACATGTTGACGGTATTTCAGCCTTGCGCAAGTTTCCCTCAATACGTAGGGGCTTGTTGCTCTTTTCGAAAAAGGGTTCATTGAACGACAATGGTCAGTAGGGTTTCCCATCGGTAATACTCGAACTCTCATGCTATATGTAATTTGGGAGATATAATTAAGTTATAAATTTAAGATTAGAAGCATGCTTAATTCAGAATTTGAAAACATCAGATCATCAGACTAGTGAATCATCTTTTGGCTTACAATTTTAGAATTGGAATTTAGACCTCAATGCATCATTTGAAAACCATATTTGATCCAATTTTTGTCTTTGAAAAACCTTTACTTATGATAAAATGTAAATGTATAAGTTTCCTCTATTGAGCTTCGTTGTTAGCTCACCTCGACTATACGCCACAGGTACTGAGACTGACATTGGTTTGGACGACCTTGATTTGGAGGACTCTGACTATATTCCTGAGGAGGAATTAGAGACCCCAACTGAAGAGCCTGATTTTGGATTGCTTTTTGGTACTTTTTCCCTATAATTATTTTGAATATTGGGCCCTAGGCCATTGTTTTGTCATTTTTGGATATCACTTGAGGAACCATCATTAGGAACCACTATTTTAGGTGTTGGATTGGCCATCACCGATGGTTCTTCCTAGTTTCTCTTGGTGATATATTTTATATGATCTTTTGTTCTTGATTTTTAGTTTTGCTTCTGTTTAAAACTATGCTTATGTTGCTGGCTTCTGTTTGAATTATGACTTATTGAGAAATCAATAAGTTGATGAACCGGCCTTTCCTATACCTTAAGGGTTGGAAAAGTCGGGTCGTCACAGTTGGTATCAGAGCCTGGCTCTAGGTTCAGAGTCTTAGGACCAAGGGCATGATTGTCTTTACAATTAATACTAATCTATTGTTATTATTCTTCAACAATGATAGATCAGCATGGCTCCATGGTTCAGAGGCAGGGGCCGAGGTAGAGAGGGGCCTAGAATGGCTCATATCGAGGAGATTAATGAGGGCATAGGTACCTCGTGAGTGAGAGATAGAGTGGCTACTGGTCCTAATGCTGACCCGTTGGGAACTGGTAGAGGTGGAGGAGGAAATGTTGACCAAGTATTGGCGGCTTTAGCCACCAATATAGCTCAGCAGACTGCGTCAATGGATCGGCAGACGGAGTTACTGGCAGCCTGACATAGTCTTTCCCTTGTCCTCCTCTGGACAATCTCTGATCAAATAACCAACCTTCCCACACCTGAAGCATCCTTCAGTGTTCATTCGGCAATCCTCCATCTTATGTGGTTTTCCACATCGTGTACATGCTAAAGTAGGAATAGGAGTAACAGACGGTCCATGAGACGATCCCTGAGCCATAGAAGCCCCACTTGCAATAGTGCTTGCAGCTCAGAAAGGTCACACTAGTGAAGAACTCTATGGTTGCCAATAGGAAGAAGATACAGGTCCCAAAGTAACAGCCGGCTTAGAATACGTTGACTGAGTAGGATATTGAGGAGGTCTTGAGAACCTTAGCTTTTTGTTTGCCTGCTCAGATGCACTCGACTGTCCCTAGCTAAACTGGTTCCTATTACCTTGTTCTCGCCTCAAATACTATTTCTGAATGTCTTCCTCACCAATGAGGGCCTTTGAAATAACGCTCGTAAAAGTCTCCATCTCCCACATCGACACCCTCTCTTGAATGTTTAGCCTCAAGCCCCTTTGAAATTTTTAGGCCCTCATCAACTCAGTGGCCAGATGGAGGGGTGCAAATAATGCAAGCCTATCAAATTCTGTGCCATATTCGCGCACTGACATCTCATTTTTCTCTATCTTTATGAATTGGACTTCCCACTAGTTTCGTACGATCTTTGGAAAATACTGATCGTTGAACGTGTCCACGAACTTTGCCCAAGTCCATGGAGTGTTAGGGTAGTCCTACTCGTGAGTTTTGGATATAGATTTTCACCAAGGACTGGCCTCGCTCAATAGCTTGAAGGTTGCCCAGCGCACCTTCTCTACATCGGTGCACTGCAACACCTCGAAGATTTTATCCATCTCATCGATCCATCCCTCGGCTTCTATTGGATCTTTCTGACTCGAGAAAGTAGGAGGTCTCATCCTCCTGAACTCTGTAAAACCCCCGAGATGATTTCTGGCCTATGCAGAAATCGTCATGACCTACAGTTTAGGGTCGAGCCTATGCGGTGACTGTGTAGAAGACGTGATCCAAGGTATCATTAAAGTTCAGATTGTCAATTCTTGCATCAGTTTATATTGATTGTAATTTTGAATTCATTAAAAAAACTTTTGCAAACTAAAATCATTGCATTTAATTAATGATAAAAATTTTCATAAAAGGTACCCTTGTTATGAGTTGTGAAGGCGACTCGAGTAAAACTGAAGCATGAGTACTGATAGACCCTAGGTCTAGTCACTCGTTCATTCCTCCTCTTTTCTCTAAAAGTTGGGTATCATTCGTAAACCCCTTGCTTTCATCTTGGATGTGAAAGTTCCTACGGAAAGCTCAGTGAACACGGATACAGTGTGCCAGTCAGTGATCGTGATAGTGGATGATCACGAGACAATGACCGACATGATTACACTGAGCATGGAAGGTTTTGACGTGATTCTCGAGATGGATTTGTTGTCCATATACAGCGCGAGTGTGGACTGCCTACGGAAGATCGTGACCTTTCGACCTCCAAAGGGGAAATCCTTTCGATTTTGTGTAGTTAAATTGAATGCTGCACCAATTATCTCAGTTATCCGAGTTGAGCTTATGATGAGAGACAACTGCTATGGATATTTCACTTATTTGCAAGATCATAAGGAGAAAAATAAGGGCATCACACTTATCATGGTTGCTAGTGAGTTTCCCGATGTCTTCCCTGAAGATCTGCCTGGATTGCCATCAAATCGAGAGATCGAGTTCGTGATCGACTTAGCTCTGGGTACTGAACCATTGTCCAAGGCTCTATATCGGATGGCGCTCACAGAGTTGAAAGAGCTAAAGGAATAACTTCAGGAGCTGTTAGATAAAGGCTTCATTAGACCGAGTGTTTCTCCTTGGAACCACCGGAACTTTTTGTGAAGAAGAAAGATGAATCGATGCGTCTATGCATCGATTATCGCCAGCTCAATAAGATGACGATTAAGAATCGTTATCCACTTTCGTGGATAGATGACTTATTTGATCAATTGCAAGGTGCAAAAATCTTTTCGAAGATTGATCTGAGGTCAGGCTATCATCAGCTCAAAATTAAGGCAGAAGATATATCCAAGACCGCATTTCGTACGCGATATGGCCACTATGAGTTCTTAGTGATGCCATTTGGATTGATGAATGCGCCAGCATCTTTTATGAATCTGATGAACCACGTGTTCAAGCCTCATCTGGACAAGTCTGTGGCAGTTTTCATGGATGACATCCTCAACTATTCGAAAACCAGGGAGGAGCATGTGCAACATCTATGAGTGGCTCTTCAAACACTTAGGGACCTCGGTTGCATGCCAAACTCAGCAAGTGTGAGTTTTGGCTTGATCAGATTAGTTTCTTAGGCCATATCGTCTCTGAGTCTTGTATATCAGTTGATCCTATAAAGATTGACTCAGTGGTGAACTGGGAACAATCGACGATAGTTAAAGAGGTTCGTAGTTTCCTTGGTTTGGCAAGGGTACTATCAGAGATTTGTCGAGGGCTTCTCGAAGATATCTGGTCTGCATACACAACTTATGAGAAAGAATGCGAAGTTCAACTGGACAGAGTAGTGTGAGTAGAGCTTTCAGGAGCTGAAGCGGAGATTGACTACAGCGCTGGTACTTGCTATACCTTCAGGTAGTGGAGGCTTTACAGTGTACAGTGATGCTTCTTATGGTGGATTAAGCTGTGCGCTTAATCAACACGAGTGGGTCATTGCATATGGTTCTAAGCAGTTGAAGGACCATGAGAGAAATTATCCGATGCATGATCTCGAGTTAGCAGCTGTTATATTCACCCTAAAGATCTGGAGACATTACCTCTACGGTGAGATATTCGATATATTCACCAATCACAAGAGTCTCAAGTACCTATTCACTTAGAAGGACTTGAATATGTGGCAACGACAATGGATGGAGTTTTTGATGGATTATGATTGCTCGATCCAGTACCATCCGGAAAAGGCAAATGTAATTGCGTTTGCTCTCAGTAGAAGGTCTTCAGCACAGTTATCGCATCTTGTTAGCCGGATACAGAGATTGAAGCTATTGGAAGATATGGCTTTGGGCAGCTCACAGTTTAATGTGAAAGGATCGAGAGCACTAATGGCTACCCTTGTACTTCGCCCTACGCTCTTCAAGAATATCAGGAAGCTACAGATGACAGATGATGAGTTAATGGCAATTAGGCAAGATGTGCTTAGTGGAAACAAGAAGGATTTCTCCGTTCGAGATGATGGGATCTTGTTGTTTCGAGGCCGAGTATATATATCGATGAGTGCTGAGCTTCGGGACACCATTCTAGAAGAGGCTCACAAATTGATGTATGCCATACATCTTGGTAGCACCAAGATGTATCAGGATTTGATGAAGAGCTTCTCGTGGTGAGTTTTGAAACACGACGTTGCTGAGTACGTATCACGATGCTTGGTTTGTCAGCAGGTTAAGGTTGATCATCAGAATCCAGCAGGGTTATTACAACCTTTACCTGTACCTGAGTGGAAATGGGAAGCGATTTCAATGGACTTTATTATGGGTTTGCTGAAAATACTGAGAAAGAATAATGCCATCTGGGTCATTGTAGATTGGTTAACCAAGTCTGCTCATTTCCTACCGTACAATACTACGTATACTGTCAGTAAACTCGCAGAGTTGTATCTCAAGGAGATCGTTCGATTGCACGATATACCTGCTAGTATCGTGTCTGATAGAGATCCGTTGTTTACTTCATAGTTTTGGTAACGGTTTTAAGAAGGAATGGGTTCTCGTCCAGACTTCAGCTCAGTATTTCACCCACAGACTGATGGCCAGACTGAGCGAGTGAATCAGATCATTGAGGACATGCTACGAGCTTGCATGTTGGATTTTCACGGGTCATGGGACCAATACTACCTTTGATCGAGTTCTCTTACAACAATAGCTTCCAAGCTAGCATCAGTATGGCACCGTTCGAGGCTTTGTATGGATGGCGGTTCAGGTCTCTGCTGAATTGGGAAGAAGTGGGTGAGAAGCTCATTATCGGACCTGAGATTGTAGAGCATACGGCCGAGATAGTTTGGTTGATTTGCTAGAGACTACATATAGCTCAGAGTCGTCAAAAGAGCTATGCTGATCTCAAGAGGAGACATGTGGATTTTTAGGTAAGCTTGTGAAAGCTTACGTGAATTTAATCAATTGATACATCTTTACACGATAAAATTGTTGCTAACATATATCTTTCAGGTGGGCGACAATGTGTTTGTTTGAATCTCGCCTATAAAAGGTGTTATGCGATTCGACAAACAAGGGAAGCTCAGTCCTCGGTACGTTGGGCCTTTTGAGATATTAGGCCGAGTCGGAGAAGTTGCATACCGAGTGGCGCTACCGTCGCAATTGTCCAACATCCACAACGACTTCTATGTGTCCATGCTGCGGAGATACATACGCGACCCGACTCACATGCTTGATTACCAACCCATCAAGCTTCAGGATGGTTTGACGGTGATCGAGGATCCAATACAGATTTTGGATCATAAGGAGCAGATCCTACGCTCTAAGAGGATTCCTTTGGTTCTCGTATAATGGTGAAATCATACACCAGAGGAAGCCACCTGGGAGCGAGAAGTTGAACTCTGAGAGCAATTCTCGACCTTGTTTGACTAAATCTTTTAGAAATTGTACTTTTGGCAGTATATCGGATGTGTGGAAAATGGGAAATTTTCATGTATTTTTCCTAGACTATACATAATTTTGGGGTGCCATGTAATTGTCAATATCCATACCAAATTCTGTGTTGCAAGAAATAGAATTCCTAAGTTCATACTGATATCTAAATTTTGGAAATTTATACTTGCTTGTGGGTAGTTACTCTCACTAATGAACATGGGCATCAACCGGGCCGAATTTTAAATGGTTTCAGTTAATTTCATAAGCAAAAATATGGTTTTGCACTTGCGGTATAGTAAATTTCCATGTTTAACATGAATGGGCTCAAGGGAAGTCAATTCGGGCCCAAAGCAATGGACAAACATCTCAAAATTTTTTAATTTGGGAGGAAAACAGGTTCTGAGAAATTCGAGGGTCGACATATAAAATCAAGGGTCGAATTTCTATGAACAGTACTTAAGCATTTTGGGCCAAAATACAGCTTGACAAGGTTTTTGCCAAATTCGAGGGTCGAATTTGTCGGGTTATCTCAAGTGGGTTTTGGAGTTTTGTCATTTCATGCATTTGAAAACGGGTGTTAGAGCTCGGGTTCTTGAGGGTTTTAGGGGTTTCTTTGTGTTCTCTTGCTCATTTTGGCCAAAATCAAGAGGGATTCATCTCGGTTTGGCTTGGAACTTGGATTGCTTGGCCAAGAAGCCAATTGTGGGCTTTCTACCGAGGTAAAACCCTTTTCATCTTGAGCAATTTGTAGTTTTCTTTTTTCACATTTCAGGTTCTTGTTCGTTTTCTTTTAATGGGCCCTAAGAAACAGACTCCTATCTATGTCCCCACATCTAAACAACCAACTTCTATGGCTGGGACTTCAAGCCAACATACCCCTGTGCCACCCATGCCCCCACAAAATACGTGAACAACCCAGTGAGTATTGGGGTATTAAAGGGTTTGCTGATGAGTGGATCTTCGATCCCGAGCTCTTCGATCAGCAAGAAACCACGCAATGGGCTTCAGACTATTTAGAGAAAGCCCAATTAACCCCACTGTTAAACCCTTTTCATGCCCATTTCTATTGTTGGTTAGTACGCCTATTTTATCAGCGTTTGAGATGAGAGGACGTGAAGAAAATATATACCACCCTTGATGGGTGTGACTATGCCTTTGATCTTGACGACATTGTCGTGGCAATCCGATGCCCAACCACACACTCAACCACTATGGGCTTGGCTCCTCCCCGCTCTAAACCTGTTCCGGTTCATGAGGTCATCGCTCAGATGACCCAAGTTCGTCATGGATTCGACAAAGCTATCACATGTTCCCAAATGGCGGACACGATGTGGATGTTAGATGTAATTTTTAAAGCAACTCTCTACCCATTGGGGCATAAATCGAAACGACGGGGCCCATACAACAAATACTGTTTTTGGCATTTGAGGGCTAGTGGTTCAATGCCCCGGAAGTAGTATTTAAGGGTATCATTGAGGCCCGTGAGAAGATGGGTAAGAAGGTTAAGACTCCAGCCAAGGGCATTCCCTATGCTCGCTTGATTTTAGTGATGATTGAGAATTATCGAGCAGAACCAACTTATGAGATTCCTCCTACTGAGCCTCGGTCCATGACTAGTCTCAAAATTTATAAATTGGTCGATTGGGGTAGGATCTACAATTGATTGTTAAAGGCTCCTAAAGGTATGATAGTTCCTGATGAGGATGAGGACGATGGCAATCACCCCGCTTCAGAACATGTTGCTCCTACGACCTCCCAGGCCCCACAGACTGATATACTCGCCTTGTCAGAGTTCACGCGTCACATGACTGCTATGAGTCAGCAGATTCAAGAGCTGACTCAGCATACGAGCTCTATGAGCAAGGAATTGCAGATACACGAAGGGCACTCACCTATTTAATGTAGCACGCTTTTCCGACAGATTACGTGACCTATATGGCTGATATCCGAGCATCGTTGCACCATTCTTCTACCTCTGGCGCTGGTGACAATGTCCCTGCAGATGATGGTGCTGATGATGCTGCAGATGATGATGATGCTGATGATGATGCTGGTGGTGATGCTGATGATCCTCAGGCTGCTGGTTAGGCTATTGATAGGGAGGATTAGTTCCGCTTGGCGTAACTCTAGAGATTTCCTTTTGCCGTCTATATTTTTTTTGTTGGGGATGTACTTATTTCATGCTGACTAGATTATTTAGGACCTGGTAGTTCTATCTTTTCCTACACTTTTTATCTTTTTGTTGTGTTCTATTAGATGGTTTGATCTGTTATTTTCTTTATGCCTCATGTGATCTATGGATGCTTGATATTTGACGGTGGATTGTGGGGTTATGCGTTTCTTTTCATGTGGGTTGCCTTCTATTTTTGCTTTTACATTCGTCTTGTAGGATGGTTTGGTATCAGTTCACTTTGACCTATCAGTTCAATACTTCACTTTGTGTACTTTGCTAATTTGATTTGATCACAATCCCGTTCGTTCATCATGCATCATGGTGGGGTTGTTTCCTGGCACGTGACACTCGGGGTGTAGGCATCCATGTACGGATGCAATCCACTATGGCCCTTCGGCTGCTACATGTAGTACATCCAGGTTACTACGGATCCCATCCCTTGACTTGCGTGCCCGATAATGCCATTGCACTGTGACTCATGTACTCTTTGCTTTAGCCTTGTGCTTTTCCTTTCATTTATGGATTTTTGTTTCTAGTTGGTTTTCTGGTAGCTTTGTTTGTGAGTCATTTACATTTTCGAGGACGAAAATTCCTGAGGAGAGAATGTAATATCCCTGATATTTTGCACCTCATTTCGATTACCTCGATAAGCATGCCAAAAAAATTTACGAGATGAATCCAGTTTAATTAGGTAAGTTAGAATACAAGATGGTTCGTGGTCAAAGGATTTCAGGTTTAGACTTGCGGAAGCTATATGCTTAGTAACATATACTTTAAATCGTGTGTATGCGCTTAACACTAGAAATAATTGCAAGTTAAGTGGATAGAATTGCAAAAGTAAAAATCTAGATATTTTTGGTTTGCATTTTAGTTTTATAAAGAGAGAAGTGTAAAGGAGAAGCTTCACTCTTCTCCCTCATATGAATCTGAATTGAAGCCTTTGAACCCTTTGCTTCCTTACTTAGATCCTAGATCCCCTATGATTGAAAATCCCTCTCCCCAACTTAGCCATTGAAAACCCTTGTGCCCTTCTTCTGATTGGTTCGATATATACAGAAGCGAGGCTAGGGGAGAGTGGACAGTTTTGGTGAATGATCTGGGCAACCTCTGCTCTAAAAGTAAGGTTTGTGATGGACTGATTTTGGAGTCCTACTAACTAAAGCTTGCGGATTGATCCAGTGCATGGAATTGGATCAACGGAGGTTGAATCGACCTTGAAAGGTAGACTCTTTAAACACCTTTGATTAATGCTATTTTTGCTTAGAATAGTTTAGATAAAGGGTGCATCTAGAATAGATAAACAGTTTGTACTTTGGAAGGGAAAGAAACAAGTTAGAAGGACAAAAATTTGAACACCATAGACCTGGAGAAATTCGAGGGTTGAATTTGGGCTTTTAAACCTGATGCACTTTTGGGAAATTCGAGGGTCGAATTAAAATTCGACCATCGATTTGGAATTCAAGGGTCAAATTTTGCTCTGTTTCTGGACTTTGGAAAATTTTTGGAAAATGTTATGAGAAGCTTTTGGGTTTGACTTTTTGGACTTCATTAACACTTGTGGTGTTAATCATTGTAGGCTTTGTGATAATGAGTCCATTGTGAGGACTTCTTGGTTTAATTTTTAACCGCTTCGAGTAGAGGTAGGGGAGCCCTAAACCTAAATTGCATTCTATTCTAAGTATTGGTTAGTTTTGTTTAAAGTATAAATTATGAAATTTTGTTAGATACAACATGAATAAGAACTTTGAATTGTGACATATATGAGAAGTCAGAACTTTTAGAAATTTCGAACCTCATCTTCGAATGTGAAATTTTATATTAGAACTCTGAAAATCCGAAATGTATTATATATATAAATCTGATATGTTTAGCATTTGTATTCGATTTGAGGTACATACGAATGAAACCCTAGATTTTGCCAACCGTGTTGACGGTATTTCAGCCTTGTGCAAGTTTCCCTCAATACGTAGGGGCTTGTTGCTCTTTTCGAAAAAGGATTCATTGAACTGACGAGGGTCAATAGGGTTTCCCATCGGTAATACTCGTGCTCTCATGCTATATGTAATTTGGGAGATAAAATTAAGTTATAAATTTAAGATAAGAAGCATTCTTAATTCAGAATTTGAAAACATCAGATCATCAGACTAACGAATCATCTTTTGGCTTACGATTTTAGAATTAGAATTTAGACATCAGTGTATCATTTAAAAGCCATATTTGATCCGATTTTTATCTTTGAAAAACCTTTACTTATGAGAAAATGTAAATGGATAAGTTTCCTCTATTGGGATTCGTTGTTAGCTCACCCCGACTATACGTCACAGGTGCTGAGACTGACATTGGTTCAGACGACCTTGATCTGGAGGACTCTGACTACATTCTTGAGGAGGAATTAGAGACCCCAGCTGAGGTGTTCTTTCCCTGATTATGGATTGCTTTTTGGTACTTTTGCCTTCGAATTATTTTAAATATTGGGCCCTAGGCCATTGTTTTGTCATTTTTGGATATCACTTGAGGAACCATCATTAGGAACCACTATTTTAGGTGTTGGATAGGCCATCACCGGTGGTTCTTCTTGATTCCTCTTGGTGATATATTTTGTATGATCTTTTGTTCTTGATTTTTAGTTTTGCTTCAATAAGTTGGTGAACTGGCCTTTCCTATACCTTAAGGATTTGAAAAGTCGGGTCGTCACAGATTTTTACCACCACATCACTACTTTAATAATAACATCAGCACACCTAGTACAAACCACAACATGGACACTCACATAAATTGAGGACCTAGGAAACCACAAAAGACAGGTCAAATTGGATTGTGTGGTTGAAAAATGGGGTCAAAAGAGGGGTCAAAGCCTTGGGTGCATGGAGAAAACAAGGGGAGAGAGTGAACTTAGGGAATGTGGAGAATACTTTGGGAAGAAATGGAGTGCCATTTGGCACAATAATTCAGTTTTGTCTCCCACCCCCACCTTGCAAATTTCGAATTTCTCTTAGGGGCTCCCTATTTCATTCCATCTTCATCTTCTTCCTCTCTTCCATCTCCATGAACCTCCATTAGAGCCCTAAATTCTAGAAAACATTTCCCCATGAATCCAACCATTGAATCTTTAGATGCAACAACACCACTCCACTCCCCTCGCAGACTAGCTCCACATAAATAATTTTGGGCTCCATCTCAGCCCTTTCAACCACAAGAACTTAGGCAAAACAACAAGGAGGAACTAGCACAAGCAAGGTAATGTATTGGTCTAGCCTTTGTCTAAATTCCTAGTCTAGTTGTATTAAAATTTCCCGTAGATCTATAGTCTTTTCTTTATTTTGGATGGTTGGAATTCTGGGATGACCAAGTCCACAAGTGAGACCAGCATATGTGGACCCACGGTTGTGATCTATAGGGTCACCTAGAGCCATCCAATGGTCCATGATGGCCATATAGGCCTAGACCACTAAATTTTTGTATCTTGAGGTTTTTCTTTCGTATTCCATGTTTGAATTTGATTTTTGTTCTAATATTATGAAGAAATTCTGGAATGAGGTTTGGACTTGAGTATGGGATAACCATGCATGTGATCTTTTCATCCATACAAGGCCATCCAATGGTCCCAATTGACCCAAAAAGTCTAACTATGTCATTTTTGTAACTTAGCTTGGAAATTGTGTATTTTTGGTAAAATAAATTGAAAATTTGACATGGGACTTTTAGAAATTCAGTAATTAGACATGAACCTGACAAAAAAAATGTCATGCATGTGATCTTAGTGCACATGCAAGTGTGATGAGGTGCGAGAAAGACTTTTCTCTTTCTTCCTGTCGTAGCGAATCATGGACGTGATGGGACATTGGGCGTCTACGTTAAGATCTGGGGGATTACTGGTTGTAGGCCTGATGGGGGCCTTCGGATTGTGGTGTTTTTTTTATTATTTTTGAGATGTGATGGGAAGTGGGAGGAGTCCCTCTACTTCTGTGATAGGATATTGGTTGAGCATAGTTAGCGATGGGACTTTTAGAAGGCTTGACTCTATGAAAGGTTTCATGGGGTTTTGGGGAGGTGTGATTGATGTTGGGGCTATAAGACGAGATGAAGTTGCGGTGTCGCGATGGGGCATGTTCATGGTGAGAACGAGTTGTAGTCGCCTCGCGAGGGGACATATTCATGAATGTGTGGTGGGGTTGTGTCTGGATGTTTCGGGTGGTGATGTTCGCGATGGGACGTTGATGGGACATTTGTACGATAGGTGTGTCATATTTTTTTCTTTGGCAGATCTTTGGTTATATCAGATCACGTTGTGATTGCGCCGTGATTGGCTTCTCACAAGAGGGTGCACGATGAAATAGTTGATTTAGGTCAATGAGTTTGGATATTGAGGTCGTATCATGTGTGTGCATCTCATCGCAATGGGGATATGCGTGACGGGGTTATGCGATGGGGTTCTCCCTCTCCGGTGGGATCGTGATAGGATGAGGAAAAGTGACTGTGTCACAATAAGGGAGGTATGTCTTATCGCAATGGGATCAGGGGCACTGTCAGTGTTTCCCATAGGACTATGTTTTGGGAGAAGGGTGAGAAGCTCTCCCTCTTTCTCTCTAAATAGCCTGTGAGGCTACGCGATGGGATAGAAGAATTTTGACCAAGACGGGATAAAATGGTGTGAGGGTGTAGATTTTATCTAAAGTCGGGTATCACGAGCCTATTTTCAGTCGCTCAATATGATTGTGCGCCTGTTTTCGGGCATGTGATTGAAGCTTTGAAGGGGTTGTTTATGCAAGTGGACGTGTGCGTGTGATTGGATTACACTCTAACCATAGCGCGTGATTGAGGCGTCGCCAGGTCACTGTGCGACGCATTCTGGTCAGAGCGTGCTGTTTAAGTTGCGCTTATTGTGCACTACGCGTGACTGAGTTACGTGCACATGTGCTGACGTGTGATTGAATCCATACTCTATATTAGCGAGGGAACCTTAATTTTTGTTTAATCCCTCGGTTTAGTCTCGAGTTTTACTTTTTCTAAATCTCTTATGCTCTAAAATTTGTGTTTTAGCAAAATTGGAAGATCTAACCGTCCGATTGGGATGTCGTTTCTTCCTATGTTCATAATTTTATGTGATCTTCCTCCTGAGGTGATGCTCGGGGACGGCATTATTCTGGGAATGGGTGATATTGGGAAAGAGGAGGCTAGTCTTCACATCGGTTCCTTTTAGGGAGCAGTGAAGGCAGTGTTGAGGAGGTTGCAACGGAGGAGGTGAAGATGGAGAAAGAGAAGGTGTTACAAGTGGAGGGATGTTTTTTCCAACCAATCCTTCTTGAAGCCTCCGATTGGATGCTCCAAGTCGCGCACTGTTCCTTCTGATGCATCCGATTGGACGCGTTGCTCCTCGCTTTGCGTTTGCTTCGGGTCTCCAATTTTCTTTTTGGGTTGTAAGTTAGGTTCTAGGTTTTCGTTTTGGGTTGTAAGTTCATGAGGTATACCTCCGATGATACTTGTAAAATTTTTAAGTTATATAAAGAGGTGTTTTTGTTTATTGTGCTTATTTATTTGTTTAAACTTATGAATAGATTAATCAAGCCTATTTGATTTGTTTGATTTATTTAGGATTTGACTTGGCTTAGAGTTTTAGGATTCATTCCAAATTTATTTAGGGTTTATCTTGAAATTAATTTGCTTTATTGAGTTTTATTTAGAGGGTTTACTTGACCTTATTGGGTGGTTTGTTGGAGGCATTTTTTTATTAGGAGGATTATCCTGAGATTTTTTTTTTGTTTTGGTCGTAGGTTTGATTTGGGGAGAACCCTATTAAAATGTGTGAGTTTTCAAAAACTCTAGATGGTTGTTGGGTGTTTTAATCCTATTGGTTAATCTAGACTTGGGGAGGAATTGTGCTTCCAAGGGGTAAGTGTTGTGTGATTATTGGTTCATCTAGGTTTGTCACGGATTGTGGTTTTTTTCAAGGGGGTATGTGTTTGGTTTGGATTTAATTAGATGGGAAGGCTTTTAAATATGTGACACTTGTCACTATATGGTTTAGGAAGGTATAGTTTAAATAAGTGTAAGTCAAAGGCTTTGGGTTTTTATTTTGAATCTTACTTCGAGTTTAGGATTAAAAGTTTTGGGGCATTTCTGTTTTATTTTTTTTCTTGGGCATTTTTGTTCAACAATGTCTTTTCTTCCTTTCTATTTTGTATCCTGGGTATTGAACCCGAAGAGCTGTGATTATTTAGTGAATTATTGGGAATGGACGGGATTGGGAATTCAGGGTGATACTAGGGTTGGTGCTATCAATCCAACTCGAAGTGTCACCCCATTGGGAGGGGAGATGGAAGAGAAAAAGGTGGTAGAAAGGAAACCCAAGAATAAGGCATAGTCAGAGTTCTCGTGACCGATGCCTATTTTCCTCAATAGGCTCTGCAAATTTATTGTTAGTTGCTCCTTCTTGTTATGCTTTCCAAGGTGAGCTTCCAAAGGTGGATCCTGCAGGTCCTAAGTGGCTTTCCATGAGCAAGTTTTTCTTTTCTGTCGGCTCGGGATGGGGAAAGATTGTCATTATCAAAATTTTTTCAGGGTGCGATCCTCCTCCGGGTTTATCCGAGATTTCTTGTTTCCCGAATAAATCCAGATTTGGGCATTGCATGAACGTGCGGGTTTTGAATTTCTTGTTTTAAGTTGTATATTCAGAGGGTATACCGTCAGTGTATTTTGTAATTATTTTATCTATTTATGAAGTGATTATGATTTTAACTCCATTTGTGGTTATTTAGTAAATTTTGGTTTGGTCTACCTTGTAGCTTGCTTTATTTATTTTGAGTGGGATATTTATTCATTATATATTTCTTTGAGTTTGATTTGATTGGATTTATTTATTTTGTTTTGGGGTGTGTTGGAGGCAGTTTTTAGTTTAGTTTAGCACGGTCTAAATTCAAGTGCATAAATGACAGAGGGCATTTTTTTTAGTTTAGTTTGGTCTTAGTTGAAGTGTGTAAGTGATGGTCAGCAGTTTTTAGCTTTTGGAGTGTATATTTTTCTAGGTTAGGAGCGTTTTTAGATTGGTCTTAACAAGGGCGTAGTTTGGGTTGGTAATTAGTGTCGAAAATCTCCTAATTTTAGGCCTGGGCCTACTATTCTAGGCATATATTTTTTGTATCTTCGAAAATTACGCGCTTCACTCCGGGTGCATAAACAAATTGCACGCTGAAATGGACGGGCGCGTTTCAGGGAGTCGGAGGATCATTGCGCGTCAGTATGCTTACGAAAAAACATATTACACATGTGTTTCATTACGCGGAATTGGAGCGGCACCTAGTCACTGTGTGGGTGACCTATGGCATTTATGCGCCACGACATAGGCGCTTGGGATGATTACGCGTCTGGAAGGTAGCGTGCAACCGGCGCGTCGGGTTAGTTTGAACGGGCGATGATCTGTTTACACGCTCACGATTGGGCGGGTGATCCGAATTAAGCGCGGCGAGTGTGGTGCATTATTTGATTGAATGCATTGATTTACGTGTGTGATTTGGCTGCGCTCTATATATAGTTCAAAATTTTTATTTTTTTCGCGCTATCCATTTTGGTCTTCGATTCTCTGTTTCCTTGTTTCCTTTCGCTCTAGTTTTCATGCTTTCATGATATCTTACAATCCATCGTCCGTTTTAGGTGTCATTTCTTTCATTCTTTCCAATATTTCGAGCTCTTTCTTCTAGGATGGAGCCTAGAGATAGTGATCGGTTCTATTTATCTATATTAGAGATGGAGTGGATGTTAGCAGCAGAGATTGGTGAGTCTTTCAAGGTTCGGACCGGTGTCATTGCCCTGGAGGAGGATGTCAGGGAGATAGTCAGAGGGGAGGTACCCGAGGGTGACCAGGTGGTGGTCAGGGAGGAGGTACTTGAGATTGATTAGGGTGTAGCTGAGGATGATGGTGGGAGGGTTGAGGGTGAGAGAGTTGAGGGTCAACCTGAGAGAGACGAGAATGAGGCTGAGGAGCATCAAGGTGAGGAGTATCGGGCTCGCACACACTTCTTATTGGAGGATTTCTTCGCACGAGGCCAAGTAGGTACCGTGAGAAAGAGTTCCTTCGATTTTCTAGGCGTTTAGGTTATGATATAGACTTATTAGGATCTGGAAAACCTTTTAATTTACGTCGAACCTGCATTGATTATGGATTGTGTGCTCGCTCATGCATCATGACCGCATCTAAAGATGGGTCACGTCTCTGTTTTGTTGTTCTTATCATGTTTTGCGTGCCTGTTATGAATTGTTATTGGGTGTCTTATCGTACCTTATTTACTTTTAGCTCTTGGCCTGCTTGTCTTTCGTCATATGAATGTGTGTTAGTCTTATTTTTATGGCAAGGGACCTGAGTGTCACACTTGGTATCATCCCTTACCGGAGTTTCAGCAGGTGCGATTGGTGTCTTTTAGCTTTGGGACGATCCTAGAGCTATAGCCTTTTCAATTCGATCGTGGTCTGATTGCGACAATTCTGGAGAGGTGGAGGGAGGAGCATCTGGCGCTTCTCTTTTCGGTTTGTATGTTGCTACTGACTCCAAAGGACTGGGTTCGCATTATCGGTCTTCATTTTGAGGGTGAGCCGATCACGAGGAGGATGGTAGGAGATTATTTGGGGGTGTGTGAGGAGATTTTTGGTGTACCGTATAGATCCAGTGGATTGGGGCAGGGTGTAGTGCGGGTCACTTGGTTCTTCAATATGTTCGCCAGTGGCTTCGTCCCTCCGAGGCATCATTCGGAGGCGAGGACGTCTTATGAGGTGCATTGCATGGTGTTGGCGGGTCGGGAGCCTGTGGTTGAGCTGGGGTTGGCTGCGGATAGGGTGCTTCAAGCGTTCTTGATGCACTTCCTTGATGCGGTACCCTTTTCTTCTTCGACTCAGGGATGCGTCACCGGGTTATTTTTTATGGTTCTCGAGGACTTGGATAGGGTCCCTACCTATGCTTGGGGTGCGTCCGCATTGGCACATCTCTATGAGTAGCTTTATCGTCGGGTGCAAGGCATTGCAACGATCGGAGGTTTCCTTCCCTTCCTCTAAGTGAGTTTTAGTTAATTGGTGTCATGACGTCTTCGAATTTGTTTATTCTTCTGGTCATAGAAGCTATTCAACATTTCTTTTGTGTTTTCTTCAGGGGGTCCCGACAGAGATTAGGTTCACGTTTTCGCGGATGCACGTGTGGAGGATAGCGTTGAGGGGTCATCGCTGGTCCTCGGATCTTCAAACCGCACGAGGTCTTTTTGAGGACATGCACGTGGGGCAGGTAGGTGTTATCTACATTATCCTTATGTTTTCTCAGTTCGGTGCTTTAATTTCTTAGGTTTTAGTGTTTATTGACTTATTTGTCTATTGGTTTACAGGTGATTTGGAGGCCCTAAGTGGATGGGGAGGATGCTGTTGTGCCAGTGATACAGACTGGCCAACCTTTCTTTGATGTGAACATATGGGTCCATTGTTTCGAGAAGGGGGAGAGGATCCACCTATCTCGAGTGGTACTATAGCTGGGACTCGCTCAAGGAGTCCCCATGGAGATTCACCACAAAGTTGTGAAGAGGATGATCGGCCCCCTAGTCGGAACTTCCTAGAGCGGATGGTGCTTCAGATAGCCGATTTTAGAGCTGGGGGGACTAGGGTGACAGGGGCGCGTGATGAGGTGGATGTGCGAGAGTTTGCGAGATGGTTCGAGGCATTGGGTGGTAGGCATCTCTTCACACGTCCCTTCCATGGGAGTGGTTCTTTTACGATCGGTGGGCCTGAGTCAGTGTCAGCATTGAGGGAGAGACTGGCCGCGTTGGAGCAGGGTCATCTCACGATGGGTGTATGGGGGGCATTGGACGCCCTTCATAGGGTGATGGAGTAGACGAGGTGTGCTCCTCATCCTGATGAGGAGATGTTGCACTCCCTAGCCACCTCGGTTGCTCAGGCTAGGGGAGCGGATGATGAAATGGGGGATGGGCTAGCGAAGACTCGACGACTCCTAGTGAGTTAATTTATTGGTTTAATTGTTTATGTATTATGTTGACTTAGTCTTTCAGTCGTTCTGATGTAGTTGTTGTGTCTTGTTTTCTTTTGGCTAGTCCGAGAGGGAGGCTGAGGTCTCCAGTCATGCAGCGATGGTCGAGTTGTTACGCGGTCAGCAATAGACCAGCCGGGAGGTAGAGGCTAGTCTATGATATGAGATTGACTGATTGGTAAGTGTCCTGGTTTGTGATGACCCGACTTTTCCAATCTCTAAGGTATAGGAAAGGCCGGTTCATCAACTTATTTATTTCTCAATAAGCCAAAACAAACAGAAGCCGACAATATAACAAAGATCTAAAAACAGAGGCAAAGTATAGAGTAAGCAAGGATAAAAGCTTTATCAAAACAATATATCACCCTAAGGAACCAGGAAGAACCACCGGTGATGGCCAATCCAACACCTAAAATAGTGGTTCCTAATAATGCTTCCTCGAGTGATATTAAAAAGACAAAATAATGGCCTAGAGCCTAATATTTAAAGAATAATTCTAAACAAAAGTACCAAAAAGATGTAATCTAGAATCAAGGGAAAAAGTCCTCTGCAGGTGTATCCAATTCCTCCTCAGGAATATAATCGGAGTCCTCTAGATCCTCAGATCCTAGGTCAGTCTCAGCTCTTGTGACGTATAGTCGAGGGTGAGCTAACAACAAAGCTCAATAGAGGAAACATGTCTATTTGCATTTCATTATAAGTAAAAGTTTTCAAAGACAGAAATCGGATCAAATATGGTTTTCAAAAGATGCCTTGCAAACTAAATCTCCAGTTCTAATCATGAGGTCAAAAACTAATGCAATTCATCTGATGTGTTCAAAAAACTTCTGAATTAGCATGCTTCTTGTCTTAAAATTATAACTTAATTTTATCTCCCAAATTACATATAGCATGAGAGCAAACTACGTCACCGATGGGAAACCCTACTGACCATCGTTGTTCATGAACCCATTTTCTGAAGAGCAACAAGCCCCTACGCTATGAGGGAAGCTTGCACCAAAACAAACACCGTCCACACGGTTGGTAGAATCTAGGGTTTCGTTCGTATGTACCTCAAATCGAATGCAAATGCTAACTTATATCAAAGCTCATATTCATAACATATTTACTGATCTTTTTTCAGAGTTTTGATTCGAAGTTCACATTAAAAAATAACTGAGGTTCTGAAGTTCAAATTTCACAGCTCTTAGTCATAACAAAGTTTTTCAATTTTCTGATTTGTGTCATAATTCCAGGTTCTTATTCATGCTGTGTTTAAACAAATATTTCCAAAAATTATGCTCCTCATCAAAACAGTCCCTACTTATAATAGAATACAAATAAAGTGTAGGGTTCCCCTACCTCAACAAAGACGGTCCTAAAACAAGCAAAAATAGTCCTCACAAAGGACCCTCTAATTCCAAAACCTACAAAGAATAACAGTACCAGTGTTAATATAGGTCAAAAAGTCAAACCCGAAAGTTTGCCAAGAAAAATCTCGACAAATTTTCAAAGGTCTGAAACAAGGCAAAATTCGACCCTCGAATTCAAATTCGATGATCAAATTTAAAATTTGACTCTCGAATTTCAAAAATTACACCAGGCACTAAAATCTCCAATTCGACCCTCGATTTTCAATTCGATGGTCGAATTCCAAATTCGACCCTCGAATTGAAAATCAACCCTCAAATTTTCCCAGGTCTGTGGCTGTCAAATTTTCATCTCCGAACTCTTTTCTTTCTTATTCAACCACAACTTATTTAACTAAATTAAAACATCATTTTCTACGCTAAGCAAGACATAAAATTCTAAAACACATGGAGGTTTAAATGCCTACCTCTTAACATTTAAACCATCGATCCCGTTGCACCAAATTCATGCACTGGAACCAATCTCCAAAGCTTATCGGTTTAGAACCTCCAATCAATCCATCATAAGGTCGCCTCTACCTTAGCAACCAATAAATTCACACAACACCCACCACTCTCCCCCTATCTCTCTTTTCAATACATCTAACCGATCATCACCACATGGCAAGTCTTTTCAACGGTTGAGATGGGGAGAGGGGTTTACAAACTCACTAGATCTAAAATCAAAGGTGAGGTAGAGCTTGCAAGTTCTTAAATCCAACGAGAGAGAGAGAGAGAAGTTACACTTCTCTTTCAAACTCTCTTATAACACAAAAACAAAGCTTAATATCTAGATTTTTCTATTTGCAATCCTATCTACTTAACTTGAACTTAAATCCGGCGTGAAACACAAATATTCAACTTATTGTGTAAGTCATCGCTTACATGACTTCCACACGTCACGAAACAAAATCCTTTGGCCATTATTCTCATCATATCCAAAGCTAAACAAAAATCCAAAAAATTCCATAATAATTTCCGGTCATGGTTACCAAGGTAAACGATAATAGGCCAAAAATATCAGGGATATTACATGGTTAGATTTATTAATTATTGGTAGTTTATGGATTCTTATAAATTCTGCCACATTTGTCGATGTTTGCAGAGGGTTGAGCTTTCCGCTGCAGTGATTGCTACTCAGGCATTTGATCCTTTTGTCGTTTCCTCTTCTAGTCGGGAGGATTCAGCGATGGCTCAACTTCGGGCCGAGCTGGAGTACTGGGTGAGTTTCTTCAATCTTTTGACCGGTTTGTATGATTGTAGTAGTTCATTGGGTGCTATTGTTTTGCTTTTCTTAATAATTTTCTAACAGTATGTGGGTATTTCAGCGTCAGGATGCCGAGGACTTCCAGACAAGGGAGGCGTCTGCTGCCTCTCTACACCCTGAGAGTCAGGTATAGTTTGTATCTAATGCTTGTTCTTAATAGTTTGGTGTAATTCAACTTAGGTTATTTCATTTTATTCTGTCATATCTTGGGTTGGCTTGTTTGTTTTTTTGTGCCAGCTATTTCAGACTCCGCTCCTGAGGCTCCCCCTCAGGGGTCTGCTCCTATTCCTTCTTAGCTTGAGGCGCTGGAAGTAGCGTGTCGGATGACGCGGGCAGAGATGCAGGTGTCCTTGAATCGGCTGCAGTATTGTCTAACGAGGAGTGAGCGGGGAGTGCGTGGGATGGTTAGTCAGCTCGACGAATCGAAGTTGAGGGCTATGGGTTCCTCGGTCGGGCAGCCTCGTCGCATATCACGTGATCATGTCAGGGATTATGCTTGTGAGGATTCTGTCATTCCTAAGATTCTCGCGGGATATCCTCCTTGTTCTTGATCAAGGCAGCCTGGTAGTCAAGCGAGTGAGGGAGATTCAGTAGTGAGGCCTCATCATCTAGAGGTTTGGCGGACTTCGGGTGCCGAGATTGTGTTTTCAGAGGGCCAATCTATAGACCTCCAAGCTGATGATACTGGCGATTGCGCTAATCAACCCTCCCAACTGCAGCGTAGGGAGTAGGGGTGTGGGTGCATTTTTTTGTATTCATTGTGCGTGTTTATTATATACAGGTGGTATGCCCCTGGTGACAGATGTTAAAAAAAAAATCGTGATGCATATATATATTTAAATAACTTTTCTAGTTCGAATATACCTGTGTTGGCCCCTTTTCTTTTGATTACCTCTTTCATTTATCTTTTTGCTTTTAGTGTCGTTAGTCGTTATCGGGACTTGGATTCTTCCTGAACTGGCTTGGTGATGGTTGA
Organism: Chloranthus sessilifolius; assembly: GCA_021018995.1. Taxonomy (NCBI): domain Eukaryota; kingdom Viridiplantae; phylum Streptophyta; class Magnoliopsida; order Chloranthales; family Chloranthaceae; genus Chloranthus; species Chloranthus sessilifolius. Next base: position 53,910,941 of record CM037598.1, read on the forward strand.
AGGTTGCTTTGTATCTGCACATGTAAAGGTAACGCTATCAATAATTTATATTTTCCCCCTTGCTAGTTGTCAAGGGGGCGTGTGTCTCAGACCGGGGTTGGGTAGTAAATGTGGATATGTGCTCTCTTTTTTTTTTCTTTTTTTTTTTAAATGAAAATAATGCAAGAGGGAATGTAAATAACTAAAATAAAATAAATAAATAAAAATGCCCCAGTGTTGGAGCGTGGTAGGATTGACAATACAGTGTCTTCAGTAGCATTCTCCGGATGGTGACTTCGTTATTCCACATCTTCTTTATGGACGAGTCAGTGCTTCTAAGGTGATTCTCCTTTTGACCAAAAAAATGCCCCAGTGTCTAGATGCAATGGAGATTTTTTGGGTTTTAGATAAGCATTTTGGGTCTATAAGAAGTCATGGGTATTTAGTGAGTTAGTTTTGAAGAAAAGTTCATCAGTACTGTCATCGAACTAGGGGAGGTCATTTTGATTATGTCAGTTGTATATCGGGGTCTATCTTTGGGTGATGGTCATCCTATCCTATGGTTTTCAGGGGGAAGTATGGTAGGTATAGTAGGTGATTGCATCAATCATCATTCATCAGTCTTCGGTTTCATTCCTAGGAGTACCTTGTTAGGCTTCTGATTTATCATTCGAAATAATAAAAAAGAAGAGGGGAGTAAGGCTCAGTGATATGGGGAATAGTTTGTATCTAATGCTTTGTTAAAGGGATGAGTAACAATCTTCTTCTCTTTGTCATATTTTTGTACCATCAAAATCTCATATTCTATGGTTAGCAGGAGCTTGTCCTCCTCCTACCACCTTACGACGATATCTAGTAGTATGGGGACATCAGGGGTGCCCTCGCAGCTTATTTATACACTTCTAGTAAAGTTATCAGAGATGTCCTCACGGCCTGCTTATGCTTTCTTGAGCTCATTGACTTATTCATTTATCGTAATGCTCTCACTCAAATTTTTTGATATATGTACTTTTGAAAGCATCCTGCTAGCATAAGAATAATGAGTTTTTATTAAACCTGATATCTTCGTTTTTTTATGCTCTAACATCTCCTCTAATGGCATGAAGGAAAATGAGGATCAGGTGTTATTGATGCTTTTAAAAGAGGTTAGCTATGTCACTAGTCCTTCAATCAGATTGCCCGAACAAGAAAGTGGGCGATAAATTGGAGGTCTTAAGGATATTATGAGAATGAATGATATACGACCAATGAATGGGTCGTGACGACTACAGGGGTGATAAGTATAAGTATTTAACCCCGGGATGTGATGATAACAGGGCTTAGGGTAGTATTTTCTAAGGTACATGGCGTTCCAAAGGCTAGGGAGTTCTTCCTCGTCTTGGTTTGCCAGTTTGTATGGATTCCCAGGGTATGTACCTATTATAACGTAAGGGCCTTTGCAGTTCGATTTCAGTTTTCCTTTCGGATGAGCGTGCTTGGAAGGCATGATTTTCTTCCAGACTAATTCTCTAATATGAAAGGTTCATTCGAGGACTTTCTTATCATAAGCCCTAGCCACTCTCCGCTGATATTCCTAAGTGTGATCAACTGCCCTTAGACTTGTTTCATTGAGTTGCTCTAACTACGTGAGTAGGGCGATTCTCCTCTCGTCTAAGGATAGCTCACCATTGAGTTGATTCCGTAATGATGGTACTTGTATCTCATATGGTAGGACTGCCTCCATATGAGATAGGTAAGGAGGTAGGGAGTTTGGCCAGTGGCCATACAAATAGATGTCTTATAGCCCAGAGTACTTCTGGTAGTCGATCGGGCCAGTCGATTCCATTGCTTGTTTCTACTGTACATTTCATAATTTGAATAAGCATTTTATTTGTAGCTTCTGCTTGTCCATTTTCTTAAGGGTAGAACGGTGATGAGTGGCATAGATTGATGCCAAACTTCTTGCATAACTTCATCTTTTCTGCGATGAACTATGGTCCATTGTCGATGGCGAACATCCTGGGTACTCCAAACCTGGTGATGATATTTTGAACGATAAACCTTACGAGTGTTGAAGCAGTGAATCTGACATAGGATTCAGCTTCTGTCCATTTGGTATAATATTCGGTTGCCGTAAGTATGAACATGTGCTTGTGAGTGTTTCCAACTGTGTCTGTGAAAGGTCTAATGACATCGAAGGTCCACATCGAAAATGGCTATGGCTAGGTCATAGTGTTTAATGCAACTAATGGAGCTTTGATAAGTGTGACGTGTTCTTGGCATTGTTTGCATAATTGGACGTAGAGGTGGTAATCTCTTATCATTGTCGGCCAAAAGTAACCCTATCATATGATTTGGTCAGCGAGTCTGTCTACCAGCGTGGGCATCACAGGTGCTGTCGTGTGCTTTTTAGATGATGTATTATCCTTCGACAATTGTGACACATCATAGTAGTACTCCTTTGGTGAAGGCTTCTTTATACAATGTTTCACCGAGTATGTAGAACCGGGCACATCGGTTCCTTATAGTCTTCTGTTCAATCTTCGTGGTGTATGGAGGGACGTGTTGATGCTTCAAGAAGTCCCAGATGTCGAAATACCATGGTTGTCCATCATCGATTGGTGATTTTTCAAATCTGAACATAGCGACTTCGGTTTATGCCTTGACATGATTTTCCAGAGTGATTGCTTCATTTGGTCCTATACTTGTGGGGAGGATTGGTAATTCTCTCTTGACCATCCATGCTATCTCGTGGGTGGGTACTATCAGCTTTTCGATAAAGGTCTTGGTACTTTGTCCGATGGGTATATGAATGACTCAAGTGAATGTAGCTAAGGAGTCTGCGAGCTCATTTTCTAATCTAGGGATATGCGTGAAAGAGATTCTTTCAAATTCTTTACCAAATACTGAGCGGTTTCTAGGTATGCCATTAGTCTCCTTTCTTTGGTTTTCTATTCTCCTACGACTTATGAGATTACGAGCTTGGAATCACCGATGATTTTCAACTATTTAACGCCAAATTGTAGTGCTACACATAGTCCAGCTATGAAAGCTTCGTATTCTGTGACATTATTAGTGACAGAAATCTAGTTGAAAAGCTTTAGGTATGACCACATCTTCTGGGCTTAGCAGGACTATCCTGATGCTTTTTCCTTTGTGATTTAGAACACCATCGAAATAAAGGGTCCATGACGTCTTATCGGGCTCTTCGTTATATATCGAGAATAACTCTTCATTAGGAAAATTCGCATGTATGGGCTCATCACTCGGGAGTTGGAGATCTGTGAGGTAATCGCTAATTGCTTGTCCTTTGATCGACTTCTGCGTGACATACATGATATCGAATTCTTACAAGAGCATATGCTAACGGGCGATCTTTCTTGATATTGCGGGCTTTTTGAATACATACTTCAGAGGATCCATTCGGGCTAGTACTAATATCTTATGCACTCTGATGTAGTGACGTAATTTGGTTGAGGCCCACACCAATGAGAGGCAGGTCTTCTCCATTGAAGTATATTTTTGTTCGTACTCGACCATCGTCCTACTATGGTAGTAGATAGCCTTCTCTCTTGGCATCTTCTTCATATTATCCCAGAATTACTCCCATTGCTTTGTCGTTCGCTGAGAGATATAGGATTAGAGGTCTTTCAGGAACAGGTAGCGATAGTATTGGTGGGTTAAGGAGGTACTTCTTGATATTTTCAAAGGCTTGCTAACACTGGTCATCCAATTTGTACTCAGTTCCTCCTTTAAGTAGCCTATAGAAAGGATTACATCTGTCTGAATATTGGAAGATGAATCTCCTGATGAATTGTAATCTTCCAATCAAGCCTCGTAATTCTTTGATATTGTTAGGAAGTGGCATCTCAAGGATGGCTCTGACTTTTGTGGGGTCTACATCGATCCCTCGCTTGCTGACTATGAAGCCGAGTAATTTTCTAGAAGTGACTCTAAAGACACATATCTTTGGGTTAATTTCTAGCCGGTACTTCTAAGCTCTTTGTAGCACCAGTCGAAGTGTTTCAAAATACCTTGCCCGCGTTTGAGACTTAACTAATACGTCATTGACGTAGACTTCTACACATTTATGCATCATGTCATGAAAAATAGTCATCATGGCAAGTTGATACGTGGTTCCTGCGTTCTTGAGCCTAAAAGGCATGACGACGTAGCAGTAAGTTTCCCATGGTGTGGTGAAAGAAGTCTTCTCTTGGTCGGACTCTGCTAATTTGATTTGATTATACCTAGAGAAATCATTCATAAAGGATAGCTTCTCATGTCCAGCGGTGTTATCGACTAGAGTGTTAATATGTAGAAGCGGGAAGTCGTCTTTTTGGCATGCCTGGTTGAGGTTTTGAAAGTCAATGCAAACCCGTACTCTACCGTCTTTCTTGGTGACAGGTACTATATTGGCAACCCATTTAAGGTAAAGGACGAATCAGATGAATTTGGCTTTATGCAATTTATCAACTTCCTCTTTAACTTGAAGGGCTGTTTGTGGGTGCATCATTCGGAGTTTCTGCTTAACAGGGTTGCATCGAGTTCCAAGACAAGACGGTGTTCTACTAAACTTGGGTCTATACCGGGCATATCTTCATAGGGCCATGCAAAGGAGTCAAGGTGTTCTTGCAGGTCTTACGATTTGTTGGCATTCCTTGGAGTTGAGCGTTGCGCTAATTAGTAACTTCTTGGGTTTCTCTTCAATGCCAAAGTTGATTTGTTCTGTGGGTTCTATGGCAGCTTGGGTTTGCTCGTCGAAATGCCTGATGACCCGTTGGAAGTCCTGCGCCTCCTCTGCAATTGGTGTTCCTTCTTCATCCTCGGTAACTCGTAAACTACAAAATTGCTGCACTGGGAATTCGATTTTGTGAAAGGTAACCCTTCATTGATACAATTTATGACTGAGAGTTTTTTGGTAAGGTGAAGATCGAGGCTATTGATCCTTTTCTCAAAGTCGCGCAGTATCTCTTCGGATATGATCACCGGCTTATTGTTTAGCCTGGATGCCTTGCATCTTTGTGTGAGAGAGGGGAGAGTAATCTTAGGAGAAAAAGTCTCCTTGTTGGTCACAAAATTGATCGGGACGAAGGGTTCCCTTTCTTTTATGAGGTTTTCTGATTTTTTTGGATTTTATATTTATGAATTTTTAGTGTTTTTCTATTTTTTTATATTTTTTATAGTAGATATAGTACAGGGCCGGTTGCCTCAAGAGGCACCGGGAGAGTTGCTTCCTCCAATTGAGGGAGTGAGACGGTTGTCAGACCCGTTCGGGCAATTCTTCAGAAAATATGGACTTGTTTTGAATTTGACATTTCTTTTTAGAGTCCTCAGCTAATGAGATGTTTCGAATAAGCGACATTGGTGACAGCCACACTATCGTTCTGATTTCTCTATCACATTGATTGCCTCATCTTCAAAGAAGCTCTGAAGATTATAATCGATCAAACTATCATCCTTTGAGTTATAATATGGTTGTTCTTCCTGTCGAGGGTCACCTCCTAAGGGATCCTCAGGGGTGGTGAGTTCTTTTCCTTGAACTTCATAGTATGTTAGGATGAATATGCATGCTTGACAGCAACGCTGGTAATGGTGAGAAATGCGGGGAGATCCCCAAGGACATTCTCATCCTTCCAAGCCGAAATCAAGGCTGGAATCAAGGTTGGGTTGATGTCGTAGAGTTTGGAGAGGTCAGGGCTAACCTCTCTTCTCATGAATTTTTGTTGACACATTAGGGGAGAACTAGGAGGGGTAGGGGGACGGACTTCTGCAACAGTTGCCTCATTAGGGATTCGAGTCTTCTTAATGTGGCCCGCATTCCATACAGAATCATGGGCTGTCGAAATACTTGTCGTGTAATCAGTGTCCATTTCCTGGAGAGGCGCATTGGTGTACTTACAGACAATGGATGCGACGACCATCATTGACTCTAACCATATTCTTCCTAAGATAAGATTGTACGTACTGGAGGAATCAAAAATATGGAAAGTGATGTCTTTCGTTATAGGTCCGAGGCAAACCTAGAGTTTGATAGTTCTTTTAATGAAGCGACGCGAGCCATCATAAGCTATAAGAGATAGCACTGAAGGCCTGACATCCGACTTGGTGTATTCGAGCTTCTTTAATGTTGTGATAGGGTAGATATTGAGTCCTGCTCCTGTATCAACCAATGCATGGGATATGGAGAATCCTCTAACTATGACTGTAAGGTATATGGGAGCTGAACTTTTACGGAGGGACTCTTTAGGCATGTCTGCATCAGTGAAAGTGAGTGTTGGAGGTTGCGCCATGACCAAGGCAATTTGATGTAACTCATCTAATATTGTGTCCTCATCTACTTGGGTGTCTTCAAGTGTCCTTATCAGCAGAAGGTGATGGTCAGGTGATTTTTTGATGAGTTCTAGTATAAATATCTGGGTCGGGATCTTTTGGAGATGCCGTAGAAGGTCATAATCTTATTTTGGCTCGAGTGTAATTTCTTTGCCCGGGCGATGAGCCTTGGGTGCGGGTGGTTGGAGAGGCTGAGGTGCAGGGATTTGTAGAGGGATAATGTGAGGTGGGGGAGATAAGTTAATTTCTCTGTCTCTCACGTTCCCCTTTGGTGATTGTGCGTTCATGAAATCTTTATTTCGAGGGAAGGGTGGAGGTGGATAATTGGTTCCTGATTTAAGAATCGGGCAAGTCGGTTGTTGACCGAACCCGAATTTGCTCGAGGTTGAGGTGCCTGTGAAGTGAGTGAAATTTGAGGTCGGAGCATGTACTTGCACTGTGCCGCTCCAAGGTGAGAGGTACTGTGTGTAATCCTCTTCTTCTAGGAAAGCAGAGACTAGTGCCTCGCATGGGTTAGGATGTTCTTCTCTCTCACTTTCTTTTATGTTCAGCGAGCACTCAATCCTCATTTCGTCTTCTTGGCTTGGAGTCTTTCGGGTGACACTATCTACCCATGTAGCAATTTAGGCTGCAGTTTGAAGAACATGATCTCCATACTCAGGTTCAGAATCGGACAAGGGGAGTGGCAATGGTGTTGGTTCAGGATTTGGAGGGGTTGAAGGTTCTGGTGGGCGACTATGGAGGAATGGTCTCTGGGCCCTAAAGGAGTGGACTCGTACCTGAGTGAATTTTGGGTAAGGAGGTAGGCTCAGTGGGGCGATTCGGGTAATCAAGGCCAAGGGGTGCAGGAGTGAAGGAGCTCTCACAGGGGTAGCAAAAGTGTTGGAAGGTTGGATGTGAGTGATTAAGCTGGAGGGCTAGAAGGAGGATTGACCGGGAAGATCCACGATGGTTACCTGGGCCGGTGTTGCCTGGTTGTGGTTAGGCATAGGGTTATTAATGATTCCTAAGTTCTGTTGGGGTTGACTATTGTTAGGGTTAGGATACCTAAGCACTTCCCAGTCGATTGGGTTCTGATCATTCGTATCATAGACACATCTCGGAGAACCCAACAGTCTTCTAGATTGTGTCTCGCATATAGATGAAATGCACAGTATTTGTTATAGTCTATATTTGTCAGCCATGGTCGGGGTCTTTCCTACAGGAATCAGAGGAGATTTTGAGTGTTAAGGGGATAGAAGATGCTAAGGATTGTATTAGGTAAATGGGGATAGTGTTCCCGCCTCGGCTGATTGGGGCCTCTAGCTAGGTTGAAGTTTTGTAGTGGGGGGACATTATTGTAGTTCTGTGTGTGGGCCGATCGATTTTGCATGGTATTCTAGTTCTGGTAAATGTTGGGATATTGGTTTCTGTTTTGGTATTAGCCTTGATTCTGATTCTAGCCTTGGTTTTGATTTGCATATCTTTGTTAATTAGCGCTTTGGTTTTGGTTCGTGTACCGTTGCTGATTTTTATTTTGCCTGAAATTTCTCGCATTTAAGTTTTCGCTTGCAAAGTTCTATCCTTGGTTCACAACGGTGTTGACCTTCTCGGTTCTTGAGGCTTTCTTATTATTTTTTGACTTTGATGCACTAGAAGAGCCCACTTTTGACATAACTATGGATAGGGCGAGATCTCTGCCTTTGATGTGTCGAACTAGTTGGGAGGCCCGAGAGTGGAGTGCAGTGAAGTAAGGATAGTCACTTATGACAAGCGCACTCTTTAATGGTTCTCTTGTATTCTCGATGATAATGTCAACTGAGTCTTTCCCTTTCATTGAGGTGTCGGTCCAGGCAGCGACTTTCCTCCATTTGGCGACGAAGTCGGCAAACTCTTCATCGGGTTCTTGCTTTGCCACCATTAGATCGTTGAGACTGTCTCTTGGATCAAGTGCTTGTATTGGTCTAGGAATTGACCGACTAAGTCATCAAATGTTTCTATCTTATACAGCAGGAGTCCCGCAAACCAATCTAGAGCTTCTCCTTCTAATGGGCATTGTAAATGATAAATGGGAAGTCTTTTATTATCGCGTATGGATCAACATCATTGCAAAGGAGGACCAAGTGATGGTTTGGATTTCCCGTGGAATTGTATTTGGTAAATTTTGGCGGTTTGAATCCCGTCGGTAAGTTAAATTCGACATCCCATCAAAATTTGTCGAATCCAAATGAGTAACCAGGGCATTCTCTCTTGGCCATGTATTTATCAAGCATCTTAGGGAGATCTTCAACCTTGATGGTGTTGTCTTGTAGACCAATCCATGAGTAAATCTTGTCTGGAGAATCCTCGTTAAAGAATGTGTGAGTAGGTTGTCTCAATGGTGAGGCACGGGCTGACACCTTGCTCGGAGTAGGAGGCGGCCTTTCCTGTCGTTCTCGTTCTTCTAAATATTTTCATGCCCTAATGGTCTCGTATGCAGCAGTCAGTCCTTGAAGAAGTTCCTTGGCATCACCGTCTCCTCTTTGTATTATCTGAACACTAAGCTTTACAATTTGTTGAGTAGTGAAGTTTTGTCCAGTGTTACTATCTCTCCTGTCATTATTATTATTAGTGCGCAGGATAGAGA